>OX637401.1:29871779-34830137 GCA_951799425.1 Ilex aquifolium | reverse complement strand
ATCTCTGATTAAGATGATTCTTGATGCATTGTAAAGAATTCTTGAATCCCTAACCATTTTATTCACATCAAAAGTCATGAAAAATCCTCTAACATGGGCTCTATTGTAACGCAAGTTTGGTGTAATAAGTAGTCCTCCTTCAAAATGAAATAGTATATCGGACATAACTTTTTCTCCCGAACCCGGATTGAGCTAACTCTTGCGGCATTGTAAAGAGAACTTGAAACCCTACCCAATATATTGAGATCAAAATTGGTGATTCGTCTTCTAACAAGTTCGAAATGGTGATCTAAGTTTGGTATAGTTGGCCATTCCCCTCCACTAGGAAAATAATGTAATTTCCCATTCTTTAGTATTTCTGACATAACTTTTTACTCCGGTCTCTAATTAAGATGATTCTTGCTGCATTGTAAAGAATTCTTGAATCCCTAACCATTTTATTTCACATCAAAAGTCATGAAAAATCATCTAGCATGGGCTCTATTGTAACGCAAGTTTGGTGTAATAAGTAGTCCTCCTTTAAAATGAAATAGTATATCGGACATAACTTTTTCCTCCCGAACTCGGATTGAGCTAACTCTTGCGGCATTGTAAAGATAACTTGAAACCCTAACCAATATATTGAGATCAAAATTGGTGATTGATCTTCTAAAAAGTTCGAAATGGTGATCTAAGTTTGGTATAGTTGGCCATTCCCCTCCACTAGGAAAAAAAAGTAATTTCCCATTCTTTAGTATTCTGACATAACTTTTTACTCCGATCTCTGATTAAGATGATTCTTGATGCATTGTAAAGAATTCTTGAATCCCTAACCATTTTATTCACATCAAAAGTCATGAAAAATCCTCTAACATGGGCTCTATTGTAACGCAAGTTTGGTGTAATAAGTAGTCCTCCTTTAAAATGAAATAGTATATCGGACATAACTTTTTTCTCCCGAACCCGAATTGAGCTAACTCTTGCGGCATTGTAAAGAGAACTTGAAACCCTACCCAATATATTGAGATCAAAATTGGTGATTCATCTTCTAACAAGTTCGAAATGGTGATCTAAGTTTGGTATAGTTGGCCATTCCCCTCCACTAGGAAAATAATGTAATTTCCCATTCTTTAGTATTTCTGACATAACTTTTTACTCCGGTCTCTAATTAAGATGATTCTTGCTGCATTGTAAAGAATTCTTGAATCCCTAACCATTTTATTCACATCAAAAGTCATGAAAATCCTCTAGCATGGGCTCTATTGTAACGCAAGTTTGGTGTAATAAGTAGTCCTCCTTTAAAATGAAATAGTATATCGGACATAACTTTTTCTCCCGAACTCGGATTGAGCTAACTCTTGCGGCATTGTAAAGATAACTTGAAACCCTAACCAATATATTGAGATCAAAATTGGTGATTGATCTTCTAAAAAGTTCGAAATGGTGATCTAAGTTTGGTATAGTTGGCCATTCCCCTCCACTAGGAAAAAAGTAATTTCCCATTCTTTAGTATTTCTGACATAACTTTTTACTCCGATCTCTGATTAAGATGATTCTTGATGCATTGTAAAGAATTCTTGAATTCCTAACCATTTATTCACATCAAAAGTCATGAAAAATCCTCTAGCATGGGCTCTATTGTAACGCAAGTTTGGTGTAATAAGTAGTCCTCCTTTAAAATGAAATAGTATATCGGACATAACTTTTTCTCCCGAAACCCGGATTGAGCTAACTCTTGCGGCATTGTAAAGAGAACTTGAAACCCTACCCAATATATTGAGATCAAAATTGGTGATTCATCTTCTAACAAGTTCGAAATGGTGATCTAAGTTTGGTATAGTTGGCCATTCCCCTCCACTAGGAAAATAATGTAATTTCCCATTCTTTAGTATTTCTGACATAACTTTTTACTTCCGGTCTCTGATTAAGATGATTCTTGCTGCATTGTAAAGAATTCTTGAAATCCCTAACCATTTTATTCACATCAAAAGTCATGAAAAAATCATCTAGCATGGGCTCTATTGTAACGCAAGTTTGGTGTAATAAGTAGTCCTCCTTAAAATGAAAATAGTATATCGGACATAACTTTTTCTCCCGAACTCGGATTGAGCTAACTCTTGCGCATTGTAAAGAGAACTTGAAACCCTAACCAATATATTGAGATCAAAATTGGTGATTGATCTTCTAACAAGTTCGAAATGGTGATCTAAGTTTGGTATAGTTGGCCATTCCCCTCCACTAGGAAAAAAAGTAATTTCCCATTTCTTTAGTATTTCTGACATAACTTTTTACTCCGGTCTCTGATTAAGATGATTCTTGATGCATTGTAAATAATTCTTGAATCCCTAACCATTTTATTCACATCAAAAGTCATGAAAAATCCTCTAGCATGGGCTCTATTGTAACACAAGTTTGGTGTAATAAGTAGTCCTCCTTTAAAATGAAATAGTATATTCGGACATAACTTTTTCTCCCCGAACCCGGATTGAGCTAACTCTTGCGGCATTGTAAAGAGAACTTGAACCCTACCCAATATATTGAGATCAAAATTGGTGATTCATCTTCTAACAAGTTCGAAATGGTGATCTAAGTTTGGTATAGTTGGTCATTCCCTTCCACTAGGAAAAAAAAGTAATTTCCCATTCTTTAGTATTTCTGACATAACTTTTTACTCCGGTCTCTGATTAAGATGATTCTTGCTGCATTGTAAAGAATTGTTGAATCCCTAACCATTTTATTCACATCAAAAGTCATGAAAAATCTTCTAGCATGGGCTCTATTGTAACGCAAGTTTGGTGTAATAAGTAGTCCCTCCTTTAAAATGAAATAGTATATCGGACATAACTTTTTCTCCCGAACTCGGATTGAGCTTACTCTTGCGGCATTGTAAAGAGAACTTGAAACCCTAACCAATATATTGAGATCAAAATTGGTGATTCATCTTCTAACAAGTTCGAAATGGTGATCTAAGTTTGGTATAGTTGGCTATTCCCCTCCACTAGGAAAAAAAAGTAATTTCCCATTCTTTAGTATTTCTGACATAACTTTTTACTCCGGTTTCTAATTAAGATGATTCTTGATGCATTGTAAAGAATTCTTGAATCCCTAACCATTTTATTCACATCAAAAGTCATGAAAAATCCTCTAGCATTGGCTCTATTGTAACGCAAGTTTGGTGTAATAAGTAGTCCTCCTTTAAAATGAAATAGTATATCGGACATAACTTTTTCTCCCGAACCCGGATTGAGCTAACTCTTGCGGCATTGTAAAGAGAACTTGAAACCCTAACCAATATATTCAGATCAAAATTGGTGATTCATCTTCTAACAAGTTCGAAATGGTGATCTAAATTTGGTATAGTTGGTCATTCCCCTCCACTAGGAAAAAAAAGTAATTTCCCATTATTTAGTATTTCTGACATAACTTTTTACTCCGGTCTCTGATTAAGATGATTTTTGCTGCATTGTAAAGAATTCTTGAATCCCTTACCATTTTATTCACATCAAAAGTCATGAAAAATCCTCTAGCATGGGCTCTATGTAACGCAAGTTTGGTGTAATAAGTAGTCCTCCTTTAAAATGAAATAGTATATCGGACATAACTTTTTCTCCGAACTCGGATTGAGCTTACTCTTGCGGCATTGTAAAGAGAACTTGAAACCCTAACCAATATATTGAGATCAAAATTGGGTGATTCATCTTCTAACAAGTTCGAAATGGTGATCTAAGTTTGGTATAGTTGGCTATTCCCCTCCACTAGAAAAAAAAGTAATTTCCCATTCTTTAGTATTTCTGACATAACTTTTTACTCCGGTTTCTAATTAAGATGATTCTTGATGCATTGTAAAGAATTCTTGAATCCCTAACCATTTTATTCACATCAAAAGTCATGAAAAATCCTCTAGCATTGGCTCTATTGTAACGCAAGTTTGGTGTATAAGTAGTCCTCCTTTAAATGAAATAGTATATCGGACATAACTTTTCTTCTCCCGAACCCGGATTGAGCTAACTCTTGCGGCATTGTAAAGAGAACTTGAAACCCTAACCAATATATTCAGATCAAAATTGGTGATTCATCTTCTAACAAGTTCGAAATGGTGATCTAAATTTGGTATAGTTGGTCATTCCCCTCCACTAGGAAAAAAAAGTAATTTCCCATTATTTAGTATTTCTGACATAACTTTTTACTCCGGTCTCTGATTAAGATGATTTTTGCTGCATTGTAAAGAATTCTTGAATCCCTTACCATTTTATTCACATCAAAAGTCATGAAAAATCCTCTAGCATGGGCTCTATTGTAACGCAAGTTTGGTGTAATAAGTAGTCCTCCTTTAAAATGAAATAGTATATCGGACATAACTTTTTCTCCCGAACTCGGATTGAGCTAACTCTTGCGGCATTGTAAAGAGAACTTGAAACCCTAACCAATATATTCAGATCAAAATTGGTGATTCAACTTCTAACAAGTTCGAAATGGTGATCTAAGTTTGGTATAGTTGGCCATTCCCCTCCACTAGGAAAAAAAAGTAATTTCCCATTCTTTAGTATTTCTGACATAACTTTTTACTCCGGTCTCTGATTAAGATGATTCTTGATGTATTGTAAAGAATTCTTGAATCCCTAACCATTTTATTCACATCAAAAGTCATGAAAAATCCTCTAGCATGGGCTCTATTGTAACGCAAGTTTGGTGTAATAAGTAGTCCTCCTTTAAAATGAAATAGTATATCGGACATAACTTTTTCTCCCGAACCCGGATTGAGCTAACTCTTGCGGCATTGTAAAGAGAACTTGAAACCCTAACCAATATATTCAGATCAAAATTGGTGATTCATCTTCTAACAAGTTCGAAATGGTGATCTAAGTTTGGTATAGTTGGCCATTCCCCTCCACTAGGAAAAAAATGTAATTTCCCATTCTTTAGTATTTCTGACATAACTTTTTACTCAGGTCTCTGATTAAGATGATTCTTGATGCATTGTAAAGAATTCTTGAATCCCTAACCATTTTATTCACATCAAAAGTCATGAAAAATCCTCTAGCATGGGCTCTATTGTAACGCAAGTTTGGTGTAATAAGTTGTCCTCCTTTAAAATGAAATAGTATATCGGACATAACTTTTTCTCCCGAACCCGGATTGAGCTAACTCTTGCGGCATTGTAAAGAGAACTTGAAACCCTAACCAATATATTGAGATCATAATTGGTGATTCATCTTCTAACAAGTTCGAAATGGTGATCTAAGTTTGGTATAGTTGGTCATTCCCTTCCACTAGGAAAAAAAAGTAATTTCCCATTCTTTAGTATTTCTGACATAACTTTTTACTCCGGTCTCTGATTAAGATGATTCTTGCTGCATTGTAAAGAATTGTTGAATCCCTAACCATTTTATTCACATCAAAAGTCATGAAAAATCGTCTAGCATGGGCTCTATTGTAACACAAGTTTGGTGTAATAAGTAGTCCTCCTTTAAAATGAAATAGTATATCGGACATAACTTTTTCTCCCGAACTCGGATTGAGCTTACTCTTGCGGCGTTGTAAAGAGAACTTGAAACCCTAACCAATATATTGAGATCAAAATTGGTGATTCATCTTCAAACAAGTTCGAAATGGTGATCTAAGTTTTGTATAGTTGGCTATTCCCCTCCACTAGGAAAAAAAAGTAATTTCCCATTCTTTAGTATTTCTGACATAACTTTTTACTCCGGTCTCTAATTAAGATGATTCTTGATGCATTGTAAAGAATTCTTGAATCCCTAACCATTTTATTCACATCAAAAGTCATGAAAAATCCTCTAGCATTGGCTCTATTGTAACGCAAGTTTGGTGTAATAAGTAGTCCTCCTTTAAAATGAAATAGTATATCGGACATAACTTTTTCTCCCGAACCCGGATTGAGCTAACTCTTGCGGCATTGTAAAGAGAACTTGAAACCCTAACCAATATATTCAGATCAAAATTGGTGATTCATCTTCTAACAAGTTCGAAATGGTGATCTAATTTGGTATAGTTGGCCATTCCCCTCCACTAGGAAAAAAAAAGTAATTTCCCATTCTTTAGTATTTCTGACATAACTTTTTACTCCGGTCTCTGATTAAGATGATTCTTGCTGAATTGTAAAGAATTGTTGAATCCCTAACCATTTTATTCACATCAAAAGTCATGAAAAATCTTCTAGCATGGGCTCTATTGTAACACAAGTTTGGTGTAATAAGTAGTCCTCCTTTAAAATGAAATAGTATATCGGACATAACTTTTTCTCCCGAACTCGGATTGAGCTAACTCTTGCGGCATTGTAAAGAGAACTTGAAACCCTAACCAATATATTGAGATCAAAATTGGTGATTCATCTTCTAACAAGTTCGAAATGGTGATCTAAGTTTGGTATAGTTGGCTATTCCCCTCCACTAGGAAAAAAAAGTAATTTCCCATTCTTTAGTATTTCTGACATAACTTTTTACTCCGGTCTCTAATTAAGATGATTCTTGATGCATTGTAAAGAATTCTTGAATCCCTAACCATTTTATTCACATCAAAAGTCATGAAAAATCCTCTAGCATTGGCTCTATTGTAACGCAAGTTTGGTGTAATAAGTAGTCCTCCTTTAAAATGAAATAGTATATCGGACATAACTTTTTCTCCCGAACCCGGATTGAGCTAACTCTTGCGGCATTGTAAAGAGAACTTGAAACCCTAACCAATATATTCAGATCAAAATTGGTGATTCATCTTCTAACAAGTTCGAAATGGTGATCTAATTTGGTATAGTTGGCCATTCCCCTCCACTAGGAAAAAAAAAGTAATTTCCCATTCTTTAGTATTTCTGACATAACTTTTTACTCCGGTCTCTGATTAAGATGATTCTTGCTGAATTGTAAAGAATTGTTGAATCCCTAACCATTTTATTCACATCAAAAGTCATGAAAAATCTTCTAGCATGGGCTCTATTGTAACACAAGTTTGGTGTAATAAGTAGTCCTCCTTTAAAATGAAATAGTATATCGGACATAACTTTTTCTCCCGAACTCGGATTGAGCTAACTCTTGCGGCATTGTAAAGAGAACTTGAAACCCTAACCAATATATTGAGATCAAAATTGGTGATTCATCTTCTAACAAGTTCGAAATGGTGATGGAAGTTTGGTATAGTTGGCCATTCCCCTCCACTAGGAAAAAAATGTAATTTCCTATTCTTTAGTATTTCTGACATAACTTTTTACTCAGGTCTCTGATTAAGATGATTCTTGATGCATTGTAAAGAATTCTTGAATCCCTAACCATTTTATTCACATCAAAAGTCATGAAAAATCCTCTAGCATGGGCTCTATTGTAACGCAAGTTTGGTGTAATAAGTTGTCCTCCTTTAAAATGAAATAGTATATCGGACATAACTTTTTCTCCCGAACCCGGATTGAGCTAACTCTTGCGGCATTGTAAAGAGAACTTGAAACCCTAACCAATATATTGAGATCAAAATTGGTGATTCATCTTCTAACAAGTTCGAAATGGTGATCTAAGTTTGGTATAGTTGGTCATTCCCTTCCACTAGGAAAAAAAAGTAATTTCCCATTCTTTAGTATTTCTGACATAACTTTTTACTCCGGTCTCTGATTAAGATGATTCTTGCTGCATTGTAAAGAATTGTTGAATCCCTAACCATTTTATTCACATCAAAAGTCATGAAAAATCTTCTAGCATGGGCTCTATTGTAACACAAGTTTGGTGTAATAAGTAGTCCTCCTTTAAAATGAAATAGTATATCGGACATAACTTTTTCTCCCGAACTCGGATTGAGCTTACTCTTGCGGCATTGTAAAGAGAACTTGAAACTCTAACCAATATATTGAGATCAAAATTGGTGATTCATCTTCTAACAAGTTCGAAATGGTGATCTAAGTTTGGTATAGTTGGCTATTCCCCTCCACTAGGAAAAAAAAGTAATTTCCCATTCTTTAGTATTTCTGACATAACTTTTTACTCCGGTCTCTAATTAAGATGATTCTTGATGCATTGTAAAGAATTCTTGAATCCCTAACCATTTTATTCACATCAAAAGTCATGAAAAATCCTCTAGCATTGGCTCTATTGTAACGCAAGTTTGGTGTAATAAGTAGTCCTCCTTTAAAATGAAATAGTATATCGGACATAACTTTTTCTCCCGAACCCGGATTGAGCTAACTCTTGCGGCATTGTAAAGAGAACTTAAAACCCTAACCAATATATTCAGATCAAAATTGGTGATTCATCTTCTAACAAGTTCGAAATGGTGATCTAATTTGGTATAGTTGGCCATTCCCCTCCACTAGGAAAAAAAAAGTAATTTCCCATTCTTTAGTATTTCTGACATAACTTTTTACTCCGGTCTCTGATTAAGATGATTCTTGCTGCATTGTAAAGAATTGTTGAATCCCTAACCATTTTATTCACATCAAAAGTCATGAAAAATCTTCTAGCATGGGCTCTATTGTAACACAAGTTTGGTGTAATAAGTAGTCCTCCATTAAAATGAAATAGTATATCGGACATAACTTTTTCTCCCGAACTCGGATTGAGCTTACTCTTGCGGCATTGTAAAGAGAACTTGAAACTCTAACCAATATATTCAGATCAAAATTGGTGATTCATCTTCTAACAAGTTCGAAATGGTGATCTAAGTTTGGTATAGTTGGCTATTCCCCTCCACTTGGAAAAAAAAAGTAATTTCCCATTCTTTAGTATTTCTGACATAACTTTTTACTCCGGTCTCTGATTAAGATGATTCTTGATGAATTGTAAAGAATTCTTGAATCCCTAACCATTTTATTCACATCAAAAGTCATGAAAAATCCTCTAGCATTGGCTCTATTGTAACGCAAGTTTGGTGTAAAAAGTAGTCCTCCTTTAAAATGAAATAGTATATCGGACATAACTTTTTCTCCCAAACTCGGATTGAGCTAACTCTTGCGGCATTGTAAAGAGAACTTGAAACCCTAACCAATATATTGAGCAAAATTGGTGATTCATCTTCTAACAAGTTCGAAATGGTGATCTAAGTTTGGTATAGTTGGCCATTCCCCTCCACTAGGAAAAAAATGTAATTTCCCATTCTTTAGTATTTCTGACATAACTTTTTACTCAGGTCTCTGATTAAGATGATTCTTGATGCATTGTAAAGAATTCTTGAATCCCTAACCATTTTATTCACATCAAAAGTCATGAAAAATCCTCTAGCATGGGCTCTATTGTAACGCAAGTTTGGTGTAATAAGTTGTCCTCCTTTAAAATGAAATAGTATATCGGACATAACTTTTTCTCCCGAACCCGGATTGAGCTAACTCTTGCGGCATTGTAAAGAGAACTTGAAACCCTAACCAATATATTGAGATCAAAATTGGTGATTCATCTTCTAACAAGTTCGAAATGGTGATCTAAGTTTGGTATAGTTGGTCATTCCCTTCCACTAGGAAAAAAAAGTAATTTCCCATTCTTTAGTATTTCTGACATAACTTTTTACTCCGGTCTCTGATTAAGATGATTCTTGCTGCATTGTAAAGAATTGTTGAATCCCTAACCATTTTATTCACATCAAAAGTCATGAAAAATCTTCTAGCATGGGCTCTATTGTAACACAAGTTTGGTGTAATAAGTAGTCCTCCTTTAAAATGAAATAGTATATCGGACATAACTTTTTCTCCCGAACTCGGATTGAGCTTACTCTTGCGGCATTGTAAAGAGAACTTGAAACTCTAACCAATATATTGAGATCAAAATTGGTGATTCATCTTCTAACAAGTTCGAAATGGTGATCTAAGTTTGGTATAGTTGGCTATTCCCCTCCACTAGGAAAAAAAAGTAATTTCCCATTCTTTAGAATTTCTGACATAACTTTTTACTCCGGTCTCTAATTAAGATGATTCTTGATGCATTGTAAAGAATTCTTGAATCCCTAACCATTTTATTCACATCAAAAGTCATGAAAAATCCTCTAGCATTGGCTCTATAGTAACGCAAGTTTGGTGTAATAAGTAGTCCTCCTTTAAAATGAAATAGTATATCGGACATAACTTTTTCTCCCGAACCCGGATTGAGCTAACTCTTGCGGCATTGTAAAGATAACTTAAAACCCTAACCAATATATTCAGATCAAAATTGGTGATTCATCTTCTAACAAGTTCGAAATGGTGATCTAATTTGGTATAGTTGGCCATTCCCCTCCACTAGGAAAAAAAAAGTAATTTCCCATTCTTTAGTATTTCTGACATAACTTTTTACTCCGGTCTCTGATTAAGATGATTCTTGCTGCATTGTAAAGAATTGTTGAATCCCTAACCATTTTATTCACATCAAAAGTCATGAAAAATCTTCTAGCATGGGCTCTATTGTAACACAAGTTTGGTGTAATAAGTAGTCCTCCATTAAAATGAAATAGTATATCGGACATAACTTTTTCTCCCGAACTCGGATTGAGCTTACTCTTGCGGCATTGTAAAGAGAACTTGAAACTCTAACCAATATATTGAGATCAAAATTGGTGATTCATCTTCTAACAAGTTCGAAATGGTGATCTAAGTTTGGTATAGTTGGCTATTCCCCTCCACTAGGAAAAAAAAGTAATTTCCCATTCTTTAGTATTTCTGACATAACTTTTTACTCCGGTCTCTAATTAAGATGATTCTTGATGCATTGTAAAGAATTCTTGAATCCCTAACCATTTTATTCACATCAAAAGTCATGAAAAATCCTCTAGCATTGGCTCTATTGTAACGCAAGTTTGGTGTAATAAGTAGTCCTCCTTTAAAATGAAATAGTATATCGGACATAACTTTTTCTCCCGAACCCGGATTGAGCTAACTCTTGCGGCATTGTAAAGAGAACTTAAAACCCTAACCAATATATTCAGATCAAAATTGGTGATTCATCTTCTAACAAGTTCGAAATGGTGATCTAATTTGGTATAGTTGGCCATTCCCCTCCACTAGGAAAAAAAAAGTAATTTCCCATTCTTTAGTATTTCTGACATAACTTTTTACTCCGGTCTCTGATTAAGATGATTCTTGCTGCATTGTAAAGAATTGTTGAATCCCTAACCATTTTATTCACATCAAAAGTCATGAAAAATCTTCTAGCATGGGCTCTATTGTAACACAAGTTTGGTGTAATAAGTAGTCCTCCATTAAAATGAAATAGTATATCGGACATAACTTTTTCTCCCGAACTCGGATTGAGCTTACTCTTGCGGCATTGTAAAGAGAACTTGAAACCCTAACCAATATATTGAGATCAAAATTGGTGATTCATCTTCTAACAAGTTCGAAATGGTGATGGAAGTTTGGTATAGTTGGCCATTCCCCTCCACTAGGAAAAAAATGTAATTTCCTATTCTTTAGTATTTCTGACATAACTTTTTACTCAGGTCTCTGATTAAGATGATTCTTGATGCATTGTAAAGAATTCTTGAATCCCTAACCATTTTATTCACATCAAAAGTCATGAAAAATCCTCTAGCATGGGCTCTATTGTAACGCAAGTTTGGTGTAATAAGTTGTCCTCCTTTAAAATGAAATAGTATATCGGACATAACTTTTTCTCCCGAACCCGGATTGAGCTAACTCTTGCGGCATTGTAAAGAGAACTTGAAACCCTAACCAATATATTGAGATCAAAATTGGTGATTCATCTTCTAACAAGTTCGAAATGGTGATCTAAGTTTGGTATAGTTGGTCATTCCCTTCCACTAGGAAAAAAAAGTAATTTCCCATTCTTTAGTATTTCTGACATAACTTTTTACTCCGGTCTCTGATTAAGATGATTCTTGCTGCATTGTAAAGAATTGTTGAATCCCTAACCATTTTATTCACATCAAAAGTCATGAAAAATCTTCTAGCATGGGCTCTATTGTAACACAAGTTTGGTGTAATAAGTAGTCCTCCTTTAAAATGAAATAGTATATCGGACATAACTTTTTCTCCCGAACTCGGATTGAGCTTACTCTTGCGGCATTGTAAAGAGAACTTGAAACTCTAACCAATATATTGAGATCAAAATTGGTGATTCATCTTCTAACAAGTTCGAAATGGTGATCTAAGTTTGGTATAGTTGGCTATTCCCCTCCACTAGGAAAAAAAAGTAATTTCCCATTCTTTAGTATTTCTGACATAACTTTTTACTCCGGTCTCTAATTAAGATGATTCTTGATGCATTGTAAAGAATTCTTGAATCCCTAACCATTTTATTCACATCAAAAGTCATGAAAAATCCTCTAGCATTGGCTCTATTGTAACGCAAGTTTGGTGTAATAAGTAGTCCTCCTTTAAAATGAAATAGTATATCGGACATAACTTTTTCTCCCGAACCCGGATTGAGCTAACTCTTGCGGCATTGTAAAGAGAACTTAAAACCCTAACCAATATATTCAGATCAAAATTGGTGATTCATCTTCTAACAAGTTCGAAATGGTGATCTAATTTGGTATAGTTGGCCATTCCCCTCCACTAGGAAAAAAAAAGTAATTTCCCATTCTTTAGTATTTCTGACATAACTTTTTACTCCGGTCTCTGATTAAGATGATTCTTGCTGCATTGTAAAGAATTGTTGAATCCCTAACCATTTTATTCACATCAAAAGTCATGAAAAATCTTCTAGCATGGGCTCTATTGTAACACAAGTTTGGTGTAATAAGTAGTCCTCCATTAAAATGAAATAGTATATCGGACATAACTTTTTCTCCCGAACTCGGATTGAGCTTACTCTTGCGGCATTGTAAAGAGAACTTGAAACTCTAACCAATATATTCAGATCAAAATTGGTGATTCATCTTCTAACAAGTTCGAAATGGTGATCTAAGTTTGGTATAGTTGGCTATTCCCCTCCACTTGGAAAAAAAAAGTAATTTCCCATTCTTTAGTATTTCTGACATAACTTTTTACTCCGGTCTCTGATTAAGATGATTCTTGATGAATTGTAAAGAATTCTTGAATCCCTAACCATTTTATTCACATCAAAAGTCATGAAAAATCCTCTAGCATTGGCTCTATTGTAACGCAAGTTTGGTGTAAAAAGTAGTCCTCCTTTAAAATGAAATAGTATATCGGACATAACTTTTTCTCCCAAACTCGGATTGAGCTAACTCTTGCGGCATTGTAAAGAGAACTTGAAACCCTAACCAATATATTGAGATCAAAATTGGTGATTCATCTTCTAACAAGTTCGAAATGGTGATCTAAGTTTGGTATAGTTGGCCATTCCCCTCCACTAGGAAAAAAATGTAATTTCCCATTCTTTAGTATTTCTGACATAACTTTTTACTCAGGTCTCTGATTAAGATGATTCTTGATGCATTGTAAAGAATTCTTGAATCCCTAACCATTTTATTCACATCAAAAGTCATGAAAAATCCTCTAGCATGGGCTCTATTGTAACGCAAGTTTGGTGTAATAAGTTGTCCTCCTTTAAAATGAAATAGTATATCGGACATAACTTTTTCTCCCGAACCCGGATTGAGCTAACTCTTGCGGCATTGTAAAGAGAACTTGAAACCCTAACCAATATATTGAGATCAAAATTGGTGATTCATCTTCTAACAAGTTCGAAATGGTGATCTAAGTTTGGTATAGTTGGTCATTCCCTTCCACTAGGAAAAAAAAGTAATTTCCCATTCTTTAGTATTTCTGACATAACTTTTTACTCCGGTCTCTGATTAAGATGATTCTTGCTGCATTGTAAAGAATTCTTGAATCCCTAACCATTTTATTCACATCAAAAGTCATGAAAAATCTTCTAGCATGGGCTCTATTGTAACACAAGTTTGGTGTAATAAGTAGTCCTCCTTTAAAATGAAATAGTATATCGGACATAACTTTTTCTCCCGAACTCGGATTGAGCTTACTCTTGCGGCATTGTAAAGAGAACTTGAAACTCTAACCAATATATTGAGATCAAAATTGGTGATTCATCTTCTAACAAGTTCGAAATGGTGATCTAAGTTTGGTATAGTTGGCTATTCCCCTCCACTAGGAAAAAAAAGTAATTTCCCATTCTTTAGTATTTCTGACATAACTTTTTACTCCGGTCTCTAATTAAGATGATTCTTGATGCATTGTAAAGAATTCTTGAATCCCTAACCATTTTATTCACATCAAAAGTCATGAAAAATCCTCTAGCATTGGCTCTATTGTAACGCAAGTTTGGTGTAATAAGTAGTCCTCCTTTAAAATGAAATAGTATATCGGACATAACTTTTTCTCCCGAACCCGGATTGAGCTAACTCTTGCGGCATTGTAAAGAGAACTTAAAACCCTAACCAATATATTCAGATCAAAATTGGTGATTCATCTTCTAACAAGTTCGAAATGGTGATCTAATTTGGTATAGTTGGCCATTCCCCTCCACTAGGAAAAAAAAAGTAATTTCCCATTCTTTAGTATTTCTGACATAACTTTTTACTCCGGTCTCTGATTAAGATGATTCTTGCTGCATTGTAAAGAATTGTTGAATCCCTAACCATTTTATTCACATCAAAAGTCATGAAAAATCTTCTAGCATGGGCTCTATTGTAACACAAGTTTGGTGTAATAAGTAGTCCTCCATTAAAATGAAATAGTATATCGGACATAACTTTTTCTCCCGAACTCGGATTGAGCTTACTCTTGCGGCATTGTAAAGAGAACTTGAAACTCTAACCAATATATTGAGATCAAAATTGGTGATTCATCTTCTAACAAGTTCGAAATGGTGATCTAAGTTTGGTATAGTTGGCTATTCCCCTCCACTAGGAAAAAAAAGTAATTTCCCATTCTTTAGTATTTCTGACATAACTTTTTACTCCGGTCTCTAATTAAGATGATTCTTGATGCATTGTAAAGAATTCTTGAATCCCTAACCATTTTATTCACATCAAAAGTCATGAAAAATCCTCTAGCATTGGCTCTATTGTAACGCAAGTTTGGTGTAATAAGTAGTCCTCCTTTAAAATGAAATAGTATATCGGACATAACTTTTTCTCCCGAACCCGGATTGAGCTAACTCTTGCGGCATTGTAAAGAGAACTTAAAACCCTAACCAATATATTCAGATCAAAATTGGTGATTCATCTTCTAACAAGTTCGAAATGGTGATCTAATTTGGTATAGTTGGCCATTCCCATCCACTAGGAAAAAAAAAGTAATTTCCCATTCTTTAGTATTTCTGACATAACTTTTTACTCCGGTCTCTGATTAAGATGATTCTTGCTGCATTGTAAAGAATTCTTGAATCCCTAACCATTTTATTCACATCATAAGTCATGAAAAATCCTCTAGCATGGGCTCTATTGTAACGCAAGTTTGGTGTAATAAGTAGTCCTCCTTTAAAATGAAATAGTATATCAGACATAACTTTTTCTCCCGAACCCGGATTGAGCTAACTCTTGCGGCATTGTAAAGAGAACTTGAAACCCTAACCAATATATTGAGATCAAAATTGGTGATTCATCTTCTAACAAGTTCGAAATGGTGATCTAAGTTTGGTATAGTTGGTCATTCCCCTCCACTAGGAAAAAAAAGTAATTTCCCATTCTTTAGTATTTCTGACATAACTTTTTACTCCGGTCTCTGATTAAGATGATTCTTGCTGCATTGTAAAGAATTCTTGAATCCCTAACCATTTTATTCACATCAAAAGTCATGAAAAATCCTCTAGCATGGGCTCTATTGTAACGCAAGTTTGGTGTAATAAGTAGTCCTCCTTTAAAATGAAATAGTATATCGGACATAACTTTTTCTCCCGAACTCGGATTGAGCTAACTCTTGCGGCATTGTAAAGATAACTTGAAACCCTAACCAATATATTGAGATCAAAATTGGTGATTCATCTTCTAACAAGTTCGAAATGGTGATCTAAGTTTGGTATAGTTGGCTATTCCCCTCCACTAGGAAAAAAAAGTAATTTCCCATTCTTTAGTATTTCTGACATAACTTTTTACTCCGGTCTCTAATTAAGATGATTCTTGATGCATTGTAAAGAATTCTTGAATCCCTAACCATTTTATTCACATCAAAAGTCATGAAAAATCCTCTAGCATTGGCTCTATTGTAACGCAAGTTTGGTGTAATAAGTAGTCCTCCTTTAAAATGAAATAGTATATCGGACATAACTTTTTCTCCCGAACCCGGATTGAGCTAACTCTTGCGGCATTGTAAAGAGAACTTGAAACCCTAACCAATATATTCAGATCAAAATTGGTGATTCATCTTCTAACAAGTTCGAAATGGTGATCTAAATTTGGTATAGTTGGTCATTCCCCTCCACTAGGAAAAAAAAGTAATTTCCCATTATTTAGTATTTCTGACATAACTTTTTACTCCGGTCTCTGATTAAGATGATTTTTGCTGCATTGTAAAGAATTCTTGAATCCCTTACCATTTTATTCACATCAAAAGTCATGAAAAATCCTCTAGCATGGGCTCTATTGTAACGCAAGTTTGGTGTAATAAGTAGTCCTCCTTTAAAATGAAATAGTATATCGGACATAACTTTTTCTCCCGAACTCGGATTGAGCTAACTCTTGCGGCATTGTAAAGAGAACTTGAAACCCTAACCAATATATTCAGATCAAAATTGGTGATTCAACTTCTAACAAGTTCGAAATGGTGATCTAAGTTTGGTATAGTTGGCCATTCCCCTCCACTAGGAAAAAAAAGTAATTTCCCATTCTTTAGTATTTCTGACATAACTTTTTACTCCGGTCTCTGATTAAGATGATTCTTGATGTATTGTAAAGAATTCTTGAATCCCTAACCATTTTATTCACATCAAAAGTCATGAAAAATCCTCTAGCATGGGCTCTATTGTAACGCAAGTTTGGTGTAATAAGTAGTCCTCCTTTAAAATGAAATAGTATATCGGACATAACTTTTTCTCCCGAACCCGGATTGAGCTAACTCTTGCGGCATTGTAAAGAGAACTTAAAACCCTAACCAATATATTCAGATCAAAATTGGTGATTCATCTTCTAACAAGTTCGAAATGGTGATCTAATTTGGTATAGTTGGCCATTCCCATCCACTAGGAAAAAAAAAGTAATTTCCCATTCTTTAGTATTTCTGACATAACTTTTTACTCCGGTCTCTGATTAAGATGATTCTTGCTGCATTGTAAAGAATTCTTGAATCCCTAACCATTTTATTCACATCATAAGTCATGAAAAATCCTCTAGCATGGGCTCTATTGTAACGCAAGTTTGGTGTAATAAGTAGTCCTCCTTTAAAATGAAATAGTATATCAGACATAACTTTTTCTCCCGAACCCGGATTGAGCTAACTCTTGCGGCATTGTAAAGAGAACTTGAAACCCTAACCAATATATTGAGATCAAAATTGGTGATTCATCTTCTAACAAGTTCGAAATGGTGATCTAAGTTTGGTATAGTTGGTCATTCCCCTCCACTAGGAAAAAAAAGTAATTTCCCATTCTTTAGTATTTCTGACATAACTTTTTACTCCGGTCTCTGATTAAGATGATTCTTGCTGCATTGTAAAGAATTCTTGAATCCCTAACCATTTTATTCACATCAAAAGTCATGAAAAATCCTCTAGCATGGGCTCTATTGTAACGCAAGTTTGGTGTAATAAGTAGTCCTCCTTTAAAATGAAATAGTATATCGGACATAACTTTTTCTCCCGAACTCGGATTGAGCTAACTCTTGCGGCATTGTAAAGATAACTTGAAACCCTAACCAATATATTGAGATCAAAATTGGTGATTCATCTTCTAACAAGTTCGAAATGGTGATCTAAGTTTGGTATAGTTGGCTATTCCCCTCCACTAGGAAAAAAAAGTAATTTCCCATTCTTTAGTATTTCTGACATAACTTTTTACTCCGGTCTCTAATTAAGATGATTCTTGATGCATTGTAAAGAATTCTTGAATCCCTAACCATTTTATTCACATCAAAAGTCATGAAAAATCCTCTAGCATTGGCTCTATTGTAACGCAAGTTTGGTGTAATAAGTAGTCCTCCTTTAAAATGAAATAGTATATCGGACATAACTTTTTCTCCCGAACCCGGATTGAGCTAACTCTTGCGGCATTGTAAAGAGAACTTGAAACCCTAACCAATATATTCAGATCAAAATTGGTGATTCATCTTCTAACAAGTTCGAAATGGTGATCTAAATTTGGTATAGTTGGTCATTCCCCTCCACTAGGAAAAAAAAGTAATTTCCCATTATTTAGTATTTCTGACATAACTTTTTACTCCGGTCTCTGATTAAGATGATTTTTGCTGCATTGTAAAGAATTCTTGAATCCCTTACCATTTTATTCACATCAAAAGTCATGAAAAATCCTCTAGCATGGGCTCTATTGTAACGCAAGTTTGGTGTAATAAGTAGTCCTCCTTTAAAATGAAATAGTATATCGGACATAACTTTTTCTCCCGAACTCGGATTGAGCTAACTCTTGCGGCATTGTAAAGAGAACTTGAAACCCTAACCAATATATTCAGATCAAAATTGGTGATTCAACTTCTAACAAGTTCGAAATGGTGATCTAAGTTTGGTATAGTTGGCCATTCCCCTCCACTAGGAAAAAAAAGTAATTTCCCATTCTTTAGTATTTCTGACATAACTTTTTACTCCGGTCTCTGATTAAGATGATTCTTGATGTATTGTAAAGAATTCTTGAATCCCTAACCATTTTATTCACATCAAAAGTCATGAAAAATCCTCTAGCATGGGCTCTATTGTAACGCAAGTTTGGTGTAATAAGTAGTCCTCCTTTAAAATGAAATAGTATATCGGACATAACTTTTTCTCCCGAACCCGGATTGAGCTAACTCTTGCGGCATTGTAAAGAGAACTTGAAACCCTAACCAATATATTCAGATCAAAATTGGTGATTCATCTTCTAACAAGTTCGAAATGGTGATCTAAGTTTGGTATAGTTGGCCATTCCCCTCCACTAGGAAAAAAATGTAATTTCCCATTCTTTAGTATTTCTGACATAACTTTTTACTCAGGTCTCTGATTAAGATGATTCTTGATGCATTGTAAAGAATTCTTGAATCCCTAACCATTTTATTCACATCAAAAGTCATGAAAAATCCTCTAGCATGGGCTCTATTGTAACGCAAGTTTGGTGTAATAAGTTGTCCTCCTTTAAAATGAAATAGTATATCGGACATAACTTTTTCTCCCGAACCCGGATTGAGCTAACTCTTGCGGCATTGTAAAGAGAACTTGAAACCCTAACCAATATATTGAGATCATAATTGGTGATTCATCTTCTAACAAGTTCGAAATGGTGATCTAAGTTTGGTATAGTTGGTCATTCCCTTCCACTAGGAAAAAAAAGTAATTTCCCATTCTTTAGTATTTCTGACATAACTTTTTACTCCGGTCTCTGATTAAGATGATTCTTGCTGCATTGTAAAGAATTGTTGAATCCCTAACCATTTTATTCACATCAAAAGTCATGAAAAATCGTCTAGCATGGGCTCTATTGTAACACAAGTTTGGTGTAATAAGTAGTCCTCCTTTAAAATGAAATAGTATATCGGACATAACTTTTTCTCCCGAACTCGGATTGAGCTTACTCTTGCGGCGTTGTAAAGAGAACTTGAAACCCTAACCAATATATTGAGATCAAAATTGGTGATTCATCTTCAAACAAGTTCGAAATGGTGATCTAAGTTTTGTATAGTTGGCTATTCCCCTCCACTAGGAAAAAAAAGTAATTTCCCATTCTTTAGTATTTCTGACATAACTTTTTACTCCGGTCTCTAATTAAGATGATTCTTGATGCATTGTAAAGAATTCTTGAATCCCTAACCATTTTATTCACATCAAAAGTCATGAAAAATCCTCTAGCATTGGCTCTATTGTAACGCAAGTTTGGTGTAATAAGTAGTCCTCCTTTAAAATGAAATAGTATATCGGACATAACTTTTTCTCCCGAACTCGGATTGAGCTAACTCTTGCGGCATTGTAAAGAGAACTTGAAACCCTAACCAATATATTCAGATCAAAATTGGTGATTCATCTTCTAACAAGTTCGAAATGGTGATCTAATTTGGTATAGTTGGCCATTCCCCTCCACTAGGAAAAAAAAAGTAATTTCCCATTCTTTAGTATTTCTGACATAACTTTTTTCTCCGGTCTCTGATTAAGATGATTCTTGCTGAATTGTAAAGAATTGTTGAATCCCTAACCATTTTATTCACATCAAAAGTCATGAAAAATCTTCTAGCATGGGCTCTATTGTAACACAAGTTTGGTGTAATAAGTAGTCCTCCTTTAAAATGAAATAGTATATCGGACATAACTTTTTCTCCCGAACTCGGATTGAGCTAACTCTTGCGGCATTGTAAAGAGAACTTGAAACCCTAACCAATATATTGAGATCAAAATTGGTGATTCATCTTCTAACAAGTTCGAAATGGTGATCTAAGTTTGGTATAGTTGGCTATTCCCCTCCACTAGGAAAAAAAAGTAATTTCCCATTCTTTAGTATTTCTGACATAACTTTTTACTCCGGTCTCTAATTAAGATGATTCTTGATGCATTGTAAAGAATTCTTGAATCCCTAACCATTTTATTCACATCAAAAGTCATGAAAAATCCTCTAGCATTGGCTCTATTGTAACGCAAGTTTGGTGTAATAAGTAGTCCTCCTTTAAAATGAAATAGTATATCGGACATAACTTTTTCTCCCGAACCCGGATTGAGCTAACTCTTGCGGCATTGTAAAGAGAACTTGAAACCCTAACCAATATATTCAGATCAAAATTGGTGATTCATCTTCTAACAAGTTCGAAATGGTGATCTAATTTGGTATAGTTAGCCATTCCCCTCCACTAGGAAAAAAAAAGTAATTTCCCATTCTTTAGTATTTCTGACATAACTTTTTACTCCGGTCTCTGATTAAGATGATTCTTGCTGAATTGTAAAGAATTGTTGAATCCCTAACCATTTTATTCACATCAAAAGTCATGAAAAATCTTCTAGCATGGGCTCTATTGTAACACAAGTTTGGTGTAATAAGTAGTCCTCCTTTAAAATGAAATAGTATATCGGACATAACTTTTTCTCCCGAACTCGGATTGAGCTAACTCTTGCGGCATTGTAAAGAGAACTTGAAACCCTAACCAATATATTGAGATCAAAATTGGTGATTCATCTTCTAACAAGTTCGAAATGGTGATGGAAGTTTGGTATAGTTGGCCATTCCCCTCCACTAGGAAAAAAATGTAATTTCCTATTCTTTAGTATTTCTGACATAACTTTTTACTCAGGTCTCTGATTAAGATGATTCTTGATGCATTGTAAAGAATTCTTGAATCCCTAACCATTTTATTCACATCAAAAGTCATGAAAAATCCTCTAGCATGGGCTCTATTGTAACGCAAGTTTGGTGTAATAAGTTGTCCTCCTTTAAAATGAAATAGTATATCGGACATAACTTTTTCTCCCGAACCCGGATTGAGCTAACTCTTGCGGCATTGTAAAGAGAACTTGAAACCCTAACCAATATATTGAGATCAAAATTGGTGATTCATCTTCTAACAAGTTCGAAATGGTGATCTAAGTTTGGTATAGTTGGTCATTCCCTTCCACTAGGAAAAAAAAGTAATTTCCCATTCTTTAGTATTTCTGACATAACTTTTTACTCCGGTCTCTGATTAAGATGATTCTTGCTGCATTGTAAAGAATTGTTGAATCCCTAACCATTTTATTCACATCAAAAGTCATGAAAAATCTTCTAGCATGGGCTCTATTGTAACACAAGTTTGGTGTAATAAGTAGTCCTCCTTTAAAATGAAATAGTATATCGGACATAACTTTTTCTCCCGAACTCGGATTGAGCTTACTCTTGCGGCATTGTAAAGAGAACTTGAAACTCTAACCAATATATTGAGATCAAAATTGGTGATTCATCTTCTAACAAGTTCGAAATGGTGATCTAAGTTTGGTATAGTTGGCTATTCCCCTCCACTAGGAAAAAAAAGTAATTTCCCATTCTTTAGTATTTCTGACATAACTTTTTACTCCGGTCTCTAATTAAGATGATTCTTGATGCATTGTAAAGAATTCTTGAATCCCTAACCATTTTATTCACATCAAAAGTCATGAAAAATCCTCTAGCATTGGCTCTATTGTAACGCAAGTTTGGTGTAATAAGTAGTCCTCCTTTAAAATGAAATAGTATATCGGACATAACTTTTTCTCCCGAACCCGGATTGAGCTAACTCTTGCGGCATTGTAAAGAGAACTTAAAACCCTAACCAATATATTCAGATCAAAATTGGTGATTCATCTTCTAACAAGTTCGAAATGGTGATCTAATTTGGTATAGTTGGCCATTCCCCTCCACTAGGAAAAAAAAAGTAATTTCCCATTCTTTAGTATTTCTGACATAACTTTTTACTCCGGTCTCTGATTAAGATGATTCTTGCTGCATTGTAAAGAATTGTTGAATCCCTAACCATTTTATTCACATCAAAAGTCATGAAAAATCTTCTAGCATGGGCTCTATTGTAACACAAGTTTGGTGTAATAAGTAGTCCTCCATTAAAATGAAATAGTATATCGGACATAACTTTTTCTCCCGAACTCGGATTGAGCTTACTCTTGCGGCATTGTAAAGAGAACTTGAAACTCTAACCAATATATTCAGATCAAAATTGGTGATTCATCTTCTAACAAGTTCGAAATGGTGATCTAAGTTTGGTATAGTTGGCTATTCCCCTCCACTTGGAAAAAAAAAGTAATTTCCCATTCTTTAGTATTTCTGACATAACTTTTTACTCCGGTCTCTGATTAAGATGATTCTTGATGAATTGTAAAGAATTCTTGAATCCCTAACCATTTTATTCACATCAAAAGTCATGAAAAATCCTCTAGCATTGGCTCTATTGTAACGCAAGTTTGGTGTAAAAAGTAGTCCTCCTTTAAAATGAAATAGTATATCGGACATAACTTTTTCTCCCAAACTCGGATTGAGCTAACTCTTGCGGCATTGTAAAGAGAACTTGAAACCCTAACCAATATATTGAGATCAAAATTGGTGATTCATCTTCTAACAAGTTCGAAATGGTGATCTAAGTTTGGTATAGTTGGCCATTCCCCTCCACTAGGAAAAAAATGTAATTTCCCATTCTTTAGTATTTCTGACATAACTTTTTACTCAGGTCTCTGATTAAGATGATTCTTGATGCATTGTAAAGAATTCTTGAATCCCTAACCATTTTATTCACATCAAAAGTCATGAAAAATCCTCTAGCATGGGCTCTATTGTAACGCAAGTTTGGTGTAATAAGTTGTCCTCCTTTAAAATGAAATAGTATATCGGACATAACTTTTTCTCCCGAACCCGGATTGAGCTAACTCTTGCGGCATTGTAAAGAGAACTTGAAACCCTAACCAATATATTGAGATCAAAATTGGTGATTCATCTTCTAACAAGTTCGAAATGGTGATCTAAGTTTGGTATAGTTGGTCATTCCCTTCCACTAGGAAAAAAAAGTAATTTCCCATTCTTTAGTATTTCTGACATAACTTTTTACTCCGGTCTCTGATTAAGATGATTCTTGCTGCATTGTAAAGAATTGTTGAATCCCTAACCATTTTATTCACATCAAAAGTCATGAAAAATCTTCTAGCATGGGCTCTATTGTAACACAAGTTTGGTGTAATAAGTAGTCCTCCTTTAAAATGAAATAGTATATCGGACATAACTTTTTCTCCCGAACTCGGATTGAGCTTACTCTTGCGGCATTGTAAAGAGAACTTGAAACTCTAACCAATATATTGAGATCAAAATTGGTGATTCATCTTCTAACAAGTTCGAAATGGTGATCTAAGTTTGGTATAGTTGGCTATTCCCCTCCACTAGGAAAAAAAAGTAATTTCCCATTCTTTAGAATTTCTGACATAACTTTTTACTCCGGTCTCTAATTAAGATGATTCTTGATGCATTGTAAAGAATTCTTGAATCCCTAACCATTTTATTCACATCAAAAGTCATGAAAAATCCTCTAGCATTGGCTCTATTGTAACGCAAGTTTGGTGTAATAAGTAGTCCTCCTTTAAAATGAAATAGTATATCGGACATAACTTTTTCTCCCGAACCCGGATTGAGCTAACTCTTGCGGCATTGTAAAGATAACTTAAAACCCTAACCAATATATTCAGATCAAAATTGGTGATTCATCTTCTAACAAGTTCGAAATGGTGATCTAATTTGGTATAGTTGGCCATTCCCCTCCACTAGGAAAAAAAAAGTAATTTCCCATTCTTTAGTATTTCTGACATAACTTTTTACTCCGGTCTCTGATTAAGATGATTCTTGCTGCATTGTAAAGAATTGTTGAATCCCTAACCATTTTATTCACATCAAAAGTCATGAAAAATCTTCTAGCATGGGCTCTATTGTAACACAAGTTTGGTGTAATAAGTAGTCCTCCATTAAAATGAAATAGTATATCGGACATAACTTTTTCTCCCGAACTCGGATTGAGCTTACTCTTGCGGCATTGTAAAGAGAACTTGAAACTCTAACCAATATATTGAGATCAAAATTGGTGATTCATCTTCTAACAAGTTCGAAATGGTGATCTAAGTTTGGTATAGTTGGCTATTCCCCTCCACTAGGAAAAAAAAGTAATTTCCCATTCTTTAGTATTTCTGACATAACTTTTTACTCCGGTCTCTAATTAAGATGATTCTTGATGCATTGTAAAGAATTCTTGAATCCCTAACCATTTTATTCACATCAAAAGTCATGAAAAATCCTCTAGCATTGGCTCTATTGTAACGCAAGTTTGGTGTAATAAGTAGTCCTCCTTTAAAATGAAATAGTATATCGGACATAACTTTTTCTCCCGAACCCGGATTGAGCTAACTCTTGCGGCATTGTAAAGAGAACTTGAAACCCTAACCAATATATTCAGATCAAAATTGGTGATTCATCTTCTAACAAGTTCGAAATGGTGATCTAATTTGGTATAGTTAGCCATTCCCCTCCACTAGGAAAAAAAAAGTAATTTCCCATTCTTTAGTATTTCTGACATAACTTTTTACTCCGGTCTCTGATTAAGATGATTCTTGCTGAATTGTAAAGAATTGTTGAATCCCTAACCATTTTATTCACATCAAAAGTCATGAAAAATCTTCTAGCATGGGCTCTATTGTAACACAAGTTTGGTGTAATAAGTAGTCCTCCTTTAAAATGAAATAGTATATCGGACATAACTTTTTCTCCCGAACTCGGATTGAGCTAACTCTTGCGGCATTGTAAAGAGAACTTGAAACCCTAACCAATATATTGAGATCAAAATTGGTGATTCATCTTCTAACAAGTTCGAAATGGTGATGGAAGTTTGGTATAGTTGGCCATTCCCCTCCACTAGGAAAAAAATGTAATTTCCTATTCTTTAGTATTTCTGACATAACTTTTTACTCAGGTCTCTGATTAAGATGATTCTTGATGCATTGTAAAGAATTCTTGAATCCCTAACCATTTTATTCACATCAAAAGTCATGAAAAATCCTCTAGCATGGGCTCTATTGTAACGCAAGTTTGGTGTAATAAGTTGTCCTCCTTTAAAATGAAATAGTATATCGGACATAACTTTTTCTCCCGAACCCGGATTGAGCTAACTCTTGCGGCATTGTAAAGAGAACTTGAAACCCTAACCAATATATTGAGATCAAAATTGGTGATTCATCTTCTAACAAGTTCGAAATGGTGATCTAAGTTTGGTATAGTTGGTCATTCCCTTCCACTAGGAAAAAAAAGTAATTTCCCATTCTTTAGTATTTCTGACATAACTTTTTACTCCGGTCTCTGATTAAGATGATTCTTGCTGCATTGTAAAGAATTGTTGAATCCCTAACCATTTTATTCACATCAAAAGTCATGAAAAATCTTCTAGCATGGGCTCTATTGTAACACAAGTTTGGTGTAATAAGTAGTCCTCCTTTAAAATGAAATAGTATATCGGACATAACTTTTTCTCCCGAACTCGGATTGAGCTTACTCTTGCGGCATTGTAAAGAGAACTTGAAACTCTAACCAATATATTGAGATCAAAATTGGTGATTCATCTTCTAACAAGTTCGAAATGGTGATCTAAGTTTGGTATAGTTGGCTATTCCCCTCCACTAGGAAAAAAAAGTAATTTCCCATTCTTTAGTATTTCTGACATAACTTTTTACTCCGGTCTCTAATTAAGATGATTCTTGATGCATTGTAAAGAATTCTTGAATCCCTAACCATTTTATTCACATCAAAAGTCATGAAAAATCCTCTAGCATTGGCTCTATTGTAACGCAAGTTTGGTGTAATAAGTAGTCCTCCTTTAAAATGAAATAGTATATCGGACATAACTTTTTCTCCCGAACCCGGATTGAGCTAACTCTTGCGGCATTGTAAAGAGAACTTAAAACCCTAACCAATATATTCAGATCAAAATTGGTGATTCATCTTCTAACAAGTTCGAAATGGTGATCTAATTTGGTATAGTTGGCCATTCCCCTCCACTAGGAAAAAAAAAGTAATTTCCCATTCTTTAGTATTTCTGACATAACTTTTTACTCCGGTCTCTGATTAAGATGATTCTTGCTGCATTGTAAAGAATTGTTGAATCCCTAACCATTTTATTCACATCAAAAGTCATGAAAAATCTTCTAGCATGGGCTCTATTGTAACACAAGTTTGGTGTAATAAGTAGTCCTCCATTAAAATGAAATAGTATATCGGACATAACTTTTTCTCCCGAACTCGGATTGAGCTTACTCTTGCGGCATTGTAAAGAGAACTTGAAACTCTAACCAATATATTGAGATCAAAATTGGTGATTCATCTTCTAACAAGTTCGAAATGGTGATCTAAGTTTGGTATAGTTGGCTATTCCCCTCCACTAGGAAAAAAAAGTAATTTCCCATTCTTTAGTATTTCTGACATAACTTTTTACTCCGGTCTCTAATTAAGATGATTCTTGATGCATTGTAAAGAATTCTTGAATCCCTAACCATTTTATTCACATCAAAAGTCATGAAAAATCCTCTAGCATTGGCTCTATTGTAACGCAAGTTTGGTGTAATAAGTAGTCCTCCTTTAAAATGAAATAGTATATCGGACATAACTTTTTCTCCCGAACTCGGATTGAGCTAACTCTTGCGGCATTGTAAAGAGAACTTGAAACCCTAACCAATATATTCAGATCAAAATTGGTGATTCATCTTCTAACAAGTTCGAAATGGTGATCTAATTTGGTATAGTTGGCCATTCCCCTCCACTAGGAAAAAAAAAGTAATTTCCCATTCTTTAGTATTTCTGACATAACTTTTTTCTCCGGTCTCTGATTAAGATGATTCTTGCTGAATTGTAAAGAATTGTTGAATCCCTAACCATTTTATTCACATCAAAAGTCATGAAAAATCTTCTAGCATGGGCTCTATTGTAACACAAGTTTGGTGTAATAAGTAGTCCTCCTTTAAAATGAAATAGTATATCGGACATAACTTTTTCTCCCGAACTCGGATTGAGCTAACTCTTGCGGCATTGTAAAGAGAACTTGAAACCCTAACCAATATATTGAGATCAAAATTGGTGATTCATCTTCTAACAAGTTCGAAATGGTGATCTAAGTTTGGTATAGTTGGCTATTCCCCTCCACTAGGAAAAAAAAGTAATTTCCCATTCTTTAGTATTTCTGACATAACTTTTTACTCCGGTCTCTAATTAAGATGATTCTTGATGCATTGTAAAGAATTCTTGAATCCCTAACCATTTTATTCACATCAAAAGTCATGAAAAATCCTCTAGCATTGGCTCTATTGTAACGCAAGTTTGGTGTAATAAGTAGTCCTCCTTTAAAATGAAATAGTATATCGGACATAACTTTTTCTCCCGAACCCGGATTGAGCTAACTCTTGCGGCATTGTAAAGAGAACTTGAAACCCTAACCAATATATTCAGATCAAAATTGGTGATTCATCTTCTAACAAGTTCGAAATGGTGATCTAATTTGGTATAGTTAGCCATTCCCCTCCACTAGGAAAAAAAAAGTAATTTCCCATTCTTTAGTATTTCTGACATAACTTTTTACTCCGGTCTCTGATTAAGATGATTCTTGCTGAATTGTAAAGAATTGTTGAATCCCTAACCATTTTATTCACATCAAAAGTCATGAAAAATCTTCTAGCATGGGCTCTATTGTAACACAAGTTTGGTGTAATAAGTAGTCCTCCTTTAAAATGAAATAGTATATCGGACATAACTTTTTCTCCCGAACTCGGATTGAGCTAACTCTTGCGGCATTGTAAAGAGAACTTGAAACCCTAACCAATATATTGAGATCAAAATTGGTGATTCATCTTCTAACAAGTTCGAAATGGTGATGGAAGTTTGGTATAGTTGGCCATTCCCCTCCACTAGGAAAAAAATGTAATTTCCTATTCTTTAGTATTTCTGACATAACTTTTTACTCAGGTCTCTGATTAAGATGATTCTTGATGCATTGTAAAGAATTCTTGAATCCCTAACCATTTTATTCACATCAAAAGTCATGAAAAATCCTCTAGCATGGGCTCTATTGTAACGCAAGTTTGGTGTAATAAGTTGTCCTCCTTTAAAATGAAATAGTATATCGGACATAACTTTTTCTCCCGAACCCGGATTGAGCTAACTCTTGCGGCATTGTAAAGAGAACTTGAAACCCTAACCAATATATTGAGATCAAAATTGGTGATTCATCTTCTAACAAGTTCGAAATGGTGATCTAAGTTTGGTATAGTTGGTCATTCCCTTCCACTAGGAAAAAAAAGTAATTTCCCATTCTTTAGTATTTCTGACATAACTTTTTACTCCGGTCTCTGATTAAGATGATTCTTGCTGCATTGTAAAGAATTGTTGAATCCCTAACCATTTTATTCACATCAAAAGTCATGAAAAATCTTCTAGCATGGGCTCTATTGTAACACAAGTTTGGTGTAATAAGTAGTCCTCCTTTAAAATGAAATAGTATATCGGACATAACTTTTTCTCCCGAACTCGGATTGAGCTTACTCTTGCGGCATTGTAAAGAGAACTTGAAACTCTAACCAATATATTGAGATCAAAATTGGTGATTCATCTTCTAACAAGTTCGAAATGGTGATCTAAGTTTGGTATAGTTGGCTATTCCCCTCCACTAGGAAAAAAAAGTAATTTCCCATTCTTTAGTATTTCTGACATAACTTTTTACTCCGGTCTCTAATTAAGATGATTCTTGATGCATTGTAAAGAATTCTTGAATCCCTAACCATTTTATTCACATCAAAAGTCATGAAAAATCCTCTAGCATTGGCTCTATTGTAACGCAAGTTTGGTGTAATAAGTAGTCCTCCTTTAAAATGAAATAGTATATCGGACATAACTTTTTCTCCCGAACCCGGATTGAGCTAACTCTTGCGGCATTGTAAAGAGAACTTAAAACCCTAACCAATATATTCAGATCAAAATTGGTGATTCATCTTCTAACAAGTTCGAAATGGTGATCTAATTTGGTATAGTTGGCCATTCCCCTCCACTAGGAAAAAAAAAGTAATTTCCCATTCTTTAGTATTTCTGACATAACTTTTTACTCCGGTCTCTGATTAAGATGATTCTTGCTGCATTGTAAAGAATTGTTGAATCCCTAACCATTTTATTCACATCAAAAGTCATGAAAAATCTTCTAGCATGGGCTCTATTGTAACACAAGTTTGGTGTAATAAGTAGTCCTCCATTAAAATGAAATAGTATATCGGACATAACTTTTTCTCCCGAACTCGGATTGAGCTTACTCTTGCGGCATTGTAAAGAGAACTTGAAACTCTAACCAATATATTCAGATCAAAATTGGTGATTCATCTTCTAACAAGTTCGAAATGGTGATCTAAGTTTGGTATAGTTGGCTATTCCCCTCCACTTGGAAAAAAAAAGTAATTTCCCATTCTTTAGTATTTCTGACATAACTTTTTACTCCGGTCTCTGATTAAGATGATTCTTGATGAATTGTAAAGAATTCTTGAATCCCTAACCATTTTATTCACATCAAAAGTCATGAAAAATCCTCTAGCATTGGCTCTATTGTAACGCAAGTTTGGTGTAAAAAGTAGTCCTCCTTTAAAATGAAATAGTATATCGGACATAACTTTTTCTCCCAAACTCGGATTGAGCTAACTCTTGCGGCATTGTAAAGAGAACTTGAAACCCTAACCAATATATTGAGATCAAAATTGGTGATTCATCTTCTAACAAGTTCGAAATGGTGATCTAAGTTTGGTATAGTTGGCCATTCCCCTCCACTAGGAAAAAAATGTAATTTCCCATTCTTTAGTATTTCTGACATAACTTTTTACTCAGGTCTCTGATTAAGATGATTCTTGATGCATTGTAAAGAATTCTTGAATCCCTAACCATTTTATTCACATCAAAAGTCATGAAAAATCCTCTAGCATGGGCTCTATTGTAACGCAAGTTTGGTGTAATAAGTTGTCCTCCTTTAAAATGAAATAGTATATCGGACATAACTTTTTCTCCCGAACCCGGATTGAGCTAACTCTTGCGGCATTGTAAAGAGAACTTGAAACCCTAACCAATATATTGAGATCAAAATTGGTGATTCATCTTCTAACAAGTTCGAAATGGTGATCTAAGTTTGGTATAGTTGGTCATTCCCTTCCACTAGGAAAAAAAAGTAATTTCCCATTCTTTAGTATTTCTGACATAACTTTTTACTCCGGTCTCTGATTAAGATGATTCTTGCTGCATTGTAAAGAATTGTTGAATCCCTAACCATTTTATTCACATCAAAAGTCATGAAAAATCTTCTAGCATGGGCTCTATTGTAACACAAGTTTGGTGTAATAAGTAGTCCTCCTTTAAAATGAAATAGTATATCGGACATAACTTTTTCTCCCGAACTCGGATTGAGCTTACTCTTGCGGCATTGTAAAGAGAACTTGAAACTCTAACCAATATATTGAGATCAAAATTGGTGATTCATCTTCTAACAAGTTCGAAATGGTGATCTAAGTTTGGTATAGTTGGCTATTCCCCTCCACTAGGAAAAAAAAGTAATTTCCCATTCTTTAGAATTTCTGACATAACTTTTTACTCCGGTCTCTAATTAAGATGATTCTTGATGCATTGTAAAGAATTCTTGAATCCCTAACCATTTTATTCACATCAAAAGTCATGAAAAATCCTCTAGCATTGGCTCTATTGTAACGCAAGTTTGGTGTAATAAGTAGTCCTCCTTTAAAATGAAATAGTATATCGGACATAACTTTTTCTCCCGAACCCGGATTGAGCTAACTCTTGCGGCATTGTAAAGATAACTTAAAACCCTAACCAATATATTCAGATCAAAATTGGTGATTCATCTTCTAACAAGTTCGAAATGGTGATCTAATTTGGTATAGTTGGCCATTCCCCTCCACTAGGAAAAAAAAAGTAATTTCCCATTCTTTAGTATTTCTGACATAACTTTTTACTCCGGTCTCTGATTAAGATGATTCTTGCTGCATTGTAAAGAATTGTTGAATCCCTAACCATTTTATTCACATCAAAAGTCATGAAAAATCTTCTAGCATGGGCTCTATTGTAACACAAGTTTGGTGTAATAAGTAGTCCTCCATTAAAATGAAATAGTATATCGGACATAACTTTTTCTCCCGAACTCGGATTGAGCTTACTCTTGCGGCATTGTAAAGAGAACTTGAAACTCTAACCAATATATTGAGATCAAAATTGGTGATTCATCTTCTAACAAGTTCGAAATGGTGATCTAAGTTTGGTATAGTTGGCTATTCCCCTCCACTAGGAAAAAAAAGTAATTTCCCATTCTTTAGTATTTCTGACATAACTTTTTACTCCGGTCTCTAATTAAGATGATTCTTGATGCATTGTAAAGAATTCTTGAATCCCTAACCATTTTATTCACATCAAAAGTCATGAAAAATCCTCTAGCATTGGCTCTATTGTAACGCAAGTTTGGTGTAATAAGTAGTCCTCCTTTAAAATGAAATAGTATATCGGACATAACTTTTTCTCCCGAACCCGGATTGAGCTAACTCTTGCGGCATTGTAAAGAGAACTTGAAACCCTAACCAATATATTCAGATCAAAATTGGTGATTCATCTTCTAACAAGTTCGAAATGGTGATCTAATTTGGTATAGTTAGCCATTCCCCTCCACTAGGAAAAAAAAAGTAATTTCCCATTCTTTAGTATTTCTGACATAACTTTTTACTCCGGTCTCTGATTAAGATGATTCTTGCTGAATTGTAAAGAATTGTTGAATCCCTAACCATTTTATTCACATCAAAAGTCATGAAAAATCTTCTAGCATGGGCTCTATTGTAACACAAGTTTGGTGTAATAAGTAGTCCTCCTTTAAAATGAAATAGTATATCGGACATAACTTTTTCTCCCGAACTCGGATTGAGCTAACTCTTGCGGCATTGTAAAGAGAACTTGAAACCCTAACCAATATATTGAGATCAAAATTGGTGATTCATCTTCTAACAAGTTCGAAATGGTGATGGAAGTTTGGTATAGTTGGCCATTCCCCTCCACTAGGAAAAAAATGTAATTTCCTATTCTTTAGTATTTCTGACATAACTTTTTACTCAGGTCTCTGATTAAGATGATTCTTGATGCATTGTAAAGAATTCTTGAATCCCTAACCATTTTATTCACATCAAAAGTCATGAAAAATCCTCTAGCATGGGCTCTATTGTAACGCAAGTTTGGTGTAATAAGTTGTCCTCCTTTAAAATGAAATAGTATATCGGACATAACTTTTTCTCCCGAACCCGGATTGAGCTAACTCTTGCGGCATTGTAAAGAGAACTTGAAACCCTAACCAATATATTGAGATCAAAATTGGTGATTCATCTTCTAACAAGTTCGAAATGGTGATCTAAGTTTGGTATAGTTGGTCATTCCCTTCCACTAGGAAAAAAAAGTAATTTCCCATTCTTTAGTATTTCTGACATAACTTTTTACTCCGGTCTCTGATTAAGATGATTCTTGCTGCATTGTAAAGAATTGTTGAATCCCTAACCATTTTATTCACATCAAAAGTCATGAAAAATCTTCTAGCATGGGCTCTATTGTAACACAAGTTTGGTGTAATAAGTAGTCCTCCTTTAAAATGAAATAGTATATCGGACATAACTTTTTCTCCCGAACTCGGATTGAGCTTACTCTTGCGGCATTGTAAAGAGAACTTGAAACTCTAACCAATATATTGAGATCAAAATTGGTGATTCATCTTCTAACAAGTTCGAAATGGTGATCTAAGTTTGGTATAGTTGGCTATTCCCCTCCACTAGGAAAAAAAAGTAATTTCCCATTCTTTAGTATTTCTGACATAACTTTTTACTCCGGTCTCTAATTAAGATGATTCTTGATGCATTGTAAAGAATTCTTGAATCCCTAACCATTTTATTCACATCAAAAGTCATGAAAAATCCTCTAGCATTGGCTCTATTGTAACGCAAGTTTGGTGTAATAAGTAGTCCTCCTTTAAAATGAAATAGTATATCGGACATAACTTTTTCTCCCGAACCCGGATTGAGCTAACTCTTGCGGCATTGTAAAGAGAACTTAAAACCCTAACCAATATATTCAGATCAAAATTGGTGATTCATCTTCTAACAAGTTCGAAATGGTGATCTAATTTGGTATAGTTGGCCATTCCCCTCCACTAGGAAAAAAAAAGTAATTTCCCATTCTTTAGTATTTCTGACATAACTTTTTACTCCGGTCTCTGATTAAGATGATTCTTGCTGCATTGTAAAGAATTGTTGAATCCCTAACCATTTTATTCACATCAAAAGTCATGAAAAATCTTCTAGCATGGGCTCTATTGTAACACAAGTTTGGTGTAATAAGTAGTCCTCCATTAAAATGAAATAGTATATCGGACATAACTTTTTCTCCCGAACTCGGATTGAGCTTACTCTTGCGGCATTGTAAAGAGAACTTGAAACTCTAACCAATATATTCAGATCAAAATTGGTGATTCATCTTCTAACAAGTTCGAAATGGTGATCTAAGTTTGGTATAGTTGGCTATTCCCCTCCACTTGGAAAAAAAAAGTAATTTCCCATTCTTTAGTATTTCTGACATAACTTTTTACTCCGGTCTCTGATTAAGATGATTCTTGATGAATTGTAAAGAATTCTTGAATCCCTAACCATTTTATTCACATCAAAAGTCATGAAAAATCCTCTAGCATTGGCTCTATTGTAACGCAAGTTTGGTGTAAAAAGTAGTCCTCCTTTAAAATGAAATAGTATATCGGACATAACTTTTTCTCCCAAACTCGGATTGAGCTAACTCTTGCGGCATTGTAAAGAGAACTTGAAACCCTAACCAATATATTGAGATCAAAATTGGTGATTCATCTTCTAACAAGTTCGAAATGGTGATCTAAGTTTGGTATAGTTGGCCATTCCCCTCCACTAGGAAAAAAATGTAATTTCCCATTCTTTAGTATTTCTGACATAACTTTTTACTCAGGTCTCTGATTAAGATGATTCTTGATGCATTGTAAAGAATTCTTGAATCCCTAACCATTTTATTCACATCAAAAGTCATGAAAAATCCTCTAGCATGGGCTCTATTGTAACGCAAGTTTGGTGTAATAAGTTGTCCTCCTTTAAAATGAAATAGTATATCGGACATAACTTTTTCTCCCGAACCCGGATTGAGCTAACTCTTGCGGCATTGTAAAGAGAACTTGAAACCCTAACCAATATATTGAGATCAAAATTGGTGATTCATCTTCTAACAAGTTCGAAATGGTGATCTAAGTTTGGTATAGTTGGTCATTCCCTTCCACTAGGAAAAAAAAGTAATTTCCCATTCTTTAGTATTTCTGACATAACTTTTTACTCCGGTCTCTGATTAAGATGATTCTTGCTGCATTGTAAAGAATTGTTGAATCCCTAACCATTTTATTCACATCAAAAGTCATGAAAAATCTTCTAGCATGGGCTCTATTGTAACACAAGTTTGGTGTAATAAGTAGTCCTCCTTTAAAATGAAATAGTATATCGGACATAACTTTTTCTCCCGAACTCGGATTGAGCTTACTCTTGCGGCATTGTAAAGAGAACTTGAAACTCTAACCAATATATTGAGATCAAAATTGGTGATTCATCTTCTAACAAGTTCGAAATGGTGATCTAAGTTTGGTATAGTTGGCTATTCCCCTCCACTAGGAAAAAAAAGTAATTTCCCATTCTTTAGAATTTCTGACATAACTTTTTACTCCGGTCTCTAATTAAGATGATTCTTGATGCATTGTAAAGAATTCTTGAATCCCTAACCATTTTATTCACATCAAAAGTCATGAAAAATCCTCTAGCATTGGCTCTATTGTAACGCAAGTTTGGTGTAATAAGTAGTCCTCCTTTAAAATGAAATAGTATATCGGACATAACTTTTTCTCCCGAACCTGGATTGAGCTAACTCTTGCGGCATTGTAAAGATAACTTAAAACCCTAACCAATATATTCAGATCAAAATTGGTGATTCATCTTCTAACAAGTTCGAAATGGTGATCTAATTTGGTATAGTTGGCCATTCCCCTCCACTAGGAAAAAAAAAGTAATTTCCCATTCTTTAGTATTTCTGACATAACTTTTTACTCCGGTCTCTGATTAAGATGATTCTTGCTGCATTGTAAAGAATTGTTGAATCCCTAACCATTTTATTCACATCAAAAGTCATGAAAAATCTTCTAGCATGGGCTCTATTGTAACACAAGTTTGGTGTAATAAGTAGTCCTCCATTAAAATGAAATAGTATATCGGACATAACTTTTTCTCCCGAACTCGGATTGAGCTTACTCTTGCGGCATTGTAAAGAGAACTTGAAACTCTAACCAATATATTGAGATCAAAATTGGTGATTCATCTTCTAACAAGTTCGAAATGGTGATCTAAGTTTGGTATAGTTGGCTATTCCCCTCCACTAGGAAAAAAAAGTAATTTCCCATTCTTTAGTATTTCTGACATAACTTTTTACTCCGGTCTCTAATTAAGATGATTCTTGATGCATTGTAAAGAATTCTTGAATCCCTAACCATTTTATTCACATCAAAAGTCATGAAAAATCTTCTAGCATGGGCTCTATTGTAACACAAGTTTGGTGTAATAAGTAGTCCTCCATTAAAATGAAATAGTATATCGGACATAACTTTTTCTCCCGAACTCGGATTGAGCTTACTCTTGCGGCATTGTAAAGAGAACTTGAAACTCTAACCAATATATTCAGATCAAAATTGGTGATTCATCTTCTAACAAGTTCGAAATGGTGATCTAAGTTTGGTATAGTTGGCTATTCCCCTCCACTTGGAAAAAAAAAGTAATTTCCCATTCTTTAGTATTTCTGACATAACTTTTTACTCCGGTCTCTGATTAAGATGATTCTTGATGAATTGTAAAGAATTCTTGAATCCCTAACCATTTTATTCACATCAAAAGTCATGAAAAATCCTCTAGCATTGGCTCTATTGTAACGCAAGTTTGGTGTAAAAAGTAGTCCTCCTTTAAAATGAAATAGTATATCGGACATAACTTTTTCTCCCAAACTCGGATTGAGCTAACTCTTGCGGCATTGTAAAGAGAACTTGAAACCCTAACCAATATATTGAGATCAAAATTGGTGATTCATCTTCTAACAAGTTCGAAATGGTGATCTAAGTTTGGTATAGTTGGCCATTCCCCTCCACTAGGAAAAAAATGTAATTTCCCATTCTTTAGTATTTCTGACATAACTTTTTACTCAGGTCTCTGATTAAGATGATTCTTGATGCATTGTAAAGAATTCTTGAATCCCTAACCATTTTATTCACATCAAAAGTCATGAAAAATCCTCTAGCATGGGCTCTATTGTAACGCAAGTTTGGTGTAATAAGTTGTCCTCCTTTAAAATGAAATAGTATATCGGACATAACTTTTTCTCCCGAACCCGGATTGAGCTAACTCTTGCGGCATTGTAAAGAGAACTTGAAACCCTAACCAATATATTGAGATCAAAATTGGTGATTCATCTTCTAACAAGTTCGAAATGGTGATCTAAGTTTGGTATAGTTGGTCATTCCCTTCCACTAGGAAAAAAAAGTAATTTCCCATTCTTTAGTATTTCTGACATAACTTTTTACTCCGGTCTCTGATTAAGATGATTCTTGCTGCATTGTAAAGAATTCTTGAATCCCTAACCATTTTATTCACATCAAAAGTCATGAAAAATCTTCTAGCATGGGCTCTATTGTAACACAAGTTTGGTGTAATAAGTAGTCCTCCTTTAAAATGAAATAGTATATCGGACATAACTTTTTCTCCCGAACTCGGATTGAGCTTACTCTTGCGGCATTGTAAAGAGAACTTGAAACTCTAACCAATATATTGAGATCAAAATTGGTGATTCATCTTCTAACAAGTTCGAAATGGTGATCTAAGTTTGGTATAGTTGGCTATTCCCCTCCACTAGGAAAAAAAAGTAATTTCCCATTCTTTAGTATTTCTGACATAACTTTTTACTCCGGTCTCTAATTAAGATGATTCTTGATGCATTGTAAAGAATTCTTGAATCCCTAACCATTTTATTCACATCAAAAGTCATGAAAAATCCTCTAGCATTGGCTCTATTGTAACGCAAGTTTGGTGTAATAAGTAGTCCTCCTTTAAAATGAAATAGTATATCGGACATAACTTTTTCTCCCGAACCCGGATTGAGCTAACTCTTGCGGCATTGTAAAGAGAACTTAAAACCCTAACCAATATATTCAGATCAAAATTGGTGATTCATCTTCTAACAAGTTCGAAATGGTGATCTAATTTGGTATAGTTGGCCATTCCCCTCCACTAGGAAAAAAAAAGTAATTTCCCATTCTTTAGTATTTCTGACATAACTTTTTACTCCGGTCTCTGATTAAGATGATTCTTGCTGCATTGTAAAGAATTGTTGAATCCCTAACCATTTTATTCACATCAAAAGTCATGAAAAATCTTCTAGCATGGGCTCTATTGTAACACAAGTTTGGTGTAATAAGTAGTCCTCCATTAAAATGAAATAGTATATCGGACATAACTTTTTCTCCCGAACTCGGATTGAGCTTACTCTTGCGGCATTGTAAAGAGAACTTGAAACTCTAACCAATATATTGAGATCAAAATTGGTGATTCATCTTCTAACAAGTTCGAAATGGTGATCTAATTTGGTATAGTTGGCCATTCCCATCCACTAGGAAAAAAAAAGTAATTTCCCATTCTTTAGTATTTCTGACATAACTTTTTACTCCGGTCTCTGATTAAGATGATTCTTGCTGCATTGTAAAGAATTCTTGAATCCCTAACCATTTTATTCACATCATAAGTCATGAAAAATCCTCTAGCATGGGCTCTATTGTAACGCAAGTTTGGTGTAATAAGTAGTCCTCCTTTAAAATGAAATAGTATATCAGACATAACTTTTTCTCCCGAACCCGGATTGAGCTAACTCTTGCGGCATTGTAAAGAGAACTTGAAACCCTAACCAATATATTGAGATCAAAATTGGTGATTCATCTTCTAACAAGTTCGAAATGGTGATCTAAGTTTGGTATAGTTGGTCATTCCCCTCCACTAGGAAAAAAAAGTAATTTCCCATTCTTTAGTATTTCTGACATAACTTTTTACTCCGGTCTCTGATTAAGATGATTCTTGCTGCATTGTAAAGAATTCTTGAATCCCTAACCATTTTATTCACATCAAAAGTCATGAAAAATCCTCTAGCATGGGCTCTATTGTAACGCAAGTTTGGTGTAATAAGTAGTCCTCCTTTAAAATGAAATAGTATATCGGACATAACTTTTTCTCCCGAACTCGGATTGAGCTAACTCTTGCGGCATTGTAAAGATAACTTGAAACCCTAACCAATATATTGAGATCAAAATTGGTGATTCATCTTCTAACAAGTTCGAAATGGTGATCTAAGTTTGGTATAGTTGGCTATTCCCCTCCACTAGGAAAAAAAAGTAATTTCCCATTCTTTAGTATTTCTGACATAACTTTTTACTCCGGTCTCTAATTAAGATGATTCTTGATGCATTGTAAAGAATTCTTGAATCCCTAACCATTTTATTCACATCAAAAGTCATGAAAAATCCTCTAGCATTGGCTCTATTGTAACGCAAGTTTGGTGTAATAAGTAGTCCTCCTTTAAAATGAAATAGTATATCGGACATAACTTTTTCTCCCGAACCCGGATTGAGCTAACTCTTGCGGCATTGTAAAGAGAACTTGAAACCCTAACCAATATATTCAGATCAAAATTGGTGATTCATCTTCTAACAAGTTCGAAATGGTGATCTAAATTTGGTATAGTTGGTCATTCCCCTCCACTAGGAAAAAAAAGTAATTTCCCATTATTTAGTATTTCTGATATAACTTTTTACTCCGGTCTCTGATTAAGATGATTTTTGCTGCATTGTAAAGAATTCTTGAATCCCTTACCATTTTATTCACATCAAAAGTCATGAAAAATCCTCTAGCATGGGCTCTATTGTAACGCAAGTTTGGTGTAATAAGTAGTCCTCCTTTAAAATCAAATAGTATATCGGACATAACTTTTTCTCCCGAACTCGGATTGAGCTAACTCTTGCGGCATTGTAAAGAGAACTTGAAACCCTAACCAATATATTCAGATCAAAATTGGTGATTCAACTTCTAACAAGTTCGAAATGGTGATCTAAGTTTGGTATAGTTGGCCATTCCCCTCCACTAGGAAAAAAAAGTAATTTCCCATTCTTTAGTATTTCTGACATAACTTTTTACTCCGGTCTCTGATTAAGATGATTCTTGATGTATTGTAAAGAATTCTTGAATCCCTAACCATTTTATTCACATCAAAAGTCATGAAAAATCCTCTAGCATGGGCTCTATTGTAACGCAAGTTTGGTGTAATAAGTAGTCCTCCTTTAAAATGAAATAGTATATCGGACATAACTTTTTCTCCCGAACCCGGATTGAGCTAACTCTTGCGGCATTGTAAAGAGAACTTGAAACCCTAACCAATATATTGAGATCAAAATTGGTGATTCATCTTCTAACAAGTTCGAAATGGTGATCTAAGTTTGGTATAGTTGGCCATTCCCCTCCACTAGGAAAAAAATGTAATTTCCCATTCTTTAGTATTTCTGACATAACTTTTTACTCAGGTCTCTGATTAAGATGATTCTTGATGCATTGTAAAGAATTCTTGAATCCCTAACCATTTTATTCACATCAAAAGTCATGAAAAATCCTCTAGCAAGGGCTCTATTGTAACGCAAGTTTGGTGTAATAAGTTGTCCTCCTTTAAAATGAAATAGTATATCGGACATAACTTTTTCTCCCGAACCCGGATTGAGCTAACTCTTGCGGCATTGTAAAGAGAACTTGAAACCCTAACCAATATATTGAGATCAAAATTGGTGATTCATCTTCTAACAAGTTCGAAATGGTGATCTAAGTTTGGTATAGTTGGTCATTCCCTTCCACTAGGAAAAAAAAGTAATTTCCCATTCTTTAGTATTTCTGACATAACTTTTTACTCCGGTCTCTGATTAAGATGATTCTTGCTGCAATGTAAAGAATTGTTGAATCCCTAACCATTTTATTCACATCAAAAGTCATGAAAAATCTTCTAGCATGGGCTCTATTGTAACACAAGTTTGGTGTAATAAGTAGTCCTCCTTTAAAATGAAATAGTATATCGGACATAACTTTTTCTCCCGAACTCGGATTGAGCTTACTCTTGCGGCATTGTAAAGAGAACTTGAAACCCTAACCAATATATTGAGATCAAAATTGGTGATTCATCTTCTAACAAGTTCGAAATGGTGATCTAAGTTTGGTATAGTTGGCTATTCCGCTCCACTAGGAAAAAAAAGTAATTTCCCATTCTTTAGTATTTCTGACATAACTTTTTACTCCGGTCTCTAATTAAGATGATTCTTGATGCATTGTAAAGAATTCTTGAATCCCTAACCATTTTATTCCCATCAAAAGTCATGAAAAATCCTCTAGCATTGGCTCTATTGTAACGCAAGTTTGGTGTAATAAGTAGTCCTCCTTTAAAATGAAATAGTATATCGGACATAACTTTTTCTCCCGAACCCGGATTGAGCTAACTCTTGCGGCATTGTAAAGAGAACTTGAAACCCTAACCAATATATTCAGATCAAAATTGGTGATTCATCTTCTAACAAGTTCGAAATGGTGATCTAAGTTTGGTATAGTTGGCCATTCCCCTCCACTAGGAAAAAAATGTAATTTCTCATTCTTTAGTATTTCTGACATAACTTTTTACTCCGGTCTCTGATTAAGATGATTCTTGCTGAATTGTAAAGAATTCTTGAATCCCTAACCATTTTATTCACATCAAAAGTCATGAAAAATCCTCTAGCATGGGCTCTATTGTAACGCAAGTTTGGTGTAAAAAGTAGTCCTCCTTTAAAATGAAATAGTATATCGGACATAACTTTTTCTCCCAAACTCAGATTGAGCTAACTCTTGCGGCATTGTAAAGAGAACTTGAAACCCTAACCAATATATTGAGATCAAAATTGGTGATTCATCTTCTAACAAGTTCGAAATGGTGATGGAAGTTTGGTATAGTTGGCCATTCCCCTCCACTAGGAAAAAAATGTAATTTCTCATTCTTTAGTATTTCTGACATAACTTTTTACTCAGGTCTCTGATTAAGATGATTCTTGATGCATTGTAAAGAATTCTTGAATCCCTAACCATTTTATTCACATCAAAAGTCATGAAAAATCCTCTAGCATGGGCTCTATTGTAACGCAAGTTTGGTGTAATAAGTTGTCCTCCTTTAAAATGAAATAGTATATCGGACATAACTTTTTCTCCCGAACCCGGATTGAGCTAACTCTTGCGGCATTGTAAAGAGAACTTAAAACCCTAACCAATATATTCAGATCAAAATTGGTGATTCATCTTCTAACAAGTTCGAAATGGTGATCTAATTTTGTATAGTTGGCCATTCCCCTCCACTAGGAAAAAAAAAGTAATTTCTCATTCTTTAGTATTTCTGACATAACTTTTTACTCCGGTCTCTGATTAAGATGATTCTTGCTGCATTGTAAAGAATTGTTGAATCCCTAACCATTTTATTCACATCAAAAGTCATGAAAAATCTTCTAGCATGGGCTCTATTGTAACACAAGTTTGGTGTAATAAGTAGTCCTCCATTAAAATGAAATAGTATATCGGACATAACTTTTTCTCCCGAACTCGGATTGAGCTTACTCTTGCGGCATTGTAAAGAGAACTTGAAACTCTAACCAATATATTGAGATCAAAATTGGTGATTCATCTTCTAACAAGTTCGAAATGGTGATCTAAGTTTGGTATAGTTGGCTATTCCCCTCCACTAGGAAAAAAAAGTAATTTCCCATTCTTTAGTATTTCTGACATAACTTTTTACTCCGGTCTCTAATTAAGATGATTCTTGATGCATTGTAAAGAATTCTTGAATCCCTAACCATTTTATTCACATCAAAAGTCATGAAAAATCCTCTAGCATTGGCTCTATTGTAACGCAAGTTTGGTGTAATAAGTAGTCCTCCTTTAAAATGAAATAGTATATCGGACATAACTTTTTCTCCCGAACCCGGATTGAGCTAACTCTTGCGGCATTGTAAAGAGAACTTAAAACCCTAACCAATATATTCAGATCAAAATTGGTGATTCATCTTCTAACAAGTTCGAAATGGTGATCTAATTTGGTATAGTTGGCCATTCCCCTCCACTAGGAAAAAAAAAGTAATTTCCCATTCTTTAGTATTTCTGACATAACTTTTTACTCCGGTCTCTGATTAAGATGATTCTTGCTGCATTGTAAAGAATTCTTGAATCCCTAACCATTTTATTCACATCAAAAGTCATGAAAAATCCTCTAGCATGGGCTCTATTGTAACGCAAGTTTGGTGTAATAAGTAGTCCTCCTTTAAAATGAAATAGTATATCAGACATAACTTTTTCTCCCGAACCCGGATTGAGCTAACTCTTGCGGCATTGTAAAGAGAACTTGAAACCCTAACCAATATATTGAGATCAAAATTGGTGATTCATCTTCTAACAAGTTCGAAATGGTGATCTAAGTTTGGTATAGTTGGTCATTCCCCTCCACTAGGAAAAAAAAGTAATTTCCCATCCTTTAGTATTTCTAACATAACTTTTTACTCCGGTCTCTGATTAAGATGATTCTTGCTGCATTGTAAAGAATTCTTGAATCCCTAACCATTTTATTCACATCAAAAGTCATGAAAAATCCTCTAGCATGGGCTCTATTGTAACGCAAGTTTGGTGTAATAAGTAGTCCTCCTTTAAAATGAAATAGTATATCGGACATAACTTTTTCTCCCGAACTAGGATTGAGCTAACTCTTGCGGCATTGTAAAGATAACTTGAAACCCTAACCAATATATTGAGATCAAAATTGGTGATTCATCTTCTAAAAAGTTCGAAATGGTGATCTAAGTTTGGTATAGTTGGCCATTCCCCTCCACTAGGAAAAAAAAAGTAATTTCCCATTCTTTAGTATTTCTGACATAACTTTTTACTCCGATCTCTGATTAAGATGATTCTTGATGCATTGTAAAGAATTCTTGAATCCCTAACCATTTTATTCACATCAAAAGTCATGAAAAATCCTCTAACATGGGCTCTATTGTAACGCAAGTTTGGTGTAATAAGTAGTCCTCCATTAAAATGAAATAGTATATCGGACATAACTTTTTCTCCCGAACTCGGATTGAGCTTACTCTTGCGGCATTGTAAAGAGAACTTGAAACTCTAACCAATATATTGAGATCAAAATTGGTGATTCATCTTCTAACAAGTTCGAAATGGTGATGGAAGTTTGGTATAGTTGGCCATTCCCCTCCACTAGGAAAAAAATGTAATTTCTCATTCTTTAGTATTTCTGACATAACTTTTTACTCAGGTCTCTGATTAAGATGATTCTTGATGCATTGTAAAGAATTCTTGAATCCCTAACCATTTTATTCACATCAAAAGTCATGAAAAATCCTCTAGCATGGGCTCTATTGTAACGCAAGTTTGGTGTAATAAGTTGTCCTCCTTTAAAATGAAATAGTATATCGGACATAACTTTTTCTCCCGAACCCGGATTGAGCTAACTCTTGCGGCATTGTAAAGAGAACTTAAAACCCTAACCAATATATTCAGATCAAAATTGGTGATTCATCTTCTAACAAGTTCGAAATGGTGATCTAATTTGGTATAGTTGGCCATTCCCCTCCACTAGGAAAAAAAAAGTAATTTCCCATTCTTTAGTATTTCTGACATAACTTTTTACTCCGGTCTCTGATTAAGATGATTCTTGCTGCATTGTAAAGAATTGTTGAATCCCTAACCATTTTATTCACATCAAAAGTCATGAAAAATCTTCTAGCATGGGCTCTATTGTAACACAAGTTTGGTGTAATAAGTAGTCCTCCATTAAAATGAAATAGTATATCGGACATAACTTTTTCTCCCGAACTCGGATTGAGCTTACTCTTGCGGCATTGTAAAGAGAACTTGAAACTCTAACCAATATATTGAGATCAAAATTGGTGATTCATCTTCTAACAAGTTCGAAATGGTGATCTAAGTTTGGTATAGTTGGCTATTCCCCTCCACTAGGAAAAAAAAGTAATTTCCCATTCTTTGGTATTTCTGACATAACTTTTTACTCCGGTCTCTAATTAAGATGATTCTTGATGCATTGTAAAGAATTCTTGAATCCCTAACCATTTTATTCACATCAAAAGTCATGAAAAATCCTCTAGCATTGGCTCTATTGTAACGCAAGTTTGGTGTAATAAGTAGTCCTCCTTTAAAATGAAATAGTATATCGGACATAACTTTTTCTCCCGAACCCGGATTGAGCTAACTCTTGCGGCATTGTAAAGAGAACTTAAAACCCTAACCAATATATTCAGATCAAAATTGGTGATTCATCTTCTAACAAGTTCGAAATGGTGATCTAATTTGGTATAGTTGGCCATTCCCCTCCACTAGGAAAAAAAAAGTAATTTCCCATTCTTTAGTATTTCTGACATAACTTTTTACTCCGGTCTCTGATTAAGATGATTCTTGCTGCATTGTAAAGAATTCTTGAATCCCTAACCATTTTATTCACATCAAAAGTCATGAAAAATCCTCTAGCATGGGCTCTATTGTAACGCAAGTTTGGTGTAATAAGTAGTCCTCCTTTAAAATGAAATAGTATATCAGACATAACTTTTTCTCCCGAACCCGGATTGAGCTAACTCTTGCGGCATTGTAAAGAGAACTTGAAACCCTAACCAATATATTGAGATCAAAATTGGTGATTCATCTTCTAACAAGTTCGAAATGGTGATCTAAGTTTGGTATAGTTGGTCATTCCCCTCCACTAGGAAAAAAAAGTAATTTCCCATTCTTTAGTATTTCTAACATAACTTTTTACTCCGGTCTCTGATTAAAATGATTCTTGCTGCATTGTAAAGAATTCTTGAATCCCTAACCATTTTATTCACATCAAAAGTCATGAAAAATCCTCTAGCATTGGCTCTATTGTAACGCAAGTTTGGTGTAATAAGTAGTCCTCCTTTAAAATGAAATAGTATATCGGACATAACTTTTTCTCCCGAACCCGGATTGAGCTAACTCTTGCGGCATTGTAAAGAGAACTTAAAACCCTAACCAATATATTCAGATCAAAATTGGTGATTCATCTTCTAACAAGTTCGAAATGGTGATCTAATTTGGTATAGTTGGCCATTCCCCTCCACTAGGAAAAAAAAAGTAATTTCCCATTCTTTAGTATTTCTGACATAACTTTTTACTCCGGTCTCTGATTAAGATGATTCTTGCTGCATTGTAAAGAATTCTTGAATCCCTAACCATTTTATTCACATCAAAAGTCATGAAAAATCCTCTAGCATGGGCTCTATTGTAACGCAAGTTTGGTGTAATAAGTAGTCCTCCTTTAAAATGAAATAGTATATCAGACATAACTTTTTCTCCCGAACCCGGATTGAGCTAACTCTTGCGGCATTGTAAAGAGAACTTGAAACCCTAACCAATATATTGAGATCAAAATTGGTGATTCATCTTCTAACAAGTTCGAAATGGTGATCTAAGTTTGGTATAGTTGGTCATTCCCCTCCACTAGGAAAAAAAAGTAATTTCCCATCCTTTAGTATTTCTAACATAACTTTTTACTCCGGTCTCTGATTAAGATGATTCTTGCTGCATTGTAAAGAATTCTTGAATCCCTAACCATTTTATTCACATCAAAAGTCATGAAAAATCCTCTAGCATGGGCTCTATTGTAACGCAAGTTTGGTGTAATAAGTAGTCCTCCTTTAAAATGAAATAGTATATCGGACATAACTTTTTCTCCCGAACTAGGATTGAGCTAACTCTTGCGGCATTGTAAAGATAACTTGAAACCCTAACCAATATATTGAGATCAAAATAGGTGATTCATCTTCTAAAAAGTTCGAAATGGTGATCTAAGTTTGGTATAGTTGGCCATTCCCCTCCACTAGGAAAAAAAAAGTAATTTCCCATTCTTTAGTATTTCTGACATAACTTTTTACTCCGATCTCTGATTAAGATGATTCTTGATGCATTGTAAAGAATTCTTGAATCCCTAACCATTTTATTCACATCAAAAGTCATGAAAAATCCTCTAACATGGGCTCTATTGTAACGCAAGTTTGGTGTAATAAGTAGTCCTCCATTAAAATGAAATAGTATATCGGACATAACTTTTTCTCCCGAACTCGGATTGAGCTTACTCTTGCGGCATTGTAAAGAGAACTTGAAACTCTAACCAATATATTGAGATCAAAATTGGTGATTCATCTTCTAACAAGTTCGAAATGGTGATGGAAGTTTGGTATAGTTGGCCATTCCCCTCCACTAGGAAAAAAATGTAATTTCTCATTCTTTAGTATTTCTGACATAACTTTTTACTCAGGTCTCTGATTAAGATGATTCTTGATGCATTGTAAAGAATTCTTGAATCCCTAACCATTTTATTCACATCAAAAGTCATGAAAAATCCTCTAGCATGGGCTCTATTGTAACGCAAGTTTGGTGTAATAAGTTGTCCTCCTTTAAAATGAAATAGTATATCGGACATAACTTTTTCTCCCGAACCCGGATTGAGCTAACTCTTGCGGCATTGTAAAGAGAACTTAAAACCCTAACCAATATATTCAGATCAAAATTGGTGATTCATCTTCTAACAAGTTCGAAATGGTGATCTAATTTGGTATAGTTGGCCATTCCCCTCCACTAGGAAAAAAAAAGTAATTTCCCATTCTTTAGTATTTCTGACATAACTTTTTACTCCGGTCTCTGATTAAGATGATTCTTGCTGCATTGTAAAGAATTGTTGAATCCCTAACCATTTTATTCACATCAAAAGTCATGAAAAATCTTCTAGCATGGGCTCTATTGTAACACAAGTTTGGTGTAATAAGTAGTCCTCCATTAAAATGAAATAGTATATCGGACATAACTTTTTCTCCCGAACTCGGATTGAGCTTACTCTTGCGGCATTGTAAAGAGAACTTGAAACTCTAACCAATATATTGAGATCAAAATTGGTGATTCATCTTCTAACAAGTTCGAAATGGTGATCTAAGTTTGGTATAGTTGGCTATTCCCCTCCACTAGGAAAAAAAAGTAATTTCCCATTCTTTGGTATTTCTGACATAACTTTTTACTCCGGTCTCTAATTAAGATGATTCTTGATGCATTGTAAAGAATTCTTGAATCCCTAACCATTTTATTCACATCAAAAGTCATGAAAAATCCTCTAGCATTGGCTCTATTGTAACGCAAGTTTGGTGTAATAAGTAGTCCTCCTTTAAAATGAAATAGTATATCGGACATAACTTTTTCTCCCGAACCCGGATTGAGCTAACTCTTGCGGCATTGTAAAGAGAACTTAAAACCCTAACCAATATATTCAGATCAAAATTGGTGATTCATCTTCTAACAAGTTCGAAATGGTGATCTAATTTGGTATAGTTGGCCATTCCCCTCCACTAGGAAAAAAAAAGTAATTTCCCATTCTTTAGTATTTCTGACATAACTTTTTACTCCGGTCTCTGATTAAGATGATTCTTGCTGCATTGTAAAGAATTCTTGAATCCCTAACCATTTTATTCACATCAAAAGTCATGAAAAATCCTCTAGCATGGGCTCTATTGTAACGCAAGTTTGGTGTAATAAGTAGTCCTCCTTTAAAATGAAATAGTATATCAGACATAACTTTTTCTCCCGAACCCGGATTGAGCTAACTCTTGCGGCATTGTAAAGAGAACTTGAAACCCTAACCAATATATTGAGATCAAAATTGGTGATTCATCTTCTAACAAGTTCGAAATGGTGATCTAAGTTTGGTATAGTTGGTCATTCCCCTCCACTAGGAAAAAAAAGTAATTTCCCATTCTTTAGTATTTCTAACATAACTTTTTACTCCGGTCTCTGATTAAAATGATTCTTGCTGCATTGTAAAGAATTCTTGAATCCCTAACCATTTTATTCACATCAAAAGTCATGAAAAATCCTCTAGCATGGGCTCTATTGTAACGCAAGTTTGATGTAATAAGTAGTCCTCCTTTAAAATGAAATAGTATATCGGACATAACTTTTTCTCCCGAACTAGGATTGAGCTAACTCTTGCGGCATTGTAAAGATAACTTGAAACCCTAACCAATATATTGAGATCAAAATTGGTGATTGATCTTCTAAAAAGTTCGAAATGGTGATCTAAATTTGGTATAGTTGGCCATTCCCCTCCACTAGGAAAAAAAAGTAATTTCCCATTCTTTAGTATTTCTGACATAACTTTTTACTCCGATCTCTGATTAAGATGATTCTTGATGCATTGTAAAGAATTCTTGAATCCCTAACCATTTTATTCACATCAAAAGTCATGAAAAATCCTCTAACATGGGCTCTATTGTAACGCAAGTTTGGTGTAATAAGTAGTCCTTCTTTAAAATGAAATAGCATATCGGACATAACTTTTTCTCCCGAACCCGGATTGAGCTAACTCTTGCGGCATTGTAAAGAGAACTTGAAACCCTACCCAATATATTGAGATCAAAATTGGTGATTCATCTTCTAACAAGTTCGAAATGGTGATCTAAGTTTGGTATAGTTGGCCATTCCCCTCCACTAGGAAAATAATGTAATTTCCCATTCTTTAGTATTTCTGACATAACTTTTTACTCCGGTCTCTAATTAAGATGATTCTTGCTGCATTGTAAAGAATTCTTGAATCCCTAACCATTTTATTCACATCAAAAGTCATGAAAAATCCTCTAGCATGGGCTCTATTGTAACGCAAGTTTGGTGTAATAAGTAGTCCTCCTTTAAAATGAAATAGTATATCGGACATAACTTTTTCTCCCGAACTCGGATTGAGCTAACTCTTGCGGCATTGTAAAGATAACTTGAAACCCTAACCAATATATTGAGATCAAAATTGGTGATTGATCTTCTAAAAAGTTCGAAATGGTGATCTAAGTTTGGTATAGTTGGCCATTCCCCTCCACTAGGAAAAAAAAGTAATTTCCCATTCTTTAGTATTTCTGACATAACTTTTTACTCCGATCTCTGATTAAGATGATTCTTGATGCATTGTAAAGAATTCTTGAATCCCTAACCATTTTATTCACATCAAAAGTCATGAAAAATCCTCTAACATGGGCTCTATTGTAACGCAAGTTTGGTGTAATAAGTAGTCCTCCTTTAAAATGAAATAGTATATCGGACATAACTTTTTCTCCCGAACGCGGATTGAGCTAACTCTTGCGGCATTGTAAAGAGAACTTGAAACCCTACCCAATATATTGAGATCAAAATTGGTGATTCATCTTCTAACAAGTTCGAAATGGTGATCTAAGTTTGGTATAGTTGGCCATTCCCCTCCACTAGGAAAATAATGTAATTTCCCATTCTTTAGTATTTCTGACATAACTTTTTACTCCGGTCTCTAATTAAGATGATTCTTGCTGCATTGTAAAGAATTCTTGAATCCCTAACCATTTTATTCACATCAAAAGTCATGAAAAATCCTCTAATATGGGCTCTATTGTAACGCAAGTTTGGTGTAATAAGTAGTCCTCCTTTAAAATGAAATAGTATATCGGACATAACTTTTTCTCCCGAACTCGGATTGAGCTAACTCTTGCGGCATTGTAAACAGAACTTGAAACCCTAACCAATATATTGAGATCAAAATTGGTGATTGATCTTCTAACAAGTTCGAAATGGTGATCTAAGTTTGGTATAGTTGGCCATTCCCCTCCACTAGGAAAAAAAAGTAATTTCCCATTCTTTAGTATTTCTGACATAACTTTTTACTCCGGTCTCTGATTAAGATGATTCTTGATGCATTGTAAATAATTCTTGAATCCCTAACCATTTTATTCACATCAAAAGTCATGAAAATTCTCTAGCATGGGCTCTATTGTAACACAAGTTTGGTGTAATAAGTAGTCCTCCTTTAAAATGAAATAGTATATCGGACATAACTTTTTCTCCCGAACCCGGATTGAGCTAACTCTTGCGGCATTGTAAAGAGAACTTGAAACCCTACCCAATATATTGAGATCAAAATTGGTGATTCATCTTCTAACAAGTTCGAAATGGTGATCTAAGTTTGGTATAGTTGGTCATTCCCTTCCACTAGGAAAAAAAAGTAATTTCCCATTCTTTAGTATTTCTGACATAACTTTTTACTCCGGTCTCTGATTAAGATGATTCTTGCTGCATTGTAAAGAATTGTTGAATCCCTAACCATTTTATTCACATCAAAAGTCATGAAAAATCTTCTAGCATGGGCTCTATTGTAACGCAAGTTTGGTGTAATAAGTAGTCCTCCTTTAAAATGAAATAGTATATCGGACATAACTTTTTCTCCCGAACCCGGATTGAGCTAACTCTTGCGGCATTGTAAAGAGAACTTGAAACCCTACCCAATATATTGAGATCAAAATTGGTGATTCATCTTCTAACAAGTTCGAAATGGTGATCTAAGTTTGGTATAGTTGGCCATTCCCCTCCACTAGGAAAATAATGTAATTTCCCATTCTTTAGTATTTCTGACATAACTTTTTACTCCGGTCTCTGATTAAGATGATTCTTGCTGCATTGTAAAGAATTCTTGAATCCCTAACCATTTTATTCACATCAAAAGTCATGAAAAATCATCTAGCATGGGCTCTATTGTAACGCAAGTTTGGTGTAATAAGTAGTCCTCCTTTAAAATGAAATAGTATATCGGACATAACTTTTTCTCCCGAACTCGGATTGAGCTAACTCTTGCGGCATTGTAAAGAGAACTTGAAACCCTACCCAATATATTGAGATCAAAATTGGTGATTCATCTTCTAACAAGTTCGAAATGGTGATCTAAGTTTGGTATAGTTGGTCATTCCCTTCCACTAGGAAAAAAAAGTAATTTCCCATTCTTTAGTATTTCTGACATAACTTTTTACTCCGGTCTCTGATTAAGATGATTCTTGCTGCATTGTAAAGAATTGTTGAATCCCTAACCATTTTATTCACATCAAAAGTCATGAAAAATCTTCTAGCATGGGCTCTATTGTAACGCAAGTTTGGTGTAATAAGTAGTCCTCCTTTAAAATGAAATAGTATATCGGACATAACTTTTTCTCCCGAACTCGGATTGAGCTTACTCTTGCGGCATTGTAAAGAGAACTTGAAACCCTAACCAATATATTGAGATCAAAATTGGTGATTCATCTTCTAACAAGTTCGAAATGGTGATCTAAGTTTGGTATAGTTGGGTATTCCCCTCCACTAGGAAAAAAAAGTAATTTCCCATTCTTTAGTATTTCTGACATAACTTTTTACTCCGGTCTCTAATTAAGATGATTCTTGATGCATTGTAAAGAATTCTTGAATCCCTAACCATTTTATTCACATCAAAAGTCATGAAAAATCCTCTAGCATTGGCTCTATTGTAACGCAAGTTTGGTGTAATAAGTAGTCCTCCTTTAAAATGAAATAGTATATCGGACATAACTTTTTCTCCCGAACCCGGATTGAGCTAACTCTTGCGGCATTGTAAAGAGAACTTGAAACCCTAACCAATATATTCAGATCAAAATTGGTGATTCATCTTCTAACAAGTTCGAAATGGTGATCTAAATTTGGTATAGTTGGTCATTCCCCTCCACTAGGAAAAAAAAGTAATTTCCCATTATTTAGTATTTCTGACATAACTTTTTACTCCGGTCTCTGATTAAGATGATTTTTGCTGCATTGTAAAGAATTCTTGAATCCCTTACCATTTTATTCACATCAAAAGTCATGAAAAATCCTCTAGCATGGACTCTATTGTAACGCAAGTTTGGTGTAATAAGTAGTCCTCCTTTAAAATGAAATAGTATATCGGACATAACTTTTTCTCCCGAACTCGGATTGAGCTAACTCTTGCGGCATTGTAAAGAGAACTTCAAACCCTAACCAATATATTCAGATCAAAATTGGTGATTCAACTTCTAACAAGTTCGAAATAGTGATCTAAGTTTGGTATAGTTGGCCATTCCCCTCCACTAGGAAAAAAAAGTAATTTCCCATTCTTTAGTATTTATGACATAACTTTTTACTCCGGTCTCTGATTAAGATGATTCTTGATGTATTGTAAAGAATTCTTGAATCCCTAACCATTTTATTCACATCAAAAGTCATGAAAAATCCTCTAGCATGGGCTCTATTGTAACGCAAGTTTGGTGTAATAAGTAGTCCTCCTTTAAAATGAAATAGTATATCGGACATAACTTTTTCTCCCGAACCCGGATTGAGCTAACTCTTGCGGCATTGTAAAGAGAACTTGAAACCCTAACCAATATATTCAGATCAAAATTGGTGATTCATCTTCTAACAAGTTCGAAATGGTGATCTAAGTTTGGTATAGTTGGCCATTCCCCTCCTCCACTAGGAAAAAAATGTAATTTCCCATTCTTTAGTATTTCTGACATAACTTTTTACTCAGGTCTCTGATTAAGATGATTCTTGATGCATTGTAAAGAATTCTTGAATCCCTAACCATTTTATTCACATCAAAAGTCATGAAAAATCCTCTAGCATTGGCTCTATTGTAACGCAAGTTTGGTGTAATAAGTAGTCCTCCTTTAAAATGAAATAGTATATCGGACATAACTTTTTCTCCCGAACCCGGATTGAGCTAACTCTTGCGGCATTGTAAAGAGAACTTAAAACCCTAACCAATATATTCAGATCAAAATTGGTGATTCATCTTCTAACAAGTTCGAAATGGTGATCTAATTTGGTATAGTTGGCCATTCCCCTCCACTAGGAAAAAAAAAGTAATTTCCCATTCTTTAGTATTTCTGACATAACTTTTTACTCCGGTCTCTGATTAAGATGATTCTTGCTGCATTGTAAAGAATTGTTGAATCCCTAACCATTTTATTCACATCAAAAAGTCATGAAAAATCTTCTAGCATGGGCTCTATTGTAACACAAGTTTGGTGTAATAAGTAGTCCTCCATTAAAATGAAATAGTATATCGGACATAACTTTTTCTCCCGAACTCGGATTGAGCTTACTCTTGCGGCATTGTAAAGAGAACTTGAAACTCTAACCAATATATTGAGATCAAAATTGGTGATTCATCTTCTAACAAGTTCGAAATGGTGATCTAAGTTTGGTATAGTTGGCTATTCCCCTCCACTAGGAAAAAAAAGTAATTTCTCATTCTTTAGTATTTCTGACATAACTTTTTACTCCGGTCTCTAATTAAGATGATTCTTGATGCATTGTAAAGAATTCTTGAATCCCTAACCATTTTATTCACATCAAAAGTCATGAAAAATCCTCTAGCATTGGCTCTATTGTAACGCAAGTTTGGTGTAATAAGTAGTCCTCCTTTAAAATGAAATAGTATATCGGACATAACTTTTTCTCCCGAACCCGGATTGAGCTAACTCTTGCGGCATTGTAAAGAGAACTTAAAACCCTAACCAATATATTCAGATCAAAATTGGTGATTCATCTTCTAACAAGTTCGAAATGGTGATCTAATTTGGTATAGTTGGCCATTCCCCTCCACTAGGAAAAAAAAAGTAATTTCCCATTCTTTAGTATTTCTGACATAACTTTTTACTCCGGTCTCTGATTAAGATGATTCTTGCTGCATTGTAAAGAATTCTTGAATCCCTAACCATTTTATTCACATCAAAAGTCATGAAAAATCCTCTAGCATGGGCTCTATTGTAACGCAAGTTTGGTGTAATAAGTAGTCCTCCTTTAAAATGAAATAGTATATCGGACATAACTTTTTCTCCCGAACTCGGATTGAGCTAACTCTTGCGGCATTGTAAAGAGAACTTGAAACCCTAACCAATATATTCAGATCAAAATTGGTGATTCAACTTCTAACAAGTTCGAAATAGTGATCTAAGTTTGGTATAGTTGGCCATTCCCCTCCACTAGGAAAAAAAAGTAATTTCCCATTCTTTAGTATTTATGACATAACTTTTTACTCCGGTCTCTGATTAAGATGATTCTTGATGTATTGTAAAGAATTCTTGAATCCCTAACCATTTTATTCACATCAAAAGTCATGAAAAATCCTCTAGCATGGGCTCTATTGTAACGCAAGTTTGGTGTAATAAGTAGTCCTCCTTTAAAATGAAATAGTATATCGGACATAACTTTTTCTCCCGAACCCGGATTGAGCTAACTCTTGCGGCATTGTAAAGAGAACTTGAAACCCTAACCAATATATTCAGATCAAAATTGGTGATTCATCTTCTAACAAGTTCGAAATGGTGATCTAAGTTTGGTATAGTTGGCCATTCCCCTCCTCCACTAGGAAAAAAATGTAATTTCCCATTCTTTAGTATTTCTGACATAACTTTTTACTCAGGTCTCTGATTAAGATGATTCTTGATGCATTGTAAAGAATTCTTGAATCCCTAACCATTTTATTCACATCAAAAGTCATGAAAAATCCTCTAGCATTGGCTCTATTGTAACGCAAGTTTGGTGTAATAAGTAGTCCTCCTTTAAAATGAAATAGTATATCGGACATAACTTTTTCTCCCGAACCCGGATTGAGCTAACTCTTGCGGCATTGTAAAGAGAACTTAAAACCCTAACCAATATATTCAGATCAAAATTGGTGATTCATCTTCTAACAAGTTCGAAATGGTGATCTAATTTGGTATAGTTGGCCATTCCCCTCCACTAGGAAAAAAAAAGTAATTTCCCATTCTTTAGTATTTCTGACATAACTTTTTACTCCGGTCTCTGATTAAGATGATTCTTGCTGCATTGTAAAGAATTGTTGAATCCCTAACCATTTTATTCACATCAAAAAGTCATGAAAAATCTTCTAGCATGGGCTCTATTGTAACACAAGTTTGGTGTAATAAGTAGTCCTCCATTAAAATGAAATAGTATATCGGACATAACTTTTTCTCCCGAACTCGGATTGAGCTTACTCTTGCGGCATTGTAAAGAGAACTTGAAACTCTAACCAATATATTGAGATCAAAATTGGTGATTCATCTTCTAACAAGTTCGAAATGGTGATCTAAGTTTGGTATAGTTGGCTATTCCCCTCCACTAGGAAAAAAAAGTAATTTCTCATTCTTTAGTATTTCTGACATAACTTTTTACTCCGGTCTCTAATTAAGATGATTCTTGATGCATTGTAAAGAATTCTTGAATCCCTAACCATTTTATTCACATCAAAAGTCATGAAAAATCCTCTAGCATTGGCTCTATTGTAACGCAAGTTTGGTGTAATAAGTAGTCCTCCTTTAAAATGAAATAGTATATCGGACATAACTTTTTCTCCCGAACCCGGATTGAGCTAACTCTTGCGGCATTGTAAAGAGAACTTAAAACCCTAACCAATATATTCAGATCAAAATTGGTGATTCATCTTCTAACAAGTTCGAAATGGTGATCTAATTTGGTATAGTTGGCCATTCCCCTCCACTAGGAAAAAAAAAGTAATTTCCCATTCTTTAGTATTTCTGACATAACTTTTTACTCCGGTCTCTGATTAAGATGATTCTTGCTGCATTGTAAAGAATTCTTGAATCCCTAACCATTTTATTCACATCAAAAGTCATGAAAAATCCTCTAGCATGGGCTCTATTGTAACGCAAGTTTGGTGTAATAAGTAGTCCTCCTTTAAAATCAAATAGTATATCAGACATAACTTTTTCTCCCGAACCCGGATTGAGCTAACTCTTGCGGCATTGTAAAGAGAACTTGAAACCCTAACCAATATATTGAGATCAAAATTGGTGATTCATCTTCTAACAAGTTCGAAATGGTGATCTAAGTTTGGTATAGTTGGTCATTCCCCTCCACTAGGAAAAAAAAGTAATTTCCCATTTTTTAGTATTTCTAACATAACTTTTTACTCCGGTCTCTGATTAAGATGATTCTTGCTGCATTGTAAAGAATTCTTGAATCCCTAACCATTTTATTCACATCAAAAGTCATGAAAAATCCTCTAGCATGGGCTCTATTGTAACGCAAGTTTGGTGTAATAAGTAGTCCTCCTTTAAAATGAAATAGTATATCGGACATAACTTTTTCTCCCGAACTCGGATTGAGCTAACTCTTGCGGCATTGTAAAGATAACTTGAAACCCTAACCAATATATTGAGATCAAAATTGGTGATTGATCTTCTAAAAAGTTCGAAATGGTGATCTAAGTTTGGTATAGTTGGCCATTCCCCTCCACTAGGAAAAAAAAGTAATTTCCCATTCTTTAGTATTTCTGACATAACTTTTTACTCCGATCTCTGATTAAGATGATTCTTGATGCATTGTAAAGAATTCTTGAATCCCTAACCATTTTATTCACATCAAAAGTCATGAAAAATCCTCTAACATGGGCTCTATTGTAACGCAAGTTTGGTGTAATAAGTAGTCCTCCTTTAAAATGAAATAGTATATCGGACATAACTTTTTCTCCCGAACCCGGATTGAGCTAACTCTTGCGGCATTGTAAAGAGAACTTGAAACCCTACCCAATATATTGAGATCAAAATTGGTGATTCATCTTCTAACAAGTTCGAAATGGTGATCTAAGTTTGGTATAGTTGGCCATTCCCCTCCACTAGGAAAATAATGTAATTTCCCATTCTTTAGTATTTCTGACATAACTTTTTACTCTGGTCTCTAATTAAGATGATTCTTGCTGCATTGTAAAGAATTCTTGAATCCCTAACCATTTTATTCACATCAAAAGTCATGAAAAATCCTCTAGCATGGGCTCTATTGTAACGCAAGTTTGGTGTAATAAGTAGTCCTCCTTTAAAATGAAATAGTATATCGGACAAAACTTTTTCTCCCGAACTCGGATTGAGCTAACTCTTGCGGCATTGTAAAGATAACTTGAAACCCTAACCAATATATTGAGATCAAAATTGGTGATTGATCTTCTAAAAAGTTCGAAATGGTGATCTAAGTTTGGTATAGTTGGCCATTCCCCTCCACTAGGAAAAAAAAGTAATTTCCCTTTCTTTAGTATTTCTGACATAACTTTTTACTCCGATCTCTGATTAAGATGATTCTTGATGCATTGTAAAGAATTCTTGAATCCCTAACCATTTTATTCACATCAAAAGTCATGAAAAATCCTCTAACATGGGCTCTATTGTAACGCAAGTTTGGTGTAATAAGTAGTCCTCCTTTAAAATGAAATAGTATATCGGACATAACTTTTTCTCCCGAACCCGGATTGAGCTAACTCTTGCGGCATTGTAAAGAGAACTTGAAACCCTACCCAATATATGGAGATCAAAATTGGTGATTCATCTTCTAACAAGTTCGAAATGGTGATCTAAGTTTGGTATAGTTGGCCATTCCCCTCCACTAGGAAAATAATGTAATTTCCCATTCTTTAGTATTTCTGACATAACTTTTTACTCCGGTCTCTGATTAAGATGATTCTTGCTGCATTGTAAAGAATTCTTGAATCCCTAACCATTTTATTCACATCAAAAGTCATGAAAAATCATCTAGCATGGGCTCTATTGTAACGCAAGTTTGGTGTAATAAGTAGTCCTCCTTTAAAATGAAATAGTATATCGGACATAACTTTTTCTCCCGAACTCGGATTGAGCTAACTCTTGCGGCATTGTAAACAGAACTTGAAACCCTAACCAATATATTGAGATCAAAATTGGTGATTGATCTTCTAACAAGTTCGAAATGGTGATCTAAGTTTGGTATGGTTGGCCATTCCCCTCCACTAGGAAAAAAAAGTAATTTCCCATTCTTTAGTATTTCTGACATAACTTTTTACTCCGGTCTCTGATTAAGATGATTCTTGATGCATTGTAAATAATTCTTGAATCCCTAACCATTTTATTCACATCAAAAGTCATGAAAATTCTCTAGCATGGGCTCTATTGTAACACAAGTTTGGTGTAATAAGTAGTCCTCCTTTAAAATGAAATAGTATATCGGACATAACTTTTTCTCCCGAACCCGGATTGAGCTAACTCTTGCGGCATTGTAAAGAGAACTTGAAACCCTACCCAATATATTCAGATCAAAATTGGTGATTCATCTTCTAACAAGTTCGAAATGGTGATCTAAGTTTGGTATAGTTGGTCATTCCCTTCCACTAGGAAAAAAAAGTAATTTCCCATTCTTTAGTATTTCTGACATAACTTTTTACTCCGGTCTCTGATTAAGATGATTCTTGCTGCATTGTAAAGAATTGTTGAATCCCTAACCATTTTATTCACATCAAAAGTCATGAAAAATCTTCTAGCATGGGCTCTATTGTAACGCAAGTTTGGTGTAATAAGTAGTCCTCCTTTAAAATGAAATAGTATATCGGACATAACTTTTTCTCCCGAACTCGGATTGAGCTTACTCTTGCGGCATTGTAAAGAGAACTTGAAACCCTAACCAATATATTGAGATCAAAATTGGTGATTCATCTTCTAACAAGTTCGAAATGGTGATCTAAGTTTGGTATAGTTGGCTATTCCCCTCCACTAGGAAAAAAAAGTAATTTCCCATTCTTTAGTATTTCTGACATAACTTTTTACTCCGGTCTCTAATTAAGATGATTCTTGATGCATTGTAAAGAATTCTTGAATCCCTAACCATTTTATTCACATCAAAAGTCATGAAAAATCCTCTAGCATTGGCTCTATTGTAACGCAAGTTTGGTGTAATAAGTAGTCCTCCTTTAAAATGAAATAGTATATCGGACATAACTTTTTCTCCCGAACCCGGATTGAGCTAACTCTTGCGGCATTGTAAAGAGAACTTGAAACCCTAACCAATATATTCAGATCAAAATTGGTGATTCATCTTCTAACAAGTTCGAAATGGTGATCTAAATTTGGTATAGTTGGTCATTCCCCTCCACTAGGAAAAAAAAGTAATTTCCCATTATTTAGTATTTCTGACATAACTTTTTACTCCGGTCTCTGATTAAGATGATTTTTGCTGCATTGTAAAGAATTCTTGAATCCCTTACCATTTTATTCACATCAAAAGTCATGAAAAATCCTCTAGCATGGACTCTATTGTAACGCAAGTTTGGTGTAATAAGTAGTCCTCCTTTAAAATGAAATAGTATATCGGACATAACTTTTTCTCCCGAACTCGGATTGAGCTAACTCTTGCGGCATTGTAAAGAGAACTTGAAACCCTAACCAATATATTCAGATCAAAATTGGTGATTCAACTTCTAACAAGTTCGAAATGGTGATCTAAGTTTGGTATAGTTGGCCATTCCCCTCCACTAGGAAAAAAAAGTAATTTCCCATTCTTTAGTATTTCTGACATAACTTTTTACTCCGGTCTCTGATTAAGATGATTCTTGATGTATTGTAAAGAATTCTTGAATCCCTAACCATTTTATTCACATCAAAAGTCATGAAAAATCCTCTAGCATGGGCTCTATTGTAACGCAAGTTTGGTGTAATAAGTAGTCCTCCTTTAAAATGAAATAGTATATCGGACATAACTTTTTCTCCCGAACCCGGATTGAGCTAACTCTTGCGGCATTGTAAAGAGAACTTGAAACCCTAACCAATATATTCAGATCAAAATTGGTGATTCATCTTCTAACAAGTTCGAAATGGTGATCTAAGTTTGGTATAGTTGGCCATTCCCCTCCACTAGGAAAAAAATGTAATTTCCCATTCTTTAGTATTTCTGACATAACTTTTTACTCAGGTTTCTGATTAAGATGATTCTTGATGCATTGTAAAGAATTCTTGAATCCCTAACCATTTTATTCACATCAAAAGTCATGAAAAATCCTCTAGCATGGGCTCTATTGTAACGCAAGTTTGGTGTAATAAGTTGTCCTCCTTTAAAATGAAATAGTATATCGGACATAAGTTTTTCTCCCGAACCCGGATTGAGCTAACTCTTGCGGCATTGTAAAGAGAACTTGAAACCCTAACCAATATATTGAGATCAAAATTGGTGATTCATCTTCTAACAAGTTCGAAATGGTGATCTAAGTTTGGTATAGTTGGTCATTCCCTTCCACTAGGAAAAAAAAGTAATTTCCCATTCTTTAGTATTTCTGACATAACTTTTTACTCCGGTCTCTGATTAAGATGATTCATGCTGCATTGTAAAGAATTGTTGAATCCCTAACCATTTTATTCACATCAAAAGTCATGAAAAATCGTCTTGCATGGGCTCTATTGTAACACAAGTTTGGTGTAATAAGTAGTCCTCCTTTAAAATGAAATAGTAAATCGGACATAACTTTTTCTCCCGAACTCGGATTGAGCTTACTCTTGCGGCATTGTAAAGAGAACTTGAAACCCTAACCAATATATTGAGATCAAAATTGGTGATTCATCTTCTAACAAGTTCGAAATGGTGATCTAAGTTTGGTATAGTTGGCCATTCCCCTCCACTAGGAAAAAAAAGTAATTTCCCATTCTTTAGTATTTCTGACATAACTTTTTACTCCGGTCTCTAATTAAGATGATTCTTGATGCATTGTAAAGAATTCTTGAATCCCTAACCATTTTATTCACATCAAAAGTCATGAAAAATCCTCTAGCATTGGCTCTATTGTAACGCAAGTTTGGTGTAATAAGTAGTCCTCCTTTAAAATGAAATAGTATATCGGACATAACTTTTTCTCCCGAACCCGGATTGAGCTAACTCTTGCGGCATTGTAAAGAGAACTTGAAACCCTAACCAATATATTCAGATCAAAATTGGTGATTCATCTTCTAACAAGTTCGAAATGGTGATCTAATTTGGTATAGTTGGCCATTCCCCTCCACTAGGAAAAAAAAAGTAATTTCCCATTCTTTAGTATTTCTGACATAACTTTTTACTCCGGTCTCTGATTAAGATGATTCTTGCTGAATTGTAAAGAATTCTTGAATCCCTAACCATTTTATTCACATCAAAAGTCATGAAAAATCCTCTAGCATGGGCTCTATTGTAACGCAAGTTTGGTGTAAAAAGTAGTCCTCCTTTAAAATGAAATAGTATATCGGACATAACTTTTTCTCCCAAACGCGGATTGAGCTAACTCTTGCGGCATTGTAAAGAGAACTTGAAACCCTAACCAATATATTGAGATCAAAATTGGTGATTCATCTTCTAACAAGTTCGAAATGGTGATGGAAGTTTGGTATAGTTGGCCATTCCCCTCCACTAGGAAAAAAATGTAATTTCCCATTCTTTAGTATTTCTGACATAACTTTTTACTCCGGTCTCTGATTAAGATGATTCTTGCTGCATTGTAAAGAATTCTTGAATCCCTAACCATTTTATTCACATCAAAAGTCATGAAAAATCCTCTAGCATGGGCTCTATTGTAACGCAAGTTTGGTGTAATAAGTTGTCCTCCTTTAAAATGAAATAGTATATCGGACATAACTTTTTCTCCCGAACCCGGATTGAGCTAACTCTTGCGGCATTGTAAAGAGAACTTAAAACCCTAACCAATATATTCAGATCAAAATTGGTGATTCATCTTCTAATAAGTTCGAAATGGTGATCTAATTTGGTATAGTTGGCCATTCCCCTCCACTAGGAAAAAAAAAGTAATTTCCCATTCTTTAGTATTTCTGACATAACTTTTTACTCCGGTCTCTGATTAAGATGATTCTTGCTGCATTGTAAAGAATTGTCGAATCCCTAACCATTTTATTCACATCAAAAGTCATGAAAAATCTTCTAGCATGGGCTCTATTGTAACACAAGTTTGGTGTAATAAGTAGTCCTCCATTAAAATGAAATAGTATATCGGACATAAATTTTTCTCCCGAACTCGGATTGAGCTTACTCTTGCGGCATTGTAAAGAGAACTTGAAACTCTAACCAATATATTGAGATCAAAATTGGTGATTCATCTTCTAACAAGTTCGAAATGGTGATCTAAGTTTGGTATAGTTGGCTATTCCCCTCCACTAGGAAAAAAAAGTAATTTCCCATTCTTTAGTATTTCTGACATAACTTTTTACTCCGGTCTCTAATTAAGATGATTCTTGATGCATTGTAAAGAATTCTTGAATCCCTAACCATTTTATTCACATCAAAAGTCATGAAAAATCCTCTAGCATTGGCTCTATTGTAACGCAAATTTGGTGTAATAAGTAGTCCTCCTTTAAAATGAAATAGTATATCGGACATAACTTTTTCTCCCGAACCCGGATTGAGCTAACTCTTGCGGCATTGTAAAGAGAACTTAAAACCCTAACCAATATATTCAGATCAAAATTGGTGATTCATCTTCTAATAAGTTCGAAATGGTGATCTAATTTGGTATAGTTGGCCATTCCCCTCCACTAGGAAAAAAAAAGTAATTTCCCATTCTTTAGTATTTATGACATAACTTTTTACTCCGGTCTCTGATTAAGATGATTCTTGCTGCATTGTAAAGAATTGTCGAATCCCTAACCATTTTATTCACATCAAAAGTCATGAAAAATCTTCTAGCATGGGCTCTATTGTAACACAAGTTTGGTGTAATAAGTAGTCCTCCATTAAAATGAAATAGTATATCGGACATAACTTTTTCTCCCGAACTCGGATTGAGCTTACTCTTGCGGCATTGTAAAGAGAACTTGAAACTCTAACCAATATATTGAGATCAAAATTGGTGATTCATCTTCTAACAAGTTCGAAATGGTGATCTAAGTTTGGTATAGTTGGCTATTCCCTTCCACTAGGAAAAAAAAGTAATTTCCCATTCTTTAGTATTTCTGACATAACTTTTTACTCCGGTCTCTAATTAAGATGATTCTTGATGCATTGTAAAGAATTCTTGAATCCCTAACCATTTTATTCACATCAAAAGTCATGAAAAATCCTCTAGCATTGGCTCTATTGTAACGCAAATTTGGTGTAATAAGTAGTCCTCCTTTAAAATGAAATAGTATATCGGACATAACTTTTTCTCCCGAACCCGGATTGAGCTAACTCTTGCGGCATTGTAAAGAGAACTTAAAACCCTAACCAATATATTCAGATCAGAATTGGTGATTCATCTTCTAACAAGTTCGAAATGGTGATCTAATTTGGTATAGTTGGCCATTCCCCTCCACTAGGAAAAAAAAGTAATTTCCCATTCTTTAGTATTTCTGACATAACTTTTTACTCCGATCTCTGATTAAGATGATTCTTGATGCATTGTAAAGAATTCTTGAATCCCTAACCATTTTATTCACATCAAAAGTCATGAAAAATCCTCTAACATGGGCTCTATTGTAACGCAAGTTTGGTGTAATAAGTAGCCTCCTTTAAAATGAAATAGTATATCGGACATAACTTTTTCTCCCGAACCCGGATTGAGCTAACTCTTGCGGCATTGTAAAGAGAACTTGAAACCCTACCCAATATATTGAGATCAAAATTGGTGATTCATCTTCTAACAAGTTCGAAATGGTGATCTAAGTTTGGTATAGTTGGCCATTCCCCTCCACTAGGAAAATAATGTAATTTCCCATTCTTTAGTATTTCTGACATAACTTTTTACTCCGGTCTCTAATTAAGATGATTCTTGCTGCATTGTAAAGAATTCTTGAATCCCTAACCATTTTATTCACATCAAAAGTCATGAAAAATCCTCTAGCATGGGCTCTATTGTAACGCAAGTTTGGTGTAATAAGTAGTCCTCCTTTAAAATGAAATAGTATATCGGACATAACTTTTTCTCCCGAACTCGGATTGAGCTAACTCTTGCGGCATTGTAAAGACAACTTGAAACCCTAACCAATATATTGAGATCAAAATTAGTGATTGATCTTCTAAAAAGTTCAAAATGGTGATCTAAGTTTGGTATAGTTGGCCATTCCCCTCCACTAGGAAAAAAAAGTAATTTCCCATTCTTTAGTATTTCTGACATAACTTTTTACTCCGATCTCTGATTAAGATGATTCTTGATGCATTGTAAAGAATTCTTGAATCCCTAACCATTTTATTCACATCAAAAGTCATGAAAAATCCTCTAACATGGGCTCTATTGTAACGCAAGTTTGGTGTAATAAGTTGTCCTCCTTTAAAATGAAATAGTATATCGGACATAACTTTTTCTCCCGAACCCGGATTGAGCTAACTCTTGCGGCATTGTAAAGAGAACTTGAAACCCTACCCAATATATTGAGATCAAAATTGGTGATTCATCTTCTAACAAGTTCGAAATGGTGATCTAAGTTTGGTATAGTTGGCCATTCCCCTCCACTAGGAAAATAATGTAATTTCCCATTCTTTAGTATTTCTGACATAACTTTTTACTCCGGTCTCTGATTAAGATGATTCTTGCTGCATTGTAAAGAATTCTTGAATCCCTAACCATTTTATTCACATCAAAAGTCATGAAAAATCATCTAGCATGGGCTCTATTGTAACGCAAGTTTGGTGTAATAAGTAGTCCTCCTTTAAAATGAAATAGTATATCGGACATAACTTTTTCTCCCGAACTCGGATTGAGCTAACTCTTGCGGCATTGTAAAGAGAACTTGAAACCCTAACCAATATATTGAGATCAAAATTGGTGATTCATCTTCTAACAAGTTCGAAATGGTGATCTAAGTTTGGTATAGTTGGCCATTCCCCTCCACTAGGAAAAAAAAGTAATTTCCCATTCTTTAGTATTTCTGACATAACTTTTTACTCCGGTCTCTGATTAAGATGATTCTTGATGCATTGTAAATAATTCTTGAATCCCTAACCATTTTATTCACATCAAAAGTCATGAAAAATCCTCTAGCATGGGCTCTATTGTAACGCAAGTTTGGTGTAATAAGTAGTCCTCCTTTAAAATGAAATAGTATATCGGACATAACTTTTTCTCCCGAACCCGGATTGAGCTAACTCTTGCGGCATTGTAAAGAGAACTTGAAACCCTACCCAATATATTGAGATCAAAATTGGTGATTCATCTTCTAACAAGTTCGAAATGGTGATCTAAGTTTGGTATAGTTGGTCATTCCCTTCCACTAGGAAAAAAAAGTAATTTTCCATTCTTTAGTATTTCTGACATAACTTTTTACTCCGGTCTCTGATTAAGATGATTCTTGCTGCATTGTAAAGAATTGTTGAATCCCTAACCATTTTATTCACATCAAAAGTCATGAAAAATCTTCTAGCATGGGCTCTATTGTAACGCAAGTTTGGTGTAATAAGTAGTCCTCCTTTAAAATGAAATAGTATATCGGACATAACTTTTTCTCCCGAACTCGGATTGAGCTTACTCTTGCGGCATTGTAAAGAGAACTTGAAACCCTAACCAATATATTGAGATCAAAATTGGTGATTCATCTTCTAACAAGTTCGAAATGGTGATCTAAGTTTGGTATAGTTGGCTATTCCCCTCCACTAGGAAAAAAAAGTAATTTCCCATTCTTTAGTATTTCTGACATAACTTTTTACTCCAGTCTCTAATTAAGATGATTCTTGATGCATTGTAAAGAATTCTTGAATCCCTAACCATTTTATTCACATCAAAAGTCATGAAAAATCCTCTAGCATTGGCTCTATTGTAACGCAAGTTTGGTGTAATAAGTAGTCCTCCTTTAAAATGAAATAGTATATCGGACATAACTTTTTCTCCCGAACCCGGATTGAGCTAACTCTTGCGGCATTGTAAAGAGAACTTGAAACCCTAACCAATATATTAAGATCAAAATTGGTGATTCATCTTCTAACAAGTTCGAAATGGTGATCTAATTTGGTATAGTTGGCCATTCCCCTCCACTAGGAAAAAAAAAGTAATTTCCCATTCTTTAGTATTTCTGACATAACTTTTTACTCCGGTCTCTGATTAAGATGATTCTTGCTGCATTGTAAAGAATTCTTGAATCCCTAACCATTTTATTCACATCAAAAGTCATGAAAAATCCTCTAACATGGGCTCTATTGTAACGCAAGTTTGGTGTAATAAGTAGTCCTCCTTTAAAATGAAATAGTATATCGGACATAACTTTTTCTCCCGAACCCGGATTGAGCTAACTCTTGCGGCATTGTAAAGAGAACTTGAAACCCTACCCAATATATTCAGATCAAAATTGGTGATTGATCTTCTAACAAGTTCGAAATGGTGATCTAAGTTTGGTATAGTTGGCCATTCCCCTCCACTAGGAAAAAAAAGTAATTTCCCATTCTTTAGTATTTCTGACATAACTTTTTACTCCGGTCTCTGATTAAGATGATTCTTGATGCATTGTAAATAATTCTTGAATCCCTAACCATTTTATTCACATCAAAAGTCATGAAAAATCCTCTAGCATGGGCTCTATTGTAACGCAAGTTTGGTGTAATAAGTAGTCCTCCTTTAAAATGAAATAGTATATCAGACATAACTTTTTCTCCCGAACCCGGATTAAGCTAACTCTTGCGGCATTGTAAAGAGAATTTGAAACCCTAACCAATATATTGAGATCAAAATTGGTGATTCATCTTCTAACAAGTTCGAAATGGTGATGGAAGTTTGGTATAGTTGGCCATTCCCCTCCACTAGGAAAAAAATGTAATTTCCCATTCTTTAGTATTTCTGACATAATTTTTTACTGCGGTCTCTGATTAAGATGATTCTTGATGCATTGTAAAGAATTCTTGAATCCCTAACCATTTTATTCACATCAAAAGTCATGAAAAATCCTCTAGCATGGGCTCTATTGTAACGCAAGTTTGGTGTAATAAGTAGTCCTCCTTTAAAATGAAATAGTATATCAGACATAACTTTTTCTCCCGAACCCGGATTGAGCTAACTCTTGCGGCATTGTAAAGAGAACTTGAAACCCTAACCAATATATTGAGATCAAAATTGGTGATTCATCTTCTAACAAGTTCGAAATGGTGATCTAAGTTTGGTATAGTTGGTCATTTCCCTCCACTAGGAAAAAAAGTAATTTCCCATTCTTTAGTATTTCTGACATAACTTTTTACTCCGGTCTCTAATTAAGATGATTCTTGCTGCATTGTAAAGAATTCTTGAATCCCTAACCATTTTATTCACATCAAAAGTCATGAAAAATCCTCTAGCATGGGCTCTATTGTAACGCAAGTTTGGTGTAATAAGTAGTCCTCCTTTAAAATGAAATAGTATATCGGACATAACTTTTTCTCCCGAACTCGGATTGAGCTAACTCTTGCGGCATTGTAAAGAGAACTTGAAACCCTAACCAATATATTGAGATCAAAATTGGTGATTGATCTTCTAAAAAGTTCGAAATGGTGATCTAAGTTTGGTATAGTTGGCCATTCCCCTCCACTAGGAAAAAAAAGTAATTTCCCATTCTTTAGTATTTCTGACATAACTTTTTACTCCGATCTCTGATTAAGATGATTCTTGTTGCATTGTAAAGAATTCTTGAATCCCTAACCATTTTATTCACATCAAAAGTCATGAAAAATCCTCTAACATGGGCTCTATTGTAACGCAAGTTTGGTGTAATAAGTAGTCCTCCTTTAAAATGAAATAGTATATCGGACATAACTTTTTCTCCCGAACCCGGATTGAGCTAACTCTTGCGGCATTGTAAAGAGAACTTGAAACCCTACCCAATATATTCAGATCAAAATTGGTGATTCATCTTCTAACAAGTTCGAAATGGTGATCTAAGTTTGGTATAGTTGGCCATTCCCCTCCACTAGGAAAAAAAAGTAATTTCCCATTCTTTAGTATTTCTGACATAACTTTTTACTCCGGTCTCTGATTAAGATGATTCTTGATGCATTGTAAATAATTCTTGAATCCCTAACCATTTTATTCACATCAAAAGTCATGAAAAATCCTCTAGCATGGGCTCTATTGTAACGCAAGTTTGGTGTAATAAGTAGTCCTCCTTTAAAATGAAATAGTATATCAGACATAACTTTTTCTCCCGAACCCGGATTAAGCTAACTCTTGCGGCATTGTAAAGAGAATTTGAAACCCTAACCAATATATTGAGATCAAAATTGGTGATTCATCTTCTAACAAGTTCGAAATGGTGATGGAAGTTTGGTATAGTTGGCCATTCCCCTCCACTAGGAAAAAAATGTAATTTCCCATTCTTTAGTATTTCTGACATAATTTTTTACTCCGGTCTCTGATTAAGATGATTCTTGATGCATTGTAAAGAATTCTTGAATCCCTAACCATTTTATTCACATCAAAAGTCATGAAAAATCCTCTAGCATGGGCTCTATTGTAACGCAAGTTTGGTGTAATAAGTAGTCCTCCTTTAAAATGAAATAGTATATCAGACATAACTTTTTCTCCCGAACCCGGATTGAGCTAACTCTTGCGGCATTGTAAAGAGAACTTGAAACCCTAACCAATATATTGAGATCAAAATTGGTGATTCATCTTCTAACAAGTTCGAAATGGTGATCTAAGTTTGGTATAGTTGGTCATTTCCCTCCACTAGGAAAAAAAGTAATTTCCCATTCTTTAGTATTTCTGACATAACTTTTTACTCCGGTCTCTAATTAAGATGATTCTTGCTGCATTGTAAAGAATTCTTGAATCCCTAACCATTTTATTCACATCAAAAGTCATGAAAAATCCTCTAGCATGGGCTCTATTGTAACGCAAGTTTGGTGTAATAAGTAGTCCTCCTTTAAAATGAAATAGTATATCGGACATAACTTTTTCTCCCGAACTCGGATTGAGCTAACTCTTGCGGCATTGTAAAGAGAACTTGAAACCCTAACCAATATATTGAGATCAAAATTGGTGATTGATCTTCTAAAAAGTTCGAAATGGTGATCTAAGTTTGGTATAGTTGGCCATTCCCCTCCACTAGGAAAAAAAAGTAATTTCCCATTCTTTAGTATTTCTGACATAACTTTTTACTCCGGTCTCTGATTAAGATGATTCTTGATGCATTGTAAATAATTCTTGAATCCCTAACCATTTTATTCACATCAAAAGTCATGAAAAATCCTCTAGCATGGGCTCTATTGTAACGCAAGTTTGGTGTAATAAGTAGTCCTCCTTTAAAATGAAATAGTATATCAGACATAACTTTTTCTCCCGAACCCGGATTAAGCTAACTCTTGCGGCATTGTAAAGAGAATTTGAAACCCTAACCAATATATTGAGATCAAAATTGGTGATTCATCTTCTAACAAGTTCGAAATGGTGATGGAAGTTTGGTATAGTTGGCCATTCCCCTCCACTAGGAAAAAAATGTAATTTCCCATTCTTTAGTATTTCTGACATAATTTTTTACTCCGGTCTCTGATTAAGATGATTCTTGATGCATTGTAAAGAATTCTTGAATCCCTAACCATTTTATTCACATCAAAAGTCATGAAAAATCCTCTAGCATGGGCTCTATTGTAACGCAAGTTTGGTGTAATAAGTAGTCCTCCTTTAAAATGAAATAGTATATCAGACATAACTTTTTCTCCCGAACCCGGATTGAGCTAACTCTTGCGGCATTGTAAAGAGAACTTGAAACCCTAACCAATATATTGAGATCAAAATTGGTGATTCATCTTCTAACAAGTTCGAAATGGTGATCTAAGTTTGGTATAGTTGGTCATTTCCCTCCACTAGGAAAAAAAGTAATTTCCCATTCTTTAGTATTTCTGACATAACTTTTTACTCCGGTCTCTAATTAAGATGATTCTTGCTGCATTGTAAAGAATTCTTGAATCCCTAACCATTTTATTCACATCAAAAGTCATGAAAAATCCTCTAGCATGGGCTCTATTGTAACGCAAGTTTGGTGTAATAAGTAGTCCTCCTTTAAAATGAAATAGTATATCGGACATAACTTTTTCTCCCGAACTCGGATTGAGCTAACTCTTGCGGCATTGTAAAGAGAACTTGAAACCCTAACCAATATATTGAGATCAAAATTGGTGATTGATCTTCTAAAAAGTTCGAAATGGTGATCTAAGTTTGGTATAGTTGGCCATTCCCCTCCACTAGGAAAAAAAAGTAATTTCCCATTCTTTAGTATTTCTGACATAACTTTTTACTCCGATCTCTGATTAAGATGATTCTTGTTGCATTGTAAAGAATTCTTGAATCCCTAACCATTTTATTCACATCAAAAGTCATGAAAAATCCTCTAACATGGGCTCTATTGTAACGCAAGTTTGGTGTAATAAGTAGTCCTCCTTTAAAATGAAATAGTATATCGGACATAACTTTTTCTCCCGAACCCGGATTGAGCTAACTCTTGCGGCATTGTAAAGAGAACTTGAAACCCTACCCAATATATTCAGATCAAAATTGGTGATTCATCTTCTAACAAGTTCGAAATGGTGATCTAAGTTTGGTATAGTTGGCCATTCCCCTCCACTAGGAAAAAAAATTAATTTCCCATTCTTTAGTATTTCTGACATAACTTTTTACTCCGGTCTCTGATTAAGATGATTCTTGATGCATTGTAAATAATTCTTGAATCCCTAACCATTTTATTCACATCAAAAGTCATGAAAAATCCTCTAGCATGGGCTCTATTGTAACGCAAGTTTGGTGTAATAAGTAGTCCTCCTTTAAAATGAAATAGTATATCAGACATAACTTTTTCTCCCGAACCCGGATTAAGCTAACTCTTGCGGCATTGTAAAGAGAACTTGAAACCCTAACCAATATATTGAGATCAAAATTGGTGATTCATCTTCTAACAAGTTCGAAATGGTGATCTAAGTTTGGTATAGTTGGCTATTCCCCTCCACTAGGAAAAAAAAGTAATTTCCCATTCTTTAGTATTTCTGACATAACTTTTTACTCCGGTCTCTGATTAAGATGATTCTTGATGCATTGTAAAGAATTCTTGAATCCCTAACCATTTTATTCACATCAAAAGTCATGAAAAATCCTCTAGCATGGGCTCTATTGTAACGCAAGTTTGGTGTAATAAGTAGTCCTCCTTTAAAATGAAATAGTATATCAGACATAACTTTTTCTCCCGAACCCGGATTGAGCTAACTCTTGCGGCATTGTAAAGAGAACTTGAAACCCTAACCAATATATTGAGATCAAAATTGGTGATTCATCTTCTAACAAGTTCGAAATGGTGATCTAAGTTTGGTATAGTTGGTCATTTCCCTCCACTAGGAAAAAAAGTAATTTCCCATTCTTTAGTATTTCTGACATAACTTTTTACTCCGGTCTCTAATTAAGATGATTCTTGCTGCATTGTAAAGAATTCTTGAATCCCTAACCATTTTATTCACATCAAAAGTCATGAAAAATCCTCTAGCATGGGCTCTATTGTAACGCAAGTTTGGTGTAATAAGTAGTCCTCCTTTAAAATGAAATAGTATATCGGACATAACTTTTTCTCCCGAACTCGGATTGAGCTAACTCTTGCGGCATTGTAAAGAGAACTTGAAACCCTAACCAATATATTGAGATCAAAATTGGTGATTGATCTTCTAAAAAGTTCGAAATGGTGATCTAAGTTTGGTATAGTTGGCCATTCCCCTCCACTAGGAAAAAAAAGTAATTTCCCATTCTTTAGTATTTCTGACATAACTTTTTACTCCGATCTCTGATTAAGATGATTCTTGTTGCATTGTAAAGAATTCTTGAATCCCTAACCATTTTATTCACATCAAAAGTCATGAAAAATCCTCTAACATGGGCTCTATTGTAACGCAAGTTTGGTGTAATAAGTAGTCCTCCTTTAAAATGAAATAGTATATCGGACATAACTTTTTCTCCCGAACCCGGATTGAGCTAACTCTTGCGGCATTGTAAAGAGAACTTGAAACCCTACCCAATATATTCAGATCAAAATTGGTGATTCATCTTCTAACAAGTTCGAAATGGTGATCTAAGTTTGGTATAGTTGGCCATTCCCCTCCACTAGGAAAAAAAAGTAATTTCCCATTCTTTAGTATTTCTGACATAACTTTTTACTCCGGTCTCTGATTAAGATGATTCTTGATGCATTGTAAATAATTCTTGAATCCCTAACCATTTTATTCACATCAAAAGTCATGAAAAATCCTCTAGCATGGGCTCTATTGTAACGCCAGTTTGGTGTAATAAGTAGTCCTCCTTTAAAATGAAATAGTATATCAGACATAACTTTTTCTCCCGAACCCGGATTAAGCTAACTCTTGCGGCATTGTAAAGAGAAGTTGAAACCCTAACCAATATATTGAGATCAAAATTGGTGATTCATCTTCTAACAAGTTCGAAATGGTGATGGAAGTTTGGTATAGTTGGCCATTCCCCTCCACTAGGAAAAAAATGTAATTTCCCATTCTTTAGTATTTCTGACATAATTTTTTACTCCGGTCTCTGATTAAGATGATTCTTGATGCATTGTAAAGAATTCTTGAATCCCTAACCATTTTATTCACATCAAAAGTCATGAAAAATCCTCTAGCATGGGCTCTATTGTAACGCAAGTTTGGTGTAATAAGTAGTCCTCCTTTAAAATGAAATAGTATATCAGACATAACTTTTTCTCCCGAACCCGGATTGAGCTAACTCTTGCGGCATTGTAAAGAGAACTTGAAACCCTAACCAATATATTGAGATCAAAATTGGTGATTCATCTTCTAACAAGTTCGAAATGGTGATCTAAGTTTGGTATAGTTGGTCATTTCCCTCCACTAGGAAAAAAAGTAATTTCCCATTCTTTAGTATTTCTGACATAACTTTTTACTCCGGTCTCTAATTAAGATGATTCTTGCTGCATTGTAAAGAATTCTTGAATCCCTAACCATTTTATTCACATCAAAAGTCATGAAAAATCCTCTAGCATGGGCTCTATTGTAACGCAAGTTTGGTGTAATAAGTAGTCCTCCTTTAAAATGAAATAGTATATCGGACATAACTTTTTCTCCCGAACCCGGATTGAGCTAACTCTTGCGGCATTGTAAAGAGAACTTGAAACCCTAACCAATATATTGAGATCAAAATTGGTGATTGATCTTCTAAAAAGTTCGAAATGGTGATCTAAGTTTGGTATAGTTGGCCATTCCCCTCCACTAGGAAAAAAAAGTAATTTCCCATTCTTTAGTATTTCTGACATAACTTTTTACTCCGATCTCTGATTAAGCTGATTCTTGTTGCATTGTAAAGAATTCTTGAATCCCTAACCATTTTATTCACATCAAAAGTCATGAAAAATCCTCTAACATGGGCTCTATTGTAACGCAAGTTTGGTGTAATAAGTAGTCCTCCTTTAAAATGAAATAGTATATCGGACATAACTTTTTCTCCCGAACCCGGATTGAGCTAACTCTTGCGGCATTGTAAAGAGAACTTGAAACCCTACCCAATATATTCAGATCAAAATTGGTGATTCATCTTCTAACAAGTTCGAAATGGTGATCTAAGTTTGGTATAGTTGGCCATTCCCCTCCACTAGGAAAATAATGTAATTTCCCATTCTTTAGCATTTCTGATATAACTGTTTACTCCGGTCTCTGATTAAGATGATTTTTGCTGCATTGTAAAGAATTCTTGAATCCCTAACCATTTTATTCACATCAAAAGTCATGAAAAATCATCTAGCATGGGCTCTATTGTAACGCAAGTTTGGTGTAATAAGTAGTCCTCCTTTAAAATGAAATCGTATATCGGACATAACTTTTTCTCCCGAACTCGGATTGAGCTAACTCTTGCGGCATTGTAAAGAGAACTTGAAACCCTAACCAATATATTGAGATCAAAATTGGTGATTGATCTTCTAACAAGTTCGAAATGGTGATCTAAGTTTGGTATAGTTGGCCATTCCCCTCCACTAGGAAAAAAAAGTAATTTCCCATTCTTTAGTATTTCTGACATAACTTTTTACTCCGGTCTCTGATTAAGATGATTCTTGATGCATTGTAAATAATTCTTGAATCCCTAACCATTTTATTCACATCAAAAGTCATGAAAAATCCTCTAGCATGGGCTCTATTGTAACGCAAGTTTGGTGTAATAAGTAGTCCTCCTTTAAAATGAAATAGTATATCGGACATAACTTTTTCTCCCGAACCCGGATTGAGCTAACTCTTGCGGCATTGTAAAGAGAACTTGAAACCCTACCCAATATATTGAGATCAAAATTGTTGATTCATCTTCTAACAAGTTCGAAATGGTGATCTAAGTTTGGTGTAGTTGGGCATTCCCCTCCACTAGGAAAATAATGTAATTTCCCATTCTTTAGTATTTCTGACGTAACTTTTTACTCCGGTCTCTGATTAAGATGATTCTTGCTGCATTGTAAAGAATTCTTGAATCCCTAACCATTTTATTCACATCAAAAGTCATGAAAAATCCTCTAGCATGGGCTCTATTGTAACGCAAGTTTGGTGTAATAAGTAGTCCTCCTTTAAAATGAAATAGTATATCAGACATAACTTTTTCTCCCGAACCCGGATTGAGCTAACTCTTGCGGCATTGTAAAGAGAACTTGAAACCCTAACCAATATATTGAGATCAAAATTGGTGATTCATCTTCTAACAAGTTCGAAATGGTGATCTAAGTTTGGTATAGTTGGTCATTCCCCTCCACTAGGAAAAAAAAGTAATTTCCCATTCTTTAGTATTTCTGACATAACTTTTTACTCCGGTCTCTGATTAAGATGATTCTTGCTGCATTGTAAAGAATTCTTGAATCCCTAACCATTTTATTCACATCAAAAGTCATGAAAAATCCTCTAGCATGGGCTCTATTGTAACGCAAGTTTGGTGTAATAAGTAGTCCTCCTTTAAAATGAAATAGTATATCGGACATAACTTTTTCTCCCGAACTCGGATTGAGCTAACTCTTGCGGCATTGTAAAGAGAACTTGAAACCCTAACCAATATATTGAGATCAAAATTGGTGATTGATCTTCTAAAAAGTTCGAAATGGTGATCTAAGTTTGGTATAGTTGGCCATTCCCCTCCACTAGGAAAAAAAAGTAATTTCCCATTCTTTAGTATTTCTGACATAACTTTTTACTCCGGTCTCTGATTAAGATGATTCTTGTTGCATTGTAAAGAATTCTTGAATCCCTAACCATTTTATTCACATCAAAAGTCATGAAAAATCCTCTAACATGGGCTCTATTGTAACGCAAGTTTGGTGTAATAAGTAGTCCTCCTTTAAAATGAAATAGTATATCGGACATAACTTTTTCTCCCGAACCCGGATTGAGCTAACTCTTGCGGCATTGTAGAGAGAACTTGAAACCCTACCCAATATATTCAAATCAAAATTGGTGATTCATCTTCTAACAAGTTCGAAATGGTGATCTAAGTTTGGTATAGTTGGCCATTCCCCTCCACTAGGAAAATAATGTAATTTCCCATTCTTTAGCATTTCTGATATAACTGTTTACTCCGGTCTCTGATTAAGATGATTTTTGCTGCATTGTAAAGAATTCTTGAATCCCTAACCATTTTATTCACATCAAAAGTCATGAAAAATCATCTAGCATGGGCTCTATTGTAACGCAAGTTTGGTGTAATAAGTAGTCCTCCTTTAAAATGAAATCGTATATCGGACATAACTTTTTCTCCCGAACTCGGATTGAGCTAACTCTTGCGGCATTGTAAAGAGAACTTGAAACCCTAACCAATATATTGAGATCAAAATTGGTGATTGATCTTCTAACAAGTTCGAAATGGTGATCTAAGTTTGGTATAGTTGGCCATTCCCCTCCACTAGGAAAAAAAAGTAATTTCCCATTCTTTAGTATTTCTGACATAACTTTTTACTCCGGTCTCTGATTAAGATGATTCTTGATGCATTGTAAATAATTCTTGAATCCCTAACCATTTTATTCACATCAAAAGTCATGAAAAATCCTCTAGCATGGGCTCTATTGTAACGCAAGTTTGGTGTAATAAGTAGTCCTCCTTTAAAATGAAATAGTATATCGGACATAACTTTTTCTCCCGAACCCGGATTGAGCTAACTCTTGCGGCATTGTAAAGAGAACTTGAAACCCTACCCAATATATTGAGATCAAAATTGTTGATTCATCTTCTAACAAGTTCGAAATGGTGATCTAAGTTTGGTGTAGTTGGTCATTCCCCTCCACTAGGAAAATAATGTAATTTCCCATTCTTTAGTATTTCTGACGTAACTTTTTACTCCGGTCTCTGATTAAGATGATTCTTGCTGCATTGTAAAGAATTCTTGAATCCCTAACCATTTTATTCACATCAAAAGTCATGAAAAATCCTCTAGCATGGGCTCTATTGTAACGCAAGTTTGGTGTAATAAGTAGTCCTCCTTTAAAATGAAATAGTATATCAGACATAACTTTTTCTCCCGAACCCGGATTGAGCTAACTCTTGCGGCATTGTAAAGAGAACTTGAAACCCTAACCAATATATTGAGATCAAAATTGGTGATTCATCTTCTAACAAGTTCGAAATGGTGATCTAAGTTTGGTATAGTTGGTCATTCCCCTCCACTAGGAAAAAAAAGTAATTTCCCATTCTTTAGTATTTCTGACATAACTTTTTACTCCGGTCTCTGATTAAGATGATTCTTGCTGCATTGTAAAGAATTCTTGAATCCCTAACCATTTTATTCACATCAAAAGTCATGAAAAATCCTCTAACATGGGCTCTATTGTAACGCAAGTTTGGTGTAATAAGTAGTCCTCCTTTAAAATGAAATAGTATATCGGACATAACTTTTTCTCCCGAACCCGGATTGAGCTAACTCTTGCGGCATTGTAAAGAGAACTTGAAACCCTACCCAATATATTGAGATCAAAATTGGTGATTCATCTTCTAACAAGTTCGAAATGGTGATCTAAGTTTGGTATAGTTGGCCATTCCCCTCCACTAGGAAAATAATGTAATTTCCCATTCTTTAGTATTTCTGACATAACTTTTTACTCCGGTCTCTGATTAAGATGATTCTTGCTGCATTGTAAAGAATTCTTGAATCCCTAACCATTTTATTCACATCAAAAGTCATGAAAAATCCTCTAGCATGGGCTCTATTGTAACGCAAGTTTGGTGTAATAAGTAGTCCTCCTTTAAAATGAAATAGTATATCGGACATAACTTTTTCTCCCGAACTCGGATTGAGCTAACTCTTGCGGCATTGTAGAGATAACTTGAAACCCTAACCAATATATTGAGATCAAAATTGGTGATTGATCTTCTAAAAAGTTCGAAATGGTGATCTAAGTTTGGTATAGTTGGCCATTCCCCTCCACTAGGAAAAAAAAATAATTTCCCATTCTTTAGTATTTCTGACATAACTTTTTACTCCGATCTCTGATTAAGATGATTCTTGATGCATTGTAAAGAATTCTTGAATCCCTAACCATTTTATTCACATCAAAAGTCATGAAAAATCCTCTAACATGGGCTCTATTGTAACGCAAGTTTGGTGTAATAAGTAGTCCTCCTTTAAAATTAAATAGTATATCGGACATAACTTTTTCTCCCGAACCCAGATTGAGCTAACTCTTGCGGCATTGTAAAGAGAACTTGAAACCCTACCCAATATATTGAGATCAAAATTGGTGATTGATCTTCTAAAAAGTTCGAAATGGTGATCTAAGTTTGGTATAGTTGGCCATTCCCCTCCACTAGGAAAAAAAAGTAATTTCCCATTCTTTAGTATTTCTGACATAACTTTTTACTCCGATCTCTGATTAAGATGATTCTTGTTGCATTGTAAAGAATTCTTGAATCCCTAACCATTTTATTCACATCAAAAGTCATGAAAAATCCTCTAACATGGGCTCTATTGTAACGCAAGTTTGGTGTAATAAGTAGTCCTCCTTTAAAATGAAATAGTATATCGGACATAACTTTTTCTCCCGAACCCGGATTGAGCTAACTCTTGCGGCATTGTAAAGAGAACTTGAAACCCTACCCAATATATTCAGATCAAAATTGGTGATTCATCTTCTAACAAGTTCGAAATGGTGATCTAAGTTTGGTATAGTTGGCCATTCCCCTCCACTAGGAAAATAATGTAATTTCCCATTCTTTAGCATTTCTGATATAACTGTTTACTCCGGTCTCTGATTAAGATGATTTTTGCTGCATTGTAAAGAATTCTTGAATCCCTAACCATTTTATTCACATCAAAAGTCATGAAAAATCATCTAGCATGGGCTCTATTGTAACGCAAGTTTGGTGTAATAAGTAGTCCTCCTTTAAAATGAAATCGTATATCGGACATAACTTTTTCTCCCGAACTCGGATTGAGCTAACTCTTGCGGCATTGTAAAGAGAACTTGAAACCCTAACCAATATATTGAGATCAAAATTGGTGATTGATCTTCTAACAAGTTCGAAATGGTGATCTAAGTTTGGTATAGTTGGCCATTCCCCTCCACTAGGAAAAAAAAGTAATTTCCCATTCTTTAGTATTTCTGACATAACTTTTTACTCCGGTCTCTGATTAAGATGATTCTTGATGCATTGTAAATAATTCTTGAATCCCTAACCATTTTATTCACATCAAAAGTCATGAAAAATCCTCTAGCATGGGCTCTATTGTAACGCAAGTTTGGTGTAATAAGTAGTCCTCCTTTAAAATGAAATAGTATATCGGACATAACTTTTTCTCCCGAACCCGGATTGAGCTAACTCTTGCGGCATTGTAAAGAGAACTTGAAACCCTACCCAATATATTGAGATCAAAATTGTTGATTCATCTTCTAACAAGTTCGAAATGGTGATCTAAGTTTGGTGTAGTTGGTCATTCCCCTCCACTAGGAAAATAATGTAATTTCCCATTCTTTAGTATTTCTGACGTAACTTTTTACTCCGGTCTCTGATTAAGATGATTCTTGCTGCATTGTAAAGAATTCTTGAATCCCTAACCATTTTATTCACATCAAAAGTCATGAAAAATCCTCTAGCATGGGCTCTATTGTAACGCAAGTTTGGTGTAATAAGTAGTCCTCCTTTAAAATGAAATAGTATATCAGACATAACTTTTTCTCCCGAACCCGGATTGAGCTAACTCTTGCGGCATTGTAAAGAGAACTTGAAACCCTAACTAATATATTGAGATCAAAATTGGTGATTCATCTTCTAACAAGTTCGAAATGGTGATCTAAGTTTGGTATAGTTGGTCATTCCCCTCCACTAGGAAAAAAAAGTAATTTCCCATTCTTTAGTATTTCTGACATAACTTTTTACTCCGGTCTCTGATTAAGATGATTCTTGCTGCATTGTAAAGAATTCTTGAATCCCTAACCATTTTATTCACATCAAAAGTCATGAAAAATCCTCTAACATGGGCTCTATTGTAACGCAAGTTTGGTGTAATAAGTAGTCCTCCTTTAAAATGAAATAGTATATCGGACATAACTTTTTCTCCCGAACCCGGATTGAGCTAACTCTTGCGGCATTGTAAAGAGAACTTGAAACCCTACCCAATATATTGAGATCAAAATTGGTGATTCATCTTCTAACAAGTTCGAAATGGTGATCTAAGTTTGGTATAGTTGGCCATTCCCCTCCACTAGGAAAATAATGTAATTTCCCATTCTTTAGTATTTCTGACATAACTTTTTACTCCGGTCTCTGATTAAGATGATTCTTGCTGCATTGTAAAGAATTCTTGAATCCCTAACCATTTTATTCACATCAAAAGTCATGAAAAATCCTCTAGCATGGGCTCTATTGTAACGCAAGTTTGGTGTAATAAGTAGTCCTCCTTTAAAATGAAATAGTATATCGGACATAACTTTTTCTCCCGAACTCGGATTGAGCTAACTCTTGCGGCATTGTAGAGATAACTTGAAACCCTAACCAATATATTGAGATCAAAATTGGTGATTGATCTTCTAAAAAGTTCGAAATGGTGATCTAAGTTTGGTATAGTTGGCCATTCCCCTCCACTAGGAAAAAAAAATAATTTCCCATTCTTTAGTATTTCTGACATAACTTTTTACTCCGATCTCTGATTAAGATGATTCTTGATGCATTGTAAAGAATTCTTGAATCCCTAACCATTTTATTCACATCAAAAGTCATGAAAAATCCTCTAACATGGGCTCTATTGTAACGCAAGTTTGGTGTAATAAGTAGTCCTCCTTTAAAATTAAATAGTATATCGGACATAACTTTTTCTCCCGAACCCAGATTGAGCTAACTCTTGCGGCATTGTAAAGAGAACTTGAAACCCTACCCAATATATTGAGATCAAAATTGGTGATTCATCTTCTAACAAGTTCGAAATGGTGATCTAAGTTTGGTATAGTTGGCCATTCCCCTCCACTAGGAAAATAATGTAATTTCCCATTCTTTAGTATTTCTGACATAACTTTTTACTCCGGTCTCTGATTAAGATGATTCTTGCTGCATTGTAAAGAATTCTTGAATCCCTAACCATTTTATTCACATCAAAAGTCATGAAAAATCATCTAGCATGGGCTCTATTGTAACGCAAGTTTGGTGTAATAAGTAGTCCTCCTTTAAAATGAAATAGTATATCGGACATAACTTTTTCTCCCGAACTCGGATTGAGCTAACTCTTGCGGCATTGTAAAGAGAACTTGAAACCCTAACCAATATATTGAGATCAAAATTGGTGATTGATCTTCTAACAAGTTCGAAATGGTGATCTAAGTTTGGTATAGTTGGCCATTCCCCTCCACTAGGAAAAAAAAGTAATTTCCCATTCTTTAGTATTTCTGACATAACTTTTTACTCCGGTCTCTGATTAAGATGATTCTTGATGCATTGTAAATAATTCTTGAATCCCTAACCATTTTATTCACATCAAAAGTCATGAAAAATCCTCTAGCATGGGCTCTATTGTAACGCAAGTTTGGTGTAATAAGTAGTCCTCCTTTAAAATGAAATAGTATATCGGACATAACTTTTTCTCCCGAACCCGGATTGAGCTAACTCTTGCGGCATTGTAAAGAGAACTTGAAACCCTACCCAATATATTGAGATCAAAATTGGTGATTCATCTTCTAACAAGTTCGAAATGGTGATCTAAGTTTGGTATAGTTGGTCATTCCCTTCCACTAGGAAAAAAAAGTAATTTCCCATTCTTTAGTATTTCTGACATAACTTTTTACTCCGGTCTCTGATTAAGATGATTCTTGCTGCATTGTAAAGAATTGTTGAATCCCTAACCATTTTATTCACATCAAAAGTCATGAAAAATCTTCTAGCATGGGCTCTATTGTAACGCAAGTTTGGTGTAATAAGTAGTCCTCCTTTAAAATGAAATAGTATATCGGACATAACTTTTTCTCCCGAACTCGGATTGAGCTTACTCTTGCGGCATTGTAAAGAGAACTTGAAACCCTAACCAATATATTGAGATCAAAATTGGTGATTCATCTTCTAACAAGTTCGAAATGGTGATCTAAGTTTGGTATAGTTGGCTATTCCCCTCCACTAGGAAAAAAAAGTAATTTCCCATTCTTTAGTATTTCTGACATAACTTTTTACTCCGGTCTCTAATTAAGATGATTCTTGATGCATTGTAAAGAATTCTTGAATCCCTAACCATTTTATTCACATCAAAAGTCATGAAAAATCCTCTAGCATTGGCTCTATTGTAACGCAAGTTTGGTGTAATAAGTAGTCCTCCTTTAAAATGAAATAGTATATCGGACATAACTTTTTCTCCCGAACCCGGATTGAGCTAACTCTTGCGGCATTGTAAAGAGAACTTGAAACCCTAACCAATATATTAAGATCAAAATTGGTGATTCATCTTCTAACAAGTTCGAAATGGTGATCTAATTTGGTATAGTTGGCCATTCCCCTCCACTAGGAAAAAAAAAGTAATTTCCCATTCTTTAGTATTTCTGACATAACTTTTTACTCCGGTCTCTGATTAAGATGATTCTTGCTGCATTGTAAAGAATTCTTGAATCCCTAACCATTTTATTCACATCAAAAGTCATGAAAAATCCTCTAGCATGGGCTCTATTGTAACGCAAGTTTGGTGTAATAAGTAGTCCTCCTTTAAAATGAAATAGTATATCGGACATAACTTTTTCTCCCAAACTCGGATTGAGCTAACTCTTGCGGCATTGTAAAGAGAACTTGAAACCCTAACCAATATATTGAGATCAAAATTGGTGATTCATCTTCTAACAAGTTCGAAATGGTGATGGAAGTTTGGTATAGTTGGTCATTCCCCTCCACTAGGAAAAAAAAGTAATTTCCCATTCTTTAGTATTTCTGACATAACTTTTTACTCCGGTCTCTGATTAAGATGATTCTTGCTGCATTGTAAAGAATTCTTGAATCCCTAACCATTTTATTCACATCAAAAGTCATGAAAAATCCTCTAACATGGGCTCTATTGTAACGCAAGTTTGGTGTAATAAGTAGTCCTCCTTTAAAATGAAATAGTATATCGGACATAACTTTTTCTCCCGAACCCGGATTGAGCTAACTCTTGCGGCATTGTAAAGAGAACTTGAAACCCTACCCAATATATTGAGATCAAAATTGGTGATTCATCTTCTAACAAGTTCGAAATGGTGATCTAAGTTTGGTATAGTTGGCCATTCCCCTCCACTAGGAAAATAATGTAATTTCCTATTCTTTAGTATTTCTGACATAACTTTTTACTCCGGTCTCTGATTAAGATGATTCTTGCTGCATTGTAAAGAATTCTTGAATCCCTAACCATTTTATTCACATCAAAAGTCATGAAAAATCCTCTAGCATGGGCTCTATTGTAACGCAAGTTTGGTGTAATAAGTAGTCCTCCTTTAAAATGAAATAGTATATCGGCCATAACTTTTTCTCCCGAACTCGGATTGAGCTAACTCTTGCGGCATTGTAAAGATAACTTGAAACCCTAACCAATATATTGAGATCAAAATTGGTGATTGATCTTCTAAAAAGTTCGAAATGGTGATCTAAGTTTGGTATAGTTGGCCATTCCCCTCCACTAGGAAAAAAAAGTAATTTCCCATTCTTTAGTATTTCTGACATAACTTTTTACTCCGATCTCTGATTAAGATGATTCTTGATGCATTGTAAAGAATTCTTGAATCCCTAACCATTTTATTCACATCAAAAGTCATGAAAAATCCTCTAACATGGGCTCTATTGTAACGCAAGTTTGGTGTAATAAGTAGTCCTCCTTTAAAATGAAATAGTATATCGGACATAACTTTTTCTCCCGAACCCGGATTGAGCTAACTCTTGCGGCATTGTAAAGAGAACTTGAAACCCTACCCAATATATTGAGATCAAAATTGGTGATTCATCTTCTAACAAGTTCGAAATGGTGATCTAAGTTTGGTATAGTTGGCCATTCCCCTCCACTAGGAAAATAATGTAATTTCCCATTCTTTAGTATTTCTGACATAACTTTTTACTCCGGTCTCTGATTAAGATGATTCTTGCTGCATTGTAAAGAATTCTTGAATCCCTAACCATTTTATTCACATCAAAAGTCATGAAAAATCATCTAGCATGGGCTCTATTGTAACGCAAGTTCGGTGTAATAAGTAGTCCTCCTTTAAAATGAAATAGTATATCGGACATAACTTTTTCTCCCGAACTCGGATTGAGCTAACTCTTGCGGCATTGTAAAGAGAACTTGAAACCCTAACCAATATATTGAGATCAAAATTGGTGATTGATCTTCTAACAAGTTCGAAATGGTGATCTAAGTTTGGTATAGTTGGCCATTCCCCTCCACTAGGAAAAAAAAGTAATTTCCCATTCTTTAGTATTTCTGACATAACTTTTTACTCCGGTCTCTGATTAAGATGATTCTTGATGCATTGTAAATAATTCTTGAATCCCTAACCATTTTATTCACATCAAAAGTCATGAAAAATCCTCTAGCATGGGCTCTATTGTAACGCAAGTTTGGTGTAATAAGTAGTCCTCCTTTAAAATGAAATAGTATATCGGACATAACTTTTTCTCCCGAACCCGGATTGAGCTAACTCTTGCGGCATTGTAAAGAGAACTTGAAACCCTAACCAATATATTGAGATCAAAATTGGTGATTCATCTTCTAACAAGTTCGAAATGGTGATCTAAGTTTGGTATAGTTGGTCATTCCCTTCCACTAGGAAAAAAAAGTAATTTCCCATTCTTTAGTATTTCTGACATAACTTTTTACTCCGGTCTCTGATTAAGATGATTCTTGCTGCATTGTAAAGAATTGTTGAATCCCTAACCATTTTATTCACATCAAAAGTCATGAAAAATCATCTAGCATGGGCTCTATTGTAACGCAAGTTTGGTGTAATAAGTAGTCCTCCTTTAAAATGAAATAGTATATCGGACATAACTTTTTCTCCCGAACTCGGATTGAGCTAACTCTTGCGGTATTGTAAAGAGAACTTGAAACCCTAACCAATATATTGAGATCAAAATTGGTGATTGATCTTCTAACAAGTTCGAAATGGTGATCTAAGTTTGGTATAGTTGGCCATTCCCCTCCACTAGGAAAAAAAAGTAATTTCCCATTCTTTAGTATTTCTGACATAACTTTTTACTCCGGTCTCTGATTAAGATGATTCTTGATGCATTGTAAATAATTCTTGAATCCCTAACCATTTTATTCACATCAAAAGTCATGAAAAATCCTCTAGCATGGGCTCTATTGTAACGCAAGTTTGGTGTAATAAGTAGTCCTCCTTTAAAATGAAATAGTATATCGGACATAACTTTTTCTCCCGAACCCGGATTGAGCTAACTCTTGCGGCATTGTAAAGAGAACTTGAAACCCTACCCAATATATTGAGATCAAAATTGGTGATTCATCTTCTAACAAGTTCGAAATGGTGATCTAAGTTTGGTATAGTTGGTCATTCCCTTCCACTAGGAAAAAAAAGTAATTTCCCATTCTTTAGTATTTCTGACATAACTTTTTACTCCGGTCTCTGATTAAGATGATTCTTGCTGCATTGTAAAGAATTGTTGAATCCCTAACCATTTTATTCACATCAAAAGTCATGAAAAATCTTCTAGCATGGGCTTTATTGTAACGCAAGTTTGGTGTAATAAGTAGTCCTCCTTTAAAATGAAATAGTATATCGGACATAACTTTTTCTCCCGAACTCGGATTGAGCTTACTCTTGCGGCATTGTAAAGAGAACTTGAAACCCTAACCAATATATTGAGATCAAAATTGGTGATTCATCTTCTAACAAGTTCGAAATGGTGATCTAATTTGGTATAGTTGGCCATTCCCCTCCACTAGGAAAAAAAAAGTAATTTCCCATTCTTTAGTATTTCTGACATAACTTTTTACTCCGGTCTCTGATTAAGATGATTCTTGCTGCATTGTAAAGAATTCTTGAATCCCTAACCATTTTATTCACATCAAAAGTCATGAAAAATCCTCTAGCATGGGCTCTATTGTAACGCAAGTTTGGTGTAATAAGTAGTCCTCCTTTAAAATGAAATAGTATATCGGACATAACTTTTTCTCCCAAACTCGGATTGAGCTAACTCTTGCGGCATTGTAAAGAGAACTTGAAACCCTAACCAATATATTGAGATCAAAATTGGTGATTCATCTTCTAACAAGTTCGAAATGGTGATGGAAGTTTGGTATAGTTGGTCATTCCCCTCCACTAGGAAAAAAAAGTAATTTCCCATTCTTTAGTATTTCTGACATAACTTTTTACTCCGGTCTCTGATTAAGATGATTCTTGCTGCATTGTAAAGAATTCTTGAATCCCTAACCATTTTATTCACATCAAAAGTCATGAAAAATCCTCTAACATGGGCTCTATTGTAACACAAGTTTGGTGTAATAAGTAGTCCTCCTTTAAAATGAAATAGTATATCGGACATAACTTTTTCTCCCGAACCCGGATTGAGCTAACTCTTGCGGCATTGTAAAGAGAACTTGAAACCCTACCCAATATATTGAGATCAAAATTGGTGATTCATCTTCTAACAAGTTCGAAATGGTGATCTAAGTTTGGTATAGTTGGCCATTCCCCTCCACTAGGAAAATAATGTAATTTCCTATTCTTTAGTATTTCTGACATAACTTTTTACTCCGGTCTCTGATTAAGATGATTCTTGCTGCATTGTAAAGAATTCTTGAATCCCTAACCATTTTATTCACATCAAAAGTCATGAAAAATCCTCTAGCATGGGCTCTATTGTAACGCAAGTTTGGTGTAATAAGTAGTCCTCCTTTAAAATGAAATAGTATATCGGCCATAACTTTTTCTCCCGAACTCGGATTGAGCTAACTCTTGCGGCATTGTAAAGATAACTTGAAACCCTAACCAATATATTGAGATCAAAATTGGTGATTGATCTTCTAAAAAGTTCGAAATGGTGATCTAAGTTTGGTATAGTTGGCCATTCCCCTCCACTAGGAAAAAAAAGTAATTTCCCATTCTTTAGTATTTCTGACATAACTTTTTACTCCGATCTCTGATTAAGATGATTCTTGATGCATTGTAAAGAATTCTTGAATCCCTAACCATTTTATTCACATCAAAAGTCATGAAAAATCCTCTAACATGGGCTCTATTGTAACGCAAGTTTGGTGTAATAAGTAGTCCTCCTTTAAAATGAAATAGTACATCGGACATAACTTTTTCTCCCGAACCCGGATTGAGCTAACTCTTGCGGCATTGTAAAGAGAACTTGAAACCCTAACCAATATATTGAGATCAAAATTGGTGATTCATCTTCTAACAAGTTCGAAATGGTGATGGAAGTTTGGTATAGTTGGTCATTCCCCTCCACTAGGAAAAAAAAGTAATTTCCCATTCTTTAGTATTTCTGACATAACTTTTTACTCCGGTCTCTGATTAAGATGATTCTTGCTGCATTGTAAAGAATTCTTGAATCCCTAACCATTTTATTCACATCAAAAGTCATGAAAAATCCTCTAACATGGGCTCTATTGTAACGCAAGTTTGGTGTAATAAGTAGTCCTCCTTTAAAATGAAATAGTATATCGGACATAACTTTTTCTCCCGAACCCGGATTGAGCTAACTCTTGCGGCATTGTAAAGAGAACTTGAAACCCTACCCAATATATTGAGATCAAAATTGGTGATTCATCTTCTAACAAGTTCGAAATGGTGATCTAAGTTTGGTATAGTTGGCCATTCCCCTCCACTAGGAAAATAATGTAATTTCCTATTCTTTAGTATTTCTGACATAACTTTTTACTCCGGTCTCTGATTAAGATGATTCTTGCTGCATTGTAAAGAATTCTTGAATCCCTAACCATTTTATTCACATCAAAAGTCATGAAAAATCCTCTAGCATGGGCTCTATTGTAACGCAAGTTTGGTGTAATAAGTAGTCCTCCTTTAAAATGAAATAGTATATCGGCCATAACTTTTTCTCCCGAACTCGGATTGAGCTAACTCTTGCGGCATTGTAAAGATAACTTGAAACCCTAACCAATATATTGAGATCAAAATTGGTGATTGATCTTCTAAAAAGTTCGAAATGGTGATCTAAGTTTGGTATAGTTGGCCATTCCCCTCCACTAGGAAAAAAAAGTAATTTCCCATTCTTTAGTATTTCTGACATAACTTTTTACTCCGATCTCTGATTAAGATGATTCTTGATGCATTGTAAAGAATTCTTGAATCCCTAACCATTTTATTCACATCAAAAGTCATGAAAAATCCTCTAACATGGGCTCTATTGTAACGCAAGTTTGGTGTAATAAGTAGTCCTCCTTTAAAATGAAATAGTATATCGGACATAACTTTTTCTCCCGAACCCGGATTGAGCTAACTCTTGCGGCATTGTAAAGAGAACTTGAAACCCTACCCAATATATTGAGATCAAAATTGGTGATTCATCTTCTAACAAGTTCGAAATGGTGATCTAAGTTTGGTATAGTTGGCCATTCCCCTCCACTAGGAAAATAATGTAATTTCCCATTCTTTAGTATTTCTGACATAACTTTTTACTCCGGTCTCTGATTAAGATGATTCTTGCTGCATTGTAAAGAATTCTTGAATCCCTAACCATTTTATTCACATCAAAAGTCATGAAAAATCATCTAGCATGGGCTCTATTGTAACGCAAGTTTGGTGTAATAAGTAGTCCTCCTTTAAAATGAAATAGTATATCGGACATAACTTTTTCTCCCGAACTCGGATTGAGCTAACTCTTGCGGCATTGTAAAGAGAACTTGAAACCCTAACCAATATATTGAGATCAAAATTGGTGATTGATCTTCTAACAAGTTCGAAATGGTGATCTAAGTTTGGTATAGTTGGCCATTCCCCTCCACTAGGAAAAAAAAGTAATTTCCCATTCTTTAGTATTTCTGACATAACTTTTTACTCCGGTCTCTGATTAAGATGATTCTTGATGCATTGTAAATAATTCTTGAATCCCTAACCATTTTATTCACATCAAAAGTCATGAAAAATCCTCTAGCATGGGCTCTATTGTAACGCAAGTTTGGTGTAATAAGTAGTCCTCCTTTAAAATGAAATAGTATATCGGACATAACTTTTTCTCCCGAACCCGGATTGAGCTAACTCTTGCGGCATTGTAAAGAGAACTTGAAACCCTAACCAATATATTGAGATCAAAATTGGTGATTCATCTTCTAACAAGTTCGAAATGGTGATCTAAGTTTGGTATAGTTGGTCATTCCCTTCCACTAGGAAAAAAAAGTAATTTCCCATTCTTTAGTATTTCTGACATAACTTTTTACTCCGGTCTCTGATTAAGATGATTCTTGCTGCATTGTAAAGAATTGTTGAATCCCTAACCATTTTATTCACATCAAAAGTCATGAAAAATCATCTAGCATGGGCTCTATTGTAACGCAAGTTTGGTGTAATAAGTAGTCCTCCTTTAAAATGAAATAGTATATCGGACATAACTTTTTCTCCCGAACTCGGATTGAGCTAACTCTTGCGGTATTGTAAAGAGAACTTGAAACCCTAACCAATATATTGAGATCAAAATTGGTGATTGATCTTCTAACAAGTTCGAAATGGTGATCTAAGTTTGGTATAGTTGGCCATTCCCCTCCACTAGGAAAAAAAAGTAATTTCCCATTCTTTAGTATTTCTGACATAACTTTTTACTCCGGTCTCTGATTAAGATGATTCTTGATGCATTGTAAATAATTCTTGAATCCCTAACCATTTTATTCACATCAAAAGTCATGAAAAATCCTCTAGCATGGGCTCTATTGTAACGCAAGTTTGGTGTAATAAGTAGTCCTCCTTTAAAATGAAATAGTATATCGGACATAACTTTTTCTCCCGAACCCGGATTGAGCTAACTCTTGCGGCATTGTAAAGAGAACTTGAAACCCTACCCAATATATTGAGATCAAAATTGGTGATTCATCTTCTAACAAGTTCGAAATGGTGATCTAAGTTTGGTATAGTTGGTCATTCCCTTCCACTAGGAAAAAAAAGTAATTTCCCATTCTTTAGTATTTCTGACATAACTTTTTACTCCGGTCTCTGATTAAGATGATTCTTGCTGCATTGTAAAGAATTGTTGAATCCCTAACCATTTTATTCACATCAAAAGTCATGAAAAATCTTCTAGCATGGGCTTTATTGTAACGCAAGTTTGGTGTAATAAGTAGTCCTCCTTTAAAATGAAATAGTATATCGGACATAACTTTTTCTCCCGAACTCGGATTGAGCTTACTCTTGCGGCATTGTAAAGAGAACTTGAAACCCTAACCAATATATTGAGATCAAAATTGGTGATTCATCTTCTAACAAGTTCGAAATGGTGATCTAATTTGGTATAGTTGGCCATTCCCCTCCACTAGGAAAAAAAAAGTAATTTCCCATTCTTTAGTATTTCTGACATAACTTTTTACTCCGGTCTCTGATTAAGATGATTCTTGCTGCATTGTAAAGAATTCTTGAATCCCTAACCATTTTATTCACATCAAAAGTCATGAAAAATCCTCTAGCATGGGCTCTATTGTAACGCAAGTTTGGTGTAATAAGTAGTCCTCCTTTAAAATGAAATAGTATATCGGACATAACTTTTTCTCCCAAACTCGGATTGAGCTAACTCTTGCGGCATTGTAAAGAGAACTTGAAACCCTAACCAATATATTGAGATCAAAATTGGTGATTCATCTTCTAACAAGTTCGAAATGGTGATGGAAGTTTGGTATAGTTGGTCATTCCCCTCCACTAGGAAAAAAAAGTAATTTCCCATTCTTTAGTATTTCTGACATAACTTTTTACTCCGGTCTCTGATTAAGATGATTCTTGCTGCATTGTAAAGAATTCTTGAATCCCTAACCATTTTATTCACATCAAAAGTCATGAAAAATCCTCTAACATGGGCTCTATTGTAACGCAAGTTTGGTGTAATAAGTAGTCCTCCTTTAAAATGAAATAGTATATCGGACATAACTTTTTCTCCCGAACCCGGATTGAGCTAACTCTTGCGGCATTGTAAAGAGAACTTGAAACCCTACCCAATATATTGAGATCAAAATTGGTGATTCATCTTCTAACAAGTTCGAAATGGTGATCTAAGTTTGGTATAGTTGGCCATTCCCCTCCACTAGGAAAATAATGTAATTTCCTATTCTTTAGTATTTCTGACATAACTTTTTACTCCGGTCTCTGATTAAGATGATTCTTGCTGCATTGTAAAGAATTCTTGAATCCCTAACCATTTTATTCACATCAAAAGTCATGAAAAATCCTCTAGCATGGGCTCTATTGTAACGCAAGTTTGGTGTAATAAGTAGTCCTCCTTTAAAATGAAATAGTATATCGGCCATAACTTTTTCTCCCGAACTCGGATTGAGCTAACTCTTGCGGCATTGTAAAGATAACTTGAAACCCTAACCAATATATTGAGATCAAAATTGGTGATTGATCTTCTAAAAAGTTCGAAATGGTGATCTAAGTTTGGTATAGTTGGCCATTCCCCTCCACTAGGAAAAAAAAGTAATTTCCCATTCTTTAGTATTTCTGACATAACTTTTTACTCCGATCTCTGATTAAGATGATTCTTGATGCATTGTAAAGAATTCTTGAATCCCTAACCATTTTATTCACATCAAAAGTCATGAAAAATCCTCTAACATGGGCTCTATTGTAACGCAAGTTTGGTGTAATAAGTAGTCCTCCTTTAAAATGAAATAGTATATCGGACATAACTTTTTCTCCCGAACCCGGATTGAGCTAACTCTTGCGGCATTGTAAAGAGAACTTGAAACCCTACCCAATATATTGAGATCAAAATTGGTGATTCATCTTCTAACAAGTTCGAAATGGTGATCTAAGTTTGGTATAGTTGGCCATTCCCCTCCACTAGGAAAATAATGTAATTTCCCATTCTTTAGTATTTCTGACATAACTTTTTACTCCGGTCTCTGATTAAGATGATTCTTGCTGCATTGTAAAGAATTCTTGAATCCCTAACCATTTTATTCACATCAAAAGTCATGAAAAATCATCTAGCATGGGCTCTATTGTAACGCAAGTTTGGTGTAATAAGTAGTCCTCCTTTAAAATGAAATAGTATATCGGACATAACTTTTTCTCCCGAACTCGGATTGAGCTAACTCTTGCGGCATTGTAAAGAGAACTTGAAACCCTAACCAATATATTGAGATCAAAATTGGTGATTGATCTTCTAACAAGTTCGAAATGGTGATCTAAGTTTGGTATAGTTGGCCATTCCCCTCCACTAGGAAAAAAAAGTAATTTCCCATTCTTTAGTATTTCTGACATAACTTTTTACTCCGGTCTCTGATTAAGATGATTCTTGATGCATTGTAAATAATTCTTGAATCCCTAACCATTTTATTCACATCAAAAGTCATGAAAAATCCTCTAGCATGGGCTCTATTGTAACGCAAGTTTGGTGTAATAAGTAGTCGTCCTTTAAAATGAAATAGTATATCGGACATAACTTTTTCTCCCGAACCCGGATTGAGCTAACTCTTGCGGCATTGTAAAGAGAACTTGAAACCCTAACCAATATATTGAGATCAAAATTGGTGATTCATCTTCTAACAAGTTCGAAATGGTGATCTAAGTTTGGTATAGTTGGTCATTCCCTTCCACTAGGAAAAAAAAGTAATTTCCCATTCTTTAGTATTTCTGACATAACTTTTTACTCCGGTCTCTGATTAAGATGATTCTTGCTGCATTGTAAAGAATTGTTGAATCCCTAACCATTTTATTCACATCAAAAGTCATGAAAAATCATCTAGCATGGGCTCTATTGTAACGCAAGTTTGGTGTAATAAGTAGTCCTCCTTTAAAATGAAATAGTATATCGGACATAACTTTTTCTCCCGAACTCGGATTGAGCTAACTCTTGCGGTATTGTAAAGAGAACTTGAAACCCTAACCAATATATTGAGATCAAAATTGGTGATTGATCTTCTAACAAGTTCGAAATGGTGATCTAAGTTTGGTATAGTTGGCCATTCCCCTCCACTAGGAAAAAAAAGTAATTTCCCATTCTTTAGTATTTCTGACATAACTTTTTACTCCGGTCTCTGATTAAGATGATTCTTGATGCATTGTAAATAATTCTTGAATCCCTAACCATTTTATTCACATCAAAAGTCATGAAAAATCCTCTAGCATGGGCTCTATTGTAACGCAAGTTTGGTGTAATAAGTAGTCCTCCTTTAAAATGAAATAGTATATCGGACATAACTTTTTCTCCCGAACCCGGATTGAGCTAACTCTTGCGGCATTGTAAAGAGAACTTGAAACCCTACCCAATATATTGAGATCAAAATTGGTGATTCATCTTCTAACAAGTTCGAAATGGTGATCTAAGTTTGGTATAGTTGGTCATTCCCTTCCACTAGGAAAAAAAAGTAATTTCCCATTCTTTAGTATTTCTGACATAACTTTTTACTCCGGTCTCTGATTAAGATGATTCTTGCTGCATTGTAAAGAATTGTTGAATCCCTAACCATTTTATTCACATCAAAAGTCATGAAAAATCTTCTAGCATGGGCTTTATTGTAACGCAAGTTTGGTGTAATAAGTAGTCCTCCTTTAAAATGAAATAGTATATCGGACATAACTTTTTCTCCCGAACTCGGATTGAGCTTACTCTTGCGGCATTGTAAAGAGAACTTGAAACCCTAACCAATATATTGAGATCAAAATTGGTGATTCATCTTCTAACAAGTTCGAAATGGTGATCTAAGTTTGGTATAGTTGGTCATTCCCTTCCACTAGGAAAAAAAAGTAATTTCCCATTCTTTAGTATTTCTGACATAACTTTTTACTCCGGTCTCTGATTAAGATGATTCTTGATGCATTGTAAATAATTCTTGAATCCCTAACCATTTTATTCACATCAAAAGTCATGAAAAATCCTCTAGCATGGGCTCTATTGTAACGCAAGTTTGGTGTAATAAGTAGTCCTCCTTTAAAATGAAATAGTATATCGGACATAACTTTTTCTCCCGAACCCGGATTGAGCTAACTCTTGCGGCATTGTAAAGAGAACTTGAAACCCTACCCAATATATTGAGATCAAAATTGTTGATTCATCTTCTAACAAGTTCGAAATGGTGATCTAAGTTTGGTGTAGTTGGTCATTCCCCTCCACTAGGAAAATAATGTAATTTCCCATTCTTTAGTATTTCTGACGTAACTTTTTACTCCGGTCTCTGATTAAGATGATTCTTGCTGCATTGTAAAGAATTCTTGAATCCCTAACCATTTTATTCACATCAAAAGTCATGAAAAATCCTCTAGCATGGGCTCTATTGTAACGCAAGTTTGGTGTAATAAGTAGTCCTCCTTTAAAATGAAATAGTATATCAGACATAACTTTTTCTCCCGAACCCGGATTGAGCTAACTCTTGCGGCATTGTAAAGAGAACTTGAAACCCTAACCAATATATTGAGATCAAAATTGGTGATTCATCTTCTAACAAGTTCGAAATGGTGATCTAAGTTTGGTATAGTTGGTCATTCCCCTCCACTAGGAAAAAAAAGTAATTTCCCATTCTTTAGTATTTCTGACATAACTTTTTACTCCGGTCTCTGATTAAGATGATTCTTGCTGCATTGTAAAGAATTCTTGAATCCCTAACCATTTTATTCACATCAAAAGTCATGAAAAATCCTCTAACATGGGCTCTATTGTAACGCAAGTTTGGTGTAATAAGTAGTCCTCCTTTAAAATGAAATAGTATATCGGACATAACTTTTTCTCCCGAACCCGGATTGAGCTAACTCTTGCGGCATTGTAAAGAGAACTTGAAACCCTACCCAATATATTGAGATCAAAATTGGTGATTCATCTTCTAACAAGTTCGAAATGGTGATCTAAGTTTGGTATAGTTGGCCATTCCCCTCCACTAGGAAAATAATGTAATTTCCCATTCTTTAGTATTTCTGACATAACTTTTTACTCCGGTCTCTGATTAAGATGATTCTTGCTGCATTGTAAAGAATTCTTGAATCCCTAACCATTTTATTCACATCAAAAGTCATGAAAAATCCTCTAGCATGGGCTCTATTGTAACGCAAGTTTGGTGTAATAAGTAGTCCTCCTTTAAAATGAAATAGTATATCGGACATAACTTTTTCTCCCGAACCCGGATTGAGCTAACTCTTGCGGCATTGTAAAGAGAACTTGAAACCCTACCCAATATATTGAGATCAAAATTGGTGATTCATCTTCTAACAAGTTCGAAATGGTGATCTAAGTTTGGTATAGTTGGTCATTTCCCTCCACTAGGAAAAAAATGTAATTTCCCATTCTTTAGTATTTCTGACATAACTTTTTACTCCGGTCTCTGATTAAGATGATTCTTGCTGCATTGTAAAGAATTCTTGAATCCCTAACCATTTTATTCACATCAAAAGTCATGAAAAATCCTCTAGCATGGGCTCTATTGTAACGCAAGTTTGGTGTAATAAGTAGTCCTCCTTTAAAATGAAATAGTATATCCGACATAACTTTTTCTCCCGAACTCGGATTGAGCTAACTCTTGCGGCATTGTAAAGAGCACTTGAAACCCTAACCAATATATTGAGATCAAAATTGGTGATTCATCTTCTAACAAGTTCGAAATGGTGATCTAAGTTTGGTATAGTTGGTCATTTCCCTCCACTAGGAAAAAAAAGTAATTTCCCATTCTTTAGTATTTCTGACATAACTTTTTACTCCGGTCTCTGATTAAGATGATTCTTGCTGCATTGTAAAGAATTCTTGAATCCCTAACCATTTTATTCACATCTAAAGTCATGAAAAATCCTCTAGCATGGGCTCTATTGTAACGCAAGTTTGGTGTAATAAGTAGTCCTCCTTTAAAATGAAATAGTATATCGGACATAACTTTTTCTCCCGAACTCGGATTGAGCTAACTCTTGCGGCATTGTAAAGAGAACTTGAAACCCTAACCAATATATTGAGATCAAAATTGGTGATTGATCTTCTAAAAAGTTCGAAATGGTGATCTAAGTTTGGTATAGTTGGCCATTCCCCTCCACTAGGAAAAAAAAGTAATTTCCCATTCTTTAGTATTTCTGACATAACTTTTTACTCCGGTCTCTGATTAAGATGATTCTTGCTGCATTGTAAAGAATTGTTGAATCCCTAACCATTTTATTCACATCAAAAGTCATGAAAAATCTTCTAGCATGGGCTCTATTGTAACGCAAGTTTGGTGTAATAAGTAGTCCTCCTTTAAAATGAAATAGTATATCGGACATAACTTTTTCTCCCGAACCCGGATTGAGCTAACTCTTGCGGCATTGTAAAGAGAACTTGAAACCCTACCCAATATATTGAGATCAAAATTGGTGATTGATCTTCTAACAAGTTCGAAATGGTGATCTAAGTTTGGTATAGTTGGCCATTCCCCTCCACTAGGAAAATAATGTAATTTCCCATTCTTTAGTATTTCTGACATAACTTTTTACTCCGGTCTCTGATTAAGATGATTCTTGCTGCATTGTAAAGAATTCTTGAATCCCTAACCATTTTATTCACATCAAAAGTCATGAAAAATCATCTAGCATGGGCTCTATTGTAACGCAAGTTTGGTGTAATAAGTAGTCCTCCTTTAAAATGAAATAGTATATCGGACATATCTTTTTCTCCCGAACTCGGATTGAGCTAACTCTTGCGGCATTGTAAAGAGAACTTGAAACCCTAACCAATATATTGAGATCAAAATTGGTGATTGATCTTCTAACAAGTTCGAAATGGTGATCTAAGTTTGGTATAGTTGGCCATTCCCCTCCACTAGGAAAAAAAAGTAATTTCCCATTCTTTAGTATTTCTGACATAACTTTTTACTCCGGTCTCTGATTAAGATGATTCTTGATGCATTGTAAATAATTCTTGAATCCCTAACCATTTTATTCACATCAAAAGTCATGAAAAATCCTTTAGCATGGGCTCTATTGTAACGCAAGTTTGGTGTAATAAGTAGTCCTCCTTTAAAATGAAATAGTATATCGGACATAACTTTTTCTCCCGAACCCGGATTGAGCTAACTCTTGCGGCATTGTAAAGAGAACTTGAAACCCTACCCAATATATTGAGATCAAAATTGGTGATTCATCTTCTAACAAGTTCGAAATGGTGATCTAAGTTTGGTATAGTTGGCCATTCCCCTCCACTAGGAAAATAATGTAATTTCCCATTCTTTAGTATTTCTGACATAACTTTTTACTCCGGTCTCTGATTAAGATGATTCTTGCTGCATTGTAAAGAATTCTTGAATCCCTAACCATTTTATTCACATCAAAAGTCATGAAAAATCATCTAGCATGGGCTCTATTGTAACGCAAGTTTGGTGTAATAAGTAGTCCTCCTTTAAAATGAAATAGTATATCGGACATAACTTTTTCTCCCGAACTCGGATTGAGCTAACTCTTGCGGCATTGTAAAGAGAACTTGAAACCCTAACCAATATATTGAGATCAAAATTGGTGATTGATCTTCTAACAAGTTCGAAATGGTGATCTAAGTTTGGTATAGTTGGCCATTCCCCTCCACTAGGAAAAAAAAGTAATTTCCCATTCTTTAGTATTTCTGACATAACTTTTTACTCCGGTCTCTGATTAAGATGATTCTTGATGCATTGTAAATAATTCTTGAATCCCTAACCATTTTATTCACATCAAAAGTCATGAAAAATCCTCTAGCATGGGCTCTATTGTAACGCAAGTTTGGTGTAATAAGTAGTCCTCCTTTAAAATGAAATTGTATATCGGACATAACTTTTTCTCCCGAACCCGGATTGAGCTAACTCTTGCGGCATTGTAAAGAGAACTTGAAACCCTAACCAATATATTGAGATCAAAATTGGTGATTCATCTTCTAACAAGTTCGAAATGGTGATCTAAGTTTGGTATAGTTGGCCATTCCCCTCCACTAGGAAAAAAAAGTAATTTCCCATTCTTTAGTATTTCTGACATAACTTTTTACTCCGGTCTCTGATTAAGATGATTCTTGATGCATTGTAAATAATTCTTGAATCCCTAACCATTTTATTCACATCAAAAGTCATGAAAAATCCTCTAGCATGGGCTCTATTGTAACGCAAGTTTGGTGTAATAAGTAGTCCTCCTTTAAAATGAAATAGTATATCGGACATAACTTTTTCTCCCGAACCCGGATTGAGCTAACTCTTGCGGCATTGTAAAGAGAACTTGAAACCCTAACCAATATATTGAGATCAAAATTGGTGATTCATCTTCTAACAAGTTCGAAATGGTGATCTAAGTTTGGTATAGTTGGTCATTTCCCTCCACTAGGAAAAAAATGTAATTTCCCATTCTTTAGTATTTCTGACATAACTTTTTACTCCGGTCTCTGATTAAGATGATTCTTGCTGCATTGTAAAGAATTCTTGAATCCCTAACCATTTTATTCACATCAAAAGTCATGAAAAATCCTCTAGCATGGGCTCTATTGTAACGCAAGTTTGGTGTAATAAGTAGTCCTCCTTTAAAATGAAATAGTATATCAGACATTACTTTTTCTCCCGAACTCGGATTGAGCTAACTCTTGCGGCATTGTAAAGAGAACTTGAAACCCTAACCAATATATTGAGATCAAAATTGGTGATTCATCTTCTAACAAGTTCGAAATGGTGATCTAAGTTTGGTATAGTTGGTCATTTCCCTCCACTAGGAAAAAAAAGTAATTTCCCATTCTTTAGTATTTCTGACATAACTTTTTACTCCGGTCTCTGATTAAGATGATTCTTGCTGCATTGTAAAGAATTCTTGAATCCCTAACCATTTTATTCACATCTAAAGTCATGAAAAATCCTCTAGCATGGGCTCTATTGTAACGCAAGTTTGGTGTAATAAGTAGTCCTCCTTTAAAATGAAATAGTATATCGGACATAACTTTTTCTCCCGAACTCGGATTGAGCTAACTCTTGCGGCATTGTAAAGAGAACTTGAAACCCTAACCAATATATTGAGATCAAAATTGGTGATTGATCTTCTAAAAAGTTCGAAATGGTGATCTAAGTTTGGTATAGTTGGCCATTCCCCTCCACTAGGAAAAAAAAGTAATTTCCCATTCTTTAGTATTTCTGACATAACTTTTTACTCCGGTCTCTGATTAAGATGATTCTTGATGCATTGTAAATAATTCTTGAATCCCTAACCATTTTATTCACATCAAAAGTCATGAAAAATCCTCTAGCATGGGCTCTATTGTAACGCAAGTTTGGTGTAATAAGTAGTCCTCCTTTAAAATGAAATAGTATATCGGACATAACTTTTTCTCCCGAACCCGGATTGAGCTAACTCTTGCGGCATTGTAAAGAGAACTTGAAACCCTACCCAATATATTGAGATCAAAATTGGTGATTCATCTTCTAACAAGTTCGAAATGGTGATCTAAGTTTGGTATAGTTGGCCATTCCCCTCCACTAGGAAAATAATGTAATTTCCCATTCTTTAGTATTTCTGACATAACTTTTTACTCCGGTCTCTGATTAAGATGATTCTTGCTGCATTGTAAAGAATTCTTGAATCCCTAACCATTTTATTCACATCAAAAGTCATGAAAAATCCTCTAGCATGGGCTCTATTGTAACGCAAGTTTGGTGTAATAAGTAGTCCTCCTTTAAAATGAAATAGTATATCGGACATAACTTTTTCTCCCGAACCCGGATTGAGCTAACTCTTGCGGCATTGTAAAGAGAACTTGAAACCCTACCCAATATATTGAGATCAAAATTGGTGATTCATCTTCTAACAAGTTCGAAATGGTGATCTAAGTTTGGTATAGTTGGTCATTTCCCTCCACTAGGAAAAAAATGTAATTTCCCATTCTTTAGTATTTCTGACATAACTTTTTACTCCGGTCTCTGATTAAGATGATTCTTGCTGCATTGTAAAGAATTCTTGAATCCCTAACCATTTTATTCACATCAAAAGTCATGAAAAATCCTCTAGCATGGGCTCTATTGTAACGCAAGTTTGGTGTAATAAGTAGTCCTCCTTTAAAATGAAATAGTATATCCGACATAACTTTTTCTCCCGAACTCGGATTGAGCTAACTCTTGCGGCATTGTAAAGAGCACTTGAAACCCTAACCAATATATTGAGATCAAAATTGGTGATTCATCTTCTAACAAGTTCGAAATGGTGATCTAAGTTTGGTATAGTTGGTCATTTCCCTCCACTAGGAAAAAAAAGTAATTTCCCATTCTTTAGTATTTCTGACATAACTTTTTACTCCGGTCTCTGATTAAGATGATTCTTGCTGCATTGTAAAGAATTCTTGAATCCCTAACCATTTTATTCACATCTAAAGTCATGAAAAATCCTCTAGCATGGGCTCTATTGTAACGCAAGTTTGGTGTAATAAGTAGTCCTCCTTTAAAATGAAATAGTATATCGGACATAACTTTTTCTCCCGAACTCGGATTGAGCTAACTCTTGCGGCATTGTAAAGAGAACTTGAAACCCTAACCAATATATTGAGATCAAAATTGGTGATTGATCTTCTAAAAAGTTCGAAATGGTGATCTAAGTTTGGTATAGTTGGCCATTCCCCTCCACTAGGAAAAAAAAGTAATTTCCCATTCTTTAGTATTTCTGACATAACTTTTTACTCCGGTCTCTGATTAAGATGATTCTTGCTGCATTGTAAAGAATTGTTGAATCCCTAACCATTTTATTCACATCAAAAGTCATGAAAAATCTTCTAGCATGGGCTCTATTGTAACGCAAGTTTGGTGTAATAAGTAGTCCTCCTTTAAAATGAAATAGTATATCGGACATAACTTTTTCTCCCGAACCCGGATTGAGCTAACTCTTGCGGCATTGTAAAGAGAACTTGAAACCCTACCCAATATATTGAGATCAAAATTGGTGATTGATCTTCTAACAAGTTCGAAATGGTGATCTAAGTTTGGTATAGTTGGCCATTCCCCTCCACTAGGAAAATAATGTAATTTCCCATTCTTTAGTATTTCTGACATAACTTTTTACTCCGGTCTCTGATTAAGATGATTCTTGCTGCATTGTAAAGAATTCTTGAATCCCTAACCATTTTATTCACATCAAAAGTCATGAAAAATCATCTAGCATGGGCTCTATTGTAACGCAAGTTTGGTGTAATAAGTAGTCCTCCTTTAAAATGAAATAGTATATCGGACATATCTTTTTCTCCCGAACTCGGATTGAGCTAACTCTTGCGGCATTGTAAAGAGAACTTGAAACCCTAACCAATATATTGAGATCAAAATTGGTGATTGATCTTCTAACAAGTTCGAAATGGTGATCTAAGTTTGGTATAGTTGGCCATTCCCCTCCACTAGGAAAAAAAAGTAATTTCCCATTCTTTAGTATTTCTGACATAACTTTTTACTCCGGTCTCTGATTAAGATGATTCTTGATGCATTGTAAATAATTCTTGAATCCCTAACCATTTTATTCACATCAAAAGTCATGAAAAATCCTTTAGCATGGGCTCTATTGTAACGCAAGTTTGGTGTAATAAGTAGTCCTCCTTTAAAATGAAATAGTATATCGGACATAACTTTTTCTCCCGAACCCGGATTGAGCTAACTCTTGCGGCATTGTAAAGAGAACTTGAAACCCTACCCAATATATTGAGATCAAAATTGGTGATTCATCTTCTAACAAGTTCGAAATGGTGATCTAAGTTTGGTATAGTTGGCCATTCCCCTCCACTAGGAAAATAATGTAATTTCCCATTCTTTAGTATTTCTGACATAACTTTTTACTCCGGTCTCTGATTAAGATGATTCTTGCTGCATTGTAAAGAATTCTTGAATCCCTAACCATTTTATTCACATCAAAAGTCATGAAAAATCATCTAGCATGGGCTCTATTGTAACGCAAGTTTGGTGTAATAAGTAGTCCTCCTTTAAAATGAAATAGTATATCGGACATAACTTTTTCTCCCGAACTCGGATTGAGCTAACTCTTGCGGCATTGTAAAGAGAACTTGAAACCCTAACCAATATATTGAGATCAAAATTGGTGATTGATCTTCTAACAAGTTCGAAATGGTGATCTAAGTTTGGTATAGTTGGCCATTCCCCTCCACTAGGAAAAAAAAGTAATTTCCCATTCTTTAGTATTTCTGACATAACTTTTTACTCCGGTCTCTGATTAAGATGATTCTTGATGCATTGTAAATAATTCTTGAATCCCTAACCATTTTATTCACATCAAAAGTCATGAAAAATCCTCTAGCATGGGCTCTATTGTAACGCAAGTTTGGTGTAATAAGTAGTCCTCCTTTAAAATGAAATAGTATATCGGACATAACTTTTTCTCCCGAACCCGGATTGAGCTAACTCTTGCGGCATTGTAAAGAGAACTTGAAACCCTAACCAATATATTGAGATCAAAATTGGTGATTCATCTTCTAACAAGTTCGAAATGGTGATCTAAGTTTGGTATAGTTGGCCATTCCCCTCCACTAGGAAAAAAAAGTAATTTCCCATTCTTTAGTATTTCTGACATAACTTTTTACTCCGGTCTCTGATTAAGATGATTCTTGATGCATTGTAAATAATTCTTGAATCCCTAACCATTTTATTCACATCAAAAGTCATGAAAAATCCTCTAGCATGGGCTCTATTGTAACGCAAGTTTGGTGTAATAAGTAGTCCTCCTTTAAAATGAAATAGTATATCGGACATAACTTTTTCTCCCGAACCCGGATTGAGCTAACTCTTGCGGCATTGTAAAGAGAACTTGAAACCCTAACCAATATATTGAGATCAAAATTGGTGATTCATCTTCTAACAAGTTCGAAATGGTGATCTAAGTTTGGTATAGTTGGTCATTTCCCTCCACTAGGAAAAAAATGTAATTTCCCATTCTTTAGTATTTCTGACATAACTTTTTACTCCGGTCTCTGATTAAGATGATTCTTGCTGCATTGTAAAGAATTCTTGAATCCCTAACCATTTTATTCACATCAAAAGTCATGAAAAATCCTCTAGCATGGGCTCTATTGTAACGCAAGTTTGGTGTAATAAGTAGTCCTCCTTTAAAATGAAATAGTATATCAGACATTACTTTTTCTCCCGAACTCGGATTGAGCTAACTCTTGCGGCATTGTAAAGAGAACTTGAAACCCTAACCAATATATTGAGATCAAAATTGGTGATTCATCTTCTAACAAGTTCGAAATGGTGATCTAAGTTTGGTATAGTTGGTCATTTCCCTCCACTAGGAAAAAAAAGTAATTTCCCATTCTTTAGTATTTCTGACATAACTTTTTACTCCGGTCTCTGATTAAGATGATTCTTGCTGCATTGTAAAGAATTCTTGAATCCCTAACCATTTTATTCACATCTAAAGTCATGAAAAATCCTCTAGCATGGGCTCTATTGTAACGCAAGTTTGGTGTAATAAGTAGTCCTCCTTTAAAATGAAATAGTATATCGGACATAACTTTTTCTCCCGAACTCGGATTGAGCTAACTCTTGCGGCATTGTAAAGAGAACTTGAAACCCTAACCAATATATTGAGATCAAAATTGGTGATTGATCTTCTAAAAAGTTCGAAATGGTGATCTAAGTTTGGTATAGTTGGCCATTCCCCTCCACTAGGAAAAAAAAGTAATTTCCCATTCTTTAGTATTTCTGACATAACTTTTTACTCCGGTCTCTGATTAAGATGATTCTTGATGCATTGTAAATAATTCTTGAATCCCTAACCATTTTATTCACATCAAAAGTCATGAAAAATCCTCTAGCATGGGCTCTATTGTAACGCAAGTTTGGTGTAATAAGTAGTCCTCCTTTAAAATGAAATAGTATATCGGACATAACTTTTTCTCCCGAACCCGGATTGAGCTAACTCTTGCGGCATTGTAAAGAGAACTTGAAACCCTACCCAATATATTGAGATCAAAATTGTTGATTCATCTTCTAACAAGTTCGAAATGGTGATCTAAGTTTGGTGTAGTTGGTCATTCCCCTCCACTAGGAAAAAAAAGTAATTTCCCATTCTTTAGTATTTCTGACATAACTTTTTACTCCGGTCTCTGATTAAGATGATTCTTGCTGCATTGTAAAGAATTCTTGAATCCCTAACCATTTTATTCACATCAAAAGTCATGAAAAATCCTCTAGCATTGGCTCTATTGTAACGCAAGTTTGGTGTAATAAGTAGTCCTCCTTTAAAATGAAATAGTATATCGGACATAACTTTTTCTCCCGAACCCGGATTGAGCTAACTCTTGCGGCATTGTAAAGAGAACTTGAAACCCTAACCAATATATTAAGATCAAAATTGGTGATTCATCTTCTAACAAGTTCGAAATGGTGATCTAATTTGGTATAGTTGGCCATTCCCCTCCACTAGGAAAAAAAAAGTAATTTCCCATTCTTTAGTATTTCTGACATAACTTTTTACTCCGGTCTCTGATTAAGATGATTCTTGCTGCATTATAAAGAATTCTTGAATCCCTAACCATTTTATTCACATCAAAAGTCATGAAAAATCCTCTAGCATGGGCTCTATTGTAACGCAAGTTTGGTGTAATAAGTAGTCCTCCTTTAAAATGAAATAGTATATCGGACATAACTTTTTCTCCCAAACTCGGATTGAGCTAACTCTTGCGGCATTGTAAAGAGAACTTGAAACCCTAACCAATATATTCAGATCAAAATTGGTGATTCATCTTCTAACAAGTTCGAAATGGTGATGGAAGTTTGGTATAGTTGGCCATTCCCCTCCACTAGGAAAAAAATGTAATTTCCCATTCTTTAGTATTTCTGACATAATTTTTTACTCCGGTCTCTGATTAAGATGATTCTTGATGCATTGTAAAGAATTCTTGAATCCCTAACCATTTTATTCACATCAAAAGTCATGAAAAATCCTCTAGCATGGGCTCTATTGTAACGCAAGTTTGGTGTAATAAGTAGTCCTCCTTTAAAATGAAATAGTATATCAGACATAACTTTTTCTCCCGAACCCGGATTGAGCTAACTCTTGCGGCATTGTAAAGAGAACTTGAAACCCTAACCAATATATTGAGATCAAAATTGGTGATTGATCTTCTAACAAGTTCGAAATGGTGATCTAAGTTTGGTATAGTGGGTCATTTCCCTCCACTAGGAAAAAAATGTAATTTCCCATTCTTTAGTATTTCTGACATAACTTTTTACTCCGGTCTCTGATTAAGATGATTCTTGCTGCATTGTAAAGAATTCTTGAATCCCTAACCATTTTATTCACATCAAAAGTCATGAAAAATCCTCTAGCATGGGCTCTATTGTAACGCAAGTTTGGTGTAATAAGTAGTCCTCCTTTAAAATGAAATAGTATATCAGACATAACTTTTTCTCCCGAACTCGGATTGAGCTAACTCTTGCGGCATTGTAAAGAGAACTTGAAACCCTAACCAATATATTGAGATCAAAATTGGTGATTCATCTTCTAACAAGTTCGAAATGGTGATCTAAGTTTGGTATAGTTGGTCATTTCCCTCCACTAGGAAAAAAAAGTAATTTCCCATTCTTTAGTATTTCTGACATAACTTTTTACTCCGGTCTCTGATTAAGATGATTCTTGCTGCATTGTAAAGAATTCTTGAATCCCTAACCATTTTATTCACATCTAAAGTCATGAAAAATCCTCTAGCATGGGCTCTATTGTAACGCAAGTTTGGTGTAATAAGTAGTCCTCCTTTAAAATGAAATAGTATATCGGACATAACTTTTTCTCCCGAACTCGGATTGAGCTAACTCTAGCGGCATTGTAAAGAGAACTTGAAACCCTAACCAATATATTGAGATCAAAATTGGTGATTGATCTTCTAAAAAGTTCGAAATGGTGATCTAAGTTTGGTATAGTTGGCCATTCCCCTCCACTAGGAAAAAAAAGTAATTTCTCATTCTTTAGTATTTCTGACATAACTTTTTACTCCGGTCTCTGATTAAGATGATTCTTGATGCATTGTAAATAATTCTTGAATCCCTAACCATTTTATTCACATCAAAAGTCATGAAAAATCCTCTAGCATGGGCTCTATTGTAACGCAAGTTTGGTGTAATAAGTAGTCCTCCTTTAAAATGAAATAGTATATCGGACATAACTTTTTCTCCCGAACCCGGATTGAGCTAACTCTTGCGGCATTGTAAAGAGAACTTGAAACCCTACCCAATATATTGAGATCAAAATTGTTGATTCATCTTCTAACAAGTTCGAAATGGTGATCTAAGTTTGGTGTAGTTGGTCATTCCCCTCCACTAGGAAAAAAAAGTAATTTCCCATTCTTTAGTATTTCTGACATAACTTTTTACTCCGGTCTCTGATTAAGATGATTCTTGCTGCATTGTAAAGAATTCTTGAATCCCTAACCATTTTATTCACATCAAAAGTCATGAAAAATCCTCTAGCATGGGCTCTATTGTAACGCAAGTTTGGTGTAATAAGTAGTCCTCCTTTAAAATGAAATAGTATATCGGACATAACTTTTTCTCCCGAACCCGGATTGAGCTAACTCTTGCGGCATTGTAAAGATAACTTGAAACCCTAACCAATATATTGAGATCAAAATTGGTGATTGATCTTCTAAAAAGTTCGAAATGGTGATCTAAGTTTGGTATAGTTGGCCATTCCCCTCCACTAGGAAAAAAAAGTAATTTCTCATTCTTTAGTATTTCTGACATAACTTTTTACTCCGATCTCTGATTAAGATGATTCTTGATGCATTGTAAAGAATTCTTGAATCCCTAACCATTTTATTCACATCAAAAGTCATGAAAAATCCTCTAACATGGGCTCTATTGTAACGCAAGTTTGGTGTAATAAGTAGTCCTCCTTTAAAATGAAATAGTATATCGGACATAACTTTTTCTCCCGAACTCGGATTGAGCTAACTCTTGCGGCATTGTAAAGAGAACTTGAAACCCCACCCAATATATTGAGATCAAAATTGGTGATTCATCTTCTAACAAGTTCGAAATGGTGATCTAAGTTTGGTATAGTTGGCCATTCCCCTCCGCTAGGAAAATAATGTAATTTCCCATTCTTTAGTATTTCTGACATAACTTTTTACTCCGGTCTCTGATTAAGATGATTCTTGTTGCATTGTAAAGAATTCTTGAATCCCTAACCATTTTATTCACATCAAAAGTCATGAAAAATCATCTAGCATGGGCTCTATTGTAACGCAAGTTTGGTGTAATTAGTAGTCCTCCTTTAAAATGAAATAGTATATCGGACATAACTTTTTCTCCCGAACTCGGATTGAGCTAACTCTTGCGGCATTGTAAAGAGAACTTGAAACCCTAACCAATATATTGAGATCAAAATTGGTGATTGATCTTCTAACAAGTTCGAAATGGTGATCTAAGTTTGGTATAGTTGGCCATTCCCCTCCACTAGGAAAAAAAAGTAATTTCCCATTCTTTAGTATTTCTGACATAACTTTTTACTCCGGTCTCTGATTAAGATGATTCTTGATGCATTGTAAAGAATTCTTGAATCCCTAACCATTTTATTCACATCAAAAGTCATGAAAAATCCTCTAACATGGGCTCTATTGTAACGCAAGTTTGGTGTAATAAGTACTCCTCCTTTAAAATGAAATAGTATATCGGACATAACTTTTTCTCCCGAACTCGGATTGAGCTAACTCTTGCGGCATTGTAAAGAGAACTTGAAACCCTATCCAATATATTGAGATCAAAATTGGTGATTCATCTTCTAACAAGTTCGAAATGGTGATCTAAGTTTGGTATAGTTGGCCATTCCCCTCCGCTAGGAAAATAATGTAATTTCCCATTCTTTAGTATTTCTGACATAACTTTTTACTCCGGTCTCTGATTAAGATGATTCTTGCTGCATTGTAAAGAATTCTTGAATCCCTAACCATTTTATTCACATCAAAAGTCATGAAAAATCATCTAGCATGGGCTCTATTGTAACGCAAGTTTGGTGTAATTAGTAGTCCTCCTTTAAAATGAAATAGTATATCGGACATAACTTTTTCTCCCGAACTCGGATTGAGCTAACTCTTGCGGCATTGTAAAGAGAACTTGAAACCCTAACCAATATATTGAGATCAAAATTGGTGATTGATCTTCTAACAAGTTCGAAATGGTGATCTAAGTTTGGTATAGTTGGCCATTCCCCTCCACTAGGAAAAAAAAGTAATTTCCCATTCTTTAGTATTTCTGACATAACTTTTTACTCCGGTCTCTGATTAAGATGATTCTTGATGCATTGTAAAGAATTCTTGAATCCCTAACCATTTTATTCACATCAAAAGTCATGAAAAATCCTTTAGCATGGGCTCTATTGTAACGCAAGTTTGGTGTAATAAGTAGTCCTCCTTTAAAATGAAATAGTATATCGGACATAACTTTTTCTCCCGAACCCGGATTGAGCTAACTCTTGCGGCATTGTAAAGAGAACTTGAAACCCTACCCAATATATTGAGATCAAAATTGGTGATTCATCTTCTAACAAGTTCGAAATGGTGATCTAAGTTTGGTATAGTTGGTCATTCCCTTCCACTAGGAAAAAAAAGTAATTTCCCATTCTTTAGTATTTCTGACATAACTTTTTACTCCGGTCTCTGATTAAGATGATTCTTGCTGCATTGTAAAGAATTGTTGAATCCCTAACCATTTTATTCACATCAAAAGTCATGAAAAATCTTCTAGCATGGGCTCTATTGTAACGCAAGTTTGGTGTAATAAGTAGTCCTCCTTTAAAATGAAATAGTATATCGGACATAACTTTTTCTCCCGAACTCGGATTGAGCTTACTCTTGCGGCATTGTAAAGAGAACTTGAAACCCTAACCAATATATTGAGATCAAAATTGGTGATTCATCTTCTAACAAGTTCGAAATGGTGATCTAAGTTTGGTATAGTTGGCTATTCCCCTCCACTAGGAAAAAAAAGTAATTTCCCATTCTTTAGTATTTCTGACATAACTTTTTACTCCGGTCTCTGATTAAGATGATTCTTGATGCATTGTAAAGAATTCTTGAATCCCTAACCATTTTATTCACATCAAAAGTCATGAAAAATCTTCTAGCATGGGCTCTATTGTAACGCAAGTTTGGTGTAATAAGTAGTCCTCCTTTAAAATGAAATAGTATATCGGACATAACTTTTTCTCCCGAACTCGGATTGAGCTTACTCTTGCGGCATTGTAAAGAGAACTTGAAACCCTAACCAATATATTGAGATCAAAATTGGTGATTCATCTTCTAACAAGTTCGAAATGGTGATCTAAGTTTGGTATAGTTGGCTATTCCCCTCCACTAGGAAAAAAAAGTAATTTCCCATTCTTTAGTATTTCTGACATAACTTTTTACTCCGGTCTCTAATTAAGATGATTCTTGATGCATTGTAAAGAATTCTTGAATCCCTAACCATTTTATTCACATCAAAAGTCATGAAAAATCCTCTATCATTGGCTCTATTGTAACGCAAGTTTGGTGTAATAAGTAGTCCTCCTTTAAAATGAAATAGTATATCGGACATAACTTTTTCTCCCGAACCCGGATTGAGCTAACTCTTGCGGCATTGTAAAGAGAACTTGAAACCCTAACCAATATATTAAGATCAAAATTGGTGATTCATCTTCTAACAAGTTCGAAATGGTGATCTAATTTGGTATAGTTGGCCATTCCCCTCCACTAGGAAAAAAAAAGTAATTTCCCATTCTTTAGTATTTCTGACATAACTTTTTACTCCGGTCTCTGATTAAGATGATTCTTGCTGCATTGTAAAGAATTCTTGAATCCCTAACCATTTTATTCACATCAAAAGTCATGAAAAATCCTCTAGCATGGGCTCTATTGTAACGCAAGTTTGGTGTAATAAGTAGTCCTCCTTTAAAATGAAATAGTATATCGGACATAACTTTTTCTCCCAAACTCGGATTGAGCTAACTCTTGCGGCATTGTAAAGAGAACTTGAAACCCTAACCAATATATTGAGATCAAAATTGGTGATTCATCTTCTAACAAGTTCGAAATGGTGATGGATGTTTGGTATAGTTGGCCATTCCCCTCCACTAGGAAAAAAATGTAATTTCCCATTCTTTAGTATTTCTGACATAATTTTTTACTCCGGTCTCTGATTAAGATGATTCTTGATGCATTGTAAAGAATTCTTGAATCCCTAACCATTTTATTCACATCAAAAGTCATGAAAAATCCTCTAGCATGGGCTCTATTGTAACGCAAGTTTGGTGTAATAAGTAGTCATCCTTTAAAATGAAATAGTATATCGGACATAACTTTTTCTCCCAAACTCGGATTGAGCTAACTCTTGCGGCATTGTAAAGAGAACTTGAAACCCTAACCAATATATTGAGATCAAAATTGGTGATTCATCTTCTAACAAGTTCGAAATGGTGATGGAAGTTTGGTATAGTTGGTCATTCCCCTCCACTAGGAAAAAAATGTAATTTCCCATTCTTTAGTATTTCTGACATAATTTTTTACTCCGGTCTCTGATTAAGATGATTCTTGATGCATTGTAAAGAATTCTTGAATCCCTAACCATTTTATTCACATCAAAAGTCATGAAAAATCCTCTAGCATGGGCTCTATTGTAACGCAAGTTTGGTGTAATAAGTAGTCCTCCTTTAAAATGAAATAGTATATCAGACATAACTTTTTCTCCCGAACCCGGATTGAGCTAACTCTTGCGGCATTGTAAAGAGAACTTGAAACCCTAACCAATATATTCAGATCAAAATTGGTGATTCATCTTCTAACAAGTTCGAAATGGTGATCTAAGTTTGGTATAGTTGGTCATTTCCCTCCACTAGGAAAAAAAAGTAATTTCCCATTCTTTAGTATTTCTGACATAACTTTTTACTCCGGTCTCTGATTAAGATGATTCTTGCTGCATTGTAAAGAATTCTTGAATCCCTAACCATTTTATTCACATCAAAAGTCACGAAAAATCCTCTAGCATGGGCTCTATTGTAACGCAAGTTTGGTGTAATAAGTAGTCCTCCTTTAAAATGAAATAGTATATCGGACATAACTTTTTCTCCCGAACTCGGATTGAGCTAACTCTTGCGGCATTGTAAAGAGAACTTGAAACCCTAACCAATATATTGAGATCAAAATTGGTGATTGATCTTCTAAAAAGTTCGAAATGGTGATCTAAGTTTGGTATAGTTGGCCATTCCCCTCCACTAGGAAAAAAAAGTAATTTCCCATTCTTTAGTATTTCTGACATAACTTTTTACTCCGGTCTCTGATTAAGATGATTCTTGATGCATTGTAAATAATTCTTGAATCCCTAACCATTTTATTCACATCAAAAGTCATGAAAAATCCTCTAGCATGGGCTCTATTGTAACGCAAGTTTGGTGTAATAAATAGTCCTCCTTTAAAATGAAATAGTATATCAGACATAACTTTTTCTCCCGAACCCGGATTGAGCTAACTCTTGCGGCATTGTAAAGAGAACTTGAAACCCTAACCAATATATTGAGATCAAAATTGGTGATTCATCTTCTAACAAGTTCGAAATGGTGATCTAAGTTTGGTATAGTTGGTCATTCCCCTCCACTAGGAAAAAAAAGTAATTTCCCATTCTTTAGTATTTCTGACATAACTTTTTACTCCGGTCTCTGATTAAGATGATTCTTGCTGCATTGTAAAGAATTCTTGAATCCCTAACCATTTTATTCACATCAAAAGTCATGAAAAATCCTCTAGCATGGGCTCTATTGTAACGCAAGTTTGGTGTAATAAGTAGTCCTCCTTTAAAATGAAATAGTATATCGGACATAACTTTTTCTCCCGAACTCGGATTGAGCTAACTCTTGCGGCATTGTAAAGATAACTTGAAACCCTAACCAATATATTGAGATCAAAATTGGTGATTGATCTTCTAAAAAGTTCGAAATGGTGATCTAAGTTTGGTATAGTTGGCCATTCCCCTCCACTAGGAAAAAAAAGTAATTTCCCATTCTTTAGTATTTCTGACATAACTTTTTACTCCGATCTCTGATTAAGATGATTCTTGATGCATTGTAAAGAATTCTTGAATCCCTAACCATTTTATTCACATCAAAAGTCATGAAAAATCCTCTAACATGGGCTCTATTGTAACGCAAGTTTGGTGTAATAAGTAGTTCTCCTTTAAAATGAAATAGTATATCGGACATAACTTTTTCTCCCGAACCCGGATTGAGCTAACTCTTGCGGCATTGTAAAGAGAACTTGAAACCCTACCCAATATATTGAGATCAAAATTGGTGATTGATCTTCTAACAAGTTCGAAATGGTGATCTAAGTTTGGTATAGTTGGCCATTCCCCTCCACTAGGAAAATAATGTAATTTCCCATTCTTTAGTATTTCTGACATAACTTTTTACTCCGGTCTCTGATTAAGATGATTCTTGCTGCATTGTAAAGAATTCTTGAATCCCTAACCATTTTATTCACATCAAAAGTCATGAAAAATCATCTAGCATGAGCTCTATTGTAACGCAAGTTTGGTGTAATAAGTAGTCCTCCTTTAAAATGAAATAGTATATCGGACATAACTTTTTCTCCCGAACTCGGATTGAGCTAACTCTTGCGGCATTGTAAAGAGAACTTGAAACCCTAACCAATATATTGAGATCAAAATTGGTGATTGATCTTCTAACAAGTTCGAAATGGTGATCTAAGTTTGGTATAGTTGGCCATTCCCCTCCACTAGGATAAAAAAGTAATTTCCCATTCTTTAGTATTTCTGACATAACTTTTTACTCCGGTCTCTGATTAAGATGATTCTTGATGCATTGTAAATAATTCTTGAATCCCTAACCATTTTATTCACATCAAAAGTCATGAAAAATCCTCTAGCATGGGCTCTATTGTAACGCAAGTTTGGTGTAATAAGTAGTCCTCCTTTAAAATGAAATAGTATATCGGACATAACTTTTTCTCCCGAACCCGGATTGAGCTAACTCTTGCGGCATTGTAAAGAGAACTTGAAACCCTACCCAATTTATTGAGATCAAAATTGGTGATTCATCTTCTAACAAGTTCGAAATGGTGATCTAAGTTTGGTATAGTTGGTCATTCCCTTCCACTAGGAAAAAAAAGTAATTTCCCATTCTTTAGTATTTCTGACATAACTTTTTACTCCGGTCTCTGATTAAGATGATTCTTGCTGCATTGTAAAGAATTGTTGAATCCCTAACCATTTTATTCACATCAAAAGTCATGAAAAATCTTCTAGCATGGGCTCTATTGTAACGCAAGTTTGGTGTAATAAGTAGTCCTCCTTTAAAATGAAATAGTATATCGGACATAACTTTTTCTCCCGAACTCGGATTGAGCTAACTCTTGCGGCATTGTAAAGAGAACTTGAAACCCTAACCAATATATTGAGATCAAAATTGGTGATTCATCTTCTAACAAGTTCGAAATGGTGATCTAAGTTTGGTATAGTTGGTCATTTCCCTCCACTAGGAAAAAAAAGTAATTTCCCATTCTTTAGTATTTCTGACATAACTTTTTACTCCGATCTCTGATTAAGATGATTCTTGATGCATTGTAAAGAATTCTTGAATCCCTAACCATTTTATTCACATCAAAAGTCATGAAAAATCCTCTAACATGGGCTCTATTGTAACGCAAGTTTGGTGTAATAAGTAGTTCTCCTTTAAAATGAAATAGTATATCGGACATAACTTTTTCTCCCGAACCCGGATTGAGCTAACTCTTGCGGCATTGTAAAGAGAACTTGAAACCCTAACCAATATATTGAGATCAAAATTGGTGATTCATCTTCTAACAAGTTCGAAATGGTGATCTAAGTTTGGTATAGTTGGTCATTTCCCTCCACTAGGAAAAAAATGTAATTTCCCATTCTTTAGTATTTCTGACATAACTTTTTACTCCGGTCTCTGATTAAGATGATTCTTGCTGCATTGTAAAGAATTCTTGAATCCCTAACCATTTTATTCACATCAAAAGTCATGAAAAATCCTCTAGCATGGGCTCTATTGTAACGCAAGTTTGGTGTAATAAGTAGTCCTCCTTTAAAATGAAATAGTATATCAGACATTACTTTTTCTCCCGAACTCGGATTGAGCTAACTCTTGCGGCATTGTAAAGAGAACTTGAAACCCTAACCAATATATTGAGATCAAAATTGGTGATTCATCTTCTAACAAGTTCGAAATGGTGATCTAAGTTTGGTATATTTGGTCATTTCCCTCCACTAGGAAAAAAAAGTAATTTCCCATTCTTTAGTATTTCTGACATAACTTTTTACTCCGGTCTCTGATTAAGATGATTCTTGCTGCATTGTAAAGAATTCTTGAATCCCTAACCATTTTATTCACATCTAAAGTCATGAAAAATCCTCTAGCATGGGCTCTATTGTAACGCAAGTTTGGTGTAATAAGTAGTCCTCCTTTAAAATGAAATAGTATATCGGACATAACTTTTTCTCCCGAACTCGGATTGAGCTAACTCTTGCGGCATTGTAAAGAGAACTTGAAACCCTAACCAATATATTGAGATCAAAATTGGTGATTGATCTTCTAAAAAGTTCGAAATGGTGATCTAAGTTTGGTATAGTTGGCCATTCCCCTCCACTAGGAAAAAAAAGTAATTTCCCATTCTTTAGTATTTCTGACATAACTTTTTACTCCGGTCTCTGATTAAGATGATTCTTGATGCATTGTAAATAATTCTTGAATCCCTAACCATTTTATTCACATCAAAAGTCATGAAAAATCCTCTAGCATGGGCTCTATTGTAACGCAAGTTTGGTGTAATAAGTAGTCCTCCTTTAAAATGAAATAGTATATCGGACATAACTTTTTCTCCCGAACCCGGATTGAGCTAACTCTTGCGGCATTGTAAAGAGAACTTGAAACCCTACCCAATATATTGAGATCAAAATTGTTGATTCATCTTCTAACAAGTTCGAAATGGTGATCTAAGTTTGGTGTAGTTGGTCATTCCCCTCCACTAGGAAAAAAAAGTAATTTCCCATTCTTTAGTATTTCTGACATAACTTTTTACTCCGGTCTCTGATTAAGATGATTCTTGCTGCATTGTAAAGAATTCTTGAATCCCTAACCATTTTATTCACATCAAAAGTCATGAAAAATCCTCTAGCATTGGCTCTATTGTAACGCAAGTTTGGTGTAATAAGTAGTCCTCCTTTAAAATGAAATAGTATATCGGACATAACTTTTTCTCCCGAACCCGGATTGAGCTAACTCTTGCGGCATTGTAAAGAGAACTTGAAACCCTAACCAATATATTAAGATCAAAATTGGTGATTCATCTTCTAACAAGTTCGAAATGGTGATCTAATTTGGTATAGTTGGCCATTCCCCTCCACTAGGAAAAAAAAAGTAATTTCCCATTCTTTAGTATTTCTGACATAACTTTTTACTCCGGTCTCTGATTAAGATGATTCTTGCTGCATTGTAAAGAATTCTTGAATCCCTAACCATTTTATTCACATCAAAAGTCATGAAAAATCCTCTAGCATGGGCTCTATTGTAACGCAAGTTTGGTGTAATAAGTAGTCCTCCTTTAAAATGAAATAGTATATCGGACATAACTTTTTCTCCCAAACTCGGATTGAGCTAACTCTTGCGGCATTGTAAAGAGAACTTGAAACCCTAACCAATATATTCAGATCAAAATTGGTGATTCATCTTCTAACAAGTTCGAAATGGTGATGGAAGTTTGGTATAGTTGGCCATTCCCCTCCACTAGGAAAAAAATGTAATTTCCCATTCTTTAGTATTTCTGACATAATTTTTTACTCCGGTCTCTGATTAAGATGATTCTTGATGCGTTGTAAAGAATTCTTGAATCCCTAACCATTTTATTCACATCAAAAGTCATGAAAAATCCTCTAGCATGGGCTCTATTGTAACGCAAGTTTGGTGTAATAAGTAGTCCTCCTTTAAAATGAAATAGTATATCAGACATAACTTTTTCTCCCGAACCCGGATTGAGCTAACTCTTGCGGCATTGTAAAGAGAACTTGAAACCCTAACCAATATATTGAGATCAAAATTGGTGATTGATCTTCTAACAAGTTCGAAATGGTGATCTAAGTTTGGTATAGTGGGTCATTTCCCTCCACTAGGAAAAAAATGTAATTTCCCATTCTTTAGTATTTCTGACATAACTTTTTACTCCGGTCTCTGATTAAGATGATTCTTGCTGCATTGTAAAGAATTCTTGAATCCCTAACCATTTTATTCACATCAAAAGTCATGAAAAATCCTCTAGCATGGGCTCTATTGTAACGCAAGTTTGGTGTAATAAGTAGTCCTCCTTTAAAATGAAATAGTATATCAGACATAACTTTTTCTCCCGAACTCGGATTGAGCTAACTCTTGCGGCATTGTAAAGAGAACTTGAAACCCTAACCAATATATTGAGATCAAAATTGGTGATTCATCTTCTAACAAGTTCGAAATGGTGATCTAAGTTTGGTATAGTTGGTCATTTCCCTCCACTAGGAAAAAAAAGTAATTTCCCATTCTTTAGTATTTCTGACATAACTTTTTACTCCGGTCTCTGATTAAGATGATTCTTGCTGCATTGTAAAGAATTCTTGAATCCCTAACCATTTTATTCACATCTAAAGTCATGAAAAATCCTCTAGCATGGGCTCTATTGTAACGCAAGTTTGGTGTAATAAGTAGTCCTCCTTTAAAATGAAATAGTATATCGGACATAACTTTTTCTCCCGAACTCGGATTGAGCTAACTCTTGCGGCATTGTAAAGAGAACTTGAAACCCTAACCAATATATTGAGATCAAAATTGGTGATTGATCTTCTAAAAAGTTCGAAATGGTGATCTAAGTTTGGTATAGTTGGCCATTCCCCTCCACTAGGAAAAAAAAGTAATTTCTCATTCTTTAGTATTTCTGACATAACTTTTTACTCCGGTCTCTGATTAAGATGATTCTTGATGCATTGTAAATAATTCTTGAATCCCTAACCATTTTATTCACATCAAAAGTCATGAAAAATCCTCTAGCATGGGCTCTATTGTAACGCAAGTTTGGTGTAATAAGTAGTCCTCCTTTAAAATGAAATAGTATATCGGACATAACTTTTTCTCCCGAACCCGGATTGAGCTAACTCTTGCGGCATTGTAAAGAGAACTTGAAACCCTACCCAATATATTGAGATCAAAATTGTTGATTCATCTTCTAACAAGTTCGAAATGGTGATCTAAGTTTGGTGTAGTTGGTCATTCCCCTCCACTAGGAAAAAAAAGTAATTTCCCATTCTTTAGTATTTCTGACATAACTTTTTACTCCGGTCTCTGATTAAGATGATTCTTGCTGCATTGTAAAGAATTCTTGAATCCCTAACCATTTTATTCACATCAAAAGTCATGAAAAATCCTCTAGCATGGGCTCTATTGTAACGCAAGTTTGGTGTAATAAGTAGTCCTCCTTTAAAATGAAATAGTATATCGGACATAACTTTTTCTCCCGAACCCGGATTGAGCTAACTCTTGCGGCATTGTAAAGATAACTTGAAACCCTAACCAATATATTGAGATCAAAATTGGTGATTGATCTTCTAAAAAGTTCGAAATGGTGATCTAAGTTTGGTATAGTTGGCCATTCCCCTCCACTAGGAAAAAAAAGTAATTTCTCATTCTTTAGTATTTCTGACATAACTTTTTACTCCGATCTCTGATTAAGATGATTCTTGATGCATTGTAAAGAATTCTTGAATCCCTAACCATTTTATTCACATCAAAAGTCATGAAAAATCCTCTAACATGGGCTCTATTGTAACGCAAGTTTGGTGTAATAAGTAGTCCTCCTTTAAAATGAAATAGTATATCGGACATAACTTTTTCTCCCGAACTCGGATTGAGCTAACTCTTGCGGCATTGTAAAGAGAACTTGAAACCCCACCCAATATATTGAGATCAAAATTGGTGATTCATCTTCTAACAAGTTCGAAATGGTGATCTAAGTTTGGTATAGTTGGCCATTCCCCTCCGCTAGGAAAATAATGTAATTTCCCATTCTTTAGTATTTCTGACATAACTTTTTACTCCGGTCTCTGATTAAGATGATTCTTGTTGCATTGTAAAGAATTCTTGAATCCCTAACCATTTTATTCACATCAAAAGTCATGAAAAATCATCTAGCATGGGCTCTATTGTAACGCAAGTTTGGTGTAATTAGTAGTCCTCCTTTAAAATGAAATAGTATATCGGACATAACTTTTTCTCCCGAACTCGGATTGAGCTAACTCTTGCGGCATTGTAAAGAGAACTTGAAACCCTAACCAATATATTGAGATCAAAATTGGTGATTGATCTTCTAACAAGTTCGAAATGGTGATCTAAGTTTGGTATAGTTGGCCATTCCCCTCCACTAGGAAAAAAAAGTAATTTCCCATTCTTTAGTATTTCTGACATAACTTTTTACTCCGGTCTCTGATTAAGATGATTCTTGATGCATTGTAAAGAATTCTTGAATCCCTAACCATTTTATTCACATCAAAAGTCATGAAAAATCCTCTAACATGGGCTCTATTGTAACGCAAGTTTGGTGTAATAAGTACTCCTCCTTTAAAATGAAATAGTATATCGGACATAACTTTTTCTCCCGAACTCGGATTGAGCTAACTCTTGCGGCATTGTAAAGAGAACTTGAAACCCTATCCAATATATTGAGATCAAAATTGGTGATTCATCTTCTAACAAGTTCGAAATGGTGATCTAAGTTTGGTATAGTTGGCCATTCCCCTCCGCTAGGAAAATAATGTAATTTCCCATTCTTTAGTATTTCTGACATAACTTTTTACTCCGGTCTCTGATTAAGATGATTCTTGCTGCATTGTAAAGAATTCTTGAATCCCTAACCATTTTATTCACATCAAAAGTCATGAAAAATCATCTAGCATGGGCTCTATTGTAACGCAAGTTTGGTGTAATTAGTAGTCCTCCTTTAAAATGAAATAGTATATCGGACATAACTTTTTCTCCCGAACTCGGATTGAGCTAACTCTTGCGGCATTGTAAAGAGAACTTGAAACCCTAACCAATATATTGAGATCAAAATTGGTGATTGATCTTCTAACAAGTTCGAAATGGTGATCTAAGTTTGGTATAGTTGGCCATTCCCCTCCACTAGGAAAAAAAAGTAATTTCCCATTCTTTAGTATTTCTGACATAACTTTTTACTCCGGTCTCTGATTAAGATGATTCTTGATGCATTGTAAAGAATTCTTGAATCCCTAACCATTTTATTCACATCAAAAGTCATGAAAAATCCTTTAGCATGGGCTCTATTGTAACGCAAGTTTGGTGTAATAAGTAGTCCTCCTTTAAAATGAAATAGTATATCGGACATAACTTTTTCTCCCGAACCCGGATTGAGCTAACTCTTGCGGCATTGTAAAGAGAACTTGAAACCCTACCCAATATATTGAGATCAAAATTGGTGATTCATCTTCTAACAAGTTCGAAATGGTGATCTAAGTTTGGTATAGTTGGTCATTCCCTTCCACTAGGAAAAAAAAGTAATTTCCCATTCTTTAGTATTTCTGACATAACTTTTTACTCCGGTCTCTGATTAAGATGATTCTTGCTGCATTGTAAAGAATTGTTGAATCCCTAACCATTTTATTCACATCAAAAGTCATGAAAAATCTTCTAGCATGGGCTCTATTGTAACGCAAGTTTGGTGTAATAAGTAGTCCTCCTTTAAAATGAAATAGTATATCGGACATAACTTTTTCTCCCGAACTCGGATTGAGCTTACTCTTGCGGCATTGTAAAGAGAACTTGAAACCCTAACCAATATATTGAGATCAAAATTGGTGATTCATCTTCTAACAAGTTCGAAATGGTGATCTAAGTTTGGTATAGTTGGCTATTCCCCTCCACTAGGAAAAAAAATTAATTTCCCATTCTTTAGTATTTCTGACATAACTTTTTACTCCGGTCTCTGATTAAGATGATTCTTGATGCATTGTAAAGAATTCTTGAATCCCTAACCATTTTATTCACATCAAAAGTCATGAAAAATCTTCTAGCATGGGCTCTATTGTAACGCAAGTTTGGTGTAATAAGTAGTCCTCCTTTAAAATGAAATAGTATATCGGACATAACTTTTTCTCCCGAACTCGGATTGAGCTTACTCTTGCGGCATTGTAAAGAGAACTTGAAACCCTAACCAATATATTGAGATCAAAATTGGTGATTCATCTTCTAACAAGTTCGAAATGGTGATCTAAGTTTGGTATAGTTGGCTATTCCCCTCCACTAGGAAAAAAAAGTAATTTCCCATTCTTTAGTATTTCTGACATAACTTTTTACTCCGGTCTCTAATTAAGATGATTCTTGATGCATTGTAAAGAATTCTTGAATCCCTAACCATTTTATTCACATCAAAAGTCATGAAAAATCCTCTATCATTGGCTCTATTGTAACGCAAGTTTGGTGTAATAAGTAGTCCTCCTTTAAAATGAAATAGTATATCGGACATAACTTTTTCTCCCGAACCCGGATTGAGCTAACTCTTGCGGCATTGTAAAGAGAACTTGAAACCCTAACCAATATATTAAGATCAAAATTGGTGATTCATCTTCTAACAAGTTCGAAATGGTGATCTAATTTGGTATAGTTGGCCATTCCCCTCCACTAGGAAAAAAAAAGTAATTTCCCATTCTTTAGTATTTCTGACATAACTTTTTACTCCGGTCTCTGATTAAGATGATTCTTGCTGCATTGTAAAGAATTCTTGAATCCCTAACCATTTTATTCACATCAAAAGTCATGAAAAATCCTCTAGCATGGGCTCTATTGTAACGCAAGTTTGGTGTAATAAGTAGTCCTCCTTTAAAATGAAATAGTATATCGGACATAACTTTTTCTCCCAAACTCGGATTGAGCTAACTCTTGCGGCATTGTAAAGAGAACTTGAAACCCTAACCAATATATTGAGATCAAAATTGGTGATTCATCTTCTAACAAGTTCGAAATGGTGATGGATGTTTGGTATAGTTGGCCATTCCCCTCCACTAGGAAAAAAATGTAATTTCCCATTCTTTAGTATTTCTGACATAATTTTTTACTCCGGTCTCTGATTAAGATGATTCTTGATGCATTGTAAAGAATTCTTGAATCCCTAACCATTTTATTCACATCAAAAGTCATGAAAAATCCTCTAGCATGGGCTCTATTGTAACGCAAGTTTGGTGTAATAAGTAGTCATCCTTTAAAATGAAATAGTATATCGGACATAACTTTTTCTCCCAAACTCGGATTGAGCTAACTCTTGCGGCATTGTAAAGAGAACTTGAAACCCTAACCAATATATTGAGATCAAAATTGGTGATTCATCTTCTAACAAGTTCGAAATGGTGATGGAAGTTTGGTATAGTTGGTCATTCCCCTCCACTAGGAAAAAAATGTAATTTCCCATTCTTTAGTATTTCTGACATAATTTTTTACTCCGGTCTCTGATTAAGATGATTCTTGATGCATTGTAAAGAATTCTTGAATCCCTAACCATTTTATTCACATCAAAAGTCATGAAAAATCCTCTAGCATGGGCTCTATTGTAACGCAAGTTTGGTGTAATAAGTAGTCCTCCTTTAAAATGAAATAGTATATCAGACATAACTTTTTCTCCCGAACCCGGATTGAGCTAACTCTTGCGGCATTGTAAAGAGAACTTGAAACCCTAACCAATATATTCAGATCAAAATTGGTGATTCATCTTCTAACAAGTTCGAAATGGTGATCTAAGTTTGGTATAGTTGGTCATTTCCCTCCACTAGGAAAAAAAAGTAATTTCCCATTCTTTAGTATTTCTGACATAACTTTTTACTCCGGTCTCTGATTAAGATGATTCTTGCTGCATTGTAAAGAATTCTTGAATCCCTAACCATTTTATTCACATCAAAAGTCACGAAAAATCCTCTAGCATGGGCTCTATTGTAACGCAAGTTTGGTGTAATAAGTAGTCCTCCTTTAAAATGAAATAGTATATCGGACATAACTTTTTCTCCCGAACTCGGATTGAGCTAACTCTTGCGGCATTGTAAAGAGAACTTGAAACCCTAACCAATATATTAAGATCAAAATTGGTGATTGATCTTCTAAAAAGTTCGAAATGGTGATCTAAGTTTGGTATAGTTGGCCATTCCCCTCCACTAGGAAAAAAAAGTAATTTCCCATTCTTTAGTATTTCTGACATAACTTTTTACTCCGGTCTCTGATTAAGATGATTCTTGATGCATTGTAAATAATTCTTGAATCCCTAACCATTTTATTCACATCAAAAGTCATGAAAAATCCTCTAGCATGGGCTCTATTGTAACGCAAGTTTGGTGTAATAAATAGTCCTCCTTTAAAATGAAATAGTATATCAGACATAACTTTTTCTCCCGAACCCGGATTGAGCTAACTCTTGCGGCATTGTAAAGAGAACTTGAAACCCTAACCAATATATTGAGATCAAAATTGGTGATTCATCTTCTAACAAGTTCGAAATGGTGATCTAAGTTTGGTATAGTTGGTCATTCCCCTCCACTAGGAAAAAAAAGTAATTTCCCATTCTTTAGTATTTCTGACATAACTTTTTACTCCGGTCTCTGATTAAGATGATTCTTGCTGCATTGTAAAGAATTCTTGAATCCCTAACCATTTTATTCACATCAAAAGTCATGAAAAATCCTCTAGCATGGGCTCTATTGTAACGCAAGTTTGGTGTAATAAGTAGTCCTCCTTTAAAATGAAATAGTATATCGGACATAACTTTTTCTCCCGAACTCGGATTGAGCTAACTCTTGCGGCATTGTAAAGATAACTTGAAACCCTAACCAATATATTGAGATCAAAATTGGTGATTGATCTTCTAAAAAGTTCGAAATGGTGATCTAAGTTTGGTATAGTTGGCCATTCCCCTCCACTAGGAAAAAAAAGTAATTTCCCATTCTTTAGTATTTCTGACATAACTTTTTACTCCGATCTCTGATTAAGATGATTCTTGATGCATTGTAAAGAATTCTTGAATCCCTAACCATTTTATTCACATCAAAAGTCATGAAAAATCCTCTAACATGGGCTCTATTGTAACGCAAGTTTGGTGTAATAAGTAGTTCTCCTTTAAAATGAAATAGTATATCGGACATAACTTTTTCTCCCGAACCCGGATTGAGCTAACTCTTGCGGCATTGTAAAGAGAACTTGAAACCCTACCCAATATATTGAGATCAAAATTGGTGATTGATCTTCTAACAAGTTCGAAATGGTGATCTAAGTTTGGTATAGTTGGCCATTCCCCTCCACTAGGAAAATAATGTAATTTCCCATTCTTTAGTATTTCTGACATAACTTTTTACTCCGGTCTCTGATTAAGATGATTCTTGCTGCATTGTAAAGAATTCTTGAATCCCTAACCATTTTATTCACATCAAAAGTCATGAAAAATCATCTAGCATGAGCTCTATTGTAACGCAAGTTTGGTGTAATAAGTAGTCCTCCTTTAAAATGAAATAGTATATCGGACATAACTTTTTCTCCCGAACTCGGATTGAGCTAACTCTTGCGGCATTGTAAAGAGAACTTGAAACCCTAACCAATATATTGAGATCAAAATTGGTGATTGATCTTCTAACAAGTTCGAAATGGTGATCTAAGTTTGGTATAGTTGGCCATTCCCCTCCACTAGGATAAAAAAGTAATTTCCCATTCTTTAGTATTTCTGACATAACTTTTTACTCCGGTCTCTGATTAAGATGATTCTTGATGCATTGTAAATAATTCTTGAATCCCTAACCATTTTATTCACATCAAAAGTCATGAAAAATCCTCTAGCATGGGCTCTATTGTAACGCAAGTTTGGTGTAATAAGTAGTCCTCCTTTAAAATGAAATAGTATATCGGACATAACTTTTTCTCCCGAACCCGGATTGAGCTAACTCTTGCGGCATTGTAAAGAGAACTTGAAACCCTACCCAATTTATTGAGATCAAAATTGGTGATTCATCTTCTAACAAGTTCGAAATGGTGATCTAAGTTTGGTATAGTTGGTCATTCCCTTCCACTAGGAAAAAAAAGTAATTTCCCATTCTTTAGTATTTCTGACATAACTTTTTACTCCGGTCTCTGATTAAGATGATTCTTGCTGCATTGTAAAGAATTGTTGAATCCCTAACCATTTTATTCACATCAAAAGTCATGAAAAATCTTCTAGCATGGGCTCTATTGTAACGCAAGTTTGGTGTAATAAGTAGTCCTCCTTTAAAATGAAATAGTATATCGGACATAACTTTTTCTCCCGAACTCGGATTGAGCTTACTCTTGCGGCATTGTAAAGAGAACTTGAAACCCTAACCAATATATTGAGATCAAAATTGGTGATTCATCTTCTAACAAGTTCGAAATGGTGATCTAAGTTTGGTATAGTTGGCTATTCCCCTCCACTAGGAAAAAAAAGTAATTTCCCATTCTTTAGTATTTCTGACATAACTTTTTACTCCGGTCTCTAATTAAGATGATTCTTGATGCATTGTAAAGAATTCTTGAATCCCTAACCATTTTATTCACATCAAAAGTCATGAAAAATCATCTAGCATGAGCTCTATTGTAACGCAAGTTTGGTGTAATAAGTAGTCCTCCTTTAAAATGAAATAGTATATCGGACATAACTTTTTCTCCCGAACTCGGATTGAGCTAACTCTTGCGGCATTGTAAAGAGAACTTGAAACCCTAACCAATATATTGAGATCAAAATTGGTGATTGATCTTCTAACAAGTTCGAAATGGTGATCTAAGTTTGGTATAGTTGGCCATTCCCCTCCACTAGGATAAAAAAGTAATTTCCCATTCTTTAGTATTTCTGACATAACTTTTTACTCCGGTCTCTGATTAAGATGATTCTTGATGCATTGTAAATAATTCTTGAATCCCTAACCATTTTATTCACATCAAAAGTCATGAAAAATCCTCTAGCATGGGCTCTATTGTAACGCAAGTTTGGTGTAATAAGTAGTCCTCCTTTAAAATGAAATAGTATATCGGACATAACTTTTTCTCCCGAACCCGGATTGAGCTAACTCTTGCGGCATTGTAAAGAGAACTTGAAACCCTACCCAATTTATTGAGATCAAAATTGGTGATTCATCTTCTAACAAGTTCGAAATGGTGATCTAAGTTTGGTATAGTTGGTCATTCCCTTCCACTAGGAAAAAAAAGTAATTTCCCATTCTTTAGTATTTCTGACATAACTTTTTACTCCGGTCTCTGATTAAGATGATTCTTGCTGCATTGTAAAGAATTGTTGAATCCCTAACCATTTTATTCACATCAAAAGTCATGAAAAATCTTCTAGCATGGGCTCTATTGTAACGCAAGTTTGGTGTAATAAGTAGTCCTCCTTTAAAATGAAATAGTATATCGGACATAACTTTTTCTCCCGAACTCGGATTGAGCTTACTCTTGCGGCATTGTAAAGAGAACTTGAAACCCTAACCAATATATTGAGATCAAAATTGGTGATTCATCTTCTAACAAGTTCGAAATGGTGATCTAAGTTTGGTATAGTTGGCTATTCCCCTCCACTAGGAAAAAAAAGTAATTTCCCATTCTTTAGTATTTCTGACATAACTTTTTACTCCGGTCTCTAATTAAGATGATTCTTGATGCATTGTAAAGAATTCTTGAATCCCTAACCATTTTATTCACATCAAAAGTCATGAAAAATCATCTAGCATGAGCTCTATTGTAACGCAAGTTTGGTGTAATAAGTAGTCCTCCTTTAAAATGAAATAGTATATCGGACATAACTTTTTCTCCCGAACTCGGATTGAGCTAACTCTTGCGGCATTGTAAAGAGAACTTGAAACCCTAACCAATATATTGAGATCAAAATTGGTGATTGATCTTCTAACAAGTTCGAAATGGTGATCTAAGTTTGGTATAGTTGGCCATTCCCCTCCACTAGGATAAAAAAGTAATTTCCCATTCTTTAGTATTTCTGACATAACTTTTTACTCCGGTCTCTGATTAAGATGATTCTTGATGCATTGTAAATAATTCTTGAATCCCTAACCATTTTATTCACATCAAAAGTCATGAAAAATCCTCTAGCATGGGCTCTATTGTAACGCAAGTTTGGTGTAATAAGTAGTCCTCCTTTAAAATGAAATAGTATATCGGACATAACTTTTTCTCCCGAACCCGGATTGAGCTAACTCTTGCGGCATTGTAAAGAGAACTTGAAACCCTACCCAATTTATTGAGATCAAAATTGGTGATTCATCTTCTAACAAGTTCGAAATGGTGATCTAAGTTTGGTATAGTTGGTCATTCCCTTCCACTAGGAAAAAAAAGTAATTTCCCATTCTTTAGTATTTCTGACATAACTTTTTACTCCGGTCTCTGATTAAGATGATTCTTGCTGCATTGTAAAGAATTGTTGAATCCCTAACCATTTTATTCACATCAAAAGTCATGAAAAATCTTCTAGCATGGGCTCTATTGTAACGCAAGTTTGGTGTAATAAGTAGTCCTCCTTTAAAATGAAATAGTATATCGGACATAACTTTTTCTCCCGAACTCGGATTGAGCTAACTCTTGCGGCATTGTAAAGAGAACTTGAAACCCTAACCAATATATTGAGATCAAAATTGGTGATTGATCTTCTAAAAAGTTCGAAATGGTGATCTAAGTTTGGTATAGTTGGCCATTCCCCTCCACTAGGAAAAAAAAGTAATTTCCCATTCTTTAGTATTTCTGACATAACTTTTTACTCCGGTCTCTGATTAAGATGATTCTTGATGCATTGTAAATAATTCTTGAATCCCTAACCATTTTATTCACATCAAAAGTCATGAAAAATCCTCTAGCATGGGCTCTATTGTAACGCAAGTTTGGTGTAATAAATAGTCCTCCTTTAAAATGAAATAGTATATCAGACATAACTTTTTCTCCCGAACCCGGATTGAGCTAACTCTTGCGGCATTGTAAAGAGAACTTGAAACCCTAACCAATATATTGAGATCAAAATTGGTGATTCATCTTCTAACAAGTTCGAAATGGTGATCTAAGTTTGGTATAGTTGGTCATTCCCCTCCACTAGGAAAAAAAAGTAATTTCCCATTCTTTAGTATTTCTGACATAACTTTTTACTCCGGTCTCTGATTAAGATGATTCTTGTTGCATTGTAAAGAATTCTTGAATCCCTAACCATTTTATTCACATCAAAAGTCATGAAAAATCCTCTAGCATGGGCTCTATTGTAACGCAAGTTTGGTGTAATAAGTAGTCCTCCTTTAAAATGAAATAGTATATCGGACATAACTTTTTCTCCCGAACTCGGATTGAGCTAACTCTTGCGGCATTGTAAAGATAACTTGAAACCCTAACCAATATATTGAGATCAAAATTGGTGATTGATCTTCTAAAAAGTTCGAAATGGTGATCTAAGTTTGGTATAGTTGGCCATTCCCCTCCACTAGGAAAAAAAAGTAATTTCCCATTCTTTAGTATTTCTGACATAACTTTTTACTCCGATCTCTGATTAAGATGATTCTTGATGCATTGTAAAGAATTCTTGAATCCCTAACCATTTTATTCACATCAAAAGTCATGAAAAATCCTCTAACATGGGCTCTATTGTAACGCAAGTTTGGTGTAATAAGTAGTTCTCCTTTAAAATGAAATAGTATATCGGACATAACTTTTTCTCCCGAACCCGGATTGAGCTAACTCTTGCGGCATTGTAAAGAGAACTTGAAACCCTACCCAATATATTGAGATCAAAATTGGTGATTGATCTTCTAATAAGTTCGAAATGGTGATCTAAGTTTGGTATAGTTGGCCATTCCCCTCCACTAGGAAAATAATGTAATTTCCCATTCTTTAGTATTTCTGACATAACTTTTTACTCCGGTCTCTGATTAAGATGATTCTTGCTGCATTGTAAAGAATTCTTGAATCCCTAACCATTTTATTCACATCAAAAGTCATGAAAAATCATCTAGCATGAGCTCTATTGTAACGCAAGTTTGGTGTAATAAGTAGTCCTCCTTTAAAATGAAATAGTATATCGGACATAACTTTTTCTCCCGAACTCGGATTGAGCTAACTCTTGCGGCATTGTAAAGAGAACTTGAAACCCTAACCAATATATTGAGATCAAAATTGGTGATTGATCTTCTAACAAGTTCGAAATGGTGATCTAAGTTTGGTATAGTTGGCCATTCCCCTCCACTAGGATAAAAAAGTAATTTCCCATTCTTTAGTATTTCTGACATAACTTTTTACTCCGGTCTCTGATTAAGATGATTCTTGATGCATTGTAAATAATTCTTGAATCCCTAACCATTTTATTCACATCAAAAGTCATGAAAAATCCTCTAGCATGGGCTCTATTGTAACGCAAGTTTGGTGTAATAAGTAGTCCTCCTTTAAAATGAAATAGTATATCGGACATAACTTTTTCTCCCGAACCCGGATTGAGCTAACTCTTGCGGCATTGTAAAGAGAACTTGAAACCCTACCCAATTTATTGAGATCAAAATTGGTGATTCATCTTCTAACAAGTTCGAAATGGTGATCTAAGTTTGGTATAGTTGGTCATTCCCTTCCACTAGGAAAAAAAAGTAATTTCCCATTCTTTAGTATTTCTGACATAACTTTTTACTCCGGTCTCTGATTAAGATGATTCTTGCTGCATTGTAAAGAATTGTTGAATCCCTAACCATTTTATTCACATCAAAAGTCATGAAAAATCTTCTAGCATGGGCTCTATTGTAACGCAAGTTTGGTGTAATAAGTAGTCCTCCTTTAAAATGAAATAGTATATCGGACATAACTTTTTCTCCCGAACTCGGATTGAGCTTACTCTTGCGGCATTGTAAAGAGAACTTGAAACCCTAACCAATATATTGAGATCAAAATTGGTGATTCATCTTCTAACAAGTTCGAAATGGTGATCTAAGTTTGGTATAGTTGGCTATTCCCCTCCACTAGGAAAAAAAAGTAATTTCCTATTCTTTAGTATTTCTGACATAACTTTTTACTCCGGTCTCTAATTAAGATGATTCTTGATGCATTGTAAAGAATTCTTGAATCCCTAACCATTTTATTCACATCAAAAGTCATGAAAAATCATCTAGCATGAGCTCTATTGTAACGCAAGTTTGGTGTAATAAGTAGTCCTCCTTTAAAATGAAATAGTATATCGGACATAACTTTTTCTCCCGAACTCGGATTGAGCTAACTCTTGCGGCATTGTAAAGAGAACTTGAAACCCTAACCAATATATTGAGATCAAAATTGGTGATTGATCTTCTAACAAGTTCGAAATGGTGATCTAAGTTTGGTATAGTTGGCCATTCCCCTCCACTAGGATAAAAAAGTAATTTCCCATTCTTTAGTATTTCTGACATAACTTTTTACTCCGGTCTCTGATTAAGATGATTCTTGATGCATTGTAAATAATTCTTGAATCCCTAACCATTTTATTCACATCAAAAGTCATGAAAAATCCTCTAGCATGGGCTCTATTGTAACGCAAGTTTGGTGTAATAAGTAGTCCTCCTTTAAAATGAAATAGTATATCGGACATAACTTTTTCTCCCGAACCCGGATTGAGCTAACTCTTGCGGCATTGTAAAGAGAACTTGAAACCCTACCCAATTTATTGAGATCAAAATTGGTGATTCATCTTCTAACAAGTTCGAAATGGTGATCTAAGTTTGGTATAGTTGGTCATTCCCTTCCACTAGGAAAAAAAAGTAATTTCCCATTCTTTAGTATTTCTGACATAACTTTTTACTCCGGTCTCTGATTAAGATGATTCTTGCTGCATTGTAAAGAATTGTTGAATCCCTAACCATTTTATTCACATCAAAAGTCATGAAAAATCTTCTAGCATGGGCTCTATTGTAACGCAAGTTTGGTGTAATAAGTAGTCCTCCTTTAAAATGAAATAGTATATCGGACATAACTTTTTCTCCCGAACTCGGATTGAGCTTACTCTTGCGGCATTGTAAAGAGAACTTGAAACCCTAACCAATATATTGAGATCAAAATTGGTGATTCATCTTCTAACAAGTTCGAAATGGTGATCTAAGTTTGGTATAGTTGGCTATTCCCCTCCACTAGGAAAAAAAAGTAATTTCCCATTCTTTAGTATTTCTGACATAACTTTTTACTCCGGTCTCTAATTAAGATGATTCTTGATGCATTGTAAAGAATTCTTGAATCCCTAACCATTTTATTCACATCAAAAGTCATGAAAAATCCTCTATCATTGGCTCTATTGTAACGCAAGTTTGGTGTAATAAGTAGTCCTCCTTTAAAATGAAATAGTATATCGGACATAACTTTTTCTCCCGAACCCGGATTGAGCTAACTCTTGCGGCATTGTAAAGAGAACTTGAAACCCTAACCAATATATTAAGATCAAAATTGGTGATTCATCTTCTAACAAGTTCGAAATGGTGATCTAATTTGGTATAGTTGGCCATTCCCCTCCACTAGGAAAAAAAAAGTAATTTCCCATTCTTTAGTATTTCTGACATAACTTTTTACTCCGGTCTCTGATTAAGATGATTCTTGCTGCATTGTAAAGAATTCTTGAATCCCTAACCATTTTATTCACATCAAAAGTCATGAAAAATCCTCTAGCATGGGCTCTATTGTAACGCAAGTTTGGTGTAATAAGTAGTCCTCCTTTAAAATGAAATAGTATATCGGACATAACTTTTTCTCCCAAACTCGGATTGAGCTAACTCTTGCGGCATTGTAAAGAGAACTTGAAACCCTAACCAATATATTGAGATCAAAATTGGTGATTCATCTTCTAACAAGTTCGAAATGGTGATGGATGTTTGGTATAGTTGGCCATTCCCCTCCACTAGGAAAAAAATGTAATTTCCCATTCTTTAGTATTTCTGACATAATTTTTTACTCCGGTCTCTGATTAAGATGATTCTTGATGCATTGTAAAGAATTCTTGAATCCCTAACCATTTTATTCACATCAAAAGTCATGAAAAATCCTCTAGCATGGGCTCTATTGTAACGCAAGTTTGGTGTAATAAGTAGTCATCCTTTAAAATGAAATAGTATATCGGACATAACTTTTTCTCCCAAACTCGGATTGAGCTAACTCTTGCGGCATTGTAAAGAGAACTTGAAACCCTAACCAATATATTGAGATCAAAATTGGTGATTCATCTTCTAACAAGTTCGAAATGGTGATGGAAGTTTGGTATAGTTGGTCATTCCCCTCCACTAGGAAAAAAATGTAATTTCCCATTCTTTAGTATTTCTGACATAATTTTTTACTCCGGTCTCTGATTAAGATGATTCTTGATGCATTGTAAAGAATTCTTGAATCCCTAACCATTTTATTCACATCAAAAGTCATGAAAAATCCTCTAGCATGGGCTCTATTGTAACGCAAGTTTGGTGTAATAAGTAGTCCTCCTTTAAAATGAAATAGTATATCAGACATAACTTTTTCTCCCGAACCCGGATTGAGCTAACTCTTGCGGCATTGTAAAGAGAACTTGAAACCCTAACCAATATATTCAGATCAAAATTGGTGATTCATCTTCTAACAAGTTCGAAATGGTGATCTAAGTTTGGTATAGTTGGTCATTTCCCTCCACTAGGAAAAAAAAGTAATTTCCCATTCTTTAGTATTTCTGACATAACTTTTTACTCCGGTCTCTGATTAAGATGATTCTTGCTGCATTGTAAAGAATTCTTGAATCCCTAACCATTTTATTCACATCAAAAGTCACGAAAAATCCTCTAGCATGGGCTCTATTGTAACGCAAGTTTGGTGTAATAAGTAGTCCTCCTTTAAAATGAAATAGTATATCGGACATAACTTTTTCTCCCGAACTCGGATTGAGCTAACTCTTGCGGCATTGTAAAGAGAACTTGAAACCCTAACCAATATATTGAGATCAAAATTGGTGATTGATCTTCTAAAAAGTTCGAAATGGTGATCTAAGTTTGGTATAGTTGGCCATTCCCCTCCACTAGGAAAAAAAAGTAATTTCCCATTCTTTAGTATTTCTGACATAACTTTTTACTCCGGTCTCTGATTAAGATGATTCTTGATGCATTGTAAATAATTCTTGAATCCCTAACCATTTTATTCACATCAAAAGTCATGAAAAATCCTCTAGCATGGGCTCTATTGTAACGCAAGTTTGGTGTAATAAGTAGTCCTCCTTTAAAATGAAATAGTATATCAGACATAACTTTTTCTCCCGAACCCGGATTGAGCTAACTCTTGCGGCATTGTAAAGAGAACTTGAAACCCTAACCAATATATTGAGATCAAAATTGGTGATTCATCTTCTAACAAGTTCGAAATGGTGATCTAAGTTTGGTATAGTTGGTCATTCCCCTCCACTAGGAAAAAAAAGTAATTTCCCATTCTTTAGTATTTCTGACATAACTTTTTACTCCGGTCTCTGATTAAGATGATTCTTGCTGCATTGTAAAGAATTCTTGAATCCCTAACCATTTTATTCACATCAAAAGTCATGAAAAATCCTCTAGCATGGGCTCTATTGTAACGCAAGTTTGGTGTAATAAGTAGTCCTCCTTTAAAATGAAATAGTATATCGGACATAACTTTTTCTCCCGAACTCGGATTGAGCTAACTCTTGCGGCATTGTAAAGATAACTTGAAACCCTAACCAATATATTGAGATCAAAATTGGTGATTGATCTTCTAAAAAGTTCGAAATGGTGATCTAAGTTTGGTATAGTTGGCCATTCCCCTCCACTAGGAAAAAAAAGTAATTTCCCATTCTTTAGTATTTCTGACATAACTTTTTACTCCGATCTCTGATTAAGATGATTCTTGATGCATTGTAAAGAATTCTTGAATCCCTAACCATTTTATTCACATCAAAAGTCATGAAAAATCCTCTAACATGGGCTCTATTGTAACGCAAGTTTGGTGTAATAAGTAGTCCTCCTTTAAAATGAAATAGTATATCGGACATAACTTTTTCTCCCGAACCCGGATTGAGCTAACTCTTGCGGCATTGTAAAGAGAACTTGAAACCCTACCCAATATATTGAGATCAAAATTGGTGATTGATCTTCTAACAAGTTCGAAATGGTGATCTAAGTTTGGTATAGTTGGCCATTCCCCTCCACTAGGAAAATAATGTAATTTCCCATTCTTTAGTATTTCTGACATAACTTTTTACTCCGGTCTCTGATTAAGATGATTCTTGCTGCATTGTAAAGAATTCTTGAATCCCTAACCATTTTATTCACATCAAAAGTCATGAAAAATCATCTAGCATGAGCTCTATTGTAACGCAAGTTTGGTGTAATAAGTAGTCCTCCTTTAAAATGAAATAGTATATCGGACATAACTTTTTCTCCCGAACTCGGATTGAGCTAACTCTTGCGGCATTGTAAAGAGAACTTGAAACCCTAACCAATATATTCAGATCAAAATTGGTGATTGATCTTCTAACAAGTTCGAAATGGTGATCTAAGTTTGGTATAGTTGGCCATTCCCCTCCACTAGGATAAAAAAGTAATTTCCCATTCTTTAGTGTTTCTGACATAACTTTTTACTCCGGTCTCTGATTAAGATGATTCTTGATGCATTGTAAATAATTCTTGAATCCCTAACCATTTTATTCACATCAAAAGTCATGAAAAATCCTCTAGCATGGGCTCTATTGTAACGCAAGTTTGGTGTAATAAGTAGTCCTCCTTTAAAATGAAATAGTATATCGGACATAACTTTTTCTCCCGAACCCGGATTGAGCTAACTCTTGCGGCATTGTAAAGAGAACTTGAAACCCTACCCAATTTATTGAGATCAAAATTGGTGATTCATCTTCTAACAAGTTCGAAATGGTGATCTAAGTTTGGTATAGTTGGTCATTCCCTTCCACTAGGAAAAAAAATAATTTCCCATTCTTTAGTATTTCTGACATAACTTTTTACTCCGGTCTCTGATTAAGATGATTCTTGCTGCATTGTAAAGAATTGTTGAATCCCTAACCATTTTATTCACATCAAAAGTCATGAAAAATCTTCTAGCATGGGCTCTATTGTAACGCAAGTTTGGTGTAATAAGTAGTCCTCCTTTAAAATGAAATAGTATATCGGACATAACTTTTTCTCCCGAACTCGGATTGAGCTTACTCTTGCGGCATTGTAAAGAGAACTTGAAACCCTAACCAATATATTGAGATCAAAATTGGTGATTCATCTTCTAACAAGTTCGAAATGGTGATCTAAGTTTGGTATAGTTGGCTATTCCCCTCCACTAGGAAAAAAAAGTAATTTCCCATTCTTTAGTATTTCTGACATAACTTTTTACTCCGGTCTCTAATTAAGATGATTCTTGATGCATTGTAAAGAATTCTTGAATCCCTAACCATTTTATTCACATCAAAAGTCATGAAAAATCCTCTATCATTGGCTCTATTGTAACGCAAGTTTGGTGTAATAAGTAGTCCTCCTTTAAAATGAAATAGTATATCGGACATAACTTTTTCTCCCGAACCCGGATTGAGCTAACTCTTGCGGCATTGTAAAGAGAACTTGAAACCCTAACCAATATATTAAGATCAAAATTGGTGATTCATCTTCTAACAAGTTCGAAATGGTGATCTAATTTGGTATAGTTGGCCATTCCCCTCCACTAGGAAAAAAAAAGTAATTTCCCATTCTTTAGTATTTCTGACATAACTTTTTACTCCGGTCTCTGATTAAGATGATTCTTGCTGCATTGTAAAGAATTCTTGAATCCCTAACCATTTTATTCACATCAAAAGTCATGAAAAATCCTCTAGCATGGGCTCTATTGTAACGCAAGTTTGGTGTAATAAGTAGTCCTCCTTTAAAATGAAATAGTATATCGGACATAACTTTTTCTCCCAAACTCGGATTGAGCTAACTCTTGCGGCATTGTAAAGAGAACTTGAAACCCTAACCAATATATTGAGATCAAAATTGGTGATTCATCTTCTAACAAGTTCGAAATGGTGATGGATGTTTGGTATAGTTGGCCATTCCCCTCCACTAGGAAAAAAATGTAATTTCCCATTCTTTAGTATTTCTGACATAATTTTTTACTCCGGTCTCTGATTAAGATGATTCTTGATGCATTGTAAAGAATTCTTGAATCCCTAACCATTTTATTCACATCAAAAGTCATGAAAAATCCTCTAGCATGGGCTCTATTGTAACGCAAGTTTGGTGTAATAAGTAGTCATCCTTTAAAATGAAATAGTATATCGGACATAACTTTTTCTCCCAAACTCGGATTGAGCTAACTCTTGCGGCATTGTAAAGAGAACTTGAAACCCTAACCAATATATTGAGATCAAAATTGGTGATTCATCTTCTAACAAGTTCGAAATGGTGATGGAAGTTTGGTATAGTTGGTCATTCCCCTCCACTAGGAAAAAAATGTAATTTCCCATTCTTTAGTATTTCTGACATAATTTTTTACTCCGGTCTCTGATTAAGATGATTCTTGATGCATTGTAAAGAATTCTTGAATCCCTAACCATTTTATTCACATCAAAAGTCATGAAAAATCCTCTAGCATGGGCTCTATTGTAACGCAAGTTTGGTGTAATAAGTAGTCCTCCTTTAAAATGAAATAGTATATCAGACATAACTTTTTCTCCCGAACCCGGATTGAGCTAACTCTTGCGGCATTGTAAAGAGAACTTGAAACCCTAACCAATATATTCAGATCAAAATTGGTGATTCATCTTCTAACAAGTTCGAAATGGTGATCTAAGTTTGGTATAGTTGGTCATTTCCCTCCACTAGGAAAAAAAAGTAATTTCCCATTCTTTAGTATTTCTGACATAACTTTTTACTCCGGTCTCTGATTAAGATGATTCTTGCTGCATTGTAAAGAATTCTTGAATCCCTAACCATTTTATTCACATCAAAAGTCACGAAAAATCCTCTAGCATGGGCTCTATTGTAACGCAAGTTTGGTGTAATAAGTAGTCCTCCTTTAAAATGAAATAGTATATCGGACATAACTTTTTCTCCCGAACTCGGATTGAGCTAACTCTTGCGGCATTATAAAGAGAACTTGAAACCCTAACCAATATATTGAGATCAAAATTGGTGATTGATCTTCTAAAAAGTTCGAAATGGTGATCTAAGTTTGGTATAGTTGGCCATTCCCCTCCACTAGGAAAAAAAAGTAATTTCCCATTCTTTAGTATTTCTGACATAACTTTTTACTCCGGTCTCTGATTAAGATGATTCTTGATGCATTGTAAATAATTCTTGAATCCCTAACCATTTTATTCACATCAAAAGTCATGAAAAATCCTCTAGCATGGGCTCTATTGTAACGCAAGTTTGGTGTAATAAGTAGTCCTCCTTTAAAATGAAATAGTATATCAGACATAACTTTTTCTCCCGAACCCGGATTGAGCTAACTCTTGCGGCATTGTAAAGAGAACTTGAAACCCTAACCAATATATTGAGATCAAAATTGGTGATTCATCTTCTAACAAGTTCGAAATGGTGATCTAAGTTTGGTATAGTTGGTCATTCCCCTCCACTAGGAAAAAAAAGTAATTTCCCATTCTTTAGTATTTCTGACATAACTTTTTACTCCGGTCTCTGATTAAGATGATTCTTGCTGCATTGTAAAGAATTCTTGAATCCCTAACCATTTTATTCACATCAAAAGTCATGAAAAATCCTCTAGCATGGGCTCTATTGTAACGCAAGTTTGGTGTAATAAGTAGTCCTCCTTTAAAATAAAATAGTATATCGGACATAACTTTTTCTCCCGAACTCGGATTGAGCTAACTCTTGCGGCATTGTAAAGATAACTTGAAACCCTAACCAATATATTGAGATCAAAATTGGTGATTGATCTTCTAAAAAGTTCGAAATGGTGATCTAAGTTTGGTATAGTTGGCCATTCCCCTCCACTAGGAAAAAAAAGTAATTTCCCATTCTTTAGTATTTCTGACATAACTTTTTACTCCGATCTCTGATTAAGATGATTCTTGATGCATTGTAAAGAATTCTTGAATCCCTAACCATTTTATTCACATCAAAAGTCATGAAAAATCCTCTAACATGGGCTCTATTGTAACGCAAGTTTGGTGTAATAAGTAGTCCTCCTTTAAAATGAAATAGTATATCGGACATAACTTTTTCTCCCGAACCCGGATTGAGCTAACTCTTGCGGCATTGTAAAGAGAACTTGAAACCCTACCCAATATATTGAGATCAAAATTGGTGATTGATCTTCTAACAAGTTCGAAATGGTGATCTAAGTTTGGTATAGTTGGCCATTCCCCTCCACTAGGAAAATAATGTAATTTCCCATTCTTTAGTATTTCTGACATAACTTTTTACTCCGGTCTCTGATTAAGATGATTCTTGCTGCATTGTAAAGAATTCTTGAATCCCTAACCATTTTATTCACATCAAAAGTCATGAAAAATCATCTAGCATGAGCTCTATTGTAACGCAAGTTTGGTGTAATAAGTAGTCCTCCTTTAAAATGAAATAGTATATCGGACATAACTTTTTCTCCCGAACTCGGATTGAGCTAACTCTTGCGGCATTGTAAAGAGAACTTGAAACCCTAACCAATATATTGAGATCAAAATTGGTGATTGATCTTCTAACAAGTTCGAAATGGTGATCTAAGTTTGGTATAGTTGGCCATTCCCCTCCACTAGGATAAAAAAGTAATTTCCCATTCTTTAGTATTTCTGACATAACTTTTTACTCCGGTCTCTGATTAAGATGATTCTTGATGCATTGTAAATAATTCTTGAATCCCTAACCATTTTATTCACATCAAAAGTCATGAAAAATCCTCTAGCATGGGCTCTATTGTAACGCAAGTTTGGTGTAATAAGTAGTCCTCCTTTAAAATGAAATAGTATATCGGACATAACTTTTTCTCCCGAACCCGGATTGAGCTAACTCTTGGGCATTGTAAAGAGAACTTGAAACCCTACCCAATTTATTGAGATCAAAATTGGTGATTCATCTTCTAACAAGTTCGAAATGGTGATCTAAGTTTGATATAGTTGGTCATTCCCTTCCACTAGGAAAAAAAAGTAATTTCCCATTCTTTAGTATTTCTGACATAACTTTTTACTCCGGTCTCTGATTAAGATGATTCTTGCTGCATTGTAAAGAATTGTTGAATCCCTAACCATTTTATTCACATCAAAAGTCATGAAAAATCTTCTAGCATGGGCTCTATTGTAACGCAAGTTTGGTGTAATAAGTAGTCCTCCTTTAAAATGAAATAGTATATCGGACATAACTTTTTCTCCCGAACTCGGATTGAGCTTACTCTTGCGGCATTGTAAAGAGAACTTGAAACCCTAACCAATATATTGAGATCAAAATTGGTGATTCATCTTCTAACAAGTTCGAAATGGTGATCTAAGTTTGGTATAGTTGGCTATTCCCCTCCACTAGGAAAAAAAAGTAATTTCCCATTCTTTAGTATTTCTGACATAACTTTTTACTCCGGTCTCTAATTAAGATGATTCTTGATGCATTGTAAAGAATTCTTGAATCCCTAACCATTTTATTCACATCAAAAGTCATGAAAAATCATCTAGCATGAGCTCTATTGTAACGCAAGTTTGGTGTAATAAGTAGTCCTCCTTTAAAATGAAATAGTATATCGGACATAACTTTTTCTCCCGAACTCGGATTGAGCTAACTCTTGCGGCATTGTAAAGAGAACTTGAAACCCTAACCAATATATTGAGATCAAAATTGGTGATTGATCTTCTAACAAGTTCGAAATGGTGATCTAAGTTTGGTATAGTTGGCCATTCCCCTCCACTAGGATAAAAAAGTAATTTCCCATTCTTTAGTATTTCTGACATAACTTTTTACTCCGGTCTCTGATTAAGATGATTCTTGATGCATTGTAAATAATTCTTGAATCCCTAACCATTTTATTCACATCAAAAGTCATGAAAAATCCTCTAGCATGGGCTCTATTGTAACGCAAGTTTGGTGTAATAAGTAGTCCTCCTTTAAAATGAAATAGTATATCGGACATAACTTTTTCTCCCGAACCCGGATTGAGCTAACTCTTGCGGCACTGTAAAGAGAACTTGAAACCCTACCCAATTTATTGAGATCAAAATTGGTGATTCATCTTCTAACAAGTTCGAAATGGTGATCTAAGTTTGGTATAGTTGGTCATTCCCTTCCACTAGGAAAAAAAAGTAATTTCCCATTCTTTAGTATTTCTGACATAACTTTTTACTCCGGTCTCTGATTAAGATGATTCTTGCTGCATTGTAAAGAATTGTTGAATCCCTAACCATTTTATTCACATCAAAAGTCATAAAAAATCTTCTAGCATGGGCTCTATTGTAACGCAAGTTTGGTGTAATAAGTAGTCCTCCTTTAAAATGAAATAGTATATCGGACATAACTTTTTCTCCCGAACTCGGATTGAGCTTACTCTTGCGGCATTGTAAAGAGAACTTGAAACCCTAACCAATATATTGAGATCAAAATTGGTGATTCATCTTCTAACAAGTTCGAAATGGTGATCTAAGTTTGGTATAGTTGGCTATTCCCCTCCACTAGGAAAAAAAAGTAATTTCCCATTCTTTAGTATTTCTGACATAACTTTTTACTCCGGTCTCTAATTAAGATGATTCTTGATGCATTGTAAAGAATTCTTGAATCCCTAACCATTTTATTCACATCAAAAGTCATGAAAAATCCTCTATCATTGGCTCTATTGTAACGCAAGTTTGGTGTAATAAGTAGTCCTCCTTTAAAATGAAATAGTATATCGGACATAACTTTTTCTCCCGAACCCGGATTGAGCTAACTCTTGCGGCATTGTAAAGAGAACTTGAAACCCTAACCAATATATTAAGATCAAAATTGGTGATTCATCTTCTAACAAGTTCGAAATGGTGATCTAATTTGGTATAGTTGGCCATTCCCCTCCACTAGGAAAAAAAAAGTAATTTCCCATTCTTTAGTATTTCTGACATAACTTTTTACTCCGGTCTCTGATTAAGATGATTCTTGCTGCATTGTAAAGAATTCTTGAATCCCTAACCATTTTATTCACATCAAAAGTCATGAAAAATCCTCTAGCATGGGCTCTATTGTAACGCAAGTTTGGTGTAATAAGTAGTCCTCCTTTAAAATGAAATAGTATATCGGACATAACTTTTTCTCCCGAACTCGGATTGAGCTAACTCTTGCGGCATTGTAAAGATAACTTGAAACCCTAACCAATATATTGAGATCAAAATTGGTGATTGATCTTCTAAAAAGTTCGAAATGGTGATCTAAGTTTGGTATAGTTGGCCATTCCCCTCCACTAGGAAAAAAAAGTAATTTCCCATTCTTTAGTATTTCTGACATAACTTTTTACTCCGATCTCTGATTAAGATGATTCTTGATGCATTGTAAAGAATTCTTGAATCCCTAACCATTTTATTCACATCAAAAGTCATGAAAAATCCTCTAACATGGGCTCTATTGTAACGCAAGTTTGGTGTAATAAGTAGTCCTCCTTTAAAATGAAATAGTATATCGGACATAACTTTTTCTCCCGAACCCGGATTGAGCTAACTCTTGCGGCATTGTAAAGAGAACTTGAAACCCTACCCAATATATTGAGATCAAAATTGGTGATTGATCTTCTAACAAGTTCGAAATGGTGATCTAAGTTTGGTATAGTTGGCCATTCCCCTCCACTAGGAAAATAATGTAATTTCCCATTCTTTAGTATTTCTGACATAACTTTTTACTCCGGTCTCTGATTAAGATGATTCTTGCTGCATTGTAAAGAATTCTTGAATCCCTAACCATTTTATTCACATCAAAAGTCATGAAAAATCATCTAGCATGAGCTCTATTGTAACGCAAGTTTGGTGTAATAAGTAGTCCTCCTTTAAAATGAAATAGTATATCGGACATAACTTTTTCTCCCGAACTCGGATTGAGCTAACTCTTGCGGCATTGTAAAGAGAACTTGAAACCCTAACCAATATATTGAGATCAAAATTGGTGATTGATCTTCTAACAAGTTCGAAATGGTGATCTAAGTTTGGTATAGTTGGCCATTCCCCTCCACTAGGATAAAAAAGTAATTTCCCATTCTTTAGTATTTCTGACATAACTTTTTACTCCGGTCTCTGATTAAGATGATTCTTGATGCATTGTAAATAATTCTTGAATCCCTAACCATTTTATTCACATCAAAAGTCATGAAAAATCCTCTAGCATGGGCTCTATTGTAACGCAAGTTTGGTGTAATAAGTAGTCCTCCTTTAAAATGAAATAGTATATCGGACATAACTTTTTCTCCCGAACCCGGATTGAGCTAACTCTTGCGGCATTGTAAAGAGAACTTGAAACCCTACCCAATTTATTGAGATCAAAATTGGTGATTCATCTTCTAACAAGTTCGAAATGGTGATCTAAATTTGGTATAGTTGGTCATTCCCTTCCACTAGGAAAAAAAAGTAATTTCCCATTCTTTAGTATTTCTGACATAACTTTTTACTCCGGTCTCTGATTAAGATGATTCTTGCTGCATTGTAAAGAATTGTTGAATCCCTAACCATTTTATTCACATCAAAAGTCATGAAAAATCTTCTAGCATGGGCTCTATTGTAACGCAAGTTTGGTGTAATAAGTAGTCCTCCTTTAAAATGAAATAGTATATCGGACATAACTTTTTCTCCCGAACTCGGATTGAGCTTACTCTTGCGGCATTGTAAAGAGAACTTGAAACCCTAACCAATATATTGAGATCAAAATTGGTGATTCATCTTCTAACAAGTTCGAAATGGTGATCTAAGTTTGGTATAGTTGGCTATTCCCCTCCACTAGGAAAAAAAAGTAATTTCACATTCTTTAGTATTTCTGACATAACTTTTTACTCCGGTCTCTAATTAAGATGATTCTTGATGCATTGTAAAGAATTCTTGAATCCCTAACCATTTTATTCACATCAAAAGTCATGAAAAATCATCTAGCATGAGCTCTATTGTAACGCAAGTTTGGTGTAATAAGTAGTCCTCCTTTAAAATGAAATAGTATATCGGACATAACTTTTTCTCCCGAACTCGGATTGAGCTAACTCTTGCGGCATTGTAAAGAGAACTTGAAACCCTAACCAATATATTGAGATCAAAATTGGTGATTGATCTTCTAACAAGTTCGAAATGGTGATCTAAGTTTGGTATAGTTGGCCATTCCCCTCCACTAGGATAAAAAAGTAATTTCCCATTCTTTAGTATTTCTGACATAACTTTTTACTCCGGTCTCTGATTAAGATGATTCTTGATGCATTGTAAATAATTCTTGAATCCCTAACCATTTTATTCACATCAAAAGTCATGAAAAATCCTCTAGCATGGGCTCTATTGTAACGCAAGTTTGGTGTAATAAGTAGTCCTCCTTTAAAATGAAATAGTATATCGGACATAACTTTTTCTCCCGAACCCGGATTGAGCTAACTCTTGCGGCATTGTAAAGAGAACTTGAAACCCTACCCAATTTATTGAGATCAAAATTGGTGATTCATCTTCTAACAAGTTCGAAATGGTGATCTAAGTTTGGTATAGTTGGTCATTCCCTTCCACTAGGAAAAAAAAGTAATTTCCCATTCTTTAGTATTTCTGACATAACTTTTTACTCCGGTCTCTGATTAAGATGATTCTTGCTGCATTGTAAAGAATTGTTGAATCCCTAACCATTTTATTCACATCAAAAGTCATGAAAAATCTTCTAGCATGGGCTCTATTGTAACGCAAGTTTGGTGTAATAAGTAGTCCTCCTTTAAAATGAAATAGTATATCGGACATAACTTTTTCTCCCGAACTCGGATTGAGCTTACTCTTGCGGCATTGTAAAGAGAACTTGAAACCCTAACCAATATATTGAGATCAAAATTGGTGATTCATCTTCTAACAAGTTCGAAATGGTGATCTAAGTTTGGTATAGTTGGCTATTCCCCTCCACTAGGAAAAAAAAGTAATTTCCCATTCTTTAGTATTTCTGACATAACTTTTTACTCCGGTCTCTAATTAAGATGATTCTTGATGCATTGTAAAGAATTCTTGAATCCCTAACCATTTTATTCACATCAAAAGTCATGAAAAATCCTCTATCATTGGCTCTATTGTAACGCAAGTTTGGTGTAATAAGTAGTCCTCCTTTAAAATGAAATAGTATATCGGACATAACTTTTTCTCCCGAACCCGGATTGAGCTAACTCTTGCGGCATTGTAAAGAGAACTTGAAACCCTAACCAATATATTAAGATCAAAATTGGTGATTCATCTTCTAACAAGTTCGAAATGGTGATCTAATTTGGTATAGTTGGCCATTCCCCTCCACTAGGAAAAAAAAAGTAATTTCCCATTCTTTAGTATTTCTGACATAACTTTTTACTCCGGTCTCTGATTAAGATGATTCTTGCTGCATTGTAAAGAATTCTTGAATCCCTAACCATTTTATTCACATCAAAAGTCATGAAAAATCCTCTAGCATGGGCTCTATTGTAACGCAAGTTTGGTGTAATAAGTAGTCCTCCTTTAAAATGAAATAGTATATCGGACATAACTTTTTCTCCCAAACTCGGATTGAGCTAACTCTTGCGGCATTGTAAAGAGAACTTGAAACCCTAACCAATATATTGAGATCAAAATTGGTGATTCATCTTCTAACAAGTTCGAAATGGTGATGGATGTTTGGTATAGTTGGCCATTCCCCTCCACTAGGAAAAAAATGTAATTTCCCATTCTTTAGTATTTCTGACATAATTTTTTACTCCGGTCTCTGATTAAGATGATTCTTGATGCATTGTAAAGAATTCTTGAATCCCTAACCATTTTATTCACATCAAAAGTCATGAAAAATCCTCTAGCATGGGCTCTATTGTAACGCAAGTTTGGTGTAATAAGTAGTCATCCTTTAAAATGAAATAGTATATCAGACATAACTTTTTCTCCCGAACCCGGATTGAGCTAACTCTTGCGGCATTGTAAAGAGAACTTGAAACCCTAACCAATATATTCAGATCAAAATTGGTGATTCATCTTCTAACAAGTTCGAAATGGTGATCTAAGTTTGGTATAGTTGGTCATTTCCCTCCACTAGGAAAAAAAAGTAATTTCCCATTCTTTAGTATTTCTGACATAACTTTTTACTCCGGTCTCTGATTAAGATGATTCTTGCTGCATTGTAAAGAATTCTTGAATCCCTAACCATTTTATTCACATCAAAAGTCACGAAAAATCCTCTAGCATGGGCTCTATTGTAACGCAAATTTGGTGTAATAAGTAGTCCTCCTTTAAAATGAAATAGTATATCGGACATAACTTTTTCTCCCGAACTCGGATTGAGCTAACTCTTGCGGCATTGTAAAGAGAACTTGAAACCCTAACCAATATATTGAGATCAAAATTGGTGATTGATCTTCTAAAAAGTTCGAAATGGTGATCTAAGTTTGGTATAGTTGGCCATTCCCCTCCACTAGGAAAAAAAAGTAATTTCCCATTCTTTAGTATTTCTGACATAACTTTTTACTCCGGTCTCTGATTAAGATGATTCTTGATGCATTGTAAATAATTCTTGAATCCCTAACCATTTTATTCACATCAAAAGTCATGAAAAATCCTCTAGCATGGGCTCTATTGTAACGCAAGTTTGGTGTAATAAGTAGTCCTCCTTTAAAATGAAATAGTATATCAGACATAACTTTTTCTCCCGAACCCGGATTGAGCTAACTCTTGCGGCATTGTAAAGAGAACTTGAAACCCTAACCAATATATTGAGATCAAAATTGGTGATTCATCTTCTAACAAGTTCGAAATGGTGATCTAAGTTTGGTATAGTTGGTCATTCCCCTCCACTAGGAAAAAAAAGTAATTTCCCATTCTTTAGTATTTCTGACATAACTTTTTACTCCGGTCTCTGATTAAGATGATTCTTGCTGCATTGTAAAGAATTCTTGAATCCCTAACCATTTTATTCACATCAAAAGTCATGAAAAATCCTCTAGCATGGGCTCTATTGTAACGCAAGTTTGGTGTAATAAGTAGTCCTCCTTTAAAATGAAATAGTATATCGGACATAACTTTTTCTCCCGAACTCGGATTGAGCTAACTCTTGCGGCATTGTAAAGATAACTTGAAACCCTAACCAATATATTGAGATCAAAATTGGTGATTGATCTTCTAAAAAGTTCGAAATGGTGATCTAAGTTTGGTATAGTTGGCCATTCCCCTCCACTAGGAAAAAAAAGTAATTTCCCATTCTTTAGTATTTCTGACATAACTTTTTACTCCGATCTCTGATTAAGATGATTCTTGATGCATTGTAAAGAATTCTTGAATCCCTAACCATTTTATTCACATCAAAAGTCATGAAAAATCCTCTAACATGGGCTCTATTGTAACGCAAGTTTGGTGTAATAAGTAGTCCTCCTTTAAAATGAAATAGTATATCGGACATAACTTTTTCTCCCGAACCCGGATTGAGCTAACTCTTGCGGCATTGTAAAGAGAACTTGAAACCCTACCCAATATATTGAGATCAAAATTGGTGATTGATCTTCTAACAAGTTCGAAATGGTGATCTAAGTTTGGTATAGTTGGCCATTCCCCTCCACTAGGAAAATAATGTAATTTCCCATTCTTTAGTATTTCTGACATAACTTTTTACTCCGGTCTCTGATTAAGATGATTCTTGCTGCATTGTAAAGAATTCTTGAATCCCTAACCATTTTATTCACATCAAAAGTCATGAAAAATCATCTAGCATGAGCTCTATTGTAACGCAAGTTTGGTGTAATAAGTAGTCCTCCTTTAAAATGAAATAGTATATCAGACATAACTTTTTCTCCCGAACTCGGATTGAGCTAACTCTTGCGGCATTGTAAAGAGAACTTGAAACCCTAACCAATATATTGAGATCAAAATTGGTGATTGATCTTCTAACAAGTTCGAAATGGTGATCTAAGTTTGGTATAGTTGGCCATTCCCCTCCACTAGGATAAAAAAGTAATTTCCCATTCTTTAGTATTTCTGACATAACTTTTTACTCCGGTCTCTGATTAAGATGATTCTTGATGCATTGTAAATAATTCTTGAATCCCTAACCATTTTATTCACATCAAAAGTCATGAAAAATCCTCTAGCATGGGCTCTATTGTAACGCAAGTTTGGTGTAATAAGTAGTCCTCCTTTAAAATGAAATAGTATATCGGACATAACTTTTTCTCCCGAACCCGGATTGAGCTAACTCTTGCGGCATTGTAAAGAGAACTTGAAACCCTACCCAATTTATTGAGATCAAAATTGGTGATTCATCTTCTAACAAGTTCGAAATGGTGATCTAAGTTTGGTATAGTTGGTCATTCCCTTCCACTAGGAAAAAAAAGTAATTTCCCATTCTTTAGTATTTCTGACATAACTTTTTACTCCGGTCTCTGATTAAGATGATTCTTGCTGCATTGTAAAGAATTGTTGAATCCCTAACCATTTTATTCACATCAAAAGTCATGAAAAATCTTCTAGCATGGGCTCTATTGTAACGCAAGTTTGGTGTAATAAGTAGTCCTCCTTTAAAATGAAATAGTATATCGGACATAACTTTTTCTCCCGAACTCGGATTGAGCTTACTCTTGCGGCATTGTAAAGAGAACTTGAAACCCTAACCAATATATTGAGATCAAAATTGGTGATTCATCTTCTAACAAGTTCGAAATGGTGATCTAAGTTTGGTATAGTTGGCTATTCCCCTCCACTAGGAAAAAAAAGTAATTTCCCATTCTTTAGTATTTCTGACATAACTTTTTACTCCGGTCTCTAATTAAGATGATTCTTGATGCATTGTAAAGAATTCTTGAATCCCTAACCATTTTATTCACATCAAAAGTCATGAAAAATCTTCTAGCATGGGCTCTATTGTAACGCAAGTTTGGTGTAATAAGTAGTCCTCCTTTAAAATGAAATAGTATATCGGACATAACTTTTTCTCCCGAACTCGGATTGAGCTTACTCTTGCGGCATTGTAAAGAGAACTTGAAACCCTAACCAATATATTGAGATCAAAATTGGTGATTCATCTTCTAACAAGTTCGAAATGGTGATCTAAGTTTGGTATAGTTGGCTATTCCCCTCCACTAGGAAAAAAAAGTAATTTCCCATTCTTTAGTATTTCTGACATAACTTTTTACTCCGGTCTCTAATTAAGATGATTCTTGATGCATTGTAAAGAATTCTTGAATCCCTAACCATTTTATTCACATCAAAAGTCATGAAAAATCCTCTAGCATTGGCTCTATTGTAACGCAAGTTTGGTGTAATAAGTAGTCCTCCTTTAAAATGAAATAGTATATCGGACATAACTTTTTCTCCCGAACCCGGATTGAGCTAACTCTTGCGGCATTGTAAAGAGAACATGAAACCCTAACCAATATATTAAGATCAAAATTGGTGATTCATCTTCTAACAAGTTCGAAATGGTGATCTAAGTTTGGTATAGTTGGCCATTCCCCTCCACTAGGAAAAAAAAAGTAATTTCCCATTCTTTAGTATTTCTGACATAACTTTTTACTCCGGTCTCTGATTAAGATGATTCTTGCTGCATTGTAAAGAATTCTTGAATCCCTAACCATTTTATTCACATCAAAAGTCATGAAAAATCCTCTAGCATGGGCTCTATTGTAACGCAAGTTTGGTGTAATAAGTAGTCCTCCTTTAAAATGAAATAGTATATCGGACATAACTTTTTCTCCCAAACTCGGATTGAGCTAACTCTTGCGGCATTGTAAAGAGAACTTGAAACCCTAACCAATATATTGAGATCAAAATTGGTGATTCATCTTCTAACAAGTTCGAAATGGTGATGGATGTTTGGTATAGTTGGCCATTCCCCTCCACTAGGAAAAAAATGTAATTTCCCATTCTTTAGTATTTCTGACAAAATTTTTTACTCCGGTCTCTGATTAAGATGATTCTTGATGCATTGTAAAGAATTCTTGAATCCCTAACCATTTTATTCACATCAAAAGTCATGAAAAATCCTCTAGCATGGGCTCTATTGTAACGCAAGTTTGGTGTAATAAGTAGTCCTCCTTTAAAATGAAATAGTATATCAGACATAACTTTTTCTCCCGAACCCGGATTGAGCTAACTCTTGCGGCATTGTAAAGAGAACTTGAAACCCTAACCAATATATTGAGATCAAAATTGGTGATTCATCTTCTAACAAGTTCGAAATGGTGATCTAAGTTTGGTATAGTTGGTCATTTCCCTCCACTAGGAAAAAAAAGTAATTTCCCATTCTTTAGTATTTCTGACATAACTTTTTACTCCGGTCTCTGATTAAGATGATTCTTGCTGCATTGTAAAGAATTCTTGAATCCCTAACCATTTTATTCACATCAAAAGTCATGAAAAATCCTCTAGCATGGGCTCTATTGTAACGCAAGTTTGGTGTAATAAGTAGTCCTCCTTTAAAATGAAATAGTATATCGGACATAACTTTTTCTCCCAAACTCGGATTGAGCTAACTCTTGCGGCATTGTAAAGAGAACTTGAAACCCTAACCAATATATTGAGATCAAAATTGGTGATTCATCTTCTAACAAGTTCGAAATGGTGATGGATGTTTGGTATAGTTGGCCATTCCCCTCCACTAGGAAAAAAATGTAATTTCCCATTCTTTAGTATTTCTGACATAATTTTTTACTCCGGTCTCTGATTAAGATGATTCTTGATGCATTGTAAAGAATTCTTGAATCCCTAACCATTTTATTCACATCAAAAGTCATGAAAAATCCTCTAGCATGGGCTCTATTGTAACGCAAGTTTGGTGTAATAAGTAGTCATCCTTTAAAATGAAATAGTATATCAGACATAACTTTTTCTCCCGAACCCGGATTGAGCTAACTCTTGCGGCATTGTAAAGAGAACTTGAAACCCTAACCAATATATTCAGATCAAAATTGGTGATTCATCTTCTAACAAGTTCGAAATGGTGATCTAAGTTTGGTATAGTTGGTCATTTCCCTCCACTAGGAAAAAAAAGTAATTTCCCATTCTTTAGTATTTCTGACATAACTTTTTACTCCGGTCTCTGATTAAGATGATTCTTGCTGCATTGTAAAGAATTCTTGAATCCCTAACCATTTTATTCACATCAAAAGTCACGAAAAATCCTCTAGCATGGGCTCTATTGTAACGCAAATTTGGTGTAATAAGTAGTCCTCCTTTAAAATGAAATAGTATATCGGACATAACTTTTTCTCCCGAACTCGGATTGAGCTAACTCTTGCGGCATTGTAAAGAGAACTTGAAACCCTAACCAATATATTGAGATCAAAATTGGTGATTGATCTTCTAAAAAGTTCGAAATGGTGATCTAAGTTTGGTATAGTTGGCCATTCCCCTCCACTAGGAAAAAAAAGTAATTTCCCATTCTTTAGTATTTCTGACATAACTTTTTACTCCGGTCTCTGATTAAGATGATTCTTGATGCATTGTAAATAATTCTTGAATCCCTAACCATTTTATTCACATCAAAAGTCATGAAAAATCCTCTAGCATGGGCTCTATTGTAACGCAAGTTTGGTGTAATAAGTAGTCCTCCTTTAAAATGAAATAGTATATCAGACATAACTTTTTCTCCCGAACCCGGATTGAGCTAACTCTTGCGGCATTGTAAAGAGAACTTGAAACCCTAACCAATATATTGAGATCAAAATTGGTGATTCATCTTCTAACAAGTTCGAAATGGTGATCTAAGTTTGGTATAGTTGGTCATTCCCCTCCACTAGGAAAAAAAAGTAATTTCCCATTCTTTAGTATTTCTGACATAACTTTTTACTCCGGTCTCTGATTAAGATGATTCTTGCTGCATTGTAAAGAATTCTTGAATCCCTAACCATTTTATTCACATCAAAAGTCATGAAAAATCCTCTAGCATGGGCTCTATTGTAACGCAAGTTTGGTGTAATAAGTAGTCCTCCTTTAAAATGAAATAGTATATCGGACATAACTTTTTCTCCCGAACTCGGATTGAGCTAACTCTTGCGGCATTGTAAAGATAACTTGAAACCCTAACCAATATATTGAGATCAAAATTGGTGATTGATCTTCTAAAAAGTTCGAAATGGTGATCTAAGTTTGGTATAGTTGGCCATTCCCCTCCACTAGGAAAAAAAAGTAATTTCCCATTCTTTAGTATTTCTGACATAACTTTTTACTCCGATCTCTGATTAAGATGATTCTTGATGCATTGTAAAGAATTCTTGAATCCCTAACCATTTTATTCACATCAAAAGTCATGAAAAATCCTCTAACATGGGCTCTATTGTAACGCAAGTTTGGTGTAATAAGTAGTCCTCCTTTAAAATGAAATAGTATATCGGACATAACTTTTTCTCCCGAACCCGGATTGAGCTAACTCTTGCGGCATTGTAAAGAGAACTTGAAACCCTACCCAATATATTGAGATCAAAATTGGTGATTGATCTTCTAACAAGTTCGAAATGGTGATCTAAGTTTGGTATAGTTGGCCATTCCCCTCCACTAGGAAAATAATGTAATTTCCCATTCTTTAGTATTTCTGACATAACTTTTTACTCCGGTCTCTGATTAAGATGATTCTTGCTGCATTGTAAAGAATTTTTGAATCCCTAACCATTTTATTCACATCAAAAGTCATGAAAAATCCTCTAACATGGGCTCTATTGTAACGCAAGTTTGGTGTAATAAGTAGTCCTCCTTTAAAATGAAATAGTATATCGGACATAACTTTTTCTCCCGAACCCGGATTGAGCTAACTCTTGCGGCATTGTAAAGAGAACTTGAAACCCTACCCAATATATTGAGATCAAAATTGGTGATTGATCTTCTAACAAGTTCGAAATGGTGATCTAAGTTTGGTATAGTTGGCCATTCCCCTCCACTAGGAAAATAATGTAATTTCCCATTCTTTAGTATTTCTGACATAACTTTTTACTCCGGTCTCTGATTAAGATGATTCTTGCTGCATTGTAAAGAATTTTTGAATCCCTAACCATTTTATTCACATCAAAAGTCATGAAAAATCATCTAGCATCAGCTCTATTGTAACGCAAGTTTGGTGTAATAAGTAGTCCTCCTTTAAAATGAAATAGTATATCAGACATAACTTTTTCTCTCGAACTCGGATTGAGCTAACTCTTGCGGCATTGTAAAGAGAACTTGAAACCCTAACCAATATATTGAGATCAAAATTGGTGATTGATCTTCTAACAAGTTCGAAATGGTGATCTAAGTTTGGTATAGTTGGCCATTCCCCTCCACTAGGATAAAAAAGTAATTTCCCATTCTTTAGTATTTCTGACATAACTTTTTACTCCGGTCTCTGATTAAGATGATTCTTGATGCATTGTAAATAATTCTTGAATCCCTAACCATTTTATTCACATCAAAAGTCATGAAAAATCCTCTAGCATGGGCTCTATTGTAACGCAAGTTTGGTGTAATAAGTAGTCCTCCTTTAAAATGAAATAGTATATCGGACATAACTTTTTCTCCCGAACCCGGATTGAGCTAACTCTTGCGGCATTGTAAAGAGAACTTGAAACCCTACCCAATTTATTGAGATCAAAATTGGTGATTCATCTTCTAACAAGTTCGAAATGGTGATCTAAGTTTGGTATAGTTGGTCATTCCCTTCCACTAGGAAAAAAAAGTAATTTCCCATTCTTTAGTATTTCTGACATAACTTTTTACTCCGGTCTCTGATTAAGATGATTCTTGCTGCATTGTAAAGAATTGTTGAATCCCTAACCATTTTATTCACATCAAAAGTCATGAAAAATCTTCTAGCATGGGCTCTATTGTAACGCAAGTTTGGTGTAATAAGTAGTCCTCCTTTAAAATGAAATAGTATATCGGACATAACTTTTTCTCCCGAACTCGGATTGAGCTTACTCTTGCGGCATTGTAAAGAGAACTTGAAACCCTAACCAATATATTGAGATCAAAATTGGTGATTCATCTTCTAACAAGTTCGAAATGGTGATCTAAGTTTGGTATAGTTGGCTATTCCTCTCCACTAGGAAAAAAAAGTAATTTCCCATTCTTTAGTATTTCTGACATAACTTTTTACTCCGGTCTCTAATTAAGATGATTCTTGATGCATTGTAAAGAATTCTTGAATCCCTAACCATTTTATTCACATCAAAAGTCATGAAAAATCTTCTAGCATGGGCTCTATTGTAACGCAAGTTTGGTGTAATAAGTAGTCCTCCTTTAAAATGAAATAGTATATCGGACATAACTTTTTCTCCCGAACTCGGATTGAGCTTACTCTTGCGGCATTGTAAAGAGAACTTGAAACCCTAACCAATATATTGAGATCAAAATTGGTGATTCATCTTCTAACAAGTTCGAAATGGTGATCTAAGTTTGGTATAGTTGGCTATTCCCCTCCACTAGGAAAAAAAAGTAATTTCCCATTCTTTAGTATTTCTGACATAACTTTTTACTCCGGTCTCTAATTAAGATGATTCTTGATGCATTGTAAAGAATTCTTGAATCCCTAACCATTTTATTCACATCAAAAGTCATGAAAAATCCTCTAGCATTGGCTCTATTGTAACGCAAGTTTGGTGTAATAAGTAGTCCTCCTTTAAAATGAAATAGTATATCGGACATAACTTTTTCTCCCGAACCCGGATTGAGCTAACTCTTGCGGCATTGTAAAGAGAACTTGAAACCCTACCCAATATATTGAGATCAAAATTGGTGATTGATCTTCTAACAAGTTCGAAATGGTGATCTAAGTTTGGTATAGTTGGCCATTCCCCTCCACTAGGAAAATAATGTAATTTCCCATTCTTTAGTATTTCTGACATAACTTTTTACTCCGGTCTCTGATTAAGATGATTCTTGCTGCATTGTAAAGAATTTTTGAATCCCTAACCATTTTATTCACATCAAAAGTCATGAAAAATCATCTAGCATGAGCTCTATTGTAACGCAAGTTTGGTGTAATAAGTAGTCCTCCTTTAAAATGAAATAGTATATCAGACATAACTTTTTCTCCCGAACTCGGATTGAGCTAACTCTTGCGGCATTGTAAAGAGAACTTGAAACCCTAACCAATATATTGAGATCAAAATTGGTGATTGATCTTCTAACAAGTTCGAAATGGTGATCTAAGTTTGGTATAGTTGGCCATTCCCCTCCACTAGGATAAAAAAGTAATTTCCCATTCTTTAGTATTTCTGACATAACTTTTTACTCCGGTCTCTGATTAAGATGATTCTTGATGCATTGTAAATAATTCTTGAATCCCTAACCATTTTATTCACATCAAAAGTCATGAAAAATCCTCTAGCATGGGCTCTATTGTAACGCAAGTTTGGTGTAATAAGTAGTCCTCCTTTAAAATGAAATAGTATATCGGACATAACTTTTTCTCCCGAACCCGGATTGAGCTAACTCTTGCGGCATTGTAAAGAGAACTTGAAACCCTACCCAATTTATTGAGATCAAAATTGGTGATTCATCTTCTAACAAGTTCGAAATGGTGATCTAAGTTTGGTATAGTTGGTCATTCCCTTCCACTAGGAAAAAAAAGTAATTTCCCATTCTTTAGTATTTCTGACATAACTTTTTACTCCGGTCTCTGATTAAGATGATTCTTGCTGCATTGTAAAGAATTGTTGAATCCCTAACCATTTTATTCACATCAAAAGTCATGAAAAATCTTCTAGCATGGGCTCTATTGTAACGCAAGTTTGGTGTAATAAGTAGTCCTCCTTTAAAATGAAATAGTATATCGGACATAACTTTTTCTCCCGAACTCGGATTGAGCTTACTCTTGCGGCATTGTAAAGAGAACTTGAAACCCTAACCAATATATTGAGATCAAAATTGGTGATTCATCTTCTAACAAGTTCGAAATGGTGATCTAAGTTTGGTATAGTTGGCTATTCCCCTCCACTAGGAAAAAAAAGTAATTTCCCATTCTTTAGTATTTCTGACATAACTTTTTACTCCGGTCTCTAATTAAGATGATTCTTGATGCATTGTAAAGAATTCTTGAATCCCTAACCATTTTATTCACATCAAAAGTCATGAAAAATCTTCTAGCATGGGCTCTATTGTAACGCAAGTTTGGTGTAATAAGTAGTCCTCCTTTAAAATGAAATAGTATATCGGACATAACTTTTTCTCCCGAACTCGGATTGAGCTTACTCTTGCGGCATTGTAAAGAGAACTTGAAACCCTAACCAATATATTGAGATCAAAATTGGTGATTCATCTTCTAACAAGTTCGAAATGGTGATCTAAGTTTGGTATAGTTGGCTATTCCCCTCCACTAGGAAAAAAAAGTAATTTCCCATTCTTTAGTATTTCTGACATAACTTTTTACTCCGGTCTCTAATTAAGATGATTCTTGATGCATTGTAAAGAATTCTTGAATCCCTAACCATTTTATTCACATCAAAAGTCATGAAAAATCCTCTAGCATTGGCTCTATTGTAACGCAAGTTTGGTGTAATAAGTAGTCCTCCTTTAAAATGAAATAGTATATCGGACATAACTTTTTCTCCCGAACACGGATTGAGCTAACTCTTGCGGCATTGTAAAGAGAACATGAAACCCTAACCAATATATTAAGATCAAAATTGGTGATTCATCTTCTAACAAGTTCGAAATGGTGATCTAAGTTTGGTATAGTTGGCCATTCCCCTCCACTAGGAAAAAAAAAGTAATTTCCCATTCTTTAGTATTTCTGACATAACTTTTTACTCCGGTCTCTGATTAAGATGATTCTTGCTGCATTGTAAAGAATTCTTGAATCCCTAACCATTTTATTCACATCAAAAGTCATGAAAAATCCTCTAGCATGGGCTCTATTGTAACGCAAGTTTGGTGTAATAAGTAGTCCTCCTTTAAAATGAAATAGTATATCGGACATAACTTTTTCTCCCAAACTCGGATTGAGCTAACTCTTGCGGCATTGTAAAGAGAACTTGAAACCCTAACCAATATATTGAGATCAAAATTGGTGATTCATCTTCTAACAAGTTCGAAATGGTGATGGATGTTTGGTATAGTTGGCCATTCCCCTCCACTAGGAAAAAAATGTAATTTCCCATTCTTTAGTATTTCTGACAAAATTTTTTACTCCGGTCTCTGATTAAGATGATTCTTGATGCATTGTAAAGAATTCTTGAATCCCTAACCATTTTATTCACATCAAAAGTCATGAAAAATCCTCTAGCATGGGCTCTATTGTAACGCAAGTTTGGTGTAATAAGTAGTCCTCCTTTAAAATGAAATAGTATATCAGACATAACTTTTTCTCCCGAACCCGGATTGAGCTAACTCTTGCGGCATTGTAAAGAGAACTTGAAACCCTAACCAATATATTGAGATCAAAATTGGTGATTCATCTTCTAACAAGTTCGAAATGGTGATCTAAGTTTGGTATAGTTGGTCATTTCCCTCCACTAGGAAAAAAAAGTAATTTCCCATTCTTTAGTATTTCTGACATAACTTTTTACTCCGGTCTCTGATTAAGATGATTCTTGCTGCATTGTAAAGAATTCTTGAATCCCTAACCATTTTATTCACATCAAAAGTCATGAAAAATCCTCTAGCATGGGCTCTATTGTAACGCAAGTTTGGTGTAATAAGTAGTCCTCCTTTAAAATGAAATAGTATATCGGACATAACTTTTTCTCCCGAACTCGGATTGAGCTAACTCTTGCGGCATTGTAAAGAGAACTTGAAACCCTAACCAATATATTGAGATCAAAATTGGTGATTGATCTTCTAAAAAGTTCGAAATGGTGATCTAAGTTTGGTATAGTTGGCCATTCCCCTCCACTAGGAAAAAAAAGTAATTTCCCATTCTTTAGTATTTCTGACATAACTTTTTACTCCGATCTCTGATTAAGATGATTCTTGTTGCATTGTAAAGAATTCTTGAATCCCTAACCATTTTATTCACATCAAAAGTCAGGAAAAATCCTCTAACATGGGCTCTATTGTAACGCAAGTTTGGTGTAATAAGTAGTCCTCCTTTAAAATGAAATAGTATATCGGACATAACTTTTTCTCCCGAACCCGGATTGAGCTAACTCTTGCGGCATTGTAAAGAGAACTTGAAACCCTACCCAATATATTGAGATCAAAATTGGTGATTCATCTTCTAACAAGTTCGAAATGGTGATCTAAGTTTGGTATAGTTGGCCATTCCCCTCCACTAGGAAAATAATGTAATTTCCCATTCTTTAGTATTTCTGACATAACTGTTTACTCCGGTCTCTGATTAAGATGATTCTTGCTGCATTGTAAAGAATTCTTGAATCCCTAACCATTTTATTCACATCAAAAGTCATGAAAAATCATCTAGCATGGGCTCTATTGTAACGCAAGTTTGGTGTAATAAGTAGTCCTCCTTTAAAATGAAATAGTATATCGGACATAACTTTTTCTCCCGAACTCGGATTGAGCTAACTCTTGCGGCATTGTAAAGAGAACTTGAAACCCTAACCAATATATTGAGATCAAAATTGGTGATTGATCTTCAAACAAGTTTGAAATGGTGATCTAAGTTTGGTATAGTTGGCCATTCCCCTACACTAGGAAAAAAAAGTAATTTCCCATTCTTTAGTATTTCTGACATAACTTTTTACTCCGGTCTCTGATTAAGATGATTCTTGATGCATTGTAAATAATTCTTGAATCCCTAACCATTTTATTCACATCAAAAGTCATGAAAAATCCTCTAGCATGGGCTCTATTGTAACGCAAGTTTGGTGTAATAAGTAGTCCTCCTTTAAAATGAAATAGTATATCGGACATAACTTTTTCTCCCGAACCCGGATTGAGCTAACTCTTGCGGCATTGTAAAGAGAACTTGAAACCCTACCCAATATATTGAGATCAAAATTGTTGATTCATCTTCTAACAAGTTCGAAATGGTGATCTAAGTTTGGTGTAGTTGGTCATTCCCCTCCACTAGGAAAATAATGTAATTTCCCATTCTTTAGTATTTCTGACATAACTTTTTACTCCGGTCTCTGATTAAGATGATTCTTAATGCATTGTAAAGAATTCTTGAATCCCTAACCATTTTATTCACATCAAAAGTCATGAAAAATCCTCTAGCATGGGCTCTATTGTAACGCAAGTTTGGTGTAATAAGTAGTCCTCCTTTAAAATGAAATAGTATATCGGACATAACTTTTTCTCCCGAACCCGGATTGAGCTAACTCTTGCGGCATTGTAAAGAGAACTTGAAACCCTAACCAATATATTGAGATCAAAATTGGTGATTCATCTTTTAACAAGTTCGAAATGGTGATCTAAGTTTGGTATAGTTGGCCATTCCCCTCCACTAGGAAAAAAAAGTAATTTCCCATTCTTTAGTATTTCTGACATAACTTTTTACTCCGGTCTCTGATTAAGATGATTCTTGATGCATTGTAAAGAATTCTTGAATCCCTAACCATTTTATTCACATCAAAAGTCATGAAAAATCCTCTAGCATGGGCTCTATTGTAACGCAAGTTTGGTGTAATAAGTAGTCCTCCTTTAAAATGAAATAGTATATCGGACATAACTTTTTCTCCCGAACTCGGATTGAGCAAACTGTTGCGGCATTGTAAAGAGAACTTGAAACCCTAACCAATATATTGAGATCAAAATTGGTGTTTCATCTTCTAACAAGTTCGAAATGGTGATCTAAGTTTGGTATAGTTGGCCATTCCCCTCCACTAGGAAAAAAAAGTAATTTCCCATTCTTTAGTATTTCTGACATAACTTTTTACTCCGGTCTCTGATTAAGATGATTCTTAATGCATTGTAAAGAATTCTTGAATCCCTAACCATTTTATTCACATCAAAAGTCATGAAAAATCCTCTAGCATGGGCTCTATTGTAACGCAAGTTTGGTGTAATAAGTAGTCCTCCTTTAAAATGAAATAGTATATCGGACATAACTTTTTCTCCCGAACCCGGATTGAGCTAACTCTTGCGGCATTGTAAAGAGAACTTGAAACCCTAACTAATATATTGAGATCAAAATTGGTGATTCATCTTCTAACAAGTTCGAAATGGTGATCTAAGTTTGGTATAGTTGGCCATTCCCCTCCACTAGGAAAAAAAAGTAATTTCCCATTCTTTAGTATTTCTGACATAACTTTTTACTCCGGTCTCTGATTAAGATGATTTTTGATGCATTGTAAAGAATTCTTGAATCCCTAACCATTTTATTCACATCAAAAGTCACGAAAAATCCTCTAGCATGGGCTCTATTGTAACGCAAGTTTGGTGTAATAAGTAGTCCTCCTTTAAAATGAAATAGTATATCGGACATAACTTTTTCTCCCGAACTCGGATTGAGCTAACTCATGCGGCATTGTAAAGAGAACTTGAAACCCTAACCAATATATTGAGATCAAAATTGGTGATTCATCTTCTAACAAGTTCGAAATGGTGATCTAAGTTTGGTATAGTTGGCCATTCCCCTCCACTAGGAAAAAAAAGTAATTTCCCATTCTTTAGTATTTCTGACATAACTTTTTACTCCGGTCTCTGATTAAGATGATTCTTGATGCATTGTAAAGAATTCTTGAATCCCTAACCATTTTATTCACATCAAAAGTCATGAAAAATCCTCTAGCATGGGCTCTATTGTAACGCAAGTTTGGTGTAATAAGTAGTCCTCCTTTAAAATGAAATAGTATATCAGACATAACTTTTTCTCCCGAACCCGGATTGAGCTAACTCTTGCGGCATTGTAAAGAGAACTTGCAACCCTAACCAATATATTGAGATCAAAATTGGTGATTCATCTTCTAATAAGTTCGAAATGGTAATCTAAGTTTGGTATAGTTGGTCATTTCCCTCCACTAGGAAAAAAAAGTAATTTTCCATTCTTTAGTATTTCTGACATAACTTTTTACTCCGGTCTCTGATTAAGATGATTCTTGCTGCATTGTAAAGAATTCTTGAATCCCTAACCATTTTATTCACATCAAAAGTCATGAAAAATCCTCTAGCATGGGCTCTATTGTAACGCAAGTTTGGTGTAATAAGTAGTCCTCCTTTAAAATGAAATAGTATATCGGACATAACTTTTTCTCCCAAACTCGGATTGAGCTAACTCTTGCGGCATTGTAAAGAGAACTTGAAACCCTACCCAATATATTGAGATCAAAATTGGTGATTCATCTTCTAACAAGTTCGAAATGGTGATCTAAGTTTGGTATAGTTGGCCATTCCCCTCCACTAGGAAAATAATGTAATTTCCCATTCTTTAGTATTTCTGACATAACTGTTTACTCCGGTCTCTGATTAAGATGATTCTTGCTGCATTGTAAAGAATTCTTGAATCCCTAACCATTTTATTCACATCAAAAGTCATGAAAAATCCTCTAGCATGGGCTCTATTGTAACGCAAGTTTGGTGTAATAAGTAGTCCTCCTTTAAAATGAAATAGTATATCGGACATAACTTTTTCTCCCAAACTCGGATTGAGCTAACTCTTGCGGCATTGTAAAGAGAACTTGAAACCCTAACCAATATATTGAGATCAAAATTGGTGATTCATCTTCTAACAAGTTCGAAATGGTGATGGATGTTTGGTATAGTTGGCCATTCCCCTCCACTAGGAAAAAAATGTAATTTCCCATTCTTTAGTATTTCTGACATAATTTTTTACTCCGGTCTCTGATTAAGATGATTCTTGATGCATTGTAAAGAATTCTTGAATCCCTAACCATTTTATTCACATCAAAAGTCATGAAAAATCCTCTAGCATGGGCTCTATTGTAACGCAAGTTTGGTGTAATAAGTAGTCCTCCTTTAAAATGAAATAGTATATCGGACATAACTTTTTCTCCCGAACTCGGATTGAGCTAACTCTTGCGGCATTGTAAAGAGAACTTGAAACCCTAACCAATATATTGAGATCAAAATTGGTGATTGATCTTCTAAAAAGTTCGAAATGGTGATCTAAGTTTGGTATAGTTGGCCATTCCCCTCCACTAGGAAAAAAAAGTAATTTCCCATTCTTTAGTATTTCTGACATAACTTTTTACTCCGATCTCTGATTAAGATGATTCTTGTTGCATTGTAAAGAATTCTTGAATCCCTAACCATTTTATTCACATCAAAAGTCAGGAAAAATCCTCTAACATGGGCTCTATTGTAACGCAAGTTTGGTGTAATAAGTAGTCCTCCTTTAAAATGAAATAGTATATCGGACATAACTTTTTCTCCCGAACCCGGATTGAGCTAACTCTTGCGGCATTGTAAAGAGAACTTGAAACCCTACCCAATATATTGAGATCAAAATTGGTGATTCATCTTCTAACAAGTTCGAAATGGTGATCTAAGTTTGGTATAGTTGGCCATTCCCCTCCACTAGGAAAATAATGTAATTTCCCATTCTTTAGTATTTCTGACATAACTGTTTACTCCGGTCTCTGATTAAGATGATTCTTGCTGCATTGTAAAGAATTCTTGAATCCCTAACCATTTTATTCACATCAAAAGTCATGAAAAATCATCTAGCATGGGCTCTTTTGTAACGCAAGTTTGGTGTAATAAGTAATCCTCCTTTAAAATGAAATAGTATATCGGACATAACTTTTTCTCCCGAACTCGGATTGAGCTAACTCTTGCGGCATTGTAAAGAGAACTTGAAACCCTAACCAATATATTGAGATCAAAATTGGTGATTGATCTTCAAACAAGTTTGAAATGGTGATCTAAGTTTGGTATAGTTGGCCATTCCCCTACACTAGGAAAAAAAAGTAATTTCCCATTCTTTAGTATTTCTGACATAACTTTTTACTCCGGTCTCTGATTAAGATGATTCTTGATGCATTGTAAATAATTCTTGAATCCCTAACCATTTTATTCACATCAAAAGTCATGAAAAATCCTCTAGCATGGGCTCTATTGTAACGCAAGTTTGGTGTAATAAGTAGTCCTCCTTTAAAATGAAATAGTATATCGGACATAACTTTTTCTCCCGAACCCGGATTGAGCTAACTCTTGCGGCATTGTAAAGAGAACTTGAAACCCTACCCAATATATTGAGATCAAAATTGTTGATTCATCTTCTAACAAGTTCGAAATGGTGATCTAAGTTTGGTGTAGTTGGTCATTCCCCTCCACTAGGAAAATAATGTAATTTCCCATTCTTTAGTATTTCTGACATAACTTTTTACTCCGGTCTCTGATTAAGATGATTCTTAATGCATTGTAAAGAATTCTTGAATCCCTAACCATTTTATTCACATCAAAAGTCATGAAAAATCCTCTAGCATGGGCTCTATTGTAACGCAAGTTTGGTGTAATAAGTAGTCCTCCTTTAAAATGAAATAGTATATCGGACATAACTTTTTCTCCCGAACCCGGATTGAGCTAACTCTTGCGGCATTGTAAAGAGAACTTGAAACCCTAACCAATATATTGAGATCAAAATTGGTGATTCATCTTCTAACAAGTTCGAAATGGTGATCTAAGTTTGGTATAGTTGGCCATTCCCCTCCACTAGGAAAAAAAAGTAATTTCCCATTCTTTAGTATTTCTGACATAACTTTTTACTCCGGTCTCTGATTAAGATGATTCTTGATGCATTGTAAAGAATTCTTGAATCCCTAACCATTTTATTCACATCAAAAGTCATGAAAAATCCTCTAGCATGGGCTCTATTGTAACGCAAGTTTGGTGTAATAAGTAGTCCTCCTTTAAAATGAAATAGTATATCGGACATAACTTTTTCTCCCGAACGCGGATTGAGCAAACTGTTGCGGCATTGTAAAGAGAACTTGAAACCCTAACCAATATATTGAGATCAAAATTGGTGTTTCATCTTCTAACAAGTTCGAAATGGTGATCTAAGTTTGGTATAGTTGGCCATTCCCCTCCACTAGGAAAAAAAAGTAATTTCCCATTCTTTAGTATTTCTGACATAACTTTTTACTCCGGTCTCTGATTAAGATGATTCTTAATGCATTGTAAAGAATTCTTGAATCCCTAACCATTTTATTCACATCAAAAGTCATGAAAAATCCTCTAGCATGGGCTCTATTGTAACGCAAGTTTGGTGTAATAAGTAGTCCTCCTTTAAAATGAAATAGTATATCGGACATAACTTTTTCTCCCGAACCCGGATTGAGCTAACTCTTGCGGCATTGTAAAGAGAACTTGAAACCCTAACTAATATATTGAGATCAAAATTGGTGATTCATCTTCTAACAAGTTCGAAATGGTGATCTAAGTTTGGTATAGTTGGCCATTCCCCTCCACTAGGAAAAAAAAGTAATTTCCCATTCTTTAGTATTTCTGACATAACTTTTTACTCCGGTCTCTGATTAAGATGATTCTTGATGCATTGTAAAGAATTCTTGAATCCCTAACCATTTTATTCACATCAAAAGTCACGAAAAATCCTCTAGCATGGGCTCTATTGTAACGCAAGTTTGGTGTAATAAGTAGTCCTCCTTTAAAATGAAATAGTATATCGGACATAACTTTTTCTCCCGAACTCGGATTGAGCTAACTCATGCGGCATTGTAAAGAGAACTTGAAACCCTAACCAATATATTGAGATCAAAATTGGTGATTCATCTTCTAACAAGTTCGAAATGGTGATCTAAGTTTGGTATAGTTGGCCATTCCCCTCCACTAGGAAAAAAAAGTAATTTCCCATTCTTTAGTATTTCTGACATAACTTTTTACTCCGGTCTCTGATTAAGATGATTCTTGATGCATTGTAAAGAATTCTTGAATCCCTAACCATTTTATTCACATCAAAAGTCATGAAAAATCCTCTAGCATGGGCTCTATTGTAACGCAAGTTTGGTGTAATAAGTAGTCCTCCTTTAAAATGAAATAGTATATCGGACATAACTTTTTCTCCCGAACTCGGATTGAGCTAACTCTTGCGGCATTGTAAAGAGAACTTGAAACCCTAACCAATATATTGAGATCAAAATTGGTGATTCATCTTCTAACAAGTTCGAAATGGTGATCTAACTTTGGAATAGTTGGCCATTCCCCTCCACTAGGAAAAAAAAGTAATTTCCCATTCTTTAGTATTTCTGACATAACTTTTTACTCCGGTCTCTGATTAAGATGATTCTTGATGCATTGTAAAGAATTCTTGAATCCCTAACCATTTTATTCACATCAAAAGTCACGAAAAATCCTCTAGCATGGGCTCTATTGTAACGCAAGTTTGGTGTAATAAGTAGTCCTCCTTTAAAATGAAATAGTATATCGGACATAACTTTTTCTCCCGAACTCGGATTGAGCTAACTCATGCGGCATTGTAAAGAGAACTTGAAACCCTAACCAATATATTGAGATCAAAATTGGTGATTCATCTTCTAACAAGTTCGAAATGGTGATCTAAGTTTGGTATAGTTGGCCATTCCCCTCCACTAGGAAAAAAAAGTAATTTCCCATTCTTTAGTATTTCTGACATAACTTTTTACTCCGGTCTCTGATTAAGATGATTCTTGATGCATTGTAAAGAATTCTTGAATCCCTAACCATTTTATTCACATCAAAAGTCATGAAAAATCCTCTAGCATGGGCTCTATTGTAACGCAAGTTTGGTGTAATAAGTAGTCCTCCTTTAAAATGAAATAGTATATCGGACATAACTTTTTCTCCCGAACTCGGATTGAGCTAACTCTTGCGGCATTGTAAAGAGAACTTGAAACCCTAACCAATATATTGAGATCAAAATTGGTGATTCATCTTCTAACAAGTTCGAAATGGTGATCTAACTTTGGAATAGTTGGCCATTCCCCTCCACTAGGAAAAAAAAGTAATTTCCCATTCTTTAGTATTTCTGACATAACTTTTTACTCCGGTCTCTGATTAAGATGATTCTTGATGCATTGTAAAGAATTCTTGAATCCCTAACCATTTTATTCACATCAAAAGTCATGAAAAATCCTCTAGCATGGGCTCTATTGTAACGCAAGTTTGGTGTAATAAGTAGTCCTCCTTTAAAATGAAATAGTATATCGGACATAACTTTTTCTCCCGAACCCGGATTGAGCTAACTCTTGCGGCATTGTAAAGAGAACTTGAAACCCTAACCAATATATTGAGATCAAAATTGGTGATTCATCTTCTAACAAGTTCGAAATGGTGATCTAAGTTTGGTATAGTTGGCTATTCCCCTCCACTAGGAAAAAAAAGTAATTTCCCATTCTTTAGTATTTCTGACATAACTTTTTACTCCGGTCTCTAATTAAGATGATTCTTGATGCATTGTAAAGAATTCTTGAATCCCTAACCATTTTATTCACATCAAAAGTCATGAAAAATCCTCTAGCATTGGCTCTATTGTAACGCAAGTTTGGTGTAATAAGTAGTCCTCCTTTAAAATGAAATAGTATATCGGACATAACTTTTTCTCCCGAACCCGGATTGAGCTAACTCTTGCGGCATTGTAAAGAGAACATGAAACCCTAACCAATATATTAAGATCAAAATTGGTGATTCATCTTCTAACAAGTTCGAAATGGTGATCTAATTTGGTATAGTTGGCCATTCCCCTCCACTAGGAAAAAAAAAGTAATTTCCCATTCTTTAGTATTTCTGACATAACTTTTTACTCCGGTCTCTGATTAAGATGATTCTTGCTGCATTGTAAAGAATTCTTGAATCCCTAACCATTTTATTCACATCAAAAGTCATGAAAAATCCTCTAGCATGGGCTCTATTGTAACGCAAGTTTGGTGTAATAAGTAGTCCTCCTTTAAAATGAAATAGTATATCGGACATAACTTTTTCTCCCAAACTCGGATTGAGCTAACTCTTGCGGCATTGTAAAGAGAACTTGAAACCCTAACCAATATATTGAGATCAAAATTGGTGATTCATCTTCTAACAAGTTCGAAATGGTGATGGATGTTTGGTATAGTTGGCCATTCCCCTCCACTAGGAAAAAAATGTAATTTCCCATTCTTTAGTATTTCTGACATAATTTTTTACTCCGGTCTCTGATTAAGATGATTCTTGATGCATTGTAAAGAATTCTTGAATCCCTAACCATTTTATTCACATCAAAAGTCATGAAAAATCCTCTAGCATGGGCTCTATTGTAACGCAAGTTTGGTGTAATAAGTAGTCCTCCTTTAAAATGAAATAGTATATCAGACATAACTTTTTCTCCCGAACCCGGATTGAGCTAACTCTTGCGGCATTGTAAAGAGAACTTGAAACCCTAACCAATATATTGAGATCAAAATTGGTGATTCATCTTCTAATAAGTTCGAAATGGTAATCTAAGTTTGGTATAGTTGGTCATTTCCCTCCACTAGGAAAAAAAAGTAATTTCCCATTCTTTAGTATTTCTGACATAACTTTTTACTCCGGTCTCTGATTAAGATGATTCTTGCTGCATTGTAAAGAATTCTTGAATCCCTAACCATTTTATTCACATCAAAATTCATGAAAAATCCTCTAGCATGGGCTCTATTGTAACGCAAGTTTGGTGTAATAAGTAGTCCTCCTTTAAAATGAAATAGTATATCGGACATAACTTTTTCTCCCGAACTCGGATTGAGCTAACTCTTGCGGCATTGTAAAGAGAACTTGAAACCCTAACCAATATATTGAGATCAAAATTGGTGATTGATCTTCTAAAAAGTTCGAAATGGTGATCTAAGTTTGGTATAGTTGGCCATTCCCCTCCACTAGGAAAAAAAAGTAATTTCCCATTCTTTAGTATTTCTGACATAACTTTTTACTCCGATCTCTGATTAAGATGATTCTTGTTGCATTGTAAAGAATTCTTGAATCCCTAACCATTTTATTCACATCAAAAGTCAGGAAAAATCCTCTAACATGGGCTCTATTGTAACGCAAGTTTGGTGTAATAAGTAGTCCTCCTTTAAAATGAAATAGTATATCGGACATAACTTTTTCTCCCGAACCCGGATTGAGCTAACTCTTGCGGCATTGTAAAGAGAACTTGAAACCCTACCCAATATATTGAGATCAAAATTGGTGATTCATCTTCTAACAAGTTCGAAATGGTGATCTAAGTTTGGTATAGTTGGCCATTCCCCTCCACTAGGAAAATAATGTAATTTCCCATTCTTTAGTATTTCTGACATAACTGTTTACTCCGGTCTCTGATTAAGATGATTCTTGCTGCATTGTAAAGAATTCTTGAATCCCTAACCATTTTATTCACATCAAAAGTCATGAAAAATCATCTAGCATGGGCTCTATTGTAACGCAAGTTTGGTGTAATAAGTAGTCCTCCTTTAAAATGAAATAGTATATCGGACATAACTTTTTCTCCCGAACTCGGATTGAGCTAACTCTTGCGGCATTGTAAAGAGAACTTGAAACCCTAACCAATATATTGAGATCAAAATTGGTGATTCATCTTCTAACAAGTTCGAAATGGTGATCTAAGTTTGGTATAGTTGGCTATTCCCCTCCACTAGGAAAAAAAAGTAATTTCCCATTCTTTAGTATTTCTGACATAACTTTTTACTCCGGTCTCTAATTAAGATGATTCTTGATGCATTGTAAAGAATTCTTGAATCCCTAACCATTTTATTCACATCAAAAGTCATGAAAAATCCTCTAGCATTGGCTCTATTGTAACGCAAGTTTGGTGTAATAAGTAGTCCTCCTTTAAAATGAAATAGTATATCGGACATAACTTTTTCTCCCGAACCCGGATTGAGCTAACTCTTGCGGCATTGTAAAGAGAACATGAAACCCTAACCAATATATTAAGATCAAAATTGGTGATTCATCTTCTAACAAGTTCGAAATGGTGATCTAATTTGGTATAGTTGGCCATTCCCCTCCACTAGGAAAAAAAAAGTAATTTCCCATTCTTTAGTATTTCTGACATAACTTTTTACTCCGGTCTCTGATTAAGATGATTCTTGCTGCATTGTAAAGAATTCTTGAATCCCTAACCATTTTATTCACATCAAAAGTCATGAAAAATCCTCTAGCATGGGCTCTATTGTAACGCAAGTTTGGTGTAATAAGTAGTCCTCCTTTAAAATGAAATAGTATATCGGACATAACTTTTTCTCCCAAACTCGGATTGAGCTAACTCTTGCGGCATTGTAAAGAGAACTTGAAACCCTAACCAATATATTGAGATCAAAATTGGTGATTCATCTTCTAACAAGTTCGAAATGGTGATGGATGTTTGGTATAGTTGGCCATTCCCCTCCACTAGGAAAAAAATGTAATTTCCCATTCTTTAGTATTTCTGACATAATTTTTTACTCCGGTCTCTGATTAAGATGATTCTTGATGCATTGTAAAGAATTCTTGAATCCCTAACCATTTTATTCACATCAAAAGTCATGAAAAATCCTCTAGCATGGGCTCTATTGTAACGCAAGTTTGGTGTAATAAGTAGTCCTCCTTTAAAATGAAATAGTATATCAGACATAACTTTTTCTCCCGAACCCGGATTGAGCTAACTCTTGCGGCATTGTAAAGAGAACTTGAAACCATAACCAATATATTGAGATCAAAATTGGTGATTCATCTTCTAATAAGTTCGAAATGGTAATCTAAGTTTGGTATAGTTGGTCATTTCCCTCCACTAGGAAAAAAAAGTAATTTCCCATTCTTTAGTATTTCTGACATAACTTTTTACTCCGGTCTCTGATTAAGATGATTCTTGCTGCATTGTAAAGAATTCTTGAATCCCTAACCATTTTATTCACATCAAAAGTCATGAAAAATCCTCTAGCATGGGCTCTATTGTAACGCAAGTTTGGTGTAATAAGTAGTCCTCCTTTAAAATGAAATAGTATATCGGACATAACTTTTTCTCCCGAACTCGGATTGAGCTAACTCTTGCGGCATTGTAAAGAGAACTTGAAACCCTAACCAATATATTGAGATCAAAATTGGTGATTGATCTTCTAAAAAGTTCGAAATGGTGATCTAAGTTTGGTATAGTTGGCCATTCCCCTCCACTAGGAAAAAAAAGTAATTTCCCATTCTTTAGTATTTCTGACATAACTTTTTACTCCGATCTCTGATTAAGATGATTCTTGTTGCATTGTAAAGAATTCTTGAATCCCTAACCATTTTATTCACATCAAAAGTCAGGAAAAATCCTCTAAAATGGGCTCTATTGTAACGCAAGTTTGGTGTAATAAGTAGTCCTCCTTTAAAATGAAATAGTATATCGGACATAACTTTTTCTCCCGAACCCGGATTGAGCTAACTCTTGCGGCATTGTAAAGAGAACTTGAAACCCTACCCAATATATTGAGATCAAAATTGGTGATTCATCTTCTAACAAGTTCGAAATGGTGATCTAAGTTTGGTATAGTTGGCCATTCCCCTCCACTAGGAAAATAATGTAATTTCCCATTCTTTAGTATTTCTGACATAACTGTTTACTCCGGTCTCTGATTAAGATGATTCTTGCTGCATTGTAAAGAATTCTTGAATCCCTAACCATTTTATTCACATCAAAAGTCATGAAAAATCATCTAGCATGGGCTCTATTGTAACGCAAGTTTGGTGTAATAAGTAGTCCTCCTTTAAAATGAAATAGTATATCGGACATAACTTTTTCTCCCGAACTCGGATTGAGCTAACTCTTGCGGCATTGTAAAGAGAACTTGAAATCCTAACCAATATATTGAGATCAAAATTGGTGATTGATCTTCAAACAAGTTTGAAATGGTGATCTAAGTTTGGTATAGTTGGCCATTCCCCTACACTAGGAAAAAAAAGTAATTTCCCATTCTTTAGTATTTCTGACATAACTTTTTACTCCGGTCTCTGATTAAGATGATTCTTGATGCATTGTAAATAATTCTTGAATCCCTAACCATTTTATTCACATCAAAAGTCATGAAAAATCCTCTAGCATGGGCTCTATTGTAACGCAAGTTTGGTGTAATAAGTAGTCCTCCTTTAAAATGAAATAGTATATCGGACATAACGTTTTCTCCCGAACCCGGATTGAGCTAACTCTTGCGGCATTGTAAAGAGAACTTGAAACCCTACCCAATATATTGAGATCAAAATTGTTGATTCATCTTCTAACAAGTTCGAAATGGTGATCTAAGTTTGGTGTAGTTGGTCATTCCCCTCCACTAGGAAAATAATGTAATTTCCCATTCTTTAGTATTTCTGACATAACTTTTTACTCCGGTCTCTGATTAAGATGATTCTTAATGCATTGTAAAGAATTCTTGAATCCCTAACCATTTTATTCACATCAAAAGTCATGAAAAATCCTCTAGCATGGGCTCTATTGTAACGCAAGTTTGGTGTAATAAGTAGTCCTCCTTTAAAATGAAATAGTATATCGGACATAACTTTTTCTCCCGAACCCGGATTGAGCTAACTCTTGCGGCATTGTAAAGAGAACTTGAAACCCTAACCAATATATTGAGATCAAAATTGGTGATTCATCTTCTAACAAGTTCGAAATGGTGATCTAAGTTTGGTATAGTTGGCCATTCCCCTCCACTAGGAAAAAAAAGTAATTTCCCATTCTTTAGTATTTCTGACATAACTTTTTACTCCGGTCTCTGATTAAGATGATTCTTGATGCATTGTAAAGAATTCTTGAATCCCTAACCATTTTATTCACATCAAAAGTCATGAAAAATCCTCTAGCATGGGCTCTATTGTAACGCAAGTTTGGTGTAATAAGTAGTCCTCCTTTAAAATGAAATAGTATATCGGACATAACTTTTTCTCCCGAACTCGGATTGAGCAAACTGTTGCGGCATTGTAAAGAGAACTTGAAACCCTAACCAATATATTGAGATCAAAATTGGTGTTTCATCTTCTAACAAGTTCGAAATGGTGATCTAAGTTTGGTATAGTTGGCCATTCCCCTCCACTAGGAAAAAAAAGTAATTTCCCATTCTTTAGTATTTCTGACATAACTTTTTACTCCGGTCTCTGATTAAGATGATTCTTAATGCATTGTAAAGAATTCTTGAATCCCTAACCATTTTATTCACATCAAAAGTCATGAAAAATCCTCTAGCATGGGCTCTATTGTAACGCAAGTTTGGTGTAATAAGTAGTCCTCCTTTAAAATGAAATAGTATATCGGACATAACTTTTTCTCCCGAACCCGGATTGAGCTAACTCTTGCGGCATTGTAAAGAGAACTTGAAACCCTAACCAATATATTGAGATCAAAATTGGTGATTCATTTTCTAACAAGTTCGAAATGGTGATCTAAGTTTGGTATAGTTGGCCATTCCCCTCCACTAGGAAAAAAAAGTAATTTCCCATTCTTTAGTATTTCTGACATAACTTTTTACTCCGGTCTCTGATTAAGATGATTCTTGATGCATTGTAAAGAATTCTTGAATCCCTAACCATTTTATTCACATCAAAAGTCAGGAAAAATCCTCTAACATGGGCTCTATTGTAACGCAAGTTTGGTGTAATAAGTAGTCCTCCTTTAAAATGAAATAGTATATCGGACATAACTTTTTCTCCCGAACCCGGATTGAGCTAACTCTTGCGGCATTGTAAAGAGAACTTGAAACCCTACCCAATATATTGAGATCAAAATTGGTGATTCATCTTCTAACAAGTTCGAAATGGTGATCTAAGTTTGGTATAGTTGGCCATTCCCCTCCACTAGGAAAATAATGTAATTTCCCATTCTTTAGTATTTCTGACATAACTGTTTACTCCGGTCTCTGATTAAGATGATTCTTGCTGCATTGTAAAGAATTCTTGAATCCCTAACCATTTTATTCAGATCAAAAGTCATGAAAAATCATCTAGCATGGGCTCTATTGTAACGCAAGTTTGGTGTAATAAGTAGTCCTCCTTTAAAATGAAATAGTATATCGGACATAACTTTTTCTCCCGAACTCGGATTGAGCTAACTCTTGCGGCATTGTAAAGAGAACTTGAAACCCTAACCAATATATTGAGATCAAAATTGGTGATTGATCTTCAAACAAGTTTGAAATGGTGATCTAAGTTTGGTATAGTTGGCCATTCCCCTACACTAGGAAAAAAAAGTAATTTCCCATTCTTTAGTATTTCTGACATAACTTTTTACTCCGGTCTCTGATTAAGATGATTCTTGATGCATTGTAAATAATTCTTGAATCCCTAACCATTTTATTCACATCAAAAGTCATGAAAAATCCTCTAGCATGGGCTCTATTGTAACGCAAGTTTGGTGTAATAAGTAGTCCTCCTTTAAAATGAAATAGTATATCGGACATAACGTTTTCTCCCGAACCCGGATTGAGCTAACTCTTGCGGCATTGTAAAGAGAACTTGAAACCCTACCCAATATATTGAGATCAAAATTGTTGATTCATCTTCTAACAAGTTCGAAATGGTGATCTAAGTTTGGTGTAGTTGGTCATTCCCCTCCACTAGGAAAATAATGTAATTTCCCATTCTTTAGTATTTCTGACATAACTTTTTACTCCGGTCTCTGATTAAGATGATTCTTAATGCATTGTAAAGAATTCTTGAATCCCTAACCATTTTATTCACATCAAAAGTCATGAAAAATCCTCTAGCATGGGCTCTATTGTAACGCAAGTTTGGTGTAATAAGTAGTCCTCCTTTAAAATGATATAGTATATCGGACATAACTTTTTCTCCCGAACCCGGATTGAGCTAACTCTTGCGGCATTGTAAAGAGAACTTGAAACCCTAACCAATATATTGAGATCAAAATTGGTGATTCATCTTCTAACAAGTTCGAAATGGTGATCTAAGTTTGGTATAGTTGGCCATTCCCCTCCACTAGGAAAAAAAAGTAATTTCCCATTCTTTAGTATTTCTGACATAACTTTTTACTCCGGTCTCTGATTAAGATGATTCTTGATGCATTGTAAAGAATTCTTGAATCCCTAACCATTTTATTCACATCAAAAGTCATGAAAAATCCTCTAGCATGGGCTCTATTGTAACGCAAGTTTGGTGTAATAAGTAGTCCTCCTTTAAAATGAAATAGTATATCGGACATAACTTTTTCTCCCGAACTCGGATTGAGCAAACTGTTGCGGCATTGTAAAGAGAACTTGAAACCCTAACCAATATATTGAGATCAAAATTGGTGTTTCATCTTCTAACAAGTTCGAAATGGTGATCTAAGTTTGGTATAGTTGGCCATTCCCCTCCACTAGGAAAAAAAAGTAATTTCCCATTCTTTAGTATTTCTGACATAACTTTTTACTCCGGTCTCTGATTAAGATGATTCTTAATGCATTGTAAAGAATTCTTGAATCCCTAACCATTTTATTCACATCAAAAGTCATGAAAAATCCTCTAGCATGGGCTCTATTGTAACGCAAGTTTGGTGTAATAAGTAGTCCTCCTTTAAAATGAAATAGTATATCGGACATAACTTTTTCTCCCGAACCCGGATTGAGCTAACTCTTGCGGCATTGTAAAGAGAACTTGAAACCCTAACTAATATATTGAGATCAAAATTGGTGATTCATCTTCTAACAAGTTCGAAATGGTGATCTAAGTTTGGTATAGTTGGCCATTCCCCTCCACTAGGAAAAAAAAGTAATTTCCCATTCTTTAGTATTTCTGACATAACTTTTTACTCCGGTCTCTGATTAAGATGATTCTTGATGCATTGTAAAGAATTCTTGAATCCCTAACCATTTTATTCACATCAAAAGTCACGAAAAATCCTCTAGCATGGGCTCTATTGTAACGCAAGTTTGGTGTAATAAGTAGTCCTCCTTTAAAATGAAATAGTATATCGGACATAACTTTTTCTCCCGAACTCGGATTGAGCTAACTCATGCGGCATCGTAAAGAGAACTTGAAACCCTAACCAATATATTGAGATCAAAATTGGTGATTCATCTTCTAACAAGTTCGAAATGGTGATCTAAGTTTGGTATAGTTGGCCATTCCCCTCCACTAGGAAAAAAAAGTAATTTCCCATTCTTTAGTATTGCTGACATAACTTTTTACTCCGGTCTCTGATTAAGATGATTCTTGATGCATTGTAAAGAATTCTTGAATCCCTAACCATTTTGATCACATCAAAAGTCATGAAAAATCCTCTAGCATGGGCTCTATTGTAACGCAAGTTTGGTGTAATAAGTAGTCCTCCTTTAAAATGAAATAGTATATCGGACATAACTTTTTCTCCCGAACTCGGATTGAGCTAACTCTTGCGGCATTGTAAAGAGAACTTGAAACCCTAACCAATATATTGAGATCAAAATTGGTGATTCATCTTCTAACAAGTTCGAAATGGTGATCTAACTTTGGAATAGTTGGCCATTCCCCTCGACTAGGAAAAAAAAGTAATTTCCCATTCTTTAGTATTTCTGACATAACTTTTTACTCCGGTCTCTGATTAAGATGATTCTTGATGCATTGTAAAGAATTCTTGAATCCCTAACCATTTTATTCACATCAAAAGTCTTGAAAAATCCTCTAGCATGGGCTCTATTGTAACGCAAGTTTGGTGTAATAAGTAGTCCTCCTTTAAAATGAAATAGTATATCGGACATAACTTTTTCTCCCGAACCCGGATTGAGCTAACTCTTGCGGCATTGTAAAGAGAACTTGAAACCCTAACCAATATATTGAGATCAAAATTGGTGATTCATCTTCTAACAAGTTCGAAATGGTGATCTAAGTTTGGTATAGTTGGTCATTCCCCTCCACTAGGAAAAAAAAGTAATTTCCCATTCTTTAGTATTTCTGACATAACTTTTTACTCCGGTCTCTGATTAAGATGATTCTTAATGCATTGTAATGAATTCTTGAATCCCTAACCATTTTATTCACATCAAAAGTCATGAAAAATCCTCTAGCATGGGCTCTATTGTAACGCAAGTTTGGTGTAATAAGTAGTCCTCCTTTAAAATGAAATAGTATATCGGACATAACTTTTTCTCCCGAACCCGGATTGAGCTAACTCTTGCGGCATTGTAAAGAGAACTTGAAACCCTAACCAATATATTGAGATCAAAATTGGTGATTCATCTTCTAACAAGTTCGAAATGGTGATCTAAGTTTGGTATAGTTGGCCATTCCCCTCCACTAGGAAAAAAATGTAATTTCCCATTCTTTAGTATTTCTGACATAACTTTTTACTCCGGTCTCTGATTAAGATGATTCTTGATGCATTGTAAAGAATTCTTGAATCCCTAACCATTTTATTCACATCAAAAGTCTTGAAAAATCCTCTAGCATGGGCTCTATTGTAACGCAAGTTTGGTGTAATAAGTAGTCCTCCTTTAAAATGAAATAGTATATCGGACATAACTTTTTCTCCCGAACCCGGATTGAGCTAACTCTTGCGGCATTGTAAAGAGAACTTGAAACCCTAACCAATATATTGAGATCAAAATTGGTGATTCATCTTCTAACAAGTTCGAAATGGTGATCTAAGTTTGGTATAGTTGGCCATTCCCCTCCACTAGGAAAAAAAAGTAATTTCCCATTCTTTAGTATTTCTGACATAACTTTTTACTCCGGTCTCTGATTAAGATGATTCTTGATGCATTGTAAAGAATTCTTGAATCCCTAACCATTTTATTCACATCAAAAGTCACGAAAAATCCTCTAGCATGGGCTCTATTGTAACGCAAGTTTGGTGTAATAAGTAGTCCTCCTTTAAAATGAAATAGTATATCGGACATAACTTTTTCTCCCGAACTCGGATTGAGCTAACTCATGCGGCATTGTAAAGAGAACTTGAAACCCTAACCAATATATTGAGATCAAAATTGGTGATTCATCTTCTAACAAGTTCGAAATGGTGATCTAAGTTTGGTATAGTTGGCCATTCCCCTCCACTAGGAAAAAAAAGTAATTTCCCATTCTTTAGTATTTCTGACATAACTTTTTACTCCGGTCTCTGATTAAGATGATTCTTGATGCATTGTAAAGAATTCTTGAATCCCTAACCATTTTATTCACATCAAAAGTCATGAAAAATCCTCTAGCATGGGCTCTATTGTAACGCAAGTTTGGTGTAATAAGTAGTCCTCCTTTAAAATGAAATAGTATATCGGACATAACTTTTTCTCCCGAACTCGGATTGAGCTAACTCTTGCGGCATTGTAAAGAGAACTTGAAACCCTAACCAATATATTGAGATCAAAATTGGTGATTCATCTTCTAACAAGTTCGAAATGGTGATCTAACTTTGGAATAGTTGGCCATTCCCCTCCACTAGGAAAAAAAAGTAATTTCCCATTCTTTAGTATTTCTGACATAACTTTTTACTCCGGTCTCTGATTAAGATGATTCTTGATGCATTGTAAAGAATTCTTGAATCCCTAACCATTTTATTCACATCAAAAGTCTTGAAAAATCCTCTAGCATGGGCTCTATTGTAACGCAAGTTTGGTGTAATAAGTAGTCCTCCTTTAAAATGAAATAGTATATCGGACATAACTTTTTCTCCCGAACCCGGATTGAGCTAACTCTTGCGGCATTGTAAAGAGAACTTGAAACCCTAACCAATATATTGAGATCAAAATTGGTGATTCATCTTCTAACAAGTTCGAAATGGTGATCTAAGTTTGGTATAGTTGGTCATTCCCCTCCACTAGGAAAAAAAAGTAATTTCCCATTCTTTAGTATTTCTGACATAACTTTTTACTCCGGTCTCTGATTAAGATGATTCTTAATGCATTGTAAAGAATTCTTGAATCCCTAACCATTTTATTCACATCAAAAGTCATGAAAAATCCTCTAGCATGGGCTCTATTGTAACGCAAGTTTGGTGTAATAAGTAGTCCTCCTTTAAAATGAAATAGTATATCGGACATAACTTTTTCTCCCGAACCCGGATTGAGCTAACTCTTGCGGCATTGTAAAGAGAACTTGAAACCCTAACCAATATATTGAGATCAAAATTGGTGATTCATCTTCTAACAAGTTCGAAATGGTGATCTAAGTTTGGTATAGTTGGCCATTCCCCTCCACTAGGAAAAAAATGTAATTTCCCATTCTTTAGTATTTCTGACATAACTTTTTACTCCGGTCTCTGATTAAGATGATTCTTGATGCATTGTAAAGAATTCTTGAATCCCTAACCATTTTATTCACATCAAAAGTCTTGAAAAATCCTCTAGCATGGGCTCTATTGTAACGCAAGTTTGGTGTAATAAGTAGTCCTCCTTTAAAATGAAATAGTATATCGGACATAACTTTTTCTCCCGAACCCGGATTGAGCTAACTCTTGCGGCATTGTAAAGAGAACTTGAAACCCTAACCAATATATTGAGATCAAAATTGGTGATTCATCTTCTAACAAGTTCGAAATGGTGATCTAAGTTTGGTATAGTTGGTCATTCCCCTCCACTAGGAAAAAAAAGTAATTTCCCATTCTTTAGTATTTCTGACATAACTTTTTACTCCGGTCTCTGATTAAGATGATTCTTAATGCATTGTAAAGAATTCTTGAATCCCTAACCATTTTATTCACATCAAAAGTCATGAAAAATCCTCTAGCATGGGCTCTATTGTAACGCAAGTTTGGTGTAATAAGTAGTCCTCCTTTAAAATGAAATAGTATATCGGACATAACTTTTTCTCCCGAACCCGGATTGAGCTAACTCTTGCGGCATTGTAAAGAGAACTTGAAACCCTAACCAATATATTGAGATCAAAATTGGTGATTCATCTTCTAACAAGTTCGAAATGGTGATCTAAGTTTGGTATAGTTGGCCATTCCCCTCCACTAGGAAAAAAATGTAATTTCCCATTCTTTAGTATTTCTGACATAACTTTTTACTCCGGTCTCTGATTAAGATGATTCTTGATGCATTGTAAAGAATTCTTGAATCCCTAACCATTTTATTCACATCAAAAGTCTTGAAAAATCCTCTAGCATGGGCTCTATTGTAACGCAAGTTTGGTGTAATAAGTAGTCCTCCTTTAAAATGAAATAGTATATCGGACATAACTTTTTCTCCCGAACCCGGATTGAGCTAACTCTTGCGGCATTGTAAAGAGAACTTGAAACCCTAACCAATATATTGAGATCAAAATTGGTGATTCATCTTCTAACAAGTTCGAAATGGTGATCTAAGTTTGGTATAGTTGGTCATTCCCCTCCACTAGGAAAAAAAAGTAATTTCCCATTCTTTAGTATTTCTGACATAACTTTTTACTCCGGTCTCTGATTAAGATGATTCTTAATGCATTGTAAAGAATTCTTGAATCCCTAACCATTTTATTCACATCAAAAGTCATGAAAAATCCTCTAGCATGGGCTCTATTGTAACGCAAGTTTGGTGTAATAAGTAGTCCTCCTTTAAAATGAAATAGTATATCGGACATAACTTTTTCTCCCGAACCCGGATTGAGCTAACTCTTGCGGCATTGTAAAGAGAACTTGAAACCCTAACCAATATATTGAGATCAAAATTGGTGATTCATCTTCTAACAAGTTCGAAATGGTGATCTAAGTTTGGTATAGTTGGCCATTCCCCTCCACTAGGAAAAAAATGTAATTTTCCATTCTTTAGTATTTCTGACATAACTTTTTACTCCGGTCTCTGATTAAGATGATTCTTGCTGCATTGTAAAGAATTCTTGAATCCCTAACCATTTTATTCACATCAAAAGTCATGAAAAATCCTCTAGCATGGGCTCTATTGTAACGCAAGTTTGGTGTAATAAGTAGTCCTCCTTTAAAATGAAATAGTATATCGAACATAAATTTTTCTCCCGAACCCGGATAGAGCTAACTCTTGCGGCATTGTAAAGAGAACTTGAAACCCTAACCAATATATTGAGATCAAAAATTGGTGATTCATCTTCTAACAAGTTCGAAATGGTGATCTAAGTTTGGTATAGTTGGCCATTCCCCTCCACTAGGAAAAAAAAGTAATTTCCCATTCTTTAGTATTTCTGACATAACTTTTTACTCCGCTCTCTGATTAAGATGATTCTTGATGCATTGTAAAGAATTCTTGAATCCCTAACCATTTTATTCACATCAAAAGTCACGAAAAATCCTCTAGCATGGGCTCTATTGTAACGCAAGTTTGGTGTAATAAGTAGTCCTCCTTTAAAATGAAATAGTATATCGGACATAACTTTTTCTCCCGAACTCGGATTGAGCTAACTCATGCGGCATTGTAAAGAGAACTTGAAACCCTAACCAATATATTGAGATCAAAATTGGTGATTCATCTTCTAACAAGTTCGAAATGGTGATCTAAGTTTGGTATAGTTGGCCATTCCCCTCCACTAGGAAAAAAAAGTAATTTCCCATTCTTTAGTATTTCTGACATAACTTTTTACTCCGGTCTCTGATTAAGATGATTCTTGATGCATTGTAAAGAATTCTTGAATCCCTAACCATTTTATTCACATCAAAAGTCATGAAAAATCCTCTAGCATGGGCTCTATTGTAACGCAAGTTTGGTGTAATAAGTAGTCCTCCTTTAAAATGAAATAGTATATCGGACATAACTTTTTCTCCCGAACTCGGATTGAGCTAACTCTTGCGGCATTGTAAAGAGAACTTGAAACCCTAACCAATATATTGAGATCAAAATTGGTGATTCATCTTCTAACAAGTTCGAAATGGTGATCTAACTTTGGAATAGTTGGCCATTCCCCTCCACTAGGAAAAAAAAGTAATTTCCCATTCTTTAGTATTTCTGACATAACTTTTTACTCCGGTCTCTGATTAAGATGATTCTTGATGCATTGTAAAGAATTCTTGAATCCCTAACCATTTTATTCACATCAAAAGTCTTGAAAAATCCTCTAGCATGGGCTCTATTGTAACGCAAGTTTGGTGTAATAAGTAGTCCTCCTTTAAAATGAAATAGTATATCGGACATAACTTTTTCTCCCGAACTCGGATTGAGCTAACTCATGCGGCATTGTAAAGAGAACTTGAAACCCTAACCAATATATTGAGATCAAAATTGGTGATTCATCTTCTAACAAGTTCGAAATGGTGATCTAAGTTTGGTATAGTTGGCCATTCCCCTCCACTAGGAAAAAAAAGTAATTTCCCATTCTTTAGTATTTCTGACATAACTTTTTACTCCGGTCTCTGATTAAGATGATTCTTGATGCATTGTAAAGAATTCTTGAATCCCTAACCATTTTATTCACATCAAAAGTCATGAAAAATCCTCTAGCATGGGCTCTATTGTAACGCAAGTTTGGTGTAATAAGTAGTCCTCCTTTAAAATGAAATAGTATATCGGACATAACTTTTTCTCCCGAACTCGGATTGAGCTAACTCTTGCGGCATTGTAAAGAGAACTTGAAACCCTAACCAATATATTGAGATCAAAATTGGTGATTCATCTTCTAACAAGTTCGAAATGGTGATCTAACTTTGGAATAGTTGGCCATTCCCCTCCACTAGGAAAAAAAAGTAATTTCCCATTCTTTAGTATTTCTGACATAACTTTTTACTCCGGTCTCTGATTAAGATGATTCTTGATGCATTGTAAAGAATTCTTGAATCCCTAACCATTTTATTCACATCAAAAGTCTTGAAAAATCCTCTAGCATGGGCTCTATTGTAACGCAAGTTTGGTGTAATAAGTAGTCCTCCTTTAAAATGAAATAGTATATCGGACATAACTTTTTCTCCCGAACCCGGATTGAGCTAACTCTTGCGGCATTGTAAAGAGAACTTGAAACCCTAACCAATATATTGAGATCAAAATTGGTGATTCATCTTCTAACAAGTTCGAAATGGTGATCTAAGTTTGGTATAGTTGGTCATTCCCCTCCACTAGGAAAAAAAAGTAATTTCCCATTCTTTAGTATTTCTGACATAACTTTTTACTCCGGTCTCTGATTAAGATGATTCTTAATGCATTGTAAAGAATTCTTGAATCCCTAACCATTTTATTCACATCAAAAGTCATGAAAAATCCTCTAGCATGGGCTCTATTGTAACGCAAGTTTGGTGTAATAAGTAGTCCTCCTTTAAAATGAAATAGTATATCGGACATAACTTTTTCTCCCGAACCCGGATTGAGCTAACTCTTGCGGCATTGTAAAGAGAACTTGAAACCCTAACCAATATATTGAGATCAAAATTGGTGATTCATCTTCTAACAAGTTCGAAATGGTGATCTAAGTTTGGTATAGTTGGCCATTCCCCTCCACTAGGAAAAAAATGTAATTTCCCATTCTTTAGTATTTCTGACATAACTTTTTACTCCGGTCTCTGATTAAGATGATTCTTGATGCATTGTAAAGAATTCTTGAATCCCTAACCATTTTATTCACATCAAAAGTCTTGAAAAATCCTCTAGCATGGGCTCTATTGTAACGCAAGTTTGGTGTAATAAGTAGTCCTCCTTTAAAATGAAATAGTATATCGGACATAACTTTTTCTCCCGAACCCGGATTGAGCTAACTCTTGCGGCATTGTAAAGAGAACTTGAAACCCTAACCAATATATTGAGATCAAAATTGGTGATTCATCTTCTAACAAGTTCGAAATGGTGATCTAAGTTTGGTATAGTTGGTCATTCCCCTCCACTAGGAAAAAAAAGTAATTTCCCATTCTTTAGTATTTCTGACATAACTTTTTACTCCGGTCTCTGATTAAGATGATTCTTAATGCATTGTAAAGAATTCTTGAATCCCTAACCATTTTATTCACATCAAAAGTCATGAAAAATCCTCTAGCATGGGCTCTATTGTAACGCAAGTTTGGTGTAATAAGTAGTCCTCCTTTAAAATGAAATAGTATATCGGACATAACTTTTTCTCCCGAACCCGGATTGAGCTAACTCTTGCGGCATTGTAAAGAGAACTTGAAACCCTAACCAATATATTGAGATCAAAATTGGTGATTCATCTTCTAACAAGTTCGAAATGGTGATCTAAGTTTGGTATAGTTGGCCATTCCCCTCCACTAGGAAAAAAATGTAATTTCCCATTCTTTAGTATTTCTGACATAACTTTTTACTCCGGTCTCTGATTAAGATGATTCTTGCTGCATTGTAAAGAATTCTTGAATCCCTAACCATTTTATTCACATCAAAAGTCATGAAAAATCCTCTAGCATGGGCTCTATTGTAACGCAAGTTTGGTGAAATAAGTAGTCCTCCTTTAAAATGAATTAGTATATCGAACATAAATTTTTCTCCCGAACCCGGATTGAGCTAACTCTTGCGGCATTGTAAAGAGAACTTGAAACCCTAACCAATATATTGAGATCAAAATTGGTGATTCATCTTCTAACAAGTTCGAAATGGTGATCTAAGTTTGGTATAGTTGGCCATTCCCCTCCACTAGGAAAAAAAAGTAATTTCCCATTCTTTAGTATTTCTGACATAACTTTTTACTCCGGTCTCTGATTAAGATGATTCTTGATGCATTGTAAAGAATTCTTGAATCCCTAACCATTTTATTCACATCAAAAGTCACGAAAAATCCTCTAGCATGGGCTCTATTGTAACGCAAGTTTGGTGTAATAAGTAGTCCTCCTTTAAAATGAAATAGTATATCGGACATAACTTTTTCTCCCGAACCCGGATTGAGCTAACTCTTGCGGCATTGTAAAGAGAACTTAAAACCCTAACCAATATATTGAGATCAAAATTGGTGATTCATCTTCTAACAAGTTCGAAATGGTGATCTAAGTTTGGTATAGTTGGCCATTCCCCTCCACTAGGAAAAAAATGTAATTTCCCATTCTTTAGTATTTCTGACATAACTTTTTACTCCGGTCTCTGATTAAGATGATTCTTGCTGCATTGTAAAGAATTCTTGAATCCCTAACCATTTTATTCACATCAAAAGTCATGAAAAATCCTCTAGCATGGGCTCTATTGTAACGCAAGTTTGGTGTAATAAGTAGTCCTCCTTTAAAATGAAATAGTATATCGAACATAAATTTTTCTCCCGAACCCGGATTGAGCTAATTCTTGCGGCATTGTAAAGAGAACTTGAAACCCTACCCAATATATTCAGATCAAAATTGGTGATTCATCTTCTAACAAGTTCGAAATGGTGATCTAAGTTTGGTATAGTTGGCCATTCCCCTCCACTAGGAAAAAAATGTAATTTCCCATTCTTTAGTATTTCTGACATAACTTTTTACTCCGGTCTCTAATTAAGATGATTCTTGATGCATTGTAATGAATTCTTGAATCCCTAACCATTTTATTCACATGAAAAGTCATGAAAAATCCTCTAGCATTGGCTCTATTGTAACGCAAGTTTGGTGTAATAAGTAGTCCTCCTTTAAAATGAAATAGTATATCGGACATAACTTTTTCTCCCGAACCCGGATTGAGCTAACTCTTGCGGCATTGTAAAGAGAACTTGAAACCCTAACCAATATATTCAGATCAAAATTGGTGATTGATCTTCTAACAAGTTCGAAATGGTGATCTAAGTTTGGTATAGTTGGCCATTCCCCTCCACTAGGAAAAAAAAGTAATTTCCCATTCTTTAGTATTTCTGACATAACTTTTTACTCCGGTCTCTGATTAAGATGATTTTTGCTGCATTGTAAAGAATTCTTGAATCCCTAACCATTTTATACACATCAAAAGTCATGAAAAATCCTCTAGCATGGGCTCTATTGTAACGCAAGTTTGGTGTAATAAGTAGTCCTCCTTTAAAATGAAATAGTATATCGGACATAACTTTTTCTCCCGAACCCGGATTGAGCTAACTCTTGCGGCATTGTAAAGAGAACTTGAAACCCTAACCAATATATTCGGATCAAAATTGGTGATTCATCTTCTAACAAGTTCGAAATGGTGATCTAAGTTTGGTGTAGTTGGCCATTCCCCTCCACTAGGAAAAAAAAGTAATTTCCCATTCTTTAGTATTTCTGACATAACTTTTTACTCCGGTCTCTGATTAAGATGATTCTTGATGCATTGTAAAGAATTCTTGAATCCCTAACCATTTTATTCACATCAAAAGTCACGAAAAATCCTCTAGCATGGGCTCTATTGTAACGCAAGTTTGGTGTAATAAGTAGTCCTCCTTTAAAATGAAATAGTATATCGGACATAACTTTTTCTCCCGAACTCGGATTGAGCTAACTCATGCGGCATTGTAAAGAGAACTTGAAACCCTAACCAATATATTGAGATCAAAATTGGTGATTCATCTTCTAACAAGTTCGAAATGGTGATATAAGTTTGGTATAGTTGGTCATTCCCCTCCACTAGGAAAAAAAAGTAATTTCTCATTCTTTAGTATTTCTGACATAACTTTTTACTCCGGTCTCTGATTAAGATGATTCTTGATGCATTGTAAAGAATTCTTGAATCCCTAACCATTTTATTCACATCAAAAGTCAGGAAAAATCCTCTAACATGGGCTCTATTGTAACGCAAGTTTGGTGTAATAAGTAGTCCTCCTTTAAAATGAAATAGTATATCGGACATAACTTTTTCTCCCGAACCCGGATTGAGCTAACTCTTGCGGCATTGTAAAGAGAACTTGAAACCCTACCCAATATATTGAGATCAAAATTGGTGATTCATCTTCTAACAAGTTCGAAATGGTGATCTAAGTTTGGTATAGTTGGCCATTCCCCTCCACTAGGAAAATAATGTAATTTCCCATTCTTTAGTATTTCTGACATAACTGTTTACTCCGGTCTCTGATTAAGATGATTCTTGCTGCATTGTAAAGAATTCTTGAATCCCTAACCATTTTATTCACATCAAAAGTCATGAAAAATCATCTAGCATGGGCTCTATTGTAACGCAAGTTTGGTGTAATAAGTAGTCCTCCTTTAAAATGAAATAGTATATCGGACATAACTTTTTCTCCCGAACTCGGATTGAGCTAACTCTTGCGGCATTGTAAAGAGAACTTGAAACCCTAACCAATATATTGAGATCAAAATTGGTGATTGATCTTCAAACAAGTTTGAAATGGTGATCTAAGTTTGGTATAGTTGGCCATTCCCCTACACTAGGAAAAAAAAGTAATTTCCCATTCTTTAGTATTTCTGACATAACTTTTTACTCCGGTCTCTGATTAAGATGATTCCTGATGCATTGTAAATAATTCTTGAATCCCTAACCATTTTATTCACATCAAAAGTCATGAAAAATCCTCTAGCATGGGCTCTATTGTAACGCAAGTTTGGTGTAATAAGTAGTCCTCCTTTAAAATGAAATAGTATATCGGACATAACGTTTTCTCCCGAACCCGGATTGAGCTAACTCTTGCGGCATTGTAAAGAGAACTTGAAACCCTACCCAATATATTGAGATCAAAATTGTTGATTCATCTTCTAACAAGTTCGAAATGGTGATCTAAGTTTGGTGTAGTTGGTCATTCCCCTCCACTAGGAAAATAATGTAATTTCCCATTCTTTAGTATTTCTGACATAACTTTTTACTCCGGTCTCTGATTAAGATGATTCTTAATGCATTGTAAAGAATTCTTGAATCCCTAACCATTTTATTCACATCAAAAGTCATGAAAAATCCTCTAGCATGGGCTCTATTGTAACGCAAGTTTGGTGTAATAAGTAGTCCTCCTTTAAAATGAAATAGTATATCGGACATAACTTTTTCTCCCGAACCCGGATTGAGCTAACTCTTGCGGCATTGTAAAGAGAACTTGAAACCCTAACCAATATATTGAGATCAAAATTGGTGATTCATCTTCTAACAAGTTCGAAATGGTGATCTAAGTTTGGTATAGTTGGCCATTCCCCTCCACTAGGAAAAAAAAGTAATTTCCCATTCTTTAGTATTTCTGACATAACTTTTTACTCCGGTCTCTGATTAAGATGATTCTTGATGCATTGTAAAGAATTCTTGAATCCCTAACCATTTTATTCACATCAAAAGTCATGAAAAATCCTCTAGCATGGGCTCTATTGTAACGCAAGTTTGGTGTAATAAGTAGTCCTCCTTTAAAATGAAATAGTATATCGGACATAACTTTTTCTCCCGAACTCGGATTGAGCAAACTGTTGCGGCATTGTAAAGAGAACTTGAAACCCTAACCAATATATTGAGATCAAAATTGGTGTTTCATCTTCTAACAAGTTCCAAATGGTGATCTAAGTTTGGTATAGTTGGCCATTCCCCTCCACTAGGAAAAAAAAGTAATTTCCCATTCTTTAGTATTTCTGACATAACTTTTTACTCCGGTCTCTGATTAAGATGATTCTTAATGCATTGTAAAGAATTCTTGAATCCCTAACCATTTTATTCACATCAAAAGTCATGAAAAATCCTCTAGCATGGGCTCTATTGTAACGCAAGTTTGGTGTAATAAGTAGTCCTCCTTTAAAATGAAATAGTATATCGGACATAACTTTTTCTCCCGAACCCGGATTGAGCTAACTCTTGCGGCATTGTAAAGAGAACTTGAAACCCTAACCAATATATTGAGATCAAAATTGGTGATTCATCTTCTAACAAGTTCGAAATGGTGATCTAAGTTTGGTATAGTTGGTCATTCCCCTCCACTAGGAAAAAAAAGTAATTTCCCATTCTTTAGTATTTCTGACATAACTTTTTACTCCGGTCTCTGATTAAGATGATTCTTGATGCATTGTAAAGAATTCTTGAATCCCTAACCATTTTATTCACATCAAAAGTCACGAAAAATCCTCTAGCATGGGCTCTATTGTAACGCAAGTTTGGTGTAATAAGTAGTCCTCCTTTAAAATGAAATAGTATATCGGACATAACTTTTTCTCCCGAACTCGGATTGAGCAAACTGTTGCGGCATTGTAAAGAGAACTTGAAACCCTAACCAATATATTGAGATCAAAATTGGTGATTCATCTTCTAACAAGTTCGAAATGGTGATCTAACTTTGGAATAGTTGGCCATTCCCCTCCACTAGGAAAAAAAAGTAATTTCCCTTTCTTTAGTATTTCTGGCATAACTTTTTACTCCGGTCTCTGATTAAGATGATTCTTGATGCATTGTAAAGAATTCTTGAATCCCTAACCATTTTATTCACATCAAAAGTCTTGAAAAATCCTCTAGCATGGGCTCTATTGTAACGCAAGTTTGGTGTAATAAGTAGTCCTCCTTTAAAATGAAATAGTATATCGGACATAACTTTTTCTCCCGAACTCGGATTGAGCTAACTCTTGCGGCATTGTAAAGAGAACTTGAAACCCTAACCAATATATTGAGATCAAAATTGGTGATTCATCTTCTAACAAGTTCGAAATGGTGATCTAAGTTTGGTATAGTTGGTCATTCCACTCCACTAGGAAAAAAAAGTAATTTCCCATTCTTTAGTATTTCTGACATAACTTTTTACTCCGGTCTCTGATTAAGATGATTCTTGCTGCATTGTAAAGAATTCTTGAATCCCTAACCATTTTATTCACATCAAAAGTCATGAAAAATCCTCTAGCATGGGCTCTATTGTAACGCAAGTTTGGTGTAATAAGTAGTCCTCCTTTAAAATGAAATAGTATATCGAACATAAATTTTTCTCCCGAACCCGGATTGAGCTAACTCTTGCGGCATTGTAAAGAGAACTTGAAACCCTACCCAATATATTGAGATCAAAATTGGTGATTCATCTTCTAACAAGTTCGAAATGGTGATCTAAGTTTGGTATAGTTGGCCATTCCCCTCCACTAGGAAGAAAAAGTAATTTCCCATTCTTTAGTATTTCTGACATAACTTTTTACTCCGGTCTCTAATTAAGATGATTCTTGATGCATTGTAATGAATTCTTGAATCCCTAACCATTTTATTCACATGAAAAGTCATGAAAAATCCTCTAGCATTGGCTCTATTGTAACGCAAGTTTGGTGTAATAAGTAGTCCTCCTTTAAAATGAAATAGTATATCGGACATAACTTTTTCTCCCGAACCCGGATTGAGCTAACTCTTGCGGCATTGTAAAGAGAACTTGAAACCCTAACCAATATATTGAGATCAAAATTGGTGATTCATCTTCTAACAAGTTCGAAATGGTGATCTAAGTTTGGTATAGTTGGCCATTCCCCTCCACTAGGAAAAAAAAGTAATTTCCCATTCTTTAGTATTTCTGACATAACTTTTTACTCCGGTCTCTGATTAAGATGATTCTTGATGCATTGTAAAGAATTCTTGAATCCCTAACCATTTTATTCACATCAAAAGTCACGAAAAATCCTCTAGCATGGGCTCTATTGTAACGCAAGTTTGGTGTAATAAGTAGTCCTCCTTTAAAATGAAATAGTATATCGGACATAACTTTTTCTCCCGAACTCGGATTGAGCTAACTCATGCGGCATTGTAAAGAGAACTTGAAACCCTAACCAATATATTGAGATCAAAATTGGTGATTCATCTTCTAACAAGTTCGAAATGGTGATCTAAGTTTGGTATAGTTGGCCATTCCCCTCCACTAGGAAAAAAAAGTAATTTCCCATTCTTTAGTATTTCTGACATAACTTTTTACTCCGGTCTCTGATTAAGATGATTCTTGATGCATTGTAAAGAATTCTTGAATCCCTAACCATTTTATTCACATCAAAAGTCATGAAAAATCCTCTAGCATGGGCTCTATTGTAACGCAAGTTTGGTGTAATAAGTAGTCCTCCTTTAAAATGAAATAGTATATCGGACATAACTTTTTCTCCCGAACTCGGATTGAGCTAACTCTTGCGGCATTGTAAAGAGAACTTGAAACCCTAACCAATATATTGAGATCAAAATTGGTGATTCATCTTCTAACAAGTTCGAAATGGTGATCTAAGTTTGGTATAGTTGGTCATTCCACTCCACTAGGAAAAAAAAGTAATTTCCCATTCTTTAGTATTTCTGACATAACTTTTTACTCCGGTCTCTGATTAAGATGATTCTTGCTGCATTGTAAAGAATTCTTGAATCCCTAACCATTTTATTCACATCAAAAGTCATGAAAAATCCTCTAGCATGGGCTCTATTGTAACGCAAGTTTGGTGTAATAAGTAGTCCTCCTTTAAAATGAAATAGTATATCGAACATAAATTTTTCTCCCGAACCCGGATTGAGCTAACTCTTGCGGCATTGTAAAGAGAACTTGAAACCCTACCCAATATATTGAGATCAAAATTGGTGATTCATCTTCTAACAAGTTCGAAATGGTGATCTAAGTTTGGTATAGTTGGCCATTCCCCTCCACTAGGAAGAAAAAGTAATTTCCCATTCTTTAGTATTTCTGACATAACTTTTTACTCCGGTCTCTAATTAAGATGATTCTTGATGCATTGTAATGAATTCTTGAATCCCTAACCATTTTATTCACATGAAAAGTCATGAAAAATCCTCTAGCATTGGCTCTATTGTAACGCAAGTTTGGTGTAATAAGTAGTCCTCCTTTAAAATGAAATAGTATATCGGACATAACTTTTTCTCCCGAACCCGGATTGAGCTAACTCTTGCGGCATTGTAAAGAGAACTTGAAACCCTAACCAATATATTGAGATCAAAATTGGTGATTCATCTTCTAACAAGTTCGAAATGGTGATCTAAGTTTGGTATAGTTGGCCATTCCCCTCCACTAGGAAAAAAAAGTAATTTCCCATTCTTTAGTATTTCTGACATAACTTTTTACTCCGGTCTCTGATTAAGATGATTCTTGATGCATTGTAAAGAATTCTTGAATCCCTAACCATTTTATTCACATCAAAAGTCACGAAAAATCCTCTAGCATGGGCTCTATTGTAACGCAAGTTTGGTGTAATAAGTAGTCCTCCTTTAAAATGAAATAGTATATCGGACATAACTTTTTCTCCCGAACTCGGATTGAGCTAACTCATGCGGCATTGTAAAGAGAACTTGAAACCCTAACCAATATATTGAGATCAAAATTGGTGATTCATCTTCTAACAAGTTCGAAATGGTGATCTAAGTTTGGTATAGTTGGCCATTCCCCTCCACTAGGAAAAAAAAGTAATTTCCCATTCTTTAGTATTTCTGACATAACTTTTTACTCCGGTCTCTGATTAAGATGATTCTTGATGCATTGTAAAGAATTCTTGAATCCCTAACCATTTTATTCACATCAAAAGTCATGAAAAATCCTCTAGCATGGGCTCTATTGTAACGCAAGTTTGGTGTAATAAGTAGTCCTCCTTTAAAATGAAATAGTATATCGGACATAACTTTTTCTCCCGAACTCGGATTGAGCTAACTCTTGCGGCATTGTAAAGAGAACTTGAAACCCTAACCAATATATTGAGATCAAAATTGGTGATTCATCTTCTAACAAGTTCGAAATGGTGATCTAACTTTGGAATAGTTGGCCATTCCCCTCCACTAGGAAAAAAAAGTAATTTCCCATTCTTTAGTATTTCTGGCATAACTTTTTACTCCGGTCTCTGATTAAGATGATTCTTGATGCATTGTAAAGAATTCTTGAATCCCTAACCATTTTATTCACATCAAAAGTCTTGAAAAATCCTCTAGCATGGGCTCTATTGTAACGCAAGTTTGGTGTAATAAGTAGTCCTCCTTTAAAATGAAATAGTATATCGGACATAACTTTTTCTCCCGATCTCGGATTGAGCTAACTCTTGCGGCATTGTAAAGAGAACTTGAAACCCTAACCAATATATTGAGATCAAAATTGGTGATTCATCTTCTAACAAGTTCGAAATGGTGATCTAAGTTTGGTATAGTTGGTCATTCCCCTCCACTAGGAAAAAAAAGTAATTTCCCATTCTTTAGTATTTCTGACATAACTTTTTACTCCGGTCTCTGATTAAGATGATTCTTGCTGCATTGTAAAGAATTCTTGAATCCCTAACCATTTTATTCACATCAAAAGTCATGAAAAATCCTCTAGCATGGGCTCTATTGTAACGCAAGTTTGGTGTAATAAGTAGTCCTCCTTTAAAATGAAATAGTATATCGAACATAAATTTTTCTCCCGAACCCGGATTGAGCTAACTCTTGCGGCATTGTAAAGAGAACTTGAAACCCTACCCAATATATTGAGATCAAAATTGGTGATTCATCTTCTAACAAGTTCGAAATGGTGATCTAAGTTTGGTATAGTTGGCCATTCCCCTCCACTAGGAAAAAAAAGTAATTTCCCATTCTTTAGTATTTCTGACATAACTTTTTACTCCGGTCTCTAATTAAGATGATTCTTGATGCATTGTAAAGAATTCTTGAATCCCTAACCATTTTATTCACATCAAAAGTCACGAAAAATCCTCTAGCATGGGCTCTATTGTAACGCAAGTTTGGTGTAATAAGTAGTCCTCCTTTAAAATGAAATAGTATATCGGACATAACTTTTTCTCCCGAACTCCGATTGAGCTAACTCATGCGGCATTGTAAAGAGAACTTGAAACCCTAACCAATATATTGAGATCAAAATTGGTGATTCATCTTCTAACAAGTTCGAAATGGTGATCTAAGTTTGGTATAGTTGGCCATTCCCCTCCACTAGGAAAAAAAAGTAATTTCCCATTCTTTAGTATTTCTGACATAACTTTTTACTCCGGTCTCTGATTAAGATGATTCTTGATGCATTGTAAAGAATTCTTGAATCCCTAACCATTTTATTCACATCAAAAGTCATGAAAAATCCTCTAGCATGGGCTCTATTGTAACGCAAGTTTGGTGTAATAAGTAGTCCTCCTTTAAAATGAAATAGTATATCGGACATAACTTTTTCTCCCGAACTCGGATTGAGCTAACTCTTGCGGCATTGTAAAGAGAACTTGAAACCCTAACCAATATATTGAGATCAAAATTGGTGATTCATCTTCTAACAAGTTCGAAATGGTGATCTAAGTTTGGTATAGTTGGCCATTCCCCTCCACTAGGAAAAAAAAGTAATTTCCCATTCTTTAGTATTTCTGACATAACTTTTTACTCCGGTCTCTGATTAAGATGATTCTTGATGCATTGTAAAGAATTCTTGAATCCCTAACCATTTTATTCACATCAAAAGTCATGAAAAATCCTCTAGCATGGGCTCTATTGTAACGCAAGTTTGGTGTAATAAGTAGTCCTCCTTTAAAATGAAATAGTATATCGGACATAACTTTTTCTCCCGAACTCGGATTGAGCAAACTGTTGCGGCATTGTAAAGAGAACTTGAAACCCTAACCAATATATTGAGATCAAAATTGGTGTTTCATCTTCTAACAAGTTCGAAATGGTGATCTAAGTTTGGTATAGTTGGCCATTCCCCTCCACTAGGAAAAAAAAGTAATTTCCCATTCTTTAGTATTTCTGACATAACTTTTTACTCCGGTCTCTGATTAAGATGATTCTTAATGCATTGTAAATAATTCTTGAATCCCTAACCATTTTATTCACATCAAAAGTCATGAAAAATCCTCTAGCATGGGCTCTATTGTAACGCAAGTTTGGTGTAATAAGTAGTCCTCCTTTAAAATGAAATAGTATATCGGACATAACTTTTTCTCCCGAACCCGGATTGAGCTAACTCTTGCGGCATTGTAAAGAGAACTTGAAACCCTAACCAATATATTGAGATCAAAATTGGTGATTCATCTTCTAACAAGTTCGAAATGGTGAACTAAGTTTGGTATAGTTGGCCATTCCCCTCCACTAGGAAAAAAAAGTAATTTCCCATTCTTTAGTATTTCTGACATAACTTTTTACTCCGGTCTCTGATTAAGATGATTCTTGATGCATTGTAAAGAATTCTTGAATCCCTAACCATTTTATTCACATCAAAAGTCACGAAAAATCCTCTAGCATGGGCTCTATTGTAACGCAAGTTTGGTGTAATAAGTAGTCCTCCTTTAAAATGAAATAGTATATCGGACATAACTTTTTCTCCCGAACTCAGATTGAGCTAACTCATGCGGCATTGTAAAGAGAACTTGAAACCCTAACCAATATATTGAGATCAAAATTGGTGATTCATCTTCTAACAAGTTCGAAATGGTGATCTAAGTTTGGTATAGTTGGCCATTCCCCTCCACTAGGAAAAAAAAGTAATTTCCCATTCTTTAGTATTTCTGACATAACTTTTTACTCCGGTCTCTGATTAAGATGATTCTTGATGCATTGTAAAGAATTCTTGAATCCCTAACCATTTTATTCACATCAAAAGTCATGAAAAATCCTCTAGCATGGGCTCTATTGTAACGCAAGTTTGGTGTAATAAGTAGTCCTCCTTTAAAATGAAATAGTATATCGGACATAACTTTTTCTCCCGAACTCGGATTGAGCTAACTCTTGCGGCATTGTAAAGAGAACTTGAAATCCTAACCAATATATTGAGATCAAAATTGGTGATTCATCTTCTAACAAGTTCGAAATGGTGATCTAAGTTTGGTATAGTTGGCCATTCCCCTCCACTAGGAAAAAAAAGTAATTTCCCATTCTTTAGTATTTCTGACATAACTTTTTACTCCGGTCTCTGATTAAGATGATTCTTGATGCATTGTAAAGAATTCTTGAATCCCTAACCATTTTATTCACATCAAAAGTCATGAAAAATCCTCTAGCATGGGCTCTATTGTAACGCAAGTTTGGTGTAATAAGTAGTCCTCCTTTAAAATGAAATAGTATATCGGACATAACTTTTTCTCCCGAACTCGGATTGAGCAAACTGTTGCGGCATTGTAAAGAGAACTTGAAACCCTAACCAATATATTGAGATCAAAATTGGTGTTTCATCTTCTAACAAGTTCGAAATGGTGATCTAAGTTTGGTATAGTTGGCCATTCCCCTCCACTAGGAAAAAAAAGTAATTTCCCATTCTTTAGTATTTCTGACATAACTTTTTACTCCGGTCTCTGATTAAGATGATTCTTAATGCATTGTAAATAATTCTTGAATCCCTAACCATTTTATTCACATCAAAAGTCATGAAAAATCCTCTAGCATGGGCTCTATTGTAACGCAAGTTTGGTGTAATAAGTAGTCCTCCTTTAAAATGAAATAGTATATCGGACATAACTTTTTCTCCCGAACCCGGATTGAGCTAACTCTTGCGGCATTGTAAAGAGAACTTGAAACCCTAACCAATATATTGAGATCAAAATTGGTGATTCATCTTCTAACAAGTTCGAAATGGTGAACTAAGTTTGGTATAGTTGGCCATTCCCCTCCACTAGGAAAAAAAAGTAATTTCCCATTCTTTAGTATTTCTGACATAACTTTTTACTCCGGTCTCTGATTAAGATGATTCTTGATGCATTGTAAAGAATTCTTGAATCCCTAACCATTTTATTCACATCAAAAGTCACGAAAAATCCTCTAGCATGGGCTCTATTGTAACGCAAGTTTGGTGTAATAAGTAGTCCTCCTTTAAAATGAAATAGTATATCGGACATAACTTTTTCTCCCGAACTCAGATTGAGCTAACTCATGCGGCATTGTAAAGAGAACTTGAAACCCTAACCAATATATTGAGATCAAAATTGGTGATTCATCTTCTAACAAGTTCGAAATGGTGATCTAAGTTTGGTATAGTTGGCCATTCCCCTCCACTAGGAAAAAAAAGTAATTTCCCATTCTTTAGTATTTCTGACATAACTTTTTACTCCGGTCTCTGATTAAGATGATTCTTGATGCATTGTAAAGAATTCTTGAATCCCTAACCATTTTATTCACATCAAAAGTCATGAAAAATCCTCTAGCATGGGCTCTATTGTAACGCAAGTTTGGTGTAATAAGTAGTCCTCCTTTAAAATGAAATAGTATATCGGACATAACTTTTTCTCCCGAACTCGGATTGAGCTAACTCTTGCGGCATTGTAAAGAGAACTTGAAACCCTAACCAATATATTGAGATCAAAATTGGTGATTCATCTTCTAACAAGTTCGAAATGGTGATCTAAGTTTGGTATAGTTGGCCATTCCCCTCCACTAGGAAAAAAAAGTAATTTCCCATTCTTTAGTATTTCTGACATAACTTTTTACTCCGGTCTCTGATTAAGATGATTCTTGATGCATTGTAAAGAATTCTTGAATCCCTAACCATTTTATTCACATCAAAAGTCTTGAAAAATCCTCTAGCATGGGCTCTATTGTAACGCAAGTTTGGTGTAATAAGTAGTCCTCCTTTAAAATGAAATAGTATATCGGACATAACTTTTTCTCCCGAACTCGGATTGAGCTAACTCTTGCGGCATTGTAAAGAGAACTTGAAACCCTAACCAATATATTGAGATCAAAATTGGTGATTCATCTTCTAACAAGTTCGAAATGGTGATCTAAGTTTGGTATAGTTGGTCATTCCTCTCCACTAGGAAAAAAAAGTAATTTCCCATTCTTTAGTATTTCTGACATAACTTTTTACTCCGGTCTCTGATTAAGATGATTCTTGCTGCATTGTAAAGAATTCTTGAATCCCTAACCATTTTATTCACATCAAAAGTCATGAAAAATCCTCTAGCATGGGCTCTATTGTAACGCAAGTTTGGTGTAATAAGTAGTCCTCCTTTAAAATGAAATAGTATATCGAACATAAATTTTTCTCCCGAACCCGGATTGAGCTAACTCTTGCGGCATTGTAAAGAGAACTTGAAACCCTACCCAATATATTGAGATCAAAATTGGTGATTCATCTTCTAACAAGTTCGAAATGGTGATCTAAGTTTGGTATAGTTGGCCATTCCCCTCCACTAGGAAAAAAAAGTAATTTCCCATTCTTTAGTATTTCTGACATAACTTTTTACTCCGGTCTCTAATTAAGATGATTCTTGATGCATTGTAATGAATTCTTGAATCCCTAACCATTTTATTCACATGAAAAGTCATGAAAAATCCTCTAGCATTGGCTCTATTGTAACGCAAGTTTGGTGTAATAAGTAGTCCTCCTTTAAAATGAAATAGTATATCGGACATAACTTTTTCTCCCGAACCCGGATTGAGCTAACTCTTGCGGCATTGTAAAGAGAACTTGAAACCCTAACCAATATATTAAGATCAAAATTGGTGATTGATCTTCTAACAAGTTCGAAATGGTGATCTAAGTTTGGTATAGTTGGCCATTCCCCTCCACTAGGAAAAAAATGTAATTTCCCATTCTTTAGTATTTCTGACATAACTTTTTACTCCGGTCTCTGATTAAGATGATTTTTGCTGCATTGTAAAGAATTCTTGAATCCCTAACCATTTTATACACATCAAAAGTCATGAAAAATCCTCTAGCATGGGCTCTATTGTTACGCAAGTTTGGTATAATAAGTAGTCCTCCTTTAAAATGAAATAGTATATCGGACATAACTTTTTCTCCCGAACTCGGATTGAGCTAACTCTTGCGGCATTGTAAAGAGAAGTTGAAACCCTAACCAATATATTGAGATCAAAATTGGTGATTGATCTTCTAACAAGTTCGAAATGGTGATCTAAGTTTGGTATAGTTGGCCATTCCCCTCCACTAAAAAAAAAAAGTAATTTCCCATTCTTTAGTATTTCTGACATAACTTTTTACTCCGGTCTCTGATTAAGATGATTCTTGATGCATTGTAAATAATTCTTGAATCCCTAACCATTTTATTCACATCAAAAGTCATGAAAAATCCTCTAGCATGGGCTCTATTGTAACGCAAGTTTGGTGTAATAAGTAGTCCTCCTTTAAAATGAAATAGTATATCGGACATAACTTTTTCTCCCGAACCCGGATTGAGCTAACTCTTGCGGCATTGTAAAGAGAACTTGAAACCCTAACCAATATATTCGGATCAAAATTGGTGATTCATCTTCTAACAAGTTCGAAATGGTGATCTAAGTTTGGTGTAGTTGGCCATTCCCCTCCACTAGGAAAAAAAAGTAATTTCCCATTCTTTAGTATTTCTGACATAACTTTTTACTCCGGTCTCTGATTAAGATGATTCTTGATGCATTGTAAAGAATTCTTGAATCCCTAACCATTTTATTCACATCAAAATTCTTGAAAAATCCTCTAGCATGGGCTCTATTGTAACGCAAGTTTTGTGTAATAAGTAGTCCTCCTTTAAAATGAAATAGTATATCGGACATAACTTTTTCTCCCGAACCCGGATTGAGCTAACTCTTGCTGCATTGTAAAGAGAACTTGAAACCCTAACCAATATATTGAGATCAAAATTGGTGATTCATCTTCTAACAAGTTCGAAATGGTGATCTAAGTTTGGTATAGTTGGCCATTCCCCTCCACTAGGAAAAAAAAGTAATTTCTCATTCTTTAGTATTTCTGACATAACTTTTTACTCCGGTCTCTGATTAAGATGATTCTTGATGCATTGTAAAGAATTCTTGAATCCCTAACCATTTTATTCACATCAAAAGTCAGGAAAAATCCTCTAACATGGGCTTTATTGTAACGCAAGTTTGGTGTAATAAGTAGTCCTCCTTTAAAATGAAATAGTATATCGGACATAACTTTTTCTCCCGAACCCGGATTGAGCTAACTCTTGCGGCATTGTAAAGAGAACTTGAAACCCTACCCAATATATTGAGATCAAAATTGGTGATTCATCTTCTAACAAGTTCGAAATGGTGATCTAAGTTTGGTATAGTTGGCCATTCCCCTCCACTAGGAAAATAATGTAATTTCCCATTCTTTAGTATTTCTGACATAACTGTTTACTCCGGTCTCTGATTAAGATGATTCTTGCTGCATTGTAAAGAATTCTTGAATCCCTAACCATTTTATTCACATCAAAAGTCATGAAAAATCATCTAGCATGGGCTCTATTGTAACGCAAGTTTGGTGTAATAAGTAGTCCTCCTTTAAAATGAAATAGTATATCGGACATAACTTTTTCTCCCGAACTCGGATTGAGCTAACTCTTGCGGCATTGTAAAGAGAACTTGAAACCCTAACCAATATATTGAGATCAAAATTGGTGATTGATCTTCTAACAAGTTCGAAATGGTGATCTAAGTTTGGTATAGTTGGCCATTCCCCTCCACTAGGAAAAAAAAGTAATTTCCCATTCTTTAGTATTTCTGACATAACTTTTTACTCCGGTCTCTGATTAAGATGATTCTCGATGCATTGTAAATAATTCTTGAATCCCTAACCATTTTATTCACATCAAAAGTCATGAAAAATCCTCTAGCATGGGCTCTATTGTAACGCAAGTTTGGTGTAATAAGTAGTCCTCCTTTAAAATGAAATAGTATATCGGACATAACTTTTTCTCCCGAACCCGGATTGAGCTAACTCTTGCGGCATCGTAAAGAGAACTTGAAACCCTACCCAATATATTGAGATCAAAATTGTTGATTCATCTTCTAAAAAGTTCGAAATGGTGATCTAAGTTTGGTGTAGTTGGTCATTCCCCTCCACTAGGAAAATAATGTAATTTCCCATTCTTTAGTATTTCTGACATAACTTTTTACTCCGGTCTCTGATTAAGATGATTCTTAATGCATTGTAAAGAATTCTTGAATCCCTAACCATTTTATTCACATCAAAAGTCATGAAAAATCCTCTAGCATGGGCTCTATTGTAACGCAAGTTTGGTGTAATAAGTAGTCCTCCTTTAAAATGAAATAGTATATCGGACATAACTTTTTCTCCCGAACCCGGATTGAGCTAACTCTTGCGGCATTGTAAAGAGAACTTGAAACCCTAACCAATATATTGAGATCAAAATTGGTGATTCATCTTCTAACAAGTTCGAAATGGTGATCTAAGTTTGGTATAGTTGGCCATTCCCCTCCACTAGGAAAATAATGTAATTTCCCATTCTTTAGTATTTCTGACATAACTGTTTACTCCGGTCTCTGATTAAGATGATTCTTGCTGCATTGTAAAGAATTCTTGAATCCCTAACCATTTTATTCACATCAAAAGTCATGAAAAATCATCTAGCATGGGCTCTATTGTAACGCAAGTTTGGTGTAATAAGTAGTCCTCCTTTAAAATGAAATAGTATATCGGACATAACTTTTTCTCCCGAACTCGGATTGAGCTAACTCTTGCGGCATTGTAAAGAGAACTTGAAACCCTAACCAATATATTGAGATCAAAATTGGTGATTGATCTTCTAACAAGTTCGAAATGGTGATCTAAGTTTGGTATAGTTGGCCATTCCCCTCCACTAGGAAAAAAAAGTAATTTCCCATTCTTTAGTATTTCTGACATAACTTTTTACTCCGGTCTCTGATTAAGATGATTCTTGATGCATTGTAAATAATTCTTGAATCCCTAACCATTTTATTCACATCAAAAGTCATGAAAAATCCTCTAGCATGGGCTCTATTGTAACGCAAGTTTGGTGTAATAAGTAGTCCTCCTTTAAAATGAAATAGTATATCGGACATAACTTTTTCTCCCGAACCCGGATTGAGCTAACTCTTGCGGCATTGTAAAGAGAACTTGAAATCCTACCCAATATATTGAGATCAAAATTGTTGATTCATCTTCTAACAAGTTCGAAATGGTGATCTAAGTTTGGTGTAGTTGGTCATTCCCCTCCACTAGGAAAATAATGTAATTTCCCATTCTTTAGTATTTCTGACATAACTTTTTACTCCGGTCTCTGATTAAGATGATTCTTAATGCATTGTAAAGAATTCTTGAATCCCTAACCATTTTATTCACATCAAAAGTCATGAAAAATCCTCTAGCATGGGCTCTATTGTAACGCAAGTTTGGTGTAATAAGTAGTCCTCCTTTAAAATGAAATAGTATATCGAACATAAATTTTTCTCCCGAACCCGGATTGAGCTAACTCTTGCGGCATTGTAAAGAGAACTTGAAACCCTCCCCAATATATTGAGATCAAAATTGGTGATTCATCTTCTAACAAGTTCGAAATGGTGATCTAAGTTTGGTATAGTTGGCCATTCCCCTCCACTAGGAAAAAAAAGTAATTTCCCATTCTTTAGTATTTCTGACATAACTTTTTACTCCGGTCTCTAATTAAGATGATTCTTGATGCATTGTAATGAATTCTTGAATCCCTAACCATTTTATTCACATGAAAAGTCATGAAAAATCCTCTAGCATTGGCTCTATTGTAACGCAAGTTTGGTGTAATAAGTAGTCCTCCTTTAAAATGAAATAGTATATCGGACATAACTTTTTCTCCCGAACCCGGATTGAGCTAACTCTTGCGGCATTGTAAAGAGAACTTGAAACCCTAACCAATATATTAAGATCAAAATTGGTGATTGATCTTCTAACAAGTTCGAAATGGTGATCTAAGTTTGGTATAGTTGGCCATTCCCCTCCACTAGGAAAAAAATGTAATTTCCCATTCTTTAGTATTTCTGACATAACTTTTTACTCCGGTCTCTGATTAAGATGATTTTTGCTGCATTGTAAATAATTCTTGAATCCCTAACCATTTTATACACATCAAAAGTCATGAAAAATCCTCTAGCATGGGCTCTATTGTAACGCAAGTTTGGTGTAATAAGTAGTCCTCCTTTAAAATGAAATAGTATATCGGACATAACTTTTTCTCCCGAACTCGGATTGAGCTAACTCTTGCGGCATTGTAAAGAGAACTTGAAACCCTAACCAATATATTGAGATCAAAATTGGTGATTGATCTTCTAACAAGTTCGAAATGGTGATCTAAGTTTGGTATAGTTGGCCATTCCCCTCCACTAGGAAAAAAAAGTAATTTCCCATTCTTTAGTATTTCTGACATAACTTTTTACTCCGGTCTCTGATTAAGATGATTCTTGATGCATTGTAAATAATTCTTGAATCCCTAAACATTTTATTCACATCAAAAGTCATGAAAAATCCTCTAGCATGGGCTCTATTGTAACGCAAGTTTGGTGTAATAAGTAGTCCTCCTTTAAAATGAAATAGTATATCGGACATAACTTTTTCTCCCGAACCCGGATTGAGCTAACTCTTGCGGCATTGTAAAGAGAACTTGAAACCCTAACCAATATATTCGGATCAAAATTGGTGATTCATCTTCTAACAAGTTCGAAATGGTGATCTAAGTTTGGTGTAGTTGGCCATTCCCCTCCACTAGGAAAAAAAAGTAATTTCCCATTCTTTAGTATTTCTGACATAACTTTTTACTCCGGTCTCTGATTAAGATGATTCTTGATGCATTGTAAAGAATTCTTGAATCCCTAACCATTTTATTCACATCAAAAGTCATGAAAAATCCTCTAGCATGGGCTCTATTGTAACGCAAGTTTGGTGTAATAAGTAGTCCTCCTTTAAAATGAAATAGTATATCGGACATAACTTTTTCTCCCGAACTCGGATTGAGCAAACTGTTGCGGCATTGTAAAGAGAACTTGAAACCCTAACCAATATATTGAGATCAAAATTGGTGTTTCATCTTCTAACAAGTTCGAAATGGTGATCTAAGTTTGGTATAGTTGGCCATTCCCCTCCACTAGGAAAAAAAAGTAATTTCCCATTCTTTAGTATTTCTGACATAACTTTTTACTCCGGTCTCTGATTAAGATGATTCTTAATGCATTGTAAAGAATTCTTGAATCCCTAACCATTTTATTCACATCAAAAGTCATGAAAAATCCTCTAGCATGGGCTCTATTGTAACGCAAGTTTGGTGTAATAAGTAGTCCTCCTTTAAAATGAAATAGTATATCGGACATAACTTTTTCTCCCGAACCCGGATTGAGCTAACTCTTGCGGCATTGTAAAGAGAACTTGAAACCCTAACCAATATATTGAGATCAAAATTGGTGATTCATCTTCTAACAAGTTCGAAATGGTGATCTAAGTTTGGTATAGTTGGCCATTCCCCTCCACTAGGAAAAAAAAGTAATTTCCCATTCTTTAGTATTTCTGACATAACTTTTTACTCCGGTCTCTGATTAAGATGATTCTTGATGCATTGTAAAGAATTCTTGAATCCCTAACCATTTTATTCACATCAAAAGTCACGAAAAATCCTCTAGCATGGGCTCTATTGTAACGCAAGTTTGGTGTAATAAGTAGTCCTCCTTTAAAATGAAATAGTATATCGGACATAACTTTTTCTCCCGAACTCGGATTGAGCTAACTCATGCGGCATTGTAAAGAGAACTTGAAACCCTAACCAATATATTGAGATCAAAATTGGTGATTCATCTTCTAACAAGTTCGAAATGGTGATCTAAGTTTGGTATAGTTGGCCATTCCCCTCCACTAGGAAAAAAAAGTAATTTCCCATTCTTTAGTATTTCTGACATAACTTTTTACTCCGGTCTCTGATTAAGATGATTCTTGATGCATTGTAAAGAATTCTTGAATCCCTAACCATTTTATTCACATCAAAAGTCATGAAAAATCCTCTAGCATGGGCTCTATTGTAACGCAAGTTTGGTGTAATAAGTAGTCCTCCTTTAAAATGAAATAGTATATCGGACATAACTTTTTCTCCCGAACTCGGATTGAGCTAACTCTTGCGGCATTGTAAAGAGAACTTGAAACCCTAACCAATATATTCAGATCAAAATTGGTGATTCATCTTCTAACAAGTTCGAAATGGTGATCTAAGTTTGGTATAGTTGGTCATTCCCCTCCACTAGGAAAAAAAAGTAATTTCCCATTCTTTAGTATTTCTGACATAACTTTTTACTCCGGTCTCTGATTAAGATGATTCTTGCTGCATTGTAAAGAATTCTTGAATCCCTAACCATTTTATTCACATCAAAAGTCATGAAAAATCCTCTAGCATGGGCTCTATTGTAACGCAAGTTTGGTGTAATAAGTAGTCCTCCTTTAAAATGAAATAGTATATCGAACATAAATTTTTCTCCCGAACCCGGATTGAGCTAACTCTTGCGGCATTGTAAAGAGAACTTGAAACCCTACCCAATATATTGAGATCAAAATTGGTGATTCATCTTCTAACAAGTTCGAAATGGTGATCTAAGTTTGGTATAGTTGGCCATTCCCCTCCACTAGGAAAAAAAAGTAATTTCCCATTCTTTAGTATTTCTGACATAACTTTTTACTCCGGTCTCTAATTAAGATGATTCTTGATGCATTGTAATGAATTCTTGAATCCCTAACCATTTTATTCACATGAAAAGTCATGAAAAATCCTCTAGCATTGGCTCTATTGTAACGCAAGTTTGGTGTAATAAGTAGTCATCCTTTAAAATGAAATAGTATATCGGACATAACTTTTTCTCCCGAACCCGGATTGAGCTAACTCTTGCGGCATTGTAAAAAGAACTTGAAACCCTAACCAATATATTAAGATCAAAATTGGTGATTGATCTTCTAACAAGTTCGAAATGGTGATCTAAGTTTGGTATAGTTGGCCATTCCCCTCCACTAGGAAAAAAAAGTAATTTCCAATTCTTTAGTATTTCTGACATAACTTTTTACTCCGGTCTCTGATTAAGATGATTTTTGCTGCATTGTAAAGAATTCTTGAATCCCTAACCATTTTATACACATCAAAAGTCATGAAAAATCCTCTAGCATGGGCTCTATTGTAACGCAAGTTTGGTATAATAAGTAGTCCTCCTTTAAAATGAAATAGTATATCGGACATAACTTTTTCTCCCGAACTCGGATTGAGCTAACTCTTGCGGCATTGTAAAGAGAACTTGAAACCCTAACCAATATATTGAGATCAAAATTGGTGATTGATCTTCTAACAAGTTCGAAATGGTGATCTAAGTTTGGTATAGTTGGCCATTCCCCTCCACTAGGAAAAAAAAGTAATTTCCCATTCTTTAGTATTTCTGACATAACTTTTTACTCCGGTCTCTGATTAAGATGATTCTTGATGCATTGTAAATAATTCTTGAATCCCTAACCATTTTATTCACATCAAAAGTCATGAAAAATCCTCTAGCATGGGCTCTATTGTAACGCAAGTTTGGTGTAATAAGTAGTCCTCCTTTAAAATGAAATAGTATATCGGACATAACTTTTTCTCCCGAACCCGGATTGAGCTAACTCTTGCGGCATTGTAAAGAGAACTTGAAACCCTAACCAATATATTCGGATCAAAATTGGTGATTCATCTTCTAACAAGTTCGAAATGGTGATCTAAGTTTGGTGTAGTTGGCCATTCCCCTCCACTAGGAAAAAAAAGTAATTTCCCATTCTTTAGTATTTCTGACATAACTTTTTACTCCGGTCTCTGATTAAGATGATTCTTGATGCATTGTAAAGAATTCTTGAATCCCTAACCATTTTATTCACATCAAAATTCTTGAAAAATCCTCTAGCATGGGCTCTATTGTAACGCAAGTTTGGTGTAATAAGTAGTCCTCCTTTAAAATGAAATAGTATATCGGACATAACTTTTTCTCCCGAACCCGGATTGAGCTAACTCTTGCGGCATTGTAAAGAGAACTTGAAACCCTAACCAATATATTGAGATCAAAATTGGTGATTCATCTTCTAACAAGTTCGAAATGGTGATCTAAGTTTGGTATAGTTGGCCATTCCCCTCCACTAGGAAAAAAAAGTAATTTCTCATTCTTTAGTATTTCTGACATAACTTTTTACTCCGGTCTCTGATTAAGATGATTCTTGATGCATTGTAAAGAATTCTTGAATCCCTAACCATTTTATTCACATCAAAAGTCAGGAAAAATCCTCTAACATGGGCTCTATTGTAACGCAAGTTTGGTGTAATAAGTAGTCCTCCTTTAAAATGAAATAGTATATCGGACATAACTTTTTCTCCCGAACCCGGATTGAGCTAACTCTTGCGGCATTGTAAAGAGAACTTGAAACCCTACCCAATATATTGAGATCAAAATTGGTGATTCATCTTCTAACAAGTTTGAAATGGTGATCTAAGTTTGGTATAGTTGGCCATTCCCCTCCACTAGGAAAATAATGTAATTTCCCATTCTTTAGTATTTCTGACATAACTGTTTACTCCGGTCTCTGATTAAGATGATTCTTGCTGCATTGTAAAGAATTCTTGAATCCCTAACCATTTTATTCACATCAAAAGTCATGAAAAATCATCTAGCATGGGCTCTATTGTAACGCAAGTTTGGTGTAATAAGTAGTCCTCCTTTAAAATGAAATAGTATATCGGACATAACTTTTTCTCCCGAACTCGGATTGAGCTAACTCTTGCGGCATTGTAAAGAGAACTTGAAACCCTAACCAATATATTGAGATCAAAATTGGTGATTGATCTTCTAACAAGTTCGAAATGGTGATCTAAGTTTGGTATAGTTGGCCATTCCCCTCCACTAGGAAAAAAAAGTAATTTCCCATTCTTTAGTATTTCTGACATAACTTTTTACTCCGGTCTCTGATTAAGATGATTCTTGATGCATTGTAAATAATTCTTGAATCCCTAACCATTTTATTCACATCAAAAGTCATGAAAAATCCTCTAGCATGGGCTCTATTGTAACGCAAGTTTGGTGTAATAAGTAGTCCTCCTTTAAAATGAAATAGTATATCGGACATAACTTTTTCTCCCGAACCCGGATTGAGCTAACTCTTGCGGCATTGTAAAGAGAACTTGAAACCCTACCCAATATATTGAGATCAAAATTGTTGATTCATCTTCTAACAAGTTCGAAATGGTGATCTAAGTTTGGTGTAGTTGGTCATTCCCCTCCACTAGGAAAATAATGTAATTTCCCATTCTTTAGTATTTCTGACATAACTTTTTACTCCGGTCTCTGATTAAGATGATTCTTAATGCATTGTAAAGAATTCTTGAATCCCTAACCATTTTATTCCAATCAAAAGTCATGAAAAATCCTCTAGCATGGGCTCTATTGTAACGCAAGTTTGGTGTAATAAGTAGTCCTCCTTTAAAATGAAATAGTATATCGGACATAACTTTTTCTCCCGAACCCGGATTGAGCTAACTCTTGCGGCATTGTAAAGAGAACTTGAAACCCTAACCAATATATTGAGATCAAAATTGGTGATTCATCTTCTAACAAGTTCGAAATGGTGATCTAAGTTTGGTATAGTTGGCCATTCCCCTCCACTAGGAAAATAATGTAATTTCCCATTCTTTAGTATTTCTGACATAACTGTTTACTCCGGTCTCTGATTAAGATGATTCTTGCTGCATTGTAAAGAATTCTTGAATCCCTAACCATTTTATTCACATCAAAAGTCATGAAAAATCATCTAGCATGGGCTCTATTGTAACGCAAGTTTGGTGTAATAAGTAGTCCTCCTTTAAAATGAAATAGTATATCGGACATAACTTTTTCTCCCGAACTCGGATTGAGCTAACTCTTGCGGCATTGTAAAGAGAACTTGAAACCCTAACCAATATATTGAGATCAAAATTGGTGATTGATCTTCTAACAAGTTCGAAATGGTGATCTAAGTTTGGTATAGTTGGCCATTCCCCTCCACTAGGAAAAAAAAGTAATTTCCCATTCTTTAGTATTTCTGACATAACTTTTTACTCCGGTCTCTGATTAAGATGATTCTTGATGCATTGTAAATAATTCTTGAATCCCTAACCATTTTATTCACATCAAAAGTCATGAAAAATCCTCTAGCATGGGCTCTATTGTAACGCAAGTTTGGTGTAATAAGTAGTCCTCCTTTAAAATGAAATAGTATATCGGACATAACTTTTTCTCCCGAACCCGGATTGAGCTAACTCTTGCGGCATTGTAAAGAGAACTTGAAACCCTAACCAATATATTGAGATCAAAATTGGTGATTCATCTTCTAACAAGTTCGAAATGGTGATCTAAGTTTGGTATAGTTGGCCATTCCCCTCCACTAGGAAAAAAAAGTAATTTCCCATTCTTTAGTATTTCTGACATAACTTTTTACTCCGGTCTCTGATTAAGATGATTCTTGATGCATTGTAAAGAATTCTTGAATCCCTAACCATTTTATTCACATCAAAAGTCATGAAAAATCCTCTAGCATGGGCTCTATTGTAACGCAAGTTTGGTGTAATAAGTAGTCCTCCTTTAAAATGAAATAGTATATCGGACATAACTTTTTCTCCCGAACTCGGATTGAGCAAACTGTTGCGGCATTGTAAAGAGAACTTGAAACCCTAACCAATATATTGAGATCAAAATTGGTGTTTCATCTTCTAACAAGTTCGAAATGGTGATCTAAGTTTGGTATAGTTGGCCATTCCCCTCCACTAGGAAAAAAAAGTAATTTCCCATTCTTTAGTATTTCTGACATAACTTTTTACTCCGGTCTCTGATTAAGATGATTCTTAATGCATTGTAAAGAATTCTTGAATCCCTAACCATTTTATTCACATCAAAAGTCATGAAAAATCCTCTAGCATGGGCTCTATTGTAACGCAAGTTTGGTGTAATAAGTAGTCCTCCTTTAAAATGAAATAGTATATCGGACATAACTTTTTCTCCCGAACCCGGATTGAGCTAACTCTTGCGGCATTGTAAAGAGAACTTGAAACCCTAACCAATATATTGAGATCAAAATTGGTGATTCATCTTCTAACAAGTTCGAAATGGTGATCTAAGTTTGGTATAGTTGGCCATTCCCCTCCACTAGGAAAAAAAAGTAATTTCCCATTCTTTAGTATTTCTGACATAACTTTTTACTCCGGTCTCTGATTAAGATGATTCTTGATGCATTGTAAAGAATTCTTGAATCCCTAACCATTTTATTCACATCAAAAGTCACGAAAAATCCTCTAGCATGGGCTCTATTGTAACGCAAGTTTGGTGTAATAAGTAGTCCTCCTTTAAAATGAAATAGTATATCGGACATAACTTTTTCTCCCGAACTCGGATTGAGCTAACTCATGCGGCATTGTAAAGAGAACTTGAAACCCTAACCAATATATTGAGATCAAAATTGGTGATTCATCTTCTAACAAGTTCGAAATGGTGATCTAAGTTTGGTATAGTTGGCCATTCCCCTCCACTAGGAAAAAAAAGTAATTTCCCATTCTTTAGTATTTCTGACATAACTTTTTACTCCGGTCTCTGATTAAGATGATTCTTGATGCATTGTAAAGAATTCTTGAATCCCTAACCATTTTATTCACATCAAAAGTCATGAAAAATCCTCTAGCATGGGCTCTATTGTAACGCAAGTTTGGTGTAATAAGTAGTCCTCCTTTAAAATGAAATAGTATATCGGACATAACTTTTTCTCCCGAACCCGGATTGAGCTAACTCTTGCGGCATTGTAAAGAGAACTTGAAACCCTAACCAATATATTGAGATCAAAATTGGTGATTCATCTTCTAACAAGTTCGAAATGGTGATCTAAGTTTGGTATAGTTGGCCATTCCCCTCCACTAGGAAAAAAAAGTAATTTCCCATTCTTTAGTATTTCTGACATAACTTTTTACTCCGGTCTCTGATTAAGATGATTCTTGATGCATTGTAAAGAATTCTTGAATCCCTAACCATTTTATTCACATCAAAAGTCATGAAAAATCCTCTAGCATGGGCTCTATTGTAACGCAAGTTTGGTGTAATAAGTAGTCCTCCTTTAAAATGAAATAGTATATCGGACATAACTTTTTCTCCCGAACTCGGATTGAGCAAACTGTTGCGGCATTGTAAAGAGTACTTGAAACCCTAACCAATATATTGAGATCAAAATTGGTGTTTCATCTTCTAACAAGTTCGAAATGGTGATCTAAGTTTGGTATAGTTGGCCATTCCCCTCCACTAGGAAAAAAAAGTAATTTCCCATTCTTTAGTATTTCTGACATAACTTTTTACTCCGGTCTCTGATTAAGATGATTCTTAATGCATTGTAAAGAATTCTTGAATCCCTAACCATTTTATTCACATCAAAAGTCATGAAAAATCCTCTAGCATGGGCTCTATTGTAACGCAAGTTTGGTGTAATAAGTAGTCCTCCTTTAAAATGAAATAGTATATCGGACATAACTTTTTCTCCCGAACCCGGATTGAGCTAACTCTTGCGGCATTGTAAAGAGAACTTGAAACCCTAACCAATATATTGAGATCAAAATTGGTGATTCATCTTCTAACAAGTTCGAAATGGTGATCTAAGTTTGGTATAGTTGGCCATTCCCCTCCACTAGGAAAAAAAAGTAATTTCCCATTCTTTAGTATTTCTGACATAACTTTTTACTCCGGTCTCTGATTAAGATGATTCTTGATGCATTGTAAAGAATTCTTGAATCCCTAACCATTTTATTCACATCAAAAGTCACGAAAAATCCTCTAGCATGGGCTCTATTGTAACGCAAGTTTGGTGTAATAAGTAGTCCTCCTTTAAAATGAAATAGTATATCGGACATAACTTTTTCTCCCGAACTCGGATTGAGCTAACTCATGCGGCATTGTAAAGAGAACTTGAAACCCTAACCAATATATTGAGATCAAAATTGGTGATTCATCTTCTAACAAGTTCGAAATGGTGATCTAAGTTTGGTATAGTTGGCCATTCCCCTCCACTAGGAAAAAAAAGTAATTTCCCATTCTTTAGTATTTCTGACATAACTTTTTACTCCGGTCTCTGATTAAGATGATTCTTGATGCATTGTAAAGAATTCTTGAATCCCTAACCATTTTATTCACATCAAAAGTCATGAAAAATCCTCTAGCATGGGCTCTATTGTAACGCAAGTTTGGTGTAATAAGTAGTCCTCCTTTAAAATGAAATAGTATATCGGACATAACTTTTTCTCCCGAACTCGGATTGAGCTAACTCTTGCGGCATTGTAAAGAGAACTTGAAACCCTAACCAATATATTGAGATCAAAATTGGTGATTCATCTTCTAACAAGTTCGAAATGGCGATCTAACTTTGGAATAGTTGGCCATTCCCCTCCACTAGGAAAAAAAAGTAATTTCCCATTCTTTAGTATTTCTGACATAACTTTTTACTCCGGTCTCTGATTAAGATGATTCTTGATGCATTGTAAAGAATTCTTGAATCCCTAACCATTTTATTCACATCAAAAGTCTTGAAAAATCCTCTAGCATGGGCTCTATTGTAACGCAAGTTTGGTGTAATAAGTAGTCCTCCTTTAAAATGAAATAGTATATCGGACATAACTTTTTCTCCCGAACCCGGATTGAGCTAACTCTTGTGGCATTGTAAAGAGAACTTGAAACCCTAACCAATATATTGAGATCAAAATTGGTGATTCATCTTCTAACAAGTTCGAAATGGTGATCTAAGTTTGGTATAGTTGGTCATTCCCCTCCACTAGGAAAAAAAAGTAATTTCCCATTCTTTAGTATTTCTGACATAACTTTTTACTCCGGTCTCTGATTAAGATGATTCTTAATGCATTGTAAAGAATTCTTGAATCCCTAACCATTTTATTCACATCAAAAGTCATGAAAAATCCTCTAGCATGGGCTCTATTGTAACGCAAGTTTGGTGTAATAAGTAGTCCTCCTTTAAAATGAAATAGTATATCGGACATAACTTTTTCTCCCGAACCCGGATTGAGCTAACTCTTGCGGCATTGTAAAGAGAACTTGAAACCCTAACCAATATATTGAGATCAAAATTGGTGATTCATCTTCTAACAAGTTCGAAATGGTGATCTAAGTTTGGTATAGTTGGCCATTCCCCTCCACTAGGAAAAAAATGTAATTTCCCATTCTTTAGTATTTCTGACATAACTTTTTACTCCGGTCTCTGATTTAGATGATTCTTAATGCATTGTAAAGAATTCTTGAATCCCTAACCATTTTATTCACATCAAAAGTCATGAAAAATCCTCTAGCATGGGCTCTATTGTAACGCAAGTTTGGTGTAATAAGTAGTCCTCCTTTAAAATGAAATAGTATATCGGACATAACTTTTTCTCCCGAACTCGGATTGAGCAAACTGTTGCGGCATTGTAAAGAGAACTTGAAACCCTAACCAATATATTGAGATCAAAATTGGTGTTTCATCTTCTAACAAGTTCGAAATGGTGATCTAAGTTTGGTATAGTTGGCCATTCCCCTCCACTAGGAAAAAAAAGTAATTTCCCATTCTTTAGTATTTCTGACATAACTTTTTACTCCGGTCTCTGATTAAGATGATTCTTAATGCATTGTAAAGAATTCTTGAATCCCTAACCATTTTATTCACATCAAAAGTCATGAAAAATCCTCTAGCATGGGCTCTATTGTAACGCAAGTTTGGTGTAATAAGTAGTCCTCCTTTAAAATGAAATAGTATATCGGACATAACTTTTTCTCCCGAACCCGGATTGAGCTAACTCTTGCGGCATTGTAAAGAGAACTTGAAACCCTAACCAATATATTGAGATCAAAATTGGTGATTCATCTTCTAACAAGTTCGAAATGGTGATCTAAGTTTGGTATAGTTGGCCATTCCCCTCCACTAGGAAAAAAAAGTAATTTCCCATTCTTTAGTATTTCTGACATAACTTTTTACTCCGGTCTCTGATTAAGATGATTCTTGATGCATTGTAAAGAATTCTTGAATCCCTAACCATTTTATTCACATCAAAAGTCACGAAAAATCCTCTAGCATGGGCTCTATTGTAACGCAAGTTTGGTGTAATAAGTAGTCCTCCTTTAAAATGAAATAGTATATCGGACATAACTTTTTCTCCCGAACTCGGATTGAGCTAACTCATGCGGCATTGTAAAGAGAACTTGAAACCCTAACCAATATATTGAGATCAAAATTGGTGATTCATCTTCTAACAAGTTCGAAATGGTGATCTAAGTTTGGTATAGTTGGCCATTCCCCTCCACTAGGAAAAAAAAGTAATTTCCCATTCTTTAGTATTTCTGACATAACTTTTTACTCCGGTCTCTGATTAAGATGATTCTTGATGCATTGTAAAGAATTCTTGAATCCCTAACCATTTTATTCACATCAAAAGTCATGAAAAATCCTCTAGCATGGGCTCTATTGTAACGCAAGTTTGGTGTAATAAGTAGTCCTCCTTTAAAATGAAATAGTATATCGGACATAACTTTTTCTCCCGAACTCGGATTGAGCTAACTCTTGCGGCATTGTAAAGAGAACTTGAAACCCTAACCAATATATTGAGATCAAAATTGGTGATTCATCTTCTAACAAGTTCGAAATGGCGATCTAACTTTGGAATAGTTGGCCATTCCCCTCCACTAGGAAAAAAAAGTAATTTCCCATTCTTTAGTATTTCTGACATAACTTTTTACTCCGGTCTCTGATTAAGATGATTCTTGATGCATTGTAAAGAATTCTTGAATCCCTAACCATTTTATTCACATCAAAAGTCTTGAAAAATCCTCTAGCATGGGCTCTATTGTAACGCAAGTTTGGTGTAATAAGTAGTCCTCCTTTAAAATGAAATAGTATATCGGACATAACTTTTTCTCCCGAACCCGGATTGAGCTAACTCTTGCGGCATTGTAAAGAGAACTTGAAACCCTAACCAATATATTGAGATCAAAATTGGTGATTCATCTTCTAACAAGTTCGAAATGGTGATCTAAGTTTGGTATAGTTGGTCATTCCCCTCCACTAGGAAAAAAAAGTAATTTCCCATTCTTTAGTATTTCTGACATAACTTTTTACTCCGGTCTCTGATTAAGATGATTCTTAATGCATTGTAAAGAATTCTTGAATCCCTAACCATTTTATTCACATCAAAAGTCATGAAAAATCCTCTAGCATGGGCTCTATTGTAACGCAAGTTTGGTGTAATAAGTAGTCCTCCTTTAAAATGAAATAGTATATCGGACATAACTTTTTCTCCCGAACCCGGATTGAGCTAACTCTTGCGGCATTGTAAAGAGAACTTGAAACCCTAACCAATATATTGAGATCAAAATTGGTGATTCATCTTCTAACAAGTTCGAAATGGTGATCTAAGTTTGGTATAGTTGGCCATTCCCCTCCACTAGGAAAAAAAAGTAATTTCCCATTCTTTAGTATTTCTGACATAACTTTTTACTCCGGTCTCTGATTAAGATGATTCTTGATGCATTGTAAATAATTCTTGAATCCCTAACCATTTTATTCACATCAAAAGTCATGAAAAATCCTCTAGCATGGGCTCTATTGTAACGCAAGTTTGGTGTAATAAGTAGTCCTCCTTTAAAATGAAATAGTATATCGGACATAACTTTTTCTCCCGAACCCGGATTGAGCTAACTCTTGCGGCATTGTAAAGAGAACTTGAAACCCTAACCAATATATTGAGATCAAAATTGGTGATTCATCTTCTAACAAGTTCGAAATGGTGATCTAAGTTTGGTATAGTTGGTCATTCCCCTCCACTAGGAAAAAAAAGTAATTTCCCATTCTTTAGTATTTCTGACATAACTTTTTACTCCGGTCTCTGATTAAGATGATTCTTAATGCATTGTAAAGAATTCTTGAATCCCTAACCATTTTATTCACATCAAAAGTCATGAAAAATCCTCTAGCATGGGCTCTATTGTAACGCAAGTTTGGTGTAATAAGTAGTCCTCCTTTAAAATGAAATAGTATATCGGACATAACTTTTTCTCCCGAACCCGGATTGAGCTAACTCTTGCGGCATTGTAAAGAGAACTTGAAACCCTAACCAATATATTGAGATCAAAATTGGTGATTCATCTTCTAACAAGTTCGAAATGGTGATCTAAGTTTGGTATAGTTGGCCATTCCCCTCCACTAGGAAAAAAAAGTAATTTCCCATTCTTTAGTATTTCTGACATAACTTTTTACTCCGGTCTCTGATTAAGATGATTCTTGATGCATTGTAAATAATTCTTGAATCCCTAACCATTTTATTCACATCAAAAGTCATGAAAAATCCTCTAGCATGGGCTCTATTGTAACGCAAGTTTGGTGTAATAAGTAGTCCTCCTTTAAAATGAAATAGTATATCGGACATAACTTTTTCTCCCGAACCCGGATTGAGCTAACTCTTGCGGCATTGTAAAGAGAACTTGAAACCCTAACCAATATATTGAGATCAAAATTGGTGATTCATCTTCTAACAAGTTCGAAATGGTGATCTAAGTTTGGTATAGTTGGCCATTCCCCTCCACTAGGAAAAAAAAGTAATTTCCCATTCTTTAGTATTTCTGACATAACTTTTTACTCCGGTCTCTGATTAAGATGATTCTTGATGCATTGTAAAGAATTCTTGAATCCCTAACCATTTTATTCACATCAAAAGTCATGAAAAATCCTCTAGCATGGGCTCTATTGTAACGCAAGTTTGGTGTAATAAGTAGTCCTCCTTTAAAATGAAATAGTATATCGGACATAACTTTTTCTCCCGAACTCGGATTGAGCTAACTCTTGCGGCATTGTAAAGAGAACTTGAAACCCTAACCAATATATTGAGATCAAAATTGGTGATTCATCTTCTAACAAGTTCGAAATGGCGATCTAACTTTGGAATAGTTGGCCATTCCCCTCCACTAGGAAAAAAAAGTAATTTCCCATTCTTTAGTATTTCTGACATAACTTTTTACTCCGGTCTCTGATTAAGATGATTCTTGATGCATTGTAAATAATTCTTGAATCCCTAACCATTTTATTCACATCAAAAGTCTTGAAAAATCCTCTAGCATGGGCTCTATTGTAACGCAAGTTTGGTGTAATAAGTAGTCCTCCTTTAAAATGAAATAGTATATCGGACATAACTTTTTCTCCCGAACTCGGATTGAGCAAACTGTTGCGGCATTGTAAAGAGAACTTGAAACCCTAACCAATATATTGAGATCAAAATTGGTGATTCATCTTCTAACAAGTTCGAAATGGTGATCTAAGTTTGGTATAGTTGGTCATTCCCCTCCACTAGGAAAAAAAAGTAATTTCCCATTCTTTAGTATTTCTGACATAACTTTTTACTCCGGTCTCTGATTAAGATGATTCTTAATGCATTGTAAAGAATTCTTGAATCCCTAACCATTTTATTCACATCAAAAGTCATGAAAAATCCTCTAGCATGGGCTCTATTGTAACGCAAGTTTGGTGTAATAAGTAGTCCTCCTTTAAAATGAAATAGTATATCGGACATAACTTTTTCTCCCGAACCCGGATTGAGCTAACTCTTGCGGCATTGTAAAGAGAACTTGAAACCCTAACCAATATATTGAGATCAAAATTGGTGATTCATCTTCTAACAAGTTCGAAATGGTGATCTAAGTTTGGTATAGTTGGCCATTCCCCTCCACTAGGAAAAAAAAGTAATTTCCCATTCTTTAGTATTTCTGACATAACTTTTTACTCCGGTCTCTGATTAAGATGATTCTTGATGCATTGTAAATAATTCTTGAATCCCTAACCATTTTATTCACATCAAAAGTCATGAAAAATCCTCTAGCATGGGCTCTATTGTAACGCAAGTTTGGTGTAATAAGTAGTCCTCCTTTAAAATGAAATAGTATATCGGACATAACTTTTTCTCCCGAACCCGGATTGAGCTAACTCTTGCGGCATTGTAAAGAGAACTTGAAACCCTAACCAATATATTGAGATCAAAATTGGTGATTCATCTTCTAACAAGTTCGAAATGGTGATCTAAGTTTGGTATAGTTGGTCATTCCCCTCCACTAGGAAAAAAAAGTAATTTCCCATTCTTTAGTATTTCTGACATAACTTTTTACTCCGGTCTCTGATTAAGATGATTCTTAATGCATTGTAAAGAATTCTTGAATCCCTAACCATTTTATTCACATCAAAAGTCATGAAAAATCCTCTAGCATGGGCTCTATTGTAACGCAAGTTTGGTGTAATAAGTAGTCCTCCTTTAAAATGAAATAGTATATCGGACATAACTTTTTCTCCCGAACCCGGATTGAGCTAACTCTTGCGGCATTGTAAAGAGAACTTGAAACCCTAACCAATATATTGAGATCAAAATTGGTGATTCATCTTCTAACAAGTTCGAAATGGTGATCTAAGTTTGGTATAGTTGGCCATTCCCCTCCACTAGGAAAAAAAAGTAATTTCCCATTCTTTAGTATTTCTGACATAACTTTTTACTCCGGTCTCTGATTAAGATGATTCTTGATGCATTGTAAATAATTCTTGAATCCCTAACCATTTTATTCACATCAAAAGTCATGAAAAATCCTCTAGCATGGGCTCTATTGTAACGCAAGTTTGGTGTAATAAGTAGTCCTCCTTTAAAATGAAATAGTATATCGGACATAACTTTTTCTCCCGAACCCGGATTGAGCTAACTCTTGCGGCATTGTAAAGAGAACTTGAAACCCTAACCAATATATTGAGATCAAAATTGGTGATTCATCTTCTAACAAGTTCGAAATGGTGATCTAAGTTTGGTATAGTTGGTCATTCCCCTCCACTAGGAAAAAAAAGTAATTTCCCATTCTTTAGTATTTCTGACATAACTTTTTACTCCGGTCTCTGATTAAGATGATTCTTAATGCATTGTAAAGAATTCTTGAATCCCTAACCATTTTATTCACATCAAAAGTCATGAAAAATCCTCTAGCATGGGCTCTATTGTAACGCAAGTTTGGTGTAATAAGTAGTCCTCCTTTAAAATGAAATAGTATATCGGACATAACTTTTTCTCCCGAACCCGGATTGAGCTAACTCTTGCGGCATTGTAAAGAGAACTTGAAACCCTAACCAATATATTGAGATCAAAATTGGTGATTCATCTTCTAACAAGTTCGAAATGGTGATCTAAGTTTGGTATAGTTGGCCATTCCCCTCCACTAGGAAAAAAAAGTAATTTCCCATTCTTTAGTATTTCTGACATAACTTTTTACTCCGGTCTCTGATTAAGATGATTCTTGATGCATTGTAAATAATTCTTGAATCCCTAACCATTTTATTCACATCAAAAGTCATGAAAAATCCTCTAGCATGGGCTCTATTGTAACGCAAGTTTGGTGTAATAAGTAGTCCTCCTTTAAAATGAAATAGTATATCGGACATAACTTTTTCTCCCGAACCCGGATTGAGCTAACTCTTGCGGCATTGTAAAGAGAACTTGAAACCCTAACCAATATATTGAGATCAAAATTGGTGATTCATCTTCTAACAAGTTCGAAATGGTGATCTAAGTTTGGTATAGTTGGTCATTCCCCTCCACTAGGAAAAAAAAGTAATTTCCCATTCTTTAGTATTTCTGACATAACTTTTTACTCCGGTCTCTGATTAAGATGATTCTTAATGCATTGTAAAGAATTCTTGAATCCCTAACCATTTTATTCACATCAAAAGTCATGAAAAATCCTCTAGCATGGGCTCTATTGTAACGCAAGTTTGGTGTAATAAGTAGTCCTCCTTTAAAATGAAATAGTATATCGGACATAACTTTTTCTCCCGAACCCGGATTGAGCTAACTCTTGCGGCATTGTAAAGAGAACTTGAAACCCTAACCAATATATTGAGATCAAAATTGGTGATTCATCTTCTAACAAGTTCGAAATGGTGATCTAAGTTTGGTATAGTTGGCCATTCCCCTCCACTAGGAAAAAGAAGTAATTTCCCATTCTTTAGTATTTCTGACATAACTTTTTACTCCGGTCTCTGATTAAGATGATTCTTGATGCATTGTAAATAATTCTTGAATCCCTAACCATTTTATTCACATCAAAAGTCATGAAAAATCCTCTAGCATGGGCTCTATTGTAACGCAAGTTTGGTGTAATAAGTAGTCCTCCTTTAAAATGAAATAGTATATCGGACATAACTTTTTCTCCCGAACCCGGATTGAGCTAACTCTTGCGGCATTGTAAAGAGAACTTGAAACCCTAACCAATATATTGAGATCAAAATTGGTGATTCATCTTCTAACAAGTTCGAAATGGTGATCTAAGTTTGGTATAGTTGGCCATTCCCCTCCACTAGGAAAAAAAAGTAATTTCCCATTCTTTAGTATTTCTGACATAACTTTTTACTCCGGTCTCTGATTAAGATGATTCTTGATGCATTGTAAAGAATTCTTGAATCCCTAACCATTTTATTCACATCAAAAGTCATGAAAAATCCTCTAGCATGGGCTCTATTGTAACGCAAGTTTGGTGTAATAAGTAGTCCTCCTTTAAAATGAAATAGTATATCGGACATAACTTTTTCTCCCGAACTCGGATTGAGCTAACTCTTGCGGCATTGTAAAGAGAACTTGAATCCCTAACCAATATATTGAGATCAAAATTGGTGATTCATCTTCTAACAAGTTCGAAATGGCGATCTAACTTTGGAATAGTTGGCCATTCCCCTCCACTAGGAAAAAAAAGTAATTTCCCATTCTTTAGTATTTCTGACATAACTTTTTACTCCGGTCTCTGATTAAGATGATTCTTGATGCATTGTAAAGAATTCTTGAATCCCTAACCATTTTATTCACATCAAAAGTCTTGAAAAATCCTCTAGCATGGGCTCTATTGTAACGCAAGTTTGGTGTAATAAGTAGTCCTCCTTTAAAATGAAATAGTATATCGGACATAACTTTTTCTCCCGAACTCGGATTGAGCAAACTGTTGCGGCATTGTAAAGAGAACTTGAAACCCTAACCAATATATTGAGAACAAAATTGGTGTTTCATCTTCTAACAAGTTCGAAATGGTGATCTAAGTTTGGTATAGTTGGCCATTCCCCTCCACTAGGAAAAAAAAGTAATTTCCCATTCTTTAGTATTTCTGACATAACTTTTTACTCCGGTCTCTGATTAAGATGATTCTTAATGCATTGTAAAGAATTCTTGAATCCCTAACCATTTTATTCACATCAAAAGTCATGAAAAATCCTCTAGCATGGGCTCTATTGTAACGCAAGTTTGGTGTAATAAGTAGTCCTCCTTTAAAATGAAATAGTATATCGGACATAACTTTTTCTCCCGAACCCGGATTGAGCTAACTCTTGCGGCATTGTAAAGAGAACTTGAAACCCTAACCAATATATTGAGATCAAAATTGGTGATTCATCTTCTAACAAGTTCGAAATGGTGATCTAAGTTTGGTATAGTTGGCCATTCCCCTCCACTAGGAAAAAAAAGTAATTTCCCATTCTTTAGTATTTCTGACATAACTTTTTACTCCGGTCTCTGATTAAGATGATTCTTGATGCATTGTAAAGAATTCTTGAATCCCTAACCATTTTATTCACATCAAAAGTCACGAAAAATCCTCTAGCATGGGCTCTATTGTAACGCAAGTTTGGTGTAATAAGTAGTCCTCCTTTAAAATGAAATAGTATATCGGACATAACTTTTTCTCCCGAGCTCGGATTGAGCTAACTCATGCGGCATTGTAAAGAGAACTTGAAACCCTAACCAATATATTGAGATCAAAATTGGTGATTCATCTTCTAACAAGTTCGAAATGGTGATCTAAGTTTGGTATAGTTGGCCATTCCCCTCCACTAGGAAAAAAAAGTAATTTCCCATTCTTTAGTATTTCTGACATAACTTTTTACTCCGGTCTCTGATTAAGATGATTCTTGATGCATTGTAAAGAATTCTTGAATCCCTAACCATTTTATTCACATCAAAAGTCATGAAAAATCCTCTAGCATGGGCTCTATTGTAACGCAAGTTTGGTGTAATAAGTAGTCCTCCTTTAAAATGAAATAGTATATCGGACATAACTTTTTCTCCCGAACTCGGATTGAGCTAACTCTTGCGGCATTGTAAAGAGAACTTGAAACCCTAACCAATATATTGAGATCAAAATTGGTGATTCATCTTCTAACAAGTTCGAAATGGCGATCTAACTTTGGAATAGTTGGCCATTCCCCTCCACTAGGAAAAAAAAGTAATTTCCCATTCTTTAGTATTTCTGACATAACTTTTTACTCCGGTCTTTGATTAAGATGATTCTTGATGCATTGTAAAGAATTCTTGAATCCCTAACCATTTTATTCACATCAAAAGTCTTGAAAAATCCTCTAGCATGGGCTCTATTGTAACGCAAGTTTGGTGTAATAAGTAGTCCTCCTTTAAAATGAAATAGTATATCGGACATAACTTTTTCTCCCGAACCCGGATTGAGCTAACTCTTGCGGCATTGTAAAGAGAACTTGAAACCCTAACCAATATATTGAGATCAAAATTGGTGATTCATCTTCTAACAAGTTCGAAATGGTGATCTAAGTTTGGTATAGTTGGTCATTCCCCTCCACTAGGAAAAAAAAGTAATTTCCCATTCTTTAGTATTTCTGACATAACTTTTTACTCCGGTCTCTGATTAAGATGATTCTTAATGCATTGTAAAGAATTCTTGAATCCCTAACCATTTTATTCACATCAAAAGTCATGAAAAATCCTCTAGCATGGGCTCTATTGTAACGCAAGTTTGGTGTAATAAGTAGTCCTCCTTTAAAATGAAATAGTATATCGGACATAACTTTTTCTCCCGAACCCGGATTGAGCTAACTCTTGCGGCATTGTAAAGAGAACTTGAAACCCTAACCAATATATTGAGATCAAAATTGGTGATTCATCTTCTAACAAGTTCGAAATGGTGATCTAAGTTTGGTATAGTTGGTCATTCCCCTCCACTAGGAAAAAAAAGTAATTTCCCATTCTTTAGTATTTCTGACATAACTTTTTACTCCGGTCTCTGATTAAGATGATTCTTGATGCATTGTAAAGAATTCTTGAATCCCTAACCATTTTATTCACATCAAAAGTCTTGAAAAATCCTCTAGCATGGGCTCTATTGTAACGCAAGTTTGGTGTAATAAGTAGTCCTCCTTTAAAATGAAATAGTATATCGGACATAACTTTTTCTCCCGAACCCGGATTGAGCTAACTCTTGCGGCATTGTAAAGAGAACTTGAAACCCTAACCAATATATTGAGATCAAAATTGGTGATTCATCTTCTAACAAGTTCGAAATGGTGATCTAAGTTTGGTATAGTTGGTCATTCCCCTCCACTAGGAAAAAAAAGTAATTTCCCATTCTTTAGTATTTCTGACATAACTTTTTACTCCGGTCTCTGATTAAGATGATTCTTAATGCATTGTAAAGAATTCTTGAATCCCTAACCATTTTATTCACATCAAAAGTCATGAAAAATCCTCTAGCATGGGCTCTATTGTAACGCAAGTTTGGTGTAATAAGTAGTCCTCCTTTAAAATGAAATAGTATATCGGACATAACTTTTTCTCCCGAACCCGGATTGAGCTAACTCTTGCGGCATTGTAAAGAGAACTTGAAACCCTAACCAATATATTGAGATCAAAATTGGTGATTCATCTTCTAACAAGTTCGAAATGGTGATCTAAGTTTGGTATAGTTGGCCATTCCCCTCCACTAGGAAAAAAAAGTAATTTCCCATTCTTTAGTATTTCTGACATAACTTTTTACTCCGGTCTCTGATTAAGATGATTCTTGATGCATTGTAAATAATTCTTGAATCCCTAACCATTTTATTCACATCAAAAGTCAGGAAAAATCCTCTAGCATGGGCTCTATTGTAACGCAAGTTTGGTGTAATAAGTAGTCCTCCTTTAAAATGAAATAGTATATCGGACATAACTTTTTCTCCCGAACTCGGATTGAGCTAACTCTTGCGGCATTGTAAAGAGAACTTGAAACCCTAACCAATATATTGAGATCAAAATTGGTGATTCATCTTCTAACAAGTTCGAAATGGCGATCTAACTTTGGAATAGTTGGCCATTCCCCTCCACTAGGAAAAAAAAGTAATTTCCCATTCTTTAGTATTTCTGACATAACTTTTTACTCCGGTCTCTGATTAAGATGATTCTTGATGCATTGTAAAGAATTCTTGAATCCCTAACCATTTTATTCACATCAAAAGTCTTGAAAAATCCTCTAGCATGGGCTCTATTGTAACGCAAGTTTGGTGTAATAAGTAGTCCTCCTTTAAAATGAAATAGTATATCGGACATAACTTTTTCTCCCGAACCCGGATTGAGCTAACTCTTGCGGCATTGTAAAGAGAACTTGAAACCCTAACCAATATATTGAGATCAAAATTGGTGATTCATCTTCTAACAAGTTCGAAATGGTGATCTAAGTTTGGTATAGTTGGTCATTCCCCTCCACTAGGAAAAAAAAGTAATTTCCCATTCTTTAGTATTTCTGACATAACTTTTTACTCCGGTCTCTGATTAAGATGATTCTTAATGCATTGTAAAGAATTCTTGAATCCCTAACCATTTTATTCACATCAAAAGTCATGAAAAATCCTCTAGCATGGGCTCTATTGTAACGCAAGTTTGGTGTAATAAGTAGTCCTCATTTAAAATGAAATAGTATATCGGACATAACTTTTTCTCCCGAACCCGGATTGAGCTAACTCTTGCGGCATTGTAAAGAGAACTTGAAACCCTAACCAATATATTGAGATCAAAATTGGTGATTCATCTTCTAACAAGTTCGAAATGGTGATCTAAGTTTGGTATAGTTGGCCATTCCCCTCCACTAGGAAAAAAAAGTAATTTCCCATTCTTTAGTATTTCTGACATAACTTTTTACTCCGGTCTCTGATTAAGATGATTCTTGATGCATTGTAAAGAATTCTTGAATCCCTAACCATTTTATTCACATCAAAAGTCATGAAAAATCCTCTAGCATGGGCTCTATTGTAACGCAAGTTTGGTGTAATAAGTAGTCCTCCTTTAAAATGAAATAGTATATCGGACATAACTTTTTCTCCCGAACTCGGATTGAGCTAACTCTTGCGGCATTGTAAAGAGAACTTGAAACCCTAACCAATATATTGAGATCAAAATTGGTGATTCATCTTCTAACAAGTTCGAAATGGCGATCTAACTTTGGAATAGTTGGCCATTCCCCTCCACTAGGAAAAAAAAGTAATTTCCCATTCTTTAGTATTTCTGACATAACTTTTTACTCCGGTCTCTGATTAAGATGATTCTTGATGCATTGTAAAGAATTCTTGAATCCCTAACCATTTTATTCACATCAAAAGTCTTGAAAAATCCTCTAGCATGGGCTCTATTGTAACGCAAGTTTGGTGTAATAAGTAGTCCTCCTTTAAAATGAAATAGTATATCGGACATAACTTTTTCTCCCGAACCCGGATTGAGCTAACTCTTGCGGCATTGTAAAGAGAACTTGAAACCCTAACCAATATATTGAGATCAAAATTGGTGATTCATCTTCTAACAAGTTCGAAATGGTGATCTAAGTTTGGTATAGTTGGTCATTCCCCTCCACTAGGAAAAAAAAGTAATTTCCCATTCTTTAGTATTTCTGACATAACTTTTTACTCCGGTCTCTGATTAAGATGATTCTTAATGCATTGTAAAGAATTCTTGAATCCCTAACCATTTTATTCACATCAAAAGTCATGAAAAATCCTCTAGCATGGGCTCTATTGTAACGCAAGTTTGGTGTAATAAGTAGTCCTCCTTTAAAATGAAATAGTATATCGGACATAACTTTTTCTCCCGAACCCGGATTGAGCTAACTCTTGCGGCATTGTAAAGAGAACTTGAAACCCTAACCAATATATTGAGATCAAAATTGGTGATTCATCTTCTAACAAGTTCGAAATGGTGATCTAAGTTTGGTATAGTTGGCCATTCCCCTCCACTAGGAAAAAAAAGTAATTTCCCATTCTTTAGTATTTCTGACATAACTTTTTACTCCGGTCTCTGATTAAGATGATTCTTGATGCATTGTAAATAATTCTTGAATCCCTAACCATTTTATTCACATCAAAAGTCATGAAAAATCCTCTAGCATGGGCTCTATTGTAACGCAAGTTTGGTGTAATAAGTAGTCCTCCTTTAAAATGAAATAGTATATCGGACATAACTTTTTCTCCCGAACTCGGATTGAGCTAACTCTTGCGGCATTGTAAAGAGAACTTGAAACCCTAACCAATATATTGAGATCAAAATTGGTGATTCATCTTCTAACAAGTTCGAAATGGCGATCTAACTTTGGAATAGTTGGCCATTCCCCTCCACTAGGAAAAAAAAGTAATTTCCCATTCTTTAGTATTTCTGACATAACTTTTTACTCCGGTCTCTGATTAAGATGATTCTTGATGCATTGTAAAGAATTCTTGAATCCCTAACCATTTTATTCACATCAAAAGTCTTGAAAAATCCTCTAGCATGGGCTCTATTGTAACGCAAGTTTGGTGTAATAAGTAGTCCTCCTTTAAAATGAAATAGTATATCGGACATAACTTTTTCTCCCGAACCCGGATTGAGCTAACTCTTGCGGCATTGTAAAGAGAACTTGAAACCCTAACCAATATATTGAGATCAAAATTGGTGATTCATCTTCTAACAAGTTCGAAATGGTGATCTAAGTTTGGTATAGTTGGTCATTCCCCTCCACTAGGAAAAAAAAGTAATTTCCCATTCTTTAGTATTTCTGACATAACTTTTTACTCCGGTCTCTGATTAAGATGATTCTTGATGCATTGTAAAGAATTCTTGAATCCCTAACCATTTTATTCACATCAAAAGTCTTGAAAAATCCTCTAGCATGGGCTCTATTGTAACGCAAGTTTGGTGTAATAAGTAGTCCTCCTTTAAAATGAAATAGTATATCGGACATAACTTTTTCTCCCGAACCCGGATTGAGCTAACTCTTGCGGCATTGTAAAGAGAACTTGAAACCCTAACCAATATATTGAGATCAAAATTGGTGATTCATCTTCTAACAAGTTCGAAATGGTGATCTAAGTTTGGTATAGTTGGTCATTCCCCTCCACTAGGAAAAAAAAGTAATTTCCCATTCTTTAGTATTTCTGACATAACTTTTTACTCCGGTCTCTGATTAAGATGATTCTTAATGCATTGTAAAGAATTCTTGAATCCCTAACCATTTTATTCACATCAAAAGTCATGAAAAATCCTCTAGCATGGGCTCTATTGTAACGCAAGTTTGGTGTAATAAGTAGTCCTCCTTTAAAATGAAATAGTATATCGGACATAACTTTTTCTCCCGAACCCGGATTGAGCTAACTCTTGCGGCATTGTAAAGAGAACTTGAAACCCTAACCAATATATTGAGATCAAAATTGGTGATTCATCTTCTAACAAGTTCGAAATGGTGATCTAAGTTTGGTATAGTTGGCCATTCCCCTCCACTAGGAAAAAAAAGTAATTTTCCATTCTTTAGTATTTCTGACATAACTTTTTACTCCGGTCTCTGATTAAGATGATTCTTGATGCATTGTAAATAATTCTTGAATCCCTAACCATTTTATTCACATCAAAAGTCAGGAAAAATCCTCTAGCATGGGCTCTATTGTAACGCAAGTTTGGTGTAATAAGTAGTCCTCCTTTAAAATGAAATAGTATATCGGACATAACTTTTTCTCCCGAACTCGGATTGAGCTAACTCTTGCGGCATTGTAAAGAGAACTTGAAACCCTAACCAATATATTGAGATCAAAATTGGTGATTCATCTTCTAACAAGTTCGAAATGGCGATCTAACTTTGGAATAGTTGGCCATTCCCCTCCACTAGGAAAAAAAAGTAATTTCCCATTCTTTAGTATTTCTGACATAACTTTTTACTCCGGTCTCTGATTAAGATGATTCTTGATGCATTGTAAAGAATTCTTGAATCCCTAACCATTTTATTCACATCAAAAGTCTTGAAAAATCCTCTAGCATGGGCTCTATTGTAACGCAAGTTTGGTGTAATAAGTAGTCCTCCTTTAAAATGAAATAGTATATCGGACATAACTTTTTCTCCCGAACCCGGATTGAGCTAACTCTTGCGGCATTGTAAAGAGAACTTGAAACCCTAACCAATATATTGAGATCAAAATTGGTGATTCATCTTCTAACAAGTTCGAAATGGTGATCTAAGTTTGGTATAGTTGGTCATTCCCCTCCACTAGGAAAAAAAAGTAATTTCCCATTCTTTAGTATTTCTGACATAACTTTTTACTCCGGTCTCTGATTAAGATGATTCTTAATGCATTGTAAAGAATTCTTGAATCCCTAACCATTTTATTCACATCAAAAGTCATGAAAAATCCTCTAGCATGGGCTCTATTGTAACGCAAGTTTGGTGTAATAAGTAGTCCTCATTTAAAATGAAATAGTATATCGGACATAACTTTTTCTCCCGAACCCGGATTGAGCTAACTCTTGCGGCATTGTAAAGAGAACTTGAAACCCTAACCAATATATTGAGATCAAAATTGGTGATTCATCTTCTAACAAGTTCGAAATGGTGATCTAAGTTTGGTATAGTTGGCCATTCCCCTCCACTAGGAAAAAAAAGTAATTTCCCATTCTTTAGTATTTCTGACATAACTTTTTACTCCGGTCTCTGATTAAGATGATTCTTGATGCATTGTAAAGAATTCTTGAATCCCTAACCATTTTATTCACATCAAAAGTCATGAAAAATCCTCTAGCATGGGCTCTATTGTAACGCAAGTTTGGTGTAATAAGTAGTCCTCCTTTAAAATGAAATAGTATATCGGACATAACTTTTTCTCCCGAACTCGGATTGAGCTAACTCTTGCGGCATTGTAAAGAGAACTTGAAACCCTAACCAATATATTGAGATCAAAATTGGTGATTCATCTTCTAACAAGTTCGAAATGGCGATCTAACTTTGGAATAGTTGGCCATTCCCCTCCACTAGGAAAAAAAAGTAATTTCCCATTCTTTAGTATTTCTGACATAACTTTTTACTCCGGTCTCTGATTAAGATGATTCTTGATGCATTGTAAAGAATTCTTGAATCCCTAACCATTTTATTCACATCAAAAGTCTTGAAAAATCCTCTAGCATGGGCTCTATTGTAACGCAAGTTTGGTGTAATAAGTAGTCCTCCTTTAAAATGAAATAGTATATCGGACATAACTTTTTCTCCCGAACCCGGATTGAGCTAACTCTTGCGGCATTGTAAAGAGAACTTGAAACCCTAACCAATATATTGAGATCAAAATTGGTGATTCATCTTCTAACAAGTTCGAAATGGTGATCTAAGTTTGGTATAGTTGGTCATTCCCCTCCACTAGGAAAAAAAAGTAATTTCCCATTCTTTAGTATTTCTGACATAACTTTTTACTCCGGTCTCTGATTAAGATGATTCTTAATGCATTGTAAAGAATTCTTGAATCCCTAACCATTTTATTCACATCAAAAGTCATGAAAAATCCTCTAGCATGGGCTCTATTGTAACGCAAGTTTGGTGTAATAAGTAGTCCTCCTTTAAAATGAAATAGTATATCGGACATAACTTTTTCTCCCGAACCCGGATTGAGCTAACTCTTGCGGCATTGTAAAAAGAACTTGAAACCCTAACCAATATATTGAGATCAAAATTGGTGATTCATCTTCTAACAAGTTCGAAATGGTGATCTAAGTTTGGTATAGTTGGCCATTCCCCTCCACTAGGAAAAAAAAGTAATTTCCCATTCTTTAGTATTTCTGACATAACTTTTTACTCCGGTCTCTGATTAAGATGATTCTTGATGCATTGTAAAGAATTCTTGAATCCCTAACCATTTTATTCACATCAAAAGTCATGAAAAATCCTCTAGCATGGGCTCTATTGTAACGCAAGTTTGGTGTAATAAGTAGTCCTCCTTTAAAATGAAATAGTATATCGGACATAACTTTTTCTCCCGAACTCGGATTGAGCTAACTCTTGCGGCATTGTAAAGAGAACTTGAAACCCTAACCAATATATTGAGATCAAAATTGGTGATTCATCTTCTAACAAGTTCGAAATGGCGATCTAACTTTGGAATAGTTGGCCATTCCCCTCCACTAGGAAAAAAAAGTAATTTCCCATTCTTTAGTATTTCTGACATAACTTTTTACTCCGGTCTCTGATTAAGATGATTCTTGATGCATTGTAAAGAATTCTTGAATCCCTAACCATTTTATTCACATCAAAAGTCTTGAAAAATCCTCTAGCATGGGCTCTATTGTAACGCAAGTTTGGTGTAATAAGTAGTCCTCCTTTAAAATGAAATAGTATATCGGACATAACTTTTTCTCCCGAACCCGGATTGAGCTAACTCTTGCGGCATTGTAAAGAGAACTTGAAACCCTAACCAATATATTGAGATCAAAATTGGTGATTCATCTTCTAACAAGTTCGAAATGGTGATCTAAGTTTGGTATAGTTGGTCATTCCCCTCCACTAGGAAAAAAAAGTAATTTCCCATTCTTTAGTATTTCTGACATAACTTTTTACTCCGGTCTCTGATTAAGATGATTCTTAATGCATTGTAAAGAATTCTTGAATCCCTAACCATTTTATTCACATCAAAAGTCATGAAAAATCCTCTAGCATGGGCTCTATTGTAACGCAAGTTTGGTGTAATAAGTAGTCCTCATTTAAAATGAAATAGTATATCGGACATAACTTTTTCTCCCGAACCCGGATTGAGCTAACTCTTGCGGCATTGTAAAGAGAACTTGAAACCCTAACCAATATATTGAGATCAAAATTGGTGATTCATCTTCTAACAAGTTCGAAATGGTGATCTAAGTTTGGTATAGTTGGCCATTCCCCTCCACTAGGAAAAAAAAGTAATTTCCCATTCTTTAGTATTTCTGACATAACTTTTTACTCCGGTCTCTGATTAAGATGATTCTTGATGCATTGTAAAGAATTCTTGAATCCCTAACCATTTTATTCACATCAAAAGTCATGAAAAATCCTCTAGCATGGGCTCTATTGTAACGCAAGTTTGGTGTAATAAGTAGTCCTCCTTTAAAATGAAATAGTATATCGGACATAACTTTTTCTCCCGAACTCGGATTGAGCTAACTCTTGCGGCATTGTAAAGAGAACTTGAAACCCTAACCAATATATTGAGATCAAAATTGGTGATTCATCTTCTAACAAGTTCGAAATGGCGATCTAACTTTGGAATAGTTGGCCATTCCCCTCCACTAGGAAAAAAAAGTAATTTCCCATTCTTTAGTATTTCTGACATAACTTTTTACTCCGGTCTCTGATTAAGATGATTCTTGATGCATTGTAAAGAATTCTTGAATCCCTAACCATTTTATTCACATCAAAAGTCTTGAAAAATCCTCTAGCATGGGCTCTATTGTAACGCAAGTTTGGTGTAATAAGTAGTCCTCCTTTAAAATGAAATAGTATATCGGACATAACTTTTTCTCCCGAACCCGGATTGAGCTAACTCTTGCGGCATTGTAAAGAGAACTTGAAACCCTAACCAATATATTGAGATCAAAATTGGTGATTCATCTTCTAACAAGTTCGAAATGGTGATCTAAGTTTGGTATAGTTGGTCATTCCCCTCCACTAGGAAAAAAAAGTAATTTCCCATTCTTTAGTATTTCTGACATAACTTTTTACTCCGGTCTCTGATTAAGATGATTCTTGATGCATTGTAAAGAATTCTTGAATCCCTAACCATTTTATTCACATCAAAAGTCTTGAAAAATCCTCTAGCATGGGCTCTATTGTAACGCAAGTTTGGTGTAATAAGTAGTCCTCCTTTAAAATGAAATAGTATATCGGACATAACTTTTTCTCCCGAACCCGGATTGAGCTAACTCTTGCGGCATTGTAAAGAGAACTTGAAACCCTAACCAATATATTGAGATCAAAATTGGTGATTCATCTTCTAACAAGTTCGAAATGGTGATCTAAGTTTGGTATAGTTGGTCATTCCCCTCCACTAGGAAAAAAAAGTAATTTCCCATTCTTTAGTATTTCTGACATAACTTTTTACTCCGGTCTCTGATTAAGATGATTCTTAATGCATTGTAAAGAATTCTTGAATCCCTAACCATTTTATTCACATCAAAAGTCATGAAAAATCCTCTAGCATGGGCTCTATTGTAACGCAAGTTTGGTGTAATAAGTAGTCCTCCTTTAAAATGAAATAGTATATCGGACATAACTTTTTCTCCCGAACCCGGATTGAGCTAACTCTTGCGGCATTGTAAAGAGAACTTGAAACCCTAACCAATATATTGAGATCAAAATTGGTGATTCATCTTCTAACAAGTTCGAAATGGTGATCTAAGTTTGGTATAGTTGGCCATTCCCCTCCACTAGGAAAAAAAAGTAATTTCCCATTCTTTAGTATTTCTGACATAACTTTTTACTCCGGTCTCTGATTAAGATGATTCTTGATGCATTGTAAATAATTCTTGAATCCCTAACCATTTTATTCACATCAAAAGTCAGGAAAAATCCTCTAGCATGGGCTCTATTGTAACGCAAGTTTGGTGTAATAAGTAGTCCTCCTTTAAAATGAAATAGTATATCGGACATAACTTTTTCTCCCGAACTCGGATTGAGCTAACTCTTGCGGCATTGTAAAGAGAACTTGAAACCCTAACCAATATATTGAGATCAAAATTGGTGATTCATCTTCTAACAAGTTCGAAATGGCGATCTAACTTTGGAATAGTTGGCCATTCCCCTCCACTAGGAAAAAAAAGTAATTTCCCATTCTTTAGTATTTCTGACATAACTTTTTACTCCGGTCTCTGATTAAGATGATTCTTGATGCATTGTAAAGAATTCTTGAATCCCTAACCATTTTATTCACATCAAAAGTCTTGAAAAATCCTCTAGCATGGGCTCTATTGTAACGCAAGTTTGGTGTAATAAGTAGTCCTCCTTTAAAATGAAATAGTATATCGGACATAACTTTTTCTCCCGAACCCGGATTGAGCTAACTCTTGCGGCATTGTAAAGAGAACTTGAAACCCTAACCAATATATTGAGATCAAAATTGGTGATTCATCTTCTAACAAGTTCGAAATGGTGATCTAAGTTTGGTATAGTTGGTCATTCCCCTCCACTAGGAAAAAAAAGTAATTTCCCATTCTTTAGTATTTCTGACATAACTTTTTACTCCGGTCTCTGATTAAGATGATTCTTAATGCATTGTAAAGAATTCTTGAATCCCTAACCATTTTATTCACATCAAAAGTCATGAAAAATCCTCTAGCATGGGCTCTATTGTAACGCAAGTTTGGTGTAATAAGTAGTCCTCATTTAAAATGAAATAGTATATCGGACATAACTTTTTCTCCCGAACCCGGATTGAGCTAACTCTTGCGGCATTGTAAAGAGAACTTGAAACCCTAACCAATATATTGAGATCAAAATTGGTGATTCATCTTCTAACAAGTTCGAAATGGTGATCTAAGTTTGGTATAGTTGGCCATTCCCCTCCACTAGGAAAAAAAAGTAATTTCCCATTCTTTAGTATTTCTGACATAACTTTTTACTCCGGTCTCTGATTAAGATGATTCTTGATGCATTGTAAAGAATTCTTGAATCCCTAACCATTTTATTCACATCAAAAGTCATGAAAAATCCTCTAGCATGGGCTCTATTGTAACGCAAGTTTGGTGTAATAAGTAGTCCTCCTTTAAAATGAAATAGTATATCGGACATAACTTTTTCTCCCGAACTCGGATTGAGCTAACTCTTGCGGCATTGTAAAGAGAACTTGAAACCCTAACCAATATATTGAGATCAAAATTGGTGATTCATCTTCTAACAAGTTCGAAATGGCGATCTAACTTTGGAATAGTTGGCCATTCCCCTCCACTAGGAAAAAAAAGTAATTTCCCATTCTTTAGTATTTCTGACATAACTTTTTACTCCGGTCTCTGATTAAGATGATTCTTGATGCATTGTAAAGAATTCTTGAATCCCTAACCATTTTATTCACATCAAAAGTCTTGAAAAATCCTCTAGCATGGGCTCTATTGTAACGCAAGTTTGGTGTAATAAGTAGTCCTCCTTTAAAATGAAATAGTATATCGGACATAACTTTTTCTCCCGAACCCGGATTGAGCTAACTCTTGCGGCATTGTAAAGAGAACTTGAAACCCTAACCAATATATTGAGATCAAAATTGGTGATTCATCTTCTAACAAGTTCGAAATGGTGATCTAAGTTTGGTATAGTTGGTCATTCCCCTCCACTAGGAAAAAAAAGTAATTTCCCATTCTTTAGTATTTCTGACATAACTTTTTACTCCGGTCTCTGATTAAGATGATTCTTGATGCATTGTAAAGAATTCTTGAATCCCTAACCATTTTATTCACATCAAAAGTCTTGAAAAATCCTCTAGCATGGGCTCTATTGTAACGCAAGTTTGGTGTAATAAGTAGTCCTCCTTTAAAATGAAATAGTATATCGGACATAACTTTTTCTCCCGAACCCGGATTGAGCTAACTCTTGCGGCATTGTAAAGAGAACTTGAAACCCTAACCAATATATTGAGATCAAAATTGGTGATTCATCTTCTAACAAGTTCGAAATGGTGATCTAAGTTTGGTATAGTTGGTCATTCCCCTCCACTAGGAAAAAAAAGTAATTTCCCATTCTTTAGTATTTCTGACATAACTTTTTACTCCGGTCTCTGATTAAGATGATTCTTAATGCATTGTAAAGAATTCTTGAATCCCTAACCATTTTATTCACATCAAAAGTCATGAAAAATCCTCTAGCATGGGCTCTATTGTAACGCAAGTTTGGTGTAATAAGTAGTCCTCCTTTAAAATGAAATAGTATATCGGACATAACTTTTTCTCCCGAACCCGGATTGAGCTAACTCTTGCGGCATTGTAAAGAGAACTTGAAACCCTAACCAATATATTGAGATCAAAATTGGTGATTCATCTTCTAACAAGTTCGAAATGGTGATCTAAGTTTGGTATAGTTGGCCATTCCCCTCCACTAGGAAAAAAAAGTAATTTCCCATTCTTTAGTATTTCTGACATAACTTTTTACTCCGGTCTCTGATTAAGATGATTCTTGATGCATTGTAAATAATTCTTGAATCCCTAACCATTTTATTCACATCAAAAGTCAGGAAAAATCCTCTAGCATGGGCTCTATTGTAACGCAAGTTTGGTGTAATAAGTAGTCCTCCTTTAAAATGAAATAGTATATCGGACATAACTTTTTCTCCCGAACTCGGATTGAGCTAACTCTTGCGGCATTGTAAAGAGAACTTGAAACCCTAACCAATATATTGAGATCAAAATTGGTGATTCATCTTCTAACAAGTTCGAAATGGCGATCTAACTTTGGAATAGTTGGCCATTCCCCTCCACTAGGAAAAAAAAGTAATTTCCCATTCTTTAGTATTTCTGACATAACTTTTTACTCCGGTCTCTGATTAAGATGATTCTTGATGCATTGTAAAGAATTCTTGAATCCCTAACCATTTTATTCACATCAAAAGTCTTGAAAAATCCTCTAGCATGGGCTCTATTGTAACGCAAGTTTGGTGTAATAAGTAGTCCTCCTTTAAAATGAAATAGTATATCGGACATAACTTTTTCTCCCGAACCCGGATTGAGCTAACTCTTGCGGCATTGTAAAGAGAACTTGAAACCCTAACCAATATATTGAGATCAAAATTGGTGATTCATCTTCTAACAAGTTCGAAATGGTGATCTAAGTTTGGTATAGTTGGTCATTCCCCTCCACTAGGAAAAAAAAGTAATTTCCCATTCTTTAGTATTTCTGACATAACTTTTTACTCCGGTCTCTGATTAAGATGATTCTTAATGCATTGTAAAGAATTCTTGAATCCCTAACCATTTTATTCACATCAAAAGTCATGAAAAATCCTCTAGCATGGGCTCTATTGTAACGCAAGTTTGGTGTAATAAGTAGTCCTCATTTAAAATGAAATAGTATATCGGACATAACTTTTTCTCCCGAACCCGGATTGAGCTAACTCTTGCGGCATTGTAAAGAGAACTTGAAACCCTAACCAATATATTGAGATCAAAATTGGTGATTCATCTTCTAACAAGTTCGAAATGGTGATCTAAGTTTGGTATAGTTGGCCATTCCCCTCCACTAGGAAAAAAAAGTAATTTCCCATTCTTTAGTATTTCTGACATAACTTTTTACTCCGGTCTCTGATTAAGATGATTCTTGATGCATTGTAAAGAATTCTTGAATCCCTAACCATTTTATTCACATCAAAAGTCATGAAAAATCCTCTAGCATGGGCTCTATTGTAACGCAAGTTTGGTGTAATAAGTAGTCCTCCTTTAAAATGAAATAGTATATCGGACATAACTTTTTCTCCCGAACTCGGATTGAGCTAACTCTTGCGGCATTGTAAAGAGAACTTGAAACCCTAACCAATATATTGAGATCAAAATTGGTGATTCATCTTCTAACAAGTTCGAAATGGCGATCTAACTTTGGAATAGTTGGCCATTCCCCTCCACTAGGAAAAAAAAGTAATTTCCCATTCTTTAGTATTTCTGACATAACTTTTTACTCCGGTCTCTGATTAAGATGATTCTTGATGCATTGTAAAGAATTCTTGAATCCCTAACCATTTTATTCACATCAAAAGTCTTGAAAAATCCTCTAGCATGGGCTCTATTGTAACGCAAGTTTGGTGTAATAAGTAGTCCTCCTTTAAAATGAAATAGTATATCGGACATAACTTTTTCTCCCGAACCCGGATTGAGCTAACTCTTGCGGCATTGTAAAGAGAACTTGAAACCCTAACCAATATATTGAGATCAAAATTGGTGATTCATCTTCTAACAAGTTCGAAATGGTGATCTAAGTTTGGTATAGTTGGTCATTCCCCTCCACTAGGAAAAAAAAGTAATTTCCCATTCTTTAGTATTTCTGACATAACTTTTTACTCCGGTCTCTGATTAAGATGATTCTTAATGCATTGTAAAGAATTCTTGAATCCCTAACCATTTTATTCACATCAAAAGTCATGAAAAATCCTCTAGCATGGGCTCTATTGTAACGCAAGTTTGGTGTAATAAGTAGTCCTCCTTTAAAATGAAATAGTATATCGGACATAACTTTTTCTCCCGAACCCGGATTGAGCTAACTCTTGCGGCATTGTAAAGAGAACTTGAAACCCTAACCAATATATTGAGATCAAAATTGGTGATTCATCTTCTAACAAGTTCGAAATGGTGATCTAAGTTTGGTATAGTTGGCCATTCCCCTCCACTAGGAAAAAAAAGTAATTTCCCATTCTTTAGTATTTCTGACATAACTTTTTACTCCGGTCTCTGATTAAGATGATTCTTGATGCATTGTAAATAATTCTTGAATCCCTAACCATTTTATTCACATCAAAAGTCAGGAAAAATCCTCTAGCATGGGCTCTATTGTAACGCAAGTTTGGTGTAATAAGTAGTCCTCCTTTAAAATGAAATAGTATATCGGACATAACTTTTTCTCCCGAACTCGGATTGAGCTAACTCTTGCGGCATTGTAAAGAGAACTTGAAACCCTAACCAATATATTGAGATCAAAATTGGTGATTCATCTTCTAACAAGTTCGAAATGGCGATCTAACTTTGGAATAGTTGGCCATTCCCCTCCACTAGGAAAAAAAAGTAATTTCCCATTCTTTAGTATTTCTGACATAACTTTTTACTCCGGTCTCTGATTAAGATGATTCTTGATGCATTGTAAAGAATTCTTGAATCCCTAACCATTTTATTCACATCAAAAGTCTTGAAAAATCCTCTAGCATGGGCTCTATTGTAACGCAAGTTTGGTGTAATAAGTAGTCCTCCTTTAAAATGAAATAGTATATCGGACATAACTTTTTCTCCCGAACCCGGATTGAGCTAACTCTTGCGGCATTGTAAAGAGAACTTGAAACCCTAACCAATATATTGAGATCAAAATTGGTGATTCATCTTCTAACAAGTTCGAAATGGTGATCTAAGTTTGGTATAGTTGGTCATTCCCCTCCACTAGGAAAAAAAAGTAATTTCCCATTCTTTAGTATTTCTGACATAACTTTTTACTCCGGTCTCTGATTAAGATGATTCTTAATGCATTGTAAAGAATTCTTGAATCCCTAACCATTTTATTCACATCAAAAGTCATGAAAAATCCTCTAGCATGGGCTCTATTGTAACGCAAGTTTGGTGTAATAAGTAGTCCTCATTTAAAATGAAATAGTATATCGGACATAACTTTTTCTCCCGAACCCGGATTGAGCTAACTCTTGCGGCATTGTAAAGAGAACTTGAAACCCTAACCAATATATTGAGATCAAAATTGGTGATTCATCTTCTAACAAGTTCGAAATGGTGATCTAAGTTTGGTATAGTTGGCCATTCCCCTCCACTAGGAAAAAAAAGTAATTTCCCATTCTTTAGTATTTCTGACATAACTTTTTACTCCGGTCTCTGATTAAGATGATTCTTGATGCATTGTAAAGAATTCTTGAATCCCTAACCATTTTATTCACATCAAAAGTCATGAAAAATCCTCTAGCATGGGCTCTATTGTAACGCAAGTTTGGTGTAATAAGTAGTCCTCCTTTAAAATGAAATAGTATATCGGACATAACTTTTTCTCCCGAACTCGGATTGAGCTAACTCTTGCGGCATTGTAAAGAGAACTTGAAACCCTAACCAATATATTGAGATCAAAATTGGTGATTCATCTTCTAACAAGTTCGAAATGGCGATCTAACTTTGGAATAGTTGGCCATTCCCCTCCACTAGGAAAAAAAAGTAATTTCCCATTCTTTAGTATTTCTGACATAACTTTTTACTCCGGTCTCTGATTAAGATGATTCTTGATGCATTGTAAAGAATTCTTGAATCCCTAACCATTTTATTCACATCAAAAGTCTTGAAAAATCCTCTAGCATGGGCTCTATTGTAACGCAAGTTTGGTGTAATAAGTAGTCCTCCTTTAAAATGAAATAGTATATCGGACATAACTTTTTCTCCCGAACCCGGATTGAGCTAACTCTTGCGGCATTGTAAAGAGAACTTGAAACCCTAACCAATATATTGAGATCAAAATTGGTGATTCATCTTCTAACAAGTTCGAAATGGTGATCTAAGTTTGGTATAGTTGGTCATTCCCCTCCACTAGGAAAAAAAAGTAATTTCCCATTCTTTAGTATTTCTGACATAACTTTTTACTCCGGTCTCTGATTAAGATGATTCTTAATGCATTGTAAAGAATTCTTGAATCCCTAACCATTTTATTCACATCAAAAGTCATGAAAAATCCTCTAGCATGGGCTCTATTGTAACGCAAGTTTGGTGTAATAAGTAGTCCTCCTTTAAAATGAAATAGTATATCGGACATAACTTTTTCTCCCGAACCCGGATTGAGCTAACTCTTGCGGCATTGTAAAGAGAACTTGAAACCCTAACCAATATATTGAGATCAAAATTGGTGATTCATCTTCTAACAAGTTCGAAATGGTGATCTAAGTTTGGTATAGTTGGCCATTCCCCTCCACTAGGAAAAAAAAGTAATTTCCCATTCTTTAGTATTTCTGACATAACTTTTTACTCCGGTCTCTGATTAAGATGATTCTTGATGCATTGTAAAGAATTCTTGAATCCCTAACCATTTTATTCACATCAAAAGTCATGAAAAATCCTCTAGCATGGGCTCTATTGTAACGCAAGTTTGGTGTAATAAGTAGTCCTCCTTTAAAATGAAATAGTATATCGGACATAACTTTTTCTCCCGAACTCGGATTGAGCTAACTCTTGCGGCATTGTAAAGAGAACTTGAAACCCTAACCAATATATTGAGATCAAAATTGGTGATTCATCTTCTAACAAGTTCGAAATGGCGATCTAACTTTGGAATAGTTGGCCATTCCCCTCCACTAGGAAAAAAAAGTAATTTCCCATTCTTTAGTATTTCTGACATAACTTTTTACTCCGGTCTCTGATTAAGATGATTCTTGATGCATTGTAAAGAATTCTTGAATCCCTAACCATTTTATTCACATCAAAAGTCTTGAAAAATCCTCTAGCATGGGCTCTATTGTAACGCAAGTTTGGTGTAATAAGTAGTCCTCCTTTAAAATGAAATAGTATATCGGACATAACTTTTTCTCCCGAACCCGGATTGAGCTAACTCTTGCGGCATTGTAAAGAGAACTTGAAACCCTAACCAATATATTGAGATCAAAATTGGTGATTCATCTTCTAACAAGTTCGAAATGGTGATCTAAGTTTGGTATAGTTGGTCATTCCCCTCCACTAGGAAAAAAAAGTAATTTCCCATTCTTTAGTATTTCTGACATAACTTTTTACTCCGGTCTCTGATTAAGATGATTCTTAATGCATTGTAAAGAATTCTTGAATCCCTAACCATTTTATTCACATCAAAAGTCATGAAAAATCCTCTAGCATGGGCTCTATTGTAACGCAAGTTTGGTGTAATAAGTAGTCCTCATTTAAAATGAAATAGTATATCGGACATAACTTTTTCTCCCGAACCCGGATTGAGCTAACTCTTGCGGCATTGTAAAGAGAACTTGAAACCCTAACCAATATATTGAGATCAAAATTGGTGATTCATCTTCTAACAAGTTCGAAATGGTGATCTAAGTTTGGTATAGTTGGCCATTCCCCTCCACTAGGAAAAAAAAGTAATTTCCCATTCTTTAGTATTTCTGACATAACTTTTTACTCCGGTCTCTGATTAAGATGATTCTTGATGCATTGTAAAGAATTCTTGAATCCCTAACCATTTTATTCACATCAAAAGTCATGAAAAATCCTCTAGCATGGGCTCTATTGTAACGCAAGTTTGGTGTAATAAGTAGTCCTCCTTTAAAATGAAATAGTATATCGGACATAACTTTTTCTCCCGAACTCGGATTGAGCTAACTCTTGCGGCATTGTAAAGAGAACTTGAAACCCTAACCAATATATTGAGATCAAAATTGGTGATTCATCTTCTAACAAGTTCGAAATGGCGATCTAACTTTGGAATAGTTGGCCATTCCCCTCCACTAGGAAAAAAAAGTAATTTCCCATTCTTTAGTATTTCTGACATAACTTTTTACTCCGGTCTCTGATTAAGATGATTCTTGATGCATTGTAAAGAATTCTTGAATCCCTAACCATTTTATTCACATCAAAAGTCTTGAAAAATCCTCTAGCATGGGCTCTATTGTAACGCAAGTTTGGTGTAATAAGTAGTCCTCCTTTAAAATGAAATAGTATATCGGACATAACTTTTTCTCCCGAACCCGGATTGAGCTAACTCTTGCGGCATTGTAAAGAGAACTTGAAACCCTAACCAATATATTGAGATCAAAATTGGTGATTCATCTTCTAACAAGTTCGAAATGGTGATCTAAGTTTGGTATAGTTGGTCATTCCCCTCCACTAGGAAAAAAAAGTAATTTCCCATTCTTTAGTATTTCTGACATAACTTTTTACTCCGGTCTCTGATTAAGATGATTCTTAATGCATTGTAAAGAATTCTTGAATCCCTAACCATTTTATTCACATCAAAAGTCATGAAAAATCCTCTAGCATGGGCTCTATTGTAACGCAAGTTTGGTGTAATAAGTAGTCCTCCTTTAAAATGAAATAGTATATCGGACATAACTTTTTCTCCCGAACCCGGATTGAGCTAACTCTTGCGGCATTGTAAAGAGAACTTGAAACCCTAACCAATATATTGAGATCAAAATTGGTGATTCATCTTCTAACAAGTTCGAAATGGTGATCTAAGTTTGGTATAGTTGGCCATTCCCCTCCACTAGGAAAAAAAAGTAATTTCCCATTCTTTAGTATTTCTGACATAACTTTTTACTCCGGTCTCTGATTAAGATGATTCTTGATGCATTGTAAATAATTCTTGAATCCCTAACCATTTTATTCACATCAAAAGTCATGAAAAATCCTCTAGCATGGGCTCTATTGTAACGCAAGTTTGGTGTAATAAGTAGTCCTCCTTTAAAATGAAATAGTATATCGGACATAACTTTTTCTCCCGAACTCGGATTGAGCTAACTCTTGCGGCATTGTAAAGAGAACTTGAAACCCTAACCAATATATTGAGATCAAAATTGGTGATTCATCTTCTAACAAGTTCGAAATGGCGATCTAACTTTGGAATAGTTGGCCATTCCCCTCCACTAGGAAAAAAAAGTAATTTCTCATTCTTTAGTATTTCTGACATAACTTTTTACTCCGGTCTCTGATTAAGATGATTCTTGATGCATTGTAAAGAATTCTTGAATCCCTAACCATTTTATTCACATCAAAAGTCTTGAAAAATCCTCTAGCATGGGCTCTATTGTAACGCAAGTTTGGTGTAATAAGTAGTCCTCCTTTAAAATGAAATAGTATATCGGACATAACTTTTTCTCCCGAACCCGGATTGAGCTAACTCTTGCGGCATTGTAAAGAGAACTTGAAACCCTAACCAATATATTGAGATCAAAATTGGTGATTCATCTTCTAACAAGTTCGAAATGGTGATCTAAGTTTGGTATAGTTGGTCATTCCCCTCCACTAGGAAAAAAAAGTAATTTCCCATTCTTTAGTATTTCTGACATAACTTTTTACTCCGGTCTCTGATTAAGATGATTCTTAATGCATTGTAAAGAATTCTTGAATCCCTAACCATTTTATTCACATCAAAAGTCATGAAAAATCCTCTAGCATGGGCTCTATTGTAACGCAAGTTTGGTGTAATAAGTAGTCCTCATTTAAAATGAAATAGTATATCGGACATAACTTTTTCTCCCGAACCCGGATTGAGCTAACTCTTGCGGCATTGTAAAGAGAACTTGAAACCCTAACCAATATATTGAGATCAAAATTGGTGATTCATCTTCTAACAAGTTCGAAATGGTGATCTAAGTTTGGTATAGTTGGCCATTCCCCTCCACTAGGAAAAAAAAGTAATTTCCCATTCTTTAGTATTTCTGACATAACTTTTTACTCCGGTCTCTGATTAAGATGATTCTTGATGCATTGTAAATAATTCTTGAATCCCTAACCATTTTATTCACATCAAAAGTCATGAAAAATCCTCTAGCATGGGCTCTATTGTAACGCAAGTTTGGTGTAATAAGTAGTCCTCCTTTAAAATGAAATAGTATATCGGACATAACTTTTTCTCCCGAACCCGGATTGAGCTAACTCTTGCGGCATTGTAAAGAGAACTTGAAACCCTAACCAATATATTGAGATCAAAATTGGTGATTCATCTTCTAACAAGTTCGAAATGGTGATCTAAGTTTGGTATAGTTGGTCATTCCCCTCCACTAGGAAAAAAAAGTAATTTCCCATTCTTTAGTATTTCTGACATAACTTTTTACTCCGGTCTCTGATTAAGATGATTCTTAATGCATTGTAAAGAATTCTTGAATCCCTAACCATTTTATTCACATCAAAAGTCATGAAAAATCCTCTAGCATGGGCTCTATTGTAACGCAAGTTTGGTGTAATAAGTAGTCCTCCTTTAAAATGAAATAGTATATCGGACATAACTTTTTCTCCCGAACCCGGATTGAGCTAACTCTTGCGGCATTGTAAAGAGAACTTGAAACCCTAACCAATATATTGAGATCAAAATTGGTGATTCATCTTCTAACAAGTTCGAAATGGTGATCTAAGTTTGGTATAGTTGGCCATTCCCCTCCACTAGGAAAAAAAAGTAATTTCTCATTCTTTAGTATTTCTGACATAACTTTTTACTCCGGTCTCTGATTAAGATGATTCTTGATGCATTGTAAATAATTCTTGAATCCCTAACCATTTTATTCACATCAAAAGTCATGAAAAATCCTCTAGCATGGGCTCTATTGTAACGCAAGTTTGGTGTAATAAGTAGTCCTCCTTTAAAATGAAATAGTATATCGGACATAACTTTTTCTCCCGAACCCGGATTGAGCTAACTCTTGCGGCATTGTAAAGAGAACTTGAAACCCTAACCAATATATTGAGATCAAAATTGGTGATTCATCTTCTAACAAGTTCGAAATGGTGATCTAAGTTTGGTATAGTTGGCCATTCCCCTCCACTAGGAAAAAAAAGTAATTTCCCATTCTTTAGTATTTCTGACATAACTTTTTACTCCGGTCTCTGATTAAGATGATTCTTGATGCATTGTAAAGAATTCTTGAATCCCTAACCATTTTATTCACATCAAAAGTCATGAAAAATCCTCTAGCATGGGCTCTATTGTAACGCAAGTTTGGTGTAATAAGTAGTCCTCCTTTAAAATGTAATAGTATATCGGACATAACTTTTTCTCCCGAACTCGGATTGAGCAAACTGTTGCGGCATTGTAAAGAGAACTTGAAACCCTAACCAATATATTGAGATCAAAATTGGTGTTTCATCTTCTAACAAGTTCGAAATGGTGATCTAAGTTTGGTATAGTTGGCCATTCCCCTCCACTAGGAAAAAAAAGTAATTTCCCATTCTTTAGTATTTCTGACATAACTTTTTACTCCGGTCTCTGATTAAGATGATTCTTAATGCATTGTAAAGAATTCTTGAATCCCTAACCATTTTATTCACATCAAAAGTCATGAAAAATCCTCTAGCATGGGCTCTATTGTAACGCAAGTTTGGTGTAATAAGTAGTCCTCCTTTAAAATGAAATAGTATATCGGACATAACTTTTTCTCCCGAACTCGGATTGAGCAAACTGTTGCGGCATTGTAAAGAGAACTTGAAACCCTAACCAATATATTGAGATCAAAATTGGTGTTTCATCTTCTAACAAGTTCGAAATGGTGATCTAAGTTTGGTATAGTTGGCCATTCCCCTCCACTAGGAAAAAAAAGTAATTTCCCATTCTTTAGTATTTCTGACATAACTTTTTACTCCGGTCTCTGATTAAGATGATTCTTAATGCATTGTAAAGAATTCTTGAATCCCTAACCATTTTATTCACATCAAAAGTCATGAAAAATCCTCTAGCATGGGCTCTATTGTAACGCAAGTTTGGTGTAATAAGTAGTCCTCCTTTAAAATGAAATAGTATATCGGACATAACTTTTTCTCCCGAACCCGGATTGAGCTAACTCTTGCGGCATTGTAAAGAGAACTTGAAACCCTAACCAATATATTGAGATCAAAATTGGTGATTCATCTTCTAACAAGTTCGAAATGGTGATCTAAGTTTGGTATAGTTGGTCATTCCCCTCCACTAGGAAAAAAAAGTAATTTCCCATTCTTTAGTATTTCTGACATAACTTTTTACTCCGGTCTCTGATTAAGATGATTCTTGATGCATTGTAAAGAATTCTTGAATCCCTAACCATTTTATTCACATCAAAAGTCTTGAAAAATCCTCTAGCATGGGCTCTATTGTAACGCAAGTTTGGTGTAATAAGTAGTCCTCCTTTAAAATGAAATAGTATATCGGACATAACTTTTTCTCCCGAACCCGGATTGAGCTAACTCTTGCGGCATTGTAAAGAGAACTTGAAACCCTAACCAATATATTGAGAACAAAATTGGTGTTTCATCTTCTAACAAGTTCGAAATGGTGATCTAAGTTTGGTATAGTTGGCCATTCCCCTCCACTAGGAAAAAAAAGTAATTTCCCATTCTTTAGTATTTCTGACATAACTTTTTACTCCGGTCTCTGATTAAGATGATTCTTAATGCATTGTAAAGAATTCTTGAATCCCTAACCATTTTATTCACATCAAAAGTCATGAAAAATCCTCTAGCATGGGCTCTATTGTAACGCAAGTTTGGTGTAATAAGTAGTCCTCCTTTAAAATGAAATAGTATATCGGACATAACTTTTTCTCCCGAACCCGGATTGAGCTAACTCTTGCGGCATTGTAAAGAGAACTTGAAACCCTAACCAATATATTGAGATCAAAATTGGTGATTCATCTTCTAACAAGTTCGAAATGGTGATCTAAGTTTGGTATAGTTGGTCATTCCCCTCCACTAGGAAAAAAAAGTAATTTCCCATTCTTTAGTATTTCTGACATAACTTTTTACTCCGGTCTCTGATTAAGATGATTCTTGATGCATTGTAAAGAATTCTTGAATCCCTAACCATTTTATTCACATCAAAAGTCTTGAAAAATCCTCTAGCATGGGCTCTATTGTAACGCAAGTTTGGTGTAATAAGTAGTCCTCCTTTAAAATGAAATAGTATATCGGACATAACTTTTTCTCCCGAACCCGGATTGAGCTAACTCTTGCGGCATTGTAAAGAGAACTTGAAACCCTAACCAATATATTGAGAACAAAATTGGTGTTTCATCTTCTAACAAGTTCGAAATGGTGATCTAAGTTTGGTATAGTTGGCCATTCCCCTCCACTAGGAAAAAAAAGTAATTTCCCATTCTTTAGTATTTCTGACATAACTTTTTACTCCGGTCTCTGATTAAGATGATTCTTAATGCATTGTAAAGAATTCTTGAATCCCTAACCATTTTATTCACATCAAAAGTCATGAAAAATCCTCTAGCATGGGCTCTATTGTAACGCAAGTTTGGTGTAATAAGTAGTCCTCCTTTAAAATGAAATAGTATATCGGACATAACTTTTTCTCCCGAACCCGGATTGAGCTAACTCTTGCGGCATTGTAAAGAGAACTTGAAACCCTAACCAATATATTGAGATCAAAATTGGTGATTCATCTTCTAACAAGTTCGAAATGGTGATCTAAGTTTGGTATAGTTGGCCATTCCCCTCCACTAGGAAAAAAAAGTAATTTCCCATTCTTTAGTATTTCTGACATAACTTTTTACTCCGGTCTCTGATTAAGATGATTCTTGATGCATTGTAAAGAATTCTTGAATCCCTAACCATTTTATTCACATCAAAAGTCACGAAAAATCCTCTAGCATGGGCTCTATTGTAACGCAAGTTTGGTGTAATAAGTAGTCCTCCTTTAAAATGAAATAGTATATCGGACATAACTTTTTCTCCCGAACTCGGATTGAGCTAACTCATGCGGCATTGTAAAGAGAACTTGAAACCCTAACCAATATATTGAGATCAAAATTGGTGATTCATCTTCTAACAAGTTCGAAATGGTGATCTAAGTTTGGTATAGTTGGCCATTCCCCTCCACTAGGAAAAAAAAGTAATTTCCCATTCTTTAGTATTTCTGACATAACTTTTTACTCCGGTCTCTGATTAAGATGATTCTTGATGCATTGTAAAGAATTCTTGAATCCCTAACCATTTTATTCACATCAAAAGTCACGAAAAATCCTCTAGCATGGGCTCTATTGTAACGCAAGTTTGGTGTAATAAGTAGTCCTCCTTTAAAATGAAATAGTATATCGGACATAACTTTTTCTCCCGAACTCGGATTGAGCTAACTCATGCGGCATTGTAAAGAGAACTTGAAACCCTAACCAATATATTGAGATCAAAATTGGTGATTCATCTTCTAACAAGTTCGAAATGGTGATCTAAGTTTGGTATAGTTGGCCATTCCCCTCCACTAGGAAAAAAAAGTAATTTCCCATTCTTTAGTATTTCTGACATAACTTTTTACTCCGGTCTCTGATTAAGATGATTCTTGATGCATTGTAAAGAATTCTTGAATCCCTAACCATTTTATTCACATCAAAAGTCATGAAAAATCCTCTAGCATGGGCTCTATTGTAACGCAAGTTTGGTGTAATAAGTAGTCCTCCTTTAAAATGAAATAGTATATCGGACATAACTTTTTCTCCCGAACTCGGATTGAGCTAACTCTTGCGGCATTGTAAAGAGAACTTGAAACCCTAACCAATATATTGAGATCAAAATTGGTGATTCATCTTCTAACAAGTTCGAAATGGCGATCTAACTTTGGAATAGTTGGCCATTCCCCTCCACTAGGAAAAAAAAGTAATTTCCCATTCTTTAGTATTTCTGACATAACTTTTTACTCCGGTCTCTGATTAAGATGATTCTTGATGCATTGTAAAGAATTCTTGAATCCCTAACCATTTTATTCACATCAAAAGTCTTGAAAAATCCTCTAGCATGGGCTCTATTGTAACGCAAGTTTGGTGTAATAAGTAGTCCTCCTTTAAAATGAAATAGTATATCGGACATAACTTTTTCTCCCGAACCCGGATTGAGCTAACTCTTGCGGCATTGTAAAGAGAACTTGAAACCCTAACCAATATATTGAGATCAAAATTGGTGATTCATCTTCTAACAAGTTCGAAATGGTGATCTAAGTTTGGTATAGTTGGTCATTCCCCTCCACTAGGAAAAAAAAGTAATTTCCCATTCTTTAGTATTTCTGACATAACTTTTTACTCCGGTCTCTGATTAAGATGATTCTTAATGCATTGTAAAGAATTCTTGAATCCCTAACCATTTTATTCACATCAAAAGTCATGAAAAATCCTCTAGCATGGGCTCTATTGTAACGCAAGTTTGGTGTAATAAGTAGTCCTCCTTTAAAATGAAATAGTATATCGGACATAACTTTTTCTCCCGAACCCGGATTGAGCTAACTCTTGCGGCATTGTAAAGAGAACTTGAAACCCTAACCAATATATTGAGATCAAAATTGGTGATTCATCTTCTAACAAGTTCGAAATGGTGATCTAAGTTTGGTATAGTTGGCCATTCCCCTCCACTAGGAAAAAAAAGTAATTTCCCATTCTTTAGTATTTCTGACATAACTTTTTACTCCGGTCTCTGATTAAGATGATTCTTGATGCATTGTAAATAATTCTTGAATCCCTAACCATTTTATTCACATCAAAAGTCATGAAAAATCCTCTAGCATGGGCTCTATTGTAACGCAAGTTTGGTGTAATAAGTAGTCCTCCTTTAAAATGAAATAGTATATCGGACATAACTTTTTCTCCCGAACTCGGATTGAGCTAACTCTTGCGGCATTGTAAAGAGAACTTGAAACCCTAACCAATATATTGAGATCAAAATTGGTGATTCATCTTCTAACAAGTTCGAAATGGCGATCTAACTTTGGAATAGTTGGCCATTCCCCTCCACTAGGAAAAAAAAGTAATTTCCCATTCTTTAGTATTTCTGACATAACTTTTTACTCCGGTCTCTGATTAAGATGATTCTTGATGCATTGTAAAGAATTCTTGAATCCCTAACCATTTTATTCACATCAAAAGTCTTGAAAAATCCTCTAGCATGGGCTCTATTGTAACGCAAGTTTGGTGTAATAAGTAGTCCTCCTTTAAAATGAAATAGTATATCGGACATAACTTTTTCTCCCGAACCCGGATTGAGCTAACTCTTGCGGCATTGTAAAGAGAACTTGAAACCCTAACCAATATATTGAGATCAAAATTGGTGATTCATCTTCTAACAAGTTCGAAATGGTGATCTAAGTTTGGTATAGTTGGTCATTCCCCTCCACTAGGAAAAAAAAGTAATTTCCCATTCTTTAGTATTTCTGACATAACTTTTTACTCCGGTCTCTGATTAAGATGATTCTTAATGCATTGTAAAGAATTCTTGAATCCCTAACCATTTTATTCACATCAAAAGTCATGAAAAATCCTCTAGCATGGGCTCTATTGTAACGCAAGTTTGGTGTAATAAGTAGTCCTCATTTAAAATGAAATAGTATATCGGACATAACTTTTTCTCCCGAACCCGGATTGAGCTAACTCTTGCGGCATTGTAAAGAGAACTTGAAACCCTAACCAATATATTGAGATCAAAATTGGTGATTCATCTTCTAACAAGTTCGAAATGGTGATCTAAGTTTGGTATAGTTGGCCATTCCCCTCCACTAGGAAAAAAAAGTAATTTCCCATTCTTTAGTATTTCTGACATAACTTTTTACTCCGGTCTCTGATTAAGATGATTCTTGATGCATTGTAAATAATTCTTGAATCCCTAACCATTTTATTCACATCAAAAGTCATGAAAAATCCTCTAGCATGGGCTCTATTGTAACGCAAGTTTGGTGTAATAAGTAGTCCTCCTTTAAAATGAAATAGTATATCGGACATAACTTTTTCTCCCGAACCCGGATTGAGCTAACTCTTGCGGCATTGTAAAGAGAACTTGAAACCCTAACCAATATATTGAGATCAAAATTGGTGATTCATCTTCTAACAAGTTCGAAATGGTGATCTAAGTTTGGTATAGTTGGGCATTCCCCTCCACTAGGAAAAAAAAGTAATTTCCCATTCTTTAGTATTTCTGACATAACTTTTTACTCCGGTCTCTGATTAAGATGATTCTTAATGCATTGTAAAGAATTCTTGAATCCCTAACCATTTTATTCACATCAAAAGTCATGAAAAATCCTCTAGCATGGGCTCTATTGTAACGCAAGTTTGGTGTAATAAGTAGTCCTCCTTTAAAATGAAATAGTATATCGGACATAACTTTTTCTCCCGAACCCGGATTGAGCTAACTCTTGCGGCATTGTAAAGAGAACTTGAAACCCTAACCAATATATTGAGATCAAAATTGGTGATTCATCTTCTAACAAGTTCGAAATGGTGATCTAAGTTTGGTATAGTTGGCCATTCCCCTCCACTAGGAAAAAAAAGTAATTTCTCATTCTTTAGTATTTCTGACATAACTTTTTACTCCGGTCTCTGATTAAGATGATTCTTGATGCATTGTAAATAATTCTTGAATCCCTAACCATTTTATTCACATCAAAAGTCATGAAAAATCCTCTAGCATGGGCTCTATTGTAACGCAAGTTTGGTGTAATAAGTAGTCCTCCTTTAAAATGAAATAGTATATCGGACATAACTTTTTCTCCCGAACCCGGATTGAGCTAACTCTTGCGGCATTGTAAAGAGAACTTGAAACCCTAACCAATATATTGAGATCAAAATTGGTGATTCATCTTCTAACAAGTTCGAAATGGTGATCTAAGTTTGGTATAGTTGGCCATTCCCCTCCACTAGGAAAAAAAAGTAATTTCCCATTCTTTAGTATTTCTGACATAACTTTTTACTCCGGTCTCTGATTAAGATGATTCTTGATGCATTGTAAAGAATTCTTGAATCCCTAACCATTTTATTCACATCAAAAGTCATGAAAAATCCTCTAGCATGGGCTCTATTGTAACGCAAGTTTGGTGTAATAAGTAGTCCTCCTTTAAAATGTAATAGTATATCGGACATAACTTTTTCTCCCGAACTCGGATTGAGCAAACTGTTGCGGCATTGTAAAGAGAACTTGAAACCCTAACCAATATATTGAGATCAAAATTGGTGTTTCATCTTCTAACAAGTTCGAAATGGTGATCTAAGTTTGGTATAGTTGGCCATTCCCCTCCACTAGGAAAAAAAAGTAATTTCCCATTCTTTAGTATTTCTGACATAACTTTTTACTCCGGTCTCTGATTAAGATGATTCTTAATGCATTGTAAAGAATTCTTGAATCCCTAACCATTTTATTCACATCAAAAGTCATGAAAAATCCTCTAGCATGGGCTCTATTGTAACGCAAGTTTGGTGTAATAAGTAGTCCTCCTTTAAAATGAAATAGTATATCGGACATAACTTTTTCTCCCGAACCCGGATTGAGCTAACTCTTGCGGCATTGTAAAGAGAACTTGAAACCCTAACCAATATATTGAGATCAAAATTGGTGATTCATCTTCTAACAAGTTCGAAATGGTGATCTAAGTTTGGTATAGTTGGTCATTCCCCTCCACTAGGAAAAAAAAGTAATTTCCCATTCTTTAGTATTTCTGACATAACTTTTTACTCCGGTCTCTGATTAAGATGATTCTTGATGCATTGTAAAGAATTCTTGAATCCCTAACCATTTTATTCACATCAAAAGTCTTGAAAAATCCTCTAGCATGGGCTCTATTGTAACGCAAGTTTGGTGTAATAAGTAGTCCTCCTTTAAAATGAAATAGTATATCGGACATAACTTTTTCTCCCGAACCCGGATTGAGCTAACTCTTGCGGCATTGTAAAGAGAACTTGAAACCCTAACCAATATATTGAGATCAAAATTGGTGATTCATCTTCTAACAAGTTCGAAATGGTGATCTAAGTTTGGTATAGTTGGTCATTCCCCTCCACTAGGAAAAAAAAGTAATTTCCCATTCTTTAGTATTTCTGACATAACTTTTTACTCCGGTCTCTGATTAAGATGATTCTTAATGCATTGTAAAGAATTCTTGAATCCCTAACCATTTTATTCACATCAAAAGTCATGAAAAATCCTCTAGCATGGGCTCTATTGTAACGCAAGTTTGGTGTAATAAGTAGTCCTCCTTTAAAATGAAATAGTATATCGGACATAACTTTTTCTCCCGAACCCGGATTGAGCTAACTCTTGCGGCATTGTAAAGAGAACTTGAAACCCTAACCAATATATTGAGATCAAAATTGGTGATTCATCTTCTAACAAGTTCGAAATGGTGATCTAAGTTTGGTATAGTTGGCCATTCCCCTCCACTAGGAAAAAAAAGTAATTTCCCATTCTTTAGTATTTCTGACATAACTTTTTACTCCGGTCTCTGATTAAGATGATTCTTGATGCATTGTAAATAATTCTTGAATCCCTAACCATTTTATTCACATCAAAAGTCATGAAAAATCCTCTAGCATGGGCTCTATTGTAACGCAAGTTTGGTGTAATAAGTAGTCCTCCTTTAAAATGAAATAGTATATCGGACATAACTTTTTCTCCCGAACCCGGATTGAGCTAACTCTTGCGGCATTGTAAAGAGAACTTGAAACCCTAACCAATATATTGAGATCAAAATTGGTGATTCATCTTCTAACAAGTTCGAAATGGTGATCTAAGTTTGGTATAGTTGGTCATTCCCCTCCACTAGGAAAAAAAAGTAATTTCCCATTCTTTAGTATTTCTGACATAACTTTTTACTCCGGTCTCTGATTAAGATGATTCTTAATGCATTGTAAAGAATTCTTGAATCCCTAACCATTTTATTCACATCAAAAGTCATGAAAAATCCTCTAGCATGGGCTCTATTGTAACGCAAGTTTGGTGTAATAAGTAGTCCTCCTTTAAAATGAAATAGTATATCGGACATAACTTTTTCTCCCGAACCCGGATTGAGCTAACTCTTGCGGCATTGTAAAGAGAACTTGAAACCCTAACCAATATATTGAGATCAAAATTGGTGATTCATCTTCTAACAAGTTCGAAATGGTGATCTAAGTTTGGTATAGTTGGCCATTCCCCTCCACTAGGAAAAAAAAGTAATTTCCCATTCTTTAGTATTTCTGACATAACTTTTTACTCCGGTCTCTGATTAAGATGATTCTTGATGCATTGTAAATAATTCTTGAATCCCTAACCATTTTATTCACATCAAAAGTCATGAAAAATCCTCTAGCATGGGCTCTATTGTAACGCAAGTTTGGTGTAATAAGTAGTCCTCCTTTAAAATGAAATAGTATATCGGACATAACTTTTTCTCCCGAACCCGGATTGAGCTAACTCTTGCGGCATTGTAAAGAGAACTTGAAACCCTAACCAATATATTCAGATCAAAATTGGTGATTCATCTTCTAACAAGTTCGAAATGGTGATCTAAGTTTGGTATAGTTGGCCATTCCCCTCCACTAGGAAAAAAAAGTAATTTCCCATTCTTTAGTATTTCTGACATAACTTTTTACTCCGGTCTCTGATTAAGATGATTCTTGATGCATTGTAAAGAATTCTTGAATCCCTAACCATTTTATTCACATCAAAAGTCATGAAAAATCCTCTAGCATGGGCTCTATTGTAACGCAAGTTTGGTGTAATAAGTAGTCCTCCTTTAAAATGTAATAGTATATCGGACATAACTTTTTCTCCCGAACTCGGATTGAGCAAACTGTTGCGGCATTGTAAAGAGAACTTGAAACCCTAACCAATATATTGAGATCAAAATTGGTGTTTCATCTTCTAACAAGTTCGAAATGGTGATCTAAGTTTGGTATAGTTGGCCATTCCCCTCCACTAGGAAAAAAAAGTAATTTCCCATTCTTTAGTATTTCTGACATAACTTTTTACTCCGGTCTCTGATTAAGATGATTCTTAATGCATTGTAAAGAATTCTTGAATCCCTAACCATTTTATTCACATCAAAAGTCATGAAAAATCCTCTAGCATGGGCTCTATTGTAACGCAAGTTTGGTGTAATAAGTAGTCCTCCTTTAAAATGAAATAGTATATCGGACATAACTTTTTCTCCCGAACCCGGATTGAGCTAACTCTTGCGGCATTGTAAAGAGAACTTGAAACCCTAACCAATATATTGAGATCAAAATTGGTGATTCATCTTCTAACAAGTTCGAAATGGTGATCTAAGTTTGGTATAGTTGGCCATTCCCCTCCACTAGGAAAAAAAAGTAATTTCCCATTCTTTAGTATTTCTGACATAACTTTTTACTCCGGTCTCTGATTAAGATGATTCTTGATGCATTGTAAAGAATTCTTGAATCCCTAACCATTTTATTCACATCAAAAGTCACGAAAAATCCTCTAGCATGGGCTCTATTGTAACGCAAGTTTGGTGTAATAAGTAGTCCTCCTTTAAAATGAAATAGTATATCGGACATAATTTTTTCTCCCGAACTCGGATTGAGCTAACTCATGCGGCATTGTAAAGAGAACTTGAAACCCTAACCAATATATTGAGATCAAAATTGGTGATTCATCTTCTAACAAGTTCGAAATGGTGATCTAAGTTTGGTATAGTTGGCCATTCCCCTCCACTAGGAAAAAAAAGTAATTTCCCATTCTTTAGTATTTCTGACATAACTTTTTACTCCGGTCTCTGATTAAGATGATTCTTGATGCATTGTAAAGAATTCTTGAATCCCTAACCATTTTATTCACATCAAAAGTCATGAAAAATCCTCTAGCATGGGCTCTATTGTAACGCAACTTTGGTGTAATAAGTAGTCCTCCTTTAAAATGAAATAGTATATCGGACATAACTTTTTCTCCCGAACTCGGATTGAGCTAACTCTTGCGGCATTGTAAAGAGAACTTGAAACCCTAACCAATATATTGAGTTCAAAATTGGTGATTCATCTTCTAACAAGTTCGAAATGGTGATCTAACTTTGGAATAGTTGGCCATTCCCCTCCACTAGGAAAAAAAAGTAATTTCCCATTCTTTAGTATTTCTGACATAACTTTTTACTCCGGTCTCTGATTAAGATGATTCTTGATGCATTGTAAAGAATTCTTGAATCCCTAACCATTTTATTCACATCAAAAGTCTTGAAAAATCCTCTAGCATGGGCTCTATTGTAACGCAAGTTTGGTGTAATAAGTAGTCCTCCTTTAAAATGAAATAGTATATCGGACATAACTTTTTCTCCCGAACCCGGATTGAGCTAACTCTTGCAGCATTGTAAAGAGAACTTGAAACCCTAACCAATATATTGAGATCAAAATTGGTGATTCATCTTCTAACAAGTTCGAAATGGTGATCTAAGTTTGGTATAGTTGGTCATTCCCCTCCACTAGGAAAAAAAAGTAATTTCCCATTCTTTAGTATTTCTGACATAACTTTTTACTCCGGTCTCTGATTAAGATGATTCTTGATGCATTGTAAAGAATTCTTGAATCCCTAACCATTTTATTCACATCAAAAGTCATGAAAAATCCTCTAGCATGGGCTCTATTGTAACGCAAGTTTGGTGTAATAAGTAGTCCTCCTTTAAAATGAAATAGTATATCGGACATAACTTTTTCTCCCGAACCCGGATTGAGCTAACTCTTGCGGCATTGTAAAGAGAACTTGAAACCCTAACCAATATATTGAGATCAAAATTGGTGATTCATCTTCTAACAAGTTCGAAATGGTGATCTAAGTTTGGTATAGTTGGCCATTCCCCTCCACTAGGAAAAAAATGTAATTTCCCATTCTTTAGTATTTCTGACATAACTTTTTACTCCGGTCTCTGATTAAGATGATTCTTGATGCATTGTAAAGAATTCTTGAATCCCTAACCATTTTATTCACATCAAAAGTCACGAAAAAACCTCTAGCATGGGCTCTATTGTAACGCAAGTTTGGTGTAATAAGTAGTCCTCCTTTAAAATGAAATAGTATATCGGACATAACTTTTTCTCCCGAACTCGGATTGAGCTAACTCATGCGGCATTGTAAAGAGAACTTGAAACCCTAACCAATATATTGAGATCAAAATTGGTGATTCATCTTCTAACAAGTTCGAAATGGTGATCTAAGTTTGGTATAGTTGGCCATTCCCCTCCACTAGGAAAAAAAAGTAATTTCCCATTCTTTAGTATTTCTGACATAACTTTTTACTCCGGTCTCTGATTAAGATGATTCTTGATGCATTGTAAAGAATTCTTGAATCCCTAACCATTTTATTCACATCAAAAGTCATGAAAAATCCTCTAGCATGGGCTCTATTGTAACGCAAGTTTGGTGTAATAAGTAGTCCTCCTTTAAAATGAAATAGTATATCGGACATAACTTTTTCTCCCGAACTCGGATTGAGCTAACTCTTGCGGCATTGTAAAGAGAACTTGAAACTCTAACCAATATATTGAGATCAAAATTGGTGATTCATCTTCTAACAAGTTCGAAATGGTGATCTAACTTTGGAATAGTTGGCCATTCCCCTCCACTAGGAAAAAAAAGTAATTTCCCTTTCTTTAGTATTTCTGACATAACTTTTTACTCCGGTCTCTGATTAAGATGATTCTTGATGCATTGTAAAGAATTCTTGAATCCCTAACCATTTTATTCACATCAAAAGTCATGAAAAATCCTCTAGCATGGGCTCTATTGTAACGCAAGTTTGGTGTAATAAGTAGTCCTCCTTTAAAATGAAATAGTATATCGGACATAACTTTTTCTCCCGAACCCGGATTGAGCTAACTCTTGCGGCATTGTAAAGAGAACTTGAAACCCTAACCAATATATTGAGATCAAAATTGGTGATTCATCTTCTAACAAGTTCGAAATGGTGATCTAAGTTTGGTATAGTTGGCCATTCCCCTCCACTAGGAAAAAAATGTAATTTCCAATTCTTTAGTATTTCTGACATAACTTTTTACTCCGGTCTCTGATTAAGATGATTCTTGATGCATTGTAAAGAATTCTTGAATCCCTAACCATTTTATTCACATCAAAAGTCACGAAAAAACCTCTAGCATGGGCTCTATTGTAACGCAAGTTTGGTGTAATAAGTAGTCCTCCTTTAAAATGAAATAGTATATCGGACATAACTTTTTCTCCCGAACTCGGATTGAGCTAACTCATGCGGCATTGTAAAGAGAACTTGAAACCCTAACCAATATATTGAGATCAAAATTGGTGATTCATCTTCTAACAAGTTCGAAATGGTGATCTAAGTTTGGTATAGTTGGCCATTCCCCTCCACTAGGAAAAAAAAGTAATTTCCCATTCTTTAGTATTTCTGACATAACTTTTTACTCCGGTCTCTGATTAAGATGATTCTTGATGCATTGTAAAGAATTCTTGAATCCCTAACCATTTTATTCACATCAAAAGTCATGAAAAATCCTCTAGCATGGGCTCTATTGTAACGCAAGTTTGGTGTAATAAGTAGTCCTCCTTTAAAATGAAATAGTATATCGGACATAACTTTTTCTCCCGAACTCGGATTGAGCTAACTCTTGCGGCATTGTAAAGAGAACTTGAAACCCTAACCAATATATTGAGATCAAAATTGGTGATTCATCTTCTAACAAGTTCGAAATGGTGATCTAACTTTGGAATAGTTGGCCATTCCCCTCCACTAGGAAAAAAAAGTAATTTCCCATTCTTTAGTATTTCTGACATAACTTTTTACTCCGGTCTCTGATTAAGATGATTCTTGATGCATTGTAAAGAATTCTTGAATCCCTAACCATTTTATTCACATCAAAAGTCTTGAAAAATCCTCTAGCATGGGCTCTATTGTAACGCAAGTTTGGTGTAATAAGTAGTCCTCCTTTAAAATGAAATAGTATATCGGACATAACTTTTTCTCCCGAACCCGGATTGAGCTAACTCTTGCGGCATTGTAAAGAGAACTTGAAACCCTAACCAATATATTGAGATCAAAATTGGTGATTCATCTTCTAACAAGTTCGAAATGGTGATCTAAGTTTGGTATAGTTGGTCATTCCCCTCCACTAGGAAAAAAAAGTAATTTCCCATTCTTTAGTATTTCTGACATAACTTTTTACTCCGGTCTCTGATTAAGATGATTCTTAATGCATTGTAAAGAATTCTTGAATCCCTAACCATTTTATTCACATCAAAAGTCATGAAAAATCCTCTAGCATGGGCTCTATTGTAACGCAAGTTTGGTGTAATAAGTAGTCCTCCTTTAAAATGAAATAGTATATCGGACATAACTTTTTCTCCCGAACCCGGATTGAGCTAACTCTTGCGGCATTGTAAAGAGAACTTGAAACCCTAACCAATATATTGAGATCAAAATTGGTGATTCATTTTCTAACAAGTTCGAAATGGTGATCTAAGTTTGGTATAGTTGGCCATTCCCCTCCACTAGGAAAAAAAAGTAATTTCCCATTCTTTAGTATTTCTGACATAACTTTTTACTCCGGTCTCTGATTAAGATGATTCTTGATGCATTGTAAATAATTCTTGAATCCCTAACCATTTTATTCACATCAAAAGTCATGAAAAATCCTCTAGCATGGGCTCTATTGTAACGCAAGTTTGGTGTAATAAGTAGTCCTCCTTTAAAATGAAATAGTATATCGGACATAACTTTTTCTCCCGAACCCGGATTGAGCTAACTCTTGCGGCATTGTAAAGAGAACTTGAAACCCTACCCAATATATTGAGATCAAAATTGTTGATTCATCTTCTAACAAGTTCGAAATGGTGATCTAAGTTTGGTGTAGTTGGTCATTCCCCTCCACTAGGAAAATAATGTAATTTCCCATTCTTTAGTATTTCTGACATAACTTTTTACTCCGGTCTCTGATTAAGATGATTTTTGCTGCATTGTAAAGAATTCTTGAATCCCTAACCATTTTATTCACATCAAAAGTCATGAAAAATCCTCTAGCATGGGCTCTATTGTAACGCAAGTTTGGTGTAATAAGTAGTCCTCCTTTAAAATGAAATAGTATATCGGACATAACTTTTTCTCCCGAACCCGGATTGAGCTAACTCTTGCGGCATTGTAAAGAGAACTTGAAACCTTAACCAATATATTGAGATCAAAATTGGTGATTCATCTTCTAACAAGTTCGAAATGGTGATCTAAGTTTGGTATAGTTGGCCATTCCCCTCCACTAGGAAAAAAAAGTAATTTCCCATTCTTTAGTATTTCTGACATAACTTTTTACTCCGGTCTCTGATTAAGATGATTCTTGATGCATTGTAAAGAATTCTTGAATCCCTAACCATTTTATTCACATCAAAAGTCATGAAAAATCCTCTAGCATGGGCTCTATTGTAACGCAAGTTTGGTGTAATAAGTAGTCCTCCTTTAAAATGAAATAGTATATCGGACATAACTTTTTCTCCCGAACTCGGATTGAGCAAACTGTTGCGGCATTGTAAAGAGAACTTGAAACCCTAACCAATATATTGAGATCAAAATTGGTGTTTCATCTTCTAACAAGTTCGAAATGGTGATCTAAGTTTGGTATAGTTGGCCATTCCCCTCCACTAGGAAAAAAAAGTAATTTCCCATTCTTTAGTATTTCTGACATAACTTTTTACTCCGGTCTCTGATTAAGATGATTCTTAATGCATTGTAAAGAATTCTTGAATCCCTAACCATTTAATTCACATCAAAAGTCATGAAAAATCCTCTAGCATGGGCTCTATTGTAACACAAGTTTGGTGTAATAAGTAGTCCTCCTTTAAAATGAAATAGTATATCGGACATAACTTTTTCTCCCGAACCCGGATTGAGCTAACTCTTGCGGCATTGTAAAGAGAACTTGAAACCCTAACCAATATATTGAGATCAAAATTGGTGATTCATCTTCTAACAAGTTCGAAATGGTGATCTAAGTTTGGTATAGTTGGCCATTCCCCTCCACTAGGAAAAAAAAGTAATTTCTCATTCTTTAGTATTTCTGACATAACTTTTTACTCCGGTCTCTGATTAAGATGATTCTTGATGCATTGTAAAGAATTCTTGAATCCCTAACCATTTTATTCACATCAAAAGTCACGAAAAATCCTCTAGCATGAGCTCTATTGTAACGCAAGTTTGGTGTAATAAGTAGTCCTCCTTTAAAATGAAATAGTATATCGGACATAACTTTTTCTCCCGAACTCGGATTGAGCTAACTCATGCGGCATTGTAAAGAGAACTTGAAACCCTAACCAATATATTGAGATCAAAATTGGTGATTCATCTTCTAACAAGTTCGAAATGGTGATCTAAGTTTGGTATAGTTGGCCATTCCCCTCCACTAAGAAAAAAAAGTAATTTCCCATTCTTTAGTATTTCTGACATAACTTTTTACTCCGGTCTCTGATTAAGATGATTCTTGATGCATTGTAAAGAATTCTTGAATCCCTAACCATTTTATTCACATCAAAAGTCATGAAAAATCCTCTAGCATGGGCTCTATTGTAACGCAACTTTGGTGTAATAAGTAGTCCTCCTTTAAAATGAAATAGTATATCGGACATAACTTTTTCTCCCGAACTCGGATTGAGCTAACTCTTGCGGCATTGTAAAGAGAACTTGAAACCCTAACCAATATATTGAGATCAAAATTGGTGATTCATCTTCTAACAAGTTCGAAATGGTGATCTAACTTTGGAATAGTTGGCCATTCCCCTCCACTAGGAAAAAAAAGTAATTTCCCATTCTTTAGTATTTCTGACATAACTTTTTACTCCGGTCTCTGATTAAGATGATTCTTGATGCATTGTATAGAATTCTTGAATCCCTAACCATTTTATTCACATCAAAAGTCTTGAAAAATCCTCTAGCATGGGCTCTATTGTAACGCAAGTTTGGTGTAATAAGTAGTCCTCCTTTAAAATGAAATAGTATATCGGACATAACTTTTTCTCCCGAACCCGGATTGAGCTAACTCTTGCGGCATTGTAAAGAGAACTTGAAACCCTACCCAATATATTGAGATCAAAATTGTTGATTCATCTTCTAACAAGTTCGAAATGGTGATCTAAGTTTGGTGTAGTTGGTCATTCCCCTCCACTAGGAAAATAATGTAATTTCCCATTCTTTAGTATTTCTGACATAACTTTTTACTCCGGTCTCTGATTAAGATGATTCTTAATGCATTGTAAAGAATTCTTGAATCCCTAACCATTTTATTCACATCAAAAGTCATGAAAAATCCTCTAGCATGGGCTCTATTGTAACGCAAGTTTGGTGTAATAAGTAGTCCTCCTTTAAAATGAAATAGTATATCGGACATAACTTTTTCTCCCGAACCCGGATTGAGCTAACTCTTGCGGCATTGTAAAGAGAACTTGAAACCCTAACCAATATATTGAGATCAAAATTGGTGATTCATCTTCTAACAAGTTCGAAATGGTGATCTAAGTTTGGTATAGTTGGCCATTCCCCTCCACTAGGAAAATAATGTAATTTCCCATTCTTTAGTATTTCTGACATAACTGTTTACTCCGGTCTCTGATTAAGATGATTCTTGCTGCATTGTAAAGAATTCTTGAATCCCTAACCATTTTATTCACATCAAAAGTCATGAAAAATCATCTAGCATGGGCTCTATTGTAACGCAAGTTTGGTGTAATAAGTAGTCCTCCTTTAAAATGAAATAGTATATCGGACATAACTTTTTCTCCCGAACTCGGATTGAGCTAACTCTTGCGGCATTGTAAAGAGAACTTGAAACCCTAACCAATATATTGAGATCAAAATTGGTGATTGATCTTCTAACAAGTTCGAAATGGTGATCTAAGTTTGGTATAGTTGGCCATTCCCCTCCACTAGGAAAAAAAAGTAATTTCCCATTCTTTAGTATTTCTGACATAACTTTTTACACCGGTCTCTGATTAAGATGATTCTTGATGCATTGTAAATAATTCTTGAATCCCTAACCATTTTATTCACATCAAAAGTCATGAAAAATCCTCTAGCATGGGCTCTATTGTAACGCAAGTTTGGTGTAATAAGTAGTCCTCCTTTAAAATGAAATAGTATATCGGACATAAATTTTTCTCCCGAACCCGGATTGAGCTAACTCTTGCGGCATTGTAAAGAGAACTTGAAACCCTACCCAATATATTGAGATCAAAATTGTTGATTCATCTTCTAACAAGTTCGAAATGGTGATCTAAGTTTGGTGTAGTTGGTCATTCCCCTCCACTAGGAAAATAATGTAATTTCCCATTCTTTAGTATTTCTGACATAACTTTTTACTCCGGTCTCTGATTAAGATGATTCTTAATGCATTGTAAAGAATTCTTGAATCCCTAACCATTTTATTCACATCAAAAGTCATGAAAAATCCTCTAGCATGGGCTCTATTGTAACGCAAGTTTGGTGTAATAAGTAGTCCTCCTTTAAAATGAAATAGTATATCGGACATAACTTTTTCTCCCGAACCCGGATTGAGCTAACTCTTGCGGCATTGTAAAGAGAACTTGAAACCCTAACCAATATATTGAGATCAAAATTGGTGATTCATCTTCTAACAAGTTCGAAATGGTGATCTAAGTTTGGTATAGTTGGCCATTCCCCTCCACTAGGAAAAAAAAGTAATTTCCCATTCTTTAGTATTTCTGACATAACTTTTTACTCCGGTCTCTGATTAAGATGATTCTTGCTGCATTGTAAAGAATTCTTGAATCCCTAACCATTTTATTCACATCAAAAGTCATGAAAAATCCTCTAGCATGGGCTCTATTGTAACGCAAGTTTGGTGTAATAAGTAGTCCTCCTTTAAAATGAAATAGTATATCGAACATAAATTTTTCTCCCGAACCCGGATTGAGCTAACTCTTGCGGCATTGTAAAGAGAACTTGAAACCCTACCCAATATATTGAGATCAAAATTGTTGATTCATCTTCTAACAAGTTCGAAATGGTGATCTAAGTTTGGTGTAGTTGGTCATTCCCCTCCACTAGGAAAATAATGTAATTTCCCATTCTTTAGTATTTCTGACATAACTTTTTACTCCGGTCTCTGATTAAGATGATTCTTAATGCATTGTAAAGAATTCTTGAATCCCTAACCATTTTATTCACATCAAAAGTCATGAAAAATCCTCTAGCATGGGCTCTATTGTAACGCAAGTTTGGTGTAATAAGTAGTACTCCTTTAAAATGAAATAGTATATCGGACATAACTTTTTCTCCCGAACCCGGATTGAGCTAACTCTTGCGGCATTGTAAAGAGAACTTGAAACCCTAACCAATATATTGAGATCAAAATTGGTGATTCATCTTCTAACAAGTTCGAAATGGTGATCGAAGTTTGGTATAGTTGGCCATTCCCCTCCACTAGGAAAAAAAAGTAATTTCCCATTCTTTAGTATTTCTGACATAACTTTTTACTCCGGTCTCTGATTAAGATGATTCTTGCTGCATTGTAAAGAATTCTTGAATCCCTAACCATTTTATTCACATCAAAAGTCATGAAAAATCCTCTAGCATGGGCTCTATTGTAACGCAAGTTTGGTGTAATAAGTAGTCCTCCTTTAAAATGAAATAGTATATCGAACATAAATTTTTCTCCCGAACCCGGATTGAGCTAACTCTTGCGGCATTGTAAAGAGAACTTGAAACCCTACCCAATATATTGAGATCAAAATTGGTGATTCATCTTCTAACAAGTTCGAAATGGTGATCTAAGTTTGGTATAGTTGGCCATTCCCCTCCACTAGGAAAAAAAAGTAATTTCCCATTCTTTAGTATTTCTGACATAACTTTTTACTCCGGTCTCTAATTAAGATGATTCTTGATGCATTGTAATGAATTCTTGAATCCCTAACCATTTTATTCACATGAAAAGTCATGAAAAATCCTCTAGCATTGGCTCTATTGTAACGCAAGTTTGGTGTAATAAGTAGTCCTCCTTTAAAATGAAATAGTATATCGGACATAACTTTTTCTCCCGAACCCGGATTGAGCTAACTCTTGCGGCATTGTAAAGAGAACTTGAAACCCTAACCAATATATTAAGATCAAAATTGGTGATTGATCTTCTAACAAGTTCGAAATGGTGATCTAAGTTTGGTATAGTTGGCCATTCCCCTCCACTAGGAAAAAAATGTAATTTCCCATTCTTTAGTATTTCTGACATAACTTTTTACTCCGGTCTCTGATTAAGATGATTTTTGCTGCATTGTAAAGAATTCTTGAATCCCTAACCATTTTATTCACATCAAAAGTCATGAAAAATCCTCTAGCATGGGCTCTATTGTAACGCAAGTTTGGTGTAATAAGTAGTCCTCCTTTAAAATGAAATAGTATATCGGACATAACTTTTTCTCCCGAACCTGGATTGAGCTAACTCTTGCGGCATTGTAAAGAGAACTTGAAACCTTAACCAATATATTGAGATCAAAATTGGTGATTCATCTTCTAACAAGTTCGAAATGGTGATCTAAGTTTGGTATAGTTGGCCATTCCCCTCCACTAGGAAAAAAAAGTAATTTCCCATTCTTTAGTATTTCTGACATAACTTTTTACTCCGGTCTCTGATTAAGATGATTCTTGATGCATTGTAAAGAATTCTTGAATCCCTAACCATTTTATTCACATCAAAAGTCATGAAAAATCCTCTAGCATGGGCTCTATTGTAACGCAAGTTTGGTGTAATAAGTAGTCCTCCTTTAAAATGAAATAGTATATCGGACATAACTTTTTCTCCCGAACTCGGATTGAGCAAACTGTTGCGGCATTGTAAAGAGAACTTGAAACCCTAACCAATATATTGAGATCAAAATTGGTGTTTCATCTTCTAACAAGTTCGAAATGGTGATCTAAGTTTGGTATAGTTGGCCATTCCCCTCCACTAGGAAAAAAAAGTAATTTCCCATTCTTTAGTATTTCTGACATAACTTTTTACTCCGGTCTCTGATTAAGATGATTCTTAATGCATTGTAAAGAATTCTTGAATCCCTAACCATTTAATTCACATCAAAAGTCATGAAAAATCCTCTAGCATGGGCTCTATTGTAACGCAAGTTTGGTGTAATAAGTAGTCCTCCTTTAAAATGAAATAGTATATCGGACATAACTTTTTCTCCCGAACCCGGATTGAGCTAACTCTTGCGGCATTGTAAAGAGAACTTGAAACCCTAACCAATATATTGAGATCAAAATTGGTGATTCATCTTCTAACAAGTTCGAAATGGTGATCTAAGTTTGGTATAGTTGGCCATTCCCCTCCACTAGGAAAAAAAAGTAATTTCTCATTCTTTAGTATTTCTGACATAACTTTTTACTCCGGTCTCTGATTAAGATGATTCTTGATGCATTGTAAAGAATTCTTGAATCCCTAACCATTTTATTCACATCAAAAGTCACGAAAAATCCTCTAGCATGAGCTCTATTGTAACGCAAGTTTGGTGTAATAAGTAGTCCTCCTTTAAAATGAAATAGTATATCGGACATAACTTTTTCTCCCGAACTCGGATTGAGCTAACTCATGCGGCATTGTAAAGAGAACTTGAAACCCTAACCAATATATTGAGATCAAAATTGGTGATTCATCTTCTAACAAGTTCGAAATGGTGATCTAAGTTTGGTATAGTTGGCCATTCCCCTCCACTAAGAAAAAAAAGTAATTTCCCATTCTTTAGTATTTCTGACATAACTTTTTACTCCGGTCTCTGATTAAGATGATTCTTGATGCATTGTAAAGAATTCTTGAATCCCTAACCATTTTATTCACATCAAAAGTCATGAAAAATCCTCTAGCATGGGCTCTATTGTAACGCAACTTTGGTGTAATAAGTAGTCCTCCTTTAAAATGAAATAGTATATCGGACATAACTTTTTCTCCCGAACTCGGATTGAGCTAACTCTTGCGGCATTGTAAAGAGAACTTGAAACCCTAACCAATATATTGAGATCAAAATTGGTGATTCATCTTCTAACAAGTTCGAAATGGTGATCTAACTTTGGAATAGTTGGCCATTCCCCTCCACTAGGAAAAAAAAGTAATTTCCCATTCTTTAGTATTTCTGACATAACTTTTTACTCCGGTCTCTGATTAAGATGATTCTTGATGCATTGTATAGAATTCTTGAATCCCTAACCATTTTATTCACATCAAAAGTCTTGAAAAATCCTCTAGCATGGGCTCTATTGTAACGCAAGTTTGGTGTAATAAGTAGTCCTCCTTTAAAATGAAATAGTATATCGGACATAACTTTTTCTCCCGAACCCGGATTGAGCTAACTCTTGCGGCATTGTAAAGAGAACTTGAAACCCTACCCAATATATTGAGATCAAAATTGTTGATTCATCTTCTAACAAGTTCGAAATGGTGATCTAAGTTTGGTGTAGTTGGTCATTCCCCTCCACTAGGAAAATAATGTAATTTCCCATTCTTTAGTATTTCTGACATAACTTTTTACTCCGGTCTCTGATTAAGATGATTCTTAATGCATTGTAAAGAATTCTTGAATCCCTAACCATTTTATTCACATCAAAAGTCATGAAAAATCCTCTAGCATGGGCTCTATTGTAACGCAAGTTTGGTGTAATAAGTAGTCCTCCTTTAAAATGAAATAGTATATCGGACATAACTTTTTCTCCCGAACCCGGATTGAGCTAACTCTTGCGGCATTGTAAAGAGAACTTGAAACCCTAACCAATATATTGAGATCAAAATTGGTGATTCATCTTCTAACAAGTTCGAAATGGTGATCTAAGTTTGGTATAGTTGGCCATTCCCCTCCACTAGGAAAATAATGTAATTTCCCATTCTTTAGTATTTCTGACATAACTGTTTACTCCGGTCTCTGATTAAGATGATTCTTGCTGCATTGTAAAGAATTCTTGAATCCCTAACCATTTTATTCACATCAAAAGTCATGAAAAATCATCTAGCATGGGCTCTATTGTAACGCAAGTTTGGTGTAATAAGTAGTCCTCCTTTAAAATGAAATAGTATATCGGACATAACTTTTTCTCCCGAACTCGGATTGAGCTAACTCTTGCGGCATTGTAAAGAGAACTTGAAACCCTAACCAATATATTGAGATCAAAATTGGTGATTGATCTTCTAACAAGTTCGAAATGGTGATCTAAGTTTGGTATAGTTGGCCATTCCCCTCCACTAGGAAAAAAAAGTAATTTCCCATTCTTTAGTATTTCTGACATAACTTTTTACTCCGGTCTCTGATTAAGATGATTCTTGATGCATTGTAAATAATTCTTGAATCCCTAACCATTTTATTCACATCAAAAGTCATGAAAAATCCTCTAGCATGGGCTCTATTGTAACGCAAGTTTGGTGTAATAAGTAGTCCTCCTTTAAAATGAAATAGTATATCGGACATAAATTTTTCTCCCGAACCCGGATTGAGCTAACTCTTGCGGCATTGTAAAGAGAACTTGAAACCCTACCCAATATATTGAGATCAAAATTGTTGATTCATCTTCTAACAAGTTCGAAATGGTGATCTAAGTTTGGTGTAGTTGGTCATTCCCCTCCACTAGGAAAATAATGTAATTTCCCATTCTTTAGTATTTCTGACATAACTTTTTACTCCGGTCTCTGATTAAGATGATTCTTAATGCATTGTAAAGAATTCTTGAATCCCTAACCATTTTATTCACATCAAAAGTCATGAAAAATCCTCTAGCATGGGCTCTATTGTAACGCAAGTTTGGTGTAATAAGTAGTCCTCCTTTAAAATGAAATAGTATATCGGACATAACTTTTTCTCCCGAACCCGGATTGAGCTAACTCTTGCGGCATTGTAAAGAGAACTTGAAACCCTAACCAATATATTGAGATCAAAATTGGTGATTCATCTTCTAACAAGTTCGAAATGGTGATCTAAGTTTGGTATAGTTGGCCATTCCCCTCCACTAGGAAAAAAAAGTAATTTCCCATTCTTTAGTATTTCTGACATAACTTTTTACTCCGGTCTCTGATTAAGATGATTCTTGCTGCATTGTAAAGAATTCTTGAATCCCTAACCATTTTATTCACATCAAAAGTCATGAAAAATCCTCTAGCATGGGCTCTATTGTAACGCAAGTTTGGTGTAATAAGTAGTCCTCCTTTAAAATGAAATAGTATATCGAACATAAATTTTTCTCCCGAACCCGGATTGAGCTAACTCTTGCGGCATTGTAAAGAGAACTTGAAACCCTACCCAATATATTGAGATCAAAATTGTTGATTCATCTTCTAACAAGTTCGAAATGGTGATCTAAGTTTGGTGTAGTTGGTCATTCCCCTCCACTAGGAAAATAATGTAATTTCCCATTCTTTAGTATTTCTGACATAACTTTTTACTCCGGTCTCTGATTAAGATGATTCTTAATGCATTGTAAAGAATTCTTGAATCCCTAACCATTTTATTCACATCAAAAGTCATGAAAAATCCTCTAGCATGGGCTCTATTGTAACGCAAGTTTGGTGTAATAAGTAGTACTCCTTTAAAATGAAATAGTATATCGGACATAACTTTTTCTCCCGAACCCGGATTGAGCTAACTCTTGCGGCATTGTAAAGAGAACTTGAAACCCTAACCAATATATTGAGATCAAAATTGGTGATTCATCTTCTAACAAGTTCGAAATGGTGATCTAAGTTTGGTATAGTTGGCCATTCCCCTCCACTAGGAAAAAAAAGTAATTTCCCATTCTTTAGTATTTCTGACATAACTTTTTACTCCGGTCTCTGATTAAGATGATTCTTGCTGCATTGTAAAGAATTCTTGAATCCCTAACCATTTTATTCACATCAAAAGTCATGAAAAATCCTCTAGCATGGGCTCTATTGTAACGCAAGTTTGGTGTAATAAGTAGTCCTCCTTTAAAATGAAATAGTATATCGAACATAAATTTTTCTCCCGAACCCGGATTGAGCTAACTCTTGCGGCATTGTAAAGAGAACTTGAAACCCTACCCAATATATTGAGATCAAAATTGGTGATTCATCTTCTAACAAGTTCGAAATGGTGATCTAAGTTTGGTATAGTTGGCCATTCCCCTCCACTAGGAAAAAAAAGTAATTTCCCATTCTTTAGTATTTCTGACATAACTTTTTACTCCGGTCTCTAATTAAGATGATTCTTGATGCATTGTAATGAATTCTTGAATCCCTAACCATTTTATTCACATGAAAAGTCATGAAAAATCCTCTAGCATTGGCTCTATTGTAACGCAAGTTTGGTGTAATAAGTAGTCCTCCTTTAAAATGAAATAGTATATCGGACATAACTTTTTCTCCCGAACCCGGATTGAGCTAACTCTTGCGGCATTGTAAAGAGAACTTGAAACCCTAACCAATATATTAAGATCAAAATTGGTGATTGATCTTCTAACAAGTTCGAAATGGTGATCTAAGTTTGGTATAGTTGGCCATTCCCCTCCACTAGGAAAAAAATGTAATTTCCCATTCTTTAGTATTTCTGACATAACTTTTTACTCCGGTCTCTGATTAAGATGATTTTTGCTGCATTGTAAAGAATTCTTGAATCCCTAACCATTTTATACACATCAAAAGTCATGAAAAATCCTCTAGCATGGGCTCTATTGTAACGCAAGTTTGGTGTAATAAGTAGTCCTCCTTTAAAATGAAATAGTATATCGGACATAACTTTTTCTCCCGAACTCGGATTGAGCTAACTCTTGCGGCATTGTAAAGAGAACTTGAAACCCTAACCAATATATTCAGATCAAAATTGGTGATTGATCTTCTAACAAGTTCGAAATGGTGATCTAAGTTTGGTATAGTTGGCCATTCCCCTCCACTAGGAAAAAAAAGTAATTTCCCATTCTTTAGTATTTCTGACATAACTTTTTACTCCGGTCTCTGATTAAGATGATTCTTGATGCATTGTAAATAATTCTTGAATCCCTAACCATTTTATTCACATCAAAAGTCATGAAAAATCCTCTAGCATGGGCTCTATTGTAACGCAAGTTTGGTGTAATAAGTAGTCCTCCTTTAAAATGAAATAGTATATCGGACATAACTTTTTCTCCCGAACCCGGATTGAGCTAACTCTTGCGGCATTGTAAAGAGAACTTGAAACCCTAACCAATATATTCGGATCAAAATTTGTGATTCATCTTCTAACAAGTTCGAAATGGTGATCTAAGTTTGGTGTAGTTGGCCATTCCCCTCCACTAGGAAAAAAAAGTAATTTCCCATTCTTTAGTATTTCTGACATAACTTTTTACTCCGGTCTCTGATTAAGATGATTCTTGATGCATTGTAAAGAATTCTTGAATCCCTAACCATTTTATTCACATCAAAAGTCATGAAAAATCCTCTAGCATGGGCTCTATTGTAACGCAAGTTTGGTGTAATAAGTAGTCCTCCTTTAAAATGAAATAGTATATCGGACATAACTTTTTCTCCCGAACTCGGATTGAGCAAACTGTTGCGGCATTGTAAAGAGAACTTGAAACCCTAACCAATATATTGAGATCAAAATTGGTGTTTCATCTTCTAACAAGTTCGAAATGGTGATCTAAGTTTGGTATAGTTGGCCATTCCCCTCCACTAGGAAAAAAAAGTAATTTCCCATTCTTTAGTATTTCTGACATAACTTTTTACTCCGGTCTCTGATTAAGATGATTCTTAATGCATTGTAAAGAATTCTTGAATCCCTAACCATTTTATTCACATCAAAAGTCATGAAAAATCCTCTAGCATGGGCTCTATTGTAACGCAAGTTTGGTGTAATAAGTAGTCCTCCTTTAAAATGAAATAGTATATCGGACATAACTTTTTCTCCCGAACCCGGATTGAGCTAACTCTTGCGGCATTGTAAAGAGAACTTGAAACCCTAACCAATATATTGAGATCAAAATTGGTGATTCATCTTCTAACAAGTTCGAAATGGTGATCTAAGTTTGGTATAGTTGGCCATTCCCCTCCACTAGGAAAAAAAAGTAATTTCCCATTCTTTAGTATTTCTGACATAACTTTTTACTCCGGTCTCTGATTAAGATGATTCTTGATGCATTGTAAAGAATTCTTGAATCCCTAACCATTTTATTCACATCAAAAGTCACGAAAAATCCTCTAGCATGGGCTCTATTGTAACTGTAAAACCCGAGGTAATTTAAACTTTTGAGAAAAAATGGCAAAACGGTAAATTGCCATTACGGTACAGGTTGTAAACCTGAATTTTTCTAGAACTCGGATGACGAAACGGACCTCACCGTTGGATTCGTCTAGCGAAATCTAGTTATCCTGTCAAATTTCATTAAATTCCGAGTTAGTCGGATTTTTCGCGTTTTACGAGACGAACGGGCCTCGGGTGACCCCGTACACGAAATTTTTATAAAATTTTAAAGTTTGGGGAAATATTAGAGGCAAGTAAAAATAAAAATATTTTGAACTCGAACCGGAGCGAAATTTAATCGTTTCGGGATTAAAACGAACCCGGAAGTAAAAGGGACGTGTGGCCAATTGTGGACCAAGTATTCTAAAATATAAATAGGGGGAAAAATTAGATTTTTCCCATTGTTCAGCCGCTTGCACAGCCGATAGAAAAGAGGAGAGGGAGAGAGCTTGAAATCTTCACTTCTCTCTACGATCTAGAAGGCTACGAAGCTCGGATCCATTCGGGCCAAGAAGTAAAGTCGGTCTCCTCGTCGAAGGCTACGACCACGTACCAAAAACGAAGGTTTTCACCGAAGGAAAAAGGGGCGGGATTTTGAGAGCTTAAGATTGGGCTCGGGTTTGAGTTCTAAGAGCTTCTCCACGTCGTTCCTCACGCTTCAAGAGGTAGAATTCCTTCCTACTTGGGATTATTTTACAACTTAGGTTGTTATATGTAATGTGAATGTAGTATAATGGGCATGTTGATTATCAATGTTGTGAAATTGATGGGTAGTTGGATAAGTTCATTATCAATGACTTGTTGTTGAGAAATTGATGGAATTTGGTGATGGGTAAAACGGGTATATGAAATTAACCCAATTTAAGTGAAATCCCTAACTTGGGAAGTGATGGGTTGCAATTGTTTGTGTAAATCCATGGAATAGTGTGTGGGCATGAATTGTGATTATCATGCGGGCATGTGAAATTGCTCTAATGTGAAATATGTAAATGGATGCTAGTTGGGCATGCTACGTGTTTAAAATGTGTTTTGAGAAATTATGTGAATTATTGGCATATGCTATGTGATGATATGCTTGTAAATAAATGTTGAGTATGAAAATGATAAGTTATGTTAATTGATATATTGACATGGCTATGAAGTTGGTAATTATATGCTTAGGATATAAATTGCTATGATTACGTTAGAATAAGATAAATGTTGCTCACATGGCATTCATTACATGGGGCATGACATTGAAGTAGCATTGGTGCATTACAATGCATGTGTACACAAACATCGCATTATGGGTGTGGGTGCATGGTTGAGTTCAAACACCACATAGGTGGATGATGGTGGGCTCGGGAAAGTTGGATTGAACATCCGGCTGAGTCTCATGGTTCATGGAAAAAGGAATTGGGTCGGGGTAGTAAGAAGGGCTAGACTCGCCCTCGGGTGTGAGACCCGGTGTGACGGATACGCACTTCCGTTGGTATCATAGTCCATAAAGTGTGTCGGTGTACGCGGAACCGTTGGTGGAAGTCCATGAATTCCGTGTCGGTTGGGCGACCGTTGGTGCAAGTCCATAAAGACCCACCCCAAAGAAAGACCCGGGTGTTTTAAATGATAGTCATTGTGTGTGAATTAACAATGGCGGGGGCTTGGGAAAGCCCGATTTTAAACTCATGGCATTGTATGGGGGATAGGAGCCGGTGAGGGCTCGGATTGAGTTGCATGGGAGAGTCTCATCCCATTTCATGGCATTACATGCTAGAAATCCAACATTTGAATAGTATGTTGTGGTTGTGATGTTGTTGGTGTGAAGTGTTGCATGAACATTGCATATGCACTTAGGTTGGGGAGTAGCCCTTGTAGGAAATACTCTACTGGGCGTGGCTCACCCTTTATGGGAAACATATTTCAGGTACGGGACACCCCTCGGAGGAAGGACCTTATATGGGACCCCAAGGATGAAGAAAGCCGGAATGTGGCTTCTATTTTGAAGTTGTGTAAAACTTTTGACAAACACATATGTTGGCATGTAAATATATGAAAATTCCGCTTTTGATGTGTAAATATGTGGAATTGTACGCTATGGAACTTGTATGGAACATGTATAATGTAGAAAATATAGTTATACATGTTTGGGATGAATTGGAATGGTTTTGGTTGAATTGGAATTGAAAAACTAAGGAAGGAAGAAATTCTGGGCAAAACCCTCCGGAAGGTCACTAACACCTTCCGGAAGGTTAAGGCAGAATTGAGATCCAGAAGGTAAAACCTTCCGGAAGGTTGAGTACACCTTCCGGAAGGACGACTCGTTTCATTTTCAATCTATTTTCCAGAAGGCAAAACCTTCCGAAAGGTGAAGAAAAACCTTCCGGAAGAACCTTTCCAGTGAGCAAAACCTTCCGGAAGGTTGAGTACACCTTCCGGAAGGTCGACACGTTTCATTTTCAACTTATTTTCCAGAAGGCAAAACCTTCCGGAAGGTAAAGAGAAACCTTCCGGAAGAACTTTTTCAGTAAGCAAACCTTCCGGAAGGTTGAGTCAAAAACCTTCCGGAAGGTTCTCCAAAAATTTGAAATTTTCAAAATGCTTAGCCATGTTTTGGGCTTTGTTTTCTTTGGCTCCTGTGACATAAATGGACATAAATCGAGGTATAATTGAACTTGTGGATGGTAAATCCAGTTAAAGGCAAGTGAATGACGTGGTGTCGGGTTATAAGACAATCACGAGTATTTTCCGCGGGTTGACGGATGGTCAACGGTTAATAAAGGACCCCTGGGTTTTTGGGGCGTCACAGTAACGCAAGTTTGGTGTAATAAGTAGTCCTCCTTTAAAATGAAATAGTATATCGGACATAACTTTTTCTTCCGAACTCGGATTGAGCTAACTCATGCGGCATTGTAAAGAGAACTTGAAACCCTAACCAATATATTGAGATCAAAATTGGTGATTCATCTTCTAACAAGTTCGAAATGGTGATCTAAGTTTGGTATAGTTGGCCATTCCCCTCCACTAGGAAAAAAAAGTAATTTCCCATTCTTTAGTATTTCTGACATAACTTTTTACTCCGGTCTCTGATTAAGATGATTCTTGATGCATTGTAAAGAATTCTTGAATCCCTAACCATTTTATTCACATCAAAAGTCATGAAAAATCCTCTAGCATGGGCTCTATTGTAACGCAAGTTTGGTGTAATAAGTAGTCCTCCTTTAAAATGAAATAGTATATCGGACATAACTTTTTCTCCCGAACTCGGATTGAGCTAACTCTTGCGGCATTGTAAAGAGAACTTGAAACCCTAACCAATATATTCAGATCAAAATTGGTGATTCATCTTCTAACAAGTTCGAAATGGTGATCTAACTTTGGAATAGTTGGCCATTCCCCTCCACTAGGAAAAAAAAGTAATTTCCCATTCTTTAGTATTTCTGGCAGAACTTTTTACTCCGGTCTCTGATTAAGATGATTCTTGATGCATTGTAAAGAATTCTTGAATCCCTAACCATTTTATTCACATCAAAAGTCTTGAAAAATCCTCTAGCATGGGCTCTATTGTAACGCAAGTTTGGTGTAATAAGTAGTCCTCCTTTAAAATGAAATAGTATATCGGACATAACTTTTTCTCCCGAACTCGGATTGAGCTAACTCTTGCGGCATTGTAAAGAGAACTTGAAACCCTAACCAATATATTGAGATCAAAATTGGTGATTCATCTTCTAACAAGTTCGAAATGGTGATCTAAGTTTGGTATAGTTGGTCATTCCCCTCCACTAGGAAAAAAAAGTAATTTCCCATTCTTTAGTATTTCTGACATAACTTTTTACTCCGGTCTCTGATTAAGATGATTCTTGCTGCATTGTAAAGAATTCTTGAATCCCTAACCATTTTATTCACATCAAAAGTCATGAAAAATCCTCTAGCATGGGCTCTATTGTAACGCAAGTTTGGTGTAATAAGTAGTCCTCCTTTAAAATGAAATAGTATATCGAACATAAATTTTTCTCCCGAACCCGGATTGAGCTAACTCTTGCGGCATTGTAAAGAGAACTTGAAACCCTACCCAATATATTGAGATCAAAATTGGTGATTCATCTTCTAACAAGTTCGAAATGGTGATCTAAGTTTGGTATAGTTGGCCATTCCCCTCCACTAGGAAAAAAAAGTAATTTCCCATTCTTTAGTATTTCTGACATAACTTTTTACTCCGGTCTCTAATTAAGATGATTCTTGATGCATTGTAATGAATTCTTGAATCCCTAACCATTTTATTCACATGAAAAGTCATGAAAAATCCTCTAGCATTGGCTCTATTGTAACGCAAGTTTGGTGTAATAAGTAGTCATCCTTTAAAATGAAATAGTATATCGGACATAACTTTTTCTCCCGAACCCGGATTGAGCTAACTCTTGCGGCATTGTAAAGAGAACTTGAAACCCTAACCAATATATTAAGATCAAAATTGGTGATTGATCTTCTAACAAGTTCGAAATGGTGATCTAAGTTTGGTATAGTTGGCCATTCCCCTCCACTAGGAAAAAAAAGTAATTTCCCATTCTTTAGTATTTCTGACATAACTTTTTACTCCGGTCTCTGATTAAGATGATTTTTGCTGCATTGTAAAGAATTCTTGAATCCCTAACCATTTTATACACATCAAAAGTCATGAAAAATCCTCTAGCATGGGCTCTATTGTAACGCAAGTTTGGTATAATAAGTAGTCCTCCTTTAAAATGAAATAGTATATCGGACATAACTTTTTCTCCCGAACTCGGATTGAGCTAACTCTTGCGGCATTGTAAAGAGAACTTGAAACCCTAACCAATATATTGAGATCAAAATTGGTGATTGATCTTCTAACAACTTCGAAATGGTGATCTAAGTTTGGTATAGTTGGCCATTCCCCTCCACTAGGAAAAAAAAGTAATTTCCCATTCTTTAGTATTTCTGACATAACTTTTTACTCCGGTCTCTGATTAAGATGATTCTTGATGCATTGTAAATAATTCTTGAATCCCTAACCATTTTATTCACATCAAAAGTCATGAAAAATCCTCTAGCATGGGCTCTATTGTAACGCAAGTTTGGTGTAATAAGTAGTCCTCCTTTAAAATGAAATAGTATATCGGACATAACTTTTTCTCCCGAACCCGGATTGAGCTAACTCTTGCGGCATTGTAAAGAGAACTTGAAACCCTAACCAATATATTCGGATCAAAATTGGTGATTCATCTTCTAACAAGTTCGAAATGGTGATCTAAGTTTGGTGTAGTTGGCCATTCCCCTCCACTAGGAAAAAAAAGTAATTTCCCATTCTTTAGTATTTCTGACATAACTTTTTACTCCGGTCTCTGATTAAGATGATTCCTGATGCATTGTAAAGAATTCTTGAATCCCTAACCATTTTATTCACATCAAAATTCTTGAAAAATCCTCTAGCATGGGCTCTATTGTAACGCAAGTTTGGTGTAATAAGTAGTCCTCCTTTAAAATGAAATAGTATATCGGACATAACTTTTTCTCCCGAACCCGGATTGAGCTAACTCTTGCGGCATTGTAAAGAGAACTTGAAACCCTAACCAATATATTGAGATCAAAATTGGTGATTCATCTTCTAACAAGTTCGAAATGGTGATCTAAGTTTGGTATAGTTGGTCATTCCCCTCCACTAGGAAAAAAAAGTAATTTCTCATTCTTTAGTATTTCTGACATAACTTTTTACTCCGGTCTCTGATTAAGATGATTCTTGATGCATTGTAAAGAATTCTTGAATCCCTAACCATTTTATTCACATCAAAAGTAAGGAAAAATCCTCTAACATGGGCTCTATTGTAACGCAAGTTTGGTGTAATAAGTAGTCCTCCTTTAAAATGAAATAGTATATCGGACATAACTTTTTCTCCCGAACCCGGATTGAGCTAACTCTTGCGGCATTGTAAAGAGAACTTGAAACCCTACCCAATATATTGAGATCAAAATTGGTGATTCATCTTCTAACAAGTTTGAAATGGTGATCTAAGTTTGGTATAGTTGGCCATTCCCCTCCACTAGGAAAATAATGTAATTTCCCATTCTTTAGTATTTCTGACATAACTGTTTACTCCGGTCTCTGATTAAGATGATTCTTGCTGCATTGTAAAGAATTCTTGAATCCCTAACCATTTTATTCACATCAAAAGTCATGAAAAATCATCTAGCATGGGCTCTATTGTAACGCAAGTTTGGTGTAATAAGTAGTCCTCCTTTAAAATGAAATAGTATATCGGACATAACTTTTTCTCCCGAACTCGGATTGAGCTAACTCTTGCGGCATTGTAAAGAGAACTTGAAACCCTAACCAATATATTGAGATCAAAATTGGTGATTGATCTTCTAACAAGTTCGAAATGGTGATCTAAGTTTGGTATAGTTGGCCATTCCCCTCCACTAGGAAAAAAAAGTAATTTCCCATTCTTTAGTATTTCTGACATAACTTTTTACTCCGGTCTCTGATTAAGATGATTCTTGATGCATTGTAAATAATTCTTGAATCCCTAACCATTTTATTCACATCAAAAGTCATGAAAAATCCTCTAGCATGGGCTCTATTGTAACGCAAGTTTGGTGTAATAAGTAGTCCTCCTTTAAAATGAAATAGTATATCGGACATAACTTTTTCTCCCGAACCCGGATTGAGCTAACTCTTGCGGCATTGTAAAGAGAACTTGAAACCCTACCCAATATATTGAGATCAAAATTGTTGATTCATCTTCTAACAAGTTCGAAATGGTGATCTAAGTTTAGTGTAGTTGGTCATTCCCCTCCACTAGGAAAATAATGTAATTTCCCATTCTTTAGTATTTCTGACATAACTTTTTACTCCGGTCTCTGATTAAGATGATTCTTAATGCATTGTAAAGAATTCTTGAATCCCTAACCATTTTATTCCAATCAAAAGTCATGAAAAATCCTCTAGCATGGGCTCTATTGTAACGCAAGTTTGGTGTAATAAGTAGTCCTCCTTTAAAATGAAATAGTATATCGGACATAACTTTTTCTCCCGAACCCGGATTGAGCTAACTCTTGCGGCATTGTAAAGAGAACTTGAAACCCTAACCAATATATTGAGATCAAAATTGGTGTTTCATCTTCTAACAAGTTCGAAATGGTGATCTAAGTTTGGTATAGTTGGCCATTCCCCTCCACTAGGAAAAAAAAGTAATTTCCCATTCTTTAGTATTTCTGACATAACTTTTTACTCCGGTCTCTGATTAAGATGATTCTTCATGCATTGTAAAGAATTCTTGAATCCCTAACCATTTTATTCACATCAAAAGTCATGAAAAATCCTCTAGCATGGGCTCTATTGTAACGCAAGTTTGGTGTAATAAGTAGTCCTCCTTTAAAATGAAATAGTATATCGGACATAACTTTTTCTCCCGAACCCGGATTGAGCTAACTCTTGCGGCATTGTAAAGAGAACTTGAAACCCTAACCAATATATTGAGATCAAAATTGGTGATTCATCTTCTAACAAGTTCGAAATGGTGATCTAAGTTTGGTATAGTTGGCCATTCCCCTCCACTAGGAAAAAAAAGTAATTTCCCATTCTTTAGTATTTCTGACATAACTTTTTACTCCGGTCTCTGATTAAGATGATTCTTGATGCATTGTAAAGAATTCTTGAATCCCTAACCATTTTATTCACATCAAAAGTCACGAAAAATCCTCTAGCATGGGCTCTATTGTAACGCAAGTTTGGTGTAATAAGTAGTCCTCCTTTAAAATGAAATAGTATATCGGACATAACTTTTTCTCCCGAACTCGGATTGAGCTAACTCATGCGGCATTGTAAAGAGAACTTGAAACCCTAACCAATATATTGAGATCAAAATTGGTGATTCATCTTCTAACAAGTTCGAAATGGTGATCTAAGTTTGGTATAGTTGGCCATTCCCCTCCACTAGGAAAAAAAAGTAATTTCCCATTCTTTAGTATTTCTGACATAACTTTTTACTCCGGTCTCTGATTAAGATGATTCTTGATGCATTGTAAAGAATTCTTGAATCCCTAACCATTTTATTCACATCAAAAGTCATGAAAAATCCTCTAGCATGGGCTCTATTGTAACGCAAGTTTGGTGTAATAAGTAGTCCTCCTTTAAAATGAAATAGTATATCGGACATAACTTTTTCTCCCGAACTCGGATTGAGCTAACTCTTGCGGCATTGTAAAGAGAACTTGAAACCCTAACCAATATATTGAGATCAAAATTGGTGATTCATCTTCTAACAAGTTCGAAATGGTGATCTAACTTTGGAATAGTTGGCCATTCCCCTCCACTAGGAAAAAAAAGTAATTTCCCATTCTTTAGTATTTCTGACATAACTTTTTACTCCGGTATCTGATTAAGATGATTCTTGATGCATTGTAAAGAATTCTTGAATCCCTAACCATTTTATTCACATCAAAAGTCTTGAAAAATCCTCTAGCATGGGCTCTATTGTAACGCAAGTTTGGTGTAATAAGTAGTCCTCCTTTAAAATGAAATAGTATATCGGACATAACTTTTTCTCCCGAACCCGGATTGAGCTAACTCTTGCGGCATTGTAAAGAGAACTTGAAACCCTAACCAATATATTGAGATCAAAATTGGTGATTCATCTTCTAACAAGTTCGAAATGGTGATCTAAGTTTGGTATAGTTGGCCATTCCCCTCCACTAGGAAAAAAAAGTAATTTCTCATTCTTTAGTATTTCTGACATAACTTTTTACTCCGGTCTCTGATTAAGATGATTCTTGATGCATTGTAAAGAATTCTTGAATCCCTAACCATTTTATTCACATCAAAAGTAAGGAAAAATCCTCTAACATGGGCTCTATTGTAACGCAAGTTTGGTGTAATAAGTAGTCCTCCTTTAAAATGAAATAGTATATCGGACATAACTTTTTCTCCCGAACCCGGATTGAGCTAACTCTTGCGGCATTGTAAAGAGAACTTGAAACCCTACCCAATATATTGAGATCAAAATTGGTGATTCATCTTCTAACAAGTTTGAAATGGTGATCTAAGTTTGGTATAGTTGGCCATTCCCCTCCACTAGGAAAATAATGTAATTTCTCATTCTTTAGTATTTCTGACATAACTGTTTACTCCGGTCTCTGATTAAGATGATTCTTGCTGCATTGTAAAGAATTCTTGAATCCCTAACCATTTTATTCACATCAAAAGTCATGAAAAATCATCTAGCATGGGCTCTATTGTAACGCAAGTTTGGTGTAATAAGTAGTCCTCCTTTAAAATGAAATAGTATATCGGACATAACTTTTTCTCCCGAACTCGGATTGAGCTAACTCTTGCGGCATTGTAAAGAGAACTTGAAACCCTAACCAATATATTGAGATCAAAATTGGTGATTGATCTTCTAACAAGTTCGAAATGGTGATCTAAGTTTGGTATAGTTGGCCATTCCCCTCCACTAGGAAAAAAAAGTAATTTCCCATTCTTTAGTATTTCTGACATAACTTTTTACTCCGGTCTCTGATTAAGATGATTCTTGATGCATTGTAAATAATTCTTGAATCCCTAACCATTTTATTCACATCAAAAGTCATGAAAAATCCTCTAGCATGGGCTCTATTGTAACGCAAGTTTGGTGTAATAAGTAGTCCTCCTTTAAAATGAAATAGTATATCGGACATAACTTTTTCTCCCGAACCCGGATTGAGCTAACTCTTGCGGCATTGTAAAGAGAACTTGAAACCCTACCCAATATATTGAGATCAAAATTGTTGATTCATCTTCTAACAAGTTCGAAATGGTGATCTAAGTTTAGTGTAGTTGGTCATTCCCCTCCACTAGGAAAATAATGTAATTTCCCATTCTTTAGTATTTCTGACATAACTTTTTACTCCGGTCTCTGATTAAGATGATTCTTAATGCATTGTAAAGAATTCTTGAATCCCTAACCATTTTATTCCAATCAAAAGTCATGAAAAATCCTCTAGCATGGGCTCTATTGTAACGCAAGTTTGGTGTAATAAGTAGTCCTCCTTTAAAATGAAATAGTATATCGGACATAACTTTTTCTCCCGAACCCGGATTGAGCTAACTCTTGCGGCATTGTAAAGAGAACTTGAAACCCTAACCAATATATTGAGATCAAAATTGGTGTTTCATCTTCTAACAAGTTCGAAATGGTGATCTAAGTTTGGTATAGTTGGCCATTCCCCTCCACTAGGAAAAAAAAGTAATTTCCCATTCTTTAGTATTTCTGACATAACTTTTTACTCCGGTCTCTGATTAAGATGATTCTTCATGCATTGTAAAGAATTCTTGAATCCCTAACCATTTTATTCACATCAAAAGTCATGAAAAATCCTCTAGCATGGGCTCTATTGTAACGCAAGTTTGGTGTAATAAGTAGTCCTCCTTTAAAATGAAATAGTATATCGGACATAACTTTTTCTCCCGAACCCGGATTGAGCTAACTCTTGCGGCATTGTAAAGAGAACTTGAAACCCTAACCAATATATTGAGATCAAAATTGGTGATTCATCTTCTAACAAGTTCGAAATGGTGATCTAAGTTTGGTATAGTTGGCCATTCCCCTCCACTAGGAAAAAAAAGTAATTTCCCATTCTTTAGTATTTCTGACATAACTTTTTACTCCGGTCTCTGATTAAGATGATTCTTGATGCATTGTAAAGAATTCTTGAATCCCTAACCATTTTATTCACATCAAAAGTCACGAAAAATCCTCTAGCATGGGCTCTATTGTAACGCAAGTTTGGTGTAATAAGTAGTCCTCCTTTAAAATGAAATAGTATATCGGACATAACTTTTTCTCCCGAACTCGGATTGAGCTAACTCATGCGGCATTGTAAAGAGAACTTGAAACCCTAACCAATATATTGAGATCAAAATTGGTGATTCATCTTCTAACAAGTTCGAAATGGTGATCTAAGTTTGGTATAGTTGGCCATTCCCCTCCACTAGGAAAAAAAAGTAATTTCCCATTCTTTAGTATTTCTGACATAACTTTTTACTCCGGTCTCTGATTAAGATGATTCTTGATGCATTGTAAAGAATTCTTGAATCCCTAACCATTTTATTCACATCAAAAGTCATGAAAAATCCTCTAGCATGGGCTCTATTGTAACGCAAGTTTGGTGTAATAAGTAGTCCTCCTTTAAAATGAAATAGTATATCGGACATAACTTTTTCTCCCGAACTCGGATTGAGCTAACTCTTGCGGCATTGTAAAGAGAACTTGAAACCCTAACCAATATATTGAGATCAAAATTGGTGATTCATCTTCTAACAAGTTCGAAATGGTGATCTAACTTTGGAATAGTTGGCCATTCCCCTCCACTAGGAAAAAAAAGTAATTTCCCATTCTTTAGTATTTCTGACATAACTTTTTACTCCGGTCTCTGATTAAGATGATTCTTGATGCATTGTAAAGAATTCTTGAATCCCTAACCATTTTATTCACATCAAAAGTCTTGAAAAATCCTCTAGCATGGGCTCTATTGTAACGCAAGTTTGGTGTAATAAGTAGTCCTCCTTTAAAATGAAATAGTATATCGGACATAACTTTTTCTCCCGAACCCGGATTGAGCTAACTCTTGCGGCATTGTAAAGAGAACTTGAAACCCTAACCAATATATTGAGATCAAAATTGGTGATTCATCTTCTAACAAGTTCGAAATGGTGATCTAAGTTTGGTATAGTTGGTCATTCCCCTCCACTAGGAAAAAAAAGTAATTTCCCATTCTTTAGTATTTCTGACATAACTTTTTACTCCGGTCTCTGATTAAGATGATTCTTAATGCATTGTAAAGAATTCTTGAATCCCTAACCATTTTATTCACATCAAAAGTCATGAAAAATCCTCTAGCATGGGCTCTATTGTAACGCAAGTTTGGTGTAATAAGTAGTCCTCCTTTAAAATGAAATAGTATATCGGACATAACTTTTTCTCCCGAACCCGGATTGAGCTAACTCTTGCGGCATTGTAAAGAGAACTTGAAACCCTAACCAATATATTGAGATCAAAATTGGTGATTCATCTTCTAACAAGTTCGAAATGGTGATCTAAGTTTGGTATAGTTGGCCATTCCCCTCCACTAGGAAAAAAATGTAATTTCCCATTCTTTAGTATTTCTGACATAACTTTTTACTCCGGTCTCTGATTTAGATGATTCTTAATGCATTGTAAAGAATTCTTGAATCCCTAACCATTTTATTCACATCAAAAGTCATGAAAAATCCTCTAGCATGGGCTCTATTGTAACGCAAGTTTGGTGTAATAAGTAGTCCTCCTTTAAAATGAAATAGTATATCGGACATAACTTTTTCTCCCGAACTCGGATTGAGCAAACTGTTGCGGCATTGTAAAGAGAACTTGAAACCCTAACCAATATATTGAGATCAAAATTGGTGTTTCATCTTCTAACAAGTTCGAAATGGTGATCTAAGTTTGGTATAGTTGGCCATTCCCCTCCACTAGGAAAAAAAAGTAATTTCCCATTCTTTAGTATTTCTGACATAACTTTTTACTCCGGTCTCTGATTAAGATGATTCTTAATGCATTGTAAAGAATTCTTGAATCCCTAACCATTTTATTAACATCAAAAGTCATGAAAAATCCTCTAGGATGGGCTCTATTGTAACGCAAGTTTGGTGTAATAAGTAGTCCTCCTTTAAAATGAAATAGTATATCGGACATAACTTTTTCTCCCGAACCCGGATTGAGCTAACTCTTGCGGCATTGTAAAGAGAACTTGAAACCCTAACCAATATATTCAGATCAAAATTGGTGATTCATCTTCTAACAAGTTCGAAATGGTGATCTAAGTTTGGTATAGTTGGCCATTTCCCTCCACTAGGAAAAAAAAGTAATTTCCCATTCTTTAGTATTTCTGACATAACTTTTTACTCCGGTCTCTGATTAAGATGATTCTTGATGCATTGTAAAGAATTCTTGAATCCCTAACCATTTTATTCACATCAAAAGTCACGAAAAATCCTCTAGCATGGGCTCTATTGTAACGCAAGTTTGGTGTAATAAGTAGTCCTCCTTTAAAATGAAATAGTATATCGGACATATCTTTTTCTCCCGAACTCGGATTGAGCTAACTCATGCGGCATTGTAAAGAGAACTTGAAACCCTAACCAATATATTGAGATCAAAATTGGTGATTCATCTTCTAACAAGTTCGAAATGGTGATCTAAGTTTGGTATAGTTGGTCATTCCCCTCCACTAGGAAAAAAAAGTAATTTCCCATTCTTTAGTATTTCTGACATAACTTTTTACTCCGGTCTCTGATTAAGATGATTCTTAATGCATTGTAAAGAATTCTTGAATCCCTAACCATTTTATTCACATCAAAAGTCATGAAAAATCCTCTAGCATGGGCTCTATTGTAACGCAAGTTTGGTGTAATAAGTAGTCCTCCTTTAAAATGAAATAGTATATCGGACATAACTTTTTCTCCCGAACCCGGATTGAGCTAACTCTTGCGGCATTGTAAAGAGAACTTGAAACCCTAACCAATATATTGAGATCAAAATTGGTGATTCATCTTCTAACAAGTTCGAAATGGTGATCTAAGTTTGGTATAGTTGGCCATTCCCCTCCACTAGGAAAAAAATGTAATTTCCCATTCTTTAGTATTTCTGACATAACTTTTTACTCCGGTCTCTGATTTAGATGATTCTTAATGCATTGTAAAGAATTCTTGAATCCCTAACCATTTTATTCACATCAAAAGTCATGAAAAATCCTCTAGCATGGGCTCTATTGTAACGCAAGTTTGGTGTAATAAGTAGTCCTCCTTTAAAATGAAATAGTATATCGGACATAACTTTTTCTCCCGAACTCGGATTGAGCAAACTGTTGCGGCATTGTAAAGAGAACTTGAAACCCTAACCAATATATTGAGATCAAAATTGGTGTTTCATCTTCTAACAAGTTCGAAATGGTGATCTAAGTTTGGTATAGTTGGCCATTCCCCTCCACTAGGAAAAAAAAGTAATTTCCCATTCTTTAGTATTTCTGACATAACTTTTTACTCCGGTCTCTGATTAAGATGATTCTTAATGCATTGTAAAGAATTCTTGAATCCCTAACCATTTTATTAACATCAAAAGTCATGAAAAATCCTCTAGGATGGGCTCTATTGTAACGCAAGTTTGGTGTAATAAGTAGTCCTCCTTTAAAATGAAATAGTATATCGGACATAACTTTTTCTCCCGAACCCGGATTGAGCTAACTCTTGCGGCATTGTAAAGAGAACTTGAAACCCTAACCAATATATTGAGATCAAAATTGGTGATTCATCTTCTAACAAGTTCGAAATGGTGATCTAAGTTTGGTATAGTTGGCCATTTCCCTCCACTAGGAAAAAAAAGTAATTTCCCATTCTTTAGTATTTCTGACATAACTTTTTACTCCGGTCTCTGATTAAGATGATTCTTGATGCATTGTAAAGAATTCTTGAATCCCTAACCATTTTATTCACATCAAAAGTCACGAAAAATCCTCTAGCATGGGCTCTATTGTAACGCAAGTTTGGTGTAATAAGTAGTCCTCCTTTAAAATGAAATAGTATATCGGACATATCTTTTTCTCCCGAACTCGGATTGAGCTAACTCATGCGGCATTGTAAAGAGAACTTGAAACCCTAACCAATATATTGAGATCAAAATTGGTGATTCATCTTCTAACAAGTTCGAAATGGTGATCTAAGTTTGGTATAGTTGGCCATTCCCCTCCACTAGGAAAAAAAAGTAATTTCCCATTCTTTAGTATTTCTGACATAACTTTTTACTCCGGTCTCTGATTAAGATGATTCTTGATGCATTGTAAAGAATTCTTGAATCCCTAACCATTTTATTCACATCAAAAGTCATGAAAAATCCTCTAGCATGGGCTCTATTGTAACGCAAGTTTGGTGTAATAAGTAGTCCTCCTTTAAAATGAAATAGTATATCGGACATAACTTTTTCTCCCGAACTCGGATTGAGCTAACTCTTGCGGCATTGTAAAGAGAACTTGAAACCCTAACCAATATATTGAGATCAAAATTGGTGATTCATCTTCTAACAAGTTCGAAATGGCGATCTAACTTTGGAATAGTTGGCCATTCCCCTCCACTAGGAAAAAAAAGTAATTTCCCATTCTTTAGTATTTCTGACATAACTTTTTACTCCGGTCTCTGATTAAGATGATTCTTGATGCATTGTAAAGAATTCTTGAATCCCTAACCATTTTATTCACATCAAAAGTCTTGAAAAATCCTCTAGCATGGGCTCTATTGTAACGCAAGTTTGGTGTAATAAGTAGTCCTCCTTTAAAATGAAATAGTATATCGGACATAACTTTTTCTCCCGAACCCGGATTGAGCTAACTCTTGCGGCATTGTAAAGAGAACTTGAAACCCTAACCAATATATTGAGATCAAAATTGGTGATTCATCTTCTAACAAGTTCGAAATGGTGATCTAAGTTTGGTATAGTTGGTCATTCCCCTCCACTAGGAAAAAAAAGTAATTTCCCATTCTTTAGTATTTCTGACATAACTTTTTACTCCGGTCTCTGATTAAGATGATTCTTAATGCATTGTAAAGAATTCTTGAATCCCTAACCATTTTATTCACATCAAAAGTCATGAAAAATCCTCTAGCATGGGCTCTATTGTAACGCAAGTTTGGTGTAATAAGTAGTCCTCCTTTAAAATGAAATAGTATATCGGACATAACTTTTTCTCCCGAACCCGGATTGAGCTAACTCTTGCGGCATTGTAAAGAGAACTTGAAACCCTAACCAATATATTGAGATCAAAATTGGTGATTCATCTTCTAACAAGTTCGAAATGGTGATCTAAGTTTGGTATAGTTGGCCATTCCCCTCCACTAGGAAAAAAAAGTAATTTCCCATTCTTTAGTATTTCTGACATAACTTTTTAATCCGGTCTCTGATTAAGATGATTCTTGATGCATTGTAAATAATTCTTGAATCCCTAACCATTTTATTCACATCAAAAGTCATGAAAAATCCTCTAGCATGGGCTCTATTGTAACGCAAGTTTGGTGTAATAAGTAGTCCTCCTTTAAAATGAAATAGTATATCAGACATAACTTTTTCTCCCGAACCCGGATTGAGCTAACTCTTGCGGCATTGTAAAGAGAACTTGAAACCCTAACCAATATATTGAGATCAAAATTGGTGATTCATCTTCTAACAAGTTCGAAATGGTGATCTAAGTTTGGTATAGTTGGTCATTCCCCTCCACTAGGAAAAAAAAGTAATTTCCCATTCTTTAGTATTTCTGACATAACTTTTTACTCCGGTCTCTGATTAAGATGATTCTTAATGCATTGTAAAGAATTCTTGAATCCCTAACCATTTTATTCACATCAAAAGTCATGAAAAATCCTCTAGCATGGGCTCTATTGTAACGCAAGTTTGGTGTAATAAGTAGTCCTCCTTTAAAATGAAATTGTATATCGGACATAACTTTTTCTCCAGAACCCGGATTGAGCTAACTCTTGCGGCATTGTAAAGAGAACTTGAAACCCTAACCAATATATTGAGATCAAAATTGGTGATTCATCTTCTAACAAGTTCGAAATGGTGATCTAAGTTTGGTATAGTTGGCCATTCCCCTCCACTAGGAAAAAAAAGTAATTTCCCATTCTTTAGTATTTCTGACATAACTTTTTACTCCGGTCTCTGATTAAGATGATTCTTGATGCATTGTAAATAATTCTTGAATCCCTAACCATTTTATTCACATCAAAAGTCATGAAAAATCCTCTAGCATGGGCTCTATTGTAACGCAAGTTTGGTGTAATAAGTAGTCCTCCTTTAAAATGAAATAGTATATCGGACATAACTTTTTCTCCCGAACCCGGATTGAGCTAACTCTTGCGGCATTGTAAAGAGAACTTGAAACCCTAACCAATATATTGAGATCAAAATTGGTGATTCATCTTCTAACAAGTTCGAAATGGTGATCTAAGTTTGGTATAGTTGGCCATTCCCCTCCACTAGGAAAAAAAAGTAATTTCCCATTCTTTAGTATTTCTGACATAACTTTTTACTCCGGTCTCTGATTAAGATGATTCTTGATGCATTGTAAAGAATTCTTGAATCCCTAACCATTTTATTCACATCAAAAGTCATGAAAAATCCTCTAGCATGGGCTCTATTGTAACGCAAGTTTGGTGTAATAAGTAGTCCTCCTTTAAAATGAAATAGTATATCGGACATAACTTTTTCTCCCGAACTCGGATTGAGCAAACTGTTGCGGCATTGTAAAGAGAACTTGAAACCCTAACCAATATATTGAGATCAAAATTGGTGTTTCATCTTCTAACAAGTTCGAAATGGTGATCTAAGTTTGGTATAGTTGGCCATTCCCCTCCACTAGGAAAAAAAAGTAATTTCCCATTCTTTAGTATTTCTGACATAACTTTTTACTCCGGTCTCTGATTAAGATGATTCTTAATGCATTGTAAAGAATTCTTGAATCCCTAACCATTTTATTCACATCAAAAGTCATGAAAAATCCTCTAGCATGGGCTCTATTGTAACGCAAGTTTGGTGTAATAAGTAGTCCTCCTTTAAAATGAAATAGTATATCGGACATAACTTTTTCTCCCGAACCCGGATTGAGCTAACTCTTGCGGCATTGTAAAGAGAACTTGAAACCCTAACCAATATATTGAGATCAAAATTGGTGATTCATCTTCTAACAAGTTCGAAATGGTGATCTAAGTTTGGTATAGTTGGCCATTCCCCTCCACTAGGAAAAAAAAGTAATTTCCCATTCTTTAGTATTTCTGACATAACTTTTTACTCCGGTCTCTGATTAAGATGATTCTTGATGCATTGTAAATAATTCTTGAATCCCTAACCATTTTATTCACATCAAAAGTCATGAAAAATCCTCTAGCATGGGCTCTATTGTAACGCAAGTTTGGTGTAATAAGTAGTCCTCCTTTAAAATGAAATAGTATATCGGACATAACTTTTTCTCCCGAACCCGGATTGAGCTAACTCTTGCGGCATTGTAAAGAGAACTTGAAACCCTAACCAATATATTGAGATCAAAATTGGTGATTCATCTTCTAACAAGTTCGAAATGGTGATCTAAGTTTGGTATAGTTGGTCATTCCCCTCCACTAGGAAAAAAAAGTAATTTCCCATTCTTTAGTATTTCTGACATAACTTTTTACTCCGGTCTCTGATTAAGATGATTCTTAATGCATTGTAAAGAATTCTTGAATCCCTAACCATTTTATTCACATCAAAAGTCATGAAAAATCCTCTAGCATGGGCTCTATTGTAACGCAAGTTTGGTGTAATAAGTAGTCCTCCTTTAAAATGAAATTGTATATCGGACATAACTTTTTCTCCAGAACCCGGATTGAGCTAACTCTTGCGGCATTGTAAAGAGAACTTGAAACCCTAACCAATATATTGAGATCAAAATTGGTGATTCATCTTCTAACAAGTTCGAAATGGTGATCTAAGTTTGGTATAGTTGGCCATTCCCCTCCACTAGGAAAAAAAAGTAATTTCCCATTCTTTAGTATTTCTGACATAACTTTTTACTCCGGTCTCTGATTAAGATGATTCTTGATGCATTGTAAATAATTCTTGAATCCCTAACCATTTTATTCACATCAAAAGTCATGAAAAATCCTCTAGCATGGGCTCTATTGTAACGCAAGTTTGGTGTAATAAGTAGTCCTCCTTTAAAATGAAATAGTATATCGGACATAACTTTTTCTCCCGAACCCGGATTGAGCTAACTCTTGCGGCATTGTAAAGAGAACTTGAAACCCTAACCAATATATTGAGATCAAAATTGGTGATTCATCTTCTAACAAGTTCGAAATGGTGATCTAAGTTTGGTATAGTTGGCCATTCCCCTCCACTAGGAAAAAAAAGTAATTTCCCATTCTTTAGTATTTCTGACATAACTTTTTACTCCGGTCTCTGATTAAGATGATTCTTGATGCATTGTAAAGAATTCTTGAATCCCTAACCATTTTATTCACATCAAAAGTCATGAAAAATCCTCTAGCATGGGCTCTATTGTAACGCAAGTTTGGTGTAATAAGTAGTCCTCCTTTAAAATGAAATAGTATATCGGACATAACTTTTTCTCCCGAACTCGGATTGAGCAAACTGTTGCGGCATTGTAAAGAGAACTTGAAACCCTAACCAATATATTGAGATCAAAATTGGTGTTTCATCTTCTAACAAGTTCGAAATGGTGATCTAAGTTTGGTATAGTTGGCCATTCCCCTCCACTAGGAAAAAAAAGTAATTTCCCATTCTTTAGTATTTCTGACATAACTTTTTACTCCGGTCTCTGATTAAGATGATTCTTAATGCATTGTAAAGAATTCTTGAATCCCTAACCATTTTATTCACATCAAAAGTCATGAAAAATCCTCTAGCATGGGCTCTATTGTAACGCAAGTTTGGTGTAATAAGTAGTCCTCCTTTAAAATGAAATAGTATATCGGACATAACTTTTTCTCCCGAACCCGGATTGAGCTAACTCTTGCGGCATTGTAAAGAGAACTTGAAACCCTAACCAATATATTGAGATCAAAATTGGTGATTCATCTTCTAACAAGTTCGAAATGGTGATCTAAGTTTGGTATAGTTGGCCATTCCCCTCCACTAGGAAAAAAAAGTAATTTCCCATTCTTTAGTATTTCTGACATAACTTTTTACTCCGGTCTCTGATTAAGATGATTCTTGATGCATTGTAAAGAATTCTTGAATCCCTAACCATTTTATTCACATCAAAAGTCACGAAAAATCCTCTAGCATGGGCTCTATTGTAACGCAAGTTTGGTGTAATAAGTAGTCCTCCTTTAAAATGAAATAGTATATCGGACATAACTTTTTCTCCCGAACTCGGATTGAGCAAACTGTTGCGGCATTGTAAAGAGAACTTGAAACCCTAACCAATATATTGAGATCAAAATTGGTGTTTCATCTTCTAACAAGTTCGAAATGGTGATCTAAGTTTGGTATAGTTGGCCATTCCCCTCCACTAGGAAAAAAAAGTAATTTCCCATTCTTTAGTATTTCTGACATAACTTTTTACTCCGGTCTCTGATTAAGATGATTCTTAATGCATTGTAAAGAATTCTTGAATCCCTAACCATTTTATTCACATCAAAAGTCATGAAAAATCCTCTAGCATGGGCTCTATTGTAACGCAAGTTTGGTGTAATAAGTAGTCCTCCTTTAAAATGAAATAGTATATCGGACATAACTTTTTCTCCCGAACCCGGATTGAGCTAACTCTTGCGGCATTGTAAAGAGAACTTGAAACCCTAACCAATATATTGAGATCAAAATTGGTGATTCATCTTCTAACAAGTTCGAAATGGTGATCTAAGTTTGGTATAGTTGGCCATTCCCCTCCACTAGGAAAAAAAAGTAATTTCCCATTCTTTAGTATTTCTGACATAACTTTTTACTCCGGTCTCTGATTAAGATGATTCTTGATGCATTGTAAAGAATTCTTGAATCCCTAACCATTTTATTCACATCAAAAGTCACGAAAAATCCTCTAGCATGGGCTCTATTGTAACGCAAGTTTGGTGTAATAAGTAGTCCTCCTTTAAAATGAAATAGTATATCGGACATAACTTTTTCTCCCGAACTCGGATTGAGCTAACTCATGCGGCATTGTAAAGAGAACTTGAAACCCTAACCAATATATTGAGATCAAAATTGGTGATTCATCTTCTAACAAGTTCGAAATGGTGATCTAAGTTTGGTATAGTTGGCCATTCCCCTCCACTAGGAAAAAAAAGTAATTTCCCATTCTTTAGTATTTCTGACATAACTTTTTACTCCGGTCTCTGATTAAGATGATTCTTGATGCATTGTAAAGAATTCTTGAATCCCTAACCATTTTATTCACATCAAAAGTCATGAAAAATCCTCTAGCATGGGCTCTATTGTAACGCAAGTTTGGTGTAATAAGTAGTCCTCCTTTAAAATGAAATAGTATATCGGACATAACTTTTTCTCCCGAACTCGGATTGAGCTAACTCTTGCGGCATTGTAAAGAGAACTTGAAACCCTAACCAATATATTGAGATCAAAATTGGTGATTCATCTTCTAACAAGTTCGAAATGGCGATCTAACTTTGGAATAGTTGGCCATTCCCCTCCACTAGGAAAAAAAAGTAATTTCCCATTCTTTAGTATTTCTGACATAACTTTTTACTCCGGTCTCTGATTAAGATGATTCTTGATGCATTGTAAAGAATTCTTGAATCCCTAACCATTTTATTCACATCAAAAGTCTTGAAAAATCCTCTAGCATGGGCTCTATTGTAACGCAAGTTTGGTGTAATAAGTAGTCCTCCTTTAAAATGAAATAGTATATCGGACATAACTTTTTCTCCCGAACCCGGATTGAGCTAACTCTTGCGGCATTGTAAAGAGAACTTGAAACCCTAACCAATATATTGAGATTAAAATTGGTGATTCATCTTCTAACAAGTTCGAAATGGTGATCTAAGTTTGGTATAGTTGGTCATTCCCCTCCACTAGGAAAAAAAAGTAATTTCCCATTCTTTAGTATTTCTGACATAACTTTTTACTCCGGTCTCTGATTAAGATGATTCTTAATGCATTGTAAAGAATTCTTGAATCCCTAACCATTTTATTCACATCAAAAGTCATGAAAAATGTTCTAGCATGGGCTCTATTGTAACGCAAGTTTGGTGTAATAAGTAGTCCTCCTTTAAAATGAAATAGTATATCGGACATAACTTTTTCTCCCGAACCCGGATTGAGCTAACTCTTGCGGCATTGTAAAGAGAACTTGAAACCCTAACCAATATATTGAGATCAAAATTGGTGATTCATCTTCTAACAAGTTCGAAATGGTGATCTAAGTTTGGTATAGTTGGCCATTCCCCTCCACTAGGAAAAAAAAGTAATTTCCCATTCTTTAGTATTTCTGACATAACTTTTTACTCCGGTCTCTGATTAAGATGATTCTTGATGCATTGTAAATAATTCTTGAATCCCTAACCATTTTATTCACATCAAAAGTCATGAAAAATCCTCTAGCATGGGCTCTATTGTAACGCAAGTTTGGTGTAATAAGTAGTCCTCCTTTAAAATGAAATAGTATATCGGACATAACTTTTTCTCCCGAACCCGGATTGAGCTAACTCTTGCGGCATTGTAAAGAGAACTTGAAACCCTAACCAATATATTGAGATCAAAATTGGTGATTCATCTTCTAACAAGTTCGAAATGGTGATCTAAGTTTGGTATAGTTGGTCATTCCCCTCCACTAGGAAAAAAAAGTAATTTCCCATTCTTTAGTATTTCTGACATAACTTTTTACTCTGGTCTCTGATTAAGATGATTCTTAATGCATTGTAAAGAATTCTTGAATCCCTAACCATTTTATTCACATCAAAAGTCATGAAAAATCCTCTAGCATGGGCTCTATTGTAACGCAAGTTTGGTGTAATAAGTAGTCCTCCTTTAAAATGAAATAGTATATCGGACATAACTTTTTCTCCCGAACCCGGATTGAGCTAACTCTTGCGGCATTGTAAAGAGAACTTGAAACCCTAACCAATATATTGAGATCAAAATTGGTGATTCATCTTCTAACAAGTTCGAAATGGTGATCTAAGTTTGGTATAGTTGGCCATTCCCCTCCACTAGGAAAAAAAAGTAATTTCCCATTATTTAGTATTTCTGACATAACTTTTTACTCCGGTCTCTGATTAAGATGATTCTTGATGCATTGTAAATAATTCTTGAATCCCTAACCATTTTATTCACATCAAAAGTCATGAAAAATCCTCTAGCATGGGCTCTATTGTAACGCAAGTTTGGTGTAATAAGTAGTCCTCCTTTAAAATGAAATAGTATATCGGACATAACTTTTTCTCCCGAACCCGGATTGAGCTAACTCTTGCGGCATTGTAAAGAGAACTTGAAACCCTAACCAATATATTGAGATCAAAATTGGTGATTCATCTTCTAACAAGTTCGAAATGGTGATCTAAGTTTGGTATAGTTGGCCATTCCCCTCCACTAGGAAAAAAAAGTAATTTCCCATTCTTTAGTATTTCTGACATAACTTTTTACTCCGGTCTCTGATTAAGATGATTCTTGATGCATTGTAAATAATTCTTGAATCCCTAACCATTTTATTCACATCAAAAGTCATGAAAAATCCTCTAGCATGGGCTCTATTGTAACGCAAGTTTGGTGTAATAAGTAGTCCTCCTTTAAAATGAAATAGTATATCGGACATAACTTTTTCTCCCGAACCCGGATTGAGCTAACTCTTGCGGCATTGTAAAGAGAACTTGAAACCCTAACCAATATATTGACATCAAAATTGGTGATTCATCTTCTAACAAGTTCGAAATGGTGATCTAAGTTTGGTATAGTTGGTCATTCCCCTCCACTAGGAAAAAAAAGTAATTTCCCATTCTTTAGTATTTCTGACATAACTTTTTACTCCGGTCTCTGATTAAGATGATTCTTAATGCATTGTAAAGAATTCTTGAATCCCTAACCATTTTATTCACATCAAAAGTCATGAAAAATGTTCTAGCATGGGCTCTATTGTAACGCAAGTTTGGTGTAATAAGTAGTCCTCCTTTAAAATGAAATAGTATATCGGACATAACTTTTTCTCCCGAACCCGGATTGAGCTAACTCTTGCGGCATTGTAAAGAGAACTTGAAACCCTAACCAATATATTGAGATCAAAATTGGTGATTCATCTTCTAACAAGTTCGAAATGGTGATCTAAGTTTGGTATAGTTGGCCATTCCCCTCCACTAGGAAAAAAAAGTAATTTCCCATTCTTTAGTATTTCTGACATAACTTTTTACTCCGGTCTCTGATTAAGATGATTCTTGATGCATTGTAAATAATTCTTGAATCCCTAACCATTTTATTCACATCAAAAGTCATGAAAAATCCTCTAGCATGGGCTCTATTGTAACGCAAGTTTGGTGTAATAAGTAGTCCTCCTTTAAAATGAAATAGTATATCGGACATAACTTTTTCTCCCGAACCCGGATTGAGCTAACTCTTGCGGCATTGTAAAGAGAACTTGAAACCCTAACCAATATATTGAGATCAAAATTGGTGATTCATCTTCTAACAAGTTCGAAATGGTGATCTAAGTTTGGTATAGTTGGCCATTCCCCTCCACTAGGAAAAAAAAGTAATTTCCCATTCTTTAGTATTTCTGACATAACTTTTTACTCCGGTCTCTGATTAAGATGATTCTTGATGCATTGTAAATAATTCTTGAATCCCTAACCATTTTATTCACATCAAAAGTCATGAAAAATCCTCTAGCATGGGCTCTATTGTAACGCAAGTTTGGTGTAATAAGTAGTCCTCCTTTAAAATGAAATAGTATATCGGACATAACTTTTTCTCCCGAACCCGGATTGAGCTAACTCTTGCGGCATTGTAAAGAGAACTTGAAACCCTAACCAATATATTGACATCAAAATTGGTGATTCATCTTCTAACAAGTTCGAAATGGTGATCTAAGTTTGGTATAGTTGGTCATTCCCCTCCACTAGGAAAAAAAAGTAATTTCCCATTCTTTAGTATTTCTGACATAACTTTTTACTCCGGTCTCTGATTAAGATGATTCTTAATGCATTGTAAAGAATTCTTGAATCCCTAACCATTTTATTCACATCAAAAGTCATGAAAAATGTTCTAGCATGGGCTCTATTGTAACGCAAGTTTGGTGTAATAAGTAGTCCTCCTTTAAAATGAAATAGTATATCGGACATAACTTTTTCTCCCGAACCCGGATTGAGCTAACTCTTGCGGCATTGTAAAGAGAACTTGAAACCCTAACCAATATATTGAGATCAAAATTGGTGATTCATCTTCTAACAAGTTCGAAATGGTGATCTAAGTTTGGTATAGTTGGCCATTCCCCTCCACTAGGAAAAAAAAGTAATTTCCCATTCTTTAGTATTTCTGACATAACTTTTTACTCCGGTCTCTGATTAAGATGATTCTTGATGCATTGTAAATAATTCTTGAATCCCTAACCATTTTATTCACATCAAAAGTCATGAAAAATCCTCTAGCATGGGCTCTATTGTAACGCAAGTTTGGTGTAATAAGTAGTCCTCCTTTAAAATGAAATAGTATATCGGACATAACTTTTTCTCCCGAACCCGGATTGAGCTAACTCTTGCGGCATTGTAAAGAGAACTTGAAACCCTAACCAATATATTGACATCAAAATTGGTGATTCATCTTCTAACAAGTTCGAAATGGTGATCTAAGTTTGGTATAGTTGGTCATTCCCCTCCACTAGGAAAAAAAAGTAATTTCCCATTCTTTAGTATTTCTGACATAACTTTTTACTCCGGTCTCTGATTAAGATGATTCTTAATGCATTGTAAAGAATTCTTGAATCCCTAACCATTTTATTCACATCAAAAGTCATGAAAAATGTTCTAGCATGGGCTCTATTGTAACGCAAGTTTGGTGTAATAAGTAGTCCTCCTTTAAAATGAAATAGTATATCGGACATAACTTTTTCTCCCGAACCCGGATTGAGCTAACTCTTGCGGCATTGTAAAGAGAACTTGAAACCCTAACCAATATATTGAGATCAAAATTGGTGATTCATCTTCTAACAAGTTCGAAATGGTGATCTAAGTTTGGTATAGTTGGCCATTCCCCTCCACTAGGAAAAAAAAGTAATTTCCCATTCTTTAGTATTTCTGACATAACTTTTTACTCCGGTCTCTGATTAAGATGATTCTTGATGCATTGTAAATAATTCTTGAATCCCTAACCATTTTATTCACATCAAAAGTCATGAAAAATCCTCTAGCATGGGCTCTATTGTAACGCAAGTTTGGTGTAATAAGTAGTCCTCCTTTAAAATGAAATAGTATATCGGACATAACTTTTTCTCCCGAACCCGGATTGAGCTAACTCTTGCGGCATTGTAAAGAGAACTTGAAACCCTAACCAATATATTGAGATCAAAATTGGTGATTCATCTTCTAACAAGTTCGAAATGGTGATCTAAGTTTGGTATAGTTGGCCATTCCCCTCCACTAGGAAAAAAAAGTAATTTCCCATTCTTTAGTATTTCTGACATAACTTTTTACTCCGGTCTCTGATTAAGATGATTCTTGATGCATTGTAAATAATTCTTGAATCCCTAACCATTTTATTCACATCAAAAGTCATGAAAAATCCTCTAGCATGGGCTCTATTGTAACGCAAGTTTGGTGTAATAAGTAGTCCTCCTTTAAAATGAAATAGTATATCGGACATAACTTTTTCTCCCGAACCCGGATTGAGCTAACTCTTGCGGCATTGTAAAGAGAACTTGAAACCCTAACCAATATATTGACATCAAAATTGGTGATTCATCTTCTAACAAGTTCGAAATGGTGATCTAAGTTTGGTATAGTTGGTCATTCCCCTCCACTAGGAAAAAAAAGTAATTTCCCATTCTTTAGTATTTCTGACATAACTTTTTACTCCGGTCTCTGATTAAGATGATTCTTAATGCATTGTAAAGAATTCTTGAATCCCTAACCATTTTATTCACATCAAAAGTCATGAAAAATGTTCTAGCATGGGCTCTATTGTAACGCAAGTTTGGTGTAATAAGTAGTCCTCCTTTAAAATGAAATAGTATATCGGACATAACTTTTTCTCCCGAACCCGGATTGAGCTAACTCTTGCGGCATTGTAAAGAGAACTTGAAACCCTAACCAATATATTGAGATCAAAATTGGTGATTCATCTTCTAACAAGTTCGAAATGGTGATCTAAGTTTGGTATAGTTGGCCATTCCCCTCCACTAGGAAAAAAAAGTAATTTCCCATTCTTTAGTATTTCTGACATAACTTTTTACTCCGGTCTCTGATTAAGATGATTCTTGATGCATTGTAAATAATTCTTGAATCCCTAACCATTTTATTCACATCAAAAGTCATGAAAAATCCTCTAGCATGGGCTCTATTGTAACGCAAGTTTGGTGTAATAAGTAGTCCTCCTTTAAAATGAAATAGTATATCGGACATAACTTTTTCTCCCGAACCCGGATTGAGCTAACTCTTGCGGCATTGTAAAGAGAACTTGAAACCCTAACCAATATATTGAGATCAAAATTGGTGATTCATCTTCTAACAAGTTCGAAATGGTGATCTAAGTTTGGTATAGTTGGTCATTCCCCTCCACTAGGAAAAAAAAGTAATTTCCCATTCTTTAGTATTTCTGACATAACTTTTTACTCCGGTCTCTGATTAAGATGATTCTTAATGCATTGTAAAGAATTCTTGAATCCCTAACCATTTTATTCACATCAAAAGTCATGAAAAATCCTCTAGCATGGGCTCTATTGTAACGCAAGTTTGGTGTAATAAGTAGTCCTCCTTTAAAATGAAATAGTATATCGGACATAACTTTTTCTCCCGAACTCGGATTGAGCAAACTGTTGCGGCATTGTAAAGAGAACTTGAAACCCTAACCAATATATTGAGATCAAAATTGGTGTTTCATCTTCTAACAAGTTCGAAATGGTGATCTAAGTTTGGTATAGTTGGCCATTCCCCTCCACTAGGAAAAAAAAGTAATTTCCCATTATTTAGTATTTCTGACATAACTTTTTACTCCGGTCTCTGATTAAGATGATTCTTGATGCATTGTAAATAATTCTTGAATCCCTAACCATTTTATTCACATCAAAAGTCATGAAAAATCCTCTAGCATGGGCTCTATTGTAACGCAAGTTTGGTGTAATAAGTAGTCCTCCTTTAAAATGAAATAGTATATCGGACATAACTTTTTCTCCCGAACCCGGATTGAGCTAACTCTTGCGGCATTGTAAAGAGAACTTGAAACCCTAACCAATATATTGAGATCAAAATTGGTGATTCATCTTCTAACAAGTTCGAAATGGTGATCTAAGTTTGGTATAGTTGGCCATTCCCCTCCACTAGGAAAAAAAAGTAATTTCCCATTCTTTAGTATTTCTGACATAACTTTTTACTCCGGTCTCTGATTAAGATGATTCTTGATGCATTGTAAATAATTCTTGAATCCCTAACCATTTTATTCACATCAAAAGTCATGAAAAATCCTCTAGCATGGGCTCTATTGTAACGCAAGTTTGGTGTAATAAGTAGTCCTCCTTTAAAATGAAATAGTATATCGGACATAACTTTTTCTCCCGAACCCGGATTGAGCTAACTCTTGCGGCATTGTAAAGAGAACTTGAAACCCTAACCAATATATTGACATCAAAATTGGTGATTCATCTTCTAACAAGTTCGAAATGGTGATCTAAGTTTGGTATAGTTGGTCATTCCCCTCCACTAGGAAAAAAAAGTAATTTCCCATTCTTTAGTATTTCTGACATAACTTTTTACTCCGGTCTCTGATTAAGATGATTCTTAATGCATTGTAAAGAATTCTTGAATCCCTAACCATTTTATTCACATCAAAAGTCATGAAAAATGTTCTAGCATGGGCTCTATTGTAACGCAAGTTTGGTGTAATAAGTAGTCCTCCTTTAAAATGAAATAGTATATCGGACATAACTTTTTCTCCCGAACCCGGATTGAGCTAACTCTTGCGGCATTGTAAAGAGAACTTGAAACCCTAACCAATATATTGAGATCAAAATTGGTGATTCATCTTCTAACAAGTTCGAAATGGTGATCTAAGTTTGGTATAGTTGGCCATTCCCCTCCACTAGGAAAAAAAAGTAATTTCCCATTCTTTAGTATTTCTGACATACCTTTTTACTCCGGTCTCTGATTAAGATGATTCTTGATGCATTGTAAATAATTCTTGAATCCCTAACCATTTTATTCACATCAAAAGTCATGAAAAATCCTCTAGCATGGGCTCTATTGTAACGCAAGTTTGGTGTAATAAGTAGTCCTCCTTTAAAATGAAATAGTATATCGGACATAACTTTTTCTCCCGAACCCGGATTGAGCTAACTCTTGCGGCATTGTAAAGAGAACTTGAAACCCTAACCAATATATTGAGATCAAAATTGGTGATTCATCTTCTAACAAGTTCGAAATGGTGATCTAAGTTTGGTATAGTTGGTCATTCCCCTCCACTAGGAAAAAAAAGTAATTTCCCATTCTTTAGTATTTCTGACATAACTTTTTACTCCGGTCTCTGATTAAGATGATTCTTAATGCATTGTAAAGAATTCTTGAATCCCTAACCATTTTATTCACATCAAAAGTCATGAAAAATCCTCTAGCATGGGCTCTATTGTAACGCATGTTTGGTGTAATAAGTAGTCCTCCTTTAAAATGAAATAGTATATCGGACATAACTTTTTCTCCCGAACTCGGATTGAGCAAACTGTTGCGGCATTGTAAAGAGAACTTGAAACCCTAACCAATATATTGAGATCAAAATTGGTGTTTCATCTTCTAACAAGTTCGAAATGGTGATCTAAGTTTGGTATAGTTGGCCATTCCCCTCCACTAGGAAAAAAAAGTAATTTCCCATTATTTAGTATTTCTGACATAACTTTTTACTCCGGTCTCTGATTAAGATGATTCTTGATGCATTGTAAATAATTCTTGAATCCCTAACCATTTTATTCACATCAAAAGTCATGAAAAATCCTCTAGCATGGGCTCTATTGTAACGCAAGTTTGGTGTAATAAGTAGTCCTCCTTTAAAATGAAATAGTATATCGGACATAACTTTTTCTCCCGAACCCGGATTGAGCTAACTCTTGCGGCATTGTAAAGAGAACTTGAAACCCTAACCAATATATTGAGATCAAAATTGGTGATTCATCTTCTAACAAGTTCGAAATGGTGATCTAAGTTTGGTATAGTTGGCCATTCCCCTCCACTAGGAAAAAAAAGTAATTTCCCATTCTTTAGTATTTCTGACATAACTTTTTACTCCGGTCTCTGATTAAGATGATTCTTGATGCATTGTAAAGAATTCTTGAATCCCTAACCATTTTATTCACATCAAAAGTCATGAAAAATCCTCTAGCATGGGCTCTATTGTAACGCAAGTTTGCTGTAATAAGTAGTCCTCCTTTAAAATGAAATAGTATATCGGACATAACTTTTTCTCCCGAACTCGGATTGAGCAAACTGTTGCGGCATTGTAAAGAGAACTTGAAACCCTAACCAATATATTGAGATCAAAATTGGTGTTTCATCTTCTAACAAGTTCGAAATGGTGATCTAAGTTTGGTATAGTTGGCCATTCCCCTCCACTAGGAAAAAAAAGTAATTTCCCATTCTTTAGTATTTCTGACATAACTTTTTACTCCGGTCTCTGATTAAGATGATTCTTAATGCATTGTAAAGAATTCTTGAATCCCTAACCATTTTATTCACATCAAAAGTCACGAAAAATCCTCTAGCATGGGCTCTATTGTAACGCAAGTTTGGTGTAATAAGTAGTCCTCCTTTAAAATGAAATAGTATATCGGACATAACTTTTTCTCCCGAACCCGGATTGAGCTAACTCTTGCGGCATTGTAAAGAGAACTTGAAACCCTAACCAATATATTGAGATCAAAATTGGTGATTCATCTTCTAACAAGTTCGAAATGGTGATCTAAGTTTGGTATAGTTGGCCATTCCCCTCCACTAGGAAAAAAAAGTAATTTCCCATTCTTTAGTATTTCTGACATAACTTTTTACTCCGGTCTCTGATTAAGATGATTCTTGATGCATTGTAAAGAATTCTTGAATCCCTAACCATTTTATTCACATCAAAAGTCACGAAAAATCCTTTAGCATGGGCTCTATTGTAACGCAAGTTTGGTGTAATAAGTAGTCCTCCTTTAAAATGAAATAGTATATCGGACATAACTTTTTCTCCCGAACTCGGATTGAGCTAACTCATGCGGCATTGTAAAGAGAACTTGAAACCCTAACCAATATATTGAGATCAAAATTGGTGATTCATCTTCTAACAAGTTCGAAATGGTGATCTAAGTTTGGTATAGTTGGCCATTCCCCTCCACTAGGAAAAAAAAGTAATTTCCCATTGTTTAGTATTTCTGACATAACTTTTTACTCCGGTCTCTGATTAAGATGATTCTTGATGCATTGTAAAGAATTCTTGAATCCCTAACCATTTTATTCACATCAAAAGTCATGAAAAATCCTCTAGCATGGGCTCTATTGTAACGCAAGTTTGGTGTAATAAGTAGTCCTCCTTTAAAATGAAATAGTATATCGGACATAACTTTTTCTCCCGAACTCGGATTGAGCTAACTCTTGCGGCATTGTAAAGAGAACTTGAAACCCTAACCAATATATTGAGATCAAAATTGGTGATTCATCTTCTAACAAGTTCGAAATGGTGATCTAACTTTGGAATAGTTGGCCATTCCCCTCCACTAGGAAAAAAAATAATTTCCCATTCTTTAGTATTTCTGACATAACTTTTTACTCCGGTCTCTGATTAAGATGATTCTTGATGCATTGTAAAGAATTCTTGAATCCCTAACCATTTTATTCACATCAAAAGTCTTGAAAAATCCTCTAGCATGGGCTCTATTGTAACGCAAGTTTGGTGTAATAAGTAGTCCTCCTTTAAAATGAAATAGTATATCGGACATAACTTTTTCTCCCGAACCCGGATTGAGCTAACTCTTGCGGCATTGTAAAGAGAACTTGAAACCCTAACCAATATATTGAGATCAAAATTGGTGATTCATCTTCTAACAAGTTCGAAATGGTGATCTAAGTTTGGTATAGTTGGTCATTCCCCTCCACTAGGAAAAAAAAGTAATTTCCCATTCTTTAGTATTTCTGACATAACTTTTTACTCCGGTCTCTGATTAAGATGATTCTTGATGCATTGTAAATAATTCTTGAATCCCTAACCATTTTATTCACATCAAAAGTCATGAAAAATCCTCTAGCATGGGCTCTATTGTAACGCAAGTTTGGTGTAATAAGTAGTCCTCCTTTAAAATGAAATAGTATATCGGACATAACTTTTTCTCCCGAACCCGGATTGAGCTAACTCTTGCGGCATTGTAAAGAGAACTTGAAACCCTAACCAATATATTGAGATCAAAATTGGTGATTCATCTTCTAACAAGTTCGAAATGGTGATCTAAGTTTGGTATAGTTGGCCATTCCCCTCCACTAGGAAAAAAAAGTAATTTCCCATTCTTTAGTATTTCTGACATAACTTTTTACTCCGGTCTCTGATTAAGATGATTCTTGATGCATTGTAAATAATTCTTGAATCCCTAACCATTTTATTCACATCAAAAGTCATGAAAAATCCTCTAGCATGGGCTCTATTGTAACGCAAGTTTGGTGTAATAAGTAGTCCTCCTTTAAAATGAAATAGTATATCGGACATAACTTTTTCTCCCGAACCCGGATTGAGCTAACTCTTGCGGCATTGTAAAGAGAACTTGAAACCCTACCCAATATATTGAGATCAAAATTGTTGATTCATCTTCTAACAAGTTCGAAATGGTGATCTAAGTTTGGTGTAGTTGGTCATTCCCCTCCACTAGGAAAATAATGTAATTTCCCATTCTTTAGTATTTCTGACATAACTTTTTACTCCGGTCTCTGATTAAGATGATTTTTGCTGCATTGTAAAGAATTCTTGAATCCCTAACCATTTTATTCACATCAAAAGTCATGAAAAATCCTCTAGCATGGGCTCTATTGTAACGCAAGTTTGGTGTAATAAGTAGTCCTCCTTTAAAATGAAATAGTATATCGGACATAACTTTTTCTCCCGAACCCGGATTGAGCTAACTCTTGCGGCATTGTAAAGAGAACTTGAAACCCTAACCAATATATTGAGATCAAAATTGGTGATTCATCTTCTAACAAGTTCGAAATGGTGATCTAAGTTTGGTATAGTTGGCCATTCCCCTCCACTAGGAAAAAAAAGTAATTTCCCATTCTTTAGTATTTCTGACATAACTTTTTACTCCGGTCTCTGATTAAGATGATTCTTGATGCATTGTAAAGAATTCTTGAATCCCTAACCATTTTATTCACATCAAAAGTCATGAAAAATCCTCTAGCATGGGCTCTATTGTAACGCAAGTTTGGTGTAATAAGTAGTCCTCCTTTAAAATGAAATAGTATATCGGACATAACTTTTTCTCCCGAACTCGGATTGAGCAAACTGTTGCGGCATTGTAAAGAGAACTTGAAACCCTAACCAATATATTGAGATCAAAATTGGTGTTTCATCTTCTAACAAGTTCGAAATGGTGATCTAAGTTTGGTATAGTTGGTCATTCCCCTCCACTAGAAAAAAAAAGTAATTTCCCATTCTTTAGTATTTCTGACATAACTTTTTACTCCGGTCTCTGATTAAGATGATTCTTAATGCATTGTAAAGAATTCTTGAATCCCTAACCATTTTATTCAGATCAAAAGTCATGAAAAATCCTCTAGCATGGGCTCTATTGTAACGCAAGTTTGGTGTAATAAGTAGTCCTCCTTTAAAATGAAATAATATATCGGACATAACTTTTTCTCCCGAACCCGGATTGAGCTAACTCTTGCGGCATTGTAAAGAGAACTTGAAACCCTAACCAATATATTGTGATCAAAATTGGTGATTCATCTTCTAACAAGTTCGAAATGGTGATCTAAGTTTGGTATAGTTGGCCATTCCCCTCCACTAGGAAAAAAAAGTAATTTCTCATTCTTTAGTATTTCTGACATAACTTTTTACTCCGGTCTCTGATTAAGATGATTCTTGATGCATTGTAAAGAATTCTTGAATCCCTAACCATTTTATTCACATCAAAAGTCACGAAAAATCCTCTAGCATGGGCTCTATTGTAACGCAAGTTTGGTGTAATAAGTAGTCCTCCTTTAAAATGAAATAGTATATCGGACATAACTTTTTCTCCCGAACTCGGATTGAGCTAACTCATGCGGCATTGTAAAGAGAACTTGAAACCCTAACCAATATATTCAGATCAAAATTGGTGATTCATCTTCTAACAAGTTCGAAATGGTGATCTAAGTTTGGTATAGTTGGCCATTCCCCTCCACTAAGAAAAAAAAGTAATTTCCCATTCTTTAGTATTTCTGACATAACTTTTTACTCCGGTCTCTGATTAAGATGATTCTTGATGCATTGTAAAGAATTCTTGAATCCCTAACTATTTTATTCACATCAAAAGTCATGAAAAATCCTCTAGCATGGGCTCTATTGTAACGCAACTTTGGTGTAATAAGTAGTCCTCCTTTAAAATGAAATAGTATATCGGACATAACTTTTTCTCCCGAACTCGGATTGAGCTAACTCTTGCGGCATTGTAAAGAGAACTTGAAACCCTAACCAATATATTGAGATCAAAATTGGTGATTCATCTTCTAACAAGTTCGAAATGGTGATCTAACTTTGGAATAGTTGGCCATTCCCCTCCACTAGGAAAAAAAAGTAATTTCCCATTCTTTAGTATTTCTGACATAACTTTTTACTCCGGTCTCTGATTAAGATGATTCTTGATGCATTGTAAAGAATTCTTGAATCCCTAACCATTTTATTCACATCAAAAGTCTTGAAAAATCCTCTAGCATGGGCTCTATTGTAACGCAAGTTTGGTGTAATAAGTAGTCCTCCTTTAAAATGAAATAGTATATCGGACATAACTTTTTCTCCCGAACCCGGATTGAGCTAACTCTTGCGGCATTGTAAAGAGAACTTGAAACCCTAACCAATATATTGAGATCAAAATTGGTGATTCATCTTCTAACAAGTTCGAAATGGTGATCTAAGTTTGGTATAGTTGGTCATTCCCCTCCACTAGGAAAAAAAAGTAATTTCCCATTCTTTAGTATTTCTGACATAACTTTTTACTCCGGTCTCTGATTAAGATGATTCTTGATGCATTGTAAATAATTCTTGAATCCCTAACCATTTTATTCACATCAAAAGTCATGAAAAATCCTCTAGCATGGGCTCTATTGTAACGCAAGTTTGGTGTAATAAGTAGTCCTCCTTTAAAATGAAATAGTATATCGGACATAACTTTTTCTCCCGAACCCGGATTGAGCTAACTCTTGCGGCATTGTAAAGAGAACTTGAAACCCTAACCAATATATTGAGATCAAAATTGGTGATTCATCTTCTAACAAGTTCGAAATGGTGATCTAAGTTTGGTATAGTTGGCCATTCCCCTCCACTAGGAAAAAAAAGTAATTTCCCATTCTTTAGTATTTCTGACATAACTTTTTACTCCGGTCTCTGATTAAGATGATTCTTGATGCATTGTAAATAATTCTTGAATCCCTAACCATTTTATTCACATCAAAAGTCATGAAAAATCCTCTAGCATGGGCTCTATTGTAACACAAGTTTGGTGTAATAAGTAGTCCTCCTTTAAAATGAAATAGTATATCGGACATAACTTTTTCTCCCGAACCCGGATTGAGCTAACTCTTGCGGCATTGTAAAGAGAACTTGAAACCCTACCCAATATATTGAGATCAAAATTGTTGATTCATCTTCTAACAAGTTCGAAATGGTGATCTAAGTTTGGTGTAGTTGGTCATTCCCCTCCACTAGGAAAATAATGTAATTTCCCATTCTTTAGTATTTCTGACATAACTTTTTACTCCGGTCTCTGATTAAGATGATTTTTGCTGCATTGTAAAGAATTCTTGAATTCCTAACCATTTTATTCACATCAAAAGTCATGAAAAATCCTCTAGCATGGGCTCTATTGTAACGCAAGTTTGGTGTAATAAGTAGTCCTCCTTTAAAATGAAATAGTATATCGGACATAACTTTTTCTCCCGAACCCGGATTGAGCTAACTCTTGCGGCATTGTAAAGAGAACTTGAAACCCTAACCAATATATTGAGATCAAAATTGGTGATTCATCTTCTAACAAGTTCGAAATGGTGATCTAAGTTTGGTATAGTTGGCCATTCCCCTCCACTAGGAAAAAAAAGTAATTTCCCATTCTTTAGTATTTCTGACATAACTTTTTACTCCGGTCTCTGATTAAGATGATTCTTGATGCATTGTAAAGAATTCTTGAATCCCTAACCATTTTATTCACATCAAAAGTCATGAAAAATCCTCTAGCATGGGCTCTATTGTAACGCAAGTTTGGTGTAATAAGTAGTCCTCCTTTAAAATGAAATAGTATATCGGACATAACTTTTTCTCCCGAACTCGGATTGAGCAAACTGTTGCGGCATTGTAAAGAGAACTTGAAACCCTAACCAATATATTGAGATCAAAATTGGTGATTCATCTTCTAACAAGTTCGAAATGGTGATCTAAGTTTGGTATAGTTGGCCATTCCCCTCCACTAGGAAAAAAAAGTAATTTCTCATTCTTTAGTATTTCTGACATAACTTTTTACTCCGGTCTCTGATTAAGATGATTCTTGATGCATTGTAAAGAATTCTTGAATCCCTAACCATTTTATTCACATCAAAAGTCACGAAAAATCCTCTAGCATGGGCTCTATTGTAACGCAAGTTTGGTGTAATAAGTAGTCCTCCTTTAAAATGAAATAGTATATCGGACATAACTTTTTCTCCCGAACTCGGATTGAGCTAACTCATGCGGCATTGTAAAGAGAACTTGAAACCCTAACCAATATATTCAGATCAAAATTGGTGATTCATCTTCTAACAAGTTCGAAATGGTGATCTAAGTTTGGTATAGTTGGCCATTCCCCTCCACTAAGAAAAAAAAGTAATTTCCCATTCTTTAGTATTTCTGACATAACTTTTTACTCCGGTCTCTGATTAAGATGATTCTTGATGCATTGTAAAGAATTCTTGAATCCCTAACCATTTTATTCACATCAAAAGTCATGAAAAATCCTCTAGCATGGGCTCTATTGTAACGCAACTTTGGTGTAATAAGTAGTCCTCCTTTAAAATGAAATAGTATATCGGACATAACTTTTTCTCCCGAACTCGGATTGAGCTAACTCTTGCGGCATTGTAAAGAGAACTTGAAACCCTAACCAATATATTGAGATCAAAATTGGTGATTCATCTTCTAACAAGTTCGAAATGGTGATCTAACTTTGGAATAGTTGGCCATTCCCCTCCACTAGGAAAAAAAAGTAATTTCCCATTCTTTAGTATTTCTGACATAACTTTTTACTCCGGTCTCTGATTAAGATGATTCTTGAGGCATTGTATAGAATTCTTGAATCCCTAACCATTTTATTCACATCAAAAGTCTTGAAAAATCCTCTAGCATGGGCTCTATTGTAACGCAAGTTTGGTGTAATAAGTAGTCCTCCTTTAAAATGAAATAGTATATCGGACATAACTTTTTCTCCCGAACCCGGATTGAGCTAACTCTTGCGGCATTGTAAAGAGAACTTGAAACCCTAACCAATATATTGAGATCAAAATTGGTGATTCATCTTCTAACAAGTTCGAAATGGTGATCTAAGTTTGGTATAGTAGGTCATTCCCCTCCACTAGGAAAAAAAAGTAATTTCCCATTCTTTAGTATTTCTGACATAACTTTTTACTCCGGTCTCTGATTAAGATGATTCTTAATGCATTGTAAAGAATTCTTGAATCCCTAACCATTTTATTCACATCAAAAGTCATGAAAAATCCTCTAGCATGGGCTCTATTGTAACGCAAGTTTGGTGTAATAAGTAGTCCTCCTTTAAAATGAAATAGTATATCGGACATAACTTTTTCTCCCGAACCCGGATTGAGCTAACTCTTGCGGCATTGTAAAGAGAACTTGAAACCCTAACCAATATATTGAGATCAAAATTGGTGATTCATCTTCTAACAAGTTCGAAATGGTGATCTAAGTTTGGTATAGTTGGCCATTCCCCTCCACTAGGAAAAAAAAGTAATTTCCCATTCTTTAGTATTTCTGACATAACTTTTTACTCCGGTCTCTGATTAAGATGATTCTTGATGCATTGTAAATAATTCTTGAATCCCTAACCATTTTATTCACATCAAAAGTCATGAAAAATCCTCTAGCATGGGCTCTATTGTAACACAAGTTTGGTGTAATAAGTAGTCCTCCTTTAAAATGAAATAGTATATCGGACATAACTTTTTCTCCCGAACCCGGATTGAGCTAACTCTTGCGGCATTGTAAAGAGAACTTGAAACCCTACCCAATATATTGAGATCAAAATTGTTGATTCATCTTCTAACAAGTTCGAAATGGTGATCTAAGTTTGGTGTAGTTGGTCATTCCCCTCCACTAGGAAAATAATGTAATTTCCCATTCTTTAGTATTTCTGACATAACTTTTTACTCCGGTCTCTGATTAAGATGATTTTTGCTGCATTGTAAAGAATTCTTGAATTCCTAACCATTTTATTCACATCAAAAGTCATGAAAAATCCTCTAGCATGGGCTCTATTGTAACGCAAGTTTGGTGTAATAAGTAGTCCTCCTTTAAAATGAAATAGTATATCGGACATAACTTTTTCTCCCGAACCCGGATTGAGCTAACTCTTGCGGCATTGTAAAGAGAACTTGAAACCCTAACCAATATATTGAGATCAAAATTGGTGATTCATCTTCTAACAAGTTCGAAATGGTGATCTAAGTTTGGTATAGTTGGCCATTCCCCTCCACTAGGAAAAAAAAGTAATTTCCCATTCTTTAGTATTTCTGACATAACTTTTTACTCCGGTCTCTGATTAAGATGATTCTTGATGCATTGTAAAGAATTCTTGAATCCCTAACCATTTTATTCACATCAAAAGTCATGAAAAATCCTCTAGCATGGGCTCTATTGTAACGCAAGTTTGGTGTAATAAGTAGTCCTCCTTTAAAATGAAATAGTATATCGGACATAACTTTTTCTCCCGAACTCGGATTGAGCAAACTGTTGCGGCATTGTAAAGAGAACTTGAAACCCTAACCAATATATTGAGATCAAAATTGGTGATTCATCTTCTAACAAGTTCGAAATGGTGATCTAAGTTTGGTATAGTTGGCCATTCCCCTCCACTAGGAAAAAAAAGTAATTTCTCATTCTTTAGTATTTCTGACATAACTTTTTACTCCGGTCTCTGATTAAGATGATTCTTGATGCATTGTAAAGAATTCTTGAATCCCTAACCATTTTATTCACATCAAAAGTCACGAAAAATCCTCTAGCATGGGCTCTATTGTAACGCAAGTTTGGTGTAATAAGTAGTCCTCCTTTAAAATGAAATAGTATATCGGACATAACTTTTTCTCCCGAACTCGGATTGAGCTAACTCATGCGGCATTGTAAAGAGAACTTGAAACCCTAACCAATATATTCAGATCAAAATTGGTGATTCATCTTCTAACAAGTTCGAAATGGTGATCTAAGTTTGGTATAGTTGGCCATTCCCCTCCACTAAGAAAAAAAAGTAATTTCCCATTCTTTAGTATTTCTGACATAACTTTTTACTCCGGTCTCTGATTAAGATGATTCTTGATGCATTGTAAAGAATTCTTGAATCCCTAACCATTTTATTCACATCAAAAGTCATGAAAAATCCTCTAGCATGGGCTCTATTGTAACGCAACTTTGGTGTAATAAGTAGTCCTCCTTTAAAATGAAATAGTATATCGGACATAACTTTTTCTCCCGAACTCGGATTGAGCTAACTCTTGCGGCATTGTAAAGAGAACTTGAAACCCTAACCAATATATTGAGATCAAAATTGGTGATTCATCTTCTAACAAGTTCGAAATGGTGATCTAACTTTGGAATAGTTGGCCATTCCCCTCCACTAGGAAAAAAAAGTAATTTCCCATTCTTTAGTATTTCTGACATAACTTTTTACTCCGGTCTCTGATTAAGATGATTCTTGAGGCATTGTATAGAATTCTTGAATCCCTAACCATTTTATTCACATCAAAAGTCTTGAAAAATCCTCTAGCATGGGCTCTATTGTAACGCAAGTTTGGTGTAATAAGTAGTCCTCCTTTAAAATGAAATAGTATATCGGACATAACTTTTTCTCCCGAACCCGGATTGAGCTAACTCTTGCGGCATTGTAAAGAGAACTTGAAACCCTAACCAATATATTGAGATCAAAATTGGTGATTCATCTTCTAACAAGTTCGAAATGGTGATCTAAGTTTGGTATAGTAGGTCATTCCCCTCCACTAGGAAAAAAAAGTAATTTCCCATTCTTTAGTATTTCTGACATAACTTTTTACTCCGGTCTCTGATTAAGATGATTCTTAATGCATTGTAAAGAATTCTTGAATCCCTAACCATTTTATTCACATCAAAAGTCATGAAAAATCCTCTAGCATGGGCTCTATTGTAACGCAAGTTTGGTGTAATAAGTAGTCCTCCTTTAAAATGAAATAGTATATCGGACATAACTTTTTCTCCCGAACCCGGATTGAGCTAACTCTTGCGGCATTGTAAAGAGAACTTGAAACCCTAACCAATATATTGAGATCAAAATTGGTGATTCATCTTCTAACAAGTTCGAAATGGTGATCTAAGTTTGGTATAGTTGGCCATTCCCCTCCACTAGGAAAAAAATGTAATTTCCCATTCTTTAGTATTTCTGACATAACTTTTTACTCCGGTCTCTGATTAAGATGATTCTTGATGCATTGTAAAGAATTCTTGAATCCCTAACCATTTTATTCACATCAAAAGTCATGAAAAATCCTCTAGCATGGGCTCTATTGTAACGCAAGTTTGGTGTAATAAGTAGTCCTCCTTTAAAATGAAATAGTATATCGGACATAACTTTTTCTCCCGAACTCGGATTGAGCAAACTGTTGCGGCATTGTAAAGAGAACTTGAAACCCTAACCAATATATTGAGATCAAAATTGGTGTTTCATCTTCTAACAAGTTCGAAATGGTGATCTAAGTTTGGTATAGTTGGCCATTCCCCTCCACTAGGAAAAAAAAGTAATTTCCCATTCTTTAGTATTTCTGACATAACTTTTTACTCCGGTCTCTGATTAAGATGATTCTTAATGCATTGTAAAGAATTCTTGAATCCCTAACCATTTTATTCACATCAAAAGTCACGAAAAATCCTCTAGCATGGGCTCTATTGTAACGCAAGTTTGGTGTAATAAGTAGTCCTCCTTTAAAATGAAATAGTATATCGGACATAACTTTTTCTCCCGAACTCGGATTGAGCTAACTCATGCGGCATTGTAAAGAGAACTTGAAACCCTAACCAATATATTGAGATCAAAATTGGTGATTCATCTTCTAACAAGTTCGAAATGGTGATCTAAGTTTGGTATAGTTGGCCATTCCCCTCCACTTGGAAAAAAAAGTAATTTCCCATTCTTTAGTATTTCTGACATAACTTTTTACTCCGGTCTCTGATTAAGATGATTCTTGATGCATTGTAAAGAATTCTTGAATCCCTAACCATTTTATTCACATCAAAAGTCATGAAAAATCCTCTAGCATGGGCTCTATTGTAACGCAAGTTTGGTGTAATAAGTAGTCCTCCTTTAAAATGAAATAGTATATCGGACATAACTTTTTCTCCCGAACTCGGATTGAGCTAACTCTTGCGGCATTGTAAAGAGAACTTGAAACCCTAACCAATATATTGAGATCAAAATTGGTGATTCATCTTCTAACAAGTTCGAAATGGTGATCTAACTTTGGAATAGTTGGCCATTCCCCTCCACTAGGAAAAAAAAGTAATTTCCCATTCTTTAGTATTTCTGACATAACTTTTTACTCCGGTCTCTGATTAAGATGATTCTTGATGCATTGTAAAGAATTCTTGAATCCCTAACCATTTTATTCACATCAAAAGTCTTGAAAAATCCTCTAGCATGGGCTCTATTGTAACGCAAGTTTGGTGTAATAAGTAGTCCTCCTTTAAAATGAAATAGTATATCGGACATAACTTTTTCTCCCGAACCCGGATTGAGCTAACTCTTGCGGCATTGTAAAGAGAACTTGAAACCCTAACCAATATATTGAGATCAAAATTGGTGATTCATCTTCTAACAAGTTCGAAATGGTGATCTAAGTTTGGTATAGTTGGTCATTCCCCTCCACTAGGAAAAAAAAGTAATTTCCCATTCTTTAGTATTTCTGACATAACTTTTTACTCCGGTCTCTGATTAAGATGATTCTTGATGCATTGTAAAGAATTCTTGAATCCCTAACCATTTTATTCACATCAAAAGTCTTGAAAAATCCTCTAGCATGGGCTCTATTGTAACGCAAGTTTGGTGTAATAAGTAGTCCTCCTTTAAAATGAAATAGTATATCGGACATAACTTTTTCTCCCGAACCCGGATTGAGCTAACTCTTGCGGCATTGTAAAGAGAACTTGAAACCCTACCCAATATATTGAGATCAAAATTGTTGATTCATCTTCTAACAAGTTCGAAATGGTGATCTAAGTTTGGTGTAGTTGGTCATTCCCCTCCACTAGGAAAATAATGTAATTTCCCATTCTTTAGTATTTCTGACATAACTTTTTACTCCGGTCTCTGATTAAGATGATTCTTAATGCATTGTAAAGAATTCTTGAATCCCTAACCATTTTATTCACATCAAAAGTCATGAAAAATCCTCTAGCATGGGCTCTATTGTAACGCAAGTTTGGTGTAATAAGTAGTCCTCCTTTAAAATGAAATAGTATATCGGACATAACTTTTTCTCCCGAACTCGGATTGAGCTAACTCTTGCGGCATTGTAAAGAGAACTTGAAACCCTAACCAATATATTGAGATCAAAATTGGTGATTCATCTTCTAACAAGTTCGAAATGGTGATCTAACTTTGGAATAGTTGGCCATTCCCCTCCACTAGGAAAAAAAAGTAATTTCCCATTCTTTAGTATTTCTGACATAACTTTTTACTCCGGTCTCTGATTAAGATGATTCTTGATGCATTGTAAATAATTCTTGAATCCCTAACCATTTTATTCACATCAAAAGTCATGAAAAATCCTCTAGCATGGGCTCTATTGTAACGCAAGTTTGGTGTAATAAGTAGTCCTCCTTTAAAATGAAATAGTATATCGGACATAACTTTTTCTCCCGAACCCGGATTGAGCTAACTCTTGCGGCATTGTAAAGAGAACTTGAAACCCTAACCAATATATTGAGATCAAAATTGGTGATTCATCTTCTAACAAGTTCGAAATGGTGATCTAAGTTTGGTATAGTTGGCCATTCCCCTCCACTAGGAAAAAAATGTAATTTCCCATTCTTTAGTATTTCTGACATAACTTTTTACTCCGGTCTCTGATTAAGATGATTCTTGATGCATTGTAAAGAATTCTTGAATCCCTAACCATTTTATTCACATCAAAAGTCATGAAAAATCCTCTAGCATGGGCTCTATTGTAACGCAAGTTTGGTGTAATAAGTAGTCCTCCTTTAAAATGAAATAGTATATCGGACATAACTTTTTCTCCCGAACTCGGATTGAGCAAACTGTTGCGGCATTGTAAAGAGAACTTGAAACCCTAACCAATATATTGAGATCAAAATTGGTGTTTCATCTTCTAACAAGTTCGAAATGGTGATCTAAGTTTGGTATAGTTGGCCATTCCCCTCCACTAGGAAAAAAAAGTAATTTCCCATTCTTTAGTATTTCTGACATAACTTTTTACTCCGGTCTCTGATTAAGATGATTCTTAATGCATTGTAAAGAATTCTTGAATCCCTAACCATTTTATTCACATCAAAAGTCACGAAAAATCCTCTAGCATGGGCTCTATTGTAACGCAAGTTTGGTGTAATAAGTAGTCCTCCTTTAAAATGAAATAGTATATCGGACATAACTTTTTCTCCCGAACTCGGATTGAGCTAACTCATGCGGCATTGTAAAGAGAACTTGAAACCCTAACCAATATATTGAGATCAAAATTGGTGATTCATCTTCTAACAAGTTCGAAATGGTGATCTAAGTTTGGTATAGTTGGCCATTCCCCTCCACTAGGAAAAAAAAGTAATTTCCCATTCTTTAGTATTTCTGACATAACTTTTTACTCCGGTCTCTGATTAAGATGATTCTTGATGCATTGTAAAGAATTCTTGAATCCCTAACCATTTTATTCACATCAAAAGTCATGAAAAATCCTCTAGCATGGGCTCTATTGTAACGCAAGTTTGGTGTAATAAGTAGTCCTCCTTTAAAATGAAATAGTATATCGGACATAACTTTTTCTCCCGAACTCGGATTGAGCTAACTCTTGCGGCATTGTAAAGAGAACTTGAAACCCTAACCAATATATTGAGATCAAAATTGGTGATTCATCTTCTAACAAGTTCGAAATGGTGATCTAACTTTGGAATAGTTGGCCATTCCCCTCCACTAGGAAAAAAAAGTAATTTCCCATTCTTTAGTATTTCTGACATAACTTTTTACTCCGGTCTCTGATTAAGATGATTCTTGATGCATTGTAAAGAATTCTTGAATCCCTAACCATTTTATTCACATCAAAAGTCTTGAAAAATACTCTAGCATGGGCTCTATTGTAACGCAAGTTTGGTGTAATAAGTAGTCCTCCTTTAAAATGAAATAGTATATCGGACATAACTTTTTCTCCCGAACCCGGATTGAGCTAACTCTTGCGGCATTGTAAAGAGAACTTGAAACCCTAACCAATATATTGAGATCAAAATTGGTGATTCATCTTCTAACAAGTTCGAAATGGTGATCTAAGTTTGGTATAGTTGGTCATTCCCCTCCACTAGGAAAAAAAAGTAATTTCCCATTCTTTAGTATTTCTGACATAACTTTTTACTCCGGTCTCTGATTAAGATGATTCTTGATGCATTGTAAAGAATTCTTGAATCCCTAACCATTTTATTCACATCAAAAGTCTTGAAAAATCCTCTAGCATGGGCTCTATTGTAACGCAAGTTTGGTGTAATAAGTAGTCCTCCTTTAAAATGAAATAGTATATCGGACATAACTTTTTCTCCCGAACCCGGATTGAGCTAACTCTTGCGGCATTGTAAAGAGAACTTGAAACCCTACCCAATATATTGAGATCAAAATTGTTGATTCATCTTCTAACAAGTTCGAAATGGTGATCTAAGTTTGGTGTAGTTGGTCATTCCCCTCCACTAGGAAAATAATGTAATTTCCCATTCTTTAGTATTTCTGACATAACTTTTTACTCCGGTCTCTGATTAAGATGATTCTTAATGCATTGTAAAGAATTCTTGAATCCCTAACCATTTTATTCACATCAAAAGTCATGAAAAATCCTCTAGCATGGGCTCTATTGTAACGCAAGTTTGGTGTAATAAGTAGTCCTCCTTTAAAATGAAATAGTATATCGGACATAACTTTTTCTCCCGAACTCGGATTGAGCTAACTCTTGCGGCATTGTAAAGAGAACTTGAAACCCTAACCAATATATTGAGATCAAAATTGGTGATTCATCTTCTAACAAGTTCGAAATGGTGATCTAACTTTGGAATAGTTGGCCATTCCCCTCCACTAGGAAAAAAAAGTAATTTCCCATTCTTTAGTATTTCTGACATAACTTTTTACTCCGGTCTCTGATTAAGATGATTCTTGATGCATTGTAAAGAATTCTTGAATCCCTAACCATTTTATTCACATCAAAAGTCTTGAAAAATCCTATAGCATGGGCTCTATTGTAACGCAAGTTTGGTGTAATAAGTAGTCCTCCTTTAAAATGAAATAGTATATCGGACATAACTTTTTCTCCCGAACCCGGATTGAGCTAACTCTTGCGGCATTGTAAAGAGAACTTGAAACCCTAACCAATATAATGAGATCAAAATTGGTGGTTCATCTTCTAACAAGTTCGAAATGGTGATCTAAGTTTGGTATAGTTGGCCATTCCCCTCCACTAGGAAAAAAAAGTAATTTCTCATTCTTTAGTATTTCTGACATAACTTTTTACTCCGGTCTCTGATTAAGATGATTCTTGATGCATTGTAAATAATTCTTGAATCCCTAACCATTTTATTCACATCAAAAGTCATGAAAAATCCTCTAGCATGGGCTCTATTGTAACGCAAGTTTGGTGTAATAAGTAGTCCTCCTTTAAAATGAAATAGTATATCGGACATAACTTTTTCTCCCGAACCCGGATTGAGCTAACTCTTGCGGCATTGTAAAGAGAACTTGAAACCCTACCCAATATATTGAGATCAAAATTGTTGAGTCATCTTCTAACAAGTTCGAAATGGTGATCTAAGTTTGGTGTAGTTGGTCATTCCCCTCCACTAGGAAAATAATGTAATTTCCCATTCTTTAGTATTTCTGACATAACTTTTTACTCCGGTCTCTGATTAAGATGATTATTAATGCATTGTAAAGAATTCTTGAATCCCTAACCATTTTATTCACATCAAAAGTCATGAAAAATCCTCTAGCATGGGCTCTATTGTAACGCAAGTTTGGTGTAATAAGTAGTCCTCCTTTAAAATGAAATAGTATATCGGACATAACTTTTTCTCCCGAACTCGGATTGAGCTAACTCTTGCGGCATTGTAAAGAGAACTTGAAACCCTAACCAATATATTGAGATCAAAATTGGTGATTCATCTTCTAACAAGTTCGAAATGGTGATCTAACTTTGGAATAGTTGGCCATTCCCCTCTACTAGGAAAAAAAAGTAATTTCCCATTCTTTAGTATTTCTGACATAACTTTTTACTCCGGTCTCTGATTAAGATGATTCTTGATGCATTGTAAATAATTCTTGAATCCCTAACCATTTTATTCACATCAAAAGTCATGAAAAATCCTCTAGCATGGGCTCTATTGTAACGCAAGTTTGGTGTAATAAGTAGTCCTCCTTTAAAATGAAATAGTATATCGGACTTAACTTTTTCTCCCGAACCCGGATTGAGCTAACTCTTGCGGCATTGTAAAGAGAACTTGAAACCCTACCCAATATATTGAGATCAAAATTGTTGATTCATCTTCTAACAAGTTCGAAATGGTGATCTAAGTTTGGTGTAGTTGGTCATTCCCCTCCACTAGGAAAATAATGTAATTTCCCATTCTTTAGTATTTCTGACATAACTTTTTACTCCGGTCTCTGATTAAGATGATTTTTGCTGCATTGTAAAGAATTCTTGAATCCCTAACCATTTTATTCACATCAAAAGTCATGAAAAATCCTCTAGCATGGGCTCTATTGTAACGCAAGTTTGGTGTAATAAGTAGTCCTCCTTTAAAATGAAATAGTATATCGGACATAACTTTTTCTCCCGAACCCGGATTGAGCTAACTCTTGCGGCATTGTAAAGAGAACTTGAAACCCTAACCAATATATTGAGATCAAAATTGGTGATTCATCTTCTAACAAGTTCGAAATGGTGATCTAAGTTTGGTATAGTTGGCCATTCCCCTCCACTAGGAAAAAAAAGTAATTTCCCATTCTTTAGTATTTCTGACATAACTTTTTACTCCGGTCTCTGATTAAGATGATTCTTGATGCATTGTAAAGAATTCTTGAATCCCTAACCATTTTATTCACATCAAAAGTCATGAAAAATCCTCTAGCATGGGCTCTATTGTAACGCAAGTTTGGTGTAATAAGTAGTCCTCCTTTAAAATGAAATAGTATATCGGACATAACTTTTTCTCCCGAACTCGGATTGAGCAAACTGTTGCGGCATTGTAAAGAGAACTTGAAACCCTAACCAATATATTGAGATCAAAATTGGTGTTTCATCTTCTAACAAGTTCGAAATGGTGATCTAAGTTTGGTATAGTTGGCCATTCCCCTCCACTAGGAAAAAAAAGTAATTTCCCATTCTTTAGTATTTATGACATAACTTTTTACTCCGGTCTCTGATTAAGATGATTCTTAATGCATTGTAAAGAATTCTTGAATCCCTAACCATTTTATTCAGATCAAAAGTCATGAAAAATCCTCTAGCATGGGCTCTATTGTAACGCAAGTTTGGTGTAATAAGTAGTCCTCCTTTAAAATGAAATAGTATATCGGACATAACTTTTTCTCCCGAACCCGGATTGAGCTAACTCTTGCCGCATTGTAAAGAGAACTTGAAACCCTAACCAATATATTGAGATCAAAATTGGTGATTCATCTTCTAACAAGTTCGAAATGGTGATCTAAGTTTGGTATAGTTGGCCATTCCCCTCCACTAGGAAAAAAAAGTAATTTCTCATTCTTTAGTATTTCTGACATAACTTTTTACTCCGGTCTCTGATTAAGATGATTCTTGATGCATTGTAAAGAATTCTTGAATCCCTAACCATTTTATTCACATCAAAAGTCACGAAAAATCCTCTAGCATGGGCTCTATTGTAACGCAAGTTTGGTGTAATAAGTAGTCCTCCTTTAAAATGAAATAGTATATCGGACATAACTTTTTCTCCCGAACTCGGATTGAGCTAACTCATGCGGCATTGTAAAGAGAACTTGAAACCCTAACCAATATATTGAGATCAAAATTGGTGATTCATCTTCTAACAAGTTCGAAATGGTGATCTAAGTTTGGTATAGTTGGCCATTCCCCTCCACTAAGAAAAAAAAGTAATTTCCCATTCTTTAGTATTTCTGACATAACTTTTTACTCCGGTCTCTGATTAAGATGATTCTTGATGCATTGTAAATAATTCTTGAATCCCTAACCATTTTATTCACATCAAAAGTCATGAAAAATCCTCTAGCATGGGCTCTATTGTAACGCAAGTTTGGTGTAATAAGTAGTCCTCCTTTAAAATGAAATAGTATATCGGACATAACTTTTTCTCCCGAACCCGGATTGAGCTAACTCTTGCGGCATTGTAAAGAGAACTTGAAACCCTACCCAATATATTGAGATCAAAATTGTTGATTCATCTTCTAACAAGTTCGAAATGGTGATCTAAGTTTGGTGTAGTTGGTCATTCCCCTCCACTAGGAAAATAATGTAATTTCCCATTCTTTAGTATTTCTGACATAACTTTTTACTCCGGTCTCTGATTAAGATGATTTTTGCTGCATTGTAAAGAATTCTTGAATCCCTAACCATTTTATTCACATCAAAAGTCATGAAAAATCCTCTAGCATGGGCTCTATTGTAACGCAAGTTTGGTGTAATAAGTAGTCCTCCTTTAAAATGAAATAGTATATCGGACATAACTTTTTCTCCCGAACCCGGATTGAGCTAACTCTTGCGGCATTGTAAAGAGAACTTGAAACCCTAACCAATATATTGAGATCAAAATTGGTGATTCATCTTCTAACAAGTTCGAAATGGTGATCTAAGTTTGGTATAGTTGGCCATTCCCCTCCACTAGGAAAAAAAAGTAATTTCCCATTCTTTAGTATTTCTGACATAACTTTTTACTCCGGTCTCTGATTAAGATGATTCTTGATGCATTGTAAAGAATTCTTGAATCCCTAACCATTTTATTCACATCAAAAGTCATGAAAAATCCTCTAGCATGGGCTCTATTGTAACGCAAGTTTGGTGTAATAAGTAGTCCTCCTTTAAAATGAAATAGTATATCGGACATAACTTTTTCTCCCGAACTCGGATTGAGCAAACTGTTGCGGCATTGTAAAGAGAACTTGAAACCCTAACCAATATATTGAGATCAAAATTGGTGTTTCATCTTCTAACAAGTTCGAAATGGTGATCTAAGTTTGGTATAGTTGGCCATTCCCCTCCACTAGGAAAAAAAAGTAATTTCCCATTCTTTAGTATTTATGACATAACTTTTTACTCCGGTCTCTGATTAAGATGATTCTTAATGCATTGTAAAGAATTCTTGAATCCCTAACCATTTTATTCAGATCAAAAGTCATGAAAAATCCTCTAGCATGGGCTCTATTGTAACGCAAGTTTGGTGTAATAAGTAGTCCTCCTTTAAAATGAAATAGTATATCGGACATAACTTTTTCTCCCGAACCCGGATTGAGCTAACTCTTGCCGCATTGTAAAGAGAACTTGAAACCCTAACCAATATATTGAGATCAAAATTGGTGATTCATCTTCTAACAAGTTCGAAATGGTGATCTAAGTTTGGTATAGTTGGCCATTCCCCTCCACTAGGAAAAAAAAGTAATTTCTCATTCTTTAGTATTTCTGACATAACTTTTTACTCCGGTCTCTGATTAAGATGATTCTTGATGCATTGTAAAGAATTCTTGAATCCCTAACCATTTTATTCACATCAAAAGTCACGAAAAATCCTCTAGCATGGGCTCTATTGTAACGCAAGTTTGGTGTAATAAGTAGTCCTCCTTTAAAATGAAATAGTATATCGGACATAACTTTTTCTCCCGAACTCGGATTGAGCTAACTCATGCGGCATTGTAAAGAGAACTTGAAACCCTAACCAATATATTGAGATCAAAATTGGTGATTCATCTTCTAACAAGTTCGAAATGGTGATCTAAGTTTGGTATAGTTGGCCATTCCCCTCCACTAAGAAAAAAAAGTAATTTCCCATTCTTTAGTATTTCTGACATAACTTTTTACTCCGGTCTCTGATTAAGATGATTCTTGATGCATTGTAAATAATTCTTGAATCCCTAACCATTTTATTCACATCAAAAGTCATGAAAAATCCTCTAGCATGGGCTCTATTGTAACGCAAGTTTGGTGTAATAAGTAGTCCTCCTTTAAAATGAAATAGTATATCGGACATAACTTTTTCTCCCGAACCCGGATTGAGCTAACTCTTGCGGCATTGTAAAGAGAACTTGAAACCCTACCCAATATATTGAGATCAAAATTGTTGATTCATCTTCTAACAAGTTCGAAATGGTGATCTAAGTTTGGTGTAGTTGGTCATTCCCCTCCACTAGGAAAATAATGTAATTTCCCATTCTTTAGTATTTCTGACATAACTTTTTACTCCGGTCTCTGATTAAGATGATTTTTGCTGCATTGTAAAGAATTCTTGAATCCCTAACCATTTTATTCACATCAAAAGTTATGAAAAATCCTCTAGCATGGGCTCTATTGTAACGCAAGTTTGGTGTAATAAGTAGTCCTCCTTTAAAATGAAATAGTATATCGGACATAACTTTTTCTCCCGAACCCGGATTGAGCTAACTCTTGCGGCATTGTAAAGAGAACTTGAAACCCTAACCAATATATTGAGATCAAAATTGGTGATTCATCTTCTAACAAGTTCGAAATGGTGATCTAAGTTTGGTATAGTTGGCCATTCCCCTCCACTAGGAAAAAAAAGTAATTTCCCATTCTTTAGTATTTCTGACATAACTTTTTACTCCGGTCTCTGATTAAGATGATTCTTGATGCATTGTAAAGAATTCTTGAATCCCTAACCATTTTATTCACATCAAAAGTCATGAAAAATCCTCTAGCATGGGCTCTATTGTAACGCAAGTTTGGTGTAATAAGTAGTCCTCCTTTAAAATGAAATAGTATATCGGACATAACTTTTTCTCCCGAACTCGGATTGAGCAAACTGTTGCGGCATTGTAAAGAGAACTTGAAACCCTAACCAATATATTGAGATCAAAATTGGTGTTTCATCTTCTAACAAGTTCGAAATGGTGATCTAAGTTTGGTATAGTTGGCCATTCCCCTCCACTAGGAAAAAAAAGTAATTTCCCATTCTTTAGTATTTCTGACATAACTTTTTACTCCGGTCTCTGATTAAGATGATTCTTAATGCATTGTAAAGAATTCTTGAATCCCTAACCATTTTATTCAGATCAAAAGTCATGAAAAATCCTCTAGCATGGGCTCTATTGTAACGCAAGTTTGGTGTAATAAGTAGTCCTCCTTTAAAATGAAATAGTATATCGGACATAACTTTTTCTCCCGAACCCGGATTGAGCTAACTCTTGCCGCATTGTAAAGAGAACTTGAAACCCTAACCAATATATTGAGATCAAAATTGGTGATTCATCTTCTAACAAGTTCGAAATGGTGATCTAAGTTTGGTATAGTTGGCCATTCCCCTCCACTAGGAAAAAAAAGTAATTTCTCATTCTTTAGTATTTCTGACTTAACTTTTTACTCCGGTCTCTGATTAAGATGATTCTTGATGCATTGTAAAGAATTCTTGAATCCCTAACCATTTTATTCACATCAAAAGTCACGAAAAATCCTCTAGCATGGGCTCTATTGTAACGCAAGTTTGGTGTAATAAGTAGTCCTCCTTTAAAATGAAATAGTATATCGGACATAACTTTTTCTCCCGAACTCGGATTGAGCTAACTCATGCGGCATTGTAAAGAGAACTTGAAACCCTAACCAATATATTGAGATCAAAATTGGTGATTCATCTTCTAACAAGTTCGAAATGGTGATCTAAGTTTGGTATAGTTGGCCATTCCCCTCCACTAAGAAAAAAAAGTAATTTCCCATTCTTTAGTATTTCTGACATAACTTTTTACTCCGGTCTCTGATTAAGATGATTCTTGATGCATTGTAAAGAATTCTTGAATCCCTAACCATTTTATTCACATCAAAAGTCATGAAAAATCCTCTAGCATGGGCTCTATTGTAACGCAACTTTGGTGTAATAAGTAGTCCTCCTTTAAAATGAAATAGTATATCGGACATAACTTTCTCTCCCGAACTCGGATTGAGCTAACTCTTGCGGCATTGTAAAGAGAACTTGAAACCCTAACCAATATATTGAGATCAAAATTGGTGATTCATCTTCTAACAAGTTCGAAATGGTGATCTAACTTTGGAATAGTTGGCCATTCCCCTCCACTAGGAAAAAAAAGTAATTTCCCATTCTTTAGTATTTCTGACATAACTTTTTACTCCGGTCTCTGATTAAGATGATTCTTGATGCATTGTATAGAATTCTTGAATCCCTAACCATTTTATTCACATCAAAAGTCTTGAAAAATCCTCTAGCATGGGCTCTATTGTAACGCAAGTTTGGTGTAATAAGTAGTCCTCCTTTAAAATGAAATAGTATATCGGACATAACTTTTTCTCCCGAACCCGGATTGAGCTAACTCTTGCGGCATTGTAAAGAGAACTTGAAACCCTAACCAATATATTGAGATCAAAATTGGTGATTCATCTTCTAACAAGTTCGAAATGGTGATCTAAGTTTGGTATAGTAGGTCATTCCCCTCCACTAGGAAAAAAAAGTAATTTCCCATTCTTTAGTATTTCTGACATAACTTTTTACTCCGGTCTCTGATTAAGATGATTCTTAATGCATTGTAAAGAATTCTTGAATCCCTAACCATTTTATTCACATCAAAAGTCATGAAAAATCCTCTAGCATGGGCTCTATTGTAACGCAAGTTTGGTGTAATAAGTAGTCCTCCTTTAAAATGAAATAGTATATCGGACATAACTTTTTCTCCCGAACCCGGATTGAGCTAACTCTTGCGGCATTGTAAAGAGAACTTGAAACCCTAACCAATATATTGAGATCAAAATTGGTGATTCATCTTCTAACAAGTTCGAAATGGTGATCTAAGTTTGGTATAGTTGGCCATTCCCCTCCACTAGGAAAAAAATGTAATTTCCCATTCTTTAGTATTTCTGACATAACTTTTTACTCCGGTCTCTGATTAAGATGATTCTTGATGCATTGTAAAGAATTCTTGAATCCCTAACCATTTTATTCACATAAAAAGTCATGAAAAATCCTCTAGCATGGGCTCTATTGTTACGCAAGTTTGGTGTAATAAGTAGTCCTCCTTTAAAATGAAATAGTATATCGGACATAACTTTTTCTCCCGAACTCGGATTGAGCAAACTGTTGCGGCATTGTAAAGAGAACTTGAAACCCTAACCAATATATTGAGATCAAAATTGGTGTTTCATCTTCTAACAAGTTCGAAATGGTGATCTAAGTTTGGTATAGTTGGCCATTCCCCTCCACTAGGAAAAAAAAGTAATTTCCCATTCTTTAGTATTTCTGACATAACTTTTTACTCCGGTCTCTGATTAAGATGATTCTTGATGCATTGTAAAGAATTCTTGAATCCCTAACCATTTTATTCACATCAAAAGTCATGAAAAATCCTCTAGCATGGGCTCTATTGTAACGCAAGTTTGGTGTAATAAGTAGTCCTCCTTTAAAATGAAATAGTATATCGGACATAACTTTTTCTCCCGAACTCGGATTGAGCTAACTCTTGCGGCATTGTAAAGAGAACTTGAAACCCTAACCAATATATTGAGATCAAAATTGGTGATTCATCTTCTAACAAGTTCGAAATGGTGATCTAACTTTGGAATAGTTGGCCATTCCCCTCCACTAGGAAAAAAAAGTAATTTCCCATTCTTTAGTATTTTTGACATAACTTTTTACTCCGGTCTCTGATTAAGATGATTCTTGATGCATTGTAAAGAATTCTTGAATCCCTAACCATTTTATTCACATCAAAAGTCTTGAAAAATCCTCTAGCATGGGCTCTATTGTAACGCAAGTTTGGTGTAATAAGTAGTCCTCCTTTAAAATGAAATAGTATATCGGACATAACTTTTTCTCCCGAACCCGGATTGAGCTAACTCTTGCGGCATTGTAAAGAGAACTTGAAACCCTAACCAATATATTGAGATCAAAATTGGTGATTCATCTTCTAACAAGTTCGAAATGGTGATCTAAGTTTGGTATAGTTGGTCATTCCCCTCCACTAGGAAAAAAAAGTAATTTCCCATTCTTTAGTATTTCTGACATAACTTTTTACTCCGGTCTCTGATTAAGATGATTCTTGATGCATTGTAAAGAATTCTTGAATCCCTAACCATTTTATTCACATCAAAAGTCTTGAAAAATCCTCTAGCATGGGCTCTATTGTAACGCAAGTTTGGTGTAATAAGTAGTCCTCCTTTAAAATGAAATAGTATATCGGACATAACTTTTTCTCCCGAACCCGGATTGAGCTAACTCTTGCGGCATTGTAAAGAGAACTTGAAACCCTACCCAATATATTGAGATCAAAATTGTTGATTCATCTTCTAACAAGTTCGAAATGGTGATCTAAGTTTGGTGTAGTTGGTCATTCCCCTCCACTAGGAAAATAATGTAATTTCCCATTCTTTAGTATTTCTGACATAACTTTTTACTCCGGTCTCTGATTAAGATGATTCTTAATGCATTGTAAAGAATTCTTGAATCCCTAACCATTTTATTCACATCAAAAGTCATGAAAAATCCTCTAGCATGGGCTCTATTGTAACGCAAGTTTGGTGTAATAAGTAGTCCTCCTTTAAAATGAAATAGTATATCGGACATAACTTTTTCTCCCGAACTCGGATTGAGCTAACTCTTGCGGCATTGTAAAGAGAACTTGAAACCCTAACCAATATATTGAGATCAAAATTGGTGATTCATCTTCTAACAAGTTCGAAATGGTGATCTAACTTTGGAATAGTTGGCCATTCCCCTCCACTAGGAAAAAAAAGTAATTTCCCATTCTTTAGTATTTCTGACATAACTTTTTACTCCGGTCTCTGATTAAGATGATTCTTGATGCATTGTAAATAATTCTTGAATCCCTAACCATTTTATTCACATCAAAAGTCATGAAAAATCCTCTAGCATGGGCTCTATTGTAACGCAAGTTTGGTGTAATAAGTAGTCCTCCTTTAAAATGAAATAGTATATCGGACATAACTTTTTCTCCCGAACCCGGATTGAGCTAACTCTTGCGGCATTGTAAAGAGAACTTGAAACCCTAACCAATATATTGAGATCAAAATTGGTGATTCATCTTCTAACAAGTTCGAAATGGTGATCTAAGTTTGGTATAGTTGGCCATTCCCCTCCACTAGGAAAAAAATGTAATTTCCCATTCTTTAGTATTTCTGACATAACTTTTTACTCCGGTCTCTGATTAAGATGATTCTTGATGCATTGTAAAGAATTCTTGAATCCCTAACCATTTTATTCACATCAAAAGTCATGAAAAATCCTCTAGCATGGGCTCTATTGTAACGCAAGTTTGGTGTAATAAGTAGTCCTCCTTTAAAATGAAATAGTATATCGGACATAACTTTTTCTCCCGAACTCGGATTGAGCAAACTGTTGCGGCATTGTAAAGAGAACTTGAAACCCTAACCAATATATTGAGATCAAAATTGGTGTTTCATCTTCTAACAAGTTCGAAATGGTGATCTAAGTTTGGTATAGTTGGCCATTCCCCTCCACTAGGAAAAAAAAGTAATTTCCCATTCTTTAGTATTTCTGACATAACTTTTTACTCCGGTCTCTGATTAAGATGATTCTTAATGCATTGTAAAGAATTCTTGAATCCCTAACCATTTTATTCACATCAAAAGTCACGAAAAATCCTCTAGCATGGGCTCTATTGTAACGCAAGTTTGGTGTAATAAGTAATCCTCCTTTAAAATGAAATAGTATATCGGACATAACTTTTTCTCCCGAACTCGGATTGAGCTAACTCATGCGGCATTGTAAAGAGAACTTGAAACCCTAACCAATATATTGAGATCAAAATTGGTGATTCATCTTCTAACAAGTTCGAAATGGTGATCTAAGTTTGGTATAGTTGGCCATTCCCCTCCACTAGGAAAAAAAAGTAATTTCCCATTCTTTAGTATTTCTGACATAACTTTTTACTCCGGTCTCTGATTAAGATGATTCTTAATGCATTGTAAAGAATTCTTGAATCCCTAACCATTTTATTCACATCAAAAGTCATGAAAAATCCTCTAGCATGGGCTCTATTGTAACGCAAGTTTGGTGTAATAAGTAGTCCTCCTTTAAAATGAAATAGTATATCGGACATAACTTTTTCTCCCGAACTCGGATTGAGCAAACTGTTGCGGCATTGTAAAGAGAACTTGAAACCCTAACCAATATATTGAGATCAAAATTGGTGGTTCATCTTCTAACAAGTTCGAAATGGTGATCTAAGTTTGGTATAGTTGGCCATTCCCCTCCACTAGGAAAAAAAAGTAATTTCCCATTCTTTAGTATTTCTGACATAACTTTTTACTCCGGTCTCTGATTAAGATGATTCTTAATGCATTGTAAAGAATTCTTGAATCCCTAACCATTTTATTCACATCAAAAGTCACGAAAAATCCTCTAGCATGGGCTCTATTGTAACGCAAGTTTGGTGTAATAAGTAATCCTCCTTTAAAATGAAATAGTATATCGGACATAACTTTTTCTCCCGAACTCGGATTGAGCTAACTCATGCGGCATTGTAAAGAGAACTTGAAACCCTAACCAATATATTGAGATCAAAATTGGTGATTCATCTTCTAACAAGTTCGAAATGGTGATCTAAGTTTGGTATAGTTGGCCATTCCCCTCCACTAGGAAAAAAAAGTAATTTCCCATTCTTTAGTATTTCTGACATAACTTTTTACTCCGGTCTCTGATTAAGATGATTCTTGATGCATTGTAAAGAATTCTTGAATCCCTAACCATTTTATTCACATCAAAAGTCATGAAAAATCCTCTAGCATGGGCTCTATTGTAACGCAAGTTTGGTGTAATAAGTAGTCCTCCTTTAAAATGAAATAGTATATCGGACATAACTTTTTCTCCCGAACTCGGATTGAGCTAACTCTTGCGGCATTGTAAAGAGAACTTGAAACCCTAACCAATATATTGAGATCAAAATTGGTGATTCATCTTCTAACAAGTTCGAAATGGTGATCTAACTTTGGAATAGTTGGCCATTCCCCTCCACTAGGAAAAAAAAGTAATTTCCCATTCTTTAGTATTTCTGACATAACTTTTTACTCCGGTCTCTGATTAAGATGATTCTTGATGCATTGTAAAGAATTCTTGAATCCCTAACCATTTTATTCACATCAAAAGTCTTGAAAAATCCTCTAGCATGGGCTCTATTGTAACGCAAGTTTGGTGTAATAAGTAGTCCTCCTTTAAAATGAAATAGTATATCGGACATAACTTTTTCTCCCGAACCCGGATTGAGCTAACTCTTGCGGCATTGTAAAGAGAACTTGAAACCCTAACCAATATATTGAGATCAAAATTGGTGATTCATCTTCTAACAAGTTCGAAATGGTGATCTAAGTTTGGTATAGTTGGTCATTCCCCTCCACTAGGAAAAAAAAGTAATTTCCCATTCTTTAGTATTTCTGACATAACTTTTTACTCCGGTCTCTGATTAAGATGATTCTTGATGCATTGTAAAGAATTCTTGAATCCCTAACCATTTTATTCACATCAAAAGTCTTGAAAAATCCTCTAGCATGGGCTCTATTGTAACGCAAGTTTGGTGTAATAAGTAGTCCTCCTTTAAAATGAAATAGTATATCGGACATAACTTTTTCTCCCGAACCCGGATTGAGCTAACTCTTGCGGCATTGTAAAGAGAACTTGAAACCCTACCCAATATATTGAGATCAAAATTGTTGATTCATCTTCTAACAAGTTCGAAATGGTGATCTAAGTTTGGTGTAGTTGGTCATTCCCCTCCACTAGGAAAATAATGTAATTTCCCATTCTTTAGTATTTCTGACATAACTTTTTACTCCGGTCTCTGATTAAGATGATTCTTAATGCATTGTAAAGAATTCTTGAATCCCTAACCATTTTATTCACATCAAAAGTCATGAAAAATCCTCTAGCGTGGGCTCTATTGTAACGCAAGTTTGGTGTAATAAGTAGTCCTCCTTTAAAATGAAATAGTATATCGGACATAACTTTTTCTCCCGAACTCGGATTGAGCTAACTCTTGCGGCATTGTAAAGAGAACTTGAAACCCTAACCAATATATTGAGATCAAAATTGGTGATTCATCTTCTAACAAGTTCGAAATGGTGATCTAACTTTGGAATAGTTGGCCATTCCCCTCCACTAGGAAAAAAAAGTAATTTCCTATTCTTTAGTATTTCTGACATAACTTTTTACTCCGGTCTCTGATTAAGATGATTCTTGATGCATTGTAAAGAATTCTTGAATCCCTAACCATTTTATTCACATCAAAAGTCTTGAAAAATCCTATAGCATGGGCTCTATTGTAACGCAAGTTTGGTGTAATAAGTAGTCCTCCTTTAAAATGAAATAGTATATCGGACATAACTTTTTCTCCCGAACCCGGATTGAGCTAACTCTTGCGGCATTGTAAAGAGAACTTGAAACCCTAACCAATATATTGAGATCAAAATTGGTGGTTCATTTTCTAACAAGTTCGAAATGGTGATCTAAGTTTGGTATAGTTGGCCATTCCCCTCCACTAGGAAAAAAAAGTAATTTCTCATTCTTTAGTATTTCTGACATAACTTTTTACTCCGGTCTCTGATTAAGATGATTCTTGATGCATTGTAAATAATTCTTGAATCCCTAACCATTTTATTCACATCAAAAGTCATGAAAAATCCTCTAGCATGGGCTCTATTGTAACGCAAGTTTGGTGTAATAAGTAGTCCTCCTTTAAAATGAAATAGTATATCGGACATAACTTTTTCTCCCGAACCCGGATTGAGCTAACTCTTGCGGCATTGTAAAGAGAACTTGAAACCCTACCCAATATATTGAGATCAAAATTGTTGATTCATCTTCTAACAAGTTCGAAATGGTGATCTAAGTTTGGTGTAGTTGGTCATTCCCCTCCACTAGGAAAATAATGTAATTTCCCATTCTTTAGTATTTCTGACATAACTTTTTACTCCGGTCTCTGATTAAGATGATTCTTAATGCATTGTAAAGAATTCTTGAATCCCTAACCATTTTATTCACATCAAAAGTCATGAAAAATCCTCTAGCATGGGCTCTATTGTAACGCAAGTTTGGTGTAATAAGTAGTCCTCCTTTAAAATGAAATAGTATATCGGACATAACTTTTTCTCCCGAACTCGGATTGAGCTAACTCTTGCGGCATTGTAAAGAGAACTTGAAACCCTAACCAATATATTGAGATCAAAATTGGTGATTCATCTTCTAACAAGTTCGAAATGGTGATCTAACTTTGGAATAGTTGGCCATTCCCCTCTACTAGGAAAAAAAAGTAATTTCCCATTCTTTAGTATTTCTGACATAACTTTTTACTCCGGTCTCTGATTAAGATGATTCTTGATGCATTGTAAAGAATTCTTGAATCCCTAACCATTTTATTCACATCAAAAGTCTTGAAAAATCCTCTAGCATGGGCTCTATTGTAACGCAAGTTTGGTGTAATAAGTAGTCCTCCTTTAAAATGAAATAGTATATCGGACATAACTTTTTCTCCCGAACCCGGATTGAGCTAACTCTTGCGGCATTGTAAAGAGAACTTGAAACCCTAACCAATATATTGAGATCAAAATTGGTGATTCATCTTCTAACAAGTTCGAAATGGTGATCTAAGTTTGGTATAGTTGGTCATTCCCCTCCACTAGGAAAAAAAAGTAATTTCCCATTCTTTAGTATTTCTGACATAACTTTTTACTCCGGTCTCTGATTAAGATGATTCTTGATGCATTGTAAAGAATTCTTGAATCCCTAACCATTTTATTCACATCAAAAGTCTTGAAAAATCCTCTAGCATGGGCTCTATTGTAACGCAAGTTTGGTGTAATAAGTAGTCCTCCTTTAAAATGAAATAGTATATCGGACATAACTTTTTCTCCCGAACCCGGATTGAGCTAACTCTTGCGGCATTGTAAAGAGAACTTGAAACCCTACCCAATATATTGAGATCAAAATTGTTGATTCATCTTCTAACAAGTTCGAAATGGTGATCTAAGTTTGGTGTAGTTGGTCATTCCCCTACACTAGGAAAATAATGTAATTTCCCATTCTTTAGTATTTCTGACATAACTTTTTACTCCGGTCTCTGATTAAGATGATTCTTAATGCATTGTAAAGAATTCTTGAATCCCTAACCATTTTATTCACATCAAAAGTCATGAAAAATCCTCTAGCATGGGCTCTATTGTAACGCAAGTTTGGTGTAATAAGTAGTCCTCCTTTAAAATGAAATAGTATATCGGACATAACTTTTTCTCCCGAACTCGGATTGAGCTAACTCTTGCGGCATTGTAAAGAGAACTTGAAACCCTAACCAATATATTGAGATCAAAATTGGTGATTCATCTTCTAACAAGTTCGAAATGGTGATCTAACTTTGGAATAGTTGGCCATTCCCCTCCACTAGGAAAAAAAAGTAATTTCCCATTCTTTAGTATTTCTGACATAACTTTTTACTCCGGTCTCTGATTAAGATGATTCTTGATGCATTGTAAAGAATTCTTGAATCCCTAACCATTTTATTCACATCAAAAGTCTTGAAAAATCCTCTAGCATGGGCTCTATTGTAACGCAAGTTTGGTGTAATAAGTAGTCCTCCTTTAAAATGAAATAGTATATCGGACATAACTTTTTCTCCCGAACCCGGATTGAGCTAACTCTTGCGGCATTGTAAAGAGAACTTGAAACCCTAACCAATATATTGAGATCAAAATTGGTGGTTCATCTTCTAACAAGTTCGAAATGGTGATCTAAGTTTGGTATAGTTGGCCATTCCCCTCCACTAGGAAAAAAAAGTAATTTCTCATTCTTTAGTATTTCTGACATAACTTTTTACTCCGGTCTCTGATTAAGATGATTCTTGATGCATTGTAAATAATTCTTGAATCCCTAACCATTTTATTCACATCAAAAGTCATGAAAAATCCTCTAGCATGGGCTCTATTGTAACGCAAGTTTGGTGTAATAAGTAGTCCTCCTTTAAAATGAAATAGTATATCGGACATAACTTTTTCTCCCGAACCCGGATTGAGCTAACTCTTGCGGCATTGTAAAGAGAACTTGAAACCCTACCCAATATATTGAGATCAAAATTGTTGATTCATCTTCTAACAAGTTCGAAATGGTGATCTAAGTTTGGTGTAGTTGGTCATTCCCCTCCACTAGGAAAATAATGTAATTTCCCATTCTTTAGTATTTCTGACATAACTTTTTACTCCGGTCTCTGATTAAGATGATTCTTAATGCATTGTAAAGAATTCTTGAATCCCTAACCATTTTATTCACATCAAAAGTCATGAAAAATCCTCTAGCATGGGCTCTATTGTAACGCAAGTTTGGTGTAATAAGTAGTCCTCCTTTAAAATGAAATAGTATATCGGACATAACTTTTTCTCCCGAACTCGGATTGAGCTAACTCTTGCGGCATTGTAAAGAGAACTTGAAACCCTAACCAATATATTGAGATCAAAATTGGTGATTCATCTTCTAACAAGTTCGAAATGGTGATCTAACTTTGGAATAGTTGGCCATTCCCCTCCACTAGGAAAAAAAAGTAATTTCCCATTCTTTAGTATTTCTGACATAACTTTTTACTCCGGTCTCTGATTAAGATGATTCTTGATGCATTGTAAAGAATTCTTGAATCCCTAACCATTTTATTCACATCAAAAGTCTTGAAAAATCCTCTAGCATGGGCTCTATTGTAACGCAAGTTTGGTGTAATAAGTAGTCCTCCTTTAAAATGAAATAGTATATCGGACATAACTTTTTCTCCCGAACCCGGATTGAGCTAACTCTTGCGGCATTGTAAAGAGAACTTGAAACCCTAACCAATATATTGAGATCAAAATTGGTGGTTCATCTTCTAACAAGTTCGAAATGGTGATCTAAGTTTGGTATAGTTGGCCATTCCCCTCCACTAGGAAAAAAAAGTAATTTCTCATTCTTTAGTATTTCTGACATAACTTTTTACTCCGGTCTCTGATTAAGATGATTCTTGATGCATTGTAAATAATTCTTGAATCCCTAACCATTTTATTCACATCAAAAGTCATGAAAAATCCTCTAGCATGGGCTCTATTGTAACGCAAGTTTGGTGTAATAAGTAGTCCTCCTTTAAAATGAAATAGTATATCGGACATAACTTTTTCTCCCGAACCCGGATTGAGCTAACTCTTGCGGCATTGTAAAGAGAACTTGAAACCCTACCCAATATATTGAGATCAAAATTGTTGATTCATCTTCTAACAAGTTCGAAATGGTGATCTAAGTTTGGTGTAGTTGGTCATTCCCCTCCACTAGGAAAATAATGTAATTTCCCATTCTTTAGTATTTCTGACATAACTTTTTACTCCGGTCTCTGATTAAGATGATTCTTAATGCATTGTAAAGAATTCTTGAATCCCTAACCATTTTATTCACATCAAAAGTCATGAAAAATCCTCTAGCATGGGCTCTATTGTAACGCAAGTTTGGTGTAATAAGTAGTCCTCCTTTAAAATGAAATAGTATATCGGACATAACTTTTTCTCCCGAACTCGGATTGAGCTAACTCTTGCGGCATTGTAAAGAGAACTTGAAACCCTAACCAATATATTGAGATCAAAATTGGTGATTCATCTTCTAACAAGTTCGAAATGGTGATCTAACTTTGGAATAGTTGGCCATTCCCCTCCACTAGGAAAAAAAAGTAATTTCCCATTCTTTAGTATTTCTGACATAACTTTTTACTCCGGTCTCTGATTAAGATGATTCTTGATGCATTGTAAAGAATTCTTGAATCCCTAACCATTTTATTCACATCAAAAGTCTTGAAAAATCCTCTAGCATGGGCTCTATTGTAACGCAAGTTTGGTGTAATAAGTAGTCCTCCTTTAAAATGAAATAGTATATCGGACATAACTTTTTCTCCCGAACCCGGATTGAGCTAACTCTTGCGGCATTGTAAAGAGAACTTGAAACCCTACCCAATATATTGAGATCAAAATTGTTGATTCATCTTCTAACAAGTTCGAAATGGTGATCTAAGTTTGGAATAGTTGGCCATTCCCCTCCACTAGGAAAAAAAAGTAATTTCCCATTCTTTAGTATTTCTGACATAACTTTTTACTCCGGTCTCTGATTAAGATGATTCTTGATGCATTGTAAAGAATTCTTGAATCCCTAACCATTTTATTCACATCAAAAGTCTTGAAAAATCCTCTAGCATGGGCTCTATTGTAACGCAAGTTTGGTGTAATAAGTAGTCCTCCTTTAAAATGAAATAGTATATCGGACATAACTTTTTCTCCCGAACCCGGATTGAGCTAACTCTTGCGGCATTGTAAAGAGAACTTGAAACCCTAACCAATATATTGAGATCAAAATTGGTGGTTCATCTTCTAACAAGTTCGAAATGGTGATCTAAGTTTGGTATAGTTGGCCATTCCCCTCCACTAGGAAAAAAAAGTAATTTCTCATTCTTTAGTATTTCTGACATAACTTTTTACTCCGGTCTCTGATTAAGATGATTCTTGATGCATTGTAAATAATTCTTGAATCCCTAACCATTTTATTCACATCAAAAGTCATGAAAAATCCTCTAGCATGGGCTCTATTGTAACGCAAGTTTGGTGTAATAAGTAGTCCTCCTTTAAAATGAAATAGTATATCGGACATAACTTTTTCTCCCGAACCCGGATTGAGCTAACTCTTGCGGCATTGTAAAGAGAACTTGAAACCCTACCCAATATATTGAGATCAAAATTGTTGATTCATCTTCTAACAAGTTCGAAATGGTGATCTAAGTTTGGTGTAGTTGGTCATTCCCCTCCACTAGGAAAATAATGTAATTTCCCATTCTTTAGTATTTCTGACATAACTTTTTACTCCGGTCTCTGATTAAGATGATTCTTAATGCATTGTAAAGAATTCTTGAATCCCTAACCATTTTATTCACATCAAAAGTCATGAAAAATCCTCTAGCATGGGCTCTATTGTAACGCAAGTTTGGTGTAATAAGTAGTCCTCCTTTAAAATGAAATAGTATATCGGACATAACTTTTTCTCCCGAACTCGGATTGAGCTAACTCTTGCGGCATTGTAAAGAGAACTTGAAACCCTAACCAATATATTGAGATCAAAATTGGTGATTCATCTTCTAACAAGTTCGAAATGGTGATCTAACTTTGGAATAGTTGGCCATTCCCCTCCACTAGGAAAAAAAAGTAATTTCCCATTCTTTAGTATTTCTGACATAACTTTTTACTCCGGTCTCTGATTAAGATGATTCTTGATGCATTGTAAAGAATTCTTGAATCCCTAACCATTTTATTCACATCAAAAGTCTTGAAAAATCCTCTAGCATGGGCTCTATTGTAACGCAAGTTTGGTGTAATAAGTAGTCCTCCTTTAAAATGAAATAGTATATCGGACATAACTTTTTCTCCCGAACCCGGATTGAGCTAACTCTTGCGGCATTGTAAAGAGAACTTGAAACCCTAACCAATATATTGAGATCAAAATTGGTGATTCATCTTCTAACAAGTTCGAAATGGTGATCTAAGTTTGGTATAGTTGGTCATTCCCCTCCACTAGGAAAAAAAAGTAATTTCCCATTCTTTAGTATTTCTGACATAACTTTTTACTCCGGTCTCTGATTAAGATGATTCTTGATGCATTGTAAAGAATTCTTGAATCCCTAACCATTTTATTCACATCAAAAGTCTTGAAAAATCCTCTAGCATGGGCTCTATTGTAACGCAAGTTTGGTGTAATAAGTAGTCCTCCTTTAAAATGAAATAGTATATCGGACATAACTTTTTCTCCCGAACCCGGATTGAGCTAACTCTTGCGGCATTGTAAAGAGAACTTGAAACCCTACCCAATATATTGAGATCAAAATTGTTGATTCATCTTCTAACAAGTTCGAAATGGTGATCTAAGTTTGGTGTAGTTGGTCATTCCCCTCCACTAGGAAAATAATGTAATTTCCCATTCTTTAGTATTTCTGACATAACTTTTTACTCCGGTCTCTGATTAAGATGATTCTTAATGCATTGTAAAGAATTCTTGAATCCCTAACCATTTTATTCACATCAAAAGTCATGAAAAATCCTCTAGCATGGGCTCTATTGTAACGCAAGTTTGGTGTAATAAGTAGTCCTCCTTTAAAATGAAATAGTATATCGGACATAACTTTTTCTCCCGAACTCGGATTGAGCTAACTCTTGCGGCATTGTAAAGAGAACTTGAAACCCTAACCAATATATTGAGATCAAAATTGGTGATTCATCTTCTAACAAGTTCGAAATGGTGATCTAACTTTGGAATAGTTGGCCATTCCCCTCCACTAGGAAAAAAAAGTAATTTCCCATTCTTTAGTATTTCTGACATAACTTTTTACTCCGGTCTCTGATTAAGATGATTCTTGATGCATTGTAAAGAATTCTTGAATCCCTAACCATTTTATTCACATCAAAAGTCTTGAAAAATCCTCTAGCATGGGCTCTATTGTAACGCAAGTTTGGTGTAATAAGTAGTCCTCCTTTAAAATGAAATAGTATATCGGACATAACTTTTTCTCCCGAACCCGGATTGAGCTAACTCTTGCGGCATTGTAAAGAGAACTTGAAACCCTAACCAATATATTGAGATCAAAATTGGTGGTTCATCTTCTAACAAGTTCGAAATGGTGATCTAAGTTTGGTATAGTTGGCCATTCCCCTCCACTAGGAAAAAAAAGTAATTTCTCATTCTTTAGTATTTCTGACATAACTTTTTACTCCGGTCTCTGATTAAGATGATTCTTGATGCATTGTAAATAATTCTTGAATCCCTAACCATTTTATTCACATCAAAAGTCATGAAAAATCCTCTAGCATGGGCTCTATTGTAACGCAAGTTTGGTGTAATAAGTAGTCCTCCTTTAAAATGAAATAGTATATCGGACATAACTTTTTCTCCCGAACCCGGATTGAGCTAACTCTTGCGGCATTGTAAAGAGAACTTGAAACCCTACCCAATATATTGAGATCAAAATTGTTGATTCATCTTCTAACAAGTTCGAAATGGTGATCTAAGTTTGGTGTAGTTGGTCATTCCCCTCCACTAGGAAAATAATGTAATTTCCCATTCTTTAGTATTTCTGACATAACTTTTTACTCCGGTCTCTGATTAAGATGATTCTTAATGCATTGTAAAGAATTCTTGAATCCCTAACCATTTTATTCACATCAAAAGTCATGAAAAATCCTCTAGCATGGGCTCTATTGTAACGCAAGTTTGGTGTAATAAGTAGTCCTCCTTTAAAATGAAATAGTATATCGGACATAACTTTTTCTCCCGAACTCGGATTGAGCTAACTCTTGCGGCATTGTAAAGAGAACTTGAAACCCTAACCAATATATTGAGATCAAAATTGGTGATTCATCTTCTAACAAGTTCGAAATGGTGATCTAACTTTGGAATAGTTGGCCATTCCCCTCCACTAGGAAAAAAATGTAATTTCCCATTCTTTAGTATTTCTGACATAACTTTTTACTCCGGTCTCTGATTAAGATGATTCTTGATGCATTGTAAAGAATTCTTGAATCCCTAACCATTTTATTCACATCAAAAGTCTTGAAAAATCCTCTAGCATGGGCTCTATTGTAACGCAAGTTTGGTGTAATAAGTAGTCCTCCTTTAAAATGAAATAGTATATCGGACATAACTTTTTCTCCCGAACCCGGATTGAGCTAACTCTTGCGGCATTGTAAAGAGAACTTGAAACCCTAACCAATATATTGAGATCAAAATTGGTGGTTCATCTTCTAACAAGTTCGAAATGGTGATCTAAGTTTGGTATAGTTGGCCATTCCCCTCCACTAGGAAAAAAAAGTAATTTCTCATTCTTTAGTATTTCTGACATAACTTTTTACTCCGGTCTCTGATTAAGATGATTCTTGATGCATTGTAAATAATTCTTGAATCCCTAACCATTTTATTCACATCAAAAGTCATGAAAAATCCTCTAGCATGGGCTCTATTGTAACGCAAGTTTGGTGTAATAAGTAGTCCTCCTTTAAAATGAAATAGTATATCGGACATAACTTTTTCTCCCGAACCCGGATTGAGCTAACTCTTGCGGCATTGTAAAGAGAACTTGAAACCCTACCCAATATATTGAGATCAAAATTGTTGATTCATCTTCTAACAAGTTCGAATGGTGATCTAAGTTTGGTGTAGTTGGTCATTCCCCTCCACTAGGAAAATAATGTAATTTCCCATTCTTTAGTATTTCTGACATAACTTTTTACTCCGGTCTCTGATTAAGATGATTCTTAATGCATTGTAAAGAATTCTTGAATCCCTAACCATTTTATTCACATCAAAAGTCATGAAAAATCCTCTAGCATGGGCTCTATTGTAACGTAAGTTTGGTGTAATAAGTAGTCCTCCTTTAAAATGAAATAGTATATCGGACATAACTTTTTCTCCCGAACTCGGATTGAGCTAACTCTTGCGGCATTGTAAAGAGAACTTGAAACCCTAACCAATATATTGAGATCAAAATTGGTGATTCATCTTCTAACAAGTTCGAAATGGTGATCTAACTTTGGAATAGTTGGCCATTCCCCTCCACTAGGAAAAAAAAGTAATTTCCCATTCTTTAGTATTTCTGACATAACTTTTTACTCCGGTCTCTGATTAAGATGATTCTTGATGCATTGTAAATAATTCTTGAATCCCTAACCATTTTATTCACATCAAAAGTCATGAAAAATCCTCTAGCATGGGCTCTATTGTAACGCAAGTTTGGTGTAATAAGTAGTCCTCCTTTAAAATGAAATAGTATATCGGACATAACTTTTTCTCCCGAACCCGGATTGAGCTAACTCTTGCGGCATTGTAAAGAGAACTTGAAACCCTACCCAATATATTGAGATCAAAATTGTTGATTCATCTTCTAACAAGTTCGAAATGGTGATCTAAGTTTGGTGTAGTTGGTCATTCCCCTCCACTAGGAAAATAATGTAATTTCCCATTCTTTAGTATTTCTGACATAACTTTTTACTCCGGTCTCTGATTAAGATGATTCTTAATGCATTGTAAAGAATTCTTGAATCCCTAACCATTTTATTCACATCAAAAGTCATGAAAAATCCTCTAGCATGGGCTCTATTGTAACGCAAGTTTGGTGTAATAAGTAGTCCTCCTTTAAAATGAAATAGTATATCGGACATAACTTTTTCTCCCGAACTCGGATTGAGCTAACTCTTGCGGCATTGTAAAGAGAACTTGAAACCCTAACCAATATATTGAGATCAAAATTGGTGATTCATCTTCTAACAAGTTCGAAATGGTGATCTAACTTTGGAATAGTTGGCCATTCCCCTCTACTAGGAAAAAAAAGTAATTTCCCATTCTTTAGTATTTCTGACATAACTTTTTACTCCGGTCTCTGATTAAGATGATTCTTGATGCATTGTAAAGAATTCTTGAATCCCTAACCATTTTATTCACATCAAAAGTCTTGAAAAATCCTCTAGCATGGGCTCTATTGTAACGCAAGTTTGGTGTAATAAGTAGTCCTCCTTTAAAATGAAATAGTATATCGGACATAACTTTTTCTCCCGAACCCGGATTGAGCTAACTCTTGCGGCTTTGTAAAGAGAACTTGAAACCCTAACCAATATATTGAGATCAAAATTGGTGATTCATCTTCTAACAAGTTCGAAATGGTGATCTAAGTTTGGTATAGTTGGTCATTCCCCTCCACTAGGAAAAAAAAGTAATTTCCCATTCGTTAGTATTTCTGACATAACTTTTTACTCCGGTCTCTGATTAAGATGATTCTTGATGCATTGTAAAGAATTCTTGAATCCCTAACCATTTTATTCACATCAAAAGTCTTGAAAAATCCTCTAGCATGGGCTCTATTGTAACGCAAGTTTGGTGTAATAAGTAGTCCTCCTTTAAAATGAAATAGTATATCGGACATAACTTTTTCTCCCGAACCCGGATTGAGCTAACTCTTGCGGCATTGTAAAGAGAACTTGAAACCCTACCCAATATATTGAGATCAAAATTGTTGATTCATCTTCTAACAAGTTCGAAATGGTGATCTAAGTTTGGTGTAGTTGGTCATTCCCCTCCACTAGGAAAATAATGTAATTTCCCATTCTTTAGTATTTCTGACATAACTTTTTACTCCGGTCTCTGATTAAGATGATTCTTAATGCATTGTAAAGAATTCTTGAATCCCTAACCATTTTATTCACATCAAAAGTCATGAAAAATCCTCTAGCATGGGCTCTATTGTAACGCAAGTTTGGTGTAATAAGTAGTCCTCCTTTAAAATGAAATAGTATATCGGACATAACTTTTTCTCCCGAACTCGGATTGAGCTAACTCTTGCGGCATTGTAAAGAGAACTTGAAACCCTAACCAATATATTGAGATCAAAATTGGTGATTCATCTTCTAACAAGTTCGAAATGGTGATCTAACTTTGGAATAGTTGGCCATTCCCCTCCACTAGGAAAAAAAAGTAATTTCCCATTCTTTAGTATTTCTGACATAATTTTTTACTCCGGTCTCTGATTAAGATGATTCTTGATGCATTGTAAAGAATTCTTGAATCCCTAACCATTTTATTCACATCAAAAGTCTTGAAAAATCCTCTAGCATGGGCTCTATTGTAACGCAAGTTTGGTGTAATAAGTAGTCCTCCTTTAAAATGAAATAGTATATCGGACATAACTTTTTCTCCCGAACCCGGATTGAGCTAACTCTTGCGGCATTGTAAAGAGAACTTGAAACCCTAACCAATATATTGAGATCAAAATTGGTGGTTCATCTTCTAACAAGTTCGAAATGGTGATCTAAGTTTGGTATAGTTGGCCATTCCCCTCCACTAGGAAAAAAAAGTAATTTCTCATTCTTTAGTATTTCTGACATAACTTTTTACTCCGGTCTCTGATTAAGATGATTCTTGATGCATTGTAAATAATTCTTGAATCCCTAACCATTTTATTCACATCAAAAGTCATGAAAAATCCTCTAGCATGGGCTCTATTGTAACGCAAGTTTGGTGTAATAAGTAGTCCTCCTTTAAAATGAAATAGTTTATCGGACATAACTTTTTCTCCCGAACCCGGATTGAGCTAACTCTTGCGGCATTGTAAAGAGAACTTGAAACCCTACCCAATATATTGAGATCAAAATTGTTGATTCATCTTCTAACAAGTTCGAAATGGTGATCTAAGTTTGGTGTAGTTGGTCATTCCCCTCCACTAGGAAAATAATGTAATTTCCCATTCTTTAGTATTTCTGACATAACTTTTTACTCCGGTCTCTGATTAAGATGATTCTTAATGCATTGTAAAGAATTCTTGAATCCCTAACCATTTTATTCACATCAGAAGTCATGAAAAATCCTCTAGCATGGGCTCTATTGTAACGCAAGTTTGGTGTAATAAGTAGTCCTCCTTTAAAATGAAATAGTATATCGGACATAACTTTTTCTCCCGAACTCGGATTGAGCTAACTCTTGCGGCATTGTAAAGAGAACTTGAAACCCTAACCAATATATTGAGATCAAAATTGGTGATTCATCTTCTAACAAGTTCGAAATGGTGATCTAACTTTGGAATAGTTGGCCATTCCCCTCCACTAGGAAAAAAAAGTAATTTCCCATTCTTTAGTATTTCTGACATAACTTTTTACTCCGGTCTCTGATTAAGATGATTCTTGATGCATTGTAAAGAATTCTTGAATCCCTAACCATTTTATTCACATCAAAAGTCTTGAAAAATCCTCTAGCATGGGCTCTATTGTAACGCAAGTTTGGTGTAATAAGTAGTCCTCCTTTAAAATGAAATAGTATATCGGACATAACTTTTTCTCCCGAACCCGGATTGAGCTAACTCTTGCGGCATTGTAAAGAGAACTTGAAACCCTAACCAATATATTCAGATCAAAATTGGTGATTCATCTTCTAACAAGTTCGAAATGGTGATCTAAGTTTGGTATAGTTGGTCATTCCCCTCCACTAGGAAAAAAAAGTAATTTCCCATTCTTTAGTATTTCTGACATAACTTTTTACTCCGGTCTCTGATTAAGATGATTCTTGATGCATTGTAAAGAATTCTTGAATCCCTAACCATTTTATTCACATCAAAAGTCTTGAAAAATCCTCTAGCATGGGCTCTATTGTAACGCAAGTTTGGTGTAATAAGTAGTCCTCCTTTAAAATGAAATAGTATATCGGACATAACTTTTTCTCCCGAACCCGGATTGAGCTAACTCTTGCGGCATTGTAAAGAGAACTTGAAACCCTACCCAATATATTGAGATCAAAATTGTTGATTCATCTTCTAACAAGTTCGAAATGGTGATCTAAGTTTGGTGTAGTTGGTCATTCCCCTCCACTAGGAAAATAATGTAATTTCCCATTCTTTAGTATTTCTGACATAACTTTTTACTCCGGTCTCTGATTAAGATGATTCTTAATGCATTGTAAAGAATTCTTGAATCCCTAACCATTTTATTCACATCAAAAGTCATGAAAAATCCTCTAGCATGGGCTCTATTGTAACGCAAGTTTGGTGTAATAAGTAGTCCTCCTTTAAAATGAAATAGTATATCGGACATAACTTTTTCTCCCGAACTCGGATTGAGCTAACTCTTGCGGCATTGTAAAGAGAACTTGAAACCCTAACCAATATATTGAGATCAAAATTGGTGATTCATCTTCTAACAAGTTCGAAATGGTGATCTAACTTTGGAATAGTTGGCCATTCCCCTCCACTAGGAAAAAAATGTAATTTCCCATTCTTTAGTATTTCTGACATAACTTTTTACTCCGGTCTCTGATTAAGATGATTCTTGATGCATTGTAAAGAATTCTTGAATCCCTAACCATTTTATTCACATCAAAAGTCTTGAAAAATCCTCTAGCATGGGCTCTATTGTAACGCAAGTTTGGTGTAATAAGTAGTCCTCCTTTAAAATGAAATAGTATATCGGACATAACTTTTTCTCCCGAACCCGGATTGAGCTAACTCTTGCGGCATTGTAAAGAGAACTTGAAACCCTAACCAATATATTGAGATCAAAATTGGTGGTTCATCTTCTAACAAGTTCGAAATGGTGATCTAAGTTTGGTATAGTTGGCCATTCCCCTCCACTAGGAAAAAAAAGTAATTTCTCATTCTTTAGTATTTCTGACATAACTTTTTACTCCGGTCTCTGATTAAGATGATTCTTGATGCATTGTAAATAATTCTTGAATCCCTAACCATTTTATTCACATCAAAAGTCATGAAAAATCCTCTAGCATGGGCTCTATTGTAACGCAAGTTTGGTGTAATAAGTAGTCCTCCTTTAAAATGAAATAGTATATCGGACATAACTTTTTCTCCCGAACCCGGATTGAGCTAACTCTTGCGGCATTGTAAAGAGAACTTGAAACCCTACCCAATATATTGAGATCAAAATTGTTGATTCATCTTCTAACAAGTTCGAAATGGTGATCTAAGTTTGGTGTAGTTGGTCATTCCCCTCCACTAGGAAAATAATGTAATTTCCCATTCTTTAGTATTTCTGACATAACTTTTTACTCCGGTCTCTGATTAAGATGATTCTTAATGCATTGTAAAGAATTCTTGAATCCCTAACCATTTTATTCACATCAAAAGTCATGAAAAATCCTCTAGCATGGGCTCTATTGTAACGCAAGTTTGGTGTAATAAGTAGTCCTCCTTTAAAATGAAATAGTATATCGGACATAACTTTTTCTCCCGAACTCGGATTGAGCTAACTCTTGCGGCATTGTAAAGAGAACTTGAAACCCTAACCAATATATTGAGATCAAAATTGGTGATTCATCTTCTAACAAGTTCGAAATGGTGATCTAACTTTGGAATAGTTGGCCATTCCCCTCCACTAGGAAAAAAATGTAATTTCCCATTCTTTAGTATTTCTGACATAACTTTTTACTCCGGTCTCTGATTAAGATGATTCTTGATGCATTGTAAAGAATTCTTGAATCCCTAACCATTTTATTCACATCAAAAGTCTTGAAAAATCCTCTAGCATGGGCTCTATTGTAACGCAAGTTTGGTGTAATAAGTAGTCCTCCTTTAAAATGAAATAGTATATCGGACATAACTTTTTCTCCCGAACCCGGATTGAGCTAACTCTTGCGGCATTGTAAAGAGAACTTGAAACCCTAACCAATATATTGAGATCAAAATTGGTGGTTCATCTTCTAACAAGTTCGAAATGGTGATCTAAGTTTGGTATAGTTGGCCATTCCCCTCCACTAGGAAAAAAAAGTAATTTCTCATTCTTTAGTATTTCTGACATAACTTTTTACTCCGGTCTCTGATTAAGATGATTCTTGATGCATTGTAAATAATTCTTGAATCCCTAACCATTTTATTCACATCAAAAGTCATGAAAAATCCTCTAGCATGGGCTCTATTGTAACGCAAGTTTGGTGTAATAAGTAGTCCTCCTTTAAAATGAAATAGTATATCGGACATAACTTTTTCTCCCGAACCCGGATTGAGCTAACTCTTGCGGCATTGTAAAGAGAACTTGAAACCCTACCCAATATATTGAGATCAAAATTGTTGATTCATCTTCTAACAAGTTCGAATGGTGATCTAAGTTTGGTGTAGTTGGTCATTCCCCTCCACTAGGAAAATAATGTAATTTCCCATTCTTTAGTATTTCTGACATAACTTTTTACTCCGGTCTCTGATTAAGATGATTCTTAATGCATTGTAAAGAATTCTTGAATCCCTAACCATTTTATTCACATCAAAAGTCATGAAAAATCCTCTAGCATGGGCTCTATTGTAACGTAAGTTTGGTGTAATAAGTAGTCCTCCTTTAAAATGAAATAGTATATCGGACATAACTTTTTCTCCCGAACTCGGATTGAGCTAACTCTTGCGGCATTGTAAAGAGAACTTGAAACCCTAACCAATATATTGAGATCAAAATTGGTGATTCATCTTCTAACAAGTTCGAAATGGTGATCTAACTTTGGAATAGTTGGCCATTCCCCTCCACTAGGAAAAAAAAGTAATTTCCCATTCTTTAGTATTTCTGACATAACTTTTTACTCCGGTCTCTGATTAAGATGATTCTTGATGCATTGTAAAGAATTCTTGAATCACTAACCATTTTATTCACATCAAAAGTCTTGAAAAATCCTCTAGCATGGGCTCTATTGTAACGCAAGTTTGGTGTAATAAGTAGTCCTCCTTTAAAATGAAATAGTATATCGGACATAACTTTTTCTCCCGAACCCGGATTGAGCTAACTCTTGCGGCATTGTAAAGAGAACTTGAAACCCTAACCAATATATTGAGATCAAAATTGGTGATTCATCTTCTAACAAGTTCGAAATGGTGATCTAAGTTTGGTATAGTTGGTCATTCCCCTCCACTAGGAAAAAAAAGTAATTTCCCATTCTTTAGTATTTCTGACATAACTTTTTACTCCGGTCTCTGATTAAGATGATTCTTGATGCATTGTAAAGAATTCTTGAATCCCTAACCATTTTATTCACATCAAAAGTCTTGAAAAATCCTCTAGCATGGGCTCTATTGTAACGCAAGTTTGGTGTAATAAGTAGTCCTCCTTTAAAATGAAATAGTATATCGGACATAACTTTTTCTCCCGAACTCGGATTGAGCTAACTCTTGCGGCATTGTAAAGAGAACTTGAAACCCTAACCAATATATTGAGATCAAAATTGGTGATTGATCTTCTAACAAGTTCGAAATGGTGATCTAAGTTTGCTATAGTTGGCCATTCCCCTCCACTAGGAAAAAAAAGTAATTTCCCATTCTTTAGTATTTCTGACATAACTTTTTACTCCGGTCTCTGATTAAGATGATTCTTGATGCATTGTAAATAATTCTTGAATCCCTAACCATTTTATTCACATCAAAAGTCATGAAAAATCCTCTAGCATGGGCTCTATTGTAACGCAAGTTTGGTGTAATAAGTAGTCCTCCTTTAAAATGAAATAGTATATCGGACATAACTTTTTCTCCCGAACCCGGATTGAGCTAACTCTTGCGGCATTGTAAAGAGAACTTGAAACCCTAACCAATATATTCGGATCAAAATTGGTGATTCATCTTCTAACAAGTTCGAAATGGTGATCTAAGTTTGGTGTAGTTGGCCATTCCCCTCCACTAGGAAAAAAAAGTAATTTCCCATTCTTTAGTATTTCTGACATAACTTTTTACTCCGGTCTCTGATTAAGATGATTCTTGATGCATTGTAAAGAATTCTTGAATCCCTAACCATTTTATTCACATCAAAATTCTTGAAAAATCCTCTAGCATGGGCTCTATTGTAACGCAAGTTTGGTGTAATAAGTAGTCCTCCTTTAAAATGAAATAGTATATCGGACATAACTTTTTCTCCCGAACCCGGATTGAGCTAACTCTTGCGGCATTGTAAAGAGAACTTGAAACCCTAACCAATATATTGAGATCAAAATTGGTGGTTCATCTTCTAACAAGTTCGAAATGGTGATCTAAGTTTGGTATAGTTGGCCATTCCCCTCCACTAGGAAAAAAAAGTAATTTCTCATTCTTTAGTATTTCTGACATAACTTTTTACTCCGGTCTCTGATTAAGATGATTCTTGATGCATTGTAAATAATTCTTGAATCCCTAACCATTTTATTCACATCAAAAGTCATGAAAAATCCTCTAGCATGGGCTCTATTGTAACGCAAGTTTGGTGTAATAAGTAGTCCTCCTTTAAAATGAAATAGTATATCGGACATAACTTTTTCTCCCGAACCCGGATTGAGCTAACTCTTGCGGCATTGTAAAGAGAACTTGAAACCCTACCCAATATATTGAGATCAAAATTGTTGATTCATCTTCTAACAAGTTCGAAATGGTGATCTAAGTTTGGTGTAGTTGGTCATTCCCCTCCACTAGGAAAATAATGTAATTTCCCATTCTTTAGTATTTCTGACATAACTTTTTACTCCGGTCTCTGATTAAGATGATTCTTAATGCATTGTAAAGAATTCTTGAATCCCTAACCATTTTATTCACATCAAAAGTCATGAAAAATCCTCTAGCATGGGCTCTATTGTAACGCAAGTTTGGTGTAATAAGTAGTCCTCCTTTAAAATGAAATAGTATATCGGACATAACTTTTTCTCCCGAACTCGGATTGAGCTAACTCTTGCGGCATTGTAAAGAGAACTTGAAACCCTAACCAATATATTGAGATCAAAATTGGTGATTCATCTTCTAACAAGTTCGAAATGGTGATCTAACTTTGGAATAGTTGGCCATTCCCCTCCACTAGGAAAAAAAAGTAATTTCCCATTCTTTAGTATTTCTGACATAACTTTTTACTCCGGTCTCTGATTAAGATGATTCTTGATGCATTGTAAAGAATTCTTGAATCCCTAACCATTTTATTCACATCAAAAGTCATGAAAAATCCTCTAGCATGGGCTCTATTGTAACGCAAGTTTGGTGTAATAAGTAGTCCTCCTTTAAAATGAAATAGTATATCGGACATAACTTTTTCTCCCGAACTCGGATTGAGCTAACTCTTGCGGCATTGTAAAGAGAACTTGAAACCCTAACCAATATATTGAGATCAAAATTGGTGATTCATCTTCTAACAAGTTCGAAATGGTGATCTAACTTTGGAATAGTTGGCCATTCCCCTCCACTAGGAAAAAAAAGTAATTTCCCATTCTTTAGTATTTCTGACATAACTTTTTACTCCGGTCTCTGATTAAGATGATTCTTGATGCATTGTAAAGAATTCTTGAATCCCTAACCATTTTATTCACATCAAAAGTCTTGAAAAATCCTCTAGCATGGGCTCTATTGTAACGCAAGTTTGGTGTAATAAGTAGTCCTCCTTTAAAATGAAATAGTATATCGGACATAACTTTTTCTCCCGAACCCGGATTGAGCTAACTCTTGCGGCATTGTAAAGAGAACTTGAAACCCTAACCAATATATTGAGATCAAAATTGGTGATTCATCTTCTAACAAGTTCGAAATGGTGATCTAAGTTTGGTATAGTTGGTCATTCCCCTCCACTAGGAAAAAAAAGTAATTTCCCATTCTTTAGTATTTCTGACATAACTTTTTACTCCGGTCTCTGATTAAGATGATTCTTGATGCATTGTAAAGAATTCTTGAATCCCTAACCATTTTATTCACATCAAAAGTCTTGAAAAATCCTCTAGCATGGGCTCTATTGTAACGCAAGTTTGGTGTAATAAGTAGTCCTCCTTTAAAATGAAATAGTATATCGGACATAACTTTTTCTCCCGAACCCGGATTGAGCTAACTCTTGCGGCATTGTAAAGAGAACTTGAAACCCTAACCAATATATTGAGATCAAAATTGGTGATTCATCTTCTAACAAGTTCGAAATGGTGATCTAAGTTTGGTATAGTTGGTCATTCCCCTCCACTAGGAAAAAAAAGTAATTTCCCATTCTTTAGTATTTCTGACATAACTTTTTACTCCGGTCTCTGATTAAGATGATTCTTAATGCATTGTAAAGAATTCTTGAATCCCTAACCATTTTATTCACATCAAAAGTCATGAAAAATCCTCTAGCATGGGCTCTATTGTAACGCAAGTTTGGTGTAATAAGTAGTCCTCCTTTAAAATGAAATAGTATATCGGACATAACTTTTTCTCCCGAACCCGGATTGAGCTAACTCTTGCGGCATTGTAAAGAGAACTTGAAACCCTAACCAATATATTGAGATCAAAACTGGTGATTCATCTTCTAACAAGTTCGAAATGGTGATCTAAGTTTGGTATAGTTGGCCATTCCCCTCCACTAGGAAAAAAATGTAATTTCCCATTCTTTAGTATTTCTGACATAACTTTTTACTCCGGTCTCTGATTAAGATGATTCTTGCTGCATTGTAAAGAATTCTTGAATCCCTAACCATTTTATTCACATCAAAAGTCATGAAAAATCCTCTAGCATGGGCTCTATTGTAACGCAAGTTTGGTGTAATAAGTAGTCCTCCTTTAAAATGAAATAGTATATCGGACATAACTTTTTCTCCCGAACCCGGATTGAGCTAACTCTTGCGGCATTGTAAAGAGAACTTGAAACCCTACCCAATATATTGAGATCAAAATTGGTGATTCATCTTCTAACAAGTTCGAAATGGTGATCTAAGTTTGGTATAGTTGGCCATTCCCCTCCACTAGGAAAAAAAAGTAATTTCCCATTCTTTAGTATTTCTGACATAACTTTTTACTCCGGTCTCTAATTAAGATGATTCTTGATGCATTGTAATGAATTCTTGAATCCCTAACCATTTTATTCACATGAAAAGTCATGAAAAATCCTCTAGCATTGGCTCTATTGTAACGCAAGTTTGGTGTAATAAGTAGTCATCCTTTAAAATGAAATAGTATATCGGACATAACTTTTTCTCCCGAACCCGGATTGAGCTAACTCTTGCGGCATTGTAAAGAGAACTTGAAACCCTAACCAATATATTAAGATCAAAATTGGTGATTGATCTTCTAACAAGTTCGAAATGGTGATCTAAGTTTGGTATAGTTGGCCATTCCCCTCCACTAGGAAAAAAATGTAATTTCCCATTCTTTAGTATTTCTGACATAACTTTTTACTCCGGTCTCTGATTAAGATGATTTTTGCTGCATTGTAAAGAATTCTTGAATCCCTAACCATTTTATACACATCAAAAATCATGAAAAATCCTCTAGCATGGGCTCTATTGTAACGCAAGTTTGGTGTAATAAGTAGTCCTCCTTTAAAATGAAATAGTATATCGGACATAACTTTTTCTCCCGAACTCGGATTGAGCTAACTCTTGCGGCATTGTAAAGAGAACTTGAAACCCTAACCAATATATTGAGATCAAAATTGGTGATTGATCTTCTAACAAGTTCGAAATGGTGATCTAAGTTTGCTATAGTTGGCCATTCCCCTCCACTAGGAAAAAAAAGTAATTTCCCATTCTTTAGTATTTCTGACATAACTTTTTACTCCGGTCTCTGATTAAGATGATTCTTGATGCATTGTAAATAATTCTTGAATCCCTAACCATTTTATTCACATCAAAAGTCATGAAAAATCCTCTAGCATGGGCTCTATTGTAACGCAAGTTTGGTGTAATAAGTAGTCCTCCTTTAAAATGAAATAGTATATCGGACATAACTTTTTCTCCCGAACCCGGATTGAGCTAACTCTTGCGGCATTGTAAAGAGAACTTGAAACCCTAACCAATATATTCGGATCAAAATTGGTGACTCATCTTCTAACAAGTTCGAAATGGTGATCTAAGTTTGGTGTAGTTGGCCATTCCCCTCCACTAGGAAAAAAAAGTAATTTCCCATTCTTTAGTATTTCTGACATAACTTTTTACTCCGGTCTCTGATTAAGATGATTCTTGATGCATTGTAAAGAATTCTTGAATCCCTAACCATTTTATTCACATCAAAATTCTTGAAAAATCCTCTAGCATGGGCTCTATTGTAACGCAAGTTTGGTGTAATAAGTAGTCCTCCTTTAAAATGAAATAGTATATCGGACATAACTTTTTCTCCCGAACCCGGATTGAGCTAACTCTTGCGGCATTGTAAAGAGAACTTGAAACCCTAACCAATATATTGAGATCAAAATTGGTGGTTCATCTTCTAACAAGTTCGAAATGGTGATCTAAGTTTGGTATAGTTGGCCATTCCCCTCCACTAGGAAAAAAAAGTAATTTCTCATTCTTTAGTATTTCTGACATAACTTTTTACTCCGGTCTCTGATTAAGATGATTCTTGATGCATTGTAAATAATTCTTGAATCCCTAACCATTTTATTCACATCAAAAGTCATGAAAAATCCTCTAGCATGGGCTCTATTGTAACGCAAGTTTGGTGTAATAAGTAGTCCTCCTTTAAAATGAAATAGTATATCGGACATAACTTTTTCTCCCGAACCCGGATTGAGCTAACTCTTGCGGCATTGTAAAGAGAACTTGAAACCCTACCCAATATATTGAGATCAAAATTGTTGATTCATCTTCTAACAAGTTCGAAATGGTGATCTAAGTTTGGTGTAGTTGGTCATTCCCCTCCACTAGGAAAATAATGTAATTTCCCATTCTTTAGTATTTCTGACATAACTTTTTACTCCGGTCTCTGATTAAGATGATTCTTAATGCATTGTAAAGAATTCTTGAATCCCTAACCATTTTATTCACATCAAAAGTCATGAAAAATCCTCTAGCATGGGCTCTATTGTAACGCAAGTTTGGTGTAATAAGTAGTCCTCCTTTAAAATGAAATAGTATATCGGACATAACTTTTTCTCCCGAACCCGGATTGAGCTAACTCTTGCGGCATTGTAAAGAGAACTTGAAACCCTAACCAATATATTGAGATCAAAATTGGTGATTCATCTTCTAACAAGTTCGAAATGGTGATCTAAGTTTGGTATAGTTGGCCATTCCCCTCCACTAGGAAAAAAAAGTAATTTCCCATTCTTTAGTATTTCTGACATAACTTTTTACTCCGGTCTCTGATTAAGATGATTCTTGATGCATTGTAAAGAATTCTTGAATCCCTAACCATTTTATTCACATCAAAATTCTTGAAAAATCCTCTAGCATGGGCTCTATTGTAACGCAAGTTTGGTGTAATAAGTAGTCCTCCTTTAAAATGAAATAGTATATCGGACATAACTTTTTCTCCCGAACTCGGATTGAGCTAACTCTTGCGGCATTGTAAAGAGAACTTGAAACCCTAACCAATATATTGAGATCAAAATTGGTGATTGATCTTCTAACAAGTTCGAAATGGTGATCTAAGTTTGCTATAGTTGGCCATTCCCCTCCACTAGGAAAAAAAAGTAATTTCCCATTCTTTAGTATTTCTGACATAACTTTTTACTCCGGTCTCTGATTAAGATGATTCTTGATGCATTGTAAATAATTCTTGAATCCCTAACCATTTTATTCACATCAAAAGTCATGAAAAATCCTCTAGCATGGGCTCTATTGTAACGCAAGTTTGGTGTAATAAGTAGTCCTCCTTTAAAATGAAATAGTATATCGGACATAACTTTTTCTCCCGAACCCGGATTGAGCTAACTCTTGCGGCATTGTAAAGAGAACTTGAAACCCTAACCAATATATTCGGATCAAAATTGGTGACTCATCTTCTAACAAGTTCGAAATGGTGATCTAAGTTTGGTGTAGTTGGCCATTCCCCTCCACTAGGAAAAAAAAGTAATTTCCCATTCTTTAGTATTTCTGACATAACTTTTTACTCCGGTCTCTGATTAAGATGATTCTTGATGCATTGTAAAGAATTCTTGAATCCCTAACCATTTTATTCACATCAAAATTCTTGAAAAATCCTCTAGCATGGGCTCTATTGTAACGCAAGTTTGGTGTAATAAGTAGTCCTCCTTTAAAATGAAATAGTATATCGGACATAACTTTTTCTCCCGAACCCGGATTGAGCTAACTCTTGCGGCATTGTAAAGAGAACTTGAAACCCTAACCAATATATTGAGATCAAAATTGGTGGTTCATCTTCTAACAAGTTCGAAATGGTGATCTAAGTTTGGTATAGTTGGCCATTCCCCTCCACTAGGAAAAAAAAGTAATTTCTCATTCTTTAGTATTTCTGACATAACTTTTTACTCCGGTCTCTGATTAAGATGATTCTTGATGCATTGTAAATAATTCTTGAATCCCTAACCATTTTATTCACATCAAAAGTCATGAAAAATCCTCTAGCATGGGCTCTATTGTAACGCAAGTTTGGTGTAATAAGTAGTCCTCCTTTAAAATGAAATAGTATATCGGACATAACTTTTTCTCCCGAACCCGGATTGAGCTAACTCTTGCGGCATTGTAAAGAGAACTTGAAACCCTACCCAATATATTGAGATCAAAATTGTTGATTCATCTTCTAACAAGTTCGAAATGGTGATCTAAGTTTGGTGTAGTTGGTCATTCCCCTCCACTAGGAAAATAATGTAATTTCCCATTCTTTAGTATTTCTGACATAACTTTTTACTCCGGTCTCTGATTAAGATGATTCTTAATGCATTGTAAAGAATTCTTGAATCCCTAACCATTTTATTCACATCAAAAGTCATGAAAAATCCTCTAGCATGGGCTCTATTGTAACGCAAGTTTGGTGTAATAAGTAGTCCTCCTTTAAAATGAAATAGTATATCGGACATAACTTTTTCTCCCGAACCCGGATTGAGCTAACTCTTGCGGCATTGTAAAGAGAACTTGAAACCCTAACCAATATATTGAGATCAAAATTGGTGATTCATCTTCTAACAAGTTCGAAATGGTGATCTAAGTTTGGTATAGTTGGCCATTCCCCTCCACTAGGAAAAAAAAGTAATTTCCCATTCTTTAGTATTTCTGACATAACTTTTTACTCCGGTCTCTGATTAAGATGATTCTTGATGCATTGTAAAGAATTCTTGAATCCCTAACCATTTTATTCACATCAAAATTCTTGGAAAATCCTCTAGCATGGGCTCTATTGTAACGCAAGTTTGGTGTAATAAGTAGTCCTCCTTTAAAATGAAATAGTATATCGGACATAACTTTTTCTCCCGAACCCGGATTGAGCTAACTCTTGCGGCATTGTAAAGAGAACTTGAAACCCTAACCAATATATTGAGATCAAAATTGGTGGTTCATCTTCTAACAAGTTCGAAATGGTGATCTAAGTTTGGTATAGTTGGCCATTCCCCTCCACTAGGAAAAAAAAGTAATTTCTCATTCTTTAGTATTTCTGACATAACTTTTTACTCCGGTCTCTGATTAAGATGATTCTTGATGCATTGTAAATAATTCTTGAATCCCTAACCATTTTATTCACATCAAAAGTCATGAAAAATCCTCTAGCATGGGCTCTATTGTAACGCAAGTTTGGTGTAATAAGTAGTCCTCCTTTAAAATGAAATAGTATATCGGACATAACTTTTTCTCCCGAACCCGGATTGAGCTAACTCTTGCGGCATTGTAAAGAGAACTTGAAACCCTACCCAATATATTGAGATCAAAATTGTTGATTCATCTTCTAACAAGTTCGAAATGGTGATCTAAGTTTGGTGTAGTTGGTCATTCCCCTCCACTAGGAAAATAATGTAATTTCCCATTCTTTAGTATTTCTGACATAACTTTTTACTCCGGTCTCTGATTAAGATGATTCTTAATGCATTGTAAAGAATTCTTGAATCCCTAACCATTTTATTCACATCAAAAGTCATGAAAAATCCTCTAGCATGGGCTCTATTGTAACGCAAGTTTGGTGTAATAAGTAGTCCTCCTTTAAAATGAAATAGTATATCGGACATAACTTTTTCTCCCGAACCCGGATTGAGCTAACTCTTGCGGCATTGTAAAGAGAACTTGAAACCCTAACCAATATATTGAGATCAAAATTGGTGATTCATCTTCTAACAAGTTCGAAATGGTGATCTAAGTTTGGTATAGTTGGCCATTCCCCTCCACTAGGAAAAAAAAGTAATTTCCCATTCTTTAGTATTTCTGACATAACTTTTTACTCCGGTCTCTGATTAAGATGATTCTTGATGCATTGTAAAGAATTCTTGAATCCCTAACCATTTTATTCACATCAAAAGTCATGAAAAATCCTCTAGCATGGGCTCTATTGTAACGCAAGTTTGGGGTAATAAGTAGTCCTCCTTTAAAATGAAATAGTATATCGGACATAACTTTTTCTCCCGAACTCGGATTGAGCAAACTCTTGCGGCATTGTAAAGAGAACTTGAAACCCTAACCAATATATTGAGATCAAAATTGGTGTTTCATCTTCTAACATGTTCGAAATGGTGATCTAAGTTTGGTATAGTTGGCCATTCCCCTCCACTAGGAAAAAAAAGTAATTTCCCATTCTTTAGTATTTCTGACATAACTTTTTACTCCGGTCTCTGATTAAGATGATTCTTAATGCATTGTAAAGAATTCTTGATTCCCTAACCATTTTATTCACATCAAAAGTCATGAAAAATCCTCTAGCATGGGCTCTATTGTAACGCAAGTTTGGTGTAATAAGTAGTCCTCCTTTAAAATGAAATAGTATATCGGACATAACTTTTTCTCTCGAACCCGGATTGAGCTAACTCTTGCGGCATTGTAAAGAGAACTTGAAACCCTAACCAATATATTGAGATCAAAATTGGTGATTCATCTTCTAACAAGTTCGAAATGGTGATCTAAGTTTGGTATAGTTGGCCATTCCCCTCCACTAGGAAAAAAATGTAATTTCCCATTCTTTAGTATTTCTGACATAACTTTTTACTCCGGTCTCTGATTAAGATGATTCTTGCTGCATTGTAAAGAATTCTTGAATCCCTAACCATTTTATTCACATCAAAAGTCATGAAAAATCCTCTAGCATGGGCTCTATTGTAACGCAAGTTTGGTGTAATAAGTAGTCCTCCTTTAAAATGAAATAGTATATCGAACATAAATTTTTCTCCCGAACCCGGATTGAGCTAACTCTTGCGGCATTGTAAAGAGAACTTGAAACCCTACCCAATATATTGAGATCAAAATTGGTGATTCATCTTCTAACAAGTTCGAAATGGTGATCTAAGTTTGGTATAGTTGGCCATTCCCCTCCACTAGGAAAAAAAAGTAATTTCCCATTCTTTAGTATTTCTGACATAACTTTTTACTCCGGTCTCTAATTAAGATGATTCTTGATGCATTGTAATGAATTCTTGAATCCCTGACCATTTTATTCACATGAAAAGTCATGAAAAATCCTCTAGCATTGGCTCTATTGTAACGCAAGTTTGGTGTAATAAGTAGTCCTCCTTTAAAATGAAATAGTATATCGGACATAACTTTTTCTCCCGAACCCGGATTGAGCTAACTCTTGCGGCATTGTAAAGAGAACTTGAAACCCTAACCAATATATTAAGATCAAAATTGGTGATTGATCTTCTAACAAGTTCGAAATGGTGATCTAAGTTTGGTATAGTTGGCCATTCCCCTCCACTAGGAAAAAAATGTAATTTCCCATTCTTTAGTATTTCTGACATAACTTTTTACTCCGGTCTCTGATTAAGATGATTTTTGCTGCATTGTAAAGAATTCTTGAATCCCTAACCATTTTATACACATCAAAATTCATGAAAAATCCTCTAGCATGGGCTCTATTGTAACACAAGTTTGGTGTAATAAGTAGTCCTCCTTTAAAATGAAATAGTATATCGGACATAACTTTTTCTCCCGAACTCGGATTGAGCTAACTCTTGCGGCATTGTAAAGAGAACTTGAAACCCTAACCAATATATTGAGATCAAAATTGGTGATTGATCTTCTAACAAGTTCGAAATGGTGATCTAAGTTTGGTATAGTTGGCCATTCCCCTCCACTAGGAAAAAAAAGTAATTTCCCATTCTTTAGTATTTCTGACATAACTTTTTACTCCGGTCTCTGATTAAGATGATTCTTGATGCATTGTAAATAATTCTTGAATCCCTAACCATTTTATTCACATCAAAAGTCATGAAAAATCCTCTAGCATGGGCTCTATTGTAACGCAAGTTTGGTGTAATAAGTAGTCCTCCTTTAAAATGAAATAGTATATCGGACATAACTTTTTCTCCCGAACCCGGATTGAGCTAACTCTTGCGGCATTGTAAAGAGAACTTGAAACCCTAACCAATATATTCGGATCAAAATTGGTGATTCATCTTCTAACAAGTTCGAAATGGTGATCTAAGTTTGGTGTAGTTGGCCATTCCCCTCCACTAGGAAAAAAAAGTAATTTCCCATTCTTTAGTATTTCTGACATAACTTTTTACTCCGGTCTCTGATTAAGATGATTCTTGATGCATTGTAAAGAATTCTTGAATCCCTAACCATTTTATTCACATCAAAATTCTTGAAAAATCATCTAGCATAGGCTCTATTGTAACGCAAGTTTGGTGTAATAAGTAGTCCTCCTTTAAAATGAAATAGTATATCGGACATAACTTTTTCTCCCGAACCCGGATTGAGCTAACTCTTGCGGCATTGTAAAGAGAACTTGAAACCCTAACCAATATATTGACATCAAAATTGGTGATTCATCTTCTAACAAGTTCGAAATGGTGATCTAAGTTTGGTATAGTTGGCCATTCCCCTCCACTAGGAAAAAAAAGTAATTTCTCATTCTTTAGTATTTCTGACATAACTTTTTACTCCGGTCTCTGATTAAGATGATTCTTGATGCATTGTAAAGAATTCTTGAATCCCTAACCATTTTATTCACATCAAAAGTCATGAAAAATCCTCTAGCATGGGCTCTATTGTAACGCAATTTTGGTGTAATAAGTAGTCCTCCTTTAAAATGAAATAGTATATCGGACATAACTTTTTCTCCCGAACCCGGATTGAGGAAACTCTTGCGGCATTGTAAAGAGAACTTGAAACCCTAACCAATATATTGGGATCAAAATTGGTGTTTCATCTTCTAACAAGTTCGAAATGGTGATCTAAGTTTGGTATAGTTGGCCATTCCCCTCCACTAGGAAAAAAAAGTAATTTCCCATTCTTTAGTATTTCTGACATAACTTTTTACTCCGGTCTCTGATTAAGATGATTCTTGATGCATTGTAAAGAATTCTTGAATCCCTAACCATTTTATTCACATCAAAAGTCACGAAAAATCCTCTAGCATGGGCTCTATTGTAACGCAAGTTTGGTGTAATAAGTAGTCCTCCTTTAAAATGAAATAGTATATCGGACATAACTTTTTCTCCCGAACTCGGATTGAGCTAACTCATGCGGCATTGTAAAGAGAACTTGAAACCCTAACCAATATATTGAGATCAAAATTGGTGATTCATCTTCTAACAAGTTCGAAATGGTGATCTAAATTTGGTATAGTTGGCCATTCCCCTCCACTAGGAAAAAAAAGTAATTTCCCATTCTTTAGTATTTCTGACATAACTTTTTACTCCGGTCTCTGATTAAGATGATTCTTGATGCATTGTAAAGAATTCTTGAATCCCTAACCATTTTATTCACATCAAAAGTCATGAAAAATCCTCTAGCATGGGCTCTATTGTAACGCAAGTTTGGTGTAATAAGTAGTCCTCCTTTAAAATGAAATAGTATATCGGACATAACTTTTTCTCCCGAACTCGGATTGAGCTAACTCTTGCGGCATTGTAAAGAGAACTTGAAACCCTAACCAATATATAGAGATCAAAATTGGTGATTCATCTTCTAACAAGTTCGAAATGGTGATCTAACTTTGGAATAGTTGGCCATTCCCCTCCACTAGGAAAAAAAAGTAATTTCTCATTCTTTAGTATTTCTGACATAACTTTTTACTCCGGTCTCTGATTAAGATGATTCTTGATGCATTGTAAAGAATTCTTGAATCCCTAACCATTTTATTCACATCAAAAGTCATGAAAAATCCTCTAGCATGGGCTCTATTGTAACGCAAGTTTGGTGTAATAAGTAGTCCTCCTTTAAAATGAAATAGTATATCGGACATAACTTTTTCTCCCGAACCCGGATTGAGGAAACTCTTGCGGCATTGTAAAGAGAACTTGAAACCCTAACCAATATATTGGGATCAAAATTGGTGTTTCATCTTCTAACAAGTTCGAAATGGTGATCTAAGTTTGGTATAGTTGGCCATTCCCCTCCACTAGGAAAAAAAAGTAATTTCCCATTCTTTAGTATTTCTGACATAACTTTTTACTCCGGTCTCTGATTAAGATGATTCTTGATGCATTGTAAAGAATTCTTGAATCCCTAACCATTTTATTCACATCAAAAGTCACGAAAAATCCTCTAGCATGGGCTCTATTGTAACGCAAGTTTGGTGTAATAAGTAGTCCTCCTTTAAAATGAAATAGTATATCGGACATAACTTTTTCTCCCGAACTCGGATTGAGCTAACTCATGCGGCATTGTAAAGAGAACTTGAAACCCTAACCAATATATTGAGATCAAAATTGGTGATTCATCTTCTAACAAGTTCGAAATGGTGATCTAAATTTGGTATAGTTGGCCATTCCCCTCCACTAGGAAAAAAAAGTAATTTCCCATTCTTTAGTATTTCTGACATAACTTTTTACTCCGGTCTCTGATTAAGATGATTCTTGATGCATTGTAAAGAATTCTTGAATCCCTAACCATTTTATTCACATCAAAAGTCATGAAAAATCCTCTAGCATGGGCTCTATTGTAACACAAGTTTGGTGTAATAAGTAGTCCTCCTTTAAAATGAAATAGTATATCGGACATAACTTTTTCTCCCGAACCCGGATTGAGCTAACTCTTGCGGCATTGTAAAGAGAACTTGAAACCCTAACCAATATATTGAGATCAAAATTGGTGATTCATCTTCTAACAAGTTCGAAATGGTGATCTAAGTTTGGTATAGTTGGTCATTCCCCTCCACTAGGAAAAAAAAGTAATTTCCCATTCTTTAGTATTTCTGACATAACTTTTTACTCCGGTCTCTGATTAAGATGATTCTTAATGCATTGTAAAGAATTCTTGAATCCCTAACCATTTTATTCACATCAAAAGTCATGAAAAATCCTCTAGCATGGGCTCTATTGTAACGCAAGTTTGGTGTAATAAGTAGTCCTCCTTTAAAATGAAATAGTATATCGGACATAACTTTTTCTCCCGAACCCGGATTGAGCTAACTCTTGCGGCATTGTAAAGAGAACTTGAAACCCTAACCAATATATTGAGATCAAAATTGGTGATTCATCTTCTAACAAGTTCGAAATGGTGATCTAAGTTTGGTATAGTTGGCCATTCCCCTCCACTAGGAAAAAAATGTAATTTCCCATTCTTTAGTATTTCTGACATAACTTTTTACTCCGGTCTCTGATTAAGATGATTCTTGATGCATTGTAAAGAATTCTTGAATCCCTAACCATTTTATTCACATCAAAAGTCACGAAAAATCCTCTAGCATGGGCTCTATTGTAACGCAAGTTTGGTGTAATAAGTAGTCCTCCTTTAAAATGAAATAGTATATCGGACATAACTTTTTCTCCCGAACTCGGATTGAGCTAACTCATGCGGCATTGTAAAGAGAACTTGAAACCCTAACCAATATATTGAGATCAAAATTGGTGATTCATCTTCTAACAAGTTCGAAATGGTGATCTAAGTTTGGTATAGTTGGCCATTCCCCTCCACTAGGAAAAAAAAGTAATTTCCCATTCTTTAGTATTTCTGACATAACTTTTTACTCCGGTCTCTGATTAAGATGATTCTTGATGCATTGTAAAGAATTCTTGAATCCCTAACCATTTTATTCACATCAAAAGTCATGAAAAATCCTCTAGCATGGGCTCTATTGTAACGCAAGTTTGGTGTAATAAGTAGTCCTCCTTTAAAATGAAATAGTATATCGGACATAACTTTTTCTCCCGAACTCGGATTGAGCTAACTCTTGCGGCATTGTAAAGAGAACTTGAAACCCTAACCAATATATTGAGATCAAAATTGGTGATTCATCTTCTAACAAGTTCGAAATGGTGATCTAACTTTGGAATAGTTGGCCATTCCCCTCCACTAGGAAAAAAAAGTAATTTCCCATTCTTTAGTATTTCTGACATATCTTTTTACTCCGGTCTCTGATTAAGATGATTCTTGATGCATTGTAAAGAATTCTTGAATCCCTAACCATTTTATTCACATCAAAAGTCTTGAAAAATCCTCTAGCATGGGCTCTATTGTAACGCAAGTTTGGTGTAATAAGTAGTCCTCCTTTAAAATGAAATAGTATATCGGACATAACTTTTTCTCCCGAACCCGGATTGAGCTAACTCTTGCGGCATTGTAAAGAGAACTTGAAACCCTAACCAATATATTCGGATCAAAATTGGTGATTCATCTTCTAACAAGTTCGAAATGGTGATCTAAGTTTGGTGTAGTTGGCCATTCCCCTCCACTAGGAAAAAAAAGTAATTTCCCATTCTTTAGTATTTCTGACATAACTTTTTACTCCGGTCTCTGATTAAGATGATTCTTGATGCATTGTAAAGAATTCTTGAATCCCTAACCATTTTATTCACATCAAAATTCTTGAAAAATCATCTAGCATAGGCTCTATTGTAACGCAAGTTTGGTGTAATAAATAGTCCTCCTTTAAAATGAAATAGTATATCGGACATAACTTTTTCTCCCGAACCCGGATTGAGCTAACTCTTGCGGCATTGTAAAGAGAACTTGAAACCCTAACCAATATATTGACATCAAAATTGGTGATTCATCTTCTAACAAGTTCGAAATGGTGATCTAAGTTTGGTATAGTTGGCCATTCCCCTCCACTAGGAAAAAAAAGTAATTTCTCATTCTTTAGTATTTCTGACATAACTTTTTACTCCGGTCTCTGATTAAGATGATTCTTGATGCATTGTAAAGAATTCTTGAATCCCTAACCATTTTATTCACATCAAAAGTCATGAAAAATCCTCTAGCATGGGCTCTATTGTAACGCAATTTTGGTGTAATAAGTAGTCCTCCTTTAAAATGAAATAGTATATCGGACATAACTTTTTCTCCCGAACCCGGATTGAGGAAACTCTTGCGGCATTGTAAAGAGAACTTGAAACCCTAACCAATATATTGGGATCAAAATTGGTGTTTCATCTTCTAACAAGTTCGAAATGGTGATCTAAGTTTGGTATAGTTGGCCATTCCCCTCCACTAGGAAAAAAAAGTAATTTCCCATTCTTTAGTATTTCTGACATAACTTTTTACTCCGGTCTCTGATTAAGATGATTCTTGATGCATTGTAAAGAATTCTTGAATCCCTAACCATTTTATTCACATCAAAAGTCACGAAAAATCCTCTAGCATGGGCTCTATTGTAACGCAAGTTTGGTGTAATAAGTAGTCCTCCTTTAAAATGAAATAGTATATCGGACATAACTTTTTCTCCCGAACTCGGATTGAGCTAACTCATGCGGCATTGTAAAGAGAACTTGAAACCCTAACCAATATATTGAGATCAAAATTGGTGATTCATCTTCTAACAAGTTCGAAATGGTGATCTAAATTTGGTATAGTTGGCCATTCCCCTCCACTAGGAAAAAAAAGTAATTTCCCATTCTTTAGTATTTCTGACATAACTTTTTACTCCGGTCTCTGATTAAGATGATTCTTGATGCATTGTAAAGAATTCTTGAATCCCTAACCATTTTATTCACATCAAAAGTCATGAAAAATCCTCTAGCATGGGCTCTATTGTAACGCAAGTTTGGTGTAATAAGTAGTCCTCCTTTAAAATGAAATAGTATATCGGACATAACTTTTTCTCCCGAACTCGGATTGAGCTAACTCTTGCGGCATTGTAAAGAGAACTTGAAACCCTAACCAATATATAGAGATCAAAATTGGTGATTCATCTTCTAACAAGTTCGAAATGGTGATCTAACTTTGGAATAGTTGGCCATTCCCCTCCACTAGGAAAAAAAAGTAATTTCTCATTCTTTAGTATTTCTGACATAACTTTTTACTCCGGTCTCTGATTAAGATGATTCTTGATGCATTGTAAAGAATTCTTGAATCCCTAACCATTTTATTCACATCAAAAGTCTTGAAAAATCCTCTAGCATGGGCTCTATTGTAACGCAAGTTTGGTGTAATAAGTAGTCCTCCTTTAAAATGAAATAGTATATCGGACATAACTTTTTCTCCCGAACCCGGATTGAGCTAACTCTTGCGGCATTGTAAAGAGAACTTGAAACCCTAACCAATATATTGGGATCAAAATTGGTGTTTCATCTTCTAACAAGTTCGAAATGGTGATCTAAGTTTGGTATAGTTGGCCATTCCCCTCCACTAGGAAAAAAAAGTAATTTCCCATTCTTTAGTATTTCTGACATAACTTTTTACTCCGGTCTCTGATTAAGATGATTCTTGATGCATTGTAAAGAATTCTTGAATCCCTAACCATTTTATTCACATCAAAAGTCACGAAAAATCCTCTAGCATGGGCTCTATTGTAACGCAAGTTTGGTGTAATAAGTAGTCCTCCTTTAAAATGAAATAGTATATCGGACATAACTTTTTCTCCCGAACTCGGATTGAGCTAACTCATGCGGCATTGTAAAGAGAACTTGAAACCCTAACCAATATATTGAGATCAAAATTGGTGATTCATCTTCTAACAAGTTCGAAATGGTGATCTAAATTTGGTATAGTTGGCCATTCCCCTCCACTAGGAAAAAAATGTAATTTCCCATTCTTTAGTATTTCTGACATAACTTTTTACTCCGGTCTCTGATTAAGATGATTCTTGATGCATTGTAAAGAATTCTTGAATCCCTAACCATTTTATTCACATCAAAAGTCATGAAAAATCCTCTAGCATGGGCTCTATTGTAACACAAGTTTGGTGTAATAAGTAGTCCTCCTTTAAAATGAAATAGTATATCGGACATAACTTTTTCTCCCGAACTCGGATTGAGCTAACTCTTGCGGCATTGTAAAGAGAACTTGAAACCCTAACCAATATATAGAGATCAAAATTGGTGATTCATCTTCTAACAAGTTCGAAATGGTGATCTAACTTTGGAATAGTTGGCCATTCCCCTCCACTAGGAAAAAAAAGTAATTTCCCATTCTTTAGTATTTCTGACATAACTTTTTACTCCGGTCTCTGATTAAGATGATTCTTGATGCATTGTAAAGAATTCTTGAATCCCTAACCATTTTATTCACATCAAAAGTCTTGAAAAATCCTCTAGCATGGGCTCTATTGTAACGCAAGTTTGGTGTAATAAGTAGTCCTCCTTTAAAATGAAATAGTATATCGGACATAACTTTTTCTCCCGAACCCGGATTGAGCTAACTCTTGCGGCATTGTAAAGAGAACTTGAAACCCTAACCAATATATTGAGATCAAAATTGGTGATTCATCTTCTAACAAGTTCGAAATGGTGATCTAAGTTTGGTATAGTTGGTCATTCCCCTCCACTAGGAAAAAAAAGTAATTTCCCATTCTTTAGTATTTCTGACATAACTTTTTACTCCGGTCTCTGATTAAGATGATTCTTAATGCATTGTAAAGAATTCTTGAATCCCTAACCATTTTATTCACATCAAAAGTCATGAAAAATCCTCTAGCATGGGCTCTATTGTAACGCAAGTTTGGTGTAATAAGTAGTCCTCCTTTAAAATGAAATAGTATATCGGACATAACTTTTTCTCCCGAACCCGGATTGAGCTAACTCTTGCGGCATTGTAAAGAGAACTTGAAACCCTAACCAATATATTGAGATCAAAATTGGTGATTCATCTTCTAACAAGTTCGAAATGGTGATCTAAGTTTGGTATAGTTGGCCATTCCCCTCCACTAGGAAAAAAATGTAATTTCCCATTCTTTAGTATTTCTGACATAACTTTTTACTCCGGTCTCTGATTAAGATGATTCTTGATGCATTGTAAAGAATTCTTGAATCCCTAACCATTTTATTCACATCAAAAGTCACGAAAAATCCTCTAGCATGGGCTCTATTGTAACGCAAGTTTGGTGTAATAAGTAGTCCTCCTTTAAAATGAAATAGTATATCGGACATAACTTTTTCTCCCGAACTCGGATTGAGCTAACTCATGCGGCATTGTAAAGAGAACTTGAAACCCTAACCAATATATTGAGATCAAAATTGGTGATTCATCTTCTAACAAGTTCGAAATGGTGATCTAAGTTTGGTATAGTTGGCCATTCCCCTCCACTAGGAAAAAAAAGTAATTTCCCATTCTTTAGTATTTCTGACATAACTTTTTACTCCGGTCTCTGATTAAGATGATTCTTGATGCATTGTAAAGAATTCTTGAATCCCTAACCATTTTATTCACATCAAAAGTCATGAAAAATCCTCTAGCATGGGCTCTATTGTAACGCAAGTTTGGTGTAATAAGTAGTCCTCCTTTAAAATGAAATAGTATATCGGACATAACTTTTTCTCCCGAACTCGGATTGAGCTAACTCTTGCGGCATTGTAAAGAGAACTTGAAACCCTAACCAATATATTGAGATCAAAATTGGTGATTCATCTTCTAACAAGTTCGAAATGGTGATCTAACTTTGGAATAGTTGGCCATTCCCCTCCACTAGGAAAAAAAAGTAATTTCCCATTCTTTAGTATTTCTGACATATCTTTTTACTCCGGTCTCTGATTAAGATGATTCTTGATGCATTGTAAAGAATTCTTGAATCCCTAACCATTTTATTCACATCAAAAGTCTTGAAAAATCCTCTAGCATGGGCTCTATTGTAACGCAAGTTTGGTGTAATAAGTAGTCCTCCTTTAAAATGAAATAGTATATCGGACATAACTTTTTCTCCCGAACCCGGATTGAGCTAACTCTTGCGGCATTGTAAAGAGAACTTGAAACCCTAACCAATATATTGAGATCAAAATTGGTGATTCATCTTCTAACAAGTTCGAAATGGTGATCTAAGTTTGGTATAGTTGGTCATTCCCCTCCACTAGGAAAAAAAAGTAATTTCCCATTCTTTAGTATTTCTGACATAACTTTTTACTCCGGTCTCTGATTAAGATGATTCTTAATGCATTGTAAAGAATTCTTGAATCCCTAACCATTTTATTCACATCAAAAGTCATGAAAAATCCTCTAGCATGGGCTCTATTGTAACGCAAGTTTGGTGTAATAAGTAGTCCTCCTTTAAAATGAAATAGTATATCGGACATAACTTTTTCTCTCGAACCCGGATTGAGCTAACTCTTGCGGCATTGTAAAGAGAACTTGAAACCCTAACCAATATATTGCGATCAAAATTGGTGATTCATCTTCTAACAAGTTCGAAATGGTGATCTAAGTTTGGTATAGTTGGCCATTCCCCTCCACTAGGAAAAAAATGTAATTTCCCATTCTTTAGTATTTCTGACATAACTTTTTACTCCGGTCTCTGATTAAGATGATTCTTGCTGCATTGTAAAGAATTCTTGAATCCCTAACCATTTTATTCACATCAAAAGTCATGAAAAATCCTCTAGCATGGGCTCTATTGTTACGCAAGTTTGGTGTAATAAGTAGTCCTCCTTTAAAATGAAATAGTATATCGCACATAAATTTTTCTCCCGAACCCGGATTGAGCTAACTCTTGCGGCATTGTAAAGAGAACTTGAAACCCTAACCAATATATTCGGATCAAAATTGGTGATTCATCTTCTAACAAGTTCGAAATGGTGATCTAAGTTTGGTGTAGTTGGCCATTCCCCTCCACTAGGAAAAAAAAGTAATTTCCCATTCTTTAGTATTTCTGACATAACTTTTTACTCCGGTCTCTGATTAAGATGATTCTTGATGCATTGTAAAGAATTCTTGAATCCCTAACCATTTTATTCACATCAAAATTCTTGAAAAATCCTCTAGCATGGGCTCTATTGTAACGCAAGTTTGGTGTAATAAGTAGTCCTCCTTTAAAATGAAATAGTATATCGGACATAACTTTTTCTCCCGAACCCGGATTGAGCTAACTCTTGCGGCATTGTAAAGAGAACTTGAAACCCTAACCAATATATTGACATCAAAATTGGTGATTCATCTTCTAACAAGTTCGAAATGGTGATCTAAGTTTGGTATAGTTGGCCATTCCCCTCCACTAGGAAAAAAAAGTAATTTCTCATTCTTTAGTATTTCTGACATAACTTTTTACTCCGGTCTCTGATTAAGATGATTCTTGATGCATTGTAAAGAATTCTTGAATCCCTAACCATTTTATTCACATCAAAAGTCATGAAAAATCCTCTAGCATGGGCTCTATTGTAACGCAAGTTTGGTGTAATAAGTAGTCCTCCTTTAAAATGAAATAGTATATCGGACATAACTTTTTCTCCCGAACCCGGATTGAGGAAACTCTTGCGGCATTGTAAAGAGAACTTGAAACTCTAACCAATATATTGGGATCAAAATTGGTGTTTCATCTTCTAACAAGTTCGAAATGGTGATCTAAGTTTGGTATAGTTGGCCATTCCCCTCCACTAGGAAAAAAAAGTAATTTCCCATTCTTTAGTATTTCTGACATAACTTTTTACTCCGGTCTCTGATTAAGATGATTCTTGATGCATTGTAAAGAATTCTTGAATCCCTAACCATTTTATTCACATCAAAAGTCACGAAAAATCCTCTAGCATGGGCTCTATTGTAACGCAAGTTTGGTGTAATAAGTAGTCCTCCTTTAAAATGAAATAGTATATCGGACATAACTTTTTCTCCCGAACTCGGATTGAGCTAACTCATGCGGCATTGTAAAGAGAACTTGAAACCCTAACCAATATATTGAGATCAAAATTGGTGATTCATCTTCTAACAAGTTCGAAATGGTGATCTAAATTTGGTATAGTTGGCCATTCCCCTCCACTAGGAAAAAAAAGTAATTTCCCATTCTTTAGTATTTCTGACATAACTTTTTACTCCGGTCTCTGATTAAGATGATTCTTGATGCATTGTAAAGAATTCTTGAATCCCTAACCATTTTATTCACATCAAAAGTCATGAAAAATCCTCTAGCATGGGCTCTATTGTAACGCAAGTTTGGTGTAATAAGTAGTCCTCCTTTAAAATGAAATAGTATATCGGACATAACTTTTTCTCCCGAACTCGGATTGAGCTAACTCTTGCGGCATTGTAAAGAGAACTTGAAACCCTAACCAATATATAGAGATCAAAATTGGTGATTCATCTTCTAACAAGTTCGAAATGGTGATCTAACTTTGGAATAGTTGGCCATTCCCCTCCACTAGGAAAAAAAAGTAATTTCTCATTCTTTAGTATTTCTGACATAACTTTTTACTCCGGTCTCTGATTAAGATGATTCTTGATGCATTGTAAAGAATTCTTGAATCCCTAACCATTTTATTCACATCAAAAGTCAAGAAAAATCCTCTAGCATGGGCTCTATTGTAACGCAAGTTTGGTGTAATAAGTAGTCCTCCTTTAAAATGAAATAGTATATCGGACATAACTTTTTCTCCCGAACCCGGATTGAGGAAACTCTTGCGGCATTGTAAAGAGAACTTGAAACCCTAACCAATATATTGGGATCAAAATTGGTGTTTCATCTTCTAACAAGTTCGAAATGGTGATCTAAGTTTGGTATAGTTGGCCATTCCCCTCCACTAGGAAAAAAAAGTAATTTCCCATTCTTTAGTATTTCTGACATAACTTTTTACTCCGGTCTCTGATTAAGATGATTCTTGATGCATTGTAAAGAATTCTTGAATCCCTAACCATTTTATTCACATCAAAAGTCACGAAAAATCCTCTAGCATGGGCTCTATTGTAACGCAAGTTTGGTGTAATAAGTAGTCCTCCTTTAAAATGAAATAGTATATCGGACATAACTTTTTCTCCCGAACTCGGATTGAGCTAACTCATGCGGCATTGTAAAGAGAACTTGAAACCCTAACCAATATATTGAGATCAAAATTGGTGATTCATCTTCTAACAAGTTCGAAATGGTGATCTAAATTTGGTATAGTTGGCCATTCCCCTCCACTAGGAAAAAAAAGTAATTTCCCATTCTTTAGTATTTCTGACATAACTTTTTACTCCGGTCTCTGATTAAGATGATTCTTGATGCATTGTAAAGAATTCTTGAATCCCTAACCATTTTATTCACATCAAAAGTCATGAAAAATCCTCTAGCATGGGCTCTATTGTAACACAAGTTTGGTGTAATAAGTAGTCCTCCTTTAAAATGAAATAGTATATCGGACATAACTTTTTCTCCCGAACTCGGATTGAGCTAACTCTTGCGGCATTGTAAAGAGAACTTGAAACCCTAACCAATATATAGAGATCAAAATTGGTGATTCATCTTCTAACAAGTTCGAAATGGTGATCTAACTTTGGAATAGTTGGCCATTCCCCTCCACTAGGAAAAAAAAGTAATTTCCCATTCTTTAGTATTTCTGACATAACTTTTTACTCCGGTCTCTGATTAAGATGATTCTTGATGCATTGTAAAGAATTCTTGAATCCCTAACCATTTTATTCACATCAAAAGTCTTGAAAAATCCTCTAGCATGGGCTCTATTGTAACGCAAGTTTGGTGTAATAAGTAGTCCTCCTTTAAAATGAAATAGTATATCGGACATAACTTTTTCTCCCGAACCCGGATTGAGCTAACTCTTGCGGCATTGTAAAGAGAACTTGAAACCCTAACCAATATATTGAGATCAAAATTGGTGATTCATCTTCTAACAAGTTCGAAATGGTGATCTAAGTTTGGTATAGTTGGTCATTCCCCTCCACTAGGAAAAAAAAGTAATTTCCCATTCTTTAGTATTTCTGACATAACTTTTTACTCCGGTCTCTGATTAAGATGATTCTTAATGCATTGTAAAGAATTCTTGAATCCCTAACCATTTTATTCACATCAAAAGTCATGAAAAATCCTCTAGCATGGGCTCTATTGTAACGCAAGTTTGGTGTAATAAGTAGTCCTCCTTTAAAATGAAATAGTATATCGGACATAACTTTTTCTCCCGAACCCGGATTGAGCTAACTCTTGCGGCATTGTAAAGAGAACTTGAAACCCTAACCAATATATTGAGATCAAAATTGGTGATTCATCTTCTAACAAGTTCGAAATGGTGATCTAAGTTTGGTATAGTTGGCCATTCCCCTCCACTAGGAAAAAAATGTAATTTCCCATTCTTTAGTATTTCTGACATAACTTTTTACTCCGGTCTCTGATTAAGATGATTCTTGATGCATTGTAAAGAATTCTTGAATCCCTAACCATTTTATTCACATCAAAAGTCACGAAAAATCCTCTAGCATGGGCTCTATTGTAACGCAAGTTTGGTGTAATAAGTAGTCCTCCTTTAAAATGAAATAGTATATCGGACATAACTTTTTCTCCCGAACTCGGATTGAGCTAACTCATGCGGCATTGTAAAGAGAACTTGAAACCCTAACCAATATATTGAGATCAAAATTGGTGATTCATCTTCTAACAAGTTCGAAATGGTGATCTAAGTTTGGTATAGTTGGCCATTCCCCTCCACTAGGAAAAAAAAGTAATTTCCCATTCTTTAGTATTTCTGACATAACTTTTTACTCCGGTCTCTGATTAAGATGATTCTTGATGCATTGTAAAGAATTCTTGAATCCCTAACCATTTTATTCACATCAAAAGTCATGAAAAATCCTCTAGCATGGGCTCTATTGTAACGCAAGTTTGGTGTAATAAGTAGTCCTCCTTTAAAATGAAATAGTATATCGGACATAACTTTTTCTCCCGAACTCGGATTGAGCTAACTCTTGCGGCATTGTAAAGAGAACTTGAAACCCTAACCAATATATTGAGATCAAAATTGGTGATTCATCTTCTAACAAGTTCGAAATGGTGATCTAACTTTGGAATAGTTGGCCATTCCCCTCCACTAGGAAAAAAAAGTAATTTCCCATTCTTTAGTATTTCTGACATATCTTTTTACTCCGGTCTCTGATTAAGATGATTCTTGATGCATTGTAAAGAATTCTTGAATCCCTAACCATTTTATTCACATCAAAAGTCTTGAAAAATCCTCTAGCATGGGCTCTATTGTAACGCAAGTTTGGTGTAATAAGTAGTCCTCCTTTAAAATGAAATAGTATATCGGACATAACTTTTTCTCCCGAACCCGGATTGAGCTAACTCTTGCGGCATTGTAAAGAGAACTTGAAACCCTAACCAATATATTGAGATCAAAATTGGTGATTCATCTTCTAACAAGTTCGAAATGGTGATCTAAGTTTGGTATAGTTGGTCATTCCCCTCCACTAGGAAAAAAAAGTAATTTCCCATTCTTTAGTATTTCTGACATAACCTTTTACTCCGGTCTCTGATTAAGATGATTCTTAATGCATTGTAAAGAATTCTTGAATCCCTAACCATTTTATTCACATCAAAAGTCATGAAAAATCCTCTAGCATGGGCTCTATTGTAACGCAAGTTTGGTGTAATAAGTAGTCCTCCTTTAAAATGAAATAGTATATCGGACATAACTTTTTCTCTCGAACCCGGATTGAGCTAACTCTTGCGGCATTGTAAAGAGAACTTGAAACCCTACCCAATATATTGAGATCAAAATTGGTGATTCATCTTCTAACAAGTTCGAAATGGTGATCTAAGTTTGGTATAGTTGGCCATTCCCCTCCACTAGGAAAAAAAAGTAGTTTCCCATTCTTTAGTATTTCTGACATAACTTTTTACTCCGGTCTCTAATTAAGATGATTCTTGATGCATTGTAATGAATTCTTGAATCCCTGACCATTTTATTCACATGAAAAGTCATGAAAAATCCTCTAGCATTGGCTCTATTGTAACGCAAGTTTGGTGTAATAAGTAGTCCTCCTTTAAAATGAAATAGTATATCAGACATAACTTTTTCTCCCGAACCCGGATTGAGCTAACTCTTGCGGCATTGTAAAGAGAACTTGAAACCCTAACCAATATATTTAGATCAAAATTGGTGATTGATCTTCTAACAAGTTCGAAATGGTGATCTAAGTTTGGTATAGTTGGCCATTCCCCTCCACTAGGAAAAAAATGTAATTTCCCATTCTTTAGTATTTCTGACATAACTTTTTACTCCGGTCTCTGATTAAGATGATTTTTGCTGCATTGTAAAGAATTCTTGAATCCCTAACCATTTTATACACATCAAAAGTCATGAAAAATCCTCTAGCATGGGCTCTATTGTAACACAAGTTTGGTGTAATAAGTAGTCCTCCTTTAAAATGAAATAGTATATCGGACATAACTTTTTCTCCCGAACTCGGATTGAGCTAACTCTTGCGGCATTGTAAAGAGAACTTGAAACCCTAACCAATATATTGAGATCAAAATTGGTGATTGATCTTCTAACAAGTTCGAAATGGTGATCTAAGTTTGGTATAGTTGGCCATTCCCCTCCACTAGGAAAAAAAAGTAATTTCCCATTCTTTAGTATTTCTGACATAACTTTTTACTCCGGTCTCTGATTAAGATGATTCTTGATGCATTGTAAATAATTCTTGAATCCCTAACCATTTTATTCACATCAAAAGTCATGAAAAATCCTCTAGCATGGGCTCTATTGTAACGCAAGTTTGGTGTAATAAGTAGTCCTCCTTTAAAATGAAATAGTATATCGGACATAACTTTTTCTCCCGAACCCGGATTGAGCTAACTCTTGCGGCATTGTAAAGAGAACTTGAAACCCTAACCAATATATTCGGATCAAAATTGGTGATTCATCTTCTAACAAGTTCGAAATGGTGATCTAAGTTTGGTGTAGTTGGCCATTCCCCTCCACTAGGAAAAAAAAGTAATTTCCCATTCTTTAGTATTTCTGACATAACTTTTTACTCCGGTCTCTGATTAAGATGATTCTTGATGCATTGTAAAGAATTCTTGAATCCCTAACCATTTTATTCACATCAAAATTCTTGAAAAATCCTCTAGCATAGGCTCTATTGTAACGCAAGTTTGGTGTAATAAGTAGTCCTCCTTTAAAATGAAATAGTATATCGGACATAACTTTTTCTCCCGAACCCGGATTGAGCTAACTCTTGCGGCATTGTAAAGAGAACTTGAAACCCTAACCAATATATTGACATCAAAATTGGTGATTCATCTTCTAACAAGTTCGAAATGGTGATCTAAGTTTGGTATAGTTGGCCATTCCCCTCCACTAGGAAAAAAAAGTAATTTCTCATTCTTTAGTATTTCTGACATAACTTTTTACTCCGGTCTCTGATTAAGATGATTCTTGATGCATTGTAAAGAATTCTTGAATCCCTAACCATTTTATTCACATCAAAAGTCATGAAAAATCCTCTAGCATGGGCTCTATTGTAACGCAATTTTGGTGTAATAAGTAGTCCTCCTTTAAAATGAAATAGTATATCGGACATAACTTTTTCTCCCGAACCCGGATTGAGGAAACTCTTGCGGCATTGTAAAGAGAACTTGAAACCCTAACCAATATATTGGGATCAAAATTGGTGTTTCATCTTCTAACAAGTTCGAAATGGTGATCTAAGTTTGGTATAGTTGGCCATTCCCCTCCACTAGGAAAAAAAAGTAATTTCCCATTCTTTAGTATTTCTGACATAACTTTTTACTCCGGTCTCTGATTAAGATGATTCTTGATGCATTGTAAAGAATTCTTGAATCCCTAACCATTTTATTCACATCAAAAGTCACGAAAAATCCTCTAGCATGGGCTCTATTGTAACGCAAGTTTGGTGTAATAAGTAGTCCTCCTTTAAAATGAAATAGTATATCGGACATAACTTTTTCTCCCGAACTCGGATTGAGCTAACTCATGCGGCATTGTAAAGAGAACTTGAAACCCTAACCAACATATTGAGATCAAAATTGGTGATTCATCTTCTAACAAGTTCGAAATGGTGATCTAAATTTGGTATAGTTGGCCATTCCCCTCCACTAGGAAAAAAAAGTAATTTCCCATTCTTTAGTATTTCTGACATAACTTTTTACTCCGGTCTCTGATTAAGATGATTCTTGATGCATTGTAAAGAATTCTTGAATCCCTAACCATTTTATTCACATCAAAAGTCATGAAAAATCCTCTAGCATGGGCTCTATTGTAACGCAAGTTTGGTGTAATAAGTAGTCCTCCTTTAAAATGAAATAGTATATCGGACATAACTTTTTCTCCCGAACTCGGATTGAGCTAACTCTTGCGGCATTGTAAAGAGAACTTGAAACCCTAACCAATATATAGAGATCAAAATTGGTGATTCATCTTCTAACAAGTTCGAAATGGTGATCTAACTTTGGAATAGTTGGCCATTCCCCTCCACTAGGAAAAAAAAGTAATTTCTCATTCTTTAGTATTTCTGACATAACTTTTTACTCCGGTCTCTGATTAAGATGATTCTTGATGCATTGTAAAGAATTCTTGAATCCCTAACCATTTTATTCACATCAAAAGTCATGAAAAATCCTCTAGCATGGGCTCTATTGTAACGCAAGTTTGGTGTAATAAGTAGTCCTCCTTTAAAATGAAATAGTATATCGGACATAACTTTTTCTCCCGAACCCGGATTGAGGAAACTCTTGCGGCATTGTAAAGAGAACTTGAAACCCTAACCAATATATTGGGATCAAAATTGGTGTTTCATCTTCTAACAAGTTCGAAATGGTGATCTAAGTTTGGTATAGTTGGCCATTCCCCTCCACTAGGAAAAAAAAGTAATTTCCCATTCTTTAGTATTTCTGACATAACTTTTTACTCCGGTCTCTGATTAAGGTGATTCTTGATGCATTGTAAAGAATTCTTGAATCCCTAACCATTTTATTCACATCAAAAGTCACGAAAAATCCTCTAGCATGGGCTCTATTGTAACGCAAGTTTGGTGTAATAAGTAGTCCTCCTTTAAAATGAAATAGTATATCGGACATAACTTTTTCTCCCGAACTCGGATTGAGCTAACTCATGCGGCATTGTAAAGAGAACTTGAAACCCTAACCAATATATTGAGATCAAAATTGGTGATTCATCTTCTAACAAGTTCGAAATGGTGATCTAAATTTGGTATAGTTGGCCATTCCCCTCCACTAGGAAAAAAAAGTAATTTCCCATTCTTTAGTATTTCTGACATAACTTTTTACTCCGGTCTCTGATTAAGATGATTCTTGATGCATTGTAAAGAATTCTTGAATCCCTAACCATTTTATTCACATCAAAAGTCATGAAAAATCCTCTAGCATGGGCTCTATTGTAACACAAGTTTGGTGTAATAAGTAGTCCTCCTTTAAAATGAAATAGTATATCGGACATAACTTTTTCTCCCGAACTCGGATTGAGCTAACTCTTGCGGCATTGTAAAGAGAACTTGAAACCCTAACCAATATATAGAGATCAAAATTGGTGATTCATCTTCTAACAAGTTCGAAATGGTGATCTAACTTTGGAATAGTTGGCCATTCCCCTCCACTAGGAAAAAAAAGTAATTTCCCATTCTTTAGTATTTCTGACATAACTTTTTACTCCGGTCTCTGATTAAGATGATTCTTGATGCATTGTAAAGAATTCTTGAATCCCTAACCATTTTATTCACATCAAAAGTCTTGAAAAATCCTCTAGCATGGGCTCTATTGTAACGCAAGTTTGGTGTAATAAGTAGTCCTCCTTTAAAATGAAATAGTATATCGGACATAACTTTTTCTCCCGAACCCGGATTGAGGAAACTCTTGCGGCATTGTAAAGAGAACTTGAAACCCTAACCAATATATTGGGATCAAAATTGGTGTTTCATCTTCTAACAAGTTCGAAATGGTGATCTAAGTTTGGTTTAGTTGGCCATTCCCCTCCACTAGGAAAAAAAAGTAATTTCCCATTCTTTAGTATTTCTGACATAACTTTTTACTCCGGTCTCTGATTAAGATGATTCTTGATGCATTGTAAAGAATTCTTGAATCCCTAACCATTTTATTCACATCAAAAGTCACGAAAAATCCTCTAGCATGGGCTCTATTGTAACGCAAGTTTGGTGTAATAAGTAGTCCTCCTTTAAAATGAAATAGTATATCGGACATAACTTTTTCTCCCGAACTCGGATTGAGCTAACTCATGCGGCATTGTAAAGAGAACTTGAAACCCTAACCAACATATTGAGATCAAAATTGGTGATTCATCTTCTAACAAGTTCGAAATGGTGATCTAAATTTGGTATAGTTGGCCATTCCCCTCCACTAGGAAAAAAAAGTAATTTCCCATTCTTTAGTATTTCTGACATAACTTTTTACTCCGGTCTCTGATTAAGATGATTCTTGATGCATTGTAAAGAATTCTTGAATCCCTAACCATTTTATTCACATCAAAAGTCATGAAAAATCCTCTAGCATGGGCTCTATTGTAACGCAAGTTTGGTGTAATAAGTAGTCCTCCTTTAAAATGAAATAGTATATCGGACATAACTTTTTCTCCCGAACCCGGATTGAGGAAACTCTTGCGGCATTGTAAAGAGAACTTGAAACCCTAACCAATATATTGGGATCAAAATTGGTGTTTCATCTTCTAACAAGTTCGAAATGGTGATCTAAGTTTGGTATAGTTGGCCATTCCCCTCCACTAGGAAAAAAAAGTAATTTCCCATTCTTTAGTATTTCTGACATAACTTTTTACTCCGGTCTCTGATTAAGATGATTCTTGATGCATTGTAAAGAATTCTTGAATCCCTAACCATTTTATTCACATCAAAAGTCACGAAAAATCCTCTAGCATGGGCTCTATTGTAACGCAAGTTTGGTGTAATAAGTAGTCCTCCTTTAAAATGAAATAGTATATCGGACATAACTTTTTCTCCCGAACTCGGATTGAGCTAACTCATGCGGCATTGTAAAGAGAACTTGAAACCCTAACCAATATATTGAGATCAAAATTGGTGATTCATCTTCTAACAAGTTCGAAATGGTGATCTAAATTTGGTATAGTTGGCCATTCCCCTCCACTAGGAAAAAAAAGTAATTTCCCATTCTTTAGTATTTCTGACATAACTTTTTACTCCGGTCTCTGATTAAGATGATTCTTGATGCATTGTAAAGAATTCTTGAATCCCTAACCATTTTATTCACATCAAAAGTCATGAAAAATCCTCTAGCATGGGCTCTATTGTAACACAAGTTTGGTGTAATAAGTAGTCCTCCTTTAAAATGAAATAGTATATCGGACATAACTTTTTCTCCCGAACTCGGATTGAGCTAACTCTTGCGGCATTGTAAAGAGAACTTGAAACCCTAACCAATATAGAGAGATCAAAATTGGTGATTCATCTTCTAACAAGTTCGAAATGGTGATCTAACTTTGGAATAGTTGGCCATTCCCCTCCACTAGGAAAAAAAAGTAATTTCCCATTCTTTAGTATTTCTGACATAACTTTTTACTCCGGTCTCTGATTAAGATGATTCTTGATGCATTGTAAAGAATTCTTGAATCCCTAACCATTTTATTCACATCAAAAGTCTTGAAAAATCCTCTAGCATGGGCTCTATTGTAACGCAAGTTTGGTGTAATAAGTAGTCCTCCTTTAAAATGAAATAGTATATCGGACATAACTTTTTCTCCCGAACCCGGATTGAGCTAACTCTTGCGGCATTGTAAAGAGAACTTGAAACCCTAACCAATATATTCAGATCAAAATTGGTGATTCATCTTCTAACAAGTTCGAAATGGTGATCTAAGTTTGGTATAGTTGGTCATTCCCCTCCACTAGGAAAAAAAAGTAATTTCCCATTCTTTAGTATTTCTGACATAACTTTTTACTCCGGTCTCTGATTAAGATGATTCTTAATGCATTGTAAAGAATTCTTGAATCCCTAACCATTTTATTCACATCAAAAGTCATGAAAAATCCTCTAGCATGGGCTCTATTGTAACGCAAGTTTGGTGTAATAAGTAGTCCTCCTTTAAAATGAAATAGTATATCGGACATAACTTTTTCTCCCGAACCCGGATTGAGCTAACTCTTGCGGCATTGTAAAGAGAACTTGAAACCCTAACCAATATATTGAGATCAAAATTGGTGATTCATCTTCTAACAAGTTCGAAATGGTGATCTAAATTTGGTATAGTTGGCCATTCCCCTCCACTAGCAAAAAAAAGTAATTTCCCATTCTTTAGTATTTCTGACATAACTTTTTACTCCGGTCTCTGATTAAGATGATTCTTGATGCATTGTAAAGAATTCTTGAATCCCTAACCATTTTATTCACATCAAAAGTCATGAAAAATCCTCTAGCATGGGCTCTATTGTAACACAAGTTTGGTGTAATAAGTAGTCCTCCTTTAAAATGAAATAGTATATCGGACATAACTTTTTCTCCCGAACTCGGATTGAGCTAACTCTTGCGGCATTGTAAAGAGAACTTGAAACCCTAACCAATATATAGAGATCAAAATTGGTGATTCATCTTCTAACAAGTTCGAAATGGTGATCTAACTTTGGAATAGTTGGCCATTCCCCTCCACTAGGAAAAAAAAGTAATTTCCCATTCTTTAGTATTTCTGACATAACTTTTTACTCCGGTCTCTGATTAAGATGATTCTTGATGCATTGTAAAGAATTCTTGAATCCCTAACCATTTTATTCACATCAAAAGTCTTGAAAAATCCTCTAGCATGGGCTCTATTGTAACGCAAGTTTGGTGTAATAAGTAGTCCTCCTTTAAAATGAAATAGTATATCGGACATAACTTTTTCTCCCGAACCCGGATTGAGCTAACTCTTGCGGCATTGTAAAGAGAACTTGAAACCCTAACCAATATATTGAGATCAAAATTGGTGATTCATCTTCTAACAAGTTCGAAATGGTGATCTAAGTTTGGTATAGTTGGCCATTCCCCTCCACTAGGAAAAAAAAGTAATTTCTCATTCTTTAGTATTTCTGACATAACTTTTTACTCCGGTCTCTGATTAAGATGATTCTTGATGCATTGTAAAGAATTCTTGAATCCCTAACCATTTTATTCACATCAAAAGTCATGAAAAATCCTCTAGCATGGGCTCTATTGTAACGCAATTTTGGTGTAATAAGTAGTCCTCCTTTAAAATGAAATAGTATATCGGACATAACTTTTTCTCCCGAACCCGGATTGAGGAAACTCTTGCGGCATTGTAAAGAGAACTTGAAACCCTAACCAATATATTGGGATCAAAATTGGTGTTTCATCTTCTAACAAGTTCGAAATGGTGATCTAAGTTTGGTATAGTTGGCCATTCCCCTCCACTAGGAAAAAAAAGTAATTTCCCATTCTTTAGTATTTCTGACATAACTTTTTACTCCGGTCTCTGATTAAGATGATTCTTGATGCATTGTAAAGAATTCTTGAATCCCTAACCATTTTATTCACATCAAAAGTCACGAAAAATCCTCTAGCATGGGCTCTATTGTAACGCAAGTTTGGTGTAATAAGTAGTCCTCCTTTAAAATGAAATAGTATATCGGACATAACTTTTTCTCCCGAACTCGGATTGAGCTAACTCATGCGGCATTGTAAAGAGAACTTGAAACCCTAACCAACATATTGAGATCAAAATTGGTGATTCATCTTCTAACAAGTTCGAAATGGTGATCTAAATTTGGTATAGTTGGCCATTCCCCTCCACTAGGAAAAAAAAGTAATTTCCCATTCTTTAGTATTTCTGACATAACTTTTTACTCCGGTCTCTGATTAAGATGATTCTTGATGCATTGTAAAGAATTCTTGAATCCCTAACCATTTTATTCACATCAAAAGTCATGAAAAATCCTCTAGCATGGGCTCTATTGTAACGCAAGTTTGGTGTAATAAGTAGTCCTCCTTTAAAATGAAATAGTATATCGGACATAACTTTTTCTCCCGAACTCGGATTGAGCTAACTCTTGCGGCATTGTAAAGAGAACTTGAAACCCTAACCAATATATAGAGATCAAAATTGGTGATTCATCTTCTAACAAGTTCGAAATGGTGATCTAACTTTGGAATAGTTGGCCATTCCCCTCCACTAGGAAAAAAAAGTAATTTCTCATTCTTTAGTATTTCTGACATAACTTTTTACTCCGGTCTCTGATTAAGATGATTCTTGATGCATTGTAAAGAATTCTTGAATCCCTAACCATTTTATTCACATCAAAAGTCATGAAAAATCCTCTAGCATGGGCTCTATTGTAACGCAAGTTTGGTGTAATAAGTAGTCCTCCTTTAAAATGAAATAGTATATCGGACATAACTTTTTCTCCCGAACCCGGATTGAGGAAACTCTTGCGGCATTGTAAAGAGAACTTGAAACCCTAACCAATATATTGGGATCAAAATTGGTGTTTCATCTTCTAACAAGTTCGAAATGGTGATCTAAGTTTGGTATAGTTGGCCATTCCCCTCCACTAGGAAAAAAAAGTAATTTCCCATTCTTTAGTATTTCTGACATAACTTTTTACTCCGGTCTCTGATTAAGATGATTCTTGATGCATTGTAAAGAATTCTTGAATCCCTAACCATTTTATTCACATCAAAAGTCACGAAAAATCCTCTAGCATGGGCTCTATTGTAACGCAAGTTTGGTGTAATAAGTAGTCCTCCTTTAAAATGAAATAGTATATCGGACATAACTTTTTCTCCCGAACTCGGATTGAGCTAACTCATGCGGCATTGTAAAGAGAACTTGAAACCCTAACCAATATATTGAGATCAAAATTGGTGATTCATCTTCTAACAAGTTCGAAATGGTGATCTAAATTTGGTATAGTTGGCCATTCCCCTCCACTAGGAAAAAAAAGTAATTTCCCATTCTTTAGTATTTCTGACATAACTTTTTACTCCGGTCTCTGATTAAGATGATTCTTGATGCATTGTAAAGAATTCTTGAATCCCTAACCATTTTATTCACATCAAAAGTCATGAAAAATCCTCTAGCATGGGCTCTATTGTAACACAAGTTTGGTGTAATAAGTAGTCCTCCTTTAAAATGAAATAGTATATCGGACATAACTTTTTCTCCCGAACTCGGATTGAGCTAACTCTTGCGGCATTGTAAAGAGAACTTGAAACCCTAACCAATATATAGAGATCAAAATTGGTGATTCATCTTCTAACAAGTTCGAAATGGTGATCTAACTTTGGAATAGTTGGCCATTCCCCTCCACTAGGAAAAAAAAGTAATTTCCCATTCTTTAGTATTTCTGACATAACTTTTTACTCCGGTCTCTGATTAAGATGATTCTTGATGCATTGTAAAGAATTCTTGAATCCCTAACCATTTTATTCACATCAAAAGTCTTGAAAAATCCTCTAGCATGGGCTCTATTGTAACGCAAGTTTGGTGTAATAAGTAGTCCTCCTTTAAAATGAAATAGTATATCGGACATAACTTTTTCTCCCGAACCCGGATTGAGCTAACTCTTGCGGCATTGTAAAGAGAACTTGAAACCCTAACCAATATATTGAGATCAAAATTGGTGATTCATCTTCTAACAAGTTCGAAATGGTGATCTAAGTTTGGTATAGTTGGTCATTCCCCTCCACTAGGAAAAAAAAGTAATTTCCCATTCTTTAGTATTTCTGACATAACTTTTTACTCCGGTCTCTGATTAAGATGATTCTTAATGCATTGTAAAGAATTCTTGAATCCCTAACCATTTTATTCACATCAAAAGTCATGAAAAATCCTCTAGCATGGGCTCTATTGTAACGCAAGTTTGGTGTAATAAGTAGTCCTCCTTTAAAATGAAATAGTATATCGGACATAACTTTTTCTCCCGAACCCGGATTGAGCTAACTCTTGCGGCATTGTAAAGAGAACTTGAAACCCTAACCAATATATTGAGATCAAAATTGGTGATTCATCTTCTAACAAGTTCGAAATGGTGATCTAAGTTTGGTATAGTTGGCCATTCCCCTCCACTAGGAAAAAAATGTAATTTCCCATTCTTTAGTATTTCTGACATAACTTTTTACTCCGGTCTCTGATTAAGATGATTCTTGCTGCATTGTAAAGAATTCTTGAATCCCTAACCATTTTATTCACATCAAAAGTCATGAAAAATCCTCTAGCATGGGCTCTATTGTAACGCAAGTTTGGTGTAATAAGTAGTCCTCCTTTAAAATGAAATAGTATATCGAACATAAATTTTTCTCCCGAACCCGGATTGAGCTAACTCTTGCGGCATTGTAAAGAGAACTTGAAACCCTACCCAATATATTGAGATCAAAATTGGTGATTCATCTTCTAACAAGTTCGAAATGGTGATCTAAGTTTGGTATAGTTGGCCATTCCCCTCCACTAGGAAAAAAAAGTAATTTCCCATTCTTTAGTATTTCTGACATTACTTTTTACTCCGGTCTCTAATTAAGATGATTCTTGATGCATTGTAATGAATTCTTGAATCCCTAACCATTTTATTCACATGAAAAGTCATGAAAAATCCTCTAGCATTGGCTCTATTGTAACGCAAGTTTGGTGTAATAAGTAGTCCTCCTTTAAAATGAAATAGTATATCGGACATAACTTTTTCTCCCGAACCCGGATTGAGCTAACTCTTGCGGCATTGTAAAGAGAACTTGAAACCCTAACCAATATATTAAGATCAAAATTGGTGATTGATCTTCTAACAAGTTCGAAATGGTGATCTAAGTTTGGTATAGTTGGCCATTCCCCTCCACTAGGAAAAAAATGTAATTTCCCATTCTTTAGTATTTCTGACATAACTTTTTACTCCGGTCTCTGATTAAGATGATTTTTGCTGCATTGTAAAGAATTCTTGAATCCCTAACCATTTTATAGACATCAAAAGTCATGAAAAATCCTCTAGCATGGGCTCCATTGTAACACAAGTTTGGTGTAATAAGTAGTCCTCCTTTAAAATGAAATAGTATATCGGACATAACTTTTTCTCCCGAACTCGGATTGAGCTAACTCTTGCGGCATTGTAAAGAGAACTTGAAACCCTAACCAATATATTGAGATCAAAATTGGTGATTGATCTTCTAACAAGTTCGAAATGGTGATCTAAGTTTGGTATAGTTGGCCATTCCCCTCCACTAGGAAAAAAAAGTAATTTCCCATTCTTTAGTATTTCTGACATAACTTTTTACTCCGGTCTCTGATTAAGATGATTCTTGATGCATTGTAAATAATTCTTGAATCCCTAACCATTTTATTCACATCAAAAGTCATGAAAAATCCTCTAGCATGGGCTCTATTGTAACGCAAGTTTGGTGTAATAAGTAGTCCTCCTTTAAAATGAAATAGTATATCGGACATAACTTTTTCTCCCGAACCCGGATTGAGCTAACTCTTGCGGCATTGTAAAGAGAACTTGAAACCCTAACCAATATATTCGGATCAAAATTGGTGATTCATCTTCTAACAAGTTCGAAATGGTGATCTAAGTTTGGTGTAGTTGGCCATTCCCCTCCACTAGGAAAAAAAAGTAATTTCCCATTCTTTAGTATTTCTGACATAACTTTTTACTCCGGTCTCTGATTAAGATGATTCTTGATGCATTGTAAAGAATTCTTGAATCCCTAACCATTTTATTCACATCAAAATTCTTGAAAAATCCTCTAGCATAGGCTCTATTGTAACGCAAGTTTGGTGTAATAAGTAGTCCTCCTTTAAAATGAAATAGTATATCGGACATAACTTTTTCTCCCGAACCCGGATTGAGCTAACTCTTGCGGCATTGTAAAGAGAACTTGAAACCCTAACCAATATATTGAGATCAAAATTGGTGATTCATCTTCTAACAAGTTCGAAATGGTGATCTAAGTTTGGTATAGTTGGCCATTCCCCTCCACTAGGAAAAAAAAGTAATTTCTCATTCTTTAGTATGTCTGACATAACTTTTTACTCCGGTCTCTGATTAAGATGATTCTTGATGCATTGTAAAGAATTCTTGAATCCCTAACCATTTTATTCACATCAAAAGTCATGAAAAATCCTCTAGCATGGGCTCTATTGTAACGCAAGTTTGGTGTAATAAGTAGTCCTCCTTTAAAATGAAATAGTATATCGGACATAACTTTTTCTCCCGAACCCGGATTGAGGAAACTCTTGCGGCATTGTAAAGAGAACTTGAAACCCTAACCAATATATTGGGATCAAAATTGGTGTTTCATCTTCTAACAAGTTCGAAATGGTGATCTAAGTTTGGTATAGTTGGCCATTCCCCTCCACTAGGAAAAAAAAGTAATTTCCCATTCTTTAGTATTTCTGACATAACTTTTTACTCCGGTCTCTGATTAAGATGATTCTTGATGCATTGTAAAGAATTCTTGAATCCCTAACCATTTTATTCACATCAAAAGTCATGAAAAATCCTCTAGCATGGGCTCTATTGTAACGCAAGTTTGGTGTAATAAGTAGTCCTCCTTTAAAATGAAATAGTATATCGGACATAACTTTTTCTCCCGAACCCGGATTGAGCTAACTCTTGCGGCATTGTAAAGAGAACTTGAAACCCTAACCAATATATTAGATCAAAATTGGTGATTCATCTTCTAACAAGTTCGAAATGGTGATCTAAGTTTGGTATAGTTGGCCATTCCCCTCCACTAGGAAAAAAAAGTAATTTCCCATTCTTTAGTATTTCTGACATAACTTTTTACTCCGGTCTCTGATTAAGATGATTTTTGCTGCATTGTAAATAATTCTTGAATCCCTAACCATTTTATTCACATCAAAAGTCATGAAAAATCCTCTAGCATGGGCTCTATTGTAACGCAAGTTTGGTGTAATAAGTAGTCCTCCTTTAAAATGAAATAGTATATCGGACATAACTTTTTCTCCCGAACCCGGATTGAGCTAACTCTTGCGGCATTGTAAAGAGAACTTGAAACCCTAACCAATATATTGAGATCAAAATTGGTGATTGATCTTCTAACAAGTTCGAAATGGTGATCTAAGTTTGGTATAGTTGGCCATTCCCCTCCACTAGGAAAAAAAAGTAATTTCCCATTCTTTAGTATTTCTGACATAACTTTTTACTCCGGTCTCTGATTAAGATGATTCTTGATGCATTGTAAAGAATTCTTGAATCCCTAACCATTTTATTCACATCAAAAGTCACGAAAAATCCTCTAGCATGGGCTCTATTGTAACGCAAGTTTGGTGTAATAAGTAGTCCTCCTTTAAAATGAAATAGTATATCGGACATAACTTTTTCTCCCGAACTCGGATTGAGCTAACTCATGCGGCATTGTAAAGAGAACTTGAAACCCTAACCAATATATTGAGATCAAAATTGGTGATTCATCTTCTAACAAGTTCGAAATGGTGATCTAAGTTTGGTATAGTTGGCCATTCCCCTCCACTAGGAAAAAAAAGTAATTTCCCATTCTTTAGTATTTCTGACATAACTTTTTACTCCGGTCTCTGATTAAGATGATTCTTGATGCATTGTAAAGAATTCTTGAATCCCTAACCATTTTATTCACATCAAAAGTCATGAAAAATCCTCTAGCATGGGCTCTATTGTAACGCAAGTTTGGTGTAATAAGTAGTCCTCCTTTAAAATGAAATAGTATATCGGACATAACTTTTTCTCCCGAACTCGGATTGAGCTAACTCTTGCGGCATTGTAAAGAGAACTTGAAACCCTAACCAATATATTGAGATCAAAATTGGTGATTCATCTTCTAACAAGTTCGAAATGGTGATCTAACTTTGGTATAGTTGGCCATTCCCCTCCACTAGGAAAAAAAAGTAATTTCCCATTCTTTAGTATTTCTGACATAACTTTTTACTCCGGTCTCTGATTAAGATGATTCTTGATGCATTGTAAAGAATTCTTGAATCCCTAACCATTTTATTCACATCAAAAGTCTTGAAAAATCCTCTAGCATGGGCTCTATTGTAACGCAAGTTTGGTGTAATAAGTAGTCCTCCTTTAAAATGAAATAGTATATCGGACATAACTTTTTCTCCCGAACCCGGATTGAGCTAACTCTTGCGGCATTGTAAAGAGAACTTGAAACCCTAACCAATATATTGAGATCAAAATTGGTGATTCATCTTCTAACAAGTTCGAAATGGTGATCTAAGTTTGGTATAGTTGGTCATTCCCCTCCACTAGGAAAAAAAAGTAATTTCCCATTCTTTAGTATTTCTGACATAACTTTTTACTCCGGTCTCTGATTAAGATGATTCTTGATGCATTGTAAAGAATTCTTGAATCCCTAACCATTTTATTCACATCAAAAGTCATGAAAAATCCTCTAGCATGGGCTCTATTGTAACGCAAGTTTGGTGTAATAAGTAGTCCTCCTTTAAAATGAAATAGTATATCGGACATAACTTTTTCTCCCGAACCCGGATTGAGCTAACTCTTGCGGCATTGTAAAGAGAACTTGAAACCCTAACCAATATATTGAGATCAAAATTGGTGATTCATCTTCTAACAAGTTCGAAATGGTGATCTAAGTTTGGTATAGTTGGCCATTCCCCTCCACTAGGAAAAAAAAGTAATTTCCCATTCTTTAGTATTTCTGACATAACTTTTTACTCCGGTCTCTGATTAAGATGATTCTTGATGCATTGTAAAGAATTCTTGAATCCCTAACCATTTTATTCACATCAAAAGTCATGAAAAATCCTCTAGCATGGGCTCTATTGTAACGCAAGTTTGGTGTAATAAGTAGTCCTCCTTTAAAATGAAATAGTATATCGGACATAACTTTTTCTCCCGAACCCGGATTGAGCTAACTCTTGCGGCATTGGAAAGAGAACTTGAAACCCTAACCAATATATTGAGATCAAAATTGGTGATTCATCTTCTAACAAGTACGAAATGGTGATCTAAGTTTGGTATAGTTGGTCATTCCCCTCCACTAGGAAAAAAAAGTAATTTCCCATTCTTTAGTATTTCTGACATAACTTTTTACTCCGGTCTCTGATTAAGATGATTCTTAATGCATTGTAAAGAATTCTTGAATCCCTAACCATTTTATTCACATCAAAAGTCATGAAAAATCCTCTAGCATGGGCTCTATTGTAACGCAAGTTTGGTGTAATAAGTAGTCCTCCTTTAAAATGAAATAGTATATCGGACATAACTTTTTCTCCCGAACCCGGATTGAGCTAACTCTTGCGGCATTGTAAAGAGAACTTGAAACCCTAACCAATATATTGAGATCAAAATTGGTGATTCATCTTCTAACAAGTTCGAAATTGTGATCTAAGTTTGGTATAGTTGGTCATTCCCCTCCACTAGGAAAAAAAAGTAATTTCCCATTCTTTAGTATTTCTGACATAACTTTTTACTCCGGTCTCTGATTTAGATGATTCTTAATGCATTGTAAAGAATTCTTGAATCCCTAACCATTTTATTCACATCAAAAGTCATGAAAAATCCTCAAGCATGGGCTCTATTGTAACGCAAGTTTGGTGTAATAAGTAGTCCTCCTTTAAAATGAAATAGTATATCGGACATAACTTTTTCTCCCGAACCCGGATTGAGCTAACTCTTGCGGCATTGTAAAGAGAACTTGAAACCCTAACCAATATATTGAGATCAAAATTGGTGATTCATCTTCTAACAAGTTCGAAATGGTGATCTAAGTTTGGTATAGTTGGCCATTCCCCTCCACTAGGAAAAAAATGTAATTTCCCATTCTTTAGTATTTCTGACATAACTTTTTACTCCGGTCTCTGATTAAGATGATTCTTGCTGCATTGTAAAGAATTCTTGAATCCCTAACCATTTTATTCACATCAAAAGTCACGAAAAATCCTCTAGCATGGGCTCTATTGTAACGCAAGTTTGGTGTAATAAGTAGTCCTCCTTTAAAATGAAATAGTATATCGGACATAACTTTTTCTCCCGAACTCGGATTGAGCTAACTCATGCGGCATTGTAAAGAGAACTTGAAACCCTAACCAATAAATTGAGATCAAAATTGGTGATTCATCTTCTAACAAGTTCGAAATGGTGATCTAAGTTTGGTATAGTTGGCCATTCCCCTCCACTAGGAAAAAAAAGTAATTTCCCATTCTTTAGTATTTCTGACATAACTTTTTACTCCGGTCTCTGATTAAGATGATTCTTGATGCATTGTAAAGAATTCTTGAATCCCTAACCATTTTATTCACATCAAAAGTCATGAAAAATCCTCTAGCATGGGCTCTATTGTAACGCAAGTTTGGTGTAATAAGTAGTCCTCCTTTAAAATGAAATAGTATATCGGACATAACTTTTTCTCCCGAACTCGGATTGAGCTAACTCTTGCGGCATTGTAAAGAGAACTTGAAACCCTAACCAATATATTGAGATCAAAATTGGTGATTGATCTTCTAACAAGTTCGAAATGGTGATCTAGGTTTGGTATAGTTGGCCATTCCCCTCCACTAGGAAAAAAAAGTAATTTCCCATTCTTTAGTATTTCTGACATAACTTTTTACTCCGGTCTCTGATTAAGATGATTCTTGATGCATTGTAAATAATTCTTGAATCCCTAACCATTTTATTCACATCAAAAGTCATGAAAAATCCTCTAGCATGGGCTCTATTGTAACGCAAGTTTGGTGTAATAAGTAGTCCTCCTTGAAAATGAAATAGTATATCGGACATAACTTTTTCTCCCGAACCCGGATTGAGCTAACTCTTGCGGCATTGTAAAGAGAACTTGAAACCCTAACCAATATATTCGGATCAAAATTGGTGATTCATCTTCTAACAAGTTCGAAATGGTGATCTAAGTTTGGTGTAGTTGGCCATTCCCCTCCACTAGGAAAAAAAAGTAATTTCCCATTCTTTAGTATTTCTGACATAACTTTTTACTCCGGTCTCTGATTAAGATGATTCTTGATGCATTGTAAAGAATTCTTGAATCCCTAACCATTTTATTCACATCAAAATTCTTGAAAAATCCTCTAGCATGGGCTCTATTGTAACGCAAGTTTGGTGTAATAAGTAGTCCTCCTTTAAAATGAAATAGTATATCGGACATAACTTTTTCTCCCGAACCCGGATTGAGCTAACTCTTGCGGCATTGTAAAGAGAACTTGAAACCCTAACCAATATATTGAGATCAAAATTGGTGATTCATCTTCTAACAAGTTCGAAATGGTGATCTAAGTTTGGTATAGTTGGCCATTCCCCTCCACTAGGAAAAAAAAGTAATTTCTCATTCTTTAGTATTTCTGACATAACTTTTTACTCCGGTCTCTGATTAAGATGATTCTTGATGCATTGTAAAGAATTCTTGAATCCCTAACCATTTTATTCACATCAAAAGTCATGAAAAATCCTCTAGCATGGGCTCTATTGTAACGCAAGTTTGGTGTAATAAGTAGTCCTCCTTTAAAATGAAATAGTATATCGGACATAACTTTTTCTCCCGAACTCGGATTGAGCTAACTCATGCGGCATTGTAAAGAGAACTTGAAACCCTAACCAATATATTGAGATCAAAATTGGTGATTCATCTTCTAACAAGTTCGAAATGGTGATCTAAGTTTGGTATAGTTGGCCATTCCCCTCCACTAGGAAAAAAAAGTAATTTCCCATTCTTTAGTATTTCTGACATAACTTTTTACTCCGGTCTCTGATTAAGATGATTCTTGATGCATTGTAAAGAATTCTTGAATCCCTAACCATTTTATTCACATCAAAAGTCATGAAAAATCCTCTAGCATGGGCTCTATTGTAACGCAAGTTTGGTGTAATAAGTAGTCCTCCTTTAAAATGAAATAGTATATCGGACATAACTTTTTCTCCCGAACTCGGATTGAGCTAACTCTTGCGGCATTGTAAAGAGAACTTGAAACCCTAACCAATATATTGAGATCAAAATTGGTGATTCATCTTCTAACAAGTTCGAAATGGTGATCTAAGTTTGGTATAGTTGGCCATTCCCCTCCACTAGGAAAAAAAAGTAATTTCCCATTCTTTAGTATTTCTGACATAACTTTTTACTCCGGTCTCTGATTAAGATGATTCTTGATGCATTGTAAAGAATTCTTGAATCCCTAACCATTTTATTCACATCAAAATTCTTGAAAAATCCTCTAGCATGGGCTCTATTGTAACGCAAGTTTGGTGTAATAAGTAGTCCTCCTTTAAAATGAAATAGTATATCGGACATAACTTTTTCTCCCGAACCCGGATTGAGCTAACTCTTGCGGCATTGTAAAGAGAACTTGAAACCCTAACCAATATATTGAGATCAAAATTGGTGATTCATCTTCTAACAAGTTCGAAATGGTGATCTAAGTTTGGTATAGTTGGCCATTCCCCTCCACTAGGAAAAAAAAGTAATTTCTCATTCTTTAGTATTTCTGACATAACTTTTTACTCCGGTCTCTGATTAAGATGATTCTTGATGCATTGTAAAGAATTCTTGAATCCCTAACCATTTTATTCACATCAAAAGTCATGAAAAATCCTCTAGCATGGGCTCTATTGTAACGCAAGTTTGGTGTAATAAGTAGTCCTCCTTTAAAATGAAATAGTATATCGGACATAACTTTTTCTCCCGAACTCGGATTGAGCTAACTCATGCGGCATTGTAAAGAGAACTTGAAACCCTAACCAATATATTCAGATCAAAATTGGTGATTCATCTTCTAACAAGTTCGAAATGGTGATCTAAGTTTGGTATAGTTGGCCATTCCCCTCCACTAGGAAAAAAAAGTAATTTCCCATTCTTTAGTATTTCTGACATAACTTTTTACTCCGGTCTCTGATTAAGATGATTCTTGATGCATTGTAAAGAATTCTTGAATCCCTAACCATTTTATTCACATCAAAATTCATGAAAAATCCTCTAGCATGGGCTCTATTGTAACGCAAGTTTGGTGTAATAAGTAGTCCTCCTTTAAAATGAAATAGTATATCGGACATAACTTTTTCTCCCGAACTCGGATTGAGCTAACTCTTGCGGCATTGTAAAGAGAACTTGAAACCCTAACCAATATATTGAGATCAAAATTGGTGATTCATCTTCTAACAAGTTCGAAATGGTGATCTAAGTTTGGTATAGTTGGCCATTCCCCTCCACTAGGAAAAAAAAGTAATTTCCCATTCTTTAGTATTTATGACATAACTTTTTACTCCGGTCTCTGATTAAGATGATTCTTGATGCATTGTAAAGAATTCTTGAATCCCTAACCATTTTATTCACATCAAAATTCTTGAAAAATCCTCTAGCATGGGCTCTATTGTAACGCAAGTTTGGTGTAATAAGTAGTCCTCCTTTAAAATGAAATAGTATATCGGACATAACTTTTTCTCCCGAACCCGGATTGAGCTAACTCTTGCGGCATTGTAAAGAGAACTTGAAACCCTAACCAATATATTGAGATCAAAATTGGTGATTCATCTTCTAACAAGTTCGAAATGGTGATCTAAGTTTGGTATAGTTGGCCATTCCCCTCCACTAGGAAAAAAAAGTAATTTCTCATTCTTTAGTATGTCTGACATAACTTTTTACTCCGGTCTCTGATTAAGATGATTCTTGATGCATTGTAAAGAATTCTTGAATCCCTAACCATTTTATTCACATCAAAAGTCATGAAAAATCCTCTAGCATGGGCTCTATTGTAACGCAAGTTTGGTGTAATAAGTAGTCCTCCTTTAAAATGAAATAGTATATCGGACATAACTTTCTCTCCCGAACTCGGATTGAGCTAACTCTTGCGGCATTGTAAAGAGAACTTGAAACCCTAACCAATATATTGAGATCAAAATTGGTGATTCATCTTCTAACAAGTTCGAAATGGTGATCTAAGTTTGGTATAGTTGGCCATTCCCCTCCACTAGGAAAAAAAAGTAATTTCCCTTTCTTTAGTATTTCTGACATAACTTTTTACTCCGGTCTCTGATTAAGATGATTCTTGATGCATTGTAAAGAATTCTTGAATCCCTAACCATTTTATTCACATCAAAAGTCATGAAAAATCCTCTAGCATGGGCTCTATTGTAACGCAAGTTTGGTGTAATAAGTAGTCCTCCTTTAAAATGAAATAGTATATCGGACATAACTTTCTCTCCCGAACTCGGATTGAGCTAACTCTTGCGGCATTGTAAAGAGAACTTGAAACCCTAACCAATATATTGAGATCAAAATTGGTGATTCATCTTCTAACAAGTTCGAAATGGTGATCTAAGTTTGGTATAGTTGGCCATTCCCCTCCACTAGGAAAAAAAAGTAATTTCCCATTCTTTAGTATTTCTGACATAACTTTTTACTCCGGTCTCTGATTAAGATGATTCTTGATGCATTGTAAAGAATTCTTGAATCCCTAACCATTTTATTCACATCAAAAGTCATGAAAAATCCTCTAGCATGGGCTCTATTGTAACGCAAGTTTGGTGTAATAAGTAGTCCTCCTTTAAAATGAAATAGTATATCGGACATAACTTTTTCTCCCGAACCCGGATTGAGCTAACTCTTGCGGCATTGTAAAGAGAACTTGAAACCCTAACCAATATATTGAGATCAAAATTGGTGATTCATCTTCTAACAAGTTCGAAATGGTGATCTAAGTTTGGTATAGTTGGCCATTCCCCTCCACTAGGAAAAAAAAGTAATTTCCCATTCTTTAGTATTTCTGACATAACTTTTTACTCCGGTCTCTGATTAAGACGATTCTTGATGCATTGTAAAGAATTCTTGAATCCCTAACCATTTTATTCACATCAAAAGTCATGAAAAATCCTCTAGCATGGGCTCTATTGTAACGCAAGTTTGGTGTAATAAGTAGTCCTCCTTTAAAATGAAATAGTATATCGGACATAACTTTTTCTCCCGAACCCGGATTGAGCTAACTCTTGCGGCATTGTAAAGAGAACTTGAAACCCTAACCAATATATTCAGATCAAAATTGGTGATTCATCTTCTAACAAGTTCGAAATGGTGATCTAAGTTTGGTATAGTTGGCCATTCCCCTCCACTAGGAAAAAAAAGTAATTTCTCATTCTTTAGTATTTCTGACATAACTTTTTACTCCGGTCTCTGATTAAGATGATTCTTGCTGCATTGTAAAGAATTCTTGAATCCCTAACCATTTTATTCACATCAAAAGTCATGAAAAATCCTCTAGCATGGGCTCTATTGTAACGCAAGTTTGGTGTAATAAGTAGTCCTCCTTTAAAATGAAATAGTATATCGGACATAACTTTTTCTCCCGAACTCGGATTGAGCTAACTCTTGCGGCATTGTAAAGAGAACTTGAAACCCTAACCAATATATTGAGATCAAAATTGGTGATTCATCTTCTAACAAGTTCGAAATGGTGATCTAAGTTTGGTATAGTTGGCCATTCCCCTCCACTAGGAAAAAAAAGTAATTTCCCATTCTTTAGTATTTCTGACATAACTTTTTACTCCGGTCTCTGATTAAGATGATTCTTGATGCATTGTAAAGAATTCTTGAATCCCTAACCATTTTATTCACATCAAAAGTCATGAAAAATCCTCTAGCATGGGCTCTATTGTAACGCAAGTTTGGTGTAATAAGTAGTCCTCCTTTAAAATGAAATAGTATATCGGACATAACTTTTTCTCCCGAACCCGGATTGAGCTAACTCTTGCGGCATTGTAAAGAGAACTTGAAACCCTAACCAATATATTCAGATCAAAATTGGTGATTCATCTTCTAACAAGTTCGAAAATGGTGATCTAAGTTTGGTATAGTTGGCCATTCCCCTCCACTAGGAAAAAAAAGTAATTTCGCATTCTTTAGTATTTCTGACATAACTTTTTACTCCGGTCTCTGATTAAGATGATTCTTGATGCATTGTAAAGAATTCTTGAATCCCTAACCATTTTATTCACATCAAAAGTCATGAAAAATCCTCTAGCATGGGCTTTATTGTAACGCAAGTTTTGTGTAATAAGTAGTCCTTCTTTAAAATGAATTAGTATATCGGACATAACTTTTTCTCCCGAACTCGGATTGAGCTAACTCTTGCGGCATTGTAAAGAGAACTTGAAACCCTAACCAATATATTGAGATCAAAATTGGTGATTCATCTTCTAACAAGTTCGAAATGGTGATCTAAGTTTGGTATAGTTGGCCATTCCCCTCCACTAGGAAAAAAAAGTAATTTCCCATTCTTTAGTATTTCTGACATAACTTTTTACTCCGGTCTCTGATTAAGATGATTCTTGATGCATTGTAAAGAATTCTTGAATCCCTAACCATTTTATTCACATCAAAAGTCATGAAAAATCCTCTAGCATGGGCTCTATTGTAACGCAAGTTTGGTGTAATAAGTAGTCCTCCTTTAAAATGAAATAGTATATCGGACATAACTTTTTCTCCCGAACTCGGATTGAGCTAACTCTTGCGGCATTGTAAAGAGAACTTGAAACCCTAACCAATATATTGAGATCAAAATTGGTGATTCATCTTCTAACAAGTTCAAAATGGTGATCTAAGTTTGGTATAGTTGGCCATTCCCCTCCACTAGGAAAAAAAAGTAATTTCCCATTCTTTAGTATTTCTGACATAACTTTTTACTCCGGTCTCTGATTAAGATGATTCTTGATGCATTGTAAAGAATTCTTGAATCCCTAACCATTTTATTCACATCAAAAGTCATGAAAAATCCTCTAGCATGGGCTCTATTGTAACGCAAGTTTGGTGTAATAAGTAGTCCTCCTTTAAAATGAAATAGTATATCGGACATAACTTTTTCTCCCGAACCCGGATTGAGCTAACTCTTGCGGCATTGTAAAGAGAACTTGAAACCCTAACCAATATATTCAGATCAAAATTGGTGATTCATCTTCTAACAAGTTCGAAATGGTGATCTAAGTTTGGTATAGTTGGCCATTCCCCTCCACTAGGAAAAAAAAGTAATTTCTCATTCTTTAGTATTTCTGACATAACTTTTTACTCCGGTCTCTGATTAAGATGATTCTTGCTGCATTGTAAAGAATTCTTGAATCCCTAACCATTTTATTCACATCAAAAGTCATGAAAAATCCTCTAGCATGGGCTCTATTGTAACGCAAGTTTGGTGTAATAAGTAGTCCTCCTTTAAAATGAAATAGTATATCGGACATAACTTTTTCTCCCGAACCCGGATTGAGCTAACTCTTGCGGCATTGTAAAGAGAACTTGAAACCCTAACCAATATATTGAGATCAAAATTGGTGATTCATCTTCTAACAAGTTCGAAATGGTGATCTAAGTTTGGTATAGTTGGCCATTCCCCTCCACTAGGAAAAAAAAGTAATTTCCCATTCTTTAGTATTTCTGACATAACTTTTTACTCCGGTCTCTGATTAAGATGATTCTTGATGCATTGTAAAGAATTCTTGAATCCCTAACCATTTTATTCACATCAAAAGTCATGAAAAATCCTCTAGCATGGGCTCTATTGTAACGCAAGTTTGGTGTAATAAGTAGTCCTCCTTTAAAATGAAATAGTATATCGGACATAACTTTTTCTCCCGAACCCGGATTGAGCTAACTCTTGCGGCATTGTAAAGAGAACTTGAAACCCTAACCGATATATTGAGATCAAAATTGGTGATTCATCTTCTAACAAGTTCGAAATGGTGATCTAAGTTTGGTATAGTTGGCCATTCCCCTCCACTAGGAAAAAAAAGTAATTTCCCTTTCTTTAGTATTTCTGACATAACTTTTTACTCCGGTCTCTGATTAAGATGATTCTTGCTGCATTGTAAAGAATTCTTGAATCCCTAACCATTTTATTCACATCAAAAGTCATGAAAAATCCTCTAGCATGGGCTCTATTGTAACGCAAGTTTGGTGTAATAAGTAGTCCTCCTTTAAAATGAAATAGTATATCGGACATAACTTTCTCTCCCGAACTCGGATTGAGCTAACTCTTGCGGCATTGTAAAGAGAACTTGAAACCCTAACCAATATATTGAGATCAAAATTGGTGATTCATCTTCTAACAAGTTCGAAATGGTGATCTAAATTTGGTATAGTTGGTCATTCCCCTCCACTAGGAAAAAAAAGTAATTTCCCTTTCTTTAGTATTTCTGACATAACTTTTTACTCCGGTCTCTGATTAAGATGATTCTTGATGCATTGTAAAGAATTCTTGAATCCCTAACCATTTTATTCACATCAAAAGTCATGAAAAATCCTCTAGCATGGGCTCTATTGTAACGCAAGTTTGGTGTAATAAGTAGTCCTCCTTTAAAATGAAATAGTATATCGGACATAACTTTCTCTCCCGAACTCGGATTGAGCTAACTCTTGCGGCATTGTAAAGAGAACTTGAAACCCTAACCAATATATTGAGATCAAAATTGGTGATTCATCTTCTAACAAGTTCGAAATGGTGATCTAAGTTTGGTATAGTTGGCCATTCCCCTCCACTAGGAAAAAAAAGTAATTTCCCATTCTTTAGTATTTCTGACATAACTTTTTACTCCGGTCTCTGATTAAGATGATTCTTGATGCATTGTAAAGAATTCTTGAATCCCTAACCATTTTATTCACATCAAAAGTCATGAAAAATCCTCTAGCATGGGCTCTATTGTAACGCAAGTTTGGTGTAATAAGTAGTCCTCCTTTAAAATGAAATAGTATATCGGACATAACTTTTTCTCCCGAACCCGGATTGAGCTAACTCTTGCGGCATTGTAAAGAGAACTTGAAACCCTAACCAATATATTGAGATCAAAATTGGTGATTCATCTTCTAACAAGTTCGAAATGGTGATCTAAGTTTGGTATAGTTGGCCATTCCCCTCCACTAGGAAAAAAAAGTAATTTCCCATTCTTTAGTATTTCTGACATAACTTTTTACTCCGGTCTCTGATTAAGACGATTCTTGATGCATTGTAAAGAATTCTTGAATCCCTAACCATTTTATTCACATCAAAAGTCATGAAAAATCCTCTAGCATGGGCTCTATTGTAACGCAAGTTTGGTGTAATAAGTAGTCCTCCTTTAAAATGAAATAGTATATCGGACATAACTTTTTCTCCCGAACCCGGATTGAGCTAACTCTTGCGGCATTGTAAAGAGAACTTGAAACCCTAACCAATATATTCAGATCAAAATTGGTGATTCATCTTCTAACAAGTTCGAAATGGTGATCTAAGTTTGGTATAGTTGGCCATTCCCCTCCACTAGGAAAAAAAAGTAATTTCTCATTCTTTAGTATTTCTGACATAACTTTTTACTCCGGTCTCTGATTAAGATGATTCTTGATGCATTGTAAAGAATTCTTGAATCCCTAACCATTTTATTCACATCAAAAGTCATGAAAAATCCTCTAGCATGGGCTCTATTGTAACGCAAGTTTGGTGTAATAAGTAGTCCTCCTTTAAAATGAAATAGTATATCGGACATAACTTTTTCTCCCGAACCCGGATTGAGCTAACTCTTGCGGCATTGTAAAGAGAACTTGAAACCCTAACCAATATATTCAGATCAAAATTGGTGATTCATCTTCTAACAAGTTCGAAATGGTGATCTAAGTTTGGTATAGTTGGCCATTCCCCTCCACTAGGAAAAAAAAGTAATTTCTCATTCTTTAGTATTTCTGACATAACTTTTTACTCCGGTCTCTGATTAAGATGATTCTTGCTGCATTGTAAAGAATTCTTGAATCCCTAACCATTTTATTCACATCAAAAGTCATGAAAAATCCTCTAGCATGGGCTCTATTGTAACGCAAGTTTGGTGTAATAAGTAGTCCTCCTTTAAAATGAAATAGTATATCGGACATAACTTTTTCTCCCGAACCCGGATTGAGCTAACTCTTGCGGCATTGTAAAGAGAACTTGAAACCCTAACCAATATATTGAGATCAAAATTGGTGATTCATCTTCTAACAAGTTCGAAATGGTGATCTAAGTTTGGTATAGTTGGCCATTCCCCTCCACTAGGAAAAAAAAGTAATTTCCCATTCTTTAGTATTTCTGACATAACTTTTTACTCCGGTCTCTGATTAAGATGATTCTTGATGCATTGTAAAGAATTCTTGAATCCCTAACCATTTTATTCACATCAAAAGTCATGAAAAATCCTCTAGCATGGGCTCTATTGTAACGCAAGTTTGGTGTAATAAGTAGTCCTCCTTTAAAATGAAATAGTATATCGGACATAACTTTTTCTCCCGAACCCGGATTGAGCTAACTCTTGCGGCATTGTAAAGAGAACTTGAAACCCTAACCAATATATTGAGATCAAAATTGGTGATTCATCTTCTAACAAGTTCGAAATGGTGATCTAAGTTTGGTATAGTTGGCCATTCCCCTCCACTAGGAAAAAAAAGTAATTTCCCTTTCTTTAGTATTTCTGACATAACTTTTTACTCCGGTCTCTGATTAAGATGATTCTTGCTGCATTGTAAAGAATTCTTGAATCCCTAACCATTTTATTCACATCAAAAGTCATGAAAAATCCTCTAGCATGGGCTCTATTGTAACGCAAGTTTGGTGTAATAAGTAGTCCTCCTTTAAAATGAAATAGTATATCGGACATAACTTTCTCTCCCGAACTCGGATTGAGCTAACTCTTGCGGCATTGTAAAGAGAACTTGAAACCCTAACCAATATATTGAGATCAAAATTGGTGATTCATCTTCTAACAAGTTCGAAATGGTGATCTAAATTTGGTATAGTTGGTCATTCCCCTCCACTAGGAAAAAAAAGTAATTTCCCTTTCTTTAGTATTTCTGACATAACTTTTTACTCCGGTCTCTGATTAAGATGATTCTTGATGCATTGTAAAGAATTCTTGAATCCCTAACCATTTTATTCACATCAAAAGTCATGAAAAATCCTCTAGCATGGGCTCTATTGTAACGCAAGTTTGGTGTAATAAGTAGTCCTCCTTTAAAATGAAATAGTATATCGGACATAACTTTCTCTCCCGAACTCGGATTGAGCTAACTCTTGCGGCATTGTAAAGAGAACTTGAAACCCTAACCAATATATTGAGATCAAAATTGGTGATTCATCTTCTAACAAGTTCGAAATGGTGATCTAAGTTTGGTATAGTTGGCCATTCCCCTCCACTAGGAAAAAAAAGTAATTTCCCATTCTTTAGTATTTCTGACATAACTTTTTACTCCGGTCTCTGATTAAGATGATTCTTGATGCATTGTAAAGAATTCTTGAATCCCTAACCATTTTATTCACATCAAAAGTCATGAAAAATCCTCTAGCATGGGCTCTATTGTAACGCAAGTTTGGTGTAATAAGTAGTCCTCCTTTAAAATGAAATAGTATATCGGACATAACTTTTTCTCCCGAACCCGGATTGAGCTAACTCTTGCGGCATTGTAAAGAGAACTTGAAACCCTAACCAATATATTGAGATCAAAATTGGTGATTCATCTTCTAACAAGTTCGAAATGGTGATCTAAGTTTGGTATAGTTGGCCATTCCCCTCCACTAGGAAAAAAAAGTAATTTCCCATTCTTTAGTATTTCTGACATAACTTTTTACTCCGGTCTCTGATTAAGACGATTCTTGATGCATTGTAAAGAATTCTTGAATCCCTAACCATTTTATTCACATCAAAAGTCATGAAAAATCCTCTAGCATGGGCTCTATTGTAACGCAAGTTTGGTGTAATAAGTAGTCCTCCTTTAAAATGAAATAGTATATCGGACATAACTTTTTCTCCCGAACCCGGATTGAGCTAACTCTTGCGGCATTGTAAAGAGAACTTGAAACCCTAACCAATATATTCAGATCAAAATTGGTGATTCATCTTCTAACAAGTTCGAAATGGTGATCTAAGTTTGGTATAGTTGGCCATTCCCCTCCACTAGGAAAAAAAAGTAATTTCTCATTCTTTAGTATTTCTGACATAACTTTTTACTCCGGTCTCTGATTAAGATGATTCTTGCTGCATTGTAAAGAATTCTTGAATCCCTAACCATTTTATTCACATCAAAAGTCATGAAAAATCCTCTAGCATGGGCTCTATTGTAACGCAAGTTTGGTGTAATAAGTAGTCCTCCTTTAAAATGAAATAGTATATCGGACATAACTTTTTCTCCCGAACTCGGATTGAGCTAACTCTTGCGGCATTGTAAAGAGAACTTGAAACCCTAACCAATATATTGAGATCAAAATTGGTGATTCATCTTCTAACAAGTTCGAAATGGTGATCTAAGTTTGGTATAGTTGGCCATTCCCCTCCACTAGGAAAAAAAAGTAATTTCCCATTCTTTAGTATTTCTGACATAACTTTTTACTCCGGTCTCTGATTAAGATGATTCTTGATGCACTGTAAAGAATTCTTGAATCCCTAACCATTTTATTCACATCAAAAGTCATGAAAAATCCTCTAGCATGGGCTCTATTGTAACGCAAGTTTGGTGTAATAAGTAGTCCTCCTTTAAAATGAAATAGTATATCGGACATAACTTTTTCTCCCGAACCCGGATTGAGCTAACTCTTGCGGCATTGTAAAGAGAACTTGAAACCCTAACCAATATATTCAGATCAAAATTGGTGATTCATCTTCTAACAAGTTCGAAAATGGTGATCTAAGTTTGGTATAGTTGGCCATTCCCCTCCACTAGGAAAAAAAAGTAATTTCGCATTCTTTAGTATTTCTGACATAACTTTTTACTCCGGTCTCTGATTAAGATGATTCTTGATGCATTGTAAAGAATTCTTGAATCCCTAACCATTTTATTCACATCAAAAGTCATGAAAAATCCTCTAGCATGGGCTCTATTGTAACGCAAGTTTTGTGTAATAAGTAGTCCTCCTTTAAAATGAATTAGTATATCGGACATAACTTTTTCTCCCGAAGTCGGATTGAGCTAACTCTTGCGGCATTGTAAAGAGAACTTGAAACCCTAACCAATATATTGAGATCAAAATTGGTGATTCATCTTCTAACAAGTTCGAAATGGTGATGGAAGTTTGGTATAGTTGGCCATTCCCCTCCACTAGGAAAAAAATGTAATTTCCCATTCTTTAGTATTTCTGACATAACTTTTTACTCCGGTCTCTGATTAAGATGATTCATGCTGCATTGAAAAGAATTCTTGAATCTCTAACCATTTTATTCACATCAAAACTCATGAAAAATCCTCTAGCATGGGCTCTATTGTAACGCAAGTTTGGTGTAATAAGTAGTCTTCCTTTAAAATGAAATAGTATATCGGACATAACTTTTTCTCCCGAACCCGGATTGAGCTAACTCTTGCGGCATTGTAAAGAGAACTTGAAACCCTAACCAATATATTCAGATCAAAATTGGTGATTCATCTTCTAACAAGTTCGAAATGGTGATCTAAGTTTGGTATAGTTGGCCATTCCCCTCCACTAGGAAAAAAAAGTAATTTCGCATTCTTTAGTATTTCTGACATAACTTTTTACTCCGGTCTCTGATTAAGATGATTCTTGATGCATTGTAAAGAATTCTTGAATCCCTAACCATTTTATTCACATCAAAAGTCATGAAAAATCCTCTAGCATGGGCTCTATTGTAACGCAAGTTTTGTGTAATAAGTAGTCCTTCTTTAAAATGAATTAGTATATCGGACATAACTTTTTCTCCCGAACTCGGATTGAGCTAACTCTTGCGGCATTGTAAAGAGAACTTGAAACTCTAACCAATATATTGAGATCAAAATTGGTGATTCATCTTCTAACAAGTTCGAAATGGTGATGGAAGTTTGGTATAGTTGGCCATTCCCCTCCACTAGGAAAAAAATGTAATTTCCCATTCTTTAGTATTTCTGACATAACTTTTTACTCCGGTCTCTGATTAAGATGATTCATGCTGCATTGAAAAGAATTCTTGAATCTCTAACCATTTTATTCACATCAAAACTCATGAAAAATCCTCTAGCATGGGCTCTATTGTAACGCAAGTTTGGTGTAATAAGTAGTCCTCCTTTAAAATGAAATAGTATATCGGACATAACTTTTTCTCCCGAACTCGGATTGAGCTAACTCTTGCGGCATTGTAAAGAGAACTTGAAACCCTAACCAATATATTGAGATCAAAATTGGTGATTCATCTTCTAACAAGTTCGAAATGGTGATCTAAGTTTGGTATAGTTGGCCATTCCCCTCCACTAGGAAAAAAAAGTAATTTCGCATTCTTTAGTATTTCTGACATAACTTTTTACTCCGGTCTCTGATTAAGATGATTCTTGATGCACTGTAAAGAATTCTTGAATCCCTAACCATTTTATTCACATCAAAAGTCATGAAAAATCCTCTAGCATGGGCTCTATTGTAACGCAAGTTTTGTGTAATAAGTAGTCCTTCTTTAAAATGAATTAGTATATCGGACATAACTTTTTCTCCCGAACTCGGATTGAGCTAACTCTTGCGGCATTGTAAAGAGAACTTGAAACTCTAACCAATATATTGAGATCAAAATTGGTGATTCATCTTCTAACAAGTTCGAAATGGTGATGGAAGTTTGGTATAGTTGGCCATTCCCCTCCACTAGGAAAAAAATGTAATTTCCCATTCTTTAGTATTTCTGACATAACTTTTTACTCCGGTCTCTGATTAAGATGATTCATGCTGCATTGAAAAGAATTCTTGAATCTCTAACCATTTTATTCACATCAAAACTCATGAAAAATCCTCTAGCATGGGCTCTATTGTAACGCAAGTTTGGTGTAATAAGTAGTCCTCCTTTAAAATGAAATAGTATATCGGACATAACTTTTTCTCCCGAACTCGGATTGAGCTAACTCTTGCGGCATTGTAAAGAGAACTTGAAACCCTAACCAATATATTGAGATCAAAATTGGTGATTCATCTTCTAACAAGTTCGAAATGGTGATCTAAGTTTGGTATAGTTGGCCATTCCCCTCCACTAGGAAAAAAAAGTAATTTCCCATTCTTTAGTATTTCTGACATAACTTTTTACTCCGGTCTCTGATTAAGATGATTCTTGATGCACTGTAAAGAATTCTTGAATCCCTAACCATTTTATTCACATCAAAAGTCATGAAAAATCCTCTAGCATGGGCTCTATTGTAACGCAAGTTTGGTGTAATAAGTAGTCCTCCTTTAAAATGAAATAGTATATCGGACATAACTTTTTCTCCCGAACCCGGATTGAGCTAACTCTTGCGGCATTGTAAAGAGAACTTGAAACCCTAACCAATATATTCAGATCAAAATTGGTGATTCATCTTCTAACAAGTTCGAAAATGGTGATCTAAGTTTGGTATAGTTGGCCATTCCCCTCCACTAGGAAAAAAAAGTAATTTCGCATTCTTTAGTATTTCTGACATAACTTTTTACTCCGGTCTCTGATTAAGATGATTCTTGATGCATTGTAAAGAATTCTTGAATCCCTAACCATTTTATTCACATCAAAAGTCATGAAAAATCCTCTAGCATGGGCTCTATTGTAACGCAAGTTTTGTGTAATAAGTAGTCCTCCTTTAAAATGAATTAGTATATCGGACATAACTTTTTCTCCCGAAGTCGGATTGAGCTAACTCTTGCGGCATTGTAAAGAGAACTTGAAACCCTAACCAATATATTGAGATCAAAATTGGTGATTCATCTTCTAACAAGTTCGAAATGGTGATGGAAGTTTGGTATAGTTGGCCATTCCCCTCCACTAGGAAAAAAATGTAATTTCCCATTCTTTAGTATTTCTGACATAACTTTTTACTCCGGTCTCTGATTAAGATGATTCATGCTGCATTGAAAAGAATTCTTGAATCTCTAACCATTTTATTCACATCAAAACTCATGAAAAATCCTCTAGCATGGGCTCTATTGTAACGCAAGTTTGGTGTAATAAGTAGTCTTCCTTTAAAATGAAATAGTATATCGGACATAACTTTTTCTCCCGAACCCGGATTGAGCTAACTCTTGCGGCATTGTAAAGAGAACTTGAAACCCTAACCAATATATTCAGATCAAAATTGGTGATTCATCTTCTAACAAGTTCGAAATGGTGATCTAAGTTTGGTATAGTTGGCCATTCCCCTCCACTAGGAAAAAAAAGTAATTTCGCATTCTTTAGTATTTCTGACATAACTTTTTACTCCGGTCTCTGATTAAGATGATTCTTGATGCATTGTAAAGAATTCTTGAATCCCTAACCATTTTATTCACATCAAAAGTCATGAAAAATCCTCTAGCATGGGCTCTATTGTAACGCAAGTTTTGTGTAATAAGTAGTCCTTCTTTAAAATGAATTAGTATATCGGACATAACTTTTTCTCCCGAACTCGGATTGAGCTAACTCTTGCGGCATTGTAAAGAGAACTTGAAACTCTAACCAATATATTGAGATCAAAATTGGTGATTCATCTTCTAACAAGTTCGAAATGGTGATGGAAGTTTGGTATAGTTGGCCATTCCCCTCCACTAGGAAAAAAATGTAATTTCCCATTCTTTAGTATTTCTGACATAACTTTTTACTCCGGTCTCTGATTAAGATGATTCATGCTGCATTGAAAAGAATTCTTGAATCCCTAACCATTTTATTCACATCAAAACTCATGAAAAATCCTCTAGCATGGGCTCTATTGTAACGCAAGTTTGGTGTAATAAGTAGTCCTCCTTTAAAATGAAATAGTATATCGGACATAACTTTTTCTCCCGAACTCGGATTGAGCTAACTCTTGCGGCATTGTAAAGAGAACTTGAAACCCTAACCAATATATTGAGATCAAAATTGGTGATTCATCTTCTAACAAGTTCGAAATGGTGATGGAAGTTTGGTATAGTTGGCCATTCCCCTCCACTAGGAAAAAAATGTAATTTTCCATTTTTTAGTATTTCTGACATAACTTTTTACTCCGGTCTCTGATTAAGATGATTCATGCTGCATTGAAAAGAATTCTTGAATCCCTAACCATTTTATTCACATCAAAAGTCATGAAAAATCCTCTAGCATGGGCTCTATTGTAACGCAAGTTTGGTGTAATAAGTAGTCCTCCTTTAAAATGAAATAGTATATCGGACAGAACTTTTTCTCCCGAACTCGGATTTAGTTAACTCTTGCGGCATTGTAAAGAGAACTTGAAACCATAACCAATATATTGAGATCAAAATTGGTGATTCATCTTCCAATAAGTTCGAAATGGTGATGAAAGTTTGGTATAGTTGGCCATTCCCCTCCACTAGGAAAAAAAAGTAATTTCCCATTCTTTAGTATTTCTGACATAACTTTTTACTCCGGTCTCTGCTTAAGATGATTCTTGATGCATTGTAAAGAATTCTTGAATCCCTAACCATTTTATTCACATCAAAAGTCATGAAAAATCCTCTAGCATGGGCTCTATTGTAACGCAAGTTTGGTGTAATAAGTAGTCCTCCTTTAAAATGAAATAGTATATCGGACATAACTTTTTCTCCCGAACTCGGATTGAGCTAACTCTTGCGGCATTGTAAAGAGAACTTGAAACCCTAACCAATATATTCAGATCAAAATTGGTGATTCATCTTCTAACAAGTTCAAAATGGTGATCTAAGTTTGGTATAGTTGGCCATTCCCCTCCACTAGGAAAAAAAAGTAATTTCCCATTCTTTAGTATTTCTGACATAACTTTTTACTCCGGTCTCTGATTAAGATGATTCTTGATGCATTGTAAAGAATTCTTGAATCCCTAACCATTTTATTCACATCAAAAGTCATGAAAAATCCTCTAGCATGGGCTCTATTGTAACGCAAGTTTGGTGTAATAAGTAGTCCTCCTTTAAAATGAAATAGTATATCGGACATAACTTTTTCTCCCGAACCCGGATTGAGCTAACTCTTGCGGCATTGTAAAGAGAACTTGAAACCCTAACCGATATATTGAGATCAAAATTGGTGATTCATCTTCTAACAAGTTCGAAATGGTGATCTAAGTTTGGTATAGTTGGCCATTCCCCTCCACTAGGAAAAAAAAGTAATTTCTCATTCTTTAGTATTTCTGACATAACTTTTTACTCCGGTCTCTGATTAAGATGATTCTTGCTGCATTGTAAAGAATTCTTGAATCCCTAACCATTTTATTCACATCAAAAGTCATGAAAAATCCTCTAGCATGGGCTCTATTGTAACGCAAGTTTGGTGTAATAAGTAGTCCTCCTTTAAAATGAAATAGTATATCGGACATAACTTTTTCTCCCGAACTCGGATTGAGCTAACTCTTGCGGCATTGTAAAGAGAACTTGAAACCCTAACCAATATATTGAGATCAAAATTGGTGATTCATCTTCTAACAAGTTCGAAATGGTGATCTAAGTTTGGTATAGTCGGTCATTCCCCTCCACTAGGAAAAAAAAGTAATTTCCCTTTCTTTAGTATTTCTGACATAACTTTTTACTCCGGTCTCTGATTAAGATGATTCTTGATGCATTGTAAAGAATTCTTGAATCCCTAACCATTTTATTCACATCAAAAGTCATGAAAAATCCTCTAGCATGGGCTCTATTGTAATGCAAGTTTGGTGTAATAAGTAGTCCTCCTTTAAAATGAAATAGTATATCGGACATAACTTTCTCTCCCGAACTCGGATTGAGCTAACTCTTGCGGCATTGTAAAGAGAACTTGAAACCCTAACCAATATATTGAGATCAAAATTGGTGATTCATCTTCTAACAAGTTCGAAATGGTGATCTAAGTTTGGTATAGTTGGCCATTCCCCTCCACTAGGAAAAAAAAGTAATTTCCCATTCTTTAGTATTTCTTACATAACTTTTTACTCCGGTCTCTGATTAAGATGATTCTTGATGCATTGTAAAGAATTCTTGAATCCCTAACCATTTTATTCACATCAAAAGTCATGAAAAATCCTCTAGCATGGGCTCTATTGTAACGCAAGTTTGGTGTAATAAGTAGTCCTCCTTTAAAATGAAATAGTATATCGGACATAACTTTCTCTCCCGAACTCGGATTGAGCTAACTCTTGCGGCATTGTAAAGAGAACTTGAAACCCTAACCAATATATTCAGATCAAAATTGGTGATTCATCTTCTAACAAGTTCGAAATGGTGATCTAAGTTTGGTATAGTTGGCCATTCCCCTCCACTAGGAAAAAAAAGTAATTTCCCATTTTTTAGTATTTCTGACATAACTTTTTACTCCGGTCTCTGATTAAGATGATTCTTGATGCATTGTAAAGAATTCTTGAATCCCTAACCATTTTATTCACATCAAAAGTCATGAAAAATCCTCTAGCATGGGCTCTATTGTAACGCAAGTTTGGTGTAATAAGTAGTCCTCCTTTAAAATGAAATAGTATATCGGACATAACTTTTTCTCCCGAACCCGGATTGAGCTAACTCTTGCGGCATTGTAAAGAGAACTTGAAACCCTAACCAATATATTGAGATCAAAATTGGTGATTCATCTTCTAACAAGTTCGAAATGGTGATCTAAGTTTGGTATAGTTGGCCATTCCCCTCCACTAGGAAAAAAAAGTAATTTCTCATTCTTTAGTATTTCTGACATAACTTTTTACTCCGGTCTCTAATTAAGATGATTCTTGCTGCATTGTAAAGAATTCTTGAATCCCTAACCATTTTATTCACATCAAAAGTCATGAAAAATCCTCTAGCATGGGCTCTATTGTAACGCAAGTTTGGTGTAATAAGTAGTCCTCCTTTAAAATGAAATAGTATATCGGACATAACTTTTTCTCCCGAACTCGGATTGAGCTAACTCTTGCGGCATTGTAAAGAGAACTTGAAACCCTAACCAATATATTGAGATCAAAATTGGTGATTCATCTTCTAACAAGTTCGAAATGGTGATCTAAGTTTGGTATAGTTGGCCATTCCCCTCCACTAGGAAAAAAAAGTAATTTCCCATTCTTTAGTATTTCTGACATAACTTTTTACTCCGGTCTCTGATTAAGATGATTCTTGATGCATTGTAAAGAATTCTTGAATCCCTAACCATTTTATTCACATCAAAAGTCATGAAAAATCCTCTAGCATGGGCTCTATTGTAACGCAAGTTTGGTGTAATAAGTAGTCCTCCTTTAAAATGAAATAGTATATCGGACATAACTTTCTCTCCCGAACTCGGATTGAGCTAACTCTTGCGGCATTGTAAAGAGAACTTGAAACCCTAACCAATATATTGAGATCAAAATTGGTGATTCATCTTCTAACAAGTTCGAAATGGTGATCTAAGTTTGGTATAGTTGGCCATTCCCCTCCACTAGGAAAAAAAAGTAATTTCCCATTTTTTAGTATTTCTGACATAATTTTTTACTCCGGTCTCTGATTAAGATGATTCTTGATGCATTGTAAAGAATTCTTGAATCCCTAACCATTTTATTCACATCAAAAGTCATGAAAAATCCTCTAGCATGGGCTCTATTGTAACGCAAGTTTGGTGTAATAAGTAGTCCTCCTTTAAAATGAAATAGTATATCGGACATAACTTTTTCTCCCGAACCCGGATTGAGCTAACTCTTGCGGCATTGTAAAGAGAACTTGAAACCCTAACCAATATATTGAGATCAAAATTGGTGATTCATCTTCTAACAAGTTCGAAATGGTGATCTAAGTTTGGTATAGTTGGCCATTCCCCTCCACTAGGAAAAAAAAGTAATTTCTCATTCTTTAGTATTTCTGACATAACTTTTTACTCCGGTCTCTGATTAAGATGATTCTTGCTGCATTGTAAAGAATTCTTGAATCCCTAACCATTTTATTCACATCAAAAGTCATGAAAAATCCTCTAGCATGGGCTCTATTGTAACGCAAGTTTGGTGTAATAAGTAGTCCTCCTTTAAAATGAAATAGTATATCGGACATAACTTTTTCTCCCGAACTCGGATTGAGCTAACTCTTGCGGCATTGTAAAGAGAACTTGAAACCCTAACCAATATATTGAGATCAAAATTGGTGATTCATCTTCTAACAAGTTCGAAATGGTGATCTAAGTTTGGTATAGTTGGCCATTCCCCTCCACTAGGAAAAAAAAGTAATTTCCCATTCTTTAGTATTTCTGACATAACTTTTTACTCCGGTCTCTGATTAAGATGATTCTTGATGCATTGTAAAGAATTCTTGAATCCCTAACCATTTTATTCACATCAAAAGTCATGAAAAATCCTCTAGCATGGGCTCTATTGTAACGCAAGTTTGGTGTAATAAGTAGTCCTCCTTTAAAATGAAATAGTATATCGGACATAACTTTCTCTCCCGAACTCGGATTGAGCTAACTCTTGCGGCATTGTAAAGAGAACTTGAAACCCTAACCAATATATTGAGATCAAAATTGGTGATTCATCTTCTAACAAGTTCGAAATGGTGATCTAAGTTTGGTATAGTTGGTCATTCCCCTCCACTAGGAAAAAAAAGTAATTTCCCATTTTTTAGTATTTCTGACATAACTTTTTACTCCGGTCTCTGATTAAGATGATTCTTGATGCATTGTAAAGAATTCTTGAATCCCTAACCATTTTATTCACATCAAAAGTCATGAAAAATCCTCTAGCATGGGCTCTATTGTAACGCAAGTTTGGTGTAATAAGTAGTCCTCCTTTAAAATGAAATAGTATATCGGACATAACTTTTTCTCCCGAACCCGGATTGAGCTAACTCTTGCGGCATTGTAAAGAGAACTTGAAACCCTAACCAATATATTGAGATCAAAATTGGTGATTCATCTTCTAACAAGTTCGAAATGGTGATCTAAGTTTGGTATAGTTGGCCATTCCCCTCCACTAGGAAAAAAAAGTAATTTCTCATTCTTTAGTATTTCTGACATAACTTTTTACTCCGGTCTCTGATTAAGATGATTCTTGCTGCATTGTAAAGAATTCTTGAATCCCTAACCATTTTATTCACATCAAAAGTCATGAAAAATCCTCTAGCATGGGCTCTATTGTAACGCAAGTTTGGTGTAATAAGTAGTCCTCCTTTAAAATGAAATAGTATATCGGACATAACTTTTTCTCCCGAACTCGGATTGAGCTAACTCTTGCGGCATTGTAAAGAGAACTTGAAACCCTAACCAATATATTGAGATCAAAATTGGTGATTCATCTTCTAACAAGTTCGAAATGGTGATCTAAGTTTGGTATAGTTGGCCATTCCCCTCCACTAGGAAAAAAAAGTAATTTCCCTTTCTTTAGTATTTCTGACATAACTTTTTACTCCGGTCTCTGATTAAGATGATTCTTGATGCATTGTAAAGAATTCTTGAATCCCTAACCATTTTATTCACATCAAAAGTCATGAAAAATCCTCTAGCATGGGCTCTATTGTAACGCAAGTTTGGTGTAATAAGTAGTCCTCCTTTAAAATGAAATAGTATATCGGACATAACTTTCTCTCCCGAACTCGGATTGAGCTAACTCTTGCGGCATTGTAAAGAGAACTTGAAACCCTAACCAATATATTGAGATCAAAATTGGTGATTCATCTTCTAACAAGTTCGAAATGGTGATCTAAGTTTGGTATAGTTGGCCATTCCCCTCCACTAGGAAAAAAAAGTAATTTCCCATTCTTTAGTATTTCTGACATAACTTTTTACTCCGGTCTCTGATTAAGATGATTCTTGATGCATTGTAAAGAATTCTTGAATCCCTAACCATTTTATTCACATCAAAAGTCATGAAAAATCCTCTAGCATGGGCTCTATTGTAACGCAAGTTTGGTGTAATAAGTAGTCCTCCTTTAAAATGAAATAGTATATCGGACATAACTTTTTCTCCCGAACCCGGATTGAGCTAACTCTTGCGGCATTGTAAACAGAACTTGAAACCCTAACCAATATATTGAGATCAAAATTGGTGATTCATCTTCTAACAAGTTCGAAATGGTGATCTAAGTTTGGTATAGTTGGCCATTCCCCTCCACTAGGAAAAAAAAGTAATTTCCCATTCTTTAGTATTTCTGACATAACTTTTTACTCCGGTCTCTGATTAAGACGATTCTTGATGCATTGTAAAGAATTCTTGAATCCCTAACCATTTTATTCACATCAAAAGTCATGAAAAATCCTCTAGCTTGGGCTCTATTGTAACGCAAGTTTGGTGTAATAAGTAGTCCTCCTTTAAAATGAAATAGTATATCGGACATAACTTTTTCTCCCGAACCCGGATTGAGCTAACTCTTGCGGCATTGTAAAGAGAACTTGAAACCCTAACCAATATATTCAGATCAAAATTGGTGATTCATCTTCTAACAAGTTCGAAATGGTGATCTAAGTTTGGTATAGTTGGCCATTCCCCTCCACTAGGAAAAAAAAGTAATTTCTCATTCTTTAGTATTTCTGACATAACTTTTTACTCCGGTCTCTGATTAAGATGATTCTTGCTGCATTGTAAAGAATTCTTGAATCCCTAACCATTTTATTCACATCAAAAGTCATGAAAAATCCTCTAGCATGGGCTCTATTGTAACGCAAGTTTGGTGTAATAAGTAGTCCTCCTTTAAAATGAAATAGTATATCGGACATAACTTTTTCTCCCGAACTCGGATTGAGCTAACTCTTGCGGCATTGTAAAGAGAACTTGAAACCCTAACCAATATATTGAGATCAAAATTGGTGATTCATCTTCTAACAAGTTCGAAATGGTGATCTAAGTTTGGTATAGTTGGCCATTCCCCTCCACTAGGAAAAAAAAGTAATTTCCCATTCTTTAGTATTTCTGACATAACTTTTTACTCCGGTCTCTGATTAAGATGATTCTTGATGCATTGTAAAGAATTCTTGAATCCCTAACCATTTTATTCACATCAAAAGTCATGAAAAATCCTCTAGCATGGGCTCTATTGTAACGCAAGTTTGGTGTAATAAGTAGTCCTCCTTTAAAATGAAATAGTATATCGGACATAACTTTTTCTCCCGAACCCGGATTGAGCTAACTCTTGCGGCATTGTAAACAGAACTTGAAACCCTAACCAATATATTGAGATCAAAATTGGTGATTCATCTTCTAACAAGTTCGAAATGGTGATCTAAGTTTGGTATAGTTGGCCATTCCCCTCCACTAGGAAAAAAAAGTAATTTCTCATTCTTTAGTATTTCTGACATAACTTTTTACTCCGGTCTCTGATTAAGATGATTCTTGATGCATTGTAAAGAATTCTTGAATCCCTAACCATTTTATTCACATCAAAAGTCATGAAAAATCCTCTAGCATGGGCTCTATTGTAACGCAAGTTTGGTGTAATAAGTAGTCCTCCTTTAAAATGAAATAGTATATCGGACATAACTTTTTCTCCCGAACCCGGATTGAGCTAACTCTTGCGGCATTGTAAAGAGAACTTGAAACCCTAACCAATATATTGAGATCAAAATTGGTGATTCATCTTCTAACAAGTTCGAAATGGTGATCTAAGTTTGGTATAGTTGGCCATTCCCCTCCACTAGGAAAAAAAAGTAATTTCCCATTCTTTAGTATTTCTGACATAACTTTTTACTCCGGTCTCTGATTAAGACGATTCTTGATGCATTGTAAAGAATTCTTGAATCCCTAACCATTTTATTCACATCAAAAGTCATGAAAAATCCTCTAGCATGGGCTCTATTGTAACGCAAGTTTGGTGTAATAAGTAGTCCTCCTTTAAAATGAAATAGTATATCGGACATAACTTTTTCTCCCGAACCCGGATTGAGCTAACTCTTGCGGCATTGTAAAGAGAACTTGAAACCCTAACCAATATATTCAGATCAAAATTGGTGATTCATCTTCTAACAAGTTCGAAATGGTGATCTAAGTTTGGTATAGTTGGCCATTCCCCTCCACTAGGAAAAAAAAGTAATTTCTCATTCTTTAGTATTTCTGACATAACTTTTTACTCCGGTCTCTGATTAAGATGATTCTGGCTGCATTGTAAAGAATTCTTGAATCCCTAACCATTTTATTCACATCAAAAGTCATGAAAAATCCTCTAGCATGGGCTCTATTGTAACGCAAGTTTGGTGTAATAAGTAGTCCTCCTTTAAAATGAAATAGTATATCGGACATAACTTTTTCTCCCGAACCCGGATTGAGCTAAATCTTGCGGCATTGTAAAGAGAACTTGAAACCCTAACCAATATATTGAGATCAAAATTGGTGATTCATCTTCTAACAAGTTCGAAATGGTGATCTAAGTTTGGTATAGTTGGCCATTCCCCTCCACTAGGAAAAAAAAGTAATTTCCCATTCTTTAGTATTTCTGACATAACTTTTTACTCCGGTCTCTGATTAAGACGATTCTTGATGCATTGTAAAGAATTCTTGAATCCCTAACCATTTTATTCACATCAAAAGTCATGAAAAATCCTCTATCTTGGGCTCTATTGTAACGCAAGTTTGGTGTAATAAGTAGTCCTCCTTTAAAATGAAATAGTATATCGGACATAACTTTTTCTCCCGAACCCGGATTGAGCTAACTCTTGCGGCATTGTAAAGAGAACTTGAAACCCTAACCAATATATTCAGATCAAAATTGGTGATTCATCTTCTAACAAGTTCGAAATGGTGATCTAAGTTTGGTATAGTTGGCCATTCCCCTCCACTAGGAAAAAAAAGTAATTTCTCATTCTTTAGTATTTCTGACATAACTTTTTACTCCGGTCTCTGATTAAGATGATTCTTGCTGCATTGTAAAGAATTCTTGAATCCCTAACCATTTTATTCACATCAAAAGTCATGAAAAATCCTCTAGCATGGGCTCTATTGTAACGCAAGTTTGGTGTAATAAGTAGTCCTCCTTTAAAATGAAATAGTATATCGGACATAACTTTTTCTCCCGAACTCGGATTGAGCTAACTCTTGCGGCATTGTAAAGAGAACTTGAAACCCTAACCAATATATTGAGATCAAAATTGGTGATTCATCTTCTAACAAGTTCGAAATGGTGATCTAAGTTTGGTATAGTTGGCCATTCCCCTCCACTAGGAAAAAAAAGTAATTTCCCATTCTTCAGTATTTCTGACATAACTTTTTACTCCGGTCTCTGATTAAGATGATTCTTGATGCATTGTAAAGAATTCTTGAATCCCTAACCATTTTATTCACATCAAAAGTCATGAAAAATCCTCTAGCATGGGCTCTATTGTAACGCAAGTTTGGTGTAATAAGTAGTCCTCCTTTAAAATGAAATAGTATATCGGACATAACTTTTTCTCCCGAACCCGCATTGAGCTAACTCTTGCGGCATTGTAAACAGAACTTGAAACCCTAACCAATATATTGAGATCAAAATTGGTGATTCATCTTCTAACAAGTTCGAAATGGTGATCTAAGTTTGGTATAGTTGGCCATTCCCCTCCACTAGGAAAAAAAAGTAATTTCTCATTCTTTAGTATTTCTGACATAACTTTTTACTCCGGTCTCTGATTAAGATGATTCTTGATGCATTGTAATGAATTCTTGAATCCCTAACCATTTTATTCACATCAAAAGTCATGAAAAATCCTCTAGCATGGGCTCTATTGTAACGCAAGTTTTGTGTAATAAGTAGTCCTCCTTTAAAATGAAATAGTATATCGGACATAACTTTTTCTCCCGAACTCGGATTGAGCTAACTCTTGCGGCATTGTAAAGAGAACTTGAAACCCTAACCAATATATTGAGATCAAAATTGGTGATTCATCTTCTAACAAGTTCGAAATGGTGATGGAAGTTTGGTATAGTTGGCCATTCCCCTCCACTAGGAAAAAAATGTAATTTCCCATTCTTTATTATTTCTGACATAACTTTTTACTCCGGTCTCTGATTAAGATGATTCATGCTGCATTGAAAAGAATTCTTGAATCCCTAACCATTTTATTCACATCAAAACTCATGAAAAATCCTCTAGCATGGGCTCTATTGTAACGCAAGTTTGGTGTAATAAGTAGTCCTCCTTTAAAATGAAATAGTATATCGGACATAACTTTTTCTCCCGAACTCGGATTGAGCTAACTCTTGCGGCATTGTAAAGAGAACTTGAAACCCTAACCAATATATTGAGATCAAAATTGGTGATTCATCTTCTAACAAGTTCGAAATGGTGATCTAAGTTTGGTATAGTTGGCCATTCCCCTCCACTAGGAAAAAAAAGTAATTTCCCATTCTTTAGTATTTCTGACATAACTTTTTACTCCGGTCTCTGATTAAGATGATTCTTGATGCATTGTAAAGAATTCTTGAATCCCTAACCATTTTATTCACATCAAAAGTCATGAAAAATCCTCTAGCATGGGCTCTATTGTAACGCAAGTTTGGTGTAATAAGTAGTCCTCCTTTAAAATGAAATAGTATATCGGACATAACTTTTTCTCCCGAACCCGGATTGAGCTAACTCTTGCGGCATTGTAAACAGAACTTGAAACCCTAACCAATATATTGAGATCAAAATTGGTGATTCATCTTCTAACAAGTTCGAAATGGTGATCTAAGTTTGGTATAGTTGGCCATTCCCCTCCACTAGGAAAAAAAAGTAATTTCTCATTCTTTAGTATTTCTGACATAACTTTTTACTCCGGTCTCTGATTAAGATGATTCTTGATGCATTGTAAAGAATTCTTGAATCCCTAACCATTTTATTCACATCAAAAGTCATGAAAAATCCTCTAGCATGGGCTCTATTGTAACGCAAGTTTGGTGTAATAAGTAGTCCTCCTTTAAAATGAAATAGTATATCGGACATAACTTTTTCTCCCGAACCCGGATTGAGCTAACTCTTGCGGCATTGTAAAGAGAACTTGAAACCCTAACCAATATATTGAGATCAAAATTGGTGATTCATCTTCTAACAAGTTCGAAATGGTGATCTAAGTTTGGTATAGTTGGCCATTCCCCTCCACTAGGAAAAAAAAGTAATTTCCCATTCTTTAGTATTTCTGACATAACTTTTTACTCCGGTCTCTGATTAAGACGATTCTTGATGCATTGTAAAGAATTCTTGAATCCCTAACCATTTTATTCACATCAAAAGTCATGAAAAATCCTCTAGCATGGGCTCTATTGTAACGCAAGTTTGGTGTAATAAGTAGTCCTCCTTTAAAATGAAATAGTATATCGGACATAACTTTTTCTCCCGAACCCGGATTGAGCTAACTCTTGCGGCATTGTAAAGAGAACTTGAAACCCTAACCAATATATTCAGATCAAAATTGGTGATTCATCTTCTAACAAGTTCGAAATGGTGATCTAAGTTTGGTATAGTTGGCCATTCCCCTCCACTAGGAAAAAAAAGTAATTTCTCATTCTTTAGTATTTCTGACATAACTTTTTACTCCGGTCTCTGATTAAGATGATTCTGGCTGCATTGTAAAGAATTCTTGAATCCCTAACCATTTTATTCACATCAAAAGTCATGAAAAATCCTCTAGCATGGGCTCTATTGTAACGCAAGTTTGGTGTAATAAGTAGTCCTCCTTTAAAATGAAATAGTATATCGGACATAACTTTTTCTCCCGAACCCGGATTGAGCTAAATCTTGCGGCATTGTAAAGAGAACTTGAAACCCTAACCAATATATTGAGATCAAAATTGGTGATTCATCTTCTAACAAGTTCGAAATGGTGATCTAAGTTTGGTATAGTTGGCCATTCCCCTCCACTAGGAAAAAAAAGTAATTTCCCATTCTTTAGTATTTCTGACATAACTTTTTACTCCGGTCTCTGATTAAGACGATTCTTGATGCATTGTAAAGAATTCTTGAATCCCTAACCATTTTATTCACATCAAAAGTCATGAAAAATCCTCTAGCTTGGGCTCTATTGTAACGCAAGTTTGGTGTAATAAGTAGTCCTCCTTTAAAATGAAATAGTATATCGGACATAACTTTTTCTCCCGAACCCGGATTGAGCTAACTCTTGCGGCATTGTAAAGAGAACTTGAAACCCTAACCAATATATTCAGATCAAAATTGGTGATTCATCTTCTAACAAGTTCGAAATGGTGATCTAAGTTTGGTATAGTTGGCCATTCCCCTCCACTAGGAAAAAAAAGTAATTTCTCATTCTTTAGTATTTCTGACATAACTTTTTACTCCGGTCTCTGATTAAGATGATTCTTGCTGCATTGTAAAGAATTCTTGAATCCCTAACCATTTTATTCACATCAAAAGTCATGAAAAATCCTCTAGCATGGGCTCTATTGTAACGCAAGTTTGGTGTAATAAGTAGTCCTCCTTTAAAATGAAATAGTATATCGGACATAACTTTTTCTCCCGAACTCGGATTGAGCTAACTCTTGCGGCATTGTAAAGAGAACTTGAAACCCTAACCAATATATTGAGATCAAAATTGGTGATTCATCTTCTAACAAGTTCGAAATGGTGATCTAAGTTTGGTATAGTTGGCCATTCCCCTCCACTAGGAAAAAAAAGTAATTTCCCATTCTTCAGTATTTCTGACATAACTTTTTACTCCGGTCTCTGATTAAGATGATTCTTGATGCATTGTAAAGAATTCTTGAATCCCTAACCATTTTATTCACATCAAAAGTCATGAAAAATCCTCTAGCATGGGCTCTATTGTAACGCAAGTTTGGTGTAATAAGTAGTCCTCCTTTAAAATGAAATAGTATATCGGACATAACTTTTTCTCCCGAACCCGCATTGAGCTAACTCTTGCGGCATTGTAAACAGAACTTGAAACCCTAACCAATATATTGAGATCAAAATTGGTGATTCATCTTCTAACAAGTTCGAAATGGTGATCTAAGTTTGGTATAGTTGGCCATTCCCCTCCACTAGGAAAAAAAAGTAATTTCTCATTCTTTAGTATTTCTGACATAACTTTTTACTCCGGTCTCTGATTAAGATGATTCTTGATGCATTGTAATGAATTCTTGAATCCCTAACCATTTTATTCACATCAAAAGTCATGAAAAATCCTCTAGCATGGGCTCTATTGTAACGCAAGTTTTGTGTAATAAGTAGTCCTCCTTTAAAATGAAATAGTATATCGGACATAACTTTTTCTCCCGAACTCGGATTGAGCTAACTCTTGCGGCATTGTAAAGAGAACTTGAAACCCTAACCAATATATTGAGATCAAAATTGGTGATTCATCTTCTAACAAGTTCGAAATGGTGATGGAAGTTTGGTATAGTTGGCCATTCCCCTCCACTAGGAAAAAAATGTAATTTCCCATTCTTTATTATTTCTGACATAACTTTTTACTCCGGTCTCTGATTAAGATGATTCATGCTGCATTGAAAAGAATTCTTGAATCCCTAACCATTTTATTCACATCAAAACTCATGAAAAATCCTCTAGCATGGGCTCTATTGTAACGCAAGTTTGGTGTAATAAGTAGTCCTCCTTTAAAATGAAATAGTATATCGGACATAACTTTTTCTCCCGAACTCGGATTGAGCTAACTCTTGCGGCATTGTAAAGAGAACTTGAAACCCTAACCAATATATTGAGATCAAAATTGGTGATTCATCTTCTAACAAGTTCGAAATGGTGATGGAAGTTTGGTATAGTTGGCCATTCCCCTCCACTAGGAAAAAAATGTAATTTCCCATTCTTTAGTATTTCTGACATAACTTTTTACTCCGGTCTCTGATTAAGATGATTCTGGCTGCATTGTAAAGAATTCTTGAATCCCTAACCATTTTATTCACATCAAAAGTCATGAAAAATCCTCTAGCATGGGCTCTATTGTAACGCAAGTTTGGTGTAATAAGTAGTCCTCCTTTAAAATGAAATAGTATATCGGACATAACTTTTTCTCCCGAACCCGGATTGAGCTAAATCTTGCGGCATTGTAAAGAGAACTTGAAACCCTAACCAATATATTGAGATCAAAATTGGTGATTCATCTTCTAACAAGTTCGAAATGGTGATCTAAGTTTGGTATAGTTGGCCATTCCCCTCCACTAGGAAAAAAAAGTAATTTCCCATTCTTTAGTATTTCTGACATAACTTTTTACTCCGGTCTCTGATTAAGACGATTCTTGATGCATTGTAAAGAATTCTTGAATCCCTAACCATTTTATTCACATCAAAAGTCATGAAAAATCCTCTAGCTTGGGCTCTATTGTAACGCAAGTTTGGTGTAATAAGTAGTCCTCCTTTAAAATGAAATAGTATATCGGACATAACTTTTTCTCCCGAACCCGGATTGAGCTAACTCTTGCGGCATTGTAAAGAGAACTTGAAACCCTAACCAATATATTCAGATCAAAATTGGTGATTCATCTTCTAACAAGTTCGAAATGGTGATCTAAGTTTGGTATAGTTGGCCATTCCCCTCCACTAGGAAAAAAAAGTAATTTCTCATTCTTTAGTATTTCTGACATAACTTTTTACTCCGGTCTCTGATTAAGATGATTCTTGCTGCATTGTAAAGAATTCTTGAATCCCTAACCATTTTATTCACATCAAAAGTCATGAAAAATCCTCTAGCATGAGCTCTATTGTAACGCAAGTTTGGTGTAATAAGTAGTCCTCCTTTAAAATGAAATAGTATATCGGACATAACTTTTTCTCCCGAACTCGGATTGAGCTAACTCTTGCGGCATTGTAAAGAGAACTTGAAACCCTAACCAATATATTGAGATCAAAATTGGTGATTCATCTTCTAACAAGTTCGAAATGGTGATCTAAGTTTGGTATAGTTGGCCATTCCCCTCCACTAGGAAAAAAAAGTAATTTCCCATTCTTCAGTATTTCTGACATAACTTTTTACTCCGGTCTCTGATTAAGATGATTCTTGATGCATTGTAAAGAATTCTTGAATCCCTAACCATTTTATTCACATCAAAAGTCATGAAAAATCCTCTAGCATGGGCTCTATTGTAACGCAAGTTTGGTGTAATAAGTAGTCCTCCTTTAAAATGAAATAGTATATCGGACATAACTTTTTCTCCCGAACCCGCATTGAGCTAACTCTTGCGGCATTGTAAACAGAACTTGAAACCCTAACCAATATATTGAGATCAAAATTGGTGATTCATCTTCTAACAAGTTCGAAATGGTGATCTAAGTTTGGTATAGTTGGCCATTCCCCTCCACTAGGAAAAAAAAGTAATTTCTCATTCTTTAGTATTTCTGACATAACTTTTTACTCCGGTCTCTGATTAAGATGATTCTTGATGCATTGTAATGAATTCTTGAATCCCTAACCATTTTATTCACATCAAAAGTCATGAAAAATCCTCTAGCATGGGCTCTATTGTAACGCAAGTTTTGTGTAATAAGTAGTCCTCCTTTAAAATGAAATAGTATATCGGACATAACTTTTTCTCCCGAACTCGGATTGAGCTAACTCTTGCGGCATTGTAAAGAGAACTTGAAACCCTAACCAATATATTGAGATCAAAATTGGTGATTCATCTTCTAACAAGTTCGAAATGGTGATGGAAGTTTGGTATAGTTGGCCATTCCCCTCCACTAGGAAAAAAATGTAATTTCCCATTCTTTATTATTTCTGACATAACTTTTTACTCCGGTCTCTGATTAAGATGATTCATGCTGCATTGAAAAGAATTCTTGAATCCCTAACCATTTTATTCACATCAAAACTCATGAAAAATCCTCTAGCATGGGCTCTATTGTAACGCAAGTTTGGTGTAATAAGTAGTCCTCCTTTAAAATGAAATAGTATATCGGACATAACTTTTTCTCCCGAACTCGGATTGAGCTAACTCTTGCGGCATTGTAAAGAGAACTTGAAACCCTAACCAATATATTGAGATCAAAATTGGTGATTCATCTTCTAACAAGTTCGAAATGGTGATGGAAGTTTGGTATAGTTGGCCATTCCCCTCCACTAGGAAAAAAATGTAATTTCCCATTCTTTAGTATTTCTGACATAACTTTTTACTCCGGTCTCTGATTAAGATGATTCATGCTGCATTGAAAAGAATTCTTGAATCCCTAACCATTTTATTCACATCAAAACTCATGAAAAATCCTCTAGCATTGGCTCTATTGTAACGCAAGTTTGGTGTAATAAGTAGTCCTCCTTTAAAATGAAATAGTATATCGGACATAACTTTTTCTCCCGAACTCGGATTGAGCTAACTCTTGCGGCATTGTAAAGAGAACTTGAAACCCTAACCAATATATTGAGATCAAAATTGGTGATTCATCTTCTAACAAGTTCGAAATGGTGATGGAAGTTTGGTATAGTTGGCCATTCCCCTCCACTAGGAAAAAAATGTAATTTCCCATTTTTTAGTATTTCTGACATAACTTTTTACTCCGGTCTCTGATTAAGATGATTCATGCTGCATTGAAAAGAATTCTTGAATCCCTAACCATTTTATTCACATCAAAAGTCATGAAAAATCCTCTAGCATGGGCTCTATTGTAACGCAAGTTTGGTGTAATAAGTAGTCCTCCTTTAAAATGAAATAGTATATCGGACAGAACTTTTTCTCCCGAACTCGGATTTAGTTAACTCTTGCGGCATTGTAAAGAGAACTTGAAACCATAACCAATATATTGAGATCAAAATTGGTGATTCATCTTCCAATAAGTTCAAAATGGTGATGAAAGTTTGGTATAGTTGGCCATTCCCCTCCACTAGGAAAAAAAAGTAATTTCCCATTCTTTAGTATTTCTGACATAACTTTTTACTCCGGTCTCTGATTAAGACGATTCTTGATGCATTGTAAAGAATTCTTGAATCCCTAACCATTTTATTCACATCAAAAGTCATGAAAAATCCTCTAGCATGGGCTCTATTGTAACGCAAGTTTGGTGTAATAAGTAGTCCTCCTTTAAAATGAAATAGTATATCGGACATAACTTTTTCTCCCGAACCCGGATTGAGCTAACTCTTGCGGCATTGTAAAGAGAACTTGAAACCCTAACCAATATATTCAGATCAAAATTGGTGATTCATCTTCTAACAAGTTCGAAATGGTGATCTAAGTTTGGTATAGTTGGCCATTCCCCTCCACTAGGAAAAAAAAGTAATTTCTCATTCTTTAGTATTTCTGACATAACTTTTTACTCCGGTCTCTGATTAAGATGATTCTTGCTGCATTGTAAAGAATTCTTGAATCCCTAACCATTTTATTCACATCAAAAGTCATGAAAAATCCTCTAGCATGGGCTCTATTGTAACGCAAGTTTGGTGTAATAAGTAGTCCTCCTTTAAAATGAAATAGTATATCGGACATAACTTTTTCTCCCGAACCCGGATTGATCTAAATCTTGCGGCATTGTAAAGAGAACTTGAAACCCTAACCAATATATTGAGATCAAAATTGGTGATTCATCTTCTAACAAGTTCGAAATGGTGATCTAAGTTTGGTATAGTTGGCCATTCCCCTCCACTAGGAAAAAAAAGTAATTTCCCATTCTTTAGTATTTCTGACATAACTTTTTACTCCGGTCTCTGATTAAGACGATTCTTGATGCATTGTAAAGAATTCTTGAATCCCTAACCATTTTATTCACATCAAAAGTCATGAAAAATCCTCTAGCTTGGGCTCTATTGTAACGCAAGTTTGGTGTAATAAGTAGTCCTCCTTTAAAATGAAATAGTATATCGGACATAACTTTTTCTCCCGAACCCGGATTGAGCTAACTCTTGCGGCATTGTAAAGAGAACTTGAAACCCTAACCAATATATTCAGATCAAAATTGGTGATTCATCTTCTAACAAGTTCGAAATGGTGATCTAAGTTTGGTATAGTTGGCCATTCCCCTCCACTAGGAAAAAAAAGTAATTTCTCATTCTTTAGTATTTCTGACATAACTTTTTACTCCGGTCTCTGATTAAGATGATTCTTGCTGCATTGTAAAGAATTCTTGAATCCCTAACCATTTTATTCACATCAAAAGTCATGAAAAATCCTCTAGCATGGGCTCTATTGTAACGCAAGTTTGGTGTAATAAGTAGTCCTCCTTTAAAATGAAATAGTATATCGGACATAACTTTTTCTCCCGAACCCGGATTGAGCTAAATCTTGCGGCATTGTAAAGAGAACTTGAAACCCTAACCAATATATTGAGATCAAAATTGGTGATTCATCTTCTAACAAGTTCGAAATGGTGATCTAAGTTTGGTATAGTTGGCCATTCCCCTCCACTAGGAAAAAAAAGTAATTTCCCATTCTTTAGTATTTCTGACATAACTTTTTACTCCGGTCTCTGATTAAGACGATTCTTGATGCATTGTAAAGAATTCTTGAATCCCTAACCATTTTATTCACATCAAAAGTCATGAAAAATCCTCTAGCTTGGGCTCTATTGTAACGCAAGTTTGGTGTAATAAGTAGTCCTCCTTTAAAATGAAATAGTATATCGGACATAACTTTTTCTCCCGAACCCGGATTGAGCTAACTCTTGCGGCATTGTAAAGAGAACTTGAAACCCTAACCAATATATTCAGATCAAAATTGGTGATTCATCTTCTAACAAGTTCGAAATGGTGATCTAAGTTTGGTATAGTTGGCCATTCCCCTCCACTAGGAAAAAAAAGTAATTTCTCATTCTTTAGTATTTCTGACATAACTTTTTACTCCGGTCTCTGATTAAGATGATTCTTGCTGCATTGTAAAGAATTCTTGAATCCCTAACCATTTTATTCACATCAAAAGTCATGAAAAATCCTCTAGCATGGGCTCTATTGTAACGCAAGTTTGGTGTAATAAGTAGTCCTCCTTTAAAATGAAATAGTATATCGGACATAACTTTTTCTCCCGAACTCGGATTGAGCTAACTCTTGCGGCATTGTAAAGAGAACTTGAAACCCTAACCAATATATTGAGATCAAAATTGGTGATTCATCTTCTAACAAGTTCGAAATGGTGATCTAAGTTTGGTATAGTTGGCCATTCCCCTCCACTAGGAAAAAAAAGTAATTTCCCATTCTTCAGTATTTCTGACATAACTTTTTACTCCGGTCTCTGATTAAGATGATTCTTGATGCATTGTAAAGAATTCTTGAATCCCTAACCATTTTATTCACATCAAAAGTCATGAAAAATCCTCTAGCATGGGCTCTATTGTAACGCAAGTTTGGTGTAATAAGTAGTCCTCCTTTAAAATGAAATAGTATATCGGACATAACTTTTTCTCCCGAACCCGCATTGAGCTAACTCTTGCGGCATTGTAAACAGAACTTGAAACCCTAACCAATATATTGAGATCAAAATTGGTGATTCATCTTCTAACAAGTTCGAAATGGTGATCTAAGTTTGGTATAGTTGGCCATTCCCCTCCACTAGGAAAAAAAAGTAATTTCTCATTCTTTAGTATTTCTGACATAACTTTTTACTCCGGTCTCTGATTAAGATGATTCTTGATGCATTGTAATGAATTCTTGAATCCCTAACCATTTTATTCACATCAAAAGTCATGAAAAATCCTCTAGCATGGGCTCTATTGTAACGCAAGTTTTGTGTAATAAGTAGTCCTCCTTTAAAATGAAATAGTATATCGGACATAACTTTTTCTCCCGAACTCGGATTGAGCTAACTCTTGCGGCATTGTAAAGAGAACTTGAAACCCTAACCAATATATTGAGATCAAAATTGGTGATTCATCTTCTAACAAGTTCGAAATGGTGATGGAAGTTTGGTATAGTTGGCCATTCCCCTCCACTAGGAAAAAAATGTAATTTCCCATTCTTTATTATTTCTGACATAACTTTTTACTCCGGTCTCTGATTAAGATGATTCATGCTGCATTGAAAAGAATTCTTGAATCCCTAACCATTTTATTCACATCAAAACTCATGAAAAATCCTCTAGCATGGGCTCTATTGTAACGCAAGTTTGGTGTAATAAGTAGTCCTCCTTTAAAATGAAATAGTATATCGGACATAACTTTTTCTCCCGAACTCGGATTGAGCTAACTCTTGCGGCATTGTAAAGAGAACTTGAAACCCTAACCAATATATTGAGATCAAAATTGGTGATTCATCTTCTAACAAGTTCGAAATGGTGATGGAAGTTTGGTATAGTTGGCCATTCCCCTCCACTAGGAAAAAAATGTAATTTCCCATTCTTTAGTATTTCTGACATAACTTTTTACTCCGGTCTCTGATTAAGATGATTCATGCTGCATTGAAAAGAATTCTTGAATCCCTAACCATTTTATTCACATCAAAACTCATGAAAAATCCTCTAGCATTGGCTCTATTGTAACGCAAGTTTGGTGTAATAAGTAGTCCTCCTTTAAAATGAAATAGTATATCGGACATAACTTTTTCTCCCGAACTCGGATTGAGCTAACTCTTGCGGCATTGTAAAGAGAACTTGAAACCCTAACCAATATATTGAGATCAAAATTGGTGATTCATCTTCTAACAAGTTCGAAATGGTGATGGAAGTTTGGTATAGTTGGCCATTCCCCTCCACTAGGAAAAAAATGTAATTTCCCATTTTTTAGTATTTCTGACATAACTTTTTACTCCGGTCTCTGATTAAGATGATTCATGCTGCATTGAAAAGAATTCTTGAATCCCTAACCATTTTATTCACATCAAAAGTCATGAAAAATCCTCTAGCATGGGCTCTATTGTAACGCAAGTTTGGTGTAATAAGTAGTCCTCCTTTAAAATGAAATAGTATATCGGACAGAACTTTTTCTCCCGAACTCGGATTTAGTTAACTCTTGCGGCATTGTAAAGAGAACTTGAAACCATAACCAATATATTGAGATCAAAATTGGTGATTCATCTTCCAATAAGTTCGAAATGGTGATGAAAGTTTGGTATAGTTGGCCATTCCCCTCCACTAGGAAAAAAAAGTAATTTCCCATTCTTTAGTATTTCTGACATAACTTTTTACTCCGGTATCTGATTAAGATGATTCTTGATGCATTGTAAAGAATTCTTGAATCCCTAACCATTTTATTCACATCAAAAGTCATGAAAAATCCTCTAGCATGGGCTCTATTGTAACGCAAGTTTGGTGTGATAAGTAGTCCTCCTTTAAAATGAAATAGTATATCGGACATAACTTTTTCTCCCGAACCCGGATTGAGCTAACTCTTGCGGCATTGTAAAGAGAACTTGAAACCCTAACCAATATATTCAGATCAAAATTGGTGATTCATCTTCTAACAAGTTCGAAATGGTGATCTAAGTTTGGTATAGTTGGCCATTCCCCTCCACTAGGAAAAAAAAGTAATTTCTCATTCTTTAGTATTTCTGACATAACTTTTTACTCCGGTCTCTGATTAAGATGATTCTTGCTGCATTGTAAAGAATTCTTGAATCCCTAACCATTTTATTCACATCAAAAGTCATGAAAAATCCTCTAGCATGGGCTCTATTGTAACGCAAGTTTGGTGTAATAAGTAGTCCTCCTTTAAAATGAAATAGTATATCGGACAGAACTTTTTCTCCCGAACTCGGATTTAGTTAACTCTTGCGGCATTGTAAAGAGAACTTGAAACCATAACCAATATATTGAGATCAAAATTGGTGATTCATCTTCCAATAAGTTCGAAATGGTGATGAAAGTTTGGTATAGTTGGCCATTCCCCTCCACTAGGAAAAAAAAGTAATTTCCCATTCTTTAGTATTTCTGACATAACTTTTTACTCCGGTCTCTGATTAAGATGATTCTTGATGCATTGTAAAGAATTCTTGAATCCCTAACCATTTTATTCACATCAAAAGTCATGAAAAATCCTCTAGCATGGGCTCTATTGTAACGCAAGTTTGGTGTGATAAGTAGTCCTCCTTTAAAATGAAATAGTATATCGGACATAACTTTTTCTCCCGAACCCGGATTGAGCTAACTCTTGCGGCATTGTAAAGAGAACTTGAAACCCTAACCAATATATTCAGATCAAAATTGGTGATTCATCTTCTAACAAGTTCGAAATGGTGATCTAAGTTTGGTATAGTTGGCCATTCCCCTCCACTAGGAAAAAAAAGTAATTTCTCATTCTTTAGTATTTCTGACATAACTTTTTACTCCGGTCTCTGATTAAGATGATTCTTGCTGCATTGTAAAGAATTCTTGAATCCCTAACCATTTTATTCACATCAAAAGTCATGAAAAATCCTCTAGCATGGGCTCTATTGTAACGCAAGTTTGGTGTAATAAGTAGTCCTCCTTTAAAATGAAATAGTATATCGGACATAACTTTTTCTCCCGAACCCGGATTGAGCTAACTCTTGCGGCATTGTAAAGAGAACTTGAAACCCTAACCAATATATTGAGATCAAAATTGGTGATTCATCTTCTAACAAGTTCAAAATGGTGATCTAAGTTTGGTATAGTTGGCCATTCCCCTCCACTAGGAAAAAAAAGTAATTTCCCATTCTTTAGTATTTCTGACATAACTTTTTACTCCGGTCTCTGATTAAGACGATTCTTGATGCATTGTAAAGAATTCTTGAATCCCTAACCATTTTATTCACATCAAAAGTCATGAAAAATCCTCTAGCATGGGCTCTATTGTAACGCAAGTTTGGTGTAATAAGTAGTCCTCCTTTAAAATGAAATAGTATATCGGACATAACTTTTTCTCCCGAACCCGGATTGAGCTAACTCTTGCGGCATTGTAAAGAGAACTTGAAACCCTAACCAATATATTCAGATCAAAATTGGTGATTCATCTTCTAACAAGTTCGAAATGGTGATCTAAGTTTGGTATAGTTGGCCATTCCCCTCCACTAGGAAAAAAAAGTAATTTCTCATTCTTTAGTATTTCTGACATAACTTTTTACTCCGGTCTCTGATTAAGATGATTCTTGCTGCATTGTAAAGAATTCTTGAATCCCTAACCATTTTATTCACATCAAAAGTCATGAAAAATCCTCTAGCATGGGCTCTATTGTAACGCAAGTTTGGTGTAATAAGTAGTCCTCCTTTAAAATGAAATAGTATATCGGACATAACTTTTTCTCCCGAACCCGGATTGAGCTAAATCTTGCGGCATTGTAAAGAGAACTTGAAACCCTAACCAATATATTGAGATCAAAATTGGTGATTCATCTTCTAACAAGTTCGAAATGGTGATCTAAGTTTGGTATAGTTGGCCATTCCCCTCCACTAGGAAAAAAAAGTAATTTCCCATTCTTTAGTATTTCTGACATAACTTTTTACTCCGGTCTCTGATTAAGACGATTCTTGATGCATTGTAAAGAATTCTTGAATCCCTAACCATTTTATTCACATCAAAAGTCATGAAAAATCCTCTAGCTTGGGCTCTATTGTAACGCAAGTTTGGTGTAATAAGTAGTCCTCCTTTAAAATGAAATAGTATATCGGACATAACTTTTTCTCCCGAACCCGGATTGAGCTAACTCTTGCGGCATTGTAAAGAGAACTTGAAACCCTAACCAATATATTCAGATCAAAATTGGTGATTCATCTTCTAACAAGTTCGAAATGGTGATCTAAGTTTGGTATAGTTGGCCATTCCCCTCCACTAGGAAAAAAAAGTAATTTCTCATTCTTTAGTATTTCTGACATAACTTTTTACTCCGGTCTCTGATTAAGATGATTCTTGCTGCATTGTAAAGAATTCTTGAATCCCTAACCATTTTATTCACATCAAAAGTCATGAAAAATCCTCTAGCATGGGCTCTATTGTAACGCAAGTTTGGTGTAATAAGTAGTCCTCCTTTAAAATGAAATAGTATATCGGACATAACTTTTTCTCCCGAACTCGGATTGAGCTAACTCTTGCGGCATTGTAAAGAGAACTTGAAACCCTAACCAATATATTGAGATCAAAATTGGTGATTCATCTTCTAACAAGTTCGAAATGGTGATCTAAGTTTGGTATAGTTGGCCATTCCCCTCCACTAGGAAAAAAAAGTAATTTCCCATTCTTCAGTATTTCTGACATAACTTTTTACTCCGGTCTCTGATTAAGATGATTCTTGATGCATTGTAAAGAATTCTTGAATCCCTAACCATTTTATTCACATCAAAAGTCATGAAAAATCCTCTAGCATGGGCTCTATTGTAACGCAAGTTTGGTGTAATAAGTAGTCCTCCTTTAAAATGAAATAGTATATCGGACATAACTTTTTCTCCCGAACCCGCATTGAGCTAACTCTTGCGGCATTGTAAACAGAACTTGAAACCCTAACCAATATATTGAGATCAAAATTGGTGATTCATCTTCTAACAAGTTCGAAATGGTGATCTAAGTTTGGTATAGTTGGCCATTCCCCTCCACTAGGAAAAAAAAGTAATTTCTCATTCTTTAGTATTTCTGACATAACTTTTTACTCCGGTCTCTGATTAAGATGATTCTTGATGCATTGTAATGAATTCTTGAATCCCTAACCATTTTATTCACATCAAAAGTCATGAAAAATCCTCTAGCATGGGCTCTATTGTAACGCAAGTTTTGTGTAATAAGTAGTCCTCCTTTAAAATGAAATAGTATATCGGACATAACTTTTTCTCCCGAACCCGGATTGAGCTAACTCTTGCGGCATTGTAAAGAGAACTTGAAACCCTAACCAATATATTCAGATCAAAATTGGTGATTCATCTTCTAACAAGTTCGAAATGGTGATCTAAGTTTGGTATAGTTGGCCATTCCCCTCCACTTGGAAAAAAAAGTAATTTCTCATTCTTTAGTATTTCTGACATAACTTTTTACTCCGGTCTCTGATTAAGATGATTCTTGCTGCATTGTAAAGAATTCTTGAATCCCTAACCATTTTATTCACATCAAAAGTCATGAAAAATCCTCTAGCATGGGCTCTATTGTAACGCAAGTTTGGTGTAATAAGTAGTCCTCCTTTAAAATGAAATAGTATATCGGACATAACTTTTTCTCCCGAACCCGGATTGAGCTAAATCTTGCGGCATTGTAAAGAGAACTTGAAACCCTAACCAATATATTGAGATCAAAATTGGTGATTCATCTTCTAACAAGTTCGAAATGGTGATCTAAGTTTGGTATAGTTGGCCATTCCCCTCCACTAGGAAAAAAAAGTAATTTCCCATTCTTTAGTATTTCTGACATAACTTTTTACTCCGGTCTCTGATTAAGACGATTCTTGATGCATTGTAAAGAATTCTTGAATCCCTAACCATTTTATTCACATCAAAAGTCATGAAAAATCCTCTAGCTTGGGCTCTATTGTAACGCAAGTTTGGTGTAATAAGTAGTCCTCCTTTAAAATGAAATAGTATATCGGACATAACTTTTTCTCCCGAACCCGGATTGAGCTAACTCTTGCGGCATTGTAAAGAGAACTTGAAACCCTAACCAATATATTCAGATCAAAATTGGTGATTCATCTTCTAACAAGTTCGAAATGGTGATCTAAGTTTGGTATAGTTGGCCATTCCCCTCCACTAGGAAAAAAAAGTAATTTCTCATTCTTTAGTATTTCTGACATAACTTTTTACTCCGGTCTCTGATTAAGATGATTCTTGCTGCATTGTAAAGAATTCTTGAATCCCTAACCATTTTATTCACATCAAAAGTCATGAAAAATCCTCTAGCATGGGCTCTATTGTAACGCAAGTTTGGTGTAATAAGTAGTCCTCCTTTAAAATGAAATAGTATATCGGACATAACTTTTTCTCCCGAACTCGGATTGAGCTAACTCTTGCGGCATTGTAAAGAGAACTTGAAACCCTAACCAATATATTGAGATCAAAATTGGTGATTCATCTTCTAACAAGTTCGAAATGGTGATCTAAGTTTGGTATAGTTGGCCATTCCCCTCCACTAGGAAAAAAAAGTAATTTCCCATTCTTCAGTATTTCTGACATAACTTTTTACTCCGGTCTCTGATTAAGATGATTCTTGATGCATTGTAAAGAATTCTTGAATCCCTAACCATTTTATTCACATCAAAAGTCATGAAAAATCCTCTAGCATGGGCTCTATTGTAACGCAAGTTTGGTGTAATAAGTAGTCCTCCTTTAAAATGAAATAGTATATCGGACATAACTTTTTCTCCCGAACCCGCATTGAGCTAACTCTTGCGGCATTGTAAACAGAACTTGAAACCCTAACCAATATATTGAGATCAAAATTGGTGATTCATCTTCTAACAAGTTCGAAATGGTGATCTAAGTTTGGTATAGTTGGCCATTCCCCTCCACTAGGAAAAAAAAGTAATTTCTCATTCTTTAGTATTTCTGACATAACTTTTTACTCCGGTCTCTGATTAAGATGATTCTTGATGCATTGTAATGAATTCTTGAATCCCTAACCATTTTATTCACATCAAAAGTCATGAAAAATCCTCTAGCATGGGCTCTATTGTAACGCAAGTTTTGTGTAATAAGTAGTCCTCCTTTAAAATGAAATAGTATATCGGACATAACTTTTTCTCCCGAACTCGGATTGAGCTAACTCTTGCGGCATTGTAAAGAGAACTTGAAACCCTAACCAATATATTGAGATCAAAATTGGTGATTCATCTTCTAACAAGTTCGAAATGGTGATGGAAGTTTGGTATAGTTGGCCATTCCCCTCCACTAGGAAAAAAATGTAATTTCCCATTCTTTATTATTTCTGACATAACTTTTTACTCCGGTCTCTGATTAAGATGATTCATGCTGCATTGAAAAGAATTCTTGAATCCCTAACCATTTTATTCACATCAAAACTCATGAAAAATCCTCTAGCATGGGCTCTATTGTAACGCAAGTTTGGTGTAATAAGTAGTCCTCCTTTAAAATGAAATAGTATATCGGACATAACTTTTTCTCCCGAACTCGGATTGAGCTAACTCTTGCGGCATTGTAAAGAGAACTTGAAACCCTAACCAATATATTGAGATCAAAATTGGTGATTCATCTTCTAACAAGTTCGAAATGGTGATGGAAGTTTGGTATAGTTGGCCATTCCCCTCCACTAGGAAAAAAATGTAATTTCCCATTCTTTAGTATTTCTGACATAACTTTTTACTCCGGTCTCTGATTAAGATGATTCATGCTGCATTGAAAAGAATTCTTGAATCCCTAACCATTTTATTCACATCAAAACTCATGAAAAATCCTCTAGCATTGGCTCTATTGTAACGCAAGTTTGGTGTAATAAGTAGTCCTCCTTTAAAATGAAATAGTATATCGGACATAACTTTTTCTCCCGAACTCGGATTGAGCTAACTCTTGCGGCATTGTAAAGAGAACTTGAAACCCTAACCAATATATTGAGATCAAAATTGGTGATTCATCTTCTAACAAGTTCGAAATGGTGATGGAAGTTTGGTATAGTTGGCCATTCCCCTCCACTAGGAAAAAAATGTAATTTCCCATTTTTTAGTATTTCTGACATAACTTTTTACTCCGGTCTCTGATTAAGATGATTCATGCTGCATTGAAAAGAATTCTTGAATCCCTAACCATTTTATTCACATCAAAAGTCATGAAAAATCCTCTAGCATGGGCTCTATTGTAACGCAAGTTTGGTGTAATAAGTAGTCCTCCTTTAAAATGAAATAGTATATCGGACAGAACTTTTTCTCCCGAACTCGGATTTAGTTAACTCTTGCGGCATTGTAAAGAGAACTTGAAACCATAACCAATATATTGAGATCAAAATTGGTGATTCATCTTCCAATAAGTTCGAAATGGTGATGAAAGTTTGGTATAGTTGGCCATTCCCCTCCACTAGGAAAAAAAAGTAATTTCCCATTCTTTAGTATTTCTGACATAACTTTTTACTCCGGTCTCTGATTAAGATGATTCTTGATGCATTGTAAAGAATTCTTGAATCCCTAACCATTTTATTCACATCAAAAGTCATGAAAAATCCTCTAGCATGGGCTCTATTGTAACGCAAGTTTGGTGTGATAAGTAGTCCTCCTTTAAAATGAAATAGTATATCGGACATAACTTTTTCTCCCGAACCCGGATTGAGCTAACTCTTGCGGCATTGTAAAGAGAACTTGAAACCCTAACGAATATATTCAGATCAAAATTGGTGATTCATCTTCTAACAAGTTCGAAAATGGTGATCTAAGTTTGGTATAGTTGGCCATTCCCCTCCACTAGGAAAAAAAAGTAATTTCTCATTCTTTAGTATTTCTGACATAACTTTTTACTCCGGTCTCTGATTAAGATGATTCTTGCTGCATTGTAAAGAATTCTTGAATCCCTAACCATTTTATTCACATCAAAAGTCATGAAAAATCCTCTAGCATGGGCTCTATTGTAACGCAAGTTTGGTGTAATAAGTAGTCCTCCTTTAAAATGAAATAGTATATCGGACATAACTTTTTCTCCCGAACCCGGATTGAGCTAACTCTTGCGGCATTGTAAAGAGAACTTGAAACCCTAACCAATATATTCAGATCAAAATTGGTGATTCATCTTCTAACAAGTTCGAAATGGTGATCTAAGTTTGGTATAGTTGGCCATTCCCCTCCACTAGGAAAAAAAAGTAATTTCCCATTCTTTAGTATTTCTGACATAACTTTTTACTCCGGTCTCTGATTAAGATGATTCTTGATGCATTGTAAAGAATTCTTGAATCCCTAACCATTTTATTCACATCAAAAGTCATGAAAAATCCTCTAGCATGGGCTCTATTGTAACGCAAGTTTGGTGTAATAAGTAGTCCTCCTTTAAAATGAAATAGTATATCGGACATAACTTTTTCTCCCGAACCCGGATTGAGCTAACTCTTGCGGCATTGTAAAGAGAACTTGAAACCCTAACCAATATATTGAGATCAAAATTGGTGATTCATCTTCTAACAAGTTCGAAATGGTGATCTAAGTTTGGTATAGTTGGCCATTCCCCTCCACTAGGAAAAAAAAGTAATTTCCCATTCTTTAGTATTTCTGACATAACTTTTTACTACGGTCTCTGATTAAGATGATTCTTGATGCATTGTAAAGAATTCTTGAATCCCTAACCATTTTATTCACATCAAAAGTCATGAAAAATCCTCTAGCATGGGCTCTATTGTAACGCAAGTTTGGTGTAATAAGTAGTCCTCCTTTAAAATGAAATAGTATATCGGACATAACTTTTTCTCCCGAACTCGGATTGAGCTAACTCTTGCGGCATTGTAAAGAGAACTTGAAACCCTAACCAATATATTGAGATCAAAATTGGTGATTCATCTTCTAACAAGTTCGAAATGGTGATCTAAGTTTGGTATAGTTGGCCATTCCCCTCCACTAGGAAAAAAAAGTAATTTCCCATTCTTTAGTATTTCTGACATAACTTTTTACTCCGGTCTCTGATTAAGATGATTCTTGATGCATTGTAAAGAATTCTTGAATCCCTAACCATTTTATTCACATCAAAAGTCATGAAAAATCCTCTAGCATGGGCTCTATTGTAACGCAAGTTTGGTGTAATAAGTAGTCCTCCTTTAAAATGAAATAGTATATCGGACATAACTTTTTCTCCCGAACTCGGATTGAGCTAACTCTTGCGGCATTGTAAAGAGAACTTGAAACCCTAACCAATATATTGAGATCAAAATTGGTGATTCATCTTCTAACAAGTTCAAAATGGTGATCTAAGTTTGGTATAGTTGGTCATTCCCCTCCACTAGGAAAAAAAAGTAATTTCCCATTCTTTAGTATTTCTGACATAACTTTTTACTCCGGTCTCTGATTAAGATGATTCTTGATGCATTGTAAAGAATTCTTGAATCCCTAACCATTTTATTCACATCAAAAGTCATGAAAAATCCTCTAGCATGGGCTCTATTGTAACGCAAGTTTGGTGTAATAAGTAGTCCTCCTTTAAAATGAAATAGTATATCGGACAGAACTTTTTCTCCCGAACTCGGATTTAGTTAACTCTTGCGGCATTGTAAAGAGAACTTGAAACCATAACCAATATATTGAGATCAAAATTGGTGATTCATCTTCCAATAAGTTCGAAATGGTGATGAAAGTTTGGTATAGTTGGCCATTCCCCTCCACTAGGAAAAAAAAGTAATTTCCCATTCTTTAGTATTTCTGACATAACTTTTTACTCCGGTCTCTGATTAAGATGATTCTTGATGCATTGTAAAGAATTCTTGAATCCCTAACCATTTTATTCACATCAAAAGTCATGAAAAATCCTCTAGCATGGGCTCTATTGTAACGCAAGTTTGGTGTGATAAGTAGTCCTCCTTTAAAATGAAATAGTATATCGGACATAACTTTTTCTCCCGAACCCGGATTGAGCTAACTCTTGCGGCATTGTAAAGAGAACTTGAAACCCTAACCAATATATTCAGATCAAAATTGGTGATTCATCTTCTAACAAGTTCGAAATGGTGATCTAAGTTTGGTATAGTTGGCCATTCCCCTCCACTAGGAAAAAAAAGTAATTTCTCATTCTTTAGTATTTCAGACATAACTTTTTACTCCGGTCTCTGATTAAGATGATTCTTGCTGCATTGTAAAGAATTCTTGAATCCCTAACCATTTTATTCACATCAAAAGTCATGAAAAATCCTCTAGCATGGGCTCTATTGTAACGCAAGTTTGGTGTAATAAGTAGTCCTCCTTTAAAATGAAATAGTATATCGGACATAACTTTTTCTCCCGAACCCGGATTGAGCTAACTCTTGCGGCATTGTAAAGAGAACTTGAAACCCTAACCAATATATTCAGATCAAAATTGGTGATTCATCTTCTAACAAGTTCGAAATGGTGATCTAAGTTTGGTATAGTTGGCCATTCCCCTCCACTAGGAAAAAAAAGTAATTTCTCATTCTTTAGTATTTCTGACATAACTTTTTACTCCGGTCTCTGATTAAGATGATTCTTGATGCATTGTAAAGAATTCTTGAATCCCTAACCATTTTATTCACATCAAAAAGTCATGAAAAATCCTCTAGCATGGGCTCTATTGTAACGCAAGTTTGGTGTAATAAGTAGTCCTCCTTTAAAATGAAATAGTATATCGGACATAACTTTTTCTCCCGAACCCGGATTGAGCTAACTCTTGCGGCATTGTAAAGAGAACTTGAAACCCTAACCAATATATTGAGATCAAAATTGGTGATTCATCTTCTAACAAGTTCGAAATGGTGATCTAAGTTTGGTATAGTTGGCCATTCCCCTCCACTAGGAAAAAAAAGTAATTTCCCATTCTTTAGTATTTCTGACATAACTTTTTACTACGGTCTCTGATTAAGATGATTCTTGATGCATTGTAAAGAATTCTTGAATCCCTAACCATTTTATTCACATCAAAAGTCATGAAAAATCCTCTAGCATGGGCTCTATTGTAACGCAAGTTTGGTGTAATAAGTAGTCCTCCTTTAAAATGAAATAGTATATCGGACATAACTTTTTCTCCCGAACTCGGATTGAGCTAACTCTTGCGGCATTGTAAAGAGAACTTGAAACCCTAACCAATATATTGAGATCAAAATTGGTGATTCATCTTCTAACAAGTTCGAAATGGTGATCTAAGTTTGGTATAGTTGGCCATTCCCCTCCACTAGGAAAAAAAAGTAATTTCCCATTCTTTAGTATTTCTGACATAACTTTTTACTCCGGTCTCTGATTAAGATGATTCTTGATGCATTGTAAAGAATTCTTGAATCCCTAACCATTTTATTCACATCAAAAGTCATGAAAAATCCTCTAGCATGGGCTCTATTGTAACGCAAGTTTGGTGTAATAAGTAGTCCTCCTTTAAAATGAAATAGTATATCGGACATAACTTTTTCTCCCGAACTCGGATTGAGCTAACTCTTGCGGCATTGTAAAGAGAACTTGAAACCCTAACCAATATATTGAGATCAAAATTGGTGATTCATCTTCTAACAAGTTCAAAATGGTGATCTAAGTTTGGTATAGTTGGCCATTCCCCTCCACTAGGAAAAAAAAGTAATTTCCCATTCTTTAGTATTTCTGACATAACTTTTTACTCCGGTCTCTGATTAAGATGATTCTTGATGCATTGTAAAGAATTCTTGAATCCCTAACCATTTTATTCACATCAAAAGTCATGAAAAATCCTCTAGCATGGGCTCTATTGTAACGCAAGTTTGGTGTAATAAGTAGTCCTCCTTTAAAATGAAATAGTATATCGGACATAACTTTTTCTCCCGAACCCGGATTGAGCTAACTCTTGCGGCATTGTAAAGAGAACTTGAAACCCTAACCAATATATTCAGATCAAAATTGGTGATTCATCTTCTAACAAGTTCGAAATGGTGATCTAAGTTTGGTATAGTTGGCCATTCCCCTCCACTAGGAAAAAAAAGTAATTTCTCATTCTTTAGTATTTCTGACATAACTTTTTACTCCGGTCTCTAATTAAGATGATTCTTGCTGCATTGTAAAGAATTCTTGAATCCCTAACCATTTTATTCACATCAAAAGTCATGAAAAATCCTCTAGCATGGGCTCTATTGTAACGCAAGTTTGGTGTAATAAGTAGTCCTCCTTTAAAATGAAATAGTATATCGGACATAACTTTTTCTCCCGAACTCGGATTGAGCTAACTCTTGCGGCATTGTAAAGAGATCTTGAAACCCTAACCAATATATTGAGATCAAAATTGGTGATTCATCTTCTAACAAGTTCAAAATGGTGATCTAAGTTTGGTATAGTTGGCCATTCCCCTCCACTAGGAAAAAAAGTAATTTCCCATTCTTTAGTATTTCTGACATAACTTTTTACTCCGGTCTCTGATTAAGATGATTCTTGATGCATTGTAAAGAATTCTTGAATCCCTAACCATTTTATTCACATCAAAAGTCATGAAAAATCCTCTAGCATGGGCTCTATTGTAACGCAAGTTTGGTGTAATAAGTAGTCCTCCTTTAAAATGAAATAGTATATCGGACATAACATTTTCTCCCGAACCCGGATTGAGCTAACTCTTGCGGCATTGTAAAGAGAACTTGAAACCCTAACCAATATATTCCGATCAAAATTGGTGATTCATCTTCTAACAAGTTCGAAATGGTGATCTAAGTTTGGTATAGTTGGCCATTCCCCTCCACTAGGAAAAAAAAGTAATTTCGCATTCTTTAGTATTTCTGACATAACTTTTTACTCCGGTCTCTGATTAAGATGATTCTTGATGCATTGTAAAGAATTCTTGAATCCCTAACCATTTTATTCACATCAAAAGTCATGAAAAATCCTCTAGCATGGGCTCTATTGTAACGCAAGTTTTGTGTAATAAGTAGTCCTCCTTTAAAATGAAATAGTATATCGGACATAACTTTTTCTCCCGAACTCGGATTGAGCTAACTCTTGCGGCATTGTAAAGAGAACTTGAAACCCTAACCAATATATTGAGATCAAAATTGGTGATTCATCTTCTAACAAGTTCGAAATGGTGATGGAAGTTTGGTATAGTTGGCCATTCCCCTCCACTAGGAAAAAAATGTAATTTCCCATTCTTTAGTATTTCTGACATAACTTTTTACTTCGGTCTCTGATTAAGATGATTCATGCTGCATTGAAAAGAATTCTTGAATCCCTAACCATTTTATTCACATCAAAACTCATGAAAAATCCTCTAGCATTGGCTCTATTGTAACGCAAGTTTGGTGTAATAAGTAGTCCTCCTTTAAAATGAAATAGTATATCGGACATAACTTTTTCTCCCGAACTCGGATTGAGCTAACTCTTGCGGCATTGTAAAGAGAACTTGAAACCCTAACCAATATATTGAGATCAAAATTGGTGATTCATCTTCTAACAAGTTCGAAATGGTGATGGAAGTTTGGTATAGTTGGCCATTCCCCTCCACTAGGAAAAAAATGTAATTTCCCATTTTTTAGTATTTCTGACATAACTTTTTACTCCGGTCTCTGATTAAGATGATTCATGCTGCATTGAAAAGAATTCTTGAATCCCTAACCATTTTATTCACATCAAAACTCATGAAAAATCCTCTAGCATGGGCTCTATTGTAACGCAAGTTTGGTGTAATAAGTAGTCCTCCTTTAAAATGAAATAGTATATCGGACAGAACTTTTTCTCCCGAACTCGGATTTAGTTAACTCTTGCGGCATTGTAAAGAGAACTTGAAACCATAACCAATATATTGAGATCAAAATTGGTGATTCATCTTCCAATAAGTTCGAAATGGTGATGAAAGTTTGGTATAGTTGGCCATTCCCCTCCACTAGGAAAAAAAAGTAATTTCCCATTCTTTAGTATTTCTGACATAACTTTTTACTCCGGTCTCTGATTAAGATGATTCTTGATGCATTGTAAAGAATTCTTGAATCCCTAACCATTTTATTCACATCAAAAGTCATGAAAAATCCTCTAGCATGGGCTCTATTGTAACGCAAGTTTGGTGTAATAAGTAGTCCTCCTTTAAAATGAAATAGTATATCGGACATAACTTTTTCTCCCGAACTCGGATTGAGCTAACTCTTGCGGCATTGTAAAGAGAACTTGAAACCCTAACCAATATATTCAGATCAAAATTGGTGATTCATCTTCTAACAAGTTCGAAATGGTGATCTAAGTTTGGTATAGTTGGCCATTCCCCTCCACTAGGAAAAAAAAGTAATTTCCCATTCTTTAGTATTTCTGACATAACTTTTTACTCCGGTCTCTGATTAAGATGATTCTTGATGCATTGTAAAGAATTCTTGAATCCCTAACCATTTTATTCACATCAAAAGTCATGAAAAATCCTCTAGCATGGGCTCTATTGTAACGCAAGTTTGGTGTAATAAGTAGTCCTCCTTTAAAATGAAATAGTATATCGGACATAACTTTTTCTCCCGAACTCGGATTGAGCTAACTCTTGCGGCATTGTAAAGAGAACTTGAAACCCTAACCAATATATTCAGATCAAAATTGGTGATTCATCTTCTAACAAGTTCGAAATGGTGATCTAAGTTTGGTATAGTTGGCCATTCCCCTCCACTAGGAAAAAAAAGTAATTTCCCATTCTTTAGTATTTCTGACATAACTTTTTACTCCGGTCTCTGATTAAGATGATTCTTGATGCATTGTAAAGAATTCTTGAATCCCTAACCATTTTATTCACATCAAAAGTTATGAAAAATCCTCTAGCATGGGCTCTATTGTAACGCAAGTTTGGTGTAATAAGTAGTCCTCCTTTAAAATGAAATAGTATATCGGACATAACTTTTTCTCCCGAACCCGGATTGAGCTAACTCTTGCGGCATTGTAAAGAGAACTTGAAACCCTAACCAATATATTGAGATCAAAATTGGTGATTCATCTTCTAACAAGTTCGAAATGGTGATCTAAGTTTGGTATAGTTGGCCATTCCCCTCCACTAGGAAAAAAAAGTAATTTCCCATTCTTTAGTATTTCTGACATAACTTTTTACTACGGTCTCTGATTAAGATGATTCTTGATGCATTGTAAAGAATTCTTGAATCCCTAACCATTTGATTCACATCAAAAGTCATGAAAAATCCTCTAGCATGGGCTCTATTGTAACGCAAGTTTGGTGTAATAAGTAGTCCTCCTTTAAAATGAAATAGTATATCGGACATAACTTTTTCTCCCGAACTCGGATTGAGCTAACTCTTGCGGCATTGTAAAGAGAACTTGAAACCCTAACCAATATATTGAGATCAAAATTGGTGATTCATCTTCTAACAAGTTCGAAATGGTGATCTAAGTTTGGTATAGTTGGCCATTCCCCTCCACTAGGAAAAAAAAGTAATTTCCCATTCTTTAGTATTTCTGACATAACTTTTTACTCCGGTCTCTGATTAAGATGATTCTTGATGCATTGTAAAGAATTCTTGAATCCCTAACCATTTTATTCACATCAAAAGTCATGAAAAATCCTCTAGCATGGGCTCTATTGTAACGCAAGTTTGGTATAATAAGTAGTCCTCCTTTAAAATGAAATAGTATATCGGACATAACTTTTTCTCCCGAACTCGGATTGAGCTAACTCTTGCGGCATTGTAAAGAGAACTTGAAACCCTAACCAATATATTGAGATCAAAATTGGTGATTCATCTTCTAACAAGTTCAAAATGGTGATCTAAGTTTGGTATAGTTGGCCATTCCCCTCCACTAGGAAAAAAAAGTAATTTCCCATTCTTTAGTATTTCTGACATAACTTTTTACTCCGGTCTCTGATTAAGATGATTCTTGATGCATTGTAAAGAATTCTTGAATCCCTAACCATTTTATTCACATCAAAAGTCATGAAAAATCCTCTAGCATGGGCTCTATTGTAACGCAAGTTTGGTGTAATAAGTAGTCCTCCTTTAAAATGAAATAGTATATCGGACATAACTTTTTCTCCCGAACCCGGATTGAGCTAACTCTTGCGGCATTGTAAAGAGAACTTGAAACCCTAACCAATATATTCAGATCAAAATTGGTGATTCATCTTCTAACAAGTTCGAAATGGTGATCTAAGTTTGGTATAGTTGGCCATTCCCCTCCACTAGGAAAAAAAAGTAATTTCTCATTCTTTAGTATTTCTGACATAACTTTTTACTCCGGTCTCTAATTAAGATGATTCTTGCTGCATTGTAAAGAATTCTTGAATCCCTAACCATTTTATTCACATCAAAAGTCATGAAAAATCCTCTAGCATGGGCTCTATTGTAACGCAAGTTTGGTGTAATAAGTAGTCCTCCTTTAAAATGAAATAGTATATCGGACATAACTTTTTCTCCCGAACTCGGATTGAGCTAACTCTTGCGGCATTGTAAAGAGAACTTGAAACCCTAACCAATATATTGAGATCAAAATTGGTGATTCATCTTCTAACAAGTTCAAAATGGTGATCTAAGTTTGGTATAGTTGGCCATTCCCCTCCACTAGGAAAAAAAGTAATTTCCCATTCTTTAGTATTTCTGACATAACTTTTTACTCCGGTCTCTGATTAAGATGATTCTTGATGCATTGTAAAGAATTCTTGAATCCCTAACCATTTTATTCACATCAAAAGTCATGAAAAATCCTCTAGCATGGGCTCTATTGTAACGCAAGTTTGGTGTAATAAGTAGTCCTCCTTTAAAATGAAATAGTATATCGGACATAACATTTTCTCCCGAACCCGGATTGAGCTAACTCTTGCGGCATTGTAAAGAGAACTTGAAACCCTAACCAATATATTCAGATCAAAATTGGTGATTCATCTTCTAACAAGTTCGAAATGGTGATCTAAGTTTGGTATAGTTGGCCATTCCCCTCCACTAGGAAAAAAAAGTAATTTCGCATTCTTTAGTATTTCTGACATAACTTTTTACTCCGGTCTCTGATTAAGATGATTCTTGATGCATTGTAAAGAATTCTTGAATCCCTAACCATTTTATTCACATCAAAAGTCATGAAAAATCCTCTAGCATGGGCTCTATTGTAACGCAAGTTTTGTGTAATAAGTAGTCCTCCTTTAAAATGAAATAGTATATCGGACATAACTTTTTCTCCCGAACTCGGATTGAGCTAACTCTTGCGGCATTGTAAAGAGAACTTGAAACCCTAACCAATATATTGAGATCAAAATTGGTGATTCATCTTCTAACAAGTTCGAAATGGTGATGGAAGTTTGGTATAGTTGGCCATTCCCCTCCACTAGGAAAAAAATGTAATTTCCCATTCTTTAGTATTTCTGACATAACTTTTTACTCCGGTCTCTGATTAAGATGATTCATGCTGCATTGAAAAGAATTCTTGAATCCCTAACCATTTTATTCACATCAAAACTCATGAAAAATCCTCTAGCATTGGCTCTATTGTAACGCAAGTTTGGTGTAATAAGTAGTCCTCCTTTAAAATGAAATAGTATATCGGACATAACTTTTTCTCCCGAACTCGGATTGAGCTAACTCTTGCGGCATTGTAAAGAGAACTTGAAACCCTAACCAATATATTGAGATCAAAATTGGTGATTCATCTTCTAACAAGTTCGAAATGGTGATGGAAGTTTGGTATAGTTGGCCATTCCCCTCCACTAGGAAAAAAATGTAATTTCCCATTTTTTAGTATTTCTGACATAACTTTTTACTCCGGTCTCTGATTAAGATGATTCATGCTGCATTGAAAAGAATTCTTGAATCCCTAACCATTTTATTCACATCAAAACTCATGAAAAATCCTCTAGCATGGGCTCTATTGTAACGCAAGTTTGGTGTAATAAGTAGTCCTCCTTTAAAATGAAATAGTATATCGGACAGAACTTTTTCTCCCGAACTCGGATTTAGTTAACTCTTGCGGCATTGTAAAGAGAACTTGAAACCATAACCAATATATTGAGATCAAAATTGGTGATTCATCTTCCAATAAGTTCGAAATGGTGATGAAAGTTTGGTATAGTTGGCCATTCCCCTCCACTAGGAAAAAAAAGTAATTTCCCATTCTTTAGTATTTCTGACATAACTTTTTACTACGGTCTCTGATTAAGATGATTCTTGATGCATTGTAAAGAATTCTTGAATCCCTAACCATTTTATTCACATCAAAAGTCATGAAAAATCCTCTAGCATGGGCTCTATTGTAACGCAAGTTTGGTGTAATAAGTAGTCCTCCTTTAAAATGAAATAGTATATCGGACATAACTTTTTCTCCCGAACTCGGATTGAGCTAACTCTTGCGGCATTGTAAAGAGAACTTGAAACCCTAACCAATATATTGAGATCAAAATTGGTGATTCATCTTCTAACAAGTTCGAAATGGTGATCTAAGTTTGGTATAGTTGGCCATTCCCCTCCACTAGGAAAAAAAAGTAATTTCCCATTCTTCAGTATTTCTGACATAACTTTTTACTCCGGTCTCTGATTAAGATGATTCTTGATGCATTGTAAAGAATTCTTGAATCCCTAACCATTTTATTCACATCAAAAGTCATGAAAAATCCTCTAGCATGGGCTCTATTGTAACGCAAGTTTGGTGTAATAAGTAGTCCTCCTTTAAAATGAAATAGTATATCGGACATAACTTTTTCTCCCGAACTCGGATTGAGCTAACTCTTGCGGCATTGTAAAGAGAACTTGAAACCCTAACCAATATATTGAGATCAAAATTGGTGATTCATCTTCTAACAAGTTCAAAATGGTGATCTAAGTTTGGTATAGTTGGCCATTCCCCTCCACTAGGAAAAAAAAGTAATTTCCCATTCTTTAGTATTTCTGACATAACTTTTTACTCCGGTCTCTGATTAAGATGATTCTTGATGCATTGTAAAGAATTCTTGAATCCCTAACCATTTTATTCACATCAAAAGTCATGAAAAATCCTCTAGCATGGGCTCTATTGTAACGCAAGTTTGGTGTAATAAGTAGTCCTCCTTTAAAATGAAATAGTATATCGGACATAACTTTTTCTCCCGAACCCGGATTGAGCTAACTCTTGCGGCATTGTAAAGAGAACTTGAAACCCTAACCAATATATTCAGATCAAAATTGGTGATTCATCTTCTAACAAGTTCGAAATGGTGATCTAAGTTTGGTATAGTTGGCCATTCCCCTCCACTAGGAAAAAAAAGTAATTTCTCATTCTTTAGTATTTCTGACATAACTTTTTACTCCGGTCTCTAATTAAGATGATTCTTGCTGCATTGTAAAGAATTCTTGAATCCCTAACCATTTTATTCACATCAAAAGTCATGAAAAATCCTCTAGCATGGGCTCTATTGTAACGCAAGTTTGGTGTAATAAGTAGTCCTCCTTTAAAATGAAATAGTATATCGGACATAACTTTTTCTTCCGAACTCGGATTGAGCTAACTCTTGCGGCATTGTAAAGAGAACTTGAAACCCTAACCAATATATTGAGATCAAAATTGGTGATTCATCTTCTAACAAGTTCAAAATGGTGATCTAAGTTTGGTATAGTTGGCCATTCCCCTCCACTAGGAAAAAAAGTAATTTCCCATTCTTTAGTATTTCTGACATAACTTTTTACTCCGGTCTCTGATTAAGATGATTCTTGATGCATTGTAAAGAATTCTTGAATCCCTAACCATTTTATTCACATCAAAAGTCATGAAAAATCCTCTAGCATGGGCTCTATTGTAACGCAAGTTTGGTGTAATAAGTAGTCCTCCTTTAAAATGAAATAGTATATCGGACATAACATTTTCTCCCGAACCCGGATTGAGCTAACTCTTGCGGCATTGTAAAGAGAACTTGAAACCCTAACCAATATATTCAGATCAAAATTGGTGATTCATCTTCTAACAAGTTCGAAATGGTGATCTAAGTTTGGTATAGTTGGCCATTCCCCTCCACTAGGAAAAAAAAGTAATTTCGCATTCTTTAGTATTTCTGACATAACTTTTTACTCCGGTCTCTGATTAAGATGATTCTTGATGCATTGTAAAGAATTCTTGAATCCCTAACCATTTTATTCACATCAAAAGTCATGAAAAATCCTCTAGCATGGGCTCTATTGTAACGCAAGTTTTGTGTAATAAGTAGTCCTCCTTTAAAATGAAATAGTATATCGGACATAACTTTTTCTCCCGAACTCGGATTGAGCTAACTCTTGCGGCATTGTAAAGAGAACTTGAAACCCTAACCAATATATTGAGATCAAAATTGGTGATTCATCTTCTAACAAGTTCGAAATGGTGATGGAAGTTTGGTATAGTTGGCCATTCCCCTCCACTAGGAAAAAAATGTAATTTCCCATTCTTTAGTATTTCTGACATAACTTTTTACTCCGGTCTCTGATTAAGATGATTCATGCTGCATTGAAAAGAATTCTTGAATCCCTAACCATTTTATTCACATCAAAACTCATGAAAAATCCTCTAGCATTGGCTCTATTGTAACGCAAGTTTGGTGTAATAAGTAGTCCTCCTTTAAAATGAAATAGTATATCGGACATAACTTTTTCTCCCGAACTCGGATTGAGCTAACTCTTGCGGCATTGTAAAGAGAACTTGAAACCCTAACCAATATATTGAGATCAAAATTGGTGATTCATCTTCTAACAAGTTCGAAATGGTGATGGAAGTTTGGTATAGTTGGCCATTCCCCTCCACTAGGAAAAAAATGTAATTTCCCATTTTTTAGTATTTCTGACATAACTTTTTACTCCGGTCTCTGATTAAGATGATTCATGCTGCATTGAAAAGAATTCTTGAATCCCTAACCATTTTATTCACATCAAAACTCATGAAAAATCCTCTAGCATGGGCTCTATTGTAACGCAAGTTTGGTGTAATAAGTAGTCCTCCTTTAAAATGAAATAGTATATCGGACAGAACTTTTTCTCCCGAACTCGGATTTAGTTAACTCTTGCGGCATTGTAAAGAGAACTTGAAACCATAACCAATATATTGAGATCAAAATTGGTGATTCATCTTCCAATAAGTTCGAAATGGTGATGAAAGTTTGGTATAGTTGGCCATTCCCCTCCACTAGGAAAAAAAAGTAATTTCCCATTCTTTAGTATTTCTGACATAACTTTTTACTACGGTCTCTGATTAAGATGATTCTTGATGCATTGTAAAGAATTCTTGAATCCCTAACCATTTTATTCACATCAAAAGTCATGAAAAATCCTCTAGCATGGGCTCTATTGTAACGCAAGTTTGGTGTAATAAGTAGTCCTCCTTTAAAATGAAATAGTATATCGGACATAACTTTTTCTCCCGAACTCGGATTGAGCTAACTCTTGCGGCATTGTAAAGAGAACTTGAAACCCTAACCAATATATTGAGATCAAAATTGGTGATTCATCTTCTAACAAGTTCGAAATGGTGATCTAAGTTTGGTATAGTTGGCCATTCCCCTCCACTAGGAAAAAAAAGTAATTTCCCATTCTTCAGTATTTCTGACATAACTTTTTACTCCGGTCTCTGATTAAGATGATTCTTGATGCATTGTAAAGAATTCTTGAATCCCTAACCATTTTATTCACATCAAAAGTCATGAAAAATCCTCTAGCATGGGCTCTATTGTAACGCAAGTTTGGTGTAATAAGTAGTCCTCCTTTAAAATGAAATAGTATATCGGACATAACTTTTTCTCCCGAACTCGGATTGAGCTAACTCTTGCGGCATTGTAAAGAGAACTTGAAACCCTAACCAATATATTGAGATCAAAATTGGTGATTCATCTTCTAACAAGTTCAAAATGGTGATCTAAGTTTGGTATAGTTGGCCATTCCCCTCCACTAGGAAAAAAAAGTAATTTCCCATTCTTTAGTATTTCTGACATAACTTTTTACTCCGGTCTCTGATTAAGATGATTCTTGATGCATTGTAAAGAATTCTTGAATCCCTAACCATTTTATTCACATCAAAAGTCATGAAAAATCCTCTAGCATGGGCTCTATTGTAACGCAAGTTTGGTGTAATAAGTAGTCCTCCTTTAAAATGAAATAGTATATCGGACATAACTTTTTCTCCCGAACCCGGATTGAGCTAACTCTTGCGGCATTGTAAAGAGAACTTGAAACCCTAACCAATATATTCAGATCAAAATTGGTGATTCATCTTCTAACAAGTTCGAAATGGTGATCTAAGTTTGGTATAGTTGGCCATTCCCCTCCACTAGGAAAAAAAAGTAATTTCTCATTCTTTAGTATTTCTGACATAACTTTTTACTCCGGTCTCTAATTAAGATGATTCTTGCTGCATTGTAAAGAATTCTTGAATCCCTAACCATTTTATTCACATCAAAAGTCATGAAAAATCCTCTAGCATGGGCTCTATTGTAACGCAAGTTTGGTGTAATAAGTAGTCCTCCTTTAAAATGAAATAGTATATCGGACATAACTTTTTCTCCCGAACTCGGATTGAGCTAACTCTTGCGGCATTGTAAAGAGAACTTGAAACCCTAACCAATATATTGAGATCAAAATTGGTGATTCATCTTCTAACAAGTTCAAAATGGTGATCTAAGTTTGGTATAGTTGGCCATTCCCCTCCACTAGGAAAAAAAGTAATTTCCCATTCTTTAGTATTTCTGACATAACTTTTTACTCCGGTCTCTGATTAAGATGATTCTTGATGCATTGTAAAGAATTCTTGAATCCCTAACCATTTTATTCACATCAAAAGTCATGAAAAATCCTCTAGCATGGGCTCTATTGTAACGCAAGTTTGGTGTAATAAGTAGTCCTCCTTTAAAATGAAATAGTATATCGGACATAACATTTTCTCCCGAACCCGGATTGAGCTAACTCTTGCGGCATTGTAAAGAGAACTTGAAACCCTAACCAATATATTCAGATCAAAATTGGTGATTCATCTTCTAACAAGTTCGAAATGGTGATCTAAGTTTGGTATAGTTGGCCATTCCCCTCCACTAGGAAAAAAAAGTAATTTCGCATTCTTTAGTATTTCTGACATAACTTTTTACTCCGGTCTCTGATTAAGATGATTCTTGATGCATTGTAAAGAATTCTTGAATCCCTAACCATTTTATTCACATCAAAAGTCATGAAAAATCCTCTAGCATGGGCTCTATTGTAACGCAAGTTTGGTGTAATAAGTAGTCCTCCTTTAAAATGAAATAGTATATCGGACATAACTTTTTCTCCCGAACTCGGATTGAGCTAACTCTTGCGGCATTGTAAAGAGAACTTGAAACCCTAACCAATATATTGAGATCAAAATTGGTGATTCATCTTCTAACAAGTTCGAAATGGTGATGGAAGTTTGGTATAGTTGGCCATTCCCCTCCACTAGGAAAAAAATGTAATTTCCCATTCTTTAGTATTTCTGACATAACTTTTTACTCCGGTCTCTGATTAAGATGATTCATGCTGCATTGAAAAGAATTCTTGAATCCCTAACCATTTTATTCACATCAAAACTCATGAAAAATCCTCTAGCATTGGCTCTATTGTAACGCAAGTTTGGTGTAATAAGTAGTCCTCCTTTAAAATGAAATAGTATATCGGACATAACTTTTTCTCCCGAACTCGGATTGAGCTAACTCTTGCGGCATTGTAAAGAGAACTTGAAACCCTAACCAATATATTGAGATCAAAATTGGTGATTCATCTTCTAACAAGTTCGAAATGGTGATGGAAGTTTGGTATAGTTGGCCATTCCCCTCCACTAGGAAAAAAATGTAATTTCCCATTTTTTAGTATTTCTGACATAACTTTTTACTCCGGTCTCTGATTAAGATGATTCATGCTGCATTGAAAAGAATTCTTGAATCCCTAACCATTTTATTCACATCAAAAGTCATGAAAAATCCTCTAGCATGGGCTCTATTGTAACGCAAGTTTGGTGTAATAAGTAGTCCTCCTTTAAAATGAAATAGTATATCGGACAGAACTTTTTCTCCCGAACTCGGATTTAGTTAACTCTTGCGGCATTGTAAAGAGAACTTGAAACCATAACCAATATATTGAGATCAAAATTGGTGATTCATCTTCCAATAAGTTCGAAATGGTGATGAAAGTTTGGTATAGTTGGCCATTCCCCTCCACTAGGAAAAAAAAGTAATTTCCCATTCTTTAGTATTTCTGACATAACTTTTTACTCCGGTCTCTGATTAAGATGATTCTTGATGCATTGTAAAGAATTCTTGAATCCCTAACCATTTTATTCACATCAAAAGTCATGAAAAATCCTCTAGCATGGGCTCTATTGTAACGCAAGTTTGGTGTAATAAGTAGTCCTCCTTTAAAATGAAATAGTATATCGGACATAACTTTTTCTCCCGAACTCGGATTGAGCTAACTCTTGCGGCATTGTAAAGAGAACTTGAAACCCTAACCAATATATTCAGATCAAAATTGGTGATTCATCTTCTAACAAGTTCGAAATGGTGATCTAAGTTTGGTATAGTTGGCCATTCCCCTCCACTAGGAAAAAAAAGTAATTTCCCATTCTTTAGTATTTCTGACATAACTTTTTACTCCGGTCGCTGATTAAGATGATTCTTGATGCATTGTAAAGAATTCTTGAATCCCTAACCATTTTATTCACATCAAAAGTCATGAAAAATCCTCTAGCATGGGCTCTATTGTAACGCAAGTTTGGTGTAATAAGTAGTCCTCCTTTAAAATGAAATAGTATATCGGACATAACTTTTTCTCCCGAACCCGGATTGAGCTAACTCTTGCGGCATTGTAAAGAGAACTTGAAACCCTAACCAATATATGCAGATCAAAATTGGTGATTCATCTTCTAACAAGTTCGAAATGGTGATCTAAGTTTGGTATAGTTGGCCATTCCCCTCCACTAGGAAAAAAAAGTAATTTCCCATTCTTTAGTATTTCTGACATAACTGTTTACTACGGTCTCTGATTAAGATGATTCTTGATGCATTGTAAAGAATTCTTGAATCCCTAACCATTTTATTCACATCAAAAGTCATGAAAAATCCTCTAGCATGGGTTCTATTGTAACGCAAGTTTGGTGTAATAAGTAGTCCTCCTTTAAAATGAAATAGTATATCGGACATAACTTTTTCTCCCGAACTCGGATTGAGCTAACTCTTGCGGCATTGTAAAGAGAACTTGAAACCCTAACCAATATATTGAGATCAAAATTGGTGATTCATCTTCTAACAAGTTGGAAATGGTGATCTAAGTTTGGTATAGTTGGCCATTCCCCTCCACTAGGAAAAAAAAGTAATTTCCCATTCTTTAGTATTTCTGACATAACTTTTTACTCCGGTCTCTGATTAAGATGATTCTTGATGCATTGTAAAGAATTCTTGAATCCCTAACCATTTTATTCACATCAAAAGTCATGAAAAATCCTCTAGCATGGGCTCTATTGTAACGCAAGTTTGGTGTAATAAGTAGTCCTCCTTTAAAATGAAATAGTATATCGGACATAACTTTTTCTCCCGAACCCGGATTGAGCTAACTCTTGCGGCATTGTAAAGAGAACTTGAAACCCTAACCAATATATTCAGATCAAAATTGGTGATTCATCTTCTAACAAGTTCGAAATGGTGATCTAAGTTTGGTATAGTTGGCCATTCCCCTCCACTAGGAAAAAAAAGTAATTTCCCATTCTTTAGTATTTCTGACATAACTTTTTACTACGGTCTCTGATTAAGATGATTCTTGATGCATTGTAAAGAATTCTTGAATCCCTAACCATTTTATTCACATCAAAAGTCATGAAAAATCCTCTAGCATGGGCTCTATTGTAACGCAAGTTTGGTGTAATAAGTAGTCCTCCTTTAAAATGAAATAGTATATCGGACATAACTTTTTCTCCCGAACTCGGATTGAGCTAACTCTTGCGGCATTGTAAAGAGAACTTGAAACCCTAACCAATATATTGAGATCAAAATTGGTGATTCATCTTCTAACAAGTTCGAAATGGGGATCTAAGTTTGGTATAGTTGGCCATTCCCCTCCACTAGGAAAAAAAAGTAATTTCCCATTCTTTAGTATTTCTGACATAACTTTTTACTCCGGTCTCTGATTAAGATGATTCTTGATGCATTGTAAAGAATTCTTGAATCCCTAACCATTTTATTCACATCAAAAGTCATGAAAAATCCTCTAGCATGGGCTCTATTGTAACGCAAGTTTGGTGTAATAAGTAGTCCTCCTTTAAAATGAAATAGTATATCGGACATAACTTTTTCTCCCGAACTCGGATTGAGCTAACTCTTGCGGCATTGTAAAGAGAACTTGAAACCCTAACCAATATATTGAGATCAAAATTGGTGATTCATCTTCTAACAAGTTCAAAATGGTGATCTAAGTTTGGTATAGTTGGCCATTCCCCTCCACTAAGAAAAAAAAGTAATTTCCCATTCTTTAGTATTTCTGACATAACTTTTTACTCCGGTCTCTGATTAAGATGATTCTTGATGCATTGTAAAGAATTCTTGAATCCCTAACCATTTTATTCACATCAAAAGTCATGAAAAATCCTCTAGCATGGGCTCTATTGTAACGCAAGTTTGGTGTAATAAGTAGTCCTCCTTTAAAATGAAATAGTATATCGGACATAACTTTTTCTCCCGAACCCGGATTGAGCTAACTCTTGCGGCATTGTAAAGAGAACTTGAAACCCTAACCAATATATTCAGATCAAAATTGGTGATTCATCTTCTAACAAGTTCGAAATGGTGATCTAAGTTTGGTATAGTTGGCCATTCCCCTCCACTAGGAAAAAAAAGTAATTTCTCATTCTTTAGTATTTCTGACATAACTTTTTACTCCGGTCTCTAATTAAGATGATTCTTGCTGCATTGTAAAGAATTCTTGAATCCCTAACCATTTTATTCACATCAAAAGTCATGAAAAATCCTCTAGCATGGGCTCTATTGTAACGCAAGTTTGGTGTAATAAGTAGTCCTCCTTTAAAATGAAATAGTATATCGGACATAACTTTTTCTCCCGAACTCGGATTTAGTTAACTCTTGCGGCATTGTAAAGAGAACTTGAAACCATAACCAATATATTGAGATCAAAATTGGTGATTCATCTTCCAATAAGTTCGAAATGGTGATGAAAGTTTGGTATAGTTGGTCATTCCCCTCCACTAGGAAAAAAAAGTAATTTCCCATTCTTTAGTATTTCTGACATAACTTTTTACTCCGGTCTCTGATTAAGATGATTCTTGATGCATTGTAAAGAATTCTTGAATCCCTAACCATTTTATTCACATCAAAAGTCATGAAAAATCCTCTAGCATGGGCTCTATTGTAACGCAAGTTTGGTGTAATAAGTAGTCCTCTTTTAAAATGAAATAGTATATCGGACATAACTTTTTCTCCCGAACTCGGATTGAGCTAACTCTTGCGGCATTGTAAAGAGAACTTGAAACCCTAACCAATATATTCAGATCAAAATTGGTGATTCATCTTCTAACAAGTTCGAAATGGTGATCTAAGTTTGGTATAGTTGGCCATTCCCCTCCACTAGGAAAAAAAAGTAATTTCCCATTCTTTAGTATTTCTGACATAACTTTTTACTCCGGTCTCTGATTAAGATGATTCTTGATGCATTGTAAAGAATTCTTGAATCCCTAACCATTTTATTCACATCAAAAGTCATGAAAAATCCTCTAGCATGGGCTCTATTGTAACGCAAGTTTGGTGTAATAAGTAGTCCTCCTTTAAAATGAAATAGTATATCGGACATAACTTTTTCTCCCGAACCCGGATTGAGCTAACTCTTGCGGCATTGTAAAGAGAACTTGAAACCCTAACCAATATATTGAGATCAAAATTGGTGATTCATCTTCTAACAAGTTCGAAATGGTGATCTAAGTTTGGTATAGTTGGCCATTCCCCTCCACTAGGAAAAAAATGTAATTTCCCATTCTTTAGTATTTCTGACATAACTTTTTACTACGGTCTCTGATTAAGATGATTCTTGATGCATTGTAAAGAATTCTTGAATCCCTAACCATTTTATTCACATCAAAAGTCATGAAAAATCCTCTAGCATGGGCTCTATTGTAACGCAAGTTTGGTGTAATAAGTAGTCCTCCTTTAAAATGAAATAGTATATCGGACATAACTTTTTCTCCCGAACTCGGATTGAGCTAACTCTTGCGGCATTGTAAAGAGAACTTGAAACCCTAACCAATATATTGAGATCAAAATTGGTGATTCATCTTCTAACAAGTTCGAAATGGTGATCTAAGTTTGGTATAGTTGGCCATTCCCCTCCACTAGGAAAAAAAAGTAATTTCCCATTCTTTAGTATTTCTGACATAACTTTTTACTCCGGTCTCTGATTAAGATGATTCTTGATGCATTGTAAAGAATTCTTGAATCCCTAACCATTTTATTCACATCAAAAGTTATGAAAAATCCTCTAGCATGGGCTCTATTGTAACGCAAGTTTGGTGTAATAAGTAGTCCTCCTTTAAAATGAAATAGTATATCGGACATAACTTTTTCTCCCGAACTCGGATTGAGCTAACTCTTGCGGCATTGTAAAGAGAACTTGAAACCCTAACCAATATATTGAGATCAAAATTGGTGATTCATCTTCTAACAAGTTCAAAATGGTGATCTAAGTTTGGTATAGTTGGCCATTCCCCTCCACTAGGAAAAAAAAGTAATTTCCCATTCTTTAGTATTTCTGACATAACTTTTTACTCCGGTCTCTGATTAAGATGATTCTTGATGCATTGTAAAGAATTCTTGAATCCCTAACCATTTTATTCACATCAAAAGTCATGAAAAATCCTCTAGCATGGGCTCTATTGTAACGCAAGTTTGGTGTAATAAGTAGTCCTCCTTTAAAATGAAATAGTATATCGGACATAACTTTTTTTCCCGAACCCGGATTGAGCTAACTCTTGCGGCATTGTAAAGAGAACTTGAAACCCTAACCAATATATTCAGATCAAAATTGGTGATTCATCTTCTAACAAGTTCGAAATGGTGATCTAAGTTTGGTATAGTTGGCCATTCCCCTCCACTAGGAAAAAAAAGTAATTTCTCATTCTTTAGTATTTCTGACATAACTTTTTACTCCGGTCTCTGATTAAGATGATTCTTGCTGCATTGTAAAGAATTCTTGAATCCCTAACCATTTTATTCACATCAAAAGTCATGAAAAATCCTCTAGCATGGGCTCTATTGTAACGCAAGTTTGGTGTAATAAGTAGTCCTCCTTTAAAATGAAATAGTATATCGGACATAACTTTTTCTCCCGAACCCGGATTGAGCTAACTCTTGCGGCATTGTAAAGAGAACTTGAAACCCTAACCAATATATTGAGATCAAAATTGGTGATTCATCTTCTAACAAGTTGGAAATGGTGATCTAAGTTTGGTATAGTTGGCCATTCCCCTCCACTAGGAAAAAAAAGTAATTTCCCATTCTTTAGTATTTCTGACATAACTTTTTACTCCGGTCTCTGATTAAGATGATTCTTGATGCATTGCAAAGAATTCTTGAATCCCTAACCATTTTATTCACATCAAAAGTCATGAAAAATCCTCTAGCATGGGCTCTATTGTAACGCAAGTTTGGTGTAATAAGTAGTCCTCCTTTAAAATGAAATAGTATATCGGACATAACTTTTTCTCCCGAACTCGGATTTAGTTAACTCTTGCGGCATTGTAAAGAGAACTTGAAACCATAACCAATATATTGAGATCAAAATTGGTGATTCATCTTCCAATAAGTTCGAAATGGTGATGAAAGTTTGGTATAGTTGGTCATTCCCCTCCACTAGGAAAAAAAAGTAATTTCCCATTCTTTAGTATTTCTGACATAACTTTTTACTCCGGTCTCTGATTAAGATGATTCTTGATGCATTGTAAAGAATTCTTGAATCCCTAACCATTTTATTCACATCAAAAGTCATGAAAAATCCTCTAGCATGGGCTCTATTGTAACGCAAGTTTGGTGTAATAAGTAGTCCTCCTTTAAAATGAAATAGTATATCGGACATAACTTTTTCTCCCGAACTCGGATTGAGCTAACTCTTGCGGCATTGTAAAGAGAACTTGAAACCCTAACCAATATATTCAGATCAAAATTGGTGATTCATCTTCTAACAAGTTCGAAATGGTGATCTAAGTTTGGTATAGTTGGCCATTCCCCTCCACTAGGAAAAAAAAGTAATTTCCCATTCTTTAGTATTTCTGACATAACTTTTTACTCCGGTCTCTGATTAAGATGATTCTTGATGCATTGTAAAGAATTCTTGAATCCCTAACCATTTTATTCACATCAAAAGTCATGAAAAATCCTCTAGCATGGGCTCTATTGTAACGCAAGTTTGGTGTAATAAGTAGTCCTCCTTTAAAATGAAATAGTATATCGGACATAACTTTTTCTCCCGAACCCGGATTGAGCTAACTCTTGCGGCATTGTAAAGAGAACTTGAAACCCTAACCAATATATTGAGATCAAAATTGGTGATTCATCTTCTAACAAGTTCGAAATGGTGATCTAAGTTTGGTATAGTTGGCCATTCCCCTCCACTAGGAAAAAAATGTAATTTCCCATTCTTTAGTATTTCTGACATAACTTTTTACTACGGTCTCTGATTAAGATGATTCTTGATGCATTGTAAAGAATTCTTGAATCCCTAACCATTTTATTCACATCAAAAGTCATGAAAAATCCTCTAGCATGGGCTCTATTGTAACGCAAGTTTGGTGTAATAAGTAGTCCTCCTTTAAAATGAAATAGTATATCGGACATAACTTTTTCTCCCGAACTCGGATTGAGCTAACTCTTGCGGCATTGTAAAGAGAACTTGAAACCCTAACCAATATATTGAGATCAAAATTGGTGATTCATCTTCTAACAAGTTCGAAATGGTGATCTAAGTTTGGTATAGTTGGCCATTCCCCTCCACTAGGAAAAAAAAGTAATTTCCCATTCTTTAGTATTTCTGACATAACTTTTTACTCCGGTCTCTGATTAAGATGATTCTTGATGCATTGTAAAGAATTCTTGAATCCCTAACCATTTTATTCACATCAAAAGTCATGAAAAATCCTCTAGCATGGGCTCTATTGTAACGCAAGTTTGGTGTAATAAGTAGTCCTCCTTTAAAATGAAATAGTATATCGGACATAACTTTTTCTCCCGAACTCGGATTGAGCTAACTCTTGCGGCATTGTAAAGAGAACTTGAAACCCTAACCAATATATTGAGATCAAAATTGGTGATTCATCTTCTAACAAGTTCAAAATGGTGATCTAAGTTTGGTATAGTTGGCCATTCCCCTCCACTAGGAAAAAAAAGTAATTTCCCATTCTTTAGTATTTCTGACATAACTTTTTACTCCGGTCTCTGATTAAGATGATTCTTGATGCATTGTAAAGAATTCTTGAATCCCTAACCATTTTATTCACATCAAAAGTCATGAAAAATCCTCTAGCATGGGCTCTATTGTAACGCAAGTTTGGTGTAATAAGTAGTCCTCCTTTAAAATGAAATAGTATATCGGACATAACTTTTTTTCCCGAACCCGGATTGAGCTAACTCTTGCGGCATTGTAAAGAGAACTTGAAACCCTAACCAATATATTCAGATCAAAATTGGTGATTCATCTTCTAACAAGTTCGAAATGGTGATCTAAGTTTGGTATAGTTGGCCATTCCCCTCCACTAGGAAAAAAAAGTAATTTCTCATTCTTTAGTATTTCTGACATAACTTTTTACTCCGGTCTCTGATTAAGATGATTCTTGCTGCATTGTAAAGAATTCTTGAATCCCTAACCATTTTATTCACATCAAAAGTCATGAAAAATCCTCTAGCATGGGCTCTATTGTAACGCAAGTTTGGTGTAATAAGTAGTCCTCCTTTAAAATGAAATAGTATATCGGACATAACTTTTTCTCCCGAACCCGGATTGAGCTAACTCTTGCGGCATTGTAAAGAGAACTTGAAACCCTAACCAATATATTGAGATCAAAATTGGTGATTCATCTTCTAACAAGTTGGAAATTGTGATCTAAGTTTGGTATAGTTGGCCATTCCCCTCCACTAGGAAAAAAAAGTAATTTCCCATTCTTTAGTATTTCTGACATAACTTTTTACTCCGGTCTCTGATTAAGATGATTCTTGATGCATTGCAAAGAATTCTTGAATCCCTAACCATTTTATTCACATCAAAAGTCATGAAAAATCCTCTAGCATGGGCTCTATTGTAACGCAAGTTTGGTGTAATAAGTAGTCCTCCTTTAAAATGAAATAGTATATCGGACATAACTTTTTCTCCCGAACCCGGATTGAGCTAACTCTTGCGGCATTGTAAAGAGAACTTGAAACCCTAACCAATATATTGAGATCAAAATTGGTGATTCATCTTCTAACAAGTTCGAAATGGAGATCTAAGTTTGGTATAGTTGGCCATTCCCCTCCACTAGGAAAAAAAAGTAATTTCCCTTTCTTTAGTATTTCTGACATAACTTTTTACTCCGGTCTCTGATTAAGATGATTCTTGCTGCATTGTAAAGAATTCTTGAATCCCTAACCATTTTATTCACATCAAAAGTCATGAAAAATCCTCTAGCATGGGCTCTATTGTAACGCAAGTTTGGTGTAATAAGTAGTCCTCCTTTAAAATGAAATAGTATATCGGACATAACTTTTTTTCCCGAACCCGGATTGAGCTAACTCTTGCGGCATTGTAAAGAGAACTTGAAACCCTAACCAATATATTCAGATCAAAATTGGTGATTCATCTTCTAACAAGTTCGAAATGGTGATCTAAGTTTGGTATAGTTGGCCATTCCCCTCCACTAGGAAAAAAAAGTAATTTCTCATTCTTTAGTATTTCTGACATAACTTTTTACTCCGGTCTCTGATTAAGATGATTCTTGCTGCATTGTAAAGAATTCTTGAATCCCTAACCATTTTATTCACATCAAAAGTCATGAAAAATCCTCTAGCATGGGCTCTATTGTAACGCAAGTTTGGTGTAATAAGTAGTCCTCCTTTAAAATGAAATAGTATATCGGACATAACTTTTTCTCCCGAACCCGGATTGAGCTAACTCTTGCGGCATTGTAAAGAGAACTTGAAACCCTAACCAATATATTGAGATCAAAATTGGTGATTCATCTTCTAACAAGTTGGAAATTGTGATCTAAGTTTGGTATAGTTGGCCATTCCCCTCCACTAGGAAAAAAAAGTAATTTCCCATTCTTTAGTATTTCTGACATAACTTTTTACTCCGGTCTCTGATTAAGATGATTCTTGATGCATTGCAAAGAATTCTTGAATCCCTAACCATTTTATTCACATCAAAAGTCATGAAAAATCCTCTAGCATGGGCTCTATTGTAACGCAAGTTTGGTGTAATAAGTAGTCCTCCTTTAAAATGAAATAGTATATCGGACATAACTTTTTCTCCCGAACCCGGATTGAGCTAACTCTTGCGGCATTGTAAAGAGAACTTGAAACCCTAACCAATATATTGAGATCAAAATTGGTGATTCATCTTCTAACAAGTTCGAAATGGAGATCTAAGTTTGGTATAGTTGGCCATTCCCCTCCACTAGGAAAAAAAAGTAATTTCCCTTTCTTTAGTATTTCTGACATAACTTTTTACTCCGGTCTCTGATTAAGATGATTCTTGCTGCATTGTAAAGAATTCTTGAATCCCTAACCATTTTATTCACATCAAAAGTCATGAAAAATCCTCTAGCATGGGCTCTATTGTAACGCAAGTTTGGTGTAATAAGTAGTCCTCCTTTAAAATGAAATAGTATATCGGACATAACTTTTTCTCCCGAACCCGGATTGAGCTAACTCTTGCGGCATTGTAAAGAGAACTTGAAACCCTAACCAATATATTGAGATCAAAATTGGTGATTCATCTTCTAACAAGTTCGAAATGGAGATCTAAGTTTGGTATAGTTGGCCATTCCCCTCCACTAGGAAAAAAAAGTAATTTCCCTTTCTTTAGTATTTCTGACATAACTTTTTACTCCGGTCTCTGATTAAGATGATTCTTGCTGCATTGTAAAGAATTCTTGAATCCCTAACCATTTTATTCACATCAAAAGTCATGAAAAATCCTCTAGCATGGGCTCTATTGTAACGCAAGTTTGGTGTAATAAGTAGTCCTCCTTTAAAATGAAATAGTATATCGGACATAACTTTCTCTCCCGAACTCGGATTGAGCTAACTCTTGCGGCATTGTAAAGAGAACTTGAAACCCTAACCAATATATTGAGATCAAAATTGGTGATTCATCTTCTAACAAGTTCGAAATGGTGACCTAAATTTGGTATAGTTGGCCATTCCCCTCCACTAGGAAAAAAAAGTAATTTCCCTTTCTTTAGTATTTCTGACATAACTTTTTACTCCGGTCTCTGATTAAGATGATTCTTGATGCATTGTAAAGAATTCTTGAATCCCTAACCATTTTATTCACATCAAAAGTCATGAAAAATCCTCTAGCATGGGCTCTATTGTAACGCAAGTTTGGTGTAATAAGTAGTCCTCCTTTAAAATGAAATAGTATATCGGACATAACTTTTTCTCCCGAACCCGGATTGAGCTAACTCTTGCGGCATTGTAAAGAGAACTTGAAACCCTAACCAATATATTGAGATCAAAATTGGTGATTCATCTTCTAACAAGTTGGAAATGGTGATCTAAGTTTGGTATAGTTGGCCATTCCCCTCCACTAGGAAAAAAAAGTAATTTCCCATTCTTTAGTATTTCTGACATAACTTTTTACTCCGGTCTCTGATTAAGATGATTCTTGATGCATTGTAAAGAATTCTTGAATCCCTAACCATTTTATTCACATCAAAAGTCATGAAAAATCCTCTAGCATGGGCTCTATTGTAACGCAAGTTTGGTGTAATAAGTAGTCCTCCTTTAAAATGAAATAGTATATCGGACATAACTTTTTCTCCCGAACCCGGATTGAGCTAACTCTTGCGGCATTGTAAAGAGAACTTGAAACCCTAACCAATATATTGAGATCAAAATTGGTGATTCATCTTCTAACAAGTTCGAAATGGAGATCTAAGTTTGGTATAGTTGGCCATTCCCCTCCACTAGGAAAAAAAAGTAATTTCCCTTTCTTTAGTATTTCTGACATAACTTTTTACTCCGGTCTCTGATTAAGATGATTCTTGCTGCATTGTAAAGAATTCTTGAATCCCTAACCATTTTATTCACATCAAAAGTCATGAAAAATCCTCTAGCATGGGCTCTATTGTAACGCAAGTTTGGTGTAATAAGTAGTCCTCCTTTAAAATGAAATAGTATATCGGACATAACTTTCTCTCCCGAACTCGGATTGAGCTAACTCTTGCGGCATTGTAAAGAGAACTTGAAACCCTAACCAATATATTGAGATCAAAATTGGTGATTCATCTTCTAACAAGTTCGAAATGGTGATCTAAATTTGGTATAGTTGGCCATTCCCCTCCACTAGGAAAAAAAAGTAATTTCCCTTTCTTTAGTATTTCTGACATAACTTTTTACTCCGGTCTCTGATTAAGATGATTCTTGATGCATTGTAAAGAATTCTTGAATCCCTAACCATTTTATTCACATCAAAAGTCATGAAAAATCCTCTAGCATGGGCTCTATTGTAACGCAAGTTTGGTGTAATAAGTAGTCCTCCTTTAAAATGAAATAGTATATCGGACATAACTTTCTCTCCCGAACTCGGATTGAGCTAACTCTTGCGGCATTGTAAAGAGAACTTGAAACCCTAACCAATATATTGAGATCAAAATTGGTGATTCATCTTCTAACAAGTTCGAAATGGTGATCTAAGTTTGGTATAGTTGGCCATTCCCCTCCACTAGGAAAAAAAAGTAATTTCCCATTCTTTAGTATTTCTGACATAACTTTTTACTCCGGTCTCTGATTAAGATGATTCTTGATGCATTGTAAAGAATTCTTGAATCCCTAACCATTTTATTCACATCAAAAGTCATGAAAAATCCTCTAGCATGGGCTCTATTGTAACGCAAGTTTGGTGTAATAAGTAGTCCTCCTTTAAAATGAAATAGTATATCGGACATAACTTTTTTTCCCGAACCCGGATTGAGCTAACTCTTGCGGCATTGTAAAGAGAACTTGAAACCCTAACCAATATATTCAGATCAAAATTGGTGATTCATCTTCTAACAAGTTCGAAATGGTGATCTAAGTTTGGTATAGTTGGCCATTCCCCTCCACTAGGAAAAAAAAGTAATTTCTCATTCTTTAGTATTTCTGACATAACTTTTTACTCCGGTCTCTGATTAAGATGATTCTTGCTGCATTGTAAAGAATTCTTGAATCCCTAACCATTTTATTCACATCAAAAGTCATGAAAAATCCTCTAGCATGGGCTCTATTTTAACGCAAGTTTGGTGTAATAAGTAGTCCTCCTTTAAAATGAAATAGTATATCGGACATAACTTTTTCTCCCGAACCCGGATTGAGCTAACTCTTGCGGCATTGTAAAGAGAACTTGAAACCCTAACCAATATATTGAGATCAAAATTGGTGATTCATCTTCTAACAAGTTCGAAATGGTGATCTAAATTTGGTATAGTTGGCCATTCCCCTCCACTAGGAAAAAAAAGTAATTTCCCTTTCTTTAGTATTTCTGACATAACTTTTTACTCCGGTCTCTGATTAAGATGATTCTTGATGCATTGTAAAGAATTCTTGAATCCCTAACCATTTTATTCACATCAAAAGTCATGAAAAATCCTCTAGCATGGGCTCTATTGTAACGCAAGTTTGGTGTAATAAGTAGTCCTCCTTTAAAATGAAATAGTATATCGGACATAACTTTCTCTCCCGAACTCGGATTGAGCTAACTCTTGCGGCATTGTAAAGAGAACTTGAAACCCTAACCAATATATTGAGATCAAAATTGGTGATTCATCTTCTAACAAGTTCGAAATGGTGATCTAAGTTTGGTATAGTTGGCCATTCCCCTCCACTAGGAAAAAAAAGTAATTTCCCATTCTTTAGTATTTCTGACATAACTTTTTACTCCGGTCTCTGATTAAGATGATTCTTGATGCATTGTAAAGAATTCTTGAATCCCTAACCATTTTATTCACATCAAAAGTCATGAAAAATCCTCTAGCATGGGCTCTATTGTAACGCAAGTTTGGTGTAATAAGTAGTCCTCCTTTAAAATGAAATAGTATATCGGACATAACTTTTTTTCCCGAACCCGGATTGAGCTAACTCTTGCGGCATTGTAAAGAGAACTTGAAACCCTAACCAATATATTCAGATCAAAATTGGTGATTCATCTTCTAACAAGTTCGAAATGGTGATCTAAGTTTGGTATAGTTGGCCATTCCCCTCCACTAGGAAAAAAAAGTAATTTCTCATTCTTTAGTATTTCTGACATAACTTTTTACTCCGGTCTCTGATTAAGATGATTCTTGCTGCATTGTAAAGAATTCTTGAATCCCTAACCATTTTATTCACATCAAAAGTCATGAAAAATCCTCTAGCATGGGCTCTATTGTAACGCAAGTTTGGTGTAATAAGTAGTCCTCCTTTAAAATGAAATAGTATATCGGACATAACTTTTTCTCCCGAACCCGGATTGAGCTAACTCTTGCGGCATTGTAAAGAGAACTTGAAACCCTAACCAATATATTGAGATCAAAATTGGTGATTCATCTTCTAACAAGTTGGAAATGGTGATCTAAGTTTGGTATAGTTGGCCATTCCCCTCCACTAGGAAAAAAAAGTAATTTCCCATTCTTTAGTATTTCTGACATAACTTTTTACTCCGGTCTCTGATTAAGATGATTCTTGATGCATTGTAAAGAATTCTTGAATCCCTAACCATTTTATTCACATCAAAAGTCATGAAAAATCCTCTAGCATGGGCCCTATTGTAACGCAAGTTTGGTGTAATAAGTAGTCCTCCTTTAAAATGAAATAGTATATCGGACATAACTTTTTCTCCCGAACCCGGATTGAGCTAACTCTTGCGGCATTGTAAAGAGAACTTGAAACCCTAACCAATATATTGAGATCAAAATTGGTGATTCATCTTCTAACAAGTTCGAAATGGAGATCTAAGTTTGGTATAGTTGGCCATTCCCCTCCACTAGGAAAAAAAAGTAATTTCCCTTTCTTTAGTATTTCTGACATAACTTTTTACTCCGGTCTCTGATTAAGATGATTCTTGCTGCATTGTAAAGAATTCTTGAATCCCTAACCATTTTATTCACATCAAAAGTCATGAAAAATCCTCTAGCATGGGCTCTATTGTAACGCAAGTTTGGTGTAATAAGTAGTCCTCCTTTAAAATGAAATAGTATATCGGACATAACTTTCTCTCCCGAACTCGGATTGAGCTAACTCTTGCGGCATTGTAAAGAGAACTTGAAACCCTAACCAATATATTGAGATCAAAATTGGTGATTCATCTTCTAACAAGTTCGAAATGGTGATCTAAATTTGGTATAGTTGGCCATTCCCCTCCACTAGGAAAAAAAAGTAATTTCCCTTTCTTTAGTATTTCTGACATAACTTTTTACTCCGGTCTCTGATTAAGATGATTCTTGATGCATTGTAAAGAATTCTTGAATCCCTAACCATTTTATTCACATCAAAAGTCATGAAAAATCCTCTAGCATGGGCTCTATTGTAACGCAAGTTTGGTGTAATAAGTAGTCCTCCTTTAAAATGAAATAGTATATCGGACATAACTTTCTCTCCCGAACTCGGATTGAGCTAACTCTTGCGGCATTGTAAAGAGAACTTGAAACCCTAACCAATATATTGAGATCAAAATTGGTGATTCATCTTCTAACAAGTTCGAAATGGTGATCTAAGTTTGGTATAGTTGGCCATTCCCCTCCACTAGGAAAAAAAAGTAATTTCCCATTCTTTAGTATTTCTGACATAACTTTTTACTCCGGTCTCTGATTAAGATGATTCTTGATGCATTGTAAAGAATTCTTGAATCCCTAACCATTTTATTCACATAAAAAGTCATGAAAAATCCTCTAGCATGGGCTCTATTGTAACGCAAGTTTGGTGTAATAAGTAGTCCTCCTTTAAAATGAAATAGTATATCGGACATAACTTTTTCTCCCGAACCCGGATTGAGCTAACTCTTGCGGCATTGTAAAGAGAACTTGAAACCCTAACCAATATATTCAGATCAAAATTGGTGATTCATCTTCTAACAAGTTCGAAATGGTGATCTAAGTTTGGTATAGTTGGCCATTCCCCTCCACTAGGAAAAAAAAGTAATTTCCCATTCTTTAGTATTTCTGACATAACTTTTTACTCCGGTCTCTGATTAAGACGATTCTTGATGCATTGTAAAGAATTCTTGAATCCCTAACCATTTTATTCACATCAAAAGTCATGAAAAATCCTCTAGCATGGGCTCTATTGTAACGCAAGTTTGGTGTAATAAGTAGTCCTCCTTTAAAATGAAATAGTATATCGGACATAACTTTTTCTCCCGAACCCGGATTGAGCTAACTCTTGCGGCATTGTAAAGAGAACTTGAAACCCTAACCAATATATTCAGATCAAAATTGGTGATTCATCTTCTAACAAGTTCGAAATGGTGATCTAAGTTTGGTATAGTTGGCCATTCCCCTCCACTAGGAAAAAAAAGTAATTTCTCATTCTTTAGTATTTCTGACATAACTTTTTACTCCGGTCTCTGATTAAGATGATTCTTGCAGCATTGTAAAGAATTCTTGAATCCCTAACCATTTTATTCACATCAAAAGTCATGAAAAATCCTCTAGCATGGGCTCTATTGTAACGCAAGTTTGGTGTAATAAGTAGTCCTCCTTTAAAATGAAATAGTATATCGGACATAACTTTTTCTCCCGAACTCGGATTGAGCTAACTCTTGCGGCATTGTAAAGAGAACTTGAAACCCTAACCAATATATTGAGATCAAAATTGGTGATTCATCTTCTAACAAGTTCGAAATGGTGATCTAAGTTTGGTATAGTTGGCCATTCCCCTCCACTAGGAAACAAAAGTAATTTCCCATTCTTTAGTATTTCTGACATAACTTTTTACTCCGGTCTCTGATTAAGATGATTCTTGATGCATTGTAAAGAATTCTTGAATCCCTAACCATTTTATTCACATCAAAAGTCATGAAAAATCCTCTAGCATGGGCTCTATTGTAACGCAAGTTTTGTGTAATAAGTAGTCCTCCTTTAAAATGAATTAGTATATCGGACATAACTTTTTCTCCCGAACTCGGATTGAGCTAACTCTTGCGGCATTGTAAAGAGAACTTGAAACCCTAACCAATATATTGAGATCAAAATTGGTGATTCATCTTCTAACAAGTTCGAAATGGTGATGGAAGTTTGGTATAGTTGGCCATTCCCCTCCACTAGGAAAAAAATGTAATTTTCCATTCTTTAGTATTTCTGACATAACTTTTTACTCCGGTCTCTGATTAAGATGATTCATGCTGCATTGAAAAGAATTCTTGAATCCCTAACCATTTTATTCACATCAAAACTCATGAAAAATCCTCTAGCATGGGCTCTATTGTAACGCAAGTTTGGTGTAATAAGTAGTCCTCCTTTAAAATGAAATAGTATATCGGACATAACTTTTTCTCCCGAACTCGGATTGAGCTAACTCTTGCGGCATTGTAAAGAGAACTTGAAACCCTAACCAATATATTCAGATCAAAATTGGTGATTCATCTTCTAACAAGTTCGAAATGGTGATCTAAGTTTGGTATAGTTGGCCATTCCCCTCCACTAGGAAAAAAAAATAATTTCCCATTCTTTAGTATTTCTGACATAACTTTTTACTCCGGTCTCTGATTAAGATGATTCTTGATGCATTGTAAAGAATTCTTGAATCTCTAACCATTTTATTCACATCAAAAGTCATGAAAAATCCTCTAGCATGGGCTCTATTGTAACGCAAGTTTGGTGTAATAAGTAGTCCTCCTTTAAAATGAAATAGTATATCGGACATAACTTTTTCTCCCGAACTCGGATTGAGCTAACTCTTGCGGCATTGTAAAGAGAACTTGAAACCCTAACCAATATATTGAGATCAAAATTGGTGATTCATCTTCTAACAAGTTCAAAATGGTGATCTAAGTTTGGTATAGTTGGCCATTCCCATCCACTAGGAAAAAAAAAGTAATTTCCCATTCTTTAGTATTTCTGACATAACTTTTTACTCCGGTCTCTGATTAAGATGATTCTTGATGCATTGTAAAGAATTCTTGAATCCCTAACCATTTTATTCACATCAAAAGTCATGAAAAATCCTCTAGCATGGGCTCTATTGTAACGCAAGTTTGGTGTAATAAGTAGTCCTCCTTTAAAATGAAATAGTATATCGGACATAACTTTTTCTCCCGAACCCGGATTGAGCTAACTCTTGCGGCATTGTAAAGAGAACTTGAAACCCTAACCAATATATTCAGATCAAAATTGGTGATTCATCTTCTAACAAGTTCGAAATGGTGATCTAAGTTTGGTATAGTTGGCCATTCCCCTCCACTAGGAAAAAAAAGTAATTTCTCATTCTTTAGTATTTCTGACATAACTTTTTACTCCGGTCTCTGATTAAGATGATTCTTGCTGCATTGTAAAGAATTCTTGAATCCCTAACCATTTTATTCACATCAAAAGTCATGAAAAATCCTCTAGCATGGGCTCTATTGTAACGCAAGTTTGGTGTAATAAGTAGTCCTCCTTTAAAATGAAATAGTATATCGGACATAACTTTTTCTCCCGAACTCGGATTGAGCTAACTCTTGCGGCATTGTAAAGAGAACTTGAAACCCTAACCAATATATTGAGATCAAAATTGGTGATTCATCTTCTAACAAGTTCAAAATGGTGATCTAAGTTTGGTATAGTTGGCCATTCCCATCCACTAGGAAAAAAAAAGTAATTTCCCATTCTTTAGTATTTCTGACATAACTTTTTACTCCGGTCTCTGATTAAGATGATTCTTGATGCATTGTAAAGAATTCTTGAATCCCTAACCATTTTATTCACATCAAAAGTCATGAAAAATCCTCTAGCATGGGCTCTATTGTAACGCAAGTTTTGTGTAATAAGTAGTCCTCCTTTAAAATGAAATAGTATATCGGACATAACTTTTTCTCCCGAACCCGGATTGAGCTAACTCTTGCGGCATTGTAAAGAGAACTTGAAACCCTAACCAATATATTCAGATCAAAATTGGTGATTCATCTTCTAACAAGTTCGAAATGGTGATCTAAGTTTGGTATAGTTGGCCATTCCCCTCCACTAGGAAAAAAAAGTAATTTCTCATTCTTTAGTATTTCTGACATAACTTTTTACTCCGGTCTCTGATTAAGATGATTCTTGCTGCATTGTAAAGAATTCTTGAATCCCTAACCATTTTATTCACATCAAAAGTCATGAAAAATCCTCTAGCATGGGCTCTATTGTAACGCAAGTTTGGTGTAATAAGTAGTCCTCCTTTAAAATGAAATAGTATATCGGACAGAACTTTTTCTCCCGAACTCGGATTTAGTTAACTCTTGCGGCATTGTAAAGAGAACTTGAAACCATAACCAATATATTGAGATCAAAATTGGTGATTCATCTTCCAATAAGTTCGAAATGGTGATGAAAGTTTGGTATAGTTGGCCATTCCCCTCCACTAGGAAAAAAAAGTAATTTCCCATTCTTTAGTATTTCTGACATAACTTTTTACTCCGGTCTCTGATTAAGATGATTCTTGATGCATTGTAAAGAATTCTTGAATCCCTAACCATTTTATTCACATCAAAAGTCATGAAAAATCCTCTAGCATGGGCTCTATTGTAACGCAAGTTTGGTGTAATAAGTAGTCCTCCTTTAAAATGAAATAGTATATCGGACATAACTTTTTCTCCCGAACTCGGATTGAGCTAACTCTTGCGGCATTGTAAAGAGAACTTGAAACCCTAACCAATATATTCAGATCAAAATTGGTGATTCATCTTCTAACAAGTTCGAAATGGTGATCTAAGTTTGGTATAGTTGGCCATTCCCCTCCACTAGGAAAAAAAAATAATTTCCCATTCTTTAGTATTTCTGACATAACTTTTTACTCCGGTCTCTGATTAAGATGATTCTTGATGCATTGTAAAGAATTCTTGAATCTCTAACCATTTTATTCACATCAAAAGTCATGAAAAATCCTCTAGCATGGGCTCTATTGTAACGCAAGTTTGGTGTAATAAGTAGTCCTCCTTTAAAATGAAATAGTATATCGGACATAACTTTTTCTCCCGAACCCGGATTGAGCTAACTCTTGCGGCATTGTAAAGAGAACTTGAAACCCTAACCAATATATTGAGATCAAAATTGGTGATTCATCTTCTAAAAAGTTCGAAATGGTGATCTAAGTTTGGTATAGTTGGCCATTCCCCTCCACTAGGAAAAAAAAGTAATTTCCCATTCTTTAGTATTTCTGACATAACTTTTTACTCCGGTCTCTGATTAAGATGATTCTTGATGCATTGTAAAGAATTCTTGAATCCCTAACCATTTTATTCACATCAAAAGTCATGAAAAATCCTCTAGCATGGGCTCTATTGTAACGCAAGTTTGGTGTAATAAGTAGTCCTCCTTTAAAATGAAATAGTATATCGGACATAACTTTTTCTCCCGAACTCGGATTGAGCTAACTCTTGCGGCATTGTAAAGAGAACTTGAAACCCTAACCAATATATTGAGATCAAAATTGGTGATTCATCTTCTAACAAGTTCAAAATGGTGATCTAAGTTTGGTATAGTTGGCCATTCCCATCCACTAGGAAAAAAAAAGTAATTTCCCATTCTTTAGTATTTCTGACATAACTTTTTACTCCGGTCTCTGATTAAGATGATTCTTGATGCATTGTAAAGAATTCTTGAATCCCTAACCATTTTATTCACATCAAAAGTCATGAAAAATCCTCTAGCATGGGCTCTATTGTAACGCAAGTTTTGTGTAATAAGTAGTCCTCCTTTAAAATGAAATAGTATATCGGACATAACTTTTTCTCCCGAACCCGGATTGAGCTAACTCTTGCGGCATTGTAAAGAGAACTTGAAACCCTAACCAATATATTCAGATCAAAATTGGTGATTCATCTTCTAACAAGTTCGAAATGGTGATCTAAGTTTGGTATAGTTGGCCATTCCCCTCCACTAGGAAAAAAAAGTAATTTCTCATTCTTTAGTATTTCTGACATAACTTTTTACTCCGGTCTCTGATTAAGATGATTCTTGCTGCATTGTAAAGAATTCTTGAATCCCTAACCATTTTATTCACATCAAAAGTCATGAAAAATCCTCTAGCATGGGCTCTATTGTAACGCAAGTTTGGTGTAATAAGTAGTCCTCCTTTAAAATGAAATAGTATATCGGACATAACTTTTTCTCCCGAACTCGGATTGAGCTAACTCTTGCGGCATTGTAAAGAGAACTTGAAACCGTAACCAATATATTGAGATCAAAATTGGTGATTCATCTTCTAACAAGTTCAAAATGGTGATCTAAGTTTGGTATAGTTGGCCATTCCCATCCACTAGGAAAAAAAAAGTAATTTCCCATTCTTTAGTATTTCTGACATAACTTTTTACTCCGGTCTCTGATTAAGATGATTCTTGATGCATTGTAAAGAATTCTTGAATCCCTAACCATTTTATTCACATCAAAAGTCATGAAAAATCCTCTAGCATGGGCTCTATTGTAACGCAAGTTTGGTGTAATAAGTAGTCCTCCTTTAAAATGAAATAGTATATCGGACATAACTTTTTCTCCCGAACTCGGATTGAGCTAACTCTTGCGGCATTGTAAAGAGAACTTGAAACCCTAACCAATATATTCAGATCAAAATTGGTGATTCATCTTCTAACAAGTTCGAAATGGTGATCTAAGTTTGGTATAGTTGGCCATTCCCCTCCACTAGGAAAAAAAAATAATTTCCCATTCTTTAGTATTTCTGACATAACTTTTTACTCCGGTCTCTGATTAAGATGATTCTTGATGCATTGTAAAGAATTCTTGAATCTCTAACCATTTTATTCACATCAAAAGTCATGAAAAATCCTCTAGCATGGGCTCTATTGTAACGCAAGTTTGGTGTAATAAGTAGTCCTCCTTTAAAATGAAATAGTATATCGGACATAACTTTTTCTCCCGAACCCGGATTGAGCTAACTCTTGCGGCATTGTAAAGAGAACTTGAAACCCTAACCAATATATTGAGATCAAAATTGGTGATTCATCTTCTAAAAAGTTCGAAATGGTGATCTAAGTTTGGTATAGTTGGCCATTCCCCTCCACTAGGAAAAAAAAGTAATTTCCCATTCTTTAGTATTTCTGACATAACTTTTTACTCCGGTCTCTGATTAAGATGATTCTTGATGCATTGTAAAGAATTCTTGAATCCCTAACCATTTTATTCACATCAAAAGTCATGAAAAATCCTCTACCATGGGCTCTATTGTAACGCAAGTTTGGTGTAATAAGTAGTCCTCCTTTAAAATGAAATAGTATATCGGACATAACTTTTTCTCCCGAACTCGGATTGAGCTAACTCTTGCGGCATTGTAAAGAGAACTTGAAACCCTAACCAATATATTGAGATCAAAATTGGTGATTCATCTTCTAACAAGTTCAAAATGGTGATCTAAGTTTGGTATAGTTGGCCATTCCCATCCACTAGGAAAAAAAAAGTAATTTCCCATTCTTTAGTATTTCTGACATAACTTTTTACTCCGGTCTCTGATTAAGATGATTCTTGATGCATTGTAAAGAATTCTTGAATCCCTAACCATTTTATTCACATCAAAAGTCATGAAAAATCCTCTAGCATGGGCTCTATTGTAACGCAAGTTTTGTGTAATAAGTAGTCCTCCTTTAAAATGAAATAGTATATCGGACATAACTTTTTCTCCCGAACCCGGATTGAGCTAACTCTTGCGGCATTGTAAAGAGAACTTGAAACCCTAACCAATATATTCAGATCAAAATTGGTGATTCATCTTCTAACAAGTTCGAAATGGTGATCTAAGTTTGGTATAGTTGGCCATTCCCCTCCACTAGGAAAAAAAAGTAATTTCTCATTCTTTAGTATTTCTGACATAACTTTTTACTCCGGTCTCTGATTAAGATGATTCTTGCTGCATTGTAAAGAATTCTTGAATCCCTAACCATTTTATTCACATCAAAAGTCATGAAAAATCCTCTAGCATGGGCTCTATTGTAACGCAAGTTTGGTGTAATAAGTAGTCCTCCTTTAAAATGAAATAGTATATCGGACATAACTTTTTCTCCCGAACTCGGATTGAGCTAACTCTTGCGGCATTGTAAAGAGAACTTGAAACCCTAACCAATATATTGAGATCAAAATTGGTGATTCATCTTCTAACAAGTTCAAAATGGTGATCTAAGTTTGGTATAGTTGGCCATTCCCATCCACTAGGAAAAAAAAAGTAATTTCCCATTCTTTAGTATTTCTGACATAACTTTTTACTCCGGTCTCTGATTAAGATGATTCTTGATGCATTGTAAAGAATTCTTGAATCCCTAACCATTTTATTCACATCAAAAGTCATGAAAAATCCTCTAGCATGGGCTCTATTGTAACGCAAGTTTTGTGTAATAAGTAGTCCTCCTTTAAAATGAAATAGTATATCGGACATAACTTTTTCTCCCGAACCCGGATTGAGCTAACTCTTGCGGCATTGTAAAGAGAACTTGAAACCCTAACCAATATATTCAGATCAAAATTGGTGATTCATCTTCTAACAAGTTCGAAATGGTGATCTAAGTTTGGTATAGTTGGCCATTCCCCTCCACTAGGAAAAAAAAGTAATTTCTCATTTTTTAGTATTTCTGACATAACTTTTTACTCCGGTCTCTGATTAAGATGATTCTTGCTGCATTGTAAAGAATTCTTGAATCCCTAACCATTTTATTCACATCAAAAGTCATGAAAAATCCTCTAGCATGGGCTCTATTGTAACGCAAGTTTGGTGTAATAAGTAGTCCTCCTTTAAAATGAAATAGTATATCGGACAGAACTTTTTCTCCCGAACTCGGATTTAGTTAACTCTTGCGGCATTGTAAAGAGAACTTGAAACCATAACCAATATATTGAGATCAAAATTGGTGATTCATCTTCCAATAAGTTCGAAATGGTGATGAAAGTTTGGTATAGTTGGCCATTCCCCTCCACTAGGAAAAAAAAGTAATTTCCCATTCTTTAGTATTTCTGACATAACTTTTTACTCCGGTCTCTGATTAAGATGATTCTTGATGCATTGTAAAGAATTCTTGAATCCCTAACCATTTTATTCACATCAAAAGTCATGAAAAATCCTCTAGCATGGGCTCTATTGTAACGCAAGTTTGGTGTAATAAGTAGTCCTCCTTTAAAATGAAATAGTATATCGGACATAACTTTTTCTCCCGAACTCGGATTGAGCTAACTCTTGCGGCATTGTAAAGAGAACTTGAAACCCTAACCAATATATTCAGATCAAAATTGGTGATTCATCTTTTAACAAGTTCGAAATGGTGATCTAAGTTTGGTATAGTTGGCCATTCCCCTCCACTAGGAAAAAAAAGTAATTTCTCATTCTTTAGTATTTCTGACATAACTTTTTACTCCGGTCTCTGATTAAGATGATTCTTGCTGCATTGTAAAGAATTCTTGAATCCCTAACCATTTTATTCACATCAAAAGTCATGAAAAATCCTCTAGCATGGGCTCTATTGTAACGCAAGTTTGGTGTAATAAGTAGTCCTCCTTTAAAATGAAATAGTATATCGGACATAACTTTTTCTCCCGAACTCGGATTGAGCTAACTCTTGCGGCATTGTAAAGAGAACTTGAAACCCTAACCAATATATTGAGATCAAAATTGGTGATTCATCTTCTAACAAGTTCGAAATGGTGATGGAAGTTTGGTATAGTTGGCCATTCCCATCCACTAGGAAAAAAAAAGTAATTTCCCATTCTTTAGTATTTCTGACATAACTTTTTACTCCGGTCTCTGATTAAGATGATTCTTGATGCATTGTAAAGAATTCTTGAATCCCTAACCATTTTATTCACATCAAAAGTCATGAAAAATCCTCTAGCATGGGCTCTATTGTAACGCAAGTTTTGTGTAATAAGTAGTCCTCCTTTAAAATGAAATAGTATATCGGACATAACTTTTTCTCCCGAACCCGGATTGAGCTAACTCTTGCGGCATTGTAAAGAGAACTTGAAACCCTAACCAATATATTCAGATCAAAATTGGTGATTCATCTTCTAACAAGTTCGAAATGGTGATGGAAGTTTGGTATAGTTGGCCATTCCCCTCCACTAGGAAAAAAAAGTAATTTCTCATTCTTTAGTATTTCTGACATAACTTTTTACTCCGGTCTCTGATTAAGATGATTCTTGCTGCATTGTAAAGAATTCTTGAATCCCTAACCATTTTATTCACATCAAAAGTCATGAAAAATCCTCTAGCATGGGCTCTATTGTAACGCAAGTTTGGTGTAATAAGTAGTCCTCCTTTAAAATGAAATAGTATATCGGACAGAACTTTTTCTCCCGAACTCGGATTTAGTTAACTCTTGCGGCATTGTAAAGAGAACTTGAAACCATAACCAATATATTGAGATCAAAATTGGTGATTCATCTTCCAATAAGTTCGAAATGGTGATGAAAGTTTGGTATAGTTGGCCATTCCCCTCCACTAGGAAAAAAAAGTAATTTCCCATTCTTTAGTATTTCTGACATAACTTTTTACTCCGGTCTCTGATTAAGATGATTCTTGATGCATTGTAAAGAATTCTTGAATCCCTAACCATTTTATTCACATCAAAAGTCATGAAAAATCCTCTAGCATGGGCTCTATTGTAACGCAAGTTTGGTGTAATAAGTAGTCCTCCTTTAAAATGAAATAGTATATCGGACATAACTTTTTCTCCCGAACTCGGATTGAGCTAACTCTTGCGGCATTGTAAAGAGAACTTGAAACCCTAACCAATATATTCAGATCAAAATTGGTGATTCATCTTCTAACAAGTTCGAAATGGTGATCTAAGTTTGGTATAGTTGGCCATTCCCCTCCACTAGGAAAAAAAAATAATTTCCCATTCTTTAGTATTTCTGACATAACTTTTTACTCCGGTCTCTGATTAAGATGATTCTTGATGCATTGTAAAGAATTCTTGAATCTCTAACCATTTTATTCACATCAAAAGTCATGAAAAATCCTCTAGCATGGGCTCTATTGTAACGCAAGTTTGGTGTAATAAGTAGTCCTCCTTTAAAATGAAATAGTATATCGGACATAACTTTTTCTCCCGAACCCGGATTGAGCTAACTCTTGCGGCATTGTAAAGAGAACTTGAAACCCTAACCAATATATTGAGATCAAAATTGGTGATTCATCTTCTAAAAAGTTCGAAATGGTGATCTAAGTTTGGTATAGTTGGCCATTCCCCTCCACTAGGAAAAAAAAGTAATTTCCCATTCTTTAGTATTTCTGACATAACTTTTTACTCCGGTCTCTGATTAAGATGATTCTTGATGCATTGTAAAGAATTCTTGAATCCCTAACCATTTTATTCACATCAAAAGTCATGAAAAATCCTCTACCATGGGCTCTATTGTAACGCAAGTTAGGTGTAATAAGTAGTCCTCCTTTAAAATGAAATAGTATATCGGACATAACTTTTTCTCCCGAACTCGGATTGAGCTAACTCTTGCGGCATTGTAAAGAGAACTTGAAACCCTAACCAATATATTCAGATCAAAATTGGTGATTCATCTTCTAACAAGTTCGAAATGGTGATCTAAGTTTGGTATAGTTGGCCATTCCCCTCCACTAGGAAAAAAAAGTAATTTCCCATTCTTTAGTATTTCTGACATAACTTTTTACTCCGGTCTCTGATTAAGATGATTCTTGATGCATTGTAAAGAATTCTTGAATCCCTAACCATTTTATTCACATCAAAAGTCATGAAAAATCCTCTAGCATGGGCTCTATTGTAACGCAAGTTTGGTGTAATAAGTAGTCCTCCTTTAAAATGAAATAGTATATCGGACATAACTTTTTCTCCCGAACTCGGATTGAGCTAACTCTTGCGGCATTGTAAAGAGAACTTGAAACCCTAACCAATATATTCAGATCAAAATTGGTGATTCATCTTCTAACAAGTTCGAAATGGTGATCTAAGTTTGGTATAGTTGGCCATTCCCCTCCACTAGGAAAAAAAAATAATTTCCCATTCTTTAGTATTTCTGACATAACTTTTTACTCCGGTCTCTGATTAAGATGATTCTTGATGCATTGTAAAGAATTCTTGAATCTCTAACCATTTTATTCACATCAAAAGTCATGAAAAATCCTCTAGCATGGGCTCTATTGTAACGCAAGTTTGGTGTAATAAGTAGTCCTCCTTTAAAATGAAATAGTATATCGGACATAACTTTTTCTCCCGAACCCGGATTGAGCTAACTCTTGCGGCATTGTAAAGAGAACTTGAAACCCTAACCAATATATTGAGATCAAAATTGGTGATTCATCTTCCAATAAGTTCGAAATGGTGATGAAAGTTTGGTATAGTTGGCCATTCCCCTCCACTAGGAAAAAAAAATAATTTCCCATTCTTTAGTATTTCTGACATAACTTTTTACTCCGGTCTCTGATTAAGATGATTCTTGATGCATTGTAAAGAATTCTTGAATCTCTAACCATTTTATTCACATCAAAAGTCATGAAAAATCCTCTAGCATGGGCTCTATTGTAACGCAAGTTTGGTGTAATAAGTAGTCCTCCTTTAAAATGAAATAGTATATCGGACATAACTTTTTCTCCCGAACCCGGATTGAGCTAACTCTTGCGGCATTGTAAAGAGAACTTGAAACCCTAACCAATATATTGAGATCAAAATTGGTGATTCATCTTCTAAAAAGTTCGAAATGGTGATCTAAGTTTGGTATAGTTGGCCATTCCCCTCCACTAGGAAAAAAAAGTAATTTCCCATTCTTTAGTATTTCTGACATAACTTTTTACTCCGGTCTCTGATTAAGATGATTCTTGATGCATTGTAAAGAATTCTTGAATCCCTAACCATTTTATTCACATCAAAAGTCATGAAAAATCCTCTAGCATGGGCTCTATTGTAACGCAAGTTTGGTGTAATAAGTAGTCCTCCTTTAAAATGAAATAGTATATCGGACATAACTTTTTCTCCCGAACTCGGATTGAGCTAACTCTTGCGGCATTGTAAAGAGAACTTGAAACCCTAACCAATATATTCAGATCAAAATTGGTGATTCATCTTCTAACAAGTTCGAAATGGTGATCTAAGTTTGGTATAGTTGGCCATTCCCCTCCACTAGGAAAAAAAAATAATTTCCCATTCTTTAGTATTTCTGACATAACTTTTTACTCCGGTCTCTGATTAAGATGATTCTTGATGCATTGTAAAGAATTCTTGAATCTCTAACCATTTTATTCACATCAAAAGTCATGAAAAATCCTCTAGCATGGGCTCTATTGTAACGCAAGTTTGGTGTAATAAGTAGTCCTCCTTTAAAATGAAATAGTATATCGGACATAACTTTTTCTCCCGAACCCGGATTGAGCTAACTCTTGCGGCATTGTAAAGAGAACTTGAAACCCTAACCAATATATTGAGATCAAAATTGGTGATTCATCTTCTAAAAAGTTCGAAATGGTGATCTAAGTTTGGTATAGTTGGCCATTCCCCTCCACTAGGAAAAAAAAGTAATTTCCCATTCTTTAGTATTTCTGACATAACTTTTTACTCCGGTCTCTGATTAAGATGATTCTTGATGCATTGTAAAGAATTCTTGAATCCCTAACCATTTTATTCACATCAAAAGTCATGAAAAATCCTCTACCATGGGCTCTATTGTAACGCAAGTTAGGTGTAATAAGTAGTCCTCCTTTAAAATGAAATAGTATATCGGACATAACTTTTTCTCCCGAACTCGGATTGAGCTAACTCTTGCGGCATTGTAAAGAGAACTTGAAACCCTAACCAATATATTCAGATCAAAATTGGTGATTCATCTTCTAACAAGTTCGAAATGGTGATCTAAGTTTGGTATAGTTGGCCATTCCCCTCCACTAGGAAAAAAAAGTAATTTCCCATTCTTTAGTATTTCTGACATAACTTTTTACTCCGGTCTCTGATTAAGATGATTCTTGATGCATTGTAAAGAATTCTTGAATCCCTAACCATTTTATTCACATCAAAAGTCATGAAAAATCCTCTAGCATGGGCTCTATTGTAACGCAAGTTTGGTGTAATAAGTAGTCCTCCTTTAAAATGAAATAGTATATCGGACATAACTTTTTCTCCCGAACTCGGATTGAGCTAACTCTTGCGGCATTGTAAAGAGAACTTGAAACCCTAACCAATATATTGAGATCAAAATTGGTGATTCATCTTCTAACAAGTTCAAAATGGTGATCTAAGTTTGGTATAGTTGGCCATTCCCATCCACTAGGAAAAAAAAAGTAATTTCCCATTCTTTAGTATTTCTGACATAACTTTTTACTCCGGTCTCTGATTAAGATGATTCTTGATGCATTGTAAAGAATTTTTGAATCCCTAACCATTTTATTCACATCAAAAGTCATGAAAAATCCTCTAGCATGGGCTCTATTGTAACGCAAGTTTTGTGTAATAAGTAGTCCTCCTTTAAAATGAAATAGTATATCGGACATAACTTTTTCTCCCGAACCCGGATTGAGCTAACTCTTGCGGCATTGTAAAGAGAACTTGAAACCCTAACCAATATATTCAGATCAAAATTGGTGATTCATCTTCTAACAAGTTCGAAATGGTGATCTAAGTTTGGTATAGTTGGCCATTCCCCTCCACTAGGAAAAAAAAGTAATTTCTCATTCTTTAGTATTTCTGACATAACTTTTTACTCCGGTCTCTGATTAAGATGATTCTTGCTGCATTGTAAAGAATTCTTGAATCCCTAACCATTTTATTCACATCAAAAGTCATGAAAAATCCTCTAGCATGGGCTCTATTGTAACGCAAGTTTGGTGTAATAAGTAGTCCTCCTTTAAAATGAAATAGTATATCGGACATAACTTTTTCTCCCGAACTCGGATTGAGCTAACTCTTGCGGCATTGTAAAGAGAACTTGAAACCCTAACCAATATATTGAGATCAAAATTGGTGATTCATCTTCTAACAAGTTCGAAATGGTGATGGAAGTTTGGTATAGTTGGCCATTCCCATCCACTAGGAAAAAAAAAGTAATTTCCCATTCTTTAGTATTTCTGACATAACTTTTTACTCCGGTCTCTGATTAAGATGATTCTTGATGCATTGTAAAGAATTCTTGAATCCCTAACCATTTTATTCACATCAAAAGTCATGAAAAATCCTCTAGCATGGGCTCTATTGTAACGCAAGTTTTGTGTAATAAGTAGTCCTCCTTTAAAATGAAATAGTATATCGGACATAACTTTTTCTCCCGAACCCGGATTGAGCTAACTCTTGCGGCATTGTAAAGAGAACTTGAAACCCTAACCAATATATTCAGATCAAAATTGGTGATTCATCTTCTAACAAGTTCGAAATGGTGATGGAAGTTTGGTATAGTTGGCCATTCCCCTCCACTAGGAAAAAAAAGTAATTTCTCATTCTTTAGTATTTCTGACATAACTTTTTACTCCGGTCTCTGATTAAGATGATTCTTGCTGCATTGTAAAGAATTCTTGAATCCCTAACCATTTTATTCACATCAAAAGTCATGAAAAATCCTCTAGCATGGGCTCTATTGTAACGCAAGTTTGGTGTAATAAGTAGTCCTCCTTTAAAATGAAATAGTATATCGGACAGAACTTTTTCTCCCGAACTCGGATTTAGTTAACTCTTGCGGCATTGTAAAGAGAACTTGAAACCATAACCAATATATTGAGATCAAAATTGGTGATTCATCTTCCAATAAGTTCGAAATGGTGATGAAAGTTTGGTATAGTTGGCCATTCCCCTCCACTAGGAAAAAAAAGTAATTTCCCATTCTTTAGTATTTCTGACATAACTTTTTACTCCGGTCTCTGATTAAGATGATTCTTGATGCATTGTAAAGAATTCTTGAATCCCTAACCATTTTATTCACATCAAAAGTCATGAAAAATCCTCTAGCATGGGCTCTATTGTAACGCAAGTTTGGTGTAATAAGTAGTCCTCCTTTAAAATGAAATAGTATATCGGACATAACTTTTTCTCCCGAACTCGGATTGAGCTAACTCTTGCGGCATTGTAAAGAGAACTTGAAACCCTAACCAATATATTCAGATCAAAATTGGTGATTCATCTTCTAACAAGTTCGAAATGGTGATCTAAGTTTGGTATAGTTGGCCATTCCCCTCCACTAGGAAAAAAAAATAATTTCCCATTCTTTAGTATTTCTGACATAACTTTTTACTCCGGTCTCTGATTAAGATGATTCTTGATGCATTGTAAAGAATTCTTGAATCTCTAACCATTTTATTCACATCAAAAGTCATGAAAAATCCTCTAGCATGGGCTCTATTGTAACGCAAGTTTGGTGTAATAAGTAGTCCTCCTTTAAAATGAAATAGTATATCGGACATAACTTTTTCTCCCGAACCCGGATTGAGCTAACTCTTGCGGCATTGTAAAGAGAACTTGAAACCCTAACCAATATATTGAGATCAAAATTGGTGATTCATCTTCTAAAAAGTTCGAAATGGTGATCTAAGTTTGGTATAGTTGGCCATTCCCCTCCACTAGGAAAAAAAAGTAATTTCCCATTCTTTAGTATTTCTGACATAACTTTTTACTCCGGTCTCTGATTAAGATGATTCTTGATGCATTGTAAAGAATTCTTGAATCCCTAACCATTTTATTCACATCAAAAGTCATGAAAAATCCTCTACCATGGGCTCTATTGTAACGCAAGTTTGGTGTAATAAGTAGTCCTCCTTTAAAATGAAATAGTATATCGGACATAACTTTTTCTCCCGAACTCGGATTGAGCTAACTCTTGCGGCATTGTAAAGAGAACTTGAAACCCTAACCAATATATTCAGATCAAAATTGGTGATTCATCTTCTAACAAGTTCGAAATGGTGATCTAAGTTTGGTATAGTTGGCCATTCCCCTCCACTAGGAAAAAAAAGTAATTTCCCATTCTTTAGTATTTCTGACATAACTTTTTACTCCGGTCTCTGATTAAGATGATTCTTGATGCATTGTAAAGAATTCTTGAATTCCTAACCATTTTATTCACATCAAAAGTCATGAAAAATCCTCTAGCATGGGCTCTATTGTAACGCAAGTTTGGTGTAATAAGTAGTCCTCCTTTAAAATGAAATAGTATATCGGACATAACTTTTTCTCCCGAACTCGGATTGAGCTAACTCTTGCGGCATTGTAAAGAGAACTTGAAACCCTAACCAATATATTGAGATCAAAATTGGTGATTCATCTTCTAACAAGTTCAAAATGGTGATCTAAGTTTGGTATAGTTGGCCATTCCCATCCACTAGGAAAAAAAAAGTAATTTCCCATTCTTTAGTATTTCTGACATAACTTTTTACTCCGGTCTCTGATTAAGATGATTCTTGCTGCATTGTAAAGAATTCTTGAATCCCTAACCATTTTATTCACATCAAAAGTCATGAAAAATCCTCTAGCATGGGCTCTATTGTAACGCAACTTTGGTGTAATAAGTAGTCCTCCTTTAAAATGAAATAGTATATCGGACATAACTTTTTCTCCCGAACTCGGATTGAGCTAACTCTTGCGGCATTGTAAAGAGAACTTGAAACCCTAACCAATATATTCAGATCAAAATTGGTGATTCATCTTCTAACAAGTTCGAAATGGTGATCTAAGTTTGGTATAGTTGGCCATTCCCCTCCACTAGGAAAAAAAAGTAATTTCCCATTCTTTAGTATTTCTGACATAACTTTTTACTCCGGTCTCTGATTAAGATGATTCTTGATGCATTGTAAAGAATTCTTGAATCCCTAACCATTTTATTCACATCAAAAGTCATGAAAAATCCTCTAGCATGGGCTCTATTGTAACGCAAGTTTGGTGTAATAAGTAGTCCTCCTTTAAAATGAAATAGTATATCGGACATAACTTTTTCTCCCGAACCCGGATTGAGCTAACTCTTGCGGCATTGTAAAGAGAACTTGAAACCCTAACCAATATATTGAGATCAAAATTGGTGATTCATCTTCTAACAAGTTCGAAATGGTGATCTAAGTTTGGTATAGTTGGCCATTCCCCTCCACTAGGAAAAAAAAGTAATTTCCCATTCTTTAGTATTTCTGACATAACTTTTTACTCCGGTCTCTGATTAAGATGATTCTTGATGCATTGTAAAGAATTCTTGAATCCCTAACCATTTTATTCACATCAAAAGTCATGAAAAATCCTCTAGCATGGGCTCCATTGTAACGCAAGTTTGGTGTAATAAGTAGTCCTCCTTTAAAATGAAATAGTATATCGGACATAACTTTTTCTCCCGAACCCGGATTGAGCTAACTCTTGCGGCATTGTAAAGAGAACTTGAAACCCTAACCAATATATTGAGATCAAAATTGGTGATTCATCTTCTAACAAGTTCGAAATGGTGATCTAAGTTTGGTATAGTTGGCCATTCCCCTCCACTAGGAAAAAAAAGTAATTTCTCATTCTTTAGTATTTCTGACATAACTTTTTACTCCGGTCTCTGATTAAGATGATTCTTGCTGCACTGTAAAGAATTCTTGAATCCCTAAATATTTTATTCACATCAAAAGTCATGAAAAATCCTCTAGCATGGGCTCTATTGTAACGCAAGTTTGGTGTAATAAGTAGTCCTCCTTTAAAATGAAATAGTATATCGGACATAACTTTTTCTCCCGAACTCGGATTGAGCTAACTCTTGCGGCATTGTAAAGAGAACTTGAAACCCTAACCAATATATTCAGATCAAAATTGGTGATTCATCTTCTAACAAGTTCGAAATGGTGATCTAAGTTTGGTATAGTTGGCCATTCCCCTCCACTAGGAAAAAAAAGTAATTTCCCTTTCTTTAGTATTTCTGACATAACTTTTTACTCCGGTCTCTGATTAAGATGATTCTTGATGCATTGTAAAGAATTCTTGAATCCTAACCATTTTATTCACATCAAAAGTCATGAAAAATCCTCTAGCATGGGCTCTATTGTAACGCAAGTTTGGTGTAATAAGTAGTCCTCCTTTAAAATGAAATAGTATATCGGACATAACTTTCTCTCCCGAACTCGGATTGAGCTAACTCTTGCGGCATTGTAAAGAGAACTTGAAACCCTAACCAATATATTGAGACCAAAATTGGTGATTCATCTTCTAACAAGTTCGAAATGGTGATCTAAGTTTGGTATAGTTGGCCATTCCCCTCCACTAGGAAAAAAAAGTAATTTCCCATTCTTTAGTATTTCTGACATAACTTTTTACTTCGGTCTCTGATTAAGATGATTCTTGATGCATTGTAAAGAATTCTTGAATCCCTAACCATTTTATTCACATCAAAAGTCATGAAAAATCCTCTAGCATGGGCTCTATTGTAACGCAAGTTTGGTGTAATAAGTAGTCCTCCTTTAAAATGAAATAGTATATCGGACATAACTTTTTCTCCCGAACCCGGATTGAGCTAACTCTTGCGGCATTGTAAAGAGAACTTGAAACCCTAACCAATATATTGAGATCAAAATTGGTGATTCATCTTCTAACAAGTTCGAAATGGTGATCTAAGTTTGGTATAGTTGGCCATTCCCCTCCACTAGGAAAAAAAAGTAATTTCCCATTCTTTAGTATTTCTGACATAACTTTTTACTCCGGTCTCTGATTAAGACGATTCTTGATGCATTGTAAAGAATTCTTGAATCCCTAACCATTTTATTCACATCAAAAGTCATGAAAAATCCTCTAGCATGGGCTCTATTGTAACGCAAGTTTGGTGTAATAAGTAGTCCTCCTTTAAAATGAAATAGTATATCGGACATAACTTTTTCTCCCGAACCCGGATTGAGCTAACTCTTGCGGCATTGTAAAGAGAACTTGAAACCCTAACCAATATATTCAGATCAAAATTGGTGATTCATCTTCTAACAAGTTCGAAATGGTGATCTAAGTTTGGTATAGTTGGCCATTCCCCTCCACTAGGAAAAAAAAGTAATTTCTCATTCTTTAGTATTTCTGACATAACTTTTTACTCCGGTCTCTGATTAAGATGATTCTTGCTGCATTGTAAAGAATTCTTGAATCCCTAACCATTTTATTCACATCAAAAGTCATGAAAAATCCTCTAGCATGGGCTCTATTGTAACGCAAGTTTGGTGTAATAAGTAGTCCTCCTTTAAAATGAAATAGTATATCGGACATAACTTTTTCTCCCGAACTCGGATTGAGCTAACTCTTGCGGCATTGTAAAGAGAACTTGAAACCCTAACCAATATATTGAGATCAAAATTGGTGATTCATCTTCTAACAAGTTCGAAATGGTGATCTAAGTTTGGTATAGTTGGCCATTCCCCTCCACTAGGAAAAAAAAGTAATTTCCCATTCTTTAGTATTTCTGACATAACTTTTTACTCCGGTCTCTGATTAAGATGATTCTTGATGCATTGTAAAGAATTCTTGAATCCCTAACCATTTTATTCACATCAAAAGTCATGAAAAATCCTCTAGCATGGGCTCTATTGTAACGCAAGTTTGGTGTAATAAGTAGTCCTCCTTTAAAATGAAATAGTATATCGGACATAACTTTTTCTCCCGAACCCGGATTGAGCTAACTCTTGCGGCATTGTAAAGAGAACTTGAAACCCTAACCAATATATTCAGATCAAAATTGGTGATTCATCTTCTAACTAGTTCGAAATGGTGATCTAAGTTTGGTATAGTTGGCCATTCCCCTCCACTAGGAAAAAAAAGTAATTTCTCATTCTTTAGTATTTCTGACATAACTTTTTACTCCGGTCTCTGATTAAGATGATTCTTGCTGCATTGTAAAGAATTCTTGAATCCCTAACCATTTTATTCACATCAAAAGTCATGAAAAATCCTCTAGCATGGGCTCTATTGTAACGCAAGTTTGGTGTAATAAGTAGTCCTCCTTTAAAATGAAATAGTATATCGGACATAACTTTTTCTCCCGAACTCGGATTGAGCTAACTCTTGCGGCATTGTAAAGAGAACTTGAAACCCTAACCAATATATTGAGATCAAAATTGGTGATTCATCTTCTAACAAGTTCGAAATGGTGATCTAAGTTTGGTATAGTTGGCCATTCCCCTCCACTAGGAAAAAAAAGTAATTTCCCATTCTTCAGTATTTCTGACATAACTTTTTACTCCGGTCTTTGATTAAGATGATTCTTGATGCATTGTAAAGAATTCTTGAATCCCTAACCATTTTATTCACATCAAAAGTCATGAAAAATCCTCTAGCATGGGCTCTATTGTAACGCAAGTTTGGTGTAATAAGTAGTCCTCCTTTAAAATGAAATAGTATATCGGACATAACTTTTTCTCCCGAACCCGGATTGAGCTAACTCTTGCGGCATTGTAAACAGAACTTGAAACCCTAACCAATATATTGAGATCAAAATTGGTGATTCATCTTCTAACAAGTTCGAAATGGTGATCTAAGTTTGGTATAGTTGGCCATTCCCCTCCACTAGGAAAAAAAAGTAATTTCCCATTCTTTAGTATTTCTGACATAACTTTTTACTCCGGTCTCTGATTAAGATGATTCTTGATGCATTGTAAAGAATTCTTGAATCCCTAACCATTTTATTCACATCAAAAGTCATGAAAAATCCTCTAGCATGGGCTCTATTGTAACGCAAGTTTTGTGTAATAAGTAGTCCTCCTTTAAAATGAAATAGTATATCGGACATAACTTTTTCTCCCGAACTCGGATTGAGCTAACTCTTGCGGCATTGTAAAGAGAACTTGAAACCCTAACCAATATATTGAGATCAAAATTGGTGATTCATCTTCTAACAAGTTCGAAATGGTGATGGAAGTTTGGTATAGTTGGCCATCCCCCTCCACTAGGAAAAAAATGTAATTTCCCATTCTTTATTATTTCTGACATAACTTTTTACTCCGGTCTCTGATTAAGATGATTCATGCTGCATTGAAAAGAATTCTTGAATCCCTAACCATTTTATTCACATCAAAACTCATGAAAAATCCTCTAGCATGGGCTCTATTGTAACGCAAGTTTGGTGTAATAAGTAGTCCTCCTTTAAAATGAAATAGTATATCGGACATAACTTTTTCTCCCGAACTCGGATTGAGCTAACTCTTGCGGCATTGTAAAGAGAACTTGAAACCCTAACCAATATATTGAGATCAAAATTGGTGATTCATCTTCTAACAAGTTCGAAATGGTGATGGAAGTTTGGTATAGTTGGCCATTCCCCTCCACTAGGAAAAAAATGTAATTTCCCATTTTTTTGTATTTCTGACATAACTTTTTACTCCGGTCTCTGATTAAGATGATTCATGCTGCATTGAAAAGAATTCTTGAATCCCTAACCATTTTATTCACATCAAAACTCATGAAAAATCCTCTAGCATGGGCTCTATTGTAACGCAAGTTTGGTGTAATAAGTAGTCCTCCTTTAAAATGAAATAGTATATCGGACAGAACTTTTTCTCCCGAACTCGGATTGAGTTAACTCTTGCGGCATTGTAAAGAGAACATGAAACCATAACCAATATATTGAGATCAAAATTGGTGATTCATCTTCCAATAAGTTCGAAATGGTGATGAAAGTTTGGTATAGTTGGCCATTCCCCTCCACTAGGAAAAAAAAGTAATTTCCCATTCTTTAGTATTTCTGACATAACTTTTTACTCCGGTCTCTGATTAAGATGATTCTTGATGCATTGCAAAGAATTTTTGAATCCCTAACCATTTTATTCACATCAAAAGTCATGAAAAATCCTCTAGCATGGGCTCTATTGTAACGCAAGTTTGGTGTAATAAGTAGTCCTCCTTTAAAATGAAATAGTATATCGGACATAACTTTTTCTCCCGAACTCGGATTGAGCTAACTCTTGCGGCATTGTAAAGAGAACTTGAAACCCTAACCAATATATTGAGATCAAAATTGGTGATTCATCTTCTAACAAGTTCGAAATGGTGATCTAAGTTTGGTATAGTTGGCCATTCCCCTCCACTAGGAAAAAAAAGTAATTTCCCATTCTTTAGTATTTCTACCATAACTTTTTACTCCGGTCTCTGATTAAGATGATTCTTGATGCATTGTAAAGAATTCTTGAATCCCTAACCATTTTATTCACATCAAAAGTCATGAAAAATCCTCTAGCATGGGCTCTATTGTAACGCAAGTTTGGTGTAATAAGTAGTCCTCCTTTAAAATGAAATAGTATATCGGACATAACTTTTTCTCCCGAACTCGGATTGAGCTAACTCTTGCGGCATTGTAAAGAGAACTTGAAACCCTAACCAATATATTGAGATCAAAATTGGTGATTCATCTTCTAACAAGTTCGAAATGGTGATGGAAGTTTGGTATAGTTGGCCATTCCCCTCCACTAGGAAAAAAATGTAATTTCCCATTTTTTAGTATTTCTGACATAACTTTTTACTCCGGTCTCTGATTAAGATGATTCATGCTGCATTGAAAAGAATTCTTGAATCCCTAACCATTTTATTCACATCAAAACTCATGAAAAATCCTCTAGCATGGGCTCTATTGTAACGCAAGTTTTGTGTAATAAGTAGTCCTCCTTTAAAATGAAATAGTATATCGGACAGAACTTTTTCTCCCGAACTCGGATTGAGCTAACTCTTGCGGCATTGTAAAGAGAACTTGAAACCATAACCAATATATTGAGATCAAAATTGGTGATTCATCTTCCAATAAGTTCGAAATGGTGATGAAAGTTTGGTATAGTTGGCCATTCCCCTCCACTAGGAAAAAAAAGTAATTTCCCATTCTTTAGTATTTCTGACATAACTTTTTACTCCGGTCTCTGATTAAGATGATTCTTGATGCATTGTAAAGAATTCTTGAATCCCTAACCATTTTATTCACATCAAAAGTCATGAAAAATCCTCTAGCATGGGCTCTATTGTAACGCAAGTTTGGTGTAATAAGTAGTCCTCCTTTAAAATGAAATAGTATATCGGACATAACTTTTTCTCCCGAACTCGGATTGAGCTAACTCTTGCGGCATTGTAAAGAGAACTTGAAACCCTAACCAATATATTCAGATCAAAATTGGTGATTCATCTTCTAACAAGTTCGAAATGGTGATGGAAGTTTGGTATAGTTGGCCATTCCCCTCCACTAGGAAAAAAAAGTAATTTCCCATTCTTTAGTATTTCTGACATAACTTTTTACTCCGGTCTCTGATTAAGATGATTCTTGATGCATTGTAAAGAATTCTTGAATCCCTAACCATTTTATTCACATCAAAAGTCATGAAAAATCCTCTAGCATGGGCTCTATTGTAACGCAAGTTTTGTGTAATAAGTAGTCCTCCTTTAAAATGAAATAGTATATCGGACATAACTTTTTCTCCCGAACTCGGATTGAGCTAACTCTTGCGGCATTGTAAAGAGAACTTGAAACCCTAACCAATATATTGAGATCAAAATTGGTGATTCATCTTCTAACAAGTTCGAAATGGTGATGGAAGTTTGGTATAGTTGGCCATTCCCCTCCACTAGGAAAAAAATGTAATTTCCCATTCTTTATTATTTCTGACATAACTTTTTACTCCGGTCTCTGATTAAGATGATTCATGCTGCATTGAAAAGAATTCTTGAATCCCTAACCATTTTATTCACATCAAAACTCATGAAAAATCCTCTAGCATGGGCTCTATTGTAACGCAAGTTTGGTGTAATAAGTAGTCCTCCTTTAAAATGAAATAGTATATCGGACATAACTTTTTCTCCCGAACTCGGATTGAGCTAACTCTTGCGGCATTGTAAAGAGAACTTGAAACCCTAACCAATATATTGAGATCAAAATTGGTGATTCATCTTCTAACAAGTTCGAAATGGTGATGGAAGTTTGGTATAGTTGGCCATTCCCCTCCACTAGGAAAAAAATGTAATTTCCCATTTTTTTGTATTTCTGACATAACTTTTTACTCCGGTCTCTGATTAAGATGATTCATGCTGCATTGAAAAGAATTCTTGAATCCCTAACCATTTTATTCACATCAAAACTCATGAAAAATCCTCTAGCATGGGCTCTATTGTAACGCAAGTTTGGTGTAATAAGTAGTCCTCCTTTAAAATGAAATAGTATATCGGACAGAACTTTTTCTCCCGAACTCGGATTGAGTTAACTCTTGCGGCGTTGTAAAGAGAACATGAAACCATAACCAATATATTGAGATCAAAATTGGTGATTCATCTTCCAATAAGTTCGAAATGGTGATGAAAGTTTGGTATAGTTGGCCATTCCCCTCCACTAGGAAAAAAAAGTAATTTCCCATTCTTTAGTATTTCTGACATAACTTTTTACTCCGGTCTCTGATTAAGATGATTCTTGATGCATTGCAAAGAATTCTTGAATCCCTAACCATTTTATTCACATCAAAAGTCATGAAAAATCCTCTAGCATGGGCTCTATTGTAACGCAAGTTTGGTGTAATAAGTAGTCCTCCTTTAAAATGAAATAGTATATCGGACATAACTTTTTCTCCCGAACTCGGATTGAGCTAACTCTTGCGGCATTGTAAAGAGAACTTGAAACCCTAACCAATATATTGAGATCAAAATTGGTGATTCATCTTCTAACAAGTTCGAAATGGTGATCTAAGTTTGGTATAGTTGGCCATTCCCCTCCACTAGGAAAAAAAAGTAATTTCCCATTCTTTAGTATTTCTACCATAACTTTTTACTCCGGTCTCTGATTAAGATGATTCTTGATGCATTGTAAAGAATTCTTGAATCCCTAACCATTTTATTCACATCAAAAGTCATGAAAAATCCTCTAGCATGGGCTCTATTGTAACGCAAGTTTTGTGTAATAAGTAGTCCTCCTTTAAAATGAAATAGTATATCGGACATAACTTTTTCTCCCGAACTCGGATTGAGCTAACTCTTGCGGCATTGTAAAGAGAACTTGAAACCCTAACCAATATATTGAGATCAAAATTGGTGATTCATCTTCTAACAAGTTCGAAATGGTGATGGAAGTTTGGTATAGTTGGCCATTCCCCTCCACTAGGAAAAAAATGTAATTTCCCATTCTTTATTATTTCTGACATAACTTTTTACTCCGGTCTCTGATTAAGATGATTCATGCTGCATTGAAAAGAATTCTTGAATCCCTAACCATTTTATTCACATCAAAACTCATGAAAAATCCTCTAGCATGGGCTCTATTGTAACGCAAGTTTGGTGTAATAAGTAGTCCTCCTTTAAAATGAAATAGTATATCGGACAGAACTTTTTCTCCCGAACTCGGATTGAGTTAACTCTTGCGGCGTTGTAAAGAGAACATGAAACCATAACCAATATATTGAGATCAAAATTGGTGATTCATCTTCCAATAAGTTCGAAATGGTGATGAAAGTTTGGTATAGTTGGCCATTCCCCTCCACTAGGAAAAAAAAGTAATTTCCCATTCTTTAGTATTTCTGACATAACTTTTTACTCCGGTCTCTGATTAAGATGATTCTTGATGCATTGCAAAGAATTCTTGAATCCCTAACCATTTTATTCACATCAAAAGTCATGAAAAATCCTCTAGCATGGGCTCTATTGTAACGCAAGTTTGGTGTAATAAGTAGTCCTCCTTTAAAATGAAATAGTATATCGGACATAACTTTTTCTCCCGAACTCGGATTGAGCTAACTCTTGCGGCATTGTAAAGAGAACTTGAAACCCTAACCAATATATTGAGATCAAAATTGGTGATTCATCTTCTAACAAGTTCGAAATGGTGATCTAAGTTTGGTATAGTTGGCCATTCCCCTCCACTAGGAAAAAAAAGTAATTTCCCATTCTTTAGTATTTCTACCATAACTTTTTACTCCGGTCTCTGATTAAGATGATTCTTGATGCATTGTAAAGAATTCTTGAATCCCTAACCATTTTATTCACATCAAAAGTCATGAAAAATCCTCTAGCATGGGCTCTATTGTAACGCAAGTTTGGTGTAATAAGTAGTCCTCCTTTAAAATGAAATAGTATATCGGACATAACTTTTTCTCCCGAACTCGGATTGAGCTAACTCTTGCGGCATTGTAAAGAGAACTTGAAACCCTAACCAATATATTGAGATCAAAATTGGTGATTCATCTTCTAACAAGTTCGAAATGGTGATGGAAGTTTGGTATAGTTGGCCATTCCCCTCCACTAGGAAAAAAATGTAATTTCCCATTTTTTAGTATTTCTGACATAACTTTTTACTCCGGTCTCTGATTAAGATGATTCATGCTGCATTGAAAAGAATTCTTGAATCCCTAACCATTTTATTCACATCAAAACTCATGAAAAATCCTCTAGCATGGGCTCTATTGTAACGCAAGTTTTGTGTAATAAGTAGTCCTCCTTTAAAATGAAATAGTATATCGGACAGAACTTTTTCTCCCGAACTCGGATTGAGCTAACTCTTGCGGCATTGTAAAGAGAACTTGAAACCATAACCAATATATTGAGATCAAAATTGGTGATTCATCTTCCAATAAGTTCGAAATGGTGATGAAAGTTTGGTATAGTTGGCCATTCCCCTCCACTAGGAAAAAAAAGTAATTTCCCATTCTTTAGTATTTCTGACATAACTTTTTACTCCGGTCTCTGATTAAGATGATTCTTGATGCATTGTAAAGAATTCTTGAATCCCTAACCATTTTATTCACATCAAAAGTCATGAAAAATCCTCTAGCATGGGCTCTATTGTAACGCAAGTTTGGTGTAATAAGTAGTCCTCCTTTAAAATGAAATAGTATATCGGACATAACTTTTTCTCCCGAACTCGGATTGAGCTAACTCTTGCGGCATTGTAAAGAGAACTTGAAACCCTAACCAATATATTCAGATCAAAATTGGTGATTCATCTTCTAACAAGTTCGAAATGGTGATGGAAGTTTGGTATAGTTGGCCATTCCCCTCCACTAGGAAAAAAAAGTAATTTCCCATTCTTTAGTATTTCTGACATAACTTTTTACTCCGGTCTCTGATTAAGATGATTCTTGATGCATTGTAAAGAATTCTTGAATCCCTAACCATTTTATTCACATCAAAAGTCATGAAAAATCCTCTAGCATGGGCTCTATTGTAACGCAAGTTTTGTGTAATAAGTAGTCCTCCTTTAAAATGAAATAGTATATCGGACATAACTTTTTCTCCCGAACTCGGATTGAGCTAACTCTTGCGGCATTGTAAAGAGAACTTGAAACCCTAACCAATATATTGAGATCAAAATTGGTGATTCATCTTCTAACAAGTTCGAAATGGTGATGGAAGTTTGGTATAGTTGGCCATTCCCCTCCACTAGGAAAAAAATGTAATTTCCCATTCTTTATTATTTCTGACATAACTTTTTACTCCGGTCTCTGATTAAGATGATTCATGCTGCATTGAAAAGAATTCTTGAATCCCTAACCATTTTATTCACATCAAAACTCATGAAAAATCCTCTAGCATGGGCTCTATTGTAACGCAAGTTTGGTGTAATAAGTAGTCCTCCTTTAAAATGAAATAGTATATCGGACATAACTTTTTCTCCCGAACTCGGATTGAGCTAACTCTTGCGGCATTGTAAAGAGAACTTGAAACCCTAACCAATATATTGAGATCAAAATTGGTGATTCATCTTCTAACAAGTTCGAAATAGTGATGGAAGTTTGGTATAGTTGGCCATTCCCCTCCACTAGGAAAAAAATGTAATTTCCCATTTTTTTGTATTTCTGACATAACTTTTTACTCCGGTCTCACATTAAGATGATTCATGCTGCAATGAAAAGAATTCTTGAATCCCTAACCATTTTATTCACATCAAAACTCATGAAAAATCCTCTAGCATGGGCTCTATTGTAACGCAAGTTTGGTGTAATAAGTAGTCCTCCTTTAAAATGAAATAGTATATCGGACAGAACTTTTTCTCCCGAACTCGGATTGAGTTAACTCTTGCGGCATTGTAAAGAGAACATGAAACCATAACCAATATATTGAGATCAAAATTGGTGATTCATCTTCCAATAAGTTCGAAATGGTGATGAAAGTTTGGTATAGTTGGCTATTCCCCTCCACTAGGAAAAAAAAGTAATTTCCCATTCTTTAGTATTTCTGACATAACTTTTTACTCCGGTCTCTGATTAAGATGATTCTTGATGCATTGTAAAGAATTCTTGAATCCCTAACCATTTTATTCACATCAAAAGTCATGAAAAATCCTCTAGCATGGGCTCTATTGTGACGCAAGTTTGGTGTAATAAGTAGTCCTCCTTTAAAATGAAATAGTATATCGGACATAACTTTTTCTCCCGAACTCGGATTGAGCTAACTCTTGCGGCATTGTAAAGAGAACTTGAAACCCTAACCAATATATTGAGATCAAAATTGGTGATTCATCTTCTAACAAGTTCGAAATGGTGATCTAAGTTTGGTATAGTTGGCCATTCCCCTCCACTAGGAAAAAAAAGTAATTTCCCATTCTTTAGTATTTCTACCATAACTTTTTACTCCGGTCTCTGATTAAGATGATTCTTGATGCATTGTAAAGAATTCTTGAATCCCTATTCATTTTATTCACATCAAAAGTCATGAAAAATCCTCTAGCATGGGCTCTATTGTAACGCAAGTTTGGTGTAATAAGTAGTCCTCCTTTAAAATGAAATAGTATATCGGACATAACTTTTTCTCCCGAACTCGGATTGAGCTAACTCTTGCGGCATTGTAAAGAGAACTTGAAACCCTAACCAATATATTGAGATCAAAATTGGTGATTCATCTTCTAACAAGTTCGAAATGGTGATGGAAGTTTGGTATAGTTGGCCATTCCCCTCCACTAGGAAAAAAATGTAATTTCCCATTTTTTAGTATTTCTGACATAACTTTTTACTCCGGTCTCTGATTAAGATGATTCATGCTGCATTGAAAAGAATTCTTGAATCCCTAACCATTTTATTCACATCAAAACTCATGAAAAATCCTCTAGCATGGGCTCTATTGTAACGCAAGTTTGGTGTAATAAGTAGTCCTCCTTTAAAATGAAATAGTATATCGGACAGAACTTTTTCTCCCGAACTCGGATTGAGTTAACTCTTGCGGCATTGTAAAGAGAACATGAAACCATAACCAATATATTGAGATCAAAATTGGTGATTCATCTTCCAATAAGTTCGAAATGGTGATGAAAGTTTGGTATAGTTGGCCATTCCCCTCCACTAGGAAAAAAAAGTAATTTCCCATTCTTTAGTATTTCTGACATAACTTTTTACTCCGGTCTCTGATTAAGATGATTCTTGATGCATTGCAAAGAATTCTTGAATCCCTAACCATTTTATTCACATCAAAAGTCATGAAAAATCCTCTAGCATGGGCTCTATTGTAACGCAAGTTTGGTGTAATAAGTAGTCCTCCTTTAAAATGAAATAGTATATCGGACATAACTTTTTCTCCCGAACTCGGATTGAGCTAACTCTTGCGGCATTGTAAAGAGAACTTGAAACCCTAACCAATATATTGAGATCAAAATTGGTGATTCATCTTCTAACAAGTTCGAAATGGTGATCTAAGTTTGGTATAGTTGGCCATTCCCCTCCACTAGGAAAAAAAAGTAATTTCCCATTCTTTAGTATTTCTACCATAACTTTTTACTCCGGTCTCTGATTAAGATGATTCTTGATGCATTGTAAAGAATTCTTGAATCCCTAACCATTTTATTCACATCAAAAGTCATGAAAAATCCTCTAGCATGGGCTCTATTGTAACGCAAGTTTGGTGTAATAAGTAGTCCTCCTTTAAAATGAAATAGTATATCGGACATAACTTTTTCTCCCGAACTCGGATTGAGCTAACTCTTGCGGCATTGTAAAGAGAACTTGAAACCCTAACCAATATATTGAGATCAAAATTGGTGATTCATCTTCTAACAAGTTCGAAATGGTGATGGAAGTTTGGTATAGTTGGCCATTCCCCTCCACTAGGAAAAAAATGTAATTTCCCATTTTTTAGTATTTCTGACATAACTTTTTACTCCGGTCTCTGATTAAGATGATTCATGCTGCATTGAAAAGAATTCTTGAATCCCTAACCATTTTATTCACATCAAAACTCATGAAAAATCCTCTAGCATGGGCTCTATTGTAACGCAAGTTTTGTGTAATAAGTAGTCCTCCTTTAAAATGAAATAGTATATCGGACAGAACTTTTTCTCCCGAACTCGGATTGAGCTAACTCTTGCGGCATTGTAAAGAGAACTTGAAACCATAACCAATATATTGAGATCAAAATTGGTGATTCATCTTCCAATAAGTTCGAAATGGTGATGAAAGTTTGGTATAGTTGGCCATTCCCCTCCACTAGGAAAAAAAAGTAATTTCCCATTCTTTAGTATTTCTGACATAACTTTTTACTCCGGTCTCTGATTAAGATGATTCTTGATGCATTGTAAAGAATTCTTGAATCCCTAACCATTTTATTCACATCAAAAGTCATGAAAAATCCTCTAGCATGGGCTCTATTGTAACGCAAGTTTGGTGTAATAAGTAGTCCTCCTTTAAAATGAAATAGTATATCGGACATAACTTTTTCTCCCGAACTCGGATTGAGCTAACTCTTGCGGCATTGTAAAGAGAACTTGAAACCCTAACCAATATATTCAGATCAAAATTGGTGATTCATCTTCTAACAAGTTCGAAATGGTGATGGAAGTTTGGTATAGTTGGCCATTCCCCTCCACTAGGAAAAAAATGTAATTTCCCATTTTTTAGTATTTCTGACATAACTTTTTACTCCGGTCTCTGATTAAGATGATTCATGCTGCATTGAAAAGAATTCTTGAATCCCTAACCATTTTATTCACATCAAAACTCATGAAAAATCCTCTAGCATGGGCTCTATTGTAACGCAAGTTTTGTGTAATAAGTAGTCCTCCTTTAAAATGAAATAGTATATCGGACAGAACTTTTTCTCCCGAACTCGGATTGAGCTAACTCTTGCGGCATTGTAAAGAGAACTTGAAACCATAACCAATATATTGAGATCAAAATTGGTGATTCATCTTCCAATAAGTTCGAAATGGTGATGAAAGTTTGGTATAGTTGGCCATTCCCCTCCACTAGGAAAAAAAAGTAATTTCCCATTCTTTAGTATTTCTGACATAACTTTTTACTCCGGTCTCTGATTAAGATGATTCTTGATGCATTGTAAAGAATTCTTGAATCCCTAACCATTTTATTCACATCAAAAGTCATGAAAAATCCTCTAGCATGGGCTCTATTGTAACGCAAGTTTGGTGTAATAAGTAGTCCTCCTTTAAAATGAAATAGTATATCGGACATAACTTTTTCTCCCGAACTCGGATTGAGCTAACTCTTGCGGCATTGTAAAGAGAACTTGAAACCCTAACCAATATATTCAGATCAAAATTGGTGATTCATCTTCTAACAAGTTCGAAATGGTGATGGAAGTTTGGTATAGTTGGCCATTCCCCTCCACTAGGAAAAAAAAGTAATTTCCCATTCTTTAGTATTTCTGACATAACTTTTTACTCCGGTCTCTGATTAAGATGATTCTTGATGCATTGTAAAGAATTCTTGAATCCCTAACCATTTTATTCACATCAAAAGTCATGAAAAATCCTCTAGCATGGGCTCTATTGTAACGCAAGTTTTGTGTAATAAGTAGTCCTCCTTTAAAATGAAATAGTATATCGGACATAACTTTTTCTCCCGAACTCGGATTGAGCTAACTCTTGCGGCATTGTAAAGAGAACTTGAAACCCTAACCAATATATTGAGATCAAAATTGGTGATTCATCTTCTAACAAGTTCGAAATGGTGATGGAAGTTTGGTATAGTTGGCCATTCCCCTCCACTAGGAAAAAAATGTAATTTCCCATTCTTTATTATTTCTGACATAACTTTTTACTCCGGTCTCTGATTAAGATGATTCATGCTGCATTGAAAAGAATTCTTGAATCCCTAACCATTTTATTCACATCAAAACTCATGAAAAATCCTCTAGCATGGGCTCTATTGTAACGCAAGTTTGGTGTAATAAGTAGTCCTCCTTTAAAATGAAATAGTATATCGGACATAACTTTTTCTCCCGAACTCGGATTGAGCTAACTCTTGCGGCATTGTAAAGAGAACTTGAAACCCTAACCAATATATTGAGATCAAAATTGGTGATTCATCTTCTAACAAGTTCGAAATGGTGATGGAAGTTTGGTATAGTTGGCCATTCCCCTCCACTAGGAAAAAAATGTAATTTCCCATTTTTTTGTATTTCTGACATAACTTTTTACTCCGGTCTCACATTAAGATGATTCATGCTGCAATGAAAAGAATTCTTGAATCCCTAACCATTTTATTCACATCAAAACTCATGAAAAATCCTCTAGCATGGGCTCTATTGTAACGCAAGTTTGGTGTAATAAGTAGTCCTCCTTTAAAATGAAATAGTATATCGGACAGAACTTTTTCTCCCGAACTCGGATTGAGTTAACTCTTGCGGCATTGTAAAGAGAACATGAAACCATAACCAATATATTGAGATCAAAATTGGTGATTCATCTTCCAATAAGTTCGAAATGGTGATGAAAGTTTGGTATAGTTGGCCATTCCCCTCCACTAGGAAAAAAAAGTAATTTCCCATTCTTTAGTATTTCTGACATAACTTTTTACTCCGGTCTCTGATTAAGATGATTCTTGATGCATTGTAAAGAATTCTTGAATCCCTAACCATTTTATTCACATCAAAAGTCATGAAAAATCCTCTAGCATGGGCTCTATTGTAACGCAAGTTTGGTGTAATAAGTAGTCCTCCTTTAAAATGAAATAGTATATCGGACATAACTTTTTCTCCCGAACTCGGATTGAGCTAACTCTTGCGGCATTGTAAAGAGAACTTGAAACCCTAACCAATATATTGAGATCAAAATTGGTGATTCATCTTCTAACAAGTTCGAAATGGTGATCTAAGTTTGGTATAGTTGGCCATTCTCCTCCACTAGGAAAAAAAAGTAATTTCCCATTCTTTAGTATTTCTACCATAACTTTTTACTCCGGTCTCTGATTAAGATGATTCTTGATGCATTGTAAAGAATTCTTGAATCCCTAACCATTTTATTCACATCAAAAGTCATGAAAAATCCTCTAGCATGGGCTCTATTGTAACGCAAGTTTGGTGTAATAAGTAGTCCTCCTTTAAAATGAAATAGTATATCGGACATAACTTTTTCTCCCGAACTCGGATTGAGCTAACTCTTGCGGCATTGTAAAGAGAACTTGAAACCCTAACCAATATATTGAGATCAAAATTGGTGATTCATCTTCTAACAAGTTCGAAATGGTGATGGAAGTTTGGTATAGTTGGCCATTCCCCTCCACTAGGAAAAAAATGTAATTTCCCATTTTTTAGTATTTCTGACATAACTTTTTACTCCGGTCTCTGATTAAGATGATTCATGCTGCATTGAAAAGAATTCTTGAATCCCTAACCATTTTATTCACATCAAAACTCATGAAAAATCCTCTAGCATGGGCTCTATTGTAACGCAAGTTTGGTGTAATAAGTAGTCCTCCTTTAAAATGAAATAGTATATCGGACAGAACTTTTTCTCCCGAACTCGGATTGAGTTAACTCTTGCGGCATTGTAAAGAGAACTTGAAACCATAACCAATATATTGAGATCAAAATTGGTGATTCATCTTCCAATAAGTTCGAAATGGTGATGAAAGTTTGGTATAGTTGGCCATTCCCCTCCACTAGGAAAAAAAAGTAATTTCCCATTCTTTAGTATTTCTGACATAACTTTTTACTCCGGTCTCTGATTAAGATGATTCTTGATGCATTGTAAAGAATTCTTGAATCCCTAACCATTTTATTCACATCAAAAGTCATGAAAAATCCTCTAGCATGGGCTCTATTGTAACGCAAGTTTGGTGTAATAAGTAGTCCTCCTTTAAAATGAAATAGTATATCGGACATAACTTTTTCTCCCGAACTCGGATTGAGCTAACTCTTGCGGCATTGTAAAGAGAACTTGAAACCCTAACCAATATATTGAGATCAAAATTGGTGATTCATCTTCTAACAAGTTCGAAATGGTGATCTAAGTTTGGTATAGTTGGCCATTCCCCTCCACTAGGAAAAAAAAGTAATTTCCCATTCTTTAGTATTTCTGACATAACTTTTTACTCCGGTCTCTGATTAAGATGATTCTTGATGCATTGTAAAGAATTCTTGAATCCCTAACCATTTTATTCACATCAAAAGTCATGAAAAATCCTCTAGCATGGGCTCTATTGTAACGCAAGTTTTGTGTAATAAGTAGTCCTCCTTTAAAATGAAATAGTATATCGGACATAACTTTTTCTCCCGAACTCGGATTGAGCTAACTCTTGCGGCATTGTAAAGATAACTTGAAACCCTAACCAATATATTGAGATCAAAATTGGTGATTCATCTTCTAACAAGTTCGAAATGGTGATGGAAGTTTGGTATAGTTGGCCATTCCCCTCCACTAGGAAAAAAATGTAATTTCCCATTCTTTAGTATTTCTGACATAACTTTTTACTCCGGTCTCTGATTAAGATGATTCATGCTGCATTGAAAAGAATTCTTGAATCCCTAACCATTTTATTCACATCAAAACTCATGAAAAATCCTCTAGCATGGGCTCTATTGTAACGCAAGTTTGGTGTAATAAGTAGTCCTCCTTTAAAATGAAATAGTATATCGGACATAACTTTTTCTCCCGAACTCGGATTGAGCTAACTCTTGCGGCATTGTAAAGAGAACTTGAAACCCTAACCAATATATTGAGATCAAAATTGGTGATTCATCTTCTAACAAGTTCGAAATGGTGATCTAAGTTTGGTATAGTTGGCCATTCCCCTCCACTAGGAAAAAAAAGTAATTTCCCATTCTTTAGTATTTCTGACATAACTTTTTACTCCGGTCTCTGATTAAGATGATTCTTGATGCATTGTAAAGAATTCTTGAATCCCTAACCATTTTATTCACATCAAAAGTCATGAAAAATCCTCTAGCATGGGCTCTATTGTAACGCAAGTTTGGTGTAATAAGTAGTCCTCCTTTAAAATGAAATAGTATATCGGACATAACTTTTTCTCCCGAACCCGGATTGAGCTAACTCTTGCGGCATTGTAAAGAGAACTTGAAACCCTAACCAATATATTGAGATCAAAATTGGTGATTCATCTTCTAACAAGTTCGAAATGGTGATCTAAGTTTGGTATAGTTGGCCATTCCCCTCCACTAGGAAAAAAAGGTAATTTCTCATTCTTTAGTATTTCTGACATAACTTTTTACTCCGGTCTCTGATTAAGATGATTCTTGATGCATTGTAAAGAATTCTTGAATCCCTAACCATTTTATTCACATCAAAAGTCATGAAAAATCCTCTAGCATGGGCTCTATTGTAACGCAAGTTTGGTGTAATAAGTAGTCCTCCTTTAAAATGAAATAGTATATCGGACATAACTTTTTCTCCCGAACTCGGATTGAGCTAACTCTTGCGGCATTGTAAAGAGAACTTGAAACCCTAACCAATATATTGAGATCAAAATTGGTGATTCATCTTCTAACAAGTTCGAAATGGTGATCTAAGTTTGGTATAGTTGGCCATTCCCCTCCACTAGGAAAAAAAAGTAATTTCCCATTCTTTAGTATTTCTACCATAACTTTTTACTCCGGTCTCTGATTAAGATGATTCTTGATGCATTGTAAAGAATTCTTGAATCCCTAACCATTTTATTCACATCAAAAGTCATGAAAAATCCTCTAGCATGGGTTCTATTGTAACGCAAGTTTGGTGTAATAAGTAGTCCTCCTTTAAAATGAAATAGTATATCGGACATAACTTTTTCTCCCGAACTCGGATTGAGCTAACTCTTGCGGCATTGTAAAGAGAACTTGAAACCCTAACCAATATATTGAGATCAAAATTGGTGATTCATCTTCTAACAAGTTCGAAATGGTGATGGAAGTTTGGTATAGTTGGCCATTCCCCTCCACTAGGAAAAAAATGTAATTTCCCATTTTTTAGTATTTCTGACATAACTTTTTACTCCGGTCTCTGATTAAGATGATTCATGCTGCATTGAAAAGAATTCTTGAATCCCTAACCATTTTATTCACATCAAAACTCATGAAAAATCCTCTAGCATGGGCTCTATTGTAACGCAAGTTTGGTGTAATAAGTAGTCCTCCTTTAAAATGAAATAGTATATCGGACAGAACTTTTTCTCCCGAACTCGGATTGAGTTAACTCTTGCGGCATTGTAAAGAGAACTTGAAACCATAACCAATATATTGAGATCAAAATTGGTGATTCATCTTCCAATAAGTTCGAAATGGTGATGAAAGTTTGGTATAGTTGGCCATTCCCCTCCACTAGGAAAAAAAAGTAATTTCCCATTCTTTAGTATTTCTGACATAACTTTTTACTCCGGTCTCTGATTAAGATGATTCTTGATGCATTGTAAAGAATTCTTGAATCCCTAACCATTTTATTCACATCAAAAGTCATGAAAAATCCTCTAGCATGGGCTCTATTGTAACGCAAGTTTGGTGTAATAAGTAGTCCTCCTTTAAAATGAAATAGTATATCGGACATAACTTTTTCTCCCGAACTCGGATTGAGCTAACTCTTGCGGCATTGTAAAGAGAACTTGAAACCCTAACCAATATATTGAGATCAAAATTGGTGATTCATCTTCTAACAAGTTCGAAATGGTGATCTAAGTTTGGTATAGTTGGCCATTCCCCTCCACTAGGAAAAAAAAGTAATTTCCCATTCTTTAGTATTTCTGACATAACTTTTTACTCCGGTCTCTGATTAAGATGATTCTTGATGCATTGTAAAGAATTCTTGAATCCCTAACCATTTTATTCACATCAAAAGTCATGAAAAATCCTCTAGCATGGGCTCTATTGTAACGCAAGTTTTGTGTAATAAGTAGTCCTCCTTTAAAATGAAATAGTATATCGGACATAACTTTTTCTCCCGAACTCGGATTGAGCTAACTCTTGCGGCATTGTAAAGATAACTTGAAACCCTAACCAATATATTGAGATCAAAATTGGTGATTCATCTTCTAACAAGTTCGAAATGGTGATGGAAGTTTGGTATAGTTGGCCATTCCCCTCCACTAGGAAAAAAATGTAATTTCCCATTCTTTAGTATTTCTGACATAACTTTTTACTCCGGTCTCTGATTAAGATGATTCATGCTGCATTGAAAAGAATTCTTGAATCCCTAACCATTTTATTCACATCAAAACTCATGAAAAATCCTCTAGCATGGGCTCTATTGTAACGCAAGTTTGGTGTAATAAGTAGTCCTCCTTTAAAATGAAATAGTATATCGGACATAACTTTTTCTCCCGAACTCGGATTGAGCTAACTCTTGCGGCATTGTAAAGAGAACTTGAAACCCTAACCAATATATTGAGATCAAAATTGGTGATTCATCTTCTAACAAGTTCGAAATGGTGATGGAAGTTTGGTATAGTTGGCCATTCCCCTCCACTAGGAAAAAAATGTAATTTCCCATTTTTTTGTATTTCTGACATAACTTTTTACTCCGGTCTCTGATTAAGATGATTCATGCTGCATTGAAAAGAATTCTTGAATCCCTAACCATTTTATTCACATCAAAACTCATGAAAAATCCTCTAGCATGGGCTCTATTGTAACGCAAGTTTGGTGTAATAAGTAGTCCTCCTTTAAAATGAAATAGTATATCGGACATAACTTTTTCTCCCGAACTCGGATTGAGTTAACTCTTGCGGCATTGTAAAGAGAACTTGAAACCCTAACCAATATATTGAGATCAAAATTGGTGATTCATCTTCTAACAAGTTCGAAATGGTGATGGAAGTTTGGTATAGTTGGCCATTCCCCTCCACTAGGAAAAAAATGTAATTTCCCATTCTTTAGTATTTCTGACATAACTTTTTACTCCGGTCTCTGATTAAGATGATTCTTGATGCATTGTAAAGAATTCTTGAATCCCTAACCATTTTATTCACATCAAAAGTCATGAAAAATCCTCTAGCATGGGCTCTATTGTAACGCAAGTTTGGTGTAATAAGTAGTCCTCCTTTAAAATGAAATAGTATATCGGACATAACTTTTTCTCCCGAACTCGGATTGAGCTAACTCTTGCGGCATTGTAAAGAGAACTTGAAACCCTAACCAATATATTGAGATCAAAATTGGTGATTCATCTTCTAACAAGTTCGAAATGGTGATCTAAGTTTGGTATAGTTGGCCATTCCCCTCCACTAGGAAAAAAAAGTAATTTCCCATTCTTTAGTATTTCTGACATAACTTTTTACTCCGGTCTCTGATTAAGATGATTCTTGATGCATTGTAAAGAATTCTTGAATCCCTAACCATTTTATTCACATCAAAAGTCATGAAAAATCCTCTAGCATGGGCTCTATTGTAACGCAAGTTTTGTGTAATAAGTAGTCCGCCTTTAAAATGAAATAGTATATCGGACATAACTTTTTCTCCCGAACTCGGATTGAGCTAACTCTTGCGGCATTGTAAAGATAACTTGAAACCCTAACCAATATATTGAGATCAAAATTGGTGATTCATCTTCTAACAAGTTCGAAATGGTGATGGAAGTTTGGTATAGTTGGCCATTCCCCTCCACTAGGAAAAAAATGTAATTTCCCATTCTTTAGTATTTCTGACATAACTTTTTACTCCGGTCTCTGATTAAGATGATTCATGCTGCATTGAAAAGAATTCTTGAATCCCTAACCATTTTATTCACATCAAAACTCATGAAAAATCCTCTAGCATGGGCTCTATTGTAACGCAAGTTTGGTGTAATAAGTAGTCCTCCTTTAAAATGAAATAGTATATCGGACATAACTTTTTCTCCCGAACTCGGATTGAGCTAACTCTTGCGGCATTGTAAAGAGAACTTGAAACCCTAACCAATATATTGAGATCAAAATTGGTGATTCATCTTCTAACAAGTTCGAAATGGTGATCTAAGTTTGGTATAGTTGGCCATTCCCCTCCACTAGGAAAAAAAAGTAATTTCCCATTCTTTAGTATTTCTGACATAACTTTTTACTCCGGTCTCTGATTAAGATGATTCTTGATGCATTGTAAAGAATTCTTGAATCCCTAACCATTTTATTCACATCAAAAGTCATGAAAAATCCTCTAGCATGGGCTCTATTGTAACGCAAGTTTGGTGTAATAAGTAGTCCTCCTTTAAAATGAAATAGTATATCGGACATAACTTTTTCTCCCGAACCCGGATTGAGCTAACTCTTGCGGCATTGTAAAGAGAACTTGAAACCCTAACCAATATATTGAGATCAAAATTGGTGATTCATCTTCTAACAAGTTCGAAATGGTGATCTAAGTTTGGTATAGTTGGCCATTCCCCTCCACTAGGAAAAAAAGGTAATTTCTCATTCTTTAGTATTTCTGACATAACTTTTTACTCCGGTCTCTGATTAAGATGATTCTTGATGCATTGTAAAGAATTCTTGAATCCCTAACCATTTTATTCACATCAAAAGTCATGAAAAATCCTCTAGCATGGGCTCTATTGTAACGCAAGTTTGGTGTAATAAGTAGTCCTCCTTTAAAATGAAATAGTATATCGGACATAACTTTTTCTCCCGAACTCGGATTGAGTTAACTCTTGCGGCATTGTAAAGAGAACTTGAAACCCTAACCAATATATTGAGATCAAAATTGGTGATTCATCTTCTAACAAGTTCGAAATGGTGATCTAAGTTTGGTATAGTTGGCCATTCCCCTCCACTAGGAAAAAAAAGTAATTTCCCATTCTTTAGTATTTCTACCATAACTTTTTACTCCGGTCTCTGATTAAGATGATTCTTGATGCATTGTAAAGAATTCTTGAATCCCTAACCATTTTATTCACATCAAAAGTCATGAAAAATCCTCTAGCATGGGCTCTATTGTAACGCAAGTTTGGTGTAATAAGTAGTCCTCCTTTAAAATGAAATAGTATATCGGACATAACTTTTTCTCCCGAACTCGGATTGAGCTAACTCTTGCGGCATTGTAAAGAGAACTTGAAACCCTAACCAATATATTGAGATCAAAATTGGTGATTCATCTTCTAACAAGTTCGAAATGGTGATGGAAGTTTGGTATAGTTGGCCATTCCCCTCCACTAGGAAAAAAATGTAATTTCCCATTTTTTAGTATTTCTGACATAACTTTTTACTCCGGTCTCTGATTAAGATGATTCATGCTGCATTGAAAAGAATTCTTGAATCCCTAACCATTTTATTCACATCAAAACTCATGAAAAATCCTCTAGCATGGGCTCTATTGTAACGCAAGTTTGGTGTAATAAGTAGTCCTCCTTTAAAATGAAATAGTATATCGGACAGAACTTTTTCTCCCGAACTCGGATTGAGTTAACTCTTGCGGCATTGTAAAGAGAACTTGAAACCATAACCAATATATTGAGATCAAAATTGGTGATTCATCTTCCAATAAGTTCGAAATGGTGATGAAAGTTTGGTATAGTTGGCCATTCCCCTCCACTAGGAAAAAAAAGTAATTTCCCATTCTTTAGTATTTCTGACATAACTTTTTACTCCGGTCTCTGATTAAGATGATTCTTGATGCATTGTAAAGAATTCTTGAATCCCTAACCATTTTATTCACATCAAAAGTCATGAAAAATCCTCTAGCATGGGCTCTATTGTAACGCAAGTTTGGTGTAATAAGTAGTCCTCCTTTAAAATGAAATAGTATATCGGACATAACTTTTTCTCCCGAACTCGGATTGAGCTAACTCTTGCGGCATTGTAAAGAGAACTTGAAACCCTAACCAATATATTGAGATCAAAATTGGTGATTCATCTTCTAACAAGTTCGAAATGGTGATCTAAGTTTGGTATAGTTGGCCATTCCCCTCCACTAGGAAAAAAAAGTAATTTCCCATTCTTTAGTATTTCTGACATAACTTTTTACTCCGGTCTCTGATTAAGATGATTCTTGATGCATTGTAAAGAATTCTTGAATCCCTAACCATTTTATTCACATCAAAAGTCATGAAAAATCCTCTAGCATGGGCTCTATTGTAACGCAAGTTTTGTGTAATAAGTAGTCCTCCTTTAAAATGAAATAGTATATCGGACATAACTTTTTCTCCCGAACTCGGATTGAGCTAACTCTTGCGGCATTGTAAAGATAACTTGAAACCCTAACCAATATATTGAGATCAAAATTGGTGATTCATCTTCTAACAAGTTCGAAATGGTGATGGAAGTTTGGTATAGTTGGCCATTCCCCTCCACTAGGAAAAAAATGTAATTTCCCATTCTTTAGTATTTCTGACATAACTTTTTACTCCGGTCTCTGATTAAGATGATTCATGCTGCATTGAAAAGAATTCTTGAATCCCTAACCATTTTATTCACATCAAAACTCATGAAAAATCCTCTAGCATGGGCTCTATTGTAACGCAAGTTTGGTGTAATAAGTAGTCCTCCTTTAAAATGAAATAGTATATCGGACATAACTTTTTCTCCCGAACTCGGATTGAGCTAACTCTTGCGGCATTGTAAAGAGAACTTGAAACCCTAACCAATATATTGAGATCAAAATTGGTGATTCATCTTCTAACAAGTTCGAAATGGTGATGGAAGTTTGGTATAGTTGGCCATTCCCCTCCACTAGGAAAAAAATGTAATTTCCCATTTTTTTGTATTTCTGACATAACTTTTTACTCCGGTCTCTGATTAAGATGATTCATGCTGCATTGAAAAGAATTCTTGAATCCCTAACCATTTTATTCACATCAAAACTCATGAAAAATCCTCTAGCATGGGCTCTATTGTAACGCAAGTTTGGTGTAATAAGTAGTCCTCCTTTAAAATGAAATAGTATATCGGACATAACTTTTTCTCCCGAACTCGGATTGAGTTAACTCTTGCGGCATTGTAAAGAGAACTTGAAACCCTAACCAATATATTGAGATCAAAATTGGTGATTCATCTTCTAACAAGTTCGAAATGGTGATGGAAGTTTGGTATAGTTGGCCATTCCCCTCCACTAGGAAAAAAATGTAATTTCCCATTCTTTAGTATTTCTGACATAACTTTTTACTCCGGTCTCTGATTAAGATGATTCTTGATGCATTGTAAAGAATTCTTGAATCCCTAACCATTTTATTCACATCAAAAGTCATGAAAAATCCTCTAGCATGGGCTCTATTGTAACGCAAGTTTGGTGTAATAAGTAGTCCTCCTTTAAAATGAAATAGTATATCGGACATAACTTTTTCTCCCGAACTCGGATTGAGCTAACTCTTGCGGCATTGTAAAGAGAACTTGAAACCCTAACCAATATATTGAGATCAAAATTGGTGATTCATCTTCTAACAAGTTCGAAATGGTGATCTAAGTTTGGTATAGTTGGCCATTCCCCTCCACTAGGAAAAAAAAGTAATTTCCCATTCTTTAGTATTTCTGACATAACTTTTTACTCCGGTCTCTGATTAAGATGATTCTTGATGCATTGTAAAGAATTCTTGAATCCCTAACCATTTTATTCACATCAAAAGTCATGAAAAATCCTCTAGCATGGGCTCTATTGTAACGCAAGTTTGGTGTAATAAGTAGTCCTCCTTTAAAATGAAATAGTATATCGGACATAACTTTTTCTCCCGAACCCGGATTGAGCTAACTCTTGCGGCATTGTAAAGAGAACTTGAAACCCTAACCAATATATTGAGATCAAAATTGGTGATTCATCTTCTAACAAGTTCGAAATGGTGATCTAAGTTTGGTATAGTTGGCCATTCCCCTCCACTAGGAAAAAAAGGTAATTTCTCATTCTTTAGTATTTCTGACATAACTTTTTACTCCGGTCTCTGATTAAGATGATTCTTGATGCATTGTAAAGAATTCTTGAATCCCTAACCATTTTATTCACATCAAAAGTCATGAAAAATCCTCTAGCATGGGCTCTATTGTAACGCAAGTTTGGTGTAATAAGTAGTCCTCCTTTAAAATGAAATAGTATATCGGACATAACTTTTTCTCCCGAACTCGGATTGAGCTAACTCTTGCGGCATTGTAAAGAGAACTTGAAACCCTAACCAATATATTGAGATCAAAATTGGTGATTCATCTTCTAACAAGTTCGAAATGGTGATCTAAGTTTGGTATAGTTGGCCATTCCCCTCCACTAGGAAAAAAAAGTAATTTCCCATTCTTTAGTATTTCTGACATAACTTTTTACTCCGGTCTCTGATTAAGATGATTCTTGATGCATTGTAAAGAATTCTTGAATCCCTAACCATTTTATTCACATCAAAAGTCATGAAAAATCCTCTAGCATGGGCTCTATTGTAACGCAAGTTTGGTGTAATAAGTAGTCCTCCTTTAAAATGAAATAGTATATCGGACATAACTTTTTCTCCCGAACTCGGATTGAGCTAACTCTTGCGGCATTGTAAAGAGAACTTGAAACCCTAACCAATATATTGAGATCAAAATTGGTGATTCATCTTCTAACAAGTTCGAAATGGTGATCTAAGTTTGGTATAGTTGGCCATTCCCCTCCACTAGGAAAAAAAAGTAATTTCCCATTCTTTAGTATTTCTGACATAACTTTTTACTCCGGTCTCTGATTAAGATGATTCTTGATGCATTGTAAAGAATTCTTGAATCCCTAACCATTTTATTCACATCAAAAGTCATGAAAAATCCTCTAGCATGGGCTCTATTGTAACGCAAGTTTGGTGTAATAAGTAGTCCTCCTTTAAAATGAAATAGTATATCGGACATAACTTTTTCTCCCGAACCCGGATTGAGCTAACTCTTGCGGCATTGTAAAGAGAACTTGAAACCCTAACCAATATATTGAGATCAAAATTGGTGATTCATCTTCTAACAAGTTCGAAATGGTGATCTAAGTTTGGTATAGTTGGCCATTCCCCTCCACTAGGAAAAAAAGGTAATTTCTCATTCTTTAGTATTTCTGACATAACTTTTTACTCCGGTCTCTGATTAAGATGATTCTTGATGCATTGTAAAGAATTCTTGAATCCCTAACCATTTTATTCACATCAAAAGTCATGAAAAATCCTCTAGCATGGGCTCTATTGTAACGCAAGTTTGGTGTAATAAGTAGTCCTCCTTTAAAATGAAATAGTATATCGGACATAACTTTTTCTCCCGAACTCGGATTGAGCTAACTCTTGCGGCATTGTAAAGAGAACTTGAAACCCTAACCAATATATTGAGATCAAAATTGGTGATTCATCTTCTAACAAGTTCGAAATGGTGATGGAAGTTTGGTATAGTTGGCCATTCCCCTCCACTAGGAAAAAAATGTAATTTCCCATTTTTTTGTATTTCTGACATAACTTTTTACTCCGGTCTCTGATTAAGATGATTCATGCTGCATTGAAAAGAATTCTTGAATCCCTAACCATTTTATTCACATCAAAACTCATGAAAAATCCTCTAGCATGGGCTCTATTGTAACGCAAGTTTGGTGTAATAAGTAGTCCTCCTTTAAAATGAAATAGTATATCGGACAGAACTTTTTCTCCCGAACTCGGATTGAGTTAACTCTTGCGGCATTGTAAAGAGAACTTGAAACCATAACCAATATATTGAGATCAAAATTGGTGATTCATCTTCCAATAAGTTCGAAATGGTGATGAAAGTTTGGTATAGTTGGCCATTCCCCTCCACTAGGAAAAAAAAGTAATTTCCCATTCTTTAGTATTTCTGACATAACTTTTTACTCCGGTCTCTGATTAAGATGATTCTTGATGCATTGTAAAGAATTCTTGAATCCCTAACCATTTTATTCACATCAAAAGTCATGAAAAATCCTCTAGCATGGGCTCTATTGTAACGCAAGTTTGGTGTAATAAGTAGTCCTCCTTTAAAATGAAATAGTATATCGGACATAACTTTTTCTCCCGAACTCGGATTGAGCTAACTCTTGCGGCATTGTAAAGAGAACTTGAAACCCTAACCAATATATTGAGATCAAAATTGGTGATTCATCTTCTAACAAGTTCGAAATGGTGATCTAAGTTTGGTATAGTTGGCCATTCCCCTCCACTAGGAAAAAAAAGTAATTTCCCATTCTTTAGTATTTCTGACATAACTTTTTACTCCGGTCTCTGATTAAGATGATTCTTGATGCATTGTAAAGAATTCTTGAATCCCTAACCATTTTATTCACATCAAAAGTCATGAAAAATCCTCTAGCATGGGCTCTATTGTAACGCAAGTTTTGTGTAATAAGTAGTCCTCCTTTAAAATGAAATAGTATATCGGACATAACTTTTTCTCCCGAACTCGGATTGAGCTAACTCTTGCGGCATTGTAAAGATAACTTGAAACCCTAACCAATATATTGAGATCAAAATTGGTGATTCATCTTCTAACAAGTTCGAAATGGTGATGGAAGTTTGGTATAGTTGGCCATTCCCCTCCACTAGGAAAAAAATGTAATTTCCCATTCTTTAGTATTTCTGACATAACTTTTTACTCCGGTCTCTGATTAAGATGATTCATGCTGCATTGAAAAGAATTCTTGAATCCCTAACCATTTTATTCACATCAAAACTCATGAAAAATCCTCTAGCATGGGCTCTATTGTAACGCAAGTTTGGTGTAATAAGTAGTCCTCCTTTAAAATGAAATAGTATATCGGACATAACTTTTTCTCCCGAACTCGGATTGAGCTAACTCTTGCGGCATTGTAAAGAGAACTTGAAACCCTAACCAATATATTGAGATCAAAATTGGTGATTCATCTTCTAACAAGTTCGAAATGGTGATGGAAGTTTGGTATAGTTGGCCATTCCCCTCCACTAGGAAAAAAATGTAATTTCCCATTTTTTTGTATTTCTGACATAACTTTTTACTCCGGTCTCTGATTAAGATGATTCATGCTGCATTGAAAAGAATTCTTGAATCCCTAACCATTTTATTCACATCAAAACTCATGAAAAATCCTCTAGCATGGGCTCTATTGTAACGCAAGTTTGGTGTAATAAGTAGTCCTCCTTTAAAATGAAATAGTATATCGGACATAACTTTTTCTCCCGAACTCGGATTGAGTTAACTCTTGCGGCATTGTAAAGAGAACTTGAAACCATAACCAATATATTGAGATCAAAATTGGTGATTCATCTTCCAATAAGTTCGAAATGGTGATGAAAGTTTGGTATAGTTGGCCATTCCCCTCCACTAGGAAAAAAAAGTAATTTCCCATTCTTTAGTATTTCTGACATAACTTTTTACTCCGGTCTCTGATTAAGATGATTCATGCTGCATTGTAAAGAATTCTTGAATCCCTAACCATTTTATTCACATCAAAAGTCATGAAAAATCCTCTAGCATGGGCTCTATTGTAACGCAAGTTTGGTGTAATAAGTAGTCCTCCTTTAAAATGAAATAGTATATCGGACAGAACTTTTTCTCCCGAACTCGGATTGAGTTAACTCTTGCGGCATTGTAAAGAGAACTTGAAACCATAACCAATATATTGAGATCAAAATTGGTGATTCATCTTCCAATAAGTTCGAAATGGTGATGAAAGTTTGGTATAGTTGGCCATTCCCCTCCACTAGGAAAAAAAAGTAATTTCCCATTCTTTAGTATTTCTGACATAACTTTTTACTCCGGTCTCTGATTAAGATGATTCTTGATGCATTGTAAAGAATTCTTGAATCCCTAACCATTTTATTCACATCAAAAGTCATGAAAAATCCTCTAGCATGGGCTCTATTGTAACGCAAGTTTGGTGTAATAAGTAGTCCTCCTTTAAAATGAAATAGTATATCGGACATAACTTTTTCTCCCGAACTCGGATTGAGCTAACTCTTGCGGCATTGTAAAGAGAACTTGAAACCCTAACCAATATATTGAGATCAAAATTGGTGATTCATCTTCTAACAAGTTCGAAATGGTGATCTAAGTTTGGTATAGTTGGCCATTCCCCTCCACTAGGAAAAAAAAGTAATTTCCCATTCTTTAGTATTTCTGACATAACTTTTTACTCCGGTCTCTGATTAAGATGATTCTTGATGCATTGTAAAGAATTCTTGAATCCCTAACCATTTTATTCACATCAAAAGTCATGAAAAATCCTCTAGCATGGGCTCTATTGTAACGCAAGTTTTGTGTAATAAGTAGTCCTCCTTTAAAATGAAATAGTATATCGGACATAACTTTTTCTCCCGAACTCGGATTGAGCTAACTCTTGCGGCATTGTAAAGATAACTTGAAACCCTAACCAATATATTGAGATCAAAATTGGTGATTCATCTTCTAACAAGTTCGAAATGGTGATGGAAGTTTGGTATAGTTGGCCATTCCCCTCCACTAGGAAAAAAATGTAATTTCCCATTCTTTAGTATTTCTGACATAACTTTTTACTCCGGTCTCTGATTAAGATGATTCATGCTGCATTGAAAAGAATTCTTGAATCCCTAACCATTTTATTCACATCAAAACTCATGAAAAATCCTCTAGCATGGGCTCTATTGTAACGCAAGTTTGGTGTAATAAGTAGTCCTCCTTTAAAATGAAATAGTATATCGGACATAACTTTTTCTCCCGAACTCGGATTGAGCTAACTCTTGCGGCATTGTAAAGAGAACTTGAAACCCTAACCAATATATTGAGATCAAAATTGGTGATTCATCTTCTAACAAGTTCGAAATGGTGATGGAAGTTTGGTATAGTTGGCCATTCCCCTCCACTAGGAAAAAAATGTAATTTCCCATTTTTTTGTATTTCTGACATAACTTTTTACTCCGGTCTCTGATTAAGATGATTCATGCTGCATTGAAAAGAATTCTTGAATCCCTAACCATTTTATTCACATCAAAACTCATGAAAAATCCTCTAGCATGGGCTCTATTGTAACGCAAGTTTGGTGTAATAAGTAGTCCTCCTTTAAAATGAAATAGTATATCGGACATAATTTTTTCTCCCGAACTCGGATTGAGTTAACTCTTGCGGCATTGTAAAGAGAACTTGAAACCATAACCAATATATTGAGATCAAAATTGGTGATTCATCTTCCAATAAGTTCGAAATGGTGATGAAAGTTTGGTATAGTTGGCCATTCCCCTCCACTAGGAAAAAAAAGTAATTTCCCATTCTTTAGTATTTCTGACATAACTTTTTACTCCGGTCTCTGATTAAGATGATTCTTGATGCATTGTAAAGAATTCTTGAATCCCTAACCATTTTATTCACATCAAAAGTCATGAAAAATCCTCTAGCATGGGCTCTATTGTAACGCAAGTTTGGTGTAATAAGTAGTCCTCCTTTAAAATGAAATAGTATATCGGACATAACTTTTTCTCCCGAACTCGGATTGAGCTAACTCTTGCGGCATTGTAAAAAGAACTTGAAACCCTAACCAATATATTGAGATCAAAATTGGTGATTCATCTTCTAACAAGTTCGAAATGGTGATCTAAGTTTGGTATAGTTGGCCATTCCCCTCCACTAGGAAAAAAAAGTAATTTCCCATTCTTTAGTATTTCTGACATAACTTTTTACTCCGGTCTCTGATTAAGATGATTCTTGATGCATTGTAAAGAATTCTTGAATCCCTAACCATTTTATTCACATCAAAAGTCATGAAAAATCCTCTAGCATGGGCTCTATTGTAACGCAAGTTTGGTGTAATAAGTAGTCCTCCTTTAAAATGAAATAGTATATCGGACATAACTTTTTCTCCCGAACCCGGATTGAGCTAACTCTTGCGCCATTGTAAAGAGAACTTGAAACCCTAACCAATATATTCAGATCAAAATTGGTGATTCATCTTCTAACAAGTTCGAAATGGTGATCTAAGTTTGGTATAGTTGGCCATTCCCCTCCACTAGGAAAAAAAGGTAATTTCTCATTCTTTAGTATTTCTGACATAACTTTTTACTCCGGTCTCTGATTAAGATGATTCTTGATGAATCGTAAAGAATTCTTGAATCCCTAACCATTTTATTCACATCAAAAGTCATGAAAAATCCTCTAGCATGGGCTCTATTGTAACGCAAGTTTTGTGTAATAAGTAGTCCTCCTTTAAAATGAAATAGTATATCGGACATAACTTTTTCTCCCGAACTCGGATTGAGCTAACTCTTGCGGCATTGTAAAGATAACTTGAAACCCTAACCAATATATTGAGATCAAAATTGGTGATTCATCTTCTAACAAGTTCGAAATGGTGATGGAAGTTTGGTATAGTTGGCCATTCCCCTCCACTAGGAAAAAAATGTAATTTCCCATTCTTTAGTATTTCTGACATAACTTTTTACTCCGGTCTCTGATTAAGATGATTCATGCTGCATTGAAAAGAATTCTTGAATCCCTAACCATTTTATTCACATCAAAAGTCATGAAAAATCCTCTAGCATGGGCTCTATTGTAACGCAAGTTTGGTGTAATAAGTAGTCCTCCTTTAAAATGAAATAGTATATCGGACATAACTTTTTCTCCCGAACTCGGATTGAGCTAACTCTTGCGGCATTGTAAAGAGAACTTGAAACCCTAACCAATATATTGAGATCAAAATTGGTGATTCATCTTCTAACAAGTTCGAAATGGTGATCTAAGTTTGGTATAGTTGGCCATTCCCCTCCACTAGGAAAAAAAAGTAATTTCCCATTCTTTAGTATTTCTGACATAACTTTTTACTCCGGTCTCTGATTAAGATGATTCTTGATGCATTGTAAAGAATTCTTGAATCCCTAACCATTTTATTCACATCAAAAGTCATGAAAAATCCTCTAGCATGGGCTCTATTGTAACGCAAGTTTGGTGTAATAAGTAGTCCTCCTTTAAAATGAAATAGTATATCGGACATAACTTTTTCTCCCGAACCCGGATTGAGCTAACTCTTGCGGCATTGTAAAGAGAACTTGAAACCCTAACCAATATATTGAGATCAAAATTGGTGATTCATCTTCTAACAAGTTCGAAATGGTGATCTAAGTTTGGTATAGTTGGCCATTCCCCTCCACTAGGAAAAAAAGGTAATTTCTCATTCTTTAGTATTTCTGACATAACTTTTTACTCCGGTCTCTGATTAAGATGATTCTTGATGCATTGTAAAGAATTCTTGAATCCCTAACCATTTTATTCACATCAAAAGTCATGAAAAATCCTCTAGCATGGGCTCTATTGTAACGCAAGTTTGGTGTAATAAGTAGTCCTCCTTTAAAATGAAATAGTATATCGGACATAACTTTTTCTCCCGAACTCGGATTGAGCTAACTCTTGCGGCATTGTAAAGAGAACTTGAAACCCTAACCAATATATTGAGATCAAAATTGGTAATTCATCTTCTAACAAGTTCAAAATGGTGATCTAAGTTTGGTATAGTTGGCCATTCCCATCCACTAGGAAAAAAAAGTAATTTCCCATTCTTTAGTATTTCTGACATAACTTTTTACTCCGGTCTCTGATTAAGATGATTCTTGATGCATTGTAAAGAATTCTTGAATCCCTAACCATTTTATTCACATCAAAAGTCATGAAAAATCCTCTAGCATGGGCTCTATTGTAACGCAAGTTTGGTGTAATAAGTAGTCCTCCTTTAAAATGAAATAGTATATCGGACATAACTTTTTCTCCCGAACCCGGATTGAGCTAACTCTTGCGGCATTGTAAAGAGAACTTGAAACCCTAACCAATATATTCAGATCAAAATTGGTGATTCATCTTCTAACAAGTTCGAAATGGTGATCTAAGTTTGGTATAGTTGGCCATTCCCCTCCACTAGGAAAAAAAAGTAATTTCTCATTCTTTAGTATTTCTGACATAACTTTTTACTCCGGTCTCTGATTAAGATGATTCTTGCTGCATTGTAAAGAATTCTTGAATCCCTAACCATTTTATTCACATCAAAAGTCATGAAAAATCCTCTAGCATGGGCTCTATTGTAACGCAAGTTTGGTGTAATAAGTAGTCCTCCTTTAAAATGAAATAGTATATCGGACATAACTTTTTCTCCCGAACTCGGATTGAGCTAACTCTTGCGGCATTGTAAAGAGAACTTGAAACCCTAACCAATATATTCAGATCAAAATTGGTGATTCATCTTCTAACAAGTTCGAAATGGTGATCTAAGTTTGGTATAGTTGGCCATTCCCCTCCACTAGGAAAAAAAAGTAATTTCCCATTCTTTAGTATTTCTGACATAACTTTTTACTCCGGTCTCTGATTAAGATGATTCTTGATGCATTGTAAAGAATTCTTGAATCCCTAACCATTTTATTCACATCAAAAGTCATGAAAAATCCTCTAGCATGGGCTCTATTGTAACGCAAGTTTGGTGTAATAAGTAGTCCTCCTTTAAAATGAAATAGTATATCGGACATAACTTTTTCTCCCGAACCCGGATTGAGCTAACTCTTGCGGCATTGTAAAGAGAACTTGAAACCCTAACCAATATATTGAGATCAAAATTGGTGATTCATCTTCTAACAAGTTCGAAATGGTGATCTAAGTTTGGTATAGTTGGCCATTCCCCTCCACTAGGAAAAAAAAGTAATTTCTCATTCTTTAGTATTTCTGACATAACTTTTTACTCCGGTCTCTGATTAAGATGATTCTTGCTGCATTGTAAAGAATTCTTGAATCCCTGACCATTTTATTCACATCAAAAGTCATGAAAAATCCTCTAGCATGGGCTCTATTGTAACGCAAGTTTGGTGTAATAAGTAGTCCTCCTTTAAAATGAAATAGTATATCGGACATAACTTTTTCTCCCGAACTCGGATTGAGCTAACTCTTGCGGCATTGTAAAGAGAACTTGAAACCCTAACCAATATATTGAGATCAAAATTGGTGATTCATCTTCTAACAAGTTCGAAATGGTGATCTAAGTTTGGTATAGTTGGCCATTCCCCTCCACTAGGAAAAAAAAGTAATTTCCCTTTCTTTAGTATTTCTGACATAACTTTTTACTCCGGTCTCTGATTAAGAGATTCTTGATGCATTGTAAAGAATTCTTGAATCCCTAACCATTTTATTCACATCAAAAATCATGAAAAATCCTCTAGCATGGGCTCTATTGTAACGCAAGTTTGGTGTAATAAGTAGTCCTCCTTTAAAATGAAATAGTATATCGGACATAACTTTTTCTCCCGAACTCGGATTGAGCTAACTCTTGCGGCATTGTAAAGAGAACTTGAAACCCTAACCAATATATTCAGATCAAAATTGGTGATTCATCTTCTAACAAGTTCAAAATGGTGATCTAAGTTTGGTATAGTTGGCCATTCCCATCCACTAGGAAAAAAAAGTAATTTCCCATTCTTTAGTATTTCTGACATAACTTTTTACTCCGGTCTCTGATTAAGATGATTCTTGATGCATTGTAAAGAATTCTTGAATCCCTAACCATTTTATTCACATCAAAAGTCATGAAAAATCCTCTAGCATGGGCTCTATTGTAACGCAAGTTTGGTGTAATAAGTAGTCCTCCTTTAAAATGAAATAGTATATCGGACATAACTTTTTCTCCCGAACCCGGATTGAGCTAACTCTTGCGGCATTGTAAAGAGAACTTGAAACCCTAACCAATATATTCAGATCAAAATTGGTGATTCATCTTCTAACAAGTTCGAAATGGTGATCTAAGTTTGGTATAGTTGGCCATTCCCCTCCACTAGGAAAAAAAAGTAATTTCTCATTCTTTAGTATTTCTGACATAACTTTTTACTCCGGTCTCTGATTAAGATGATTCTTGCTGCATTGTAAAGAATTCTTGAATCCCTAACCATTTTATTCACATCAAAAGTCATGAAAAATCCTCTAGCATGGGCTCTATTGTAACGCAAGTTTGGTGTAATAAGTAGTCCTCCTTTAAAATGAAATAGTATATCGGACATAACTTTTTCTCCCGAACTCGGATTGAGCTAACTCTTGCGGCATTGTAAAGAGAACTTGAAACCCTAACCAATATATTCAGATCAAAATTGGTGATTCATCTTCTAACAAGTTCGAAATGGTGATCTAAGTTTGGTATAGTTGGCCATTCCCCTCCACTAGGAAAAAAAAGTAATTTCCCATTCTTTAGTATTTCTGACATAACTTTTTACTCCGGTCTCTGATTAAGATGATTCTTGATGCATTGTAAAGAATTCTTGAATCCCTAACCATTTTATTCACATCAAAAGTCATGAAAAATCCTCTAGCATGGGCTCTATTGTAACGCAAGTTTGGTGTAATAAGTAGTCCTCCTTTAAAATGAAATAGTATATCGGACATAACTTTTTCTCCCGAACCCGGATTGAGCTAACTCTTGCGGCATTGTAAAGAGAACTTGAAACCCTAACCAATATATTGAGATCAAAATTGGTGATTCATCTTCTAACAAGTTCGAAATGGTGATCTAAGTTTGGTATAGTTGGCCATTCCCCTCCACTAGGAAAAAAAAGTAATTTCTCATTCTTTAGTATTTCTGACATAACTTTTTACTCCGGTCTCTGATTAAGATGATTCTTGCTGCATTGTAAAGAATTCTTGAATCCCTGACCATTTTATTCACATCAAAAGTCATGAAAAATCCTCTAGCATGGGCTCTATTGTAACGCAAGTTTGGTGTAATAAGTAGTCCTCCTTTAAAATGAAATAGTATATCGGACATAACTTTTTCTCCCGAACTCGGATTGAGCTAACTCTTGCGGCATTGTAAAGAGAACTTGAAACCCTAACCAATATATTGAGATCAAAATTGGTGATTCATCTTCTAACAAGTTCGAAATGGTGATCTAAGTTTGGTATAGTTGGCCATTCCCCTCCACTAGGAAAAAAAAGTAATTTCCCTTTCTTTAGTATTTCTGACATAACTTTTTACTCCGGTCTCTGATTAAGAGATTCTTGATGCATTGTAAAGAATTCTTGAATCCCTAACCATTTTATTCACATCAAAAATCATGAAAAATCCTCTAGCATGGGCTCTATTGTAACGCAAGTTTGGTGTAATAAGTAGTCCTCCTTTAAAATGAAATAGTATATCGGACATAACTTTTTCTCCCGAACTCGGATTGAGCTAACTCTTGCGGCATTGTAAAGAGAACTTGAAACCCTAACCAATATATTGAGATCAAAATTGGTGATTCATCTTCTAACAAGTTCAAAATGGTGATCTAAGTTTGGTATAGTTGGCCATTCCCATCCACTAGGAAAAAAAAGTAATTTCCCATTCTTTAGTATTTCTGACATAACTTTTTACTCCGGTCTCTGATTAAGATGATTCTTGATGCATTGTAAAGAATTCTTGAATCCCTAACCATTTTATTCACATCAAAAGTCATGAAAAATCCTCTAGCATGGGCTCTATTGTAACGCAAGTTTGGTGTAATAAGTAGTCCTCCTTTAAAATGAAATAGTATATCGGACATAACTTTTTCTCCCGAACCCGGATTGAGCTAACTCTTGCGGCATTGTAAAGAGAACTTGAAACCCTAACCAATATATTCAGATCAAAATTGGTGATTCATCTTCTAACAATTTCGAAATGGTGATCTAAGTTTGGTATAGTTGGCCATTCCCCTCCACTAGGAAAAAAAAGTAATTTCTCATTCTTTAGTATTTCTGACATAACTTTTTACTCCGGTCTCTGATTAAGATGATTCTTGCTGCATTGTAAAGAATTCTTGAATCCCTAACCATTTTATTCACATCAAAAGTCATGAAAAATCCTCTAGCATGGGCTCTATTGTAACGCAAGTTTGGTGTAATAAGTAGTCCTCCTTTAAAATGAAATAGTATATCGGACATAACTTTTTCTCCCGAACTCGGATTGAGCTAACTCTTGCGGCATTGTAAAGAGAACTTGAAACCCTAACCAATATATTCAGATCAAAATTGGTGATTCATCTTCTAACAAGTTCGAAATGGTGATCTAAGTTTGGTATAGTTGGCCATTCCCCTCCACTAGGAAAAAAAAGTAATTTCCCATTCTTTAGTATTTCTGACATAACTTTTTACTCCGGTCTCTGATTAAGATGATTCTTGATGCATTGTAAAGAATTCTTGAATCCCTAACCATTTTATTCACATCAAAAGTCATGAAAAATCCTCTAGCATGGGCTCTATTGTAACGCAAGTTTGGTGTAATAAGTAGTCCTCCTTTAAAATGAAATAGTATATCGGACATAACTTTTTCTCCCGAACCCGGATTGAGCTAACTCTTGCGGCATTGTAAAGAGAACTTGAAACCCTAACCAATATATTCAGATCAAAATTGGTGATTCATCTTCTAACAAGTTCGAAATGGTGATCTAAGTTTGGTATAGTTGGCCATTCCCCTCCACTAGGAAAAAAAAGTAATTTCCCATTCTTTAGTATTTCTGACATAACTTTTTACTCCGGTCTCTGATTAAGATGATTCTTGATGCATTGTAAAGAATTCTTGAATCCCTAACCATTTTATTCACATCAAAAGTCATGAAAAATCCTCTAGCATGGGCTCTATTGTAACGCAAGTTTGGTGTAATAAGTAGTCCTCCTTTAAAATGAAATAGTATATCGGACATAACTTTTTCTCCCGAACCCGGATTGAGCTAACTCTTGCGGCATTGTAAAGAGAACTTGAAACCCTAACCAATATATTGAGATCAAAATTGGTGATTCATCTTCTAACAAGTTCGAAATGGTGATCTAAGTTTGGTATAGTTGGCCATTCCCCTCCACTAGGAAAAAAAAGTAATTTCTCATTCTTTAGTATTTCTGACATAACTTTTTACTCCGGTCTCTGATTAAGATGATTCTTGCTGCATTGTAAAGAATTCTTGAATCCCTGACCATTTTATTCACATCAAAAGTCATGAAAAATCCTCTAGCATGGGCTCTATTGTAACGCAAGTTTGGTGTAATAAGTAGTCCTCCTTTAAAATGAAATAGTATATCGGACATAACTTTTTCTCCCGAACTCGGATTGAGCTAACTCTTGCGGCATTGTAAAGAGAACTTGAAACCCTAACCAATATATTGAGATCAAAATTGGTGATTCATCTTCTAACAAGTTCGAAATGGTGATCTAAGTTTGGTATAGTTGGCCATTCCCCTCCACTAGGAAAAAAAAGTAATTTCCCTTTCTTTAGTATTTCTGACATAACTTTTTACTCCGGTCTCTGATTAAGAGATTCTTGATGCATTGTAAAGAATTCTTGAATCCCTAACCATTTTATTCACATCAAAAGTCATGAAAAATCCTCTAGCATGGGCTCTATTGTAACGCAAGTTTGGTGTAATAAGTAGTCCTCCTTTAAAATGAAATAGTATATCGGACATAACTTTCTCTCCCGAACTCGGATTGAGCTAACTCTTGCGGCATTGTAAAGAGAACTTGAAACCCTAACCAATATATTGAGATCAAAATTGGTGATTTATCTTCTAACAAGTTCGAAATGGTGATCTAAGTTTGGTATAGTTGGCCATTCCCCTCCACTAGGAAAAAAAAGTAATTTCCCATTTTTTAGTATTTCTGACATAACTTTTTACTCCGGTCTCTGATTAAGATGATTCTTGATGCATTGTAAAGAATTCTTGAATCCCTAACCATTTTATTCACATCAAAAGTCATGAAAAATCCTCTAGCATGGGCTCTATTGTAACGCAAGTTTGGTGTAATAAGTAGTCCTCCTTTAAAATGAAATAGTATATCGGACATAACTTTCTCTCCCGAACTCGGATTGAGCTAACTCTTGCGGCATTGTAAAGAGAACTTGAAACCCTAACCAATATATTGAGATCAAAATTGGTGATTCATCTTCTAACAAGTTCGAAATGGTGATCTAAGTTTGGTATAGTTGGCCATTCCCCTCCACTAGGAAAAAAAAGTAATTTCTCATTCTTGAGTATTTCTGACATAACTTTTTACTCCGGTCTCTGATTAAGATGATTCTTGCTGCACTGTAAAGAATTCTTGAATCCCTAACCATTTTATTCACATCAAAAGTCATGAAAAATCCTCTAGCATGGGCTCTATTGTAACGCAAGTTTGGTGTAATAAGTAGTCCTCCTTTAAAATGAAATAGTATATCGGACATAACTTTTTCTCCCGAACTCGGATTGAGCTAACTCTTGCGGCATTGTAAAGAGAACTTGAAACCCTAACCAATATATTGAGATCAAAATTGGTGATTCATCTTCTAACAAGTTCGAAATGGTGATCTAAGTTTGGTATAGTTGGCCATTCCCCTCCACTAGGAAAAAAAAGTAATTTCCCTTTCTTTAGTATTTCTGACATAACTTTTTACTCCGGTCTCTGATTAAGATGATTCTTGATGCATTGTAAAGAATTCTTGAATCCCTAACCATTTTATTCACATCAAAAGTCATGAAAAATCCTCTAGCATGGGCTCTATTGTAACGCAAGTTTGGTGTAATAAGTAGTCCTCCTTTAAAATGAAATAGTATATCGGACATAACTTTCTCTCCCGAACTCGGATTGAGCTAACTCTTGCGGCATTGTAAAGAGAACTTGAAACCCTAACCAATATATTGAGATCAAAATTGGTGATTCATCTTCTAACAAGTTCGAAATGGTGATCTATGTTTGGTATAGTTGGCCATTCCCCTCCACTAGGAAAAAAAAGTAATTTCCCATTCTTTAGTATTTCTGACATAACTTTTTACTTCGGTCTCTGATTAAGATGATTCTTGATGCATTGTAAAGAATTCTTGAATCCCTAACCATTTTATTCACATCAAAAGTCATGAAAAATCCTCTAGCATGGGCTCTATTGTAACGCAAGTTTGGTGTAATAAGTAGTCCTCCTTTAAAATGAAATAGTATATCGGACATAACTTTTTCTCCCGAACCCGGATTGAGCTAACTCTTGCGGCATTGTAAAGAGAACTTGAAACCCTAACCAATATATTCAGATCAAAATTGGTGATTCATCTTCTAACAAGTTCGAAATGGTGATCTAAGTTTGGTATAGTTGGCCATTCCCCTCCACTAGGAAAAAAAAGTAATTTCTCATTCTTTAGTATTTCTGACATAACTTTTTACTCCGGTCTCTGATTAAGATGATTCTTGCTGCATTGTAAAGAATTCTTGAATCCCTAACCATTTTATTCACATCAAAAGTCATGAAAAATCCTCTAGCATGGGCTCTATTGTAACGCAAGTTTGGTGTAATAAGTAGTCCTCCTTTAAAATGAAATAGTATATCGGACATAACTTTTTCTCCCGAACTCGGATTGAGCTAACTCTTGCGGCATTGTAAAGAGAACTTGAAACCCTAACCAATATATTCAGATCAAAATTGGTGATTCATCTTCTAACAAGTTCGAAATGGTGATCTAAGTTTGGTATAGTTGGCCATTCCCCTCCACTAGGAAAAAAAAGTAATTTCCCATTCTTTAGTATTTCTGACATAACTTTTTACTCCGGTCTCTGATTAAGATGATTCTTGATGCATTGTAAAGAATTCTTGAATCCCTAACCATTTTATTCACATCAAAAGTCATGAAAAATCCTCTAGCATGGGCTCTATTGTAACGCAAGTTTGGTGTAATAAGTAGTCCTCCTTTAAAATGAAATAGTATATCGGACATAACTTTTTCTCCCGAACCCGGATTGAGCTAACTCTTGCGGCATTGTAAAGAGAACTTGAAACCCTAACCAATATATTGAGATCAAAATTGGTGATTCATCTTCTAACAAGTTCGAAATGGTGATCTAAGTTTGGTATAGTTGGCCATTCCCCTCCACTAGGAAAAAAAAGTAATTTCTCATTCTTTAGTATTTCTGACATAACTTTTTACTCCGGTCTCTGATTAAGATGATTCTTGCTGCATTGTAAAGAATTCTTGAATCCCTGACCATTTTATTCACATCAAAAGTCATGAAAAATCCTCTAGCATGGGCTCTATTGTAACGCAAGTTTGGTGTAATAAGTAGTCCTCCTTTAAAATGAAATAGTATATCGGACATAACTTTTTCTCCCGAACTCGGATTGAGCTAACTCTTGCGGCATTGTAAAGAGAACTTGAAACCCTAACCAATATATTGAGATCAAAATTGGTGATTCATCTTCTAACAAGTTCGAAATGGTGATCTAAGTTTGGTATAGTTGGCCATTCCCCTCCACTAGGAAAAAAAAGTAATTTCCCTTTCTTTAGTATTTCTGATATAACTTTTTACTCCGGTTTCTGATTAAGAGATTCTTGATGCATTGTAAAGAATTCTTGAATCCCTAACCATTTTATTCACATCAAAAGTCATGAAAAATCCTCTAGCATGGGCTCTATTGTAACGCAAGTTTGGTGTAATAAGTAGTCCTCCTTTAAAATGAAATAGTATATCGGACATAACTTTCTCTCCCGAACTCGGATTGAGCTAACTCTTGCGGCATTGTAAAGAGAACTTGAAACCCTAACCAATATATTGAGATCAAAATTGGTGATTTATCTTCTAACAAGTTCGAAATGGTGATCTAAGTTTGGTATAGTTGGCCATTCCCCTCCACTAGGAAAAAAAAGTAATTTCCCATTCTTTAGTATTTCTGACATAACTTTTTACTCCGGTCTCTGATTAAGATGATTCTTGATGCATTGTAAAGAATTCTTGAATCCCTAACCATTTTATTCACATCAAAAGTCATGAAAAATCCTCTAGCATGGGCTCTATTGTAACGCAAGTTTGGTGTAATAAGTAGTCCTCCTTTAAAATGAAATAGTATATCGGACATAACTTTCTCTCCCGAACTCGGATTGAGCTAACTCTTGCGGCATTGTAAAGAGAACTTGAAACCCTAACCAATATATTGAGATCAAAATTGGTGATTCATCTTCTAACAAGTTCGAAATGGTGATCTAAGTTTGGTATAGTTGGCCATTCCCCTCCACTAGGAAAAAAAAGTAATTTCCCATTCTTTAGTATTTCTGACATAACTTTTTACTCCGGTCTCTGATTAAGATGATTCTTGATGCATTGTAAAGAATTCTTGAATCCCTAATCATTTTATTCACATCAAAAGTCATGAAAAATCCTCTAGCATGGGCTCTATTGTAACGCAAGTTTGGTGTAATAAGTAGTCCTCCTTTAAAATGAAATAGTATATCGGACATAACTTTTTCTCCCGAACCCGGATTGAGCTAACTCTTGCGGCATTGTAAAGAGAACTTGAAACCCTAACCAATATATTGAGATCAAAATTGGTGATTCATCTTCTAACAAGTTCGAAATGGTGATCTAAGTTTGGTATAGTTGGCCATTCCCCTCCACTAGGAAAAAAAAGTAATTTCTCATTCTTGAGTATTTCTGACATAACTTTTTACTCCGGTCTCTGATTAAGATGATTCTTGCTGCACTGTAAAGAATTCTTGAATCCCTAACCATTTTATTCACATCAAAAGTCATGAAAAATCCTCTAGCATGGGCTCTATTGTAACGCAAGTTTGGTGTAATAAGTAGTCCTCCTTTAAAATGAAATAGTATATCGGACATAACTTTTTCTCCCGAACTCGGATTGAGCTAACTCTTGCGGCATTGTAAAGAGAACTTGAAACCCTAACCAATATATTGAGATCAAAATTGGTGATTCATCTTCTAACAAGTTCGAAATGGTGATCTAAGTTTGGTATAGTTGGCCATTCCCCTCCACTAGGAAAAAAAAGTAATTTCCCTTTCTTTAGTATTTCTGACATAACTTTTTACTCCGGTCTCTGATTAAGATGATTCTTGATGCATTGTAAAGAATTCTTGAATCCCTAACCATTTTATTCACATCAAAAGTCATGAAAAATCCTCTAGCATGGGCTCTATTGTAACGCAAGTTTGGTGTAATAAGTAGTCCTCCTTTAAAATGAAATAGTATATCGGACATAACTTTCTCTCCCGAACTCGGATTGAGCTAACTCTTGCGGCATTGTAAAGAGAACTTGAAACCCTAACCAATATATTGAGATCAAAATTGGTGATTCATCTTCTAACAAGTTCGAAATGGTGATCTAAGTTTGGTATAGTTGGCCATTCCCCTCCACTAGGAAAAAAAAGTAATTTCCCATTCTTTAGTATTTCTGACATAACTTTTTACTTCGGTCTCTGATTAAGATGATTCTTGATGCATTGTAAAGAATTCTTGAATCCCTAACCATTTTATTCACATCAAAAGTCATGAAAAATCCTCTAGCATGGGCTCTATTGTAACGCAAGTTTGGTGTAATAAGTAGTCCTCCTTTAAAATGAAATAGTATATCGGACATAACTTTTTCTCCCGAACCCGGATTGAGCTAACTCTTGCGGCATTGTAAAGAGAACTTGAAACCCTAACCAATATATTGAGATCAAAATTGGTGATTTATCTTCTAACAAGTTCGAAATGGTGATCTAAGTTTGGTATAGTTGGCCATTCCCCTCCACTAGGAAAAAAAAGTAATTTCCCATTCTTTAGTATTTCTGACATAACTTTTTACTCCGGTCTCTGATTAAGATGATTCTTGATGCATTGTAAAGAATTCTTGAATCCCTAACCATTTTATTCACATCAAAAGTCATGAAAAATCCTCTAGCATGGGCTCTATTGTAACGCAAGTTTGGTGTAATAAGTAGTCCTCCTTTAAAATGAAATAGTATATCGGACATAACTTTCTCTCCCGAACTCGGATTGAGCTAACTCTTGCGGCATTGTAAAGAGAACTTGAAACCCTAACCAATATATTGAGATCAAAATTGGTGATTCATCTTCTAACAAGTTCGAAATGGTGATCTAAGTTTGGTATAGTTGGCCATTCCCCTCCACTAGGAAAAAAAAGTAATTTCCCATTCTTTAGTATTTCTGACATAACTTTTTACTCCGGTCTCTGATTAAGATGATTCTTGATGCATTGTAAAGAATTCTTGAATCCCTAATCATTTTATTCACATCAAAAGTCATGAAAAATCCTCTAGCATGGGCTCTATTGTAACGCAAGTTTGGTGTAATAAGTAGTCCTCCTTTAAAATGAAATAGTATATCGGACATAACTTTTTCTCCCGAACCCGGATTGAGCTAACTCTTGCGGCATTGTAAAGAGAACTTGAAACCCTAACCAATATATTGAGATCAAAATTGGTGATTCATCTTCTAACAAGTTCGAAATGGTGATCTAAGTTTGGTATAGTTGGCCATTCCCCTCCACTATGAAAAAAAAGTAATTTCTCATTCTTGAGTATTTCTGACATAACTTTTTACTCCGGTCTCTGATTAAGATGATTCTTGCTGCACTGTAAAGAATTCTTGAATCCCTAACCATTTTATTCACATCAAAAGTCATGAAAAATCCTCTAGCATGGGCTCTATTGTAACGCAAGTTTGGTGTAATAAGTAGTCCTCCTTTAAAATGAAATAGTATATCGGACATAACTTTTTCTCCCGAACTCGGATTGAGCTAACTCTTGCGGCATTGTAAAGAGAACTTGAAACCCTAACCAATATATTGAGATCAAAATTGGTGATTCATCTTCTAACAAGTTCGAAATGGTGATCTAAGTTTGGTATAGTTGGCCATTCCCCTCCACTAGGAAAAAAAAGTAATTTCCCTTTCTTTAGTATTTCTGACATAACTTTTTACTCCGGTCTCTGATTAAGATGATTCTTGATGCATTGTAAAGAATTCTTGAATCCCTAACCATTTTATTCACATCAAAAGTCATGAAAAATCCTCTAGCATGGGCTCTATTGTAACGCAAGTTTGGTGTAATAAGTAGTCCTCCTTTAAAATGAAATAGTATATCGGACATAACTTTCTCTCCCGAACTCGGATTGAGCTAACTCTTGCGGCATTGTAAAGAGAACTTGAAACCCTAACCAATATATTGAGATCAAAATTGGTGATTCATCTTCTAACAAGTTCGAAATGGTGATCTAAGTTTGGTATAGTTGGCCATTCCCCTCCACTAGGAAAAAAAAGTAATTTCCCATTCTTTAGTATTTCTGACATAACTTTTTACTTCGGTCTCTGATTAAGATGATTCTTGATGCATTGTAAAGAATTCTTGAATCCCTAACCATTTTATTCACATCAAAAGTCATGAAAAATCCTCTAGCATGGGCTCTATTGTAACGCAAGTTTGGTGTAATAAGTAGTCCTCCTTTAAAATGAAATAGTATATCGGACATAACTTTTTCTCCCGAACCCGGATTGAGCTAACTTTTGCGGCATTGTAAAGAGAACTTGAAACCCTAACCAATATATTGAGATCAAAATTGGTGATTCATCTTCTAACAAGTTCGAAATGGTGATCTAAGTTTGGTATAGTTGGCCATTCCCCTCCACTAGGAAAAAAAAGTAATTTCCCATTCTTTAGTATTTCTGACATAACTTTTTACTCCGGTCTCTGATTAAGACGATTCTTGATGCATTGTAATGAATTCTTGAATCCCTAACCATTTTATTCACATCAAAAGTCATGAAAAATCCTCTAGCATGGGCTCTATTGTAACGCAAGTTTGGTGTAATAAGTAGTCCTCCTTTAAAATGAAATAGTATATCGGACATAACTTTCTCTCCCGAACTCGGATTGAGCTAACTCTTGCGGCATTGTAAAGAGAACTTGAAACCCTAACCAATATATTGAGATCAAAATTGGTGATTTATCTTCTAACAAGTTCGAAATGGTGATCTAAGTTTGGTATAGTTGGCCATTCCCCTCCACTAGGAAAAAAAAGTAATTTCCCATTCTTTAGTATTTCTGACATAACTTTTTACTCCGGTCTCTGATTAAGATGATTCTTGATGCATTGTAAAGAATTCTTGAATCCCTAACCATTTTATTCACATCAAAAGTCATGAAAAATCCTCTAGCATGGGCTCTATTGTAACGCAAGTTTGGTGTAATAAGTAGTCCTCCTTTAAAATGAAATAGTATATCGGACATAACTTTCTCTCCCGAACTCGGATTGAGCTAACTCTTGCGGCATTGTAAAGAGAACTTGAAACCCTAACCAATATATTGAGATCAAAATTGGTGATTCATCTTCTAACAAGTTCGAAATGGTGATCTAAGTTTGGTATAGTTGGCCATTCCCCTCCACTAGGAAAAAAAAGTAATTTCCCTTTCTTTAGTATTTCTGACATAACTTTTTACTCCGGTCTCTGATTAAGATGATTCTTGATGCATTGTAAAGAATTCTTGAATCCCTAATCATTTTATTCACATCAAAAGTCATGAAAAATCCTCTAGCATGGGCTCTATTGTAACGCAAGTTTGGTGTAATAAGTAGTCCTCCTTTAAAATGAAATAGTATATCGGACATAACTTTTTCTCCCGAACCCGGATTGAGCTAACTCTTGCGGCATTGTAAAGAGAACTTGAAACCCTAACCAATATATTGAGATCAAAATTGGTGATTCATCTTCTAACAAGTTCGAAATGGTGATCTAAGTTTGGTATAGTTGGCCATTCCCCTCCACTATGAAAAAAAAGTAATTTCTCATTCTTGAGTATTTCTGACATAACTTTTTACTCCGGTCTCTGATTAAGATGATTCTTGCTGCACTGTAAAGAATTCTTGAATCCCTAACCATTTTATTCACATCAAAAGTCATGAAAAATCCTCTAGCATGGGCTCTATTGTAACGCAAGTTTGGTGTAATAAGTAGTCCTCCTTTAAAATGAAATAGTATATCGGACATAACTTTTTCTCCCGAACTCGGATTGAGCTAACTCTTGCGGCATTGTAAAGAGAACTTGAAACCCTAACCAATATATTGAGATCAAAATTGGTGATTCATCTTCTAACAAGTTCGAAATGGTGATCTAAGTTTGGTATAGTTGGCCATTCCCCTCCACTAGGAAAAAAAAGTAATTTCCCTTTCTTTAGTATTTCTGACATAACTTTTTACTCCGGTCTCTGATTAACATGATTCTTGATGCATTGTAAAGAATTCTTGAATCCCTAACCATTTTATTCACATCAAAAGTCATGAAAAATCCTCTAGCATGGGCTCTATTGTAACGCAAGTTTGGTGTAATAAGTAGTCCTCCTTTAAAATGAAATAGTATATCGGACATAACTTTCTCTCCCGAACTCGGATTGAGCTAACTCTTGCGGCATTGTAAAGAGAACTTGAAACCCTAACCAATATATTGAGATCAAAATTGGTGATTCATCTTCTAACAAGTTCGAAATGGTGATCTAAGTTTGGTATAGTTGGCCATTCCCCTCCACTAGGAAAAAAAAGTAATTTCCCATTCTTTAGTATTTCTGACATAACTTTTTACTTCGGTCTCTGATTAAGATGATTCTTGATGCATTGTAAAGAATTCTTGAATCCCTAACCATTTTATTCACATCAAAAGTCATGAAAAATCCTCTAGCATGGGCTCTATTGTAACGCAAGTTTGGTGTAATAAGTAGTCCTCCTTTAAAATGAAATAGTATATCGGACATAACTTTTTCTCCCGAACCCGGATTGAGCTAACTCTTGCGGCATTGTAAAGAGAACTTGAAACCCTAACCAATATATTGAGATCAAAATTGGTGATTCATCTTCTAACAAGTTCGAAATGGTGATCTAAGTTTGGTATAGTTGGCCATTCCCCTCCACTAGGAAAAAAAAGTAATTTTCCATTCTTTAGTATTTCTGACATAACTTTTTACTCCGGTCTCTGATTAAGACGATTCTTGATGCATTGTAATGAATTCTTGAATCCCTAACCATTTTATTCACATCAAAAGTCATGAAAAATCCTCTAGCATGGGCTCTATTGTAACGCAAGTTTGGTGTAATAAGTAGTCCTCCTTTAAAATGAAATAGTATATCGGACATAACTTTTTCTCCCGAACCCGGATTGAGCTAACTCTTGCGGCATTGTAAAGAGAACTTGAAACCCTAACCAATATATTCAGATCAAAATTGGTGATTCATCTTCTAACAAGTTCGAAATGGTGATCTAAGTTTGGTATAGTTGGCCATTCCCCTCCACTAGGAAAAAAAAGTAATTTCTCATTCTTTAGTATTTCTGACATAACTTTTTACTCCGGTCTCTGATTAAGATGATTCTTGCTGCACTGTAAAGAATTCTTGAATCCCTAACCATTTTATTCACATCAAAAGTCATGAAAAATCCTCTAGCATGGGCTCTATTGTAACGCAAGTTTGGTGTAATAAGTAGTCCTCCTTTAAAATGAAATAGTATATCGGACATAACTTTTTCTCCCGAACTCGGATTGAGCTAACTCTTGCGGCATTGTAAAGAGAACTTGAAACCCTAACCAATATATTGAGATCAAAATTGGTGATTCATCTTCTAACAAGTTCGAAATGGTGATCTAAGTTTGGTATAGTTGGCCATTCCCCTCCACTAGGAAAAAAAAGTAATTTCCCTTTCTTTAGTATTTCTGACATAACTTTTTACTCCGGTCTCTGATTAAGATGATTCTTGATGCATTGTAAAGAATTCTTGAATCCCTAACCATTTTATTCACATCAAAAGTCATGAAAAATCCTCTAGCATGGGCTCTATTGTAACGCAAGTTTGGTGTAATAAGTAGTCCTCCTTTAAAATGAAATAGTATATCGGACATAACTTTCTCTCCCGAACTCGGATTGAGCTAACTCTTGCGGCATTGTAAAGAGAACTTGAAACCCTAACCAATATATTGAGATCAAAATTGGTGATTCATCTTCTAACAAGTTCGAAATGGTGATCTAAGTTTGGTATAGTTGGCCATTCCCCTCCACTAGGAAAAAAAAGTAATTTCCCATTCTTTAGTATTTCTGACATAACTTTTTACTTCGGTCTCTGATTAAGATGATTCTTGATGCATTGTAAAGAATTCTTGAATCCCTAACCATTTTATTCACATCAAAAGTCATGAAAAATCCTCTAGCATGGGCTCTATTGTAACGCAAGTTTGGTGTAATAAGTAGTCCTCCTTTAAAATGAAATAGTATATCGGACATAACTTTTTCTCCCGAACCCGGATTGAGCTAACTCTTGCGGCATTGTAAAGAGAACTTGAAACCCTAACCAATATATTGAGATCAAAATTGGTGATTCATCTTCTAACAAGTTCGAAATGGTGATCTAAGTTTGGTATAGTTGGCCATTCCCCTCCACTAGGAAAAAAAAGTAATTTCCCATTCTTTAGTATTTCTGACATAACTTTTTACTCCGGTCTCTGATTAAGACGATTCTTGATGCATTGTAATGAATTCTTGAATCCCTAACCATTTTATTCACATCAAAAGTCATGAAAAATCCTCTAGCATGGGCTCTATTGTAACGCAAGTTTGGTGTAATAAGTAGTCCTCCTTTAAAATGAAATAGTATATCGGACATAACTTTTTCTCCCGAACCCGGATTGAGCTAACTCTTGCGGCATTGTAAAGAGAACTTGAAACCCTAACCAATATATTGAGATCAAAATTGGTGATTCATCTTCTAACAAGTTCGAAATGGTGATCTAAGTTTGGTATAGTTGGCCATTCCCCTCCACTAGGAAAAAAAAGTAATTTCCCTTTCTTTAGTATTTCTGACATAACTTTTTACTCCGGTCTCTGATTAACATGATTCTTGATGCATTGTAAAGAATTCTTGAATCCCTAACCATTTTATTCACATCAAAAGTCATGAAAAATCCTCTAGCATGGGCTCTATTGTAACGCAAGTTTGGTGTAATAAGTAGTCCTCCTTTAAAATGAAATAGTATATCGGACATAACTTTCTCTCCCGAACTCGGATTGAGCTAACTCTTGCGGCATTGTAAAGAGAACTTGAAACCCTAACCAATATATTGAGATCAAAATTGGTGATTCATCTTCTAACAAGTTCGAAATGGTGATCTAAGTTTGGTATAGTTGGCCATTCCCCTCCACTAGGAAAAAAAAGTAATTTCCCATTCTTTAGTATTTCTGACATAACTTTTTACTTCGGTCTCTGATTAAGATGATTCTTGATGCATTGTAAAGAATTCTTGAATCCCTAACCATTTTATTCACATCAAAAGTCATGAAAAATCCTCTAGCATGGGCTCTATTGTAACGCAAGTTTGGTGTAATAAGTAGTCCTCCTTTAAAATGAAATAGTATATCGGACATAACTTTTTCTCCCGAACCCGGATTGAGCTAACTCTTGCGGCATTGTAAAGAGAACTTGAAACCCTAACCAATATATTGAGATCAAAATTGGTGATTCATCTTCTAACAAGTTCGAAATGGTGATCTAAGTTTGGTATAGTTGGCCATTCCCCTCCACTAGGAAAAAAAAGTAATTTTCCATTCTTTAGTATTTCTGACATAACTTTTTACTCCGGTCTCTGATTAAGACGATTCTTGATGCATTGTAATGAATTCTTGAATCCCTAACCATTTTATTCACATCAAAAGTCATGAAAAATCCTCTAGCATGGGCTCTATTGTAACGCAAGTTTGGTGTAATAAGTAGTCCTCCTTTAAAATGAAATAGTATATCGGACATAACTTTTTCTCCCGAACCCGGATTGAGCTAACTCTTGCGGCATTGTAAAGAGAACTTGAAACCCTAACCAATATATTCAGATCAAAATTGGTGATTCATCTTCTAACAAGTTCGAAATGGTGATCTAAGTTTGGTATAGTTGGCCATTCCCCTCCACTAGGAAAAAAAAGTAATTTCTCATTCTTTAGTATTTCTGACATAACTTTTTACTCCGGTCTCTGATTAAGATGATTCTTGCTGCACTGTAAAGAATTCTTGAATCCCTAACCATTTTATTCACATCAAAAGTCATGAAAAATCCTCTAGCATGGGCTCTATTGTAACGCAAGTTTGGTGTAATAAGTAGTCCTCCTTTAAAATGAAATAGTATATCGGACATAACTTTTTCTCCCGAACTCGGATTGAGCTAACTCTTGCGGCATTGTAAAGAGAACTTGAAACCCTAACCAATATATTGAGATCAAAATTGGTGATTCATCTTCTAACAAGTTCGAAATGGTGATCTAAGTTTGGTATAGTTGGCCATTCCCCTCCACTAGGAAAAAAAAGTAATTTCCCTTTCTTTAGTATTTCTGACATAACTTTTTACTCCGGTCTCTGATTAAGATGATTCTTGATGCATTGTAAAGAATTCTTGAATCCCTAACCATTTTATTCACATCAAAAGTCATGAAAAATCCTCTAGCATGGGCTCTATTGTAACGCAAGTTTGGTGTAATAAGTAGTCCTCCTTTAAAATGAAATAGTATATCGGACATAACTTTCTCTCCCGAACTCGGATTGAGCTAACTCTTGCGGCATTGTAAAGAGAACTTGAAACCCTAACCAATATATTGAGATCAAAATTGGTGATTCATCTTCTAACAAGTTCGAAATGGTGATCTAAGTTTGGTATAGTTGGCCATTCCCCTCCACTAGGAAAAAAAAGTAATTTCCCATTCTTTAGTATTTCTGACATAACTTTTTACTTCGGTCTCTGATTAAGATGATTCTTGATGCATTGTAAAGAATTCTTGAATCCCTAACCATTTTATTCACATCAAAAGTCATGAAAAATCCTCTAGCATGGGCTCTATTGTAACGCAAGTTTGGTGTAATAAGTAGTCCTCCTTTAAAATGAAATAGTATATCGGACATAACTTTTTCTCCCGAACCCGGATTGAGCTAACTCTTGCGGCATTGTAAAGAGAACTTGAAACCCTAACCAATATATTGAGATCAAAATTGGTGATTCATCTTCTAACAAGTTCGAAATGGTGATCTAAGTTTGGTATAGTTGGCCATTCCCCTCCACTAGGAAAAAAAAGTAATTTCCCATTCTTTAGTATTTCTGACATAACTTTTTACTCCGGTCTCTGATTAAGACGATTCTTGATGCATTGTAATGAATTCTTGAATCCCTAACCATTTTATTCACATCAAAAGTCATGAAAAATCCTCTAGCATGGGCTCTATTGTAACGCAAGTTTGGTGTAATAAGTAGTCCTCCTTTAAAATGAAATAGTATATCGGACATAACTTTCTCTCCCGAACTCGGATTGAGCTAACTCTTGCGGCATTGTAAAGAGAACTTGAAACCCTAACCAATATATTGAGATCAAAATTGGTGATTCATCTTCTAACAAGTTCGAAATGGTGATCTAAGTTTGGTATAGTTGGCCATTCCCCTCCACTAGGAAAAAAAAGTAATTTCCCATTCTTTAGTATTTCTGACATAACTTTTTACTCCGGTCTCTGATTAAGATGATTCTTGATGCATTGTAAAGAATTCTTGAATCCCTAATCATTTTATTCACATCAAAAGTCATGAAAAATCCTCTAGCATGGGCTCTATTGTAACGCAAGTTTGGTGTAATAAGTAGTCCTCCTTTAAAATGAAATAGTATATCGGACATAACTTTCTCTCCCGAACTCGGATTGAGCTAACTCTTGCGGCATTGTAAAGAGAACTTGAAACCCTAACCAATATATTGAGATCAAAATTGGTGATTCATCTTCTAACAAGTTCGAAATGGTGATCTAAGTTTGGTATAGTTGGCCATTCCCCTCCACTAGGAAAAAAAAGTAATTTCCCATTCTTTAGTATTTCTGACATAACTTTTTACTTCGGTCTCTGATTAAGATGATTCTTGATGCATTGTAAAGAATTCTTGAATCCCTAACCATTTTATTCACATCAAAAGTCATGAAAAATCCTCTAGCATGGGCTCTATTGTAACGCAAGTTTGGTGTAATAAGTAGTCCTCCTTTAAAATGAAATAGTATATCGGACATAACTTTTTCTCCCGAACCCGGATTGAGCTAACTCTTGCGGCATTGTAAAGAGAACTTGAAACCCTAACCAATATATTGAGATCAAAATTGGTGATTCATCTTCTAACAAGTTCGAAATGGTGATCTAAGTTTGGTATAGTTGGCCATTCCCCTCCACTAGGAAAAAAAAGTAATTTTCCATTCTTTAGTATTTCTGACATAACTTTTTACTCCGGTCTCTGATTAAGACGATTCTTGATGCATTGTAATGAATTCTTGAATCCCTAACCATTTTATTCACATCAAAAGTCATGAAAAATCCTCTAGCATGGGCTCTATTGTAACGCAAGTTTGGTGTAATAAGTAGTCCTCCTTTAAAATGAAATAGTATATCGGACATAACTTTTTCTCCCGAACCCGGATTGAGCTAACTCTTGCGGCATTGTAAAGAGAACTTGAAACCCTAACCAATATATTCAGATCAAAATTGGTGATTCATCTTCTAACAAGTTCGAAATGGTGATCTAAGTTTGGTATAGTTGGCCATTCCCCTCCACTAGGAAAAAAAAGTAATTTCTCATTCTTTAGTATTTCTGACATAACTTTTTACTCCGGTCTCTGATTAAGATGATTCTTGCTGCACTGTAAAGAATTCTTGAATCCCTAACCATTTTATTCACATCAAAAGTCATGAAAAATCCTCTAGCATGGGCTCTATTGTAACGCAAGTTTGGTGTAATAAGTAGTCCTCCTTTAAAATGAAATAGTATATCGGACATAACTTTTTCTCCCGAACTCGGATTGAGCTAACTCTTGCGGCATTGTAAAGAGAACTTGAAACCCTAACCAATATATTGAGATCAAAATTGGTGATTCATCTTCTAACAAGTTCGAAATGGTGATCTAAGTTTGGTATAGTTGGCCATTCCCCTCCACTAGGAAAAAAAAGTAATTTCCCATTCTTTAGTATTTCTGACATAACTTTTTACTCCGGTCTCTGATTAAGATGATTCTTGATGCATTGTAAAGAATTCTTGAATCCCTAACCATTTTATTCACATCAAAAGTCATGAAAAATCCTCTAGCATGGGCTCTATTGTAACGCAAGTTTGGTGTAATAAGTAGTCCTCCTTTAAAATGAAATAGTATATCGGACATAACTTTTTCTCCCGAACCCGGATTGAGCTAACTCTTGCGGCATTGTAAAGAGAACTTGAAACCCTAACCAATATATTGAGATCAAAATTGGTGATTCATCTTCTAACAAGTTCGAAATGGTGATCTAAGTTTGGTATAGTTGGCCATTCCCCTCCACTAGGAAAAAAAAGTAATTTCTCATTCTTTAGTATTTCTGACATAACTTTTTACTCCGGTCTCTGATTAAGATGATTCTTGCTGCATTGTAAAGAATTCTTGAATCCCTGACCATTTTATTCACATCAAAAGTCATGAAAAATCCTCTAGCATGGGCTCTATTGTAACGCAAGTTTGGTGTAATAAGTAGTCCTCCTTTAAAATGAAATAGTATATCGGACATAACTTTTTCTCCCGAACTCGGATTGAGCTAACTCTTGCGGCATTGTAAAGAGAACTTGAAACCCTAACCAATATATTGAGATCAAAATTGGTGATTCATCTTCTAACAAGTTCGAAATGGTGATCTAAGTTTGGTATAGTTGGCCATTCCCCTCCACTAGGAAAAAAAAGTAATTTCCCTTTCTTTAGTATTTCTGATATAACTTTTTACTCCGGTTTCTGATTAAGAGATTCTTGATGCATTGTAAAGAATTCTTGAATCCCTAACCATTTTATTCACATCAAAAGTCATGAAAAATCCTCTAGCATGGGCTCTATTGTAACGCAAGTTTGGTGTAATAAGTAGTCCTCCTTTAAAATGAAATAGTATATCGGACATAACTTTCTCTCCCGAACTCGGATTGAGCTAACTCTTGCGGCATTGTAAAGAGAACTTGAAACCCTAACCAATATATTGAGATCAAAATTGGTGATTTATCTTCTAACAAGTTCGAAATGGTGATCTAAGTTTGGTATAGTTGGCCATTCCCCTCCACTAGGAAAAAAAAGTAATTTCCCATTCTTTAGTATTTCTGACATAACTTTTTACTCCGGTCTCTGATTAAGATGATTCTTGATGCATTGTAAAGAATTCTTGAATCCCTAACCATTTTATTCACATCAAAAGTCATGAAAAATCCTCTAGCATGGGCTCTATTGTAACGCAAGTTTGGTGTAATAAGTAGTCCTCCTTTAAAATGAAATAGTATATCGGACATAACTTTCTCTCCCGAACTCGGATTGAGCTAACTCTTGCGGCATTGTAAAGAGAACTTGAAACCCTAACCAATATATTGAGATCAAAATTGGTGATTCATCTTCTAACAAGTTCGAAATGGTGATCTAAGTTTGGTATAGTTGGCCATTCCCCTCCACTAGGAAAAAAAAGTAATTTCCCATTCTTTAGTATTTCTGACATAACTTTTTACTCCGGTCTCTGATTAAGATGATTCTTGATGCATTGTAAAGAATTCTTGAATCCCTAATCATTTTATTCACATCAAAAGTCATGAAAAATCCTCTAGCATGGGCTCTATTGTAACGCAAGTTTGGTGTAATAAGTAGTCCTCCTTTAAAATGAAATAGTATATCGGACATAACTTTTTCTCCCGAACCCGGATTGAGCTAACTCTTGCGGCATTGTAAAGAGAACTTGAAACCCTAACCAATATATTGAGATCAAAATTGGTGATTCATCTTCTAACAAGTTCGAAATGGTGATCTAAGTTTGGTATAGTTGGCCATTCCCCTCCACTAGGAAAAAAAAGTAATTTCTCATTCTTGAGTATTTCTGACATAACTTTTTACTCCGGTCTCTGATTAAGATGATTCTTGCTGCACTGTAAAGAATTCTTGAATCCCTAACCATTTTATTCACATCAAAAGTCATGAAAAATCCTCTAGCATGGGCTCTATTGTAACGCAAGTTTGGTGTAATAAGTAGTCCTCCTTTAAAATGAAATAGTATATCGGACATAACTTTTTCTCCCGAACTCGGATTGAGCTAACTCTTGCGGCATTGTAAAGAGAACTTGAAACCCTAACCAATATATTGAGATCAAAATTGGTGATTCATCTTCTAACAAGTTCGAAATGGTGATCTAAGTTTGGTATAGTTGGCCATTCCCCTCCACTAGGAAAAAAAAGTAATTTCCCTTTCTTTAGTATTTCTGACATAACTTTTTACTCCGGTCTCTGATTAAGATGATTCTTGATGCATTGTAAAGAATTCTTGAATCCCTAACCATTTTATTCACATCAAAAGTCATGAAAAATCCTCTAGCATGGGCTCTATTGTAACGCAAGTTTGGTGTAATAAGTAGTCCTCCTTTAAAATGAAATAGTATATCGGACATAACTTTCTCTCCCGAACTCGGATTGAGCTAACTCTTGCGGCATTGTAAAGAGAACTTGAAACCCTAACCAATATATTGAGATCAAAATTGGTGATTCATCTTCTAACAAGTTCGAAATGGTGATCTAAGTTTGGTATAGTTGGCCATTCCCCTCCACTAGGAAAAAAAAGTAATTTCCCATTCTTTAGTATTTCTGACATAACTTTTTACTTCGGTCTCTGATTAAGATGATTCTTGATGCATTGTAAAGAATTCTTGAATCCCTAACCATTTTATTCACATCAAAAGTCATGAAAAATCCTCTAGCATGGGCTCTATTGTAACGCAAGTTTGGTGTAATAAGTAGTCCTCCTTTAAAATGAAATAGTATATCGGACATAACTTTTTCTCCCGAACCCGGATTGAGCTAACTCTTGCGGCATTGTAAAGAGAACTTGAAACCCTAACCAATATATTGAGATCAAAATTGGTGATTTATCTTCTAACAAGTTCGAAATGGTGATCTAAGTTTGGTATAGTTGGCCATTCCCCTCCACTAGGAAAAAAAAGTAATTTCCCATTCTTTAGTATTTCTGACATAACTTTTTACTCCGGTCTCTGATTAAGATGATTCTTGATGCATTGTAAAGAATTCTTGAATCCCTAACCATTTTATTCACATCAAAAGTCATGAAAAATCCTCTAGCATGGGCTCTATTGTAACGCAAGTTTGGTGTAATAAGTAGTCCTCCTTTAAAATGAAATAGTATATCGGACATAACTTTCTCTCCCGAACTCGGATTGAGCTAACTCTTGCGGCATTGTAAAGAGAACTTGAAACCCTAACCAATATATTGAGATCAAAATTGGTGATTCATCTTCTAACAAGTTCGAAATGGTGATCTAAGTTTGGTATAGTTGGCCATTCCCCTCCACTAGGAAAAAAAAGTAATTTCCCATTCTTTAGTATTTCTGACATAACTTTTTACTCCGGTCTCTGATTAAGATGATTCTTGATGCATTGTAAAGAATTCTTGAATCCCTAATCATTTTATTCACATCAAAAGTCATGAAAAATCCTCTAGCATGGGCTCTATTGTAACGCAAGTTTGGTGTAATAAGTAGTCCTCCTTTAAAATGAAATAGTATATCGGACATAACTTTTTCTCCCGAACCCGGATTGAGCTAACTCTTGCGGCATTGTAAAGAGAACTTGAAACCCTAACCAATATATTGAGATCAAAATTGGTGATTCATCTTCTAACAAGTTCGAAATGGTGATCTAAGTTTGGTATAGTTGGCCATTCCCCTCCACTATGAAAAAAAAGTAATTTCTCATTCTTGAGTATTTCTGACATAACTTTTTACTCCGGTCTCTGATTAAGATGATTCTTGCTGCACTGTAAAGAATTCTTGAATCCCTAACCATTTTATTCACATCAAAAGTCATGAAAAATCCTCTAGCATGGGCTCTATTGTAACGCAAGTTTGGTGTAATAAGTAGTCCTCCTTTAAAATGAAATAGTATATCGGACATAACTTTTTCTCCCGAACTCGGATTGAGCTAACTCTTGCGGCATTGTAAAGAGAACTTGAAACCCTAACCAATATATTGAGATCAAAATTGGTGATTCATCTTCTAACAAGTTCGAAATGGTGATCTAAGTTTGGTATAGTTGGCCATTCCCCTCCACTAGGAAAAAAAAGTAATTTCCCTTTCTTTAGTATTTCTGACATAACTTTTTACTCCGGTCTCTGATTAAGATGATTCTTGATGCATTGTAAAGAATTCTTGAATCCCTAACCATTTTATTCACATCAAAAGTCATGAAAAATCCTCTAGCATGGGCTCTATTGTAACGCAAGTTTGGTGTAATAAGTAGTCCTCCTTTAAAATGAAATAGTATATCGGACATAACTTTCTCTCCCGAACTCGGATTGAGCTAACTCTTGCGGCATTGTAAAGAGAACTTGAAACCCTAACCAATATATTGAGATCAAAATTGGTGATTCATCTTCTAACAAGTTCGAAATGGTGATCTAAGTTTGGTATAGTTGGCCATTCCCCTCCACTAGGAAAAAAAAGTAATTTCCCATTCTTTAGTATTTCTGACATAACTTTTTACTTCGGTCTCTGATTAAGATGATTCTTGATGCATTGTAAAGAATTCTTGAATCCCTAACCATTTTATTCACATCAAAAGTCATGAAAAATCCTCTAGCATGGGCTCTATTGTAACGCAAGTTTGGTGTAATAAGTAGTCCTCCTTTAAAATGAAATAGTATATCGGACATAACTTTTTCTCCCGAACCCGGATTGAGCTAACTTTTGCGGCATTGTAAAGAGAACTTGAAACCCTAACCAATATATTGAGATCAAAATTGGTGATTCATCTTCTAACAAGTTCGAAATGGTGATCTAAGTTTGGTATAGTTGGCCATTCCCCTCCACTAGGAAAAAAAAGTAATTTCCCATTCTTTAGTATTTCTGACATAACTTTTTACTCCGGTCTCTGATTAAGACGATTCTTGATGCATTGTAATGAATTCTTGAATCCCTAACCATTTTATTCACATCAAAAGTCATGAAAAATCCTCTAGCATGGGCTCTATTGTAACGCAAGTTTGGTGTAATAAGTAGTCCTCCTTTAAAATGAAATAGTATATCGGACATAACTTTCTCTCCCGAACTCGGATTGAGCTAACTCTTGCGGCATTGTAAAGAGAACTTGAAACCCTAACCAATATATTGAGATCAAAATTGGTGATTTATCTTCTAACAAGTTCGAAATGGTGATCTAAGTTTGGTATAGTTGGCCATTCCCCTCCACTAGGAAAAAAAAGTAATTTCCCATTCTTTAGTATTTCTGACATAACTTTTTACTCCGGTCTCTGATTAAGATGATTCTTGATGCATTGTAAAGAATTCTTGAATCCCTAACCATTTTATTCACATCAAAAGTCATGAAAAATCCTCTAGCATGGGCTCTATTGTAACGCAAGTTTGGTGTAATAAGTAGTCCTCCTTTAAAATGAAATAGTATATCGGACATAACTTTCTCTCCCGAACTCGGATTGAGCTAACTCTTGCGGCATTGTAAAGAGAACTTGAAACCCTAACCAATATATTGAGATCAAAATTGGTGATTCATCTTCTAACAAGTTCGAAATGGTGATCTAAGTTTGGTATAGTTGGCCATTCCCCTCCACTAGGAAAAAAAAGTAATTTCCCTTTCTTTAGTATTTCTGACATAACTTTTTACTCCGGTCTCTGATTAAGATGATTCTTGATGCATTGTAAAGAATTCTTGAATCCCTAATCATTTTATTCACATCAAAAGTCATGAAAAATCCTCTAGCATGGGCTCTATTGTAACGCAAGTTTGGTGTAATAAGTAGTCCTCCTTTAAAATGAAATAGTATATCGGACATAACTTTTTCTCCCGAACCCGGATTGAGCTAACTCTTGCGGCATTGTAAAGAGAACTTGAAACCCTAACCAATATATTGAGATCAAAATTGGTGATTCATCTTCTAACAAGTTCGAAATGGTGATCTAAGTTTGGTATAGTTGGCCATTCCCCTCCACTATGAAAAAAAAGTAATTTCTCATTCTTGAGTATTTCTGACATAACTTTTTACTCCGGTCTCTGATTAAGATGATTCTTGCTGCACTGTAAAGAATTCTTGAATCCCTAACCATTTTATTCACATCAAAAGTCATGAAAAATCCTCTAGCATGGGCTCTATTGTAACGCAAGTTTGGTGTAATAAGTAGTCCTCCTTTAAAATGAAATAGTATATCGGACATAACTTTTTCTCCCGAACTCGGATTGAGCTAACTCTTGCGGCATTGTAAAGAGAACTTGAAACCCTAACCAATATATTGAGATCAAAATTGGTGATTCATCTTCTAACAAGTTCGAAATGGTGATCTAAGTTTGGTATAGTTGGCCATTCCCCTCCACTAGGAAAAAAAAGTAATTTCCCTTTCTTTAGTATTTCTGACATAACTTTTTACTCCGGTCTCTGATTAACATGATTCTTGATGCATTGTAAAGAATTCTTGAATCCCTAACCATTTTATTCACATCAAAAGTCATGAAAAATCCTCTAGCATGGGCTCTATTGTAACGCAAGTTTGGTGTAATAAGTAGTCCTCCTTTAAAATGAAATAGTATATCGGACATAACTTTCTCTCCCGAACTCGGATTGAGCTAACTCTTGCGGCATTGTAAAGAGAACTTGAAACCCTAACCAATATATTGAGATCAAAATTGGTGATTCATCTTCTAACAAGTTCGAAATGGTGATCTAAGTTTGGTATAGTTGGCCATTCCCCTCCACTAGGAAAAAAAAGTAATTTCCCATTCTTTAGTATTTCTGACATAACTTTTTACTTCGGTCTCTGATTAAGATGATTCTTGATGCATTGTAAAGAATTCTTGAATCCCTAACCATTTTATTCACATCAAAAGTCATGAAAAATCCTCTAGCATGGGCTCTATTGTAACGCAAGTTTGGTGTAATAAGTAGTCCTCCTTTAAAATGAAATAGTATATCGGACATAACTTTTTCTCCCGAACCCGGATTGAGCTAACTCTTGCGGCATTGTAAAGAGAACTTGAAACCCTAACCAATATATTGAGATCAAAATTGGTGATTCATCTTCTAACAAGTTCGAAATGGTGATCTAAGTTTGGTATAGTTGGCCATTCCCCTCCACTAGGAAAAAAAAGTAATTTTCCATTCTTTAGTATTTCTGACATAACTTTTTACTCCGGTCTCTGATTAAGACGATTCTTGATGCATTGTAATGAATTCTTGAATCCCTAACCATTTTATTCACATCAAAAGTCATGAAAAATCCTCTAGCATGGGCTCTATTGTAACGCAAGTTTGGTGTAATAAGTAGTCCTCCTTTAAAATGAAATAGTATATCGGACATAACTTTTTCTCCCGAACCCGGATTGAGCTAACTCTTGCGGCATTGTAAAGAGAACTTGAAACCCTAACCAATATATTCAGATCAAAATTGGTGATTCATCTTCTAACAAGTTCGAAATGGTGATCTAAGTTTGGTATAGTTGGCCATTCCCCTCCACTAGGAAAAAAAAGTAATTTCTCATTCTTTAGTATTTCTGACATAACTTTTTACTCCGGTCTCTGATTAAGATGATTCTTGCTGCACTGTAAAGAATTCTTGAATCCCTAACCATTTTATTCACATCAAAAGTCATGAAAAATCCTCTAGCATGGGCTCTATTGTAACGCAAGTTTGGTGTAATAAGTAGTCCTCCTTTAAAATGAAATAGTATATCGGACATAACTTTTTCTCCCGAACTCGGATTGAGCTAACTCTTGCGGCATTGTAAAGAGAACTTGAAACCCTAACCAATATATTGAGATCAAAATTGGTGATTCATCTTCTAACAAGTTCGAAATGGTGATCTAAGTTTGGTATAGTTGGCCATTCCCCTCCACTAGGAAAAAAAAGTAATTTCCCTTTCTTTAGTATTTCTGACATAACTTTTTACTCCGGTCTCTGATTAAGATGATTCTTGATGCATTGTAAAGAATTCTTGAATCCCTAACCATTTTATTCACATCAAAAGTCATGAAAAATCCTCTAGCATGGGCTCTATTGTAACGCAAGTTTGGTGTAATAAGTAGTCCTCCTTTAAAATGAAATAGTATATCGGACATAACTTTCTCTCCCGAACTCGGATTGAGCTAACTCTTGCGGCATTGTAAAGAGAACTTGAAACCCTAACCAATATATTGAGATCAAAATTGGTGATTCATCTTCTAACAAGTTCGAAATGGTGATCTAAGTTTGGTATAGTTGGCCATTCCCCTCCACTAGGAAAAAAAAGTAATTTCCCATTCTTTAGTATTTCTGACATAACTTTTTACTTCGGTCTCTGATTAAGATGATTCTTGATGCATTGTAAAGAATTCTTGAATCCCTAACCATTTTATTCACATCAAAAGTCATGAAAAATCCTCTAGCATGGGCTCTATTGTAACGCAAGTTTGGTGTAATAAGTAGTCCTCCTTTAAAATGAAATAGTATATCGGACATAACTTTTTCTCCCGAACCCGGATTGAGCTAACTCTTGCGGCATTGTAAAGAGAACTTGAAACCCTAACCAATATATTGAGATCAAAATTGGTGATTCATCTTCTAACAAGTTCGAAATGGTGATCTAAGTTTGGTATAGTTGGCCATTCCCCTCCACTAGGAAAAAAAAGTAATTTCCCATTCTTTAGTATTTCTGACATAACTTTTTACTCCGGTCTCTGATTAAGACGATTCTTGATGCATTGTAATGAATTCTTGAATCCCTAACCATTTTATTCACATCAAAAGTCATGAAAAATCCTCTAGCATGGGCTCTATTGTAACGCAAGTTTGGTGTAATAAGTAGTCCTCCTTTAAAATGAAATAGTATATCGGACATAACTTTCTCTCCCGAACTCGGATTGAGCTAACTCTTGCGGCATTGTAAAGAGAACTTGAAACCCTAACCAATATATTGAGATCAAAATTGGTGATTCATCTTCTAACAAGTTCGAAATGGTGATCTAAGTTTGGTATAGTTGGCCATTCCCCTCCACTAGGAAAAAAAAGTAATTTCCCATTCTTTAGTATTTCTGACATAACTTTTTACTCCGGTCTCTGATTAAGATGATTCTTGATGCATTGTAAAGAATTCTTGAATCCCTAATCATTTTATTCACATCAAAAGTCATGAAAAATCCTCTAGCATGGGCTCTATTGTAACGCAAGTTTGGTGTAATAAGTAGTCCTCCTTTAAAATGAAATAGTATATCGGACATAACTTTCTCTCCCGAACTCGGATTGAGCTAACTCTTGCGGCATTGTAAAGAGAACTTGAAACCCTAACCAATATATTGAGATCAAAATTGGTGATTCATCTTCTAACAAGTTCGAAATGGTGATCTAAGTTTGGTATAGTTGGCCATTCCCCTCCACTAGGAAAAAAAAGTAATTTCCCATTCTTTAGTATTTCTGACATAACTTTTTACTTCGGTCTCTGATTAAGATGATTCTTGATGCATTGTAAAGAATTCTTGAATCCCTAACCATTTTATTCACATCAAAAGTCATGAAAAATCCTCTAGCATGGGCTCTATTGTAACGCAAGTTTGGTGTAATAAGTAGTCCTCCTTTAAAATGAAATAGTATATCGGACATAACTTTTTCTCCCGAACCCGGATTGAGCTAACTCTTGCGGCATTGTAAAGAGAACTTGAAACCCTAACCAATATATTGAGATCAAAATTGGTGATTCATCTTCTAACAAGTTCGAAATGGTGATCTAAGTTTGGTATAGTTGGCCATTCCCCTCCACTAGGAAAAAAAAGTAATTTTCCATTCTTTAGTATTTCTGACATAACTTTTTACTCCGGTCTCTGATTAAGACGATTCTTGATGCATTGTAATGAATTCTTGAATCCCTAACCATTTTATTCACATCAAAAGTCATGAAAAATCCTCTAGCATGGGCTCTATTGTAACGCAAGTTTGGTGTAATAAGTAGTCCTCCTTTAAAATGAAATAGTATATCGGACATAACTTTTTCTCCCGAACCCGGATTGAGCTAACTCTTGCGGCATTGTAAAGAGAACTTGAAACCCTAACCAATATATTCAGATCAAAATTGGTGATTCATCTTCTAACAAGTTCGAAATGGTGATCTAAGTTTGGTATAGTTGGCCATTCCCCTCCACTAGGAAAAAAAAGTAATTTCTCATTCTTTAGTATTTCTGACATAACTTTTTACTCCGGTCTCTGATTAAGATGATTCTTGCTGCACTGTAAAGAATTCTTGAATCCCTAACCATTTTATTCACATCAAAAGTCATGAAAAATCCTCTAGCATGGGCTCTATTGTAACGCAAGTTTGGTGTAATAAGTAGTCCTCCTTTAAAATGAAATAGTATATCGGACATAACTTTTTCTCCCGAACTCGGATTGAGCTAACTCTTGCGGCATTGTAAAGAGAACTTGAAACCCTAACCAATATATTGAGATCAAAATTGGTGATTCATCTTCTAACAAGTTCGAAATGGTGATCTAAGTTTGGTATAGTTGGCCATTCCCCTCCACTAGGAAAAAAAAGTAATTTCCCTTTCTTTAGTATTTCTGACATAACTTTTTACTCCGGTCTCTGATTAAGATGATTCTTGATGCATTGTAAAGAATTCTTGAATCCCTAACCATTTTATTCACATCAAAAGTCATGAAAAATCCTCTAGCATGGGCTCTATTGTAACGCAAGTTTGGTGTAATAAGTAGTCCTCCTTTAAAATGAAATAGTATATCGGACATAACTTTCTCTCCCGAACTCGGATTGAGCTAACTCTTGCGGCATTGTAAAGAGAACTTGAAACCCTAACCAATATATTGAGATCAAAATTGGTGATTCATCTTCTAACAAGTTCGAAATGGTGATCTAAGTTTGGTATAGTTGGCCATTCCCCTCCACTAGGAAAAAAAAGTAATTTCCCATTCTTTAGTATTTCTGACATAACTTTTTACTTCGGTCTCTGATTAAGATGATTCTTGATGCATTGTAAAGAATTCTTGAATCCCTAACCATTTTATTCACATCAAAAGTCATGAAAAATCCTCTAGCATGGGCTCTATTGTAACGCAAGTTTGGTGTAATAAGTAGTCCTCCTTTAAAATGAAATAGTATATCGGACATAACTTTTTCTCCCGAACCCGGATTGAGCTAACTCTTGCGGCATTGTAAAGAGAACTTGAAACCCTAACCAATATATTGAGATCAAAATTGGTGATTCATCTTCTAACAAGTTCGAAATGGTGATCTAAGTTTGGTATAGTTGGCCATTCCCCTCCACTAGGAAAAAAAAGTAATTTCCCATTCTTTAGTATTTCTGACATAACTTTTTACTCCGGTCTCTGATTAAGACGATTCTTGATGCATTGTAATGAATTCTTGAATCCCTAACCATTTTATTCACATCAAAAGTCATGAAAAATCCTCTAGCATGGGCTCTATTGTAACGCAAGTTTGGTGTAATAAGTAGTCCTCCTTTAAAATGAAATAGTATATCGGACATAACTTTCTCTCCCGAACTCGGATTGAGCTAACTCTTGCGGCATTGTAAAGAGAACTTGAAACCCTAACCAATATATTGAGATCAAAATTGGTGATTCATCTTCTAACAAGTTCGAAATGGTGATCTAAGTTTGGTATAGTTGGCCATTCCCCTCCACTAGGAAAAAAAAGTAATTTCCCATTCTTTAGTATTTCTGACATAACTTTTTACTCCGGTCTCTGATTAAGATGATTCTTGATGCATTGTAAAGAATTCTTGAATCCCTAATCATTTTATTCACATCAAAAGTCATGAAAAATCCTCTAGCATGGGCTCTATTGTAACGCAAGTTTGGTGTAATAAGTAGTCCTCCTTTAAAATGAAATAGTATATCGGACATAACTTTTTCTCCCGAACCCGGATTGAGCTAACTCTTGCGGCATTGTAAAGAGAACTTGAAACCCTAACCAATATATTGAGATCAAAATTGGTGATTCATCTTCTAACAAGTTCGAAATGGTGATCTAAGTTTGGTATAGTTGGCCATTCCCCTCCACTATGAAAAAAAAGTAATTTCTCATTCTTGAGTATTTCTGACATAACTTTTTACTCCGGTCTCTGATTAAGATGATTCTTGCTGCACTGTAAAGAATTCTTGAATCCCTAACCATTTTATTCACATCAAAAGTCATGAAAAATCCTCTAGCATGGGCTCTATTGTAACGCAAGTTTGGTGTAATAAGTAGTCCTCCTTTAAAATGAAATAGTATATCGGACATAACTTTTTCTCCCGAACTCGGATTGAGCTAACTCTTGCGGCATTGTAAAGAGAACTTGAAACCCTAACCAATATATTGAGATCAAAATTGGTGATTCATCTTCTAACAAGTTCGAAATGGTGATCTAAGTTTGGTATAGTTGGCCATTCCCCTCCAGTAGGAAAAAAAAGTAATTTCCCTTTCTTTAGTATTTCTGACATAACTTTTTACTCCGGTCTCTGATTAAGATGATTCTTGATGCATTGTAAAGAATTCTTGAATCCCTAACCATTTTATTCACATCAAAAGTCATGAAAAATCCTCTAGCATGGGCTCTATTGTAACGCAAGTTTGGTGTAATAAGTAGTCCTCCTTTAAAATGAAATAGTATATCGGACATAACTTTCTCTCCCGAACTCGGATTGAGCTAACTCTTGCGGCATTGTAAAGAGAACTTGAAACCCTAACCAATATATTGAGATCAAAATTGGTGATTCATCTTCTAACAAGTTCGAAATGGTGATCTAAGTTTGGTATAGTTGGCCATTCCCCTCCACTAGGAAAAAAAAGTAATTTCCCATTCTTTAGTATTTCTGACATAACTTTTTACTTCGGTCTCTGATTAAGATGATTCTTGATGCATTGTAAAGAATTCTTGAATCCCTAACCATTTTATTCACATCAAAAGTCATGAAAAATCCTCTAGCATGGGCTCTATTGTAACGCAAGTTTGGTGTAATAAGTAGTCCTCCTTTAAAATGAAATAGTATATCGGACATAACTTTTTCTCCCGAACCCGGATTGAGCTAACTCTTGCGGCATTGTAAAGAGAACTTGAAACCCTAACCAATATATTGAGATCAAAATTGGTGATTCATCTTCTAACAAGTTCGAAATGGTGATCTAAGTTTGGTATAGTTGGCCATTCCCCTCCACTAGGAAAAAAAAGTAATTTTCCATTCTTTAGTATTTCTGACATAACTTTTTACTCCGGTCTCTGATTAAGACGATTCTTGATGCATTGTAATGAATTCTTGAATCCCTAACCATTTTATTCACATCAAAAGTCATGAAAAATCCTCTAGCATGGGCTCTATTGTAACGCAAGTTTGGTGTAATAAGTAGTCCTCCTTTAAAATGAAATAGTATATCGGACATAACTTTTTCTCCCGAACCCGGATTGAGCTAACTCTTGCGGCATTGTAAAGAGAACTTGAAACCCTAACCAATATATTCAGATCAAAATTGGTGATTCATCTTCTAACAAGTTCGAAATGGTGATCTAAGTTTGGTATAGTTGGCCATTCCCCTCCACTAGGAAAAAAAAGTAATTTCTCATTCTTCAGTATTTCTGACATAACTTTTTACTCCGGTCTCTGATTAAGATGATTCTTGCTGCACTGTAAAGAATTCTTGAATCCCTAACCATTTTATTCACATCAAAAGTCATGAAAAATCCTCTAGCATGGGCTCTATTGTAACGCAAGTTTGGGGTAATAAGTAGTCCTCCTTTAAAATGAAATAGTATATCGGACATAACTTTTTCTCCCGAACTCGGATTGAGCTAACTCTTGCGGCATTGTAAAGAGAACTTGAAACCCTAACCAATATATTGAGATCAAAATTGGTGATTCATCTTCTAACAAGTTCGAAATGGTGATCTAAGTTTGGTATAGTTGGCCATTCCCCTCCACTAGGAAAAAAAAGTAATTTCCCTTTCTTTAGTATTTCTGACATAACTTTTTACTCCGGTCTCTGATTAAGATGATTCTTGATGCATTGTAAAGAATTCTTGAATCCCTAACCATTTTATTCACATCAAAAGTCATGAAAAATCCTCTAGCATGGGCTCTATTGTAACGCAAGTTTGGTGTAATAAGTAGTCCTCCTTTAAAATGAAATAGTATATCGGACATAACTTTCTCTCCCGAACTCGGATTGAGCTAACTCTTGCGGCATTGTAAAGAGAACTTGAAACCCTAACCAATATATTGAGATCAAAATTGGTGATTCATCTTCTAACAAGTTCGAAATGGTGATCTAAGTTTGGTATAGTTGGCCATTCCCCTCCACTAGGAAAAAAAAGTAATTTCCCATTCTTTAGTATTTCTGACATAACTTTTTACTTCGGTCTCTGATTAAGATGATTCTTGATGCATTGTAAAGAATTCTTGAATCCCTAACCATTTTATTCACATCAAAAGTCATGAAAAATCCTCTAGCATGGGCTCTATTGTAACGCAAGTTTGGTGTAATAAGTAGTCCTCCTTTAAAATGAAATAGTATATCGGACATAACTTTTTCTCCCGAACCCGGATTGAGCTAACTCTTGCGGCATTGTAAAGAGAACTTGAAACCCTAACCAATATATTGAGATCAAAATTGGTGATTCATCTTCTAACAAGTTCGAAATGGTGATCTAAGTTTGGTATAGTTGGCCATTCCCCTCCACTAGGAAAAAAAAGTAATTTCCCATTCTTTAGTATTTCTGACATAACTTTTTACTCCGGTCTCTGATTAAGACGATTCTTGATGCATTGTAATGAATTCTTGAATCCCTAACCATTTTATTCACATCAAAAGTCATGAAAAATCCTCTAGCATGGGCTCTATTGTAACGCAAGTTTGGTGTAATAAGTAGTCCTCCTTTAAAATGAAATAGTATATCGGACATAACTTTTTCTCCCGAACCCGGATTGAGCTAACTCTTGCGGCATTGTAAAGAGAACTTGAAACCCTAACCAATATATTCAGATCAAAATTGGTGATTCATCTTCTAACAAGTTCGAAATGGTGATCTAAGTTTGGTATAGTTGGCCATTCCCCTCCACTAGGAAAAAAAAGTAATTTCTCATTCTTTAGTATTTCTGACATAACTTTTTACTCCGGTCTCTGATTAAGATGATTCTTGCTGCATTGTAAAGAATTCTTGAATCCCTAACCATTTTATTCACATCAAAAGTCATGAAAAATCCTCTAGCATGGGCTCTATTGTAACGCAAGTTTGGTGTAATAAGTAGTCCTCCTTTAAAATGAAATAGTATATCGGACATAACTTTTTCTCCCAAACTCGGATTGAGCTAACTCTTGCGGCATTGTAAAGAGAACTTGAAACCCTAACCAATATATTGAGATCAAAATTGGTGATTCATCTTCTAACAAGTTCGAAATGGTGATCTAAGTTTGGTATAGTTGGCCATTCCCCTCCACTAGGAAAAAAAAGTAATTTCCTATTCTTTAGTATTTCTGACATAACTTTTTACTCCGGTCTCTGATTAAGATGATTCTTGATGCATTGTAAAGAATTCTTGAATCCCTAACCATTTTATTCACATCAAAACTCATGAAAAATCCTCTAGCATGGGCTCTATTGTAACACAAGTTTGGTGTAATAAGTAGTCCTCCTTTAAAATGAAATAGTATATCGGACATAACTTTTTCTCCCGAACTCGGATTGAGCTAACTCTTGCGGCATTGTAAAGAGAACTTGAAACCCTAACCAATATATTGAGATCAAAATTGGTGATTCATCTTCTAACAAGTTCGAAATGGTGATCTAAGTTTGGTATAGTTGGCCATTCCCCTCCACTAGGAAAAAAAAGTAATTTCCCATTCTTCAGTATTTCTGACATAACTTTTTACTCCGGTCTCTGATTAAGATGATTCTTGATGCATTGTAAAGAATTCTTGAATCCCTAACCATTTTATTCACATCAAAAGTCATGAAAAATCCTCTAGCATGGGCTCTATTGGAACGCAAGTTTGGTGTAATAAGTAGTCCTCCTTTAAAATGAAATAGTATATCGGACATAACTTTTTCTCCCGAACCCGGATTGAGCTAACTCTTGCGGCATTGTAAACAGAACTTGAAACCCTAACCAATATATTGAGATCAAAATTGGTGATTCATCTTCTAACAAGTTCGAAATGGTGATCTAAGTTTGGTATAGTTGGCCATTCCCCTCCACTAGGAAAAAAAAGTAATTTCCCATTCTTTAGTATTTCTGACATAACTTTTTACTCCGGTCTCTGATTAAGATGATTCTTGATGCATTGTAAAGAATTCTTGAATCCCTAACCATTTTATTCACATCAAAAGTCATGAAAAATCCTCTAGCATGGGCTCTATTGTAACGCAAGTTTTGTGTAATAAGTAGTCCTCCTTTAAAATGAAATAGTATATCGGACATAACTTTTTCTCCCGAACTCGGATTGAGCTAACTCTTGCGGCATTGTAAAGAGAACTTGAAACCCTAACCAATATATTGAGATCAAAATTGGTGATTCATCTTCTAACAAGTTCGAAATGGTGATGGAAGTTTGGTATAGTTGGCCATTCCCCTCCACTAGGAAAAAAATGTAATTTCCCATTCTTTATTATTTCTGACATAACTTTTTACTCCGGTCTCTGATTAAGATGATTCATGCTGCATTGAAAAGAATTCTTGAATCCCTAACCATTTTATTCACATCAAAACTCATGAAAAATCCTCTAGCATGGGCTCTATTGTAACGCAAGTTTGGTGTAATAAGTAGTCCTCCTTTAAAATGAAATAGTATATCGGACATAACTTTTTCTCCCGAACTCGGATTGAGCTAACTCTTGCGGCATTGTAAAGAGAACTTGAAACCCTAACCAATATATTGAGATCAAAATTGGTGATTCATCTTCTAACAAGTTCGAAATGGTGATGGAAGTTTGGTATAGTTGGCCATTCCCCTCCACTAGGAAAAAAATGTAATTTCCCATTCTTTATTATTTCTGACATAACTTTTTACTTCGGTCTCTGATTAAGATGATTCTTGATGCATTGTAAAGAATTCTTGAATCCCTAACCATTTTATTCACATCAAAAGTCATGAAAAATCCTCTAGCATGGGCTCTATTGTAACGCAAGTTTGGTGTAATAAGTAGTCCTCCTTTAAAATGAAATAGTATATCGGACATAACTTTTTCTCCCGAACCCGGATTGAGCTAACTCTTGCGGCATTGTAAAGAGAACTTGAAACCCTAACCAATATATTGAGATCAAAATTGGTGATTCATCTTCTAACAAGTTCGAAATGGTGATCTAAGTTTGGTATAGTTGGCCATTCCCCTCCACTAGGAAAAAAAAGTAATTTCCCATTCTTTAGTATTTCTGACATAACTTTTTACTCCGGTCTCTGATTAAGACGATTCTTGATGCATTGTAATGAATTCTTGAATCCCTAACCATTTTATTCACATCAAAAGTCATGAAAAATCCTCTAGCATGGGCTCTATTGTAACGCAAGTTTGGTGTAATAAGTAGTCCTCCTTTAAAATGAAATAGTATATCGGACATAACTTTTTCTCCCGAACCCGGATTGAGCTAACTCTTGCGGCATTGTAAAGAGAACTTGAAACCCTAACCAATATATTCAGATCAAAATTGGTGATTCATCTTCTAACAAGTTCGAAATGGTGATCTAAGTTTGGTATAGTTGGCCATTCCCCTCCACTAGGAAAAAAAAGTAATTTCTCATTCTTTAGTATTTCTGACATAACTTTTTACTCCGGTCTCTGATTAAGATGATTCTTGCTGCATTGTAAAGAATTCTTGAATCCCTAACCATTTTATTCACATCAAAAGTCATGAAAAATCCTCTAGCATGGGCTCTATTGTAACGCAAGTTTGGTGTAATAAGTAGTCCTCCTTTAAAATGAAATAGTATATCGGACATAACTTTTTCTCCCAAACTCGGATTGAGCTAACTCTTGCGGCATTGTAAAGAGAACTTGAAACCCTAACCAATATATTGAGATCAAAATTGGTGATTCATCTTCTAACAAGTTCGAAATGGTGATCTAAGTTTGGTATAGTTGGCCATTCCCCTCCACTAGGAAAAAAAAGTAATTTCCTATTCTTTAGTATTTCTGACATAACTTTTTACTCCGGTCTCTGATTAAGATGATTCTTGATGCATTGTAAAGAATTCTTGAATCCCTAACCATTTTATTCACATCAAAACTCATGAAAAATCCTCTAGCATGGGCTCTATTGTAACACAAGTTTGGTGTAATAAGTAGTCCTCCTTTAAAATGAAATAGTATATCGGACATAACTTTTTCTCCCGAACTCGGATTGAGCTAACTCTTGCGGCATTGTAAAGAGAACTTGAAACCCTAACCAATATATTGAGATCAAAATTGGTGATTCATCTTCTAACAAGTTCGAAATGGTGATCTAAGTTTGGTATAGTTGGCCATTCCCCTCCACTAGGAAAAAAAAGTAATTTCCCATTCTTCAGTATTTCTGACATAACTTTTTACTCCGGTCTCTGATTAAGATGATTCTTGATGCATTGTAAAGAATTCTTGAATCCCTAACCATTTTATTCACATCAAAAGTCATGAAAAATCCTCTAGCATGGGCTCTATTGGAACGCAAGTTTGGTGTAATAAGTAGTCCTCCTTTAAAATGAAATAGTATATCGGACATAACTTTTTCTCCCGAACCCGGATTGAGCTAACTCTTGCGGCATTGTAAACAGAACTTGAAACCCTAACCAATATATTGAGATCAAAATTGGTGATTCATCTTCTAACAAGTTCGAAATGGTGATCTAAGTTTGGTATAGTTGGCCATTCCCCTCCACTAGGAAAAAAAAGTAATTTCCCATTCTTTAGTATTTCTGACATAACTTTTTACTCCGGTCTCTGATTAAGATGATTCTTGATGCATTGTAAAGAATTCTTGAATCCCTAACCATTTTATTCACATCAAAAGTCATGAAAAATCCTCTAGCATGGGCTCTATTGTAACGCAAGTTTTGTGTAATAAGTAGTCCTCCTTTAAAATGAAATAGTATATCGGACATAACTTTTTCTCCCGAACTCGGATTGAGCTAACTCTTGCGGCATTGTAAAGAGAACTTGAAACCCTAACCAATATATTGAGATCAAAATTGGTGATTCATCTTCTAACAAGTTCGAAATGGTGATGGAAGTTTGGTATAGTTGGCCATTCCCCTCCACTAGGAAAAAAATGTAATTTCCCATTCTTTATTATTTCTGACATAACTTTTTACTCCGGTCTCTGATTAAGATGATTCATGCTGCATTGAAAAGAATTCTTGAATCCCTAACCATTTTATTCACATCAAAACTCATGAAAAATCCTCTAGCATGGGCTCTATTGTAACGCAAGTTTGGTGTAATAAGTAGTCCTCCTTTAAAATGAAATAGTATATCGGACATAACTTTTTCTCCCGAACTCGGATTGAGCTAACTCTTGCGGCATTGTAAAGAGAACTTGAAACCCTAACCAATATATTGAGATCAAAATTGGTGATTCATCTTCTAACAAGTTCGAAATGGTGATGGAAGTTTGGTATAGTTGGCCATTTCCCTCCACTAGGAAAAAAATGTAATTTCCCATTTTTTTGTATTTCTGACATAACTTTTTACTCCGGTCTCTGATTAAGATGATTCATGCTGCATTGAAAAGAATTCTTGAATCCCTAACCATTTTATTCACATCAAAACTCATGAAAAATCCTCTAGCATGGGCTCTATTGTAACGCAAGTTTGGTGTAATAAGTAGTCCTCCTTTAAAATGAAATAGTATATCGGACAGAACTTTTTCTCCCGAACTCGGATTGAGTTAACTCTTGCGGCATTGTAAAGAGAACATGAAACCATAACCAATATATTGAGATCAAAATTGGTGATTCATCTTCCAATAAGTTGGAAATGGTGATGAAAGTTTGGTATAGTTGGCCATTCCCCTCCACTAGGAAAAAAAAGTAATTTCCCATTCTTTAGTATTTCTGACATAACTTTTTACTCCGGTCTCTGATTAAGATGATTCTTGATGCATTGTAAAGAATTCTTGAATCCCTAACCATTTTATTCACATCAAAAGTCATGAAAAATCCTCTAGCATGGGCTCTATTGTAACGCAAGTTTGGTGTAATAAGTAGTCCTCCTTTAAAATGAAATAGTATATCGGACATAACTTTTTCTCCCGAACTCGGATTGAGCTAACTCTTGCGGCATTGTAAAGAGAACTTGAAACCCTAACCAATATATTCAGATCAAAATTGGTGATTCATCTTCTAACAAGTTCGAAATGGTGATCTAAGTTTGGTATAGTTGGCCATTCCCCTCCACTAGGAAAAAAAAGTAATTTCCCATTCTTTAGTATTTCTACCATAACTTTTTACTCCGGTCTCTGATTAAGATGATTCTTGATGCATTGTAAAGAATTCTTGAATCCCTAACCATTTTATTCACATCAAAAGTCATGAAAAATCCTCTAGCATGGGCTCTATTGTAACGCAAGTTTGGTGTAATAAGTAGTCCTCCATTAAAATGAAATAGTATATCGGACATAACTTTTTCTCCCGAACTCGGATTGAGCTAACTCTTGCGGCATTGTAAAGAGAACTTGAAACCCTAACCAATATATTGAGATCAAAATTGGTGATTCATCTTCTAACAAGTTCGAAATGGTGATCTAAGTTTGGTATAGTTGGCCATTCCCCTCCACTAGGAAAAAAAAGTAATTTCCCATTCTTTAGTATTTCTACCATAACTTTTTACTCCGGTCTCTGATTAAGATGATTCTTGATGCATTGTAAAGAATTCTTGAATCCCTAACCATTTTATTCACATCAAAAGTCATGAAAAATCCTCTAGCATGGGCTCTATTGTAACGCAAGTTTGGTGTAATAAGTAGTCCTCCTTTAAAATGAAATAGTATATCGGACATAACTTTTTCTCCCGAACTCGGATTGAGCTAACTCTTGCGGCATTGTAAAGAGAACTTGAAACCCTAACCAATATATTGAGATCAAAATTGGTGATTCATCTTCTAACAAGTTCGAAATGGTGATGGAAGTTTGGTATAGTTGGCCATTCCCCTCCACTAGGAAAAAAATGTAATTTCCCATTTTTTAGTATTTCTGACATAACTTTTTACTCCGGTCTCTGATTAAGATGATTCATGCTGCATTGAAAAGAATTCTTGAATCCCTAACCATTTTATTCACATCAAAACTCATGAAAAATCCTCTAGCATGGGCTCTATTGTAACGCAAGTTTGGTGTAATAAGTAGTCCTCCTTTAAAATGAAATAGTATATCGGACAGAACTTTTTCTCCCGAACTCGGATTGAGTTAACTCTTGCGGCATTGTAAAGAGAACTTGAAACCATAACCAATATATTGAGATCAAAATTGGTGATTCATCTTCCAATAAGTTCGAAATGGTGATGAAAGTTTGGTATAGTTGGCCATTCCCCTCCACTAGGAAAAAAAAGTAATTTCCCATTCTTTAGTATTTCTGACATAACTTTTTACTCCGGTCTCTGATTAAGATGATTCTTGATGCATTGTAAAGAATTCTTGAATCCCTAACCATTTTATTCACATCAAAAGTCATGAAAAATCCTCTAGCATGGGCTCTATTGTAACGCAAGTTTGGTGTAATAAGTAGTCCTCCTTTAAAATGAAATAGTATATCGGACATAACTTTTTCTCCCGAACTCGGATTGAGCTAACTCTTGCGGCATTGTAAAGAGAACTTGAAACCCTGACCAATATATTGAGATCAAAATTGGTGATTCATCTTCTAACAAGTTCGAAATGGTGATGGAAGTTTGGTATAGTTGGCCATTCCCCTCCACTAGGAAAAAAAAGTAATTTCCCATTCTTTAGTATTTCTGACATAACTTTTTACTCCGGTCTCTGATTAAGATGATTCTTGATGCATTGTAAAGAATTCTTGAATCCCTAACCATTTTATTCACATCAAAAGTCATGAAAAATCCTCTAGCATGGGCTCTATTGTAACGCAAGTTTTGTGTAATAAGTAGTCCTCCTTTAAAATGAAATAGTATATCGGACATAACTTTTTCTCCCGAACTCGGATTGAGCTAACTCTTGCGGCATTGTAAAGAGAACTTGAAACCCTAACCAATATATTGAGATCAAAATTGGATATTCATCTTCTAACAAGTTCGAAATGGTGATGGAAGTTTGGTATAGTTGGCCATTCCCCTCCACTAGGAAAAAAATGTAATTTCCCATTCTTTATTATTTCTGACATAAATTTTTACTCCGGTCTCTGATTAAGATGATTCATGCTGCATTGAAAAGAATTCTTGAATCCCTAACCATTTTATTCACATCAAAACTCATGAAAAATCCTCTAGCATGGGCTCTATTGTAACGCAAGTTTGGTGTAATAAGTAGTCCTCCTTTAAAATGAAATAGTATATCGGACATAACTTTTTCTCCCGAACTCGGATTGAGCTAACTCTTGCGGCATTGTAAAGAGAACTTGAAACCCTAACCAATATATTGAGATCAAAATTGGTGATTCATCTTCTAACAAGTTCGAAATGGTGATGGAAATTTGGTATAGTTGGCCATTCCCCTCCACTAGGAAAAAAATGTAATTTCCCATTTTTTTGTATTTCTGACATAACTTTTTACTCCGGTCTCTGATTAAGATGATTCATGCTGCAATGAAAAGAATTCTTGAATCCCTAACCATTTTATTCACATCAAAACTCATGAAAAATCCTCTAGCATGGGCTCTATTGTAACGCAAGTTTGGTGTAATAAGTAGTCCTCCTTTAAAATGAAATAGTATATCGGACAGAACTTTTTCTCCCGAACTCGGATTGAGTTAACTCTTGCGGCATTGTAAAGAGAACATGAAACCATAACCAATATATTGAGATCAAAATTGGTGATTCATCTTCCAATAAGTTCGAAATGGTGATGAAAGTTTGGTATAGTTGGCCATTCCCCTCCACTAGGAAAAAAAAGTAATTTCCCATTCTTTAGTATTTCTGACATAACTTTTTACTCCGGTCTCTGATTAAGATGATTCTTGATGCATTGTAAAGAATTCTTGAATCCCTAACCATTTTATTCACATCAAAAGTCATGAAAAATCCTCTAGCATGGGCTCTATTGTAACGCAAGTTTGGTGTAATAAGTAGTCCTCCTTTAAAATGAAATAGTATATCGGACATAACTTTTTCTCCCGAACTCGGATTGAGCTAACTCTTGCGGCATTGTAAAGAGAACTTGAAACCCTAACCAATATATTGAGATCAAAATTGGTGATTCATCTTCTAACAAGTTCGAAATGGTGATGGAAGTTTGGTATAGTTGGCCATTCCCCTCCACTAGGAAAAAAAAGTAATTTCCCATTCTTTAGTATTTCTGACATAACTTTTTACTCCGGTCTCTGATTAAGATGATTCTTGATGCATTGTAAAGAATTCTTGAATCCCTAACCATTTTATTCACATCAAAAGTCATGAAAAATCCTCTAGCATGGGCTCTATTGTAACGCAAGTTTTGTGTAATAAGTAGTCCTCCTTTAAAATGAAATAGTATATCGGACATAACTTTTTCTCCCGAACTCGGATTGAGCTAACTCTTGCGGCATTGTAAAGAGAACTTGAAACCCTAACCAATATATTGAGATCAAAATTGGTGATTCATCTTCTAACAAGTTCGAAATGGTGATGGAAGTTTGGTATAGTTGGCCATTCCCCTCCACTAGGAAAAAAATGTAATTTCCCATTCTTTATTATTTCTGACATAAATTTTTACTCCGGTCTCTGATTAAGATGATTCATGCTGCATTGAAAAGAATTCTTGAATCCCTAACCATTTTATTCACATCAAAACTCATGAAAAATCCTCTAGCATGGGCTCTATTGTAACGCAAGTTTGGTGTAATAAGTAGTCCTCCTTTAAAATGAAATAGTATATCGGACATAACTTTTTCTCCCGAACTCGGATTGAGCTAACTCTTGCGGCATTGTAAAGAGAACTTGAAACCCTAACCAATATATTGAGATCAAAATTGGTGATTCATCTTCTAACAAGTTCGAAATGGTGATGGAAGTTTGGTATAGTTGGCCATTCCCCTCCACTAGGAAAAAAATGTAATTTCCCATTTTTTTGTATTTCTGACATAACTTTTTACTCCGGTCTCTGATTAAGATGATTCATGCTGCAATGAAAAGAATTCTTGAATCCCTAACCATTTTATTCACATCAAAACTCATGAAAAATCCTCTAGCATGGGCTCTATTGTAACGCAAGTTTGGTGTAATAAGTAGTCCTCCTTTAAAATGAAATAGTATATCGGACAGAACTTTTTCTCCCGAACTCGGATTGAGTTAACTCTTGCGGCATTGTAAAGAGAACATGAAACCATAACCAATATATTGAGATCAAAATTGGTGATTCATCTTCCAATAAGTTCGAAATGGTGATGAAAGTTTGGTATAGTTGGCCATTCCCCTCCACTAGGAAAAAAAAGTAATTTCCCATTCTTTAGTATTTCTGACATAACTTTTTACTCCGGTCTCTGATTAAGATGATTCTTGATGCATTGTAAAGAATTCTTGAATCCCTAACCATTTTATTCACATCAAAAGTCATGAAAAATCCTCTAGCATGGGCTCTATTGTAACGCAAGTTTGGTGTAATAAGTAGTCCTCCTTTAAAATGAAATAGTATATCGGACATAACTTTTTCTCCCGAACTCGGATTGAGCTAACTCTTGCGGCATTGTAAAGAGAACTTGAAACCCTAACCAATATATTGAGATCAAAATTGGTGATTCATCTTCTAACAAGTTCGAAATGGTGATGGAAGTTTGGTATAGTTGGCCATTCCCCTCCACTAGGAAAAAAATGTAATTTCCCATTTTTTAGTATTTCTGACATAACTTTTTACTCCGGTCTCTGATTAAGATGATTCATGCTGCATTGAAAAGAATTCTTGAATCCCTAACCATTTTATTCACATCAAAACTCATGAAAAATCCTCTAGCATGGGCTCTATTGTAACGCAAGTTTGGTGTAATAAGTAGTCCTCCTTTAAAATGAAATAGTATATCGGACATAACTTTTTCTCCCGAACTCGGATTGAGCTAACTCTTGCGGCATTGTAAAGAGAACTTGAAACCCTAACCAATATATTGAGATCAAAATTGGTGATTCATCTTCTAACAAGTTCGAAATGGTGATGGAAGTTTGGTATAGTTGGCCATTCCCCTCCACTAGGAAAAAAATGTAATTTCCCATTTTTTTGTATTTCTGACATAACTTTTTACTCCGGTCTCTGATTAAGATGATTCATGCTGCAATGAAAAGAATTCTTGAATCCCTAACCATTTTATTCACATCAAAACTCATGAAAAATCCTCTAGCATGGGCTCTATTGTAACGCAAGTTTGGTGTAATAAGTAGTCCTCCTTTAAAATGAAATAGTATATCGGACAGAACTTTTTCTCCCGAACTCGGATTGAGTTAACTCTTGCGGCATTGTAAAGAGAACATGAAACCATAACCAATATATTGAGATCAAAATTGGTGATTCATCTTCCAATAAGTTCGAAATGGTGATGAAAGTTTGGTATAGTTGGCCATTCCCCTCCACTAGGAAAAAAAAGTAATTTCCCATTCTTTAGTATTTCTGACATAACTTTTTACTCCGGTCTCTGATTAAGATGATTCTTGATGCATTGTAAAGAATTCTTGAATCCCTAACCATTTTATTCACATCAAAAGTCATGAAAAATCCTCTAGCATGGGCTCTATTGTAACGCAAGTTTGGTGTAATAAGTAGTCCTCCTTTAAAATGAAATAGTATATCGGACATAACTTTTTCTCCCGAACTCGGATTGAGCTAACTCTTGCGGCATTGTAAAGAGAACTTGAAACCCTAACCAATATATTGAGATCAAAATTGGTGATTCATCTTCTAACAAGTTCGAAATGGTGATGGAAGTTTGGTATAGTTGGCCATTCCCCTCCACTAGGAAAAAAATGTAATTTCCCATTTTTTAGTATTTCTGACATAACTTTTTACTCCGGTCTCTGATTAAGATGATTCATGCTGCATTGAAAAGAATTCTTGAATCCCTAACCATTTTATTCACATCAAAACTCATGAAAAATCCTCTAGCATGGGCTCTATTGTAACGCAAGTTTGGTGTAATAAGTAGTCCTCCTTTAAAATGAAATAGTATATCGGACAGAACTTTTTCTCCCGAACTCGGATTGAGTTAACTCTTGCGGCATTGTAAAGAGAACTTGAAACCATAACCAATATATTGAGATCAAAATTGGTGATTCATCTTCCAATAAGTTCGAAATGGTGATGAAAGTTTGGTATAGTTGGCCATTCCCCTCCACTAGGAAAAAAAAGTAATTTCCCATTCTTTAGTATTTCTGACATAACTTTTTACTCCGGTCTCTGATTAAGATGATTCTTGATGCATTGTAAAGAATTCTTGAATCCCTAACCATTTTATTCACATCAAAAGTCATGAAAAATCCTCTAGCATGGGCTCTATTGTAACGCAAGTTTGGTGTAATAAGTAGTCCTCCTTTAAAATGAAATAGTATATCGGACATAACTTTTTCTCCCGAACTCGGATTGAGCTAACTCTTGCGGCATTGTAAAGAGAACTTGAAACCCTGACCAATATATTGAGATCAAAATTGGTGATTCATCTTCTAACAAGTTCGAAATGGTGATGGAAGTTTGGTATAGTTGGCCATTCCCCTCCACTAGGAAAAAAAAGTAATTTCCCATTCTTTAGTATTTCTGACATAACTTTTTACTCCGGTCTCTGATTAAGATGATTCTTGATGCATTGTAAAGAATTCTTGAATCCCTAACCATTTTATTCACATCAAAAGTCATGAAAAATCCTCTAGCATGGGCTCTATTGTAACGCAAGTTTTGTGTAATAAGTAGTCCTCCTTTAAAATGAAATAGTATATCGGACATAACTTTTTCTCCCGAACTCGGATTGAGCTAACTCTTGCGGCATTGTAAAGAGAACTTGAAACCCTAACCAATATATTGAGATCAAAATTGGTGATTCATCTTCTAACAAGTTCGAAATGGTGATGGAAGTTTGGTATAGTTGGCCATTCCCCTCCACTAGGAAAAAAATGTAATTTCCCATTCTTTATTATTTCTGACATAAATTTTTACTCCGGTCTCTGATTAAGATGATTCATGCTGCATTGAAAAGAATTCTTGAATCCCTAACCATTTTATTCACATCAAAACTCATGAAAAATCCTCTAGCATGGGCTCTATTGTAACGCAAGTTTGGTGTAATAAGTAGTCCTCCTTTAAAATGAAATAGTATATCGGACATAACTTTTTCTCCCGAACTCGGATTGAGCTAACTCTTGCGGCATTGTAAAGAGAACTTGAAACCCTAACCAATATATTGAGATCAAAATTGGTGATTCATCTTCTAACAAGTTCGAAATGGTGATGGAAATTTGGTATAGTTGGCCATTCCCCTCCACTAGGAAAAAAATGTAATTTCCCATTTTTTTGTATTTCTGACATAACTTTTTACTCCGGTCTCTGATTAAGATGATTCATGCTGCAATGAAAAGAATTCTTGAATCCCTAACCATTTTATTCACATCAAAACTCATGAAAAATCCTCTAGCATGGGCTCTATTGTAACGCAAGTTTGGTGTAATAAGTAGTCCTCCTTTAAAATGAAATAGTATATCGGACAGAACTTTTTCTCCCGAACTCGGATTGAGTTAACTCTTGCGGCATTGTAAAGAGAACATGAAACCATAACCAATATATTGAGATCAAAATTGGTGATTCATCTTCCAATAAGTTCGAAATGGTGATGAAAGTTTGGTATAGTTGGCCATTCCCCTCCACTAGGAAAAAAAAGTAATTTCCCATTCTTTAGTATTTCTGACATAACTTTTTACTCCGGTCTCTGATTAAGATGATTCTTGATGCATTGTAAAGAATTCTTGAATCCCTAACCATTTTATTCACATCAAAAGTCATGAAAAATCCTCTAGCATGGGCTCTATTGTAACGCAAGTTTGGTGTAATAAGTAGTCCTCCTTTAAAATGAAATAGTATATCGGACATAACTTTTTCTCCCGAACTCGGATTGAGCTAACTCTTGCGGCATTGTAAAGAGAACTTGAAACCCTAACCAATATATTGAGATCAAAATTGGTGATTCATCTTCTAACAAGTTCGAAATGGTGATGGAAGTTTGGTATAGTTGGCCATTCCCCTCCACTAGGAAAAAAAAGTAATTTCCCATTCTTTAGTATTTCTGACATAACTTTTTACTCCGGTCTCTGATTAAGATGATTCTTGATGCATTGTAAAGAATTCTTGAATCCCTAACCATTTTATTCACATCAAAAGTCATGAAAAATCCTCTAGCATGGGCTCTATTGTAACGCAAGTTTTGTGTAATAAGTAGTCCTCCTTTAAAATGAAATAGTATATCGGACATAACTTTTTCTCCCGAACTCGGATTGAGCTAACTCTTGCGGCATTGTAAAGAGAACTTGAAACCCTAACCAATATATTGAGATCAAAATTGGTGATTCATCTTCTAACAAGTTCGAAATGGTGATGGAAGTTTGGTATAGTTGGCCATTCCCCTCCACTAGGAAAAAAATGTAATTTCCCATTCTTTATTATTTCTGACATAAATTTTTACTCCGGTCTCTGATTAAGATGATTCATGCTGCATTGAAAAGAATTCTTGAATCCCTAACCATTTTATTCACATCAAAACTCATGAAAAATCCTCTAGCATGGGCTCTATTGTAACGCAAGTTTGGTGTAATAAGTAGTCCTCCTTTAAAATGAAATAGTATATCGGACATAACTTTTTCTCCCGAACTCGGATTGAGCTAACTCTTGCGGCATTGTAAAGAGAACTTGAAACCCTAACCAATATATTGAGATCAAAATTGGTGATTCATCTTCTAACAAGTTCGAAATGGTGATGGAAGTTTGGTATAGTTGGCCATTCCCCTCCACTAGGAAAAAAATGTAATTTCCCATTTTTTTGTATTTCTGACATAACTTTTTACTCCGGTCTCTGATTAAGATGATTCATGCTGCAATGAAAAGAATTCTTGAATCCCTAACCATTTTATTCACATCAAAACTCATGAAAAATCCTCTAGCATGGGCTCTATTGTAACGCAAGTTTGGTGTAATAAGTAGTCCTCCTTTAAAATGAAATAGTATATCGGACAGAACTTTTTCTCCCGAACTCGGATTGAGTTAACTCTTGCGGCATTGTAAAGAGAACATGAAACCATAACCAATATATTGAGATCAAAATTGGTGATTCATCTTCCAATAAGTTCGAAATGGTGATGAAAGTTTGGTATAGTTGGCCATTCCCCTCCACTAGGAAAAAAAAGTAATTTCCCATTCTTTAGTATTTCTGACATAACTTTTTACTCCGGTCTCTGATTAAGATGATTCTTGATGCATTGTAAAGAATTCTTGAATCCCTAACCATTTTATTCACATCAAAAGTCATGAAAAATCCTCTAGCATGGGCTCTATTGTAACGCAAGTTTGGTGTAATAAGTAGTCCTCCTTTAAAATGAAATAGTATATCGGACATAACTTTTTCTCCCGAACTCGGATTGAGCTAACTCTTGCGGCATTGTAAAGAGAACTTGAAACCCTAACCAATATATTGAGATCAAAATTGGTGATTCATCTTCTAACAAGTTCGAAATGGTGATGGAAGTTTGGTATAGTTGGCCATTCCCCCCCACTAGGAAAAAAAAGTAATTTCCCATTCTTTAGTATTTCTGACATAACTTTTTACTCCGGTCTCTGATTAAGATGATTCTTGATGCATTGTAAAGAATTCTTGAATCCCTAACCATTTTATTCACATCAAAAGTCATGAAAAATCCTCTAGCATGGGCTCTATTGTAACGCAAGTTTTGTGTAATAAGTAGTCCTCCTTTAAAATTAAATAGTATATCGGACATAACTTTTTCTCCCGAACTCGGATTGAGCTAACTCTTGCGGCATTGTAAAGAGAACTTGAAACCCTAACCAATATATTGAGATCAAAATTGGTGATTCATCTTCTAACAAGTTCGAAATGGTGATGGAAGTTTGGTATAGTTGGCCATTCCCCTCCACTAGGAAAAAAATGTAATTTCCCATTCTTTATTATTTCTGACATAAATTTTTACTCCGGTCTCTGATTAAGATGATTCATGCTGCATTGAAAAGAATTCTTGAATCCCTAACCATTTTATTCACATCAAAACTCATGAAAAATCCTCTAGCATGGGCTCTATTGTAACGCAAGTTTGGTGTAATAAGTAGTCCTCCTTTAAAATGAAATAGTATATCGGACATAACTTTTTCTCCCGAACTCGGATTGAGCTAACTCTTGCGGCATTGTAAAGAGAACTTGAAACCCTAACCAATATATTGAGATCAAAATTGGTGATTCATCTTCTAACAAGTTCGAAATGGTGATGGAAGTTTGGTATAGTTGGCCATTCCCCTCCACTAGGAAAAAAATGTAATTTCCCATTTTTTTGTATTTCTGACATAACTTTTTACTCCGGTCTCTGATTAAGATGATTCATGCTGCAATGAAAAGAATTCTTGAATCCCTAACCATTTTATTCACATCAAAACTCATGAAAAATCCTCTAGCATGGGCTCTATTGTAACGCAAGTTTGGTGTAATAAGTAGTCCTCCTTTAAAATGAAATAGTATATCGGACAGAACTTTTTCTCCCGAACTCGGATTGAGTTAACTCTTGCGGCATTGTAAAGAGAACATGAAACCATAACCAATATATTGAGATCAAAATTGGTGATTCATCTTCCAATAAGTTCGAAATGGTGATGAAAGTTTGGTATAGTTGGCCATTCCCCTCCACTAGGAAAAAAAAGTAATTTCCCATTCTTTAGTATTTCTGACATAACTTTTTACTCCGGTCTCTGATTAAGATGATTCTTGATGCATTGTAAAGAATTCTTGAATCCCTAACCATTTTATTCACATCAAAAGTCATGAAAAATCCTCTAGCATGGGCTCTATTGTAACGCAAGTTTGGTGTAATAAGTAGTCCTCCTTTAAAATGAAATAGTATATCGGACATAACTTTTTCTCCCGAACTCGGATTGAGCTAACTCTTGCGGCATTGTAAAGAGAACTTGAAACCCTAACCAATATATTGAGATCAAAATTGGTGATTCATCTTCTAACAAGTTCGAAATGGTGATCTAAGTTTGGTATAGTTGGCCATTCCCCTCCACTAGGAAAAAAAAGTAATTTCCCATTCTTTAGTATTTCTACCATAACTTTTTACTCCGGTCTCTGATTAAGATGATTCTTGATGCATTGTAAAGAATTCTTGAATCCCTAACCATTTTATTCACATCAAAAGTCATGAAAAATCCTCTAGCATGGGCTCTATTGTAACGCAAGTTTGGTGTAATAAGTAGTCCTCCTTTAAAATGAAATAGTATATCGGACATAACTTTTTCTCCCGAACTCGGATTGAGCTAACTCTTGCGGCATTGTAAAGAGAACTTGAAACCCTAACCAATATATTGAGATCAAAATTGGTGATTCATCTTCTAACAAGTTCGAAATGGTGATGGAAGTTTGGTATAGTTGGCCATTCCCCTCCACTAGGAAAAAAATGTAATTTCCCATTTTTTAGTATTTCTGACATAACTTTTTACTCCGGTCTCTGATTAAGATGATTCATGCTGCATTGAAAAGAATTCTTGAATCCCTAACCATTTTATTCACATCAAAACTCATGAAAAATCCTCTAGCATGGGCTCTATTGTAACGCAAGTTTGGTGTAATAAGTAGTCCTCCTTTAAAATGAAATAGTATATCGGACAGAACTTTTTCTCCCGAACTCGGATTGAGTTAACTCTTGCGGCATTGTAAAGAGAACTTGAAACCATAACCAATATATTGAGATCAAAATTGGTGATTCATCTTCCAATAAGTTCGAAATGGTGATGAAAGTTTGGTATAGTTGGCCATTCCCCTCCACTAGGAAAAAAAAGTAATTTCCCATTCTTTAGTATTTCTGACATAACTTTTTACTCCGGTCTCTGATTAAGATGATTCTTGATGCATTGTAAAGAATTCTTGAATCCCTAACCATTTTATTCACATCAAAAGTCATGAAAAATCCTCTAGCATGGGCTCTATTGTAACGCAAGTTTGGTGTAATAAGTAGTCCTCCTTTAAAATGAAATAGTATATCGGACATAACTTTTTCTCCCGAACTCGGATTGAGCTAACTCTTGCGGCATTGTAAAGAGAACTTGAAACCCTAACCAATATATTGAGATCAAAATTGGTGATTCATCTTCTAACAAGTTCGAAATGGTGATGGAAGTTTGGTATAGTTGGCCATTCCCCTCCACTAGGAAAAAAAAGTAATTTCCCATTCTTTAGTATTTCTGACATAACTTTTTACTCCGGTCTCTGATTAAGATGATTCTTGATGCATTGTAAAGAATTCTTGAATCCCTAACCATTTTATTCACATCAAAAGTCATGAAAAATCCTCTAGCATGGGCTCTATTGTAACGCAAGTTTTGTGTAATAAGTAGTCCTCCTTTAAAATGAAATAGTATATCGGACATAACTTTTTCTCCCGAACTCGGATTGAGCTAACTCTTGCGGCATTGTAAAGAGAACTTGAAACCCTAACCAATATATTGAGATCAAAATTGGTGATTCATCTTCTAACAAGTTCGAAATGGTGATGGAAGTTTGGTATAGTTGGCCATTCCCCTCCACTAGGAAAAAAATGTAATTTCCCATTCTTTATTATTTCTGACATAAATTTTTACTCCGGTCTCTGATTAAGATGATTCATGCTGCATTGAAAAGAATTCTTGAATCCCTAACCATTTTATTCACATCAAAACTCATGAAAAATCCTCTAGCATGGGCTCTATTGTAACGCAAGTTTGGTGTAATAAGTAGTCCTCCTTTAAAATGAAATAGTATATCGGACATAACTTTTTCTCCCGAACTCGGATTGAGCTAACTCTTGCGGCATTGTAAAGAGAACTTGAAACCCTAACCAATATATTGAGATCAAAATTGGTGATTCATCTTCTAACAAGTTCGAAATGGTGATGGAAGTTTGGTATAGTTGGCCATTCCCCTCCACTAGGAAAAAAATGTAATTTCCCATTTTTTTGTATTTCTGACATAACTTTTTACTCCGGTCTCTGATTAAGATGATTCATGCTGCAATGAAAAGAATTCTTGAATCCCTAACCATTTTATTCACATCAAAACTCATGAAAAATCCTCTAGCATGGGCTCTATTGTAACGCAAGTTTGGTGTAATAAGTAGTCCTCCTTTAAAATGAAATAGTATATCGGACAGAACTTTTTCTCCCGAACTCGGATTGAGTTAACTCTTGCGGCATTGTAAAGAGAACATGAAACCATAACCAATATATTGAGATCAAAATTGGTGATTCATCTTCCAATAAGTTCGAAATGGTGATGAAAGTTTGGTATAGTTGGCCATTCCCCTCCACTAGGAAAAAAAAGTAATTTCCCATTCTTTAGTATTTCTGACATAACTTTTTACTCCGGTCTCTGATTAAGATGATTCTTGATGCATTGTAAAGAATTCTTGAATCCCTAACCATTTTATTCACATCAAAAGTCATGAAAAATCCTCTAGCATGGGCTCTATTGTAACGCAAGTTTGGTGTAATAAGTAGTCCTCCTTTAAAATGAAATAGTATATCGGACATAACTTTTTCTCCCGAACTCGGATTGAGCTAACTCTTGCGGCATTGTAAAGAGAACTTGAAACCCTAACCAATATATTGAGATCAAAATTGGTGATTCATCTTCTAACAAGTTCGAAATGGTGATCTAAGTTTGGTATAGTTGGCCATTCCCCTCCACTAGGAAAAAAAAGTAATTTCCCATTCTTTAGTATTTCTACCATAACTTTTTACTCCGGTCTCTGATTAAGATGATTCTTGATACATTGTAAAGAATTCTTGAATCCCTAACCATTTTATTCACATCAAAAGTCATGAAAAATCCTCTAGCATGGGCTCTATTGTAACGCAAGTTTGGTGTAATAAGTAGTCCTCCTTTAAAATGAAATAGTATATCGGACATAACTTTTTCTCCCGAACTCGGATTGAGCTAACTCTTGCGGCATTGTAAAGAGAACTTGAAACCCTAACCAATATATTGTGATCAAAATTGGTGATTCATCTTCTAACAAGTTCGAAATGGTGATGGAAGTTTGGTATAGTTGGCCATTCCCCTCCACTAGGAAAAAAATGTAATTTCCCATTTTTTAGTATTTCTGACATAACTTTTTACTCCGGTCTCTGATTAAGATGATTCATGCTGCATTGAAAAGAATTCTTGAATCCCTAACCATTTTATTCACATCAAAACTCATGAAAAATCCTCTAGCATGGGCTCTATTGTAACGCAAGTTTGGTGTAATAAGTAGTCCTCCTTTAAAATGAAATAGTATATCGGACAGAACTTTTCTCCCGAACTCGGATTGAGTTAACTCTTGCGGCATTGTAAAGAGAACTTGAAACCATAACCAATATATTGAGATCAAAATTGGTGATTCATCTTCCAATAAGTTCGAAATGGTGATGAAAGTTTGGTATAGTTGGCCATTCCCCTCCACTAGGAAAAAAAAGTAATTTCCCATTCTTTAGTATTTCTGACATAACTTTTTACTCCGGTCTCTGATTAAGATGATTCTTGATGCATTGTAAAGAATTCTTGAATCCCTAACCATTTTATTCACATCAAAAGTCATGAAAAATCCTCTAGCATGGGCTCTATTGTAACGCAAGTTTGGTGTAATAAGTAGTCCTCCTTTAAAATGAAATAGTATATCGGACATAACTTTTTCTCCCGAACTCGGATTGAGCTAACTCTTGCGGCATTGTAAAGAGAACTTGAAACCCTAACCAATATATTCAGATCAAAATTGGTGATTCATCTTCTAACAAGTTCGAAATGGTGATGGAAGTTTGGTATAGTTGGCCATTCCCCTCCACTAGGAAAAAAAAGTAATTTCCCATTCTTTAGTATTTCTGACATAACTTTTTACTCCGGTCTCTGATTAAGATGATTCTTGATGCATTGTAAAGAATTCTTGAATCCCTAACCATTTTATTCACATCAAAAGTCATGAAAAATCCTCTAGCATGGGCTCTATTGTAACGCAAGTTTTGTGTAATAAGTAGTCCTCCTTTAAAATGAAATAGTATATCGGGCATAACTTTTTCTCCCGAACTCGGATTGAGCTAACTCTTGCGGCATTGTAAAGAGAACTTGAAACCCTAACCAATATATTGAGATCAAAATTGGTGATTCATCTTCTAACAAGTTCGAAATGGTGATGGAAGTTTGGTATAGTTGGCCATTCCCCTCCACTAGGAAAAAAATGTAATTTCCCATTCTTTATTATTTCTGACATAACTTTTTACTCCGGTCTCTGATTAAGATGATTCATGCTGCATTGAAAAGAATTCTTGAATCCCTAACCATTTTATTCACATCAAAACTCATGAAAAATCCTCTAGCATGGGCTCTATTGTAACGCAAGTTTGGTGTAATAAGTAGTCCTCCTTTAAAATGAAATAGTATATCGGACATAACTTTTTCTCCCGAACTCGGATTGAGCTAACTCTTGCGGCATTGTAAAGAGAACTTGAAACCCTAACCAATATATTGAGATCAAAATTGGTGATTCATCTTCTAACAAGTTCGAAATGGTGATGGAAGTTTGGTATAGTTGGCCATTCCCCTCCACTAGGAAAAAAATGTAATTTCCCATTTTTTTGTATTTCTGACATAACTTTTTACTCCGGTCTCTGATTAAGATGATTCATGCTGCAATGAAAAGAATTCTTGAATCCCTAACCATTTTATTCACATCAAAACTCATGAAAAATCCTCTAGCATGGGCTCTATTGTAACGCAAGTTTGGTGTAATAAGTAGTCCTCCTTTAAAATGAAATAGTATATCGGACAGAACTTTTTCTCCCGAACTCGGATTGAGTTAACTCTTGCGGCATTGTAAAGAGAACATGAAACCATAACCAATATATTGAGATCAAAATTGGTGATTCATCTTCCAATAAGTTCGAAATGGTGATGAAAGTTTGGTATAGTTGGCCATTCCCCTCCACTAGGAAAAAAAAGTAATTTCCCATTCTTTAGTATTTCTGACATAACTTTTTACTCCGGTCTCTGATTAAGATGATTCTTGATGCATTGTAAAGAATTCTTGAATCCCTAACCATTTTATTCACATCAAAAGTCATGAAAAATCCTCTAGCATGGGCTCTATTGTAACGCAAGTTTGGTGTAATAAGTAGTCCTCCTTTAAAATGAAATAGTATATCGGACATAACTTTTTCTCCCGAACTCGGATTGAGCTAACTCTTGCGGCATTGTAAAGAGAACTTGAAACCCTAACCAATATATTGAGATCAAAATTGGTGATTCATCTTCTAACAAGTTCGAAATGGTGATCTAAGTTTGGTATAGTTGGCCATTCCCCTCCACTAGGAAAAAAAAGTAATTTCCCATTCTTTAGTATTTCTACCATAACTTTTTACTCCGGTCTCTGATTAAGATGATTCTTGATGCATTGTAAAGAATTCTTGAATCCCTAACCATTTTATTCACATCAAAAGTCATGAAAAATCCTCTAGCATGGGCTCTATTGTAACGCAAGTTTGGTGTAATAAGTAGTCCTCCTTTAAAATGAAATAGTATATCGGACATAACTTTTTCTCCCGAACTCGGATTGAGCTAACTCTTGCGGCATTGTAAAGAGAACTTGAAACCCTAACCAATATATTGTGATCAAAATTGGTGAGTCATCTTCTAACAAGTTCGAAATGGTGATGGAAGTTTGGTATAGTTGGCCATTCCCCTCCACTAGGAAAAAAATGTAATTTCCCATTTTTTAGTATTTCTGACATAACTTTTTACTCCGGTCTCTGATTAAGATGATTCATGCTGCATTGAAAAGAATTCTTGAATCCCTAACCATTTTATTCACATCAAAACTCATGAAAAATCCTCTAGCATGGGCTCTATTGTAACGCAAGTTTGGTGTAATAAGTAGTCCTCCTTTAAAATGAAATAGTATATCGGACAGAACTTTTTCTCCCGAACTCGGATTGAGTTAACTCTTGCGGCATTGTAAAGAGAACTTGAAACCATAACCAATATATTGAGATCAAAATTGGTGATTCATCTTCCAATAAGTTCGAAATGGTGATGAAAGTTTGGTATAGTTGGTCATTCCCCTCCACTAGGAAAAAAATGTAATTTCCCATTCTTTAGTATTTCTGACATAACTTTTTACTCCGGTCTCTGATTAAGATGATTCTTGATGCATTGTAAAGAATTCTTGAATCCCTAACCATTTTATTCACATCAAAAGTCATGAAAAATCCTCTAGCATGGGCTCTATTGTAACGCAAGTTTGGTGTAATAAGTAGTCCTCCTTTAAAATGAAATAGTATATCGGACATAACTTTTTCTCCCGAACTCGGATTGAGCTAACTCTTGCGGCATTGTAAAGAGAACTTGAAACCCTAACCAATATATTGAGATCAAAATTGGTGATTCATCTTCTAACAAGTTCGAAATGGTGATCTAAGTTTGGTATAGTTGGCCATTCCCCTCCACTAGGAAAAAAAAGTAATTTCCCATTCTTTAGTATTTCTGACATAACTTTTTACTCCGGTCTCTGATTAAGATGATTCTTGATGCATTGTAAAGAATTCTTGAATCCCTAACCATTTTATTCACATCAAAAGTCATGAAAAATCCTCTAGCATGGGCTCTATTGTAACGCAAGTTTGGTGTAATAAGTAGTCCTCCTTTAAAATGAAATAGTATATCGGACATAACTTTTTCTCCCGAACCCGGATTGAGCTAACTCTTGCGGCATTGTAAAGAGAACTTGAAACCCTAACCAATATATTGAGATCAAAATTGGTGATTCATCTTCTAACAAGTTCGAAATGGTGATGGAAGTTTGGTATAGTTGGCCATTCCCCTCCACTAGGAAAAAAATGTAATTTCCCATTCTTTAGTATTTCTGACATAACTTTTTACTCCGGTCTCTGATTAAGATGATTCATGCTGCATTGAAAAGAATTCTTGAATCCCTAACCATTTTATTCACATCAAAACTCATGAAAAATCCTCTAGCATGGGCTCTATTGTAACGCAAGTTTGGTGTAATAAGTAGTCCTCCTTTAAAATGAAATAGTATATCGGACATAACTTTTTCTCCCGAACTCGGATTGAGCTAACTCTTGCGGCATTGTAAAGAGAACTTGAAACCCTAACCAATATATTGAGATCAAAATTGGTGATTCATCTTCTAACAAGTTCGAAATGGTGATGGAAGTTTGGTATAGTTGGCCATTCCCCTCCACTAGGAAAAAAATGTAATTTCCCATTTTTTTGTATTTCTGACATAACTTTTTACTCCGGTCTCTGATTAAGATGATTCATGCTGCATTGAAAAGAATTCTTGAATCCCTAACCATTTTATTCACATCAAAACTCATGAAAAATCCTCTAGCATGGGCTCTATTGTAACGCAAGTTTGGTGTAATAAGTAGTCCTCCTTTAAAATGAAATAGTATATCGGACATAACTTTTTCTCCCGAACTCGGATTGAGTTAACTCTTGCGGCATTGTAAAGAGAACTTGAAACCATAACCAATATATTGAGATCAAAATTGGTGATTCATCTTCCAATAAGTTCGAAATGGTGATGAAAGTTTGGTATAGTTGGCCATTCCCCTCCACTAGGAAAAAAAGGTAATTTCTCATTCTTTAGTATTTCTGACATAACTTTTTACTCCGGTCTCTGATTAAGATGATTCTTGATGCATTGTAAAGAATTCTTGAATCCCTAACCATTTTATTCACATCAAAAGTCATGAAAAATCCTCTAGCATGGGCTCTATTGTAACGCAAGTTTGGTGTAATAAGTAGTCCTCCTTTAAAATGAAATAGTATATCGGACATAACTTTTTCTCCCGAACTCGGATTGAGCTAACTCTTGCGGCATTGTAAAGAGAACTTAAAACCCTAACCAATATATTGAGATCAAAATTGGTGATTCATCTTCTAACAAGTTCGAAATGGTGATCTAAGTTTGGTATAGTTGGCCATTCCCCTCCACTAGGAAAAAAAAGTAATTTCCCATTCTTTAGTATTTCTGACATAACTTTTTACTCCGGTCTCTGATTAAGATGATTCTTGATGCATTGTAAAGAATTCTTGAATCCCTAACCATTTTATTCACATCAAAAGTCATGAAAAATCCTCTAGCATGGGCTCTATTGTAACGCAAGTTTGGTGTAATAAGTAGTCCTCCTTTAAAATGAAATAGTATATCGGACATAACTTTTTCTCCCGAACCCGGATTGAGCTAACTCTTGCGGCATTGTAAAGAGAACTTGAAACCCTAACCAATATATTGAGATCAAAATTGGTGATTCATCTTCTAACAAGTTCGAAATGGTGATGGAAGTTTGGTATAGTTGGCCATTCCCCTCCACTAGGAAAAAAATGTAATTTCCCATTCTTTAGTATTTCTGACATAACTTTTTACTCCGGTCTCTGATTAAGATGATTCATGCTGCATTGAAAAGAATTCTTGAATCCCTAACCATTTTATTCACATCAAAACTCATGAAAAATCCTCTAGCATGGGCTCTATTGTAACGCAAGTTTGGTGTAATAAGTAGTCCTCCTTTAAAATGAAATAGTATATCGGACATAACTTTTTCTCCCGAACTCGGATTGAGCTAACTCTTGCGGCATTGTAAAGAGAACTTGAAACCCTAACCAATATATTGAGATCAAAATTGGTGATTCATCTTCTAACAAGTTCGAAATGGTGATGGAAGTTTGGTATAGTTGGCCATTCCCCTCCACTAGGAAAAAAATGTAATTTCCCATTTTTTTGTATTTCTGACATAACTTTTTACTCCGGTCTCTGATTAAGATGATTCATGCTGCATTGAAAAGAATTCTTGAATCCCTAACCATTTTATTCACATCAAAACTCATGAAAAATCCTCTAGCATGGGCTCTATTGTAACGCAAGTTTGGTGTAATAAGTAGTCCTCCTTTAAAATGAAATAGTATATCGGACATAACTTTTTCTCCCGAACTCGGATTGAGTTAACTCTTGCGGCATTGTAAAGAGAACTTGAAACCATAACCAATATATTGAGATCAAAATTGGTGATTCATCTTCCAATAAGTTCGAAATGGTGATGAAAGTTTGGTATAGTTGGCCATTCCCCTCCACTAGGAAAAAAAGGTAATTTCTCATTCTTTAGTATTTCTGACATAACTTTTTACTCCGGTCTCTGATTAAGATGATTCTTGATGCATTGTAAAGAATTCTTGAATCCCTAACCATTTTATTCACATCAAAAGTCATGAAAAATCCTCTAGCATGGGCTCTATTGTAACGCAAGTTTGGTGTAATAAGTAGTCCTCCTTTAAAATGAAATAGTATATCGGACATAACTTTTTCTCCCGAACTCGGATTGAGCTAACTCTTGCGGCATTGTAAAGAGAACTTGAAACCCTAACCAATATATTGAGATCAAAATTGGTGATTCATCTTCTAACAAGTTCGAAATGGTGATCTAAGTTTGGTATAGTTGGCCATTCCCCTCCACTAGGAAAAAAAAGTAATTTCCCATTCTTTAGTATTTCTGACATAACTTTTTACTCCGGTCTCTGATTAAGATGATTCTTGATGCATTGTAAAGAATTCTTGAATCCCTAACCATTTTATTCACATCAAAAGTCATGAAAAATCCTCTAGCATGGGCTCTATTGTAACGCAAGTTTTGTGTAATAAGTAGTCCTCCTTTAAAATGAAATAGTATATCGGACATAACTTTTTCTCCCGAACTCGGATTGAGCTAACTCTTGCGGCATTGTAAAGATAACTTGAAACCCTAACCAACATATTGAGATCAAAATTGGTGATTCATCTTCTAACAAGTTCGAAATGGTGATGGAAGTTTGGTATAGTTGGCCATTCCATTCCACTAGGAAAAAAATGTAATTTCCCATTCTTTAGTATTTCTGACATAACTTTTTACTCCGGTCTCTGATTAGGATGATTCATGCTGCATTGTAAAGAATTCTTGAATCCCTAACCATTTTATTCACATCAAAACTCATGAAAAATCCTCTAGCATGGGCTCTATTGTAACGCAAGTTTGGTGTAATAAGTAGTCCTCCTTTAAAATGAAATAGTATATCGGACATAACTTTTTCTCCCGAACTCGGATTGAGCTAACTCTTGCGGCATTGTAAAGAGAACTTGAAACCCTAACCAATATATTGAGATCAAAATTGGTGATTCATCTTCTAACAAGTTCGAAATGGTGATGGAAGTTTGGTATAGTTGGCCATTCCCCTCCACTAGGAAAAAAATGTAATTTCCCATTTTTTTGTATTTCTGACATAACTTTTTACTCCGGTCTCTGATTAAGATGATTCATGCTGCATTGAAAAGAATTCTTGAATCCCTAACCATTTTATTCACATCAAAACTCATGAAAAATCCTCTAGCATGGGCTCTATTGTAACGCAAGTTTGGTGTAATAAGTAGTCCTCCTTTAAAATGAAATAGTATATCGGACATAACTTTTTCTCCCGAACTCGGATTGAGTTAACTCTTGCGGCATTGTAAAGAGAACTTGAAACCATAACCAATATATTGAGATCAAAATTGGTGATTCATCTTCCAATAAGTTCGAAATGGTGATGAAAGTTTGGTATAGTTGGCCATTCCCCTCCACTAGGAAAAAAAAGTAATTTCCCATTCTTTAGTATTTCTGACATAACTTTTTACTCCGGTCTCTGATTAAGATGATTCTTGATGCATTGTAAAGAATTCTTGAATCCCTAACCATTTTATTCACATCAAAACTCATGAAAAATCCTCTAGCATGGGCTCTATTGTAACGCAAGTTTTGTGTAATAAGTAGTCCTCCTTTAAAATGAAATAGTATATCGGACATAACTTTTTCTCCCGAACTCGGATTGAGCTAACTCTTGCGGCATTGTAAAAAGAACTTGAAACCCTAACCAATATATTGAGATCAAAATTGGTGATTCATCTTCTAACAAGTTCGAAATGGTGATCTAAGTTTGGTATAGTTGGCCATTCCCCTCCACTAGGAAAAAAAAGTAATTTCCCATTCTTTAGTATTTCTGACATAACTTTTTACTCCGGTCTCTGATTAAGATGATTCTTGATGCATTGAAAAGAATTCTTGAATCCCTAACCATTTTATTCACATCAAAAGTCACGAAAAATCCTCTAGCATGGGCTCTATTGTAACGCAAGTTTGGTGTAATAAGTAGTCCTCCTTTAAAATGAAATAGTATATCGGACATAACTTTTTCTCCCGAACTCGGATTGAGCTAACTCTTGCGGCATTGTAAAGAGAACTTGAAACCCTAACCAATATATTGAGATCAAAATTGGTGATTCATCTTCTAACAAGTTCGAAATGGTGATGGAAGTTTGGTATAGTTGGCCATTCCCCTCCACTAGGAAAAAAAGGTAATTTCCCATTTTTTTGTATTTCTGACATAACTTTTTACTCCGGTCTCTGATTAAGATGATTCATGCTGCATTGAAAAGAATTCTTGAATCCCTAACCATTTTATTCACATCAAAACTCATGAAAAATCCTCTAGCATGGGCTCTATTGTAACGCAAGTTTGGTGTAATAAGTAGTCCTCCTTTAAAATGAAATAGTATATCGGACAGAACTTTTTCTCCCGAACTCGGATTGAGCTAACTCTTGCGGCATTGTAAAAAGAACTTGAAACCCTAACCAATATATTGAGATCAAAATTGGTGATTCATCTTCTAACAAGTTCGAAATGGTGATCTAAGTTTGGTATAGTTGGCCATTCCCCTCCACTAGGAAAAAAAAGTAATTTCCCATTCTTTAGTATTTCTGACATAACTTTTTACTCCGGTCTCTGATTAAGATGATTCTTGATGCATTGAAAAGAATTCTTGAATCCCTAACCATTTTATTCACATCAAAAGTCACGAAAAATCCTCTAGCATGGGCTCTATTGTAACGCAAGTTTGGTGTAATAAGTAGTCCTCCTTTAAAATGAAATAGTATATCGGACATAACTTTTTCTCCCGAACTCGGATTGAGCTAACTCTTGCGGCATTGTAAAGAGAACTTGAAACCCTAACCAATATATTGAGATCAAAATTGGTGATTCATCTTCTAACAAGTTCGAAATGGTGATGGAAGTTTGGTATAGTTGGCCATTCCCCTCCACTAGGAAAAAAAGGTAATTTCCCATTTTTTTGTATTTCTGACATAACTTTTTACTCCGGTCTCTGATTAAGATGATTCATGCTGCATTGAAAAGAATTCTTGAATCCCTAACCATTTTATTCACATCAAAACTCATGAAAAATCCTCTAGCATGGGCTCTATTGTAACGCAAGTTTGGTGTAATAAGTAGTCCTCCTTTAAAATGAAATAGTATATCGGACAGAACTTTTTCTCCCGAACTCGGATTGAGTTAACTCTTGCGGCATTGTAAAGAGAACTTGAAACCATAACCAATATATTGAGATCAAAATTGGTGATTCATCTTCCAATAAGTTCGAAATGGTGATGAAAGTTTGGTATAGTTGGCCATTCCCCTCCACTAGGAAAAAAAAGTAATTTCCCATTCTTTAGTATTTCTGACATAACTTTTTACTCCGGTCTCTGATTAAGATGATTCTTGATGCATTGTAAAGAATTCTTGAATCCCTAACCATTTTATTCACATCAAAAGTCATGAAAAATCCTCTAGCATGGGCTCTATTGTAACGCAAGTTTTGTGTAATAAGTAGTCCTCCTTTAAAATGAAATAGTATATCGGACATAACTTTTTCTCCCGAACTCGGATTGAGCTAACTCTTGCGGCATTGTAAAGATAACTTGAAACCCTAACCAATATATTGAGATCAAAATTGGTGATTCATCTTCTAACAAGTTCGAAATGGTGATGGAAGTTTGGTATAGTTGGCCATTCCCCTCCACTAGGAAAAAAAGGTAATTTCCCATTCTTTAGTATTTCTGACATAACTTTTTACTCCGGTCTCTGATTAAGATGATTCATGCTGCATTGAAAAGAATTCTTGAATCCCTAACCATTTTATTCACATCAAAAGTCATGAAAAATCCTCTAGCATGGGCTCTATTGTAACGCAAGTTTGGTGTAATAAGTAGTCCTCCTTTAAAATGAAATAGTATATCGGACATAACTTTTTCTCCCGAACTCGGATTGAGCTAACTCTTGCGGCATTGTAAAGAGAACTTGAAACCCTAACCAATATATTGAGATCAAAATTGGTGATTCATCTTCTAACAAGTTCGAAATGGTGATGGAAGTTTGGTATAGTTGGCCATTCCCCTCCACTAGGAAAAAAATGTAATTTCCCATTTTTTTGTATTTCTGACATAACTTTTTACTCCGGTCTCTGATTAAGATGATTCATGCTGCATTGAAAAGAATTCTTGAATCCCTAACCATTTTATTCACATCAAAACTCATGAAAAATCCTCTAGCATGGGCTCTATTGTAACGCAAGTTTGGTGTAATAAGTAGTCCTCCTTTAAAATGAAATAGTATATCGGACAGAACTTTTTCTCCCGAACTCGGATTGAGTTAACTCTTGCGGCATTGTAAAGAGAACTTGAAACCATAACCAATATATTGAGATCAAAATTGGTGATTCATCTTCCAATAAGTTCGAAATGGTGATGAAAGTTTGGTATAGTTGGCCATTCCCCTCCACTAGGAAAAAAAAGTAATTTCCCATTCTTTAGTATTTCTGACATAACTTTTTACTCCGGTCTCTGATTAAGATGATTCTTGATGCATTGTAAAGAATTCTTGAATCCCTAACCATTTTATTCACATCAAAAGTCATGAAAAATCCTCTAGCATGGGCTCTATTGTAACGCAAGTTTGGTGTAATAAGTAGTCCTCCTTTAAAATGAAATAGTATATCGGACATAACTTTGTCTCCCGAACTCGGATTGAGCTAACTCTTGCGGCATTGTAAAGAGAACTTGAAACCCTAACCAATATATTGAGATCAAAATTGGTGATTCATCTTCTAACAAGTTCGAAATGGTGATCTAAGTTTGGTATAGTTGACCATTCCCCTCCACTAGGAAAAAAAAGTAATTTCCCATTCTTTAGTATTTCTGACATAACTTTTTACTCCGGTCTCTGATTAAGATGATTCTTGATGCATTGAAAAGAATTCTTGAATCCCTAACCATTTTATTCACATCAAAAGTCATGAAAAATCCTCTAGCATGGGCTCTATTGTAACGCAAGTTTGGTGTAATAAGTAGTCCTCCTTTAAAATGAAATAGTATATCGGACATAACTTTTTCTCCCGAACCCGGATTGAGCTAACTCTTGCGCCATTGTAAAGAGAACTTGAAACCCTAACCAATATATTCAGATCAAAATTGGTGATTCATCTTCTAACAAGTTCGAAATGGTGATCTAAGTTTGGTATAGTTGGCCATTCCCCTCCACTAGGAAAAAAAGGTAATTTCTCATTCTTTAGTATTTCTGACATAACTTTTTACTCCGGTCTCTGATTAAGATGATTCTTGATGCATTGTAAAGAATTCTTGAATCCCTAACCATTTTATTCACATCAAAAGTCATGAAAAATCCTCTAGCATGGGCTCTATTGTAACGCAAGTTTTGTGTAATAAGTAGTCCTCCTTTAAAATGAAATAGTATATCGGACATAACTTTTTCTCCCGAACTCGGATTGAGCTAACTCTTGCGGCATTGTAAAGATAACTTGAAACCCTAACCAATATATTGAGATCAAAATTGGTGATTCATCTTCTAACAAGTTCGAAATGGTGATGGAAGTTTGGTATAGTTGGCCATTCCCCTCCACTAGGAAAAAAATGTAATTTCCCATTCTTTAGTATTTCTGACATAACTTTTTACTCCGGTCTCTGATTAAGATGATTCATGCTGCATTGAAAAGAATTCTTGAATCCCTAACCATTTTATTCACATCAAAAGTCATGAAAAATCCTCTAGCATGGGCTCTATTGTAACGCAAGTTTGGTGTAATAAGTAGTCCTCCTTTAAAATGAAATAGTATATCGGACATAACTTTTTCTCCCGAACTCGGATTGAGCTAACTCTTGCGGCATTGTAAAGAGAACTTGAAACCCTAACCAATATATTGAGATCAAAATTGGTGATTCATCTTCTAACAAGTTCGAAATGGTGATCTAAGTTTGGTATAGTTGGCCATTCCCCTCCACTAGGAAAAAAAAGTAATTTCCCATTCTTTAGTATTTCTGACATAACTTTTTACTCCGGTCTCTGATTAAGATGATTCTTGATGCATTGTAAAGAATTCTTGAATCCCTAACCATTTTATTCACATCAAAAGTCATGAAAAATCCTCTTGCATGGGCTCTATTGTAACGCAAGTTTGGTGTAATAAGTAGTCCTCCTTTAAAATGAAATAGTATATCGGACATAACTTTTTCTCCCGAACCCGGATTGAGCTAACTCTTGCGGCATTGTAAAGAGAACTTGAAACCCTAACCAATATATTCAGATCAAAATTGGTGATTCATCTTCTAACAAGTTCGAAATGGTGATCTAAATTTGGTATAGTTGGCCATTCCCCTCCACTAGGAAAAAAAGGTAATTTCTCATTCTTTAGTATTTCTGACATAACTTTTTACTCCGGTCTCTGATTAAGATGATTCTTGATGCATTGTAAAGAATTCTTGAATCCCTAACCATTTTATTCACATCAAAAGTCATGAAAAATCCTCTAGCATGGGCTCTATTGTAACGCAAGTTTTGTGTAATAAGTAGTCCTCCTTTAAAATGAAATAGTATATCGGACATAACTTTTTCTCCCGAACTCGGATTGAGCTAACTCTTGCGGCATTGTAAAGATAACTTGAAACCCTAACCAATATATTGAGATCAAAATTGGTGATTCATCTTCTAACAAGTTCGAAATGGTGATGGAAGTTTGGTATAGTTGGCCATTCCCCTCCACTAGGAAAAAAATGTAATTTCCCATTCTTTAGTATTTCTGACATAACTTTTTACTCCGGTCTCTGATTAAGATGATTCATGCTGCATTGAAAAGAATTCTTGAATCCCTAACCATTTTATTCACATCAAAACTCATGAAAAATCCTCTAGCATGGGCTCTATTGTAACGCAAGTTTGGTGTAATAAGTAGTCCTCCTTTAAAATGAAATAGTATATCGGACATAACTTTTTCTCCCGAACTCGGATTGAGCTAACTCTTGCGGCATTGTAAAGAGAACTTGAAACCCTAACCAATATATTGAGATCAAAATTGGTGATTCATCTTCTAACAAGTTCGAAATGGTGATGGAAGTTTGGTATAGTTGGCCATTCCCCTCCACTAGGAAAAAAAAGTAATTTCCCATTCTTTAGTATTTCTGACATAACTTTTTACTCCGGTCTCTGATTAAGATGATTCTTGATGCATTGTAAAGAATTCTTGAATCCCTAACCATTTTATTCACATCAAAAGTCATGAAAAATCCTCTAGCATGGGCTCTATTGTAACGCAAGTTTTGTGTAATAAGTAGTCCTCCTTTAAAATGAAATAGTATATCGGACATAACTTTTTCTCCCGAACTCGGATTGAGCTAACTCTTGCGGCATTGTAAAGATAACTTGAAACCCTAACCAATATATTGAGATCAAAATTGGTGATTCATCTTCTAACAAGTTCGAAATGGTGATGGAAGTTTGGTATAGTTGGCCATTCCCCTCCACTAGGAAAAAAATGTAATTTCCCATTCTTTAGTATTTCTGACATAACTTTTTACTCCGGTCTCTGATTAAGATGATTCATGCTGCATTGAAAAGAATTCTTGAATCCCTAACCATTTTATTCACATCAAAAGTCATGAAAAATCCTCTAGCATGGGCTCTATTGTAACGCAAGTTTGGTGTAATAAGTAGTCCTCCTTTAAAATGAAATAGTATATCGGACATAACTTTTTCTCCCGAACTCGGATTGAGCTAACTCTTGCGGCATTGTAAAGAGAACTTGAAACCCTAACCAATATATTGAGATCAAAATTGGTGATTCATCTTCTAACAAGTTCGAAATGGTGATCTAAGTTTGGTATAGTTGGCCATTCCCCTCCACTAGGAAAAAAAAGTAATTTCCCATTCTTTAGTATTTCTGACATAACTTTTTACTCCGGTCTCTGATTAAGATGATTCTTGATGCATTGTAAAGAATTCTTGAATCCCTAACCATTTTATTCACATCAAAAGTCATGAAAAATCCTCTTGCATGGGCTCTATTGTAACGCAAGTTTGGTGTAATAAGTAGTCCTCCTTTAAAATGAAATAGTATATCGGACATAACTTTTTCTCCCGAACCCGGATTGAGCTAACTCTTGCGGCATTGTAAAGAGAACTTGAAACCCTAACCAATATATTCAGATCAAAATTGGTGATTCATCTTCTAACAAGTTCGAAATGGTGATCTAAATTTGGTATAGTTGGCCATTCCCCTCCACTAGGAAAAAAAGGTAATTTCTCATTCTTTAGTATTTCTGACATAACTTTTTACTCCGGTCTCTGATTAAGATGATTCTTGATGCATTGTAAAGAATTCTTGAATCCCTAACCATTTTATTCACATCAAAAGTCATGAAAAATCCTCTAGCATGGGCTCTATTGTAACGCAAGTTTTGTGTAATAAGTAGTCCTCCTTTAAAATGAAATAGTATATCGGACATAACTTTTTCTCCCGAACTCGGATTGAGCTAACTCTTGCGGCATTGTAAAGATAACTTGAAACCCTAACCAATATATTGAGATCAAAATTGGTGATTCATCTTCTAACAAGTTCGAAATGGTGATGGAAGTTTGGTATAGTTGGCCATTCCCCTCCACTAGGAAAAAAATGTAATTTCCCATTCTTTAGTATTTCTGACATAACTTTTTACTCCGGTCTCTGATTAAGATGATTCATGCTGCATTGAAAAGAATTCTTGAATCCCTAACCATTTTATTCACATCAAAACTCATGAAAAATCCTCTAGCATGGGCTCTATTGTAACGCAAGTTTGGTGTAATAAGTAGTCCTCCTTTAAAATGAAATAGTATATCGGACATAACTTTTTCTCCCGAACTCGGATTGAGCTAACTCTTGCGGCATTGTAAAGAGAACTTGAAACCCTAACCAATATATTGAGATCAAAATTGGTGATTCATCTTCTAACAAGTTCGAAATGGTGATGGAAGTTTGGTATAGTTGGCCATTCCCCTCCACTAGGAAAAAAAAGTAATTTCCCATTCTTTAGTATTTCTGACATAACTTTTTACTCCGGTCTCTGATTAAGATGATTCTTGATGCATTGTAAAGAATTCTTGAATCCCTAACCATTTTATTCACATCAAAAGTCATGAAAAATCCTCTAGCATGGGCTCTATTGTAACGCAAGTTTGGTGTAATAAGTAGTCCTCCTTTAAAATGAAATAGTATATCGGACATAACTTTTTCTCCCGAACTCGGATTGAGTTAACTCTTGCGGCATTGTAAAGAGAACTTGAAACCATAACCAATATATTGAGATCAAAATTGGTGATTCATCTTCCAATAAGTTCGAAATGGTGATGAAAGTTTGGTATAGTTGGCCATTCCCCTCCACTAGGAAAAAAAAGTAATTTCCCATTCTTTAGTATTTCTGACATAACTTTTTACTCCGGTCTCTGATTAAGATGATTCTTGATGCATTGTAAAGAATTCTTGAATCCCTAACCATTTTATTCACATCAAAACTCATGAAAAATCCTCTAGCATGGGCTCTATTGTAACGCAAGTTTGGTGTAATAAGTAGTCCTCCTTTAAAATGAAATAGTATATCGGACATAACTTTTTCTCCCGAACTCGGATTGAGCTAACTCTTGCGGCATTGTAAAAAGAACTTGAAACCCTAACCAATATATTGAGATCAAAATTGGTGATTCATCTTCTAACAAGTTCGAAATGGTGATCTAAGTTTGGTATAGTTGGCCATTCCCCTCCACTAGGAAAAAAAAGTAATTTCCCATTCTTTAGTATTTCTGACATAACTTTTTACTCCGGTCTCTGATTAAGATGATTCTTGATGCATTGAAAAGAATTCTTGAATCCCTAACCATTTTATTCACATCAAAAGTCACGAAAAATCCTCTAGCATGGGCTCTATTGTAACGCAAGTTTGGTGTAATAAGTAGTCCTCCTTTAAAATGAAATAGTATATCGGACATAACTTTTTCTCCCGAACTCGGATTGAGCTAACTCTTGCGGCATTGTAAAGAGAACTTGAAACCCTAACCAATATATTGAGATCAAAATTGGTGATTCATCTTCTAACAAGTTCGAAATGGTGATGGAAGTTTGGTATAGTTGGCCATTCCCCTCCACTAGGAAAAAAAGGTAATTTCCCATTTTTTTGTATTTCTGACATAACTTTTTACTCCGGTCTCTGATTAAGATGATTCATGCTGCATTGAAAAGAATTCTTGAATCCCTAACCATTTTATTCACATCAAAACTCATGAAAAATCCTCTAGCATGGGCTCTATTGTAACGCAAGTTTGGTGTAATAAGTAGTCCTCCTTTAAAATGAAATAGTATATCGGACAGAACTTTTTCTCCCGAACTCGGATTGAGCTAACTCTTGCGGCATTGTAAAAAGAACTTGAAACCCTAACCAATATATTGAGATCAAAATTGGTGATTCATCTTCTAACAAGTTCGAAATGGTGATCTAAGTTTGGTATAGTTGGCCATTCCCCTCCACTAGGAAAAAAAAGTAATTTCCCATTCTTTAGTATTTCTGACATAACTTTTTACTCCGGTCTCTGATTAAGATGATTCTTGATGCATTGAAAAGAATTCTTGAATCCCTAACCATTTTATTCACATCAAAAGTCACGAAAAATCCTCTAGCATGGGCTCTATTGTAACGCAAGTTTGGTGTAATAAGTAGTCCTCCTTTAAAATGTAATAGTATATCGGACATAACTTTTTCTCCCGAACTCGGATTGAGCTAACTCTTGCGGCATTGTAAAGAGAACTTGAAACCCTAACCAATATATTGAGATCAAAATTGGTGATTCATCTTCTAACAAGTTCGAAATGGTGATGGAAGTTTGGTATAGTTGGCCATTCCCCTCCACTAGGAAAAAAAGGTAATTTCCCATTTTTTTGTATTTCTGACATAACTTTTTACTCCGGTCTCTGATTAAGATGATTCATGCTGCATTGAAAAGAATTCTTGAATCCCTAACCATTTTATTCACATCAAAACTCATGAAAAATCCTCTAGCATGGGCTCTATTGTAACGCAAGTTTGGTGTAATAAGTAGTCCTCCTTTAAAATGAAATAGTATATCGGACAGAACTTTTTCTCCCGAACTCGGATTGAGTTAACTCTTGCGGCATTGTAAAGAGAACTTGAAACCATAACCAATATATTGAGATCAAAATTGGTGATTCATCTTCCAATAAGTTCGAAATGGTGATGAAAGTTTGGTATAGTTGGCCATTCCCCTCCACTAGGAAAAAAAAGTAATTTCCCATTCTTTAGTATTTCTGACATAACTTTTTACTCCGGTCTCTGATTAAGATGATTCTTGATGCATTGTAAAGAATTCTTGAATCCCTAACCATTTTATTCACATCAAAAGTCATGAAAAATCCTCTAGCATGGGTTCTATTGTAACGCAAGTTTTGTGTAATAAGTAGTCCTCCTTTAAAATGAAATAGTATATCGGACATAACTTTTTCTCCCGAACTCGGATTGAGCTAACTCTTGCGGCATTGTAAAGATAACTTGAAACCCTAACCAATATATTGAGATCAAAATTGGTGATTCATCTTCTAACAAGTTCGAAATGGTGATGGAAGTTTGGTATAGTTGGCCATTCCCCTCCACTAGGAAAAAAAGGTAATTTCCCATTCTTTAGTATTTCTGACATAACTTTTTACTCCGGTCTCTGATTAAGATGATTCATGCTGCATTGAAAAGAATTCTTGAATCCCTAACCATTTTATTCACATCAAAAGTCATGAAAAATCCTCTAGCATGGGCTCTATTGTAACGCAAGTTTGGTGTAATAAGTAGTCCTCCTTTAAAATGAAATAGTATATCGGACATAACTTTTTCTCCCGAACTCGGATTGAGCTAACTCTTGCGGCATTGTAAAGAGAACTTGAAACCCTAACCAATATATTGAGATCAAAATTGGTGATTCATCTTCTAACAAGTTCGAAATGGTGATGGAAGTTTGGTATAGTTGGCCATTCCCCTCCACTAGGAAAAAAATGTAATTTCCCATTTTTTTGTATTTCTGACATAACTTTTTACTCCGGTCTCTGATTAAGATGATTCATGCTGCATTGAAAAGAATTCTTGAATCCCTAACCATTTTATTCACATCAAAACTCATGAAAAATCCTCTAGCATGGGCTCTATTGTAACGCAAGTTTGGTGTAATAAGTAGTCCTCCTTTAAAATGAAATAGTATATCGGACAGAACTTTTTCTCCCGAACTCGGATTGAGTTAACTCTTGCGGCATTGTAAAGAGAACTTGAAACCATAACCAATATATTGAGATCAAAATTGGTGATTCATCTTCCAATAAGTTCGAAATGGTGATGAAAGTTTGGTATAGTTGGCCATTCCCCTCCACTAGGAAAAAAAAGTAATTTCCCATTCTTTAGTATTTCTGACATAACTTTTTACTCCGGTCTCTGATTAAGATGATTCTTGATGCATTGTAAAGAATTCTTGAATCCCTAACCATTTTATTCACATCAAAAGTCATGAAAAATCCTCTAGCATGGGCTCTATTGTAACGCAAGTTTGGTGTAATAAGTAGTCCTCCTTTAAAATGAAATAGTATATCGGACATAACTTTGTCTCCCGAACTCGGATTGAGCTAACTCTTGCGGCATTGTAAAGAGAACTTGAAACCCTAACCAATATATTGAGATCAAAATTGGTGATTCATCTTCTAACAAGTTCGAAATGGTGATCTAAGTTTGGTATAGTTGGCCATTCCCCTCCACTAGGAAAAAAAAGTAATTTCCCATTCTTTAGTATTTCTGACATAACTTTTTACTCCGGTCTCTGATTAAGATGATTCTTGATGCATTGAAAAGAATTCTTGAATCCCTAACCATTTTATTCACATCAAAAGTCATGAAAAATCCTCTAGCATGGGCTCTATTGTAACGCAAGTTTGGTGTAATAAGTAGTCCTCCTTTAAAATGAAATAGTATATCGGACATAACTTTTTCTCCCGAACCCGGATTGAGCTAACTCTTGCGCCATTGTAAAGAGAACTTGAAACCCTAACCAATATATTCAGATCAAAATTGGTGATTCATCTTCTAACAAGTTCGAAATGGTGATCTAAGTTTGGTATAGTTGGCCATTCCCCTCCACTAGGAAAAAAAGGTAATTTCTCATTCTTTAGTATTTCTGACATAACTTTTTACTCCGGTCTCTGATTAAGATGATTCTTGATGCATTGTAAAGAATTCTTGAATCCCTAACCATTTTATTCACATCAAAAGTCATGAAAAATCCTCTAGCATGGGCTCTATTGTAACGCAAGTTTTGTGTAATAAGTAGTCCTCCTTTAAAATGAAATAGTATATCGGACATAACTTTTTCTCCCGAACTCGGATTGAGCTAACTCTTGCGGCATTGTAAAGATAACTTGAAACCCTAACCAATATATTGAGATCAAAATTGGTGATTCATCTTCTAACAAGTTCGAAATGGTGATGGAAGTTTGGTATAGTTGGCCATTCCCCTCCACTAGGAAAAAAATGTAATTTCCCATTCTTTAGTATTTCTGACATAACTTTTTACTCCGGTCTCTGATTAAGATGATTCATGCTGCATTGAAAAGAATTCTTGAATCCCTAACCATTTTATTCACATCAAAAGTCATGAAAAATCCTCTAGCATGGGCTCTATTGTAACGCAAGTTTGGTGTAATAAGTAGTCCTCCTTTAAAATGAAATAGTATATCGGACATAACTTTTTCTCCCGAACTCGGATTGAGCTAACTCTTGCGGCATTGTAAAGAGAACTTGAAACCCTAACCAATATATTGAGATCAAAATTGGTGATTCATCTTCTAACAAGTTCGAAATGGTGATCTAAGTTTGGTATAGTTGGCCATTCCCCTCCACTAGGAAAAAAAAGTAATTTCCCATTCTTTAGTATTTCTGACATAACTTTTTACTCCGGTCTCTGATTAAGATGATTCTTGATGCATTGTAAAGAATTCTTGAATCCCTAACCATTTTATTCACATCAAAAGTCATGAAAAATCCTCTTGCATGGGCTCTATTGTAACGCAAGTTTGGTGTAATAAGTAGTCCTCCTTTAAAATGAAATAGTATATCGGACATAACTTTTTCTCCCGAACCCGGATTGAGCTAACTCTTGCGGCATTGTAAAGAGAACTTGAAACCCTAACCAATATATTCAGATCAAAATTGGTGATTCATCTTCTAACAAGTTCGAAATGGTGATCTAAATTTGGTATAGTTGGCCATTCCCCTCCACTAGGAAAAAAAGGTAATTTCTCATTCTTTAGTATTTCTGACATAACTTTTTACTCCGGTCTCTGATTAAGATGATTCTTGATGCATTGTAAAGAATTCTTGAATCCCTAACCATTTTATTCACATCAAAAGTCATGAAAAATCCTCTAGCATGGGCTCTATTGTAACGCAAGTTTTGTGTAATAAGTAGTCCTCCTTTAAAATGAAATAGTATATCGGACATAACTTTTTCTCCCGAACTCGGATTGAGCTAACTCTTGCGGCATTGTAAAGATAACTTGAAACCCTAACCAATATATTGAGATCAAAATTGGTGATTCATCTTCTAACAAGTTCGAAATGGTGATGGAAGTTTGGTATAGTTGGCCATTCCCCTCCACTAGGAAAAAAATGTAATTTCCCATTCTTTAGTATTTCTGACATAACTTTTTACTCCGGTCTCTGATTAAGATGATTCATGCTGCATTGAAAAGAATTCTTGAATCCCTAACCATTTTATTCACATCAAAACTCATGAAAAATCCTCTAGCATGGGCTCTATTGTAACGCAAGTTTGGTGTAATAAGTAGTCCTCCTTTAAAATGAAATAGTATATCGGACATAACTTTTTCTCCCGAACTCGGATTGAGCTAACTCTTGCGGCATTGTAAAGAGAACTTGAAACCCTAACCAATATATTGAGATCAAAATTGGTGATTCATCTTCTAACAAGTTCGAAATGGTGATGGAAGTTTGGTATAGTTGGCCATTCCCCTCCACTAGGAAAAAAAAGTAATTTCCCATTCTTTAGTATTTCTGACATAACTTTTTACTCCGGTCTCTGATTAAGATGATTCTTGATGCATTGTAAAGAATTCTTGAATCCCTAACCATTTTATTCACATCAAAAGTCATGAAAAATCCTCTAGCATGGGCTCTATTGTAACGCAAGTTTGGTGTAATAAGTAGTCCTCCTTTAAAATGAAATAGTATATCGGACATAACTTTTTCTCCCGAACCCGGATTGAGCTAACTCTTGCGGCATTGTAAAGAGAACTTGAAACCCTAACCAATATATTCAGATCAAAATTGGTGATTCCTCTTCTAACAAGTTCGAAATGGTGATCTAAGTTTGGTATAGTTGGCCATTCCCCTCCACTAGGAAAAAAAGGTAATTTCTCATTCTTTAGTATTTCTGACATAACTTTTTACTCCGGTCTCTGATTAAGATGATTCTTGATGCATTGTAAAGAATTCTTGAATCCCTAACCATTTTATTCACATCAAAAGTCATGAAAAATCCTCTAGCATGGGCTCTATTGTAACGCAAGTTTTGTGTAATAAGTAGTCCTCCTTTAAAATGAAATAGTATATCGGACATAACTTTTTCTCCCGAACTCGGATTGAGCTAACTCTTGCGGCATTGTAAAGATAACTTGAAACCCTAACCAATATATTGAGATCAAAATTGGTGATTCATCTTCTAACAAGTTCGAAATGGTGATGGAAGTTTGGTATAGTTGGCCATTCCCCTCCACTAGGAAAAAAATGTAATTTCCCATTCTTTAGTATTTCTGACATAACTTTTTACTCCGGTCTCTGATTAAGATGATTCATGCTGCATTGAAAAGAATTCTTGAATCCCTAACCATTTTATTCACATCAAAACTCATGAAAAATCCTCTAGCATGGGCTCTATTGTAACGCAAGTTTGGTGTAATAAGTAGTCCTCCTTTAAAATGAAATAGTATATCGGACATAACTTTTTCTCCCGAACTCGGATTGAGCTAACTCTTGCGGCATTGTAAAGAGAACTTGAAACCCTAACCAATATATTGAGATCAAAATTGGTGATTCATCTTCTAACAAGTTCGAAATGGTGATGGAAGTTTGGTATAGTTGGCCATTCCCCTCCACTAGGAAAAAAAAGTAATTTCCCATTCTTTAGTATTTCTGACATAACTTTTTACTCCGGTCTCTGATTAAGATGATTCTTGATGCATTGTAAAGAATTCTTGAATCCCTAACCATTTTATTCACATCAAAAGTCATGAAAAATCCTCTAGCATGGGCTCTATTGTAACGCAAGTTTGGTGTAATAAGTAGTCCTCCTTTAAAATGAAATAGTATATCGGACATAACTTTTTCTCCCGAACCCGGATTGAGCTAACTCTTGCGGCATTGTAAAGAGAACTTGAAACCCTAACCAATATATTGAGATCAAAATTGGTGATTCATCTTCTAACAAGTTCGAAATGGTGATCTAAGTTTGGTATAGTTGGCCATTCCCCTCCACTAGGAAAAAAAAGTAATTTCCCATTCTTTAGTATTTCTGACATAACTTTTTACTCCGGTCTCTGATTAAGATGATTCTTGATGCATTGAAAAGAATTCTTGAATCCCTAACCATTTTATTCACATCAAAAGTCATGAAAAATCCTCTAGCATGGGCTCTATTGTAACGCAAGTTTGGTGTAATAAGTAGTCCTCCTTTAAAATGAAATAGTATATCGGACATAACTTTTTCTCCCGAACCCGGATTGAGCTAACTCTTGCGCCATTGTAAAGAGAACTTGAAACCCTAACCAATATATTCAGATCAAAATTGGTGATTCATCTTCTAACAAGTTCGAAATGGTGATCTAAGTTTGGTATAGTTGGCCATTCCCCTCCACTAGGAAAAAAAGGTAATTTCTCATTCTTTAGTATTTCTGACATAACTTTTTACTCCGGTCTCTGATTAAGATGATTCTTGATGCATTGTAAAGAATTCTTGAATCCCTAACCATTTTATTCACATCAAAAGTCATGAAAAATCCTCTAGCATGGGCTCTATTGTAACGCAAGTTTTGTGTAATAAGTAGTCCTCCTTTAAAATGAAATAGTATATCGGACATAACTTTTTCTCCCGAACTCGGATTGAGCTAACTCTTGCGGCATTGTAAAGATAACTTGAAACCCTAACCAATATATTGAGATCAAAATTGGTGATTCATCTTCTAACAAGTTCGAAATGGTGATGGAAGTTTGGTATAGTTGGCCATTCCCCTCCACTAGGAAAAAAATGTAATTTCCCATTCTTTAGTATTTCTGACATAACTTTTTACTCCGGTCTCTGATTAAGATGATTCATGCTGCATTGAAAAGAATTCTTGAATCCCTAACCATTTTATTCACATCAAAAGTCATGAAAAATCCTCTAGCATGGGCTCTATTGTAACGCAAGTTTGGTGTAATAAGTAGTCCTCCTTTAAAATGAAATAGTATATCGGACATAACTTTTTCTCCCGAACTCGGATTGAGCTAACTCTTGCGGCATTGTAAAGAGAACTTGAAACCCTAACCAATATATTGAGATCAAAATTGGTGATTCATCTTCTAACAAGTTCGAAATGGTGATCTAAGTTTGGTATAGTTGGCCATTCCCCTCCACTAGGAAAAAAAAGTAATTTCCCATTCTTTAGTATTTCTGACATAACTTTTTACTCCGGTCTCTGATTAAGATGATTCTTGATGCATTGTAAAGAATTCTTGAATCCCTAACCATTTTATTCACATCAAAAGTCATGAAAAATCCTCTTGCATGGGCTCTATTGTAACGCAAGTTTGGTGTAATAAGTAGTCCTCCTTTAAAATGAAATAGTATATCGGACATAACTTTTTCTCCCGAACCCGGATTGAGCTAACTCTTGCGGCATTGTAAAGAGAACTTGAAACCCTAACCAATATATTCAGATCAAAATTGGTGATTCATCTTCTAACAAGTTCGAAATGGTGATCTAAATTTGGTATAGTTGGCCATTCCCCTCCACTAGGAAAAAAAGGTAATTTCTCATTCTTTAGTATTTCTGACATAACTTTTTACTCCGGTCTCTGATTAAGATGATTCTTGATGCATTGTAAAGAATTCTTGAATCCCTAACCATTTTATTCACATCAAAAGTCATGAAAAATCCTCTAGCATGGGCTCTATTGTAACGCAAGTTTTGTGTAATAAGTAGTCCTCCTTTAAAATGAAATAGTATATCGGACATAACTTTTTCTCCCGAACTCGGATTGAGCTAACTCTTGCGGCATTGTAAAGATAACTTGAAACCCTAACCAATATATTGAGATCAAAATTGGTGATTCATCTTCTAACAAGTTCGAAATGGTGATGGAAGTTTGGTATAGTTGGCCATTCCCCTCCACTAGGAAAAAAATGTAATTTCCCATTCTTTAGTATTTCTGACATAACTTTTTACTCCGGTCTCTGATTAAGATGATTCATGCTGCATTGAAAAGAATTCTTGAATCCCTAACCATTTTATTCACATCAAAACTCATGAAAAATCCTCTAGCATGGGCTCTATTGTAACGCAAGTTTGGTGTAATAAGTAGTCCTCCTTTAAAATGAAATAGTATATCGGACATAACTTTTTCTCCCGAACTCGGATTGAGCTAACTCTTGCGGCATTGTAAAGAGAACTTGAAACCCTAACCAATATATTGAGATCAAAATTGGTGATTCATCTTCTAACAAGTTCGAAATGGTGATGGAAGTTTGGTATAGTTGGCCATTCCCCTCCACTAGGAAAAAAAAGTAATTTCCCATTCTTTAGTATTTCTGACATAACTTTTTACTCCGGTCTCTGATTAAGATGATTCTTGATGCATTGTAAAGAATTCTTGAATCCCTAACCATTTTATTCACATCAAAAGTCATGAAAAATCCTCTAGCATGGGCTCTATTGTAACGCAAGTTTGGTGTAATAAGTAGTCCTCCTTTAAAATGAAATAGTATATCGGACATAACTTTTTCTCCCGAACCCGGATTGAGCTAACTCTTGCGGCATTGTAAAGAGAACTTGAAACCCTAACCAATATATTCAGATCAAAATTGGTGATTCCTCTTCTAACAAGTTCGAAATGGTGATCTAAGTTTGGTATAGTTGGCCATTCCCCTCCACTAGGAAAAAAAGGTAATTTCTCATTCTTTAGTATTTCTGACATAACTTTTTACTCCGGTCTCTGATTAAGATGATTCTTGATGCATTGTAAAGAATTCTTGAATCCCTAACCATTTTATTCACATCAAAAGTCATGAAAAATCCTCTAGCATGGGCTCTATTGTAACGCAAGTTTTGTGTAATAAGTAGTCCTCCTTTAAAATGAAATAGTATATCGGACATAACTTTTTCTCCCGAACTCGGATTGAGCTAACTCTTGCGGCATTGTAAAGATAACTTGAAACCCTAACCAATATATTGAGATCAAAATTGGTGATTCATCTTCTAACAAGTTCGAAATGGTGATGGAAGTTTGGTATAGTTGGCCATTCCCCTCCACTAGGAAAAAAATGTAATTTCCCATTCTTTAGTATTTCTGACATAACTTTTTACTCCGGTCTCTGATTAAGATGATTCATGCTGCATTGAAAAGAATTCTTGAATCCCTAACCATTTTATTCACATCAAAACTCATGAAAAATCCTCTAGCATGGGCTCTATTGTAACGCAAGTTTGGTGTAATAAGTAGTCCTCCTTTAAAATGAAATAGTATATCGGACATAACTTTTTCTCCCGAACTCGGATTGAGCTAACTCTTGCGGCATTGTAAAGAGAACTTGAAACCCTAACCAATATATTGAGATCAAAATTGGTGATTCATCTTCTAACAAGTTCGAAATGGTGATGGAAGTTTGGTATAGTTGGCCATTCCCCTCCACTAGGAAAAAAAAGTAATTTCCCATTCTTTAGTATTTCTGACATAACTTTTTACTCCGGTCTCTGATTAAGATGATTCTTGATGCATTGTAAAGAATTCTTGAATCCCTAACCATTTTATTCACATCAAAAGTCATGAAAAATCCTCTAGCATGGGCTCTATTGTAACGCAAGTTTGGTGTAATAAGTAGTCCTCCTTTAAAATGAAATAGTATATCGGACATAACTTTTTCTCCCGAACCCGGATTGAGCTAACTCTTGCGGCATTGTAAAGAGAACTTGAAACCCTAACCAATATATTCAGATCAAAATTGGTGATTCCTCTTCTAACAAGTTCGAAATGGTGATCTAAGTTTGGTATAGTTGGCCATTCCCCTCCACTAGGAAAAAAAGGTAATTTCTCATTCTTTAGTATTTCTGACATAACTTTTTACTCCGGTCTCTGATTAAGATGATTCTTGATGCATTGTAAAGAATTCTTGAATCCCTAACCATTTTATTCACATCAAAAGTCATGAAAAATCCTCTAGCATGGGCTCTATTGTAACGCAAGTTTTGTGTAATAAGTAGTCCTCCTTTAAAATGAAATAGTATATCGGACATAACTTTTTCTCCCGAACTCGGATTGAGCTAACTCTTGCGGCATTGTAAAGATAACTTGAAACCCTAACCAATATATTGAGATCAAAATTGGTGATTCATCTTCTAACAAGTTCGAAATGGTGATGGAAGTTTGGTATAGTTGGCCATTCCCCTCCACTAGGAAAAAAATGTAATTTCCCATTCTTTAGTATTTCTGACATAACTTTTTACTCCGGTCTCTGATTAAGATGATTCATGCTGCATTGAAAAGAATTCTTGAATCCCTAACCATTTTATTCACATCAAAACTCATGAAAAATCCTCTAGCATGGGCTCTATTGTAACGCAAGTTTGGTGTAATAAGTAGTCCTCCTTTAAAATGAAATAGTATATCGGACATAACTTTTTCTCCCGAACTCGGATTGAGCTAACTCTTGCGGCATTGTAAAGAGAACTTGAAACCCTAACCAATATATTGAGATCAAAATTGGTGATTCATCTTCTAACAAGTTCGAAATGGTGATGGAAGTTTGGTATAGTTGGCCATTCCCCTCCACTAGGAAAAAAAAGTAATTTCCCATTCTTTAGTATTTCTGACATAACTTTTTACTCCGGTCTCTGATTAAGATGATTCTTGATGCATTGTAAAGAATTCTTGAATCCCTAACCATTTTATTCACATCAAAAGTCATGAAAAATCCTCTAGCATGGGCTCTATTGTAACGCAAGTTTGGTGTAATAAGTAGTCCTCCTTTAAAATGAAATAGTATATCGGACATAACTTTTTCTCCCGAACCCGGATTGAGCTAACTCTTGCGGCATTGTAAAGAGAACTTGAAACCCTAACCAATATATTCAGATCAAAATTGGTGATTCCTCTTCTAACAAGTTCGAAATGGTGATCTAAGTTTGGTATAGTTGGCCATTCCCCTCCACTAGGAAAAAAAGGTAATTTCTCATTCTTTAGTATTTCTGACATAACTTTTTACTCCGGTCTCTGATTAAGATGATTCTTGATGCATTGTAAAGAATTCTTGAATCCCTAACCATTTTATTCACATCAAAAGTCATGAAAAATCCTCTAGCATGGGCTCTATTGTAACGCAAGTTTTGTGTAATAAGTAGTCCTCCTTTAAAATGAAATAGTATATCGGACATAACTTTTTCTCCCGAACTCGGATTGAGCTAACTCTTGCGGCATTGTAAAGATAACTTGAAACCCTAACCAATATATTGAGATCAAAATTGGTGATTCATCTTCTAACAAGTTCGAAATGGTGATGGAAGTTTGGTATAGTTGGCCATTCCCCTCCACTAGGAAAAAAATGTAATTTCCCATTCTTTAGTATTTCTGACATAACTTTTTACTCCGGTCTCTGATTAAGATGATTCATGCTGCATTGAAAAGAATTCTTGAATCCCTAACCATTTTATTCACATCAAAACTCATGAAAAATCCTCTAGCATGGGCTCTATTGTAACGCAAGTTTGGTGTAATAAGTAGTCCTCCTTTAAAATGAAATAGTATATCGGACATAACTTTTTCTCCCGAACTCGGATTGAGCTAACTCTTGCGGCATTGTAAAGAGAACTTGAAACCCTAACCAATATATTGAGATCAAAATTGGTGATTCATCTTCTAACAAGTTCGAAATGGTGATGGAAGTTTGGTATAGTTGGCCATTCCCCTCCACTAGGAAAAAAAAGTAATTTCCCATTCTTTAGTATTTCTGACATAACTTTTTACTCCGGTCTCTGATTAAGATGATTCTTGATGCATTGTAAAGAATTCTTGAATCCCTAACCATTTTATTCACATCAAAAGTCATGAAAAATCCTCTAGCATGGGCTCTATTGTAACGCAAGTTTGGTGTAATAAGTAGTCCTCCTTTAAAATGAAATAGTATATCGGACATAACTTTTTCTCCCGAACCCGGATTGAGCTAACTCTTGCGGCATTGTAAAGAGAACTTGAAACCCTAACCAATATATTCAGATCAAAATTGGTGATTCCTCTTCTAACAAGTTCGAAATGGTGATCTAAGTTTGGTATAGTTGGCCATTCCCCTCCACTAGGAAAAAAAGGTAATTTCTCATTCTTTAGTATTTCTGACATAACTTTTTACTCCGGTCTCTGATTAAGATGATTCTTGATGCATTGTAAAGAATTCTTGAATCCCTAACCATTTTATTCACATCAAAAGTCATGAAAAATCCTCTAGCATGGGCTTTATTGTAACGCAAGTTTTGTGTAATAAGTAGTCCTCCTTTAAAATGAAATAGTATATCGGACATAACTTTTTCTCCCGAACTCGGATTGAGCTAACTCTTGCGGCATTGTAAAGATAACTTGAAACCCTAACCAATATATTGAGATCAAAATTGGTGATTCATCTTCTAACAAGTTCGAAATGGTGATGGAAGTTTGGTATAGTTGGCCATTCCCCTCCACTAGGAAAAAAATGTAATTTCCCATTCTTTAGTATTTCTGACATAACTTTTTACTCCGGTCTCTGATTAAGATGATTCATGCTGCATTGAAAAGAATTCTTGAATCCCTAACCATTTTATTCACATCAAAACTCATGAAAAATCCTCTAGCATGGGCTCTATTGTAACGCAAGTTTGGTGTAATAAGTAGTCCTCCTTTAAAATGAAATAGTATATCGGACATAACTTTTTCTCCCGAACTCGGATTGAGCTAACTCTTGCGGCATTGTAAAGAGAACTTGAAACCCTAACCAATATATTGAGATAAAAATTGGTGATTCATCTTCTAACAAGTTCGAAATGGTGATGGAAGTTTGGTATAGTTGGCCATTCCCCTCCACTAGGAAAAAAATGTAATTTCCCATTTTTTTGTATTTCTGACATAACTTTTTACTCCGGTCTCTGATTAAGATGATTCATGCTGCATTGAAAAGAATTCTTGAATCCCTAACCATTTTATTCACATCAAAACTCATGAAAAATCCTCTAGCATGGGCTCTATTGTAACGCAAGTTTGGTGTAATAAGTAGTCCTCCTTTAAAATGAAATAGTATATCGGACAGAACTTTTTCTCCCGAACTCGGATTGAGTTAACTCTTGCGGCATTGTAAAGAGAACTTGAAACCATAACCAATATATTGAGATCAAAATTGGTGATTCATCTTCCAATAAGTTCGAAATGGTGATGAAAGTTTGGTATAGTTGGCCATTCCCCTCCACTAGGAAAAAAAAGTAATTTCCCATTCTTTGGTATTTCTGACATAACTTTTTACTCCGGTCTCTGATTAAGATGATTCTTGATGCATTGTAAAGAATTCTTGAATCCCTAACCATTTTATTCACATCAAAAGTCATGAAAAATCCTCTAGCATGGGCTCTATTGTAACGCAAGTTTTGTGTAATAAGTAGTCCTCCTTTAAAATGAAATAGTATATCGGACATAACTTTTTCTCCCGAACTCGGATTGAGCTAACTCTTGCGGCATTGTAAAGATAACTTGAAACCCTAACCAATATATTGAGATCAAAATTGGTGATTCATCTTCTAACAAGTTCGAAATGGTGATGGAAGTTTGGTATAGTTGGCCATTCCCCTCCACTAGGAAAAAAATGTAATTTCCCATTCTTTAGTATTTCTGACATAACTTTTTACTCCGGTCTCTGATTAAGATGATTCATGCTGCATTGAAAAGAATTCTTGAATCCCTAACCATTTTATTCACATCAAAACTCATGAAAAATCCTCTAGCATGGGCTCTATTGTAACGCAAGTTTGGTGTAATAAGTAGTCCTCCTTTAAAATGAAATAGTATATCGGACATAACTTTTTCTCCCGAACTCGGATTGAGCTAACTCTTGCGGCATTGTAAAGAGAACTTGAAACCCTAACCAATATATTGAGATCAAAATTGGTGATTCATCTTCTAACAAGTTCGAAATGGTGATGGAAGTTTGGTATAGTTGGCCATTCCCCTCCACTAGGAAAAAAATGTAATTTCCCATTTTTTTGTATTTCTGACATAACTTTTTACTCCGGTCTCTGATTAAGATGATTCATGCTGCATTGAAAAGAATTCTTGAATCCCTAACCATTTTATTCACATCAAAACTCATGAAAAATCCTCTAGCATGGGCTCTATTGTAACGCAAGTTTGGTGTAATAAGTAGTCCTCCTTTAAAATGAAATAGTATATCGGACATAACTTTTTCTCCCGAACTCGGATTGAGCTAACTCTTGCGGCATTGTAAAGAGAACTTGAAACCCTAACCAATATATTGAGATCAAAATTGGTGATTCATCTTCTAACAAGTTCGAAATGGTGATGGAAGTTTGGTATAGTTGGCCATTCCCCTCCACTAGGAAAAAAATGTAATTTCCCATTTTTTTGTATTTCTGACATAACTTTTTACTCCGGTCTCTGATTAAGATGATTCATGCTGTATTGAAAAGAATTCTTGAATCCCTAACCATTTTATTCACATCAAAACTCATGAAAAATCCTCTAGCATGGGCTCTATTGTAACGCAAGTTTGGTGTAATAAGTAGTCCTCCTTTAAAATGAAATAGTATATCGGACAGAACTTTTTCTCCCGAACTCGGATTGAGTTAACTCTTGCGGCATTGTAAAGAGAACTTGAAACCATAACCAATATATTGAGATCAAAATTGGTGATTCATCTTCCAATAAGTTCGAAATGGTGATGAAAGTTTGGTATAGTTGGCCATTCCCCTCCACTAGGAAAAAAAAGTAATTTCCCATTCTTTGGTATTTCTGACATAACTTTTTACTCCGGTCTCTGATTAAGATGATTCTTGATGCATTGTAAAGAATTCTTGAATCCCTAACCATTTTATTCACATCAAAAGTCATGAAAAATCCTCTAGCATGGGCTCTATTGTAACGCAAGTTTTGTGTAATAAGTAGTCCTCCTTTAAAATGAAATAGTATATCGGACATAACTTTTTCTCCCGAACTCGGATTGAGCTAACTCTTGCGGCATTGTAAAGATAACTTGAAACCCTAACCAATATATTGAGATCAAAATTGGTGATTCATCTTCTAACAAGTTCGAAATGGTGATGGAAGTTTGGTATAGTTGGCCATTCCCCTCCACTAGGAAAAAAATGTAATTTCCCATTCTTTAGTATTTCTGACATAACTTTTTACTCCGGTCTCTGATTAAGATGATTCATGCTGCATTGAAAAGAATTCTTGAATCCCTAACCATTTTATTCACATCAAAACTCATGAAAAATCCTCTAGCATGGGCTCTATTGTAACGCAAGTTTGGTGTAATAAGTAGTCCTCCTTTAAAATGAAATAGTATATCGGACATAACTTTTTCTCCCGAACTCGGATTGAGCTAACTCTTGCGGCATTGTAAAGAGAACTTGAAACCCTAACCAATATATTGAGATCAAAATTGGTGATTCATCTTCTAACAAGTTCGAAATGGTGATGGAAGTTTGGTATAGTTGGCCATTCCCCTCCACTAGGAAAAAAATGTAATTTCCCATTTTTTTGTATTTCTGACATAACTTTTTACTCCGGTCTCTGATTAAGATGATTCATGCTGCATTGAAAAGAATTCTTGAATCCCTAACCATTTTATTCACATCAAAACTCATGAAAAATCCTCTAGCATGGGCTCTATTGTAACGCAAGTTTGGTGTAATAAGTAGTCCTCCTTTAAAATGAAATAGTATATCGGACATAACTTTTTCTCCCGAACTCGGATTGAGCTAACTCTTGCGGCATTGTAAAGAGAACTTGAAACCCTAACCAATATATTGAGATCAAAATTGGTGATTCATCTTCTAACAAGTTCGAAATGGTGATGGAAGTTTGGTATAGTTGGCCATTCCCCTCCACTAGGAAAAAAATGTAATTTCCCATTTTTTTGTATTTCTGACATAACTTTTTACTCCGGTCTCTGATTAAGATGATTCATGCTGTATTGAAAAGAATTCTTGAATCCCTAACCATTTTATTCACATCAAAACTCATGAAAAATCCTCTAGCATGGGCTCTATTGTAACGCAAGTTTGGTGTAATAAGTAGTCCTCCTTTAAAATGAAATAGTATATCGGACAGAACTTTTTCTCCCGAACTCGGATTGAGTTAACTCTTGCGGCATTGTAAAGAGAACTTGAAACCATAACCAATATATTGAGATCAAAATTGGTGATTCATCTTCCAATAAGTTCGAAATGGTGATGAAAGTTTGGTATAGTTGGCCATTCCCCTCCACTAGGAAAAAAAAGTAATTTCCCATTCTTTGGTATTTCTGACATAACTTTTTACTCCGGTCTCTGATTAAGATGATTCTTGATGCATTGTAAAGAATTCTTGAATCCCTAACCATTTTATTCACATCAAAAGTCATGAAAAATCCTCTAGCATGGGCTCTATTGTAACGCAAGTTTGGTGTAATAAGTAGTCCTCCTTTAAAATGAAATAGTATATCGGACATAACTTTTTCTCCCGAACCCGGATTGAGCTAACTCTTGCGGCATTGTAAAGAGAACTTGAAACCCTAACCAATATATTGAGATCAAAATTGGTGATTCATCTTCTAACAAGTTCGAAATGGTGATCTAAATTTGGTATAGTTGGCCATTCCCCTCCACTAGGAAAAAAAAGTAATTTCCCATTCTTTAGTATTTCTGACATAACTTTTTACTCCGGTCTCTGATTAAGATGATTCTTGATGCATTGTAAAGAATTCTTGAATCCCTAACCATTTTATTCACATCAAAAGTCATGAAAAATCCTCTAGCATGGGCTCTATTGTAACGCAAGTTTGGTGTAATAAGTAGTCCTCCTTTAAAATGAAATAGTATATCGGACATAACTTTTTCTCCCGAACCCGGATTGAGCTAACTCTTGCGGCATTGTAAAGAGAACTTGAAACCCTAACCAATATATTCAGATCAAAATTGGTGATTCATCTTCTAACAAGTTCGAAATGGTGATCTAAGTTTGGTATAGTTGGCCATTCCCCTCCACTAGGAAAAAAAGGTAATTTCTCATTCTTTAGTATTTCTGACATAACTTTTTACTCTGGTCTCTGATTAAGATGATTCTTGATGCATTGTAAAGAATTCTTGAATCCCTAACCATTTTATTCACATCAAAAGTCATGAAAAATCCTCTAGCATGGGCTCTATTGTAACGCAAGTTTTGTGTAATAAGTAGTCCTCCTTTAAAATGAAATAGTATATCGGACATAACTTTTTCTCCCGAACTCGGATTGAGCTAACTCTTGCGGCATTGTAAAGATAACTTGAAACCATAACCAATATATTGAGATCAAAATTGGTGATTCATCTTCCAATAAGTTCGAAATGGTGATGAAAGTTTGGTATAGTTGGCCATTCCCCTCCACTAGGAAAAAAAAGTAATTTCCCATTCTTTGGTATTTCTGACATAACTTTTTACTCCGGTCTCTGATTAAGATGATTCTTGATGCATTGTAAAGAATTCTTGAATCCCTAACCATTTTATTCACATCAAAAGTCATGAAAAATCCTCTAGCATGGGCTCTATTGTAACGCAAGTTTTGTGTAATAAGTAGTCCTCCTTTAAAATGAAATAGTATATCGGACATAACTTTTTCTCCCGAACTCGGATTGAGCTAACTCTTGCGGCATTGTAAAGATAACTTGAAACCCTAACCAATATATTGAGATCAAAATTGGTGATTCATCTTCTAACAAGTTCGAAATGGTGATGGAAGTTTGGTATAGTTGGCCATTCCCCTCCACTAGGAAAAAAATGTAATTTCCCATTCTTTAGTATTTCTGACATAACTTTTTACTCCGGTCTCTGATTAAGATGATTCATGCTGCATTGAAAAGAATTCTTGAATCCCTAACCATTTTATTCACATCAAAACTCATGAAAAATCCTCTAGCATGGGCTCTATTGTAACGCAAGTTTGGTGTAATAAGTAGTCCTCCTTTAAAATGAAATAGTATATCGGACATAACTTTTTCTCCCGAACTCGGATTGAGCTAACTCTTGCGGCATTGTAAAGAGAACTTGAAACCCTAACCAATATATTGAGATCAAAATTGGTGATTCATCTTCTAACAAGTTCGAAATGGTGATGGAAGTTTGGTATAGTTGGCCATTCCCCTCCACTAGGAAAAAAATGTAATTTCCCATTTTTTTGTATTTCTGACATAACTTTTTACTCCGGTCTCTGATTAAGATGATTCATGCTGCATTGAAAAGAATTCTTGAATCCCTAACCATTTTATTCACATCAAAACTCATGAAAAATCCTCTAGCATGGGCTCTATTGTAACGCAAGTTTGGTGTAATAAGTAGTCCTCCTTTAAAATGAAATAGTATATCGGACATAACTTTTTCTCCCGAACTCGGATTGAGCTAACTCTTGCGGCATTGTAAAGAGAACTTGAAACCCTAACCAATATATTGAGATCAAAATTGGTGATTCATCTTCTAACAAGTTCGAAATGGTGATGGAAGTTTGGTATAGTTGGCCATTCCCCTCCACTAGGAAAAAAATGTAATTTCCCATTTTTTTGTATTTCTGACATAACTTTTTACTCCGGTCTCTGATTAAGATGATTCATGCTGTATTGAAAAGAATTCTTGAATCCCTAACCATTTTATTCACATCAAAACTCATGAAAAATCCTCTAGCATGGGCTCTATTGTAACGCAAGTTTGGTGTAATAAGTAGTCCTCCTTTAAAATGAAATAGTATATCGGACAGAACTTTTTCTCCCGAACTCGGATTGAGTTAACTCTTGCGGCATTGTAAAGAGAACTTGAAACCATAACCAATATATTGAGATCAAAATTGGTGATTCATCTTCCAATAAGTTCGAAATGGTGATGAAAGTTTGGTATAGTTGGCCATTCCCCTCCACTAGGAAAAAAAAGTAATTTCCCATTCTTTGGTATTTCTGACATAACTTTTTACTCCGGTCTCTGATTAAGATGATTCTTGATGCATTGTAAAGAATTCTTGAATCCCTAACCATTTTATTCACATTAAAAGTCATGAAAAATCCTCTAGCATGGGCTCTATTGTAGCGCAAGTTTGGTGTAATAAGTAGTCCTCCTTTAAAATGAAATAGTATATCGGACATAACTTTTTCTCCCGAACTCGGATTGAGCTAACTCTTGCGGCATTGTAAAGAGAACTTGAAACCCTAACCAATATATTGAGATCAAAATTGGTGATTCATCTTCTAACAAGTTCGAAATGGTGATCTAAATTTGGTATAGTTGGCCATTCCCCTCCACTAGGAAAAAAAAGTAATTTCCCATTCTTTAGTATTTCTGACATAACTTTTTACTCCGGTCTCTGATTAAGATGATTCTTGATGCATTGTAAAGAATTCTTGAATCCCTAACCATTTTATTCACATCAAAAGTCATGAAAAATCCTCTAGCATGGGCTCTATTGTAACGCAAGTTTGGTGTAATAAGTAGTCCTCCTTTAAAATGAAATAGTATATCGGACATAACTTTTTCTCCCGAACCCGGATTGAGCTAACTCTTGCGGCATTGTAAAGAGAACTTGAAACCCTAACCAATATATTCAGATCAAAATTGGTGATTCATCTTCTAACAAGTTCGAAATGGTGATCTAAGTTTGGTATAGTTGGCCATTCCCCTCCACTAGGAAAAAAAGGTAATTTCTCATTCTTTAGTATTTCTGACATAACTTTTTACTCCGGTCTCTGATTAAGATGATTCTTGATGCATTGTAAAGAATTCTTGAATCCCTAACCATTTTATTCACATCAAAAGTCATGAAAAATCCTCTAGCATGGGCTCTATTGTAACGCAAGTTTTGTGTAATAAGTAGTCCTCCTTTAAAATGAAATAGTATATCGGACATAACTTTTTCTCCCGAACTCGGATTGAGCTAACTCTTGCGGCATTGTAAAGATAACTTGAAACCATAACCAATATATTGAGATCAAAATTGGTGATTCATCTTCCAATAAGTTCGAAATGGTGATGAAAGTTTGGTATAGTTGGCCATTCCCCTCCACTAGGAAAAAAAAGTAATTTCCCATTCTTTGGTATTTCTGACATAACTTTTTACTCCGGTCTCTGATTAAGATGATTCTTGATGCATTGTAAAGAATTCTTGAATCCCTAACCATTTTATTCACATCAAAAGTCATGAAAAATCCTCTAGCATGGGCTCTATTGTAACGCAAGTTTTGTGTAATAAGTAGTCCTCCTTTAAAATGAAATAGTATATCGGACATAACTTTTTCTCCCGAACTCGGATTGAGCTAACTCTTGCGGCATTGTAAAGATAACTTGAAACCCTAACCAATATATTGAGATCAAAATTGGTGATTCATCTTCTAACAAGTTCGAAATGGTGATGGAAGTTTGGTATAGTTGGCCATTCCCCTCCACTAGGAAAAAAATGTAATTTCCCATTCTTTAGTATTTCTGACATAACTTTTTACTCCGGTCTCTGATTAAGATGATTCATGCTGCATTGAAAAGAATTCTTGAATCCCTAACCATTTTATTCACATCAAAACTCATGAAAAATCCTCTAGCATGGGCTCTATTGTAACGCAAGTTTGGTGTAATAAGTAGTCCTCCTTTAAAATGAAATAGTATATCGGACATAACTTTTTCTCCCGAACTCGGATTGAGCTAACTCTTGCGGCATTGTAAAGAGAACTTGAAACCCTAACCAATATATTGAGATCAAAATTGGTGATTCATCTTCTAACAAGTTCGAAATGGTGATGGAAGTTTGGTATAGTTGGCCATTCCCCTCCACTAGGAAAAAAATGTAATTTCCCATTTTTTTGTATTTCTGACATAACTTTTTACTCCGGTCTCTGATTAAGATGATTCATGCTGCATTGAAAAGAATTCTTGAATCCCTAACCATTTTATTCACATCAAAACTCATGAAAAATCCTCTAGCATGGGCTCTATTGTAACGCAAGTTTGGTGTAATAAGTAGTCCTCCTTTAAAATGAAATAGTATATCGGACATAACTTTTTCTCCCGAACTCGGATTGAGCTAACTCTTGCGGCATTGTAAAGAGAACTTGAAACCCTAACCAATATATTGAGATCAAAATTGGTGATTCATCTTCTAACAAGTTCGAAATGGTGATGGAAGTTTGGTATAGTTGGCCATTCCCCTCCACTAGGAAAAAAATGTAATTTCCCATTTTTTTGTATTTCTGACATAACTTTTTACTCCGGTCTCTGATTAAGATGATTCATGCTGTATTGAAAAGAATTCTTGAATCCCTAACCATTTTATTCACATCAAAACTCATGAAAAATCCTCTAGCATGGGCTCTATTGTAACGCAAGTTTGGTGTAATAAGTAGTCCTCCTTTAAAATGAAATAGTATATCGGACATAACTTTTTCTCCCGAACTCGGATTGAGCTAACTCTTGCGGCATTGTAAAGAGAACTTGAAACCCTAACCAATATATTGAGATCAAAATTGGTGATTCATCTTCTAACAAGTTCGAAATGGTGATGGAAGTTTGGTATAGTTGGCCATTCCCCTCCACTAGGAAAAAAATGTAATTTCCCATTTTTTTGTATTTCTGACATAACTTTTTACTCCGGTCTCTGATTAAGATGATTCATGCTGCATTGAAAAGAATTCTTGAATCCCTAACCATTTTATTCACATCAAAACTCATGAAAAATCCTCTAGCATGGGCTCTATTGTAACGCAAGTTTGGTGTAATAAGTAGTCCTCCTTTAAAATGAAATAGTATATCGGACATAACTTTTTCTCCCGAACTCGGATTGAGCTAACTCTTGCGGCATTGTAAAGAGAACTTGAAACCCTAACCAATATATTGAGATCAAAATTGGTGATTCATCTTCTAACAAGTTCGAAATGGTGATGGAAGTTTGGTATAGTTGGCCATTCCCCTCCACTAGGAAAAAAATGTAATTTCCCATTTTTTTGTATTTCTGACATAACTTTTTACTCCGGTCTCTGATTAAGATGATTCATGCTGTATTGAAAAGAATTCTTGAATCCCTAACCATTTTATTCACATCAAAACTCATGAAAAATCCTCTAGCATGGGCTCTATTGTAACGCAAGTTTGGTGTAATAAGTAGTCCTCCTTTAAAATGAAATAGTATATCGGACAGAACTTTTTCTCCCGAACTCGGATTGAGTTAACTCTTGCGGCATTGTAAAGAGAACTTGAAACCATAACCAATATATTGAGATCAAAATTGGTGATTCATCTTCCAATAAGTTCGAAATGGTGATGAAAGTTTGGTATAGTTGGCCATTCCCCTCCACTAGGAAAAAAAAGTAATTTCCCATTCTTTGGTATTTCTGACATAACTTTTTACTCCGGTCTCTGATTAAGATGATTCTTGATGCATTGTAAAGAATTCTTGAATCCCTAACCATTTTATTCACATCAAAAGTCAAGAAAAATCCTCTAGCATGGGCTCTATTGTAACGCAAGTTTGGTGTAATAAGTAGTCCTCCTTTAAAATGAAATAGTATATCGGACATAACTTTTTCTCCCGAACTCGGATTGAGCTAACTCTTGCGGCATTGTAAAGAGAACTTGAAACCCTAACCAATATATTGAGATCAAAATTGGTGATTCATCTTCTAACAAGTTCGAAATGGTGATCTAAATTTGGTATAGTTGGCCATTCCCCTCCACTAGGAAAAAAAAGTAATTTCCCATTCTTTAGTATTTCTGACATAACTTTTTACTCCGGTCTCTGATTAAGATGATTCTTGATGCATTGTAAAGAATTCTTGAATCCCTAACCATTTTATTCACATCAAAAGTCATGAAAAATCCTCTAGCATGGGCTCTATTGTAACGCAAGTTTGGTGTAATAAGTAGTCCTCCTTTAAAATGAAATAGTATATCGGACATAACTTTTTCTCCCGAACCCGGATTGAGCTAACTCTTGCGGCATTGTAAAGAGAACTTGAAACCCTAACCAATATATTCAGATCAAAATTGGTGATTCATCTTCTAACAAGTTCGAAATGGTGATCTAAGTTTGGTATAGTTGGCCATTCCCCTCCACTAGGAAAAAAAGGTAATTTCTCATTCTTTAGTATTTCTGACATAACTTTTTACTCCGGTCTCTGATTAAGATGATTCTTGATGCATTGTAAAGAATTCTTGAATCCCTAACCATTTTATTCACATCAAAAGTCATGAAAAATCCTCTAGCATGGGCTCTATTGTAACGCAAGTTTTGTGTAATAAGTAGTCCTCCTTTAAAATGAAATAGTATATCGGACATAACTTTTTCTCCCGAACTCGGATTGAGCTAACTCTTGCGGCATTGTAAAGATAACTTGAAACCATAACCAATATATTGAGATCAAAATTGGTGATTCATCTTCCAATAAGTTCGAAATGGTGATGAAAGTTTGGTATAGTTGGCCATTCCCCTCCACTAGGAAAAAAAAGTAATTTCCCATTCTTTGGTATTTCTGACATAACTTTTTACTCCGGTCTCTGATTAAGATGATTCTTGATGCATTGTAAAGAATTCTTGAATCCCTAACCATTTTATTCACATCAAAAGTCATGAAAAATCCTCTAGCATGGGCTCTATTGTAACGCAAGTTTTGTGTAATAAGTAGTCCTCCTTTAAAATGAAATAGTATATCGGACATAACTTTTTCTCCCGAACTCGGATTGAGCTAACTCTTGCGGCATTGTAAAGATAACTTGAAACCCTAACCAATATATTGAGATCAAAATTGGTGATTCATCTTCTAACAAGTTCGAAATGGTGATGGAAGTTTGGTATAGTTGGCCATTCCCCTCCACTAGGAAAAAAATGTAATTTCCCATTCTTTAGTATTTCTGACATAACTTTTTACTCCGGTCTCTGATTAAGATGATTCATGCTGCATTGAAAAGAATTCTTGAATCCCTAACCATTTTATTCACATCAAAACTCATGAAAAATCCTCTAGCATGGGCTCTATTGTAACGCAAGTTTGGTGTAATAAGTAGTCCTCCTTTAAAATGAAATAGTATATCGGACATAACTTTTTCTCCCGAACTCGGATTGAGCTAACTCTTGCGGCATTGTAAAGAGAACTTGAAACCCTAACCAATATATTGAGATCAAAATTGGTGATTCATCTTCTAACAAGTTCGAAATGGTGATGGAAGTTTGGTATAGTTGGCCATTCCCCTCCACTAGGAAAAAAATGTAATTTCCCATTTTTTTGTATTTCTGACATAACTTTTTACTCCGGTCTCTGATTAAGATGATTCATGCTGCATTGAAAAGAATTCTTGAATCCCTAACCATTTTATTCACATCAAAACTCATGAAAAATCCTCTAGCATGGGCTCTATTGTAACGCAAGTTTGGTGTAATAAGTAGTCCTCCTTTAAAATGAAATAGTATATCGGACATAACTTTTTCTCCCGAACTCGGATTGAGCTAACTCTTGCGGCATTGTAAAGAGAACTTGAAACCCTAACCAATATATTCAGATCAAAATTGGTGATTCATCTTCTAACAAGTTCGAAATGGTGATGGAAGTTTGGTATAGTTGGCCATTCCCCTCCACTAGGAAAAAAATGTAATTTCCCATTTTTTTGTATTTCTGACATAACTTTTTACTCCGGTCTCTGATTAAGATGATTCATGCTGCATTGAAAAGAATTCTTGAATCCCTAACCATTTTATTCACATCAAAACTCATGAAAAATCCTCTAGCATGGGCTCTATTGTAACGCAAGTTTGGTGTAATAAGTAGTCCTCCTTTAAAATGAAATAGTATATCGGACAGAACTTTTTCTCCCGAACTCGGATTGAGTTAACTCTTGCGGCATTGTAAAGAGAACTTGAAACCATAACCAATATATTGAGATCAAAATTGGTGATTCATCTTCCAATAAGTTCGAAATGGTGATGAAAGTTTGGTATAGTTGGCCATTCCCCTCCACTAGGAAAAAAAAGTAATTTCCCATTCTTTGGTATTTCTGACATAACTTTTTACTCCGGTCTCTGATTAAGATGATTCTTGATGCATTGTAAAGAATTCTTGAATCCCTAACCATTTTATTCACATCAAAACTCATGAAAAATCCTCTAGCATGGGCTCTATTGTAACGCAAGTTTGGTGTAATAAGTAGTCCTCCTTTAAAATGAAATAGTATATCGGACATAACTTTTTCTCCCGAACTCGGATTGAGCTAACTCTTGCGGCATTGTAAAGAGAACTTGAAACCCTAACCAATATATTGAGATCAAAATTGGTGATTCATCTTCTAACAAGTTCGAAATGGTGATCTAAATTTGGTATAGTTGGCCATTCCCCTCCACTAGGAAAAAAAAGTAATTTCCCATTCTTTAGTATTTCTGACATAACTTTTTACTCCGGTCTCTGATTAAGATGATTCTTGATGCATTGTAAAGAAATCTTGAATCCCTAACCATTTTATTCACATCAAAAGTCATGAAAAATCCTCTAGCATGGGCTCTATTGTAACGCAAGTTTGGTGTAATAAGTAGTCCTCCTTTAAAATGAAATAGTATATCGGACATAACTTTTTCTCCCGAACCCGGATTGAGCTAACTCTTGCGGCATTGTAAAGAGAAGTTGAAACCCTAACCAATATATTCAGATCAAAATTGGTGATTCATCTTCTAACAAGTTCGAAATGGTGATCTAAGTTTGGTATAGTTGGCCATTCCCCTCCACTAGGAAAAAAAGGTAATTTCTCATTCTTTAGTATTTCTGACATAACTTTTTACTCCGGTCTCTGATTAAGATGATTCTTGATGCATTGTAAAGAATTCTTGAATCCCTAACCATTTTATTCACATCAAAAGTCATGAAAAATCCTCTAGCATGGGCTCTATTGTAACACAAGTTTTGTGTAATAAGTAGTCCTCCTTTAAAATGAAATAGTATATCGGACATAACTTTTTCTCCCGAACTCGGATTGAGCTAACTCTTGCGGCATTGTAAAGATAACTTGAAACCCTAACCAATATATTGAGATCAAAATTGGTGATTCATCTTCTAACAAGTTCGAAATGGTGATGGAAGTTTGGTATAGTTGGCCATTCCCCTCCACTAGGAAAAAAATGTAATTTCCCATTTTTTTGTATTTCTGACATAACTTTTTACTCCGGTCTCTGATTAAGATGATTCATGCTGCATTGAAAAGAATTCTTGAATCCCTAACCATTTTATTCACATCAAAACTCATGAAAAATCCTCTAGCATGGGCTCTATTGTAACGCAAGTTTGGTGTAATAAGTAGTCCTCCTTTAAAATGAAATAGTATATCGGACATAACTTTTTCTCCCGAACTCGGATTGAGCTAACTCTTGCGGCATTGTAAAGAGAACTTGAAACCCTAACCAATATATTGAGATCAAAATTGGTGATTCATCTTCTAACAAGTTCGAAATGGTGATGGAAGTTTGGTATAGTTGGCCATTCCCCTCCACTAGGAAAAAAATGTAATTTCCCATTTTTTTGTATTTCTGACATAACTTTTTACTCCGGTCTCTGATTAAGATGATTCATGCTGTATTGAAAAGAATTCTTGAATCCCTAACCATTTTATTCACATCAAAACTCATGAAAAATCCTCTAGCATGGGCTCTATTGTAACGCAAGTTTGGTGTAATAAGTAGTCCTCCTTTAAAATGAAATAGTATATCGGACAGAACTTTTTCTCCCGAACTCGGATTGAGTTAACTCTTGCGGCATTGTAAAGAGAACTTGAAACCATAACCAATATATTGAGATCAAAATTGGTGATTCATCTTCCAATAAGTTCGAAATGGTGATGAAAGTTTGGTATAGTTGGCCATTCCCCTCCACTAGGAAAAAAAAGTAATTTCCCATTCTTTGGTATTTCTGACATAACTTTTTACTCCGGTCTCTGATTAAGATGATTCTTGATGCATTGTAAAGAATTCTTGAATCCCTAACCATTTTATTCACATCAAAAGTCAAGAAAAATCCTCTAGCATGGGCTCTATTGTAACGCAAGTTTGGTGTAATAAGTAGTCCTCCTTTAAAATGAAATAGTATATCGGACATAACTTTTTCTCCCGAACTCGGATTGAGCTAACTCTTGCGGCATTGTAAAGAGAACTTGAAACCCTAACCAATATATTGAGATCAAAATTGGTGATTCATCTTCTAACAAGTTCGAAATGGTGATCTAAATTTGGTATAGTTGGCCATTCCCCTCCACTAGGAAAAAAAAGTAATTTCCCATTCTTTAGTATTTCTGACATAACTTTTTACTCCGGTCTCTGATTAAGATGATTCTTGATGCATTGTAAAGAATTCTTGAATCCCTAACCATTTTATTCACATCAAAAGTCATGAAAAATCCTCTAGCATGGGCTCTATTGTAACGCAAGTTTGGTGTAATAAGTAGTCCTCCTTTAAAATGAAATAGTATATCGGACATAACTTTTTCTCCCGAACCCGGATTGAGCTAACTCTTGCGGCATTGTAAAGAGAACTTGAAACCCTAACCAATATATTCAGATCAAAATTGGTGATTCATCTTCTAAGAAGTTCGAAATGGTGATCTAAGTTTGGTATAGTTGGCCATTCCACTCCACTAGGAAAAAAAGGTAATTTCTCATTCTTTAGTATTTCTGACATAACTTTTTACTCCGGTCTCTGATTAAGATGATTCTTGATGCATTGTAAAGAATTCTTGAATCCCTAACCATTTTATTCACATCAAAAGTCATGAAAAATCCTCTAGCATGGGCTCTATTGTAACGCAAGTTTTGTGTAATAAGTAGTCCTCCTTTAAAATGAAATAGTATATCGGACATAACTTTTTCTCCCGAACTCGGATTGAGCTAACTCTTGCGGCATTGTAAAGATAACTTGAAACCATAACCAATATATTGAGATCAAAATTGGTGATTCATCTTCCAATAAGTTCGAAATGGTGATGAAAGTTTGGTATAGTTGGCCATTCCCCTCCACTAGGAAAAAAAAGTAATTTCCCATTCTTTGGTATTTCTGACATAACTTTTTACTCCGGTCTCTGATTAAGATGATTCTTGATGCATTGTAAAGAATTCTTGAATCCCTAACCATTTTATTCACATCAAAAGTCATGAAAAATCCTCTAGCATGGGCTCTATTGTAACGCAAGTTTTGTGTAATAAGTAGTCCTCCTTTAAAATGAAATAGTATATCGGACATAACTTTTTCTCCCGAACTCGGATTGAGCTAACTCTTGCGGCATTGTAAAGATAACTTGAAACCCTAACCAATATATTGAGATCAAAATTGGTGATTCATCTTCTAACAAGTTCGAAATGGTGATGGAAGTTTGGTATAGTTGGCCATTCCCCTCCACTAGGAAAAAAATGTAATTTCCCATTCTTTAGTATTTCTGACATAACTTTTTACTCCGGTCTCTGATTAAGATGATTCATGCTGCATTGAAAAGAATTCTTGAATCCCTAACCATTTTATTCACATCAAAACTCATGAAAAATCCTCTAGCATGGGCTCTATTGTAACGCAAGTTTGGTGTAATAAGTAGTCCTCCTTTAAAATGAAATAGTATATCGGACATAACTTTTTCTCCCGAACTCGGATTGAGCTAACTCTTGCGGCATTGTAAAGAGAACTTGAAACCCTAACCAATATATTGAGATCAAAATTGGTGATTCATCTTCTAACAAGTTCGAAATGGTGATGGAAGTTTGGTATAGTTGGCCATTCCCCTCCACTAGGAAAAAAATGTAATTTCCCATTTTTTTGTATTTCTGACATAACTTTTTACTCCGGTCTCTGATTAAGATGATTCATGCTGCATTGAAAAGAATTCTTGAATCCCTAACCATTTTATTCACATCAAAACTCATGAAAAATCCTCTAGCATGGGCTCTATTGTAACGCAAGTTTGGTGTAATAAGTAGTCCTCCTTTAAAATGAAATAGTATATCGGACATAACTTTTTCTCCCGAACTCGGATTGAGCTAACTCTTGCGGCATTGTAAAGAGAACTTGAAACCCTAACCAATATATTCAGATCAAAATTGGTGATTCATCTTCTAACAAGTTCGAAATGGTGATGGAAGTTTGGTATAGTTGGCCATTCCCCTCCACTAGGAAAAAAATGTAATTTCCCATTTTTTTGTATTTCTGACATAACTTTTTACTCCGGTCTCTGATTAAGATGATTCATGCTGCATTGAAAAGAATTCTTGAATCCCTAACCATTTTATTCACATCAAAACTCATGAAAAATCCTCTAGCATGGGCTCTATTGTAACGCAAGTTTGGTGTAATAAGTAGTCCTCCTTTAAAATGAAATAGTATATCGGACAGAACTTTTTCTCCCGAACTCGGATTGAGTTAACTCTTGCGGCATTGTAAAGAGAACTTGAAACCATAACCAATATATTGAGATCAAAATTGGTGATTCATCTTCCAATAAGTTCGAAATGGTGATGAAAGTTTGGTATAGTTGGCCATTCCCCTCCACTAGGAAAAAAAAGTAATTTCCCATTCTTTGGTATTTCTGACATAACTTTTTACTCCGGTCTCTGATTAAGATGATTCTTGATGCATTGTAAAGAATTCTTGAATCCCTAACCATTTTATTCACATCAAAACTCATGAAAAATCCTCTAGCATGGGCTCTATTGTAACGCAAGTTTGGTGTAATAAGTAGTCCTCCTTTAAAATGAAATAGTATATCGGACATAACTTTTTCTCCCGAACTCGGATTGAGCTAACTCTTGCGGCATTGTAAAGAGAACTTGAAACCCTAACCAATATATTGAGATCAAAATTGGTGATTCATCTTCTAACAAGTTCGAAATGGTGATCTAAATTTGGTATAGTTGGCCATTCCCCTCCACTAGGAAAAAAAAGTAATTTCCCATTCTTTAGTATTTCTGACATAACTTTTTACTCCGGTCTCTGATTAAGATGATTCTTGATGCATTGTAAAGAAATCTTGAATCCCTAACCATTTTATTCACATCAAAAGTCATGAAAAATCCTCTAGCATGGGCTCTATTGTAACGCAAGTTTGGTGTAATAAGTAGTCCTCCTTTAAAATGAAATAGTATATCGGACATAACTTTTTCTCCCGAACCCGGATTGAGCTAACTCTTGCGGCATTGTAAAGAGAAGTTGAAACCCTAACCAATATATTCAGATCAAAATTGGTGATTCATCTTCTACCAAGTTCGAAATGGTGATCTAAGTTTGGTATAGTTGGCCATTCCCCTCCACTAGGAAAAAAAGGTAATTTCTCATTCTTTAGTATTTCTGACATAACTTTTTACTCCGGTCTCTGATTAAGATGATTCTTGATGCATTGTAAAGAATTCTTGAATCCCTAACCATTTTATTCACATCAAAAGTCATGAAAAATCCTCTAGCATGGGCTCTATTGTAACACAAGTTTTGTGTAATAAGTAGTCCTCCTTTAAAATGAAATAGTATATCGGACATAACTTTTTCTCCCGAACTCGGATTGAGCTAACTCTTGCGGCATTGTAAAGATAACTTGAAACCCTAACCAATATATTGAGATCAAAATTGGTGATTCATCTTCTAACAAGTTCGAAATGGTGATGGAAGTTTGGTATAGTTGGCCATTCCCCTCCACTAGGAAAAAAATGTAATTTCCCATTCTTTAGTATTTCTGACATAACTTTTTACTCCGGTCTCTGATTAAGATGATTCATGCTGCATTGAAAAGAATTCTTGAATCCCTAACCATTTTATTCACATCAAAACTCATGAAAAATCCTCTAGCATGGGCTCTATTGTAACGCAAGTTTGGTGTAATAAGTAGTCCTCCTTTAAAATGAAATAGTATATCGGACATAACTTTTTCTCCCGAACTCGGATTGAGGTAACTCTTGCGGCATTGTAAAGAGAACTTGAAACCCTAACCAATATATTGAGATCAAAATTGGTGATTCATCTTCTAACAAGTTCGAAATGGTGATGGAAGTTTGGTATAGTTGGCCATTCCCCTCCACTAGGAAAAAAATGTAATTTCCCATTTTTTTGTATTTCTGACATAACTTTTTACTCCGGTCTCTGATTAAGATGATTCATGCTGCATTGAAAAGAATTCTTGAATCCCTAACCATTTTATTCACATCAAAACTCATGAAAAATCCTCTAGCATGGGCTCTATTGTAACGCAAGTTTGGTGTAATAAGTAGTCCTCCTTTAAAATGAAATAGTATATCGGACAGAACTTTTTCTCCCGAACTCGGATTGAGTTAACTCTTGCGGCATTGTAAAGAGAACTTGAAACCATAACCAATATATTGAGATCAAAATTGGTGATTCATCTTCCAATAAGTTCGAAATGGTGATGAAAGTTTGGTATAGTTGGCCATTCCCCTCCACTAGGAAAAAAAAGTAATTTCCCATTCTTTAGTATTTCTGACATAACTTTTTACTCCGGTCTCTGATTAAGATGATTCTTGATGCATTGTAAAGAATTCTTGAATCCCTAACCATTTTATTCACATCAAAAGTCATGAAAAATCCTCTAGCATGGGCTCTATTGTAACGCAAGTTTGGTGTAATAAGTAGTCCTCCTTTAAAATGAAATAGTATATCGGACATAACTTTTTCTCCCGAACTCGGATTGAGCTAACTCTTGCGGCATTGTAAAGAGAACTTGAAACCCTAACCAATATATTGAGATCAAAATTGGTGATTCATCTTCTAACAAGTTCGAAATGGTGATCTAAGTTTGGTATAGTTGGCCATTCCCCTCCACTAGGAAAAAAAAGTAATTTCCCATTCTTTAGTATTTCTGACATAACTTTTTACTCCGGTCTCTGATTAAGATGATTCTTGATGCATTGTAAAGAATTCTTGAATCCCTAACCATTTTATTCACATCAAAAGTCATGAAAAATCCTCTAGCATGGGCTCTATTGTAACGCAAGTTTGGTGTAATAAGTAGTCCTCCTTTAAAATGAAATAGTATATCGGACATAACTTTTTCTCCCGTACCCGGATTGAGCTAACTCTTGCGGCATTGTAAAGAGAACTTGAAACCCTAACCAATATATTCAGATCAAAATTGGTGATTCATCTTCTAACAAGTTCGAAATGGTGATCTAAGTTTGGTATAGTTGGCCATTCCCCTCCACTAGGAAAAAAAGGTAATTTCTCATTCTTTAGTATTTCTGACATAACTTTTTACTCCGGTCTCTGATTAAGATGATTCTTGATGCATTGTAAAGAATTCTTGAATCCCTAACCATTTTATTCACATCAAAAGTCATGAAAAATCCTCTAGCATGGGCTCTATTGTAACGCAAGTTTGGTGTAATAAGTAGTCCTCCTTTAAAATGAAATAGTATATCGGACATAACTTTTTCTCCCGAACTCGGATTGAGCTAACTCTTGCGGCATTGTAAAGAGAAATTGAAACCCTAACCAATATATTGAGATCAAAATTGGTGATTCATCTTCTAACCAGTTCGAAATGGTGATCTAAGTTTGGTATAGTTGGCCATTCCCCTCCACTAGGAAAAAAAAGTAATTTCCCATTCTTTAGTATTTCTGACATAACTTTTTACTCCGGTCTCTGATTAAGATGATTCTTGATGCATTGTAAAGAATTCTTGAATCCCTAACCATTTTATTCACATCAAAAGTCATGAAAAATCCTCTAGCATGGGCTCTATTGTAACGCAAGTTTGGTGTAATAAGTAGTCCTCCTTTAAAATAAAATAGTATATCGGACATAACTTTTTCTCCCGAACCCGGATTGAGCTAACTCTTGCGGCATTGTAAAGAGAACTTGAAACCCTAACCAATATATTGAGATCAAAATTGGTGATTCATCTTCTAACAAGTTCGAAATGGTGATCTAAGTTTGGTATAGTTGGCCATTCCCCTCCACTAGGAAAAAAAAGTAATTTCCCATTCTTTAGTATTTCTGACATAACTTTTTACTCCGGTCTCTGATTAAGACGATTCTTGATGCATTGTAAAGAATTCTTGAATCCCTAACCTTTTTATTCACATCAAAAGTCATGAAAAATCCTCTAGCAAGGGCTCTATTGTAACGCAAGTTTGGTGTAATAAGTAGTCCTCCTTTAAAATGAAATAGTATATCGGACATAACTTTTTCTCCCCAACCCGGATTGAGCTAACTCTTGCGGCATTGTAAAGAGAACTTGAAACCCTAACCAATATATTCGGATCAAAATTGGTGATTCATCTTCTAACAAGTTCGAAATGGTGATGGAAGTTTGGTATAGTTGGCCATTCCCCTCCACAAGGAAAAAAAAGTAATTTCCCATTCTTTAGTATTTCTGACATAACTTTTTACTCCGGTCTCTGATTAAGATGATTCTTGATGCATTGTAAAGAATTCTTGAATCCCTAACCATTTTATTCACATCAAAAGTCATGAAAAATCCTCTAGCATGGGCTCTATTGTAACGCAAGTTTGGTGTAATAAGTAGTCCTCCTTTAAAATGAAATAGTATATCGGACATAACTTTTTCTCCCGAACTCGGATTGAGCTAACTCTTGCGGCATTGTAAAGATAACTTGAAACCCTAACCAATATATTGAGATCAAAATTGGTGATTCATCTTCTAACAAGTTCGAAATGGTGATGGAAGTTTGGTATAGTTGGCCATTCCCCTCCACTAGGAAAAAAATGTAATTTCCCATTTTTTTGTATTTCTGACATAACTTTTTACTCCGGTCTCTGATTAAGATGATTCATGCTGCATTGAAAAGAATTCTTGAATCCCTAACCATTTTATTCACATCAAAACTCATGAAAAATCCTCTAGCATGGGCTCTATTGTAACGCAAGTTTGGTGTAATAAGTAGTCCTCCTTTAAAATGAAATAGTATATCGGACATAACTTTTTCTCCCGAACTCGGATTGAGCTAACTCTTGCGGCATTGTAAAGAGAACTTGAAACCCTAACCAATATATTGAGATCAAAATTGGTGATTCATCTTCTAACAAGTTCGAAATGGTGATGGAAGTTTGGTATAGTTGGCCATTCCCCTCCACTAGGAAAAAAATGTAATTTCCCATTTTTTTGTATTTCTGACATAACTTTTTACTCCGGTCTCTGATTAAGATGATTCATGCTGTATTGAAAAGAATTCTTGAATCCCTAACCATTTTATTCACATCAAAACTCATGAAAAATCCTCTAGCATGGGCTCTATTGTAACGCAAGTTTGGTGTAATAAGTAGTCCTCCTTTAAAATGAAATAGTATATCGGACAGAACTTTTTCTCCCGAACTCGGATTGAGTTAACTCTTGCGGCATTGTAAAGAGAACTTGAAACCATAACCAATATATTGAGATCAAAATTGGTGATTCATCTTCCAATAAGTTCGAAATGGTGATGAAAGTTTGGTATAGTTGGCCATTCCCCTCCACTAGGAAAAAAAAGTAATTTCCCATTCTTTGGTATTTCTGACATAACTTTTTACTCCGGTCTCTGATTAAGATGATTCTTGATGCATTGTAAAGAATTCTTGAATCCCTAACCATTTTATTCACATCAAAAGTCAAGAAAAATCCTCTAGCATGGGCTCTATTGTAACGCAAGTTTGGTGTAATAAGTAGTCCTCCTTTAAAATGAAATAGTATATCGGACATAACTTTTTCTCCCGAACTCGGATTGAGCTAACTCTTGCGGCATTGTAAAGAGAACTTGAAACCCTAACCAATATATTGAGATCAAAATTGGTGATTCATCTTCTAACAAGTTCGAAATGGTGATCTAAATTTGGTATAGTTGGCCATTCCCCTCCACTAGGAAAAAAAAGTAATTTCCCATTCTTTAGTATTTCTGACATAACTTTTTACTCCGGTCTCTGATTAAGATGATTCTTGATGCATTGTAAAGAATTCTTGAATCCCTAACCATTTTATTCACATCAAAAGTCATGAAAAATCCTCTAGCATGGGCTCTATTGTAACGCAAGTTTGGTGTAATAAGTAGTCCTCCTTTAAAATGAAATAGTATATCGGACATAACTTTTTCTCCCGAACCCGGATTGAGCTAACTCTTGCGGCATTGTAAAGAGAACTTGAAACCCTAACCAATATATTCAGATCAAAATTGGTGATTCATCTTCTAACAAGTTCGAAATGGTGATCTAAGTTTGGTATAGTTGGCCATTCCCCTCCACTAGGAAAAAAAGGTAATTTCTCATTCTTTAGTATTTCTGACATAACTTTTTACTCCGGTCTCTGATTAAGATGATTCTTGATGCATTGTAAAGAATTCTTGAATCCCTAACCATTTTATTCACATCAAAAGTCATGAAAAATCCTCTAGCATGGGCTCTATTGTAACGCAAGTTTTGTGTAATAAGTAGTCCTCCTTTAAAATGAAATAGTATATCGGACATAACTTTTTCTCCCGAACTCGGATTGAGCTAACTCTTGCGGCATTGTAAAGATAACTTGAAACCATAACCAATATATTGAGATCAAAATTGGTGATTCATCTTCCAATAAGTTCGAAATGGTGATGAAAGTTTGGTATAGTTGGCCATTCCCCTCCACTAGGAAAAAAAAGTAATTTCCCATTCTTTGGTATTTCTGACATAACTTTTTACTCCGGTCTCTGATTAAGATGATTCTTGATGCATTGTAAAGAATTCTTGAATCCCTAACCATTTTATTCACATCAAAAGTCATGAAAAATCCTCTAGCATGGGCTCTATTGTAACGCAAGTTTTGTGTAATAAGTAGTCCTCCTTTAAAATGAAATAGTATATCGGACATAACTTTTTCTCCCGAACTCGGATTGAGCTAACTCTTGCGGCATTGTAAAGATAACTTGAAACCCTAACCAATATATTGAGATCAAAATTGGTGATTCATCTTCTAACAAGTTCGAAATGGTGATGGAAGTTTGGTATAGTTGGCCATTCCCCTCCACTAGGAAAAAAATGTAATTTCCCATTCTTTAGTATTTCTGACATAACTTTTTACTCCGGTCTCTGATTAAGATGATTCATGCTGCATTGAAAAGAATTCTTGAATCCCTAACCATTTTATTCACATCAAAACTCATGAAAAATCCTCTAGCATGGGCTCTATTGTAACGCAAGTTTGGTGTAATAAGTAGTCCTCCTTTAAAATGAAATAGTATATCGGACATAACTTTTTCTCCCGAACTCGGATTGAGCTAACTCTTGCGGCATTGTAAAGAGAACTTGAAACCCTAACCAATATATTGAGATCAAAATTGGTGATTCATCTTCTAACAAGTTCGAAATGGTGATGGAAGTTTGGTATAGTTGGCCATTCCCCTCCACTAGGAAAAAAATGTAATTTCCCATTTTTTTGTATTTCTGACATAACTTTTTACTCCGGTCTCTGATTAAGATGATTCATGCTGCATTGAAAAGAATTCTTGAATCCCTAACCATTTTATTCACATCAAAACTCATGAAAAATCCTCTAGCATGGGCTCTATTGTAACGCAAGTTTGGTGTAATAAGTAGTCCTCCTTTAAAATGAAATAGTATATCGGACATAACTTTTTCTCCCGAACTCGGATTGAGCTAACTCTTGCGGCATTGTAAAGAGAACTTGAAACCCTAACCAATATATTCAGATCAAAATTGGTGATTCATCTTCTAACAAGTTCGAAATGGTGATGGAAGTTTGGTATAGTTGGCCATTCCCCTCCACTAGGAAAAAAATGTAATTTCCCATTTTTTTGTATTTCTGACATAACTTTTTACTCCGGTCTCTGATTAAGATGATTCATGCTGCATTGAAAAGAATTCTTGAATCCCTAACCATTTTATTCACATCAAAACTCATGAAAAATCCTCTAGCATGGGCTCTATTGTAACGCAAGTTTGGTGTAATAAGTAGTCCTCCTTTAAAATGAAATAGTATATCGGACAGAACTTTTTCTCCCGAACTCGGATTGAGTTAACTCTTGCGGCATTGTAAAGAGAACTTGAAACCATAACCAATATATTGAGATCAAAATTGGTGATTCATCTTCCAATAAGTTCGAAATGGTGATGAAAGTTTGGTATAGTTGGCCATTCCCCTCCACTAGGAAAAAAAAGTAATTTCCCATTCTTTGGTATTTCTGACATAACTTTTTACTCCGGTCTCTGATTAAGATGATTCTTGATGCATTGTAAAGAATTCTTGAATCCCTAACCATTTTATTCACATCAAAACTCATGAAAAATCCTCTAGCATGGGCTCTATTGTAACGCAAGTTTGGTGTAATAAGTAGTCCTCCTTTAAAATGAAATAGTATATCGGACATAACTTTTTCTCCCGAACTCGGATTGAGCTAACTCTTGCGGCATTGTAAAGAGAACTTGAAACCCTAACCAATATATTGAGATCAAAATTGGTGATTCATCTTCTAACAAGTTCGAAATGGTGATCTAAATTTGGTATAGTTGGCCATTCCCCTCCACTAGGAAAAAAAAGTAATTTCCCATTCTTTAGTATTTCTGACATAACTTTTTACTCCGGTCTCTGATTAAGATGATTCTTGATGCATTGTAAAGAAATCTTGAATCCCTAACCATTTTATTCACATCAAAAGTCATGAAAAATCCTCTAGCATGGGCTCTATTGTAACGCAAGTTTGGTGTAATAAGTAGTCCTCCTTTAAAATGAAATAGTATATCGGACATAACTTTTTCTCCCGAACCCGGATTGAGCTAACTCTTGCGGCATTGTAAAGAGAAGTTGAAACCCTAACCAATATATTCAGATCAAAATTGGTGATTCATCTTCTAACAAGTTCGAAATGGTGATCTAAGTTTGGTATAGTTGGCCATTCCCCTCCACTAGGAAAAAAAGGTAATTTCTCATTCTTTAGTATTTCTGACATAACTTTTTACTCCGGTCTCTGATTAAGATGATTCTTGATGCATTGTAAAGAATTCTTGAATCCCTAACCATTTTATTCACATCAAAAGTCATGAAAAATCCTCTAGCATGGGCTCTATTGTAACACAAGTTTTGTGTAATAAGTAGTCCTCCTTTAAAATGAAATAGTATATCGGACATAACTTTTTCTCCCGAACTCGGATTGAGCTAACTCTTGCGGCATTGTAAAGATAACTTGAAACCCTAACCAATATATTGAGATCAAAATTGGTGATTCATCTTCTAACAAGTTCGAAATGGTGATGGAAGTTTGGTATAGTTGGCCATTCCCCTCCACTAGGAAAAAAATGTAATTTCCCATTTTTTTGTATTTCTGACATAACTTTTTACTCCGGTCTCTGATTAAGATGATTCATGCTGCATTGAAAAGAATTCTTGAATCCCTAACCATTTTATTCACATCAAAACTCATGAAAAATCCTCTAGCATGGGCTCTATTGTAACGCAAGTTTGGTGTAATAAGTAGTCCTCCTTTAAAATGAAATAGTATATCGGACATAACTTTTTCTCCCGAACTCGGATTGAGCTAACTCTTGCGGCATTGTAAAGAGAACTTGAAACCCTAACCAATATATTGAGATCAAAATTGGTGATTCATCTTCTAACAAGTTCGAAATGGTGATGGAAGTTTGGTATAGTTGGCCATTCCCCTCCACTAGGAAAAAAATGTAATTTCCCATTTTTTTGTATTTCTGACATAACTTTTTACTCCGGTCTCTGATTAAGATGATTCATGCTGTATTGAAAAGAATTCTTGAATCCCTAACCATTTTATTCACATCAAAACTCATGAAAAATCCTCTAGCATGGGCTCTATTGTAACGCAAGTTTGGTGTAATAAGTAGTCCTCCTTTAAAATGAAATAGTATATCGGACAGAACTTTTTCTCCCGAACTCGGATTGAGTTAACTCTTGCGGCATTGTAAAGAGAACTTGAAACCATAACCAATATATTGAGATCAAAATTGGTGATTCATCTTCCAATAAGTTCGAAATGGTGATGAAAGTTTGGTATAGTTGGCCATTCCCCTCCACTAGGAAAAAAAAGTAATTTCCCATTCTTTGGTATTTCTGACATAACTTTTTACTCCGGTCTCTGATTAAGATGATTCTTGATGCATTGTAAAGAATTCTTGAATCCCTAACCATTTTATTCACATCAAAAGTCAAGAAAAATCCTCTAGCATGGGCTCTATTGTAACGCAAGTTTGGTGTAATAAGTAGTCCTCCTTTAAAATGAAATAGTATATCGGACATAACTTTTTCTCCCGAACTCGGATTGAGCTAACTCTTGCGGCATTGTAAAGAGAACTTGAAACCCTAACCAATATATTGAGATCAAAATTGGTGATTCATCTTCTAACAAGTTCGAAATGGTGATCTAAATTTGGTATAGTTGGCCATTCCCCTCCACTAGGAAAAAAAAGTAATTTCCCATTCTTTAGTATTTCTGACATAACTTTTTACTCCGGTCTCTGATTAAGATGATTCTTGATGCATTGTAAAGAATTCTTGAATCCCTAACCATTTTATTCACATCAAAAGTCATGAAAAATCCTCTAGCATGGGCTCTATTGTAACGCAAGTTTGGTGTAATAAGTAGTCCTCCTTTAAAATGAAATAGTATATCGGACATAACTTTTTCTCCCGAACCCGGATTGAGCTAACTCTTGCGGCATTGTAAAGAGAACTTGAAACCCTAACCAATATATTCAGATCAAAATTGGTGATTCATCTTCTAAGAAGTTCGAAATGGTGATCTAAGTTTGGTATAGTTGGCCATTCCACTCCACTAGGAAAAAAAGGTAATTTCTCATTCTTTAGTATTTCTGACATAACTTTTTACTCCGGTCTCTGATTAAGATGATTCTTGATGCATTGTAAAGAATTCTTGAATCCCTAACCATTTTATTCACATCAAAAGTCATGAAAAATCCTCTAGCATGGGCTCTATTGTAACGCAAGTTTTGTGTAATAAGTAGTCCTCCTTTAAAATGAAATAGTATATCGGACATAACTTTTTCTCCCGAACTCGGATTGAGCTAACTCTTGCGGCATTGTAAAGATAACTTGAAACCATAACCAATATATTGAGATCAAAATTGGTGATTCATCTTCCAATAAGTTCGAAATGGTGATGAAAGTTTGGTATAGTTGGCCATTCCCCTCCACTAGGAAAAAAAAGTAATTTCCCATTCTTTGGTATTTCTGACATAACTTTTTACTCCGGTCTCTGATTAAGATGATTCTTGATGCATTGTAAAGAATTCTTGAATCCCTAACCATTTTATTCACATCAAAAGTCATGAAAAATCCTCTAGCATGGGCTCTATTGTAACGCAAGTTTTGTGTAATAAGTAGTCCTCCTTTAAAATGAAATAGTATATCGGACATAACTTTTTCTCCCGAACTCGGATTGAGCTAACTCTTGCGGCATTGTAAAGATAACTTGAAACCCTAACCAATATATTGAGATCAAAATTGGTGATTCATCTTCTAACAAGTTCGAAATGGTGATGGAAGTTTGGTATAGTTGGCCATTCCCCTCCACTAGGAAAAAAATGTAATTTCCCATTCTTTAGTATTTCTGACATAACTTTTTACTCCGGTCTCTGATTAAGATGATTCATGCTGCATTGAAAAGAATTCTTGAATCCCTAACCATTTTATTCACATCAAAACTCATGAAAAATCCTCTAGCATGGGCTCTATTGTAACGCAAGTTTGGTGTAATAAGTAGTCCTCCTTTAAAATGAAATAGTATATCGGACATAACTTTTTCTCCCGAACTCGGATTGAGCTAACTCTTGCGGCATTGTAAAGAGAACTTGAAACCCTAACCAATATATTGAGATCAAAATTGGTGATTCATCTTCTAACAAGTTCGAAATGGTGATGGAAGTTTGGTATAGTTGGCCATTCCCCTCCACTAGGAAAAAAATGTAATTTCCCATTTTTTTGTATTTCTGACATAACTTTTTACTCCGGTCTCTGATTAAGATGATTCATGCTGCATTGAAAAGAATTCTTGAATCCCTAACCATTTTATTCACATCAAAACTCATGAAAAATCCTCTAGCATGGGCTCTATTGTAACGCAAGTTTGGTGTAATAAGTAGTCCTCCTTTAAAATGAAATAGTATATCGGACATAACTTTTTCTCCCGAACTCGGATTGAGCTAACTCTTGCGGCATTGTAAAGAGAACTTGAAACCCTAACCAATATATTCAGATCAAAATTGGTGATTCATCTTCTAACAAGTTCGAAATGGTGATGGAAGTTTGGTATAGTTGGCCATTCCCCTCCACTAGGAAAAAAATGTAATTTCCCATTTTTTTGTATTTCTGACATAACTTTTTACTCCGGTCTCTGATTAAGATGATTCATGCTGCATTGAAAAGAATTCTTGAATCCCTAACCATTTTATTCACATCAAAACTCATGAAAAATCCTCTAGCATGGGCTCTATTGTAACGCAAGTTTGGTGTAATAAGTAGTCCTCCTTTAAAATGAAATAGTATATCGGACAGAACTTTTTCTCCCGAACTCGGATTGAGTTAACTCTTGCGGCATTGTAAAGAGAACTTGAAACCATAACCAATATATTGAGATCAAAATTGGTGATTCATCTTCCAATAAGTTCGAAATGGTGATGAAAGTTTGGTATAGTTGGCCATTCCCCTCCACTAGGAAAAAAAAGTAATTTCCCATTCTTTGGTATTTCTGACATAACTTTTTACTCCGGTCTCTGATTAAGATGATTCTTGATGCATTGTAAAGAATTCTTGAATCCCTAACCATTTTATTCACATCAAAACTCATGAAAAATCCTCTAGCATGGGCTCTATTGTAACGCAAGTTTGGTGTAATAAGTAGTCCTCCTTTAAAATGAAATAGTATATCGGACATAACTTTTTCTCCCGAACTCGGATTGAGCTAACTCTTGCGGCATTGTAAAGAGAACTTGAAACCCTAACCAATATATTGAGATCAAAATTGGTGATTCATCTTCTAACAAGTTCGAAATGGTGATCTAAATTTGGTATAGTTGGCCATTCCCCTCCACTAGGAAAAAAAAGTAATTTCCCATTCTTTAGTATTTCTGACATAACTTTTTACTCCGGTCTCTGATTAAGATGATTCTTGATGCATTGTAAAGAAATCTTGAATCCCTAACCATTTTATTCACATCAAAAGTCATGAAAAATCCTCTAGCATGGGCTCTATTGTAACGCAAGTTTGGTGTAATAAGTAGTCCTCCTTTAAAATGAAATAGTATATCGGACATAACTTTTTCTCCCGAACCCGGATTGAGCTAACTCTTGCGGCATTGTAAAGAGAAGTTGAAACCCTAACCAATATATTCAGATCAAAATTGGTGATTCATCTTCTACCAAGTTCGAAATGGTGATCTAAGTTTGGTATAGTTGGCCATTCCCCTCCACTAGGAAAAAAAGGTAATTTCTCATTCTTTAGTATTTCTGACATAACTTTTTACTCCGGTCTCTGATTAAGATGATTCTTGATGCATTGTAAAGAATTCTTGAATCCCTAACCATTTTATTCACATCAAAAGTCATGAAAAATCCTCTAGCATGGGCTCTATTGTAACACAAGTTTTGTGTAATAAGTAGTCCTCCTTTAAAATGAAATAGTATATCGGACATAACTTTTTCTCCCGAACTCGGATTGAGCTAACTCTTGCGGCATTGTAAAGATAACTTGAAACCCTAACCAATATATTGAGATCAAAATTGGTGATTCATCTTCTAACAAGTTCGAAATGGTGATGGAAGTTTGGTATAGTTGGCCATTCCCCTCCACTAGGAAAAAAATGTAATTTCCCATTCTTTAGTATTTCTGACATAACTTTTTACTCCGGTCTCTGATTAAGATGATTCATGCTGCATTGAAAAGAATTCTTGAATCCCTAACCATTTTATTCACATCAAAACTCATGAAAAATCCTCTAGCATGGGCTCTATTGTAACGCAAGTTTGGTGTAATAAGTAGTCCTCCTTTAAAATGAAATAGTATATCGGACATAACTTTTTCTCCCGAACTCGGATTGAGGTAACTCTTGCGGCATTGTAAAGAGAACTTGAAACCCTAACCAATATATTGAGATCAAAATTGGTGATTCATCTTCTAACAAGTTCGAAATGGTGATGGAAGTTTGGTATAGTTGGCCATTCCCCTCCACTAGGAAAAAAATGTAATTTCCCATTTTTTTGTATTTCTGACATAACTTTTTACTCCGGTCTCTGATTAAGATGATTCATGCTGCATTGAAAAGAATTCTTGAATCCCTAACCATTTTATTCACATCAAAACTCATGAAAAATCCTCTAGCATGGGCTCTATTGTAACGCAAGTTTGGTGTAATAAGTAGTCCTCCTTTAAAATGAAATAGTATATCGGACAGAACTTTTTCTCCCGAACTCGGATTGAGTTAACTCTTGCGGCATTGTAAAGAGAACTTGAAACCATAACCAATATATTGAGATCAAAATTGGTGATTCATCTTCCAATAAGTTCGAAATGGTGATGAAAGTTTGGTATAGTTGGCCATTCCCCTCCACTAGGAAAAAAAAGTAATTTCCCATTCTTTAGTATTTCTGACATAACTTTTTACTCCGGTCTCTGATTAAGATGATTCTTGATGCATTGTAAAGAATTCTTGAATCCCTAACCATTTTATTCACATCAAAAGTCATGAAAAATCCTCTAGCATGGGCTCTATTGTAACGCAAGTTTGGTGTAATAAGTAGTCCTCCTTTAAAATGAAATAGTATATCGGACATAACTTTTTCTCCCGAACTCGGATTGAGCTAACTCTTGCGGCATTGTAAAGAGAACTTGAAACCCTAACCAATATATTGAGATCAAAATTGGTGATTCATCTTCTAACAAGTTCGAAATGGTGATCTAAGTTTGGTATAGTTGGCCATTCCCCTCCACTAGGAAAAAAAAGTAATTTCCCATTCTTTAGTATTTCTGACATAACTTTTTACTCCGGTCTCTGATTAAGATGATTCTTGATGCATTGTAAAGAATTCTTGAATCCCTAACCATTTTATTCACATCAAAAGTCATGAAAAATCCTCTAGCATGGGCTCTATTGTAACGCAAGTTTGGTGTAATAAGTAGTCCTCCTTTAAAATGAAATAGTATATCGGACATAACTTTTTCTCCCGTACCCGGATTGAGCTAACTCTTGCGGCATTGTAAAGAGAACTTGAAACCCTAACCAATATATTCAGATCAAAATTGGTGATTCATCTTCTAACAAGTTCGAAATGGTGATCTAAGTTTGGTATAGTTGGCCATTCCCCTCCACTAGGAAAAAAAGGTAATTTCTCATTCTTTAGTATTTCTGACATAACTTTTTACTCCGGTCTCTGATTAAGATGATTCTTGATGCATTGTAAAGAATTCTTGAATCCCTAACCATTTTATTCACATCAAAAGTCATGAAAAATCCTCTAGCATGGGCTCTATTGTAACGCAAGTTTGGTGTAATAAGTAGTCCTCCTTTAAAATGAAATAGTATATCGGACATAACTTTTTCTCCCGAACTCGGATTGAGCTAACTCTTGCGGCATTGTAAAGAGAAATTGAAACCCTAACCAATATATTGAGATCAAAATTGGTGATTCATCTTCTAACCAGTTCGAAATGGTGATCTAAGTTTGGTATAGTTGGCCATTCCCCTCCACTAGGAAAAAAAAGTAATTTCCCATTCTTTAGTATTTCTGACATAACTTTTTACTCCGGTCTCTGATTAAGATGATTCTTGATGCATTGTAAAGAATTCTTGAATCCCTAACCATTTTATTCACATCAAAAGTCATGAAAAATCCTCTAGCATGGGCTCTATTGTAACGCAAGTTTGGTGTAATAAGTAGTCCTCCTTTAAAATAAAATAGTATATCGGACATAACTTTTTCTCCCGAACCCGGATTGAGCTAACTCTTGCGGCATTGTAAAGAGAACTTGAAACCCTAACCAATATATTGAGATCAAAATTGGTGATTCATCTTCTAACAAGTTCGAAATGGTGATCTAAGTTTGGTATAGTTGGCCATTCCCCTCCACTAGGAAAAAAAAGTAATTTCCCATTCTTTAGTATTTCTGACATAACTTTTTACTCCGGTCTCTGATTAAGACGATTCTTGATGCATTGTAAAGAATTCTTGAATCCCTAACCTTTTTATTCACATCAAAAGTCATGAAAAATCCTCTAGCAAGGGCTCTATTGTAACGCAAGTTTGGTGTAATAAGTAGTCCTCCTTTAAAATGAAATAGTATATCGGACATAACTTTTTCTCCCCAACCCGGATTGAGCTAACTCTTGCGGCATTGTAAAGAGAACTTGAAACCCTAACCAATATATTCGGATCAAAATTGGTGATTCATCTTCTAACAAGTTCGAAATGGTGATGGAAGTTTGGTATAGTTGGCCATTCCCCTCCACAAGGAAAAAAAAGTAATTTCCCATTCTTTAGTATTTCTGACATAACTTTTTACTCCGGTCTCTGATTAAGATGATTCTTGATGCATTGTAAAGAATTCTTGAATCCCTAACCATTTTATTCACATCAAAAGTCATGAAAAATCCTCTAGCATGGGCTCTATTGTAACGCAAGTTTGGTGTAATAAGTAGTCCTCCTTTAAAATGAAATAGTATATCAGACATAACTTTTTCTCCCGAACTCGGATTGAGCTAACTCTTGCGGCATTGTAAAGAGAACTTGAAACCATAACCAATATATTGAGATCAAAATTGGTGATTCATCTTCCAATAAGTTCGAAATGGTGATCTAAGTTTGGTATAGTTGGCCATTCCCCTCCACTAGGAAAAAAATGTAATTTCCCATTCTTTAGTATTTCTTACATAACTTTTTACTCCGGTCTCTGATTAAGATGATTCTTGATGCATTGTAAAGAATTCTTGAATCCCTAACCATTGTATTCACATCAAAAGTCATGAAAAATCCTCTAGCATGGGCTCTATTGTAACGCAAGTTTGGTGTAATAAGTAGTCCTCCTTTAAAATGAAATAGTATATCGGACATAACTTTTTCTCCCGAACTCGGATTGAGCTAACTCTTGCGGCATTGTAAAGAGAACTTGAAACCCTAACCAATATATTGAGATCAAAATTGGTGATTCATCTTCTAACAAGTTTGAAATGGTGATGGAAGTTTGGTATAGTTGGCCATTCCCCTCCACTAGGAAAAAAATGTAATTTCCCATTCTTTAGTATTTCTGGCATAACTTTTTACTCCGGTCTCTGATTAAGATGATTCATGCTGCATTGAAAAGAATTCTTGAATCCCTAACCATTTTATTCACATCAAAAGTCATGAAAAATCCTCTAGCATGGGCTTTATTGTAACGCAAGTTTGGTGTAATAAGTAGTCCTCCTTTAAATTGAAATAGTATATCGGACATAACTTTGTCTCCCGAACTCGGATTGAGCTAAATTTTGCGGCATTGTAAAGAGAACTTGAAACCCTAACCAATATATTGAGATCAAAATTGGTGATTCATCTTCCAACAAGTTCGAAATGGTGATGGAAGTTTGGTATAGTTGGCCATTCCCCTCCACTAGGAAAAAAATGTAATTTCCCATTCTTTAGTATTTCTTACATAACTTTTTACTCCGGTCTCTGATTAAGATGATTCATGCTGCATTGAAAAGAATTCTTGAATCCCTAACCATTTTATTCACATCAAAAGTCATGAAAAATCCTCTAGCATGGGCTCTATTGTAACGTAAGTTTGGTGTAATAAGTAGTCCTCCTTTAAAATGAAATAGTATATCGGACATAACTTTTTCTCCCCAACCCGGATTGAGCTAACTCATGCGGCATTGTAAAGAGAACTTGAAACCATAACCAATATATTCGGATCAAAATTGGTGATTCATCTTCCAATAAGTTCGAAATGGTGATCTAAGTTTGGTATAGTTGGCCATTCCCCTCCACTAGGAAAAAAAAGTAATTTCCCATTCTTTAGTATTTCTGACATAACTGTTTACTCCGATCTCTGATTAAGATGATTTTTGATGCATTGTAAAGAATTCTTGAATCCCTAACCATTGTATTCACATCAAAAGTCATGAAAAATCCTCTAGCATGGGCTCTATTGTAACGCAAGTTTGGTGTAATAAGTAGTCCTCCTTTAAAATGAAATAGTATATCGGACATAACTTTTTTCTCCCGAACCCGGATTGAGCTAACTCTTGCGGCATTGTAAAGAGAACTTGAAACCCTAACCAATATATTCGGATCAAAATTGGGGATTCATCTTCTAACAAGTTCGAAATGGTGATGGAAGTTTGGTATAGTTGGCCATTCCCCTCCACTAGGAAAAAAAAGTAATTTCCCATTCTTTAGTATTTCTGACATAACTTTTTACTCCGGTCTCTGATTAAGATGATTCTTGATGCATTGTAAAGAATTCTTGAATCCCTAACCATTTTATTGACATCAAAAGTCATGAAAAATCCTCTAGCATGGGCTCTATTGTAACGCAAGTTTGGTGTAATAAGTAGTCCTCCTTTAAAATGAAATAGTATATCAGACATAACTTTTTCTCCCGAACTCGGATTGAGCTAACTCTTGCGGCATTGTAAAGAGAACTTGAAACCATAACCAATATATTGAGATCAAAATTGGTGATTCATCTTCCAATAAGTTCGAAATGGTGATCTAAGTTTGGTATAGTTGGCCATTCCCCTCCACTAGGAAAAAAAAGTAATTTCCCATTCTTTAGTATTTCTGACATAACTGTTTACTCCGATCTCTGATTAAGATGATTTTTGATGCATTGTAAAGAATTCTTGAATCCCTAACCATTGTATTCACATCAAAAGTCATGAAAAATCCTCTAGCATGGGCTCTATTGTAACGCAAGTTTGGTGTAATAAGTAGTCCTCCTTTAAAATGAAATAGTATATCGGACATAACTTTTTTCTCCCGAACCCGGATTGAGCTAACTCTTGCGGCATTGTAAAGAGAACTTGAAACCCTAACCAATATATTCGGATCAAAATTGGGGATTCATCTTCTAACAAGTTCGAAATGGTGATGGAAGTTTGGTATAGTTGGCCATTCCCCTCCACTAGGAAAAAAAAGTAATTTCCCATTCTTTAGTATTTCTGACATAACTTTTTACTCCGGTCTCTGATTAAGATGATTCTTGATGCATTGTAAAGAATTCTTGAATCCCTAACCATTTTATTGACATCAAAAGTCATGAAAAATCCTCTAGCATGGGCTCTATTGTAACGCAAGTTTGGTGTAATAAGTAGTCCTCCTTTAAAATGAAATAGTATATCAGACATAACTTTTTCTCCCGAACTCGGATTGAGCTAACTCTTGCGGCATTGTAAAGAGAACTTGAAACCATAACCAATATATTGAGATCAAAATTGGTGATTCATCTTCCAATAAGTTCGAAATGGTGATCTAAGTTTGGTATAGTTGGCCATTCCCCTCCACTAGGAAAAAAAAGTAATTTCCCATTCTTTAGTATTTCTGACATAACTGTTTACTCCGGTCTCTGATTAAGATGATTCTTGATGCATTGTAAAGAAATCTTGAATCACTAACCATTGTATTCACATCAAAAGTCATGAAAAATCCTCTAGCATGGGCTGTATTGTAACGCAAGTTTGGTGTAATAAGTAGTCCTCCTTTAAAATGAAATAGTATATCGGACATAACTTTTTCTCCCGAACTCGGATTGAGCTAACTCTTGCGGCATTGTAAAGAGAACTTGAAACCCTAACCAATATATTGAGATCAAAATTGGTGATTCATCTTCTAACAAGTTTGAAATGGTGATGGAAGTTTGGTATAGTTGGCCATTCCCCTCCACTAGGAAAAAAATGTAATTTCCCATTCTTTAGTATTTCTGGCATAACTTTTTACTCCGGTCTCTGATTAAGATGATTCATGCTGCATTGAAAAGAATTCTTGAATCCCTAACCATTTTATTCACATCAAAAGTCATGAAAAATCCTCTAGCATGGGCTCTATTGTAACGCAAGTTTGGTGTAATAAGTAGTCCTTTAAAATGAAATAGTATATCGGACATAACTTTTTCTCCCGAACTCGGATTGAGCTAACTTTTGCGGCATTGTAAAGAGAACTTGAAACCCTAACCAATATATTGAGATCAAAATTGGTGATTCATCTTCCAACAAGTTCGAAATGGTGATGGAAGTTTGGTATAGTTGGCCATTCCCCTCCACTAGGAAAAAAATGTAATTTCCCATTCTTTAGTATTTCTTACATAACTTTTTACTCCGGTCTCTGATTAAGATGATTCATGCTGCATTGAAAAGAATTTTTGAATCCCTAACCATTTTATTCACATCAAAAGTCATGAAAAATCCTCTAGCATGGGCTCTACTGTAACGTAAGTTTGGTGTAATAAGTAGTCCTCCTTTAAAATGAAATAGTATATCGGACATAACTTTTTCTCCCGAACCCGGATTGAGCTAACTCATGCGGCATTGTAAAGAGAACTTGAAACCCTAACCAATATATTCGGATCAAAATTGGTGATTCATCTTCTAACAAGTTCGAAATGGTGATGGAAGTTTGGTATAGTTGGTCATTCCCCTCCACTAGGAAAAAAAAGTAATTTCCCATTCTTTAGTATTTCTGACATAACTTTTTACTCCGGCCTCTGATTAAGATGATTCTTGATGCATTGTAAAGAATTCTTGAATCCCTAACCATTTTATTCACATCAAAAGTCATGAAAAATCCTCTAGCATGGGCTCTATTGTAACGCAAGTTTGGTGTAATAAGTAGTCCTCCTTTAAAATGAAATAGTATATCAGACATAACTTTTTCTCCCGAACTCGGATTGAGCTAACTCTTGCGGCATTGTAAAGAGAACTTGAAACCATAACCAATATATTGAGATCAAAATTGGTGATTCATCTTCCAATAAGTTCGAAATGGTGATGAAAGTTTGGTATAGTTGGCCATTCCCCTCCACTAGGAAAAAAAAGTAATTTCCCATTCTTTAGTATTTCTGACATAACTGTTTACTCCGGTCTCTGATTAAGATGATTCTTGATGTATTGTAAAGAATTCTTGAATCCCTAACCATTGTATTCACATCAAAAGTCATGAAAAATCCTCTAGCATGGGCTCTATTGTAACGCAAGTTTGGTGTAATAAGTAGTCCTCCTTTAAAATGAAATAGTATATCGGACATAACTTTTTCTCCCGAACTCGGATTGAGCTAACTCTTGCGGCATTGTAAAGAGAACTTGAAACCCTAACCAATATATTGAGATCAAAATTGGTGATTCATCTTCTAACAAGTTCGAAATGGTGATCTAAGTTTGGTATAGTTGGCCATTCCCCTCCACTAGGAAAAAAAAGTAATTTCCCATTCTTTAGTATTTCTGACATAACTTTTTACTCCGGTCTCTGATTAAGATGATTCTTGATGCATTGTAAAGAATTCTTGAATCCCTAACCATTTTATTCACATCAAAAGTCATGAAAAATCCTCTAGCATGGGCTCTATTGTAACGCAAGTTTGGTGTAATAAGTAGTCCTCCTTTAAAATGAAATAGTATATCGGACATAACTTTTTCTCCCGAACCCGGATTGAGCTAACTCTTGCGGCATTGTAAAGAGAACTTGAAACCCTAACCAATATATTGAGATCAAAATTGGTGATTCATCTTCTAACAAGTTCGAAATGGTGATCTAAGTTTGGTATAATTGGCCATTCCCCTCCACTAGGAAAAAAAAGTAATTTCCCATTCTTTATTATTTCTGACATAACTTTTTACTCCGGTCTCTGATTAAGACGATTCTTGATGCATTGTAAAGAATTCTTGAATCCCTAACCATTTTATTCACATCAAAAGTCATGAAAAATCCTCTAGCTTGGGCTCTATTGTAACGCAAGTTTGGTGTAATAAGTAGTCCTCCTTTAAAATGAAATAGTATATCGGACATAACTTTTTCTCCCGAACCCGGATTGAGCTAACTCTTGTGGCATTGTAAAGAGAACTTGAAACCCTAACCAATATATTGAGATCAAAATTGGTGATTCATCTTCTAACAAGTTCGAAATGGTGATCTAAGTTTGGTATAGTTGGCCATTCCCCTCCACTAGGAAAAAAAAGTAATTTCCCATTCTTTAGTATTTCTGACATAACTTTTTACTCCGGTCTCTGATTAAGATGATTCTTGATGCATTGTAAAGAATTCTTGAATCCCTAACCATTTTATTCACATCAAAAGTCATGAAAAATCCTCTAGCATGGGCTCTATTGTAACGCAAGTTTGGTGTAATAAGTAGTCCTCCTTTAAAATGAAATAGTATATCGGACATAACTTTTTCTCCCGAACTCGGATTGAGCTAACTCTTGCGGCATTGTAAAGAGAAATTGAAACCCTAACCAATATATTGAGATCAAAATTGGTGATTCATCTTCTAACAAGTTCGAAATGGTGATCTAAGTTTGGTATAGTTGGCCATTCCCCTCCACTAGGAAAAAAAAGTAATTTCCCATTCTTTAGTATTTCTGACATAACTTTTTACTCCGGTCTCTGATTAAGATGATTCTTGATGCATTGTAAAGAATTCTTGAATCCCTAACCATTTTATTCACATCAAAAGTCATGAAAAATCCTCTAGCATGGGCTCTATTGTAACGCAAGTTTGGTGTAATAAGTAGTCCTCCTTTAAAATAAAATAGTATATCGGACATAACTTTTTCTCCCGAACCCGGATTGAGCTAACTCTTGCGGCATTGTAAAGAGAACTTGAAACCCTAACCAATATATTGAGATCAAAATTGGTGATTCATCTTCTAACAAGTTCGAAATGGTGATCTAAGTTTGGTATAGTTGGCCATTCCCCTCCACTAGGAAAAAAAAGTAATTTCCCATTCTTTAGTATTTCTGACATAACTTTTTACTCCGGTCTCTGATTAAGATGATTCTTGATGCATTGTAAAGAATTCTTGAATCCCTAACCATTTTATTCACATCAAAAGTCATGAAAAATCCTCTAGCATGGGCTCTATTGTAACGCAAGTTTGGTGTAATAAGTAGTCCTCCTTTAAAATAAAATAGTATATCGGACATAACTTTTTCTCCCGAACCCGGATTGAGCTAACTCTTGCGGCATTGTAAAGAGAACTTGAAACCCTAACCAATATATTGAGATCAAAATTGGTGATTCATCTTCTAACAAGTTCGAAATGGTGATCTAAGTTTGGTATAGTTGGCCATTCCCCTCCACTAGGAAAAAAAAGTAATTTCCCATTCTTTAGTATTTCTGACATAACTTTTTACTCCGGTCTCTGATTAAGACGATTCTTGATGCATTGTAAAGAATTCTTGAATCTCTAACCATTTTATTCACATCAAAAGTCAAGAAAAATCCTCTAGCATGGGCTCTATTGTAACGCAAGTTTGGTGTAATAAGTAGTCCTCCTTTAAAATGAAATAGTATATCAGACATAACTTTTTCTCCCGAACTCGGATTGAGCTAACTCTTGCGGCATTGTAAAGAGAACTTGAAACCCTAACCAATATATTGAGATCAAAATTGGTGATTCATCTTCTAACAAGTTCGAAATGGTGATGGAAGTTTGGTATAGTTGGCCATTCCCCTCCACTAGGAAAAAAATGTAATTTCCCATTTTTTTGTATTTCTGACATAACTTTTTACTCCGGTCTCTGATTAAGATGATTCATGCTGCATTGAAAAGAATTCTTGAATCCCTAACCATTTTATTCACATCAAAACTCATGAAAAATCCTCTAGCATGGGCTCTATTGTAACGCAAGTTTGGTGTAATAAGTAGTCCTCCTTTAAAATGAAATAGTATATCGGACATAACTTTTTCTCCCGAACCCGGATTGAGCTAACTCTTGCGGCATTGTAAAGAGAACTTGAAACCCTAACCAATATATTGAGATCAAAATTGGTGATTCATCTTCTAACAAGTTCGAAATGGTGATCTAAGTTTGGTATAATTGGCCATTCCCCTCCACTAGGAAAAAAAAGTAATTTCCCATTCTTTATTATTTCTGACATAACTTTTTACTCCGGTCTCTGATTAAGACGATTCTTGATGCATTGTAAAGAATTCTTGAATCCCTAACCATTTTATTCACATCAAAAGTCATGAAAAATCCTCTAGCTTGGGCTCTATTGTAACGCAAGTTTGGTGTAATAAGTAGTCCTCCTTTAAAATGAAATAGTATATCGGACATAACTTTTTCTCCCGAACCCGGATTGAGCTAACTCTTGTGGCATTGTAAAGAGAACTTGAAACCCTAACCAATATATTGAGATCAAAATTGGTGATTCATCTTCTAACAAGTTCGAAATGGTGATCTAAGTTTGGTATAGTTGGCCATTCCCCTCCACTAGGAAAAAAAAGTAATTTCCCATTCTTTAGTATTTCTGACATAACTTTTTACTCCGGTCTCTAATTAAGATGATTCTTGATGCATTGTAAAGAATTCTTGAATCCCTAACCATTTTATTCACATCAAAAGTCATGAAAAATCCTCTAGCATGGGCTCTATTGTAACGCAAGTTTGGTGTAATAAGTAGTCCTCCTTTAAAATGAAATAGTATATCGGACATAACTTTTTCTCCCGAACTCGGATTGAGCTAACTCTTGCGGCATTGTAAAGAGAAATTGAAACCCTAACCAATATATTGAGATCAAAATTGGTGATTCATCTTCTAACAAGTTCGAAATGGTGATCTAAGTTTGGTATAGTTGGCCATTCCCCTCCACTAGGAAAAAAAAGTAATTTCCCATTCTTTAGTCTTTCTGACATAACTTTTTACTCCGGTCTCTGATTAAGATGATTCTTGATGCATTGTAAAGAATTCTTGAATCCCTAACCATTTTATTCACATCAAAAGTCATGAAAAATCCTCTAGCATGGGCTCTATTGTAACGCAAGTTTGGTGTAATAAGTAGTCCTCCTTTAAAATAAAATAGTATATCGGACATAACTTTTTCTCCCGAACCCGGATTGAGCTAACTCTTGCGGCATTGTAAAGAGAACTTGAAACCCTAACCAATATATTGAGATCAAAATTGGTGATTCATCTTCTAACAAGTTCGAAATGGTGATCTAAGTTTGGTATAGTTGGCCATTCCCCTCCACTAGGAAAAAAAAGTAATTTCCCATTCTTTAGTATTTCTGACATAACTTTTTACTCCGGTCTCTGATTAAGACGATTCTTGATGCATTGTAAAGAATTCTTGAATCTCTAACCATTTTATTCACATCAAAAGTCAAGAAAAATCCTCTAGCATGGGCTCTATTGTAACGCAAGTTTGGTGTAATAAGTAGTCCTCCTTTAAAATGAAATAGTATATCAGACATAACTTTTTCTCCCGAACTCGGATTGAGCTAACTCTTGCGGCATTGTAAAGAGAACTTGAAACCCTAACCAATATATTGAGATCAAAATTGGTGATTCATCTTCTAACAAGTTCGAAATGGTGATGGAAGTTTGGTATAGTTGGCCATTCCCCTCCACTAGGAAAAAAATGTAATTTCCCATTCTTTAGTATTTCTGACATAACTTTTTACTCCGGTCTCTGATTAAGATGATTCATGCTGCATTGAAAAGAATTCTTGAATCCCTAACCATTTTATTCACATCAAAAGTCATGAAAAATCCTCTAGCATGGGCTTTATTGTAACGCAAGTTTGGTGTAATAAGTAGTCCTCCTTTAAAATGAAATAGTATATCGGACATAACTTTTTCTCCCGAACTCGGATTGAGCTAAATTTTGCGGCATTGTAAAGAGAACTTGAAACCCTAACCAATATATTGAGATCAAAATTGGTGATTCATCTTCTAACAAGTTCGAAATGGTGATGGAAGTTTGGTATAGTTGGTCATTCCCCTCCACTAGGAAAAAAAAGTAATTTCCCATTCTTTAGTATTTCTGACATAACTTTTTACTCCGGTCTCTGATTAAGATGATTCTTGATGCATTGTAAAGAATTCTTGAATCCCTAACCATTTTATTCACATCAAAAGTCATGAAAAATCCTCTAGCATGGGCTCTATTGTAACGTAAGTTTGGTGTAATAAGTAGTCCTCCTTTAAAATGAAATAGTATATCGGACATAACTTTTTCTCCCGAACCCGGATTGAGCTAACTCTTGCGGCATTGTAAAGAGAACTTGAAACCCTAACCAATATATTGAGATCAAAATTGGTGATTCATCTTCTAACAAGTTCGAAATGGTGATCTAAGTTTGGTATAGTTGGCCATTCCCCTCCACTAGGAAAAAAAAGTAATTTCCCATTCTTTAGTATTTCTGACATAACTTTTTACTCCGGTCTCTGATTAAGATGATTCTTGATGCATTGTAAAGAATTCTTGAATCCCTAACCATTTTATTCACATCAAAAGTCATGAAAAATCCTCTAGCATGGGCTCTATTGTAACGCAAGTTTGGTGTAATAAGTAGTCCTCCTTTAAAATAAAATAGTATATCGGACATAACTTTTTCTCCCGAACCCGGATTGAGCTAACTCTTGCGGCATTGTAAAGAGAACTTGAAACCCTAACCAATATATTGAGATCAAAATTGGTGATTCATCTTCTAACAAGTTCGAAATGGTGATCTAAGTTTGGTATAGTTGGCCATTCCCCTCCACTAGGAAAAAAAAGTAATTTCCCATTCTTTAGTATTTCTGACATAACTTTTTACTCCGGTCTCTGATTAAGACGATTCTTGATGCATTGTAAAGAATTCTTGAATCCCTAACCATTTTATTCACATCAAAAGTCATGAAAAATCCTCTAGCATGGGCTCTATTCTAACGCAAGTTTGGTGTAATAAGTAGTCCTCCTTTAAAATGAAATAGTATATCAGACATAACTTTTTCTCTCGAACTCGGATTGAGCTAACTCTTGCGGCATTGTAAAGAGAACTTGAAACCATAACCAATATATTGAGATCAAAATTGGTGATTCATCTTCCAATAAGTTCGAAATGGTGATGAAAGTTTGGTATAGTTGGCCATTCCCCTCCACTAGGAAAAAAAAGTAATTTCCCATTCTTTAGTATTTCTGACATAACTGTTTACTCCGGTCTCTGATTAAGATGATTCTTGATGCATTGTAAAGAATTCTTGAATCCCTAACCATTGTATTCACATCAAAAGTCATGAAAAATCCTCTAGCATGGGCTCTATTGTAACGCAAGTTTGGTGTAATAATAGTCCTCCTTTAAAATGAAATAGTATATCGGACATAACTTTTTCTCCCGAACTCGGATTGAGCTAACTCTTGCGGCATTGTAAAGAGAACTTGAAACCCTAACCAATATATTGAGATCAAAATTGGTGATTCATCTTCTAACAAGTTCGAAATGGTGATGGAAGTTTGGTATAGTTGGCCATTCCCCTCCACTAGGAAAAAAATGTAATTTCCCATTCTTTAGTATTTCTGACATAACTTTTTACTCCGGTCTCTGATTAAGATGATTCATGCTGCATTGAAAAGAATTCTTGAATCCCTAACCATTTTATTCACATCAAAAGTCATGAAAAATCCTCTAGCATGGGCTTTATTGTAACGCAAGTTTGGTGTAATAAGTAGTCCTCCTTTAAAATGAAATAGTATATCGGACATAACTTTTTCTCCCGAACTCGGATTGAGCTAAATTTTGCGGCATTGTAAAGAGAACTTGAAACCCTAACCAATATATTCAGATCAAAATTGGTGATTCATCTTCCAACAAGTTCGAAATGGTGATGGAAGTTTGGTATAGTTGGCCATTCCCCTCCACTAGGAAAAAAATGCAATTTCCCATTCTTTAGTATTTCTGACATAACTTTTTACTCCGGTCTCTGATTAAGATGATTCATGCTGCATTGAAAAGAATTCTTGAATCCCTAACCATTTTATTCACATCAAAAGTCATGAAAAATCCTCTAGCATGGGCTCTATTGTAACGTAAGTTTGGTGTAATAAGTAGTCCTCCTTTAAAATGAAATAGTATATCGGACATAACTTTTTCTCCCGAACCCGGATTGAGCTAACTCATGCGGCATTGTAAAGAGAACTTGAAACCCTAACCAATATATTCGGATCAAAATTGGTGATTCATCTTCTAACAAGTTCGAAATGGTGATGGAAGTTTGGTATAGTTGGTCATTCCCCTCCACTAGGAAAAAAAAGTAATTTCCCATTCTTTAGTATTTCTGACATAACTTTTTACTCCGGTCTCTGATTAAGATGATTCATGCTGCATTGTAAAGAATTCTTGAATCCCTAACCATTTTATTGACATCAAAAGTCATGAAAAATCCTCTAGCATGGGCTCTATTGTAACGCAAGTTTGGTGTAATAAGTAGTCCTCCTTTAAAATGAAATAGTATATCAGACATAACTTTTTCTCCCGAACTCGGATTGAGCTAACTCTTGCGGCATTGTAAAGAGAACTTGAAACCATAACCAATATATTGAGATCAAAATTGGTGATTCATATTCCAATAAGTTCGAAAATGGTGATGAAAGTTTGGTATAGTTGGCCATTCCCCTCCACTAGGAAAAAAAAGTAATTTCCCATTCTTTAGTATTTCTGACATAACTGTTTACTCCGGTCTCTGATTAAGATGATTCTTGATGCATTGTAAAGAATTCTTGAATCCCTAACCATTGTATTCACATCAAAAGTCATGAAAAATCCTCTAGCATGGGCTCTATTGTAACGCAAGTTTGGTGTAATAAGTAGTCCTCCTTTAAAATGAAATAGTATATCGGACATAACTTTTTCTCCCGAACTCGGATTGAGCTAACTCTTGCGGCATTGTAAAGAGAACTTGAAACCCTAACCAATATATTGAGATCAAAATTGGTGATTCATCTTCTAACAAGTTCGAAATGGTGATCTAAGTTTGGTATAGTTGGCCATTCCCCTCCACTAGGAAAAAAAAGTAATTTCCCATTCTTTAGTATTTCTGACATAACTTTTTACTCCGGTCTCTGATTTAGACGATTCTTGATGCATTGTAAAGAATTCTTGAATCCCTAACCATTTTATTCACATCAAAAGTCATGAAAAATCCTCTAGCAAGGGCTCTATTGTAACGCAAGTTTGGTGTAATAAGTAGTCCTCCTTTAAAATGAAATAGTATATCGGACATAACTTTTTCTCCCGAACCCGGATTGAGCTAACTCTTGCGGCATTGTAAAGAGAACTTGAAACCCTAACCAATATATTCGGATCAAAATTGGTGATTCATCTTCTAACAAGTTCGAAATGGTGATGGAAGTTTGGTATAGTTGGCCATTCCCCTCCACTAGGAAAAAAAAGTAATTTCCCATTCTTTAGTATTTCTGACATAACTTTTTACTCTGGTCTCTGATTAAGATGATTCTTGATGCATTGTAAAGAATTCTTGAATCCCTAACCATTTTATTCACATCAAAAGTAATGAAAAATCCTCTAGCATGGGCTCTATTGTAACGCAAGTTTGGTGTAATAAGTAGTCCTCCTTTAAAATGAAATAGTATATCAGACATAACTTTTTCTCCCGAACTCGGATTGAGCTAACTCTTGCGGCATTGTAAAGAGAACTTGAAACCATAACCCATATATTGAGATCAAAATTGGTGATTCATCTTCCAATAAGTTCGAAATGGTGATCTAAGTTTGGTATAGTTGGCCATTCCCCTCCACTAGGAAAAAAAAGTAATTTCCCATTCTTTAGTATTTCTGACGTAACTGTTTACTCCGATCTCTGATTAAGATGATTCTTGATGCATTGTAAAGAATTCTTGAATCCCTAACCATTGTATTCACATCAAAAGTCATGAAAAATCCTCTAGCATGGGCTCTATTGTAACGCAAGTTTGGTGTAATAAGTAGTCCTCCTTTAAAATGAAATAGTATATCGGACATAACTTTTTCTCCCGAACTCGGATTGAGCTAACTCTTGCGGCATTGTAAAGAGAACTTGAAACCCTAACCAATATATTGAGATCAAAATTGGTGATTCATCTTCTAACAAGTTTGAAATGGTGATGGAAGTTTGGTATAGTTGGCCATTCCCCTCCACTAGGAAAAAAATGTAATTTCCTATTCTTTAGTATTTCTGGCATAACTTTTTACTCCGGTCTCTGATTAAGATGATTCATGCTGCATTGAAAAGAATTCTTGAATCCCTAACCATTTTATTCACATCAAAACTCATGAAAAATCCTCTAGCATGGGCTCTATGGTAACGCAAGTTTGGTGTAATAAGTAGTCCTCCTTTAAAATGAAATAGTATATCGGACATAACTTTTTCTCCCGAACTCGGATTGAGCTAACTTTTGCGGCATTGTAAAGAGAACTTGAAACCCTAACCAATATATTGAGATCAAAATTGGTGATTCATCTTCCAACAAGTTCGAAATGGTGATGGAAGTTTGGTATAGTTGGCCATTCCCCTCCACTAGGAAAAAAATGTAATTTCCCATTCTTTAGTATTTCTTACATAACTTTTTACTCCGGTCTCTGATTAAGATGATTCATGCTGCATTGAAAAGAATTCTTGAATCCCTAACCATTTTATTCACATCAAAAGTCATGAAAAATCCTCTAGCATGGGCTCTATTGTAACGCAAGTTTGGTGTAATAAGTAGTCCTCCTTTAAAATGAAATAGTATATCGGACATAACTTTTTCTCCCGAACTCGGATTGAGCTAACTCTTGCGGCATTGTAAAGAGAACTTGAAACCCTAACCAATATATTGAGATCAAAATTGGTGATTCATCTTCTAACAAGTTCGAAATGGTGATCTAAGTTTGGTTTAGTTGGCCATTCCCCTCCACTAGGAAAAAAAAGTAATTTCCCATTCTTTAGTATTTCTGACATAACTTTTTACTCCGGTCTCTGATTAAGATGATTCTTGATGCATTGTAAAGAATTCTTGAATCCCTAACCATTTTATTCACATTAAAAGTCATGAAAAATCCTCTAGCATGGGCTCTATTGTAACGCAAGTTTGGTGTAATAAGTAGTCCTCCTTTAAAATGAAATAGTATATCAGACATAACTTTTTCTCCCGAACTCGGATTGAGCTAACTCTTGCGGCATTGTAAAGAGAACTTGAAACCATAACCAATATATTGAGATCAAAATTGGTGATTCATCTTCCAATAAGTTCGAAATGGTGATGAAAGTTTGGTATAGTTGGTCATTCCCCTCCACTAGGAAAAAAAAGTAATTTCCCATTCTTTAGTATTTCTGACATAACTGTTTACTCCGGTCTCTGATTAAGATGATTCTTGATGCATTGTAAAGAATTCTTGAATCCCTAACCATTGTATTCACATCAAAAGTCATGAAAAATCCTCTAGCATGGGCTCTATTGTAACGCAAGTTTGGTGTAATAAGTAGTCCTCCTTTAAAATGAAATAGTATATCGGACATAACTTTTTCTCCCGAACTCGGATTGAGCTAACTCTTGCGGCATTGTAAAGAGAACTTGAAACCCTAACCAATATATTGAGATCAAAATTGGTGATTCATCTTCTAACAAGTTCGAAATGGTGATGGAAGTTTGGTATAGTTGGCCATTCCCCTCCACTAGGAAAAAAATGTAATTTCCCATTCTTTAGTATTTCTGACATAACTTTTTACTCCGGTCTCTGATTAAGATGATTCATGCTGCATTGAAAAGAATTCTTGAATCCCTAACCATTTTATTCACATCAAAAGTCATGAAAAATCCTCTAGCATGGGCTTTATTGTAACGCAAGTTTGGTGTAATAAGTAGTCCTCCTTTAAAATGAAATAGTATATCGGACATAACTTTTTCTCCCGAACTCGGATTGAGCTAAATTTTGCGGCATTGTAAAGAGAACTTGAAACCCTAACCAATATATTCAGATCAAAATTGGTGATTCATCTTCCAACAAGTTCGAAATGGTGATGGAAGTTTGGTATAGTTGGCCATTCCCCTCCACTAGGAAAAAAATGTAATTTCCCATTCTTTAGTATTTCTGACATAACTTTTTACTCCGGTCTCTGATTAAGATGATTCATGCTGCATTGAAAAGAATTCTTGAATCCCTAACCATTTTATTCACATCAAAAGTCATGAAAAATCCTCTAGCATGGGCTCTATTGTAACGTAAGTTTGGTGTAATAAGTAGTCCTCCTTTAAAATGAAATAGTATATCGGACATAACTTTTTCTCCCGAACCCGGATTGAGCTAACTCATGCGGCATTGTAAAGAGAACTTGAAACCCTAACCAATATATTCGGATCAAAATTGGTGATTCATCTTCTAACAAGTTCGAAATGGTGATGGAAGTTTGGTATAGTTGGTCATTCCCCTCCACTAGGAAAAAAAAGTAATTTCCCATTCTTTAGTATTTCTGACATAACTTTTTACTCCGGTCTCTGATTAAGATGATTCATGCTGCATTGTAAAGAATTCTTGAATCCCTAACCATTTTATTGACATCAAAAGTCATGAAAAATCCTCTAGCATGGGCTCTATTGTAACGCAAGTTTGGTGTAATAAGTAGTCCTCCTTTAAAATGAAATAGTATATCAGACATAACTTTTTCTCCCGAACTCGGATTGAGCTAACTCTTGCGGCATTGTAAAGAGAACTTGAAACCATAACCAATATATTGAGATCAAAATTGGTGATTCATATTCCAATAAGTTCGAAATGGTGATGAAAGTTTGGTATAGTTGGCCATTCCCCTCCACTAGGAAAAAAAAGTAATTTCCCATTCTTTAGTATTTCTGACATAACTGTTTACTCCGGTCTCTGATTAAGATGATTCTTGATGCATTGTAAAGAATTCTTGAATCCCTAACCATTGTATTCACATCAAAAGTCATGAAAAATCCTCTAGCATGGGCTCTATTGTAACGCAAGTTTGGTGTAATAAGTAGTCCTCCTTTAAAATGAAATAGTATATCGGACATAACTTTTTCTCCCGAACTCGGATTGAGCTAACTCTTGCGGCATTGTAAAGAGAACTTGAAACCCTAACCAATATATTGAGATCAAAATTGGTGATTCATCTTCTAACAAGTTCGAAATGGTGATCTAAGTTTGGTATAGTTGGCCATTCCCCTCCACTAGGAAAAAAAAGTAATTTCCCATTCTTTAGTATTTCTGACATAACTTTTTACTCCGGTCTCTGATTTAGACGATTCTTGATGCATTGTAAAGAATTCTTGAATCCCTAACCATTTTATTCACATCAAAAGTCATGAAAAATCCTCTAGCAAGGGCTCTATTGTAACGCAAGTTTGGTGTAATAAGTAGTCCTCCTTTAAAATGAAATAGTATATCGGACATAACTTTTTCTCCCGAACCCGGATTGAGCTAACTCTTGCGGCATTGTAAAGAGAACTTGAAACCCTAACCAATATATTCGGATCAAAATTGGTGATTCATCTTCTAACAAGTTCGAAATGGTGATGGAAGTTTGGTATAGTTGGCCATTCCCCTCCACTAGGAAAAAAAAGTAATTTCCCATTCTTTAGTATTTCTGACATAACTTTTTACTCTGGTCTCTGATTAAGATGATTCTTGATGCATTGTAAAGAATTCTTGAATCCCTAACCATTTTATTCACATCAAAAGTCATGAAAAATCCTCTAGCATGGGCTCTATTGTAACGCAAGTTTGGTGTAATAAGTAGTCCTCCTTTAAAATGAAATAGTATATCAGACATAACTTTTTCTCCCGAACTCGGATTGAGCTAACTCTTGCGGCATTGTAAAGAGAACTTGAAACCATAACCCATATATTGAGATCAAAATTGGTGATTCATCTTCCAATAAGTTCGAAATGGTGATCTAAGTTTGGTATAGTTGGCCATTCCCCTCCACTAGGAAAAAAAAGTAATTTCCCATTCTTTAGTATTTCTGACGTAACTGTTTACTCCGATCTCTGATTAAGATGATTCTTGATGCATTGTAAAGAATTCTTGAATCCCTAACCATTGTATTCACATCAAAAGTCATGAAAAATCCTCTAGCATGGGCTCTATTGTAACGCAAGTTTGGTGTAATAAGTAGTCCTCCTTTAAAATGAAATAGTATATCGGACATAACTTTTTCTCCCGAACTCGGATTGAGCTAACTCTTGCGGCATTGTAAAGAGAACTTGAAACCCTAACCAATATATTGAGATCAAAATTGGTGATTCATCTTCTAACAAGTTTGAAATGGTGATGGAAGTTTGGTATAGTTGGCCATTCCCCTCCACTAGGAAAAAAATGTAATTTCCTATTCTTTAGTATTTCTGGCATAACTTTTTACTCCGGTCTCTGATTAAGATGATTCATGCTGCATTGAAAAGAATTCTTGAATCCCTAACCATTTTATTCACATCAAAAGTCATGAAAAATCCTCTAGCATGGGCTCTATGGTAACGCAAGTTTGGTGTAATAAGTAGTCCTCCTTTAAAATGAAATAGTATATCGGACATAACTTTTTCTCCCGAACTCGGATTGAGCTAACTTTTGCGGCATTGTAAAGAGAACTTGAAACCCTAACCAATATATTGAGATCAAAATTGGTGATTCATCTTCCAACAAGTTCGAAATGGTGATGGAAGTTTGGTATAGTTGGCCATTCCCCTCCACTAGGAAAAAAATGTAATTTCCCATTCTTTAGTATTTCTTACATAACTTTTTACTCCGGTCTCTGATTAAGATGATTCATGCTGCATTGAAAAGAATTCTTGAATCCCTAACCATTTTATTCACATCAAAAGTCATGAAAAATCCTCTAGCATGGGCTCTATTGTAACGCAAGTTTGGTGTAATAAGTAGTCCTCCTTTAAAATGAAATAGTATATCGGACATAACTTTTTCTCCCGAACTCGGATTGAGCTAACTCTTGCGGCATTGTAAAGAGAACTTGAAACCCTAACCAATATATTGAGATCAAAATTGGTGATTCATCTTCTAACAAGTTCGAAATGGTGATCTAAGTTTGGTTTAGTTGGCCATTCCCCTCCACTAGGAAAAAAAAGTAATTTCCCATTCTTTAGTATTTCTGACATAACTTTTTACTCCGGTCTCTGATTAAGATGATTCTTGATGCATTGTAAAGAATTCTTGAATCCCTAACCATTTTATTCACATCAAAAGTCATGAAAAATCCTCTAGCATGGGCTCTATTGTAACGCAAGTTTGGTGTAATAAGTAGTCCTCCTTTAAAATGAAATAGTATATCAGACATAACTTTTTCTCCCGAACTCGGATTGAGCTAACTCTTGCGGCATTGTAAAGAGAACTTGAAACCATAACCAATATATTGAGATCAAAATTGGTGATTCATCTTCCAATAAGTTCGAAATGGTGATGAAAGTTTGGTATAGTTGGTCATTCCCCTCCACTAGGAAAAAAAAGTAATTTCCCATTCTTTAGTATTTCTGACATAACTGTTTACTCCGGTCTCTGATTAAGATGATTCTTGATGCATTGTAAAGAATTCTTGAATCCCTAACCATTGTATTCACATCAAAAGTCATGAAAAATCCTCTAGCATGGGCTCTATTGTAACGCAAGTTTGGTGTAATAAGTAGTCCTCCTTTAAAATGAAATAGTATATCGGACATAACTTTTTCTCCCGAACTCGGATTGAGCTAACTCTTGCGGCATTGTAAAGAGAACTTGAAACCCTAACCAATATATTGAGATCAAAATTGGTGATTCATCTTCTAACAAGTTCGAAATGGTGATGGAAGTTTGGTATAGTTGGCCATTCCCCTCCACTAGGAAAAAAATGTAATTTCCCATTCTTTAGTATTTCTGACATAACTTTTTACTCCGGTCTCTGATTAAGATGATTCATGCTGCATTGAAAAGAATTCTTGAATCCCTAACCATTTTATTCACATCAAAAGTCATGAAAAATCCTCTAGCATGGGCTTTATTGTAACGCAAGTTTGGTGTAATAAGTAGTCCTCCTTTAAAATGAAATAGTATATCGGACATAACTTTTTCTCCCGAACTCGGATTGAGCTAAATTTTGCGGCATTGTAAAGAGAACTTGAAACCCTAACCAATATATTCAGATCAAAATTGGTGATTCATCTTCCAACAAGTTCGAAATGGTGATGGAAGTTTGGTATAGTTGGCCATTCCCCTCCACTAGGAAAAAAATGTAATTTCCCATTCTTTAGTATTTCTGACATAACTTTTTACTCCGGTCTCTGATTAAGATGATTCATGCTGCATTGAAAAGAATTCTTGAATCCCTAACCATTTTATTCACATCAAAAGTCATGAAAAATCCTCTAGCATGGGCTCTATTGTAACGTAAGTTTGGTGTAATAAGTAGTCCTCCTTTAAAATGAAATAGTATATCGGACATAACTTTTTCTCCCGAACCCGGATTGAGCTAACTCATGCGGCATTGTAAAGAGAACTTGAAACCCTAACCAATATATTCGGATCAAAATTGGTGATTCATCTTCTAACAAGTTCGAAATGGTGATGGAAGTTTGGTATAGTTGGTCATTCCCCTCCACTAGGAAAAAAAAGTAATTTCCCATTCTTTAGTATTTCTGACATAACTTTTTACTCCGGTCTCTGATTAAGATGATTCATGCTGCATTGTAAAGAATTCTTGAATCCCTAACCATTTTATTGACATCAAAAGTCATGAAAAATCCTCTAGCATGGGCTCTATTGTAACGCAAGTTTGGTGTAATAAGTAGTCCTCCTTTAAAATGAAATAGTATATCAGACATAACTTTTTCTCCCGAACTCGGATTGAGCTAACTCTTGCGGCATTGTAAAGAGAACTTGAAACCATAACCAATATATTGAGATCAAAATTGGTGATTCATATTCCAATAAGTTCGAAATGGTGATGAAAGTTTGGTATAGTTGGCCATTCCCCTCCACTAGGAAAAAAAAGTAATTTCCCATTCTTTAGTATTTCTGACATAACTGTTTACTCCGGTCTCTGATTAAGATGATTCTTGATGCATTGTAAAGAATTCTTGAATCCCTAACCATTGTATTCACATCAAAAGTCATGAAAAATCCTCTAGCATGGGCTCTATTGTAACGCAAGTTTGGTGTAATAAGTAGTCCTCCTTTAAAATGAAATAGTATATCGGACATAACTTTTTCTCCCGAACTCGGATTGAGCTAACTCTTGCGGCATTGTAAAGAGAACTTGAAACCCTAACCAATATATTGAGATCAAAATTGGTGATTCATCTTCTAACAAGTTCGAAATGGTGATCTAAGTTTGGTATAGTTGGCCATTCCCCTCCACTAGGAAAAAAATGTAATTTCCTATTCTTTAGTATTTCTGGCATAACTTTTTACTCCGGTCTCTGATTAAGATGATTCATGCTGCATTGAAAAGAATTCTTGAATCCCTAACCATTTTATTCACATCAAAAGTCATGAAAAATCCTCTAGCATGGGCTCTATGGTAACGCAAGTTTGGTGTAATAAGTAGTCCTCCTTTAAAATGAAATAGTATATCGGACATAACTTTTTCTCCCGAACTCGGATTGAGCTAACTTTTGCGGCATTGTAAAGAGAACTTGAAACCCTAACCAATATATTGAGATCAAAATTGGTGATTCATCTTCCAACAAGTTCGAAATGGTGATGGAAGTTTGGTATAGTTGGCCATTCCCCTCCACTAGGAAAAAAATGTAATTTCCCATTCTTTAGTATTTCTTACATAACTTTTTACTCCGGTCTCTGATTAAGATGATTCATGCTGCATTGAAAAGAATTCTTGAATCCCTAACCATTTTATTCACATCAAAAGTCATGAAAAATCCTCTAGCATGGGCTCTATTGTAACGCAAGTTTGGTGTAATAAGTAGTCCTCCTTTAAAATGAAATAGTATATCGGACATAACTTTTTCTCCCGAACTCGGATTGAGCTAACTCTTGCGGCATTGTAAAGAGAACTTGAAACCCTAACCAATATATTGAGATCAAAATTGGTGATTCATCTTCTAACAAGTTCGAAATGGTGATCTAAGTTTGGTTTAGTTGGCCATTCCCCTCCACTAGGAAAAAAAAGTAATTTCCCATTCTTTAGTATTTCTGACATAACTTTTTACTCCGGTCTCTGATTAAGATGATTCTTGATGCATTGTAAAGAATTCTTGAATCCCTAACCATTTTATTCACATCAAAAGTCATGAAAAATCCTCTAGCATGGGCTCTATTGTAACGCAAGTTTGGTGTAATAAGTAGTCCTCCTTTAAAATGAAATAGTATATCAGACATAACTTTTTCTCCCGAACTCGGATTGAGCTAACTCTTGCGGCATTGTAAAGAGAACTTGAAACCATAACCAATATATTGAGATCAAAATTGGTGATTCATCTTCCAATAAGTTCGAAATGGTGATGAAAGTTTGGTATAGTTGGTCATTCCCCTCCACTAGGAAAAAAAAGTAATTTCCCATTCTTTAGTATTTCTGACATAACTGTTTACTCCGGTCTCTGATTAAGATGATTCTTGATGCATTGTAAAGAATTCTTGAATCCCTAACCATTGTATTCACATCAAAAGTCATGAAAAATCCTCTAGCATGGGCTCTATTGTAACGCAAGTTTGGTGTAATAAGTAGTCCTCCTTTAAAATGAAATAGTATATCGGACATAACTTTTTCTCCCGAACTCGGATTGAGCTAACTCTTGCGGCATTGTAAAGAGAACTTGAAACCCTAACCAATATATTGAGATCAAAATTGGTGATTCATCTTCTAACAAGTTCGAAATGGTGATGGAAGTTTGGTATAGTTGGCCATTCCCCTCCACTAGGAAAAAAATGTAATTTCCCATTCTTTAGTATTTCTGACATAACTTTTTACTCCGGTCTCTGATTAAGATGATTCATGCTGCATTGAAAAGAATTCTTGAATCCCTAACCATTTTATTCACATCAAAAGTCATGAAAAATCCTCTAGCATGGGCTTTATTGTAACGCAAGTTTGGTGTAATAAGTAGTCCTCCTTTAAAATGAAATAGTATATCGGACATAACTTTTTCTCCCGAACTCGGATTGAGCTAAATTTTGCGGCATTGTAAAGAGAACTTGAAACCCTAACCAATATATTCAGATCAAAATTGGTGATTCATCTTCCAACAAGTTCGAAATGGTGATGGAAGTTTGGTATAGTTGGCCATTCCCCTCCACTAGGAAAAAAATGTAATTTCCCATTCTTTAGTATTTCTGACATAACTTTTTACTCCGGTCTCTGATTAAGATGATTCATGCTGCATTGAAAAGAATTCTTGAATCCCTAACCATTTTATTCACATCAAAAGTCATGAAAAATCCTCTAGCATGGGCTCTATTGTAACGTAAGTTTGGTGTAATAAGTAGTCCTCCTTTAAAATGAAATAGTATATCGGACATAACTTTTTCTCCCGAACCCGGATTGAGCTAACTCATGCGGCATTGTAAAGAGAACTTGAAACCCTAACCAATATATTCGGATCAAAATTGGTGATTCATCTTCTAACAAGTTCGAAATGGTGATGGAAGTTTGGTATAGTTGGTCATTCCCCTCCACTAGGAAAAAAAAGTAATTTCCCATTCTTTAGTATTTCTGACATAACTTTTTACTCCGGTCTCTGATTAAGATGATTCATGCTGCATTGTAAAGAATTCTTGAATCCCTAACCATTTTATTGACATCAAAAGTCATGAAAAATCCTCTAGCATGGGCTCTATTGTAACGCAAGTTTGGTGTAATAAGTAGTCCTCCTTTAAAATGAAATAGTATATCAGACATAACTTTTTCTCCCGAACTCGGATTGAGCTAACTCTTGCGGCATTGTAAAGAGAACTTGAAACCATAACCAATATATTGAGATCAAAATTGGTGATTCATATTCCAATAAGTTCGAAATGGTGATGAAAGTTTGGTATAGTTGGCCATTCCCCTCCACTAGGAAAAAAAAGTAATTTCCCATTCTTTAGTATTTCTGACATAACTGTTTACTCCGGTCTCTGATTAAGATGATTCTTGATGCATTGTAAAGAATTCTTGAATCCCTAACCATTGTATTCACATCAAAAGTCATGAAAAATCCTCTAGCATGGGCTCTATTGTAACGCAAGTTTGGTGTAATAAGTAGTCCTCCTTTAAAATGAAATAGTATATCGGACATAACTTTTTCTCCCGAACTCGGATTGAGCTAACTCTTGCGGCATTGTAAAGAGAACTTGAAACCCTAACCAATATATTGAGATCAAAATTGGTGATTCATCTTCTAACAAGTTCGAAATGGTGATCTAAGTTTGGTATAGTTGGCCATTCCCCTCCACTAGGAAAAAAAAGTAATTTCCCATTCTTTAGTATTTCTGACATAACTTTTTACTCCGGTCTCTGATTTAGACGATTCTTGATGCATTGTAAAGAATTCTTGAATCCCTAACCATTTTATTCACATCAAAAGTCATGAAAAATCCTCTAGCAAGGGCTCTATTGTAACGCAAGTTTGGTGTAATAAGTAGTCCTCCTTTAAAATGAAATAGTATATCGGACATAACTTTTTCTCCCGAACCCGGATTGAGCTAACTCTTGCGGCATTGTAAAGAGAACTTGAAACCCTAACCAATATATTCGGATCAAAATTGGTGATTCATCTTCTAACAAGTTCGAAATGGTGATGGAAGTTTGGTATAGTTGGCCATTCCCCTCCACTAGGAAAAAAAAGTAATTTCCCATTCTTTAGTATTTCTGACATAACTTTTTACTCTGGTCTCTGATTAAGATGATTCTTGATGCATTGTAAAGAATTCTTGAATCCCTAACCATTTTATTCACATCAAAAGTAATGAAAAATCCTCTAGCATGGGCTCTATTGTAACGCAAGTTTGGTGTAATAAGTAGTCCTCCTTTAAAATGAAATAGTATATCAGACATAACTTTTTCTCCCGAACTCGGATTGAGCTAACTCTTGCGGCATTGTAAAGAGAACTTGAAACCATAACCCATATATTGAGATCAAAATTGGTGATTCATCTTCCAATAAGTTCGAAATGGTGATCTAAGTTTGGTATAGTTGGCCATTCCCCTCCACTAGGAAAAAAAAGTAATTTCCCATTCTTTAGTATTTCTGACGTAACTGTTTACTCCGATCTCTGATTAAGATGATTCTTGATGCATTGTAAAGAATTCTTGAATCCCTAACCATTGTATTCACATCAAAAGTCATGAAAAATCCTCTAGCATGGGCTCTATTGTAACGCAAGTTTGGTGTAATAAGTAGTCCTCCTTTAAAATGAAATAGTATATCGGACATAACTTTTTCTCCCGAACTCGGATTGAGCTAACTCTTGCGGCATTGTAAAGAGAACTTGAAACCCTAACCAATATATTGAGATCAAAATTGGTGATTCATCTTCTAACAAGTTTGAAATGGTGATGGAAGTTTGGTATAGTTGGCCATTCCCCTCCACTAGGAAAAAAATGTAATTTCCTATTCTTTAGTATTTCTGGCATAACTTTTTACTCCGGTCTCTGATTAAGATGATTCATGCTGCATTGAAAAGAATTCTTGAATCCCTAACCATTTTATTCACATCAAAACTCATGAAAAATCCTCTAGCATGGGCTCTATGGTAACGCAAGTTTGGTGTAATAAGTAGTCCTCCTTTAAAATGAAATAGTATATCGGACATAACTTTTTCTCCCGAACTCGGATTGAGCTAACTTTTGCGGCATTGTAAAGAGAACTTGAAACCCTAACCAATATATTGAGATCAAAATTGGTGATTCATCTTCCAACAAGTTCGAAATGGTGATGGAAGTTTGGTATAGTTGGCCATTCCCCTCCACTAGGAAAAAAATGTAATTTCCCATTCTTTAGTATTTCTTACATAACTTTTTACTCCGGTCTCTGATTAAGATGATTCATGCTGCATTGAAAAGAATTCTTGAATCCCTAACCATTTTATTCACATCAAAAGTCATGAAAAATCCTCTAGCATGGGCTCTATTGTAACGCAAGTTTGGTGTAATAAGTAGTCCTCCTTTAAAATGAAATAGTATATCGGACATAACTTTTTCTCCCGAACTCGGATTGAGCTAACTCTTGCGGCATTGTAAAGAGAACTTGAAACCCTAACCAATATATTGAGATCAAAATTGGTGATTCATCTTCTAACAAGTTCGAAATGGTGATCTAAGTTTGGTTTAGTTGGCCATTCCCCTCCACTAGGAAAAAAAAGTAATTTCCCATTCTTTAGTATTTCTGACATAACTTTTTACTCCGGTCTCTGATTAAGATGATTCTTGATGCATTGTAAAGAATTCTTGAATCCCTAACCATTTTATTCACATCAAAAGTCATGAAAAATCCTCTAGCATGGGCTCTATTGTAACGCAAGTTTGGTGTAATAAGTAGTCCTCCTTTAAAATGAAATAGTATATCAGACATAACTTTTTCTCCCGAACTCGGATTGAGCTAACTCTTGCGGCATTGTAAAGAGAACTTGAAACCATAACCAATATATTGAGATCAAAATTGGTGATTCATCTTCCAATAAGTTCGAAATGGTGATGAAAGTTTGGTATAGTTGGTCATTCCCCTCCACTAGGAAAAAAAAGTAATTTCCCATTCTTTAGTATTTCTGACATAACTGTTTACTCCGGTCTCTGATTAAGATGATTCTTGATGCATTGTAAAGAATTCTTGAATCCCTAACCATTGTATTCACATCAAAAGTCATGAAAAATCCTCTAGCATGGGCTCTATTGTAACGCAAGTTTGGTGTAATAAGTAGTCCTCCTTTAAAATGAAATAGTATATCGGACATAACTTTTTCTCCCGAACTCGGATTGAGCTAACTCTTGCGGCATTGTAAAGAGAACTTGAAACCCTAACCAATATATTGAGATCAAAATTGGTGATTCATCTTCTAACAAGTTCGAAATGGTGATCTAAGTTTGGTTTAGTTGGCCATTCCCCTCCACTAGGAAAAAAAAGTAATTTCCCATTCTTTAGTATTTCTGACATAACTTTTTACTCCGGTCTCTGATTAAGATGATTCATGCTGCATTGAAAAGAATTCTTGAATCCCTAACCATTTTATTCACATCAAAAGTCATGAAAAATCCTCTAGCATGGGCTCTATGGTAACGCAAGTTTGGTGTAATAAGTAGTCCTCCTTTAAAATGAAATAGTATATCGGACATAACTTTTTCTCCCGAACTCGGATTGAGCTAACTTTTGCGGCATTGTAAAGAGAACTTGAAACCCTAACCAATATATTGAGATCAAAATTGGTGATTCATCTTCCAACAAGTTCGAAATGGTGATGGAAGTTTGGTATAGTTGGCCATTCCCCTCCACTAGGAAAAAAATGTAATTTCCCATTCTTTAGTATTTCTTACATAACTTTTTACTCCGGTCTCTGATTAAGATGATTCATGCTGCATTGAAAAGAATTCTTGAATCCCTAACCATTTTATTCACATCAAAAGTCATGAAAAATCCTCTAGCATGGGCTCTATTGTAACGCAAGTTTGGTGTAATAAGTAGTCCTCCTTTAAAATGAAATAGTATATCGGACATAACTTTTTCTCCCGAACTCGGATTGAGCTAACTCTTGCGGCATTGTAAAGAGAACTTGAAACCCTAACCAATATATTGAGATCAAAATTGGTGATTCATCTTCTAACAAGTTCGAAATGGTGATCTAAGTTTGGTTTAGTTGGCCATTCCCCTCCACTAGGAAAAAAAAGTAATTTCCCATTCTTTAGTATTTCTGACATAACTTTTTACTCCGGTCTCTGATTAAGATGATTCTTGATGCATTGTAAAGAATTCTTGAATCCCTAACCATTTTATTCACATCAAAAGTCATGAAAAATCCTCTAGCATGGGCTCTATTGTAACGCAAGTTTGGTGTAATAAGTAGTCCTCCTTTAAAATGAAATAGTATATCAGACATAACTTTTTCTCCCGAACTCGGATTGAGCTAACTCTTGCGGCATTGTAAAGAGAACTTGAAACCATAACCAATATATTGAGATCAAAATTGGTGATTCATCTTCCAATAAGTTCGAAATGGTGATGAAAGTTTGGTATAGTTGGCCATTCCCTTCCACTAGGAAAAAAAAGTAATTTCCCATTCTTTAGTATTTCTGACATAACTGTTTACTCCGGTCTCTGATTAAGATGATTCTTGATGCATTGTAAAGAATTCTTGAATCCCTAACCATTGTATTCACATCAAAAGTCATGAAAAATCCTCTAGCATGGGCTCTATTGTAACGCAAGTTTGGTGTAATAAGTAGTCCTCCTTTAAAATGAAATAGTATATCGGACATAACTTTTTCTCCCGAACTCGGATTGAGCTAACTCTTGCGGCATTGTAAAGAGAACTTGAAACCCTAACCAATATATTGAGATCAAAATTGGTGATTCATCTTCTAACAAGTTCGAAATGGTGATCTAAGTTTGGTTTAGTTGGCCATTCCCCTCCACTAGGAAAAAAAAGTAATTTCCCATTCTTTAGTATTTCTGACATAACTTTTTACTCCGGTCTCTGATTAAGATGATTCTTGATGCATTGTAAAGAATTATTGAATCCCTAACCATTTTATTCACATCAAAAGTCATGAAAAATCCTCTAGCATGGGCTCTATTGTAACGCAAGTTTGGTGTAATAAGTAGTCCTCCTTTAAAATGAAATAGTATATCGGACATAACTTTTTCTCCCGAACCCGGATTGAGCTAACTCTTGCGGCATTGTAAAGAGAACTTGAAACCCTAACCAATATATTGAGATCAAAATTGGTGATTCATCTTCTAACAAGTTCGAAATGGTGATCTAAGTTTGGTTTAGTTGGCCATTCCCCTCCACTAGGAAAAAAAAGTAATTTCCCATTCTTTAGTATTTCTGACATAACTTTTTACTCCGGTCTCTGATTAAGATGATTCTTGATGCATTGTAAAGAATTATTGAATCCCTAACCATTTTATTCACATCAAAAGTCATGAAAAATCCTCTAGCATGGGCTCTATTGTAACGCAAGTTTGGTGTAATAAGTAGTCCTCCTTTAAAATGAAATAGTATATCGGACATAACTTTTTCTCCCGAACCCGGATTGAGCTAACTCTTGCGGCATTGTAAAGAGAACTTGAAACCCTAACCAATATATTGAGATCAAAATTGGTGATTCATCTTCTAACAAGTTCGAAATGGTGATCTAAGTTTGGTATAGTTGGCCATTCCCCTCCACTAGGAAAAAAAAGTAATTTCCCATTCTTTAGTATTTCTGACATAACTTTTTACTCCGGTCTCTGATTAAGACGATTCTTGATGCATTGTAAAGAATTCTTGAATCCCTAACCATTTTATTCACATCAAAAGTCATGAAAAATCCTCTAGCATGGGCTCTATTGTAACGCAAGTTTGGTGTAATAAGTAGTCCTCCTTTAAAATGAAATAGTATATCGGACATAACTTTTTCTCCCGAACCCGGATTGAGCTAACTCTTGTGGCATTGTAAAGAGAACTTGAAACCCTAACCAATATATTGAGATCAAAATTGGTGATTCATCTTCTAACAAGTTCGAAATGGTGATCTAAGTTTGGTATAGTTGGCCATTCCCCTCCACTAGGAAAAAAAAGTAATTTCCCATTCTTTAGTATTTCTGACATAACTTTTTACTCCGGTCTCTGATTAAGATGATTCTTGATGCATTGTAAAGAATTCTTGAATCCCTAACCATTTTATTCACATCAAAAGTCATGAAAAATCCTCTAGCATGGGCTCTATTGTAACGCAAGTTTGGTGTAATAAGTAGTCCTCCTTTAAAATGAAATAGTATATCGGACATAACTTTTTCTCCCGAACTCGGATTGAGCTAACTCTTGCGGCATTGTAAAGAGAACTTGAAACCCTAACCAATATATTGAGATCAAAATTGGTGATTCATCTTCTAACAAGTTCGAAATGGTGATCTAAGTTTGGTTTAGTTGGCCATTCCCCTCCACTAGGAAAAAAAAGTAATTTCCCATTCTTTAGTATTTCTGACATAACTTTTTACTCCGGTCTCTGATTAAGATGATTCTTGATGCATTGTAAAGAATTATTGAATCCCTAACCATTTTATTCACATCAAAAGTCATGAAAAATCCTCTAGCATGGGCTCTATTGTAACGCAAGTTTGGTGTAATAAGTAGTCCTCCTTTAAAATGAAATAGTATATCGGACATAACTTTTTCTCCCGAACCCGGATTGAGCTAACTCTTGCGGCATTGTAAAGAGAACTTGAAACCATAACCAATATATTGAGATCAAAATTGGTGATTCATCTTCCAATAAGTTCGAAATGGTGATGAAAGTTTGGTATAGTTGGCCATTCCCTTCCACTAGGAAAAAAAAGTAATTTCCCATTCTTTAGTATTTCTGACATAACTGTTTACTCCGGTCTCTGATTAAGATGATTCTTGATGCATTGTAAAGAATTCTTGAATCCCTAACCATTGTATTCACATCAAAAGTCATGAAAAATCCTCTAGCATGGGCTCTATTGTAACGCAAGTTTGGTGTAATAAGTAGTCCTCCTTTAAAATGAAATAGTATATCGGACATAACTTTTTCTCCCGAACTCGGATTGAGCTAACTCTTGCGGCATTGTAAAGAGAACTTGAAACCCTAACCAATATATTGAGATCAAAATTGGTGATTCATCTTCTAACAAGTTCGAAATGGTGATCTAAGTTTGGTTTAGTTGGCCATTCCCCTCCACTAGGAAAAAAAAGTAATTTCCCATTCTTTAGTATTTCTGACATAACTTTTTACTCCGGTCTCTGATTAAGATGATTCTTGATGCATTGTAAAGAATTATTGAATCCCTAACCATTTTATTCACATCAAAAGTCATGAAAAATCCTCTAGCATGGGCTCTATTGTAACGCAAGTTTGGTGTAATAAGTAGTCCTCCTTTAAAATGAAATAGTATATCGGACATAACTTTTTCTCCCGAACCCGGATTGAGCTAACTCTTGCGGCATTGTAAAGAGAACTTGAAACCCTAACCAATATATTGAGATCAAAATTGGTGATTCATCTTCTAACAAGTTCGAAATGGTGATCTAAGTTTGGTATAGTTGGCCATTCCCCTCCACTAGGAAAAAAAAGTAATTTCCCATTCTTTAGTATTTCTGACATAACTTTTTACTCCGGTCTCTGATTAAGACGATTCTTGATGCATTGTAAAGAATTCTTGAATCCCTAACCATTTTATTCACATCAAAAGTCATGAAAAATCCTCTAGCATGGGCTCTATTGTAACGCAAGTTTGGTGTAATAAGTAGTCCTCCTTTAAAATGAAATAGTATATCGGACATAACTTTTTCTCCCGAACCCGGATTGAGCTAACTCTTGTGGCATTGTAAAGAGAACTTGAAACCCTAACCAATATATTGAGATCAAAATTGGTGATTCATCTTCTAACAAGTTCGAAATGGTGATCTAAGTTTGGTATAGTTGGCCATTCCCCTCCACTAGGAAAAAAAAGTAATTTCCCATTCTTTAGTATTTCTGACATAACTTTTTACTCCGGTCTCTGATTAAGATGATTCTTGATGCATTGTAAAGAATTCTTGAATCCCTAACCATTTTATTCACATCAAAAGTCATGAAAAATCCTCTAGCATGGGCTCTATTGTAACGCAAGTTTGGTGTAATAAGTAGTCCTCCTTTAAAATGAAATAGTATATCGGACATAACTTTTTCTCCCGAACTCGGATTGAGCTAACTCTTGCGGCATTGTAAAGAGAAATTGAAACCCTAACCAATATATTGAGATCAAAATTGGTGATTCATCTTCTAACAAGTTCTAAATGGTGATCTAAGTTTGGTATAGTTGGCCATTCCCCTCCACTAGGAAAAAAAAATAATTTCCCATTCTTTAGTATTTCTGACATAACTTTTTACTCCGGTCTCTGATTAAGATGATTCTTGATGCATTGTAAAGAATTCTTGAATCCCTAACCATTTTATTCACATCAAAAGTCATGAAAAATCCTCTAGCATGGGCTCTATTGTAACGCAAGTTTGGTGTAATAAGTAGTCCTCCTTTAAAATGAATTAGTATATCGGACATAACTTTTTCTCCCGAACTCGGATTGAGCTAACTCTTGCGGCATTGTAAAGAGAAATTGAAACCCTAACCAATATATTGAGATCAAAATTGGTGATTCATCTTCTAACAAGTTCGAAATGGTGATCTAAGTTTGGTATAGTTGGCCATTCCCCTCCACTAGGAAAAAAAAGTAATTTCCCATTCTTTAGTATTTCTGACATTACTTTTTACTCCGGTCTCTGATTAAGATGATTCTTGATGCATTGTAAAGAATTCTTAAATCCCTAACCATTTTATTCACATCAAAAGTCATGAAAAATCCTCTAGCATGGGCTCTATTGTAACGCAAGTTTGGTGTAATAAGTAGTCCTCCTTTAAAATGAAATAGTATATCGGACATAACTTTTTCTCCCGAACCCGGATTGAGCTAACTCTTGCGGCATTGTAAAGAGAACTTGAAACCCTAACCAATATATTGAGATCAAAATTGGTGATTCATCTTCTAACAAGTTCGAAATGGTGATCTAAGTTTGGTATAGTTGGCCATTCCCCTCCACTAGGAAAAAAAAGTAATTTCCCATTCTTTAGTATTTCTGACATAACTTTTTACTCCGGTCTCTGATTAAGACGATTCTTGATGCATTGTAAAGAATTCTTGAATCCCTAACCATTTTATTCACATCAAAAGTCATGAAAAATCTTCTAGCATGGGCTCTATTGTAACGCAAGTTTGGTGTAATAAGTAGTCCTCCTTTAAAATGAAATAGTATATCGGACATACCTTTTTCTCCCGAACCCGGATTGAGCTAACTCTTGTGGCATTGTAAAGAGAACTTGAAACCCTAACCAATATATTCAGATCAAAATTGGTGATTCATCTTCTAACAAGTTCGAAATGGTGATCTAAGTTTGGTATAGTTGGCCATTCCCCTCCACTAGGAAAAAAAAGTAATTTCCCATTCTTTAGTATTTCTGACATAACTTTTTACTCCGGTCTCTGATTAAGATGATTCTTGATGCATTGTAAAGAATTCTTGAATCCCTAACCATTTTATTCACATCAAAAGTCATGAAAAATCCTCTAGCATGGGCTCTATTGTAACGCAAGTTTGGTGTAATAAGTAGTCCTCCTTTAAAATGAAATAGTATATCGGACATAACTTTTTCTCCCGAACTCGGATTGAGCTAACTCTTGCGGCATTGTAAAGAGAAATTGAAACCCTAACCAATATATTGAGATCAAAATTGGTGATTCATCTTCTAACAAGTTCGAAATGGTGATCTAAGTTTGGTATAGTTGGCCATTCCCCTCCACTAGGAAAAAAAAATAATTTCCCATTCTTTAGTATTTCTGACATAACTTTTTACTCCGGTCTCTGATTAAGATGATTCTTGATGCATTGTAAAGAATTCTTGAATCCCTAACCATTTTATTCACATCAAAAGTCATGAAAAATCCTCTAGCATGGGATCTATTGTAACGCAAGTTTGGTGTAATAAGTAGTCCTCCTTTAAAATGAAATAGTATATCGGACATAACTTTTTCTCCCGAACTCGGATTGAGCTAACTCTTGCGGCATTGTAAAGAGAAATTGAAACCCTAACCAATATATTGAGATCAAAATTGGTGATTCATCTTCTAACAAGTTCGAAATGGTGATCTAAGTTTGGTATAGTTGGCCATTCCCCTCCACTAGGAAAAAAAAGTAATTTCCCATTCTTTAGTATTTCTGACATAACTTTTTACTCCGGTCTCTGATTAAGATGATTCTTGATGCATTGTAAAGAATTCTTAAATCCCTAACCATTTTATTCACATCAAAAGTCATGAAAAATCCTCTAGCATGGGCTCTATTGTAACGCAAGTTTGGTGTAATAAGTAGTCCTCCTTTAAAATGAAATAGTATATCGGACATAACTTTTTCTCCCGAACCCGGATTGAGCTAACTCTTGCGGCATTGTAAAGAGAACTTGAAACCCTAACCAATATATTGAGATCAAAATTGGTGATTCATCTTCTAACAAGTTCGAAATGGTGATCTAAGTTTGGTATAGTTGGCCATTCCCCTCCACTAGGAAAAAAAAGTAATTTCCCATTCTTTAGTATTTCTGACATAACTTTTTACTCCGGTCTCTGATTAAGACGATTCTTGATGCATTGTAAAGAATTCTTGAATCCCTAACCATTTTATTCACATCAAAAGTCATGAAAAATCCTCTAGCATGGGCTCTATTGTAACGCAAGTTTGGTGTAATAAGTAGTCCTCCTTTAAAATGAAATAGTATATCGGACATAACTTTTTCTCCCGAACTCGGATTGAGCTAACTCTTGCGGCATTGTAAAGAGAAATTGAAACCCTAACCAATATATTGAGATCAAAATTGGTGATTCATCTTCTAACAAGTTCGAAATGGTGATCTAAGTTTGGTATAGTTGGCCATTCCCCTCCACTAGGAAAAAAAAATAATTTCCCATTCTTTAGTATTTCTGACATAACTTTTTACTCCGGTCTCTGATTAAGATGATTCTTGATGCATTGTAAAGAATTCTTGAATCCCTAACCATTTTATTCACATCAAAAGTCATGAAAAATCCTCTAGCATGGGATCTATTGTAACGCAAGTTTGGTGTAATAAGTAGTCCTCCTTTAAAATGAAATAGTATATCGGACATAACTTTTTCTCCCGAACTCGGATTGAGCTAACTCTTGCGGCATTGTAAAGAGAAATTGAAACCCTAACCAATATATTGAGATCAAAATTGGTGATTCATCTTCTAACAAGTTCGAAATGGTGATCTAAGTTTGGTATAGTTGGCCATTCCCCTCCACTAGGAAAAAAAAGTAATTTCCCATTCTTTAGTATTTCTGACATAACTTTTTACTCCGGTCTCTGATTAAGATGATTCTTGATGCATTGTAAAGAATTCTTAAATCCCTAACCATTTTATTCACATCAAAAGTCATGAAAAATCCTCTAGCATGGGCTCTATTGTAACGCAAGTTTGGTGTAATAAGTAGTCCTCCTTTAAAATGAAATAGTATATCGGACATAACTTTTTCTCCCGAACCCGGATTGAGCTAACTCTTGCGGCATTGTAAAGAGAACTTGAAACCCTAACCAATATATTGAGATCAAAATTGGTGATTCATCTTCTAACAAGTTCGAAATGGTGATCTAAGTTTGGTATAGTTGGCCATTCCCCTCCACTAGGAAAAAAAAGTAATTTCCCATTCTTTAGTATTTCTGACATAACTTTTTACTCCGGTCTCTGATTAAGACGATTGTTGATGCATTGTAAAGAATTCTTGAATCCCTAACCATTTTATTCACATCAAAAGTCATGAAAAATCCTCTAGCATGGGCTCTATTGTAACGCAAGTTTGGTGTAATAAGTAGTCCTCCTTTAAAATGAAATAGTATATCGGACATACCTTTTTCTCCCGAACCCGGATTGAGCTAACTCTTGTGGCATTGTAAAGAGAACTTGAAACCCTAACCAATATATTCAGATCAAAATTGGTGATTCATCTTCTAACAAGTTCGAAATGGTGATCTAAGTTTGGTATAGTTGGCCATTCCCCTCCACTAGGAAAAAAAAGTAATTTCCCATTCTTTAGTATTTCTGACATAACTTTTTACTCCGGTCTCTGATTAAGATGATTCTTGATGCATTGTAAAGAATTCTTGAATCCCTAACCATTTTATTCACATCAAAAGTCATGAAAAATCCTCTAGCATGGGCTCTATTGTAACGCAAGTTTGGTGTAATAAGTAGTCCTCCTTTAAAATAAAATAGTATATCGGACATAACTTTTTCTCCCGAACTCGGATTGAGCTAACTCTTGAGGCATTGTAAAGAGAAATTGAAACCCTAACCAATATATTGAGATCAAAATTGGTGATTCATCTTCTAACAAGTTCGAAATGGTGATCTAAGTTTGGTATAGTTGGCCATTCCCCTCCACTAGGAAAAAAAAGTAATTTCCCATTCTTTAGTATTTCTGACATAACTTTTTACTCCGGTCTCTGATTAAGATGATTCTTGATGCATTGTAAAGAATTCTTGAATCCCTAACCATTTTATTCACATCAAAAGTCATGAAAAATCCTCTAGCATGGGCTCTATTGTAACGCAAGTTTGGTGTAATAAGTAGTCCTCCTTTAAAATAAAATAGTATATCGGACATAACTTTTTCTCCCGAACCCGGATTGAGCTAACTCTTGCGGCATTTTAAAGAGAAGTTGAAACCCTAACCAATATATTGAGATCAAAATTGGTGATTCATCTTCTAACAAGTTCGAAATGGTGATCTAAGTTTGGTATAGTTGGCCATTCCCCTCCACTAGGAAAAAAAAGTAATTTCCCATTCTTTAGTATTTCTGACATAACTTTTTACTCCGGTCTCTGATTAAGATGATTCTTGATGCATTGTAAAGAATTCTTAAATCCCTAACCATTTTATTCACATCAAAAGTCATGAAAAATCCTCTAGCATGGGCTCTATTGTAACGCAAGTTTGGTGTAATAAGTAGTCCTCCTTTAAAATGAAATAGTATATCGGACATAACTTTTTCTCCCGAACCCGGATTGAGCTAACTCTTGCGGCATTGTAAAGAGAACTTGAAACCCTAACCAATATATTGAGATCAAAATTGGTGATTCATCTTCTAACAAGTTCGAAATGGTGATCTAAGTTTGGTATAGTTGGCCATTCCCCTCCACTAGGAAAAAAAAGTAATTTCCCATTCTTTAGTATTTCTGACATAACTTTTTACTCCGGTCTCTGATTAAGACGATTCTTGATGCATTGTAAAGAATTCTTGAATCCCTAACCATTTTATTCACATCAAAAGTCATGAAAAATCCTCTAGCATGGGCTCTATTGTAACGCAAGTTTGGTGTAATAAGTAGTCCTCCTTTAAAATGAAATAGTATATCGGACATACATTTTTCTCCCGAACCCGGATTGAGCTAACTCTTGTGGCATTGTAAAGAGAACTTGAAACCTTAACCAATATATTCAGATCAAAATTGGTGATTCATCTTCTAACAAGTTCGAAATGGTGATCTAAGTTTGGTATAGTTGGCCATTCCCCTCCACTAGGAAAAAAAAGTAATTTCCCATTCTTTAGTATTTCTGACATAACTTTTTACTCCGGTCTCTGATTAAGATGATTCTTGATGCATTGTAAAGAATTCTTGAATCCCTAACCATTTTATTCACATCAAAAGTCATGAAAAATCCTCTAGCATGGGCTCTATTGTAACGCAAGTTTGGTGTAATAAGTAGTCCTCCTTTAAAATAAAATAGTATATCGGACATAACTTTTTCTCCCGAACTCGGATTGAGCTAACTCTTGAGGCATTGTAAAGAGAAATTGAAACCCTAACCAATATATTGAGATCAAAATTGGTGATTCATCTTCTAACAAGTTCGAAATGGTGATCTAAGTTTGGTATAGTTGGCCATTCCCCTCCACTAGGAAAAAAAAGTAATTTCCCATTCTTTAGTATTTCTGACATAACTTTTTACTCCGGTCTCTGATTAAGATGATTCTTGATGCATTGTAAAGAATTCTTGAATCCCTAACCATTTTATTCACATCAAAAGTCATGAAAAATCCTCTAGCATGGGCTCTATTGTAACGCAAGTTTGGTGTAATAAGTAGTCCTCCTTTAAAATAAAATAGTATATCGGACATAACTTTTTCTCCCGAACCCGGATTGAGCTAACTCTTGCGGCATTTTATAGAGAAGTTGAAACCCTAACCAATATATTGAGATCAAAATTGGTGATTCATCTTCTAACAAGTTCGAAATGGTGATCTAAGTTTGGTATAGTTGGCCATTCCCCTCCACTAGGAAAAAAAAGTAATTTCCCATTCTTTAGTATTTCTGACATAACTTTTTACTCCGGTCTCTGATTAAGATGATTCTTGATGCATTGTAAAGAATTCTTGAATCCCTAACCATTTTATTCACATCAAAAGTCATGAAAAATCCTCTAGCAAGGGCTCTATTGTAACACAAGTTTGGTGTAATAAGTAGTCCTCCTTTAAAATGAAATAGTATATCGGACATAACTTTTTCTCCCGAACCCGGATTGAGCTAACTCTTGCGGCATTGTAAAGAGAACTTGAAACCCTAACCAATATATTTGGATCAAAATTGGTGATTCATCTTCTAACAAGTTCGAAATGGTGATGGAAGTTTGGTATAGTTGGTCATTCCCCTCCACTAGGAAAAAAAAGTAATTTCCCATTCTTTAGTATTTCTGACATAACTTTTTACTCCGGTCTCTGATTAAGACGATTCTTGATGCATTGTAAAGAATTCTTGAATCCCTAACCATTTTATTCACATCAAAAGTCATGAAAAATCCTCTAGCATGGGCTCTATTGTAACGCAAGTTTGGTGTAATAAGTAGTCATCCTTTAAAATGAAATAGTATATCAGACATAACTTTTTCTCCCGAACTCGGATTGAGCTAACTCTTGCGGCATTGTAAAGAGAACTTGAAACCATAACCAATATATTGAGATCAAAATTGGTGATTCATCTTCCAATAAGTTCGAAATGGTGATGAAAGTTTGGTATAGTTGGCCATTCCCCTCCCCTAGGAAAAAAAAGTAATTTCCCATTCTTTAGTATTTCTGACATAACTGTTTACTCCGGTCTCTGATTAAGATGATTCTTGATGCATTGTAAAGAATTCTTGAATCCCTAACCATTGTATTCACATCAAAAGTCATGAAAAATCCTCTAGCATGGGCTCTATTGTAACGCAAGTTTGGTGTAATAAGTAGTCCTCCTTTAAAATAAAATAGTATATCGGACATAACTTTTTCTCCCGAACTCGGATTGAGCTAACTCTTGAGGCATTGTAAAGAGAAATTGAAACCCTAACCAATATATTGAGATCAAAATTGGTGATTCATCTTCTAACTAGTTCGAAATGGTGATCTAAGTTTGGTATAGTTGGCCATTCCCCTCCACTAGGAAAAAAAAGTAATTTCCCATTCTTTAGTATTTCTGACATAACTTTTTACTCCGGTCTCTGATTAAGACGATTCTTGATGCATTGTAAAGAATTCTTGAATCCCTAACCATTTTATTCACATCAAAAGTCATGAAAAATCCTCTAGCATGGGCTCTATTGTAACGCAAGTTTGGTGTAATAAGTAGTCCTCCTTTAAAATGAAATAGTATATCGGACATACATTTTTCTCCCGAACCCGGATTGAGCTAACTCTTGTGGCATTGTAAAGAGAACTTGAAACCCTAACCAATATATTCAGATCAAAATTGGTGATTCATCTTCTAACAAGTTCGAAATGGTGATCTAAGTTTGGTATAGTTGGCCATTCCCCTCCACTAGGAAAAAAAAGTAATTTCCCATTCTTTAGTATTTCTGACATAACTTTTTACTCCGGTCTCTGATTAAGATGATTCTTGATGCATTGTAAAGAATTCTTGAATCCCTAACCATTTTATTCACATCAAAAGTCATGAAAAATCCTCTAGCATGGGCTCTATTGTAACGCAAGTTTGGTGTAATAAGTAGTCCTCCTTTAAAATAAAATAGTATATCGGACATAACTTTTTCTCCCGAACTCGGATTGAGCTAACTCTTGAGGCATTGTAAAGAGAAATTGAAACCCTAACCAATATATTGAGATCAAAATTGGTGATTCATCTTCTAACAAGTTCGAAATGGTGATCTAAGTTTGGTATAGTTGGCCATTCCCCTCCACTAGGAAAAAAAAGTAATTTCCCATTCTTTAGTATTTCTGACATAACTTTTTACTCCGGTCTCTGATTAAGATGATTCTTGATGCATTGTAAAGAATTCTTGAATCCCTAACCATTTTATTCACATCAAAAGTCATGAAAAATCCTCTAGCATGGGCTCTATTGTAACGCAAGTTTGGTGTAATAAGTAGTCCTCCTTTAAAATAAAATAGTATATCGGACATAACTTTTTCTCCCGAACCCGGATTGAGCTAACTCTTGCGGCATTTTAAAGAGAAGTTGAAACCCTAACCAATATATTGAGATCAAAATTGGTGATTCATCTTCTAACAAGTTCGAAATGGTGATCTAAGTTTGGTATAGTTGGCCATTCCCCTCCACTAGGAAAAAAAAGTAATTTCCCATTCTTTAGTATTTCTGACATAACTTTTTACTCCGGTCTCTGATTAAGATGATTCTTGATGCATTGTAAAGAATTCTTGAATCCCTAACCATTTTATTCACATCAAAAGTCATGAAAAATCCTCTAGCAAGGGCTCTATTGTAACACAAGTTTGGTGTAATAAGTAGTCCTCCTTTAAAATGAAATAGTATATCGGACATAACTTTTTCTCCCGAACCCGGATTGAGCTAACTCTTGCGGCATTGTAAAGAGAACTTGAAACCCTAACCAATATATTTGGATCAAAATTGGTGATTCATCTTCTAACAAGTTCGAAATGGTGATGGAAGTTTGGTATAGTTGGTCATTCCCCTCCACTAGGAAAAAAAAGTAATTTCCCATTCTTTAGTATTTCTGACATAACTTTTTACTCCGGTCTCTGATTAAGACGATTCTTGATGCATTGTAAAGAATTCTTGAATCCCTAACCATTTTATTCACATCAAAAGTCATGAAAAATCCTCTAGCATGGGCTCTATTGTAACGCAAGTTTGGTGTAATAAGTAGTCATCCTTTAAAATGAAATAGTATATCAGACATAACTTTTTCTCCCGAACTCGGATTGAGCTAACTCTTGCGGCATTGTAAAGAGAACTTGAAACCATAACCAATATATTGAGATCAAAATTGGTGATTCATCTTCCAATAAGTTCGAAATGGTGATGAAAGTTTGGTATAGTTGGCCATTCCCCTCCCCTAGGAAAAAAAAGTAATTTCCCATTCTTTAGTATTTCTGACATAACTGTTTACTCCGGTCTCTGATTAAGATGATTCTTGATGCATTGTAAAGAATTCTTGAATCCCTAACCATTGTATTCACATCAAAAGTCATGAAAAATCCTCTAGCATGGGCTCTATTGTAACGCAAGTTTGGTGTAATAAGTAGTCCTCCTTTAAAATAAAATAGTATATCGGACATAACTTTTTCTCCCGAACTCGGATTGAGCTAACTCTTGAGGCATTGTAAAGAGAAATTGAAACCCTAACCAATATATTGAGATCAAAATTGGTGATTCATCTTCTAACTAGTTCGAAATGGTGATCTAAGTTTGGTATAGTTGGCCATTCCCCTCCACTAGGAAAAAAAAGTAATTTCCCATTCTTTAGTATTTTTGACATAACTTTTTACTCCGGTCTCTGATTAAGATGATTCTTGATGCATTGTAAAGAATTCTTGAATCCCTAACCATTTTATTCACATCAAAAGTCATGAAAAATCCTCTAGCATGGGCTCTATTGTAACGCAAGTTTGGTGTAATAAGTAGTCCTCCTTTAAAATAAAATAGTATATCGGACATAACTTTTTCTCCCGAACCCGGATTGAGCTAACTCTTGCGGCATTTTAAAGAGAAGTTGAAACCCTAACCAATATATTGAGATCAAAATTGGTGATTCATCTTCTAACAAGTTCGAAATGGTGATCTAAGTTTGGTATAGTTGGCCATTCCCCTCCACTAGGAAAAAAAAGTAATTTCCCATTCTTTAGTATTTCTGACATAACTTTTTACTCCGGTCTCTGATTAAGACGATTCTTGATGCATTGTAAAGAATTCTTGAATCCCTAACCATTTTATTCACATCAAAAGTCATGAAAAATCCTCTAGCATGGGCTCTATTGTAACGCAAGTTTGGTGTAATAAGTAGTCCTCCTTTAAAATGAAATAGTATATCGGACATACCTTTTTCTCCCGAACCCGGATTGAGCTAACTCTTGTGGCATTGTAAAGAGAACTTGAAACCCTAACCAATATATTGAGATCAAAATTGGTGATTCATCTTCTAACAAGTTCGAAATGGTGATCTAAGTTTGGTATAGTTGGCCATTCCCCTCCACTAGGAAAAAAAAGTAATTTCCCATTCTTTAGTATTTCTGACATAACTTTTTACTCCGGTCTCTGATTAAGATGATTCTTGATGCATTGTAAAGAATTCTTGAATCCCTAACCATTTTATTCACATCAAAAGTCATGAAAAATCCTCTAGCATGGGCTCTATTGTAACGCAAGTTTGGTGTAATAAGTAGTCCTCCTTTAAAATAAAATAGTATATCGGACATAACTTTTTCTCCCGAACTCGGATTGAGCTAACTCTTGAGGCATTGTAAAGAGAAATTGAAACCCTAACCAATATATTGAGATCAAAATTGGTGATTCATCTTCTAACAAGTTCGAAATGGTGATCTAAGTTTGGTATAGTTGGCCATTCCCCTCCACTAGGAAAAAAAAGTAATTTCCCATTCTTTAGTATTTCTGACATAACTTTTTACTCCGGTCTCTGATTAAGATGATTCTTGATGCATTGTAAAGAATTCTTGAATCCCTAACCATTTTATTCACATCAAAAGTCATGAAAAATCTTCTAGCATGGGCTCTATTGTAACGCAAGTTTGGTGTAATAAGTAGTCCTCCTTTAAAATAAAATAGTATATCGGACATAACTTTTTCTCCCGAACCCGGATTGAGCTAACTCTTGCGGCATTTTAAAGAGAAGTTGAAACCCTAACCAATATATTGAGATCAAAATTGGTGATTCATCTTCTAACAAGTTCGAAATGGTGATCTAAGTTTGGTATAGTTGGCCATTCCCCTCCACTAGGAAAAAAAAGTAATTTCCCATTCTTTAGTATTTCTGACATAACTTTTTACTCCGGTCTCTGATTAAGATGATTCTTGATGCATTGTAAAGAATTCTTGAATCCCTAACCATTTTATTCACATCAAAAGTCATGAAAAATCCTCTAGCAAGGGCTCTATTGTAACACAAGTTTGGTGTAATAAGTAGTCCTCCTTTAAAATGAAATAGTATATCGGACATAACTTTTTCTCCCGAACCCGGATTGAGCTAACTCTTGCGGCATTGTAAAGAGAACTTGAAACCCTAACCAATATATTTGGATCAAAATTGGTGATTCATCTTCTAACAAGTTCGAAATGGTGATGGAAGTTTGGTATAGTTGGTCATTCCCCTCCACTAGGAAAAAAAAGTAATTTCCCATTCTTTAGTATTTCTGACATAACTTTTTACTCCGGTCTCTGATTAAGACGATTCTTGATGCATTGTAAAGAATTCTTGAATCCCTAACCATTTTATTCACATCAAAAGTCATGAAAAATCCTCTAGCATGGGCTCTATTGTAACGCAAGTTTGGTGTAATAAGTAGTCATCCTTTAAAATGAAATAGTATATCAGACATAACTTTTTCTCCCGAACTCGGATTGAGCTAACTCTTGCGGCATTGTAAAGAGAACTTGAAACCATAACCAATATATTGAGATCAAAATTGGTGATTCATCTTCCAATAAGTTCGAAATGGTGATGAAAGTTTGGTATAGTTGGCCATTCCCCTCCCCTAGGAAAAAAAAGTAATTTCCCATTCTTTAGTATTTCTGACATAACTGTTTACTCCGGTCTCTGATTAAGATGATTCTTGATGCATTGTAAAGAATTCTTGAATCCCTAACCATTGTATTCACATCAAAAGTCATGAAAAATCCTCTAGCATGGGCTCTATTGTAACGCAAGTTTGGTGTAATAAGTAGTCCTCCTTTAAAATAAAATAGTATATCGGACATAACTTTTTCTCCCGAACTCGGATTGAGCTAACTCTTGAGGCATTGTAAAGAGAAATTGAAACCCTAACCAATATATTGAGATCAAAATTGGTGATTCATCTTCTAACTAGTTCGAAATGGTGATCTAAGTTTGGTATAGTTGGCCATTCCCCTCCACTAGGAAAAAAAAGTAATTTCCCATTCTTTAGTATTTTTGACATAACTTTTTACTCCGGTCTCTGATTAAGATGATTCTTGATGCATTGTAAAGAATTCTTGAATCCCTAACCATTTTATTCACATCAAAAGTCATGAAAAATCCTCTAGCATGGGCTCTATTGTAACGCAAGTTTGGTGTAATAAGTAGTCCTCCTTTAAAATAAAATAGTATATCGGACATAACTTTTTCTCCCGAACCCGGATTGAGCTAACTCTTGCGGCATTTTAAAGAGAAGTTGAAACCCTAACCAATATATTGAGATCAAAATTGGTGATTCATCTTCTAACAAGTTCGAAATGGTGATCTAAGTTTGGTATAGTTGGCCATTCCCCTCCACTAGGAAAAAAAAGTAATTTCCCATTCTTTAGTATTTCTGACATAACTTTTTACTCCGGTCTCTGATTAAGACGATTCTTGATGCATTGTAAAGAATTCTTGAATCCCTAACCATTTTATTCACATCAAAAGTCATGAAAAATCCTCTAGCATGGGCTCTATTGTAACGCAAGTTTGGTGTAATAAGTAGTCCTCCTTTAAAATGAAATAGTATATCGGACATACCTTTTTCTCCCGAACCCGGATTGAGCTAACTCTTGTGGCATTGTAAAGAGAACTTGAAACCCTAACCAATATATTGAGATCAAAATTGGTGATTCATCTTCTAACAAGTTCGAAATGGTGATCTAAGTTTGGTATAGTTGGCCATTCCCCTCCACTAGGAAAAAAAAGTAATTTCCCATTCTTTAGTATTTCTGACATAACTTTTTACTCCGGTCTCTGATTAAGATGATTCTTGATGCATTGTAAAGAATTCTTGAATCCCTAACCATTTTATTCACATCAAAAGTCATGAAAAATCCTCTAGCATGGGCTCTATTGTAACGCAAGTTTGGTGTAATAAGTAGTCCTCCTTTAAAATAAAATAGTATATCGGACATAACTTTTTCTCCCGAACTCGGATTGAGCTAACTCTTGAGGCATTGTAAAGAGAAATTGAAACCCTAACCAATATATTGAGATCAAAATTGGTGATTCATCTTCTAACAAGTTCGAAATGGTGATCTAAGTTTGGTATAGTTGGCCATTCCCCTCCACTAGGAAAAAAAAGTAATTTCCCATTCTTTAGTATTTCTGACATAACTTTTTACTCCGGTCTCTGATTAAGATGATTCTTGATGCATTGTAAAGAATTCTTGAATCCCTAACCATTTTATTCACATCAAAAGTCATGAAAAATCTTCTAGCATGGGCTCTATTGTAACGCAAGTTTGGTGTAATAAGTAGTCCTCCTTTAAAATAAAATAGTATATCGGACATAACTTTTTCTCCCGAACCCGGATTGAGCTAACTCTTGCGGCATTTTAAAGAGAAGTTGAAACCCTAACCAATATATTGAGATCAAAATTGGTAATTCATCTTCTAACAAGTTCGAAATGGTGATCTAAGTTTGGTATAGTTGGCCATTCCCCTCCACTAGGAAAAAAAAGTAATTTCCCATTCTTTAGTATTTCTGACATAACTTTTTACTCCGGTCTCTGATTAAGATGATTCTTGATGCATTGTAAAGAATTCTTGAATCCCTAACCATTTTATTCACATCAAAAGTCATGAAAAATCCTCTAGCAAGGGCTCTATTGTAACACAAGTTTGGTGTAATAAGTAGTCCTCCTTTAAAATGAAATAGTATATCGGACATAACTTTTTCTCCCGAACCCGGATTGAGCTAACTCTTGCGGCATTGTAAAGAGAACTTGAAACCCTAACCAATATATTTGGATCAAAATTGGTGATTCATCTTCTAACAAGTTCGAAATGGTGATGGAAGTTTGGTATAGTTGGTCATTCCCCTCCACTAGGAAAAAAAAGTAATTTCCCATTCTTTAGTATTTCTGACATAACTTTTTACTCCGGTCTCTGATTAAGACGATTCTTGATGCATTGTAAAGAATTCTTGAATCCCTAACCATTTTATTCACATCAAAAGTCATGAAAAATCCTCTAGCATGGGCTCTATTGTAACGCAAGTTTGGTGTAATAAGTAGTCCTCCTTTAAAATGAAATAGTATATCAGACATAACTTTTTCTCCCGAACTCGGATTGAGCTAACTCTTGCGGCATTGTAAAGAGAACTTGAAACCATAACCAATATATTGAGATCAAAATTGGTGATTCATCTTCCAATAAGTTCGAAATGGTGATGAAAGTTTGGTATAGTTGGCCATTCCCCTCCACTAGGAAAAAAAAGTAATTTCCCATTCTTTAGTATTTCTGACATAACTGTTTACTCCGGTCTCTGATTAAGATGATTCTTGATGCATTGTAAAGAATTCTTGAATCCCTAACCATTGTATTCACATCAAAAGTCATGAAAAATCCTCTAGCATGGGCTCTATTGTAACGCAAGTTTGGTGTAATAAGTAGTCCTCCTTTAAAATGAAATAGTATATCGGACATAACTTTTTCTCCCGAACTCGGATTGAGCTAACTCTTGCGGCATTGTAAAGAGAACTTGAAACCCTAACCAATATATTGAGATCAAAATTGGTGATTCATCTTCTAACAAGTTCGAAATGGTGATGGAAGTTTGGTATAGTTGGCCATTCCCCTCCACTAGGAAAAAAATGTAATTTCCCATTCTTTAGTATTTCTGACATAACTTTTTACTCCGGTCTCTGATTAAGATGATTCATGCTGCATTGAAAAGAATTCTTGAATCCCTAACCATTTTATTCACATCAAAAGTCATGAAAAATCCTCTAGCATGGGCTCTATTGTAACGCAAGTTTGGTGTAATAAATAGTCCTCCTTTAAAATGAAATAGTATATCGGACATAACTTTTTCTCCCGAACTCGGATTGAGCTAACTCTTGCGGCATTGTAAAGAGAACTTGAAACCCTAACCAATATATTGAGATCAAAATTGGTGATTCATCTTCCAACAAGTTCGAAATGGTGATCTAAGTTTGGTATAGTTGGCCATTCCCCTCCACTAGGAAAAAAAAGTAATTTCCCATTCTTTAGTATTTCTTACATAACTTTTTACTCCGGTCTCTGATTAAGACGATTCTTGATGCATTGTAAAGAATTCTTGAATCCCTAACCATTTTATTCACATCAAAAGTCATGAAAAATCCTCTAGCATGGGCTCTATTGTAACGCAAGTTTGGTGTAATAAGTAGTCCTCCTTTAAAATGAAATAGTATATCGGACATAACTTTTTCTCCCGAACCCGGATTGAGCTAACTCTTGTGGCATTGTAAAGAGAACTTGAAACCCTAACCAATATATTGAGATCAAAATTGGTGATTCATCTTCCAATAAGTTCGAAATGGTGATGGAAGTTTGGTATAGTTGGCCATTCCCCTCCACTAGGAAAAAAAAGTAATTTCCCATTCTTTAGTATTTCTGACATAACTTTTTACTCCGGTCTCTGATTAAGATGATTCTTGATGCATTGTAAAGAATTCTTGAATCCCTAACCATTTTATTCACATCAAAAGTCATGAAAAATCCTCTAGCATGGGCTCTATTGTAACGCAAGTTTGGTGTAATAAGTAGTCCTCCTTTAAAATGAAATAGTATATCAGACATAACTTTTTCTCCCGAACTCGGATTGAGCTAACTCTTGCGGCATTGTAAAGAGAACTTGAAACCATAACCAATATATTGAGATCAAAATTGGTGATTCATCTTCCAAGAAGTTCGAAATGGTGATGAAAGTTTGGTATAGTTGGCCATTCCCCTCCACTAGGAAAAAAAAGTAATTTCCCATTCTTTAGTATTTCTGACATAACTTTTTACTCCGGTCTCTGATTAAGATGATTCTTGATGCATTGTAAAGAATTCTTGAATCCCTAACCATTTTATTCACATCAAAAGTCATGAAAAATCCTCTAGCATGGGCTCTATTGTAACGCAAGTTTGGTGTAATAAGTAGTCCTCCTTTAAAATAAAATAGTATATCGGACATAACTTTTTCTCCCGAACTCGGATTGAGCTAACTCTTGAGGCATTGTAAAGAGAAATTGAAACCCTAACCAATATATTGAGATCAAAATTGGTGATTCATCTTCTAACAAGTTCGAAATGGTGATCTAAGTTTGGTATAGTTGGCCATTCCCCTCCACTAGGAAAAAAAAGTAATTTCCCATTCTTTAGTATTTCTGACATAACTTTTTACTCCGGTCTCTGATTAAGATGATTCTTGATGCATTGTAAAGAATTCTTGAATCCCTAACCATTTTATTCACATCAAAAGTCATGAAAAATCTTCTAGCATGGGCTCTATTGTAACGCAAGTTTGGTGTAATAAGTAGTCCTCCTTTAAAATAAAATAGTATATCGGACATAACTTTTTCTCCCGAACCCGGATTGAGCTAACTCTTGCGGCATTTTAAAGAGAAGTTGAAACCCTAACCAATATATTGAGATCAAAATTGGTGATTCATCTTCTAACAAGTTCGAAATGGTGATCTAAGTTTGGTATAGTTGGCCATTCCCCTCCACTAGGAAAAAAAAGTAATTTCCCATTCTTTAGTATTTCTGACATAACTTTTTACTCCGGTCTCTGATTAAGATGATTCTTGATGCATTGTAAAGAATTCTTGAATCCCTAACCATTTTATTCACATCAAAAGTCATGAAAAATCCTCTAGCAAGGGCTCTATTGTAACACAAGTTTGGTGTAATAAGTAGTCCTCCTTTAAAATGAAATAGTATATCGGACATAACTTTTTCTCCCGAACCCGGATTGAGCTAACTCTTGCGGCATTGTAAAGAGAACTTGAAACCCTAACCAATATATTTGGATCAAAATTGGTGATTCATCTTCTAACAAGTTCGAAATGGTGATGGAAGTTTGGTATAGTTGGTCATTCCCCTCCACTAGGAAAAAAAAGTAATTTCCCATTCTTTAGTATTTCTGACATAACTTTTTACTCCGGTCTCTGATTAAGACGATTCTTGATGCATTGTAAAGAATTCTTGAATCCCTAACCATTTTATTCACATCAAAAGTCATGAAAAATCCTCTAGCATGGGCTCTATTGTAACGCAAGTTTGGTGTAATAAGTAGTCCTCCTTTAAAATGAAATAGTATATCAGACATAACTTTTTCTCCCGAACTCGGATTGAGCTAACTCTTGCGGCATTGTAAAGAGAACTTGAAACCATAACCAATATATTGAGATCAAAATTGGTGATTCATCTTCCAATAAGTTCGAAATGGTGATGAAAGTTTGGTATAGTTGGCCATTCCCCTCCACTAGGAAAAAAAAGTAATTTCCCATTCTTTAGTATTTCTGACATAACTGTTTACTCCGGTCTCTGATTAAGATGATTCTTGATGCATTGTAAAGAATTCTTGAATCCCTAACCATTGTATTCACATCAAAAGTCATGAAAAATCCTCTAGCATGGGCTCTATTGTAACGCAAGTTTGGTGTAATAAGTAGTCCTCCTTTAAAATGAAATAGTATATCGGACATAACTTTTTCTCCCGAACTCGGATTGAGCTAACTCTTGCGGCATTGTAAAGAGAACTTGAAACCCTAACCAATATATTGAGATCAAAATTGGTGATTCATCTTCTAACAAGTTCGAAATGGTGATGGAAGTTTGGTATAGTTGGCCATTCCCCTCCACTAGGAAAAAAATGTAATTTCCCATTCTTTAGTATTTCTGACATAACTTTTTACTCCGGTCTCTGATTAAGATGATTCATGCTGCATTGAAAAGAATTCTTGAATCCCTAACCATTTTATTCACATCAAAAGTCATGAAAAATCCTCTAGCATGGGCTCTATTGTAACGCAAGTTTGGTGTAATAAATAGTCCTCCTTTAAAATGAAATAGTATATCGGACATAACTTTTTCTCCCGAACTCGGATTGAGCTAACTCTTGCGGCATTGTAAAGAGAACTTGAAACCCTAACCAATATATTGAGATCAAAATTGGTGATTCATCTTCCAACAAGTTCGAAATGGTGATCTAAGTTTGGTATAGTTGGCCATTCCCCTCCACTAGGAAAAAAAAGTAATTTCCCATTCTTTAGTATTTCTTACATAACTTTTTACTCCGGTCTCTGATTAAGACGATTCTTGATGCATTGTAAAGAATTCTTGAATCCCTAACCATTTTATTCACATCAAAAGTCATGAAAAATCCTCTAGCATGGGCTCTATTGTAACGCAAGTTTGGTGTAATAAGTAGTCCTCCTTTAAAATGAAATAGTATATCGGACATAACTTTTTCTCCCGAACCCGGATTGAGCTAACTCTTGTGGCATTGTAAAGAGAACTTGAAACCCTAACCAATATATTGAGATCAAAATTGGTGATTCATCTTCCAATAAGTTCGAAATGGTGATGGAAGTTTGCTATAGTTGGCCATTCCCCTCCACTAGGAAAAAAAAGTAATTTCCCATTCTTTAGTATTTCTGACATAACTTTTTACTCCGGTCTCTGATTAAGATGATTCTTGATGCATTGTAAAGAATTCTTGAATCCCTAACCATTTTATTCACATCAAAAGTCATGAAAAATCCTCTAGCATGGGCTCTATTGTAACGCAAGTTTGGTGTAATAAGTAGTCCTCCTTTAAAATGAAATAGTATATCAGACATAACTTTTTCTCCCGAACTCGGATTGAGCTAACTCTTGCGGCATTGTAAAGAGAACTTGAAACCATAACCAATATATTGAGATCAAAATTGGTGATTCATCTTCTAACAAGTTCGAAATGGTGATGGAAGTTTGGTATAGTTGGCCATTCCCCTCCACTAGGAAAAAAATGTAATTTCCCATTCTTTAGTATTTCTGACATAACTTTTTACTCCGGTCTCTGATTAAGATGATTCATGCTGCATTGAAAAGAATTCTTGAATCCCTAACCATTTTATTCACATCAAAAGTCATGAAAAATCCTCTAGCATGGGCTCTATTGTAACGCAAGTTTGGTGTAATAAATAGTCCTCCTTTAAAATGAAATAGTATATCGGACATAACTTTTTCTCCCGAACTCGGATTGAGCTAACTCTTGCGGCATTGTAAAGAGAACTTGAAACCCTAACCAATATATTGAGATCAAAATTGGTGATTCATCTTCCAACAAGTTCGAAATGGTGATCTAAGTTTGGTATAGTTGGCCATTCCCCTCCACTAGGAAAAAAAAGTAATTTCCCATTCTTTAGTATTTCTTACATAACTTTTTACTCCGGTCTCTGATTAAGACGATTCTTGATGCATTGTAAAGAATTCTTGAATCCCTAACCATTTTATTCACATCAAAAGTCATGAAAAATCCTCTAGCATGGGCTCTATTGTAACGCAAGTTTGGTGTAATAAGTAGTCCTCCTTTAAAATGAAATAGTATATCGGACATAACTTTTTCTCCCGAACCCGGATTGAGCTAACTCTTGTGGCATTGTAAAGAGAACTTGAAACCCTAACCAATATATTGAGATCAAAATTGGTGATTCATCTTCCAATAAGTTCGAAATGGTGATGGAAGTTTGGTATAGTTGGCCATTCCCCTCCACTAGGAAAAAAAAGTAATTTCCCATTCTTTAGTATTTCTGACATAACTTTTTACTCCGGTCTCTGATTAAGATGATTCTTGATGCATTGTAAAGAATTCTTGAATCCCTAACCATTTTATTCACATCAAAAGTCATGAAAAATCCTCTAGCATGGGCTCTATTGTAACGCAAGTTTGGTGTAATAAGTAGTCCTCCTTTAAAATGAAATAGTATATCAGACATAACTTTTTCTCCCGAACTCGGATTGAGCTAACTCTTGCGGCATTGTAAAGAGAACTTGAAACCATAACCAATATATTGAGATCAAAATTGGTGATTCATCTTCCAAGAAGTTCGAAATGGTGATGAAAGTTTGGTATAGTTGGCCATTCCCCTCCACTAGGAAAAAAAAGTAATTTCCCATTCTTTAGTATTTCTGACATAACTTTTTACTCCGGTCTCTGATTAAGACGATTCTTGATGCATTGTAAAGAATTCTTGAATCCCTAACCATTTTATTCACATCAAAAGTCATGAAAAATCCTCTAGCATGGGCTCTATTGTAACGCAAGTTTGGTGTAATAAGTAGTCCTCCTTTAAAATGAAATAGTATATCAGACATAACTTTTTCTCCCGAACTCGGATTGAGCTAACTCTTGCGGCATTGTAAAGAGAACTTGAAACCATAACCAATATATTGAGATCAAAATTGGTGATTCATCTTCCAATAAGTTCGAAATGGTGATGAAAGTTTGGTATAGTTGGCCATTCCCCTCCACTAGGAAAAAAAAGTAATTTCCCATTCTTTAGTATTTCTGACATAACTGTTTACTCCGGTCTCTGATTAAGATGATTCTTGATGCATTGTAAAGAATTCTTGAATCCCTAACCATTGTATTCACATCAAAAGTCATGAAAAATCCTCTAGCATGGGCTCTATTGTAACGCAAGTTTGGTGTAATAAGTAGTCCTCCTTTAAAATGAAATAGTATATCGGACATAACTTTTTCTCCCGAACTCGGATTGAGCTAACTCTTGCGGCATTGTAAAGAGAACTTGAAACCCTAACCAATATATTGAGATCAAAATTGGTGATTCATCTTCTAACAAGTTCGAAATGGTGATGGAAGTTTGGTATAGTTGGCCATTCCCCTCCACTAGGAAAAAAATGTAATTTCCCATTCTTTAGTATTTCTGACATAACTTTTTACTCCGGTCTCTGATTAAGATGATTCATGCTGCATTGAAAAGAATTCTTGAATCCCTAACCATTTTATTCACATCAAAAGTCATGAAAAATCCTCTAGCATGGGCTCTATTGTAACGCAAGTTTGGTGTAATAAATAGTCCTCCTTTAAAATGAAATAGTATATCGGACATAACTTTTTCTCCCGAACTCGGATTGAGCTAACTCTTGCGGCATTGTAAAGAGAACTTGAAACCCTAACCAATATATTGAGATCAAAATTGGTGATTCATCTTCCAACAAGTTCGAAATGGTGATCTAAGTTTGGTATAGTTGGCCATTCCCCTCCACTAGGAAAAAAAAGTAATTTCCAATTCTTTAGTATTTCTTACATAACTTTTTACTCCGGTCTCTGATTAAGACGATTCTTGATGCATTGTAAAGAATTCTTGAATCCCTAACCATTTTATTCACATCAAAAGTCATGAAAAATCCTCTAGCATGGGCTCTATTGTAACGCAAGTTTGGTGTAATAAGTAGTCCTCCTTTAAAATGAAATAGTATATCGGACATAACTTTTTCTCCCGAACCCGGATTGAGCTAACTCTTGTGGCATTGTAAAGAGAACTTGAAACCCTAACCAATATATTGAGATCAAAATTGGTGATTCATCTTCCAATAAGTTCGAAATGGTGATGGAAGTTTGGTATAGTTGGCCATTCCCCTCCACTAGGAAAAAAAAGTAATTTCCCATTCTTTAGTATTTCTGACATAACTTTTTACTCCGGTCTCTGATTAAGATGATTCTTGATGCATTGTAAAGAATTCTTGAATCCCTAACCATTTTATTCACATCAAAAGTCATGAAAAATCCTCTAGCATGGGCTCTATTGTAACGCAAGTTTGGTGTAATAAGTAGTCCTCCTTTAAAATGAAATAGTATATCAGACATAACTTTTTCTCCCGAACTCGGATTGAGCTAACTCTTGCGGCATTGTAAAGAGAACTTGAAACCATAACCAATATATTGAGATCAAAATTGGTGATTCATCTTCCAATAAGTTCGAAATGGTGATGAAAGTTTGGTATAGTTGGCCATTCCCCTCCACTAGGAAAAAAAAGTAATTTCCCATTCTTTAGTATTTCTGACATAACTGTTTACTCCGGTCTCTGATTAAGATGATTCTTGATGCATTGTAAAGAATTCTTGAATCCCTAACCATTGTATTCACATCAAAAGTCATGAAAAATCGTCTAGCATGGGCTCTATTGTAACGCAAGTTTGGTGTAATAAGTAGTCCTCCTTTAAAATGAAATAGTATATCGGACATAACTTTTTCTCCCGAACTCGGATTGAGCTAACTCTTGCGGCATTGTAAAGAGAACTTGAAACCCTAACCAATATATTGAGATCAAAATTGGTGATTCATCTTCTAACAAGTTCGAAATGGTGATCTAAGTTTGGTATAGTTGGTCATTCCCCTCCACTAGGAAAAAAAAGTAATTTCCCATTCTTTAGTATTTCTGACATAACTTTTTACTCCGGTCTCTGATTAAGACGATTCTTGATGCATTGTAAAGAATTCTTGAATCCCTAACCATTTTATTCACATCAAAAGTCATGAAAAATTCTCTAGCAAGGGCTCTATTGTAACGCAAGTTTGGTGTAATAAGTAGTCCTCCTTTAAAATGAAATAGTATATCGGACATAACTTTTTCTCCCGAACCCGGATTGAGCTAACTCTTGCGGCATTGTAAAGAGAACTTGAAACCCTAACCAATATATTGAGATCAAAATTGGTGATTCATCTTCTAACAAGTTCGAAATGGTGATGGAAGTTTGGTATAGTTGGCCATTCCCCTCCACTAGGAAAAAAATGTAATTTCCCATTCTTTAGTATTTCTGACATAACTTTTTACTCCAGTCTCTGATTAAGATGATTCATGCTGCATTGAAAAGAATTCTTGAATCCCTAACCATTTTATTCACATCAAAAGTCATGAAAAATCCTCTAGCATGGGCTCTATTGTAACGCAAGTTTGGTGTAATAAATAGTCCTCCTTTAAAATGAAATAGTATATCGGACATACCTTTTTTCTCCCGAACTCGGATTGAGCTAACTCTTGCGGCATTGTAAAGAGAACTTGAAACCCTAACCAATATATTGAGATCAAAATTGGTGATTCATCTTCCAACAAGTTCGAAATGGTGATCTAAGTTTGGTATAGTTGGCCATTCCCCTCCACTAGGAAAAAAAAGTAATTTCCAATTCTTTAGTATTTCTTACATAACTTTTTACTCCGGTCTCTGATTAAGACGATTCTTGATGCATTGTAAAGAATTCTTGAATCCCTAACCATTTTATTCACATCAAAAGTCATGAAAAATCCTCTAGCATGGGCTCTATTGTAACGCAAGTTTGGTGTAATAAGTAGTCCTCCTTTAAAATGAAATAGTATATCGGACATAACTTTTTCTCCCGAACCCGGATTGAGCTAACTCTTGTGGCATTGTAAAGAGAACTTGAAACCCTAACCAATATATTGAGATCAAAATTGGTGATTCATCTTCCAATAAGTTCGAAATGGTGATGGAAGTTTGGTATAGTTGGCCATTCCCCTCCACTAGGAAAAAAAAGTAATTTCCCATTCTTTAGTATTTCTGACATAACTTTTTACTCCGGTCTCTGATTAAGATGATTCTTGATGCATTGTAAAGAATTCTTGAATCCCTAACCATTTTATTCACATCAAAAGTCATGAAAAATCCTCTAGCATGGGCTCTATTGTAACGCAAGTTTGGTGTAATAAGTAGTCCTCCTTTAAAATGAAATAGTATATCAGACATAACTTTTTCTCCCGAACTCGGATTGAGCTAACTCTTGCGGCATTGTAAAGAGAACTTGAAACCATAACCAATATATTGAGATCAAAATTGGTGATTCATCTTCCAATAAGTTCGAAATGGTGATGAAAGTTTGGTATAGTTGGCCATTCCCCTCCACTAGGAAAAAAAAGTAATTTCCCATTCTTTAGTATTTCTGACATAACTGTTTACTCCGGTCTCTGATTAAGATGATTCTTGATGCATTGTAAAGAATTCTTGAATCCCTAACCATTGTATTCACATCAAAAGTCATGAAAAATCCTCTAGCATGGGCTCTATTGTAACGCAAGTTTGGTGTAATAAGTAGTCCTCCTTTAAAATGAAATAGTATATCGGACATAACTTTTTCTCCCGAACTCGGATTGAGCTAACTCTTGCGGCATTGTAAAGAGAACTTGAAACCCTAACCAATATATTGAGATCAAAATTGGTGATTCATCTTCTAACAAGTTCGAAATGGTGATCTAAGTTTGGTATAGTTGGCCATTCCCCTCCACTAGGAAAAAAAAGTAATTTCCCATTCTTTAGTATTTCTGACATAACTTTTTACTCCGGTCTCTGATTAAGATGATTCTTGATGCATTGTAAAGAATTCTTGAATCCCTAACCATTTTATTCACATCAAAAGTCATGAAAAATCCTCTAGCATGGGCTCTATTGTAACGCAAGTTTGGTGTAATAAGTAGTCCTCCTTTAAAATGAAATAGTATATCGGACATAACTTTTTCTCCCGAACCCGCATTGAGCTAACTCTTGCGGCATTGTAAAGAGAACTTGAAACCCTAACCAATATATTGAGATCAAAATTGGTGATTCATCTTCTAACAAGTTCGAAATGGTGATCTAAGTTTGGTATAGTTGGCCATTCCCCTCCACTAAGAAAAAAAAGTAATTTCCCATTCTTTAGTATTTCTGACATAACTTTTTACTCCGGTCTCTGATTAAGATGATTCTTGATGCATTGTAAAGAATTCTTGAATCCCTAACCATTTTATTCACATCAAAAGTCATGAAAAATCCTCTAGCATGGGATCTATTGTAACGCAAGTTTGGTGTAATAAGTAGTCCTCCTTTAAAATGAAATAGTATATCGGACATAACTTTTTCTCCCGAACTCGGATTGAGCTAACTCTTGCGGCATTGTAAAGAGAAATTGAAACCCTAACCAATATATTGAGATAAAAATTGGTGATTCATCTTCTAACAAGTTCGAAATGGTGATCTAAGTTTGGTATAGTTGGCCATTCCCCTCCACTAGGAAAAAAAAGTAATTTCCCATTCTTTAGTATTTCTGACATAACTTTTTACTCCGGTCTCTGATTAAGATGATTCTTGATGCATTGTAAAGAATTCTTGAATCCCTAACCATTTTGTTCACATCAAAAGTCATGAAAAATCCTCTAGCATGGGCTCTATTGTAACGCAAGTTTGGTGTAATAAGTAGTCCTCCTTTAAAATAAAATAGTATATCGGACATAACTTTTTCTCCCGAACCCGGATTGAGCTAACTCTTGCGGCATTGTAAAGAGAACTTGAAACCCAAACGAATATATTGAGATCAAAATTGGTGATTCATCTTCTAACAAGTTCGAAATGGTGATCTAAGTTTGGTATAGTTGGCCATTCCCCTCCACTAGGAAAAAAAAGTAATTTCCCATTCTTTAGTATTTCTGACATAACTTTTTACTCCGGTCTCTGATTAAGACGATTCTTGATGCATTGTAAAGAATTCTTGAATCCCTAACCATTTTATTCACATCAAAAGTCATGAAAAATTCTCTAGCAAGGGCTCTATTGTAACGCAAGTTTGGTGTAATAAGTAGTCCTCCTTTAAAATGAAATAGTATATCGGACATAACTTTTTCTCCCGAACCCGGATTGAGCTAACTCTTGCGGCATTGTAAAGAGAACTTGAAACCCTAACCAATATATTGAGATCAAAATTGGTGATTCATCTTCTAACAAGTTCGAAATGGTGATCTAAGTTTGGTATAGTTGGCCATTCCCCTCCACTAGGAAAAAAAAGTAATTTCCCATTCTTTAGTATTTCTGACATAACTTTTTACTCCGGTCTCTGATTAAGACGATTCTTGATGCATTGTAAAGAATTCTTGAATCCCTAACCATTTTATTCACATCAAAAGTCATGAAAAATTCTCTAGCAAGGGCTCTATTGTAACGCAAGTTTGGTGTAATAAGTAGTCCTCCTTTAAAATGAAATAGTATATCGGACATAACTTTTTCTCCCGAACCCGGATTGAGCTAACTCTTGCGGCATTGTAAAGAGAACTTGAAACCCTAACCAATATATTGAGATCAAAATTGGTGATTCATCTTCCAATAAGTTCGAAATGGTGATGGAAGTTTGGTATAGTTGGCCATTCCCCTCCACTAGGAAAAAAAAGTAATTTCCCATTCTTTAGTATTTCTGACATAACTTTTTACTCCGGTCTCTGATTAAGATGATTCTTGATGCATTGTAAAGAATTCTTGAATCCCTAACCATTTTATTCACATCAAAAGTCATGAAAAATCCTCTAGCATGGGCTCTATTGTAACGCAAGTTTGGTGTAATAAGTAGTCCTCCTTTAAAATGAAATAGTATATCGGACATAACTTTTTCTCCCGAACCCGGATTGAGCTAACTCTTGCGGCATTGTAAAGAGAACTTGAAACCCTAACCAATATATTCAGATCAAAATTGGTGATTCATCTTCTAACAAGTTCGAAATGGTGATCTAAGTTTGGTATAGTTGGCCATTCCCCTCCACTAGGAAAAAAAAGTAATTTCCCATTCTTTAGTATTTCTGACATAACTTTTTCCTCCGGTCTCTGATTAAGATGATTCTTGATGCATTGTAAAGAATTCTTGAATCCCTAACCATTTTATTCACATCAAAAGTCATGAAAAATCCTCTAGCATGGGCTCTATTGTAACGCAAGTTTGGTGTAATAAGTAGTCCTCCTTTAAAATGAAATAGTATATCGGACATAACTTTTTCTCCCGAACCCGGATTGAGCTAACTCTTGCGGCATTGTAAAGAGAACTTGAAACCCTAACCAATATATTGAGATCAAAATTGGTGATTCATCTTCTAACAAGTTCGAAATGGTGATCTAAGTTTGGTATAGTTGGCCATTCCCCTCCACTAGGAAAAAAAAGTAATTTCCCATTCTTTAGTATTTCTGACATAACTTTTTACTCCGGTCTCTGATTAAGACGATTCTTGATGCATTGTAAAGAATTCTTGAATCCCTAACCATTTTATTCACATCAAAAGTCATGAAAAATCGTCTAGCATGGCCTCTATTGTAACGCAAGTTTGGTGTAATAAGTAGTCCTCCTTTAAAATGAAATAGTATATCGGACATAACTTTTTCTCCCGAACCCGGATTGAGCTAACTCTTGCGGCATTGTAAAGAGAACTTGAAACCCTAACCAATATATTGAGATCAAAATTGGTGATTCATCTTCTAACAAGTTCGAAATGGTGATCTAAGTTTGGTATAGTTGGCCATTCCCCTCCACTAGGAAAAAAAAGTAATTTCCCATTCTTTAGTATTTCTGACATAACTTTTTACTCCGGTCTCTGATTAAGATGATTCTTGATGCATTGTAAAGAATTCTTGAATCCCTAACCATTTTATTCACATCAAAAGTCATGAAAAATCCTCTAGCATGGGCTCTATTGTAACGCAAGTTTGGTGTAATAAGTAGTCCTCCTTTAAAATGAAATAGTATATCGGACATAACTTTTTCTCCCGAACTCGGATTGAGCTAACTCTTGCGGCATTGTAAAGAGAAATTGAAACCCTAACCAATATATTGAGATAAAAATTGGTGATTCATCTTCTAACAAGTTCGAAATGGTGATCTAAGTTTGGTATAGTTGGCCATTCCCCTCCACTAGGAAAAAAAAGTAATTTCCCATTCTTTAGTATTTTTGACATAACTTTTTACTCCGGTCTCTGATTAAGATGATTCTTGATGCATTGTAAAGAATTCTTGAATCCCTAACCATTTTATTCACATCAAAAGTCATGAAAAATCCTCTAGCATGGGCTCTATTGTAACGCAAGTTTGGTGTAATAAGTAGTCCTCCTTTAAAATAAAATAGTATATCGGACATAACTTTTTCTCCCGAACCCGGATTGAGCTAACTCTTGCGGCATTGTAAAGAGAACTTGAAACCCTAACGAATATATTGAGATCAAAATTGGTGATTCATCTTCTAACAAGTTCGAAATGGTGATCTAAGTTTGGTATAGTTGGCCATTCCCCTCCACTAGGAAAAAAAAGTAATTTCCCATTCTTTAGTATTTCTGACATAACTTTTTACTCCGGTCTCTGATTAAGACGATTCTTGATGCATTGTAAAGAATTCTTGAATCCCTAACCATTTTATTCACATCAAAAGTCATGAAAAATCCTCTAGCATGGGCTCTATTGTAACGCAAGTTTGGTGTAATAAGTAGTCCTCCTTTAAAATAAAATAGTATATCGGACATAACTTTTTCTCCCGAACCCGGATTGAGCTAACTCTTGCGGCATTGTAAAGAGAACTTGAAACCCTAACGAATATATTGAGATCAAAATTGGTGATTCATCTTCTAACAAGTTCGAAATGGTGATCTAAGTTTGGTATAGTTGGCCATTCCCCTCCACTAGGAAAAAAAAGTAATTTCCCATTCTTTAGTATTTCTGACATAACTTTTTACTCCGGTCTCTGATTAAGACGATTCTTGATGCATTGTAAAGAATTCTTGAATCCCTAACCATTTTATTCACATCAAAAGTCATGAAAAATTCTCTAGCAAGGGCTCTATTGTAACGCAAGTTTGGTGTAATAAGTAGTCCTCCTTTAAAATGAAATAGTATATCGGACATAACTTTTTCTCCCGAACCCGGATTGAGCTAACTCTTGCGGCATTGTAAAGAGAACTTGAAACCCTAACCAATATATTGAGATCAAAATTGGTGATTCATGTTCGAACAAGTTCGAAATGGTGATCTAAGTTTGGTATAGTTGGCCATTCCCCTCCACTAGGAAAAAAAAGTAATTTCCCATTCTTTAGTATTTCTGACATAACTTTTTACTCCGGTCTCTGATTAAGACGATTCTTGATGCATTGTAAAGAATTCTTGAATCCCTAACCATTTTATTCACATCAAAAGTCATGAAAAATCCTCTAGCAAGGGCTCTATTGTAACGCAAGTTTGGTGTAATAAGTAGTCCTCCTTTAAAATGAAATAGTATATCGGACATAACTTTTTCTCCCGAACCCGGATTGAGCTAACTCTTGCGGCATTGTAAAGAGAACTTGAAACCCTAACCAATATATTGAGATCAAAATTGGTGATTCATCTTCCAATAAGTTCGAAATGGTGATGGAAGTTTGGTATAGTTGGCCATTCCCCTCCACTAGGAAAAAAAAGTAATTTCCCATTCTTTAGTATTTCTGACATAACTTTTTACTCCGGTCTCTGATTAAGATGATTCTTGATGCATTGTAAAGAATTCTTGAATCCCTAACCATTTTATTCACATCAAAAGTCATGAAAAATCCTCTAGCATGGGCTCTATTGTAACGCAAGTTTGGTGTAATAAGTAGTCCTCCTTTAAAATGAAATAGTATATCGGACATAACTTTTTCTCCCGAACCCGGATTGAGCTAACTCTTGCGGCATTGTAAAGAGAACTTGAAACCCTAACCAATATATTGAGATCAAAATTGGTGATTCATCTTCTAACAAGTTCGAAATGGTGATCTAAGTTTGGTATAGTTGGCCATTCCCCTCCACTAGGAAAAAAAAATAATTTCCCATTCTTTAGTATTTCTGACATAACTTTTTACTCCGGTCTCTGATTAAGACGATTCTTGATGCATTGTAAAGAATTCTTGAATCCCTAACCATTTTATTCACATCAAAAGTCATGAAAAATCCTCTAGCATGGGCTCTATTGTAAAGCAAGTTTGGTGTAATAAGTAGTCCTCCTTTAAAATGAAATAGTATATCGGACATAACTTTTTCTCCCGAACCCGGATTGAGCTAACTCTTGCGGCATTGTAAAGAGAACTTGAAACCCTAACGAATATATTGAGATCAAAATTGGTGATTCATCTTCTAACAAGTTCGAAATGGTGATCTAAGTTTGGTATAGTTGGCCATTCCCCTCCACTAGGAAAAAAAAGTAATTTCCCATTCTTTAGTATTTCTGACATAACTTTTTACTCCGGTCTCTGATTAAGACGATTCTTGATGCATTGTAAAGAATTCTTGAATCCCTAACCATTTTATTCACATCAAAAGTCATGAAAAATTCTCTAGCAAGGGCTCTATTGTAACGCAAGTTTGGTGTAATAAGTAGTCCTCCTTTAAAATGAAATAGTATATCGGACATAACTTTTTCTCCCGAACCCGGATTGAGCTAACTCTTGCGGCATTGTAAAGAGAACTTGAAACCCTAACCAATATATTCGGATCAAAATTGGTGATTCATCTTCTAAAAAGTTCGAAATGGTGATGGAAGTTTGGTATAGTTGGTCATTCCCCTCCACTAGGAAAAAAAAGTAATTTCCCATTCTTTAGTATTTCTGACATAACTTTTTACTCCGGTCTCTGATTAAGACGATTCTTGATGCATTGTAAAGAATTCTTGAATCCCTAACCATTTTATTCACATCAAAAGTCATGAAAAATCCTCTAGCATGGGCTCTATTGTAACGCAAGTTTGGTGTAATAAGTAGTCCTCCTTTAAAATGAAATAGTATATCGGACATAACTTTTTCTCCCGAACTCGGATTGAGCTAACTCTTGCGGCATTGTAAAGAGAAATTGAAACCCTAACCAATATATTGAGATAAAAATTGGTGATTCATCTTCTAACAAGTTCGAAATGGTGATCTAAGTTTGGTATAGTTGGCCATTCCCCTCCACTAGGAAAAAAAAGTAATTTCCCATTCTTTAGTATTTCTGACATAACTTTTTACTCCGGTCTCTGATTAAGATGATTCTTGATGCATTGTAAAGAATTCTTGAATCCCTAACCATTTTATTCACATCAAAAGTCATGAAAAATCCTCTAGCATGGGCTCTATTGTAACGCAAGTTTGGTGTAATAAGTAGTCCTCCTTTAAAATGAAATAGTATATCGGACATAACTTTTTCTCCCGAACCCGGATTGAGCTAACTCTTGCGGCATTGTAAAGAGAACTTGAAACCCTAACCAATATATTGAGATCAAAATTGGTGATTCATCTTCTAACAAGTTCGAAATGGTGATCTAAGTTTGGTATAGTTGGCCATTCCCCTCCACTAGGAAAAAAAAATAATTTCCCATTCTTTAGTATTTCTGACATAACTTTTTACTCCGGTCTCTGATTAAGACGATTCTTGATGCATTGTAAAGAATTCTTGAATCCCTAACCATTTTATTCACATCAAAAGTCATGAAAAATCCTCTAGCATGGGCTCTATTGTAAAGCAAGTTTGGTGTAATAAGTAGTCCTCCTTTAAAATGAAATAGTATATCGGACATAACTTTTTCTCCCGAACCCGGATTGAGCTAACTCTTGCGGCATTGTAAAGAGAACTTGAAACCCTAACGAATATATTGAGATCAAAATTGGTGATTCATCTTCTAACAAGTTCGAAATGGTGATCTAAGTTTGGTATAGTTGGCCATTCCCCTCCACTAGGAAAAAAAAGTAATTTCCCATTCTTTAGTATTTCTGACATAACTTTTTACTCCGGTCTCTGATTAAGACGATTCTTGATGCATTGTAAAGAATTCTTGAATCCCTAACCATTTTATTCACATCAAAAGTCATGAAAAATTCTCTAGCAAGGGCTCTATTGTAACGCAAGTTTGGTGTAATAAGTAGTCCTCCTTTAAAATGAAATAGTATATCGGACATAACTTTTTCTCCCGAACCCGGATTGAGCTAACTCTTGCGGCATTGTAAAGAGAACTTGAAACCCTAACCAATATATTCGGATCAAAATTGGTGATTCATCTTCTAAAAAGTTCGAAATGGTGATGGAAGTTTGGTATAGTTGGTCATTCCCCTCCACTAGGAAAAAAAAGTAATTTCCCATTCTTTAGTATTTCTGACATAACTTTTTACTCCGGTCTCTGATTAAGACGATTCTTGATGCATTGTAAAGAATTCTTGAATCCCTAACCATTTTATTCACATCAAAAGTCATGAAAAATCCTCTAGCATGGGCTCTATTGTAACGCAAGTTTGGTGTAATAAGTAGTCCTCCTTTAAAATGAAATAGTATATCAGACATAACTTTTTTCCCGAACTCGGATTGAGCTAACTCTTGCGGCATTGTAAAGAGAACTTGAAACCATAACCAATATATTGAGATCAAAATTGGTGATTCAACTTCCAATAAGTTCGAAATGGTGATGAAAGTTTGGTATAGTTGGCCATTCCCCTCCACTAGGAAAAAAAAGTAATTTCCCATTCTTTAGTATTTCTGACATAACTGTTTACTCCGGTCTCTGATTAAGATGATTCTTGATGCATTGTAAAGAATTCTTGAATCCCTAACCATTGTATTCACATCAAAAGTCATGAAAAATCCTCTAGCATGGGCTCTATTGTAACGCAAGTTTGGTGTAATAAGTAGTCCTCCTTTAAAATGAAATAGTATATCGGACATAACTTTTTCTCCCGAACCCGGATTGAGCTAACTCTTGCGGCATTGTAAAGAGAACTTGAAACCCTAACCAATATATTGAGATCAAAATTGGTGATTCATCTTCTAACAAGTTCGAAATGGTGATGGAAGTTTGGTATAGTTGGCCATTCCCCTCCACTAGGAAAAAAAAGTAATTTCCCATTCTTTAGTATTTCTGACATAACTTTTTACTCCGGTCTCTGATTAAGACGATTCTTGATGCATTGTAAAGAATTCTTGAATCCCTAACCATTTTATTCACATCAAAAGTCATGAAAAATCCTCTAGCATGGGCTCTATTGTAACGCAAGTTTGGTGTAATAAGTAGTCCTCCTTTAAAATGAAATAGTATATCAGACATAACTTTTTCTCCCGAACTCGGATTGAGCTAACGCTTGCGGCATTGTAAAGAGAACTTGAAACCATAACCAATATATTGACATCAAAATTGGTGATTCATCTTCCAATAAGTTCGAAATGGTGATGAAAGTTTGGTATGGTTGGCCATTCCTCTCCACTAGGAAAAAAAAGTAATTTCCCATTCTTTAGTATTTCTGACATAACTGTTTACTCCGGTCTCTGATTAAGATGATTCTTGATGCATTGTAAAGAATTCTTGAATCCCTAACCATTGTATTCACATCAAAAGTCATGAAAAATCCTCTAGCATGGGCTCTATTGTAACGCAAGTTTGGTGTAATAAGTAGTCCTCCTTTAAAATGAAATAGTATATCGGACATAACTTTTTCTCCCGAACTCGGATTGAGCTAACTCTTGCGGCATTGTAAAGAGAACTTGAAACCCTAACCAATATATTGAGATCAAAATTGGTGATTCATCTTCTAACAAGTTCGAAATGGTGATCTAAGTTTGGTATAGTTGGCCATTCCCCTCCACTAGGAAAAAAAAGTAATTTCCCATTCTTTAGTATTTCTGACATAACTTTTTACTCCGGTCTCTGATTAAGATGATTCTTGATGCATTGTAAAGAATTCTTGAATCCCTAACCATTTTATTCACATCAAAAGTCATGAAAAATCCTCTAGCATGGGCTCTATTGTAACGCAAGTTTGGTGTAATAAGTAGTCCTCCTTTAAAATGAAATAGTATATCGGACATAACTTTTTCTCCCGAACCCGGATTGAGCTAACTCTTGCGGCATTGTAAAGAGAACTTGAAACCCTAACCAATATATTGAGATCAAAATTGGTGATTCATCTTCTAACAAGTTCGAAATGGTGATCTAAGTTTGGTATAGTTGGCCATTCCCCTCCACTAGGAAAAAAAAGTAATTTCCCATTCTTTAGTATTTCTGACATAACTTTTTACTCCGGTCTCTGATTAAGACGATTCTTGATGCATTGTAAAGAATTCTTGAATCCCTAACCATTTTATTCACATCAAAAGTCATGAAAAATCCTCTAGCATGGGCTCTATTGTAACGCAAGTTTGGTGTAATAAGTAGTCCTCCTTTAAAATGAAATAGTATATCGGACATAACTTTTTCTCCCGAACCCGGATTGAGCTAACTCTTGCGGCATTGTAAAGAGAACTTGAAACCCTAACCAATATATTAAGATCAAAATTGGTGATTCATCTTCTAACAAGTTCGAAATGGTGATCTAAGTTTGGTATAGTTGGCCATTCCCCTCCACTAGGAAAAAAAAGTAATTTCCCATTCTTTAGTATTTCTGACATAACTTTTTACTCCGGTCTCTGATTAAGATGATTCTTGATGCATTGTAAAGAATTCTTGAATCCCTAACCATTTTATTCACATCAAAAGTCATGAAAAATCCTCTAGCATGGGCTCTATTGTAACGCAAGTTTGGTGTAATAAGTAGTCCTCCTTTAAAATGAAATAGTATATCGGACATAACTTTTTCTCCCGAACTCGGATTGAGCTAACTCTTGCGGCATTGTAAAGAGAAATTGAAACCCTAACCAATATATTGAGATAAAAATTGGTGATTCATCTTCTAACAAGTTCGAAATGGTGATCTAAGTTTGGTATAGTTGGCCATTCCCCTCCACTAGGAAAAAAAAGTAATTTCCCATTCTTTAGTATTTCTGACATAACTTTTTACTCCGGTCTCTGATTAAGATGATTCTTGATGCATTGTAAAGAATTCTTGAATCCCTAACCATTTTATTCACATCAAAAGTCATGAAAAATCCTCTAGCATGGGCTCTATTGTAACGCAAGTTTGGTGTAATAAGTAGTCCTCCTTTAAAATGAAATAGTATATCGGACATAACTTTTTCTCCCGAACCCGGATTGAGCTAACTCTTGCGGCATTGTAAAGAGAACTTGAAACCCTAACCAATATATTGAGATCAAAATTGGTGATTCATCTTCTAACAAGTTCGAAATGGTGATCTAAGTTTGGTATAGTTGGCCATTCCCCTCCACTAGGAAAAAAAAATAATTTCCCATTCTTTAGTATTTCTGACATAACTTTTTACTCCGGTCTCTGATTAAGACGATTCTTGATGCATTGTAAAGAATTCTTGAATCCCTAACCATTTTATTCACATCAAAAGTCATGAAAAATCCTCTAGCATGGGCTCTATTGTAAAGCAAGTTTGGTGTAATAAGTAGTCCTCCTTTAAAATGAAATAGTATATCGGACATAACTTTTTCTCCCGAACCCGGATTGAGCTAACTCTTGCGGCATTGTAAAGAGAACTTGAAACCCTAACGAATATATTGAGATCAAAATTGGTGATTCATCTTCTAACAAGTTCGAAATGGTGATCTAAGTTTGGTATAGTTGGCCATTCCCCTCCACTAGGAAAAAAAAGTAATTTCCCATTCTTTAGTATTTCTGACATAACTTTTTACTCCGGTCTCTGATTAAGACGATTCTTGATGCATTGTAAAGAATTCTTGAATCCCTAACCATTTTATTCACATCAAAAGTCATGAAAAATTCTCTAGCAAGGGCTCTATTGTAACGCAAGTTTGGTGTAATAAGTAGTCCTCCTTTAAAATGAAATAGTATATCGGACATAACTTTTTCTCCCGAACCCGGATTGAGCTAACTCTTGCGGCATTGTAAAGAGAACTTGAAACCCTAACCAATATATTCGGATCAAAATTGGTGATTCATCTTCTAAAAAGTTCGAAATGGTGATGGAAGTTTGGTATAGTTGGTCATTCCCCTCCACTAGGAAAAAAAAGTAATTTCCCATTCTTTAGTATTTCTGACATAACTTTTTACTCCGGTCTCTGATTAAGACGATTCTTGATGCATTGTAAAGAATTCTTGAATCCCTAACCATTTTATTCACATCAAAAGTCATGAAAAATCCTCTAGCATGGGCTCTATTGTAACGCAAGTTTGGTGTAATAAGTAGTCCTCCTTTAAAATGAAATAGTATATCAGACATAACTTTTTTCCCGAACTCGGATTGAGCTAACTCTTGCGGCATTGTAAAGAGAACTTGAAACCATAACCAATATATTGAGATCAAAATTGGTGATTCAACTTCCAATAAGTTCGAAATGGTGATGAAAGTTTGGTATAGTTGGCCATTCCCCTCCACTAGGAAAAAAAAGTAATTTCCCATTCTTTAGTATTTCTGACATAACTGTTTACTCCGGTCTCTGATTAAGATGATTCTTGATGCATTGTAAAGAATTCTTGAATCCCTAACCATTGTATTCACATCAAAAGTCATGAAAAATCCTCTAGCATGGGCTCTATTGTAACGCAAGTTTGGTGTAATAAGTAGTCCTCCTTTAAAATGAAATAGTATATCGGACATAACTTTTTCTCCCGAACCCGGATTGAGCTAACTCTTGCGGCATTGTAAAGAGAACTTGAAACCCTAACCAATATATTGAGATCAAAATTGGTGATTCATCTTCTAACAAGTTCGAAATGGTGATGGAAGTTTGGTATAGTTGGCCATTCCCCTCCACTAGGAAAAAAATGTAATTTCCCATTCTTTAGTATTTCTGACATAACTTTTTACTCCGGTCTCTGATTAAGATGATTCATGCTGCATTGAAAAGAATTCTTGAATCCCTAACCATTTTATTCAAATCAAAAGTCATGAAAAATCCTCTAGCATGGGCTCTATTGTAACGCAAGTTTGGTGTAATAAGTAGTCCTCCTTTAAAATGAAATAGTATATCGGACATAACTTTTTCTCCCGAACTCGGATTGAGCTAACTCTTGCGGCATTGTAAAGAGAAATTGAAACCCTAACCAATATATTGAGATCAAAATTGGTGATTCATCTTCTAACAAGTTCGAAATTGTGATCTAAGTTTGGTATAGTTGGCCATTCCCCTCCACTAGGAAAAAAAAGTAATTTCCCATTCTTTAGTATTTCTGACATAACTTTTTACTCCGGTCTCTGATTAAGACGATTCTTGATGCATTGTAAAGAATTCTTGAATCCCTAACCATTTTATTCACATCAAAAGTCATGAAAAATTCTCTAGCAAGGGCTCTATTGTAACGCAAGTTTGGTGTAATAAGTAGTCCTCCTTTAAAATGAAATAGTATATCGGACATAACTTTTTCTCCCGAACCCGGATTGAGCTAACTCTTGCGGCATTGTAAAGAGAACTTGAAACCCTAACCAATATATTCGGATCAAAATTGGTGATTCATCTTCTAACAAGTTCGAAATGGTGATGGAAGTTTGGTATAGTTGGTCATTCCCCTCCACTAGGAAAAAAAAGTAATTTCCCATTCTTTAGTATTGCTGACATAACTTTTTACTCCGGTCTCTGATTAAGACGATTCTTGATGCATTGTAAAGAATTCTTGAATCCCTAACCATTTTATTCACATCAAAAGTCATGAAAAATCCTCTAGCATGGGCTCTATTGTAACGCAAGTTTGGTGTAATAAGTAGTCCTCCTTTAAAATGAAATAGTATATCAGACATAACTTTTTTCCCGAACTCGGATTGAGCTAACTCTTGCGGCATTGTAAAGAGAACTTGAAACCATAACCAATATATTGAGATCAAAATTGGTGATTCAACTTCCAATAAGTTCGAAATGGTGATGAAAGTTTGGTATAGTTGGCCATTCCCCTCCACTAGGAAAAAAAAGTAATTTCCCATTCTTTAGTATTTCTGACATAACTGTTTACTCCAGTCTCTGATTAAGATGATTCTTGATGCATTGTAAAGAATTCTTGAATCCCTAACCATTGTATTCACATCAAAAGTCATGAAAAATCCTCTAGCATGGGCTCTATTGTAACGCAAGTTTGGTGTAATAAGTAGTCCTCCTTTAAAATGAAATAGTATATCGGACATAACTTTTTCTCCCGAACCCGGATTGAGCTAACTCTTGCGGCATTGTAAAGAGAACTTGAAACCCTAACCAATATATTGAGATCAAAATTGGTGATTCATCTTCTAACAAGTTCGAAATGGTGATGGAAGTTTGGTATAGTTGGCCATTCCCCTCCACTAGGAAAAAAATGTAATTTCCCATTCTTTAGTATTTCTGACATAACTTTTTACTCCGGTCTCTGATTAAGATGATCCATGCTCCATTGAAAAGAATTCTTGAATCCCTAACCATTTTATTCACATCAAAAGTCATGAAAAATCCTCTAGCATGGGCTCTATTGTAACGCAAGTTTGGTGTAATAAGTAGTCCTCCTTTAAAATGAAATAGTATATCGGACATAACTTTTTCTCCCGAACTCGGATTGAGCTAACTCTTGCGGCATTGTAAAGAGAAATTGAAACCCTAACCAATATATTGAGATAAAAATTGGTGATTCATCTTCTAACAAGTTCAAAATGGTGATCTAAGTTTGGTATAGTTGGCCATTCCCCTCCACTAGGAAAAAAAAATAATTTCCCATTCTTTAGTATTTCTGACATAACTTTTTACTCCGGTCTCTGATTAAGACGATTCTTGATGCATTGTAAAGAATTCTTGAATCCCTAACCATTTTATTCACATCAAAAGTCATGAAAAATCCTCTAGCATGGGCTCTATTGTAAAGCAAGTTTGGTGTAATAAGTAGTCCTCCTTTAAAATGAAATAGTATATCGGACATAACTTTTTCTCCCGAACCCGGATTGAGCTAACTCTTGCGGCATTGTAAAGAGAACTTGAAACCCTAACCAATATATTGAGATCAAAATTGGTGATTCATCTTCTAACAAGTTCGAAATGGTGATCTAAGTTTGGTATAGTTGGCCATTCCCCTCCACTAGGAAAAAAAAGTAATTTCCCATTCTTTAGTATTTCTGACATAACTTTTTACTCCGGTCTCTGATTAAGACGATTCTTGATGCATTGTAAAGAATTCTTGAATCCCTAACCATTTTATTCACATCAAAAGTCATGAAAAATTCTCTAGCAAGGGCTCTATTGTAACGCAAGTTTGGTGTAATAAGTAGTCCTCCTTTAAAATGAAATAGTATATCGGACATAACTTTTTCTCCCGAACCCGGATTGAGCTAACTCTTGCGGCATTGTAAAGAGAACTTGAAACCCTAACCAATATATTCGGATCAAAATTGGTGATTCATCTTCTAACAAGTTCGAAATGGTGATGGAAGTTTGGTATAGTTGGTCATTCCCCTCCACTAGGAAAAAAAAGTAATTTCCCATTCTTTAGTATTTCTGACATAACTTTTTACTCCGGTCTCTGATTAAGACGATTCTTGATGCATTGTAAAGAATTCTTGAATCCCTAACCATTTTATTCACATCAAAAGTCATGAAAAATCCTCTAGCATGGGCTCTATTGTAACGCAAGTTTGGTGTAATAAGTAGTCCTCCTTTAAAATGAAATAGTATATCAGACATAACTTTTTTCCCGAACTCGGATTGAGCTAACTCTTGTGGCATTGTAAAGAGAACTTGAAACCATAACCAATATATTGAGATCAAAATTGGTGATTCAACTTCCAATAAGTTCGAAATGGTGATGAAAGTTTGGTATAGTTGGCCATTCCCCTCCACTAGGAAAAAAAAGTAATTTCACATTCTTTAGTATTTCTGACATAACTGTTTACTCCAGTCTCTGATTAAGATGATTCTTGATGCATTGTAAAGAATTCTTGAATCCCTAACCATTTTATTCACATCAAAAGTCATGAAAAATCCTCTAGCATGGGCTCTATTGTAACGCAAGTTTGGTGTAATAAGTAGTCCTCCTTTAAAATGAAATAGTATATCAGACATAACTTTTTTCCCGAACTCGGATTGAGCTAACTCTTGCGGCATTGTAAAGAGAACTTGAAACCATAACCAATATATTGAGATCAAAATTGGTGATTCAACTTCCAATAAGTTCGAAATGGTGATGAAAGTTTGGTATAGTTGGCCATTCCCCTCCACTAGGAAAAAAAAGTAATTTCACATTCTTTAGTATTTCTGACATAACTGTTTACTCCAGTCTCTGATTAAGATGATTCTTGATGCATTGTAAAGAATTCTTGAATCCCTAACCATTGTATTCACATCAAAAGTCATGAAAAATCCTCTAGCATGGGCTCTATTGTAACGCAAGTTTGGTGTAATAAGTAGTCCTCCTTTAAAATGAAATAGTATATCGGACATAACTTTTTCTCCCGAACCCGGATTGAGCTAACTCTTGCGGCATTGTAAAGAGAACTTGAAACCCTAACCAATATATTGAGATCAAAATTGGTGATTCATCTTCTAACAAGTTCGAAATGGTGATGGAAGTTTGGTATAGTTGGCCATTCCCCTCCACTAGGAAAAAAATGTAATTTCCCATTCTTTAGTATTTCTGACATAACTTTTTACTCCGGTCTCTGATTAAGATGATTCATGCTGCATTGAAAAGAATTCTTGAATCCCTAACCATTTTATTCACATCAAAAGTCATGAAAAATCCTCTAGCATGGGCTCTATTGTAACGCAAGTTTGGTGTAATAAGTAGTCCTCCTTTAAAATGAAATAGTATATCGGACATAACTTTTTCTCCCGAACTCGGATTGAGCTAACTCTTGCGGCATTGTAAAGAGAAATTGAAACCCTAACCAATATATTGAGATAAAAATTGGTGATTCATCTTCTAACAAGTTCGAAATGGTGATGTAAGTTTGGTATAGTTGGCCATTCCCCTCCACTAGGAAAAAAAAGTAATTTCCCATTCTTTAGTATTTCTGACATAACTTTTTACTCCGGTCTCTGATTAAGATGATTCTGGATGCATTGTAAAGAATTCTTGAATCCCCAACCATTTTATTCACATCAAAAGTCATGAAAAATCCTCTAGCATGGGCTCTATTGTAACGCAAGTTTGGTGTAATAAGTAGTCCTCCTTTAAAATGAAATAGTATATCGGACATAACTTTTTCTCCCGAACCCGCATTGAGCTAACTCTTGCGGCATTGTAAAGAGAACTTGAAACCCTAACCAATATATTGAGATCAAAATTGGTGATTCATCTTCTAACAAGTTCGAAATGGTGATCTAAGTTTGGTATAGTTGGCCATTCCCCTCCACTAGGAAAAAAAAGTAATTTCCCATTCTTTAGTATTTCTGACATAACTTTTTACTCCGGTCTCTGATTAAGACGATTCTTGATGCATTGTAAAGAATTCTTGAATCCCTAACCATTTTATTCACATCAAAAGTCATGAAAAATTCTCTAGCAAGGGCTCTATTGTAACGCAAGTTTGGTGTAATAAGTAGTCCTCCTTTAAAATGAAATAGTATATCGGACATAACTTTTTCTCCCGAACCCGGATTGAGCTAACTCTTGCGGCATTGTAAAGAGAACTTGAAACCCTAACCAATATATTCGGATCAAAATTGGTGATTCATCTTCTAACAAGTTCGAAATGGTGATGGAAGTTTGGTATAGTTGGTCATTCCCCTCCACTAGGAAAAAAAAGTAATTTCCCATTCTTTAGTATTTCTGACATAACTGTTTACTCCGGTCTCTGATTAAGACGATTCTTGATGCATTGTAAAGAATTCTTGAATCCCTAACCATTTTATTCACATCAAAAGTCATGAAAAATCCTCTAGCATGGGCTCTATTGTAACGCAAGTTTGGTGTAATAAGTAGTCCTCCTTTAAAATGAAATAGTATATCAGACATAACTTTTTCTCCAGAACCCGGATTGAGCTAACTCTTGCGGCATTGTAAAGAGAACTTGAAACCCTAACCAATATATTGAGATCAAAATTGGTGATTCATCTTCTAACAAGTTCGAAATGGTGATCTAAGTTTGGTATAGTTGGCCATTCCCCTCCACTAGGAAAAAAAAGTAATTTCCCATTCTTTAGTATTTCTGACATAACTTTTTACTCCGGTCTCTGATTAAGACGATTCTTGATGCATTGTAAAGAATTCTTGAATCCCTAACCATTTTATTCACATCAAAAGTCATGAAAAATTCTCTAGCAAGGGCTCTATTGTAACGCAAGTTTGGTGTAATAAGTAGTCCTCCTTTAAAATGAAATAGTATATCGGACATAACTTTTTCTCCCGAACCCGGATTGAGCTAACTCTTGCGGCATTGTAAAGAGAACTTGAAACCCTAACCAATATATTCGGGTCAAAATTGGTGATTCATCTTCTAACAAGTTCGAAATGGTGATGGAAGTTTGGTATAGTTGGTCATTCCCCTCCACTAGGAAAAAAAAGTAATTTCCCATTCTTTAGTATTTCTGACATAACTTTTTACTCCGGTCTCTGATTAAGACGATTCTTGATGCATTGTAAAGAATTCTTGAATCCCTAACCATTTTATTCACATCAAAAGTCATGAAAAATTCTCTAGCAAGGGCTCTATTGTAACGCAAGTTTGGTGTAATAAGTAGTCCTCCTTTAAAATGAAATAGTATATCGGACATAACTTTTTCTCCCGAACCCGGATTGAGCTAACTCTTGCGGCATTGTAAAGAGAACTTGAAACCATAACCAATATATTGAGATCAAAATTGGTGATTCAACTTCCAATAAGTTCGAAATGGTGATGAAAGTTTGGTATAGTTGGCCATTCCCCTCCACTAGGAAAAAAAAGTAATTTCCCATTCTTTAGTATTTCTGACATAACTGTTTACTCCGGTCTCTGATTAAGATGATTCTTGATGCATTGTAAAGAATTCTTGAATCCCTAACCATTGTATTCACATCAAAAGTCATGAAAAATCCTCTAGCATGGGCTCTATTGTAACGGTAGTCCTCCTTTAAAATGAAATAGTATATCGGACATAACTTTTTCTCCCGAACTCGGATTGAGCTAACTCTTGCGGCATTGTAAAGAGAACTTGAAACCCTAACCAATATATTGAGATCAAAATTGGTGATTCATCTTCCAACAAGTTCGAAATGGTGATGGAAGTTTGGTATAGTTGGCCATTCCCCTCCACTAGGAAAAAAATGTAATTTCCCATTCTTTAGTATTTCTGACATAACTTTTTACTCCGGTCTCTGATTAAGATGATTCATGCTGCATTGAAAAGAATTCTTGAATCCCTAACCATTTTATTCACATCAAAAGTCATGAAAAATCCTCTAGCATGGGCTCTATTGTAACGCAAGTTTGGTGTAATAAGTAGTCCTCCTTTAAAATGAAATAGTATATCGGACATAACTTTTTCTCCCGAACTCGGATTGAGCTAACTCTTGCGGCATTGTAAAGAGAACTTGAAACCCTAACCAATATATTGAGATCAAAATTGGTGATTCATCTTCCAACAAGTTCGAAATGGTGATCTAAGTTTGGTATAGTTGGCCATTCCCCTCCACTAGGAAAAAAAAATAATTTCCCATTCTTTAGTATTTCTGACATAACTGTTTACTCCGGTCTCTGATTAAGACGATTCTTGATGCATTGTAAAGAATTCTTGAATCCCTAACCATTTTATTCACATCAAAAGTCATGAAAAATTCTCTAGCATGGGCTCTATTGTAACGCAAGTTTGGTGTAATAAGTAGTCCTCCTTTAAAATGAAATAGTATATCGGACATAACTTTTTCTCCCGAACCCGGATTGAGCTAACTCTTGCGGCATTGTAAAGAGAACTTGAAACCCTAACCAATATATTGAGATCAAAATTGGTGATTCATCTTCCAATAAGTTCGAAATGGTGATGGAAGTTTGGTATAGTTGGCCATTCCCCTCCACTAGGAAAAAAAAGTAATTTCCCATTCTTTAGTATTTCTGACATAACTTTTTACTCCGGTCTCTGATTAAGATGATTCTTGATGCATTGTAAAGAATTCTTGAATCACTAACCATTTTATTCACATCAAAAGTCATGAAAAATCCTCTAGCATGGGCTCTATTGTAACGCAAGTTTGGTGTAATAAGTAGTCCTCCTTTAAAATGAAATAGTATATCGGACATAACTTTTTCTCCCGAAACCGGATTGAGCTAACTCTTGCGGCATTGTAAAGAGAACTTGAAACCCTAACCAATATATTGAGATCAAAATTGGTGATTCATCTTCTAACAAGTTCGAAATGGTGATCTAAGTTTGGTATAGTTGGCCATTCCCCTCCACTAGGAAAAAAAAGTAATTTCCCATTCTTTAGTATTTCTGACATAACTTTTTACTCCGGTCTCTGATTAAGACGATTCTTGATGCATTGTAAAGAATTCTTGAATCCCTAACCATTTTATTCACATCAAAAGTCATGAAAAATCCTCTAGCATGGGCTCTATTGTAACGCAAGTTTGGTGTAATAAGTAGTCCTCCTTTAAAATAAAATAGTATATCGGACATAACTTTTTCTCCCGAACCCGGATTGAGCTAACTCTTGCGGCATTGTAAAGAGAACTTGAAACCCTAACCAATATATTGAGATCAAAATTGGTGATTCATCTTCTAACAAGTTCGAAATGGTGATCTAAGTTTGGTATAGTTGGCCATTCCCCTCCACTAGGAAAAAAAAGTAATTTCCCATTCTTTAGTATTTCTGACATAACTTTTTACTCCGGTCTCTGATTAAGACGATTCTTGATGCATTGTAAAGAATTCTTGAATCCCTAACCATTTTATTCACATCAAAAGTCATGAAAAATCCTCTAGCAAGGGCTCTATTGTAACGCAAGTTTGGTGTAATAAGTAGTCCTCCTTTAAAATGAAATAGTATATCGGACATAACTTTTTCTCCCGAACCCGGATTGAGCTAACTCTTGCGGCATTGTAAAGAGAACTTGAAACCCTAACCAATATATTCGGATCAAAATTGGTGATTCATCTTCTAACAAGTTCGAAATGGTGATGGAAGTTTGGTATAGTTGGTCATTCCCCTCCACTAGGAAAAAAAAGTAATTTCCCATTCTTTAGTATTTCTGACATAACTTTTTACTCCGGTCTCTGATTAAGATGATTCTTGATGCATTGTAAAGAATTCTTGAATCCCTAACCATTTTATTCACATCAAAAGTCATGAAAAATCCTCTAGCATGGGCTCTATTGTAACGCAAGTTTGGTGTAATAAGTAGTCCTCCTTTAAAATGAAATAGTATATCGGACATAACTTTTTCTCCCGAACTCGGATTGAGCTAACTCTTGCGGCATTGTAAAGAGAACTTGAAACCCTAACCAATATATTGAGATCAAAATTGGTGATTCATCTTCTAACAAGTTCGAAATGGTGATGGAAGTTTGGTATAGTTGGCCATTCCCCTCCACTAGGAAAAAAATGTAATTTCCCATTCTTTAGTATTTCTGACATAACTTTTTACTCCGGTCTCTGATTAAGATGATTCATGCTGCATTGAAAAGAATTCTTGAATCCCTAACCATTTTATTCACATCAAAAGTCATGAAAAATCCTCTAGCATGGGCTCTATTGTAACGCAAGTTTGGTGTAATAAGTAGTCCTCCTTTAAAATGAAATAGTATATCGGACATAACTTTTTCTCCCGAACTCGGATTGAGCTAACTTTTGCGGCATTGTAAAGAGAACTTGAAACCCTAACCAATATATTGAGATCAAAATTGGTGATTCATCTTCCAACAAGTTCGAAATGGTGATGGAAGTTTGGTATAGTTGGCCATTCCCCTCCACTAGGAAAAAAATGTAATTTCCCATTCTTTAGTATTTCTTACATAACTTTTTACTCCGGTCTCTGATTAAGATGATTCATGCTGCATTGAAAAGAATTCTTGAATCCCTAACCATTTTATTCACATCAAAAGTCATGAAAAATACTCTAGCATGGGCTCTATTGTAACGCAAGTTTGGTGTAATAAGTAGTCCTCCTTTAAAATGAAATAGTATATCGGACATAACTTTTTCTCCCGAACTCGGATAGAGCTAACTCTTGCGGCATTGTAAAGAGAACTTGAAACCCTAACCAATATATTGAGATCAAAATTGGTGATTCATCTTCCAACAAGTTCGAAATGGTGATCTAAGTTTGGTATAGTTGGCCATTCCCCTCCACTAGGAAAAAAAAGTAATTTCCCATTCTTTAGTATTTCTGACATAACTTTTTACTCCGGTCTCTGATTTAGATGATTCTTGATGCATTGTAAAGAATTCTTGAATCCCTAACCATTTTATTCACATCAAAAGTCATGAAAAATCCTCTAGCATGGGCTCTATTGTAACGCAAGTTTGGTGTAATAAGTAGTCCTCCTTTAAAATGAAATAGTATATCGGACATAACTTTTTCTCCCGAACCCGGATTGAGCTAACTCTTGCGGCATTGTAAAGAGAACTTGAAACCCTAACCAATATATTGAGATCAAAATTGGTGATTCATCTTCCAATAAGTTCGAAATGGTGATGGAAGTTTGGTATAGTTGGCCATTCCCCTCCACTAGGAAAAAAAAGTAATTTCCCATTCTTTAGTATTTCTGACATAACTTTTTACTCCGGTCTCTGATTAAGATGATTCTTGATGCATTGTAAAGAATTCTTGAATCACTAACCATTTTATTCACATCAAAAGTCATGAAAAATCCTCTAGCATGGGCTCTATTGTAACGCAAGTTTGGTGTAATAAGTAGTCCTCCTTTAAAATGAAATAGTATATCGGACATAACTTTTTCTCCCGAAACCGGATTGAGCTAACTCTTGCGGCATTGTAAAGAGAACTTGAAACCCTAACCAATATATTGAGATCAAAATTGGTGATTCAACTTCCAATAAGTTCGAAATGGTGATGGAAGTTTGGTATAGTTGGCCATTCCCCTCCACTAGGAAAAAAAAGTAATTTCCCATTCTTTAGTATTTCTGACATAACTTTTTACTCCGGTCTCTGATTAAGATGATTCTTGATGCATTGTAAAGAATTCTTGAATCACTAACCATTTTATTCACATCAAAAGTCATGAAAAATCCTCTAGCATGGGCTCTATTGTAACGCAAGTTTGGTGTAATAAGTAGTCCTCCTTTAAAATGAAATAGTATATCGGACATAACTTTTTCTCCCGAAACCGGATTGAGCTAACTCTTGCGGCATTGTAAAGAGAACTTGAAACCCTAACCAATATATTGAGATCAAAATTGGTGATTCATCTTCTAACAAGTTCGAAATGGTGATCTAAGTTTGGTATAGTTGGCCATTCCCCTCCACTAGGAAAAAAATGTAATTTCCCATTCTTTAGTATTTCTGACATAACTTTTTACTCCGATCTCTGATTAAGATGATTCTGGATGCATTGTAAAGAATTCTTGAATCCCTAACCATTTTATTCACATCAAAAGTCATGAAAAATCCTCTAGCATGGGCTCTATTGTAACGCAAGTTTGGTGTAATAAGTAGTCCTCCTTTAAAATAAAATAGTATATCGGACATAACTTTTTCTCCCGAACCCGGATTGAGCTAACTCTTGCGGCATTGTAAAGAGAACTTGAAACCCTAACCAATATATTGAGATCAAAATTGGTGATTCATCTTCTAACAAGTTCGAAATGGTGATCTAAGTTTGGTATAGTTGGCCATTCCCCTCCACTAGGAAAAAAAAGTAATTTCCCATTCTTTAGTATTTCTGACATAACTTTTTACTCCGGTCTCTGATTAAGACGATTCTTGATGCATTGTAAAGAATTCTTGAATCCCTAACCATTTTATTCACATCAAAAGTCATGAAAAATCCTCTAGCATGGGCTCTATTGTAACGCAAGTTTGGTGTAATAAGTAGTCCTCCTTTAAAATAAAATAGTATATCGGACATAACTTTTTCTCCCGAACCCGGATTGAGCTAACTCTTGCGGCATTGTAAAGAGAACTTGAAACCCTAACCAATATATTGAGATCAAAATTGGTGATTCATCTTCTAACAAGTTCGAAATGGTGATCTAAGTTTGGTATAGTTGGCCATTCCCCTCCACTAGGAAAAAAAAGTAATTTCCCATTCTTTAGTATTTCTGACATAACTTTTTACTCCGGTCTCTGATTAAGACGATTCTTGATGCATTGTAAAGAATTCTTGAATCCCTAACCATTTTATTCACATCAAAAGTCATGAAAAATCCTCTAGCAAGGGCTCTATTGTAACGCAAGTTTGGTGTAATAAGTAGTCCTCCTTTAAAATGAAATAGTATATCGGACATAACTTTTTCTCCCGAACCCGGATTGAGCTAACTCTTGCGGCATTGTAAAGAGAACTTGAAACCCTAACCAATATATTGAGATCAAAATTGGTGATTCATCTTCCAATAAGTTCGAAATGGTGATGGAAGTTTGGTATAGTTGGCCATTCCCCTCCACTAGGAAAAAAAAGTAATTTCCCATTCTTTAGTATTTCTGACATAACTTTTTACTCCGGTCTCTGATTAAGATGATTCTTGATGCATTGTAAAGAATTCTTGAATCACTAACCATTTTATTCACATCAAAAGTCATGAAAAATCCTCTAGCATGGGCTCTATTGTAACGCAAGTTTGGTGTAATAAGTAGTCCTCCTTTAAAATGAAATAGTATATCGGACATAACTTTTTCTCCCGAAACCGGATTGAGCTAACTCTTGCGGCATTGTAAAGAGAACTTGAAACCCTAACCAATATATTGAGATCAAAATTGGTGATTCAACTTCCAATAAGTTCAAAATGGTGATGGAAGTTTGGTATAGTTGGCCATTCCCCTCCACTAGGAAAAAAAAGTAATTTCCCATTCTTTAGTATTTCTGACATAACTTTTTACTCCGGTCTCTGATTAAGATGATTCTTGATGCATTGTAAAGAATTCTTGAATCACTAACCATTTTATTCACATCAAAAGTCATGAAAAATCCTCTAGCATGGGCTCTATTGTAACGCAAGTTTGGTGTAATAAGTAGTCCTCCTTTAAAATGAAATAGTATATCGGACATAACTTTTTCTCCCGAAACCGGATTGAGCTAACTCTTGCAGCATTGTAAAGAGAACTTGAAACCCTAACCAATATATTGAGATCAAAATTGGTGATTCATCTTCTAACAAGTTCGAAATGGTGATCTAAGTTTGGTATAGTTGGCCATTCCCCTCCACTAGGAAAAAAATGTAATTTCCCATTCTTTAGTATTTCTGACATAACTTTTTACTCCGATCTCTGATTAAGATGATTCTGGATGCATTGTAAAGAATTCTTGAATCCCTAACCATTTTATTCACATCAAAAGTCATGAAAAATCCTCTAGCATGGGCTCTATTGTAACGCAAGTTTGGTGTAATAAGTAGTCCTCCTTTAAAATAAAATAGTATATCGGACATAACTTTTTCTCCCGAACCCGGATTGAGCTAACTCTTGCGGCATTGTAAAGAGAACTTGAAACCCTAACCAATATATTGAGATCAAAATTGGTGATTCATCTTCTAACAAGTTCGAAATGGTGATCTAAGTTTGGTATAGTTGGCCATTCCCCTCCACTAGGAAAAAAAAGTAATTTCCCATTCTTTAGTATTTCTGACATAACTTTTTACTCCGGTCTCTGATTAAGACGATTCTTGATGCATTGTAAAGAATTCTTGAATCCCTAACCATTTTATTCACATCAAAAGTCATGAAAAATCCTCTAGCATGGGCTCTATTGTAACGCAAGTTTGGTGTAATAAGTAGTCCTCCTTTAAAATAAAATAGTATATCGGACATAACTTTTTCTCCCGAACCCGGATTGAGCTAACTCTTGCGGCATTGTAAAGAGAACTTGAAACCCTAACCAATATATTGAGATCAAAATTGGTGATTCATCTTCTAACAAGTTCGAAATGGTGATCTAAGTTTGGTATAGTTGGCCATTCCCCTCCACTAGGAAAAAAAAGTAATTTCCCATTCTTTAGTATTTCTGACATAACTTTTTACTCCGGTCTCTGATTAAGACGATTCTTGATGCATTGTAAAGAATTCTTGAATCCCTAACCATTTTATTCACATCAAAAGTCATGAAAAATCCTCTAGCAAGGGCTCTATTGTAACGCAAGTTTGGTGTAATAAGTAGTCCTCCTTTAAAATGAAATAGTATATCGGACATAACTTTTTCTCCCGAACCCGGATTGAGCTAACTCTTGCGGCATTGTAAAGAGAACTTGAAACCCTAACCAATATATTCGGATCAAAATTGGTGATTCATCTTCTAACAAGTTCGAAATGGTGATGGAAGTTTGGTATAGTTGGTCATTCCCCTCCACTAGGAAAAAAAAGTAATTTCCCATTCTTTAGTATTTCTGACATAACTTTTTACTCCGGTCTCTGATTAAGATGATTCTTGATGCATTGTAAAGAATTCTTGAATCCCTAACCATTTTATTCACATCAAAAGTCATGAAAAATCCTCTAGCATGGGCTCTATTGTAACGCAAGTTTGGTGTAATAAGTAGTCCTCCTTTAAAATGAAATAGTATATCAGACATAACTTTTTCTCCCGAACTCGGATTGAGCTAACTCTTGCGGCATTGTAAAGAGAACTTGAAACCCTAACCAATATATTGAGATCAAAATTGGTGATTCATCTTCTAACAAGTTCGAAATGGTGATGGAAGTTTGGTATAGTTGGCCATTCCCCTCCACTAGGAAAAAAATGTAATTTCCCATTCTTTAGTATTTCTGACATAACTTTTTACTCCGGTCTCTGATTAAGATGATTCATGCTGCATTGAAAAGAATTCTTGAATCCCTAACCATTTTATTCACATCAAAAGTCATGAAAAATTCTCTAGCATGGGCTCTATTGTAACGCAAGTTTGGTGTAATAAGTAGTCCTCCTTTAAAATGAAATAGTATATCGGACATAACTTTTTCTCCCGAACTCGGATTGAGCTAACTTTTGCGGCATTGTAAAGAGAACTTGAAACCCTAACCAATATATTGAGATCAAAATTGGTGATTCATCTTCCAACAAGTTCGAAATGGTGATGGAAGTTTGGTATAGTTGGCCATTCCCCTCCACTAGGAAAAAAATGTAATTTCCCATTCTTTAGTATTTCTTACATAACTTTTTACTCCGGTCTCTGATTAAGATGATTCATGCTGCATTGAAAAGAATTCTTGAATCCCTAACCATTTTATTCACATCAAAAGTCATGAAAAATACTCTAGCATGGGCTCTATTGTAACGCAAGTTTGGTGTAATAAGTAGTCCTCCTTTAAAATGAAATAGTATATCGGACATAACTTTTTCTCCCGAACTCGGATTGAGCTAACTCTTGCGGCATTGTAAAGAGAACTTGAAACCCTAACCAATATATTGAGATCAAAATTGGTGATTCATCTTCCAACAAGTTCGAAATGGTGATCTAAGTTTGGTATAGTTGGCCATTCCCCTCCACTAGGAAAAAAAAGTAATTTCCCATTCTTTAGTATTTCTGACATAACTTTTTACTCCGGTCTCTGATTTAGATGATTCTTGATGCATTGTAAAGAATTCTTGAATCCCTAACCATTTTATTCACATCAAAAGTCATGAAAAATCCTCTAGCATGGGCTCTATTGTAACGCAAGTTTGGTGTAATAAGTAGTCCTCCTTTAAAATGAAATAGTATATCGGACATAACTTTTTCTCCCGAACCCGGATTGAGCTAACTCTTGCGGCATTGTAAAGAGAACTTGAAACCCTAACCAATATATTGAGATCAAAATTGGTGATTCATCTTCCAATAAGTTCGAAATGGTGATGAAAGTTTGGTATAGTTGGCCATTCCCCTCCACTAGGAAAAAAAAGTAATTTCCCATTCTTTAGTATATCTGACATAACTTTTTACTCCGGTCTCTGATTAAGATGATTCTTGATGCATTGTAAAGAATTCTTGAATCACTAACCATTTTATTCACATCAAAAGTCATGAAAAATCCTCTAGCATGGGCTCTATTGTAACGCAAGTTTGGTGTAATAAGTAGTCCTCCTTTAAAATGAAATAGTATATCGGACATAACTTTTTCTCCCGAAACCGGATTGAGCTAACTCTTGCGGCATTGTAAAGAGAACTTGAAACCCTAACCAATATATTGAGATCAAAATTGGTGATTCAACTTCCAATAAGTTCGAAATGGTGATGGAAGTTTGGTATAGTTGGCCATTCCCCTCCACTAGGAAAAAAAAGTAATTTCCCATTCTTTAGTATTTCTGACATAACTTTTTACTCCGGTCTCTGATTAAGATGATTCTTGATGCATTGTAAAGAATTCTTGAATCACTAACCATTTTATTCACATCAAAAGTCATGAAAAATCCTCTAGCATGGGCTCTATTGTAACGCAAGTTTGGTGTAATAAGTAGTCCTCCTTTAAAATGAAATAGTATATCGGACATAACTTTTTCTCCCGAAACCGGATTGAGCTAACTCTTGCGGCATTGTAAAGAGAACTTGAAACCCTAACCAATATATTGAGATCAAAATTGGTGATTCATCTTCTAACAAGTTCGAAATGGTGATCTAAGTTTGGTATAGTTGGCCATTCCCCTCCACTAGGAAAAAAATGTAATTTCCCATTCTTTAGTATTTCTGACATAACTTTTTACTCCGATCTCTGATTAAGATGATTCTTGATGCATTGTAAAGAATTCTTGAATCCCTAACCATTTTATTCACATCAAAAGTCATGAAAAATCCTCTAGCATGGGCTCTATTGTAACGCAAGTTTGGTGTAATAAGTAGTCCTCCTTTAAAATAAAATAGTATATCGGACATAACTTTTTCTCCCGAACCCGGATTGAGCTAACTCTTGCGGCATTGTAAAGAGAACTTGAAACCCTAACCAATATATTGAGATAAAAATTGGTGATTCATCTTCTAACAAGTTCGAAATGGTGATCTAAGTTTGGTATAGTTGGCCATTCCCCTCCACTAGGAAAAAAAAGTAATTTCCCATTCTTTAGTATTTCTGACATAACTTTTTACTCCGGTCTCTGATTAAGACGATTCTTGATGCATTGTAAAGAATTCTTGAATCCCTAACCATTTTATTCACATCAAAAGTCATGAAAAATCCTCTAGCATGGGCTCTATTGTAACGCAAGTTTGGTGTAATAAGTAGTCCTCCTTTAAAATAAAATAGTATATCGGACATAACTTTTTCTCCCGAACCCGGATTGAGCTAACTCTTGCGGCATTGTAAAGAGAACTTGAAACCCTAACCAATATATTGAGATCAAAATTGGTGATTCATCTTCTAACAAGTTCGAAATGGTGATCTAAGTTTGGTATAGTTGGCCATTCCCCTCCACTAGGAAAAAAAAGTAATTTCCCATTCTTTAGTATTTCTGACATAACTTTTTACTCCGGTCTCTGATTAAGACGATTCTTGATGCATTGTAAAGAATTCTTGAATCCCTAACCATTTTATTCACATCAAAAGTCATGAAAAATCCTCTAGCAAGGGCTCTATTGTAACGCAAGTTTGGTGTAATAAGTAGTCCTCCTTTAAAATGAAATAGTATATCGGACATAACTTTTTCTCCCGAACCCGGATTGAGCTAACTCTTGCGGCATTGTAAAGAGAACTTGAAACCCTAACCAATATATTCGGATCAAAATTGGTGATTCATCTTCTAACAAGTTCGAAATGGTGATGGAAGTTTGGTATAGTTGGTCATTCCCCTCCACTAGGAAAAAAAAGTAATTTCCCATTCTTTAGTATTGCTGACATAACTTTTTACTCCGGTCTCTGATTAAGATGATTCTTGATGCATTGTAAAGAATTCTTGAATCCCTAACCATTTTATTCACATCAAAAGTCATGAAAAATCCTCTAGCATGGGCTCTATTGTAACGCAAGTTTGGTGTAATAAGTAGTCCTCCTTTAAAATGAAATAGTATATCGGACATAACTTTTTCTCCCGAACTCGGATTGAGCTAACTCTTGCGGCATTGTAAAGAGAACTTGAAACCCTAACCAATATATTGAGATCAAAATTGGTGATTCATCTTCTAACAAGTTCGAAATGGTGATGGAAGTTTGGTATAGTTGGCCATTCCCCTCCACTAGGAAAAAAATGTAATTTCCCATTCTTTAGTATTTCTGACATAACTTTTTACTCCGGTCTCTGATTAAGATGATTCATGCTGCATTGAAAAGAATTCTTGAATCCCTAACCATTTTATTCACATCAAAAGTCATGAAAAATCCTCTAGCATGGGCTCTATTGTAACGCAAGTTTGGTGTAATAAGTAGTCCTCCTTTAAAATGAAATAGTATATCGGACATAACTTTTTCTCCCGAACTCGGATTGAGCTAACTTTTGCGGCATTGTAAAGAGAACTTGAAACCCTAACCAATATATTGAGATCAAAATTGGTGATTCATCTTCCAACAAGTTCGAAATGGTGATGGAAGTTTGGTATAGTTGGCCATTCCCCTCCACTAGGAAAAAAATGTAATTTCCCATTCTTTAGTATTTCTTACATAACTTTTTACTCCGGTCTCTGATTAAGATGATTCATGCTGCATTGAAAAGAATTCTTGAATCCCTAACCATTTTATTCACATCAAAAGTCATGAAAAATACTCTAGCATGGGCTCTATTGTAACGCAAGTTTGGTGTAATAAGTAGTCCTCCTTTAAAATGAAATAGTATATCGGACATAACTTTTTCTCCCGAACTCGGATTGAGCTAACTCTTGCGGCATTGTAAAGAGAACTTGAAACCCTAACCAATATATTGAGATCAAAATTGGTGATTCATCTTCCAACAAGTTCGAAATGGTGATCTAAGTTTGGTATAGTTGGCCATTCCCCTCCACTAGGAAAAAAAAGTAATTTCCCATTCTTTAGTATTTCTGACATAACTTTTTACTCCGGTCTCTGATTTAGATGATTCTTGATGCATTGTAAAGAATTCTTGAATCCCTAACCATTTTATTCACATCAAAAGTCATGAAAAATCCTCTAGCATGGGCTCTATTGTAACGCAAGTTTGGTGTAATAAGTAGTCCTCCTTTAAAATGAAATAGTCTATCGGACATAACTTTTTCTCCCGAACCCGGATTGAGCTAACTCTTGCGGCATTGTAAAGAGAACTTGAAACCCTAACCAATATATTGAGATCAAAATTGGTGATTCATCTTCCAATAAGTTCGAAATGGTGATGGAAGTTTGGTATAGTTGGCCATTCCCCTCCACTAGGAAAAAAAAGTAATTTCCCATTCTTTAGTATTTCTGACATAACTTTTTACTCCGGTCTCTGATTAAGACGATTCTTGATGCATTGTAAAGAATTCTTGAATCCCTAACCATTTTATTCAATCAAAAGTCATGAAAAATCCTCTAGCAAGGGCTCTATTGTAACGCAAGTTTGGTGTAATAAGTAGTCCTCCTTTAAAATGAAATAGTATATCGGACATAACTTTTTCTCCCGAACCCGGATTGAGCTAACTCTTGCGGCATTGTAAAGAGAACTTGAAACCCTAACCAATATATTCGGATCAAAATTGGTGATTCATCTTCTAACAAGTTCGAAATGGTGATGGAAGTTTGGTATAGTTGGTCATTCCCCTCCACTAGGAAAAAAAAGTAATTTCCCATTCTTTAGTATTTCTGACATAACTTTTTACTCCGGTCTCTGATTAAGATGATTCTTGATGCATTGTAAAGAATTCTTGAATCCCTAACCATTTTATTCACATCAAAAGTCATGAAAAATCCTCTAGCATGGGCTCTATTGTAACGCAAGTTTGGTGTAATAAGTAGTCCTCCTTTAAAATGAAATAGTATATCGGACATAACTTTTTCTCCCGAACTCGGATTGAGCTAACTCTTGCGGCATTGTAAAGAGAACTTGAAACCCTAACCAATATATTGAGATCAAAATTGGTGATTCATCTTCTAACAAGTTCGAAATGGTGATGGAAGTTTGGTATAGTTGGCCATTCCCCTCCACTAGGAAAAAAATGTAATTTCCCATTCTTTAGTATTTCTGACATAACTTTTTACTCCGGTCTCTGATTTAGATGATTCTTGATGCATTGTAAAGAATTCTTGAATCCCTAACCATTTTATTCACATCAAAAGTCATGAAAAATCCTCTAGCATGGGCTCTATTGTAACGCAAGTTTGGTGTAATAAGTAGTCCTCCTTTAAAATGAAATAGTATATCGGACATAACTTTTTCTCCCGAACCCGGATTGAGCTAACTCTTGCGGCATTGTAAAGAGAACTTGAAACCCTAACCAATATATTGAGATCAAAATTGGTGATTCATCTTCCAATAAGTTCGAAATGGTGATGGAAGTTTGGTATAGTTGGCCATTCCCCTCCACTAGGAAAAAAAAGTAATTTCCCATTCTTTAGTATATCTGACATAACTTTTTACTCCGGTCTCTGATTAAGATGATTCTTGATGCATTGTAAAGAATTCTTGAATCACTAACCATTTTATTCACATCAAAAGTCATGAAAAATCCTCTAGCATGGGCTCTATTGTAACGCAAGTTTGGTGTAATAAGTAGTCCTCCTTTAAAATGAAATAGTATATCGGACATAACTTTTTCTCCCGAAACCGGATTGAGCTAACTCTTGCGGCATTGTAAAGAGAACTTGAAACCCTAACCAACATATTGAGATCAAAATTGGTGATTCAACTTCCAATAAGTTCGAAATGGTGATGGAAGTTTGGTATAGTTGGCCATTCCCCTCCACTAGGAAAAAAAAGTAATTTCCCATTCTTTAGTATTTCTGACATAACTTTTTACTCCGGTCTCTGATTAAGATGATTCTTGATGCATTGTAAAGAATTCTTGAATCACTAACCATTTTATTCACATCAAAAGTCATGAAAAATCCTCTAGCATGGGCTCTATTGTAACGCAAGTTTGGTGTAATAAGTAGTCCTCCTTTAAAATGAAATAGTATATCGGACATAACTTTTTCTCCCGAAACCGGATTGAGCTAACTCTTGCGGCATTGTAAAGAGAACTTGAAACCCTAACCAATATATTCGGATCAAAATTGGTGATTCATCTTCTAACAAGTTCGAAATGGTGATCTAAGTTTGGTATAGTTGGCCATTCCCCTCCACTAGGAAAAAAATGTAATTTCCCGTTCTTTAGTATTTCTGACATAACTTTTTACTCCGATCTCTGATTAAGATGATTCTTGATGCATTGTAAAGAATTCTTGAATCCCTAACCATTTTATTCACATCAAAAGTCATGAAAAATCCTCTAGCATGGGCTCTATTGTAACGCAAGTTTGGTGTAATAAGTAGTCCTCCTTTAAAATAAAATAGTATATCGGACATAACTTTTTCTCCCGAACCCGGATTGAGCTAACTCTTGCGGCATTGTAAAGAGAACTTGAAACCCTAACCAATATATTGAGATCAAAATTGGTGATTCATCTTCTAACAAGTTCGAAATGGTGATCTAAGTTTGGTATAGTTGGCCATTCCCCTCCACTAGGAAAAAAAAGTAATTTCCCATTCTTTAGTATTTCTGACATAACTTTTTACTCCGGTCTCTGATTAAGACGATTCTTGATGCATTGTAAAGAATTCTTGAATCCCTAACCATTTTATTCACATCAAAAGTCATGAAAAATCCTCTAGCATGGGCTCTATTGTAACGCAAGTTTGGTGTAATAAGTAGTCCTCCTTTAAAATAAAATAATATATCGGACATAACTTTTTCTCCCGAACCCGGATTGAGCTAACTCTTGCGGCATTGTAAAGAGAACTTGAAACCCTAACCAATATATTCAGATCAAAATTGGTGATTCATCTTCTAACAAGTTCGAAATGGTGATCTAAGTTTGGTATAGTTGGCCATTCCCCTCCACTAGGAAAAAAAAGTAATTTCCCATTCTTTAGTATTTCTGACATAACTTTTTACTCCGGTCTCTGATTAAGACGATTCTTGATGCATTGTAAAGAATTCTTGAATCCCTAACCATTTTATTCACATCAAAAGTCATGAAAAATCCTCTAGCAAGGGCTCTATTGTAACGCAAGTTTGGTGTAATAAGTAGTCCTCCTTTAAAATGAAATAGTATATCGGACATAACTTTTTCTCCCGAACCCGGATTGAGCTAACTCTTGCGGCATTGTAAAGAGAACTTGAAACCCTAACCAATATATTCGGATCAAAATTGGTGATTCATCTTCTAACAAGTTCGAAATGGTGATGGAAGTTTGGTATAGTTGGTCATTCCCCTCCACTAGGAAAAAAAAGTAATTTCCCATTCTTTAGTATTTCTGACATAACTTTTTACTCCGGTCTCTGATTAAGATGATTCTTGATGCATTGTAAAGAATTCTTGAATCCCTAACCATTTTATTCACATCAAAAGTCATGAAAAATCCTCTAGCATGGGCTCTATTGTAACGCAAGTTTGGTGTAATAAGTAGTCCTCCTTTAAAATGAAATAGTATATCGGACATAACTTTTTCTCCCGAACTCGGATTGAGCTAACTCTTGCGGCATTGTAAAGAGAACTTGAAACCCTAACCAATATATTGAGATCAAAATTGGTGATTCATCTTCTAACAAGTTCGAAATGGTGATGGAAGTTTGGTATAGTTGGCCATTCCCCTCCACTAGGAAAAAAAATGTAATTTCCCATTCTTTAGTATTTCTGACATAACTTTTTACTCCGGTCTCTGATTAAGATGATTCATGCTGCATTGAAAAGAATTCTTGAATCCCTAACCATTTTATTCACATCAAAAGTCATGAAAAATCCTCTAGCATGGGCTCTATTGTAACGCAAGTTTGGTGTAATAAGTAGTCCTCCTTTAAAATGAAATAGTATATCGGACATAACTTTTTCTCCCGAACTCGGATTGAGCTAACTTTTGCGGCATTGTAAAGAGAACTTGAAACCCTAACCAATATATTGAGATCAAAATTGGTGATTCATCTTCCAACAAGTTCGAAATGGTGATGGAAGTTTGGTATAGTTGGCCATTCCCCTCCACTAGGAAAAAAATGTAATTTCCCATTCTTTAGTATTTCTTACATAACTTTTTACTCCGGTCTCTGATTAAGATGATTCATGCTGCATTGAAAAGAATTCTTGAATCCCTAACCATTTTATTCACATCAAAAGTCATGAAAAATACTCTAGCATGGGCTCTATTGTAACGCAAGTTTGGTGTAATAAGTAGTCCTCCTTTAAAATGAAATAGTATATCGGACATAACTTTTTCTCCCGAACTCGGATTGAGCTAACTCTTGCGGCATTGTAAAGAGAACTTGAAACCCTAATCAATATATTGAGATCAAAATTGGTGATTCATCTTCCAACAAGTTCGAAATGGTGATCTAAGTTTGGTATAGTTGGCCATTCCCCTCCACTAGGAAAAAAAAGTAATTTCCCATTCTTTAGTATTTCTGACATAACTTTTTACTCCGGTCTCTGATTTAGATGATTCTTGATGCATTGTAAAGAATTCTTGAATCACTAACCATTTTATTCACATCAAAAGTCATGAAAAATCCTCTAGCATGGGCTCTATTGTAACGCAAGTTTGGTGTAATAAGTAGTCCTCCTTTAAAATGAAATAGTATATCGGACATAACTTTTTCTCCCGAAACCGGATTGAGCTAACTCTTGCGGCATTGTAAAGAGAACTTGAAACCCTAACCAATATATTCGGATCAAAATTGGTGATTCATCTTCTAACAAGTTCGAAATGGTGATCTAAGTTTGGTATAGTTGGCCATTCCCCTCCACTAGGAAAAAAATGTAATTTCCCATTCTTTAGTATTTCTGACATAACTTTTTACTCCGATCTCTGATTAAGATGATTCTTGATGCATTGTAAAGAATTCTTGAATCCCTAACCATTTTATTCACATCAAAAGTCATGAAAAATCCTCTAGCATGGGCTCTATTGTAACGCAAGTTTGGTGTAATAAGTAGTCCTCCTTTAAAATAAAATAGTATATCGGACATAACTTTTTCTCCCGAACCCGGATTGAGCTAACTCTTGCGGCATTGTAAAGAGAACTTGAAACCCTAACCAATATATTGAGATCAAAATTGGTGATTCATCTTCTAACAAGTTCGAAATGGTGATCTAAGTTTGGTATAGTTGGCCATTCCCCTCCACTAGGAAAAAAAAGTAATTTCCCATTCTTTAGTATTTCTGACATAACTTTTTACTCCGGTCTCTGATTAAGACGATTCTTGATGCATTGTAAAGAATTCTTGAATCCCTAACCATTTTATTCACATCAAAAGTCATGAAAAATCCTCTAGCATGGGCTCTATTGTAACGCAAGTTTGGTGTAATAAGTAGTCCTCCTTTAAAATGAAATAGTATATCGGACATAACTTTTTCTCCCGAAACCGGATTGAGCTAACTCTTGCGGCATTGTAAAGAGAACTTGAAACCCTAACCAACATATTGAGATCAAAATTGGTGATTCAACTTCCAATAAGTTCGAAATGGTGATGGAAGTTTGGTATAGTTGGCCATTCCCCTCCACTAGGAAAAAAAAGTAATTTCCCATTCTTTAGTATATCTGACATAACTTTTTACTCCGGTCTCTGATTAAGATGATTCTTGATGCATTGTAAAGAATTCTTGAATCACTAACCATTTTATTCACATCAAAAGTCATGAAAAATCCTCTAGCATGGGCTCTATTGTAACGCAAGTTTGGTGTAATAAGTAGTCCTCCTTTAAAATGAAATAGTATATCGGACATAACTTTTTCTCCCGAAACCGGATTGAGCTAACTCTTGCGGCATTGTAAAGAGAACTTGAAACCCTAACCAACATATTGAGATCAAAATTGGTGATTCAACTTCCAATAAGTTCGAAATGGTGATGGAAGTTTGGTATAGTTGGCCATTCCCCTCCACTAGGAAAAAAAAGTAATTTCCCATTCTTTAGTATTTCTGACATAACTTTTTACTCCGGTCTCTGATTAAGATGATTCTTGATGCATTGTAAAGAATTCTTGAATCACTAACCATTTTATTCACATCAAAAGTCATGAAAAATCCTCTAGCATGGGCTCTATTGTAACGCAAGTTTGGTGTAATAAGTAGTCCTCCTTTAAAATGAAATAGTATATCGGACATAACTTTTTCTCCCGAAACCGGATTGAGCTAACTCTTGCGGCATTGTAAAGAGAACTTGAAACCCTAACCAACATATTGAGATCAAAATTGGTGATTCAACTTCCAATAAGTTCGAAATGGTGATGGAAGTTTGGTATAGTTGGCCATTCCCCTCCACTAGGAAAAAAAAGTAATTTCCCATTCTTTAGTATTTCTGACATAACTTTTTACTCCGGTCTCTGATTAAGATGATTCTTGATGCATTGTAAAGAATTCTTGAATCACTAACCATTTTATTCACATCAAAAGTCATGAAAAATCCTCTAGCATGGGCTCTATTGTAACGCAAGTTTGGTGTAATAAGTAGTCCTCCTTTAAAATGAAATAGTATATCGGACATAACTTTTTCTCCCGAAACCGGATTGAGCTAACTCTTGCGGCATTGTAAAGAGAACTTGAAACCCTAACCAATATATTCGGATCAAAATTGGTGATTCATCTTCTAACAAGTTCGAAATGGTGATCTAAGTTTGGTATAGTTGGCCATTCCCCTCCACTAGGAAAAAAATGTAATTTCCCGTTCTTTAGTATTTCTGACATAACTTTTTACTCCGATCTCTGATTAAGATGATTCTTGATGCATTGTAAAGAATTCTTGAATCCCTAACCATTTTATTCACATCAAAAGTCATGAAAAATCCTCTAGCATGGGCTCTATTGTAACGCAAGTTTGGTGTAATAAGTAGTCCTCCTTTAAAATAAAATAGTATATCGGACATAACTTTTTCTCCCGAACCCGGATTGAGCTAACTCTTGCGGCATTGTAAAGAGAACTTGAAACCCTAACCAATATATTGAGATCAAAATTGGTGATTCATCTTCTAACAAGTTCGAAATGGTGATCTAAGTTTGGTATAGTTGGCCATTCCCCTCCACTAGGAAAAAAAAGTAATTTCCCATTCTTTAGTATTTCTGACATAACTTTTTACTCCGGTCTCTGATTAAGACGATTCTTGATGCATTGTAAAGAATTCTTGAATCCCTAACCATTTTATTCACATCAAAAGTCATGAAAAATCCTCTAGCATGGGCTCTATTGTAACGCAAGTTTGGTGTAATAAGTAGTCCTCCTTTAAAATAAAATAGTATATTGGACATAACTTTTTCTCCCGAACCCGGATTGAGCTAACTCTTGCGGCATTGTAAAGAGAACTTGAAACCCTAACCAATATATTGAGATCAAAATTGGTGATTCATCTTCTAACAAGTTCGAAATGGTGATCTAAGTTTGGTATAGTTGGCCATTCCCCTCCACTAGGAAAAAAAAGTAATTTCCCATTCTTTAGTATTTCTGACATAACTTTTTACTCCGGTCTCTGATTAAGATGATTCTTGATGCATTGTAAAGAATTCTTGAATCCCTAACCATTTTATTCACATCAAAAGTCATGAAAAATCCTCTAGCAAGGGCTCTATTGTAACGCAAGTTTGGTGTAATAAGTAGTCCTCCTTTAAAATGAAATAGTATATCGGACATAACTTTTTCTCCCGAACCCGGATTGAGCTAACTCTTGCGGCATTGTAAAGAGAACTTGAAACCCTAACCAATATATTCGGATCAAAATTGGTGATTCATCTTCTAACAAGTTCGAAATGGTGATGGAAGTTTGGTATAGTTGGTCATTCCCCTCCACTAGGAAAAAAAAGTAATTTCCCATTCTTTAGTATTTCTGACATAACTTTTTACTCCGGTCTCTGATTAAGATGATTCTTGATGCATTGTAAAGAATTCTTGAATCCCTAACCATTTTATTCACATCAAAAGTCATGAAAAATCCTCTAGCATGGGCTCTATTGTAACGCAAGTTTGGTGTAATAAGTAGTCCTCCTTTAAAATGAAATAGTATATCGGACATAACTTTTTCTCCCGAACTCGGATTGAGCTAACTCTTGCGGCATTGTAAAGAGAACTTGAAACCCTAACCAATATATTGAGATCAAAATTGGTGATTCATCTTCTAACAAGTTCGAAATGGTGATGGAAGTTTGGTATAGTTGGCCATTCCCCTCCACTAGGAAAAAAAATGTAATTTCCCATTCTTTAGTATTTCTGACATAACTTTTTACTCCGGTCTCTGATTAAGATGATTCATGCTGCATTGAAAAGAATTCTTGAATCCCTAACCATTTTATTCACATCAAAAGTCATGAAAAATCCTCTAGCATGGGCTCTATTGTAACGCAAGTTTGGTGTAATAAGTAGTCCTCCTTTAAAATGAAATAGTATATCGGACATAACTTTTTCTCCCGAACTCGGATTGAGCTAACTTTTGCGGCATTGTAAAGAGAACTTGAAACCCTAACCAATATATTGAGATCAAAATTGGTGATTCATCTTCCAACAAGTTCGAAATGGTGATGGAAGTTTGGTATAGTTGGCCATTCCCCTCCACTAGGAAAAAAATGTAATTTCCCATTCTTTAGTATTTCTTACATAACTTTTTACTCCGGTCTCTGATTAAGATGATTCATGCTGCATTGAAAAGAATTCTTGAATCCCTAACCATTTTATTCACATCAAAAGTCATGAAAAATACTCTAGCATGGGCTCTATTGTAACGCAAGTTTGGTGTAATAAGTAGTCCTCCTTTAAAATGAAATAGTATATCGGACATAACTTTTTCTCCCGAACTCGGATTGAGCTAACTCTTGCGGCATTGTAAAGAGAACTTGAAACCCTAATCAATATATTGAGATCAAAATTGGTGATTCATCTTCCAACAAGTTCGAAATGGTGATCTAAGTTTGGTATAGTTGGCCATTCCCCTCCACTAGGAAAAAAAAGTAATTTCCCATTCTTTAGTATTTCTGACATAACTTTTTACTCCGGTCTCTGATTTAGATGATTCTTGATGCATTGTAAAGAATTCTTGAATCACTAACCATTTTATTCACATCAAAAGTCATGAAAAATCCTCTAGCATGGGCTCTATTGTAACGCAAGTTTGGTGTAATAAGTAGTCCTCCTTTAAAATGAAATAGTATATCGGACATAACTTTTTCTCCCGAAACCGGATTGAGCTAACTCTTGCGGCATTGTAAAGAGAACTTGAAACCCTAACCAATATATTCGGATCAAAATTGGTGATTCATCTTCTAACAAGTTCGAAATGGTGATCTAAGTTTGGTATAGTTGGCCATTCCCCTCCACTAGGAAAAAAATGTAATTTCCCATTCTTTAGTATTTCTGACATAACTTTTTACTCCGATCTCTGATTAAGATGATTCTTGATGCATTGTAAAGAATTCTTGAATCCCTAACCATTTTATTCACATCAAAAGTCATGAAAAATCCTCTAGCATGGGCTCTATTGTAACGCAAGTTTGGTGTAATAAGTAGTCCTCCTTTAAAATAAAATAGTATATCGGACATAACTTTTTCTCCCGAACCCGGATTGAGCTAACTCTTGCGGCATTGTAAAGAGAACTTGAAACCCTAACCAATATATTGAGATCAAAATTGGTGATTCATCTTCTAACAAGTTCGAAATGGTGATCTAAGTTTGGTATAGTTGGCCATTCCCCTCCACTAGGAAAAAAAAGTAATTTCCCATTCTTTAGTATTTCTGACATAACTTTTTACTCCGGTCTCTGATTAAGACGATTCTTGATGCATTGTAAAGAATTCTTGAATCCCTAACCATTTTATTCACATCAAAAGTCATGAAAAATCCTCTAGCATGGGCTCTATTGTAACGCAAGTTTGGTGTAATAAGTAGTCCTCCTTTAAAATAAAATAGTATATCGGACATAACTTTTTCTCCCGAACCCGGATTGAGCTAACTCTTGCGGCATTGTAAAGAGAACTTGAAACCCTAACCAATATATTGAGATCAAAATTGGTGATTCATCTTCTAACAAGTTCGAAATGGTGATCTAAGTTTGGTATAGTTGGCCATTCCCCTCCACTAGGAAAAAAAAGTAATTTCCCATTCTTTAGTATTTCTGACATAACTTTTTACTCCGGTCTCTGATTAAGACGATTCTTGATGCATTGTAAAGAATTCTTGAATCCCTAACCATTTTATTCACATCAAAAGTCATGAAAAATCCTCTAGCAAGGGCTCTATTGTAACGCAAGTTTGGTGTAATAAGTAGTCCTCCTTTAAAATGAAATAGTATATCGGACATAACTTTTTCTCCCGAACCCGGATTGAGCTAACTCTTGCGGCATTGTAAAGAGAACTTGAAACCCTAACCAATATATTCGGATCAAAATTGGTGATTCATCTTCTAACAAGTTCGAAATGGTGATGGAAGTTTGGTATAGTTGGTCATTCCCCTCCACTAGGAAAAAAAAGTAATTTCCCATTCTTTAGTATTTCTGACATAACTTTTTACTCCGGTCTCTGATTAAGATGATTCTTGATGCATTGTAAAGAATTCTTGAATCCCTAACCATTTTATTCACATCAAAAGTCATGAAAAATCCTCTAGCATGGGCTCTATTGTAACGCAAGTTTGGTGTAATAAGTAGTCCTCCTTTAAAATGAAATAGTATATCGGACATAACTTTTTCTCCCGAACTCGGATTGAGCTAACTCTTGCGGCATTGTAAAGAGAACTTGAAACCCTAACCAATATATTGAGATCAAAATTGGTGATTCATCTTCTAACAAGTTCGAAATGGTGATGGAAGTTTGGTATAGTTGGCCATTCCCCTCCACTAGGAAAAAAAATGTAATTTCCCATTCTTTAGTATTTCTGACATAACTTTTTACTCCGGTCTCTGATTAAGATGATTCATGCTGCATTGAAAAGAATTCTTGAATCCCTAACCATTTTATTCACATCAAAAGTCATGAAAAATCCTCTAGCATGGGCTCTATTGTAACGCAAGTTTGGTGTAATAAGTAGTCCTCCTTTAAAATGAAATAGTATATCGGACATAACTTTTTCTCCCGAACTCGGATTGAGCTAACTTTTGCGGCATTGTAAAGAGAACTTGAAACCCTAACCAATATATTGAGATCAAAATTGGTGATTCATCTTCCAACAAGTTCGAAATGGTGATGGAAGTTTGGTATAGTTGGCCATTCCCCTCCACTAGGAAAAAAATGTAATTTCCCATTCTTTAGTATTTCTTACATAACTTTTTACTCCGGTCTCTGATTAAGATGATTCATGCTGCATTGAAAAGAATTCTTGAATCCCTAACCATTTTATTCACATCAAAAGTCATGAAAAATACTCTAGCATGGGCTCTATTGTAACGCAAGTTTGGTGTAATAAGTAGTCCTCCTTTAAAATGAAATAGTATATCGGACATAACTTTTTCTCCCGAACTCGGATTGAGCTAACTCTTGCGGCATTGTAAAGAGAACTTGAAACCCTAATCAATATATTGAGATCAAAATTGGTGATTCATCTTCCAACAAGTTCGAAATGGTGATCTAAGTTTGGTATAGTTGGCCATTCCCCTCCACTAGGAAAAAAAAGTAATTTCCCATTCTTTAGTATTTCTGACAGAACTTTTTACTCCGGTCTCTGATTTAGATGATTCTTGATGCATTGTAAAGAATTCTTGAATCCCTAACCATTTTATTCACATCAAAAGTCATGAAAAATCCTCTAGCATGGGCTCTATTGTAACGCAAGTTTGGTGTAATAAGTAGTCCTCCTTTAAAATGAAATAGTATATCGGACATAACTTTTTCTCCCGAACCCGGATTGAGCTAACTCTTGCGGCATTGTAAAGAGAACTTGAAACCCTAACCAATATATTGAGATCAAAATTGGTGATTCATCTTCCAATAAGTTCGAAATGGTGATGGAAGTTTGGTATAGTTGGCCATTCCCCTCCACTAGGAAAAAAAAGTAATTTCCCATTCTTTAGTATTTCTGACATAACTTTTTACTCCGGTCTCTGATTAAGATGATTCTTGATGCATTGTAAAGAATTCTTGAATCACTAACCATTTTATTCACATCAAAAGTCATGAAAAATCCTCTAGCATGGGCTCTATTGTAACGCAAGTTTGGTGTAATAAGTAGTCCTCCTTTAAAATAAAATAGTATATCGGACATAACTTTTTCTCCCGAACCCGGATTGAGCTAACTCTTGCGGCATTGTAAAGAGAACTTGAAACCCTAACCAATATATTCGGATCAAAATTGGTGATTCATCTTCTAACAAGTTCGAAATGGTGATGGAAGTTTGGTATAGTTGGTCATTCCCCTCCACTAGGAAAAAAAAGTAATTTCCCATTCTTTAGTATTTCTGACATAACTTTTTACTCCGGTCTCTGATTAAGATGATTCTTGATGCATTGTAAAGAATTCTTGAATCCCTAACCATTTTATTCACATCAAAAGTCATGAAAAATCCTCTAGCATGGGCTCTATTGTAACGCAAGTTTGGTGTAATAAGTAGTCCTCCTTTAAAATGAAATAGTATATCGGACATAACTTTTTCTCCCGAACTCGGATTGAGCTAACTCTTGCGGCATTGTAAAGAGAACTTGAAACCCTAACCAATATATTGAGATCAAAATTGGTGATTCATCTTCCAACAAGTTCGAAATGGTGATCTAAGTTTGGTATAGTTGGCCATTCCCCTCCACTAGGAAAAAAAAGTAATTTCCCATTCTTTAGTATTTCTTACATAACTTTTTACTCCGGTCTCTGATTAAGATGATTCATGCTGCATTGAAAAGAATTCTTGAATCCCTAACCATTTTATTCACATCAAAAGTCATGAAAAATACTCTAGCATGGGCTCTATTGTAATGCAAGTTTGGTGTAATAAGTAGTCCTCCTTTAAAATGAAATAGTATATCGGACATAACTTTTTCTCCCGAACTCGGATTGAGCTAACTCTTGCGGCATTGTAAAGAGAACTTGAAACCCTAATCAATATATTGAGATCAAAATTGGTGATTCATCTTCCAACAAGTTCGAAATGGTGATCTAAGTTTGGTATAGTTGGCCATTCCCCTCCACTAGGAAAAAAAAGTAATTTCCCATTCTTTAGTATTTCTGACATAACTTTTTACTCCAGTCTCTGATTTAGATGATTCTTGATGCATTGTAAAGAATTCTTGAATCCCTAACCATTTTATTCACATCAAAAGTCATGAAAAATCCTCTAGCATGGGCTCTATTGTAACGCAAGTTTGGTGTAATAAGTAGTCCTCCTTTAAAATGAAATAGTATATCGGACATAACTTTTTCTCCCGAACCCGGATTGAGCTAACTCTTGCGGCATTGTAAAGAGAACTTGAAACCCTAACCAATATATTGAGATCAAAATTGGTGATTCATCTTCCAATAAGTTCGAAATGGTGATGGAAGTTTGGTATAGTTGGCCATTCCCCTCCACTAGGAAAAAAAAGTAATTTCCCATTCTTTAGTATTTCTGACATAACTTTTTACTCCGGTCTCTGATTAAGATGATTCTTGATGCATTGTAAAGAATTCTTGAATCACTTACCATTTTATTCACATCAAAAGTCATGAAAAATCCTCTAGCATGGGCTCTATTGTAACGCAAGTTTGGTGTAATAAGTAGTCCTCCTTTAAAATAAAATAGTATATCGGACATAACTTTTTCTCCCGAACCCGGATTGAGCTAACTCTTGCGGCATTGTAAAGAGAACTTGAAACCCTAACCAATATATTCGGATCAAAATTGGTGATTCATCTTCTAACAAGTTCGAAATGGTGATGGAAGTTTGGTATAGTTGGTCATTCCCCTCCACTAGGAAAAAAAAGTAATTTCCCATTCTTTAGTATTTCTGACATAACTTTTTACTCCGGTCTCTGATTAAGATGATTCATGCTGCATTGAAAAGAATTCTTGAATCCCTAACCATTTTATTCACATCAAAAGTCATGAAAAATCCTCTAGCATGGGCTCTATTGTAACGCAAGTTTGGTGTAATAAGTAGTCCTCCTTTAAAATGAAATAGTATATCGGACATAACTTTTTCTCCCGAACTCGGATTGAGCTAACTTTTGCGGCATTGTAAAGAGAACTTGAAACCCTAACCAATATATTGAGATCAAAATTGGTGATTCATCTTCCAACAAGTTCGAAATGGTGATGGAAGTTTGGTATAGTTGGCCATTCCCCTCCACTAGGAAAAAAATGTAATTTCCCATTCTTTAGTATTTCTTACATAACTTTTTACTCCGGTCTCTGATTAAGATGATTCATGCTGCATTGAAAAGAATTCTTGAATCCCTAACCATTTTATTCACATCAAAAGTCATGAAAAATACTCTAGCATGGGCTCTATTGTAACGCAAGTTTGGTGTAATAAGTAGTCCTCCTTTAAAATGAAATAGTATATCGGACATAACTTTTTCTCCCGAACTCGGATTGAGCTAACTCTTGCGGCATTGTAAAGAGAACTTGAAACCCTAACCAATATATTGAGATCAAAATTGGTGATTCATCTTCCAACAAGTTCGAAATGGTGATCTAAGTTTGGTATAGTTGGCCATTCCCATCCACTAGGAAAAAAAAGTAATTTCCCATTCTTTAGTATTTCTGACATAACTTTTTACTCCGGTCTCTGATTAAGACGATTCTTGATGCATTGTAAAGAATTCTTGAATCCCTAACCATTTTATTCACATCAAAAGTCATGAAAAATCCTCTAGCATGGGCTCTATTGTAACGCAAGTTTGGTGTAATAAGTAGTCCTCCTTTAAAATGAAATAGTATATCGGACATAACTTTTTCTCCCGAAACCGGATTGAGCTAACTCTTGCGGCATTGTAAAGAGAACTTGAAACCCTAACCAATATATTGAGATCAAAATTGGTGATTCATCTTCTAACAAGTTCGAAATGGTGATCTAAGTTTGGTATAGTTGGCCATTCCCCTCCACTAGGAAAAAAATGTAATTTCCCATTCTTTAGTATTTCTGACATAACTTTTTACTCCGATCTCTGATTAAGATGATTCTTGATGCATTGTAAAGAATTCTTGAATCCCTAACCATTTTATTCACATCAAAAGTCATGAAAAATCCTCTAGCATGGGCTCTATTGTAACGCAAGTTTGGTGTAATAAGTAGTCCTCCTTTAAAATAAAATAGTATATCGGACATAACTTTTTCTCCCGAACCCGGATTGAGCTAACTCTTGCGGCATTGTAAAGAGAACTTGAAACCCTAACCAATATATTGAGATCAAAATTGGTGATTCATCTTCTAACAAGTTCGAAATGGTGATCTAAGTTTGGTATAGTTGGCCATTCCCCTCCACTAGGAAAAAAAAGTAATTTCCCATTCTTTAGTATTTCTGACATAACTTTTTACTCCGGTCTCTGATTAAGACGATTCTTGATGCATTGTAAAGAATTCTTGAATCCCTAACCATTTTATTCACATCAAAAGTCATGAAAAATCCTCTAGCATGGGCTCTATTGTAACGCAAGTTTGGTGTAATAAGTAGTCCTCCTTTAAAATAAAATAGTATATCGGACATAACTTTTTCTCCCGAACCCGGATTGAGCTAACTCTTGCGGCATTGTAAAGAGAACTTGAAACCCTAACCAATATATTGAGATCAAAATTGGTGATTCATCTTCTAACAAGTTCGAAATGGTGATCTAAGTTTGGTATAGTTGGCCATTCCCCTCCACTAGGAAAAAAAAGTAATTTCCCATTCTTTAGTATTTCTGACATAACTCTTTACTCCGGTCTCTGATTAAGACGATTCTTGATGCATTGTAAAGAATTCTTGAATCCCTAACCATTTTATTCACATCAAAAGTCATGAAAAATCCTCTAGCAAGGGCTCTATTGTAACGCAAGTTTGGTGTAATAAGTAGTCCTCCTTTAAAATGAAATAGTATATCGGACATAACTTTTTCTCCCGAACCCGGATTGAGCTAACTCTTGCGGCATTGTAAAGAGAACTTGAAACCCTAACCAATATATTCGGATCAAAATTGGTGATTCATCTTCTAACAAGTTCGAAATGGTGATGGAAGTTTGGTATAGTTGGTCATTCCCCTCCACTAGGAAAAAAAAGTAATTTCCCATTCTTTAGTATTTCTGACATAACTTTTTACTCCGGTCTCTGATTAAGATGATTCTTGATGCATTGTAAAGAATTCTTGAATCCCTAACCATTTTATTCACATCAAAAGTCATGAAAAATCCTCTAGCATGGGCTCTATTGTAACGCAAGTTTGGTGTAATAAGTAGTCCTCCTTTAAAATGAAATAGTATATCGGACATAACTTTTTCTCCCGAACTCGGATTGAGCTAACTCTTGCGGCATTGTAAAGAGAACTTGAAACCCTAACCAATATATTGAGATCAAAATTGGTGATTCATCTTCTAACAAGTTCGAAATGGTGATGGAAGTTTGGTATAGTTGGCCATTCCCCTCCACTAGGAAAAAAAATGTAATTTCCTATTCTTTAGTATTTCTGACATAACTTTTTACTCCGGTCTCTGATTAAGATGATTCATGCTGCATTGAAAAGAATTCTTGAATCCCTAACCATTTTATTCACATCAAAAGTCATGAAAAATCCTCTAGCATGGGCTCTATTGTAACGCAAGTTTGGTGTAATAAGTAGTCCTCCTTTAAAATGAAATAGTATATCGGACATAACTTTTTCTCCCGAACTCGGATTGAGCTAACTTTTGCGGCATTGTAAAGAGAACTTGAAACCCTAACCAATATATTGAGATCAAAATTGGTGATTCATCTTCCAACAAGTTCGAAATGGTGATGGAAGTTTGGTATAGTTGGCCATTCCCCTCCACTAGGAAAAAAATGTAATTTCCCATTCTTTAGTATTTCTTACATAACTTTTTACTCCGGTCTCTGATTAAGATGATTCATGCTGCATTGAAAAGAATTCTTGAATCCCTAACCATTTTATTCACATCAAAAGTCATGAAAAATACTCTAGCATGGGCTCTATTGTAACGCAAGTTTGGTGTAATAAGTAGTCCTCCTTTAAAATGAAATAGTATATCGGACATAACTTTTTCTCCCGAACTCGGATTGAGCTAACTCTTGCGGCATTGTAAAGAGAACTTGAAACCCTAATCAATATATTGAGATCAAAATTGGTGATTCATCTTCCAACAAGTTCGAAATGGTGATCTAAGTTTGGTATAGTTGGCCATTCCCCTCCACTAGGAAAAAAAAGTAATTTCCCATTCTTTAGTATTTCTGACATAACTTTTTACTCCGGTCTCTGATTTAGATGATTCTTGATGCATTGTAAAGAATTCTTGAATCCCTAACCATTTTATTCACATCAAAAGTCATGAAAAATCCTCTAGCATGGGCTCTATTGTAACGCAAGTTTGGTGTAATAAGTAGTCCTCCTTTAAAATGAAATAGTATATCGGACATAACTTTTTCTCCCGAACCCGGATTGAGCTAACTCTTGCGGCATTGTAAAGAGAACTTGAAACCCTAACCAATATATTGAGATCAAAATTGGTGATTCATCTTCCAATAAGTTCGAAATGGTGATGGAAGTTTGGTATAGTTGGCCATTCCCCTCCACTAGGAAAAAAAAGTAATTTCCCATTCTTTAGTATTTCTGACATAACTTTTTACTCCGGTCTCTGATTAAGATGATTCTTGATGCATTGTAAAGAATTCTTGAATCACTAACCATTTTATTCACATCAAAAGTCATGAAAAATCCTCTAGCATGGGCTCTATTGTAACGCAAGTTTGGTGTAATAAGTAGTCCTCCTTTAAAATAAAATAGTATATCGGACATAACTTTTTCTCCCGAACCCGGATTGAGCTAACTCTTGCGGCATTGTAAAGAGAACTTGAAACCCTAACCAATATATTCGGATCAAAATTGGTGATTCATCTTCTAACAAGTTCGAAATGGTGATGGAAGTTTGGTATAGTTGGTCATTCCCCTCCACTAGGAAAAAAAAGTAATTTCCCATTCTTTAGTATTTCTGACATAACTTTTTACTCCGGTCTCTGATTAAGATGATTCTTGATGCATTGTAAAGAATTCTTGAATCCCTAACCATTTTATTCACATCAAAAGTCATGAAAAATCCTCTAGCATGGGCTCTATTGTAACGCAAGTTTGGTGTAATAAGTAGTCCTCCTTTAAAATGAAATAGTATATCGGACATAACTTTTTCTCCCGAACTCGGATTGAGCTAACTCTTGCGGCATTGTAAAGAGAACTTGAAACCCTAACCAATATATTGAGATCAAAATTGGTGATTCATCTTCCAACAAGTTCGAAATGGTGATCTAAGTTTGGTATAGTTGGCCATTCCCCTCCACTAGGAAAAAAAAGTAATTTCCCATTCTTTAGTATTTCTTACATAACTTTTTACTCCGGTCTCTGATTAAGATGATTCATGCTGCATTGAAAAGAATTCTTGAATCCCTAACCATTTTATTCACATCAAAAGTCATGAAAAATACTCTAGCATGGGCTCTATTGTAACGCAAGTTTGGTGTAATAAGTAGTCCTCCTTTAAAATGAAATAGTATATCGGACATAACTTTTTCTCCCGAACTCGGATTGAGCTAACTCTTGCGGCATTGTAAAGAGAACTTGAAACCCTAATCAATATATTGAGATCAAAATTGGTGATTCATCTTCCAACAAGTTCGAAATGGTGATCTAAGTTTGGTATAGTTGGCCATTCCCCTCCACTAGGAAAAAAAAGTAATTTCCCATTCTTTAGTATTTCTGACATAACTTTTTACTCCGGTCTCTGATTTAGATGATTCTTGATGCATTGTAAAGAATTCTTGAATCCCTAACCATTTTATTCACATCAAAAGTCATGAAAAATCCTCTAGCATGGGCTCTATTGTAACGCAAGTTTGGTGTAATAAGTAGTCCTCCTTTAAAATGAAATAGTATATCGGACATAACTTTTTCTCCCGAACCCGGATTGAGCTAACTCTTGCGGCATTGTAAAGAGAACTTGAAACCCTAACCAATATATTGAGATCAAAATTGGTGATTCATCTTCCAATAAGTTCGAAATGGTGATGGAAGTTTGGTATAGTTGGCCATTCCCCTCCACTAGGAAAAAAAAGTAATTTCCCATTCTTTAGTATTTCTGACATAACTTTTTACTCCGGTCTCTGATTAAGATGATTCTTGATGCATTGTAAAGAATTCTTGAATCACTTACCATTTTATTCACATCAAAAATCATGAAAAATCCTCTAGCATGGGCTCTATTGTAACGCAAGTTTGGTGTAATAAGTAGTCCTCCTTTAAAATAAAATAGTATATCGGACATAACTTTTTCTCCCGAACCCGGATTGAGCTAACTCTTGCGGCATTGTAAAGAGAACTTGAAACCCTAACCAATATATTCGGATCAAAATTGGTGATTCATCTTCTAACAAGTTCGAAATGGTGATGGAAGTTTGGTATAGTTGGTCATTCCCCTCCACTAGGAAAAAAAAGTAATTTCCCATTCTTTAGTATTTCTGACATAACTTTTTACTCCGGTCTCTGATTAAGATGATTCATGCTGCATTGAAAAGAATTCTTGAATCCCTAACCATTTTATTCACATCAAAAGTCATGAAAAATCCTCTAGCATGGGCTCTATTGTAACGCAAGTTTGGTGTAATAAGTAGTCCTCCTTTAAAATGAAATAGTATATCGGACATAACTTTTTCTCCCGAACTCGGATTGAGCTAACTTTTGCGGCATTGTAAAGAGAACTTGAAACCCTAACCAATATATTGAGATCAAAATTGGTGATTCATCTTCCAACAAGTTCGAAATGGTGATGGAAGTTTGGTATAGTTGGCCATTCCCCTCCACTAGGAAAAAAATGTAATTTCCCATTCTTTAGTATTTCTTACATAACTTTTTACTCCGGTCTCTGATTAAGATGATTCATGCTGCATTGAAAAGAATTCTTGAATCCCTAACCATTTTATTCACATCAAAAGTCATGAAAAATACTCTAGCATGGGCTCTATTGTAACGCAAGTTTGGTGTAATAAGTAGTCCTCCTTTAAAATGAAATAGTATATCGGACATAACTTTTTCTCCCGAACTCGGATTGAGCTAACTCTTGCGGCATTGTAAAGAGAACTTGAAACCCTAACCAATATATTGAGATCAAAATTGGTGATTCATCTTCCAACAAGTTCGAAATGGTGATCTAAGTTTGGTATAGTTGGCCATTCCCATCCACTAGGAAAAAAAAGTAATTTCCCATTCTTTAGTATTTCTGACATAACTTTTTACTCCGGTCTCTGATTTAGATGATTCTTGATGCATTGTAAAGAATTCTTGAATCCCTAACCATTTTATTCACATCAAAAGTCATGAAAAATCCTCTAGCATGGGCTCTATTGTAACGCAAGTTTGGTGTAATAAGTAGTCCTCCTTTAAAATGAAATAGTATATCGGACATAACTTTTTCTCCCGAACCCGGATTGAGCTAACTCTTGCGGCATTGTAAAGAGAACTTGAAACCCTAACCAATATATTGAGATCAAAATTGGTGATTCATCTTCCAATAAGTTCGAAATGGTGATGGAAGTTTGGTATAGTTGGCCATTCCCCTCCACTAGGAAAAAAAAGTAATTTCCCATTCTTTAGTATTTCTGACATAACTTTTTACTCCGGTCTCTGATTAAGATGATTCTTGATGCATTGTAAAGAATTCTTGAATCACTAACCATTTTATTCACATCAAAAGTCATGAAAAATCCTCTAGCATGGGCTCTATTGTAACGCAAGTTTGGTGTAATAAGTAGTCCTCCTTTAAAATGAAATAGTATATCGGACATAACTTTTTCTCCCGAAACCGGATTGAGCTAACTCTTGCGGCATTGTAAAGAGAACTTGAAACCCTAACCAATATATTGAGATCAAAATTGGTGATTCATCTTCTAACAAGTTCGAAATGGTGATCTAAGTTTGGTATAGTTGGCCATTCCCCTCCACTAGGAAAAAAATGTAATTTCCCATTCTTTAGTATTTCTGACATAACTTTTTACTCCGGTCTCTGATTAAGATGATTCTTGATGCATTGTAAAGAATTCTTGAATCCCTAACCATTTTATTCACATCAAAAGTCATGAAAAATCCTCTAGCATGGGCTCTATTGTAACGCAAGTTTGGTGTAATAAGTAGTCCTCCTTTAAAATAAAATAGTATATCGGACATAACTTTTTCTCCCGAACCCGGATTGAGCTAACTCTTGCGGCATTGTAAAGAGAACTTGAAACCCTAACCAATATATTGAGATAAAAATTGGTGATTCATCTTCTAACAAGTTCGAAATGGTGATCTAAGTTTGGTATAGTTGGCCATTCCCCTCCACTAGGAAAAAAAAGTAATTTCCCATTCTTTAGTATTTCTGACATAACTTTTTACTCCGGTCTCTGATTAAGACGATTCTTGATGCATTGTAAAGAATTCTTGAATCCCTAACCATTTTATTCACATCAAAAGTCATGAAAAATCCTCTAGCATGGGCTCTATTGTAACGCAAGTTTGGTGTAATAAGTAGTCCTCCTTTAAAATAAAATAGTATATCGGACATAACTTTTTCTCCCGAACCCGGATTGAGCTAACTCTTGCGGCATTGTAAAGAGAACTTGAAACCCTAACCAATATATTGAGATCAAAATTGGTGATTCATCTTCTAACAAGTTCGAAATGGTGATCTAAGTTTGGTATAGTTGGCCATTCCCCTCCACTAGGAAAAAAAAGTAATTTCCCATTCTTTAGTATTTCTGACATAACTTTTTACTCCGGTCTCTGATTAAGACGATTCTTGATGCATTGTAAAGAATTCTTGAATCCCTAACCATTTTATTCACATCAAAAGTCATGAAAAATCCTCTAGCATGGGCTCTATTGTAACGCAAGTTTGGTGTAATAAGTAGTCCTCCTTTAAAATAAAATAGTATATCGGACATAACTTTTTCTCCCGAACCCGGATTGAGCTAACTCTTGCGGCATTGTAAAGAGAACTTGAAACCCTAACCAATATATTCGGATCAAAATTGGTGATTCATCTTCTAACAAGTTCGAAATGGTGATGGAAGTTTGGTATAGTTGGTCATTCCCCTCCACTAGGAAAAAAAAGTAATTTCCCATTCTTTAGTATTTCTGACATAACTTTTTACTCCGGTCTCTGATTAAGATGATTCTTGATGCATTGTAAAGAATTCTTGAATCCCTAACCATTTTATTCACATCAAAAGTCATGAAAAATCCTCTAGCATGGGCTCTATTGTAACGCAAGTTTGGTGTAATAAGTAGTCCTCCTTTAAAATGAAATAGTATATCGGACATAACTTTTTTCTCCCGAACTCGGATTGAGCTAACTCTTGCGGCATTGTAAAGAGAACTTGAAACCCTAACCAATATATTGAGATCAAAATTGGTGATTCATCTTCTAACAAGTTCGAAATGGTGATGGAAGTTTGGTATAGTTGGCCATTCCCCTCCACTAGGAAAAAAATGTAATTTCCCATTCTTTAGTATTTCTGACATAACTTTTTACTCCGGTCTCTGATTAAGATGATTCATGCTGCATTGAAAAGAATTCTTGAATCCCTAACCATTTTATTCACATCAAAAGTCATGAAAAATCCTCTAGCATGGGCTCTATTGTAACGCAAGTTTGGTGTAATAAGTAGTCCTCCTTTAAAATGAAATAGTATATCGGACATAACTTTTTCTCCCGAACTCGGATTGAGCTAACTTTTGCGGCATTGTAAAGAGAACTTGAAACCCTAACCAATATATTGAGATCAAAATTGGTGATTCATCTTCCAACAAGTTCGAAATGGTGATGGAAGTTTGGTATAGTTGGCCATTCCCCTCCACTAGGAAAAAAATGTAATTTCCCATTCTTTAGTATTTCTTACATAACTTTTTACTCCGGTCTCTGATTAAGATGATTCATGCTGCATTGAAAAGAATTCTTGAATCCCTAACCATTTTATTCACATCAAAAGTCATGAAAAATACTCTAGCATGGGCTCTATTGTAACGCAAGTTTGGTGTAATAAGTAGTCCTCCTTTAAAATGAAATAGTATATCGGACATAACTTTTTCTCCCGAACTCGGATTGAGCTAACTCTTGCGGCATTGTAAAGAGAACTTGAAACCATAACCAATATATTGAGATCAAAATTGGTGATTCATCTTCCAATAAGTTCGAAATGGTGATGGAAGTTTGGTATAGTTGGCCATTCCCCTCCACTAGGAAAAAAAAGTAATTTCCCATTCTTTAGTATTTCTGACATAACTTTTTACTCCGGTCTCTGATTAAGATGATTCTTGATGCATTGTAAAGAATTCTTGAATCACTAACCATTTTATTCACATCAAAAGTCATGAAAAATTCTCTAGCATGGGCTCTATTGTAACGCAAGTTTGGTGTAATAAGTAGTCCTCCTTTAAAATGAAATAGCATATCGGACATAACTTTTTCTCCCGAACTCGGATTGAGCTAACTCTTGCGGCATTGTAAAGAGAACTTGAAACCCTAACCAATATATTGAGATCAAAATTGGTGATTCATCTTCTAACAAGTTCGAAATGGTGATCTAAGTTTGGTATAGTTGGCCATTCCCCTCCACTAGGAAAAAAAAGTAATTTCCCATTCTTTAGTATTTCTGACATAACTTTTTACTCCGGTCTCTGATTAAGACGATTCTTGATGCATTGTAAAGAATTCTTGAATCCCTAACCATTTTATTCACATCAAAAGTCATGAAAAATCCTCTAGCATGGGCTCTATTGTAACGCAAGTTTGGTGTAATAAGTAGTCCTCCTTTAAAATGAAATAGTATATCGGACATAACTTTTTCTCCCGAACTCGGATTGAGCTAACTTTTGCGGCATTGTAAAGAGAACTTGAAACCCTAACCAATATATTGAGATCAAAATTGGTGATTCATCTTCCAACAAGTTCGAAATGGTGATGGAAGTTTGGTATAGTTGGCCATTCCCCTCCACTAGGAAAAAAATGTAATTTCCCATTCTTTAGTATTTCTTACATAACTTTTTACTCCGGTCTCTGATTAAGATGATTCATGCTGCATTGAAAAGAATTCTTGAATCCCTAACCATTTTATTCACATCAAAAGTCATGAAAAATACTCTAGCATGGGCTCTATTGTAACGCAAGTTTGGTGTAATAAGTAGTCCTCCTTTAAAATGAAATAGTATATCGGACATAACTTTTTCTCCCGAACTCGGATTGAGCTAACTCTTGCGGCATTGTAAAGAGAACTTGAAACCATAACCAATATATTGAGATCAAAATTGGTGATTCATCTTCCAATAAGTTCGAAATGGTGATGGAAGTTTGGTATAGTTGGCCATTCCCCTCCACTAGGAAAAAAAAGTAATTTCCCATTCTTTAGTATTTCTGACATAACTTTTTACTCCGGTCTCTGATTAAGATGATTCTTGATGCATTGTAAAGAATTCTTGAATCACTAACCATTTTATTCACATCAAAAGTCATGAAAAATTCTCTAGCATGGGCTCTATTGTAACGCAAGTTTGGTGTAATAAGTAGTCCTCCTTTAAAATGAAATAGTATATCGGACATAACTTTTTCTCCCGAACTCGGATTGAGCTAACTCTTGCGGCATTGTAAAGAGAACTTGAAACCCTAACCAATATATTGAGATCAAAATTGGTGATTCATCTTCTAACAAGTTCGAAATGGTGATCTAAGTTTGGTATAGTTGGCCATTCCCCTCCACTAGGAAAAAAAAGTAATTTCCCATTCTTTAGTATTTCTGACATAACTTTTTACTCCGGTCTCTGATTAAGACGATTCTTGATGCATTGTAAAGAATTCTTGAATCCCTAACCATTTTATTCACATCAAAAGTCATGAAAAATCCTCTAGCATGGGCTCTATTGTAACGCAAGTTTGGTGTAATAAGTAGTCCTCCTTTAAAATGAAATAGTATATCGGACATAACTTTTTCTCCCGAACCCGGATTGAGCTAACTCTTGCGGCATTGTAAAGAGAACTTGAAACCCTAACCAATATATTCGGATCAAAATTGGTGATTCATCTTCTAACAAGTTCGAAATGGTGATGGAAGTTTGGTATAGTTGGTCATTCCCCTCCACTAGGAAAAAAAAGTAATTTCCCATTCTTTAGTATTTCTGACATAACTTTTTACTCCGGTCTCTGATTAAGATGATTCTTGATGCATTGTAAAGAATTCTTGAATCCCTAACCATTTTATTCACATCAAAAGTCATGAAAAATCCTTTAGCATGGGCTCTATTGTAACGCAAGTTTGGTGTAATAAGTAGTCCTCCTTTAAAATGAAATAGTATATCGGACATAACTTTTTCTCCCGAACTCGGATTGAGCTAACTCTTGCGGCATTGTAAAGAGAACTTGAAACCCTAACCAATATATTGAGATCAAAATTGGTGATTCATCTTCTAACAAGTTCGAAATGGTGATGGAAGTTTGGTATAGTTGGCCATTCCCCTCCACTAGGAAAAAAATGTAATTTCCCATTCTTTAGTATTTCTGACATAACTTTTTACTCCGGTCTCTGATTAAGATGATTCATGCTGCATTGAAAAGAATTCTTGAATCCCTAACCATTTTATTCACATCAAAAGTCATGAAAAATCCTCTAGCATGGGCTCTATTGTAACGCAAGTTTGGTGTAATAAGTAGTCCTCCTTTAAAATGAAATAGTATATCGGACATAACTTTTTCTCCCGAACTCGGATTGAGCTAACTCTTGCGGCATTGTAAAGAGAACTTGAAACCCTAACCAATATATTGAGATCAAAATTGGTGATTCATCTTCTAACAAGTTCGAAATGGTGATGGAAGTTTGGTATAGTTGGCCATTCCCCTCCACTAGGAAAAAAATGTAATTTCCCATTCTTTAGTATTTCTGACATAACTTTTTACTCCGGTCTCTGATTAAGATGATTCATGCTGCATTGAAAAGAATTCTTGAATCCCTAACCATTTTATTCACATCAAAAGTCATGAAAAATCCTCTAGCATGGGCTCTATTGTAACGCAAGTTTGGTGTAATAAGTAGTCCTCCTTTAAAATGAAATAGTATATCGGACATAACTTTTTCTCCCGAACTCGGATTGAGCTAACTTTTGCGGCATTGTAAAGAGAACTTGAAACCCTAACCAATATATTGAAATCAAAATTGGTGATTCATCTTCCAACAAGTTCGAAATGGTGATGGAAGTTTGGTATAGTTGGCCATTCCCCTCCACTAGGAAAAAAATGTAATTTCCCATTCTTTAGTATTTCTTACATAACTTTTTACTCCGGTCTCTGATTAAGATGATTCATGCTGCATTGAAAAGAATTCTTGAATCCCTAACCATTTTATTCACATCAAAAGTCATGAAAAATACTCTAGCATGGGCTCTATTGTAACGCAAGTTTGGTGTAATAAGTAGTCCTCCTTTAAAATGAAATAGTATATCGGACATAACTTTTTCTCCCGAACTCGGATTGAGCTAACTCTTGCGGCATTGTAAAGAGAACTTGAAACCATAACCAATATATTGAGATCAAAATTGGTGATTCATCTTCCAATAAGTTCGAAATGGTGATGGAAGTTTGGTATAGTTGGCCATTCCCCTCCACTAGGAAAAAAAAGTAATTTCCCATTCTTTAGTATTTCTGACATAACTTTTTACTCCGGTCTCTGATTAAGATGATTCTTGATGCATTGTAAAGAATTCTTGAATCACTAACCATTTTATTCACATCAAAAGTCATGAAAAATTCTCTAGCATGGGCTCTATTGTAACGCAAGTTTGGTGTAATAAGTAGTCCTCCTTTAAAATGAAATAGTATATCGGACATAACTTTTTCTCCCGAACTCGGATTGAGCTAACTCTTGCGGCATTGTAAAGAGAACTTGAAACCCTAACCAATATATTGAGATCAAAATTGGTGATTCATCTTCTAACAAGTTCGAAATGGTGTTGGAAGTTTGGTATAGTTGGCCATTCCCCTCCACTAGGAAAAAAATGTAATTTCCCATTCTTTAGTATTTCTGACATAACTTTTTACTCCGGTCTCTAATTAAGATGATTCATGCTGCATTGTAAAGAATTCTTGAATCCCTAACCATTTTATTCACATCAAAAGTCATGAAAAATCCTCTAGCATGGGCTCTATTGTAACGCAAGTTTGGTGTAATAAGTAGTCCTCCTTTAAAATGAAATAGTATATCGGACATAACTTTTTCTCCCGAACTCGGATTGAGCTAACTCTTGCGGCATTGTAAAGAGAACTTGAAACCCTAACCAATATATTGAGATCAAAATTGGTGATTCATCTTCTAACAAGTTCGAAATGGTGATCTAAGTTTTGTATAGTTGGCCATTCCCCTCCACTAGGAAAAAAATGGAATTTCCCATTCTTTAGTATTTCTGACATAACTTTTTACTCCGGTCTCTGATTAAGATGATTCATGCTGCATTGTAAAGAATTCTTGAATCCCTAACCATTTTATTCACATCAAAAGTCATGAAAAATCCTCTAGCATGGGCTCTATTGTAACGCAAGTTTGGTGTAATAAGTAGTCCTCCTTTAAAATGAAATAGTATATCGGACATAACTTTTTCTCCCGAACCCGGATTGAGCTAACTCTTGCGGCATTGTAAAGAGAACTTGAAACCCTAACCAATATATTGAGATCAAAATTGGTGATTCATCTTCTAACAAGTTCGAAATGGTGATCTAAGTTTGGTATAGTTGGTCATTCCCCTCCACTAGGAAAAAAATGTAATTTCCCATTCTTTAGTATTTCTGACATAACTTTTTACTCCGGTCTCTGATTAAGATGATTCATGATGCATTGTAAAGAATTCTTGAATCCCTAACCATTTTATTCACATCAAAAGTCATGAAAAATCCTCTAGCATGGGCTCTATTGTAACGCAAGTTTGGTGTAATAAGTAGTCCTCCTTTAAAATGAAATAGTATATCGGACATAACTTTTTCTCCCGAACTCGGATTGAGCTAACTCTTGCGGCATTGTAAAGAGAACTTGAAACCCTAACCAATATATTCAGATCAAAATTGGTGATTCATCTTCTAACAAGTTCGAAATGGTGATGGAAGTTTGGTATAGTTGGCCATTCCCCTCCACTAGGAAAAAAATGTAATTTCCCATTCTTTAGTATTTCTGACATAACTTTTTACTCCGGTCTCTGATTAAGATGATTCATGCTGCATTGAAAAGAATTCTTGAATCCCTAACCATTTTATTCACATCAAAAGTCATGAAAAATCCTCTAGCATGGGCTCTATTGTAACGCAAGTTTGGTGTAATAAGTAGTCCTCCTTTAAAATGAAATAGTATATCGGACATAACTTTTTCTCCCGAACTCGGATTGAGCTAACTTTTGCGGCATTGTAAAGAGAACTTGAAACCCTAACCGATATATTGAGATCAAAATTGGTGATTCATCTTCCAACAAGTTCGAAATGGTGATGGAAGTTTGGTATAGTTGGCCATTCCCCTCCACTAGGAAAAAAATGTAATTTCCCATTCTTTAGTATTTCTTACATAACTTTTTACTCCGGTCTCTGATTAAGATGATTCATGCTGCATTGAAAAGAATTCTTGAATCCCTAACCATTTTATTCACATCAAAAGTCATGAAAAATACTCTAGCATGGGCTCTATTGTAACGCAAGTTTGGTGTAATAAGTAGTCCTCCTTTAAAATGAAATAGTATATCGGACATAACTTTTTCTCCCGAACTCGGATTGAGCTAACTCTTGCGGCATTGTAAAGAGGACTTGAAACCATAACCAATATATTGAGAGCAAAATTGGTGATTCATCTTCTAACAAGTTCAAAATGGTGATGGAAGTTTGGTATAGTTGGCCATTCCCCTCCACTAGGAAAAAAATGTAATTTCCCATTCTTTAGTATTTATGACATAACTTTTTACTCCGGTCTCTGATTAAGATGATTCTTGATGCATTGAAAAGAATTCTTGAATCACTAACCATTTTATTCACATCAAAAGTCATGAAAAATACTCTAGCATGGGCTCTATTGTAACGCAAGTTTGGTGTAATAAGTAGTCCTCCTTTAAAATGAAATAGTATATCGGACATAACTTTTTCTCCCGAACTCGGATTGAGCTAACTCTTGCGGCATTGTAAAGAGAACTTGAAACCATAACCAATATATTGAGATCAAAATGGGTGATTCATCTTCTAACAAGTTCGAAATGGTGATGGAAGTTTGGTATAGTTGGCCATTCCCCTCCACTAGGAAAAAAAAGTAATTTCCCATTCTTTAGTATTTCTGACATAACTTTTTACTCCGGTCTCTGATTAAGATGATTCATGCTGCATTGTAAAGAATTCTTGAATCCCTAACCATTTTATTCACATCAAAAGTCATGAAAAATTCTCTAGCATGGGCTCTATTGTAACGCAAGTTTGGTGTAATAAGTAGTCCTCCTTTAAAATGAAATAGTATATCGGACATAACTTTTTCTCCCGAACCCGGATTGAGCTAACTCTTGCGGCATTGTAAAGAGAACTTGAAACCCTAACCAATATATTGAGATCAAAATTGGTGATTCATCTTCTAACAAGTTCGAAATGGTGATCTAAGTTTGGTATAGTTGGCCATTCCCCTCCACTAGGAAAAAAATGTAATTTCCCATTCTTTAGTATTTCTGACATAACTTTTTACTCCGGTCTCTGATTAAGATGATTCATGCTGCATTGTAAAGAATTCTTGAATCCCTAACCATTTTATTCACATCAAAAGTCATGAAAAATCCTCTAGCATGGGCTCTATTGTAACGCAAGTTTGGTGTAATAAGTAGTCCTCCTTTAAAATGAAATAATATATCGGACATAACTTTTTCTCCCGAACGCGGATTGAGCTAACTCTTGCGGCATTGTAAAGAGGACTTGAAACCATAACCAATATATTGAGATCAAAATTGGTGATTCATCTTCCAAGAAGTTCGAAATGGTGATGGAAGTTTGGTATAGTTGGCCATTCCCCTCCACTAGGAAAAAAATGTAATTTCCCATTCTTTAGTATTTCTTACATAACTTTTTACTCCGGTCTCTGATTAAGATGATTCTTGATGCATTGTAAAGAATTCTTGAATCCCTAACCATTTTATTCACATCAAAAGTCATGAAAAATACTCTAGCATGGGCTCTATTGTAACGCAAGTTTGGTGTAATAAGTAGTCCTCCTTTAAAATGAAATAATATATCGGACATAACTTTTTCTCCCGAACTCGGATTGAGCTAACTCTTGCGGCATTGTAAAGAGGACTTGAAACCCTAACCAATATATTGAGATCAAAATTGGTGATTCATCTTCTAACAAGTTCGAAATGGTGATCTAAGTTTGGTATAGTTGGCCATTCCCCTCCACTAGGAAAAAAATGTAATTTCCCATTTATTAGTATTTCTGACATAACTTTTTACTCCGGTCTCTGATTAAGATGATTCATGCTGCATTGAAAAGAATTCTTGAATCCCTAACCATTTTATTCACATCAAAAGTCATGAAAAATCCTCTAGCATGGGCTCTATTGTAACGCAAATTTGGTGTAATAAGTAGTCCTCCTTTAAAATGAAATAATATATCGGACATAACTTTTTCTCCCGAACTCGGATTGAGCTAACTCTTGCGGCATTGTAAAAAGAACTTGAAACCCTAACCAATATATTGAGATCAAAATTGGTGATTCATCTTCCAATAAGTTCGAAATGGTGATGGAAGTTTGGTATAGTTGGCCATTCCCCTCCACTAGGAAAAAAAAGTAATTTCCCATTCTTTAGTATTTCTGACATAACTTTTTACTCCGGTCTCTGATTAAGATGATTCTTGATGCATTGTAAAGAATTCTTGAATCACTAACCATTTTATTCACATCAAAAGTCTTGAAAAATCCTCTAGCATGGGCTCTATTGTAACACAAGTTTGGTGTAATAAGTAGTCCTCCTTTAAAATGAAATAGTATATCGGACATAACTTTTTCTCCCGAACTCGGATTGAGCTAACTCTTGCGGCATTGTAAAGAGAACTTGAAACCATAACCAATATATTGAGATCAAAATGGGTGATTCATCTTCTAACAAGTTCGAAATGGTGATGGAAGTTTGGTATAGTTGGCCATTCCCCTCCACTAGGAAAAAAAAGTAATTTCCCATTCTTTAGTATTTCTGACATAACTTTTTACTCCGGTCTCTGATTAAGATGATTCATGCTGCATTGTAAAGAATTCTTGAATCCCTAACCATTTTATTCACATCAAAAGTCATGAAAAATTCTCTAGCATGGGCTCTATTGTAACGCAAGTTTGGTGTAATAAGTAGTCCTCCTTTAAAATGAAATAGTATATCGGACATAACTTTTTCTCCCGAACCCGGATTGAGCTAACTCTTGCGGCATTGTAAAGAGAACTTGAAACCCTAACCAATATATTGAGATCAAAATTGGTGATTCATCTTCTAACAAGTTCGAAATGGTGATCTAAGTTTGGTATAGTTGGCCATTCCCCTCCACTAGGAAAAAAATGTAATTTCCCATTCTTTAGTATTTCTGACATAACTTTTTACTCCGGTCTCTGATTAAGATGATTCATGCTGCATTGTAAAGAATTCTTGAATCCCTAACCATTTTATTCACATCAAAAGTCATGAAAAATCCTCTAGCATGGGCTCTATTGTAACGCAAGTTTGGTGTAATAAGTAGTCCTCCTTTAAAATGAAATAATATATCGGACATAACTTTTTCTCCCGAACGCGGATTGAGCTAACTCTTGCGGCATTGTAAAGAGGACTTGAAACCATAACCAATATATTGAGATCAAAATTGGTGATTCATCTTCCAAGAAGTTCGAAATGGTGATGGAAGTTTGGTATAGTTGGCCATTCCCCTCCACTAGAAAAAAAATGTAATTTCCCATTCTTTAGTATTTCTTACATAACTTTTTACTCCGGTCTCTGATTAAGATGATTCTTGATGCATTGTAAAGAATTCTTGAATCCCTAACCATTTTATTCACATCAAAAGTCATGAAAAATACTCTAGCATGGGCTCTATTGTAACGCAAGTTTGGTGTAATAAGTAGTCCTCCTTTAAAATGAAATAATATATCGGACATAACTTTTTCTCCCGAACTCGGATTGAGCTAACTCTTGCGGCATTGTAAAGAGGACTTGAAACCCTAACCAATATATTGAGATCAAAATTGGTGATTCATCTTCTAACAAGTTCGAAATGGTGATCTAAGTTTGGTATAGTTGGCCATTCCCCTCCACTAGGAAAAAAATGTAATTTCCCATTTATTAGTATTTCTGACATAACTTTTTACTCCGGTCTCTGATTAAGATGATTCATGCTGCATTGAAAAGAATTCTTGAATCCCTAACCATTTTATTCACATCAAAAGTCATGAAAAATCCTCTAGCATGGGCTCTATTGTAACGCAAATTTGGTGTAATAAGTAGTCCTCCTTTAAAATGAAATAATATATCGGACATAACTTTTTCTCCCGAACTCGGATTGAGCTAACTCTTGCGGCATTGTAAAAAGAACTTGAAACCCTAACCAATATATTGAGATCAAAATTGGTGATTCATCTTCCAATAAGTTCGAAATGGTGATGGAAGTTTGGTATAGTTGGCCATTCCCCTCCACTAGGAAAAAAAAGTAATTTCCCATTCTTTAGTATTTCTGACATAACTTTTTACTCCGGTCTCTGATTAAGATGATTCTTGATGCATTGTAAAGAATTCTTGAATCACTAACCATTTTATTCACATCAAAAGTCTTGAAAAATCCTCTAGCATGGGCTCTATTGTAACACAAGTTTGGTGTAATAAGTAGTCCTCCTTTAAAATGAAATAGTATATCGGACATAACTTTTTCTCCCGAACCTGGATTGAGCTAACTCTTGCGGCATTGTAAAGAGAACTTGAAACCCTAACCAATATATTGAGATCAAAATTGGTGATTCATCTTCTAACAAGTTCGAAATGGTGATGGAAGTTTGGTATAGTTGGCCATTCCCCTCCACTAGGAAAAAAATGTAATTTCCCATTTATTAGTATTTCTGACATAACTTTTTACTCCGGTCTCTGATTAAGATGATTCATGCTGCATTGAAAAGAATTCTTGAATCCCTAACCATTTTATTCACATCAAAAGTCATGAAAAATCCTCTAGCATGGGCTCTATTGTAACGCAAATTTGGTGTAATAAGTAGTCCTCCTTTAAAATGAAATAATATATCGGACATAACTTTTTCTCCCGAACTCGGATTGAGCTAACTCTTGCGGCATTGTAAAAAGAACTTGAAACCCTAACCAATATATTGAGATCAAAATTGGTGATTCATCTTCTAACAAGTTCGAAATGGTGATGGAAGTTTGGTATAGTTGGCCATTCCCCTCCACTAGGAAAAAAATGTAATTTCTCATTCTTTAGTATTTCTGACATAACTTTTTACTCCGGTCTCTGATTAAGATGATTCATGCTGCATTGAAAAGAATTCTTGAATCCCTAACCATTTTATTCACATCAAAAGTCATGAAAAATCCTCTAGCATGGGCTCTATTGTAACGCAAGTTTGGTGTAATAAGTAGTCCTCCTTTAAAATGAAATAGTATATCGGACATAACTTTTTCTCCCGAACTCAGATTGAGCTAACTCTTGCGGCATTGTAAAGATAACTTGAAACCCTAACCAATATATTGAGATCAAAATTGGTGATTCATCTTCCAACAAGTTCGAAATGGTGATGGAAGTTTGGTATAGTTGGCCATTCCCCTCCACTAGGAAAAAAAAGTAATTTCTCATTCTTTAGTATTTCTGACATAACTTTTTACTCCGGTCTCTGATTAAGATGATTCTTGATGCATTGTAAAGAATTCTTGAATCCCTAACCATTTTATTCACATCAAAAGTCATGAAAAATCCTCTAGCATGGGCTCTATTGTAACGCAAATTTGGTGTAATAAGTAGTCCTCCTTTAAAATGAAATAATATATCGGACATAACTTTTTCTCCCGAACTCGGATTGAGCTAACTCTTGCGGCATTGTAAAAAGAACTTGAAACCCTAACCAATATATTGAGATCAAAATTGGTGATTCATCTTCTAACAAGTTCGAAATGGTGATGGAAGTTTGGTATAGTTGGCCATTCCCCTCCACTAGGAAAAAAATGTAATTTCTCATTCTTTAGTATTTCTGACATAACTTTTTACTCCGGTCTCTGATTAAGATGATTCATGCTGCATTGAAAAGAATTCTTGAATCCCTAACCATTTTATTCACATCAAAAGTCATGAAAAATCCTCTAGCATGGGCTCTATTGTAACGCAAGTTTGGTGTAATAAGTAGTCCTCCTTTAAAATGAAATAGTATATCGGACATAACTTTTTCTCCCGAACTCAGATTGAGCTAACTCTTGCGGCATTGTAAAGATAACTTGAAACCCTAACCAATATATTGAGATCAAAATTGGTGATTCATCTTCCAACAAGTTCGAAATGGTGATGGAAGTTTGGTATAGTTGGCCATTCCCCTCCACTAGGAAAAAAAAGTAATTTCTCATTCTTTAGTATTTCTGACATAACTTTTTACTCCGGTCTCTGATTAAGATGATTCTTGATGCATTGTAAAGAATTCTTGAATCCCTAACCATTTTATTCACATCAAAAGTCATGAAAAATCCTCTAGCATGGGCTTTATTGTAACGCAAGTTTGGTGTAATAAGTTGTCCACCTTTAAAATGAAATAGTATATCGGACATAACTTTTTCTCCCGAACTCGGATTGAGCTAACTCTTGCGGCATTGTAAAGAGAACTTGAAACCATAACCAATATATTGAGATCAAAATTGGTGATTCATCTTCCAATAAGTTCGAAATGGTGATGGAAGTTTGGTATAGTTGGCCATTCCCCTCCACTAGGAAAAAAAAGTAATTTCCCATTCTTTAGTATTTCTGACATAACTTTTTACTCCGGTCTCTGATTAAGATGATTCTTGATGCATTGTAAAGAATTCTTGAATCACTAACCATTTTATTCACATCAAAAGTCTTGAAAAATCCTCTAGCATGGGCTCTATTGTAACGCAAGTTTGGTGTAATAAGTAGTCCTCCTTTAAAATGAAATAGTATATCGGACATAACTTTTTCTCCCGAACCTGGATTGAGCTAACTCTTGCGGCATTGTAAAGAGAACTTGAAACCATAACCAATATATTGAGATCAAAATTGGTGATTCATCTTCCAATAAGTTCGAAATGGTGATGGAAGTTTGGTATAGTTGGCCATTCCCCTCCACTAGGAAAAAAAAGTAATTTCCCATTCTTTAGTATTTCTGACATAACTTTTTACTCCGGTCTCTGATTAAGATGATTCTTGATGCATTGTAAAGAATTCTTGAATCACTAACCATTTTATTCACATCAAAAGTCTTGAAAAATCCTCTAGCATGGGCTCTATTGTAACGCAAGTTTGGTGTAATAAGTAGTCCTCCTTTAAAATGAAATAGTATATCGGACATAACTTTTTCTCCCGAACTCGGATTGAGCTAACTCTTGCGGCATTGTAATGAGAACTTGAAACCCTAACCAATATATTGAGATCAAAATTGGTGATTCATCTTCTAACAAGTTCGAAATGGTGATGGAAGTTTGGTATAGTTGGCCATTCCCCTCCACTAGGAAAAAAATGTAATTTCCCATTTATTAGTATTTCTGACATAACTTTTTACTCCGGTCTCTGATTAAGATGATTCATGCTGCATTGAAAAGAATTCTTGAATCCCTAACCATTTTATTCACATCAAAAGTCATGAAAAATCCTCTAGCATGGGCTCTATTGTAACGCAAATTTGGTGTAATAAGTAGTCCTCCTTTAAAATGAAATAATATATCGGACATAACTTTTTCTCCCGAACTCGGATTGAGCTAACTCTTGCGGCATTGTAAAAAGAACTTGAAACCCTAACCAATATATTGAGATCAAAATTGGTGATTCATCTTCTAACAAGTTCGAAATGGTGATGGAAGTTTGGTATAGTTGGCCATTCCCCTCCACTAGGAAAAAAATGTAATTTCTCATTCTTTAGTATTTCTGACATAACTTTTTACTCCGGTCTCTGATTAAGATGATTCATGCTGCATTGAAAAGAATTCTTGAATCCCTAACCATTTTATTCACATCAAAAGTCATGAAAAATCCTCTAGCATGGGCTCTATTGTAACGCAAGTTTGGTGTAATAAGTAGTCCTCCTTTAAAATGAAATAGTATATCGGACATAACTTTTTCTCCCGAACTCAGATTGAGCTAACTCTTGCGGCATTGTAAAGATAACTTGAAACCCTAACCAATATATTGAGATCAAAATTGGTGATTCATCTTCCAACAAGTTCGAAATGGTGATGGAAGTTTGGTATAGTTGGCCATTCCCCTCCACTAGGAAAAAAAAGTAATTTCTCATTCTTTAGTATTTCTGACATAACTTTTTACTCCGGTCTCTGATTAAGATGATTCTTGATGCATTGTAAAGAATTCTTGAATCCCTAACCATTTTATTCACATCAAAAGTCATGAAAAATCCTCTAGCATGGGCTTTATTGTAACGCAAGTTTGGTGTAATAAGTTGTCCACCTTTAAAATGAAATAGTATATCGGACATAACTTTTTCTCCCGAACTCGGATTGAGCTAACTCTTGCGGCATTGTAAAGAGAACTTGAAACCATAACCAATATATTGAGATCAAAATTGGTGATTCATCTTCCAATAAGTTCGAAATGGTGATGGAAGTTTGGTATAGTTGGCCATTCCCCTCCACTAGGAAAAAAAAGTAATTTCCCATTCTTTAGTATTTCTGACATAACTTTTTACTCCGGTCTCTGATTAAGATGATTCTTGATGCATTGTAAAGAATTCTTGAATCACTAACCATTTTATTCACATCAAAAGTCTTGAAAAATCCTCTAGCATGGGCTCTATTGTAACGCAAGTTTGGTGTAATAAGTAGTCCTCCTTTAAAATGAAATAGTATATCGGACATAACTTTTTCTCCCGAACCTGGATTGAGCTAACTCTTGCGGCATTGTAAAGAGAACTTGAAACCATAACCAATATATTGAGATCAAAATTGGTGATTCATCTTCCAATAAGTTCGAAATGGTGATGGAAGTTTGGTATAGTTGGCCATTCCCCTCCACTAGGAAAAAAAAGTAATTTCCCATTTTTTAGTATTTCTGACATAACTTTTTACTCCGGTCTCTGATTAAGATGATTCTTGATGCATTGTAAAGAATTCTTGAATCACTAACCATTTTATTCACATCAAAAGTCTTGAAAAATCCTCTAGCATGGGCTCTATTGTAACGCAAGTTTGGTGTAATAAGTAGTCCTCCTTTAAAATGAAATAGTATATCGGACATAACTTTTTCTCCCGAACCTGGATTGAGCTAACTCTTGCGGCATTGTAAAGAGAACTTGAAACCCTAACCAATATATTGAGATCAAAATTGGTGATTCATCTTCTAACAAGTTCGAAATGGTGATGGAAGTTTGGTATAGTTGGCCATTCCCCTCCACTAGGAAAAAAATGTAATTTCCCATTCTTTAGTATTTCTGACATAACTTTTTACTCCGGTCTCTGATTAAGATGATTCATGCTGCATTGTAAAGAATTCTTGAATCCCTAACCATTTTATTCACATCAAAAGTCATGAAAAATCCTCTAGCATGGGCCCTATTGTAACGCAAGTTTGGTGTAATAAGTAGTCCTCCTTTAAAATGAAATAGTATATCGGACATAACTTTTTCTCCCGAACTCGGATTGAGCTAACTCTTGCGGCATTGTAAAGAGAACTTGAAACCCTAACCAATATATTGAGATCAAAATTGGTGATTCATCTTCTAACAAGTTCGAAATGGTGATCTAAGTTTGGTATAGTTGGCCATTCACCTCCACTAGGAAAAAAAAGTAATTTCCCATTCTTTAGTATTTCTGACATAACTTTTTACTCCGGTCTCTGATTAAGATGATTCATGCTGCATTGTAAAGAATTCTTGAATCCCTAACCATTTTATTCACATCAAAAGTCATGAAAAATCCTCTAGCATGGGCTCTATTGTAACGCAAGTTTGGTGTAATAAGTAGTCCTCCTTTAAAATGAAATAGTATATCGGACATAACTTTTTCTCCCGAACTCGGATTGAGCTAACTCTTGCGGCATTGTAAAGAGAACTTGAAACCCTAACCAATATATTGAGATCAAAATTGGTGATTCATCTTCTAACAAGTTCGAAATGGTGATGGAAGTTTGGTATAGTTGGCCATTCCCCTCCACTAGGAAAAAAATGTAATTTCCCATTCTTTAGTATTTCTGACATAACTTTTTACTCCGGTCTCTGATTAAGATGATTCTTACTGCATTGTAAAGAATTCTTGAATCCCTAACCATTTTATTCACATCAAAAGTCATGAAAAATCCTCTAGCATGGGCTCTATTGTAACGCAAGTTTGGTGTAATAAGTAGTCCTCCTTTAAAATGAAATAGTATATCGGACATAACTTTTTCTCCCGAACCCGGATTGAGCTAACTCTTGCGGCATTGTAAAGAGAACTTGAAACCCTAACCAATATATTGAGATCAAAATTGGTGATTCATCTTCTAACAAGTTCGAAATGGTGATCTAAGTTTGGTATAGTTGGCCATTCCCCTCCACTAGGAAAAAAAAGTAATTTCTCATTCTTTAGTATTTCTGACATAACTTTTTACTCCGGTCTCTGATTAAGATGATTCTTGATGCATTGTAAAGAATTCTTGAATCCCTAACCATTTTATTCACATCAAAAGTCATGAAAAATCCTCTAGCATGGGCTCTATTGTAACGCAAGTTTGGTGTAATAAGTAGTCCTCCTTTAAAATGAAATAGTATATCGGACATAACTTTTTCTCCCGAACTCGGATTGAGCTAACTCTTGCGGCATTGTAAAGAGAACTTGAAACCCTAACCAATATATTGAGATCAAAATTGGTGATTCATCTTCTAACAAGTTCGAAATGGTGATCTAAGTTTGGTATAGTTGGCCATTCCCCTCCACTAGGAAAAAAAAGTAATTTCCCATTCTTTAGTATTTCTGACATAACTTTTTACTCCGGTCTCTGATTAAGATGATTCATGCTGCATTGTAAAGAATTCTTGAATCCCTAACCATTTTATTCACATCAAAAGTCATGAAAAATCCTCTAGCATGGGCTCTATTGTAACGCAAGTTTGGTGTAATAAGTAGTCCTCCTTTAAAATGAAATAGTATATCGGACATAACTTTTTCTCCCGAACTCGGATTGAGCTAACTCTTGCGGCATTGTAAAGAGAACTTGAAACCCTAACCAATATATTGAGATCAAAATTGGTGATTCATCTTCTAACAAGTTCGAAATGGTGATGGAAGTTTGGTATAGTTGGCCATTCCCCTCCACTAGGAAAAAAATGTAATTTCCCATTCTTTAGTATTTCTGACATAACTTTTTACTCCGGTCTCTGATTAAGATGATTCTTACTGCATTGTAAAGAATTCTTGAATCCCTAACCATTTTATTCACATCAAAAGTCATGAAAAATCCTCTAGCATGGGCTCTATTGTAACGCAAGTTTGGTGTAATAAGTAGTCCTCCTTTAAAATGAAATAGTATATCGGACATAACTTTTTCTCCCGAACCCGGATTGAGCTAACTCTTGCGGCATTGTAAAGAGAACTTGAAACCCTAACCAATATATTGAGATCAAAATTGGTGATTCATCTTCTAACAAGTTCGAAATGGTGATCTAAGTTTGGTATAGTTGGCCATTCCCCTCCACTAGGAAAAAAATGTAATTTCCCATTCTTTAGTATTTCTGACATAACTTTTTACTCCGGTCTCTGATTAAGATGATTCATGATGCATTGTAAAGAATTCTTGAATCCCTAACCATTTTATTCACATCAAAAGTCATGAAAAATCCTCTAGCATGGGCTCTATTGTAACGCAAGTTTGGTGTAATAAGTAGTCCTCCTTTAAAATGAAATAGTATATCGGACATAACTTTTTCTCCCGAACCCGGATTGAGCTAACTCTTGCGGCATTGTAAAGAGAACTTGAAACCCTAACCAATATATTGGGATCAAAATTGGTGATTCATCTTCTAACAAGTTCGAAATGGTGATCTAAGTTTGGTATAGTTGGCCATTCCCCTCCACTAGGAAAAAAATGTAATTTCTCATTCTTTAGTATTTCTGACATAACTTTTTACTCCGGTCTCTGATTAAGATGATTCATGATGCATTGTAAAGAATTCTTGAATCCCTAACCATTTTATTCACATCAAAAGTCATGAAAAATCCTCTAGCATGGGCTCTATTGTAACGCAAGTTTGGTGTAATAAGTAGTCCTCCTTTAAAATGAAATAGTATATCGGACATAACTTTTTCTCCCGAACCCGGATTGAGCTAACTCTTGCGGCATTGTAAAGAGAACTTGAAACCCTAACCAATATATTGGGATCAAAATTGGTGATTCATCTTCTAACAAGTTCGAAATGGTGATCTAAGTTTGGTATAGTTGGCCATTCCCCTCCACTAGGAAAAAAAAGTAATTTCTCATTCTTTAGTATTTCTGACATAACTTTTTACTCCGGTCTCTGATTAAGATGATTCTTGATGCATTGTAAAGAATTCTTGAATCCCTAACCATTTTATTCACATCAAAAGTCATGAAAAATCCTCTAGCATGGGCTCTATTGTAACGCAAGTTTGGTGTAATAAGTAGTCCTCCTTTAAAATGAAATAGTATATCGGACATAACTTTTTCTCCCGAACCCGGATTGAGCTAACTCTTGCGGCATTGTAAAGAGAACTTGAAACCCTAACCAATATATTGGGATCAAAATTGGTGATTCATCTTCTAACAAGTTCGAAATGGTGATCTAAGTTTGGTATAGTTGGCCATTCCCCTCCACTAGGAAAAAAATGTAATTTCCCATTCTTTAGTATTTCTGACATAACTTTTTACTCCGGTCTCTGATTAAGATGATTCTTGATGCATTGTAAAGAATTCTTGAATCCCTAACCATTTTATTCACATCAAAAGTCATGAAAAATACTCTAGCATGGGCTCTATTGTAACGCAAGTTTGGTGTAATAAGTAGTCCTCCTTTAAAATGAAATAGTATATCGGACATAACTTTTTCTCCCGAACTCGGATTGAGCTAACTCTTGCGGCATTGTAAAGAGAACTTGAAACCCTAACCAATATATTGAGATCAAAATTGGTGATTCATCTTCTAACAAGTTCGAAATGGTGATGGAAGTTTGGTATAGTTGGCCATTCCCCTCCACTAGGAAAAAAATGTAATTTCCCATTTATTAGTATTTCTGACATAACTTTTTACTCCGGTCTCTGATTAAGATGATTCATGCTGCATTGAAAAGAATTCTTGAATCCCTAACCATTTTATTCACATCAAAAGTCATGAAAAATCCTCTAGCATGGGCTCTATTGTAACGCAAATTTGGTGTAATAAGTAGTCCTCCTTTAAAATGAAATAATATATCGGACATAACTTTTTCTCCCGAACTCGGATTGAGCTAACTCTTGCGGCATTGTAAAAAGAACTTGAAACCCTAACCAATATATTGAGATCAAAATTGGTGATTCATCTTCTAACAAGTTCGAAATGGTGATGGAAGTTTGGTATAGTTGGCCATTCCCCTCCACTAGGAAAAAAATGTAATTTCTCATTCTTTAGTATTTCTGACATAACTTTTTACTCCGGTCTCTGATTAAGATGATTCATGCTGCATTGAAAAGAATTCTTGAATCCCTAACCATTTTATTCACATCAAAAGTCATGAAAAATCCTCTAGCATGGGCTCATATGTAACGCAAGTTTGGTGTAATAAGTAGTCCTCCTTTAAAATGAAATAGTATATCGGACATAACTTTTTCTCCCGAACTCAGATTGAGCTAACTCTTGCGGCATTGTAAAGAGAACTTGAAACCCTAACCAATATATTGAGATCAAAATTGGTGATTCATCTTCCAACAAGTTCGAAATGGTGATGGAAGTTTGGTATAGTTGGCCATTCCCCTCCACTAGGAAAAAAAAGTAATTTCTCATTCTTTAGTATTTCTGACATAACTTTTTACTCCGGTCTCTGATTAAGATGATTCTTGATGCATTGTAAAGAATTCTTGAATCCCTAACCATTTTATTCACATCAAAATTCATGAAAAATCCTCTAGCATGGGCTTTATTGTAACGCAAGTTTGGTGTAATAAGTAGTCCACCTTTAAAATGAAATAGTATATCGGACATAACTTTTTCTCCCGAACTCGGATTGAGCTAACTCTTGCGGCATTGTAAAGAGAACTTGAAACCATAACCAATATATTGAGATCAAAATTGGTGATTCATCTTCCAATAAGTTCGAAATGGTGATGGAAGTTTGGTATAGTTGGCCATTCCCCTCCACTAGGAAAAAAAAGTAATTTCCCATTCTTTAGTATTTCTGACATAACTTTTTACTCTGGTCTCTGATTAAGATGATTCTTGATGCATTGTAAATAATTCTTGAATCACTAACCATTTTATTCACATCAAAAGTCTTGAAAAATCCTCTAGCATGGGCTCTATTGTAACGCAAGTTTGGTGTAATAAGTAGTCCTCCTTTAAAATGAAATAGTATATCGGACATAACTTTTTCTCCCGAACCTGGATTGAGCTAACTCTTGCGGCATTGTAAAGAGAACTTGAAACCATAACCAATATATTGAGATCAAAATTGGTGATTCATCTTCCAATAAGTTCGAAATGGTGATGGAAGTTTGGTATAGTTGGCCATTCCCCTCCACTAGGAAAAAAAAGTAATTTCCCATTCTTTAGTATTTCTGACATAACTTTTTACTCCGGTCTCTGATTAAGATGATTCTTGATGCATTGTAAAGAATTCTTGAATCACTAACCATTTTATTCACATCAAAAGTCTTGAAAAATCCTCTAGCATGGGCTCTATTGTAACGCAAGTTTGGTGTAATAAGTAGTCCTCCTTTAAAATGAAATAGTATATCGGACATAACTTTTTCTCCCGAACCTGTATTGAGCTAACTCTTGCGGCATTGTAAAGAGAACTTGAAACCCTAACCAATATATTGAGATCAAAATTGGTGATTCATCTTCTAACAAGTTCGAAATGGTGATGGAAGTTTGGTATAGTTGGCCATTCCCCTCCACTAGGAAAAAAATGTAATTTCCCATTTATTAGTATTTCTGACATAACTTTTTACTCCGGTCTCTGATTAAGATGATTCATGCTGCATTGAAAAGAATTCTTGAATCCCTAACCATTTTATTCACATCAAAAGTCATGAAAAATCCTCTAGCATGGGCTCTATTGTAACGCAAATTTGGTGTAATAAGTAGTCCTCCTTTAAAATGAAATAATATATCGGACATAACTTTTTCTCCCGAACTCGGATTGAGCTAACTCTTGCGGCATTGTAAAGAGAACTTGAAACCCTAACCAATATATTGAGATCAAAATTGGTGATTCATCTTCTAACAAGTTCGAAATGGTGATGGAAGTTTGGTATAGTTGGTCATTCCCCTCCACTAGGAAAAAAATGTAATTTCTCATTCTTTAGTATTTCTGACATAACTTTTTACTCCGGTCTCTGATTAAGATGATTCATGCTGCATTGAAAAGAATTCTTGAATCCCTAACCATTTTATTCACATCAAAAGTCATGAAAAATCCTCTAGCATGGGCTCTATTGTAACGCAAGTTTGGTGTAATAAGTAGTCATCCTTTAAAATGAAATAGTATATCGGACATAACTTTTTCTCCCGAACTCAGATTGAGCTAACTCTTGCGGCATTGTAAAGAGAACTTGAAACCCTAACCAATATATTGAGATCAAAATTGGTGATTCATCTTCCAACAAGTTCGAAATGGTGATGGAAGTTTGGTATAGTTGGCCATTCCCCTCCACTAGGAAAAAAAAGTAATTTCTCATTCTTTAGTATTTCTGACATAACTTTTTACTCCGGTCTCTGATTAAGATGATTCTTGATGCATTGTAAAGAATTCTTGAATCCCTAACCATTTTATTCACATCAAAATTCATGAAAAATCCTCTAGCATGGGCTTTATTGTAACGCAAGTTTGGTGTAATAAGTAGTCCACCTTTAAAATGAAATAGTATATCGGACATAACTTTTTCTCCCGAACTCGGATTGAGCTAACTCTTGCGGCATTGTAAAGAGAACTTGAAACCATAACCAATATATTGAGATCAAAATTGGTGATTCATCTTCCAATAAGTTCGAAATGGTGATGGAAGTTTGGTATAGTTGGCCATTCCCCTCCACTAGGAAAAAAAAGTAATTTCCCATTCTTTAGTATTTCTGACATAACTTTTTACTCCGGTCTCTGATTAAGATGATTCTTGATGCATTGTAAAGAATTCTTGAATCACTAACCATTTTATTCACATCAAAAGTCTTGAAAAATCCTCTAGCATGGGCTCTATTGTAACGCAAGTTTGGTGTAATAAGTAGTCCTCCTTTAAAATGAAATAGTATATCGGACATAACTTTTTCTCCCGAACCTGGATTGAGCTAACTCTTGCGGCATTGTAAAGAGAACTTGAAACCATAACCAATATATTGAGATCAAAATTGGTGATTCATCTTCCAATAAGTTCGAAATGGTGATGGAAGTTTGGTATAGTTGGCCATTCCCCTCCACTAGGAAAAAAAAGTAATTTCCCATTCTTTAGTATTTCTGACATAACTTTTTACTCCGGTCTCTGATTAAGATGATTCTTGATGCATTGTAAAGAATTCTTGAATCACTAACCATTTTATTCACATCAAAAGTCTTGAAAAATCCTCTAGCATGGGCTCTATTGTAACGCAAGTTTGGTGTAATAAGTAGTCCTCCTTTAAAATGAAATAGTATATCGGACATAACTTTTTCTCCCGAACCTGTATTGAGCTAACTCTTGCGGCATTGTAAAGAGAACTTGAAACCCTAACCAATATATTGAGATCAAAATTGGTGATTCATCTTCTAACAAGTTCGAAATGGTGATGGAAGTTTGGTATAGTTGGCCATTCCCCTCCACTAGGAAAAAAATGTAATTTCCCATTTATTAGTATTTCTGACATAACTTTTTACTCCGGTCTCTGATTAAGATGATTCATGCTGCATTGAAAAGAATTCTTGAATCCCTAACCATTTTATTCACATCAAAAGTCATGAAAAATCCTCTAGCATGGGCTCTATTGTAACGCAAATTTGGTGTAATAAGTAGTCCTCCTTTAAAATGAAATAATATATCGGACATAACTTTTTCTCCCGAACTCGGATTGAGCTAACTCTTGCGGCATTGTAAAGAGAACTTGAAACCCTAACCAATATATTGAGATCAAAATTGGTGATTCATCTTCTAACAAGTTCGAAATGGTGATGGAAGTTTGGTATAGTTGGTCATTCCCCTCCACTAGGAAAAAAATGTAATTTCTCATTCTTTAGTATTTCTGACATAACTTTTTACTCCGGTCTCTGATTAAGATGATTCATGCTGCATTGAAAAGAATTCTTGAATCCCTAACCATTTTATTCACATCAAAAGTCATGAAAAATCCTCTAGCATGGGCTCTATTGTAACGCAAGTTTGGTGTAATAAGTAGTCATCCTTTAAAATGAAATAGTATATCGGACATAACTTTTTCTCCCGAACTCAGATTGAGCTAACTCTTGCGGCATTGTAAAGAGAACTTGAAACCCTAACCAATATATTGAGATCAAAATTGGTGATTCATCTTCCAACAAGTTCGAAATGGTGATGGAAGTTTGGTATAGTTGGCCATTCCCCTCGACTAGGAAAAAAAAGTAATTTCTCATTCTTTAGTATTTCTGACATAACTTTTTACTCCGGTCTCTGATTAAGATGATTCTTGATGCATTGTAAAGAATTCTTGAATCCCTAACCATTTTATTCACATCAAAAGTCATGAAAAATCCTCTAGCATGGGCTTTATTGTAACGCAAGTTTGGTGTAATAAGTAGTCCACCTTTAAAATGAAATAGTATATCGGACATAACTTTTTCTCCCGAACTCGGATTGAGCTAACTCTTGCGGCATTGTAAAGAGAACTTGAAACCATAACCAATATATTGAGATCAAAATTGGTGATTCATCTTCCAATAAGTTCGAAATGGTGATGGAAGTTTGGTATAGTTGGCCATTCCCCTCCACTAGGAAAAAAAAGTAATTTCCCATTCTTTAGTATTTCTGACATAACTTTTTACTCCGGTCTCTGATTAAGATGATTCTTGATGCATTGTAAAGAATTCTTGAATCACTAACCATTTTATTCACATCAAAAGTCTTGAAAAATCCTCTAGCATGGGCTCTATTGTAACGCAAGTTTGGTGTAATAAGTAGTCCTCCTTTAAAATGAAATAGTATATCGGACATAACTTTTTCTCCCGAACCTGGATTGAGCTAACTCTTGCGGCATTGTAAAGAGAACTTGAAACCATAACCAATATATTGAGATCAAAATTGGTGATTCATCTTCCAATAAGTTCGAAATGGTGATGGAAGTTTGGTATAGTTGGCCATTCCCCTCCACTAGGAAAAAAAAGTAATTTCCCATTCTTTAGTATTTCTGACATAACTTTTTACTCCGGTCTCTGATTAAGATGATTCTTGATGCATTGTAAAGAATTCTTGAATCACTAACCATTTTATTCACATCAAAAGTCTTGAAAAATCCTCTAGCATGGGCTCTATTGTAACGCAAGTTTGGTGTAATAAGTAGTCCTCCTTTAAAATGAAATAGTATATCGGACATAACTTTTTCTCCCGAACCTGTATTGAGCTAACTCTTGCGGCATTGTAAAGAGAACTTGAAACCCTAACCAATATATTGAGATCAAAATTGGTGATTCATCTTCTAACAAGTTCGAAATGGTGATGGAAGTTTGGTATAGTTGGCCATTCCCCTCCACTAGGAAAAAAATGTAATTTCCCATTTATTAGTATTTCTGACATAACTTTTTACTCCGGTCTCTGATTAAGATGATTCATGCTGCATTGAAAAGAATTCTTGAATCCCTAACCATTTTATTCACATCAAAAGTCATGAAAAATCCTCTAGCATGGGCTCTATTGTAACGCAAATTTGGTGTAATAAGCAGTCCTCCTTTAAAATGAAATAATATATCGGACATAACTTTTTCTCCCGAACTCGGATTGAGCTAACTCTTGCGGCATTGTAAAGAGAACTTGAAACCCTAACCAATATATTGAGATCAAAATTGGTGATTCATCTTCTAACAAGTTCGAAATGGTGATGGAAGTTTGGTATAGTTGGTCATTCCCCTCCACTAGGAAAAAAATGTAATTTCTCATTCTTTAGTATTTCTGACATAACTTTTTACTCCGGTCTCTGATTAAGATGATTCATGCTGCATTGAAAAGAATTCTTGAATCCCTAACCATTTTATTCACATCAAAAGTCATGAAAAATCCTCTAGCATGGGCTCTATTGTAACGCAAGTTTGGTGTAATAAGTAGTCATCCTTTAAAATGAAATAGTATATCGGACATAACTTTTTCTCCCGAACTCAGATTGAGCTAACTCTTGCGGCATTGTAAAGAGAACTTGAAACCCTAACCAATATATTGAGATCAAAATTGGTGATTCATCTTCCAACAAGTTCGAAATGGTGATGGAAGTTTGGTATAGTTGGCCATTCCCCTCGACTAGGAAAAAAAAGTAATTTCTCATTCTTTAGTATTTCTGACATAACTTTTTACTCCGGTCTCTGATTAAGATGATTCTTGATGCATTGTAAAGAATTCTTGAATCCCTAACCATTTTATTCACATCAAAAGTCATGAAAAATCCTCTAGCATGGGCTTTATTGTAACGCAAGTTTGGTGTAATAAGTAGTCCACCTTTAAAATGAAATAGTATATCGGACATAACTTTTTCTCCCGAACTCGGATTGAGCTAACTCTTGCGGCATTGTAAAGAGAACTTGAAACCATAACCAATATATTGAGATCAAAATTGGTGATTCATCTTCCAATAAGTTCGAAATGGTGATGGAAGTTTGGTATAGTTGGCCATTCCCCTCCACTAGGAAAAAAAAGTAATTTCCCATTCTTTAGTATTTCTGACATAACTTTTTACTCCGGTCTCTGATTAAGATGATTGTTGATGCATTGTAAAGAATTCTTGAATCACTAACCATTTTATTCACATCAAAAGTCTTGAAAAATCCTCTAGCATGGGCTCTATTGTAACGCAAGTTTGGTGTAATAAGTAGTCCTCCTTTAAAATGAAATAGTATATCGGACATAACTTTTTCTCCCGAACCTGGATTGAGCTAACTCTTGCGGCATTGTAAAGAGAACTTGAAACCCTAACCAATATATTGAGATCAAAATTGGTGATTCATCTTCTAACAAGTTCGAAATGGTGATGGAAGTTTGGTATAGTTGGCCATTCCCCTCCACTAGGAAAAAAATGTAATTTCCCATTTATTAGTATTTCTGACATAACTTTTTACTCCGGTCTCTGATTAAGATGATTCATGCTGCATTGAAAAGAATTCTTGAATCCCTAACCATTTTATTCACATCAAAAGTCATGAAAAATCCTCTAGCATGGGCTCTATTGTAACGCAAATTTGGTGTAATAAGTAGTCCTCCTTTAAAATGAAATAATATATCGGACATAACTTTTTCTCCCGAACTCGGATTGAGCTAACTCTTGCGGCATTGTAAAGAGAACTTGAAACCCTAACCAATATATTGAGATCAAAATTGGTGATTCATCTTCTAACAAGTTCGAAATGGTGATGGAAGTTTGGTATAGTTGGCCATTCCCCTCCACTAGGAAAAAAATGTAATTTCTCATTCTTTAGTATTTCTGACATAACTTTTTACTCCGGTCTCTGATTAAGATGATTCATGCTGCATTGAAAAGAATTCTTGAATCCCTAACCATTTTATTCACATCAAAAGTCATGAAAAATCCTCTAGCATGGGCTCTATTGTAACGCAAGTTTGGTGTAATAAGTAGTCATCCTTTAAAATGAAATAGTATATCGGACATAACTTTTTCTCCCGAACTCAGATTGAGCTAACTCTTGCGGCATTGTAAAGAGAACTTGAAACCCTAACCAATATATTGAGATCAAAATTGGTGATTCATCTTCCAACAAGTTCGAAATGGTGATGGAAGTTTGGTATAGTTGGCCATTCCCCTCGACTAGGAAAAAAAAGTAATTTCTCATTCTTTAGTATTTCTGACATAACTTTTTACTCCGGTCTCTGATTAAGATGATTCTTGATGCATTGTAAAGAATTCTTGAATCCCTAACCATTTTATTCACATCAAAAGTCATGAAAAATCCTCTAGCATGGGCTTTATTGTAACGCAAGTTTGGTGTAATAAGTAGTCCACCTTTAAAATGAAATAGTATATCGGACATAACTTTTTCTCCCGAACTCGGATTGAGCTAACTCTTGCGGCATTGTAAAGAGAACTTGAAACCATAACCAATATATTGAGATCAAAATTGGTGATTCATCTTCCAATAAGTTCGAAATGGTGATGGAAGTTTGGTATAGTTGGCCATTCCCCTCCACTAGGAAAAAAAAGTAATTTCCCATTCTTTAGTATTTCTGACATAACTTTTTACTCCGGTCTCTGATTAAGATGATTGTTGATGCATTGTAAAGAATTCTTGAATCACTAACCATTTTATTCACATCAAAAGTCTTGAAAAATCCTCTAGCATGGGCTCTATTGTAACGCAAGTTTGGTGTAATAAGTAGTCCTCCTTTAAAATGAAATAGTATATCGGACATAACTTTTTCTCCCGAACCTGGATTGAGCTAACTCTTGCGGCATTGTAAAGAGAACTTGAAACCATAACCAATATATTGAGAACAAAATTGGTGATTCATCTTCCAATAAGTTCGAAATGGTGATGGAAGTTTGGTATAGTTGGCCATTCCCCTCCACTAGGAAAAAAAAGTAATTTCCCATTCTTTAGTATTTCTGACATAACTTTTTACTCCGGTCTCTGATTAAGATGATTCTTGATGCATTGTAAAGAATTCTTGAATCACTAACCATTTTATTCACATCAAAAGTCTTGAAAAATCCTCTAGCATGGGCTCTATTGTAACGCAAGTTTGGTGTAATAAGTAGTCCTCCTTTAAAATGAAATAGTATATCGGACATAACTTTTTCTCCCGAACCTGGATTGAGCTAACTCTTGCGGCATTGTAAAGAGAACTTGAAACCCTAACCAATATGTTGAGATCAAAATTGGTGATTCATCTTCTAACAAGTTCGAAATGGTGATGGAAGTTTGGTATAGTTGGCCATTCCCCTCCACTAGGAAAAAAATGTAATTTCCCATTCTTTAGTATTTCTGACATAACTTTTTACTCCGGTCTCTGATTAAGATGATTCATGCTGCATTGTAAAGAATTCTTGAATCCCTAACCATTTTATTCACATCAAAAGTCATGAAAAATCCTCTAGCATGGGCCCTATTGTAACGCAAGTTTGGTGTAATAAGTAGTCCTCCTTTAAAATGAAATAGTATATCGGACATAACTTTTTCTCCCGAACTCGGATTGAGCTAACTCTTGCGGCATTGTAAAGAGAACTTGAAACCCTAACCAATATATTGAGATCAAAATTGGTGATTCATCTTCTAACAAGTTCGAAATGGTGATCTAAGTTTGGTATAGTTGGCCATTCCCCTCCACTAGGAAAAAAATGTAATTTCCCATTCTTTAGTATTTCTGACATAACTTTTTACTCCGGTCTCTGATTAAGATGATTCTTACTGCATTGTAAAGAATTCTTGAATCCCTAACCATTTTATTCACATCAAAAGTCATGAAAAATCCTCTAGCATGGGCTCTATTGTAACGCAAGTTTGGTGTAATAAGTAGTCCTCCTTTAAAATGAAATAGTATATCGGACATAACTTTTTCTCCCGAACCCGGATTGAGCTAACTCTTGCGGCATTGTAAAGAGAACTTGAAACCCTAACCAATATATTGAGATCAAAATTGGTGATTCATCTTCTAACAAGTTCGAAATGGAGATCTAAGTTTGGTATAGTTGGCCATTCCCCTCCACTAGGAAAAAAATGTAATTTTCCATTCTTTAGTATTTCTGACATAACTTTTTACTCCGGTCTCTGATTAAGATGATTCATGATGCATTGTAAAGAATTCTTGAATCCCTAACCATTTTATTCACATCAAAAGTCATGAAAAATCCTCTAGCATGGGCTCTATTGTAACGCAAGTTTGGTGTAATAAGTAGTCCTCCTTTAAAATGAAATAGTATATCGGACATAACTTTTTCTCCCGAACCCGGATTGAGCTAACTCTTGCGGCATTGTAAAGAGAACTTGAAACCATAACCAATATATTGAGATCAAAATTGGTGATTCATCTTCCAATAAGTTCGAAATGGTGATGGAAGTTTGGTATAGTTGGCCATTCCCCTCCACTAGGAAAAAAAAGTAATTTCCCATTCTTTAGTATTTCTGACATAACTTTTTACTCCGGTCTCTGATTAAGATGATTCTTACTGCATTGTAAAGAATTCTTAAATCCCTAACCATTTTATTCACATCAAAAGTCATGAAAAATCCTCTAGCATGGGCTCTATTGTAACGCAAGTTTGGTGTAATAAGTAGTCCTCCTTTAAAATGAAATAGTATATCGGACATAACTTTTTCTCCCGAACCCGGATTGAGCTAACTCTTGCGGCATTGTAAAGAGAACTTGAAACCCTAACCAATATATTGGGATCAAAATTGGTGATTCATCTTCTAACAAGTTCGAAATGGTGATCTAAGTTTGGTATAGTTGGCCATTCCCCTCCACTAGGAAAAAAATGTAATTTCCCATTCTTTAGTATTTCTGACATAACTTTTTACTCCGGTCTCTGATTAAGATGATTCATGATGCATTGTAAAGAATTCTTGAATCCCTAACCATTTTATTCACATCAAAAGTCATGAAAAATCCTCTAGCATGGGCTCTATTGTAACGCAAGTTTGGTGTAATAAGTAGTCCTCCTTTAAAATGAAATAGTATATCGGACATAACTTTTTCTCCCGAACCCGGATTGAGCTAACTCTTTCGGCATTGTAAAGAGAACTTGAAACCCTAACCAATATATTGGGATCAAAATTGGTGATTCATCTTCTAACAAGTTCGAAATGGTGATCTAAGTTTGGTATAGTTGGCCATTCCCCTCCACTAGGAAAAAAAAGTAATTTCTCATTCTTTAGTATTTCTGACATAACTTTTTACTCCGGTCTCTGATTAAGATGATTCTTGATGCATTGTAAAGAATTCTTGAATCCCTAACCATTTTATTCACATCAAAAGTCTTGAAAAATCCTCTAGCATGGGCTCTATTGTAACGCAAGTTTGGTGTAATAAGTAGTCCACCTTTAAAATGAAATAGTATATCGGACATAACTTTTTCTCCCGAACTCGGATTGAGCTAACTCTTGCGGCATTGTAAAGAGAACTTGAAACCATAACCAATATATTGAGATCAAAATTGGTGATTCATCTTCCAATAAGTTCGAAATGGTGATGGAAGTTTGGTATAGTTGGCCATTCCCCTCCACTAGGAAAAAAAAGTAATTTCCCATTCTTTAGTATTTCTGACATAACTTTTTACTCCGGTCTCTGATTAAGATGATTCTTACTGCATTGTAAAGAATTCTTAAATCCCTAACCATTTTATTCACATCAAAAGTCATGAAAAATCCTCTAGCATGGGCTCTATTGTAACGCAAGTTTGGTGTAATAAGTAGTCCTCCTTTAAAATGAAATAGTATATCGGACATAACTTTTTCTCCCGAACCCGGATTGAGCTAACTCTTGCGGCATTGTAAAGAGAACTTGAAACCATAACCAATATATTGAGATCAAAATTGGTGATTCATCTTCTAACAAGTTCGAAATGGTGATCTAAGTTTGGTATAGTTGGCCATTCCCCTCCACTAGGAAAAAAATGTAATTTCCCATTCTTTAGTATTTCTGACATAACTTTTTACTCCGGTCTCTGATTAAGATGATTCTTACTGCATTGTAAAGAATTCTTGAATCCCTAACCATTTTATTCACATCAAAAGTCATGAAAAATCCTCTAGCATGGGCTCTATTGTAACGCAAGTTTGGTGTAATAAGTAGTCCTCCTTTAAAATGAAATAGTATATCGGACATAACTTTTTCTCCCGAACCCGGATTGAGCTAACTCTTGCGGCATTGTAAAGAGAACTTGAAACCCTAACCAATATATTGAGATCAAAATTGGTGATTCATCTTCTAACAAGTTCGAAATGGAGATCTAAGTTTGGTATAGTTGGCCATTCCCCTCCACTAGGAAAAAAATGTAATTTTCCATTCTTTAGTATTTCTGACATAACTTTTTACTCCGGTCTCTGATTAAGATGATTCATGATGCATTGTAAAGAATTCTTGAATCCCTAACCATTTTATTCACATCAAAAGTCATGAAAAATCCTCTAGCATGGGCTCTATTGTAACGCAAGTTTGGTGTAATAAGTAGTCCACCTTTAAAATGAAATAGTATATCGGACATAACTTTTTCTCCCGAACTCGGATTGAGCTAACTCTTGCGGCATTGTAAAGAGAACTTGAAACCATAACCAATATATTGAGATCAAAATTGGTGATTCATCTTCCAATAAGTTCGAAATGGTGATGGAAGTTTGGTATAGTTGGCCATTCCCCTCCACTAGGAAAAAAAAGTAATTTCCCATTCTTTAGTATTTCTGACATAACTTTTTACTCCGGTCTCTGATTAAGATGATTCTTACTGCATTGTAAAGAATTCTTAAATCCCTAACCATTTTATTCACATCAAAAGTCATGAAAAATCCTCTAGCATGGGCTCTATTGTAACGCAAGTTTGGTGTAATAAGTAGTCCTCCTTTAAAATGAAATAGTATATCGGACATAACTTTTTCTCCCGAACCCGGATTGAGCTAACTCTTGCGGCATTGTAAAGAGAACTTGAAACCCTAACCAATATATTGGGATCAAAATTGGTGATTCATCTTCTAACAAGTTCGAAATGGTGATCTAAGTTTGGTATAGTTGGCCATTCCCCTCCACTAGGAAAAAAATGTAATTTCCCATTCTTTAGTATTTCTGACATAACTTTTTACTCCGGTCTCTGATTAAGATGATTCATGATGCATTGTAAAGAATTCTTGAATCCCTAACCATTTTATTCACATCAAAAGTCATGAAAAATCCTCTAGCATGGGCTCTATTGTAACGCAAGTTTGGTGTAATAAGTAGTCCTCCTTTAAAATGAAATAGTATATCGGACATAACTTTTTCTCCCGAACCCGGATTGAGCTAACTCTTTCGGCATTGTAAAGAGAACTTGAAACCCTAACCAATATATTGGGATCAAAATTGGTGATTCATCTTCTAACAAGTTCGAAATGGTGATCTAAGTTTGGTATAGTTGGCCATTCCCCTCCACTAGGAAAAAAAAGTAATTTCTCATTCTTTAGTATTTCTGACATAACTTTTTACTCCGGTCTCTGATTAAGATGATTCTTGATGCATTGTAAAGAATTCTTGAATCCCTAACCATTTTATTCACATCAAAAGTCTTGAAAAATCCTCTAGCATGGGCTCTATTGTAACGCAAGTTTGGTGTAATAAGTAGTCCACCTTTAAAATGAAATAGTATATCGGACATAACTTTTTCTCCCGAACTCGGATTGAGCTAACTCTTGCGGCATTGTAAAGAGAACTTGAAACCATAACCAATATATTGAGATCAAAATTGGTGATTCATCTTCCAATAAGTTCGAAATGGTGATGGAAGTTTGGTATAGTTGGCCATTCCCCTCCACTAGGAAAAAAAAGTAATTTCCCATTCTTTAGTATTTCTGACATAACTTTTTACTCCGGTCTCTGATTAAGATGATTCTTGATGCATTGTAAAGAATTCTTGAATCGCTAACCATTTTATTCACATCAAAAGTCTTGAAAAATCCTCTAGCATGGGCTCTATTGTAACGCAAGTTTGGTGTAATAAGTAGTCCTCCTTTAAAATGAAATAGTATATCGGACATAACTTTTTCTCCCGAACCTGGATTGAGCTAACTCTTGCGGCATTGTAAAGAGAACTTGAAACTATAACCAATATATTGAGATCAAAATTGGTGATTCATCTTCCAATAAGTTCGAAATGGTGATGGAAGTTTGGTATAGTTGGCCATTCCCCTCCACTAGGAAAAAAAAGTAATTTCCCATTCTTTAGTATTTCTGACATAACTTTTTACTCCGGTCTCTGATTAAGATGATTCTTGATGCATTGTAAAGAATTCTTGAATCACTAACCATTTTATTCACATCAAAAGTCTTGAAAAATCCTCTAGCATGGGCTCTATTGTAACGCAAGTTTGGTGTAATAAGTAGTCCTCCTTTAAAATGAAATAGTATATCGGACATAACTTTTTCTCCCGAACCTGGATTGAGCTAACTCTTGCGGCATTGTAAAGAGAACTTGAAACCCTAACCAAGATATTGAGATCAAAATTGGTGATTCATCTTCTAACAAGTTCGAAATGGTGATGGAAGTTTGGTATAGTTGGCCATTCCCCTCCACTAGGAAAAAAATGTAATTTCCCATTCTTTAGTATTTCTGACATAACTTTTTACTCCGGTCTCTGATTAAGATGATTCATGCTGCATTGTAAAGAATTCTTGAATCCCTAACCATTTTATTCACATCAAAAGTCATGAAAAATCCTCTAGCATGGGCCCTATTGTAACGCAAGTTTGGTGTAATAAGTAGTCCTCCTTTAAAATGAAATAGTATATCGGACATAACTTTTTCTCCCGAACTTGGATTGAGCTAACTCTTGCGGCATTGTAAAGAGAACTTGAAACCCTAACCAATATATTGAGATCAAAATTGGTGATTCATCTTCTAACAAGTTCGAAATGGTGATCTAAGTTTGGTATAGTTGGCCATTCCCCTCCACTAGGAAAAAAATGTAATTTCCCATTCTTTAGTATTTCTGACATAACTTTTTACTCCGGTCTCTGATTAAGATGATTCTTACTGCATTGTAAAGAATTCTTGAATCCCTAACCATTTTATTCACATCAAAAGTCATGAAAAATCCTCTAGCATGGGCTCTATTGTAACGCAAGTTTGGTGTAATAAGTAGTCCTCCTTTAAAATGAAATAGTATATCGGACATAACTTTTTCTCCCGAACCCGGATTGAGCTAACTCTTGCGGCATTGTAAAGAGAACTTGAAACCCTAACCAATATATTGAGATCAAAATTGGTGATTCATCTTCTAACAAGTTCGAAATGGAGATCTAAGTTTGGTATAGTTGGCCATTCCCCTCCACTAGGAAAAAAATGTAATTTCCCATTCTTTAGTATTTCTGACATAACTTTTTACTCCGGTCTCTGATTAAGATGATTCATGATGCATTGTAAAGAATTCTTGAATCCCTAACCATTTTATTCACATCAAAAGTCATGAAAAATCCTCTAGCATGGGCTCTATTGTAACGCAAGTTTGGTGTAATAAGTAGTCCTCCTTTAAAATGAAATTGTATATCGGACATAACTTTTTCTCCCGAACCCGGATTGAGCTAACTCTTGCGGCATTGTAAAGAGAACTTGAAACCCTAACCAATATATTGGGATCAAAATTGGTGATTCATCTTCTAACAAGTTCGAAATGGTGATCTAAGTTTGGTATAGTTGGCCATTCCCCTCCACTAGGAAAAAAAAGTAATTTCTCATTCTTTAGTATTTCTGACATAACTTTTTACTCCGGTCTCTGATTAAGATGATTCTTGATGCATTGTAAAGAATTCTTGAATCCCTAACCATTTTATTCACATCAAAAGTCATGAAAAATCCTCTAGCATGGGCTCTATTGTAACGCAAGTTTGGTGTAATAAGTAGTCCACCTTTAAAATGAAATAGTATATCGGACATAACTTTTTCTCCCGAACTCGGATTGAGCTAACTCTTGCGGCATTGTAAAGAGAACTTGAAACCATAACCAATATATTGAGATCAAAATTGGTGATTCATCTTCCAATAAGTTCGAAATGGTGATGGAAGTTTGGTATAGTTGGCCATTCCCCTCCACTAGGAAAAAAAAGTAATTTCCCATTCTTTAGTATTTCTGACATAACTTTTTACTCCGGTCTCTGATTAAGATGATTCTTGATGCATTGTAAAGAATTCTTGAATCACTAACCATTTTATTCACATCAAAAGTCTTGAAAAATCCTCTAGCATGGGCTCTATTGTAACGCAAGTTTGGTGTAATAAGTAGTCCTCCTTTAAAATGAAATAGTATATCGGACATAACTTTTTCTCCCGAACCCGGATTGAGCTAACTCTTGCGGCATTGTAAAGAGAACTTGAAACCCTAACCAATATATTGGGATCAAAATTGGTGATTCATCTTCTAACAAGTTCGAAATGGTGATCTAAGTTTGGTATAGTTGGCCATTCCCCTCCACTAGGAAAAAAAAGTAATTTCTCATTCTTTAGTATTTCTGACATAACTTTTTACTCCGGTCTCTGATTAAGATGATTCTTGATGCATTGTAAAGAATTCTTGAATCCCTAACCATTTTATTCACATCAAAAGTCATGAAAAATCCTCTAGCATGGGCTCTATTGTAACGCAAGTTTGGTGTAATAAGTAGTCCACCTTTAAAATGAAATAGTATATCGGACATAACTTTTTCTCCCGAACTCGGATTGAGCTAACTCTTGCGGCATTGTAAAGAGAACTTGAAACCATAACCAATATATTGAGATCAAAATTGGTGATTCATCTTCCAATAAGTTCGAAATGGTGATGGAAGTTTGGTATAGTTGGCCATTCCCCTCCACTAGGAAAAAAAAGTAATTTCCCATTCTTTAGTATTTCTGACATAACTTTTTACTCCGGTCTCTGATTAAGATGATTCTTGATGCATTGTAAAGAATTCTTGAATCACTAACCATTTTATTCACATCAAAAGTCTTGAAAAATCCTCTAGCATGGGCTCTATTGTAACGCAAGTTTGGTGTAATAAGTAGTCCTCCTTTAAAATGAAATAGTATATCGGACATAACTTTTTCTCCCGAACCTGGATTGAGCTAACTCTTGCGGCATTGTAAAGAGAACTTGAAACTATAACCAATATATTGAGATCAAAATTGGTGATTCATCTTCCAATAAGTTCGAAATGGTGATGGAAGTTTGGTATAGTTGGCCATTCCCCTCCACTAGGAAAAAAAAGTAATTTCCCATTCTTTAGTATTTCTGACATAACTTTTTACTCCGGTCTCTGATTAAGATGATTCTTGATGCATTGTAAAGAATTCTTGAATCACTAACCATTTTATTCACATCAAAAGTCTTGAAAAATCCTCTAGCATGGGCTCTATTGTAACGCAAGTTTGGTGTAATAAGTAGTCCTCCTTTAAAATGAAATAGTATATCGGACATAACTTTTTCTCCCGAACCTGGATTGAGCTAACTCTTGCGGCATTGTAAAGAGAACTTGAAACCCTAACCAATATATTGAGATCAAAATTGGTGATTCATCTTCTAACAAGTTCGAAATGGTGATGGAAGTTTGGTATAGTTGGCCATTCCCCTCCACTAGGAAAAAAATGTAATTTCCCATTCTTTAGTATTTCTGACATAACTTTTTACTCCGGTCTCTGATTAAGATGATTCATGCTGCATTGTAAAGAATTCTTGAATCCCTAACCATTTTATTCACATCAAAAGTCATGAAAAATCCTCTAGCATGGGCCCTATTGTAACGCAAGTTTGGTGTAATAAGTAGTCCTCCTTTAAAATGAAATAGTATATCGGACATAACTTTTTCTCCCGAACTTGGATTGAGCTAACTCTTGCGGCATTGTAAAGAGAACTTGAAACCCTAACCAATATATTGAGATCAAAATTGGTGATTCATCTTCTAACAAGTTCGAAATGGTGATCTAAGTTTGGTATAGTTGGCCATTCCCCTCCACTAGGAAAAAAATGTAATTTCCCATTCTTTAGTATTTCTGACATAACTTTTTACTCCGGTCTCTGATTAAGATGATTCTTACTGCATTGTAAAGAATTCTTGAATCCCTAACCATTTTATTCACATCAAAAGTCTTGAAAAATCCTCTAGCATGGGCTCTATTGTAACGCAAGTTTGGTGTAATAAGTAGTCCTCCTTTAAAATGAAATAGTATATCGGACATAACTTTTTCTCCCGAACCCGGATTGAGCTAACTCTTGCGGCATTGTAAAGAGAACTTGAAACCCTAACCAATATATTGAGATCAAAATTGGTGATTCATCTTCTAACAAGTTCGAAATGGTGATCTAAGTTTGGTATAGTTGGCCATTCCCCTCCACTAGGAAAAAAATGTAATTTCCCATTCTTTAGTATTTCTGACATAACTTTTTACTCCGGTTTCTGATTAAGATGATTCTTACTGCATTGTAAAGAATTCTTGAATCCCTAACCATTTTATTCACATCAAAAGTCATGAAAAATCCTCTACCATGGGCTCTATTGTAACGCAAGTTTGGTGTAATAAGTAGTCCTCCTTTAAAATGAAATAGTATATCGGACATAACTTTTTCTCCCGAACCCGGATTGAGCTAACTCTTGCGGCATTGTAAAGAGAACTTGAAACCCTAACCAATATATTGGGATCAAAATTGGTGATTCATCTTCTAACAAGTTCGAAATGGTGATCTAAGTTTGGTATAGTTGGCCATTCCCCTCCACTAGGAAAAAAAAGTAATTTCCCATTCTTTAGTATTTCTGACATAACTTTTTACTCCGGTCTCTGATTAAGATGATTCATGCTGCATTGAAAAGAATTCTTGAATCCCTAACCATTTTATTCACATCAAAAGTCATGAAAAATCCTCTAGCATGGGCTCTATTGTAACGCAAGTTTGGTGTAATAAGTAGTCCTCCTTTAAAATGAAATAGTATATCGGACATAACTTTTTCTCCCGAACCCGGATTGAGCTAACTCTTGCGGCATTGTAAAGAGAACTTGAAACCCTAACCAATATATTGAGATCAAAATTGGTGATTCATCTTCCAACAAGTTCGAAATGGTGATGGAAGTTTGGTATAGTTGGCCATTCCCCTCCACTAGGAAAAAAAAGTAATTTCTCATTCTTTAGTATTTCTGACATAACTTTTTACTCCGGTCTCTGATTAAGATGATTCTTGATGCATTGTAAAGAATTCTTGAATCCCTAACCATTTTATTCACATCAAAAGTCATGAAAAATCCTCTAGCATGGGCTCTATTGTAACGCAAGTTTGGTGTAATAAGTAGTCCACCTTTAAAATGAAATAGTATATCGGACATAACTTTTTCTCCCGAACTCGGATTGAGCTAACTCTTGCGGCATTGTAAAGAGAACTTGAAACCATAACCAATATATTGAGATCAAAATTGGTGATTCATCTTCCAATAAGTTCGAAATGGTGATGGAAGTTTGGTATAGTTGGCCATTCCCCTCCACTAGGAAAAAAAAGTAATTTCCCATTCTTTAGTATTTCTGACATAACTTTTTACTCCGGTCTCTGATTAAGATGATTCTTGATGCATTGTAAAGAATTCTTGAATCACTAACCATTTTATTCACATCAAAAGTCTTGAAAAATCCTCTAGCATGGGCTCTATTGTAACGCAATTTTGGTGTAATAAGTAGTCCTCCTTTAAAATGAAATAGTATATCGGACATAACTTTTTCTCCCGAACCTGGATTGAGCTAACTCTTGCGGCATTGTAAAGAGAACTTGAAACCATAACCAATATATTGAGATCAAAATTGGTGATTCATCTTCCAATAAGTTCGAAATGGTGATGGAAGTTTGGTATAGTTGGCCATTCCCCTCCACTAGGAAAAAAAAGTAATTTCCCATTCTTTAGTATTTCTGACATAACTTTTTACTCCGGTCTCTGATTAAGATGATTCTTGATGCATTGTAAAGAATTCTTGAATCACTAACCATTTTATTCACATCAAAAGTCTTGAAAAATCCTCTAGCATGGGCTCTATTGTAACGCAAGTTTGGTGTAATAAGTAGTCCTCCTTTAAAATGAAATAGTATATCGGACATAACTTTTTCTCCCGAACCTGGATTGAGCTAACTCTTGCGGCATTGTAAAGAGAACTTGAAACCCTAACCAATATATTGAGATCAAAATTGGTGATTCATCTTCTAACAAGTTCGAAATGGTGATGGAAGTTTGGTATAGTTGGCCATCCCCCTCCACTAGGAAAAAAATGTAATTTCCCATTCTTTAGTATTTCTGACATAACTTTTTACTCCGGTCTCTGATTAAGATGATTCATGCTGCATTGTAAAGAATTCTTGAATCCCTAACCATTTTATTCACATCAAAAGTCATGAAAAATCCTCTAGCATGGGCCCTATTGTAACGCAAGTTTGGTGTAATAAGTAGTCCTCCTTTAAAATGAAATAGTATATCGGACATAACTTTTTCTCCCGAACTCGGATTGAGCTAACTCTTGCGGCATTGTAAAGAGAACTTGAAACCCTAACCAATATATTGAGATCAAAATTGGTGATTCATCTTCTAACAAGTTCGAAATGGTGATCTAAGTTTGGTATAGTTGGCCATTCCCCTCCACTAGGAAAAAAAAGTAATTTCCCATTCTTTAGTATTTCTGACATAACTTTTTACTCCGGTCTCTGATTAAGATGATTCATGCTGCATTGTAAAGAATTCTTGAATCCCTAACCATTTTATTCACATCAAAAGTCATGAAAAATCCTCTAGCATGGGCTCTATTGTAACGCAAGTTTGGTGTAATAAGTAGTCCTCCTTTAAAATGAAATAGTATATCGGACATAACTTTTTCTCCCGAACTCGGATTGAGCTAACTCTTGCGGCATTGTAAAGAGAACTTGAAACCCTAACCAATATATTGAGATCAAAATTGGTGATTCATCTTCTAACAAGTTCGAAATGGTGATCTAAGTTTTGTATAGTTGGCAATTCCCCTCCACTAGGAAAAAAATGTAATTTCCCATTCTTTAGTATTTCTGACATAACTTTTTACTCCGGTCTCTGATTAAGATGATTCTTACTGCATTGTAAAGAATTCTTGAATCCCTAACCATTTTATTCACATCAAAAGTCATGAAAAATCCTCTAGCATGGGCTCTATTGTAACGCAAGTTTGGTGTAATAAGTAGTCCTCCTTTAAAATGAAATAGTATATCGGACATAACTTTTTCTCCCGAACCCGGATTGAGCTAACTCTTTCGGCATTGTAAAGAGAACTTGAAACCCTAACCAATATATTGGGATCAAAATTGGTGATTCATCTTCTAACAAGTTCGAAATGGTGATCTAAGTTTGGTATAGTTGGCCATTCCCCTCCACTAGGAAAAAAAAGTAATTTCTCATTCTTTAGTATTTCTGACATAACTTTTTACTCCGGTCTCTGATTAAGATGATTCTTGATGCATTGTAAAGAATTCTTGAATCCCTAACCATTTTATTCACATCAAAAGTCTTGAAAAATCCTCTAGCATGGGCTCTATTGTAACGCAAGTTTGGTGTAATAAGTAGTCCACCTTTAAAATGAAATAGTATATCGGACATAACTTTTTCTCCCGAACTCGGATTGAGCTAACTCTTGCGGCATTGTAAAGAGAACTTGAAACCATAACCAATATATTGAGATCAAAATTGGTGATTCATCTTCCAATAAGTTCGAAATGGTGATGGAAGTTTGGTATAGTTGGCCATTCCCCTCCACTAGGAAAAAAAAGTAATTTCCCATTCTTTAGTATTTCTGACATAACTTTTTACTCCGGTCTCTGATTAAGATGATTCTTGATGCATTGTAAAGAATTCTTGAATCGCTAACCATTTTATTCACATCAAAAGTCTTGAAAAATCCTCTAGCATGGGCTCTATTGTAACGCAAGTTTGGTGTAATAAGTAGTCCTCCTTTAAAATGAAATAGTATATCGGACATAACTTTTTCTCCCGAACCTGGATTGAGCTAACTCTTGCGGCATTGTAAAGAGAACTTGAAACTATAACCAATATATTGAGATCAAAATTGGTGATTCATCTTCCAATAAGTTCGAAATGGTGATGGAAGTTTGGTATAGTTGGCCATTCCCCTCCACTAGGAAAAAAAAGTAATTTCCCATTCTTTAGTATTTCTGACATAACTTTTTACTCCGGTCTCTGATTAAGATGATTCTTGATGCATTGTAAAGAATTCTTGAATCACTAACCATTTTATTCACATCAAAAGTCTTGAAAAATCCTCTAGCATGGGCTCTATTGTAACGCAAGTTTGGTGTAATAAGTAGTCCTCCTTTAAAATGAAATAGTATATCGGACATAACTTTTTCTCCCGAACCTGGATTGAGCTAACTCTTGCGGCATTGTAAAGAGAACTTGAAACCCTAACCAATATATTGAGATCAAAATTGGTGATTCATCTTCTAACAAGTTCGAAATGGTGATGGAAGTTTGGTATAGTTGGCCATTCCCCTCCACTAGGAAAAAAATGTAATTTCCCATTCTTTAGTATTTCTGACATAACTTTTTACTCCGGTCTCTGATTAAGATGATTCATGCTGCATTGTAAAGAATTCTTGAATCCCTAACCATTTTATTCACATCAAAAGTCATGAAAAATCCTCTAGCATGGGCCCTATTGTAACGCAAGTTTGGTGTAATAAGTAGTCCTCCTTTAAAATGAAATAGTATATCGGACATAACTTTTTCTCCCGAACTTGGATTGAGCTAACTCTTGCGGCATTGTAAAGAGAACTTGAAACCCTAACCAATATATTGAGATCAAAATTGGTGATTCATCTTCTAACAAGTTCGAAATGGTGATCTAAGTTTGGTATAGTTGGCCATTCCCCTCCACTAGGAAAAAAATGTAATTTCCCATTCTTTAGTATTTCTGACATAACTTTTTACTCCGGTCTCTGATTAAGATGATTCTTACTGCATTGTAAAGAATTCTTGAATCCCTAACCATTTTATTCACATCAAAAGTCATGAAAAATCCTCTAGCATGGGCTCTATTGTAACGCAAGTTTGGTGTAATAAGTAGTCCTCCTTTAAAATGAAATAGTATATCGGACATAACTTTTTCTCCCGAACCCGGATTGAGCTAACTCTTGCGGCATTGTAAAGAGAACTTGAAACCCTAACCAATATATTGAGATCAAAATTGGTGATTCATCTTCTAACAAGTTCGAAATGGAGATCTAAGTTTGGTATAGTTGGCCATTCCCCTCCACTAGGAAAAAAATGTAATTTCCCATTCTTTAGTATTTCTGACATAACTTTTTACTCCGGTCTCTGATTAAGATGATTCATGATGCATTGTAAAGAATTCTTGAATCCCTAACCATTTTATTCACATCAAAAGTCATGAAAAATCCTCTAGCATGGGCTCTATTGTAACGCAAGTTTGGTGTAATAAGTAGTCCTCCTTTAAAATGAAATAGTATATCGGACATAACTTTTTCTCCCGAACCCGGATTGAGCTAACTCTTGCGGCATTGTAAAGAGAACTTGAAACCCTAACCAATATATTCGGATCAAAATTGGTGATTCATCTTCTAACAAGTTCGAAATGGTGATCTAAGTTTGGTATAGTTGGCCATTCCCCTCCACTAGGAAAAAAATGTAATTTCCCATTCTTTAGTATTTCTGACATAACTTTTTACTCCGGTCTCTGATTAAGATGATTCATGATGCATTGTAAAGAATTCTTGAATCCCTAACCATTTTATTCACATCAAAAGTCATGAAAAATCCTCTAGCATGGGCTCTATTGTAACGCAAGTTTGGTGTAATAAGTAGTCCTCCTTTAAAATGAAATAGTATATCGGACATAACTTTTTCTCCCGAACCCGGATTGAGCTAACTCTTGCGGCATTGTAAAGAGAACTTGAAACCCTAACCAATATATTGGGATCAAAATTGGTGATTCATCTTCTAACAAGTTCGAAATGGTGATCTAAGTTTGGTATAGTTGGCCATTCCCCTCCACTAGGAAAAAAAAGTAATTTCTCATTCTTTAGTATTTCTGACATAACTTTTTACTCCGGTCTCTGATTAAGATGATTCTTGATGCATTGTAAAGAATTCTTGAATCCGTAACCATTTTATTCACATCAAAAGTCATGAAAAATCCTCTAGCATGGGCTCTATTGTAACGCAAGTTTGGTGTAATAAGTAGTCCACCTTTAAAATGAAATAGTATATCGGACATAACTTTTTCTCCCGAACTCGGATTGAGCTAACTCTTGCGGCATTGTAAAGAGAACTTGAAACCATAACCAATATATTGAGATCAAAATTGGTGATTCATCTTCCAATAAGTTCGAAATGGTGATGGAAGTTTGGTATAGTTGGCCATTCCCCTCCACTAGGAAAAAAAAGTAATTTCCCATTCTTTAGTATTTCTGACATAACTTTTTACTCCGGTCTCTGATTAAGATGATTCTTGATGCATTGTAAAGAATTCTTGAATCACTAACCATTTTATTCACATCAAAAGTCTTGAAAAATCCTCTAGCATGGGCTCTATTGTAACGCAAGTTTGGTGTAATAAGTAGTCCTCCTTTAAAATGAAATAGTATATCGGACATAACTTTTTCTCCCGAACCCGGATTGAGCTAACTCTTGCGGCATTGTAAAGAGAACTTGAAACCCTAACCAATATATTGGGATCAAAATTGGTGATTCATCTTCTAACAAGTTCGAAATGGTGATCTAAGTTTGGTATAGTTGGCCATTCCCCTCCACTAGGAAAAAAAAGTAATTTCTCATTCTTTAGTATTTCTGACATAACTTTTTACTCCGGTCTCTGATTAAGATGATTCTTGATGCATTGTAAAGAATTCTTGAATCCCTAACCATTTTATTCACATCAAAAGTCATGAAAAATCCTCTAGCATGGGCTCTATTGTAACGCAAGTTTGGTGTAATAAGTAGTCCACCTTTAAAATGAAATAGTATATCGGACATAACTTTTTCTCCCGAACTCGGATTGAGCTAACTCTTGCGGCATTGTAAAGAGAACTTGAAACCATAACCAATATATTGAGATCAAAATTGGTGATTCATCTTCCAATAAGTTCGAAATGGTGATGGAAGTTTGGTATAGTTGGCCATTCCCCTCCACTAGGAAAAAAAAGTAATTTCCCATTCTTTAGTATTTCTGACATAACTTTTTACTCCGGTCTCTGATTAAGATGATTCTTGATGCATTGTAAAGAATTCTTGAATCACTAACCATTTTATTCACATCAAAAGTCTTGAAAAATCCTCTAGCATGGGCTCTATTGTAACGCAAGTTTGGTGTAATAAGTAGTCCTCCTTTAAAATGAAATAGTATATCGGACATAACTTTTTCTCCCGAACCTGGATTGAGCTAACTCTTGCGGCATTGTAAAGAGAACTTGAAACTATAACCAATATATTGAGATCAAAATTGGTGATTCATCTTCCAATAAGTTCGAAATGGTGATGGAAGTTTGGTATAGTTGGCCATTCCCCTCCACTAGGAAAAAAAAGTAATTTCCCATTCTTTAGTATTTCTGACATAACTTTTTACTCCGGTCTCTGATTAAGATGATTCTTGATGCATTGTAAAGAATTCTTGAATCACTAACCATTTTATTCACATCAAAAGTCTTGAAAAATCCTCTAGCATGGGCTCTATTGTAACGCAAGTTTGGTGTAATAAGTAGTCCTCCTTTAAAATGAAATAGTATATCGGACATAACTTTTTCTCCCGAACCTGGATTGAGCTAACTCTTGCGGCATTGTAAAGAGAACTTGAAACCCTAACCAATATATTGAGATCAAAATTGGTGATTCATCTTCTAACAAGTTCGAAATGGTGATGGAAGTTTGGTATAGTTGGCCATTCCCCTCCACTAGGAAAAAAATGTAATTTCCCATTCTTTAGTATTTCTGACATAACTTTTTACTCCGGTCTCTGATTAAGATGATTCATGCTGCATTGTAAAGAATTCTTGAATCCCTAACCATTTTATTCACATCAAAAGTCATGAAAAATCCTCTAGCATGGGCCCTATTGTAACGCAAGTTTGGTGTAATAAGTAGTCCTCCTTTAAAATGAAATAGTATATCGGACATAACTTTTTCTCCCGAACTTGGATTGAGCTAACTCTTGCGGCATTGTAAAGAGAACTTGAAACCCTAACCAATATATTGAGATCAAAATTGGTGATTCATCTTCTAACAAGTTCGAAATGGTGATCTAAGTTTGGTATAGTTGGCCATTCCCCTCCACTAGGAAAAAAATGTAATTTCCCATTCTTTAGTATTTCTGACATAACTTTTTACTCCGGTCTCTGATTAAGATGATTCTTACTGCATTGTAAAGAATTCTTGAATCCCTAACCATTTTATTCACATCAAAAGTCATGAAAAATCCTCTAGCATGGGCTCTATTGTAACGCAAGTTTGGTGTAATAAGTAGTCCTCCTTTAAAATGAAATAGTATATCGGACATAACTTTTTCTCCCGAACCCGGATTGAGCTAACTCTTGCGGCATTGTAAAGAGAACTTGAAACCCTAACCAATATATTGAGATCAAAATTGGTGATTCATCTTCTAACAAGTTCGAAATGGTGATCTAAGTTTGGTATAGTTGGCCATTCCCCTCCACTAGGAAAAAAATGTAATTTCCCATTCTTTAGTATTTCTGACATAACTTTTTACTCCGGTTTCTGATTAAGATGATTCTTACTGCATTGTAAAGAATTCTTGAATCCCTAACCATTTTATTCACATCAAAAGTCATGAAAAATCCTCTACCATGGGCTCTATTGTAACGCAAGTTTGGTGTAATAAGTAGTCCTCCTTTAAAATGAAATAGTATATCGGACATAACTTTTTCTCCCGAACCCGGATTGAGCTAACTCTTGCGGCATTGTAAAGAGAACTTGAAACCCTAACCAATATATTGGGATCAAAATTGGTGATTCATCTTCTAACAAGTTCGAAATGGTGATCTAAGTTTGGTATAGTTGGCCATTCCCCTCCACTAGGAAAAAAAAGTAATTTCCCATTCTTTAGTATTTCTGACATAACTTTTTACTCCGGTCTCTGATTAAGATGATTCATGCTGCATTGAAAAGAATTCTTGAATCCCTAACCATTTTATTCACATCAAAAGTCATGAAAAATCCTCTAGCATGGGCTCTATTGTAACGCAAGTTTGGTGTAATAAGTAGTCCTCCTTTAAAATGAAATAGTATATCGGACATAACTTTTTCTCCCGAACCCGGATTGAGCTAACTCTTGCGGCATTGTAAAGAGAACTTGAAACCCTAACCAATATATTGAGATCAAAATTGGTGATTCATCTTCCAACAAGTTCGAAATGGTGATGGAAGTTTGGTATAGTTGGCCATTCCCCTCCACTAGGAAAAAAAAGTAATTTCTCATTCTTTAGTATTTCTGACATAACTTTTTACTCCGGTCTCTGATTAAGATGATTCTTGATGCATTGTAAAGAATTCTTGAATCCCTAACCATTTTATTCACATCAAAAGTCATGAAAAATCCTCTAGCATGGGCTCTATTGTAACGCAAGTTTGGTGTAATAAGTAGTCCACCTTTAAAATGAAATAGTATATCGGACATAACTTTTTCTCCCGAACTCGGATTGAGCTAACTCTTGCGGCATTGTAAAGAGAACTTGAAACCATAACCAATATATTGAGATCAAAATTGGTGATTCATCTTCCAATAAGTTCGAAATGGTGATGGAAGTTTGGTATAGTTGGCCATTCCCCTCCACTAGGAAAAAAAAGTAATTTCCCATTCTTTAGTATTTCTGACATAACTTTTTACTCCGGTCTCTGATTAAGATGATTCTTGATGCATTGTAAAGAATTCTTGAATCACTAACCATTTTATTCACATCAAAAGTCTTGAAAAATCCTCTAGCATGGGCTCTATTGTAACGCAATTTTGGTGTAATAAGTAGTCCTCCTTTAAAATGAAATAGTATATCGGACATAACTTTTTCTCCCGAACCTGGATTGAGCTAACTCTTGCGGCATTGTAAAGAGAACTTGAAACCATAACCAATATATTGAGATCAAAATTGGTGATTCATCTTCCAATAAGTTCGAAATGGTGATGGAAGTTTGGTATAGTTGGCCATTCCCCTCCACTAGGAAAAAAAAGTAATTTCCCATTCTTTAGTATTTCTGACATAACTTTTTACTCCGGTCTCTGATTAAGATGATTCTTGATGCATTGTAAAGAATTCTTGAATCACTAACCATTTTATTCACATCAAAAGTCTTGAAAAATCCTCTAGCATGGGCTCTATTGTAACGCAAGTTTGGTGTAATAAGTAGTCCTCCTTTAAAATGAAATAGTATATCGGACATAACTTTTTCTCCCGAACCTGGATTGAGCTAACTCTTGCGGCATTGTAAAGAGAACTTGAAACCCTAACCAATATATTGAGATCAAAATTGGTGATTCATCTTCTAACAAGTTCGAAATGGTGATGGAAGTTTGGTATAGTTGGCCATCCCCCTCCACTAGGAAAAAAATGTAATTTCCCATTCTTTAGTATTTCTGACATAACTTTTTACTCCGGTCTCTGATTAAGATGATTCATGCTGCATTGTAAAGAATTCTTGAATCCCTAACCATTTTATTCACATCAAAAGTCATGAAAAATCCTCTAGCATGGGCCCTATTGTAACGCAAGTTTGGTGTAATAAGTAGTCCTCCTTTAAAATGAAATAGTATATCGGACATAACTTTTTCTCCCGAACTCGGATTGAGCTAACTCTTGCGGCATTGTAAAGAGAACTTGAAACCCTAACCAATATATTGAGATCAAAATTGGTGATTCATCTTCTAACAAGTTCGAAATGGTGATCTAAGTTTGGTATAGTTGGCCATTCCCCTCCACTAGGAAAAAAAAGTAATTTCCCATTCTTTAGTATTTCTGACATAACTTTTTACTCCGGTCTCTGATTAAGATGATTCATGCTGCATTGTAAAGAATTCTTGAATCCCTAACCATTTTATTCACATCAAAAGTCATGAAAAATCCTCTAGCATGGGCTCTATTGTAACGCAAGTTTGGTGTAATAAGTAGTCCTCCTTTAAAATGAAATAGTATATCGGACATAACTTTTTCTCCCGAACTCGGATTGAGCTAACTCTTGCGGCATTGTAAAGAGAACTTGAAACCCTAACCAATATATTGAGATCAAAATTGGTGATTCATCTTCTAACAAGTTCGAAATGGTGATCTAAGTTTTGTATAGTTGGCAATTCCCCTCCACTAGGAAAAAAATGTAATTTCCCATTCTTTAGTATTTCTGACATAACTTTTTACTCCGGTCTCTGATTAAGATGATTCTTACTGCATTGTAAAGAATTCTTGAATCCCTAACCATTTTATTCACATCAAAAGTCATGAAAAATCCTCTAGCATGGGCTCTATTGTAACGCAAGTTTGGTGTAATAAGTAGTCCTCCTTTAAAATGAAATAGTATATCGGACATAACTTTTTCTCCCGAACCCGGATTGAGCTAACTCTTGCGGCATTGTAAAGAGAACTTGAAACCCTAACCAATATATTGAGATCAAAATTGGTGATTCATCTTCTAACAAGTTCGAAATGGTGATCTAAGTTTGGTATAGTTGGCCATTCCCCTCCACTAGGAAAAAAATGTAATTTCCCATTCTTTAGTATTTCTGACATAACTTTTTACTCCGGTCTCTGATTAAGATGATTCTTACTGCATTGTAAAGAATTCTTAAATCCCTAACCATTTTATTCACATCAAAAGTCATGAAAAATCCTCTAGCATGGGCTCTATTGTAACGCAAGTTTGGTGTAATAAGTAGTCCTCCTTTAAAATGAAATAGTATATCGGACATAACTTTTTCTCCCGAACCCGGATTGAGCTAACTCTTCCGGCATTGTAAAGAGAACTTGAAACCCTAACCAATATATTGGGATCAAAATTGGTGATTCATCTTCTAACAAGTTCGAAATGGTGATCTAAGTTTGGTATAGTTGGCCATTCCCCTCCACTAGGAAAAAAAAGTAATTTCCCATTCTTTAGTATTTCTGACATAACTTTTTACTCCGGTCTCTGATTAAGATGATTCATGCTGCATTGTAAAGAATTCTTGAATCCCTAACCATTTTATTCACATCAAAAGTCATGAAAAATCCTCTAGCATGGGCCCTATTGTAACGCAAGTTTGGTGTAATAAGTAGTCCTCCTTTAAAATGAAATAGTATATCGGACATAACTTTTTCTCCCGAACTCAGATTGAGCTAACTCTTGCGGCATTGTAAAGAGAACTTGAAACCCTAACCAATATATTGAGATCAAAATTGGTGATTCATCTTCTAACAAGTTCGAAATGGTGATCTAAGTTTGGTATAGTTGGCCATTCCCCTCCACTAGGAAAAAAAAGTAATTTCCCATTCTTTAGTATTTCTGACATAACTTTTTACTCCGGTCTCTGATTAAGATGATTCATGCTGCATTGTAAAGAATTCTTGAATCCCTAACCATTTTATTCACATCAAAAGTCATGAAAAATCCTCTAGCATGGGCTCTATTGTAACGCAAGTTTGGTGTAATAAGTAGTCCTCCTTTAAAATGAAATAGTATATCGGACATAACTTTTTCTCCCGAACTCGGATTGAGCTAACTCTTGCGGCATTGTAAAGAGAACTTGAAACCCTAACCAATATATTGAGATCAAAATTGGTGATTCATCTTCTAACAAGTTCGAAATGGTGATCTAAGTTTTGTATAGTTGGCAATTCCCCTCCACTAGGAAAAAAATGTAATTTCCCATTCTTTAGTATTTCTGACATAACTTTTTACTCCGGTCTCTGATTAAGATGATTCTTACTGCATTGTAAAGAATTCTTGAATCCCTAACCATTTTATTCACATCAAAAGTCATGAAAAATCCTCTAGCATGGGCTCTATTGTAACGTAAGTTTGGTGTAATAAGTAGTCCTCCTTTAAAATGAAATAGTATATCGGACATAACTTTTTCTCCCGAACCCGGATTGAGCTAACTCTTGCGGCATTGTAAAGAGAACTTGAAACCCTAACCAATATATTGAGATCAAAATTGGTGATTCATCTTCTAACAAGTTCGAAATGGTGATCTAAGTTTGGTATAGTTGGCCATTCCCCTCCACTAGGAAAAAAATGTAATTTCCCATTCTTTAGTATTTCTGACATAACTTTTTACTCCGGTCTCTGATTAAGATGATTCTTACTGCATTGTAAAGAATTCTTAAATCCCTAACCATTTTATTCACATCAAAAGTCATGAAAAATCCTCTAGCATGGGCTCTATTGTAACGCAAGTTTGGTGTAATAAGTAGTCCTCCTTTAAAATGAAATAGTATATCGGACATAACTTTTTCTCCCGAACCCGGATTGAGCTAACTCTTCCGGCATTGTAAAGAGAACTTGAAACCCTAACCAATATATTGGGATCAAAATTGGTGATTCATCTTCTAACAAGTTCGAAATGGTGATCTAAGTTTGGTATAGTTGGCCATTCCCCTCCACTAGGAAAAAAAAGTAATTTCCCATTCTTTAGTATTTCTGACATAACTTTTTACTCCGGTCTCTGATTAAGATGATTCATGCTGCATTGTAAAGAATTCTTGAATCCCTAACCATTTTATTCACATCAAAAGTCATGAAAAATCCTCTAGCATGGGCCCTATTGTAACGCAAGTTTGGTGTAATAAGTAGTCCTCCTTTAAAATGAAATAGTATATCGGACATAACTTTTTCTCCCGAACTCAGATTGAGCTAACTCTTGCGGCATTGTAAAGAGAACTTGAAACCCTAACCAATATATTGAGATCAAAATTGGTGATTCATCTTCTAACAAGTTCGAAATGGTGATCTAAGTTTGGTATAGTTGGCCATTCCCCTCCACTAGGAAAAAAAAGTAATTTCCCATTCTTTAGTATTTCTGACATAACTTTTTACTCCGGTCTCTGATTAAGATGATTCATGCTGCATTGTAAAGAATTCTTGAATCCCTAACCATTTTATTCACATCAAAAGTCATGAAAAATCCTCTAGCATGGGCTCTATTGTAACGCAAGTTTGGTGTAATAAGTAGTCCTCCTTTAAAATGAAATAGTATATCGGACATAACTTTTTCTCCCGAACTCGGATTGAGCTAACTCTTGCGGCATTGTAAAGAGAACTTGAAACCCTAACCAATATATTGAGATCAAAATTGGTGATTCATCTTCTAACAAGTTCGAAATGGTGATCTAAGTTTTGTATAGTTGGCAATTCCCCTCCACTAGGAAAAAAATGTAATTTCCCATTCTTTAGTATTTCTGACATAACTTTTTACTCCGGTCTCTGATTAAGATGATTCTTACTGCATTGTAAAGAATTCTTGAATCCCTAACCATTTTATTCACATCAAAAGTCATGAAAAATCCTCTAGCATGGGCTCTATTGTAACGTAAGTTTGGTGTAATAAGTAGTCCTCCTTTAAAATGAAATAGTATATCGGACATAACTTTTTCTCCCGAACCCGGATTGAGCTAACTCTTGCGGCATTGTAAAGAGAACTTGAAACCCTAACCAATATATTGAGATCAAAATTGGTGATTCATCTTCTAACAAGTTCGAAATGGTGATCTAAGTTTGGTATAGTTGGCCATTCCCCTCCACTAGGAAAAAAATGTAATTTCCCATTCTTTAGTATTTCTGACATAACTTTTTACTCCGGTCTCTGATTAAGATGATTCTTACTGCATTGTAAAGAATTCTTAAATCCCTAACCATTTTATTCACATCAAAAGTCATGAAAAATCCTCTAGCATGGGCTCTATTGTAACGCAAGTTTGGTGTAATAAGTAGTCCTCCTTTAAAATGAAATAGTATATCGGACATAACTTTTTCTCCCGAACCCGGATTGAGCTAACTCTTCCGGCATTGTAAAGAGAACTTGAAACCCTAACCAATATATTGGGATCAAAATTGGTGATTCATCTTCTAACAAGTTCGAAATGGTGATCTAAGTTTGGTATAGTTGGCCATTCCCCTCCACTAGGAAAAAAAAGTAATTTCCCATTCTTTAGTATTTCTGACATAACTTTTTACTCCGGTCTCTGATTAAGATGATTCATGCTGCATTGTAAAGAATTCTTGAATCCCTAACCATTTTATTCACATCAAAAGTCATGAAAAATCCTCTAGCATGGGCCCTATTGTAACGCAAGTTTGGTGTAATAAGTAGTCCTCCTTTAAAATGAAATAGTATATCGGACATAACTTTTTCTCCCGAACTCAGATTGAGCTAACTCTTGCGGCATTGTAAAGAGAACTTGAAACCCTAACCAATATATTGAGATCAAAATTGGTGATTCATCTTCTAACAAGTTCGAAATGGTGATCTAAGTTTGGTATAGTTGGCCATTCCCCTCCACTAGGAAAAAAAAGTAATTTCCCATTCTTTAGTATTTCTGACATAACTTTTTACTCCGGTCTCTGATTAAGATGATTCATGCTGCATTGTAAAGAATTCTTGAATCCCTAACCATTTTATTCACATCAAAAGTCATGAAAAATCCTCTAGCATGGGCTCTATTGTAACGCAAGTTTGGTGTAATAAGTAGTCCTCCTTTAAAATGAAATAGTATATCGGACATAACTTTTTCTCCCGAACTCGGATTGAGCTAACTCTTGCGGCATTGTAAAGAGAACTTGAAACCCTAACCAATATATTGAGATCAAAATTGGTGATTCATCTTCTAACAAGTTCGAAATGGTGATCTAAGTTTTGTATAGTTGGCAATTCCCCTCCACTAGGAAAAAAAAGTAATTTCCCATTCTTTAGTATTTCTGACATAACTTTTTACTCCGGTCTCTGATTAAGATGATTCTTGATGCATTGTAAAGAATTCTTGAATCACTAACCATTTTATTCACATCAAAAGTCATGAAAAATCCTCTAGCATGGGCTCTATTGTAACGCAAGTTTGGTGTAATAAGTAGTCCTCCTTTAAAATGAAATAGTATATCGGACATAACTTTTTCTCCCGAACCCGGATTGAGCTAACTCTTGCGGCATTGTAAAGAGAACTTGAAACCCTAACCAATATATTGAGATCAAAATTGGTGATTCATCTTCTAACAAGTTCGAAATGGTGATCTAAGTTTGGTATAGTTGGCCATTCCCCTCCACTAGGAAAAAAATGTAATTTCCCATTCTTTAGTATTTCTGACATAACTTTTTACTCCGGTCTCTGATTAAGATGATTCTTACTGCATTGTAAAGAATTCTTGAATCCCTAACCATTTTATTCACATCAAAAGTCATGAAAAATCCTCTAGCATGGGCTCTATTGTAACGCAAGTTTGGTGTAATAAGTAGTCCTCCTTTAAAATGAAATAGTATATCGGACATAACTTTTTCTCCCGAACCCGGATTGAGCTAACTCTTGCGGCATTGTAAAGAGAACTTGAAACCCTAACCAATATATTGAGATCAAAATTGGTGATTCATCTTCTAACAAGTTCGAAATGGTGATCTAAGTTTGGTATAGTTGGCCATTCCCCTCCACTAGGAAAAAAATGTAATTTCCCATTCTTTAGTATTTCTGACATAACTTTTTACTCCGGTCTCTGATTAAGATGATTCTAACTGCATTGTAAAGAATTCTTGAATCCCTAACCATTTTATTCACATCAAAAGTCATGAAAAATCCTCTAGCATGGGCTCTATTGTAACGCAAGTTTGGTGTAATAAGTAGTCCTCCTTTAAAATGAAATAGTATATCGGACATAACTTTTTCTCCCGAACCCGGATTGAGCTAACTCTTGCGGCATTGTAAAGAGAACTTGAAACCCTAACCAATATATTGGGATCAAAATTGGTGATTCATTTTCCAACAAGTTCGAAATGGTGATGGAAGTTTGGTATAGTTGGCCATTCCCCTCCACTAGGATAAAAAAGTAATTTCCCATTCTTTAGTATTTCTGACATAACTTTTTACTCCGGTCTCTGATTAAGATGATTCTTGATGCATTGTAAAGAATTCTTGAATCCCTAACCATTTTATTCACATCAAAAGTCATGAAAAATCCTCTAGCATGGGCTCTATTGTAACGCAAGTTTGGTGTAATAAGTAGTCCACCTTTAAAATGAAATAGTATATCGGACATAACTTGTTCTCCCGAACTCGGATTGAGCTAACTCTTGCGGCATTGTAAAGAGAACTTGAAACCATAACCAATATATTGAGATCAAAATTGGTGATTCATCTTCCAATAAGTTCGAAATGGTGATGGAAGTTTGGTATAGTTGGCCATTCCCCTCCACTAGGAAAAAAAAGTAATTTCCCATTCTTTAGTATTTCTGACATAACTTTTTACTCCGGTCTCTGATTAAGATGATTCTTGATGCATTGTAAAGAATTCTTGAATCACTAACCATTTTATTCACATCAAAAGTCATGAAAAATCCTCTAGCATGGGCTATATTGTAACGCAAGTTTGGTGTAATAAGTAGTCCTCCTTTAAAATGAAATAGTATATCGGACATAACTTTTTCTCCCGAACCCGGATTGAGCTAACTCTTGCGGCATTGTAAAGAGAACTTGAAACCCTAACCAATATATTGAGATCAAAATTGGTGATTCATCTTCAAACAAGTTCGAAATGGTGATCTAAGTTTGGTATAGTTGGCCATTCCCCTCCACTAGGAAAAAAATGTAATTTCCCATTCTTTAGTATTTCTGACATAACTTTTTACTCCGGTCTCTGATTAAGATGATTCTTACTGCATTGTAAAGAATTCTTGAATCCCTAACCATTTTATTCACATCAAAAGTCATGAAAAATCCTCTAGCATGGGCTCTATTGTAACGCAAGTTTGGTGTAATAAGTAGTCCTCCTTTAAAATGAAATAGTATATCGGACATAACTTTTTCTCCCGAACCCGGATTGAGCTAACTCTTGCGGCATTGTAAAGAGAACTTGAAACCCTAACCAATATATTGAGATCAAAATTGGTGATTCATCTTCTAACAAGTTCGAAATGGTGATCTAAGTTTGGTATAGTTGGCCATTCCCCTCCACTAGGAAAAAAATGTAATTTCCCATTCTTTAGTATTTCTGACATAACTTTTTACTCCGGTCTCTGATTAAGATGATTCTTACTGCATTGTAAAGAATTCTTGAATCCCTAACCATTTTATTCACATCAAAAGTCATGAAAAATCCTCTAGCATGGGCTCTATTGTAACGCAAGTTTGGTGTAATAAGTAGTCCTCCTTTAAAATGAAATAGTATATCGGACATAACTTTTTCTCCCGAACCCGGATTGAGCTAACTCTTGCGGCTTTGTAAAGAGAACTTGAAACCCTAACCAATATATTGGGATCAAAATTGGTGATTCATCTTCTAACAAGTTCGAAATGGTGATCTAAGTTTGGTATAGTTGGCCATTCCCCTCCACTAGGAAAAAAAAGTAATTTCCCATTCTTTAGTATTTCTGACATAACTTTTTACTCCGGTCTCTGATTAAGATGATTCTTGATGCATTGTAAAGAATTCTTGAATCCCTAACCATTTTATTCACATCAAAAGTCATGAAAAATCCTCTAGCATGGGCTCTATTGTAACGCAAGTTTGGTGTAATAAGTAGTCCACCTTTAAAATGAAATAGTATATCGGACATAACTTTTTCTCCCGAACTCGGATTGAGCTAACTCTTGCGGCATTGTAAAGAGAACTTGAAACCATAACCAATATATTGAGATCAAAATTGGTGATTCATCTTCCAATAAGTTCGAAATGGTGATGGAAGTTTGGTATAGTTGGCCATTCCCCTCCACTAGGAAAAAAAAGTAATTTCCCATTCTTTAGTATTTCTGACATAACTTTTTACTCCGGTCTCTGATTAAGATGATTCTTGATGCATTGTAAAGAATTCTTGAATCACTAACCATTTTATTCACATCAAAAGTCTTGAAAAATCCTCTAGCATGGGCTCTATTGTAACGCAAGTTTGGTGTAATAAGTAGTCCTCCTTTAAAATGAAATAGTATATCGGACATAACTTTTTCTCCCGAACCTGGATTGAGCTAACTCTTGCGGCATTGTAAAGAGAACTTGAAACCATAACCAATATATTGAGATCAAAATTGGTGATTCATCTTCCAATAAGTTCGAAATGGTGATGGAAGTTTGGTATAGTTGGCCATTCCCCTCCACTAGGAAAAAAAAGTAATTTCCCATTCTTTAGTATTTCTGACATAACTTTTTACTCCGGTCTCTGAATAAGATGATTGTTGCGGCATTGTAAAGAATTCTTGAATCACTAACCATTTTATTCACATCAAAAGTCTTGAAAAATCCTCTAGCATGGGCTCTATTGTAACGCAAGTTTGGTGTAATAAGTAGTCCTCCTTTAAAATGAAATAGTATATCGGACATAACTTTTTCTCCCGAACCTGGATTGAGCTAACTCTTGCGGCATTGTAAAGAGAACTTGAAACCCTAACCAATATATTGAGATCAAAATTGGTGATTCATCTTCTAACAAGTTCGAAATGGTGATGGAAGTTTGGTATAGTTGGCCATCCCCCTCCACTAGGAAAAAAATGTAATTTCCCATTCTTTAGTATTTCTGACATAACTTTTTACTCCGGTCTCTGATTAAGATGATTCATGCTGCATTGTAAAGAATTCTTGAATCCCTAACCATTTTATTCACATCAAAAGTCATGAAAAATCCTCTAGCATGGGCCCTATTGTAACGCAAGTTCGGTGTAATAAGTAGTCCTCCTTTAAAATGAAATAGTATATCGGACATAACTTTTTCTCCCGAACTCGGATTGAGCTAACTCTTGCGGCATTGTAAAGAGAACTTGAAACCCTAACCAATATAGTGAGATCAAAATTGGTGATTCATCTTCTAACAAGTTCGAAATGGTGATCTAAGTTTGGTATAGTTGGCCATTCCCCTCCACTAGGAAAAAAAAGTAATTTCCCATTCTTTAGTATTTCTGACATAACTTTTTACTCCGGTCTCTGATTAAGATGATTCATGCTGCATTGTAAAGAATTCTTGAATCCCTAACCATTTTATTCACATCAAAAGTGATGACAAATCCTCTAGCATGGGCTCTATTGTAACGCAAGTTTGGTGTAATAAGTAGTCCTCCTTTAAAATGAAATAGTATATCGGACATAACTTTTTCTCCCGAACTCGGATTGAGCTAACTCTTGCGGCATTGTAAAGAGAACTTGAAACCCAAACCAATATATTGAGATCAAAATTGGTGATTCATCTTCTAACAAGTTCGAAATGGTGATCTAAGTTTTGTATAGTTGGCCATTCCCCTCCACTAGGAAAAAAATGTAATTTCCCATTCTTTAGTATTTCTGACATAACTTTTTACTCCGGTCTCTGATTAAGATGATTCTTACTGCATTGTAAAGAATTCTTGAATCCCTAACCATTTTATTCACATCAAAAGTCATGAAAAATCCTCTAGCATGGGCTCTATTGTAACGCAAGTTTGGTGTAATAAGTAGTCCTCCTTTAAAATGAAATAGTATATCGGACATAACTTTTTCTCCCGAACCTGGATTGAGCTAACTCTTGCGGCATTGTAAAGAGAACTTGAAACCCTAACCAATATATTGAGATCAAAATTGGTGATTCATCTTCTAACAAGTTCGAAATGGTGATGGAAGTTTGGTATAGTTGGCCATCCCCCTCCACTAGGAAAAAAATGTAATTTCCCATTCTTTAGTATTTCTGACATAACTTTTTACTCCGGTCTCTGATTAAGATGATTCATGCTGCATTGTAAAGAATTCTTGAATCCCTAACCATTTTATTCACATCAAAAGTCATGAAAAATCCTCTAGCATGGGCCCTATTGTAACGCAAGTTTGGTGTAATAAGTAGTCCTCCTTTAAAATGAAATAGTATATCGGACATAACTTTTTCTCCCGAACTCGGATTGAGCTAACTCTTGCGGCATTGTAAAGAGAACTTGAAACCCTAACCAATATATTGAGATCAAAATTGGTGATTCATCTTCTAACAAGTTCGAAATGGTGATCTAAGTTTGGTATAGTTGGCCATTCCCCTCCACTAGGAAAAAAAAGTAATTTCCCATTCTTTAGTATTTCTGACATAACTTTTTACTCCGGTCTCTGATTAAGATGATTCATGCTGCATTGTAAAGAATTCTTGAATCCCTAACCATTTTATTCACATCAAAAGTCATGACAAATCCTCTAGCATGGGCTCTATTGTAACGCAAGTTTGGTGTAATAAGTAGTCCTCCTTTAAAATGAAATAGTATATCGGACATAACTTTTTCTCCCGAACTCGGATTGAGCTAACTCTTGCGGCATTGTAAAGAGAACTTGAAACCCTAACCAATATATTGAGATCAAAATTGGTGATTCATCTTCTAACAAGTTCGAAATGGTGATCTAAGTTTTGTATAGTTGGCCATTCCCCTCCACTAGGAAAAAAATGTAATTTCCCATTCTTTAGTATTTCTGATATAACTTTTTACTCCGGTCTCTGATTAAGATGATTCTTACTGCATTGTAAAGAATTCTTGAATCCCTAACCATTTTATTCACATCAAAAGTCATGAAAAATCCTCTAGCATGGGCTCTATTGTAACGCAAGTTTGGTGTAATAAGTAGTCCACCTTTAAAATGAAATAGTATATCGGACATAACTTTTTCTCCGGAACCCGGATTGAGCTAACTCTTGCGGCATTGTAAAGAGAACTTGAAACCCTAACCAATATATTCGGATCAAAATTGGTGATTCATCTTCTAACAAGTTCGAAATGGTGATCTAAGTTTGGTATAGTTGGCCATTCCCCTCCACTAGGAAAAAAAAGTAATTTCCCATTCTTTAGTATTTCTGACATAACTTTTTACTCCGGTCTCTGATTAAGATGATTCTTGATGCATTGTAAAGAATTCTTGAATCCCTAACCATTTTATTCACATCAAAAGTCATGAAAAATCCTCTAGCATGGGCCCTATTGTAACGCAAGTTTGGTGTAATAAGTAGTCCTCCTTTAAAATGAAATAGTATATCGGACATAACTTTTTCTCCCGAACTCGGATTGAGCTAACTCTTGCGGCATTGTAAAGAGAACTTGAAACCCTAACCAATATATTGAGATCAAAATTGGTGATTCATCTTCCAACAAGTTCGAAATGGTGATGGAAGTTTGGTATAGTTGGCCATTCCCCTCCACTAGGAAAAAAATGTAATTTCCCATTCTTTAGTATTTCTGACATAACTTTTTACTCCGGTCTCTGATTAAGATGATTCATGATGCATTGTAAAGAATTCTTGAATCCCTAACCATTTTATTCACATCAAAAGTCATGAAAAATCCTCTAGCATGGGCTCTATTGTAACGCAAGTTTGGTGTAATAAGTAGTCCACCTTTAAAATGAAATAGTATATCGGACATAACTTTTTCTCCGGAACCCGGATTGAGCTAACTCTTGCGGCATTGTAAAGAGAACTTGAAACCCTAACCAATATATTCGGATCAAAATTGGTGATTCATCTTCTAACAAGTTCGAAATGGTGATCTAAGTTTGGTATAGTTGGCCATTCCCCTCCACTAGGAAAAAAAAGTAATTTCCCATTCTTTAGTATTTCTGACATAACTTTTTACTCCGGTCTCTGATTAAGATGATTCTTGATGCATTGTAAAGAATTCTTGAATCCCTAACCATTTTATTCACATCAAAAGTCATGAAAAATACTCTAGCATGGGCTCTATTGTAACGCAAGTTTGGTGTAATAAGTAGTCCTCCTTTAAAATGAAATAGTATATCGGACATAACTTTTTCTCCCGAACCCGGATTGAGCTAACTCTTGCGGCATTGTAAAGAGAACTTGAAACCCTAACCAATATATTGAGATCAAAATTGGTGATTCATCTTCTAACAAGTTCGAAATGGTGATGGAAGTTTGGTATAGTTGGCCATTCCCCTCCACTAGGAAAAAAATGTAATTTCCCATTCTTTAGTATTTCTGACATAACTTTTTACTCCGGTCTCTGATTAAGATGATTCATGCTGCATTGTAAAGAATTCTTGATTCCCTAACCATTTTATTCACATCAAAAGTCATGAAAAATCCTCTAGCATGGGCCCTATTGTAACGCAAGTTTGGTGTAATAAGTAGTCCTCCTTTAAAATGAAATAGTATATCGGACATAATTTTTTCTCCCGAACTCGGATTGAGCTAACTCTTGCGGCATTGTAAAGAGAACTTGAAACCCTAACCAATATATTGAGATCAAAATTGGTGATTCATCTTCCAACAAGTTCGAAATGGTGATGGAAGTTTGGTATAGTTGGCCATTCCCCTCCACTAGGAAAAAAATGTAATTTCCCATTTATTAGTATTTCTGACATAACTTTTTACTCCGGTCTCTGATTAAGATGATTCATGCTGCATTGAAAAGAATTCTTGAATCCCTAACCATTTTATTCACATCAAAAGTCATGAAAAATCCTCTAGCATGGGCTCTATTGTAACGCAAGTTTGGTGTAATAAGTAGTCCTCCTTTAAAATGAAATAGTATATCGGACATAACTTTTTCTCCCGAACTCGGATTGAGCTAACTCTTGCGGCATTGTAAACAGAACTTGAAACCCTAACCAATATATTGCGATCAAAATTGGTGATTCATCTTCTAACAAGTTCGAAATGGTGATCTAAGTTTGGTATAGTTGGCCATTCCCCTCCACTAGGAAAAAAAAGTAATTTCCCATTCTTTAGTATTTCTGACATAACTTTTTACTCCGGTCTCTGATTAAGATGATTCTTGATGCATTGTAAAGAATTCTTGAATCCCTAACCATTTTATTCACATCAAAAGTCATGAAAAATACTCTAGCATGGGCTCTATTGTAACGCAAGTTTGGTTTAATAAGTAGTCCTCCTTTAAAATGAAATAGTATATCGGACATAACTTTTTCTCCCGAACTCGGATTGAGCTAACTCTTGCGGCATTGTAAAGAGAACTTGAAACCCTAACCAATATATTGAGATCAAAATTGGTGATTCATCTTCTAACAAGTTCGAAATGGTGATGGAAGTTTGGTATAGTTGGCCATTCCCCTCCACTAGGAAAAAAATGTAATTTCCCATTTATTAGTATTTCTGACATAACTTTTTACTCCGGTCTCTGATTAAGATGATTCATGCTGCATTGAAAAGAATTCTTGAATCCCTAACCATTTTATTCACATCAAAAGTCATGAAAAATCCTCTAGCATGGGCTCTATTGTAACGCAAGTTTGGTGTAATAATTAGTCCTCCTTTAAAATGAAATAGTATATCGGACATAACTTTTTCTCCCGAACTCGGATTGAGCTAACTCTTGCGGCATTATAAAAAGAACTTGAAACCCTAACCAATATATTGAGATCAAAATTGGTGATTCATCTTCTAACAAGTTCGAAATGGTGATGGAAGTTTGGTATAGTTGGCCATTCCCCTCCACTAGGAAAAAAATGTAATTTCCCATTCTTTAGTATTTCTGACATAACTTTTTACTCCGGTCTCTGATTAAGATGATTCATGCTGCATTGTAAAGAATTCTTGAATCCCTAACCATTTTATTCACATCAAAAGTCATGAAAAATCCTCTAGCATGGGCTCTATTGTAACGCAAGTTTGGTGTAATAAGTAGTCCACCTTTAAAATGAAATAGTATATCGGACATAACTTTTTCTCCCGAACTCGGATTGAGCTAACTCTTGCGGCATTGTAAAGAGAACTTGAAACCATAACCAATATATTGAGATCAAAATTGGTGATTCATCTTCCAATAAGTTCGAAATGGTGATGGAAGTTTGGTATAGTTGGCCATTCCCTTCCACAAGGAAAAAAAAGTAATTTCCCATTCTTTAGTATTTCTGACATAACTTTTTACTCCGGTCTCTGATTAAGATGATTCTTGATGCATTGTAAAGAATTCTTGAATAACTAACCATTTTATTCACATCAAAAGTCTTGAAAAATCCTCTAGCATGGGCTCTATTGTAACGCAAGTTTGGTGTAATAAGTAGTCCTCCTTTAAAATGAAATAGTATATCGGACATAACTTTTTCTCCCGAACCCGGATTGAGCTAACTCTTGCGGCATTGTAAAGAGAACTTGAAACCCTAACCAATATATTGAGATCAAAATTGGTGATTCATCTTCTAACAAGTTCGAAATGGTGATGGAAGTTTGGTATAGTTGGCCATTCCCCTCCACTAGGAAAAAAATGTAATTTCCCATTCTTTAGTATTTCTGACATAACTTTTTACTCCGGTCTCTGATTAAGATGATTCATGCTGCATTGTAAAGAATTCTTGATTCCCTAACCATTTTATTCACATCAAAAGTCATGAAAAATCCTCTAGCATGGGCCCTATTGTAACGCAAGTTTGGTGTAATAAGTAGTCCTCCTTTAAAATGAAATAGTATATCGGACATAATTTTTTCTCCCGAACTCGGATTGAGCTAACTCTTGCGGCATTATAAAAAGAACTTGAAACCCTAACCAATATATTGAGATCAAAATTGGTGATTCATCTTCTAACAAGTTCGAAATGGTGATGGAAGTTTGGTATAGTTGGCCATTCCCCTCCACTAGGAAAAAAATGTAATTTCCCATTCTTTAGTATTTCTGACATAACTTTTTACTCCGGTCTCTGATTAAGATGATTCATGCTGCATTGTAAAGAATTCTTGAATCCCTAACCATTTTATTCACATCAAAAGTCATGAAAAATCCTCTAGCATGGGCTCTATTGTAACGCAAGTTTGGTGTAATAAGTAGTCCTCCTTTAAAATGAAATAGTATATCGGACATAACTTTTTCTCCCGAACTCGGATTGAGCTAACTCTTGCGGCATTGTAAAAAGAACTTGAAACCCTAACCAATATATTGAGATCAAAATTGGTGATTCATCTTCTAACAAGTTCGAAATGGTGATCTAAGTTTGGTATAGTTGGCCATTCCCCTCCACTAGGAAAAAAAAGTAATTTCCCATTCTTTAGTATTTCTGACATAACTTTTTACTCCGGTCTCTGATTAAGATGATTCTTGATGCATTGTAAAGAATTCTTGAATCCCTAACCATTTTATTCACATCAAAAGTCATGAAAAATACTCTAGCATGGGCTCTATTGTAACGCAAGTTTGGTGTAATAAGTTGTCCTCCTTTAAAATGAAATAGTATATCGGACATAACTTTTTCTCCCGAACTCGGATTGAGCTAACTCTTGCGGCATTGTAAAGAGAACTTGAAACCCTAACCAATATATTGAGATCAAAATTGGTGATTCAACTTCTAACAAGTTCGAAATGGTGATGGAAGTTTGGTATAGTTGGCCATTCCCCTCCACTAGGAAAAAAATGTAATTTCCCATTTATTAGTATTTCTGACATAACTTTTTACTCCGGTCTCTGATTAAGATGATTCATGCTGCATTGAAAAGAATTCTTGAATCCCTAACCATTTTATTCACATCAAAAGTCATGAAAAATCCTCTAGCATGGGCTCTATTGTAACGCAAGTTTGGTGTAATAAGTAGTCCTCCTTTAAAATGAAATAGTATATCGGACATAACTTTTTCTCCCGAACTCGGATTGAGCTAACTCTTGCGGCATTGTAAAAAGAACTTGAAACCCTAACCAATATATTGAGATCAAAATTGGTGATTCATCTTCTAACAAGTTCGAAATGGTGATGGAAGTTTGGTATAGTTGGCCATTCCCCTCCACTAGGAAAAAAATGTAATTTCCCATTCTTTAGTATTTCTGACATAACTTTTTACTCCGGTCTCTGATTAAGATGATTCATGCTGCATTGAAAAGAATTCTTGAATCCCTAACCATTTTATTCACATCAAAAGTCATGAAAAATCCTCTAGCATGGGCTCTATTGTAACGCAAGTTTGGTGTAATAAGTAGTCCTCCTTTAAAATGAAATAGTATATCGGACATAACTTTTTCTCCCGAACTCGGATTGAGCTAACTCTTGCGGCATTGTAAAGAGAACTTGAATCCCTAACCAATATATTGAGATCAAAATTGGTAATTCATCTTCCAACAAGTTCGAAATGGTGATGGAAGTTTGGTATAGTTGGCCATTCCCCTCCACTAGGAAAAAAAAGTAATTTCCCATTCTTTAGTATTTCTGACATAACTTTTTACTCCGGTCTCTGATTAAGATGATTCTTGATGCATTGTAAAGAATTCTTGAATCCCTAACCATTTTATTCACATCAAAAGTCATGAAAAATCCTCTAGCATGGGCTCTATTGTAACGCAAGTTTGGTGTAATAAGTAGTCCACCTTTAAAATGAAATAGTATATCGGACATAACTTTTTCTCCCGAACTCGGATTGAGCTAACTCTTGCGGCATTGTAAAGAGAACTTGAAACCATAACCAATATATTGAGATCAAAATTGGTGATTCATCTTCCAATAAGTTCGAAATGGTGATGGAAGTTTGGTATAGTTGGCCATTCCCCTCCACTAGGAAAAAAATGTAATTTCCCATTCTTTAGTATTTCTGACATAACTTTTTACTCCGGTCTCTGATTAAGATGATTCTTGATGCATTGTAAAGAATTCTTGAATAACTAACCATTTTATTCACATCAAAAGTCTTGAAAAATCCTCTAGCATGGGCTCTATTGTAACGCAAGTTTGGTGTAATAAGTAGTCCTCCTTTAAAATGAAATAGTATATCGGACATAACTTTTTCTCCCGAACCCGGATTGAGCTAACTCTTGCGGCATTGTAAAGAGAACTTGAAACCCTAACCAATATATTGAGATCAAAATTGGTGATTCATCTTCTAACAAGTTCGAAATGGTGATGGAAGTTTGGTATAGTTGGCCATTCCCCTCCACTAGGAAAAAAATGTAATTTCCCATTTATTAGTATTTCTGACATAACTTTTTACTCCGGTCTCTGATTAAGATGATTCATGCTGCATTGAAAAGAATTCTTGAATCCCTAACCATTTTATTCACATCAAAAGTCATGAAAAATCCTCTAGCATGGGCTCTATTGTAACGCAAGTTTGGTGTAATAATTAGTCCTCCTTTAAAATGAAATAGTATATCGGACATAACTTTTTCTCCCGAACTCGGATTGAGCTAACTCTTGCGGCATTATAAAAAGAACTTGAAACCCTAACCAATATATTGAGATCAAAATTGGTGATTCATCTTCTAACAAGTTCGAAATGGTGATGGAAGTTTGGTATAGTTGGCCATTCCCCTCCACTAGGAAAAAAATGTAATTTCCCATTCTTTAGTATTTCTGACATAACTTTTTACTCCGGTCTCTGATTAAGATGATTCATGCTGCATTGTAAAGAATTCTTGAATCCCTAACCATTTTATTCACATCAAAAGTCATGAAAAATCCTCTAGCATGGGCTCTATTGTAACGCAAGTTTGGTGTAATAAGTAGTCCACCTTTAAAATGAAATAGTATATCGGACATAACTTTTTCTCCCGAACTCGGATTGAGCTAACTCTTGCGGCATTGTAAAGAGAACTTGAAACCATAACCAATATATTGAGATCAAAATTGGTGATTCATCTTCCAATAAGTTCGAAATGGTGATGGAAGTTTGGTATAGTTGGCCATTCCCTTCCACAAGGAAAAAAAAGTAATTTCCCATTCTTTAGTATTTCTGACATAACTTTTTACTCCGGTCTCTGATTAAGATGATTCTTGATGCCTTGTAAAGAATTCTTGAATAACTAACCATTTTATTCACATCAAAAGTCTTGAAAAATCCTCTAGCATGGGCTCTATTGTAACGCAAGTTTGGTGTAATAAGTAGTCCTCCTTTAAAATGAAATAGTATATCGGACATAACTTTTTCTCCCGAACCCGGATTGAGCTAACTCTTGCGGCATTGTAAAGAGAACTTGAAACCCTAACCAATATATTGAGATCAAAATTGGTGATTCATCTTCTAACAAGTTCGAAATGGTGATGGAAGTTTGGTATAGTTGGCCATTCCCCTCCACTAGGAAAAAAATGTAATTTCCCATTCTTTAGTATTTCTGACATAACTTTTTACTCCGGTCTCTGATTAAGATGATTCATGCTGCATTGTAAAGAATTCTTGATTCCCTAACCATTTTATTCACATCAAAAGTCATGAAAAATCCTCTAGCATGGGCCCTATTGTAACGCAAGTTTGGTGTAATAAGTAGTCCTCCTTTAAAATGAAATAGTATATCGGACATAATTTTTTCTCCCGAACTCGGATTGAGCTAACTCTTGCGGCATTGTAAAGAGAACTTGAAACCCTAACCAATATATTGAGATCAAAATTGGTGATTCATCTTCCAACAAGTTCGAAATGGTGATGGAAGTTTGGTATAGTTGGCCATTCCCCTCCACTAGGAAAAAAATGTAATTTCCCATTTATTAGTATTTCTGACATAACTTTTTACTCCGGTCTCTGATTAAGATGATTCATGCTGCATTGAAAAGAATTCTTGAATCCCTAACCATTTTATTCACATCAAAAGTCATGAAAAATCCTCTAGCATGGGCTCTATTGTAACGCAAGTTTGGTGTAATAAGTAGTCCTCCTTTAAAATGAAATAGTATATCGGACATAACTTTTTCTCCCGAACTCGGATTGAGCTAACTCTTGCGGCATTGTAAAAAGAACTTGAAACCCTAACCAATATATTGAGATCAAAATTGGTGATTCATCTTCTAACAAGTTCGAAATGGTGATCTAAGTTTGGTATAGTTGGCCATTCCCCTCCACTAGGAAAAAAAAGTAATTTCCCATTCTTTAGTATTTCTGACATAACTTTTTACTCCGGTCTCTGATTAAGATGATTCTTGATGCATTGTAAAGAATTCTTGAATCCCTAACCATTTTATTCACATCAAAAGTCATGAAAAATACTCTAGCATGGGCTCTATTGTAACGCAAGTTTGGTGTAATAAGTAGTCCTCCTTTAAAATGAAATAGTATATCGGACATAACTTTTTCTCCCGAACTCGGATTGAGCTAACTCTTGCGGCATTGTAAAGAGAACTTGAAACCCTAACCAATATATTGAGATCAAAATTGGTGATTCAACTTCTAACAAGTTCGAAATGGTGATGGAAGTTTGGTATAGTTGGCCATTCCCCTCCACTAGGAAAAAAATGTAATTTCCCATTTATTAGTATTTCTGACATAACTTTTTACTCCGGTCTCTGATTAAGATGATTCATGCTGCATTGAAAAGAATTCTTGAATCCCTAACCATTTTATTCACATCAAAAGTCATGAAAAATCCTCTAGCATGGGCTCTATTGTAACGCAAGTTTGGTGTAATAAGTAGTCCTCCTTTAAAATGAAATAGTATATCGGACATAACTTTTTCTCCCGAACTCGGATTGAGCTAACTCTTGCGGCATTGTAAAAAGAACTTGAAACCCTAACCAATATATTGAGATCAAAATTGGTGATTCATCTTCTAACAAGTTCGAAATGGTGATGGAAGTTTGGTATAGTTGGCCATTCCCCTCCACTAGGAAAAAAATGTAATTTCCCATTCTTTAGTATTTCTGACATAACTTTTTACTCCGGTCTCTGATTAAGATGATTCATGCTGCATTGAAAAGAATTCTTGAATCCCTAACCATTTTATTCACATCAAAAGTCATGAAAAATCCTCTAGCATGGGCTCTATTGTAACGCAAGTTTGGTGTAATAAGTAGTCCTCCTTTAAAATGAAATAGTATATCGGACATAACTTTTTCTCCCGAACTCGGATTGAGCTAACTCTTGCGGCATTGTAAAGAGAACTTGAATCCCTAACCAATATATTGAGATCAAAATTGGTAATTCATCTTCCAACAAGTTCGAAATGGTGATGGAAGTTTGGTATAGTTGGCCATTCCCCTCCACTAGGAAAAAAAAGTAATTTCCCATTCTTTAGTATTTCTGACATAACTTTTTACTCCGGTCTCTGATTAAGATGATTCTTGATGCATTGTAAAGAATTCTTGAATCCCTAACCATTTTATTCACATCAAAAGTCATGAAAAATCCTCTAGCATGGGCTCTATTGTAACGCAAGTTTGGTGTAATAAGTAGTCCACCTTTAAAATGAAATAGTATATCGGACATAACTTTTTCTCCCGAACTCGGATTGAGCTAACTCTTGCGGCATTGTAAAGAGAACTTGAAACCATAACCAATATATTGAGATCAAAATTGGTGATTCATCTTCCAATAAGTTCGAAATGGTGATGGAAGTTTGGTATAGTTGGCCATTCCCCTCCACTAGGAAAAAAAAGTAATTTCCCATTCTTTAGTATTTCTGACATAACTTTTTACTCCGGTCTCTGATTAAGATGATTCTTGATGCATTGTAAAGAATTCTTGAATCACTAACCATTTTATTCACATCAAAAGTCTTGAAAAATCCTCTAGCATGGGCTCTATTGTAACGCAAGTTTGGTGTAATAAGTAGTCCTCCTTTAAAATGAAATAGTATATCGGACATAACTTTTTCTCCCGAACTCGGATTGAGCTAACTCTTGCGGCATTGTAAAGAGAACTTGAAACCCTAACCAATATATTGAGATCAAAATTGGTGATTCATCTTCTAACAAGTTCGAAATGGTGATGGAAGTTTGGTATAGTTGGCCATTCCCCTCCACTAGGAAAAAAAAGTAATTTCCCATTCTTTAGTATTTCTGACATAACTTTTTACTCCGGTCTCTGATTAAGATGATTCATGCTGCATTGAAAAGAATTCTTGAATCCCTAACCATTTTATTCACATCAAAAGTCATGAAAAATCCTCTAGCATGGGCTCTATTGTAACGCAAGTTTGGTGTAATAAGTAGTCCTCCTTTAAAATGAAATAGTATATCGGACATAACTTTTTCTCCCGAACTCGGATTGAGCTAACTCTTGCGGCATTGTAAAAAGAACTTGAAACCCTAACCAATATATTGAGATCAAAATTGGTGATTCATCTTCTAACAAGTTCGAAATGGTGATGGAAGTTTGGTATAGTTGGCCATTCCCCTCCACTAGGAAAAAAATGTAATTTCCCATTCTTTAGTATTTCTGATATAACTTTTTACTCCGGTCTCTGATTAAGATGATTCATGCTGCATTGAAAAGAATTCTTGAATCCCTAACCATTTTATTCACATCAAAAGTCATGAAAAATCCTCTAGCATGGGCTCTATTGTAACGCAAGTTTGGTGTAATAAGTAGTCCTCCTTTAAAATGAAATAGTATATCGGACATAACTTTTTCTCCCGAACTCGGATTGAGCTAACTCTTGCGGCATTGTAAAGAGAACTTGAAACCCTAACCAATATATTGAGATCAAAATTGGTGATTCATCTTCCAACAAGTTCGAAATGGTGATGGAAGTTTGGTATAGTTGGCCATTCCCCTCCACTAGGAAAAAAAAGTAATTTCCCATTCTTTAGTATTTCTGACATAACTTTTTACTCCGGTCTCTGATTAAGATGATTCTTGATGCGTTGTAAAGAATTCTTGAATCCCTAACCATTTTATTCACATCAAAAGTCATGAAAAATCCTCTAGCATGGGCTCTATTGTAACGCAAGTTTGGTGTAATAAGTAGTCCACCTTTAAAATGAAATAGTATATCGGACATAACTTTTTCTCCCGAACTCGGATTGAGCTAACTCTTGCGGCATTGTAAAGAGAACTTGAAACCATAACCAATATATTGAGATCAAAATTGGTGATTCATCTTCCAAGAAGTTCGAAATGGTGATGGAAGTTTGGTATAGTTGGCCATTCCCCTCCACTAGGAAAAAAATGTAATTTCCCATTCTTTAGTATTTCTGACATAACTTTTTACTCCGGTCTCTGATTAAGATGATTCATGCTGCATTGAAAAGAATTCTTGAATCCCTAACCATTTTATTCACATCAAAAGTCATGAAAAATCCTCTAGCATGGGCTCTATTGTAACGCAAGTTTGGTGTAATAAGTAGTCCTCCTTTAAAATGAAATAGTATATCGGACATAACTTTTTCTCCCGAACTCGGATTGAGCTAACTCTTGCGGCATTGTAAAGAGAACTTGAAACCCTAACCAATATATTGAGATCAAAATTGGTGATTCATCTTCCAACAAGTTCGAAATGGTGATGGAAGTTTGGTATAGTTGGCCATTCCCCTCCACTAGGAAAAAAAAGTAATTTCCCATTCTTTAGTATTTCTGACATAACTTTTTACTCCGGTCTCTGATTAAGATGATTCTTGATGCATTGTAAAGAATTCTTGAATCCCTAACCATTTTATTCACATCAAAAGTCATGAAAAATCCTCTAGCATGGGCTCTATTGTAACGCAAGTTTGGTGTAATAAGTAGTCCACCTTTAAAATGAAATAGTATATCGGACAAAACTTTTTCTCCCGAACTCGGATTGAGCTAACTCTTGCGGCATTGTAAAGAGAACTTGAAACCATAACCAATATATTGAGATCAAAATTGGTGATTCATCTTCCAATAAGTTCGAAATGGTGATGGAAGTTTGGTATAGTTGGCCATTCCCCTCCACTAGGAAAAAAAAGTAATTTCCCATTCTTTAGTATTTCTGACATAACTTTTTACTCCGGTCTCTGATTAAGATGATTCTTGATGCATTGTAAAGAATTCTTGAATCACTAACCATTTTATTCACATCAAAAGTCTTGAAAAATCCTCTAGCATGGGCTCTATTGTAACGCAAGTTTGGTGTAATAAGTAGTCCTCCTTTAAAATGAAATAGTATATCGGACATAACTTTTTCTCCCGAACTCGGATTGAGCTAACTCTTGCGGCATTGTAAAGAGAACTTGAAACCCTAACCAATATATTGAGATCAAAATTGGTGATTCATCTTCTAACAAGTTCGAAATGGTGATGGAAGTTTGGTATAGTTGGCCATTCCCCTCCACTAGGAAAAAAAAGTAATTTCCCATTCTTTAGTATTTCTGACATAACTTTTTACTCCGGTCTCTGATTAAGATGATTCATGCTGCATTGAAAAGAATTCTTGAATCCCTAACCATTTTATTCACATCAAAAGTCATGAAAAATCCTCTAGCATGGGCTCTATTGTAACGCAAGTTTGGTGTAATAAGTAGTCCTCCTTTAAAATGAAATAGTATATCGGACATAACTTTTTCTCCCGAACTCGGATTGAGCTAACTCTTGCGGCATTGTAAAAAGAACTTGAAACCCTAACCAATATATTGAGATCAAAATTGGTGATTCATCTTCTAACAAGTTCGAAATGGTGATGGAAGTTTGGTATAGTTGGCCATTCCCCTCCACTAGGAAAAAAATGTAATTTCCCATTCTTTAGTATTTCTGATATAACTTTTTACTCCGGTCTCTGATTAAGATGATTCATGCTGCATTGAAAAGAATTCTTGAATCCCTAACCATTTTATTCACATCAAAAGTCAGGAAAAATCCTCTAGCATGGGCTCTATTGTAACGCAAGTTTGGTGTAATAAGTAGTCCTCCTTTAAAATGAAATAGTATATCGGACATAACTTTTTCTCCCGAACTCGGATTGAGCTAACTCTTGCGGCATTGTAAAGAGAACTTGAAACCCTAACCAATATATTGAGATCAAAATTGGTGATTCATCTTCCAACAAGTTCGAAATGGTGATGGAAGTTTGGTATAGTTGGCCATTCCCCTCCACTAGGAAAAAAAAGTAATTTCCCATTCTTTAGTATTTCTGACATAACTTTTTACTCCGGTCTCTGATTAAGATGATTCTTGATGCGTTGTAAAGAATTCTTGAATCCCTAACCATTTTATTCACATCAAAAGTCATGAAAAATCCTCTAGCATGGGCTCTATTGTAACGCAAGTTTGGTGTAATAAGTAGTCCACCTTTAAAATGAAATAGTATATCGGACATAACTTTTTCTCCCGAACTCGGATTGAGCTAACTCTTGCGGCATTGTAAAGAGAACTTGAAACCATAACCAATATATTGAGATCAAAATTGGTGATTCATCTTCCAAGAAGTTCGAAATGGTGATGGAAGTTTGGTATAGTTGGCCATTCCCCTCCACTAGGAAAAAAATGTAATTTCCCATTCTTTAGTATTTCTGACATAACTTTTTACTCCGGTCTCTGATTAAGATGATTCATGCTGCATTGAAAAGAATTCTTGAATCCCTAACCATTTTATTCACATCAAAAGTCATGAAAAATCCTCTAGCATGGGCTCTATTGTAACGCAAGTTTGGTGTAATAAGTAGTCCTCCTTTAAAATGAAATAGTATATCGGACATAACTTTTTCTCCCGAACTCGGATTGAGCTAACTCTTGCGGCATTGTAAAGAGAACTTGAAACCCTAACCAATATATTGAGATCAAAATTGGTGATTCATCTTCCAACAAGTTCGAAATGGTGATGGAAGTTTGGTATAGTTGGCCATTCCCCTCCACTAGGAAAAAAAAGTAATTTCCCATTCTTTAGTATTTCTGACATAACTTTTTACTCCGGTCTCTGATTAAGATGATTCTTGATGCATTGTAAAGAATTCTTGAATCCCTAACCATTTTATTCACATCAAAAGTCATGAAAAATCCTCTAGCATGGGCTCTATTGTAACGCAAGTTTGGTGTAATAAGTAGTCCACCTTTAAAATGAAATAGTATATCGGACAAAACTTTTTCTCCCGAACTCGGATTGAGCTAACTCTTGCGGCATTGTAAAGAGAACTTGAAACCATAACCAATATATTGAGATCAAAATTGGTGATTCATCTTCCAATAAGTTCGAAATGGTGATGGAAGTTTGGTATAGTTGGCCATTCCCCTCCACTAGGAAAAAAAAGTAATTTCCCATTCTTTAGTATTTCTGACATAACTTTTTACTCCGGTCTCTGATTAAGATGATTCTTGATGCATTGTAAAGAATTCTTGAATCACTAACCATTTTATTCACATCAAAAGTCTTGAAAAATCCTCTAGCATGGGCTCTATTGTAACGCAAGTTTGGTGTAATAAGTAGTCCTCCTTTAAAATGAAATAGTATATCGGACATAACTTTTTCTCCCGAACTCGGATTGAGCTAACTCTTGCGGCATTGTAAAGAGAACTTGAAACCCTAACCAATATATTGAGATCAAAATTGGTGATTCATCTTCTAACAAGTTCGAAATGGTGATGGAAGTTTGGTATAGTTGGCCATTCCCCTCCACTAGGAAAAAAAAGTAATTTCCCATTCTTTAGTATTTCTGACATAACTTTTTACTCCGGTCTCTGATTAAGATGATTCATGCTGCATTGAAAAGAATTCTTGAATCCCTAACCATTTTATTCACATCAAAAGTCATGAAAAATCCTCTAGCATGGGCTCTATTGTAACGCAAGTTTGGTGTAATAAGTAGTCCTCCTTTAAAATGAAATAGTATATCGGACATAACTTTTTCTCCCGAACTCGGATTGAGCTAACTCTTGCGGCATTGTAAAAAGAACTTGAAACCCTAACCAATATATTGAGATCAAAATTGGTGATTCATCTTCTAACAAGTTCGAAATGGTGATGGAAGTTTGGTATAGTTGGCCATTCCCCTCCACTAGGAAAAAAATGTAATTTCCCATTCTTTAGTATTTCTGATATAACTTTTTACTCCGGTCTCTGATTAAGATGATTCATGCTGCATTGAAAAGAATTCTTGAATCCCTAACCATTTTATTCACATCAAAAGTCAGGAAAAATCCTCTAGCATGGGCTCTATTGTAACGCAAGTTTGGTGTAATAAGTAGTCCTCCTTTAAAATGAAATAGTATATCGGACATAACTTTTTCTCCCGAACTCGGATTGAGCTAACTCTTGCGGCATTGTAAAGAGAACTTGAAACCCTAACCAATATATTGAGATCAAAATTGGTGATTCATCTTCCAACAAGTTCGAAATGGTGATGGAAGTTTGGTATAGTTGGCCATTCCCCTCCACTAGGAAAAAAAAGTAATTTCCCATTCTTTAGTATTTCTGACATAACTTTTTACTCCGGTCTCTGATTAAGATGATTCTTGATGCGTTGTAAAGAATTCTTGAATCCCTAACCATTTTATTCACATCAAAAGTCATGAAAAATCCTCTAGCATGGGCTCTATTGTAACGCAAGTTTGGTGTAATAAGTAGTCCACCTTTAAAATGAAATAGTATATCGGACATAACTTTTTCTCCCGAACTCGGATTGAGCTAACTCTTGCGGCATTGTAAAGAGAACTTGAAACCATAACCAATATATTGAGATCAAAATTGGTGATTCATCTTCCAAGAAGTTCGAAATGGTGATGGAAGTTTGGTATAGTTGGCCATTCCCCTCCACTAGGAAAAAAATGTAATTTCCCATTCTTTAGTATTTCTGACATAACTTTTTACTCCGGTCTCTGATTAAGATGATTCATGCTGCATTGAAAAGAATTCTTGAATCCCTAACCATTTTATTCACATCAAAAGTCATGAAAAATCCTCTAGCATGGGCTCTATTGTAACGCAAGTTTGGTGTAATAAGTAGTCCTCCTTTAAAATGAAATAGTATATCGGACATAACTTTTTCTCCCGAACTCGGATTGAGCTAACTCTTGCGGCATTGTAAAGAGAACTTGAAACCCTAACCAATATATTGAGATCAAAATTGGTGATTCATCTTCCAACAAGTTCGAAATGGTGATGGAAGTTTGGTATAGTTGGCCATTCCCCTCCACTAGGAAAAAAAAGTAATTTCCCATTCTTTAGTATTTCTGACATAACTTTTTACTCCGGTCTCTGATTAAGATGATTCTTGATGCATTGTAAAGAATTCTTGAATCCCTAACCATTTTATTCACATCAAAAGTCATGAAAAATCCTCTAGCATGGGCTCTATTGTAACGCAAGTTTGGTGTAATAAGTAGTCCACCTTTAAAATGAAATAGTATATCGGACAAAACTTTTTCTCCCGAACTCGGATTGAGCTAACTCTTGCGGCATTGTAAAGAGAACTTGAAACCATAACCAATATATTGAGATCAAAATTGGTGATTCATCTTCCAATAAGTTCGAAATGGTGATGGAAGTTTGGTATAGTTGGCCATTCCCCTCCACTAGGAAAAAAAAGTAATTTCCCATTCTTTAGTATTTCTGACATAACTTTTTACTCCGGTCTCTGATTAAGATGATTCTTGATGCATTGTAAAGAATTCTTGAATCACTAACCATTTTATTCACATCAAAAGTCTTGAAAAATCCTCTAGCATGGGCTCTATTGTAACGCAAGTTTGGTGTAATAAGTAGTCCTCCTTTAAAATGAAATAGTATATCGGACATAACTTTTTCTCCCGAACTCGGATTGAGCTAACTCTTGCGGCATTGTAAAGAGAACTTGAAACCCTAACCAATATATTGAGATCAAAATTGGTGATTCATCTTCTAACAAGTTCGAAATGGTGATGGAAGTTTGGTATAGTTGGCCATTCCCCTCCACTAGGAAAAAAAAGTAATTTCCCATTCTTTAGTATTTCTGACATAACTTTTTACTCCGGTCTCTGATTAAGATGATTCATGCTGCATTGAAAAGAATTCTTGAATCCCTAACCATTTTATTCACATCAAAAGTCATGAAAAATCCTCTAGCATGGGCTCTATTGTAACGCAAGTTTGGTGTAATAAGTAGTCCTCCTTTAAAATGAAATAGTATATCGGACATAACTTTTTCTCCCGAACTCGGATTGAGCTAACTCTTGCGGCATTGTAAAAAGAACTTGAAACCCTAACCAATATATTGAGATCAAAATTGGTGATTCATCTTCTAACAAGTTCGAAATGGTGATGGAAGTTTGGTATAGTTGGCCATTCCCCTCCACTAGGAAAAAAATGTAATTTCCCATTCTTTAGTATTTCTGATATAACTTTTTACTCCGGTCTCTGATTAAGATGATTCATGCTGCATTGAAAAGAATTCTTGAATCCCTAACCATTTTATTCACATCAAAAGTCAGGAAAAATCCTCTAGCATGGGCTCTATTGTAACGCAAGTTTGGTGTAATAAGTAGTCCTCCTTTAAAATGAAATAGTATATCGGACATAACTTTTTCTCCCGAACTCGGATTGAGCTAACTCTTGCGGCATTGTAAAGAGAACTTGAAACCCTAACCAATATATTGAGATCAAAATTGGTGATTCATCTTCCAACAAGTTCGAAATGGTGATGGAAGTTTGGTATAGTTGGCCATTCCCCTCCACTAGGAAAAAAAAGTAATTTCCCATTCTTTAGTATTTCTGACATAACTTTTTACTCCGGTCTCTGATTAAGATGATTCTTGATGCATTGTAAAGAATTCTTGAATCCCTAACCATTTTATTCACATCAAAAGTCATGAAAAATCCTCTAGCATGGGCTCTATTGTAACGCAAGTTTGGTGTAATAAGTAGTCCACCTTTAAAATGAAATAGTATATCGGACATAACTTTTTCTCCCGAACTCGGATTGAGCTAACTCTTGCGGCATTGTAAAGAGAACTTGAAACCATAACCAATATATTGAGATCAAAATTGGTGATTCATCTTCCAAGAAGTTCGAAATGGTGATGGAAGTTTGGTATAGTTGGCCATTCCCCTCCACTAGGAAAAAAATGTAATTTCCCATTCTTTAGTATTTCTGACATAACTTTTTACTCCGGTCTCTGATTAAGATGATTCTTGATGCATTGTAAAGAATTCTTGAATCACTAACCATTTTATTCACATCAAAAGTCTTGAAAAATCCTCTAGCATGGGCTCTATTGTAACGCAAGTTTGGTGTAATAAGTAGTCCTCCTTTAAAATGAAATAGTATATCGGACATAACTTTTTCTCCCGAACCCGGATTGAGCTAACTCTTGCGGCATTGTAAAGAGAACTTGAAACCCTAACCAATATATTGAGATCAAAATTGGTGATTCATCTTCTAACAAGTTCGAAATGGTGATGGAAGTTTGGTATAGTTGGCCATTCCCCTCCACTAGGAAAAAAATGTAATTTCCCATTCTTTAGTATTTCTGACATAACTTTTTACTCCGGTCTCTGATTAAGATGATTCATGCTGCATTGTAAAGAATTCTTGATTCCCTAACCATTTTATTCACATCAAAAGTCATGAAAAATCCTCTAGCATGGGCCCTATTGTAACGCAAGTTTGGTGTAATAAGTAGTCCTCCTTTAAAATGAAATAGTATATCGGACATAATTTTTTCTCCCGAACTCGGATTGAGCTAACTCTTGCGGAATTGTAAAGAGAACTTGAAACCCTAACCAATATATTGAGATCAAAATTGGTGATTCATCTTCCAACAAGTTCGAAATGGTGATGGAAGTTTGGTATAGTTGGCCATTCCCCTCCACTAGGAAAAAAATGTAATTTCCCATTTATTAGTATTTCTGACATAACTTTTTACTCCGGTCTCTGATTAAGATGATTCATGCTGCATTGAAAAGAATTCTTGAATCCCTAACCATTTTATTCACATCAAAAGTCATGAAAAATCCTCTAGCATGGGCTCTATTGTAACGCAAGTTTGGTGTAATAAGTAGTCCTCCTTTAAAATGAAATAGTATATCGGACATAACTTTTTCTCCCGAACTCGGATTGAGCTAACTCTTGCGGCATTGTAAAAAGAACTTGAAACCCTAACCAATATATTGAGATCAAAATTGGTGATTCATCTTCTAACAAGTTCGAAATGGTGATCTAAGTTTGGTATAGTTGGCCATTCCCCTCCACTAGGAAAAAAAAGTAATTTCCCATTCTTTAGTATTTCTGACATAACTTTTTACTCCGGTCTCTGATTAAGATGATTCTTGATGCATTGTAAAGAATTCTTGAATCCCTAACCATTTTATTCACATCAAAAGTCATGAAAAATACTCTAGCATGGGCTCTATTGTAACGCAAGTTTGGTGTAATAAGTAGTCCTCCTTTAAAATGAAATAGTATATCGGACATAACTTTTTCTCCCGAACTCAAATTGAGCTAACTCTTGCGGCATTGTAAAGAGAACTTGAAACCCTAACCAATATATTGAGATCAAAATTGGTGATTCATCTTCTAACAAGTTCGAAATGGTGATGGAAGTTTGGTATAGTTGGCCATTCCCCTCCACTAGGAAAAAAATGTAATTTCCCATTTATTAGTATTTCTGACATAACTTTTTACTCCGGTCTCTGATTAAGATGATTCATGCTGCATTGAAAAGAATTCTTGAATCCCTAACCATTTTATTCACATCAAAAGTCATGAAAAATCCTCTAGCATGGGCTCTATTGTAACGCAAGTTTGGTGTAATAAGTAGTCCTCCTTTAAAATGAAATAGTATATCGGACATAACTTTTTCTCCCGAACTCGGATTGAGCTAACTCTTGCGGCATTGTAAAAAGAACTTGAAACCCTAACCAATATATTGAGATCAAAATTGGTGATTCATCTTCTAACAAGTTCGAAATGGTGATGGAAGTTTGGTATAGTTGGCCATTCCCCTCCACTAGGAAAAAAATGTAATTTCCCATTCTTTAGTATTTCTGACATAACTTTTTACTCCGGTCTCTGATTAAGATGATTCATGCTGCATTGTAAAGAATTCTTGAATCCCTAACCATTTTATTCACATCAAAAGTCATGAAAAATCCTCTAGCATGGGCTCTATTGTAACGCAAGTTTGGTGTAATAAGTAGTCCACCTTTAAAATGAAATAGTATATCGGACATAACTTTTTCTCCCGAACTCGGATTGAGCTAACTCTTGCGGCATTGTAAAGAGAACTTGAAACCATAACCAATATATTGAGATCAAAATTGGTGATTCATCTTCCAATAAGTTCGAAATGGTGATGGAAGTTTGGTATAGTTGGCCATTCCCCTCCACTAGGAAAAAAAAGTAATTTCCCATTCTTTAGTATTTCTGACATAACTTTTTACTCCGGTCTCTGATTAAGATGATTCTTGATGCATTGTAAAGAATTCTTGAATCACTAACCATTTTATTCACATCAAAAGTCTTGAAAAATCCTCTAGCATGGGCTCTATTGTAACGCAAGTTTGGTGTAATAAGTAGTCCTCCTTTAAAATGAAATAGTATATCGGACATAACTTTTTCTCCCGAACCCGGATTGAGCTAACTCTTGCGGCATTGTAAAGAGAACTTGAAACCCTAACCAATATATTGAGATCAAAATTGGTGATTCATCTTCTAACAAGTTCGAAATGGTGATGGAAGTTTGGTATAGTTGGCCATTCCCCTCCACTAGGAAAAAAATGTAATTTCCCATTCTTTAGTATTTCTGACATAACTTTTTACTCCGGTCTCTGATTAAGATGATTCATGCTGCATTGTAAAGAATTCTTGATTCCCTAACCATTTTATTCACATCAAAAGTCATGAAAAATCCTCTAGCATGGGCCCTATTGTAACGCAAGTTTGGTGTAATAAGTAGTCCTCCTTTAAAATGAAATAGTATATCGGACATAATTTTTTCTCCCGAACTCGGATTGAGCTAACTCTTGCGGCATTGTAAAGAGAACTTGAAACCCTAACCAATATATTGAGATCAAAATTGGTGATTCATCTTCCAACAAGTTCGAAATGGTGATGGAAGTTTGGTATAGTTGGCCATTCCCCTCCACTAGGAAAAAAATGTAATTTCCCATTCTTTAGTATTTCTGACATAACTTTTTACTCCGGTCTCTGATTAAGATGATTCATGCTGCATTGTAAAGAATTCTTGATTCCCTAACCATTTTATTCACATCAAAAGTCATGAAAAATCCTCTAGCATGGGCCCTATTGTAACGCAAGTTTGGTGTAATAAGTAGTCCTCCTTTAAAATGAAATAGTATATCGGACATAATTTTTTCTCCCGAACTCGGATTGAGCTAACTCTTGCGGCATTGTAAAGAGAACTTGAAACCCTAACCAATATATTGAGATCAAAATTGGTGATTCATCTTCTAACAAGTTCGAAATGGTGATGGAAGTTTGGTATAGTTGGCCATTCCCCTCCACTAGGAAAAAAATGTAATTTCCCATTCTTTAGTATTTCTGACATAACTTTTTACTCCGGTCTCTGATTAAGATGATTCATGCTGCATTGTAAAGAATTCTTGATTCCCTAACCATTTTATTCACATCAAAAGTCATGAAAAATCCTCTAGCATGGGCCCTATTGTAACGCAAGTTTGGTGTAATAAGTAGTCCTCCTTTAAAATGAAATAGTATATCGGACATAATTTTTTCTCCCGAACTCGGATTGAGCTAACTCTTGCGGCATTGTAAAGAGAACTTGAAACCCTAACCAATATATTGAGATCAAAATTGGTGATTCATCTTCCAACAAGTTCGAAATGGTGATGGAAGTTTGGTATAGTTGGCCATTCCCCTCCACTAGGAAAAAAATGTAATTTCCCATTTATTAGTATTTCTGACATAACTTTTTACTCCGGTCTCTGATTAAGATGATTCATGCTGCATTGAAAAGAATTCTTGAATCCCTAACCATTTTATTCACATCAAAAGTCATGAAAAATCCTCTAGCATGGGCTCTATTGTAACGCAAGTTTGGTGTAATAAGTAGTCCTCCTTTAAAATGAAATAGTATATCGGACATAACTTTTTCTCCCGAACTCGGATTGAGCTAACTCTTGCGGCATTGTAAAAAGAACTTGAAACCCTAACCAATATATTGAGATCAAAATTGGTGATTCATCTTCTAACAAGTTCGAAATGGTGATGGAAGTTTGGTATAGTTGGCCATTCCCCTCCACTAGGAAAAAAATGTAATTTCCCATTCTTTAGTATTTCTGATATAACTTTTTACTCCGGTCTCTGATTAAGATGATTCATGCTGCATTGAAAAGAATTCTTGAATCCCTAACCATTTTATTCACATCAAAAGTCAGGAAAAATCCTCTAGCATGGGCTCTATTGTAACGCAAGTTTGGTGTAATAAGTAGTCCTCCTTTAAAATGAAATAGTATATCGGACATAACTTTTTCTCCCGAACTCGGATTGAGCTAACTCTTGCGGCATTGTAAAGAGAACTTGAAACCCTAACCAATATATTGAGATCAAAATTGGTGATTCATCTTCCAACAAGTTCGAAATGGTGATGGAAGTTTGGTATAGTTGGCCATTCCCCTCCACTAGGAAAAAAAAGTAATTTCCCATTCTTTAGTATTTCTGACATAACTTTTTACTCCGGTCTCTGATTAAGATGATTCTTGATGCATTGTAAAGAATTCTTGAATCCCTAACCATTTTATTCACATCAAAAGTCATGAAAAATCCTCTAGCATGGGCTCTATTGTAACGCAAGTTTGGTGTAATAAGTAGTCCACCTTTAAAATGAAATAGTATATCGGACATAACTTTTTCTCCCGAACTCGGATTGAGCTAACTCTTGCGGCATTGTAAAGAGAACTTGAAACCATAACCAATATATTGAGATCAAAATTGGTGATTCATCTTCCAAGAAGTTCGAAATGGTGATGGAAGTTTGGTATAGTTGGCCATTCCCCTCCACTAGGAAAAAAATGTAATTTCCCATTCTTTAGTATTTCTGACATAACTTTTTACTCCGGTCTCTGATTAAGATGATTCTTGATGCATTGTAAAGAATTCTTGAATCACTAACCATTTTATTCACATCAAAAGTCTTGAAAAATCCTCTAGCATGGGCTCTATTGTAACGCAAGTTTGGTGTAATAAGTAGTCCTCCTTTAAAATGAAATAGTATATCGGACATAACTTTTTCTCCCGAACCCGGATTGAGCTAACTCTTGCGGCATTGTAAAGAGAACTTGAAACCCTAACCAATATATTGAGATCAAAATTGGTGATTCATCTTCTAACAAGTTCGAAATGGTGATGGAAGTTTGGTATAGTTGGCCATTCCCCTCCACTAGGAAAAAAATGTAATTTCCCATTCTTTAGTATTTCTGACATAACTTTTTACTCCGGTCTCTGATTAAGATGATTCATGCTGCATTGTAAAGAATTCTTGATTCCCTAACCATTTTATTCACATCAAAAGTCATGAAAAATCCTCTAGCATGGGCCCTATTGTAACGCAAGTTTGGTGTAATAAGTAGTCCTCCTTTAAAATGAAATAGTATATCGGACATAATTTTTTCTCCCGAACTCGGATTGAGCTAACTCTTGCGGAATTGTAAAGAGAACTTGAAACCCTAACCAATATATTGAGATCAAAATTGGTGATTCATCTTCCAACAAGTTCGAAATGGTGATGGAAGTTTGGTATAGTTGGCCATTCCCCTCCACTAGGAAAAAAATGTAATTTCCCATTTATTAGTATTTCTGACATAACTTTTTACTCCGGTCTCTGATTAAGATGATTCATGCTGCATTGAAAAGAATTCTTGAATCCCTAACCATTTTATTCACATCAAAAGTCATGAAAAATCCTCTAGCATGGGCTCTATTGTAACGCAAGTTTGGTGTAATAAGTAGTCCTCCTTTAAAATGAAATAGTATATCGGACATAACTTTTTCTCCCGAACTCGGATTGAGCTAACTCTTGCGGCATTGTAAAAAGAACTTGAAACCCTAACCAATATATTGAGATCAAAATTGGTGATTCATCTTCTAACAAGTTCGAAATGGTGATCTAAGTTTGGTATAGTTGGCCATTCCCCTCCACTAGGAAAAAAAAGTAATTTCCCATTCTTTAGTATTTCTGACATAACTTTTTACTCCGGTCTCTGATTAAGATGATTCTTGATGCATTGTAAAGAATTCTTGAATCCCTAACCATTTTATTCACATCAAAAGTCATGAAAAATACTCTAGCATGGGCTCTATTGTAACGCAAGTTTGGTGTAATAAGTAGTCCTCCTTTAAAATGAAATAGTATATCGGACATAACTTTTTCTCCCGAACTCAAATTGAGCTAACTCTTGCGGCATTGTAAAGAGAACTTGAAACCCTAACCAATATATTGAGATCAAAATTGGTGATTCATCTTCTAACAAGTTCGAAATGGTGATGGAAGTTTGGTATAGTTGGCCATTCCCCTCCACTAGGAAAAAAATGTAATTTCCCATTTATTAGTATTTCTGACATAACTTTTTACTCCGGTCTCTGATTAAGATGATTCATGCTGCATTGAAAAGAATTCTTGAATCCCTAACCATTTTATTCACATCAAAAGTCATGAAAAATCCTCTAGCATGGGCTCTATTGTAACGCAAGTTTGGTGTAATAAGTAGTCCTCCTTTAAAATGAAATAGTATATCGGACATAACTTTTTCTCCCGAACTCGGATTGAGCTAACTCTTGCGGCATTGTAAAAAGAACTTGAAACCCTAACCAATATATTGAGATCAAAATTGGTGATTCATCTTCTAACAAGTTCGAAATGGTGATGGAAGTTTGGTATAGTTGGCCATTCCCCTCCACTAGGAAAAAAATGTAATTTCCCATTCTTTAGTATTTCTGACATAACTTTTTACTCCGGTCTCTGATTAAGATGATTCATGCTGCATTGTAAAGAATTCTTGAATCCCTAACCATTTTATTCACATCAAAAGTCATGAAAAATCCTCTAGCATGGGCTCTATTGTAACGCAAGTTTGGTGTAATAAGTAGTCCACCTTTAAAATGAAATAGTATATCGGACATAACTTTTTCTCCCGAACTCGGATTGAGCTAACTCTTGCGGCATTGTAAAGAGAACTTGAAACCATAACCAATATATTGAGATCAAAATTGGTGATTCATCTTCCAATAAGTTCGAAATGGTGATGGAAGTTTGGTATAGTTGGCCATTCCCCTCCACTAGGAAAAAAAAGTAATTTCCCATTCTTTAGTATTTCTGACATAACTTTTTACTCCGGTCTCTGATTAAGATGATTCTTGATGCATTGTAAAGAATTCTTGAATCACTAACCATTTTATTCACATCAAAAGTCTTGAAAAATCCTCTAGCATGGGCTCTATTGTAACGCAAGTTTGGTGTAATAAGTAGTCCTCCTTTAAAATGAAATAGTATATCGGACATAACTTTTTCTCCCGAACCCGGATTGAGCTAACTCTTGCGGCATTGTAAAGAGAACTTGAAACCCTAACCAATATATTGAGATCAAAATTGGTGATTCATCTTCTAACAAGTTCGAAATGGTGATGGAAGTTTGGTATAGTTGGCCATTCCCCTCCACTAGGAAAAAAATGTAATTTCCCATTCTTTAGTATTTCTGACATAACTTTTTACTCCGGTCTCTGATTAAGATGATTCATGCTGCATTGTAAAGAATTCTTGATTCCCTAACCATTTTATTCACATCAAAAGTCATGAAAAATCCTCTAGCATGGGCCCTATTGTAACGCAAGTTTGGTGTAATAAGTAGTCCTCCTTTAAAATGAAATAGTATATCGGACATAATTTTTTCTCCCGAACTCGGATTGAGCTAACTCTTGCGGCATTGTAAAGAGAACTTGAAACCCTAACCAATATATTGAGATCAAAATTGGTGATTCATCTTCCAACAAGTTCGAAATGGTGATGGAAGTTTGGTATAGTTGGCCATTCCCCTCCACTAGGAAAAAAATGTAATTTCCCATTTATTAGTATTTCTGACATAACTTTTTACTCCGGTCTCTGATTAAGATGATTCATGCTGCATTGAAAAGAATTCTTGAATCCCTAACCATTTTATTCACATCAAAAGTCATGAAAAATCCTCTAGCATGGGCTCTATTGTAACGCAAGTTTGGTGTAATAAGTAGTCCTCCTTTAAAATGAAATAGTATATCGGACATAACTTTTTCTCCCGAACTCGGATTGAGCTAACTCTTGCGGCATTGTAAAAAGAACTTGAAACCCTAACCAATATATTGAGATCAAAATTGGTGATTCATCTTCTAACAAGTTCGAAATGGTGATCTAAGTTTGGTATAGTTGGCCATTCCCCTCCACTAGGAAAAAAAGTAATTTCCCATTCTTTAGTATTTCTGACATAACTTTTTACTCCGGTCTCTGATTAAGATGATTCTTGATGCATTGTAAAGAATTCTTGAATCCCTAACCATTTTATTCACATCAAAAGTCATGAAAAATACTCTAGCATGGGCTCTATTGTAACGCAAGTTTGGTGTAATAAGTAGTCCTCCTTTAAAATGAAATAGTATATCGGACATAACTATTTCTCCCGAACTCGGATTGAGCTAACTCTTGCGGCATTGTAAAGAGAACTTGAAACCCTAACCAATATATTGAGATCAAAATTGGTGATTCATCTTCTAACAAGTTCGAAATGGTGATGGAAGTTTGGTATAGTTGGCCATTCCCCTCCACTAGGAAAAAAATGTAATTTCCCATTCTTTAGTATTTCTGACATAACTTTTTACTCCGGTCTCTGATTAAGATGATTCTTGATGCATTGTAAAGAATTCTTGAATCACTAACCATTTTATTCACATCAAAAGTCTTGAAAAATCCTCTAGCATGGGCTCTATTGTAACGCAAGTTTGGTGTAATAAGTAGTCCTCCTTTAAAATGAAATAGTATATCGGACATAACTTTTTCTCCCGAACCCGGATTGAGCTAACTCTTGCGGCATTGTAAAAAGAACTTGAAACCCTAACCAATATATTGAGATCAAAATTGGTGATTCATCTTCTAACAAGTTCGAAATGGTGATCTAAGTTTGGTATAGTTGGCCATTCCCCTCCACTAGGAAAAAAATGTAATTTCCCATTCTTTAGTATTTCTGATATAACTTTTTACTCCGGTCTCTGATTAAGATGATTCATGCTGCATTGAAAAGAATTCTTGAATCCCTAACCATTTTATTCACATCAAAAGTCATGAAAAATCCTCTAGCATGGGCTCTATTGTAACGCAAGTTTGGTGTAATAAGTAGTCCTCCTTTAAAATGAAATAGTATATCGGACATAACTTTTTCTCCCGAACTCGGATTGAGCTAACTCTTGCGGCATTGTAAAGAGAACTTGAAACCCTAACCAATATATTGAGATCAAAATTGGTGATTCATCTTCCAACAAGTTCGAAATGGTGATGGAAGTTTGGTATAGTTGGCCATTCCCCTCCACTAGGAAAAAAAAGTAATTTCCCATTCTTTAGTATTTCTGACATAACTTTTTACTCCGGTCTCTGATTAAGATGATTCTTGATGCATTGTAAAGAATTCTTGAATCCCTAACCATTTTATTCACATCAAAAGTCATGAAAAATCCTCTAGCATGGGCTCTATTGTAACGCAAGTTTGGTGTAATAAGTAGTCCACCTTTAAAATGAAATAGTATATCGGACAAAACTTTTTCTCCCGAACTCGGATTGAGCTAACTCTTGCGGCATTGTAAAGAGAACTTGAAACCATAACCAATATATTGAGATCAAAATTGGTGATTCATCTTCCAATAAGTTCGAAATGGTGATGGAAGTTTGGTATAGTTGGCCATTCCCCTCCACTAGGAAAAAAAAGTAATTTCCCATTCTTTAGTATTTCTGACATAACTTTTTACTCCGGTCTCTGATTAAGATGATTCATGCTGCATTGTAAAGAATTCTTGAATCCCTAACCATTTTATTCACATCAAAAGTCATGAAAAATCCTCTAGCATGGGCTCTATTGTAACGCAAGTTTGGTGTAATAAGTAGTCCACCTTTAAAATGAAATAGTATATCGGACATAACTTTTTCTCCCGAACTCGGATTGAGCTAACTCTTGCGGCATTGTAAAGAGAACTTGAAACCATAACCAATATATTGAGATCAAAATTGGTGATTCATCTTCCAATAAGTTCGAAATGGTGATGGAAGTTTGGTATAGTTGGCCATTCCCCTCCACTAGGAAAAAAAAGTAATTTCTCATTCTTTAGTATTTCTGACATAACTTTTTACTCCGGTCTCTGATTAAGATGATTCTTGATGCATTGTAAAGAATTCTTGAATCACTAACCATTTTATTCACATCAAAAGTCTTGAAAAATCCTCTAGCATGGGCTCTATTGTAACGCAAGTTTGGTGTAATAAGTAGTCCTCCTTTAAAATGAAATAGTATATCGGACATAACTTTTTCTCCCGAACCCGGATTGAGCTAACTCTTGCGGCATTGTAAAGAGAACTTGAAACCCTAACCAATATATTGAGATCAAAATTGGTGATTCATCTTCTAACAAGTTCGAAATGGTGATGGAAGTTTGGTATAGTTGGCCATTCCCCTCCACTAGGAAAAAAATGTAATTTCCCATTCTTTAGTATTTCTGACATAACTTTTTACTCCGGTCTCTGATTAAGATGATTCATGCTGCATTGTAAAGAATTCTTGATTCCCTAACCATTTTATTCACATCAAAAGTCATGAAAAATCCTCTAGCATGGGCCCTATTGTAACGCAAGTTTGGTGTAATAAGTAGTCCTCCTTTAAAATGAAATAGTATATCGGACATAATTTTTTCTCCCGAACTCGGATTGAGCTAACTCTTGCGGCATTGTAAAGAGAACTTGAAACCCTAACCAATATATTGAGATCAAAATTGGTGATTCATCTTCCAACAAGTTCGAAATGGTGATGGAAGTTTGGTATAGTTGGCCATTCCCCTCCACTAGGAAAAAAATGTAATTTCCCATTTATTAGTATTTCTGACATAACTTTTTACTCCGGTCTCTGATTAAGATGATTCATGCTGCATTGAAAAGAATTCTTGAATCCCTAACCATTTTATTCACATCAAAAGTCATGAAAAATCCTCTAGCATGGGCTCTATTGTAACGCAAGTTTGGTGTAATAAGTAGTCCTCCTTTAAAATGAAATAGTATATCGGACATAACTTTTTCACCCGAACTCGGATTGAGCTAACTCTTGCGGCATTGTAAAAAGAACTTGAAACCCTAACCAATATATTGAGATCAAAATTGGTGATTCATCTTCTAACAAGTTCGAAATGGTGATCTAAGTTTGGTATAGTTGGCCATTCCCCTCCACTAGGAAAAAAAGTAATTTCCCATTCTTTAGTATTTCTGACATAACTTTTTACTCCGGTCTCTGATTAAGATGATTCTTGATGCATTGTAAAGAATTCTTGAATCCCTAACCATTTTATTCACATCAAAAGTCATGAAAAATACTCTAGCATGGGCTCTATTGTAACGCAAGTTTGGTGTAATAAGTAGTCCTCCTTTAAAATGAAATAGTATATCGGACATAACTTTTTCTCCCGAACTCGGATTGAGCTAACTCTTGCGGCATTGTAAAGAGAACTTGAAACCCTAACCAATATATTGAGATCAAAATTGGTGATTCATCTTCTAACAAGTTCGAAATGGTGATGGAAGTTTGGTATAGTTGGCCATTCCCCTCCACTAGGAAAAAAATGTAATTTCCCATTCTTTAGTATTTCTGACATAACTTTTTACTCCGGTCTCTGATTAAGATGATTCTTGATGCATTGTAAAGAATTCTTGAATCACTAACCATTTTATTCACATCAAAAGTCTTGAAAAATCCTCTAGCATGGGCTCTATTGTAACGCAAGTTTGGTGTAATAAGTAGTCCTCCTTTAAAATGAAATAGTATATCGGACATAACTTTTTCTCCCGAACCCGGATTGAGCTAACTCTTGCGGCATTGTAAAGAGAACTTGAAACCCTAACCAATATATTGAGATCAAAATTGGTGATTCATCTTCTAACAAGTTCGAAATGGTGATCTAAGTTTGGTATAGTTGGCCATTCCCCTCCACTAGGAAAAAAATGTAATTTCCCATTCTTTAGTATTTCTGATATAACTTTTTACTCCGGTCTCTGATTAAGATGATTCATGCTGCATTGAAAAGAATTCTTGAATCCCTAACCATTTTATTCACATCAAAAGTCATGAAAAATCCTCTAGCATGGGCTCTATTGTAACGCAAGTTTGGTGTAATAAGTAGTCCTCCTTTAAAATGAAATAGTATATCGGACATAACTTTTTCTCCCGAACTCGGATTGAGCTAACTCTTGCGGCATTGTAAAGAGAACTTGAAACCCTAACCAATATATTGAGATCAAAATTGGTGATTCATCTTCCAACAAGTTCGAAATGGTGATGGAAGTTTGGTATAGTTGGCCATTCCCCTCCACTAGGAAAAAAAAGTAATTTCCCATTCTTTAGTATTTCTGACATAACTTTTTACTCCGGTCTCTGATTAAGATGATTCTTGATGCATTGTAAAGAATTCTTGAATCCCTAACCATTTTATTCACATCAAAAGTCATGAAAAATCCTCTAGCATGGGCTCTATTGTAACGCAAGTTTGGTGTAATAAGTAGTCCACCTTTAAAATGAAATAGTATATCGGACAAAACTTTTTCTCCCGAACTCGGATTGAGCTAACTCTTGCGGCATTGTAAAGAGAACTTGAAACCATAACCAATATATTGAGATCAAAATTGGTGATTCATCTTCCAATAAGTTCGAAATGGTGATGGAAGTTTGGTATAGTTGGCCATTCCCCTCCACTAGGAAAAAAAAGTAATTTCCCATTCTTTAGTATTTCTGACATAACTTTTTACTCCGGTCTCTGATTAAGATGATTCTTGATGCATTGTAAAGAATTCTTGAATCACTAACCATTTTATTCACATCAAAAGTCTTGAAAAATCCTCTAGCATGGGCTCTATTGTAACGCAAGTTTGGTGTAATAAGTAGTCCTCCTTTAAAATGAAATAGTATATCGGACATAACTTTTTCTCCCGAACCCGGATTGAGCTAACTCTTGCGGCATTGTAAAGAGAACTTGAAACCCTAACCAATATATTGAGATCAAAATTGGTGATTCATCTTCTAACAAGTTCGAAATGGTGATCTAAGTTTGGTATAGTTGGCCATTCCCCTCCACTAGGAAAAAAATGTAATTTCCCATTCTTTAGTATTTCTGATATAACTTTTTACTCCGGTCTCTGATTAAGATGATTCATGCTGCATTGAAAAGAATTCTTGAATCCCTAACCATTTTATTCACATCAAAAGTCATGAAAAATCCTCTAGCATGGGCTCTATTGTAACGCAAGTTTGGTGTAATAAGTAGTCCTCCTTTAAAATGAAATAGTATATCGGACATAACTTTTTCTCCCGAACTCGGATTGAGCTAACTCTTGCGGCATTGTAAAGAGAACTTGAAACCCTAACCAATATATTGAGATCAAAATTGGTGATTCATCTTCCAACAAGTTCGAAATGGTGATGGAAGTTTGGTATAGTTGGCCATTCCCCTCCACTAGGAAAAAAAAGTAATTTCCCATTCTTTAGTATTTCTGACATAACTTTTTACTCCGGTCTCTGATTAAGATGATTCTTGATGCATTGTAAAGAATTCTTGAATCCCTAACCATTTTATTCACATCAAAAGTCATGAAAAATCCTCTAGCATGGGCTCTATTGTAACGCAAGTTTGGTGTAATAAGTAGTCCACCTTTAAAATGAAATAGTATATCGGACAAAACTTTTTCTCCCGAACTCGGATTGAGCTAACTCTTGCGGCATTGTAAAGAGAACTTGAAACCATAACCAATATATTGAGATCAAAATTGGTGATTCATCTTCCAATAAGTTCGAAATGGTGATGGAAGTTTGGTATAGTTGGCCATTCCCCTCCACTAGGAAAAAAAAGTAATTTCCCATTCTTTAGTATTTCTGACATAACTTTTTACTCCGGTCTCTGATTAAGATGATTCTTGATGCATTGTAAAGAATTCTTGAATCCCTAACCATTTTATTCACATCAAAAGTCATGAAAAATCCTCTAGCATGGGCTCTATTGTAACGCAAGTTTGGTGTAATAAGTAGTCCACCTTTAAAATGAAATAGTATATCGGACAAAACTTTTTCTCCCGAACTCGGATTGAGCTAACTCTTGCGGCATTGTAAAGAGAACTTGAAACCATAACCAATATATTGAGATCAAAATTGGTGATTCATCTTCCAATAAGTTCGAAATGGTGATGGAAGTTTGGTATAGTTGGCCATTCCCCTCCACTAGGAAAAAAAAGTAATTTCCCATTCTTTAGTATTTCTGACATAACTTTTTACTCCGGTCTCTGATTAAGATGATTCTTGATGCATTGTAAAGAATTCTTGAATCCCTAACCATTTTATTCACATCAAAAGTCATGAAAAATCCTCTAGCATGGGCTCTATTGTAACGCAAGTTTGGTGTAATAAGTAGTCCACCTTTAAAATGAAATAGTATATCGGACAAAACTTTTTCTCCCGAACTCGGATTGAGCTAACTCTTGCGGCATTGTAAAGAGAACTTGAAACCATAACCAATATATTGAGATCAAAATTGGTGATTCATCTTCCAATAAGTTCGAAATGGTGATGGAAGTTTGGTATAGTTGGCCATTCCCCTCCACTAGGAAAAAAAAGTAATTTCCCATTCTTTAGTATTTCTGACATAACTTTTTACTCCGGTCTCTGATTAAGATGATTCTTGATGCATTGTAAAGAATTCTTGAATCACTAACCATTTTATTCACATCAAAAGTCTTGAAAAATCCTCTAGCATGGGCTCTATTGTAACGCAAGTTTGGTGTAATAAGTAGTCCTCCTTTAAAATGAAATAGTATATCGGACATAACTTTTTCTCCCGAACTCGGATTGAGCTAACTCTTGCGGCATTGTAAAGAGAACTTGAAACCATAACCAATATATTGAGATCAAAATTGGTGATTCATCTTCCAATAAGTTCGAAATGGTGATGGAAGTTTGGTATAGTTGGCCATTCCCCTCCACTAGGAAAAAAAAGTAATTTCCCATTCTTTAGTATTTCTGACATAACTTTTTACTCCGGTCTCTGATTAAGATGATTCTTGATGCATTGTAAAGAATTCTTGAATCACTAACCATTTTATTCACATCAAAAGTCTTGAAAAATCCTCTAGCATGGGCTCTATTGTAACGCAAGTTTGGTGTAATAAGTAGTCCTCCTTTAAAATGAAATAGTATATCGGACATAACTTTTTCTCCCGAACTCGGATTGAGCTAACTCTTGCGGCATTGTAAAGAGAACTTGAAACCCTAACCAATATATTGAGATCAAAATTGGTGATTCATCTTCTAACAAGTTCGAAATGGTGATGGAAGTTTGGTATAGTTGGCCATTCCCCTCCACTAGGAAAAAAAAGTAATTTCCCATTCTTTAGTATTTCTGACATAACTTTTTACTCCGGTCTCTGATTAAGATGATTCATGCTGCATTGAAAAGAATTCTTGAATCCCTAACCATTTTATTCACATCAAAAGTCATGAAAAATCCTCTAGCATGGGCTCTATTGTAACGCAAGTTTGGTGTAATAAGTAGTCCTCCTTTAAAATGAAATAGTATATCGGACATAACTTTTTCTCCCGAACTCGGATTGAGCTAACTCTTGCGGCATTGTAAAAAGAACTTGAAACCCTAACCAATATATTGAGATCAAAATTGGTGATTCATCTTCTAACAAGTTCGAAATGGTGATGGAAGTTTGGTATAGTTGGCCATTCCCCTCCACTAGGAAAAAAATGTAATTTCCCATTCTTTAGTATTTCTGATATAACTTTTTACTCCGGTCTCTGATTAAGATGATTCATGCTGCATTGAAAAGAATTCTTGAATCCCTAACCATTTTATTCACATCAAAAGTCATGAAAAATCCTCTAGCATGGGCTCTATTGTAACGCAAGTTTGGTGTAATAAGTAGTCCTCCTTTAAAATGAAATAGTATATCGGACATAACTTTTTCTCCCGAACTCGGATTGAGCTAACTCTTGCGGCATTGTAAAGAGAACTTGAAACCCTAACCAATATATTGAGATCAAAATTGGTGATTCATCTTCCAACAAGTTCGAAATGGTGATGGAAGTTTGGTATAGTTGGCCATTCCCCTCCACTAGGAAAAAAAAGTAATTTCCCATTCTTTAGTATTTCTGACATAACTTTTTACTCCGGTCTCTGATTAAGATGATTCTTGATGCATTGTAAAGAATTCTTGAATCCCTAACCATTTTATTCACATCAAAAGTCATGAAAAATCCTCTAGCATGGGCTCTATTGTAACGCAAGTTTGGTGTAATAAGTAGTCCACCTTTAAAATGAAATAGTATATCGGACATAACTTTTTCTCCCGAACTCGGATTGAGCTAACTCTTGCGGCATTGTAAAGAGAACTTGAAACCATAACCAATATATTGAGATCAAAATTGGTGATTCATCTTCCAAGAAGTTCGAAATGGTGATGGAAGTTTGGTATAGTTGGCCATTCCCCTCCACTAGGAAAAAAAAGTAGTTTCCCATTCTTTAGTATTTCTGACATAACTTTTTACTCCGGTCTCTGATTAAGATGATTCTTGATGCATTGTAAAGAATTCTTGAATCACTAACCATTTTATTCACATCAAAAGTCTTGAAAAATCCTCTAGCATGGGCTCTATTGTAACGCAAGTTTGGTGTAATAAGTAGTCCTCCTTTAAAATGAAATAGTATATCGGACATAACTTTTTCTCCCGAACCCGGATTGAGCTAACTCTTGCGGCATTGTAAAGAGAACTTGAAACCCTAACCAATATATTGAGATCAAAATTGGTGATTCATCTTCTAACAAGTTCGAAATGGTGATGGAAGTTTGGTATAGTTGGCCATTCCCCTCCACTAGGAAAAAAATGTAATTTCCCATTCTTTAGTATTTCTGACATAACTTTTTACTCCGGTCTCTGATTAAGATGATTCATGCTGCATTGTAAAGAATTCTTGATTCCCTAACCATTTTATTCACATCAAAAGTCATGAAAAATCCTCTAGCATGGGCCCTATTGTAACGCAAGTTTGGTGTAATAAGTAGTCCTCCTTTAAAATGAAATAGTATATCGGACATAATTTTTTCTCCCGAACTCGGATTGAGCTAACTCTTGCGGAATTGTAAAGAGAACTTGAAACCCTAACCAATATATTGAGATCAAAATTGGTGATTCATCTTCCAACAAGTTCGAAATGGTGATGGAAGTTTGGTATAGTTGGCCATTCCCCTCCACTAGGAAAAAAATGTAATTTCCCATTTATTAGTATTTCTGACATAACTTTTTACTCCGGTCTCTGATTAAGATGATTCATGCTGCATTGAAAAGAATTCTTGAATCCCTAACCATTTTATTCACATCAAAAGTCATGAAAAATCCTCTAGCATGGGCTCTATTGTAACGCAAGTTTGGTGTAATAAGTAGTCCTCCTTTAAAATGAAATAGTATATCGGACATAACTTTTTCTCCCGAACTCGGATTGAGCTAACTCTTGCGGCATTGTAAAAAGAACTTGAAACCCTAACCAATATATTGAGATCAAAATTGGTGATTCATCTTCTAACAAGTTCGAAATGGTGATCTAAGTTTGGTATAGTTGGCCATTCCCCTCCACTAGGAAAAAAAAGTAATTTCCCATTCTTTAGTATTTCTGACATAACTTTTTACTCCGGTCTCTGATTAAGATGATACTTGATGCATTGTAAAGAATTCTTGAATCCCTAACCATTTTATTCACATCAAAAGTCATGAAAAATACTCTAGCATGGGCTCTATTGTAACGCAAGTTTGGTGTAATAAGTAGTCCTCCTTTAAAATGAAATAGTATATCGGACATAACTTTTTCTCCCGAACTCAAATTGAGCAAACTCTTGCGGCATTGTAAAGAGAACTTGAAACCCTAACCAATATATTGAGATCAAAATTGGTGATTCATCTTCTAACAAGTTCGAAATGGTGATGGAAGTTTGGTATAGTTGGCCATTCCCCTCCACTAGGAAAAAAATGTAATTTCCCATTTATTAGTATTTCTGACATAACTTTTTACTCCGGCCTCTGATTAAGATGATTCATGCTGCATTGAAAAGAATTCTTGAATCCCTAACCATTTTATTCACATCAAAAGTCATGAAAAATCCTCTAGCATGGGCTCTATTGTAACGCAAGTTTGGTGTAATAAGTAGTCCTCCTTTAAAATGAAATAGTATATCGGACATAACTTTTTCTCCCGAACTCGGATTGAGCTAACTCTTGCGGCATTGTAAAAAGAACTTGAAACCCTAACCAATATATTGAGATCAAAATTGGTGATTCATCTTCTAACAAGTTCGAAATGGTGATGGAAGTTTGGTATAGTTGGCCATTCCCCTCCACTAGGAAAAAAATGTAATTTCTCATTCTTTAGTATTTCTGACATAACTTTTTACTCCGGTCTCTGATTAAGATGATTCATGCTGCATTGTAAAGAATTCTTGAATCCCTAACCATTTTATTCACATCAAAAGTCATGAAAAATCCTCTAGCATGGGCTCTATTGTAACGCAAGTTTGGTGTAATAAGTAGTCCACCTTTAAAATGAAATAGTATATCGGACATAACTTTTTCTCCCGAACTCGGATTGAGCTAACTCTTGCGGCATTGTAAAGAGAACTTGAAACCATAACCAATATATTGAGATCAAAATTGGTGATTCATCTTCCAATAAGTTCGAAATGGTGATGGAAGTTTGGTATAGTTGGCCATTCCCCTCCACTAGGAAAAAAAAGTAATTTCCCATTCTTTAGTATTTCTGACATAACTTTTTACTCCGGTCTCTGATTAAGATGATTCTTGATGCATTGTAAAGAATTCTTGAATCACTAACCATTTTATTCACATCAAAAGTCTTGAAAAATCCTCTAGCATGGGCTCTATTGTAACGCAAGTTTGGTGTAATAAGTAGTCCTCCTTTAAAATGAAATAGTATATCGGACATAACTTTTTCTCCCGAACCCGGATTGAGCTAACTCTTGCGGCATTGTAAAGAGAACTTGAAACCCTAACCAATATATTGAGATCAAAATTGGTGATTCATCTTCTAACAAGTTCGAAATGGTGATGGAAGTTTGGTATAGTTGGCCATTCCCCTCCACTAGGAAAAAAATGTAATTTCCCATTCTTTAGTATTTCTGACATAACTTTTTACTCCGGTCTCTGATTAAGATGATTCATGCTGCATTGTAAAGAATTCTTGATTCCCTAACCATTTTATTCACATCAAAAGTCATGAAAAATCCTCTAGCATGGGCCCTATTGTAACGCAAGTTTGGTGTAATAAGTAGTCCTCCTTTAAAATGAAATAGTATATCGGACATAATTTTTTCTCCCGAACTCGGATTGAGCTAACTCTTGCGGCATTGTAAAGAGAACTTGAAACCCTAACCAATATATTGAGATCAAAATTGGTGATTCATCTTCCAACAAGTTCGAAATGGTGATGGAAGTTTGGTATAGTTGGCCATTCCCCTCCACTAGGAAAAAAATGTAATTTCCCATTTATTAGTATTTCTGACATAACTTTTTACTCCGGTCTCTGATTAAGATGATTCATGCTGCATTGAAAAGAATTCTTGAATCCCTAACCATTTTATTCACATCAAAAGTCATGAAAAATCCTCTAGCATGGGCTCTATTGTAACGCAAGTTTGGTGTAATAAGTAGTCCTCCTTTAAAATGAAATAGTATATCGGACATAACTTTTTCTCCCGAACTCGGATTGAGCTAACTCTTGCGGCATTGTAAAAAGAACTTGAAACCCTAACCAATATATTGAGATCAAAATTGGTGATTCATCTTCTAACAAGTTCGAAATGGTGATCTAAGTTTGGTATAGTTGGCCATTCCCCTCCACTAGGAAAAAAAAGTAATTTCCCATTCTTTAGTATTTCTGACATAACTTTTTACTCCGGTCTCTGATTAAGATGATTCTTGATGCATTGTAAAGAATTCTTGAATCCCTAACCATTTTATTCACATCAAAAGTCATGAAAAATACTCTAGCATGGGCTCTATTGTAACGCAAGTTTGGTGTAATAAGTAGTCCTCCTTTAAAATGAAATAGTATATCGGACATAACTTTTTCTCCCGAACTCAAATTGAGCAAACTCTTGCGGCATTGTAAAGAGAACTTGAAACCCTAACCAATATATTGAGATCAAAATTGGTGATTCATCTTCTAACAAGTTCGAAATGGTGATGGAAGTTTGGTATAGTTGGCCATTCCCCTCCACTAGGAAAAAAATGTAATTTCCCATTTATTAGTATTTCTGACATAACTTTTTACTCCGGCCTCTGATTAAGATGATTCATGCTGCATTGAAAAGAATTCTTGAATCCCTAACCATTTTATTCACATCAAAAGTCATGAAAAATCCTCTAGCATGGGCTCTATTGTAACGCAAGTTTGGTGTAATAAGTAGTCCTCCTTTAAAATGAAATAGTATATCGGACATAACTTTTTCTCCCGAACTCGGATTGAGCTAACTCTTGCGGCATTGTAAAAAGAACTTGAAACCCTAACCAATATATTGAGATCAAAATTGGTGATTCATCTTCTAACAAGTTCGAAATGGTGATGGAAGTTTGGTATAGTTGGCCATTCCCCTCCACTAGGAAAAAAATGTAATTTCCCATTCTTTAGTATTTCTGACATAACTTTTTACTCCGGTCTCTGATTAAGATGATTCATGCTGCATTGTAAAGAATTCTTGAATCCCTAACCATTTTATTCACATCAAAAGTCATGAAAAATCCTCTAGCATGGGCTCTATTGTAACGCAAGTTTGGTGTAATAAGTAGTCCACCTTTAAAATGAAATAGTATATCGGACATAACTTTTTCTCCCGAACTCGGATTGAGCTAACTCTTGCGGCATTGTAAAGAGAACTTGAAACCATAACCAATATATTGAGATCAAAATTGGTGATTCATCTTCCAATAAGTTCGAAATGGTGATGGAAGTTTGGTATAGTTGGCCATTCCCCTCCACTAGGAAAAAAAAGTAATTTCCCATTCTTTAGTATTTCTGACATAACTTTTTACTCCGGTCTCTGATTAAGATGATTCTTGATGCATTGTAAAGAATTCTTGAATCACTAACCATTTTATTCACATCAAAAGTCTTGAAAAATCCTCTAGCATGGGCTCTATTGTAACGCAAGTTTGGTGTAATAAGTAGTCCTCCTTTAAAATGAAATAGTATATCGGACATAACTTTTTCTCCCGAACCCGGATTGAGCTAACTCTTGCGGCATTGTAAAGAGAACTTGAAACCCTAACCAATATATTGAGATCAAAATTGGTGATTCATCTTCTAACAAGTTCGAAATGGTGATGGAAGTTTGGTATAGTTGGCCATTCCCCTCCACTAGGAAAAAAATGTAATTTCCCATTCTTTAGTATTTCTGACATAACTTTTTACTCCGGTCTCTGATTAAGATGATTCATGCTGCATTGTAAAGAATTCTTGATTCCCTAACCATTTTATTCACATCAAAAGTCATGAAAAATCCTCTAGCATGGGCCCTATTGTAACGCAAGTTTGGTGTAATAAGTAGTCCTCCTTTAAAATGAAATAGTATATCGGACATAATTTTTTCTCCCGAACTCGGATTGAGCTAACTCTTGCGGCATTGTAAAGAGAACTTGAAACCCTAACCAATATATTGAGATCAAAATTGGTGATTCATCTTCCAACAAGTTCGAAATGGTGATGGAAGTTTGGTATAGTTGGCCATTCCCCTCCACTAGGAAAAAAATGTAATTTCCCATTTATTAGTATTTCTGACATAACTTTTTACTCCGGTCTCTGATTAAGATGATTCATGCTGCATTGAAAAGAATTCTTGAATCCCTAACCATTTTATTCACATCAAAAGTCATGAAAAATCCTCTAGCATGGGCTCTATTGTAACGCAAGTTTGGTGTAATAAGTAGTCCTCCTTTAAAATGAAATAGTATATCGGACATAACTTTTTCTCCCGAACTCGGATTGAGCTAACTCTTGCGGCATTGTAAAAAGAACTTGAAACCCTAACCAATATATTGAGATCAAAATTGGTGATTCATCTTCTAACAAGTTCGAAATGGTGATCTAAGTTTGGTATAGTTGGCCATTCCCCTCCACTAGGAAAAAAAGTAATTTCCCATTCTTTAGTATTTCTGACATAACTTTTTACTCCGGTCTCTGATTAAGATGATTCTTGATGCATTGTAAAGAATTCTTGAATCCCTAACCATTTTATTCACATCAAAAGTCATGAAAAATACTCTAGCATGGGCTCTATTGTAACGCAAGTTTGGTGTAATAAGTAGTCCTCCTTTAAAATGAAATAGTATATCGGACATAACTTTTTCTCCCGAACTCGGATTGAGCTAACTCTTGCGGCATTGTAAAGAGAACTTGAAACCCTAACCAATATATTGAGATCAAAATTGGTGATTCATCTTCTAACAAGTTCGAAATGGTGATGGAAGTTTGGTATAGTTGGCCATTCCCCTCCACTAGGAAAAAAATGTAATTTCCCATTCTTTAGTATTTCTGACATAACTTTTTACTCCGGTCTCTGATTAAGATGATTCTTGATGCATTGTAAAGAATTCTTGAATCACTAACCATTTTATTCACATCAAAAGTCTTGAAAAATCCTCTAGCATGGGCTCTATTGTAACGCAAGTTTGGTGTAATAAGTAGTCCTCCTTTAAAATGAAATAGTATATCGGACATAACTTTTTCTCCCGAACCCGGATTGAGCTAACTCTTGCGGCATTGTAAAGAGAACTTGAAACCCTAACCAATATATTGAGATCAAAATTGGTGATTCATCTTCTAACAAGTTCGAAATGGTGATGGAAGTTTGGTATAGTTGGCCATTCCCCTCCACTAGGAAAAAAATGTAATTTCCCATTCTTTAGTATTTCTGACATAACTTTTTACTCCGGTCTCTGATTAAGATGATTCATGCTGCATTGTAAAGAATTCTTGATTCCCTAACCATTTTATTCACATCAAAAGTCATGAAAAATCCTCTAGCATGGGCCCTATTGTAACGCAAGTTTGGTGTAATAAGTAGTCCTCCTTTAAAATGAAATAGTATATCGGACATAATTTTTTCTCCCGAACTCGGATTGAGCTAACTCTTGCGGCATTGTAAAGAGAACTTGAAACCCTAACCAATATATTGAGATCAAAATTGGTGATTCATCTTCCAACAAGTTCGAAATGGTGATGGAAGTTTGGTATAGTTGGCCATTCCCCTCCTCTAGGAAAAAAAAGTAATTTCCCATTCTTTAGTATTTCTTACATAACTTTTTACTCCGGTCTCTGATTAAGATGATTCTTGATGCATTGTAAAGAATTCTTGAATCCCTAACCATTTTATTCACATCAAAAGTAATGAAAAATCCTCTAGCATGGGCTCTATTGTAACGCAAGTTTGGTGTAATAAGTAGTCCACCTTTAAAATGAAATAGTATATCGGACATAACTTTTTCTCCCGAACTCGGATTGAGCTAACTCTTGCGGCATTGTAAAGAGAACTTGAAACCATAACCAATATATTGAGATCAAAATTGGTGATTCATCTTCCAATAAGTTCGAAATGGTGATGGAAGTTTGGTATAGTTGGCCATTCCCCTCCACTAGGAAAAAAAAGTAATTTCCCATTCTTTAGTATTTCTGACATAACTTTTTACTCCGGTCTCTGATTAAGATGATTCATGCTGCATTGTAAAGAATTCTTGAATCCCTAACCATTTTATTCACATCAAAAGTCATGAAAAATCCTCTAGCATGGGCTCTATTGTAACGCAAGTTTGGTGTAATAAGTAGTCCTCCTTTAAAATGAAATAGTATATCGGACATAACTTTTTCTCCCGAACTCGGATTGAGCTAACTCTTGCGGCATTGTAAAGAGAACTTGAAACCCTAACCAATATATTGAGATCAAAATTGGTGATTCATCTTCTAACAAGTTCGAAATGGTGATCTAAGTTTTGTATAGTTGGCCATTCCCCTCCACTAGGAAAAAAATGTAATTTCCCATTCTTTAGTATTTCTGACATAACTTTTTACTCCGGTCTCTGATTAAGATGATTCTTACTGCATTGTAAAGAATTCTTGAATCCCTAACCATTTTATTCACATCAAAAGTCATGAAAAATCCTCTAGCATGGGCTCTATTGTAACGCAAGTTTGGTGTAATAAGTAGTCCTCCTTTAAAATGAAATAGTATATCGGACATAACTTTTTCTCCCGAACCCGGATTGAGCTAACTCTTGCGGCATTGTAAAGAGAACTTGAAACCCTAACCAATATATTGAGATCAAAATTGGTGATACATCTTCTAACAAGTTCGAAATGGTGATCTAAGTTTGGTATAGTTGGCCATTCCCCTCCACTAGGAAAAAAATGTAATTTCCCATTCTTTAGTATTTCTGACATAACTTTTTACTCCGGTCTCTGATTAAGATGATTCATGATGCATTGTAAAGAATTCTTGAATCCCTAACCATTTTATTCACATCAAAAGTCATGAAAAATCCTCTAGCATGGGCTCTATTGTAACGCAAGTTTGGTGTAATAAGTAGTCCTCCTTTAAAAAGAAATAGTATATCGGACATAACTTTTTCTCCCGAACCCGGATTGAGCTAACTCTTGCGGCATTGTAAAGAGAACTTGAAACCCTAACCAATATATTGGGATCAAAATTGGTGATTCATCTTCTAACAAGTTCGAAATGGTGATCTAAGTTTGGTATAGTTGGCCATTCCCCTCCACTAGGAAAAAAAAGTAATTTCTCATTCTTTAGTATTTCTGACATAACTTTTTACTCCGGTCTCTGATTAAGATGATTTTTGCTGCATTGTAAAGAATTCTTGAATCCCTAACCATTTTATTCACATCAAAAGTCATGAAAAATCATCTAGCATGGGCTCTATTGTAACGCAAGTTTGGTGTAATAAGTAGTCCTCCTTTAAAATGAAATAGTATATCGGACATAACTTTTTCTCCCGAACCCGGATTGAGCTAACTCTTGCGGCATTGTAAAGAGAACTTGAAACCCTAACCAATATATTGAGATCAAAATTGGTGATTCATCTTCTAACAAGTTCGAAATGGTGATCTAAGTTTTGTATAGTTGGCCATTCCCCTCCACTAGGAAAAAAATGTAATTTCCCATTCTTTAGTATTTCTGACATAACTTTTTACTCCGGTCTCTGATTAAGATGATTCATGATGCATTGTAAAGAATTCTTGAATCCCTAACCATTTTATTCACATCAAAAGTCATGAAAAATCCTCTAGCATGGGCTCTATTGTAACGCAAGTTTGGTGTAATAAGTAGTCCTCCTTTAAAATGAAATAGTATATCGGACATTAGCATGGGCTCTATTGTAACGCAAGTTTGGTGTAATAAGTAGTCCTCCTTTAAAATGAAATAGTATATCGGACATAACTTTTTCTCCCGAACTCGGATTGAGCTAACTCTTGCGGCATTGTAAAGAGAACTTGAAACCCTAACCAATATATTCAGATCAAAATTGGTGATTCATCTTCTAACAAGTTCGAAATGGTGATCTAAGTTTTGTATAGTTGGCCATTCCCCTCCACTAGGAAAAAAATGTAATTTCCCATTCTTTAGTATTTCTGACATAACTTTTTACTCCGGTCTCTGATTAAGATGATTCTTACTGCATTGTAAAGAATTCTTGAATCCCTAACCATTTTATTCACATCAAAAGTCATGAAAAATCCTCTAGCATGGGCTCTATTGTAACGCAAGTTTGGTGTAATAAGTAGTCCTCCTTTAAAATGAAATAGTATATCGGACATAACTTTTTCTCCCGAACCCGGATTGAGCTAACTCTTGCGGCATTGTAAAGAGAACTTGAAACCCTAACCAATATATTGAGATCAAAATTGGTGATTCATCTTCTAACAAGTTCGAAATGGTGATCTAAGTTTGGTATAGTTGGCCATTCCCCTCCACTAGGAAAAAAATGTAATTTCCCATTCTTTAGTATTTCTGACATAACTTTTTACTCCGGTCTCTGATTAAGATGATTCATGATGCATTGTAAAGAATTCTTGAATCCCTAACCATTTTATTCACATCAAAAGTCATGAAAAATCCTCTAGCATGGGCTCTATTGTAACGCAAGTTTGGTGTAATAAGTAGTCCTCCTTTAAAATGAAATAGTATATCGGACATAACTTTTTCTCCCGAACCCGGATTGAGCTAACTCTTGCGGCATTGTAAAGAGAACTTGAAACCCTAACCAATATATTGGGATCAAAATTGGTGATTCATCTTCTAACAAGTTCGAAATGGTGATCTAAGTTTGGTATAGTTGGCCATTCCCCTCCACTAGGAAAAAAAAGTAATTTCCCATTCTTTAGTATTTCTGACATAACTTTTTACTCCGGTCTCTGATTAAGATGATTCTTGATGCATTGTAAAGAATTCTTGAATCCCTAACCATTTTATTCACATCAAAAGTCATGAAAAATCCTCTAGCATGGGCTCTATTGTAACGCAAGTTTGGTGTAATAAGTAGTCCTCCTTTAAAATGAAATAGTATATCGGACATAACTTTTTCTCCCGAACTCGGATTGAGCTAACTCTTGCGGTATTGTTAAAAGAACTTGAAACCCTAACCAATATATTGAGATCAAAATTGGTGATTCATCTTCTAACAAGTTCGAAATGGTGATGGAAGTTTGGTATAGTTGGCCATTCCCCTCCACTAGGAAAAAAATGTAATTTCCCATTCTTTAGTATTTCTGACATAACTTTTTACTCCGGTCTCTGATTAAGATGATTCATGCTGCATTGAAAAGAATTCTTGAATCCCTAACCATTTTATTCACATCAAAAGTCATGAAAAATCCTCTAGCATGGGTTCTATTGTAATGCAAGTTTGGTGTAATAAGTAGTCCTCCTTTAAAATGAAATAGTATATCGGACATAACTTTTTCTCCCGAACTCGGATTGAGCTAACTCTTGCGGCATTGTAAAGAGAACTTGAAACCCTAACCAATATATTGAGATCAAAATTGGTGATTCATCTTCCAACAAGTTCGAAATGGTGATGGAAGTTTGGTATAGTTGGCCATTCCCCTCCACTAGGAAAAAAAAGTAATTTCCCATTCTTTAGTATTTCTGACATAACTTTTTACTCCGGTCTCTGATTAAGATGATTCTTGATGCATTGTATAGAATTCTTGAATCCCTAACCATTTTATTCACATCAAAAGTCATGAAAAATCCTCTAGCATGGGCTCTATTGTAACGCAAGTTTGGTGTAATAAGTAGTCCACCTTTAAAATGAAATAGTATATCGGACATAACTTTTTCTCCTGAACTCGGATTGAGCTAACTCTTGCGGCATTGTAAAGAGAACTTGAAACCATAACCAATATATTGAGATCAAAATTGGTGATTCATCTTCCAATAAGTTCGAAATGGTGATGGAAGTTTGGTATAGTTGGCCATTCCCCTCCACTAGGAAAAAAAAGTAATTTCCCATTCTTTAGTATTTCTGACATAACTTTTTACTCCGGTCTCTGATTAAGATGATTCTTGATGCATTGTAAAGAATTCTTGAATCACTAACCATTTTATTCACATCAAAAGTCTTGAAAAATCCTCTAGCATGGGCTCTATTGTAACGCAAGTTTGGTGTAATAAGTAGTCCTCCTTTAAAATGAAATAGTATATCGGACATAACTTTTTCTCCCGAACCCGGATTGAGCTAACTCTTGCGGCATTGTAAAGAGAACTTGAAACCCTAACCAATATATTGGGATCAAAATTGGTGATTCATCTTCTAACAAGTTCGAAATGGTGATCTAAGTTTGGTATAGTTGGCCATTCCCCTCCACTAGGAAAAAAAAGTAATTTCCCATTCTTTAGTATTTCTGACATAACTTTTTACTCCGGTCTCTGATTAAGATGATTCTTGATGCATTGTAAAGAATTCTTGAATCCCTAACCATTTTATTCACATCAAAAGTCATGAAAAATACTCTAGCATGGGCTCTATTGTAACGCAAGTTTGGTGTAATAAGTAGTCCTCCTTTAAAATGAAATAATATATCGGACATAACTTTTTCTCCCGAACTCGGATTGAGCTAACTCTTGCGGCATTGTAAAGAGAACTTGAAACCCTAACCAATATATTGAGATCAAAATTGGTGATTCATCTTCTAACAAGTTCGAAATGGTGATGGAAGTTTGGTATAGTTGGCCATTCCCCTCCACTAGGAAAAAAATGTAATTTCCCATTTATTAGTATTTCTGACATAACTTTTTACTCCGGTCTCTGATTAAGATGATTCATGCTGCATTGAAAAGAATTCTTGAATCCCTAACCATTTTATTCACATCAAAAGTCATGAAAAATCCTCTAGCATGGGCTCTATTGTAACGCAAGTTTGGTGTAATAAGTAGTCCTCCTTTAAAATGAAATAGTATATCGGACATAACTTTTTCTCCCGAACTCGGATTGAGCTAACTCTTGCGGTATTGTTAAAAGAACTTGAAACCCTAACCAATATATTGAGATCAAAATTGGTGATTCATCTTCTAACAAGTTCGAAATGGTGATGGAAGTTTGGTATAGTTGGCCATTCCCCTCCACTAGGAAAAAAATGTAATTTCCCATTCTTTAGTATTTCTGACATAACTTTTTACTCCGGTCTCTGATTAAGATGATTCATGCTGCATTGAAAAGAATTCTTGAATCCCTAACCATTTTATTCACATCAAAAGTCATGAAAAATCCTCTAGCATGGGTTCTATTGTAATGCAAGTTTGGTGTAATAAGTAGTCCTCCTTTAAAATGAAATAGTATATCGGACATAACTTTTTCTCCCGAACTCGGATTGAGCTAACTCTTGCGGCATTGTAAAGAGAACTTGAAACCCTAACCAATATATTGAGATCAAAATTGGTGATTCATCTTCCAACAAGTTCGAAATGGTGATGGAAGTTTGGTATAGTTGGCCATTCCCCTCCACTAGGAAAAAAAAGTAATTTCCCATTCTTTAGTATTTCTGACATAACTTTTTACTCCGGTCTCTGATTAAGATGATTCTTGATGCATTGTATAGAATTCTTGAATCCCTAACCATTTTATTCACATCAAAAGTCATGAAAAATCCTCTAGCATGGGCTCTATTGTAACGCAAGTTTGGTGTAATAAGTAGTCCACCTTTAAAATGAAATAGTATATCGGACATAACTTTTTCTCCCGAACTCGGATTGAGCTAACTCTTGCGGCATTGTAAAGAGAACTTGAAACCATAACCAATATATTGAGATCAAAATTGGTGATTCATCTTCCAATAAGTTCGAAATGGTGATGGAAGTTTGGTATAGTTGGCCATTCCCCTCCACTAGGAAAAAAAAGTAATTTCCCATTCTTTAGTATTTCTGACATAACTTTTTACTCCGGTCTCTGATTAAGATGATTCTTGATGCATTGTAAAGAATTCTTGAATCACTAACCATTTTATTCACATCAAAAGTCTTGAAAAATCCTCTAGCATGGGCTCTATTGTAACGCAAGTTTGGTGTAATAAGTAGTCCTCCTTTAAAATGAAATAGTATATCGGACATAACTTTTTCTCCCGAACCCGGATTGAGCTAACTCTTGCGGCATTGTAAAGAGAACTTGAAACCCTAACCAATATATTGGGATCAAAATTGGTGATTCATCTTCTAACAAGTTCGAAATGGTGATGGAAGTTTGGTATAGTTGGCCATTCCCCTCCACTAGGAAAAAAATGTAATTTCCCATTCTTTAGTATTTCTGACATAACTTTTTACTCCGGTCTCTGATTAAGATGATTCTTGATGCATTGTAAAGAATTCTTGATTCCCTAACCATTTTATTCACATCAAAAGTCATGAAAAATACTCTAGCATGGGCTCTATTGTAACGCAAGTTTGGTGTAATAAGTAGTCCTCCTTTAAAATGAAATAGTATATCGGACATAACTTTTTCTCCCGAACTCGGATTGAGCTAACTCTTGCGGCATTGTAAAGAGAACTTGAAACCCTAACCAATATATTGAGATCAAAATTGGTGATTCATCTTCTAACAAGTTCGAAATGGTGATGGAAGTTTGGTATAGTTGGCCATTCCCCTCCACTAGGAAAAAAATGTAATTTCCCATTTATTAGTATTTCTGACATAACTTTTTACTCCGGTCTCTGATTAAGATGATTCATGCTGCATTGAAAAGAATTCTTGAATCCCTAACCATTTTATTCACATCAAAAGTCATGAAAAATCCTCTAGCATGGGCTCTATTGTAACGCAAGTTTGGTGTAATAAGTAGTCCTCCTTTAAAATGAAATAGTATATCGGACATAACTTTTTCTCCCGAACTCGGATTGAGCTAACTCTTGCGGCATTGTAAACAGAACTTGAAACCCTAACCAATATATTGAGATCAAAATTGGTGATTCATCTTCTAACAAGTTCGAAATGGTGATGGAAGTTTGGTATAGTTGGCCATTCCCCTCCACTAGGAAAAAAATGTAATTTCCCATTCTTTAGTATTTCTGACATAACTTTTTACTCCGGTCTCTGATTAAGATGATTCATGCTGCATTGTAAAGAATTCTTGAATCACTAACAATTTTATTCACATCAAAAGTCATGAAAAATCCTCTAGCATGGGCTCTATTGTAACGCAAGTTTGGTGTAATAAGTAGTCCTCCTTTAAAATGAAATAGTATATCGGACATAACTTTTTCTCCCGAACTCGGATTGAGCTAACTCTTGCGGCATTGTAAAGAGAACTTGAAACCCTAACCAATATATTGAGATCAAAATTGGTGATTCATCTTCTAACAAGTTCGAAATGGTGATGGAAGTTTGGTATAGTTGGCCATTCCCCTCCACTAGGAAAAAAAAGTAATTTCCCATTCTTTAGTATTTCTGACATAACTTTTTACTCCGGTCTCTGATTAAGATGATTCATGCTGCATTGTATAGAATTCTTGAATCCCTAACCATTTTATTCACATCAAAAGTCATGAAAAATCCTCTAGCATGGGCTCTATTGTAACGCAAGTTTGGTGTAATAAGTAGTCCACCTTTAAAATGAAATAGTATATCGGACATAACTTTTTCTCCCGAACTCGGATTGAGCTAACTCTTGCGGCATTGTAAAGAGAACTTGAAACCATAACCAATATATTGAGATCAAAATTGGTGATTCATCTTCCAATAAGTTCGAAATGGTGATGGAAGTTTGGTATAGTTGGCCATTCCCCTCCACTAGGAAAAAAAAGTAATTTCCCATTCTTTAGTATTTCTGACATAACTTTTTACTCCGGTCTCTGATTAAGATGATTCTTGATGCATTGTAAAGAATTCTTGAATCACTAACCATTTTATTCACATCAAAAGTCTTGAAAAATCCTCTAGCATGGGCTCTATTGTAACGCAAGTTTGGTGTAATAAGTAGTCCTCCTTTAAAATGAAATAGTATATCGGACATAACTTTTTCTCCCGAACTCGGATTGAGCTAACTCTTGCGGCATTGTAAAGAGAACTTGAAACCATAACCAATATATTCAGATCAAAATTGGTGATTCATCTTCCAACAAGTTCGAAATGGTGATGGAAGTTTGGTATAGTTGGCCATTCCCCTCCACTAGGAAAAAAAAGTAATTTCCCATTCTTTAGTATTTCTGACATAACTTTTTACTCCGGTCTCTGATTAAGATGATTCTTGATGCATTGTAAAGAATTCTTGAATCACTAACCATTTTATTCACATCAAAAGTCTTGAAAAATCCTCTAGCATGGGCTCTATTGTAACGCAAGTTTGGTGTAATAAGTAGTCCTCCTTTAAAATGAAATAGTATATCGGACATAACTTTTTCTCCCGAACCCGGATTGAGCTAACTCTTGCGGCATTGTAAAGAGAACTTGAAACCCTAACCAATATATTGAGATCAAAATTGGTGATTCATCTTCTAACAAGTTCGAAATGGTGATGGAAGTTTGGTATAGTTGGCCATTCCCCTCCACTAGGAAAAAAATGTAATTTCCCATTCTTTAGTATTTCTGACATAACTTTTTACTCCGGTCTCTGATTAAGATGATTCATGCTGCATTGTAAAGAATTCTTGAATCCCTAACCATTTTATTCACATCAAAAGTCATGAAAAATCCTCTAGCATGGGCCCTATTGTAACGCAAGTTTGGTGTAATAAGTAGTCCTCTTTTAAAATGAAATAGTATATCGGACATAATTTTTTCTCCCGAACTCGGATTGAGCTAACTCTTGCGGCATTGTAAAGAGAACTTGAAACCCTAACCAATATATTGAGATCAAAATTGGTGATTCATCTTCCAACAAGTTCGAAATGGTGATGGAAGTTTGGTATAGTTGGTCATTCCCCTCCACTAGGAAAAAAAAGTAATTTCCCATTCTTTAGTATTTCTGACATAACTTTTTACTCCGGTCTCTGATTAAGATGATTCTTGATGCATTGTAAAGAATTCTTGAATCCCTAACCATTTTATTCACATCAAAAGTCATGAAAAATCCTCCAGCATGGGCTCTATTGTAACGCAAGTTTGGTGTAATAAGTAGTCCACCTTTAAAATGAAATAGTATATCGGACATAACTTTTTCTCCCGAACTCGGATTGAGCTAACTCTTGCGGCATTGTAAAGAGAACTTGAAACCATAACCAATATATTGAGATCAAAATTGGTGATTCATCTTCCAATAAGTTCGAAATGGTGATGGAAGTTTGGTATAGTTGGCCATTCCCCTCCACTAGGAAAAAAAAGTAATTTCCCATTCTTTAGTATTTCTGACATAACTTTTTACTCCGGTCTCTGATTAAGATGATTCTTGATGCATTGTAAAGAATTCTTGAATCACTAACCATTTTATTCACATCAAAAGTCTTGAAAAATCCTCTAGCATGAGCTCTATTGTAACGCAAGTTTGGTGTAATAAGTAGTCCTCCTTTAAAATGAAATAGTATATCGGACATAACTTTTTCTCCCGAACCCGGATTGAGCTAACTCTTGCGGCATTGTAAAGAGAACTTGAAACCCTAACCAATATATTGGGATCAAAATTGGTGATTCATCTTCTAACAAGTTCGAAATGGTGATCTAAGTTTGGTATAGTTGGCCATTCCCCTCCACTAGGAAAAAAATGTAATTTCCCATTCTTTAGTATTTCTGACATAACTTTTTACTCCGGTCTCTGATTAAGATGATTCTTGATGCATTGTAAAGAATTCTTGAATCCCTAACCATTTTATTCACATCAAAAGTCATGAAAAATACTCTAGCATGGGCTCTATTGTAACGCAAGTTTGGTGTAATAAGTAGTCCTCCTTTAAAATGAAATAATATATCGGACATAACTTTTTCTCCCGAACTCGGATTGAGCTAACTCTTGCGGCATTGTAAAGAGAACTTGAAACCCTAACCAATATATTGAGATCAAAATTGGTGATTCATCTTCTAACAAGTTCGAAATGGTGATGGAAGTTTGGTATAGTTGGCCATTCCCCTCCACTAGGAAAAAAATGTAATTTCCCATTTATTAGTATTTCTGACATAACTTTTTACTCCGGTCTCTGATTAAGATGATTCATGCTGCATTGAAAAGAATTCTTGAATCCCTAACCATTTTATTCACATCAAAAGTCATGAAAAATCCTCTAGCATGGGCTCTATTGTAACGCAAGTTTGGTGTAATAAGTAGTCCTCCTTTAAAATGAAATAGTATATCGGACATAACTTTTTCTCCCGAACTCGGATTGAGCTAACTCTTGCGGTATTGTTAAAAGAACTTGAAACCCTAACCAATATATTGAGATCAAAATTGGTGATTCATCTTCTAACAAGTTCGAAATGGTGATGGAAGTTTGGTATAGTTGGCCATTCCCCTCCACTAGGAAAAAAATGTAATTTCCCATTCTTTAGTATTTCTGACATAACTTTTTACTCCGGTCTCTGATTAAGATGATTCATGCTGCATTGAAAAGAATTCTTGAATCCCTAACCATTTTATTCACATCAAAAGTCATGAAAAATCCTCTAGCATGGGTTCTATTGTAATGCAAGTTTGGTGTAATAAGTAGTCCTCCTTTAAAATGAAATAGTATATCGGACATAACTTTTTCTCCCGAACTCGGATTGAGCTAACTCTTGCGGCATTGTAAAGAGAACTTGAAACCCTAACCAATATATTGAGATCAAAATTGGTGATTCATCTTCCAACAAGTTCGAAATGGTGATGGAAGTTTGGTATAGTTGGCCATTCCCCTCCACTAGGAAAAAAAAGTAATTTCCCATTCTTTAGTATTTCTGACATAACTTTTTACTCCGGTCTCTGATTAAGATGATTCTTGATGCATTGTATAGAATTCTTGAATCCCTAACCATTTTATTCACATCAAAAGTCATGAAAAATCCTCTAGCATGGGCTCTATTGTAACGCAAGTTTGGTGTAATAAGTAGTCCACCTTTAAAATGAAATAGTATATCGGACATAACTTTTTCTCCCGAACTCGGATTGAGCTAACTCTTGCGGCATTGTAAAGAGAACTTGAAACCATAACCAATATATTGAGATCAAAATTGGTGATTCATCTTCCAATAAGTTCGAAATGGTGATGGAAGTTTGGTATAGTTGGCCATTCCCCTCCACTAGGAAAAAAAAGTAATTTCCCATTCTTTAGTATTTCTGACATAACTTTTTACTCCGGTCTCTGATTAAGATGATTCTTGATGCATTGTAAAGAATTCTTGAATCACTAACCATTTTATTCACATCAAAAGTCTTGAAAAATCCTCTAGCATGGGCTCTATTGTAACGCAAGTTTGGTGTAATAAGTAGTCCTCCTTTAAAATGAAATAGTATATCGGACATAACTTTTTCTCCCGAACCCGGATTGAGCTAACTCTTGCGGCATTGTAAAGAGAACTTGAAACCCTAACCAATATATTGGGATCAAAATTGGTGATTCATCTTCTAACAAGTTCGAAATGGTGATGGAAGTTTGGTATAGTTGGCCATTCCCCTCCACTAGGAAAAAAATGTAATTTCCCATTCTTTAGTATTTCTGACATAACTTTTTACTCCGGTCTCTGATTAAGATGATTCTTGATGCATTGTAAAGAATTCTTGATTCCCTAACCATTTTATTCACATCAAAAGTCATGAAAAATACTCTAGCATGGGCTCTATTGTAACGCAAGTTTGGTGTAATAAGTAGTCCTCCTTTAAAATGAAATAGTATATCGGACATAACTTTTTCTCCCGAACTCGGATTGAGCTAACTCTTGCGGCATTGTAAAGAGAACTTGAAACCCTAACCAATATATTGAGATCAAAATTGGTGATTCATCTTCTAACAAGTTCGAAATGGTGATGGAAGTTTGGTATAGTTGGCCATTCCCCTCCACTAGGAAAAAAATGTAATTTCCCATTTATTAGTATTTCTGACATAACTTTTTACTCCGGTCTCTGATTAAGATGATTCATGCTGCATTGAAAAGAATTCTTGAATCCCTAACCATTTTATTCACATCAAAAGTCATGAAAAATCCTCTAGCATGGGCTCTATTGTAACGCAAGTTTGGTGTAATAAGTAGTCCTCCTTTAAAATGAAATAGTATATCGGACATAACTTTTTCTCCCGAACTCGGATTGAGCTAACTCTTGCGGCATTGTAAACAGAACTTGAAACCCTAACCAATATATTGAGATCAAAATTGGTGATTCATCTTCTAACAAGTTCGAAATGGTGATGGAAGTTTGGTATAGTTGGCCATTCCCCTCCACTAGGAAAAAAATGTAATTTCCCATTCTTTAGTATTTCTGACATAACTTTTTACTCCGGTCTCTGATTAAGATGATTCATGCTGCATTGTAAAGAATTCTTGAATCACTAACAATTTTATTCACATCAAAAGTCATGAAAAATCCTCTAGCATGGGCTCTATTGTAACGCAAGTTTGGTGTAATAAGTAGTCCTCCTTTAAAATGAAATAGTATATCGGACATAACTTTTTCTCCCGAACTCGGATTGAGCTAACTCTTGCGGCATTGTAAAGAGAACTTGAAACCCTAACCAATATATTGAGATCAAAATTGGTGATTCATCTTCTAACAAGTTCGAAATGGTGATGGAAGTTTGGTATAGTTGGCCATTCCCCTCCACTAGGAAAAAAAAGTAATTTCCCATTCTTTAGTATTTCTGACATAACTTTTTACTCCGGTCTCTGATTAAGATGATTCATGCTGCATTGTATAGAATTCTTGAATCCCTAACCATTTTATTCACATCAAAAGTCATGAAAAATCCTCTAGCATGGGCTCTATTGTAACGCAAGTTTGGTGTAATAAGTAGTCCACCTTTAAAATGAAATAGTATATCGGACATAACTTTTTCTCCCGAACTCGGATTGAGCTAACTCTTGCGGCATTGTAAAGAGAACTTGAAACCATAACCAATATATTGAGATCAAAATTGGTGATTCATCTTCCAATAAGTTCGAAATGGTGATGGAAGTTTGGTATAGTTGGCCATTCCCCTCCACTAGGAAAAAAAAGTAATTTCCCATTCTTTAGTATTTCTGACATAACTTTTTACTCCGGTCTCTGATTAAGATGATTCTTGATGCATTGTAAAGAATTCTTGAATCACTAACCATTTTATTCACATCAAAAGTCTTGAAAAATCCTCTAGCATGGGCTCTATTGTAACGCAAGTTTGGTGTAATAAGTAGTCCTCCTTTAAAATGAAATAGTATATCGGACATAACTTTTTCTCCCGAACTCGGATTGAGCTAACTCTTGCGGCATTGTAAAGAGAACTTGAAACCATAACCAATATATTCAGATCAAAATTGGTGATTCATCTTCCAACAAGTTCGAAATGGTGATGGAAGTTTGGTATAGTTGGCCATTCCCCTCCACTAGGAAAAAAAAGTAATTTCCCATTCTTTAGTATTTCTGACATAACTTTTTACTCCGGTCTCTGATTAAGATGATTCTTGATGCATTGTAAAGAATTCTTGAATCACTAACCATTTTATTCACATCAAAAGTCTTGAAAAATCCTCTAGCATGGGCTCTATTGTAACGCAAGTTTGGTGTAATAAGTAGTCCTCCTTTAAAATGAAATAGTATATCGGACATAACTTTTTCTCCCGAACCCGGATTGAGCTAACTCTTGCGGCATTGTAAAGAGAACTTGAAACCCTAACCAATATATTGAGATCAAAATTGGTGATTCATCTTCTAACAAGTTCGAAATGGTGATGGAAGTTTGGTATAGTTGGCCATTCCCCTCCACTAGGAAAAAAATGTAATTTCCCATTCTTTAGTATTTCTGACATAACTTTTTACTCCGGTCTCTGATTAAGATGATTCATGCTGCATTGTAAAGAATTCTTGAATCCCTAACCATTTTATTCACATCAAAAGTCATGAAAAATCCTCTAGCATGGGCCCTATTGTAACGCAAGTTTGGTGTAATAAGTAGTCCTCTTTTAAAATGAAATAGTATATCGGACATAATTTTTTCTCCCGAACTCGGATTGAGCTAACTCTTGCGGCATTGTAAAGAGAACTTGAAACCCTAACCAATATATTGAGATCAAAATTGGTGATTCATCTTCCAACAAGTTCGAAATGGTGATGGAAGTTTGGTATAGTTGGTCATTCCCCTCCACTAGGAAAAAAAAGTAATTTCCCATTCTTTAGTATTTCTGACATAACTTTTTACTCCGGTCTCTGATTAAGATGATTCTTGATGCATTGTAAAGAATTCTTGAATCCCTAACCATTTTATTCACATCAAAAGTCATGAAAAATCCTCCAGCATGGGCTCTATTGTAACGCAAGTTTGGTGTAATAAGTAGTCCACCTTTAAAATGAAATAGTATATCGGACATAACTTTTTCTCCCGAACTCGGATTGAGCTAACTCTTGCGGCATTGTAAAGAGAACTTGAAACCATAACCAATATATTGAGATCAAAATTGGTGATTCATCTTCCAATAAGTTCGAAATGGTGATGGAAGTTTGGTATAGTTGGCCATTCCCCTCCACTAGGAAAAAAAAGTAATTTCCCATTCTTTAGTATTTCTGACATAACTTTTTACTCCGGTCTCTGATTAAGATGATTCTTGATGCATTGTAAAGAATTCTTGAATCACTAACCATTTTATTCACATCAAAAGTCTTGAAAAATCCTCTAGCATGAGCTCTATTGTAACGCAAGTTTGGTGTAATAAGTAGTCCTCCTTTAAAATGAAATAGTATATCGGACATAACTTTTTCTCCCGAACCCGGATTGAGCTAACTCTTGCGGCATTGTAAAGAGAACTTGAAACCCTAACCAATATATTGAGATCAAAATTGGTGATTCATCTTCTAACAAGTTCGAAATGGTGATGGAAGTTTGGTATAGTTGGCCATTCCCCTCCACTAGGAAAAAAATGTAATTTCCCATTCTTTAGTATTTCTGACATAACTTTTTACTCCGGTCTCTGATTAAGATGATTCATGCTGCATTGTAAAGAATTCTTGAATCCCTAACCATTTTATTCACATCAAAAGTCATGAAAAATCCTCTAGCATGGGCCCTATTGTAACGCAAGTTTGGTGTAATAAGTAGTCCTCCTTTAAAATGAAATAGTATATCGGACATAACTTTTTCTCCCGAACCCGGATTGAGCTAACTCTTGCGGCATTGTAAAGAGAACTTGAAACCCTAACCAATATATTGAGATCAAAATTGGTGATTCATCTTCTAACAAGTTCGAAATGGTGATGGAAGTTTGGTATAGTTGGCCATTCCCCTCCACTAGGAAAAAAATGTAATTTCCCATTCTTTAGTATTTCTGACATAACTTTTTACTCCGGTCTCTGATTAAGATGATTCATGCTGCATTGTAAAGAATTCTTGAATCCCTAACCATTTTATTCACATCAAAAGTCATGAAAAATCCTCTAGCATGGGCCCTATTGTAACGCAAGTTTGGTGTAATAAGTAGTCCTCTTTTAAAATGAAATAGTATATCGGACATAATTTTTTCTCCCGAACTCGGATTGAGCTAACTCTTGCGGCATTGTAAAGAGAACTTGAAACCCTAACCAATATATTGAGATCAAAATTGGTGATTAATCTTCCAACAAGTTCGAAATGGTGATGGAAGTTTGGTATAGTTGGTCATTCCCCTCCACTAGGAAAAAAAAGTAATTTCCCATTCTTTAGTATTTCTGACATAACTTTTTACTCCGGTCTCTGATTAAGATGATTCTTGATGCATTGTAAAGAATTCTTGAATCCCTAACCATTTTATTCACATCAAAAGTCATGAAAAATCCTCTAGCATGGGCTCTATTGTAACGCAAGTTTGGTGTAATAAGTAGTCCACCTTTAAAATGAAATAGTATATCGGACATAACTTTTTCTCCCGAACTCGGATTGAGCTAACTCTTGCGGCATTGTAAAGAGAACTTGAAACCATAACCAATATATTGAGATCAAAATTGGTGATTCATCTTCCAATAAGTTCGAAATGGTGATGGAAGTTTGGTATAGTTGGCCATTCCCCTCCACTAGGAAAAAAATGTAATTTCCCATTCTTTAGTATTTCTGACATAACTTTTTACTCCGGTCTCTGATTAAGATGATTCATGCTGCATTGTAAAGAATTCTTGAATCCCTAACCATTTTATTCACATCAAAAGTCATGAAAAATCCTCTAGCATGGGCCCTATTGTAACGCAAGTTTGGTGTAATAAGTAGTCCTCCTTTAAAATGAAATAGTATATCGGACATAATTTTTTCTCCCGAACTCGGATTGAGCTAACTCTTGCGGCATTGTAAAGAGAACTTGAAACCCTAACCAATATATTGAGATCAAAATTGGTGATTCATCTTCTAACAAGTTCGAAATGGTGATCTAAGTTTGGTATAGTTGGCCATTCCCCTCCACTAGGAAAAAAAAGTAATTTCCCATTCTTTAGTATTTCTGACATAACTTTTTACTCCGGTCTCTGATTAAGATGATTCTTGCTGCATTGTAAAGAATTCTTGAATCCCTAACCATTTTATTCACATCAAAAGTCATGAAAAATCCTCTAGCATGGGCTCTATTGTAACGCAAGTTTGGTGTAATAAGTAGTCCTCCTTTAAAATGAAATAGTATATCGGACATAACTTTTTCTCCCGAACCCGGATTGAGCTAACTCTTGCGGCATTGTAAAGAGAACTTGAAACCCTAACCAATATATTGAGATCAAAATTGGTGATTCATCTTATAACAAGTTCGAAATGGTGATCTAAGTTTGGTATAGTTGGCCATTCCCCTCCACTAGGAAAAAAAAGTAATTTCCCATTCTTTAGTATTTCTGACATAACTTTTTACTCCGGTCTCTGATTAAGATGATTCATGCTGCATTGAAAAGAATTCTTGAATCCCTAACCATTTTATTCACATCAAAAGTCATGAAAAATCCTCTAGCATGGGCTCTATTGTAACGCAAGTTTGGTGTAATAAGTAGTCCTCCTTTAAAATGAAATAGTATATCGGACATAACTTTTTCTCCCGAACCCGGATTGAGCTAACTCTTGCGGCATTGTAAAGAGAACTTGAAACCCTAACCAATATATTGGGATCAAAATTGGTGATTCATCTTCTAACAAGTTCGAAATGGTGATCTAAGTTTGGTATAGTTGGCCATTCCCCTCCACTAGGAAAAAAAAGTAATTTCCCATTCTTTAGTATTTCTGACATAACTTTTTACTCCGGTCTCTGATTAAGATGATTCTTGATGCATTGTAAAGAATTCTTGAATCCCTAACCATTTTATTCACATCAAAAGTCATGAAAAATCCTCTAGCATGGGCTCTATTGTAACGCAAGTTTGGTGTAATAAGTAGTCCTCCTTTAAAATGAAATAGTATATCGGACATAACTTTTTCTCCCGAACTCGGATTGAGCTAACTCTTGCGGCATTGTAAAGAGAACTTGAAACCCTAACCAATATATTGAGATCAAAATTGGTGATTCATCTTCCAACAAGTTCGAAATGGTGATGGAAGTTTGGTATAGTTGGCCATTCCCCTCCACTAGGAAAAAAATGTAATTTCCCATTCTATAGTATTTCTGACATAACTTTTTACTCCGGTCTCTGATTAAGATGATTCATGCTGCATTGAAAAGAATTCTTGAAACCCTAACCATTTTATTCACATCAAAAGTCATGAAAAATACTCTAGCATGGGCTCTATTGTAACGCAAGTTTGGTGTAATAAGTAGTCCTCCTTTAAAATGAAATAGTATATCGGACATAACTTTTTCTCCCGAACTCGGATTGAGCTAACTCTTGCGGCATTGTAAAGAGAACTTTAAAACCCTAACCAATATATTGAGATCAAAATTGGTGATTCATCTTCTAACAAGTTCGAAATGGTGATGGAAGTTTGGTATAGTTGGCCATTCCCCTCCACTAGGAAAAAAATGTAATTTCCCATTTATTAGTATTTCTGACATAACTTTTTACTCCGGTCTCTGATTAAGATGATTCATGCTGCATTGAAAAGAATTCTTGAATCCCTAACCATTTTATTCACATCAAAAGTCATGAAAAATCCTCTAGCATGGGCTCTATTGTAACGCAAGTTTGGTGTAATAAGTAGTCCTCCTTTAAAATGAAATAGTATATCGGACATAACTTTTTCTCCCGAACTCGGATTGAGCTAACTCTTGCGGCATTGTAAAAAGAAATTGAAACCCTAACCAATATATTGAGATCAAAATTGGTGATTCATCTTCTAACAAGTTCGAAATGGTGATGGAAGTTTGGTATAGTTGGCCATTCCCCTCCACTAGGAAAAAAATGTAATTTCCCATTCTTTAGTATTTCTGACATAACTTTTTACTCCGGTCTCTGATTAAGATGATTCATGCTGCATTGAAAAGAATTCTTGAATCCCTAACCATTTTATTCACATCAAAAGTCATGAAAAATCCTCTAGCATGGGCTCTATTGTAACGCAAGTTTGGTGTAATAAGTAGTCCTCCTTTAAAATGAAATAGTATATCGGACATAACTTTTTCTCCCGAACTCGGATTGAGCTAACTCTTGCGGCATTGTAAAGAGAACTTGAAACCCTAACCAATATATTGAGATCAAAATTGGTGATTCATCTTCCAACAAGTTCGAAATGGTGATGGAAGTTTGGTATAGTTGGACATTCCCCTCCACTAGGAAAAAAAAGTAATTTCCCATTCTTTAGTATTTCTGACATAACTTTTTACTCCGGTCTCTGATTAAGATGATTCTTGATGCATTGTAAAGAATTCTTGAATCCCTAACCATTTTATTCACATCAAAAGTCATGAAAAATCCTCTAGCATGGGCTCTATTGTAACGCAAGTTTGGTGTAATAAGTAGTCCACCTTTAAAATGAAATAGTATATCGGACATAACTTTTTCTCCCGAACTCGGATTGAGCTAACTCTTGCGGCATTGTAAAGAGAACTTGAAACCATAACCAATATATTGAGATCAAAATTGGTGATTCATCTTCCAATAAGTTCGAAATGGTGATGGAAGTTTGGTATAGTTGGTCATTCCCCTCCACTAGGAACAAAAAGTAATTTCCCATTCTTTAGTATTTCTGACATAACTTTTTACTCCGGTCTCTGATTAAGATGATTCTTGATGCATTGTAAAGAATTCTTGAATCACTAACCATTTTATTCACATCAAAAGTCTTGAAAAATCCTCTAGCATGGGCTCTATTGTAACGCAAGTTTGGTGTAATAAGTAGTCCTCCTTTAAAATGAAATAGTATATCGGACATAACTTTTTCTCCCGAACTCGGATTGAGCTAACTCTTGCGGCATTGTAAAGAGAACTTGAAACCATAACCAATATATTGAGATCAAAATTGGTGATTCATCTTCCAATAAGTTCGAAATGGTGATGGAAGTTTGGTATAGTTGGTCATTCCCCTCCACTAGGAAAAAAAAGTAATTTCCCATTCTTTAGTATTTCTGACATAACTTTTTACTCCGGTCTCTGATTAAGATGATTCTTGATGCATTGTAAAGAATTCTTGAATCACTAACCATTTTATTCACATCAAAAGTCTTGAAAAATCCTCTAGCATGGGCTCTATTGTAACGCAAGTTTGGTGTAATAAGTAGTCCTCCTTTAAAATGAAATAGTATATCGGACATAACTTTTTCTCCCGAACCCGGATTGAGCTAACTCTTGCGGCATTGTAAAGAGAACTTGAAACCCTAACCAATATATTGAGATCAAAATTGGTGATTCATCTTCTAACAAGTTCGAAATGGTGATGGAAGTTTGGTATAGTTGGCCATTCCCCTCCACTAGGAAAAAAATGTAATTTCCCATTCTTTAGTATTTCTGACATAACTTTTTACTCCGGTCTCTGATTAAGATGATTCATGCTGCATTGAAAAGAATTCTTGAATCCCTAACCATTTTATTCACATCAAAAGTCATGAAAAATCCTCTAGCATGGGCTCTATTGTAACGCAAGTTTGGTGTAATAAGTAGTCCTTCTTTAAAATGAAATAGTATATCGGACATAACTTTTTCTCCCGAACCCGAATTGAGCTAACTCTTGCGGCATTGTAAAGAGAACTTGAAACCCTAACCAATATATTGGGATCAAAATTGGTGATTCATCTTCTAACAAGTTCGAAATGGTGATCTAAGTTTGGTATAGTTGGCCATTCCCCTCCACTAGGAAAAAAAAGTAATTTCCCATTCTTTAGTATTTCTGACATAACTTTTTACTCCGGTCTCTGATTAAGATGATTCTTGATGCATTGTAAAGAATTCTTGAATCCCTAACCATTTTATTCACATCAAAAGTCATGAAAAATCCTCTAGCATGGGCCCTATTGTAACGCAAGTTTGGTGTAATAAGTAGTCCTCCTTTAAAATGAAATAGTATATCGGACATAACTTTTTCTCCCGAACTCGGATTGAGCTAACTCTTGCGGCATTGTAAAGAGAACTTGAAACCCTAACCAATATAGTGAGATCAAAATTGGTGATTCATCTTCCAACAAGTTCGAAATGGTGATGGAAGTTTGGTATAGTTGGACATTCCCCTCCACTAGGAAAAAAAAGTAATTTCCCATTCTTTAGTATTTCTGACATAACATTTTACTCCGGTCTCTGATTAAGATGATTCTTGATGCATTGTAAAGAATTCTTGAATCCCTAACCATTTTATTCACATCAAAAGTCATGAAAAATCCTCTAGCATGGGCTCTATTGTAACGCAAGTTTGGTGTAATAAGTAGTCCACCTTTAAAATGAAATAGTATATCGGACATAACTTTTTCTCCCGAACTCGGATTGAGCTAACTCTTGCGGCATTGTAAAGAGAACTTGAAACCATAACCAATATATTGAGATCAAAATTGGTGATTCATCTTCCAATAAGTTCGAAATGGTGATGGAAGTTTGGTATAGTTGGCCATTCCCCTCCACAAGGAAAAAAAAGTAATTTCCCATTCTTTAGTATTTCTGACATAACTTTTTACTCCGGTCTCTGATTAAGATGATTCTTGATGCATTGTAAAGAATTCTTGAATCACTAACCATTTTATTCACATCAAAAGTCTTGAAAAATCCTCTAGCATGGGCTCTATTGTAACGCAAGTTTGGTGTAATAAGTAGTCCTCCTTTAAAATGAAATAGTATATCTGACATAACTTTTTCTCCCGAACTCGGATTGAGCTAACTCTTGCGGCATTGTAAAGAGAACTTGAAACCATAACCAATATATTGAGATCAAAATTGGTGATTCATCTTCCAATAAGTTCGAAATGGTGATGGAAGTTTGGTATAGTTGGCCATTCCCCTCCACTAGGAAAAAAAAGTAATTTCCCATTCTTTAGTATTTCTGACATAACTTTTTACTCCGGTCTCTGATTAAGATGATTCTTGATGCATTGTAAAGAATTCTTGAATCACTAACCATTTTATTCACATCAAAAGTCTTGAAAAATCCTCTAGCATGGGCTCTATTGTAACGCAAGTTTGGTGTAATAAGTAGTCCTCCTTTAAAATGAAATAGTATATCGGACATAACTTTTTCTCCCGAACCCGGATTGAGCTAACTCTTGCGGCATTGTAAAGAGAACTTGAAACCCTAACCAATATATTGAGATCAAAATTGGTGATTCATCTTCTAACAAGTTCGAAATGGTGATGGAAGTTTGGTATAGTTGGCCATTCCCCTCCACTAGGAAAAAAATGTAATTTCCCATTCTTTAGTATTTCTGACATAACTTTTTACTCCGGTCTCTGATTAAGATGATTCATGCTGCATTGTAAAGAATTCTTGAATCCCTAACCATTTTATTCACATCAAAAGTCATGAAAAATCCTCTAGCATGGGCCCTATTGTAACGCAAGTTTGGTGTAATAAGTAGTCCTCCTTTAAAATGAAATAGTATATCGGACATAATATTTTCTCCCGAACTCGGATTGAGCTAACTCTTGCGGCATTGTAAAGAGAACTTGAAACCCTAACCAATATATTGAGATCAAAATTGGTGATTCATCTTCTAACAAGTTCGAAATGGTGATCTAAGTTTGGTATAGTTGGCCATTCCCCTCCACTAGGAAAAAAAAGTAATTTCCCATTCTTTAGTATTTCTGACATAACTTTTTACTCCGGTCTCTGATTAAGATGATTCTTGCTGCATTGTAAAGAATTCTTGAATCCCTAACCATTTTATTCACATCAAAAGTCATGAAAAATCCTCTAGCATGGGCTCTATTGTAACGCAAGTTTGGTGTAATAAGTAGTCCTCCTTTAAAATGAAATAGTATATCGGACATAACTTTTTCTCCCGAACCCGGATTGAGCTAACTCTTGCGGCATTGTAAAGAGAACTTGAAACCCTAACCAATATATTGAGATCAAAATTGGTGATTCATCTTCTAACAAGTTCGAAATGGTGATCTAAGTTTGGTATAGTTGGCCATTCCCCTCCACTAGGAAAAAAAAGTAATTTCCCATTCTTGAGTATTTCTGACATAACTTTTTACTCCGGTCTCTGATTAAGATGATTCATGCTGCATTGAAAAGAATTCTTGAATCCCTAACCATTTTATTCACATCAAAAGTCATGAAAAATCCTCTAGCATGGGCTCTATTGTAACGCAAGTTTGGTGTAATAAGTAGTCCTCCTTTAAAATGAAATAGTATATCGGACATAACTTTTTCTCCCGAACCCGAATTGAGCTAACTCTTGCGGCATTGTAAAGAGAACTTGAAACCCTAACCAATATATTGGGATCAAAATTGGTGATTCATCTTCTAACAAGTTCGAAATGGTGATCTAAGTTTGGTATAGTTGGCCATTCCCCTCCACTAGGAAAAAAAAGTAATTTCCCATTCTTTAGTATTTCTGACATAACTTTTTACTCCGGTCTCTGATTAAGATGATTCTTGATGCATTGTAAAGAATTCTTGAATCCCTAACCATTTTATTCACATCAAAAGTCATGAAAAATCCTCTAGCATGGGCCCTATTGTAACGCAAGTTTGGTGTAATAAGTAGTCCTCCTTTAAAATGAAATAGTATATCGGACATAACTTTTTCTCCCGAACTCGGATTGAGCTAACTCTTGCGGCATTGTAAAGAGAACTTGAAACCCTAACCAATATATTGAGATCAAAATTGGTGATTCATCTTCCAACAAGTTCGAAATGGTGATGGAAGTTTGGTATAGTTGGACATTCCCTCCACTAGGAAAAAAAAGTAATTTCCCATTCTTTAGTATTTCTGACATAACTTTTTACTCCGGTCTCTGATTAAGATGATTCTTGATGCATTGTAAAGAATTCTTGAATCCCTAACCATTTTATTCACATCAAAAGTCATGAAAAATCCTCTAGCATGGGCTCTATTGTAACGCAAGTTTGGTGTAATAAGTAGTCCACCTTTAAAATGAAATAGTATATCGGACATAACTTTTTCTCCCGAACTCGGATTGAGCTAACTCTTGCGGCATTGTAAAGAGAACTTGAAACCATAACCAATATATTGAGATCAAAATTGGTGATTCATCTTCCAATAAGTTCGAAATAGTGATGGAAGTTTGGTATAGTTGGCCATTCCCCTCCACTAGGAAAAAAAAGTAATTTCCCATTCTTTAGTATTTCTGACATAACTTTTTACTCCGGTCTCTGATTAAGATGATTCTTGATGCATTGTAAAGAATTCTTGAATCACTAACCATTTTATTCACATCAAAAGTCATGAAAAATCCTCTAGCATGGGCTCTATTGTAACGCAAGTTTGGTGTAATAAGTAGTCCACCTTTAAAATGAAATAGTATATCGGACATAACTTTTTCTCCCGAACTCGGATTGAGCTAACTCTTGCGGCATTGTAAAGAGAACTTGAAACCATAACCAATATATTGAGATCAAAATTGGTGATTCATCTTCCAATAAGTTCGAAATGGTGATGGAAGTTTGGTATAGTTGGCCATTCCCCTCCACAAGGAAAAAAAAGTAATTTCCCATTCTTTAGTATTTCTGACATAACTTTTTACTCCGGTCTCTGATTAAGATGATTCTTGATGCATTGTAAAGAATTCTTGAATCACTAACCATTTTATTCACATCAAAAGTCTTGAAAAATCCTCTAGCATGGGCTCTATTGTAACGCAAGTTTGGTGTAATAAGTAGTCCTCCTTTAAAATGAAATAGTATATCTGACATAACTTTTTCTCCCGAACTCGGATTGAGCTAACTCTTGCGGCATTGTAAAGAGAACTTGAAACCATAACCAATATATTGAGATCAAAATTGGTGATTCATCTTCCAATAAGTTCGAAATGGTGATGGAAGTTTGGTATAGTTGGCCATTCCCCTCCACTAGGAAAAAAAAGTAATTTCCCATTCTTTAGTATTTCTGACATAACTTTTTACTCCGGTCTCTGATTAAGATGATTCTTGATGCATTGTAAAGAATTCTTGAATCACTAACCATTTTATTCACATCAAAAGTCTTGAAAAATCCTCTAGCATGGGCTCTATTGTAACGCAAGTTTGGTGTAATAAGTAGTCCTCCTTTAAAATGAAATAGTATATCGGACATAACTTTTTCTCCCGAACCCGGATTGAGCTAACTCTTGCGGCATTGTAAAGAGAACTTGAAACCCTAACCAATATATTGAGATCAAAATTGGTGATTCATCTTCTAACAAGTTCGAAATGGTGATGGAAGTTTGGTATAGTTGGCCATTCCCCTCCACTAGGAAAAAAATGTAATTTCCCATTCTTTAGTATTTCTGACATAACTTTTTACTCCGGTCTCTGATTAAGATGATTCATGCTGCATTGTAAAGAATTCTTGAATCCCTAACCATTTTATTCACATCAAAAGTCATGAAAAATCCTCTAGCATGGGCCCTATTGTAACGCAAGTTTGGTGTAATAAGTAGTCCTCCTTTAAAATGAAATAGTATATCGGACATAATATTTTCTCCCGAACTCGGATTGAGCTAACTCTTGCGGCATTGTAAAGAGAACTTGAAACCCTAACCAATATATTGAGATCAAAATTGGTGATTCATCTTCTAACAAGTTCGAAATGGTGATCTAAGTTTGGTATAGTTGGCCATTCCCCTCCACTAGGAAAAAAAAGTAATTTCCCATTCTTTAGTATTTCTGACATAACTTTTTACTCCGGTCTCTGATTAAGATGATTCTTGCTGCATTGTAAAGAATTCTTGAATCCCTAACCATTTTATTCACATCAAAAGTCATGAAAAATCCTCTAGCATGGGCTCTATTGTAACGCAAGTTTGGTGTAATAAGTAGTCCTCCTTTAAAATGAAATAGTATATCGGACATAACTTTTTCTCCCGAACCCGGATTGAGCTAACTCTTGCGGCATTGTAAAGAGAACTTGAAACCCTAACCAATATATTGAGATCAAAATTGGTGATTCATCTTCTAACAAGTTCGAAATGGTGATCTAAGTTTGGTATAGTTGGCCATTCCCCTCCACTAGGAAAAAAAAGTAATTTCCCATTCTTGAGTATTTCTGACATAACTTTTTACTCCGGTCTCTGATTAAGATGATTCATGCTGCATTGAAAAGAATTCTTGAATCCCTAACCATTTTATTCACATCAAAAGTCATGAAAAATCCTCTAGCATGGGCTCTATTGTAACGCAAGTTTGGTGTAATAAGTAGTCCTCCTTTAAAATGAAATAGTATATCGGACATAACTTTTTCTCCCGAACCCGAATTGAGCTAACTCTTGCGGCATTGTAAAGAGAACTTGAAACCCTAACCAATATATTGGGATCAAAATTGGTGATTCATCTTCTAACAAGTTCGAAATGGTGATCTAAGTTTGGTATAGTTGGCCATTCCCCTCCACTAGGAAAAAAAAGTAATTTCCCATTCTTTAGTATTTCTGACATAACTTTTTACTCCGGTCTCTGATTAAGATGATTCTTGATGCATTGTAAAGAATTCTTGAATCCCTAACCATTTTATTCACATCAAAAGTCATGAAAAATCCTCTAGCATGGGCCCTATTGTAACGCAAGTTTGGTGTAATAAGTAGTCCTCCTTTAAAATGAAATAGTATATCGGACATAACTTTTTCTCCCGAACTCGGATTGAGCTAACTCTTGCGGCATTGTAAAGAGAACTTGAAACCCTAACCAATATATTGAGATCAAAATTGGTGATTCATCTTCCAACAAGTTCGAAATGGTGATGGAAGTTTGGTATAGTTGGACATTCCCTCCACTAGGAAAAAAAAGTAATTTCCCATTCTTTAGTATTTCTGACATAACTTTTTACTCCGGTCTCTGATTAAGATGATTCTTGATGCATTGTAAAGAATTCTTGAATCCCTAACCATTTTATTCACATCAAAAGTCATGAAAAATCCTCTAGCATGGGCTCTATTGTAACGCAAGTTTGGTGTAATAAGTAGTCCACCTTTAAAATGAAATAGTATATCGGACATAACTTTTTCTCCCGAACTCGGATTGAGCTAACTCTTGCGGCATTGTAAAGAGAACTTGAAACCATAACCAATATATTGAGATCAAAATTGGTGATTCATCTTCCAATAAGTTCGAAATAGTGATGGAAGTTTGGTATAGTTGGCCATTCCCCTCCACTAGGAAAAAAAAGTAATTTCCCATTCTTTAGTATTTCTGACATAACTTTTTACTCCGGTCTCTGATTAAGATGATTCTTGATGCATTGTAAAGAATTCTTGAATCACTAACCATTTTATTCACATCAAAAGTCTTGAAAAATCCTCTAGCATGGGCTCTATTGTAACGCAAGTTTGGTGTAATAAGTAGTCCTCCTTTAAAATGAAATAGTATATCGGACATAACTTTTTCTCCCGAACTCGGATTGAGCTAACTCTTGCGGCATTGTAAAGAGAACTTGAAACCATAACCAATATATTGAGATCAAAATTGGTGATTCATCTTCCAATAAGTTCGAAATGGTGATGGAAGTTTGGTATAGTTGGCCATTCCCCTCCACTAGGAAAAAAAAGTAATTTCCCATTCTTTAGTATTTCTGACATAACTTTTTACTCCGGTCTCTGATTAAGATGATTCTTGATGCATTGTAAAGAATTCATGAATCACTAACCATTTTATTCACATCAAAAGTCTTGAAAAATCCTCTAGCATGGGCTCTATTGTAACGCAAGTTTGGTGTAATAAGTAGTCCTCCTTTAAAATGAAATAGTATATCGGACATAACTTTTTCTCCCGAACCCGGATTGAGCTAACTCTTGCGGCATTGTAAAGAGAACTTGAAACCCTAACCAATATATTGAGATCAAAATTGGTGATTCATCTTCTAACAAGTTCGAAATGGTGATGGAAGTTTGGTATAGTTGGCCATTCCCCTCCACTAGGAAAAAAATGTAATTTCCCATTCTTTAGTATTTCTGACATAACTTTTTACTCCGGTCTCTGATTAAGATGATTCATGCTGCATTGTAAAGAATTCTTGAATCCCTAACCATTTTATTCACATCAAAAGTCATGAAAAATCCTCTAGCATGGGCCCTATTGTAACGCAAGTTTGGTGTAATAAGTAGTCCTCCTTTAAAATGAAATAGTATATCGGACATAACTTTTTCTCCCGAACTCGGATTGAGCTAACTCTTGCGGCATTGTAAAGAGAACTTGAAACCCTAACCAATATATTGAGATCAAAATTGGTGATTCATCTTCTAACAAGTTCGAAATGGTGATGGAAGTTTGGTATAGTTGGACATTCCCCTCCACTAGGAAAAAAAAGTAATTTTCCATTCTTTAGTATTTCTGACATAACTTTTTACTCCGGTCTCTGATTAAGATGATTCTTGATGCATTGTAAAGAATTCTTGAATCCCTAACCATTTTATTCACATCAAAAGTCATGAAAAATCCTCTAGCATGGGCCCTATTGTAACGCAAGTTTGGTGTAATAAGTAGTCCTCCTTTAAAATGAAATAGTATATCGGACATAACTTTTTCTCCCGAACTCGGATTGAGCTAACTCTTGCGGCATTGTAAAGAGAACTTGAAACCCTAACCAATATATTGAGATCAAAATTGGTGATTCATCTTCCAATAAGTTCGAAATGGTGATGGAAGTTTGGTATAGTTGGCCATTCCCCTCCACTAGGAAAAAAAAGTAATTTCCCATTCTTTAGTATTTCTGACATAACTTTTTACTCCGGTCTCTGATTAAGATGATTCTTGATGCATTGTAAAGAATTCTTGAATCCCTAACCATTTTATTCACATCAAAAGTCATGAAAAATCCTCTAGCATGGGCTCTATTGTAACGCAAGTTTGGTGTAATAAGTAGTCCTCCTTTAAAATGAAATAGTATATCGGACATAACTTTTTCTCCCGAACTCGGATTGAGCTAACTCTTGCGGCATTGTAAAGAGAACTTGAAACCATAACCAATATATTGAGATCAAAATTGGTGATTCATCTTCCAATAAGTTCGAAATGGTGATGGAAGTTTGGTATAGTTGGCCATTCCCCTCCACTAGGAAAAAAAAGTAATTTCCCATTCTTTAGTATTTCTGACATAACTTTTTACTCCGGTCTCTGATTAAGATGATTCTTGATGCATTGTAAAGAATTCTTGAATCACTAACCATTTTATTCACATCAAAAGTCTTGAAAAATCCTCTAGCATGGGCTCTATTGTAACGCAAGTTTGGTGTAATAAGTAGTCCTCCTTTAAAATGAAATAGTATATCGGACATAACTTTTTCTCCCGAACCCGGATTGAGCTAACTCTTGCGGCATTGTAAAGAGAACTTGAAACCCTAACCAATATATTGAGATCAAAATTGGTGATTCATCTTCTAACAAGTTCGAAATGGTGATCTAAGTTTGGTATAGTTGGCCATTCCCCTCCACTAGGAAAAAAAAGTAATTTCCCATTCTTTAGTATTTCTGACATAACTTTTTACTCCGGTCTCTGATTAAGATGATTCATGCTGCATTGTAAAGAATTCTTGAATCCCTAACCATTTTATTCACATCAAAAGTCATGAAAAATCCTCTAGCATGGGCTCTATTGTAACGCAAGTTTGGTGTAATAAGTAGTCCTCCTTTAAAATGAAATAGTATATCGGACATAACTTTTTCTCCCGAACCCGAATTGAGCTAACTCTTGCGGCATTGTAAAGAGAACTTGAAACCCTAACCAATATATTGGGATCAAAATTGGTGATTCATCTTCTAACAAGTTCGAAATGGTGATCTAAGTTTGGTATAGTTGGCCATTCCCCTCCACTAGGAAAAAAAAGTAATTTCCCATTCTTTAGTATTTCTGACATAACTTTTTACTCCGGTCTCTGATTAAGATGATTCTTGATGCATTGTAAAGAATTCTTGAATCCCTAACCATTTTATTCACATCAAAAGTCATGAAAAATCCTCTAGCATGGGCCCTATTGTAACGCAAGTTTGGTGTAATAAGTAGTCCTCCTTTAAAATGAAATAGTATATCGGACATAACTTTTTCTCCCGAACTCGGATTGAGCTAACTCTTGCGGCATTGTAAAGAGAACTTGAAACCCTAACCAATATATTGAGATCAAAATTGGTGATTCATCTTCCAACAAGTTCGAAATGGTGATGGAAGTTTGGTATAGTTGGACATTCCCCTCCACTAGGAAAAAAAAGTAATTTCCCATTCTTTAGTATTTCTGACATAACTTTTTACTCCGGTCTCTGATTAAGATGATTCTTGATGCATTGTAAAGAATTCTTGAATCCCTAACCATTTTATTCACATCAAAAGTCATGAAAAATCCTCTAGCATGGGCTCTATTGTAACGCAAGTTTGGTGTAATAAGTAGTCCACCTTTAAAATGAAATAGTATATCGGACATAACTTTTTCTCCCGAACTCGGATTGAGCTAACTCTTGCGGCATTGTAAAGAGAACTTGAAACCATAACCAATATATTGAGATCAAAATTGGTGATTCATCTTCCAATAAGTTCGAAATGGTGACGGAAGTTTGGTATAGTTGGCCATTCCCCTCCACTAGGAAAAAAAAGTAATTTCCCATTCTTTAGTATTTCTGACATAACTTTTTACTCCGGTCTCTGATTAAGATGATTCTTGATGCATTGTAAAGAATTCTTGAATCACTAACCATTTTATTCACATCAAAAGTCTTGAAAAATCCTCTAGCATGGGCTCTATTGTAACGCAAGTTTGGTGTAAGAAGTAGTCCTCCTTTAAAATGAAATAGTATATCGGACATAACTTTTTCTCCCGAACTCGGATTGAGCTAACTCTTGCGGCATTGTAAAGAGAACTTGAAACCATAACCAATATATTGAGATCAAAATTGGTGATTCATCTTCCAATAAGTTCGAAATGGTGATGGAAGTTTGGTATAGTTGGCCATTCCCCTCCACTAGGAAAAAAAAGTAATTTCCCATTCTTTAGTATTTCTGACATAACTTTTTACTCCGGTCTCTGATTAAGATGATTCTTGATGCATTGTAAAGAATTCTTGAATCACTAACCATTTTATTCACATCAAAAGTCTTGAAAAATCCTCTAGCATGGGCTCTATTGTAACGCAAGTTTGGTGTAATAAGTAGTTCTCCTTTAAAATGAAATAGTATATCGGACATAACTTTTTCTCCCGAACCCGGATTGAGCTAACTCTTGCGGCATTGTAAAGAGAACTTGAAACCCTAACCAATATATTGAGATCAAAATTGGTGATTCATCTTCTAACAAGTTCGAAATGGTGATGGAAGTTTGGTATAGTTGGCCATTCCCCTCCACTAGGAAAAAAATGTAATTTCCCATTCTTTAGTATTTCTGACATAACTTTTTACTCCGGTCTCTGATTAAGATGATTCATGCTGCATTGTAAAGAATTCTTGAATCCCTAACCATTTTATTCACATCAAAAGTCATGAAAAATCCTCTAGCATGGGCCCTATTGTAACGCAAGTTTGGTGTAATAAGTAGTCCTCCTTTAAAATGAAATAGTATATCGGACATAATTTTTTCTCCCGAACTCGGATTGAGCTAACTCTTGCGGCATTGTAAAGAGAACTTGAAACCCTAACCAATATATTGAGATCAAAATTGGTGATTCATCTTCTAACAAGTTCGAAATGGTGATCTAAGTTTGGTATAGTTGGCCATTCCCCTCCACTAGGAAAAAAAAGTAATTTTCCATTCTTTAGTATTTCTGACATAACTTTTTACTCCGGTCTCTGATTGAGATGATTCTTGATGCATTGTAAAGAATTCTTGAATCCCTAACCATTTTATTCACATCAAAAGTCATGAAAAATCCTCTAGCATGGGCCCTATTGTAACGCAAGTTTGGTGTAATAAGTAGTCCTCCTTTAAAATGAAATAGTATATCGGACATAACTTTTTCTCCCGAACTCGGATTGAGCTAACTCTTGCGGCATTGTAAAGAGAACTTGAAACCCTAACCAATATATTGAGATCAAAATTGGTGATTCATCTTCCAACAAGTTCGAAATGGTGATGGAAGTTTGGTATAGTTGGACATTCCCCTCCACTAGGAAAAAAAAGTAATTTCCCATTCTTTAGTATTTCTGACATAACTTTTTACTCCGGTCTCTGATTAAGATGATTCTTGATGCATTGTAAAGAATTCTTGAATCCCTAACCATTTTATTCACATCAAAAGTCATGAAAAATCCTCTAGCATGGGCTCTATTGTAACGCAAGTTTGGTGTAATAAGTAGTCCACCTTTAAAATGAAATAGTATATCGGACATAACTTTTTCTCCCGAACTCGGATTGAGCTAACTCTTGCGGCATTGTAAAGAGAACTTGAAACCATAACCAATATATTGAGATCAAAATTGGTGATTCATCTTCCAATAAGTTCGAAATGGTGATGGAAGTTTGGTATAGTTGGCCATTCCCCTCCACTAGGAAAAAAAAGTAATTTCCCATTCTTTAGTATTTCTGACATAACTTTTTACTCCGGTCTCTGATTAAGATGATTCTTGATGCATTGTAAAGAATTCTTGAATCACTAACCATTTTATTCACATCAAAAGTCTTGAAAAATCCTCTAGCATGGGCTCTATTGTAACGCAAGTTTGGTGTAATAAGTAGTCCTCCTTTAAAATGAAATAGTATGTCGGACATAACTTTTTCTCCCGAACTCGGATTGAGCTAACTCTTGCGGCATTGTAAAGAGAACTTGAAACCATAACCAATATATTGAGATCAAAATTGGTGATTCATCTTCCAATAAGTTCGAAATGGTGATGGAAGTTTGGTATAGTTGGCCATTCCCCTCCACTAGGAAAAAAAAGTAATTTCCCATTCTTTAGTATTTCTGACATAACTTTTTACTCCGGTCTCTGATTAAGATGATTCTTGATGCATTGTAAAGAATTCTTGAATCACTAACCATTTTATTCACATCAAAAGTCTTGAAAAATCCTCTAGCATGGGCTCTATTGTAACGCAAGTTTGGTGTAATAAGTAGTCCTCCTTTAAAATGAAATAGTATATCGGACATAACTTTTTCTCCCGAACCCGGATTGAGTTAACTCTTGCGGCATTGTAAAGAGAACTTCAAACCCTAACCAATATATTGAGATCAAAATTGGTGATTCATCTTCTAACAAGTTCGAAATGGTGATGGAAGTTTGGTATAGTTGGCCATTCCCCTCCACTAGGAAAAAAATGTAATTTCCAATTCTTTAGTATTTCTGACATAACTTTTTACTCCGGTCTCTGATTAAGATGATTCATGCTGCATTGTAAAGAATTCTTGAATCCCTAACCATTTTATTCACATCAAAAGTCATGAAAAATCCTCTAGCATGGGCCCTATTGTAACGCAAGTTTGGTGTAATAAGTAGTCCTCCTTTAAAATGAAATAGTATATCGGACATAATTTTTTCTCCCGAACTCGGATTGAGCTAACTCTTGCGGCATTGTAAAGAGAACTTGAAACCCTAACCAATATATTGAGATCAAAATTGGTGATTCATCTTCTAACAAGTTCGAAATGGTGATCTAAGTTTGGTATAGTTGGCCATTCCCCTCCACTAGGAAAAAAAAGTAATTTCCCATTCTTTAGTATTTCTGACATAACTTTTTACTCCGGTCTCTGATTAAGATGATTCTTGCTGCATTGTAAAGAATTCTTGAATCCCTAACCATTTTATTCACATCAAAAGTCATGAAAAATCCTCTAGCATGGGCTCTATTGTAACGCAAGTTTGGTGTAATAAGTAGTCCTCCTTTAAAATGAAATAGTATATCGGACATAACTTTTTCTCCCGAACCCGGATTGAGCTAACTCTTGCGGCATTGTAAAGAGAACTTGAAACCCTAACCAATATATTGAGATCAAAATTGGTGATTCATCTTCTAACAAGTTCGAAATGGTGATCTAAGTTTGGTATAGTTGGCCATTCCCCTCCACTAGGAAAAAAAAGTAATTTCCCATTCTTTAGTATTTCTGACATAACTTTTTACTCCGGTCTCTGATTAAGATGATTCATGCTGCATTGAAAAGAATTCTTGAATCCCTAACCATTTTATTCACATCAAAAGTCATGAAAAATCCTCTAGCATGGGCTCTATTGTAACGCAAGTTTGGTGTAATAAGTAGTCCTCCATTAAAATGAAATAGTATATCGGACATAACTTTTTCTCCCGAACCCGAATTGAGCTAACTCTTGCGGCATTGTAAAGAGAACTTGAAACCCTAACCAATATATTGGGATCAAAATTGGTGATTCATCTTCTAACAAGTTCGAAATGGTGATCTAAGTTTGGTATAGTTGGCCATTCCCCTCCACTAGGAAAAAAAAGTAATTTCCCATTCTTTAGTATTTCTGACATAACTTTTTACTCCGGTCTCTGATTAAGATGATTCTTGATGCATTGTAAAGAATTCTTGAATCCCTAACCATTTTATTCACATCAAAAGTCATGAAAAATCCTCTAGCATGGGCCCTATTGTAACGCAAGTTTGGTGTAATAAGTAGTCCTCCTTTAAAATGAAATAGTATATCGGACATAATTTTTTCTCCCGAACTCGGATTGAGCTAACTCTTGCGGCATTGTAAAGAGAACTTGAAACCCTAACCAATATATTGAGATCAAAATTGGTGATTCATCTTCTAACAAGTTCGAAATGGTGATCTAAGTTTGGTATAGTTGGCCATTCCCCTCCACTAGGAAAAAAAAGTAATTTTCCATTCTTTAGTATTTCTGACATAACTTTTTACTCCGGTCTCTGATTGAGATGATTCTTGATGCATTGTAAAGAATTCTTGAATCCCTAACCATTTTATTCACATCAAAAGTCATGAAAAATCCTCTAGCATGGGCCCTATTGTAACGCAAGTTTGGTGTAATAAGTAGTCCTCCTTTAAAATGAAATAATATATCGGACATAACTTTTTCTCCCGAACTCGGATTGAGCTAACTCTTGCGGCATTGTAAAGAGAACTTGAAACCCTAACCAATATATTGAGATCAAAATTGGTGATTCATCTTCCAACAAGTTCGAAATGGTGATGGAAGTTTGGTATAGTTGGACATTCCCCTCCACTAGGAAAAAAAAGTAATTTCCCATTCTTTAGTATTTCTGACATAACTTTTTACTCCGGTCTCTGATTAAGATGATTCTTGATGCATTGTAAAGAATTCTTGAATCCCTAACCATTTTATTCACATCAAAAGTCATGAAAAATCCTCTAGCATGGGCTCTATTGTAACGCAAGTTTGGTGTAATAAGTAGTCCACCTTTAAAATGAAATAGTATATCGGACATAACTTTTTCTCCCGAACTCGGATTGAGCTAACTCTTGCGGCATTGTAAAGAGAACTTGAAACCATAACCAATATATTGAGATCAAAATTGGTGATTCATCTTCCAATAAGTTCGAAATGGTGATGGAAGTTTGGTATAGTTGGCCATTCCCCTCCACTAGGAAAAAAAAGTAATTTCCCATTCTTTAGTATTTCTGACATAACTTTTTACTCCGGTCTCTGATTAAGATGATTCTTGATGCATTGTAAAGAATTCTTGAATCACTAACCATTTTATTCACATCAAAAGTCTTGAAAAATCCTCTAGCATGGGCTCTATTGTAACGCAAGTTTGGTGTAATAAGTAGTCCTCCTTTAAAATGAAATAGTATGTCGGACATAACTTTTTCTCCCGAACTCGGATTGAGCTAACTCTTGCGGCATTGTAAAGAGAACTTGAAACCATAACCAATATATTGAGATCAAAATTGGTGATTCATCTTCCAATAAGTTCGAAATGGTGATGGAAGTTTGGTATAGTTGGCCATTCCCCTCCACTAGGAAAAAAAAGTAATTTCCCATTCTTTAGTATTTCTGACATAACTTTTTACTCCGGTCTCTGATTAAGATGATTCTTGATGCATTGTAAAGAATTCTTGAATCACTAACCATTTTATTCACATCAAAAGTCTTGAAAAATCCTCTAGCATGGGCTCTATTGTAACGCAAGTTTGGTGTAATAAGTAGTCCTCCTTTAAAATGAAATAGTATATCGGACATAACTTTTTCTCCCGAACCCGGATTGAGTTAACTCTTGCGGCATTGTAAAGAGAACTTGAAACCCTAACCAATATATTGAGATCAAAATTGGTGATTCATCTTCTAACAAGTTCGAAATGGTGATGGAAGTTTGGTATAGTTGGCCATTCCCCTCCACTAGGAAAAAAATGTAATTTCCAATTCTTTAGTATTTCTGACATAACTTTTTACTCCGGTCTCTGATTAAGATGATTCATGCTGCATTGTAAAGAATTCTTGAATCCCTAACCATTTTATTCACATCAAAAGTCATGAAAAATCCTCTAGCATGGGCCCTATTGTAACGCAAGTTTGGTGTAATAAGTAGTCCTCCTTTAAAATGAAATAGTATATCGGACATAATTTTTTCTCCCGAACTCGGATTGAGCTAACTCTTGCGGCATTGTAAAGAGAACTTGAAACCCTAACCAATATATTGAGATCAAAATTGGTGATTCATCTTCTAACAAGTTCGAAATGGTGATCTAAGTTTGGTATAGTTGGCCATTCCCCTCCACTAGGAAAAAAAAGTAATTTCCCATTCTTTAGTATTTCTGACATAACTTTTTACTCCGGTCTCTGATTAAGATGATTCTTGCTGCATTGTAAAGAATTCTTGAATCCCTAACCATTTTATTCACATCAAAAGTCATGAAAAATCCTCTAGCATGGGCTCTATTGTAACGCAAGTTTGGTGTAATAAGTAGTCCTCCTTTAAAATGAAATAGTATATCGGACATAACTTTTTCTCCCGAACCCGGATTGAGCTAACTCTTGCGGCATTGTAAAGAGAACTTGAAACCCTAACCAATATATTGAGATCAAAATTGGTGATTCATCTTCTAACAAGTTCGAAATGGTGATCTAAGTTTGGTATAGTTGGCCATTCCCCTCCACTAGGAAAAAAAAGTAATTTCCCATTCTTTAGTATTTCTGACATAACTTTTTACTCCGGTCTCTGATTAAGATGATTCATGCTGCATTGAAAAGAATTCTTGAATCCCTAACCATTTTATTCACATCAAAAGTCATGAAAAATCCTCTAGCATGGGCTCTATTGTAACGCAAGTTTGGTGTAATAAGTAGTCCTCCATTAAAATGAAATAGTATATCGGACATAACTTTTTCTCCCGAACCCGAATTGAGCTAACTCTTGCGGCATTGTAAAGAGAACTTGAAACCCTAACCAATATATTGGGATCAAAATTGGTGATTCATCTTCTAACAAGTTCGAAATGGTGATCTAAGTTTGGTATAGTTGGCCATTCCCCTCCACTAGGAAAAAAAAGTAATTTCCCATTCTTTAGTATTTCTGACATAACTTTTTACTCCGGTCTCTGATTAAGATGATTCTTGATGCATTGTAAAGAATTCTTGAATCCCTAACCATTTTATTCACATCAAAAGTCATGAAAAATCCTCTAGCATGGGCCCTATTGTAACGCAAGTTTGGTGTAATAAGTAGTCCTCCTTTAAAATGAAATAGTATATCGGACATAACTTTTTCTCCCGAACTCGGATTGAGCTAACTCTTGCGGCATTGTAAAGAGAACTTGAAACCCTAACCAATATATTGAGATCAAAATTGGTGATTCATCTTCCAACAAGTTCGAAATGGTGATGGAAGTTTGGTATAGTTGGGCATTCCCCTCCACTAGGAAAAAAATGTAATTTCCCATTCTTTAGTATTTCTGACATAACTTTTTACTCCGGTCTCTGATTAAGATGATTCATGCTGCATTGAAAAGAATTCTTGAAACCCTAACCATTTTATTCACATCAAAAGTCATGAAAAATACTCTAGCATGGGCTCTATTGTAACGCAAGTTTGGTGTAATAAGTAGTCCTCCTTTAAAATGAAATAGTATATCGGACATAACTTTTTCTCCCGAACTCGGATTGAGCTAACTCTTGCGGCATTGTAAAGAGAACTTTAAAACCCTAACCAATATATTGAGATCAAAATTGGTGATTCATCTTCTAACAAGTTCGAAATGGTGATGGAAGTTTGGTATAGTTGGCCATTCCCCTCCACTAGGAAAAAAATGTAATTTCCCATTTATTAGTATTTCTGACATAACTTTTTACTCCGGTCTCTGATTAAGATGATTCATGCTGCATTGAAAAGAATTCTTGAATCCCTAACCATTTTATTCACATCAAAAGTCATGAAAAATCCTCTAGCATGGGCTCTATTGTAACGCAAGTTTGGTGTAATAAGTAGTCCTCCTTTAAAATGAAATAGTATATCGGACATAACTTTTTCTCCCGAACTCGGATTGAGCTAACTCTTGCGGCATTGTAAAAAGAACTTGAAACCCTAACCAATATATTGAGATCAAAATTGGTGATTCATCTTCTAACAAGTTCGAAATGGTGATGGAAGTTTGGTATAGTTGGCCATTCCCCTCCACTAGGAAAAAAATGTAATTTCCCATTCTTTAGTATTTCTGACATAACTTTTTACTCCGGTCTCTGATTAAGATGATTCATGCTGCATTGAAAAGAATTCTTGAATCCCTAACCATTTTATTCACATCAAAAGTCATGAAAAATCCTCTAGCATGGGCTCTATTGTAACGCAAGTTTGGTGTAATAAGTAGTCCTCCTTTAAAATGAAATAGTATATCGGACATAACTTTTTCTCCCGAACTCGGATTGAGCTAACTCTTGCGGCATTGTAAAGAGAACTTGAAACCCTAACCAATATATTGAGATCAAAATTGGTGATTCATCTTCCAACAAGTTCGAAATGGTGATGGAAGTTTGGTATAGTTGGACATTCCCCTCCACTAGGAAAAAAAAGTAATTTCCCATTCTTTAGTATTTCTGACATAACTTTTTACTCCGGTCTCTGATTAAGATGATTCTTGATGCATTGTAAAGAATTCTTGAATCCCTAACCATTTTATTCACATCAAAAGTCATGAAAAATCCTCTAGCATGGGCTCTATTGTAACGCAAGTTTGGTGTAATAAGTAGTCCTCCTTTAAAATGAAATAGTATATCGGACATAACTTTTTCTCCCGAACTCGGATTGAGCTAACTCTTGCGGCATTGTAAAGAGAACTTGAAACCCTAACCAATATATTGAGATCAAAATTGGTGATTCATCTTCCAACAAGTTCGAAATGGTGATGGAAGTTTGGTATAGTTGGCCATTCCCCTCCACTAGGAAAAAAAGTAATTTCCCATTCTTTAGTATTTCTGACATAACTTTTTACTCCGGTCTCTGATTAAGATGATTCTTGATGCATTGTAAAGAATTCTTGAATCCCTAACCATTTTATTCACATCAAAAGTCATGAAAAATCCTCTAGCATGGGCTCTATTGTAACGCAAGTTTGGTGTAATAAGTAGTCCACCTTTAAAATGAAATAGTATATCGGACATAACTTTTTCTCCCGAACTCGGATTGAGCTAACTCTTGCGGCATTGTAAAGAAAACTTGAAACCATAACCAATATATTGAGATCAAAATTGGTGATTCATCTTCCAATAAGTTCGAAATGGTGATGGAAGTTTGGTATAGTTGGCCATTCCCCTCCACTAGGAAAAAAAAGTAATTTCCCATTCTTTAGTATTTCTGACATAACTTTTTACTCCGGTCTCTGATTAAGATGATTCTTGATGCATTGTAAAGAATTCTTGAATCACTAACCATTTTATTCACATCAAAAGTCTTGAAAAATCCTCTAGCATGAGCTCTATTGTAACGCAAGTTTGGTGTAATAAGTAGTCCTCCTTTAAAATGAAATAGTATATCGGACATAACTTTTTCTCCCGAACCCGGATTGAGCTAACTCTTGCGGCATTGTAAAGAGAACTTGAAACCCTAACCAATATATTGAGATCAAAATTGGTGATTCATCTTCTAACAAGTTCGAAATGGTGATGGAAGTTTGGTATAGTTGGCCATTCCCCTCCACTAGGAAAAAAATGTAATTTCCCATTCTTTAGTATTTCTGACATAACTTTTTACTCCGGTCTCTGATTAAGATGATTCATGCTGCATTGTAAAGAATTCTTGAATCCCTAACCATTTTATTCACATCAAAAGTCATGAAAAATCCTCTAGCATGGGCCCTATTGTAACGCAAGTTTGGTGTAATAAGTAGTCCTCCTTTAAAATGAAATAGTATATCGGACATAATTTTTTCTCCCGAACTCGGATTGAGCTAACTCTTGCGGCATTGTAAAGAGAACTTGAAACCCTAACCAATATATTGAGATCAAAATTGGTGATTCATCTTCCAACAAGTTCGAAATGGTGATGGAAGTTTGGTATAGTTGGCCATTCCCCTCCACTAGGAAAAAAAAGTAATTTCCCATTCTTTAGTATTTCTGACATAACTTTTTACTCCGGTCTCTGATTAAGATGATTCTTGATGCATTGTAAAGAATTCTTGAATCCCTAACCATTTTATTCACATCAAAAGTCATGAAAAATCCTCTAGCATGGGCTCTATTGTAACGCAAGTTTGGTGTAATAAGTAGTCCACCTTTAAAATGAAATAGTATATCGGACATAACTTTTTCTCCCGAACTCGGATTGAGCTAACTCTTGCGGCATTGTAAAGAGAACTTGAAACCATAACCAATATATTGAGATCAAAATTGGTGATTCATCTTCCAATAAGTTCGAAATGGTGATGGAAGTTTGGTATAGTTGGCCATTCCCCTCCACTAGGAAAAAAAAGTAATTTCCCATTCTTTAGTATTTCTGACATAACTTTTTACTCCGGTCTCTGATTAAGATGATTCTTGATGCATTGTAAAGAATTCTTGAATCACTAACCATTTTATTCACATCAAAAGTCTTGAAAAATCCTCTAGCATGAGCTCTATTGTAACGCAAGTTTGGTGTAATAAGTAGTCCTCCTTTAAAATGAAATAGTATATCGGACATAACTTTTTCTCCCGAACCCGGATTGAGCTAACTCTTGCGGCATTGTAAAGAGAACTTGAAACCCTAACCAATATATTGAGATCAAAATTGGTGATTCATCTTCTAACAAGTTCGAAATGGTGATGGAAGTTTGGTATAGTTGGCCATTCCCCTCCACTAGGAAAAAAATGTAATTTCCCATTCTTTAGTATTTCTGACATAACTTTTTACTCCGGTCTCTGATTAAGATGATTCATGCTGCATTGTAAAGAATTCTTGAATCCCTAACCATTTTATTCACATCAAAAGTCATGAAAAATCCTCTAGCATGGGCCCTATTGTAACGCAAGTTTGGTGTAATAAGTAGTCCTCCTTTAAAATGAAATAGTATATCGGACATAATTTTTTCTCCCGAACTCGGATTGAGCTAACTCTTGCGGCATTGTAAAGAGAACTTGAAACCCTAACCAATATATTGAGATCAAAATTGGTGATTCATCTTCCAACAAGTTCGAAATGGTGATGGAAGTTTGGTATAGTTGGCCATTCCCCTCCACTAGGAAAAAAAAGTAATTTCCCATTCTTTAGTATTTCTGACATAACTTTTTACTCCGGTCTCTGATTAAGATGATTCTTGATGCATTGTAAAGAATTCTTGAATCCCTAACCATTTTATTCACATCAAAAGTCATGAAAAATCCTCTAGCATGGGCTCTATTGTAACGCAAGTTTGGTGTAATAAGTAGTCCACCTTTAAAATGAAATAGTATATCGGACATAACTTTTTCTCCCGAACTCGGATTGAGCTAACTCTTGCGGCATTGTAAAGAGAACTTGAAACCATAACCAATATATTGAGATCAAAATTGGTGATTCATCTTCCAATAAGTTCGAAATGGTGATGGAAGTTTGGTATAGTTGGCCATTCCCCTCCACTAGGAAAAAAATGTAATTTCCCATTCTTTAGTATTTCTGACATAACTTTTTACTCCGGTCTCTGATTAAGATGATTCTTGATGCATTGTAAAGAATTCTTGAATCCCTAACCATTTTATTCACATCAAAAGTCTTGAAAAATCCTCTAGCATGGGCTCTATTGTAACGCAAGTTTGGTGTAATAAGTAGTCCTCCTTTAAAATGAAATAGTATATCGGACATAACTTTTTCTCCCGAACCCGGATTGAGCTAACTCTTGCGGCATTGTAAAGAGAACTTGAAACCCTAACCAATATATTGAGATCAAAATTGGTGATTCATCTTCTAACAAGTTCGAAATGGTGATGGAAGTTTGGTATAGTTGGCCATTCCCCTCCACTAGGAAAAAAATGTAATTTCGCATTCTTTAGTATTTCTGACATAACTTTTTACTCCGGTCTCTGATTAAGATGATTCATGCTGCATTGAAAAGAATTCTTGAATCACTAACCATTTTATTCACATCAAAAGTCATGAAAAATACTCTAGCATGGGCTCTATTGTAACGCAAGTTTGGTGTAATAAGTAGTCCTCCTTTAAAATGAAATAGTATATCGGACATAACTTTTTCTCCCGAACTCGGATTGAGCTAACTCTTGCGGCATTGTAAAGAGAACTTGAAACCCTAACCAATATATTGAGATCAAAATTGGTGATTCATCTTCTAACAAGTTCGAAATGGTGATCTAAGTTTGGTATAGTTGGCCATTCCCCTCCACCAGGAAAAAAAAGTAATTTCCCATTCTTTAGTATTTCTGACATAACTTTTTACGCCGGTCTCTGATTAAGATGATTCTTGCTGCATTGTAAAGAATTCTTGAATCCCTAACCATTTTATTCACATCAAAAGTCATGAAAAATCCTCTAGCATGGGCTCTATTATAACGCAAGTTTGGTGTAATAAGTAGTCCTCTTTTAAAATGAAATAGTATATCGGACATAACTTTTTCTCCCGAACCCGGATTGAGCTAACTCTTGCGGCATTGTAAAGAGAACTTGAAACCCTAACCAATATATTGAGATCAAAATTGGTGATTCATCTTCTAACAAGTTTGAAATGGTGATCTAAGTTTGGTATAGTTGGCCATTCCCCTCCACTAGGAAAAAAAAGTAATTTCCCATTCTTTAGTATTTCTGACATAACTTTTTACTCCGGTCTCTGATTAAGATGATTCATGCTGCATTGAAAAGAATTCTTGAATCCCTAACCATTTTATTCACATCAAAAGTCATGAAAAATCCTCTAGCATGGGCTCTATTGTAACGCAAGTTTGGTGTAATAAGTAGTCCTCCTTTAAAATGAAATAGTATATCGGACATAACTTTTTCTCCCGAACCCGGATTGAGCTAACTCTTGCGGCATTGTAAAGAGAACTTGAAACCCTAACCAATATATTGGGATCAAAATTGGTGATTCATCTTCTAACAAGTTCGAAATGGTGATCTAAGTTTGGTATTGTTGGCCATTCCGCTCCACTAGGAAAAAAAAGTAATTTCCCATTCTTTAGTATTTCTGACATAACTTTTTACTCCGGTCTCTGATTAAGATGATTCTTGATGCATTGTAAAGAATTCTTGAATCCCTAACCATTTTATTCACATCAAAAGTCATGAAAAATCCTCTAGCATGGGCTCTATTGTAACGCAAGTTTGGTGTAATAAGTAGTCCTCCTTTAAAATGAAATAGTATATCAGACATAACTTTTTCTCCCGAACTCGGATTGAGCTAACTCTTGCGGCATTGTAAAGAGAACTTGAAACCCTAACCAATATATTGAGATCAAAATTGGTGATTCATCTTCCAACAAGTTCGAAATGGTGATGGAAGTTTGGTATAGTTGGCCATTCCCCTCCACTAGGAAAAAAATGTAATTTCCCATTCTTTAGTATTTCTGACATAACTTTTTACTCCGGTCTCTGATTAAGATGATTCATGCTGCATTGAAAAGAATTCTTGAAACCCTAACCATTTTATTCACATCAAAAGTCATGAAAAATACTCTAGCATGGGCTCTATTGTAACGCAAGTTTGGTGTAATAAGTAGTCCTCCTTTAAAATGAAATAGTATATCGGACATAACTTTTTCTCCCGAACTCGGATTGAGCTAACTCTTGCGGCATTGTAAAGAGAACTTTAAAACCCTAACCAATATATTGAGATCAAAATTGGTGATTCATCTTCCAACAAGTTCGAAATGGTGATGGAAGTTTGGTATAGTTGGCCATTCCCCTCCACTAGGAAAAAAAAGTAATTTCCCATTCTTTAGTATTTCTGACATAACTTTTTACTCCGGTCTCTGATTAAGATGATTCTTGATGCATTGTAAAGAATTCTTGAATCCCTAACCATTTTATTCACATCAAAAGTCATGAAAAATCCTCTAGCATGGGCTCTATTGTAACGCAAGTTTGGTGTAATAAGTAGTCCTCCTTTAAAATGAAATAGTATATCGGACATAACTTTTTCTCCCGAACCCGGATTGAGCTAACTCTTGCGGCATTGTAAACAGAACTTGAAACCATAACCAATATATTGAGATCAAAATTGGTGATTCATCTTCCAATAAGTTCGAAATGGTGATGGAAGTTTGGTATAGTTGGCCATTCCCCTCCACTAGGAAAAAAATGTAATTTCCCATTCTTTAGTATTTCTGACATAACTTTTTACTCCGGTCTCTGATTAAGATGATTCTGGATGCATTGTAAAGAATTCTTGAATCCCTAACCATTTTATTCACATCAAAAGTCATGAAAAATCCTCTAGCATGGGCTCTATTGTAACGCAAGTTTGGTGTAATAAGTAGTCCTCCTTTAAAATGAAATAGTATATCGGACATAACTTTTTCTCCCGAACCCGGATTGAGCTAACTCTTGCGGCATTGTAAAGAGAACTTGAAACCCTAACCAATATATTGAGATCAAAATTGGTGATTCATCTTCTAACAAGTTCGAAATGGTGATCTAAGTTTGGTATAGTTGGCCATTCCCCTCCACTTGGAAAAAAAAGTAATTTCCCATTCTTTAGTATTTCTGACATAACTTTTTACACCGGTCTCTGATTAAGATGATTCTTGATGCATTGTAAAGAATTCTTGAATCCCTAACCATTTTATTCACATCAAAAGTCATGAAAAATCCTCTAGCATGGGCTCTATTGTAACGCAAGTTTGGTGTAATAAGTAGTCCTCCTTTAAAATGAAATAGTATATCGGACATAACTTTTTCTCCCGAACCCGGATTGAGCTAACTCTTGCGGCATTGTAAAGAGAACTTGAAACCCTAACCAATATATTGAGATCAAAATTGGTGATTCATCTTCTAACAAGTTCGAAATGGTGATGGAAGTTTGGTATAGTTGGCCATTCCCCTCCACTAGGAAAAAAATGTAATTTCCCATTCTTTAGTATTTCTGACATAACTTTTTACTCCGGTCTCTGATTAAGATGATTCATGCTGCATTGAAAAGAATTCTTGAATCCCTAACCATTTTATTCACATCAAAAGTCATGAAAAATACTCTAGCATGGGCTCTATTGTAACGCAAGTTTGGTGTAATAAGTAGTCCTCCTTTAAAATGAAATAGTATATCGGACATAACTTTTTCTCCCGAACTCGGATTGAGCTAACTCTTGCGGCATTGTAAAGAGAACTTGAAACCCTAACCAATATATTGAGATCAAAATTAGTGATTCATCTTCCAACAAGTTCGAAATGGTGATGGAAGTTTGGTATAGTTGGCCATTCCCCTCCACTAGGAAAAAAAAGTAATTTCCCATTCTTTAGTATTTCTGACATAACTTTTTACTCCGGTCTCTGATTAAGATGATTCTTGATGCATTGTAAAGAATTCTTGAATCCCTAACCATTTTATTCACATCAAAAGTCATGAAAAATCCTCTAGCATGGGCTCTATTGTAACGCAAGTTTGGTGTAATAAGTAGTCCTCCTTTAAAATGAAATAGTATATCGGACATAACTTTTTCTCCCGAACCCGGATTGAGCTAACTCTTGCGGCATTGTAAAGAGAACTTGAAACCCTAACCAATATATTGAGATCAAAATTGGTGATTCATCTTCTAACAAGTTCTAATTGGTGATGGAAGTTTGGTATAGTTGGCCATTCCCCTCCACTAGGAAAAAAATGTAATTTCCCATTCTTTAGTATTTCTGACATAACTTTTTACTCCGGTCTCTGATTAAGATGATTCATGCTGCATTGTAAAGAATTCTTGAATCCCTAACCATTTTATTCACATCAAAAGTCATGAAAAATCCTCTAGCATGGGCCCTATTGTAACGCAAGTTTGGTGTAATAAGTAGTCCTCCTTTAAAATGAAATAGTATATCGGACATAACTTTTTCTCCCGAACTCGGATTGAGCTAACTCTTGCGGCATTGTAAAGAGAACTTGAAACCCTAACCAATATATTGAGATCAAAATTGGTGATTCATCTTCCAACAAGTTCGAAATGGTGATGGAAGTTTGGTATAGTTGGCCATTCCCCTCCACTAGGAAAAAAATGTAATTTCCCATTCTTTAGTATTTCTGACATAACTTTTTACTCCGGTCTCTGATTAAGATGATTCATGCTGCATTGTAAAGAATTCTTGAATCCCTAACCATTTTATTCACATCAAAAGTCATGAAAAATCCTCTAGCATGGGCCCTATTGTAACGCAAGTTTGGTGTAATAAGTTGTCCTCCTTTAAAATGAAATAGTATATCGGACATAACTTTTTCTCCCGAACTCGGATTGAGCTAACTCTTGCGGCATTGTAAAGAGAACTTGAAACCCTAACCAATATATTGAGATCAAAATTGGTGATTCATCTTCCAACAAGTTCGAAATGGTGATGGAAGTTTGGCATAGTTGGCCATTCCCCTCCACTAGGAAAAAAATGTAATTTCCCATTCTTTAGTATTTCTGACATAACTTTTTACTCCGGTCTCTGATTAAGATGATTCATGCTGCATTGAAAAGAATTCTTGAATCCCTAACCATTTTATTCACATCAAAAGTCATGAAAAATACTCTAGCATGGGCTCTATTGTAACGCAAGTTTGGTGTAATAAGTAGTCCTCCTGTAAAATGAAATAGTATATCGGACATCACTTTTTCTCCCGAACTCGGATTGAGCTAACTCTTGCGGCATTGTAAAGAGAACTTGAAACCATAACCAATATATTGAGATCAAAATTGGTGATTCATCTTCCAACAAGTTCGAAATGGTGATGGAAGTTTGGTATAGTTGGCCATTCCCCTCCACTAGGAAAAAAATGTAATTTCCCATTCTTTAGTATTTCTGACATAACTTTTTACTCCGGTCTCTGATTAAGATGATTCATGCTGCATTGTAAAGAATTCTTGAATCCCTAACCATTTTATTCACATCAAAAGTCATGAAAAATCCTCTAGCATGGGCCCTATTGTAACGCAAGTTTGGTGTAATAAGTTGTCCTCCTTTAAAATGAAATAGTATATCGGACATAACTTTTTCTCCCGAACTCGGATTGAGCTAACTCTTGCGGCATTGTAAAGAGAACTTGAAACCCTAACCAATATATTGAGATCAAAATTGGTGATTCATCTTCCAACAAGTTCGAAATGGTGATGGAAGTTTGGCATAGTTGGCCATTCCCCTCCACTAGGAAAAAAATGTAATTTCCCATTCTTTAGTATTTCTGACATAACTTTTTACTCCGGTCTCTGATTAAGATGATTCATGCTGCATTGAAAAGAATTCTTGAATCCCTAACCATTTTATTCACATCAAAAGTCATGAAAAATACTCTAGCATGGGCTCTATTGTAACGCAAGTTTGGTGTAATAAGTAGTCCTCCTGTAAAATGAAATAGTATATCGGACATCACTTTTTCTCCCGAACTCGGATTGAGCTAACTCTTGCGGCATTGTAAAGAGAACTTGAAACCATAACCAATATATTGAGATCAAAATTGGTGATTCATCTTCCAATAAGTTCGAAATGGTGATGGAAGTTTGGTATAGTTGGCCATTCCCCTCCACTAGGAAAAAAAAGTAATTTCCCATTCTTTAGTATTTCTGACATAACTTTTTACTCCGGTCTCTGATTAAGATGATTCTGGATGCATTGTAAAGAATTCTTGAATCCCTAACCATTTTATTCACATCAAAAGTCATGAAAAATCCTCTAGCATGGGCTCTATTGTAACGCAAGTTTGGTCTAATAAGTAGTCCTCCTTTAAAATGAAATAGTATATCGGACATAACTTTTTCTCCCGAACCCGGATTGAGCTAACTCTTGCGGCATTGTAAAGAGAACTTGAAACCCTAACCAATATATTGAGATCAAAATTGGTGATTCATCTTCTAACAAGATCGAATTGGTGATGGAAGTTTGGTATAGTTGGCCATTCCCCTGCACTAGGAAAAAAATGTAATTTTCCATTCTTTAGTATTTCTGACATAACTTTTTACTCCGGTCTCTGATTAAGATGATTCATGCTGCATTGTAAAGAATTCTTGAATCCCTAACCATTTTATTCACATCAAAAGTCATGAAAAATCCTCTAGCATGGGCCCTATTGTAACGCAAGTTTGGTGTAATAAGTAGTCCTCCTTTAAAATGAAATAGTATATCGGACATAACTTTTTCTCCCGAACTCGGATTGAGCTAACTCTTGCGGCATTGTAAAGAGAACTTGAAACCATAACCAATATATTGAGATCAAAATTGGTGATTCATCTTCCAACAAGTTCGAAATGGTGATGGAAGTTTGGTATAGTTGGCCATTCCCCTCCACTAGGAAAAAAAAGTAATTTCCCATTCTTTAGTATTTCTGACATAACTTTTTACTCCGGTCTCTGATTAAGATGATTCATGCTGCATTGAAAAGAATTCTTGAATCCCTAACCATTTTATTCACATCAAAAGTCATGAAAAATACTCTAGCATGGGCTCTATTGTAACGCAAGTTTGGTGTAATAAGTAGTCCTCCTTTAAAATGAAATAGTATATCGGACATAACTTTTTCTCCCGAACTCGGATTGAGCTAACTCTTGCGGCATTGTAAAGAGAACTTGAAACCATAACCAATATATTGTGTTCAAAATTGGTGATTCATCTTCCAATAAGTTCGAAATGGTGATGGAAGTTTGGTATAGTTGGCCATTCCCCTCCACTAGGAAAAAAAAGTAATTTCCCATTCTTTAGTATTTCTGACATAACTTTTTACTCCGGTCTCTGATTAAGATGATTCTGGATGCATTGTAAAGAATTCTTGAATCCCTAACCATTTTATTCACATCAAAAGTCATGAAAAATCCTCTAGCATGGGCTCTATTGTAACGCAAGTTTGGTGTAATAAGTAGTCCTCCTTTAAAATGAAATAGTATATCGGACATAACTTTTTCTCCCGAACCCGGATTGAGCTAACTCTTGCGGCATTGTAAAGAGAACTTGAAACCCTAACCAATATATTGAGATCAAAATTGGTGATTCATCTTCTAACAAGATCGAATTGGTGATGGAAGTTTGGTATAGTTGGCCATTCCCCTGCACTAGGAAAAAAATGTAATTTCCCATTCTTTAGTATTTCTGACATAACTTTTTACTCCGGTCTCTGATTAAGATGATTCATGCTGCATTGTAAAGAATTCTTGAATCCCTAACCATTTTATTCACATCAAAAGTCATGAAAAATCCTCTAGCATGGGCCCTATTGTAACGCAAGTTTGGTGTAATAAGTAGTCCTCCTTTAAAATGAAATAGTATATCGGACATAACTTTTTCTCCCGAACTCGGATTGAGCTAACTCTTGCGGCATTGTAAAGAGAACTTGAAACCATAACCAATATATTGAGATCAAAATTGGTGATTCATCTTCCAACAAGTTCGAAATGGTGATGGAAGTTTGGTATAGTTGGCCATTCCCCTCCACTAGGAAAAAAAAGTAATTTCCCATTTTTTAGTATTTCTGACATAACTTTTTACTCCGGTCTCTGATTAAGATGATTCATGCTGCATTGAAAAGAATTCTTGAATCCCTAACCATTTTATTCACATCAAAAGTCATGAAAAATACTCTAGCATGGGCTCTATTGTAACGCAAGTTTGGTGTAATAAGTAGTCCTCCTTTAAAATGAAATAGTATATCGGACATAACTTTTTCTCCCGAACTCGGATTGAGCTAACTCTTGCGGCATTGTAAAGAGAACTTGAAACCATAACCAATATATTGAGTTCAAAATTGGTGATTCATCTTCCAATAAGTTCGAAATGGTGATGGAAGTTTGGTATAGTTGGCCATTCCCCTCCACTAGGAAAAAAAAGTAATTTCCCATTCTTTAGTATTTCTGACATAACTTTTTACTCCGGTCTCTGATTAAGATGATTCTGGATGCATTGTAAAGAATTCTTGAATCCCTAACCATTTTATTCACATCAAAAGTCATGAAAAATCCTCTAGCATGGGCTCTATTGTAACGCAAGTTTGGTGTAATAAGTAGTCCTCCTTTAAAATGAAATAGTATATCGGACATAACTTTTTCTCCCGAACCCGGATTGAGCTAACTCTTGCGGCATTGTAAAGAGAACTTGAAACCCTAACCAATATATTGAGATCAAAATTGGTGATTCATCTTCTAACAAGTTCGAATTGGTGATGGAAGTTTGGTATAGTTGGCCATTCCCCTCCACTAGGAAAAAAATGTAATTTCCCATTCTTTAGTATTTCTGACATAACTTTTTACTCCGGTCTCTGATTAAGATGATTCATGCTGCATTGTAAAGAATTCTTGAATCCCTAACCATTTTATTCACATCAAAAGTCACATCAAAAGTCATGAAAAATCCTCTAGCATGGGCTCTATTGTAACGCAAGTTTGGTGTAATAAGTAGTCCTCCTTTAAAATGAAATAGTATATCGGACATAACTTTTTCTCCCGAACCCGGATTGAGCTAACTCTTGCGGCATTGTAAAGAGAACTTGAAACCCTAACCAATATATTGAGATCAAAATTGGTGATTCATCTTCTAACAAGTTCGAATTGGTGATGGAAGTTTGGTATAGTTGGCCATTCCCCTCCACTAGGAAAAAAATGTAATTTCCCATTCTTTAGTATTTCTGACATAACTTTTTACTCCGGTCTCTGATTAAGATGATTCATGCTGCATTGTAAAGAATTCTTGAATCCCTAACCATTTTATTCACATCAAAAGTCATGAAAAATCCTCTAGCATGGGCCCTATTGTAACGCAAGTTTGGTGTAATAAGTAGTCCTCCTTTAAAATGAAATAGTATATCGGACATAACTTTTTCTCCCGAACCCGGATTGAGCTAACTCTTGCGGCATTGTAAAGAGAACTTGAAACCCTAACCAATATATTGAGATCAAAATTGGTGATTCATTTTCTAACAAGTTCGAAATGGTGATGGAAGTTTGGTATAGTTGGCCATTCCCCTCCACTAGGAAAAAAATGTAATTTCTCATTCTTTAGTATTTCTGACATAACTTTTTACTCCGGTCTCTGATTAAGATGATTCATGCTGCATTGTAAAGAATTCTTGAATCCCTAACCATTTTATTCACATCAAAAGTCATGAAAAATCCTCTAGCATGGGCTCTATTGTAACGCAAGTTTGGTGTAATAAGTAGTCCTCCTTTAAAATGAAATAGTATATCGGACATAACTTTTTCTCCCGAACTCAGATTGAGCTAACTCTTGCGGCATTGTAAAGAGAACTTGAAACCCTAACCAATATATTGAGATCAAAATTGGTGATTCATCTTCCAACAAGTTCGAAATGGTGATGGAAGTTTGGTATAGTTGGCCATTCCCCTCCACTAGGAAAAAAAAGTAATTTCTCATTCTTTAGTATTTCTGACATAACTTTTTACTCCGGTCTCTGATTAAGATGATTCTTGATGCATTGTAAAGAATTCTTGAATCCCTAACCATTTTATTCACATCAAAAGTCATGAAAAATCCTCTAGCATGGGCTCTATTGTAACGCAAGTTTGGTGTAATAAGTAGTCCTCCTTTAAAATGAAATAGTATATCGGACATAACTTTTTCTCCCGAACTCGGATTGAGCTAACTCTTGCGGCATTGTAAAGAGAACTTGAAACCATAAACAATATATTGAGATCAAAATTGGTGATTCATCTTCCAACAAGTTCGAAATGGTGATGGAAGTTTGGTATAGTTGGCCATTCCCCTCCACTAGGAAAAAAATGTAATTTCCCATTCTTTAGTATTTCTGACATAACTTTTTACTCCGGTCTCTGATTAAGATGATTCATGCTGCATTGAAAAGAATTCTTGAATCCCTAACCATTTTATTCACATCAAAAGTCATGAAAAATACTCTAGCATGGGCTCTATTGTAACGCAAGTTTGGTGTAATAAGTAGTCCTCCTTTAAAATGAAATAGTATATCGGACATAACTTTTTCTCCCGAACTCGGATTGAGCTAACTCTTGCGGCATTGTAAAGAGAACTTGAAACCATAACCAATATATTGAGATCAAAATTGGTGATTCATCTTCCAACAAGTTCGAAATGGTGATGGAAGTTTGGTATAGTTGGCCATTCCCCTCCACTAGGAAAAAAAAGTAATTTCCCATTCTTTAGTATTTCTGACATAACTTTTTACTCCGGTCTCTGATTAAGATGATTCTTGATGCATTGTAAAGAATTCTTGAATCCCTAACCATTTTATTCACATCAAAAGTCATGAAAAATCCTCTAGCATGGGCTCTATTGTAACGCAAGTTTGGTGTAATAAGTAGTCCTCCTTTAAAATGAAATAGTATATCGGACATAACTTTTTCTCCCGAACCCGGATTGAGCTAACTCTTGCGGCATTGTAAAGAGAACTTGAAACCCTAACCAATATATTGAGATCAAAATTGGTGATTCATCTTCTAACAAGTTCGAATTGGTGATGGAAGTTTGGTATAGTTGGCCATTCCCCTCCACTAGGAAAAAAATGTAATTTCCCATTCTTTAGTATTTCTGACATAACTTTTTACTCCGGTCTCTGATTAAGATGATTCATGCTGCATTGTAAAGAATTCTTGAATCCCTAACCATTTTATTCACATCAAAAGTCATGAAAAATCCTCTAGCATGGGCCCTATTGTAACGCAAGTTTGGTGTAATAAGTAGTCCTCCTTTAAAATGAAATAGTATATCGGACATAACTTTTTCTCCCGAACCCGGATTGAGCTAACTCTTGCGGCATTGTAAAGAGAACTTGAAACCCTAACCAATATATTGAGATCAAAATTGGTGATTCATTTTCTAACAAGTTCGAAATGGTGATGGAAGTTTGGTATAGTTGGCCATTCCCCTCCACTAGGAAAAAAATGTAATTTCTCATTCTTTAGTATTTCTGACATAACTTTTTACTCCGGTCTCTGATTAAGATGATTCATGCTGCATTGTAAAGAATTCTTGAATCCCTAACCATTTTATTCACATCAAAAGTCATGAAAAATCCTCTAGCATGGGCTCTATTGTAACGCAAGTTTGGTGTAATAAGTAGTCCTCCTTTAAAATGAAATAGTATATCGGACATAACTTTTTCTCCCGAACTCAGATTGAGCTAACTCTTGCGGCATTGTAAAGAGAACTTGAAACCCTAACCAATATATTGAGATCAAAATTGGTGATTCATCTTCCAACAAGTTCGAAATGGTGATGGAAGTTTGGTATAGTTGGCCATTCCTCTCCACTAGGAAAAAAATGTAATTTCTCATTCTTTAGTATTTCTGACATAACTTTTTACTCCGGTCTCTGATTAAGATGATTCTTGATGCATTGTAAAGAATTCTTGAATCCCTAACCATTTTATTCACATCAAAAGTCATGAAAAATCCTCTAGCATGGGCTCTATTGTAACGCAAGTTTGGTGTAATAAGTAGTCCACCTTTAAAATGAAATAGTATATCGGACATAACTTTTTCTCCCGAACTCGGATTGAGCTAACTCTTGCGGCATTGTAAAGAGAACTTGAAACCATAACCAATATATTGAGATCAAAATTGGTGATTCATCTTCCAATAAGTTCGAAATGGTGATGGAAGTTTGGTATAGTTGGCCATTCCCCTCCACTAGGAAAAAAAAGTAATTTCCCATTCTTTAGTATTTCTGACATAACTTTTTACTCCGGTCTCTGATTAAGATGATTCTTGATGCATTGTAAAGAATTCTTGAATCACTAACCATTTTATTCACATCAAAAGTCTTGAAAAATCCTCTAGCATGGGCTCTATTGTAACGCAAGTTTGGTGTAATAAGTAGTCCTCCTTTAAAATGAAATAGTATATCGGACATAACTTTTTCTCCCGAACTCAGATTGAGCTAACTCTTGCGGCATTGTAAAGAGAACTTGAAACCCTAACCAATATATTGAGATCAAAATTGGTGATTCATCTTCCAACAAGTTCGAAATGGTGATGGAAGTTTGGTATAGTTGGCCATTCCCCTCCACTAGGAAAAAAAAGTAATTTCTCATTCTTTAGTATTTCTGACATAACTTTTTACTCCGGTCTCTGATTAAGATGATTCTTGATGCATTGTAAAGAATTCTTGAATCCCTAACCATTTTATTCACATCAAAAGTCATGAAAAATCCTCTAGCATGGGCTCTATTGTAACGCAAGTTTGGTGTAATAAGTAGTCCTCCTTTAAAATGAAATAGTATATCGGACATAACTTTTTCTCCCGAACTCGGATTGAGCTAACTCTTGCGGCATTGTAAAGAGAACTTGAAACCATAAACAATATATTGAGATCAAAATTGGTGATTCATCTTCCAACAAGTTCGAAATGGTGATGGAAGTTTGGTATAGTTGGCCATTCCCCTCCACTAGGAAAAAAATGTAATTTCCCATTCTTTAGTATTTCTGACATAACTTTTTACTCCGGTCTCTGATTAAGATGATTCATGCTGCATTGAAAAGAATTCTTGAATCCCTAACCATTTTATTCACATCAAAAGTCATGAAAAATACTCTAGCATGGGCTCTATTGTAACGCAAGTTTGGTGTAATAAGTAGTCCTCCTTTAAAATGAAATAGTATATCGGACATAACTTTTTCTCCCGAACTCGGATTGAGCTAACTCTTGCGGCATTGTAAAGAGAACTTGAAACCATAACCAATATATTGAGATCAAAATTGGTGATTCATCTTCCAACAAGTTCGAAATGGTGATGGAAGTTTGGTATAGTTGGCCATTCCCCTCCACTAGGAAAAAAAAGTAATTTCCCATTCTTTAGTATTTCTGACATAACTTTTTACTCCGGTCTCTGATTAAGATGATTCTTGATGCATTGTAAAGAATTCTTGAATCCCTAACCATTTTATTCACATCAAAAGTCATGAAAAATCCTCTAGCATGGGCTCTATTGTAACGCAAGTTTGGTGTAATAAGTAGTCCTCCTTTAAAATGAAATAGTATATCGGACATAACTTTTTCTCCCGAACCCGGATTGAGCTAACTCTTGCGGCATTGTAAAGAGAACTTGAAACCCTAACCAATATATTGAGATCAAAATTGGTGATTCATCTTCTAACAAGTTCGAATTGGTGATGGAAGTTTGGTATAGTTGGCCATTCCCCTCCACTAGGAAAAAAATGTAATTTCCCATTCTTTAGTATTTCTGACATAACTTTTTACTCCGGTCTCTGATTAAGATGATTCATGCTGCATTGTAAAGAATTCTTGAATCCCTAACCATTTTATTCACATCAAAAGTCATGAAAAATCCTCTAGCATGGGCCCTATTGTAACGCAAGTTTGGTGTAATAAGTAGTCCTCCTTTAAAATGAAATAGTATATCGGACATAACTTTTTCTCCCGAACCCGGATTGAGCTAACTCTTGCGGCATTGTAAAGAGAACTTGAAACCCTAACCAATATATTGAGATCAAAATTGGTGATTCATTTTCTAACAAGTTCGAAATGGTGATGGAAGTTTGGTATAGTTGGCCATTCCCCTCCACTAGGAAAAAAATGTAATTTCTCATTCTTTAGTATTTCTGACATAACTTTTTACTCCGGTCTCTGATTAAGATGATTCATGCTGCATTGTAAAGAATTCTTGAATCCCTAACCATTTTATTCACATCAAAAGTCATGAAAAATCCTCTAGCATGGGCTCTATTGTAACGCAAGTTTGGTGTAATAAGTAGTCCTCCTTTAAAATGAAATAGTATATCGGACATAACTTTTTCTCCCGAACTCAGATTGAGCTAACTCTTGCGGCATTGTAAAGAGAACTTGAAACCCTAACCAATATATTGAGATCAAAATTGGTGATTCATCTTCCAACAAGTTCGAAATGGTGATGGAAGTTTGGTATAGTTGGCCATTCCTCTCCACTAGGAAAAAAATGTAATTTCTCATTCTTTAGTATTTCTGACATAACTTTTTACTCCGGTCTCTGATTAAGATGATTCTTGATGCATTGTAAAGAATTCTTGAATCCCTAACCATTTTATTCACATCAAAAGTCATGAAAAATCCTCTAGCATGGGCTCTATTGTAACGCAAGTTTGGTGTAATAAGTAGTCCACCTTTAAAATGAAATAGTATATCGGACATAACTTTTTCTCCCGAACTCGGATTGAGCTAACTCTTGCGGCATTGTAAAGAGAACTTGAAACCATAACCAATATATTGAGATCAAAATTGGTGATTCATCTTCCAATAAGTTCGAAATGGTGATGGAAGTTTGGTATAGTTGGCCATTCCCCTCCACTAGGAAAAAAAAGTAATTTCCCATTCTTTAGTATTTCTGACATAACTTTTTACTCCGGTCTCTGATTAAGATGATTCTTGATGCATTGTAAAGAATTCTTGAATCACTAACCATTTTATTCACATCAAAAGTCTTGAAAAATCCTCTAGCATGGGCTCTATTGTAACGCAAGTTTGGTGTAATAAGTAGTCCTCCTTTAAAATGAAATAGTATATCGGACATAAATTTTTCTCCCGAACCCGGATTGAGCTAACTCTTGCGGCATTGTAAAGAGAACTTGAAACCCTAACCAATATATTGAGATCAAAATTGGTGATTCATCTTCTAACAAGTTCGAAATGGTGATGGAAGTTTGGTATAGTTGGCCATTCCCCTCCACTAGGAAAAAAATGTAATTTCCCATTCTTTAGTATTTCTGACATTACTTTTTACTCCGGTCTCTGATTAAGATGATTCATGCTGCATTGTAAAGAATTCTTGAATCCCTAACAATTTTATTCACATCAAAAGTCATGAAAAATCCTCTAGCATGGGCCCTATTGTAACGCAAGTTTGGTGTAATAAGTAGTCCTCCTTTAAAATGAAATAGTATATCGGACATAACTTTTTCTCCCGAACTCGGATTGAGCTAACTCTTGCGGCATTGTAAAGAGAACTTGAAACCCTAACCAATATATTGAGATCAAAATTGGTGATTCATCTTCTAACAAGTTCGAAATGGTGATCTAAGTTTTGTATAGTTGGCCATTCCCCTCCACTAGGAAAAAAATGTAATTTCCCATTCTTTAGTATTTCTGACATAACTTTTTACTCCGGTCTCTGATTAAGATGATTCTTACTGCATTGTAAAGAATTCTTGAATCCCTAACCATTTTATTCACATCAAAAGTCATGAAAAATCCTCTAGCATGGGCTCTATTGTAACGCAAGTTTGGTGTAATAAGTAGTCCTCCTTTAAAATGAAATAGTATATCGGACATAACTTTTTCTCCCGAACCCGGATTGAGCTAACTCTTGCGGCATTGTAAAGAGAACTTGAAACCCTAACCAATATATTGAGATCAAAATTGGTGATTCATCTTCTAACAAGTTCGAAATGGTGATCTATGTTTGGTATAGTTGGCCATTCCCCTCCACTAGGAAAAAAATGTAATTTCCCATTCTTTAGTATTTCTGACATAACTTTTTACTCCGGTCTCTGATTAAGATGATTCATGATGCATTGTAAAGAATTCTTGAATCCCTAACCATTTTATTCACATCAAAAGTCATGAAAAATCCTCTAGCATGGGCTCTATTGTAACGCAAGTTTGGTGTAATAAGTAGTCCTCCTTTAAAATGAAATAGTATATCGGACATAACTTTTTCTCCCGAGCCCGGATTGAGCTAACTCTTGCGGCATTGTAAAGAGAACTTGAAACCCTAACCAATATATTGGGATCAAAATTGGTGATTCATCTTCTAACAAGTTCGAAATGGTGATCTAAGTTTGGTATAGTTGGCCATTCCCCTCCACTAGGAAAAAAAAGTAATTTCCCATTCTTTAGTATTTCTGACATAACTTTTTACTCCGGTCTCTGATTAAGATGATTCTTGATGCATTGTAAAGAATTCTTGAATTCCTAACCATTTTATTCACATCAAAAGTCATGAAAAATACTCTAGCATGGGCTCTATTGTAACGCAAGTTTGGTGTAATAAGTAGTCCTCCTTTAAAATGAAATAGTATATCGGACATAACTTTTTCTCCCGAACTCGGATTGAGCTAACTCTTGCGGCATTGTAAAGAGAACTTGAAACCCTAACCAATATATTGAGATCAAAATTGGTGATTCATCTTCTAACAAGTTCGAAATGGTGATGGAAGTTTGGTATAGTTGGCCATTCCCCTCCACTAGGAAAAAAATGTAATTTCCCATTTATTAGTATTTCTGACATAACTTTTTACTCCGGTCTCTGATTAAGATGATTCATGCTGCATTGAAAAGAATTCTTGAATCCCTAACCATTTTATTCACATCAAAAGTCATGAAAAATCCTCTAGCATGGGCTCTATTGTAACGCAAGTTTGGTGTAATAAGTAGTCCTCCTTTAAAATGAAATAGTATATCGGACATAACTTTTTTTCCCGAACTCGGATTGAGCTAACTCTTGCGGCATTGTAAAAAGAACTTGAAACCCTAACCAATATATTGAGATCAAAATTGGTGATTCATCTTCTAACAAGTTCGAAATGGTGATCTAAGTTTTGTATAGTTGGCCATTCCCCTCCACTAGGAAAAAAATGTAATTTCCCATTCTTTAGTATTTCTGACATAACTTTTTACTCCGGTCTCTGATTAAGATGATTCTTACTGCATTGTAAAGAATTCTTGAATCCCTAACCATTTTATTCACATCAAAAGTCATGAAAAATCCTCTAGCATGGGCTCTATTGTAACGCAAGTTTGGTGTAATAAGTAGTTCTCCTTTAAAATGAAATAGTATATCGGACATAACTTTTTCTCCCGAACCCGGATTGAGCTAACTCTTGCGGCATTGTAAAGAGAACTTGAAACCCTAACCAATATATTGAGATCAAAATTGGTGATTCATCTTCTAACAAGTTCGAAATGGTGATCTATGTTTGGTATAGTTGGCCATTCCCCTCCACTAGGAAAAAAATGTAATTTCCCATTCTTTAGTATTTCTGACATAACTTTTTACTCCGGTCTCTGATTAAGATGATTCATGATGCATTGTAAAGAATTCTTGAATCCCTAACCATTTTATTCACATCAAAAGTCATGAAAAATCCTCTAGCATGGGCTCTATTGTAACGCAAGTTTGGTGTAATAAGTAGTCCTCCTTTAAAATGAAATAGTATATCGGACATAACTTTTTCTCCCGAGCCCGGATTGAGCTAACTCTTGCGGCATTGTAAAGAGAACTTGAAACCCTAACCAATATATTGGGATCAAAATTGGTGATTCATCTTCTAACAAGTTCGAAATGGTGATCTAAGTTTGGTATAGTTGGCCATTCCCCTCCACTAGGAAAAAAAAGTAATTTCCCATTCTTTAGTATTTCTGACATAACTTTTTACTCCGGTCTCTGATTAAGATGATTCTTGATGCATTGTAAAGAATTCTTGAATTCCTAACCATTTTATTCACATCAAAAGTCATGAAAAATACTCTAGCATGGGCTCTATTGTAACGCAAGTTTGGTGTAATAAGTAGTCCTCCTTTAAAATGAAATAGTATATCGGACATAACTTTTTCTCCCGAATTCGGATTGAGCTAACTCTTGCGGCATTGTAAAGAGAACTTGAAACCCTAACCAATATATTGAGATCAAAATTGGTGATTCATCTTCTAACAAGTTCGAAATGGTGATGGAAGTTTGGTATAGTTGGCCATTCCCCTCCACTAGGAAAAAAATGTAATTTCCCATTTATTAGTATTTCTGACATAACTTTTTACTCCGGTCTCTGATTAAGATGATTCATGCTGCATTGAAAAGAATTCTTGAATCCCTAACCATTTTATTCACATCAAAAGTCATGAAAAATCCTCTAGCATGGGCTCTATTGTAACGCAAGTTTGGTGTAATAAGTAGTCCTCCTTTAAAATGAAATAGTATATCGGACATAACTTTTTCTCCCGAACTCGGATTGAGCTAACTCTTGCGGCATTGTAAAAAGAACTTGAAACCCTAACCAATATATTGAGATCAAAATTGGTGATTCATCTACTAACAAGTTCGAAATGGTGATGGAAGTTTGGTATAGTTGGCCATTCCCCTCCACTAGGAAAAAAATGTAATTTCCCATTCTTTAGTATTTCTGACATAACTTTTTACTCCGGTCTCTGATTAAGATGATTCATGCTGCATTGAAAAGAATTCTTGAATCCCTAACCATTTTATTCACATCAAAAGTCATGAAAAATCCTCTAGCATGGGCTCTATTGTAACGCAAGTTTGGTGTAATAAGTAGTCCTCCTTTAAAATGAAATAGTATATCGGACATAACTTTTTCTCCCGAACTCGGATTGAGCTAACTCTTGCGGCATTGTAAAGAGAACTTGAAACCCTAACCAATATATTGAGATCAAAATTGGTGATTCATGTTCCAACAAGTTCGAAATGGTGATGGAAGTTTGGTATAGTTGGCCATTCCCCTCCACTAGGAAAAAAAAGTAATTTCCCATTCTTTAGTATTTCTGACATAACTTTTTACTCCGGTCTCTGATTAAGATGATTCTTGATGCATTGTAAAGAATTCTTGAATCCCTAACCATTTTATTCACATCAAAATTCATGAAAAATCCTCTAGCATGGGCTCTATTGTAACGCAAGTTTGGTGTAATAAGTAGTCCACCTTTAAAATGAAATAGTATATCGGACATAACTTTTTCTCCCGAACTCGGATTGAGCTAACTCTTGCGGCATTGTAAAGAGAACTTGAAACCATAACCAATATATTGAGATCAAAATTGGTGATTCATCTTCCAATAAGTTCGAAATGGTGATGGAAGTTTGGTATAGTTGGCCATTCCCCTCCACTAGGAAAAAAAAGTAATTTCCCATTCTTTAGTATTTCTGACATAACTTTTTACTCCGGTCTCTGATTAAGATGATTCTTGATGCATTGTAAAGAATTCGTGAATCACTAACCATTTTATTCACATCAAAAGTCTTGAAAAATCCTCTAGCATGGGCTCTATTTAACGCAAGTTTGGTGTAATAAGTAGTCCTCCTTTAAAATGAAATAGTATATCGGACATAACTTTTTCTCCCGAACCCGGATTGAGCTAACTCTTGCGGCATTGTAAAGAGAACTTGAAACCCTAACCAATATATTGAGATCAAAATTGGTGATTCATCTTCTAACAAGTTCGAAATGGTGATCTAAGTTTGGTATAGTTGGCCATTCCCCTCCACTAGGAAAAAAATGTAATTTCCCATTCTTTAGTATTTCTGACATAACTTTTTACTCCGGTCTCTGATTAAGATGATTCATGCTGCATTGTAAAGAATTCTTGAATCCCTAACCATTTTATTCACATCAAAAGTCATGAAAAATCCTCTAGCATGGGCTCTATTGTAACGCAAGTTTGGTGTAATAAGTAGTCCTCCTTTAAAATGAAATAGTATATCGGACATAACTTTTTCTCCCGAACCCGGATTGAGCTAACTCTTGCGGCATTGTAAAGAGAACTTGAAACCCTAACCAATATATTGGGATCAAAATTGGTGATTCATCTTCTAACAAGTTCGAAATGGTGATGGAAGTTTGGTATAGTTGGCCATTCCCCTCCACTAGGAAAAAAATGTAATTTCCCATTCTTTAGTATTTCTGACATAACTTTTTACTCCGGTCTCTGATTAAGATGATTCATGCTGCATTGAAAAGAATTCTTGAATCCCTAACCATTTTATTCACATCAAAAGTCATGAAAAATCCTCTAGCATGGGCTCTATTGTAACGCAAGTTTGGTGTAATAAGTAGTCCTCCTTTAAAATGAAATAGTATATCGGACATAACTTTTTCTCCCGAACTCGGATTGAGCTAACTCTTGCGGCATTGTAAAGAGAACTTGAAACCCTAACCAATATATTGAGATCAAAATTGGTGATTCATCTTCCAACAAGTTCGAAATGGTGATGGAAGTTTGGTATAGTTGGCCATTCCCCTCCACTAGGAAAAAAAAGTAATTTCCCATTCTTTAGTATTTCTGACATAACTTTTTACTCCGGTCTCTGATTAAGATGATTCTTGATGCGTTGTAAAGAATTCGTGAATCACTAACCATTTTATTCACATCAAAAGTCTTGAAAAATCCTCTAGCATGGGCTCTATTTAACGCAAGTTTGGTGTAATAAGTAGTCCTCCTTTAAAATGAAATAGTATATCGGACATAACTTTTTCTCCCGAACCCGGATTGAGCTAACTCTTGCGGCATTGTAAAGAGAACTTGAAACCCTAACCAATATATTGAGATCAAAATTGGTGATTCATCTTCTAACAAGTTCGAAATGGTGATCTAAGTTTGGTATAGTTGGCCATTCCCCTCCACTAGGAAAAAAATGTAATTTCCCATTCTTTAGTATTTCTGACATAACTTTTTACTCCGGTCTCTGATTAAGATGATTCATGCTGCATTGTAAAGAATTCTTGAATCCCTAACCATTTTATTCACATCAAAAGTCATAAAAAATCCTCTAGCATGGGCTCTATTGTAACGCAAGTTTGGTGTAATAAGTAGTCCTCCTTTAAAATGAAATAGTATATCGGACATAACTTTTTCTCCCGAACCCGGATTGAGCTAACTCTTGCGGCATTGTAAAGAGAACTTGAAACCCTAACCAATATATTGGGATCAAAATTGGTGATTCATCTTCTAACAAGTTCGAAATGGTGATGGAAGTTTGGTATAGTTGGCCATTCCCCTCCACTAGGAAAAAAATGTAATTTCCCATTCTTTAGTATTTCTGACATAACTTTTTACTCCGGTCTCTGATTAAGATGATTCTTGATGCATTGTAAAGAATTCTTGAATCCCTAACCATTTTATTCACATCAAAAGTCATGAAAAATACTCTAGCATGGGCTCTATTGTAACGCAAGTTTGGTGTAATAAGTAGTCCTCCTTTAAAATGAAATAGTATATCGGACATAACTTTTTCTCCCGAACTCGGATTGAGCTAACTCTTGCGGCATTGTAAAGAGAACTTGAAACCCTAACCAATATATTGAGATCAAAATTGGTGATTCATCTTCTAACAAGTTCGAAATGGTGATGGAAGTTTGGTATAGTTGGCCATTCCCCTCCACTAGGAAAAAAATGTAATTTCCCATTTATTAGTATTTCTGACATAACTTTTTACTCCGGTCTCTGATTAAGATGATTCATGCTGCATTGAAAAGAATTCTTGAATCCCTAACCATTTTATTCACATCAAAAGTCATGAAAAATCCTCTAGCATGGGCTCTATTGTAACGCAAGTTTGGTGTAATAAGTAGTCCTCCTTTAAAATGAAATAGTATATCGGACATAACTTTCTCTCCCGAACCCGGATTGAGCTAACTCTTGCGGCATTGTAAAGAGAACTTGAAACCCTAACCAATATATTGAGATCAAAATTGGTGATTCATCTTCTAACAAGTTCGAAATGGTGATCTAAGTTTGGTATAGTTGGCCATTCCCCTCCACTAGGAAAAAAAAGTAAATTCCCATTCTTTAGTATTTCTGACATAACTTTTTACTCCGGTCTCTGATTAAGATGATTCATGATGCATTGTAAAGAATTCTTGAATCCCTAACCATTTTATTCACATCAAAAGTCATGAAAAATACTCTAGCATGGGCTCTATTGTAACGCAAGTTTGGTGTAATAAGTAGTCCTCCTTTAAAATGAAATAGTATATCGGACATAACTTTTTCTCCCGAACCCGGATTGAGCTAACTCTTGCGGCATTGTAAAGAGAACTTGAAACCCTAACCAATATATTGGGATCAAAATTGGTGATTCAGCTTCTAACAAGTTCGAAATGGTGATGGAAGTTTGGTATAGTTGGCCATTCCCCTCCACTAGGAAAAAAATGTAATTTCCCATTCTTTAGTATTTCTGACATAACTTTTTACTCCGGTCTCTGATTAAGATGATTCATGCTGCATTGTAAAGAATTCTTGAATCCCTAACCATTTTATTCACATCAAAAGTAATGAAAAATCCTCTAGCATGGGCCCTATTGTAACGCAAGTTTGGTGTAATAAGTAGTCCTCCTTTAAAATGAAATAGTATATCGGACATAACTTTTTCTCCCGAACTCGGATTGAGCTAACTCTTGCGGCATTGTAAAGAGAACTTGAAACCCTAACCAATATATTGAGATCAAAATTGGTGATTCATCTTCCAACAAGTTCGAAATGGTGATGGAAGTTTGGTATAGTTGGCCATTCCCCTCCACTAGGAAAAAAATGTAATTTCCCATTCTTTAGTATTTCTGACATAACTTTTTACTCCGGTCTCTGATTAAGATGATTCTTGATGCATTGTAAAGAATTCTTGAATCCCTAACCATTTTATTCACATCAAAAGTCATGAAAAATCCTCTAGCGTGGGCTCTATTGTAACGCAAGTTTGGTGTAATAAGTAGTCCTCCTTTAAAATGAAATAGTATATCGGACATAACTTTTTCTCCCGAACTCGGATTGAGCTAACTCTTGCGGCATTGCAAAGAGAACTTGAAACCCTAACCAATATATTGAGATCAAAATTGGTGATTCATCTTCCAACAAGTTCGAAATGGTGATGGAAGTTTGGTATAGTTGGTCATTCCCCTCCACTAGGAAAAAAAAGTAATTTCCCATTCTTTAGTATTTCTGACATAACTTTTTACTCCGGTCTCTGATTAAGATGATTCTTGATGCATTGTAAAGAATTCTTGAATCCCTAACCATTTTATTCACATCAAAAGTCATGAAAAATCCTCTAGCGTGGGCTCTATTGTAACGCAAGTTTGGTGTAATAAGTAGTCCACCTTTAAAATGAAATAGTATATCGGACATAACTTTTTCTCCCGAACTCGGATTGAGCTAACTTTTGCGGCATTGTAAAGAGAACTTGAAACCATAACCAATATATTGAGATCAAAATTGGTGATTCATCTTCCAATAAGTTCGAAATGGTGATGGAAGTTTGGTATAGTTGGCCATTCCCCTCCACTAGGAAAAAAAAGTAATTTCCCATTCTTTAGTATTTCTGACATAACTTTTTACTCCGGTCTCTGATTAAGATGATTCTTGATGCATTGTAAAGAATTCTTGAATCACTAACCATTTTATTCACATCAAAAGTCTTGAAAAATCCTCTAGCATGGGTTCTATTTAACGCAAGTTTGGTGTAATAAGTAGTCCACCTTTAAAATGAAATAGTATATCGGACATAACTTTTTCTCCCGAACTCGGATTGAGCTAACTCTTGCGGCATTGAAATGAGAACTTGAAACCCTAACCAATATATTGAGATCAAAATTGGTGATTCAGCTTCTAACAAGTTCGAAATGGTGATGGAAGTTTGGTATAGTTGGCCATCCCCTCCACTAGGAAACAAAAGTAATTTCACATTCTTTAGTATTTCTGACATAACTTTTTACTCCGGTCTCTGAATAAGATGATTCTTGCGGCATTGTAAAGAATTCTTGAATCCCTAACCATTTTATTCACCTCAAAAGTCATGAAAAATCCTCTAACATGGGCTCTATTGTAACGTAAGTTTGGTGTAATAAGTAGTCCACCTTTAAAATGAAATAGTATATCGGACATAACTTTTTCTCCCGAACTCGGATTGAGCTAACTCTTGCGGCATTGAAATGAGAACTTGAAACCCTAACCAATATATTGAGATCAAAATTGGTAATTCATCTTCTAACAAGTTCGAAATGGTGATGGAAGTTTGGTATAATTGGTCATTCCCCTCCACTAGGAAAAAAAAGTAATTTCCCATTCTTTAGTATTTCGGACATAACTTTTTACTCCGGTCTCTGAATAAGATGATTCTTGCGGCATTGTAAAGAATTCTTGAATCCCTAACCATTTTATTCACATCAAAAGTCATGAAAAATCCTCTAGCATGGGCTCTATTGTAACGCAAGTTTGGTGTAATAAGTAGTCCACCTTTAAAATGAAATAGTATATCGGACATAACTTTTTCTCCCGAACTCGGATTGAGCTAACTCTTGCGGCATTGAAATGAGAACTTGAAACCCTAACCAATATATTGAGATCAAAATTGGTGATTCAGCTTCTAACAAGTTCGAAATGGTGATGGAAGTTTGGTATAGTTGGCCATCCCCTCCACTAGGAAACAAAAGTAATTTCTCATTCTTTAGTATTTCTGACATAACTTTTTACTCCGGTCTCTGAATAAGATGATTCTTGCGGCATTGTAAAGAATTCTTGAATCCCTAACCATTTTATTCACATCAAAAGTCATGAAAAATCCTCTAACATGGGCTCTATTGTAACGTAAGTTTGGTGTAATAAGTAATCCACCTTTAAAATGAAATAGTATATCGGACATAACTTTCTCTCCCGAACCCGGATTGAGCTAACTCTTGCGGCATTGTAAAGAGAACTTGAAACCCTAACCAATATATTGAGATCAAAATTGGTGATTCATCTTCTAACAAGTTCGAAATGGTGATCTAAGTTTGGTATAGTTGGCCATTCCCCTCCACTAGGAAAAAAAAGTAATTTCCCATTCTTTAGTATTTCTGACATAACTTTTTACTCCGGTCTCTGATTAAGATGATTCATGATGCATTGTAAAGAATTCTTGAATCCCTAACCATTTTATTCACATCAAAAGTCATGAAAAATACTCTAGCATGGGCTCTATTGTAACGCAAGTTTGGTGTAATAAGTAGTCCTCCTTTAAAATGAAATAGTATATCGGACATAACTTTTTCTCCCGAACCCGGATTGAGCTAACTCTTGCGGCATTGTAAAGAGAACTTGAAACCCTAACCAATATATTGGGATCAAAATTGGTGATTCATCTTCTAACAAGTTCGAAATGGTGATGGAAGTTTGGTATAGTTGGCCATTCCCCTCCACTAGGAAAAAAAAGTAATTTCCCATTCTTTAGTATTTCTGACATAACTTTTTACTCCGGTCTCTGATTAAGATGATTCATGCTGCATTGTAAAGAATTCTTGAATCCCTAACCATTTTATTCACATCAAAAGTCATGAAAAATCCTCTAGCATGGGCTCTATTGTAGCGCAAGTTTGGTGTAATAAGTAGTCCTCCTTTAAAATGAAATAGTATATCGGACATAACTTTTTCTCCCGAACTCGGATTGAGCTAACTCTTGCGGCATTGTAAAGAGAACTTGAAACCCTAACCAATATATTGAGATCAAAATTGGTGATTCATCTTCCAACAAGTTCGAAATGGTGATGGAAGTTTGGTATAGTTGGCCATTCCCCTCCACTAGGAAAAAAATGTAATTTCCCATTCTTTAGTATTTCTGACATAACTTTTTACTCCGGTCTCTGATTAAGATGATTCTTGATGCATTGTAAAGAATTCTTGAATCCCTAACCATTTTATTCACATCAAAAGTCATGAAAAATCCTCTAGCGTGGGCTCTATTGTAACGCAAGTTTGGTGTAATAAGTAGTCCTCCTTTAAAATGAAATAGTATATCGGACATAACTTTTTCTCCCGAACTCGGATTGAGCTAACTCTTGCGGCATTGCAAAGAGAACTTGAAACCCTAACCAATATAATGAGATCAAAATTGGTGATTCATCTTCCAACAAGTTCGAAATGGTGATGGAAGTTTGGTATAGTTGGTCATTCCCCTCCACTAGGAAAAAAAAGTAATTTCCCATTCTTTAGTATTTCTGACATAACTTTTTACTCCGGTCTCTGATTAAGATGATTCTTGATGCATTGTAAAGAATTCTTGAATCCCTAACCATTTTATTCACATCAAAAGTCATGAAAAATCCTCTAGCATGGGCTCTATTGTAACGCAAGTTTGGTGTAATAAGTAGTCCACCTTTAAAATGAAATAGTATATCGGACATAACTTTTTCTCCCGAACTCGGATTGAGCTAACTCTTGCGGCATTGAAATGAGAACTTGAAACCCTAACCAATATATTGAGATCAAAATTGGTGATTCAGCTTCTAACAAGTTCGAAATGGTGATGGAAGTTTGGTATAGTTGGCCATCCCCTCCACTAGGAAACAAAAGTAATTTCTCATTCTTTAGTATTTCTGACATAACTTTTTACTCCGGTCTCTGAATAAGATGATTCTTGCGGCATTGTAAAGAATTCTTGAATCCCTAACCATTTTATTCACATCAAAAGTCATGAAAAATCCTCTAACATGGGCTCTATTGTAACGTAAGTTTGGTGTAATAAGTAATCCACCTTTAAAATGAAATAGTATATCGGACATAACTTTCTCTCCCGAACCCGGATTGAGCTAACTCTTGCGGCATTGTAAAGAGAACTTGAAACCCTAACCAATATATTGAGATCAAAATTGGTGATTCATCTTCTAACAAGTTCGAAATGGTGATCTAAGTTTGGTATAGTTGGCCATTCCCCTCCACTAGGAAAAAAAAGTAATTTCCCATTCTTTAGTATTTCTGACATAACTTTTTACTCCGGTCTCTGATTAAGATGATTCATGATGCATTGTAAAGAATTCTTGAATCCCTAACCATTTTATTCACATCAAAAGTCATGAAAAATACTCTAGCATGGGCTCTATTGTAACGCAAGTTTGGTGTAATAAGTAGTCCTCCTTTAAAATGAAATAGTATATCGGACATAACTTTTTCTCCCGAACCCGGATTGAGCTAACTCTTGCGGCATTGTAAAGAGAACTTGAAACCCTAACCAATATATTGGGATCAAAATTGGTGATTCATCTTCTAACAAGTTCGAAATGGTGATGGAAGTTTGGTATAGTTGGCCATTCCCCTCCACTAGGAAAAAAAAGTAATTTCCCATTCTTTAGTATTTCTGACATAACTTTTTACTCCGGTCTCTGATTAAGATGATTCATGCTGCATTGTAAAGAATTCTTGAATCCCTAACCATTTTATTCACATCAAAAGTCATGAAAAATCCTCTAGCATGGGCTCTATTGTAGCGCAAGTTTGGTGTAATAAGTAGTCCTCCTTTAAAATGAAATAGTATATCGGACATAACTTTTTCTCCCGAACTCGGATTGAGCTAACTCTTGCGGCATTGTAAAGAGAACTTGAAACCCTAACCAATATATTGAGATCAAAATTGGTGATTCATCTTCCAACAAGTTCGAAATGGTGATGGAAGTTTGGTATAGTTGGCCATTCCCCTCCACTAGGAAAAAAATGTAATTTCCCATTCTTTAGTATTTCTGACATAACTTTTTACTCCGGTCTCTGATTAAGATGATTCTTGATGCATTGTAAAGAATTCTTGAATCCCTAACCATTTTATTCACATCAAAAGTCATGAAAAATCCTCTAGCGTGGGCTCTATTGTAACGCAAGTTTGGTGTAATAAGTAGTCCTCCTTTAAAATGAAATAGTATATCGGACATAACTTTTTCTCCCGAACTCGGATTGAGCTAACTCTTGCGGCATTGCAAAGAGAACTTGAAACCCTAACCAATATAATGAGATCAAAATTGGTGATTCATCTTCCAACAAGTTCGAAATGGTGATGGAAGTTTGGTATAGTTGGTCATTCCCCTCCACTAGGAAAAAAAAGTAATTTCCCATTCTTTAGTATTTCTGACATAACTTTTTACTCCGGTCTCTGATTAAGATGATTCTTGATGCATTGTAAAGAATTCTTGAATCCCTAACCATTTTATTCACATCAAAAGTCATGAAAAATCCTCTAGCGTGGGCTCTATTGTAACGCAAGTTTGGTGTAATAAGTAGTCCACCTTTAAAATGAAATAGTATATCGGACATAACTTTTTCTCCCGAACTCGGATTGAGCTAACTTTTGCGGCATTGTAAAGAGAACTTGAAACCATAACCAATATATTGAGATCAAAATTGGTGATTCATCTTCCAATAAGTTCGAAATGGTGATGGAAGTTTGGTATAGTTGGCCATTCCCCTCCACTAGGAAAAAAAAGTAATTTCCCATTCTTTAGTATTTCTGACATAACTTTTTACTCCGGTCTCTGATTAAGATGATTCTTGATGCATTGTAAAGAATTCTTGAATCACTAACCATTTTATTCACATCAAAAGTCTTGAAAAATCCTCTAGCATGGGCTCTATTTAACGCAAGTTTGGTGTAATAAGTAGTCCTCCTTTAAAATGAAATAGTATATCGGACATAACTTTTTCTCCCGAACCCGGATTGAGCTAACTCTTGCGGCATTGTAAAGAGAACTTGAAACCCTAACCAATATATTGGGATCAAAATTGGTGATTCATCTTCTAACAAGTTCGAAATGGTGATGGAAGTTTGGTATAGTTGGCCATTCCCCTCCACTAGGAAAAAAAAGTAATTTCCCATTCTTTAGTATTTCTGACATAACTTTTTACTCCGGTCTCTGATTAAGATGATTCATGCTGCATTGTAAAGAATTCTTGAATCCCTAACCATTTTATTCACATCAAAAGTCATGAAAAATCCTCTAGCATGGGCTCTATTGTAACGCAAGTTTGGTGTAATAAGTAGTCCTCCTTTAAAATGAAATAGTATATCGGACATAACTTTTTCTCCCGAACTCGGATTGAGCTAACTCTTGCGGCATTGTAAAGAGAACTTGAAACCCTAACCAATATATTGAGATCAAAATTGGTGATTCATCTTCCAACAAGTTCGAAATGGTGATGGAAGTTTGGTATAGTTGGCCATTCCCCTCCACTAGGAAAAAAATGTAATTTCCCATTCTTTAGTATTTCTGACATAACGTTTTACTCCGGTCTCTGATTAAGATGATTCTTGATGCATTGTAAAGAATTCTTGAATCCCTAACCATTTTATTCACATCAAAAGTCATGAAAAATCCTCTAGCGTGGGCTCTATTGTAACGCAAGTTTGGTGTAATAAGTAGTCCTCCTTTAAAATGAAATAGTATATCGGACATAACTTTTTCTCCCGAACTCGGATTGAGCTAACTCTTGCGGCATTGCAAAGAGAACTTGAAACCCTAACCAATATATTGAGATCAAAATTGGTGATTCATCTTCCAACAAGTTCGAAATGGTGATGGAAGTTTGGTATAGTTGGTCATTCCCCTCCACTAGGAAAAAAAAGTAATTTCCCATTCTTTAGTATTTCTGACATAACTTTTTACTCCGGTCTCTGATTAAGATGATTCTTGATGCATTGTAAAGAATTCTTGAATCCCTAACCATTTTATTCACATCAAAAGTCATGAAAAATCCTCTAGCGTGGGCTCTATTGTAACGCAAGTTTGGTGTAATAAGTAGTCCACCTTTAAAATGAAATAGTATATCGGACATAACTTTTTCTCCCGAACTCGGATTGAGCTAACTTTTGCGGCATTGTAAAGAGAACTTGAAACCATAACCAATATATTGAGATCAAAATTGGTGATTCATCTTCCAATAAGTTCGAAATGGTGATGGAAGTTTGGTATAGTTGGCCATTCCCCTCCACTAGGAAAAAAAAGTAATTTCCCATTCTTTAGTATTTCTGACATAACTTTTTACTCCGGTCTCTGATTAAGATGATTCTTGATGCATTGTAAAGAATTCTTGAATCACTAACCATTTTATTCACATCAAAAGTCTTGAAAAATCCTCTAGCATGGGCTCTATTTAACGCAAGTTTGGTGTAATAAGTAGTCCTCCTTTAAAATGAAATAGTATATCGGACATAACTTTTTCTCCCGAACCCGGATTGAGCTAACTCTTGCGGCATTGTAAAGAGAACTTGAAACCCTAACCAATATATTGAGATCAAAATTGGTGATTCATCTTCTAACAAGTTCGAAATGGTGATGGAAGTTTGGTATAGTTGGCCATTCCCCTCCACTAGGAAAAAAAAGTAATTTCCCATTCTTTAGTATTTCTGACATAACTTTTTACTCCGGTCTCTGAATAAGATGATTCTTGCGGCATTGTAAAGAATTCTTGAATCCCTAACCATTTTATTCACCTCAAAAGTCATGAAAAATCCTCTAACATGGGCTCTATTGTAACGTAAGTTTGGTGTAATAAGTAGTCCACCTTTAAAATGAAATAGTATATCGGACATAACTTTTTCTCCCGAACTCGGATTGAGCTAACTCTTGCGGCATTGAAATGAGAACTTGAAACCCTAACCAATATATTGAGATCAAAATTGGTAATTCATCTTCTAACAAGTTCGAAATGGTGATGGAAGTTTGGTATAATTGGTCATTCCCCTCCACTAGGAAAAAAAAGTAATTTCCCATTCTTTAGTATTTCGGACATAACTTTTTACTCCGGTCTCTGAATAAGATGATTCTTGCGGCATTGTAAAGAATTCTTGAATCCCTAACCATTTTATTCACATCAAAAGTCATGAAAAATCCTCTAGCATGGGCTCTATTGTAACGCAAGTTTGGTGTAATAAGTAGTCCACCTTTAAAATGAAATAGTATATCGGACATAACTTTTTCTCCCGAACTCGGATTGAGCTAACTCTTGCGGCATTGAAATGAGAACTTGAAACCCTAACCAATATATTGAGATCAAAATTGGTGATTCAGCTTCTAACAAGTTCGAAATGGTGATGGAAGTTTGGTATAGTTGGCCATCCCCTCCACTAGGAAACAAAAGTAATTTCTCATTCTTTAGTATTTCTGACATAACTTTTTACTCCGGTCTCTGAATAAGATGATTCTTGCGGCATTGTAAAGAATTCTTGAATCCCTAACCATTTTATTCACATCAAAAGTCATGAAAAATCCTCTAACATGGGCTCTATTGTAACGTAAGTTTGGTGTAATAAGTAATCCACCTTTAAAATGAAATAGTATATCGGACATAACTTTCTCTCCCGAACCCGGATTGAGCTAACTCTTGCGGCATTGTAAAGAGAACTTGAAACCCTAACCAATATATTGAGATCAAAATTGGTGATTCATCTTCTAACAAGTTCGAAATGGTGATCTAAGTTTGGTATAGTTGGCCATTCCCCTCCACTAGGAAAAAAAAGTAATTTCCCATTCTTTAGTATTTCTGACATAACTTTTTACTCCGGTCTCTGATTAAGATGATTCATGATGCATTGTAAAGAATTCTTGAATCCCTAACCATTTTATTCACATCAAAAGTCATGAAAAATACTCTAGCATGGGCTCTATTGTAACGCAAGTTTGGTGTAATAAGTAGTCCTCCTTTAAAATGAAATAGTATATCGGACATAACTTTTTCTCCCGAACCCGGATTGAGCTAACTCTTGCGGCATTGTAAAGAGAACTTGAAACCCTAACCAATATATTGGGATCAAAATTGGTGATTCATCTTCTAACAAGTTCGAAATGGTGATGGAAGTTTGGTATAGTTGGCCATTCCCCTCCACTAGGAAAAAAAAGTAATTTTCCATTCTTTAGTATTTCTGACATAACTTTTTACTCCGGTCTCTGATTAAGATGATTCATGCTGCATTGTAAAGAATTCTTGAATCCCTAACCATTTTATTCACATCAAAAGTCATGAAAAATCCTCTAGCATGGGCTCTATTGTAGCGCAAGTTTGGTGTAATAAGTAGTCCTCCTTTAAAATGAAATAGTATATCGGACATAACTTTTTCTCCCGAACTCGGATTGAGCTAACTCTTGCGGCATTGTAAAGAGAACTTGAAACCCTAACCAATATATTGAGATCAAAATTGGTGATTCATCTTCCAACAAGTTCGAAATGGTGATGGAAGTTTGGTATAGTTGGCCATTCCCCTCCACTAGGAAAAAAATGTAATTTCCCATTCTTTAGTATTTCTGACATAACTTTTTACTCCGGTCTCTGATTAAGATGATTCTTGATGCATTGTAAAGAATTCTTGAATCCCTAACCATTTTATTCACATCAAAAGTCATGAAAAATCCTCTAGCGTGGGCTCTATTGTAACGCAAGTTTGGTGTAATAAGTAGTCCTCCTTTAAAATGAAATAGTATATCGGACATAACTTTTTCTCCCGAACTCGGATTGAGCTAACTCTTGCGGCATTGCAAAGAGAACTTGAAACCCTAACCAATATAATGAGATCAAAATTGGTGATTCATCTTCCAACAAGTTCGAAATGGTGATGGAAGTTTGGTATAGTTGGTCATTCCCCTCCACTAGGAAAAAAAAGTAATTTCCCATTCTTTAGTATTTCTGACATAACTTTTTACTCCGGTCTCTGATTAAGATGATTCTTGATGCATTGTAAAGAATTCTTGAATCCCTAACCATTTTATTCACATCAAAAGTCATGAAAAATCCTCTAGCGTGGGCTCTATTGTAACGCAAGTTTGGTGTAATAAGTAGTCCACCTTTAAAATGAAATAGTATATCGGACATAACTTTTTCTCCCGAACTCGGATTGAGCTAACTTTTGCGGCATTGTAAAGAGAACTTGAAACCATAACCAATATATTGAGATCAAAATTGGTGATTCATCTTCCAATAAGTTCGAAATGGTGATGGAAGTTTGGTATAGTTGGCCATTCCCCTCCACTAGGAAAAAAAAGTAATTTCCCATTCTTTAGTATTTCTGACATAACTTTTTACTCCGGTCTCTGATTAAGATGATTCTTGATGCATTGTAAAGAATTCTTGAATCACTAACCATTTTATTCACATCAAAAGTCTTGAAAAATCCTCTAGCATGGGCTCTATTTAACGCAAGTTTGGTGTAATAAGTAGTCCTCCTTTAAAATGAAATAGTATATCGGACATAACTTTTTCTCCCGAACCCGGATTGAGCTAACTCTTGCGGCATTGTAAAGAGAACTTGAAACCCTAACCAATATATTGGGATCAAAATTGGTGATTCATCTTCTAACAAGTTCGAAATGGTGATGGAAGTTTGGTATAGTTGGCCATTCCCCTCCACTAGGAAAAAAAAGTAATTTCCCATTCTTTAGTATTTCTGACATAACTTTTTACTCCGGTCTCTGATTAAGATGATTCATGCTGCATTGTAAAGAATTCTTGAATCCCTAACCATTTTATTCACATCAAAAGTCATGAAAAATCCTCTAGCATGGGCTCTATTGTAACGCAAGTTTGGTGTAATAAGTAGTCCTCCTTTAAAATGAAATAGTATATCGGACATAACTTTTTCTCCCGAACTCGGATTGAGCTAACTCTTGCGGCATTGTAAAGAGAACTTGAAACCCTAACCAATATATTGAGATCAAAATTGGTGATTCATCTTCCAACAAGTTCGAAATGGTGATGGAAGTTTGGTATAGTTGGCCATTCCCCTCCACTAGGAAAAAAATGTAATTTCCCATTCTTTAGTATTTCTGACATAACTTTTTACTCCGGTCTCTGATTAAGATGATTCTTGATGCATTGTAAAGAATTCTTGAATCCCTAACCATTTTATTCACATCAAAAGTCATGAAAAATCCTCTAGCGTGGGCTCTATTGTAACGCAAGTTTGGTGTAATAAGTAGTCCTCCTTTAAAATGAAATAGTATATCGGACATAACTTTTTCTCCCGAACTCGGATTGAGCTAACTCTTGCGGCATTGCAAAGAGAACTTGAAACCCTAACCAATATATTGAGATCAAAATTGGTGATTCATCTTCCAACAAGTTCGAAATGGTGATGGAAGTTTGGTATAGTTGGTCATTCCCCTCCACTAGGAAAAAAAAGTAATTTCCCATTCTTTAGTATTTCTGACATAACTTTTTACTCCGGTCTCTGATTAAGATGATTCTTGATGCATTGTAAAGAATTCTTGAATCCCTAACCATTTTATTCACATCAAAAGTCATGAAAAATCCTCTAGCGTGGGCTCTATTGTAACGCAAGTTTGGTGTAATAAGTAGTCCACCTTTAAAATGAAATAGTATATCGGACATAACTTTTTCTCCCGAACTCGGATTGAGCTAACTTTTGCGGCATTGTAAAGAGAACTTGAAACCATAACCAATATATTGAGATCAAAATTGGTGATTCATCTTCCAATAAGTTCGAAATGGTGATGGAAGTTTGGTATAGTTGGCCATTCCCCTCCACTAGGAAAAAAAAGTAATTTCCCATTCTTTAGTATTTCTGACATAACTTTTTACTCCGGTCTCTGATTAAGATGATTCTTGATGCATTGTAAAGAATTCTTGAATCACTAACCATTTTATTCACATCAAAAGTCTTGAAAAATCCTCTAGCATGGGCTCTATTTAACGCAAGTTTGGTGTAATAAGTAGTCCTCCTTTAAAATGAAATAGTATATCGGACATAACTTTTTCTCCCGAACCCGGATTGAGCTAACTCTTGCGGCATTGTAAAGAGAACTTGAAACCCTAACCAATATATTGAGATCAAAATTGGTGATTCATCTTCTAACAAGTTCGAAATGGTGATGGACGTTTGGTATAGTTGGCCATTCCCCTCCACTAGGAAAAAAATGTAATTTCCCATTCTTTAGTATTTCTGACATAACTTTTTACTCCGGTCTCTGATTAAGATGATTCATGCTGCATTGTAAAGAATTCTTGAATCCCTAACCATTTTATTCACATCAAAAGTCATGAAAAATCCTCTAGCATGGGCCCTATTGTAACGCAAGTTTGGTGTAATAAGTAGTCCTCCTTTAAAATGAAATAGTATATCGGACATAACTTTTTCTCCCGAACTCGGATTGAGCTAACTCTTGCGGCATTGTAAAGAGAACTTGAAACCCTAACCAATATATTGAGATCAAAATTGGTGATTCATCTTCTAACAAGTTCAAAATGGTGATCTAAGTTTGGTATAGTTGGCCATTCCCCTCCACTAGGAAAAAAAAGTAATTTCCCATTCTTTAGTATTTCTGACATAACTTTTTACTCCGGTCTCTGATTAAGATGATTCTTGCTGCATTGTAAAGAATTCTTGAATCCCTAACCATTTTATTCACATCAAAAGTCATGAAAGATCCTCTAGTATGGGCTCTATTGTAACGCAAGTTTGGTGTAATAAGTAGTCCTCCTTTAAAATGAAATAGTATATCGGACATAACTTTTTCTCCCGAACCCGGATTGAGCTAACTCTTGCGGCATTGTAAAGAGAACTTGAAACCCTAACCAATATATTGAGATCAAAATTGGTGATTCATCTTCTAACAAGTTCGAAATGGTGATCTAAGTTTGGTATAGTTGGCCATTCCCCTCCAGTAGGAAAAAAAAGTAATTTCCCATTCTTTAGTATTTCTGACATAACTTTTTACTCCGGTCTCTGATTAAGATGATTCATGCTGCATTGAAAAGAATTCTTGAATCCCTAACTATTTTATTCACATCAAAAGTCATGAAAAATCCTCTAGCGTGGGCTCTATTGTAACGCAAGTTTGGTGTAATAAGTAGTCCACCTTTAAAATGAAATAGTATATCGGACATAACTTTTTCTCCCGAACTCGGATTGAGCTAACTTTTGCGGCATTGTAAAGAGAACTTGAAACCATAACCAATATATTGAGATCAAAATTGGTGATTCATCTTCCAATAAGTTCGAAATGGTGATGGAAGTTTGGTATAGTTGGCCATTCCCCTCCACTAGGAAAAAAAAGTAATTTCCCATTCTTTAGTATTTCTGACATAACTTTTTACTCCGGTCTCTGATTAAGATGATTAATGCTGCATTGAAAAGAATTCTTGAATCCCTAACCATTTTATTCACATCAAAAGTCATGAAAAATCCTCTAGCATGGGCTCTATTGTAACGCAAGTTTGGTGTAATAAGTAGTCCTCCTTTAAAATGAAATAGTATATCGGACATAACTTTTTCTCCCGAACCCGGATTGAGCTAACTCTTGCGGCATTGTAAAGAGAACTTGAAACCCTAACCAATATATTGGGATCAAAATTGGTGATTCATCTTCTAACAAGTTCGAAATGGTGATCTAAGTTTGGTATAGTTGGCCATTCCCCTCCACTAGGAAAAAAAAGTAATTTCCCATTCTTTAGTATTTCTGACATAACTTTTTACTCCGGTCTCTGATTAAGATGATTCTTGATGCATTGTAAAGAATTCTTGAATCCCTAACCATTTTATTCACATCAAAAGTCATGAAAAATCCTCTAGCATGGGCTCTATTGTAACGCAAGTTTGGTGTAATAAGTAGTCCTCCTTTAAAATGAAATAGTATATCGGACATAACTTTTTCTCCCGAACTCGGATTGAGCTAAATCTTGCGGCATTGTAAAGAGAACTTGAAACCCTAACCAATATATTGAGATCAAAATTGGTGATTCATCTTCCAACAAGTTCGAAATGGTGATGGAATTTTGGTATAGTTGGCCATTCCCCTCCACTAGGAAAAAAATGTAATTTCCCATTCTTTAGTATTTCTGACATAACTTTTTACTCCGGTCTCTGATTAAGATGATTCATGCTGCATTGTAAAGAATTCTTGAATCCCTAACCATTTTATTCACATCAAAAGTCATGAAAAATCCTCTAGCATGGGCCCTATTGTAACGCAAGTTTGGTGTAATAAGTAGTCCTCCTTTAAAATGAAATAGTATATCGGACATAACTTTTTCTCCCGAACTCGGATTGAGCTAACTTTTGCGGCATTGTAAAGAGAACTTGAAACCATAACCAATATATTGAGATCAAAATTGGTGATTCATATTCCAATAAGTTCGAAATGGTGATGAAAGTTTGGTATAGTTGGTCATTCCCCTCCACTAGGAAAAAAAAGTAATTTCCCATTCTTTAGTATTTCTGACATAACTTTTTACTCCGGTCTCTGATTAAGATGATTCATGCTGCATTGAAAAGAATTCTTGAATCCCTAACCATTTTATTCACATCAAAAGTCATGAAAAATCCTCTAGCATGGGCTCTATTGTAACGCAAGTTTGGTGTAATAAGTAGTCCTCCTTTAAAATGAAATAGTATATCGGACATAACTTTTTCTCCCGAACCCGGATTGAGCTAACTCTTGCGGCATTGTAAAGAGAACTTGAAACCCTAACCAATATATTGGGATCAAAATTGGTGATTCATCTTCTAACAAGTTCGAAATGGTGATCTAAGTTTGGTATAGTTGGCCATTCCCCTCCACTAGGAAAAAAAAGTAATTTCCCATTCTTTAGTATTTCTGACATAACTTTTTACTCCGGTCTCTGATTAAGATGATTCTTGATGCATTGTAAAGAATTCTTGAATCCCTAACCATTTTATTCACATCAAAAGTCATGAAAAATCCTCTAGCATGGGCTCTATTGTAACGCAAGTTTGGTGTAATAAGTAGTCCTCCTTTAAAATGAAATAGTATATCGGACATAACTTTTTCTCCCGAACTCGGATTGAGCTAAATCTTGCGGCATTGTAAAGAGAACTTGAAACCCTAACCAATATATTGAGATCAAAATTGGTGATTCATCTTCCAACAAGTTCGAAATGGTGATGGAATTTTGGTATAGTTGGTCATTCCCCTCCACTAGGAAAAAAATGTAATTTCCCATTCTTTAGTATTTCTGACATAACTTTTTACTCCGGTCTCTGATTAAGATGATTCATGCTGCATTGTAAAGAATTCTTGAATCCCTAACCATTTTATTCACATCAAAAGTCATGAAAAATCCTCTAGCATGGGCCCTATTGTAACGCAAGTTTGGTGTAATAAGTAGTCCTCCTTTAAAATGAAATAGTATATCGGACATAACTTTTTCTCCCGAACTCGGATTGAGCTAACTCTTGCGGCATTGTAAAGAGAACTTGAAACCCTAACCAATATATTGAGATCAAAATTGGTGATTCATCTTCTAACAAGTTCGAAATGGTGATCTAAGTTTGGTATAGTTGGCCATTCCCCTCCACTAGGAAAAAAAAGTAATTTCCCATTCTTTAGTATTTCTGACATAACTTTTTACTCCGGTCTCTGATTAAGATGATTCTTGCTGCATTGTAAAGAATTCTTGAATCCCTAACCATTTTATTCACATCAAAAGTCATGAAAAATCCTCTAGCATGGGCTCTATTGTAACGCAAGTTTGGTGTAATAAGTAGTCCTCCTTTAAAATGAAATAGTATATCGGACATAACTTTTTCTCCCGAACCCGGATTGAGCTAACTCTTGCGGCATTGTAAAGAGAACTTGAAACCCTAACCAATATATTGAGATCAAAATTGGTGATTCATCTTCTAACAAGTTCGAAATGGTGATCTAAGTTTGGTATAGTTGGTCATTCCCCTCCACTAGGAAAAAAAAGTAATTTCCCATTCTTTAGTATTTCTGACATAACTTTTTACTCCGGTCTCTGATTAAGATGATTCATGCTGCATTGAAAAGAATTCTTGAATCCCTAACCATTTTATTCACATCAAAAGTCATGAAAAATCCTCTAGCATGGGCTCTATTGTAACGCAAGTTTGGTGTAATAAGTAGTCCTCCTTTAAAATGAAATAGTATATCGGACATAACTTTTTCTCCCGAACCCGGATTGAGCTAACTCTTGCGGCATTGTAAAGAGAACTTGAAACCCTAACCAATATATTGGGATCAAAATTGGTGATTCATCTTCTAACAAGTTCGAAATGGTGATCTAAGTTTGGTATAGTTGGCCATTCCCCTCCACTAGGAAAAAAAAGTAATTTCCCATTCTTTAGTATTTCTGACATAACTTTTTACTCCGGTCTCTGATTAAGATGATTCTTGATGCATTGTAAAGAATTCTTGAATCCCTAACCATTTTATTCACATCAAAAGTCATGAAAAATCCTCTAGCATGGGCTCTATTGTAACGCAAGTTTGGTGTAATAAGTAGTCCTCCTTTAAAATGAAATAGTATATCGGACATAACTTTTTCTCCCGAACTCGGATTGAGCTAAATCTTGCGGCATTGTAAAGAGAACTTGAAACCCTAACCAATATATTGAGATCAAAATTGGTGATTCATCTTCCAACAAGTTCGAAATGGTGATGGAATTTTGGTATAGTTGGTCATTCCCCTCCACTAGGAAAAAAATGTAATTTCCCATTCTTTAGTATTTCTGACATAACTTTTTACTCCGGTCTCTGATTAAGATGATTCATGCTGCATTGTAAAGAATTCTTGAATCCCTAACCATTTTATTCACATCAAAAGTCATGAAAAATCCTCTAGCATGGGCCCTATTGTAACGCAAGTTTGGTGTAATAAGTAGTCCTCCTTTAAAATGAAATAGTATATCGGACATAACTTTTTCTCCCGAACTCGGATTGAGCTAACTCTTGCGGCATTGTAAAGAGAACTTGAAACCCTAACCAATATATTGAGATCAAAATTGGTGATTCATCTTCTAACAAGTTCGAAATGGTGATCTAAGTTTGGTATAGTTGGCCATTCCCCTCCACTAGGAAAAAAAAGTAATTTCCCATTCTTTAGTATTTCTGACATAACTTTTTACTCCGGTCTCTGATTAAGATGATTCTTGCTGCATTGTAAAGAATTCTTGAATCCCTAACCATTTTATTCACATCAAAAGTCATGAAAAATCCTCTAGCATGGGCTCTATTGTAACGCAAGTTTGGTGTAATAAGTAGTCCTCCTTTAAAATGAAATAGTATATCGGACATAACTTTTTCTCCCGAACCCGGATTGAGCTAACTCTTGCGGCATTGTAAAGAGAACTTGAAACCCTAACCAATATATTGAGATCAAAATTGGTGATTCATCTTCTAACAAGTTCGAAATGGTGATCTAAGTTTGGTATAGTTGGTCATTCCCCTCCACTAGGAAAAAAAAGTAATTTCCCATTCTTTAGTATTTCTGACATAACTTTTTACTCCGGTCTCTGATTAAGATGATTCATGCTGCATTGAAAAGAATTCTTGAATCCCTAACCATTTTATTCACATCAAAAGTCATGAAAAATCCTCTAGCATGGGCTCTATTGTAACGCAAGTTTGGTGTAATAAGTAGTCCTCCTTTAAAATGAAATAGTATATCGGACATAACTTTTTCTCCCGAACCCGGATTGAGCTAACTCTTGCGGCATTGTAAAGAGAACTTGAAACCCTAACCAATATACTGGGATCAAAATTGGTGATTCATCTTCTAACAAGTTCGAAATGGTGATCTAAGTTTGGTATAGTTGGCCATTCCCCTCCACTAGGAAAAAAATGTAATTTCCCATTCTTTAGTATTTCTGACATAACTTTTTACTCCGGTCTCTGATTAAGATGATTCTTGATGCATTGTAAAGAATTCTTGAATCCCTAACCATTTTATTCACATCAAAAGTCATGAAAAATCCTCTAGCATGGGCTCTATTGTAACGCAAGTTTGGTGTAATAAGTAGTCCTCCTTTAAAATGAAATAGTATATCGGACATAACTTTTTCTCCCGAACTCGGATTGAGCTAAATCTTGCGGCATTGTAAAGAGAACTTGAAACCCTAACCAATATATTGAGATCAAAATTGGTGATTCATCTTCCAACAAGTTCGAAATGGTGATGAAATTTTGGTATAGTTGGCCATTCCCCTCCACTAGGAAAAAAATGTAATTTCCCATTCTTTAGTATTTCTGACATAACTTTTTACTCCGGTCTCTGATTAAGATGATTCATGCTGCATTGTAAAGAATTCTTGAATCCCTAACCATTTTATTCACATCAAAAGTCATGAAAAATCCTCTAGCATGGGCCCTATTGTAACGCAAGTTTGGTGTAATAAGTAGTCCTCCTTTAAAATGAAATAGTATATCGGACATAACTTTTTCTCCCGAACTCGGATTGAGCTAACTCTTGCGGCATTGTAAAGAGAACTTGAAACCCTAACCAATATATTGAGATCAAAATTGGTGATTCATCTTCTAACAAGTTCGAAATGGTGATCTAAGTTTGGTATAGTTGGCCATTCCCCTCCACTAGGAAAAAAAAGTAATTTCCCATTCTTTAGTATTTCTGACATAACTTTTTACTCCGGTCTCTGATTAAGATGATTCTTGCTGCATTGTAAAGAATTCTTGAATCCCTAACCATTTTATTCACATCAAAAGTCATGAAAAATCCTCTAGCATGGGCTCTATTGTAACGCAAGTTTGGTGTAATAAGTAGTCCTCCTTTAAAATGAAATAGTATATCGGACATAACTTTTTCTCCCGAACCCGGATTGAGCTAACTCTTGCGGCATTGTAAAGAGAACTTGAAACCCTAACCAATATATTGAGATCAAAATTGGTGATTCATCTTCTAACAAGTTCGAAATGGTGATCTAAGTTTGGTATAGTTGGTCATTCCCCTCCACTAGGAAAAAAAAGTAATTTCCCATTCTTTAGTATTTCTGACATAACTTTTTACTCCGGTCTCTGATTAAGATGATTCATGCTGCATTGAAAAGAATTCTTGAATCCCTAACCATTTTATTCACATCAAAAGTCATGAAAAATCCTCTAGCATGGGCTCTATTGTAACGCAAGTTTGGTGTAATAAGTAGTCCTCCTTTAAAATGAAATAGTATATCGGACATAACTTTTTCTCCCGAACCCGGATTGAGCTAACTCTTGCGGCATTGTAAAGAGAACTTGAAACCCTAACCAATATACTGGGATCAAAATTGGTGATTCATCTTCTAACAAGTTCGAAATGGTGATCTAAGTTTGGTATAGTTGGCCATTCCCCTCCACTAGGAAAAAAATGTAATTTCCCATTCTTTAGTATTTCTGACATAACTTTTTACTCCGGTCTCTGATTAAGATGATTCTTGATGCATTGTAAAGAATTCTTGAATCCCTAACCATTTTATTCACATCAAAAGTCATGAAAAATCCTCTAGCATGGGCTCTATTGTAACGCAAGTTTGGTGTAATAAGTAGTCCTCCTTTAAAATGAAATAGTATATCGGACATAACTTTTTCTCCCGAACTCGGATTGAGCTAACTCTTGCGGCATTGTAAAGAGAACTTGAAACCCTAACCAATATATTGAGATCAAAATTGGTGATTCACCTTCTAACAAGTTCGAAATGGTGATGGAAGTTTGGTATAGTTGGCCATTCCCCTCCACTAGGAAAAAAAAGTAATTTCCCATTCTTTAGTATTTCTGACATAACTTTTTACTCCGGTCTCTGATTAAGATGATTCATGCTGCATTGAAAAGAATTCTTGAATCCCTAACCATTTTATTCACATCAAAAGTCATGAAAAATCCTCTAGCATGGGCTCTATTGTAACGCAAGTTTGGTGTAATAAGTAGTCCACCTTTAAAATGAAATAGTATATCGGACATAACTTTTTCTCCCGAACCCGGATTGAGCTAACTCTTGCGGCATTGTAAAGAGAACTTGAAACCCTAACCAATATATTGAGATCAAAATTGGTGATTCATCTTCTAACAAGTTCGAAATGGTGATCTAAGTTTGGTATAGTTGGTCATTCCCCTCCACTAGGAAAAAAAAGTAATTTCCCATTCTTTAGTATTTCTGACATAACTTTTTACTCCGGTCTCTGATTAAGATGATTCATGCTGCATTGAAAAGAATTCTTGAATCCCTAACCATTTTATTCACATCAAAAGTCATGAAAAATCCTCTAGCATGGGCTCTATTGTAACGCAAGTTTGGTGTAATAAGTAGTCCTCCTTTAAAATGAAATAGTATATCGGACATAACTTTTTCTCCCGAACCCGGATTGAGCTAACTCTTGCGGCATTGTAAAGAGAACTTGAAACCCTAACCAATATACTGGGATCAAAATTGGTGATTCATCTTCTAACAAGTTCGAAATGGTGATCTAAGTTTGGTATAGTTGGCCATTCCCCTCCACTAGGAAAAAAATGTAATTTCCCATTCTTTAGTATTTCTGACATAACTTTTTACTCCGGTCTCTGATTAAGATGATTCTTGATGCATTGTAAAGAATTCTTGAATCCCTAACCATTTTATTCACATCAAAAGTCATGAAAAATCCTCTAGCATGGGCTCTATTGTAACGCAAGTTTGGTGTAATAAGTAGTCCACCTTTAAAATGAAATAGTATATCGGACATAACTTTTTCTACCGAACTCGGATTGAGCTAACTCTTGCGGCATTGAAATGAGAACTTGAAACCCTAACCAATATATTGAGATCAAAATTGGTGATTCATCTTCTAACAAGTTCGAAATGGTGATGGAAGTTTGGTATAGTTGGCCATCCCCTCCACTAGGAAAAAAAAGTAATTTCTCATTCTTTAGTATTTCTGACATAACTTTTTACTCCGGTCTCTGAATAAGATGATTCTTGCGGCATTGTAAAGAATTCTTGAATCCCTAACCATTTTATTCACATCAAAAGTCATGAAAAATCCTCTAGCATGGGCTCTATTGTAACGTAAGTTTGGTGTAATAAGTAGTCCACCTTTAAAATGAAATAGTATATCGGACATAACTTTTTCTCCCGAACTCGGATTGAGCTAACTCTTGCGGCATTGAAATGAGAACTTGAAACCCTAACCAATATATTCAGATCAAAATTGGTGATTCATCTTCTAACAAGTTCGAAATGGTGATGGAAGTTTGGTATAGTTGGCATCCCCTCCACTAGGAAAAAAAAGTAATTTCTCATTCTTTAGTATTTCTGACATAACTTTTTACTCCGGTCTCTGAATAAGATGATTCTTGCGGCATTGTAAAGAATTCTTGAATCCCTAACCATTTTATTCACATCAAAAGTCATGAAAAATCCTCTAGCATGGGCTCTATTGTAACGTAAGTTTGGTGTAATAAGTAGTCCACCTTTAAAATGAAATAGTATATCGGACATAACTTTTTCTCCCGAACTCGGATTGAGCTAACTCTTGCGGCATTGAAATGAGAACTTGAAACCCTAACCAATATATTGAGATCAAAATTGGTAATTCATCTTCTAACAAGTTCGAAATGGTGATGGAAGTTTGGTATAGTTGGTCATTCCCCTCCACTAGGAAAAAAAAGTAATTTCCCATTCTTTAGTATTTCGGACATAACTTTTTACTCCGGTCTCTGAATAAGATGATTCTTGCGGCATTGTAAAGAATTCTTGAATCCCTAACCATTTTATTCACATCAAAAGTCATGAAAAATCCTCTAGCATGGGCTCTATTGTAGCACAAGTTTGGTGTAATAAGTAGTCCACCTTTAAAATGAAATAGTATATCGGACATAACTTTTTCTCCCGAACTCGGATTGAGCTAACTCTTGCGGCATTGAAATGAGAACTTGAAACCCTAACCAATATATTGAGATCAAAATTGGTGATTCATCTTCTAACAAGTTCGAAATGGTGATGGAAGTTTGGTATAGTTGGTCATTCCCCTCCACTAGGAAAAAAAAGTAATTTCCCATTCTTTAGTATTTCGGACATAACTTTTTACTCCGGTCTCTGAATAAGATGATTCTTGCGGCATTGTAAAGAATTCTTGAATCCCTAACCATTTTATTCACATCAAAAGTCATGAAAAATCCTCTAGCATGGGCTCTATTGTAACGCAAGTTTGGTGTAATAAATAGTCCACCTTTAAAATGAAATAGTATATCGGACATAACTTTTTCTCCCGAACTCGGATTGAGCTAACTCTTGCGGCATTGAAATGAGAACTTGAAACCCTAACCAATATATTGAGATCAAAATTGGTGATTCAGCTTCTAACAAGTTCGAAATGGTGATGGAAGTTTGGTATAGTTGGCCATCCCCTCCACTAGGAAACAAAAGTAATTTCTCATTCTTTAGTATTTCTGACATAACTTTTTACTCCGGTCTCTGAATAAGATGATTCTTGCGGCATTGTAAAGAATTCTTGAATCCCTAACCATTTTATTCACATCAAAAGTCATGAAAAATCCTCTAGCATGGGCTCTATTGTAACGTAAGTTTGGTGTAATAAGTAGTCCACCTTTAAAATGAAATAGTATATCGGACATAACTTTTTCTCCCGAACTCGGATTGAGCTAACTCTTGCGGCATTGAAATGAGAACTTGAAACCCTAACCAATATATTCAGATCAAAATTGGTAATTCATCTTCTAACAAGTTCGAAATGGTGATGGAAGTTTGGTATAGTTGGTCATTCCCCTCCACTAGGAAAAAAAAGTAATTTCCCATTCTTTAGTATTTCAGACATAACTTTTTACTCCGGTCTCTGAATAAGATGATTGTTGCGGCATTGTAAAGAATTCTTGAATCCCTAACCATTTTATTCACATCAAAAGTCATGAAAAATCCTCTAGCATGGGCTCTATTGTAACGCAAGTTTGGTGTAATAAGTAGTCCACCTTTAAAATGAAATAGTATATCGGACATAACTTTTTCTCCCGAACTCGGATTGAGCTAACTCTTGCGGCATTGAAATGAGAACTTGAAACCCTAACCAATATATTGAGATCAAAATTGGTGATTCATCTTCTAACAAGTTCGAAATGGTGATGGAAGTTTGGTATAGTTGGCCATCCCCTCCACTAGGAAAAAAAAGTAATTTCTCATTCTTTAGTATTTCTGACATAACTTTTTACTCCGGTCTCTGAATAAGATGATTCTTGCGGCATTGTAAAGAATTCTTGAATCCCTAACCATTTTATTCACATCAAAAGTCATGAAAAATCCTCTAGCATGGGCTCTATTGTAACGTAAGTTTGGTGTAATAAGTAGTCCACCTTTAAAATGAAATAGTATATCGGACATAACTTTTTCTCCCGAACTCGGATTGAGCTAACTCTTGCGGCATTGAAATGAGAACTTGAAACCCTAACCAATATATTGAGATCAAAATTGGTAATTCATCTTCTAACAAGTTCGAAATGGTGATGGAAGTTTGGTATAGTTGGTCATTCCCCTCCACTAGGAAAAAAAAGTAATTTCCCATTCTTTAGTATTTCGGACATAACTTTTTACTCCGGTCTCTGAATAAGATGATTCTTGCGGCATTGTAAAGAATTCTTGAATCCCTAACCATTTTATTCACATCAAAAGTCATGAAAAATCCTCTAGCATGGGCTCTATTGTAACACAAGTTTGGTGTAATAAGTAGTCCACCTTTAAAATGAAATAGTATATCGGACATAACTTTTTCTCCCGAACTCGGATTGAGCTAACTCTTGCGGCATTGAAATGAGAACTTGAAACCCTAACCAATATATTGAGATCAAAATTGGTGATTCATCTTCTAACAAGTTCGAAATGGTGATGGAAGTTTGGTATAGTTGGTCATTCCCCTCCACTAGGAAAAAAAAGTAATTTCCCATTCTTTAGTATTTCGGACATAACTTTTTACTCCGGTCTCTGAATAAGATGATTCTTGCGGCATTGTAAAGAATTCTTGAATCCCTAACCATTTTATTCACATCAAAAATCATGAAAAATCCTCTAGCATGGGCTCTATTGTAACGCAAGTTTGGTGTAATAAGTAGTCCACCTTTAAAATGAAATAGTATATCGGACATAACTTTTTCTCCCGAACTCGGATTGAGCTAACTCTTGCGGCATTGAAATGAGAACTTGAAACCCTAACCAATATATTGAGATCAAAATTGGTGATTCAGCTTCTAACAAGTTCGAAATGGTGATGGAAGTTTGGTATAGTTGGCCATCCCCTCCACTAGGAAACAAAAGTAATTTCTCATTCTTTAGTATTTCTGACATAACTTTTTACTCCGGTCTCTGAATAAGATGATTCTTGCGGCATTGTAAAGAATTCTTGAATCCCTAACCATTTTATTCACATCAAAAGTCATGAAAAATCCTCTAGCATGGGCTCTATTGTAACGTAAGTTTGGTGTAATAAGTAGTCCACCTTTAAAATGAAATAGTATATCGGACATAACTTTTTCTCCCGAACTCGGATTGAGCTAACTCTTGCGGCATTGAAATGAGAACTTGAAACCCTAACCAATATATTCAGATCAAAATTGGTAATTCATCTTCTAACAAGTTCGAAATGGTGATGGAAGTTTGGTATAGTTGGTCATTCCCCTCCACTAGGAAAAAAAAGTAATTTCCCATTCTTTAGTATTTCGGACATAACTTTTTACTCCGGTCTCTGAATAAGATGATTCTTGCGGCATTGTAAAGAATTCTTGAATCCCTAACCATTTTATTCACATCAAAAGTCATGAAAAATCCTCTAGCATGGGCTCTATTGTAACACAAGTTTGGTGTAATAAGTAGTCCACCTTTAAAATGAAATAGTATATCGGACATAACTTTTTCTCCCGAACTCGGATTGAGCTAACTCTTGCGGCATTGAAATGAGAACTTGAAACCCTAACCAATATATTGAGATCAAAATTGGTGATTCATCTTCTAACAAGTTCGAAATGGTGATGGAAGTTTGGTATAGTTGGTCATTCCCCTCCACTAGGAAAAAAAAGTAATTTCCCATTCTTTTGTATTTCGGACATAACTTTTTACTCCGGTCTCTGAATAAGATGATTCTTGCGGCATTGTAAAGAATTCTTGAATCCCTAACCATTTTATTCACATCAAAAGTCATGAAAAATCCTCTAGCATGGGCTCTATTGTAACGCAAGTTTGGTGTAATAAGTAGTCCACCTTTAAAATGAAATAGTATATCGGACATAACTTTTTCTCCCGAACTCGGATTGAGCTAACTCTTGCGGCATTGAAATGAGAACTTGAAACCCTAACCAATATATTGAGATCAAAATTGGTGATTCATCTTCTAACAAGTTCGAAATGGTGATGGAAGTTTGGTATAGTTGGTCATTCCCCTCCACTAGGAAAAAAAAGTAATTTCCCATTCTTTAGTATTTCGGACATAACTTTTTACTCCGGTCTCTGAATAAGATGATTCTTGCGGCATTGTAAAGAATTCTTGAATCCCTAACCATTTTATTCACATCAAAAGTCATGAAAAATCCTCTAGCATGGGCTCTATTGTAACGCAAGTTTGGTGTAATAAATAGTCCACCTTTAAAATGAAATAGTATATCGGACATAACTTTTTCTCCCGAACTCGGATTGAGCTAACTCTTGCGGCATTGAAATGAGAACTTGAAACCCTAACCAATATATTGAGATCAAAATTGGTGATTCAGCTTCTAACAAGTTCGAAATGGTGATGGAAGTTTGGTATAGTTGGCCATCCCCTCCACTAGGAAACAAAAGTAATTTCTCATTCTTTAGTATTTCTGACATAACTTTTTACTCCGGTCTCTGAATAAGATGATTCTTGCGGCATTGTAAAGAATTCTTGAATCCCTAACCATTTTATTCACATCAAAAGTCATGAAAAATCCTCTAGCATGGGCTCTATTGTAACGTAAGTTTGGTGTAATAAGTAGTCCACCTTTAAAATGAAATAGTATATCGGACATAACTTTTTCTCCCGAACTCGGATTGAGCTAACTCTTGCGGCATTGAAATGAGAACTTGAAACCCTAACCAATATATTCAGATCAAAATTGGTAATTCATCTTCTAACAAGTTCGAAATGGTGATGGAAGTTTGGTATAGTTGGTCATTCCCCTCCACTAGGAAAAAAAAGTAATTTCCCATTCTTTAGTATTTCAGACATAACTTTTTACTCCGGTCTCTGAATAAGATGATTGTTGCGGCATTGTAAAGAATTCTTGAATCCCTAACCATTTTATTCACATCAAAAGTCATGAAAAATCCTCTAGCATGGGCTCTATTGTAACGCAAGTTTGGTGTAATAAGTAGTCCACCTTTAAAATGAAATAGTATATCGGACATAACTTTTTCTCCCGAACTCGGATTGAGCTAACTCTTGCGGCATTGAAATGAGAACTTGAAACCCTAACCAATATATTGAGATCAAAATTGGTGATTCATCTTCTAACAAGTTCGAAATGGTGATGGAAGTTTGGTATAGTTGGCCATCCCCTCCACTAGGAAAAAAAAGTAATTTCTCATTCTTTAGTATTTCTGACATAACTTTTTACTCCGGTCTCTGAATAAGATGATTCTTGCGGCATTGTAAAGAATTCTTGAATCCCTAACCATTTTATTCACATCAAAAGTCATGAAAAATCCTCTAGCATGGGCTCTATTGTAACGTAAGTTTGGTGTAATAAGTAGTCCACCTTTAAAATGAAATAGTATATCGGACATAACTTTTTCTCCCGAACTCGGATTGAGCTAACTCTTGCGGCATTGAAATGAGAACTTGAAACCCTAACCAATATATTGAGATCAAAATTGGTAATTCATCTTCTAACAAGTTCGAAATGGTGATGGAAGTTTGGTATAGTTGGTCATTCCCCTCCACTAGGAAAAAAAAGTAATTTCCCATTCTTTAGTATTTCGGACATAACTTTTTACTCCGGTCTCTGAATAAGATGATTCTTGCGGCATTGTAAAGAATTCTTGAATCCCTAACCATTTTATTCACATCAAAAGTCATGAAAAATCCTCTAGCATGGGCTCTATTGTAACACAAGTTTGGTGTAATAAGTAGTCCACCTTTAAAATGAAATAGTATATCGGACATAACTTTTTCTCCCGAACTCGGATTGAGCTAACTCTTGCGGCATTGAAATGAGAACTTGAAACCCTAACCAATATATTGAGATCAAAATTGGTGATTCATCTTCTAACAAGTTCGAAATGGTGATGGAAGTTTGGTATAGTTGGTCATTCCCCTCCACTAGGAAAAAAAAGTAATTTCCCATTCTTTAGTATTTCGGACATAACTTTTTACTCCGGTCTCTGAATAAGATGATTCTTGCGGCATTGTAAAGAATTCTTGAATCCCTAACCATTTTATTCACATCAAAAATCATGAAAAATCCTCTAGCATGGGCTCTATTGTAACGCAAGTTTGGTGTAATAAGTAGTCCACCTTTAAAATGAAATAGTATATCGGACATAACTTTTTCTCCCGAACTCGGATTGAGCTAACTCTTGCGGCATTGAAATGAGAACTTGAAACCCTAACCAATATATTGAGATCAAAATTGGTGATTCAGCTTCTAACAAGTTCGAAATGGTGATGGAAGTTTGGTATAGTTGGCCATCCCCTCCACTAGGAAACAAAAGTAATTTCTCATTCTTTAGTATTTCTGACATAACTTTTTACTCCGGTCTCTGAATAAGATGATTCTTGCGGCATTGTAAAGAATTCTTGAATCCCTAACCATTTTATTCACATCAAAAGTCATGAAAAATCCTCTAGCATGGGCTCTATTGTAACGTAAGTTTGGTGTAATAAGTAGTCCACCTTTAAAATGAAATAGTATATCGGACATAACTTTTTCTCCCGAACTCGGATTGAGCTAACTCTTGCGGCATTGAAATGAGAACTTGAAACCCTAACCAATATATTCAGATCAAAATTGGTAATTCATCTTCTAACAAGTTCGAAATGGTGATGGAAGTTTGGTATAGTTGGTCATTCCCCTCCACTAGGAAAAAAAAGTAATTTCCCATTCTTTAGTATTTCGGACATAACTTTTTACTCCGGTCTCTGAATAAGATGATTCTTGCGGCATTGTAAAGAATTCTTGAATCCCTAACCATTTTATTCACATCAAAAGTCATGAAAAATCCTCTAGCATGGGCTCTATTGTAACACAAGTTTGGTGTAATAAGTAGTCCACCTTTAAAATGAAATAGTATATCGGACATAACTTTTTCTCCCGAACTCGGATTGAGCTAACTCTTGCGGCATTGAAATGAGAACTTGAAACCCTAACCAATATATTGAGATCAAAATTGGTGATTCATCTTCTAACAAGTTCGAAATGGTGATGGAAGTTTGGTATAGTTGGTCATTCCCCTCCACTAGGAAAAAAAAGTAATTTCCCATTCTTTTGTATTTCGGACATAACTTTTTACTCCGGTCTCTGAATAAGATGATTCTTGCGGCATTGTAAAGAATTCTTGAATCCCTAACCATTTTATTCACATCAAAAGTCATGAAAAATCCTCTAGCATGGGCTCTATTGTAACGCAAGTTTGGTGTAATAAGTAGTCCACCTTTAAAATGAAATAGTATATCGGACATAACTTTTTCTCCCGAACTCGGATTGAGCTAACTCTTGCGGCATTGAAATGAGAACTTGAAACCCTAACCAATATATTGAGATCAAAATTGGTGATTCATCTTCTAACAAGTTCGAAATGGTGATGGAAGTTTGGTATAGTTGGCCATCCCCTCCACTAGGAAAAAAAAGTAATTTCTCATTCTTTAGTATTTCTGACATAACTTTTTACTCCGGTCTCTGAATAAGATGATTCTTGCGGCATTGTAAAGAATTCTTGAATCCCTAACCATTTTATTCACATCAAAAGTCATGAAAAATCCTCTAGCATGGGCTCTATTGTAACGTAAGTTTGGTGTAATAAGTAGTCCACCTTTAAAATGAAATAGTATATCGGACATAACTTTTTCTCCCGAACTCGGATTGAGCTAACTCTTGCGGCATTGAAATGAGAACTTGAAACCCTAACCAATATATTGAGATCAAAATTGGTGATTCATCTTCTAACAAGTTCGAAATGGTGATGGAAGTTTGGTATAGTTGGCCATCCCCTCCACTAGGAAAAAAAAGTAATTTCTCATTCTTTAGTATTTCTGACATAACTTTTTACTCCGGTCTCTGAATAAGATGATTCTTGCGGCATTGTAAAGAATTCTTGAATCCCTAACCATTTTATTCACATCAAAAGTCATGAAAAATCATCTAGCATGGGCTCTATTGTAACGCAAGTTTGGTGTAATAAGTAGTCCACCTTTAAAATGAAATAGTATATCGGACATAACTTTTTCTCCCGAACTCGGATTGAGCTAACTCTTGCGGCATTGAAATGAGAACTTGAAACCCTAACCAATATATTGAGATCAAAATTGGTGATTCAGCTTCTAACAAGTTCGAAATGGTGATGGAAGTTTGGTATAGTTGGCCATCCCCTCCACTAGGAAACAAAAGTAATTTCTCATTCTTTAGTATTTCTGACATAACTTTTTACTCCGGTCTCTGAATAAGATGATTCTTGCGGCATTGTAAAGAATTCTTGAATCCCTAACCATTTTATTCACATCAAAAGTCATGAAAAATCCTCTAGCATGGGCTCTATTGTAACGTAAGTTTGGTGTAATAAGTAGTCCACCTTTAAAATGAAATAGTATATCGGACATAACTTTTTCTCCCGAACTCGGATTGAGCTAACTCTTGCGGCATTGAAATGAGAACTTGAAACCCTAACCAATATATTCAGATCAAAATTGGTAATTCATCTTCTAACAAGTTCGAAATGGTGATGGAAGTTTGGTATAGTTGGTCATTCCCCTCCACTAGGAAAAAAAAGTAATTTCCCATTCTTTAGTATTTCGGACATAACTTTTTACTCCGGTCTCTGAATAAGATGATTCTTGCGGCATTGTAAAGAATTCTTGAATCCCTAACCATTTTATTCACATCAAAAGTCATGAAAAATCCTCTAGCATGGGCTCTATTGTAACACAAGTTTGGTGTAATAAGTAGTCCACCTTTAAAATGAAATAGTATATCGGACATAACTTTTTCTCCCGAACTCGGATTGAGCTAACTCTTGCGGCATTGAAATGAGAACTTGAAACCCTAACCAATATATTGAGATCAAAATTGGTGATTCATCTTCTAACAAGTTCGAAATGGTGATGGAAGTTTGGTATAGTTGGTCATTCCCCTCCACTAGGAAAAAAAAGTAATTTCCCATTCTTTTGTATTTCGGACATAACTTTTTACTCCGGTCTCTGAATAAGATGATTCTTGCGGCATTGTAAAGAATTCTTGAATCCCTAACCATTTTATTCACATCAAAAGTCATGAAAAATCCTCTAGCATGGGCTCTATTGTAACGCAAGTTTGGTGTAATAAGTAGTCCACCTTTAAAATGAAATAGTATATCGGACATAACTTTTTCTCCCGAACTCGGATTGAGCTAACTCTTGCGGCATTGAAATGAGAACTTGAAACCCTAACCAATATATTGAGATCAAAATTGGTGATTCATCTTCTAACAAGTTCGAAATGGTGATGGAAGTTTGGTATAGTTGGCCATCCCCTCCACTAGGAAAAAAAAGTAATTTCTCATTCTTTAGTATTTCTGACATAACTTTTTACTCCGGTCTCTGAATAAGATGATTCTTGCGGCATTGTAAAGAATTCTTGAATCCCTAACCATTTTATTCACATCAAAAGTCATGAAAAATCCTCTAGCATGGGCTCTATTGTAACGTAAGTTTGGTGTAATAAGTAGTCCACCTTTAAAATGAAATAGTATATCGGACATAACTTTTTCTCCCGAACTCGGATTGAGCTAACTCTTGCGGCATTGAAATGAGAACTTGAAACCCTAACCAATATATTGAGATCAAAATTGGTGATTCATCTTCTAACAAGTTCGAAATGGTGATGGAAGTTTGGTATAGTTGGCCATCCCCTCCACTAGGAAAAAAAAGTAATTTCTCATTCTTTAGTATTTCTGACATAACTTTTTACTCCGGTCTCTGAATAAGATGATTCTTGCGGCATTGTAAAGAATTCTTGAATCCCTAACCATTTTATTCACATCAAAAGTCATGAAAAATCATCTAGCATGGGCTCTATTGTAACGCAAGTTTGGTGTAATAAGTAGTCCACCTTTAAAATGAAATAGTATATCGGACATAACTTTTTCTCCCGAACTCGGATTGAGCTAACTCTTGCGGCATTGAAATGAGAACTTGAAACCCTAACCAATATATTGAGATCAAAATTGGTGATTCATCTTCTAACAAGTTCGAAATGGTGATGGAAGTTTGGTATAGTTGGCCATCCCCTCCACTAGGAAAAAAAAGTAATTTCTCATTCTTTAGTATTTCTGACATAACTTTTTACTCCGGTCTCTGATTAAGATGATTCTTGCGGCATTGTAAAGAATTCTTGAATCCCTAACCATTTTATTCACATCAAAAGTCATGAAAAATCCTCTAGCATGGGCTCTATTGTAACGTAAGTTTGGTGTAATAAGTAGTCCACCTTTAAAATGAAATAGTATATCGGACATAACTTTTTCTCCCGAACTCGGATTGAGCTAACTCTTGCGGCATTGAAATGAGAACTTGAAACCCTAACCAATATATTGAGATCAAAATTGGTAATTCATCTTCTAACAAGTTCGAAATGGTGATGGAAGTTTGGTATAGTTGGTCATTCCCCTCCACTAGGAAAAAAAAGTAATTTCCCATTCTTTAGTATTTCGGACATAACTTTTTACTCCGGTCTCTGAATAAGATGATTCTTGCGGCATTGTAAAGAATTCTTGAATCCCTAACCATTTTATTCACATCAAAAGTCATGAAAAATCCTCTAGCATGGGCTCTATTGTAACACAAGTTTGGTGTAATAAGTAGTCCACCTTTAAAATGAAATAGTATATCGGACATAACTTTTTCTCCCGAACTCGGATTGAGCTAACTCTTGCGGCATTGAAATGAGAACTTGAAACCCTAACCAATATATTGAGATCAAAATTGGTGATTCATCTTCTAACAAGTTCGAAATGGTGATGGAAGTTTGGTATAGTTGGTCATTCCCCTCCACTAGGAAAAAAAAGTAATTTCCCATTCTTTAGTATTTCGGACATAACTTTTTACTCCGGTCTCTGAATAAGATGATTCTTGCGGCATTGTAAAGAATTCTTGAATCCCTAACCATTTTATTCACATCAAAAGTCATGAAAAATCCTCTAGCATGGGCTCTATTGTAACGCAAGTTTGGTGTAATAAGTAGTCCACCTTTAAAATGAAATAGTATATCGGACATAACTTTTTCTCCCGAACTCGGATTGAGCTAACTCTTGCGGCATTGAAATGAGAACTTGAAACCCTAACCAATATATTGAGATCAAAATTGGTGATTCAGCTTCTAACAAGTTCGAAATGGTGATGGAAGTTTGGTATAGTTGGCCATCCCCTCCACTAGGAAACAAAAGTAATTTCTCATTCTTTAGTATTTCTGACATAACTTTTTACTCCGGTCTCTGAATAAGATGATTCTTGCGGCATTGTAAAGAATTCTTGAATCCCTAACCATTTTATTCACATCAAAAGTCATGAAAAATCCTCTAGCATGGGCTCTATTGTAACGTAAGTTTGGTGTAATAAGTAGTCCACCTTTAAAATGAAATAGTATATCGGACATAACTTTTTCTCCCGAACTCGGATTGAGCTAACTCTTGCGGCATTGAAATGAGAACTTGAAACCCTAACCAATATATTGAGATCAAAATTGGTGATTCATCTTCTAACAAGTTCGAAATGGTGATGGAAGTTTGGTATAGTTGGTCATTCCCCTCCACTAGGAAAAAAAAGTAATTTCCCATTCTTTTGTATTTCGGACATAACTTTTTACTCCGGTCTCTGAATAAGATGATTCTTGCGGCATTGTAAAGAATTCTTGAATCCCTAACCATTTTATTCACATCAAAAGTCATGAAAAATCCTCTAGCATGGGCTCTATTGTAACGCAAGTTTGGTGTAATAAGTAGTCCACCTTTAAAATGAAATAGTATATCGGACATAACTTTTTCTCCCGAACTCGGATTGAGCTAACTCTTGCGGCATTGAAATGAGAACTTGAAACCCTAACCAATATATTGAGATCAAAATTGGTGATTCATCTTCTAACAAGTTCGAAATGGTGATGGAAGTTTGGTATAGTTGGCCATCCCCTCCACTAGGAAAAAAAAGTAATTTCTCATTCTTTAGTATTTCTGACATAACTTTTTACTCCGGTCTCTGAATAAGATGATTCTTGCGGCATTGTAAAGAATTCTTGAATCCCTAACCATTTTATTCACATCAAAAGTCATGAAAAATCCTCTAGCATGGGCTCTATTGTAACGTAAGTTTGGTGTAATAAGTAGTCCACCTTTAAAATGAAATAGTATATCGGACATAACTTTTTCTCCCGAACTCGGATTGAGCTAACTCTTGCGGCATTGAAATGAGAACTTGAAACCCTAACCAATATATTGAGATCAAAATTGGTGATTCATCTTCTAACAAGTTCGAAATGGTGATGGAAGTTTGGTATAGTTGGCCATCCCCTCCACTAGGAAAAAAAAGTAATTTCTCATTCTTTAGTATTTCTGACATAACTTTTTACTCCGGTCTCTGAATAAGATGATTCTTGCGGCATTGTAAAGAATTCTTGAATCCCTAACCATTTTATTCACATCAAAAGTCATGAAAAATCATCTAGCATGGGCTCTATTGTAACGCAAGTTTGGTGTAATAAGTAGTCCACCTTTAAAATGAAATAGTATATCGGACATAACTTTTTCTCCCGAACTCGGATTGAGCTAACTCTTGCGGCATTGAAATGAGAACTTGAAACCCTAACCAATATATTGAGATCAAAATTGGTGATTCATCTTCTAACAAGTTCGAAATGGTGATGGAAGTTTGGTATAGTTGGCCATCCCCTCCACTAGGAAAAAAAAGTAATTTCTCATTCTTTAGTATTTCTGACATAACTTTTTACTCCGGTCTCTGATTAAGATGATTCTTGCGGCATTGTAAAGAATTCTTGAATCCCTAACCATTTTATTCACATCAAAAGTCATGAAAAATCCTCTAGCATGGGCTCTATTGTAACGTAAGTTTGGTGTAATAAGTAGTCCACCTTTAAAATGAAATAGTATATCGGACATAACTTTTTCTCCCGAACTCGGATTGAGCTAACTCTTGCGGCATTGAAATGAGAACTTGAAACCCTAACCAATATATTGAGATCAAAATTGGTAATTCATCTTCTAACAAGTTCGAAATGGTGATGGAAGTTTGGTATAGTTGGTCATTCCCCTCCACTAGGAAAAAAAAGTAATTTCCCATTCTTTAGTATTTCGGACATAACTTTTTACTCCGGTCTCTGAATAAGATGATTCTTGCGGCATTGTAAAGAATTCTTGAATCCCTAACCATTTTATTCACATCAAAAGTCATGAAAAATCCTCTAGCATGGGCTCTATTGTAACACAAGTTTGGTGTAATAAGTAGTCCACCTTTAAAATGAAATAGTATATCGGACATAACTTTTTCTCCCGAACTCGGATTGAGCTAACTCTTGCGGCATTGAAATGAGAACTTGAAACCCTAACCAATATATTGAGATCAAAATTGGTGATTCATCTTCTAACAAGTTCGAAATGGTGATGGAAGTTTGGTATAGTTGGTCATTCCCCTCCACTAGGAAAAAAAAGTAATTTCCCATTCTTTAGTATTTCGGACATAACTTTTTACTCCGGTCTCTGAATAAGATGATTCTTGCGGCATTGTAAAGAATTCTTGAATCCCTAACCATTTTATTCACATCAAAAGTCATGAAAAATCCTCTAGCATGGGCTCTATTGTAACGCAAGTTTGGTGTAATAAGTAGTCCACCTTTAAAATGAAATAGTATATCGGACATAACTTTTTCTCCCGAACTCGGATTGAGCTAACTCTTGCGGCATTGAAATGAGAACTTGAAACCCTAACCAATATATTGAGATCAAAATTGGTGATTCAGCTTCTAACAAGTTCGAAATGGTGATGGAAGTTTGGTATAGTTGGCCATCCCCTCCACTAGGAAACAAAAGTAATTTCTCATTCTTTAGTATTTCTGACATAACTTTTTACTCCGGTCTCTGAATAAGATGATTCTTGCGGCATTGTAAAGAATTCTTGAATCCCTAACCATTTTATTCACATCAAAAGTCATGAAAAATCCTCTAGCATGGGCTCTATTGTAACGTAAGTTTGGTGTAATAAGTAGTCCACCTTTAAAATGAAATAGTATATCGGACATAACTTTTTCTCCCGAACTCGGATTGAGCTAACTCTTGCGGCATTGAAATGAGAACTTGAAACCCTAACCAATATATTGAGATCAAAATTGGTAATTCATCTTCTAACAAGTTCGAAATGGTGATGGAAGTTTGGTATAGTTGGTCATTCCCCTCCACTAGGAAAAAAAAGTAATTTCCCATTCTTTAGTATTTCGGACATAACTTTTTACTCCGGTCTCTGAATAAGATGATTCTTGCGGCATTGTAAAGAATTCTTGAATCCCTAACCATTTTATTCACATCAAAAGTCATGAAAAATCCTCTAGCATGGGCTCTATTGTAACACAAGTTTGGTGTAATAAGTAGTCCACCTTTAAAATGAAATAGTATATCGGACATAACTTTTTCTCCCGAACTCGGATTGAGCTAACTCTTGCGGCATTGAAATGAGAACTTGAAACCCTAACCAATATATTGAGATCAAAATTGGTGATTCATCTTCTAACAAGTTCGAAATGGTGATGGAAGTTTGGTATAGTTGGTCATTCCCCTCCACTAGGAAAAAAAAGTAATTTCCCATTCTTTAGTATTTCGGACATAACTTTTTACTCCGGTCTCTGAATAAGATGATTCTTGCGGCATTGTAAAGAATTCTTGAATCCCTAACCATTTTATTCACATCAAAAGTCATGAAAAATCCTCTAGCATGGGCTCTATTGTAACGCAAGTTTGGTGTAATAAGTAGTCCACCTTTAAAATGAAATAGTATATCGGACATAACTTTTTCTCCCGAACTCGGATTGAGCTAACTCTTGCGGCATTGAAATGAGAACTTGAAACCCTAACCAATATATTGAGATCAAAATTGGTGATTCAGCTTCTAACAAGTTCGAAATGGTGATGGAAGTTTGGTATAGTTGGCCATCCCCTCCACTAGGAAACAAAAGTAATTTCTCATTCTTTAGTATTTCTGACATAACTTTTTACTCCGGTCTCTGAATAAGATGATTCTTGCGGCATTGTAAAGAATTCTTGAATCCCTAACCATTTTATTCACATCAAAAGTCATGAAAAATCCTCTAGCATGGGCTCTATTGTAACGTAAGTTTGGTGTAATAAGTAGTCCACCTTTAAAATGAAATAGTATATCGGACATAACTTTTTCTCCCGAACTCGGATTGAGCTAACTCTTGCGGCATTGAAATGAGAACTTGAAACCCTAACCAATATATTGAGATCAAAATTGGTAATTCATCTTCTAACAAGTTCGAAATGGTGATGGAAGTTTGGTATAGTTGGTCATTCCCCTCCACTAGGAAAAAAAAGTAATTTCCCATTCTTTAGTATTTCGGACATAACTTTTTACTCCGGTCTCTGAATAAGATGATTCTTGCGGCATTGTAAAGAATTCTTGAATCCCTAACCATTTTATTCACATCAAAAGTCATGAAAAATCCTCTAGCATGGGCTCTATTGTAACACAAGTTTGGTGTAATAAGTAGTCCACCTTTAAAATGAAATAGTATATCGGACATAACTTTTTCTCCCGAACTCGGATTGAGCTAACTCTTGCGGCATTGAAATGAGAACTTGAAACCCTAACCAATATATTGAGATCAAAATTGGTGATTCATCTTCTAACAAGTTCGAAATGGTGATGGAAGTTTGGTATAGTTGGTCATTCCCCTCCACTAGGAAAAAAAAGTAATTTCCCATTCTTTAGTATTTCGGACATAACTTTTTACTCCGGTCTATGAATAAGATGATTCTTGCGGCATTGTAAAGAATTCTTGAATCCCTAACCATTTTATTCACATCAAAAGTCATGAAAAATCCTCTAGCATGGGCTCTATTGTAACGCAAGTTTGGTGTAATAAGTAGTCCACCTTTAAAATGAAATAGTATATCGGACATAACTTTTTCTCCCGAACTCGGATTGAGCTAACTCTTGCGGCATTGAAATGAGAACTTGAAACCCTAACCAATATATTGAGATCAAAATTGGTGATTCATCTTCTAACAAGTTCGAAATGGTGATGGAAGTTTGGTATAGTTGGCCATCCCCTCCACTAGGAAAAAAAAGTAATTTCTCATTCTTTAGTATTTCTGACATAACTTTTTACTCCGGTCTCTGAATAAGATGATTCTTGCGGCATTGTAAAGAATTCTTGAATCCCTAACCATTTTATTCACATCAAAAGTCATGAAAAATCCTCTAGCATGGGCTCTATTGTAACGTAAGTTTGGTGTAATAAGTAGTCCACCTTTAAAATGAAATAGTATATCGGACATAACTTTTTCTCCCGAACTCGGATTGAGCTAACTCTTGCGGCATTGAAATGAGAACTTGAAACCCTAACCAATATATTGAGATCAAAATTGGTGATTCATCTTCTAACAAGTTCGAAATGGTGATGGAAGTTTGGTATAGTTGGCCATCCCCTCCACTAGGAAAAAAAAGTAATTTCTCATTCTTTAGTATTTCTGACATAACTTTTTACTCCGGTCTCTGAATAAGATGATTCTTGCGGCATTGTAAAGAATTCTTGAATCCCTAACCATTTTATTCACATCAAAAGTCATGAAAAATCATCTAGCATGGGCTCTATTGTAACGCAAGTTTGGTGTAATAAGTAGTCCACCTTTAAAATGAAATAGTATATCGGACATAACTTTTTCTCCCGAACTCGGATTGAGCTAACTCTTGCGGCATTGAAATGAGAACTTGAAACCCTAACCAATATATTGAGATCAAAATTGGTGATTCATCTTCTAACAAGTTCGAAATGGTGATGGAAGTTTGGTATAGTTGGTCATTCCCCTCCACTAGGAAAAAAAAGTAATTTCCCATTCTTTAGTATTTCTGACATAACTTTTTACTCCGGTCTCTGATTAAGATGATTCTTGCGGCATTGTAAAGAATTCTTGAATCCCTAACCATTTTATTCACATCAAAAGTCATGAAAAATTCTCTAGCATGGGCTCTATTGTAACGCAAGTTTGGTGTAATAAGTAGTCCACCTTTAAAATGAAATAGTATATGGGACATAACTTTTTCTCCCGAACTCGGATTGAGCTAACTCTTGCGGCATTGAAATGAGAACTTGAAACCCTAACCAATATATTGAGATCAAAATTGGTGATTCATCTTCTAACAAGTTCGAAATGGTGATGGAAGTTTGGTATAGTTGGCCATCCCCTCCACTAGGAAAAAAAAGTAATTTCCCATTCTTTAGTATTTCTGGCATAACTTTTTACTCCGGTCTCTAAATAAGATGATTCTTGCGGCATTGTAAAGAATTCTTGAATCCCTAACCATTTTATTCATATCAAAAGTCATGAAAAATCCTCTAGCATGGGCTCTATTGTAACGCAAGTTTGGTGTAATAAGTAGTCCACCTTTAAAATGAAATAGTATATCGGACATAACTTTTTCTCCCGAACTCGGATTGAGCTAACTCTTGCGGCATTGAAATGAGAACTTGAAACCCTAACCAATATATTGAGATCAAAATTGGTGATTCATCTTCTAACAAGTTCGAAATGGTGATGGAAGTTTGGTATAGTTGGTCATTCCCCTCCACTAGGAAAAAAAAGTAATTTCCCATTCTTTAGTATTTCGGACATAACTTTTTACTCCGGTCTCTGAATAAGATGATTCTTGCGGCATTGTAAAGAATTCTTGAATCCCTAACCATTTTATTCACATCAAAAGTCATGAAAAATCCTCTAGCATGGGCTCTATTGTAACGCAAGTTTGGTGTAATAAGTAGTCCACCTTTAAAATGATATAGTATATCGGACATAACTTTTTCTCCCGAACTCGGATTGAGCTAACTCTTGCGGCATTGAAATGAGAACTTGAAACCCTAACCAATATATTGAGATCAAAATTGGTGATTCAGCTTCTAACAAGTTCGAAATGGTGATGGAAGTTTGGTATAGTTGGCCATCCCCTCCACTAGGAAACAAAAGTAATTTCTCATTCTTTAGTATTTCTGACATAACTTTTTACTCCGGTCTCTGAATAAGATGATTCTTGCGGCATTGTAAAGAATTCTTGAATCCCTAACCATTTTATTCACATCAAAAGTCATGAAAAATCCTCTAGCATGGGCTCTATTGTAACGTAAGTTTGGTGTAATAAGTAGTCCACCTTTAAAATGAAATAGTATATCGGACATAACTTTTTCTCCCGAACTCGGATTGAGCTAACTCTTGCGGCATTGAAATGAGAACTTGAAACCCTAACCAATATATTGAGATCAAAATTGGTAATTCATCTTCTAACAAGTTCGAAATGGTGATGGAAGTTTGGTATAGTTGGTCATTCCCCTCCACTAGGAAAAAAAAGTAATTTCCCATTCTTTAGTATTTCGGACATAACTTTTTACTCCGGTCTCTGAATAATATGATTCTTGCGGCATTGTAAAGAATTCTTGAATCCCTAACCATTTTATTCACATCAAAAGTCATGAAAAATCCTCTAGCATGGGCTCTATTGTAACACAAGTTTGGTGTAATAAGTAGTCCACCTTTAAAATGAAATAGTATATCGGACATAACTTTTTCTCCCGAACTCGGATTGAGCTAACTCTTGCGGCATTGAAATGAGAACTTGAAACCCTAACCAATATATTGAGATCAAAATTGGTGATTCATCTTCTAACAAGTTCGAAATGGTGATGGAAGTTTGGTATAGTTGGTCATTCCCCTCCACTAGGAAAAAAAAGTAATTTCCCATTCTTTAGTATTTCGGACATAACTTTTTACTCCGGTCTCTGAATAAGATGATTCTTGCGGCATTGTAAAGAATTCTTGAATCCCTAACCATTTTATTCACATCAAAAGTCATGAAAAATCCTCTAGCATGGGCTCTATTGTAACGCAAGTTTGGTGTAATAAGTAGTCCACCTTTAAAATGAAATAGTATATCGGACATAACTTTTTCTCCCGAACTCGGATTGAGCTAACTCTTGCGGCATTGAAATGAGAACTTGAAACCCTAACCAATATATTGAGATCAAAATTGGTGATTCAGCTTCTAACAAGTTCGAAATGGTGATGGAAGTTTGGTATAGTTGGCCATCCCCTCCACTAGGAAACAAAAGTAATTTCTCATTCTTTAGTATTTCTGACATAACTTTTTACTCCGGTCTCTGAATAAGATGATTCTTGCGGCATTGTAAAGAATTCTTGAATCCCTAACCATTTTATTCACATCAAAAGTCATGAAAAATCCTCTAGCATGGGCTCTATTGTAACGTAAGTTTGGTGTAATAAGTAGTCCACCTTTAAAATGAAATAGTATATCGGACATAACTTTTTCTCCCGAACTCGGATTGAGCTAACTCTTGCGGCATTGAAATGAGAACTTGAAACCCTAACCAATATATTCAGATCAAAATTGGTAATTCATCTTCTAACAAGTTCGAAATGGTGATGGAAGTTTGGTATAGTTGGTCATTCCCCTCCACTAGGAAAAAAAAGTAATTTCCCATTCTTTAGTATTTCAGACATAACTTTTTACTCCGGTCTCTGAATAAGATGATTGTTGCGGCATTGTAAAGAATTCTTGAATCCCTAACCATTTTATTCACATCAAAAGTCATGAAAAATCCTCTAGCATGGGCTCTATTGTAACGCAAGTTTGGTGTAATAAGTAGTCCACCTTTAAAATGAAATAGTATATCGGACATAACTTTTTCTCCCGAACTCGGATTGAGCTAACTCTTGCGGCATTGAAATGAGAACTTGAAACCCTAACCAATATATTGAGATCAAAATTGGTGATTCATCTTCTAACAAGTTCGAAATGGTGATGGAAGTTTGGTATAGTTGGCCATCCCCTCCACTAGGAAAAAAAAGTAATTTCTCATTCTTTAGTATTTCTGACATAACTTTTTACTCCGGTCTCTGAATAAGATGATTCTTGCGGCATTGTAAAGAATTCTTGAATCCCTAACCATTTTATTCACATCAAAAGTCATGAAAAATCCTCTAGCATGGGCTCTATTGTAACGTAAGTTTGGTGTAATAAGTAGTCCACCTTTAAAATGAAATAGTATATCGGACATAACTTTTTCTCCCGAACTCGGATTGAGCTAACTCTTGCGGCATTGAAATGAGAACTTGAAACCCTAACCAATATATTGAGATCAAAATTGGTGATTCATCTTCTAACAAGTTCGAAATGGTGATGGAAGTTTGGTATAGTTGGCCATCCCCTCCACTAGGAAAAAAAAGTAATTTCTCATTCTTTAGTATTTCTGACATAACTATTTACTCCGGTCTCTGAATAAGATGATTCTTGCGGCATTGTAAAGAATTCTTGAATCCCTAACCATTTTATTCACATCAAAAGTCATGAAAAATCATCTAGCATGGGCTCTATTGTAACGCAAGTTTGGTGTAATAAGTAGTCCACCTTTAAAATGAAATAGTATATCGGACATAACTTTTTCTCCCGAACTCGGATTGAGCTAACTCTTGCGGCATTGAAATGAGAACTTGAAACCCTAACCAATATATTGAGATCAAAATTGGTGATTCATCTTCTAACAAGTTCGAAATGGTGATGGAAGTTTGGTATAGTTGGTCATTCCCCTCCACTAGGAAAAAAAAGTAATTTCCCATTCTTTAGTATTTCTGACATAACTTTTTACTCCGGTCTCTGATTAAGATGATTCTTGCGGCATTGTAAAGAATTCTTGAATCCCTAACCATTTTATTCACATCAAAAGTCATGAAAAATTCTCTAGCATGGGCTCTATTGTAACGCAAGTTTGGTGTAATAAGTAGTCCACCTTTAAAATGAAATAGTATATGGGACATAACTTTTTCTCCCGAACTCGGATTGAGCTAACTCTTGCGGCATTGAAATGAGAACTTGAAACCCTAACCAATATATTGAGATCAAAATTGGTGATTCATCTTCTAACAAGTTCGAAATGGTGATGGAAGTTTGGTATAGTTGGCCATCCCCTCCACTAGGAAAAAAAAGTAATTTCCCATTCTTTAGTATTTCTGACATAACTTTTTACTCCGGTCTCTAAATAAGATGATTCTTGCGGCATTGTAAAGAATTCTTGAATCCCTAACCATTTTATTCATATCAAAAGTCATGAAAAATCCTCTAGCATGGGCTCTATTGTAACGCAAGTTTGGTGTAATAAGTAGTCCTCCTTTAAAATGAAATAGTATATCGGACATAACTTTTTCTCCCGAACTCGGATTGAGCTAACTCTTGCGGCATTGTAATGAGAACTTGAAACCCTAACCAATATATTGAGATCAAAATTGGTGATTCACCTTCTAACAAGTTCGAAATGGTGATGGAAGTTTGGTATAGTTGGCCATTCCCCTCCACTAGGAAAAAAAAGTAATTTCCCATTCTTTAGTATTTCTGACATAACTCTTTACTCCGGTCTCTGATTAAGATGATTCTTGCTGCATTGTAAAGAATTCTTGAATCCCTAACCATTTTATTCACATCAAAAGTCATGAAAAATCCTCTAGCATGGGCTCTATTGTAACGCAAGTTTGGTGTAATAAGTAGTCCACCTTTAAAATGAAATAGTATATCGGACATAACTTTTTCTCCCGAACTCGGACTGAGCTAACTCTTGCGGCATTGAAATGAGAACTTGAAACCCTAACCAATATATTCAGATCAAAATTGGTAATTCATCTTCTAACAAGTTCGAAATGGTGATGGAAGTTTGGTATAGTTGGTCATTCCCCTCCACTAGGAAAAAAAAGTAATTTCCCATTCTTTAGTATTTCAGACATAACTTTTTACTCCGGTCTCTGAATAAGATGATTGTTGCGGCATTGTAAAGAATTCTTGAATCCCTAACCATTTTATTCACATCAAAAGTCATGAAAAATCCTCTAGCATGGGCTCTATTGTAACGCAAGTTTGGTGTAATAAGTAGTCCACCTTTAAAATGAAATAGTATATCGGACATAACTTTTTCTCCCGAACTCGGATTGAGCTAACTCTTGCGGCATTGAAATGAGAACTTGAAACCCTAACCAATATATTGAGATCAAAATTGGTGATTCATCTTCTAAAAAGTTCGAAATGGTGATGGAAGTTTGGTATAGTTGGCCATCCCCTCCACTAGGATAAAAAAGTAATTTCTCATTCTTTAGTATTTCTGACATAACTTTTTACTCCGGTCTCTGAATAAGATGATTCTTGCGGCATTGTAAAGAATTCTTGAATCCCTAACCATTTTATTCACATCAAAAGTCATGAAAAATCCTCTAGCATGGGCTCTATTGTAACGTAAGTTTGGTGTAATAAGTAGTCCACCTTTAAAATGAAATAGTATATCGGACATAACTTTTTCTCCCGAACTCGGATTGAGCTAACTCTTGCGGCATTGAAATGAGAACTTGAAACCCTAACCAATATATTGAGATCAAAATTGGTGATTCATCTTCTAACAAGTTCGAAATGGTGATGGAAGTTTGGTATAGTTGGCCATCCCCTCCACTAGGAAAAAAAAGTAATTTCTCATTCTTTAGTATTTCTGACATAACTTTTTACTCCGGTCTCTGAATAAGATGATTCTTGCGGCATTGTAAAGAATTCTTGAATCCCTAACCATTTCATTCACATCAAAAGTAATGAAAAATCATCTAGCATGGGCTCTATTGTAACGCAAGTTTGGTGTAATAAGTAGTCCACCTTTAAAATGAAATAGTATATCGGACATAACTTTTTCTCCCGAACTCGGATTGAGCTAACTCTTGCGGCATTGAAATGAGAACTTGAAACCCTAACCAATATATTGAGATCAAAATTGGTGATTCATCTTCTAACAAGTTCGAAATGGTGATGGAAGTTTGGTATAGTTGGTCATTCCCCTCCACTAGGAAAAAAAAGTAATTTCCCATTCTTTAGTATTTCTGACATAACTTTTTACTCCGGTCTCTGATTAAGATGATTCTTGCGGCATTGTAAAGAATTCTTGAATCCCTAACCATTTTATTCACATCAAAAGTCATGAAAAATTCTCTAGCATGGGCTCTATTGTAACGCAAGTTTGGTGTAATAAGTAGTCCACCTTTAAAATGAAATAGTATATGGGACATAACTTTTTCTCCCGAACTCGGATTGAGCTAACTCTTGCGGCATTGAAATGAGAACTTGAAACCCTAACCAATATATTGAGTTCAAAATTGGTGATTCATCTTCTAACAAGTTCGAAATGGTGATGGAAGTTTGGTATAGTTGGCCATCCCCTCCACTAGGAAAAAAAAGTAATTTCCCATTCTTTAGTATTTCTGACATAACTTTTTACTCCGGTCTCTAAATAAGATGATTCTTGCGGCATTGTAAAGAATTCTTGAATCCCTAACCATTTTATTCATATCAAAAGTCATGAAAAATCCTCTAGCATGGGCTCTATTGTAACGCAAGTTTGGTGTAATAAGTAGTCCTCCTTTAAAATGAAATAGTATATCGGACATAACTTTTTCTCCCGAACTCGGATTGAGCTAACTCTTCCGGCATTGTAATGAGAACTTGAAACCCTAACCAATATATTGAGATCAAAATTGGTGATTCACCTTCTAACAAGTTCGAAATGGTGATGGAAGTTTGGTATAGTTGGCCATTCCCCTCCACTAGGAAAAAAAAGTAATTTCCCATTCTTTAGTATTTCTGACATAACTTTTTACTCCGGTCTCTGATTAAGATGATTCTTGCTGCATTGTAAAGAATTCTTGAATCCCTAACCATTTTATTCACATCAAAAGTCATGAAAAATCCTCTAGCATGGGCTCTATTGTAACGCAAGTTTGGTGTAATAAGTAGTCCACCTTTAAAATGAAATAGTATATCGGACATAACTTTTTCTCCCGAACTCGGATTGAGCTAACTCTTGCGGCATTGAAATGAGAACTTGAAACCCTAACCAATATATTGAGATCAAAATTGGTGATTCATCTTCTAACAAGTTCGAAATGGTGATGGAAGTTTGGTATAGTTGGCCATCCCCTCCACTAGGAAAAAAAAGTAATTTCTCATTCTTTAGTATTTCTGACATAACTTTTTACTCCGGTCTCTGAATAAGATGATTCTTGCGGCATTGTAAAGAATTCTTGAATCCCTAACCATTTTATTCACATCAAAAGTCATGAAAAATCCTCTAGCATGGGCTCTATTGTAACGTAAGTTTGGTGTAATAAGTAGTCCACCTTTAAAATGAAATAGTATATCGGACATAACTTTTTCTCCCGAACTCGGATTGAGCTAACTCTTGCGGCATTGAAATGAGAACTTGAAACCCTAACCAATATATTGAGATCAAAATTGGTGATTCATCTTCTAACAAGTTCGAAATGGTGATGGAAGTTTGGTATAGTTGGCATCCCCTCCACTAGGAAAAAAAAGTAATTTCTCATTCTTTAGTATTTCTGACATAACTTTTTACTCCGGTCTCTGAATAAGATGATTCTTGCGGCATTGTAAAGAATTCTTGAATCCCTAACCATTTTATTCACATCAAAAGTCATGAAAAATCCTCTAGCATGGGCTCTATTGTAACGTAAGTTTGGTGTAATAAGTAGTCCACCTTTAAAATGAAATAGTATATCGGACATAACTTTTTCTCCCGAACTCGGATTGAGCTAACTCTTGCGGCATTGAAATGAGAACTTGAAACCCTAACCAATATATTGAGATCAAAATTGGTAATTCATCTTCTAACAAGTTCGAAATGGTGATGGAAGTTTGGTATAGTTGGTCATTCCCCTCCACTAGGAAAAAAAAGTAATTTCCCATTCTTTAGTATTTCGGACATAACTTTTTACTCCGGTCTCTGAATAAGATGATTCTTGCGGCATTGTAAAGAATTCTTGAATCCCTAACCATTTTATTCACATCAAAAGTCATGAAAAATCCTCTAGCATGGGCTCTATTGTAACACAAGTTTGGTGTAATAAGTAGTCCACCTTTAAAATGAAATATTATATCGGACATAACTTTTTCTCCCGAACTCGGATTGAGCTAACTCTTGCGGCATTGAAATGAGAACTTGAAACCCTAACCAATATATTGAGATCAAAATTGGTGATTCATATTCTAACAAGTTCGAAATGGTGATGGAAGTTTGGTATAGTTGGTCATTCCCCTCCACTAGGAAAAAAAAGTAATTTCCCATTCTTTAGTATTTCGGACATAACTTTTTACTCCGGTCTCTGAATAAGATGATTCTTGCGGTATTGTAAAGAATTCTTGAATCCCTAACCATTTTATTCACATCAAAAGTCATGAAAAATCCTCTAGCATGGGCTCTATTGTAACGCAAGTTTGGTGTAATAAGTAGTCCACCTTTAAAATGAAATAGTATATCGGACATAACTTTTTCTCCCGAACTCGGATTGAGCTAACTCTTGCGGCATTGAAATGAGAACTTGAAACCCTAACCAATATATTGAGATCAAAATTGGTGATTCAGCTTCTAACAAGTTCGAAATGGTGATGGAAGTTTGGTATAGTTGGCCATCCCCTCCACTAGGAAACAAAAGTAATTTCTCATTCTTTAGTATTTCTGACATAACTTTTTACTCCGGTCTCTGAATAAGATGATTCTTGCGGCATTGTAAAGAATTCTTGAATCCCTAACCATTTTATTCACATCAAAAGTCATGAAAAATCCTCTAGCATGGGCTCTATTGTAACGTAAGTTTGGTGTAATAAGTAGTCCACCTTTAAAATGAAATAGTATATCGGACATAACTTTTTCTCCCGAACTCGGATTGAGCTAACTCTTGCGGCATTGAAATGAGAACTTGAAACCCTAACCAATATATTCAGATCAAAATTGGTAATTCATCTTCTAACAAGTTCGAAATGGTGATGGAAGTTTGGTATAGTTGGTCATTCCCCTCCACTAGGAAAAAAAAGTAATTTCCCATTCTTTAGTATTTCAGACATAACTTTTTACTGCGGTCTCTGAATAAGATGATTGTTGCGGCATTGTAAAGAATTCTTGAATCCCTAACCATTTTATTCACATCAAAAGTCATGAAAAATCCTCTAGCATGGGCTCTATTGTAACGCAAGTTTGGTGTAATAAGTAGTCCACCTTTAAAATGAAATAGTATATCGGACATAACTTTTTCTCCCGAACTCGGATTGAGCTAACTCATGCGGCATTGAAATGAGAACTTGAAACCCTAACCAATATATTGAGATCAAAATTGGTGATTCATCTTCTAACAAGTTCGAAATGGTGATGGAAGTTTGGTATAGTTGGCCATCCCCTCCACTAGGAAAAAAAAGTAATTTCTCATTCTTTAGTATTTCTGACATAACTTTTTACTCCGGTCTCTGAATAAGATGATTCTTGCGGCATTGTAAAGAATTCTTGAATCCCTAACCATTTTATTCACATCAAAAGTCATGAAAAATCCTCTAGCATGGGCTCTATTGTAACGTAAGTTTGGTGTAATAAGTAGTCCACCTTTAAAATGAAATAGTATATCGGACATAACTTTTTCTCCCGAACTCGGATTGAGCTAACTCTTGCGGCATTGAAATGAGAACTTGAAACCCTAACCAATATATTGAGATCAAAATTGGTGATTCATCTTCTAACAAGTTCGAAATGGTGATGGAAGTTTGGTATAGTTGGCCATCCCCTCCACTAGGAAAAAAAAGTAATTTCTCATTCTTTAGTATTTCTGACATAACTTTTTACTCCGGTCTCTGAATAAGATGATTCTTGCGGCATTGTAAAGAATTCTTGAATCCCTAACCATTTTATTCACATCAAAAGTCATGAAAAATCCTCTAGCATGGGCTCTATTGTAACGTAAGTTTGGTGTAATAAGTAGTCCACCTTTAAAATGAAATAGTATATCGGACATAACTTTTTCTCCCGAACTCGGATTGAGCTAACTCTTGCGGCATTGAAATGAGAACTTGAAACCCTAACCAATATATTCAGATCAAAATTGGTAATTCATCTTCTAACAAGTTCGAAATGGTGATGGAAGTTTGGTATAGTTGGTCATTCCCCTCCACTAGGAAAAAAAAGTAATTTCCCATTCTTTAGTATTTCAGACATAACTTTTTACTGCGGTCTCTGAATAAGATGATTCTTGCGGCATTGTAAAGAATTCTTGAATCCCTAACCATTTTATTCACATCAAAAGTCATGAAAAATCCTCTAGCATGGGCTCTATTGTAACGTAAGTTTGGTGTAATAAGTAGTCCACCTTTAAAATGAAATAGTATATCGGACATAACTTTTTCTCCCGAACTCGGATTGAGCTAACTCTTGCGGCATTGAAATGAGAACTTGAAACCCTAACCAATATATTGAGATCAAAATTGGTAATTCATCTTCTAACAAGTTCGAAATGGTGATGGAAGTTTGGTATAGTTGGTCATTCCCCTCCACTAGGAAAAAAAAGTAATTTCCCATTCTTTAGTATTTCGGACATAACTTTTTACTCCGGTCTCTGAATAAGATGATTCTTGCGGCATTGTAAAGAATTCTTGAATCCCTAACCATTTTATTCACATCAAAAGTCATGAAAAATCCTCTAGCATGGGCTCTATTGTAACACAAGTTTGGTGTAATAAGTAGTCCACCTTTAAAATGAAATAGTATATCGGACATAACTTTTTCTCCCGAACTCGGATTGAGCTAACTCTTGCGGCATTGAAATGAGAACTTGAAACCCTAACCAATATATTGAGATCAAAATTGGTGATTCATCTTCTAACAAGTTCGAAATGGTGATGGAAGTTTGGTATAGTTGGTCATTCCCCTCCACTAGGAAAAAAAAGTAATTTCCCATTCTTTAGTATTTCGGACATAACTTTTTACTCCGGTCTCTGAATAAGATGATTCTTGCGGCATTGTAAAGAATTTTTGAATCCCTAACCATTTTATTCACATCAAAAGTCATGAAAAATCCTCTAGCATGGGCTCTATTGTAACGCAAGTTTGGTGTAATAAGTAGTCTACCTTTAAAATGAAATAGTATATCGGACATAACTTTTTCTCCCGAACTCGGATTGAGCTAACTCTTGCGGCATTGAAATGAGAACTTGAAACCCTAACCAATATATTGAGATCAAAATTGGTGATTCATCTTCTAACAAGTTCGAAATGGTGATGGAAGTTTGGTATAGTTGGTCATTCCCCTCCACTAGGAAAAAAAAGTAATTTCCCATTCTTTAGTATTTCGGACATAACTGTTTACTCCGGTCTCTGAATAAGATGATTCTTGCGGCATTGTAAAGAATTCTTGAATCCCTAACCATTTTATTCACATCAAAAGTCATGAAAAATCCTCTAGCATGGGCTCTATTGTAACGCAAGTTTGGTGTAATAAGTAGTCCACCTTTAAAATGAAATAGTATATCGGACATAACTTTTTCTCCCGAACTCGGATTGAGCTAACTCTTGCGGCATTGAAATGAGAACTTGAAACCCTAACCAATATATTGAGATCAAAATTGGTGATTCAGCTTCTAACAAGTTCGAAATGGTGATGGAAGTTTGGTATAGTTGGCCATCCCCTCCACTAGGAAACAAAAGTAATTTCTCATTCTTTAGTATTTCTGACATAACTTTTTACTCCGGTCTCTGAATAAGATGATTCTTGCGGCATTGTAAAGAATTCTTGAATCCCTAACCATTTTATTCACATCAAAAGTCATGAAAAATCCTCTAGCATGGGCTCTATTGTAACGTAAGTTTGGTGTAATAAGTAGTCCACCTTTAAAATGAAATAGTATATCGGACATAACTTTTTCTCCCGAACTCGGATTGAGCTAACTCTTGCGGCATTGAAATGAGAACTTGAAACCCTAACCAATATATTCAGATCAAAATTGGTAATTCATCTTCTAACAAGTTCGAAATGGTGATGGAAGTTTGGTATAGTTGGTCATTCCCCTCCACTAGGAAAAAAAAGTAATTTCCCATTCTTTAGTATTTCAGACATAACTTTTTACTCCGGTCTCTGAATAAGATGATTCTTGCGGCATTGTAAAGAATTCTTGAATCCCTAACCATTTTATTCACATCAAAAGTCATGAAAAATCCTCTAGCATGGGCTCTATTGTAACGCAAGTTTGGTGTAATAAGTAGTCCACCTTTAAAATGAAATAGTATATCGGACATAACTTTTTCTCCCGAACTCGGATTGAGCTAACTCTTGCGGCATTGAAATGAGAACTTGAAACCCTAACCAATATATTGAGATCAAAATTGGTGATTCATCTTCTAACAAGTTCGAAATGGTGATGGAAGTTTGGTATAGTTGGCCATCCCCTCCACTAGGAAAAAAAAGTAATTTCTCATTCTTTAGTATTTCTGACATAACTTTTTACTCCGGTCTCTGAATAAGATGATTCTTGCGGCATTGTAAAGAATTCTTGAATCCCTAACCATTTTATTCACATCAAAAGTCATGAAAAATCCTCTAGCATGGGCTCTATTGTAACGTAAGTTTGGTGTAATAAGTAGTCCACCTTTAAAATGAAATAGTATATCGGACATAACTTTTTCTCCCGAACTCGGATTGAGCTAACTCTTGCGGCATTGAAATGAGAACTTGAAACCCTAACCAATATATTCAGATCAAAATTGGTAATTCATCTTCTAACAAGTTCGAAATGGTGATGGAAGTTTGGTATAGTTGGTCATTCCCCTCCACTAGGAAAAAAAAGTAATTTCCCATTCTTTAGTATTTCAGACATAACTTTTTACTCCGGTCTCTGAATAAGATGATTGTTGCGGCATTGTAAAGAATTCTTGAATCCCTAACCATTTTATTCACATCAAAAGTCATGAAAAATCCTCTAGCATGGGCTCTATTGTAACGCAAGTTTGGTGTAATAAGTAGTCCACCTTTAAAATGAAATAGTATATCGGACATAACTTTTTCTCCCGAACTCGGATTGAGCTAACTCTTGCGGCATTGAAATGAGAACTTGAAACCCTAACCAATATATTGAGATCAAAATTGGTGATTCATCTTCTAACAAGTTCGAAATGGTGATGGAAGTTTGGTATAGTTGGTCATCCCCTCCACTAGGAAAAAAAAGTAATTTCTCATTCTTTAGTATTTCTGACATAACTTTTTACTCCGGTCTCTGAATAAGATGATTCTTGCGGCATTGTAAAGAATTCTTGAATCCCTAACCATTTTATTCACATCAAAAGTCATGAAAAATCCTCTAGCATGGGCTCTATTGTAACGTAAGTTTGGTGTAATAAGTAGTCCACCTTTAAAATGAAATAGTATGTCGGACATAACTTTTTCTCCCGAACTCGGATTGAGCTAACTCTTGCGGCATTGAAATGAGAACTTGAAACCCTAACCAATATATTGAGATCAAAATTGGTGATTCATCTCCTAACAAGTTCGAAATGGTGATGGAAGTTTGGTATAGTTGGCCATCCCCTCCACTAGGAAAAAAAAGTAATTTCTCATTCTTTAGTATTTCTGACATAACTTTTTACTCCGGTCTCTGAATAAGATGATTCTTGCGGCATTGTAAAGAATTCTTGAATCCCTAACCATTTTATTCACATCAAAAGTCATGAAAAATCCTCTAGCATGGGCTCTATTGTAACGTAAGTTTGGTGTAATAAGTAGTCCACCTTTAAAATGAAATAGTATATCGGACATAACTTTTTCTCCCGAACTCGGATTGAGCTAACTCTTGCGGCATTGAAATGAGAACTTGAAACCCTAACCAATATATTGAGATCAAAATTGGTAATTCATCTTCTAACAAGTTCGAAATGGTGATGGAAGTTTGGTATAGTTGGTCATTCCCCTCCACTAGGAAAAAAAAGTAATTTCCCATTCTTTAGTATTTCGGACATAACTTTTTACTCCGGTCTCTGAATAAGATGATTCTTGCGGAATTGTAAAGAATTCTTGAATCCCTAACCATTTTATTCACATCCAAAAGTCATGAAAAATCCTCTAGCATGGGCTCTATTGTAACACAAGTTTGGTGTAATAAGTAGTCCACCTTTAAAATGAAATAGTATATCGGACATAACTTTTTCTCCCGAACTCGGATTGAGCTAACTCTTGCGGCATTGAAATGAGAACTTGAAACCCTAACCAATATATTGAGATCAAAATTGGTGATTCATCTTCTAACAAGTTCGAAATGGTGATGGAAGTTTGGTATAGTTGGTCATTCCCCTCCACTAGGAAAAAAAAGTAATTTCCCATTCTTTAGTATTTCGGACATAACTTTTTACTCCGGTCTCTGAATAAGATGATTCTTGCGGCATTGTAAAGAATTCTTGAATCCCTAACCATTTTATTCACATCAAAAGTCATGAAAAATCCTCTAGCATGGGCTCTATTGTAACGCAAGTTTGGTGTAATAAGTAGTCCACCTTTAAAATGAAATAGTATATCGGACATAACTTTTTCTCCCGAACTCGGATTGAGCTAACTCTTGCGGCATTGAAATGAGAACTTGAAACCCTAACCAATATATTGAGATCAAAATTGGTGATTCAGCTTCTAACTAGTTCGAAATGGTGATGGAAGTTTGGTATAGTTGGCCATCCCCTCCACTAGGAAACAAAAGTAATTTCTCATTCTTTAGTATTTCTGACATAACTTTTTACTCCGGTCTTTGAATAAGATGATTCTTGCGGCATTGTAAAGAATTCTTGAATCCCTAACCATTTTATTCACATCAAAAGTCATGAAAAATCCTCTAGCATGGGCTCTATTGTAACGTAAGTTTGGTGTAATAAGTAGTCCACCTTTAAAATGAAATAGTATATCGGACATAACTTTTTCTCCCGAACTCGGATTGAGCTAACTCTTGCGGCATTGAAATGAGAACTTGAAACCCTAACCAATATATTCAGATCAAAATTGGTAATTCATCTTCTAACAAGTTCGAAATGGTGATGGAAGTTTGGTATAGTTGGTCATTCCCCTCCACTAGGAAAAAAAAGTAATTTCCCATTCTTTAGTATTTCAGACATAACTTTTTACTCCGGTCTCTGAATAAGATGATTGTTGCGGCATTGTAAAGAATTCTTGAATCCCTAACCATTTTATTCACATCAAAAGTCATGAAAAATCCTCTAGCATGGGCTCTATTGTAACGCAAGTTTGGTGTAATAAGTAGTCCACCTTTAAAATGAAATAGTATATCGGACATAACTTTTTCTCCCGAACTCGGATTGAGCTAACTCTTGCGGCATTGAAATGAGAACTTGAAACCCTAACCAATATATTGAGATCAAAATTGGTGATTCATCTTCTAACAAGTTCGAAATGGTGATGGAAGTTTGGTATAGTTGGCCATCCCCTCCACTAGGAAACAAAAGTAATTTCTCATTCTTTAGTATTTCTAACATAACTTTTTACTCCGGTCTCTGAATAAGATGATTCTTGCGGCATTGTAAAGAATTCTTGAATCCCTAACCATTTTATTCACATCAAAAGTCATGAAAAATCCTCTAGCATGGGCTCTATTGTAACGTAAGTTTGGTGTAATAAGTAGTCCACCTTTAAAATGAAATAGTATATCGGACATAACTTTTTCTCCCGAACTCGGATTGAGCTAACTCTTGCGGCATTGAAATGAGAACTTGAAACCCTAACCAATATATTGAGATCAAAATTGGTGATTCATCTTCTAACAAGTTCGAAATGGTGATGGAAGTTTGGTATAGTTGGCCATCCCCTCCACTAGGAAAAAAAAGTAATTTCTCATTCTTTAGTATTTCTGACATAACTTTTTACTCCGGTCTCTGAATAAGATGATTCTTGCGGCATTGTAAAGAATTCTTGAATCCCTAACCATTTTATTCACATCAAAAGTCATGAAAAATCCTCTAGCATGGGCTCTATTGTAACGTAAGTTTGGTGTAATAAGTAGTCCACCTTTAAAATGAAATAGTATATCGGACATAACTTTTTCTCCCGAACTCGGATTGAGCTAACTCTTGCGGCATTGAAATGAGAACTTGAAACCCTAACCAATATATTCAGATCAAAATTGGTAATTCATCTTCTAACAAGTTCGAAATGGTGATGGAAGTTTGGTATAGTTGGTCATTCCCCTCCACTAGGAAAAAAAAGTAATTTCCCATTCTTTAGTATTTCAGACATAACTTTTTACTCCGGTCTCTGAATAAGATGATTGTTGCGGCATTGTAAAGAATTCTTGAATCCCTAACCATTTTATTCACATCAAAAGTCATGAAAAATCCTCTAGCATGGGCTCTATTGTAACGCAAGTTTGGTGTAATAAGTAGTCCACCTTTAAAATGAAATAGTATATCGGACATAACTTTTTCTCCCGAACTCGGATTGAGCTAACTCTTGCGGCATTGAAATGAGAACTTGAAACCCTAACCAATATATTCAGATCAAAATTGGTGATTCATCTTCTAACAAGTTCGAAATGGTGATGGAAGTTTGGTATAGTTGGTCATCCCCTCCACTAGGAAAAAAAAGTAATTTCTCATTCTTTAGTATTTCTGACATAACTTTTTACTCCGGTCTCTGAATAAGATGATTCTTGCGGCATTGTAAAGAATTCTTGAATCCCTAACCATTTTATTCACATCAAAAGTCATGAAAAATCCTCTAGCATGGGCTCTATTGTAACACAAGTTTGGTGTAATAAGTAGTCCACCTTTAAAATGAAATAGTATATCGGACATAACTTTTTCTCCCGAACTCGGATTGAGCTAACTCTTGCGGCATTGAAATGAGAACTTGAAACCCTAACCAATATATTGAGATCAAAATTGGTGATTCATCTTCTAACAAGTTCGAAATGGTGATGGAAGTTTGGTATAGTTGGTCATTCCCCTCCACTAGGAAAAAAAAGTAATTTCCCATTCTTTAGTATTTCGGACATAACTTTTTACTCCGGTCTCTGAATAAGATGATTCTTGCGGCATTGTAAAGAATTCTTGAATCCCTAACCATTTTATTCACATCAAAAGTCATGAAAAATCCTCTAGCATGGGCTCTATTGTAACGCAAGTTTGGTGTAATAAGTAGTCCACCTTTAAAATGAAATAGTATATCGGACATAACTTTTTCTCCCGAACTCGGATTGAGCTAACTCTTGCGGCATTGAAATGAGAACTTGAAACCCTAACCAATATATTGAGATCAAAATTGGTGATTCATCTTCTAACAAGTTCGAAATGGTGATGGAAGTTTGGTATAGTTGGTCATTCCCCTCCACTAGGAAAAAAAAGTAATTTCCCATTCTTTAGTATTTCGGACATAACTTTTTACTCCGGTCTCTGAATAAGATGATTCTTGCGGCATTGTAAAGAATTCTTGAATCCCTAACCATTTTATTCACATCAAAAGTCATGAAAAATCCTCTAGCATGGGCTCTATTGTAACGCAAGTTTGGTGTAATAAGTAGTCCACCTTTAAAATGAAATAGTATATCGGACATAACTTTTTCTCCCGAACTCGGATTGAGCTAACTCTTGCGGCATTGAAATGAGAACTTGAAACCCTAACCAATATATTGAGATCAAAATTGGTGATTCAGCTTCTAACTAGTTCGAAATGGTGATGGAAGTTTGGTATAGTTGGCCATCCCCTCCACTAGGAAACAAAAGTAATTTCTCATTCTTTAGTATTTCTGACATAACTTTTTACTCCGGTCTTTGAATAAGATGATTCTTGCGGCATTGTAAAGAATTCTTGAATCCCTAACCATTTTATTCACATCAAAAGTCATGAAAAATCCTCTAGCATGGGCTCTATTGTAACGTAAGTTTGGTGTAATAAGTAGTCCACCTTTAAAATGAAATAGTATATCGGACATAACTTTTTCTCCCGAACTCGGATTGAGCTAACTCTTGCGGCATTGAAATGAGAACTTGAAACCCTAACCAATATATTCAGATCAAAATTGGTAATTCATCTTCTAACAAGTTCGAAATGGTGATGGAAGTTTGGTATAGTTGGTCATTCCCCTCCACTAGGAAAAAAAAGTAATTTCCCATTCTTTAGTATTTCAGACATAACTTTTTACTCCGGTCTCTGAATAAGATGATTGTTGCGGCATTGTAAAGAATTCTTGAATCCCTAACCATTTTATTCACATCAAAAGTCATGAAAAATCCTCTAGCATGGGCTCTATTGTAACGCAAGTTTGGTGTAATAAGTAGTCCACCTTTAAAATGAAATAGTATATCGGACATAACTTTTTCTCCCGAACTCGGATTGAGCTAACTCTTGCGGCATTGAAATGAGAACTTGAAACCCTAACCAATATATTGAGATCAAAATTGGTGATTCATCTTCTAACAAGTTCGAAATGGTGATGGAAGTTTGGTATAGTTGGCCATCCCCTCCACTAGGAAACAAAAGTAATTTCTCATTCTTTAGTATTTCTAACATAACTTTTTACTCCGGTCTCTGAATAAGATGATTCTTGCGGCATTGTAAAGAATTCTTGAATCCCTAACCATTTTATTCACATCAAAAGTCATGAAAAATCCTCTAGCATGGGCTCTATTGTAACGTAAGTTTGGTGTAATAAGTAGTCCACCTTTAAAATGAAATAGTATATCGGACATAACTTTTTCTCCCGAACTCGGATTGAGCTAACTCTTGCGGCATTGAAATGAGAACTTGAAACCCTAACCAATATATTGAGATCAAAATTGGTGATTCATCTTCTAACAAGTTCGAAATGGTGATGGAAGTTTGGTATAGTTGGCCATCCCCTCCACTAGGAAAAAAAAGTAATTTCTCATTCTTTAGTATTTCTGACATAACTTTTTACTCCGGTCTCTGAATAAGATGATTCTTGCGGCATTGTAAAGAATTCTTGAATCCCTAACCATTTTATTCACATCAAAAGTCATGAAAAATCCTCTAGCATGGGCTCTATTGTAACGTAAGTTTGGTGTAATAAGTAGTCCACCTTTAAAATGAAATAGTATATCGGACATAACTTTTTCTCCCGAACTCGGATTGAGCTAACTCTTGCGGCATTGAAATGAGAACTTGAAACCCTAACCAATATATTCAGATCAAAATTGGTAATTCATCTTCTAACAAGTTCGAAATGGTGATGGAAGTTTGGTATAGTTGGTCATTCCCCTCCACTAGGAAAAAAAAGTAATTTCCCATTCTTTAGTATTTCAGACATAACTTTTTACTCCGGTCTCTGAATAAGATGATTGTTGCGGCATTGTAAAGAATTCTTGAATCCCTAACCATTTTATTCACATCAAAAGTCATGAAAAATCCTCTAGCATGGGCTCTATTGTAACGCAAGTTTGGTGTAATAAGTAGTCCACCTTTAAAATGAAATAGTATATCGGACATAACTTTTTCTCCCGAACTCGGATTGAGCTAACTCTTGCGGCATTGAAATGAGAACTTGAAACCCTAACCAATATATTGAGATCAAAATTGGTGATTCATCTTCTAACAAGTTCGAAATGGTGATGGAAGTTTGGTATAGTTGGTCATCCCCTCCACTAGGAAAAAAAAGTAATTTCTCATTCTTTAGTATTTCTGACATAACTTTTTACTCCGGTCTCTGAATAAGATGATTCTTGCGGCATTGTAAAGAATTCTTGAATCCCTAACCATTTTATTCACATCAAAAGTCATGAAAAATCCTCTAGCATGGGCTCTATTGTAACGTAAGTTTGGTGTAATAAGTAGTCCACCTTTAAAATGAAATAGTATGTCGGACATAACTTTTTCTCCCGAACTCGGATTGAGCTAACTCTTGCGGCATTGAAATGAGAACTTGAAACCCTAACCAATATATTGAGATCAAAATTGGTGATTCATCTTCTAACAAGTTCGAAATGGTGATGGAAGTTTGGTATAGTTGGCCATCCCCTCCACTAGGAAAAAAAAGTAATTTCTCATTCTTTAGTATTTCTGACATAACTTTTTACTCCGGTCTCTGAATAAGATGATTCTTGCGGCATTGTAAAGAATTCTTGAATCCCTCACCATTTTATTCACATCAAAAGTCATGAAAAATCCTCTAGCATGGGCTCTATTGTAACGTAAGTTTGGTGTAATAAGTAGTCCACCTTTAAAATGAAATAGTATATCGGACATAACTTTTTCTCCCGAACTCGGATTGAGCTAACTCTTGCGGCATTGAAATGAGAACTTGAAACCCTAACCAATATATTCAGATCAAAATTGGTAATTCATCTTCTAACAAGTTCGAAATGGTGATGGAAGTTTGGTATAGTTGGTCATTCCCCTCCACTAGGAAAAAAAAGTAATTTCCCATTCTTTAGTATTTCAGACATAACTTTTTACTCCGGTCTCTGAATAAGATGATTGTTGCGGCATTGTAAAGAATTCTTGAATCCCTAACCATTTTATTCACATCAAAAGTCATGAAAAATCCTCTAGCATGGGCTCTATTGTAACGCAAGTTTGGTGTAATAAGTAGTCCACCTTTAAAATGAAATAGTATATCGGACATAACTTTTTCTCCCGAACTCGGATTGAGCTAACTCTTGCGGCATTGAAATGAGAACTTGAAACCCTAACCAATATATTGAGATCAAAATTGGTGATTCATCTTCTAACAAGTTCGAAATGGTGATGGAAGTTTGGTATAGTTGGTCATCCCCTCCACTAGGAAAAAAAAGTAATTTCTCATTCTTTAGTATTTCTGACATAACTTTTTACTCCGGTCTCTGAATAAGATGATTCTTGCGGCATTGTAAAGAATTCTTGAATCCCTAACCATTTTATTCACATCAAAAGTCATGAAAAATCCTCTAGCATGGGCTCTATTGTAACGTAAGTTTGGTGTAATAAGTAGTCCACCTTTAAAATGAAATAGTATGTCGGACATAACTTTTTCTCCCGAACTCGGATTGAGCTAACTCTTGCGGCATTGAAATGAGAACTTTAAACCCTAACCAATATATTGAGATCAAAATTGGTGATTCATCTTCTAACAAGTTCGAAATGGTGATGGAAGTTTGGTATAGTTGGCCATCCCCTCCACTAGGAAAAAAAAGTAATTTCTCATTCTTTAGTATTTCTGACATAACTTTTTACTCCGGTCTCTGAATAAGATGATTCTTGCGGCATTGTAAAGAATTCTTGAATCCCTAACCATTTTATTCACATCAAAAGTCATGAAAAATCCTCTAGCATGGGCTCTATTGTAACGTAAGTTTGGTGTAATAAGTAGTCCACCTTTAAAATGAAATAGTATATCGGACATAACTTTTTCTCCCGAACTCGGATTGAGCTAACTCTTGCGGCATTGAAATGAGAACTTGAAACCCTAACCAATATATTCAGATCAAAATTGGTAATTCATCTTCTAACAAGTTCGAAATGGTGATGGAAGTTTGGTATAGTTGGTCATTCCCCTCCACTAGGAAAAAAAAGTAATTTCCCATTCTTTAGTATTTCAGACATAACTTTTTACTCCGGTCTCTGAATAAGATGATTGTTGCGGCATTGTAAAGAATTCTTGAATCCCTAACCATTTTATTCACATCAAAAGTCATGAAAAATCCTCTAGCATGGGCTCTATTGTAACGCAAGTTTGGTGTAATAAGTAGTCCACCTTTAAAATGAAATAGTATATCGGACATAACTTTTTCTCCCGAACTCGGATTGAGCTAACTCTTGCGGCATTGAAATGAGAACTTGAAACCCTAACCAATATATTGAGATCAAAATTGGTGATTCATCTTCTAAAAAGTTCGAAATGGTGATGGAAGTTTGGTATAGTTGGTCATCCCCTCCACTAGGAAAAAAAAGTAATTTCTCATTCTTTAGTATTTCTGACATAACTTTTTACTCCGGTCTCTGAATAAGATGATTCTTGCGGCATTGTAAAGAATTCTTGAATCCCTAACCATTTTATTCACATCAAAAGTCATGAAAAATCCTCTAGCATGGGCTCTATTGTAACGTAAGTTTGGTGTAATAAGTAGTCCACCTTTAAAATGAAATAGTATGTCGGACATAACTTTTTCTCCCGAACTCGGATTGAGCTAACTCTTGCGGCATTGAAATGAGAACTTGAAACCCTAACCAATATATTGAGATCAAAATTGGTGATTCATCTTCTAACAAGTTCGAAATGGTGATGGAAGTTTGGTATAGTTGGCCATCCCCTCCACTAGGAAAAAAAAGTAATTTCCCATTCTTTAGTATTTCTGACATAACTTTTTACTCCGGTCTCTGAATAAGATGATTCTTGCGGCATTATAAAGAATTCTTGAATCCCTAACCATTTTATTCACATCAAAAGTCATGAAAAATCCTCTAGCATGGGCTCTATTGTAACGTAAGTTTGGTGTAATAAGTAGTCCACCTTTAAAATGAAATAGTATATCGGACATAACTTTTTCTCCCGAACTCGGATTGAGCTAACTCTTGCGGCATTGAAATGAGAACTTGAAACCCTAACCAATATATTGAGATCAAAATTGGTGATTCATCTTCTAACAAGTTCGAAATGGTGATGGAAGTTTGGTATAGTTGGTCATTCCCCTCCACTAGGAAAAAAAAGTAATTTCCCATTCTTTAGTATTTCGGACATAACTTTTTACTCCGGTCTCTGAATAAGATGATTCTTGCGGCATTGTAAAGAATTCTTGAATCCCTAACCATTTTATTCACATCCAAAAGTCATGAAAAATCCTCTAGCATGGGCTCTATTGTAACACAAGTTTAGTGTAATAAGTAGTCCACCTTTAAAATGAAATAGTATATCGGACATAACTTTTTCTCCCGAACTCGGATTGAGCTAACTCTTGCGGCATTGAAATGAGAACTTGAAACCCTAACCAATATATTGAGATCAAAATTGGTGATTCATCTTCTAACAAGTTCGAAATGGTGATGGAAGTTTGGTATAGTTGGTCATTCCCCTCCACTAGGAAAAAAAAGTAATTTCCCATTCTTTAGTATTTCGGACATAACTTTTTACTCCGGTCTCTGAATAAGATGATTCTTGCGGCATTGTAAAGAATTCTTGAATCCCTAACCATTTTATTCACATCAAAAGTCATGAAAAATCCTCTAGCATGGGCTCTATTGTAACGCAAGTTTGGTGTAATAAGTAGTCCACCTTTAAAATGAAATAGTATATCGGACATAACTTTTTCTCCCGAACTCGGATTGAGCTAACTCTTGCGGCATTGAAATGAGAACTTGAAACCCTAACCAATATATTGAGATCAAAATTGGTGATTCAGCTTCTAACAAGTTCGAAATGGTGATGGAAGTTTGGTATAGTTGGCCATCCCCTCCACTAGGAAAAAAAAGTAATTTCCCATTCTTTAGTATTTCTGACATAACTTTTTACTCCGGTCTCTGAATAAGATGATTCTTGCGGCATTGTAAAGAATTCTTGAATCCCTAACCATTTTATTCACATCCAAAAGTCATGAAAAATCCTCTAGCATGGGCTCTATTGTAACACAAGTTTGGTGTAATAAGTAGTCCACCTTTAAAATGAAATAGTATATCGGACATAACTTTTTCTCCCGAACTCGGATTGAGCTAACTCTTGCGGCATTGAAATGAGAACTTGAAACCCTAACCAATATATTGAGATCAAAATTGGTGATTCATCTTCTAACAAGTTCGAAATGGTGATGGAAGTTTGGTATAGTTGGTCATTCCCCTCCACTAGGAAAAAAAAGTAATTTCCCATTCTTTAGTATTTCGGACATAACTTTTTACTCCGGTCTCTGAATAAGATGATTGTTGCGGCATTGTAAAGAATTCTTGAATCCCTAACCATTTTATTCACATCAAAAGTCATGAAAAATCCTCTAGCATGGGCTCTATTGTAACGCAAGTTTGGTGTAATAAGTAGTCCACCTTTAAAATGAAATAGTATATCGGACATAACTTTTTCTCCCGAACTCGGATTGAGCTAACTCTTGCGGCATTGAAATGAGAACTTGAAACCCTAACCAATATATTCAGATCAAAATTGGTAATTCATCTTTTAACAAGTTCGAAATGGTGATGGAAGTTTGGTATAGTTGGTCATTCCCCTCCACTAGGAAAAAAAAGTAATTTCCCATTCTTTAGTATTTCAGACATAACTTTTTACTGCGGTCTCTGAATAAGATGATTGTTGCGGCATTGTAAAGAATTCTTGAATCCCTAACCATTTTATTCACATCAAAAGTCATGAAAAATCCTCTAGCATGGGCTCTATTGTAACGCAAGTTTGGTGTAATAAGTAGTCCACCTTTAAAATGAAATAGTATATCGGACATAACTTTTTCTCCCGAACTCGGATTGAGCTAACTCTTGCGGCATTGAAATGAGAACTTGAAACCCTAACCAATATATTGAGATCAAAATTGGTGATTCATCTTCTAACAAGTTCGAAATGGTGATGGAAGTTTGGTATAGTTGGCCATCCCCTCCACTAGGAAAAAAAAGTAATTTCTCATTCTTTAGTATTTCTGACATAACTTTTTACTCCGGTCTCTGAATAAGATGATTCTTGCGGCATTGTAAAGAATTCTTGAATCCCTAACCATTTTATTCACATCAAAAGTCATGAAAAATCCTCTAGCATGGGCTCTATTGTAACGTAAGTTTGGTGTAATAAGTAGTCCACCTTTAAAATGAAATAGTATATCGGACATAACTTTTTCTCCCGAACTCGGATTGAGCTAACTCTTGCGGCATTGAAATGAGAACTTTAAACCCTAACCAATATATTGAGATCAAAATTGGTGATTCATCTTCTAACAAGTTCGAAATGGTGATGGAAGTTTGGTATAGTTGGTCATTCCCCTCCACTAGGAAAAAAAAGTAATTTCCCATTCTTTAGTATTTCGGACATAACTTTTTACTCCGGTCTCTGAATAAGATGATTCTTGCGGCATTGTAAAGAATTCTTGAATCCCTAACCATTTTATTCACATCAAAAGTCATGAAAAATCCTCTAGCATGGGCTCTATTGTAACGCAAGTTTGGTGTAATAAGTAGTCCACCTTTAAAATGAAATAGTATATCGGACATAACTTTTTCTCCCGAACTCGGATTGAGCTAACTCTTGCGGCATTGAAATGAGAACTTGAAACCCTAACCAATATATTGAGATCAAAATTGGTGATTCAGCTTCTAACAAGTTCGAAATGGTGATGGAAGTTTGGTATAGTTGGCCATCCCCTCCACTAGGAAACAAAAGTAATTTCTCATTCTTTAGTATTTCTGACATAACTTTTTACTCCGGTCTCTGAATAAGATGATTCTTGCGGCATTGTAAAGAATTCTTGAATCCCTAACCATTTTATTCACATCAAAAGTCATGAAAAATCCTCTAGCATGGGCTCTATTGTAACGTAAGTTTGGTGTAATAAGTAGTCCACCTTTAAAATGAAATAGTATATCGGACATAACTTTTTCTCCCGAACTCGGATTGAGCTAACTCTTGCGGCATTGAAATGAGAACTTGAAACCCTAACCAATATATTCAGATCAAAATTGGTAATTCATCTTCTAACAAGTTCGAAATGGTGATGGAAGTTTGGTATAGTTGGTCATTCCCCTCCACTAGGAAAAAAAAGTAATTTCCCATTCTTTAGTATTTCAGACATAACTTTTTACTCCGGTCTCTGAATAAGATGATTGTTGCGGCATTGTAAAGAATTCTTGAATCCCTAACCATTTTATTCACATCAAAAGTCATGAAAAATCCTCTAGCATGGGCTCTATTGTAACGCAAGTTTGGTGTAATAAGTAGTCCACCTTTAAAATGAAATAGTATATCGGACATAACTTTTTCTCCCGAACTCGGATTGAGCTAACTCTTGCGGCATTGAAATGAGAACTTGAAACCCTAACCAATATATTCAGATCAAAATTGGTAATTCATCTTTTAACAAGTTCGAAATGGTGATGGAAGTTTGGTATAGTTGGTCATTCCCCTCCACTAGGAAAAAAAAGTAATTTCCCATTCTTTAGTATTTCAGACATAACTTTTTACTGCGGTCTCTGAATAAGATGATTGTTGCGGCATTGTAAAGAATTCTTGAATCCCTAACCATTTTATTCACATCAAAAGTCATGAAAAATCCTCTAGCATGGGCTCTATTGTAACGCAAGTTTGGTGTAATAAGTAGTCCACCTTTAAAATGAAATAGTATATCGGACATAACTTTTTCTCCCGAACTCGGATTGAGCTAACTCTTGCGGCATTGAAATGAGAACTTGAAACCCTAACCAATATATTGAGATCAAAATTGGTGATTCATCTTCTAACAAGTTCGAAATGGTGATGGAAGTTTGGTATAGTTGGCCATCCCCTCCACTAGGAAAAAAAAGTAATTTCTCATTCTTTAGTATTTCTGACATAACTTTTTACTCCGGTCTCTGAATAAGATGATTCTTGCGGCATTGTAAAGAATTCTTGAATCCCTAACCATTTTATTCACATCAAAAGTCATGAAAAATCCTCTAGCATGGGCTCTATTGTAACGTAAGTTTGGTGTAATAAGTAGTCCACCTTTAAAATGAAATAGTATATCGGACATAACTTTTTCTCCCGAACTCGGATTGAGCTAACTCTTGCGGCATTGAAATGAGAACTTTAAACCCTAACCAATATATTGAGATCAAAATTGGTGATTCATCTTCTAACAAGTTCGAAATGGTGATGGAAGTTTGGTATAGTTGGTCATTCCCCTCCACTAGGAAAAAAAAGTAATTTCCCATTCTTTAGTATTTCGGACATAACTTTTTACTCCGGTCTCTGAATAAGATGATTCTTGCGGCATTGTAAAGAATTCTTGAATCCCTAACCATTTTATTCACATCAAAAGTCATGAAAAATCCTCTAGCATGGGCTCTATTGTAACGCAAGTTTGGTGTAATAAGTAGTCCACCTTTAAAATGAAATAGTATATCGGACATAACTTTTTCTCCCGAACTCGGATTGAGCTAACTCTTGCGGCATTGAAATGAGAACTTGAAACCCTAACCAATATATTGAGATCAAAATTGGTGATTCAGCTTCTAACAAGTTCGAAATGGTGATGGAAGTTTGGTATAGTTGGCCATCCCCTCCACTAGGAAACAAAAGTAATTTCTCATTCTTTAGTATTTCTGACATAACTTTTTACTCCGGTCTCTGAATAAGATGATTCTTGCGGCATTGTAAAGAATTCTTGAATCCCTAACCATTTTATTCACATCAAAAGTCATGAAAAATCCTCTAGCATGGGCTCTATTGTAACGTAAGTTTGGTGTAATAAGTAGTCCACCTTTAAAATGAAATAGTATATCGGACATAACTTTTTCTCCCGAACTCGGATTGAGCTAACTCTTGCGGCATTGAAATGAGAACTTGAAACCCTAACCAATATATTCAGATCAAAATTGGTAATTCATCTTCTAACAAGTTCGAAATGGTGATGGAAGTTTGGTATAGTTGGTCATTCCCCTCCACTAGGAAAAAAAAGTAATTTCCCATTCTTTAGTATTTCAGACATAACTTTTTACTCCGGTCTCTGAATAAGATGATTGTTGCGGCATTGTAAAGAATTCTTGAATCCCTAACCATTTTATTCACATCAAAAGTCATGAAAAATCCTCTAGCATGGGCTCTATTGTAACGCAAGTTTGGTGTAATAAGTAGTCCACCTTTAAAATGAAATAGTATATCGGACATAACTTTTTCTCCCGAACTCGGATTGAGCTAACTCTTGCGGCATTGAAATGAGAACTTGAAACCCTAACCAATATATTGAGATCAAAATTGGTGATTCATCTTCTAACAAGTTCGAAATGGTGATGGAAGTTTGGTATAGTTGGTCATTCCCCTCCACTAGGAAAAAAAAATAATTTCCCATTCTTTAGTATTTCTGACATAACTTTTTACTCCGGTCTCTGATTAAGATGATTCTTGCGGCATTGTAAAGAATTCTTGAATCCCTAACCATTTTATTCACATCAAAAGTCATGAAAAATCCTCTAGCATGGGCTCTATCGTAACGCAAGTTTGGTGTAATAAGTAGTCCACCTTTAAAATGAAATAGTATATCGGACATAACTTTTTCTCCCGAACTCGGATTGAGCTAACTCTTGCGGCATTGAAATGAGAACTTGAAACCCTAACCAATATATTCAGATCAAAATTGGTGATTCATCTTCTAACAAGTTCGAAATGGTGATGGAAGTTTGGTATAGTTGGCCATCCCCTCCACTAGGAAAAAAAAGTAATTTCCCATTCTTTAGTATTTCTGACATAACTTTTTACTCCGGTCTCTGAATAAGATGATTCTTGCGGCATTGTAAAGAATTCTTGAATCCCTAACCATTTTATTCACATCAAAAGTCATGAAAAATCCTCTAGCATGGGCTCTATTGTAACGTAAGTTTGGTGTAATAAGTAGTCCTCCTTTAAAATGAAATAGTATATCGGACATAACTTTTTCTCCCGAACTCGGATTGAGCTAACTCTTGCGGCATTGAAATGAGAACTTGAAACCCTAACCAATATATTAGATCAAAATTGGTAATTCATCTTCTAACAAGTTCGAAATGGTGATGGAAGTTTGGTATAGTTGGTCATTCCCCTCCACTAGGAAAAAAAAGTAATTTCCCATTCTTTAGTATTTCGGACATAACTTTTTACTCCGGTCTCTGAATAAGATGATTCTTGCGGCATTGTAAAGAATTCTTGAATCCCTAACCATTTTATTCACATCCAAAAGTCATGAAAAATCCTCTAGCATGGGCTCTATTGTAACACAAGTTTAGTGTAATAAGTAGTCCACCTTTAAAATGAAATAGTATATCGGACATAACTTTTTCTCCCGAACTCGGATTGAGCTAACTCTTGCGGCATTGAAATGAGAACTTGAAACCCTAACCAATATATTGAGATCAAAATTGGTGATTCATCTTCTAACAAGTTCGAAATGGTGATGGAAGTTTGGTATAGTTGGTCATTCCCCTCCACTAGGAAAAAAAAGTAATTTCCCATTCTTTAGTATTTCGGACATAACTTTTTACTCCGGTCTCTGAATAAGATGATTCTTGCGGCATTGTAAAGAATTCTTGAATCCCTAACCATTTTATTCACATCAAAAGTCATGAAAAATCCTCTAGCATGGGCTCTATTGTAACGCAAGTTTGGTGTAATAAGTAGTCCACCTTTAAAATGAAATAGTATATCGGACATAACTTTTTCTCCCGAACTCGGATTGAGCTAACTCTTGCGGCATTGAAATGAGAACTTGAAACCCTAACCAATATATTGAGATCAAAATTGGTGATTCAGCTTCTAACAAGTTCGAAATGGTGATGGAAGTTTGGTATAGTTGGCCATCCCCTCCACTAGGAAAAAAAAGTAATTTCCCATTCTTTAGTATTTCTGACATAACTTTTTACTCCGGTCTCTGAATAAGATGATTCTTGCGGCATTGTAAAGAATTCTTGAATCCCTAACCATTTTATTCACATCCAAAAGTCATGAAAAATCCTCTAGCATGGGCTCTATTGTAACACAAGTATGGTGTAATAAGTAGTCCACCTTTAAAATGAAATAGTATATCGGACATAACTTTTTCTCACGAACTCGGATTGAGCTAACTCTTGCGGCATTGAAATGAGAACTTGAAACCCTAACCAATATATTGAGATCAAAATTGGTGATTCATCTTCTAACAAGTTCGAAATGGTGATGGAAGTTTGGTATAGTTGGTCATTCCCCTCCACTAGGAAAAAAAAGTAATTTCCCATTCTTTAGTATTTCGGACATAACTTTTTACTCCGGTCTCTGAATAAGATGATTCTTGCGGCATTGTAAAGAATTCTTGAATCCCTAACCATTTTATTCACATCAAAAGTCATGAAAAATCCTCTAGCATGGGCTCTATTGTAACGTAAGTTTGGTGTAATAAGTAGTCCTCCTTTAAAATGAAATAGTATATCGGACATAACTTTTTCTCCCGAACTCGGATTGAGCTAACTCTTGCGGCATTGAAATGAGAACTTGAAACCCTAACCAATATATTAGATCAAAATTGGTAATTCATCTTCTAACAAGTTCGAAATGGTGATGGAAGTTTGGTATAGTTGGTCATTCCCCTCCACTAGGAAAAAAAAGTAATTTCCCATTCTTTAGTATTTCGGACATAACTTTTTACTCCGGTCTCTGAATAAGATGATTCTTGCGGCATTGTAAAGAATTCTTGAATCCCTAACCATTTTATTCACATCCAAAAGTCATGAAAAATCCTCTAGCATGGGCTCTATTGTAACACAAGTTTAGTGTAATAAGTAGTCCACCTTTAAAATGAAATAGTATATCGGACATAACTTTTTCTCCCGAACTCGGATTGAGCTAACTCTTGCGGCATTGAAATGAGAACTTGAAACCCTAACCAATATATTGAGATCAAAATTGGTGATTCATCTTCTAACAAGTTCGAAATGGTGATGGAAGTTTGGTATAGTTGGTCATTCCCCTCCACTAGGAAAAAAAAGTAATTTCCCATTCTTTAGTATTTCGGACATAACTTTTTACTCCGGTCTCTGAATAAGATGATTCTTGCGGCATTGTAAAGAATTCTTGAATCCCTAACCATTTTATTCACATCAAAAGTCATGAAAAATCCTCTAGCATGGGCTCTATTGTAACGCAAGTTTGGTGTAATAAGTAGTCCACCTTTAAAATGAAATAGTATATCGGACATAACTTTTTCTCCCGAACTCGGATTGAGCTAACTCTTGCGGCATTGAAATGAGAACTTGAAACCCTAACCAATATATTGAGATCAAAATTGGTGATTCAGCTTCTAACAAGTTCGAAATGGTGATGGAAGTTTGGTATAGTTGGCCATCCCCTCCACTAGGAAAAAAAAGTAATTTCCCATTCTTTAGTATTTCTGACATAACTTTTTACTCCGGTCTCTGAATAAGATGATTCTTGCGGCATTGTAAAGAATTCTTGAATCCCTAACCATTTTATTCACATCCAAAAGTCATGAAAAATCCTCTAGCATGGGCTCTATTGTAACACAAGTATGGTGTAATAAGTAGTCCACCTTTAAAATGAAATAGTATATCGGACATAACTTTTTCTCCCGAACTCGGATTGAGCTAACTCTTGCGGCATTGAAATGAGAACTTGAAACCCTAACCAATATATTGAGATCAAAATTGGTGATTCATCTTCTAACAAGTTCGAAATGGTGATGGAAGTTTGGTATAGTTGGTCATTCCCCTCCACTAGGAAAAAAAAGTAATTTCCCATTCTTTAGTATTTCGGACATAACTTTTTACTCCGGTCTCTGAATAAGATGATTCTTGCGGCATTGTAAAGAATTCTTGAATCCCTAACCATTTTATTCACATCAAAAGTCATGAAAAATCCTCTAGCATGGGCTCTATTGTAACGCAAGTTTGGTGTAATAAGTAGTCCACCTTTAAAATGAAATAGTATATCGGACATAACTTTTTCTCCCGAACTCGGATTGAGCTAACTCTTGCGGCATTGAAATGAGAACTTGAAACCCTAACCAATATATTCAGATCAAAATTGGTAATTCATCTTTTAACAAGTTCGAAATGGTGATGGAAGTTTGGTATAGTTGGTCATTCCCCTCCACTAGGAAAAAAAAGTAATTTCCCATTCTTTAGTATTTCAGACATAACTTTTTACTGCGGTCTCTGAATAAGATGATTGTTGCGGCATTGTAAAGAATTCTTGAATCCCTAACCATTTTATTCACATCAAAAGTCATGAAAAATCCTCTAGCATGGGCTCTATTGTAACGCAAGTTTGGTGTAATAAGTAGTCCACCTTTAAAATGAAATAGTATATCGGACATAACTTTTTCTCCCGAACTCGGATTGAGCTAACTCTTGCGGCATTGAAATGAGAACTTGAAACCCTAACCAATATATTGAGATCAAAATTGGTGATTCATCTTCTAACAAGTTCGAAATGGTGATGGAAGTTTGGTATAGTTGGCCATCCCCTCCACTAGGAAAAAAAAGTAATTTCTCATTCTTTAGTATTTCTGACATAACTTTTTACTCCGGTCTCTGAATAAGATGATTCTTGCGGCATTGTAAAGAATTCTTGAATCCCTAACCATTTTATTCACATCAAAAGTCATGAAAAATCCTCTAGCATGGGCTCTATTGTAACGTAAGTTTGGTGTAATAAGTAGTCCACCTTTAAAATGAAATAGTATATCGGACATAACTTTTTCTCCCGAACTCGGATTGAGCTAACTCTTGCGGCATTGAAATGAGAACTTGAAACCCTAACCAATATATTGAGATCAAAATTGGTGATTCATCTTCTAACAAGTTCGAAATGGTGATGGAAGTTTGGTATAGTTGGTCATTCCCCTCCACTAGGAAAAAAAAGTAATTTCCCATTCTTTAGTATTTCGGACATAACTTTTTACTCCGGTCTCTGAATAAGATGATTCTTGCGGCATTGTAAAGAATTCTTGAATCCCTAACCATTTTATTCACATCAAAAGTCATGAAAAATCCTCTAGCATGGGCTCTATTGTAACGCAAGTTTGGTGTAATAAGTAGTCCACCTTTAAAATGAAATAGTATATCGGACATAACTTTTTCTCCCGAACTCGGATTGAGCTAACTCTTGCGGCATTGAAATGAGAACTTGAAACCCTAACCAATATATTGAGATCAAAATTGGTGATTCAGCTTCTAACAAGTTCGAAATGGTGATGGAAGTTTGGTATAGTTGGCCATCCCCTCCACTAGGAAACAAAAGTAATTTCTCATTCTTTAGTATTTCTGACATAACTTTTTACTCCGGTCTCTGAATAAGATGATTCTTGCGGCATTGTAAAGAATTCTTGAATCCCTAACCATTTTATTCACATCAAAAGTCATGAAAAATCCTCTAGCATGGGCTCTATTGTAACGTAAGTTTGGTGTAATAAGTAGTCCACCTTTAAAATGAAATAGTATATCGGACATAACTTTTTCTCCCGAACTCGGATTGAGCTAACTCTTGCGGCATTGAAATGAGAACTTGAAACCCTAACCAATATATTCAGATCAAAATTGGTAATTCATCTTCTAACAAGTTCGAAATGGTGATGGAAGTTTGGTATAGTTGGTCATTCCCCTCCACTAGGAAAAAAAAGTAATTTCCCATTCTTTAGTATTTCAGACATAACTTTTTACTCCGGTCTCCGAATAAGATGATTGTTGCGGCATTGTAAAGAATTCTTGAATCCCTAACCATTTTATTCACATCAAAAGTCATGAAAAATCCTCTAGCATGGGCTCTATTGTAACGCAAGTTTGGTGTAATAAGTAGTCCACCTTTAAAATGAAATAGTATATCGGACATAACTTTTTCTCCCGAACTCGGATTGAGCTAACTCTTGCGGCATTGAAATGAGAACTTGAAACCCTAACCAATATATTGAGATCAAAATTGGTGATTCATCTTCTAACAAGTTCGAAATGGTGATGGAAGTTTGGTATAGTTGGTCATCCCCTCCACTAGGAAAAAAAAGTAATTTCTCATTCTTTAGTATTTCTGACATAACTTTTTACTCCGGTCTCTGAATAAGATGATTCTTGCGGCATTGTAAAGAATTCTTGAATCCCTAACCATTTTATTCACATCAAAAGTCATGAAAAATCCTCTAGCATGGGCTCTATTGTAACGTAAGTTTGGTGTAATAAGTAGTCCACCTTTAAAATGAAATAGTATGTCGGACATAACTTTTTCTCCCGAACTCGGATTGAGCTAACTCTTGCGGCATTGAAATGAGAACTTGAAACCCTAACCAATATATTGAGATCAAAATTGGTGATTCATCTTCTAACAAGTTCGAAATGGTGATGGAAGTTTGGTATAGTTGGCCATCCCCTCCACTAGGAAAAAAAAGTAATTTCTCATTCTTTAGTATTTCTGACATAACTTTTTACTCCGGTCTCTGAATAAGATGATTCTTGCGGCATTGTAAAGAATTCTTGAATCCCTAACCATTTTATTCACATCAAAAGTCATGAAAAATCCTCTAGCATGGGCTCTATTGTAACGTAAGTTTGGTGTAATAAGTAGTCCACCTTTAAAATGAAATAGTATATCGGACATAACTTTTTCTCCCGAACTCGGATTGAGCTAACTCTTGCGGCATTGAAATGAGAACTTGAAACCCTAACCAATATATTCAGATCAAAATTGGTAATTCATCTTTTAACAAGTTCGAAATGGTGATGGAAGTTTGGTATAGTTGGTCATTCCCCTCCACTAGGAAAAAAAAGTAATTTCCCATTCTTTAGTATTTCAGACATAACTTTTTACTGCGGTCTCTGAATAAGATGATTGTTGCGGCATTGTAAAGAATTCTTGAATCCCTAACCATTTTATTCACATCAAAAGTCATGAAAAATCCTCTAGCATGGGCTCTATTGTAACGCAAGTTTGGTGTAATAAGTAGTCCACCTTTAAAATGAAATAGTATATCGGACATAACTTTTTCTCCCGAACTCGGATTGAGCTAACTCTTGCGGCATTGAAATGAGAACTTGAAACCCTAACCAATATATTGAGATCAAAATTGGTGATTCATCTTCTAACAAGTTCGAAATGGTGATGGAAGTTTGGTATAGTTGGCCATCCCCTCCACTAGGAAAAAAAAGTAATTTCTCATTCTTTAGTATTTCTGACATAACTTTTTACTCCGGTCTCTGAATAAGATGATTCTTGCGGCATTGTAAAGAATTCTTGAATCCCTAACCATTTTATTCACATCAAAAGTCATGAAAAATCCTCTAGCATGGGCTCTATTGTAACGTAAGTTTGGTGTAATAAGTAGTCCACCTTTAAAATGAAATAGTATATCGGACATAACTTTTTCTCCCGAACTCGGATTGAGCTAACTCTTGCGGCATTGAAATGAGAACTTGAAACCCTAACCAATATATTGAGATCAAAATTGGTGATTCATCTTCTAACAAGTTCGAAATGGTGATGGAAGTTTGGTATAGTTGGTCATTCCCCTCCACTAGGAAAAAAAAGTAATTTCCCATTCTTTAGTATTTCGGACATAACTTTTTACTCCGGTCTCTGAATAAGATGATTCTTGCGGCATTGTAAAGAATTCTTGAATCCCTAACCATTTTATTCACATCAAAAGTCATGAAAAATCCTCTAGCATGGGCTCTATTGTAACGCAAGTTTGGTGTAATAAGTAGTCCACCTTTAAAATGAAATAGTATATCGGACATAACTTTTTCTCCCGAACTCGGATTGAGCTAACTCTTGCGGCATTGAAATGAGAACTTGAAACCCTAACCAATATATTGAGATCAAAATTGGTGATTCAGCTTCTAACAAGTTCGAAATGGTGATGGAAGTTTGGTATAGTTGGCCATCCCCTCCACTAGGAAACAAAAGTAATTTCTCATTCTTTAGTATTTCTGACATAACTTTTTACTCCGGTCTCTGAATAAGATGATTCTTGCGGCATTGTAAAGAATTCTTGAATCCCTAACCATTTTATTCACATCAAAAGTCATGAAAAATCCTCTAGCATGGGCTCTATTGTAACGTAAGTTTGGTGTAATAAGTAGTCCACCTTTAAAATGAAATAGTATATCGGACATAACTTTTTCTCCCGAACTCGGATTGAGCTAACTCTTGCGGCATTGAAATGAGAACTTGAAACCCTAACCAATATATTCAGATCAAAATTGGTAATTCATCTTCTAACAAGTTCGAAATGGTGATGGAAGTTTGGTATAGTTGGTCATTCCCCTCCACTAGGAAAAAAAAGTAATTTCCCATTCTTTAGTATTTCAGACATAACTTTTTACTCCGGTCTCTGAATAAGATGATTGTTGCGGCATTGTAAAGAATTCTTGAATCCCTAACCATTTTATTCACATCAAAAGTCATGAAAAATCCTCTAGCATGGGCTCTATTGTAACGCAAGTTTGGTGTAATAAGTAGTCCACCTTTAAAATGAAATAGTATATCGGACATAACTTTTTCTCCCGAACTCGGATTGAGCTAACTCTTGCGGCATTGAAATGAGAACTTGAAACCCTAACCAATATATTGAGATCAAAATTGGTGATTCATCTTCTAACAAGTTCGAAATGGTGATGGAAGTTTGGTATAGTTGGTCATTCCCCTCCACTAGGAAAAAAAAATAATTTCCCATTCTTTAGTATTTCTGACATAACTTTTTACTCCGGTCTCTGATTAAGATGATTCTTGCGGCATTGTAAAGAATTCTTGAATCCCTAACCATTTTATTCACATCAAAAGTCATGAAAAATCCTCTAGCATGGGCTCTATCGTAACGCAAGTTTGGTGTAATAAGTAGTCCACCTTTAAAATGAAATAGTATATCGGACATAACTTTTTCTCCCGAACTCGGATTGAGCTAACTCTTGCGGCATTGAAATGAGAACTTGAAACCCTAACCAATATATTCAGATCAAAATTGGTGATTCATCTTCTAACAAGTTCGAAATGGTGATGGAAGTTTGGTATAGTTGGCCATCCCCTCCACTAGGAAAAAAAAGTAATTTCCCATTCTTTAGTATTTCTGACATAACTTTTTACTCCGGTCTCTGAATAAGATGATTCTTGCGGCATTGTAAAGAATTCTTGAATCCCTAACCATTTTATTCACATCAAAAGTCATGAAAAATCCTCTAGCATGGGCTCTATTGTAACGTAAGTTTGGTGTAATAAGTAGTCCTCCTTTAAAATGAAATAGTATATCGGACATAACTTTTTCTCCCGAACTCGGATTGAGCTAACTCTTGCGGCATTGAAATGAGAACTTGAAACCCTAACCAATATATTAGATCAAAATTGGTAATTCATCTTCTAACAAGTTCGAAATGGTGATGGAAGTTTGGTATAGTTGGTCATTCCCCTCCACTAGGAAAAAAAAGTAATTTCCCATTCTTTAGTATTTCGGACATAACTTTTTACTCCGGTCTCTGAATAAGATGATTCTTGCTGCATTGTAAAGAATTCTTGAATCCCTAACCATTTTATTCACATCAAAAGTCATGAAAAATCCTCTAGCATGGGCTCTATTGTAACGCAAGTTTGGTGTAATAAGTAGTCCACCTTTAAAATGAAATAGTATATCGGACATAACTTTTTCTCCCGAACTCGGATTGAGCTAACTCTTGCGGCATTGAAATGAGAACTTGAAACCCTAACCAATATATTGAGATCAAAATTGGTGATTCATCTTCTAACAAGTTCGAAATGGTGATGGAAGTTTGGAATAGTTGGCCATCCCCTCCACTAGGAAACAAAAGTAATTTCTCATTCTTTAGTATTTCTGACATAACTTTTTACTCCGGTCTCTGAATAAGATGATTCTTGCGGCATTGTAAAGAATTCTTGAATCCCTAACCATTTTATTCACATCAAAAGTCATGAAAAATCCTCTAGCATGGGCTCTATTGTAACGTAAGTTTGGTGTAATAAGTAGTCCACCTTTAAAATGAAATAGTATATCGGACATAACTTTTTCTCCCGAACTCGGATTGAGCTAACTCTTGCGGCATTGAAATGAGAACTTGAAACCCTAACCAATATATTCAGATCAAAATTGGTAATTCATCTTCTAACAAGTTCGAAATGGTGATGGAAGTTTGGTATAGTTGGTCATTCCCCTCCACTAGGAAAAAAAAGTAATTTCCCATTCTTTAGTATTTCCGACATAACTTTTTACTCCGGTCTCTGAATAAGATGATTGTTGCGGCATTGTAAAGAATTCTTGAATCCCTAACCATTTTATTCACATCAAAAGTCATGAAAAATCCTCTAGCATGGGCTCTATTGTAACGCAAGTTTGGTGTAATAAGTAGTCCACCTTTAAAATGAAATAGTATATCGGACATAACTTTTTCTCCCGAACTCGGATTGAGCTAACTCTTGCGGCATTGAAATGAGAACTTGAAACCCTAACCAATATATTGAGATCAAAATTGGTGATTCATCTTCTAACAAGTTCGAAATGGTGATGGAAGTTTGGTATAGTTGGCCATCCCCTCCACTAGGAAAAAAAAGTAATTTCTCATTCTTTAGTATTTCTGACATAACTTTTTACTCCGGTCTCTGAATAAGATGATTCTTGCGGCATTGTAAAGAATTCTTGAATCCCTAACCATTTTATTCACATCAAAAGTCATTAAAAATCCTCTAGCATGGGCTCTATTGTAACGCAAGTTTGGTGTAATAAGTAGTCCACCTTTAAAATGAAATAGTATATCGGACATAACTTTTTCTCCCGAACTCGGATTGAGCTAACTCTTGCGGCATTGAAATGAGAACTTGAAACCCTAACCAATATATTGAGATCAAAATTGGTGATTCAGCTTCTAACAAGTTCGAAATGGTGATGGAAGTTTGGTATAGTTGGCCATCCCCTCCACTAGGAAAAAAAAGTAATTTCTCATTCTTTAGTATTTCTGACATAACTTTTTACTCCGGTCTCTGAATAAGATGATTCTTGCGGCATTGTAAAGAATTCTTGAATCCCTAACCATTTTATTCACATCAAAAGTCATTAAAAATCCTCTAGCATGGGCTCTATTGTAACGCAAGTTTGGTGTAATAAGTAGTCCACCTTTAAAATGAAATAGTATATCGGACATAACTTTTTCTCCCGAACTCGGATTGAGCTAACTCTTGCGGCATTGAAATGAGAACTTGAAACCCTAACCAATATATTGAGATCAAAATTGGTGATTCAGCTTCTAACAAGTTCGAAATGGTGATGGAAGTTTGGTATAGTTGGCCATCCCCTCCACTAGGAAAAAAAAGTAATTTCTCATTCTTTAGTATTTCTGACATAACTTTTTACTCCGGTCTCTGAATAAGATGATTCTTGCGGCATTGTAAAGAATTCTTGAATCCCTAACCATTTTATTCACATCAAAAGTCATGAAAAATCCTCTAGCATGGGCTCTATTGTAACGCAAGTTTGGTGTAATAAGTAGTCCACCTTTAAAATGAAATAGTATATCGGACATAACTTTTTCTCCCGAACTCGGATTGAGCTAACTCTTGCGGCATTGAAATGAGAACTTGAAACCCTAACCAATATATTGAGATCAAAATTGGTGATTCATCTTCTAACAAGTTCGAAATGGTGATGGAAGTTTGGTATAGTTGGCCATCCCCTCCACTAGGAAACAAAAGTAATTTCTCATTCTTTAGTATTTCTGACATAACTTTTTACTCCGGTCTCTGAATAAGATGATTCTTGCGGCATTGTAAAGAATTCTTGAATCCCTAACCATTTTATTCACATCAAAAGTCATGAAAAATCCTCTAGCATGGGCTCTATTGTAACGTAAGTTTGGTGTAATAAGTAGTCCACCTTTAAAATGAAATAGTATATCGGACATAACTTTTTCTCCCGAACTCGGATTGAGCTAACTCTTGCGGCATTGAAATGAGAACTTGAAACCCTAACCAATATATTCAGATCAAAATTGGTAATTCATCTTCTAACAAGTTCGAAATGGTGATGGAAGTTTGGTATAGTTGGTCATTCCCCTCCACTAGGAAAAAAAAGTAATTTCCCATTCTTTAGTATTTCAGACATAACTTTTTACTCCGGTCTCTGAATAAGATGATTGTTGCGGCATTGTAAAGAATTCTTGAATCCCTAACCATTTTATTCACATCAAAAGTCATGAAAAATCCTCTAGCATGGGCTCTATTGTAACGCAAGTTTGGTGTCATAAGTAGTCCACCTTTAAAATGAAATAGTATATCGGACATAACTTTTTCTCCCGAACTCGGATTGAGCTAACTCTTGCGGCATTGAAATGAGAACTTGAAACCCTAACCAATATATTGAGATCAAAATTGGTGATTCATCTTCTAACAAGTTCGAAATGGTGATGGAAGTTTGGTATAGTTGGTCATTCCCCTCCACTAGGAAAAAAAAGTAATTTCCCATTCTTTAGTATTTCTGACATAACTTTTTACTCCGGTCTCTGATTAAGATGATTCTTGCGGTATTGTAAAGAATTCTTGAATCCCTAACCATTTTATTCACATCAAAAGTCATGAAAAATTCTCTAGCATGGGCTCTATTGTAACGCAAGTTTGGTGTAATAAGTAGTCCACCTTTAAAATGAAATAGTATATGGGACATAACTTTTTCTCCCGAACTCGGATTGAGCTAACTCTTGCGGCATTGAAATGAGAACTTGAAACCCTAACCAATATATTGAGATCAAAATTGGTGATTCATCTTCTAACAAGTTCGAAATGGTGATGGAAGTTTGGTATAGTTGGCCATCCCCTCCACTAGGAAAAAAAAGTAATTTCCCATTCTTTAGTATTTCTGACATAACTTTTTACTCCGGTCTCTAAATAAGATGATTCTTGCGGCATTGTAAAGAATTCTTGAATCCCTAACCATTTTATTCATATCAAAAGTCATGAAAAATCCTCTAGCATGGGCTCTATTGTAACGCAAGTTTGGTGTAATAAGTAGTCCTCCTTTAAAATGAAATAGTATATCGGACATAACTTTTTCTCCCGAACTCGGATTGAGCTAACTCTTGCGGCATTGTAATGAGAACTTGAAACCCTAACCAATATATTGAGATCAAAATTGGTGATTCACCTTCTAACAAGTTCGAAATGGTGATGGAAGTTGTGTATAGTTGGCCATTCCCCTCCACTAGGAAAAAAAAGTAATTTCCCATTCTTTAGTATTTCTGACATAACTTTTTACTCCGGTCTATGATTAAGATGATTCTTCCTGCATTGTAAAGAATTCTTGAATCCCTAACCATTTTATTCACATCAAAAGTCATGAAAAATCTTCTAGCATGGGCTCTATTGTAACGCAAGTTTGGTGTAATAAGTAGTCCACCTTTAAAATGAAATAGTATATCGGACATAACTTTTTCTCCCGAACTCGGATTGAGCTAACTCTTGCGGCATTGAAACGAGAACTTGAAACCCTAACCAATATATTGAGATCAAAATTGGTGATTCATCTTCTAACAAGTTCGAAATGGTGATGGAAGTTTGGTATAGTTGGCCATCCCCTCCACTAGGAAAAAAAAGTAATTTCTCATTCTTTAGTATTTCTGACATAACTTTTAACTCCGGTCTCTGAATAAGATGATTCTTGCGGCATTGTAAAGAATTCTTGAATCCCTACCCATTTTATTCACATCAAAAGTCATGAAAAATCCTCTAGCATGGGCTCTATTGTAACGGAAGTTTGGTGTAATAAGTAGTCCACCTTTAAAATGAAATAGTATATCGGACATAACTTTTTCTCCCGAACTCGGATTGAGCTAACTCTTGCGGCATTGAAATGAGAACTTGAAACCCTAACCAATATATTGAGATCAAAATTGGTAATTCATCTTCTAACAAGTTCGAAATGGTGATGGAAGTTTGGTATAGTTGGCCATTCCCCTCCACTAGGAAAAAAAAGTAATTTCCCATTCTTTAGTATTTCGGACATAACATTTTACTCCGGTCTCTGAATAAGATGATTCTTGCGGCATTGTAAAGAATTCTTGAATCCCTAACAATTTTATTCACATCAAAAGTCATGAAAAATCCTCTAGCATGGGCTCTATTGTAACGCAAGTTTGGTGTAATAAGTAGTCCACCTTTAAAATGAAATAGTATATCGGACATAACTTTTTCTCCCGAACTCGGATTGAGCTAACTCTTGCGGCATTGAAATGAGAACTTGAAACCCTAACCAATATATTGAGATCAAAATTGGTGATTCAGCTTCTAACAAGTTCGAAATGGTGATGGAAGTTTGGTATAGTTGGCCATCCCCTCCACTAGGAAACAAAAGTAATTTCTCATTCTTCAGTATTTCTGACATAACTTTTTACTCCGGTCTCTGAATAAGATGATTCTTGCGGCATTGTAAAGAATTCTTGAATCCCTAACCATTTTATTCACATCAAAAGTCATGAAAAATCCTCTAGCATGGGCTCTATTGTAACGTAAGTTTGGTGTAATAAGTAGTCCACCTTTAAAATGAAATAGTATATCGGACATAACTTTTTCTCCCGAACTCGGATTGAGCTAACTCTTGCGGCATTGAAATGAGAACTTGAAACCCTAACCAATATATTGAGAACAAAATTGGTAATTCATCTTCTAACAAGTTCGAAATGGTGATGGAAGTTTGGTATAGTTGGCCATTCCCCTCCACTAGGAAAAAAAAGTAATTTCCCATTCTTTAGTATTTCTGACATAACTTTTTACTCCGGTCTATGATTAAGATGATTCTTCCTGCATTGTAAAGAATTCTTGAATCCCTAACCATTTTATTCACATCAAAAGTCATGAAAAATCTTCTAGCATGGGCTCTATTGTAACGCAAGTTTGGTGTAATAAGTAGTCCACCTTTAAAATGAAATAGTATATCGGACATAACTTTTTCTCCCGAACTCGGATTGAGCTAACTCTTGCGGCATTGAAATGAGAACTTGAAACCTTAACCAATATATTGAGATCAAAATTGGTGATTCATCTTCTAACAAGTTCGAAATGGTGATGGAAGTTTGGTATAGTTGGTCATTCCCCTCCACTAGGAAAAAAAAGTAATTTCCCATTCTTTAGTATTTCTGACATAACTTTTTACTCCGGTCTCTGATTAAGATGATTCTTGCGGTATTGTAAAGAATTCTTGAATCCCTAACCATTTTATTCACATCAAAAGTCATGAAAAATTCTCTAGCATGGGCTCTATTGTAACGCAAGTTTGGTGTAATAAGTAGTCCACCTTTAAAATGAAATAGTATATGGGACATAACTTTTTCTCCCGAACTCGGATTGAGCTAACTCTTGCGGCATTGAAATGAGAACTTGAAACCCTAACCAATATATTGAGATCAAAATTGGTGATTCATCTTCTAACAAGTTCGAAATGGTGATGGAAGTTTGGTATAGTTGGCCATCCCCTCCACTAGGAAAAAAAAGTAATTTCCCATTCTTTAGTATTTCTGACATAACTTTTTACTCCGGTCTCTAAATAAGATGATTCTTGCGGCATTGTAAAGAATTCTTGAATCCCTAACCATTTTATTCATATCAAAAGTCATGAAAAATCCTCTAGCATGGGCTCTATTGTAACGCAAGTTTGGTGTAATAAGTAGTCCTCCTTTAAAATGAAATAGTATATCGGACATAACTTTTTCTCCCGAACTCGGATTGAGCTAACTCTTGCGGCATTGTAATGAGAACTTGAAACCCTAACCAATATATTGAGATCAAAATTGGTGATTCACCTTCTAACAAGTTCGAAATGGTGATGGAAGTTGTGTATAGTTGGCCATTCCCCTCCACTAGGAAAAAAAAGTAATTTCCCATTCTTTAGTATTTCTGACATAACTTTTTACTCCGGTCTATGATTAAGATGATTCTTCCTGCATTGTAAAGAATTCTTGAATCCCTAACCATTTTATTCACATCAAAAGTCATGAAAAATCTTCTAGCATGGGCTCTATTGTAACGCAAGTTTGGTGTAATAAGTAGTCCACCTTTAAAATGAAATAGTATATCGGACATAACTTTTTCTCCCGAACTCGGATTGAGCTAACTCTTGCGGCATTGAAACGAGAACTTGAAACCCTAACCAATATATTGAGATCAAAATTGGTGATTCATCTTCTAACAAGTTCGAAATGGTGATGGAAGTTTGGTATAGTTGGCCATCCCCTCCACTAGGAAAAAAAAGTAATTTCTCATTCTTTAGTATTTCTGACATAACTTTTAACTCCGGTCTCTGAATAAGATGATTCTTGCGGCATTGTAAAGAATTCTTGAATCCCTACCCATTTTATTCACATCAAAAGTCATGAAAAATCCTCTAGCATGGGCTCTATTGTAACGGAAGTTTGGTGTAATAAGTAGTCCACCTTTAAAATGAAATAGTATATCGGACATAACTTTTTCTCCCGAACTCGGATTGAGCTAACTCTTGCGGCATTGAAATGAGAACTTGAAACCCTAACCAATATATTGAGATCAAAATTGGTAATTCATCTTCTAACAAGTTCGAAATGGTGATGGAAGTTTGGTATAGTTGGCCATTCCCCTCCACTAGGAAAAAAAAGTAATTTCCCATTCTTTAGTATTTCGGACATAACATTTTACTCCGGTCTCTGAATAAGATGATTCTTGCGGCATTGTAAAGAATTCTTGAATCCCTAACAATTTTATTCACATCAAAAGTCATGAAAAATCCTCTAGCATGGGCTCTATTGTAACGCAAGTTTGGTGTAATAAGTAGTCCACCTTTAAAATGAAATAGTATATCGGACATAACTTTTTCTCCCGAACTCGGATTGAGCTAACTCTTGCGGCATTGAAATGAGAACTTGAAACCCTAACCAATATATTGAGATCAAAATTGGTGATTCAGCTTCTAACAAGTTCGAAATGGTGATGGAAGTTTGGTATAGTTGGCCATCCCCTCCACTAGGAAACAAAAGTAATTTCTCATTCTTCAGTATTTCTGACATAACTTTTTACTCCGGTCTCTGAATAAGATGATTCTTGCGGCATTGTAAAGAATTCTTGAATCCCTAACCATTTTATTCACATCAAAAGTCATGAAAAATCCTCTAGCATGGGCTCTATTGTAACGTAAGTTTGGTGTAATAAGTAGTCCACCTTTAAAATGAAATAGTATATCGGACATAACTTTTTCTCCCGAACTCGGATTGAGCTAACTCTTGCGGCATTGAAATGAGAACTTGAAACCCTAACCAATATATTGAGAACAAAATTGGTAATTCATCTTCTAACAAGTTCGAAATGGTGATGGAAGTTTGGTATAGTTGGTCATTCCCCTCCACTAGGAAAAAAAAGTAATTTCCCATTCTTTAGTATTTCGGACATAACTTTTTACTCCGGTCTCTGAATAAGATGATTCTTGCGGCATTGTAAAGAATTCTTGAATCCCTAACCATTTTATTCACATCAAAAGTCATGAAAAATCCTCTAGCATGGGCTCTATTGTAACGCAAGTTTGGTGTAATAAGTAGTCCACCTTTAAAATGAAATAGTATATCGGACATAACTTTTTCTCCCGAACTCGGATTGAGCTAACTCTTGCGGCATTGAAATGAGAACTTGAAACCCTAACCAATATATTGAGATCAAAATTGGTGATTCATCTTCTAACAAGTTCGAAATGGTGATGGAAGTTTGGTATAGTTGGCCATCCCCTCCACTAGGAAAAAAAAGTAATTTCCCATTCTTTAGTATTTCTGACATAACTTTTTACTCCGGTCTCTAAATAAGATGATTCTTGCGGCATTGTAAAGAATTCTTGAATCCCTAACCATTTTATTCATATCAAAAGTCATGAAAAATCCTTTAGCATGGGCTCTATTGTAACGCAAGTTTGGTGTAATAAGTAGTCCTCCTTTAAAATGAAATAGTATATCGGACATAACTTTTTCTCCCGAACTCGGATTGACCTAACTCTTGCGGCATTGAAATGAGAACTTGAAACCCTAACCAATATATTGAGATCAAAATTGGTAATTCATCTTCTAACAAGTTAGAAATGGTGATGGAAGTTTGGTATAGTTGGTCATTCCCCTCCACTAGGAAAAAAAATAATTTCCCATTCTTTAGTATTTCGGACATAACATTTTACTCCGGTCTCTGACTAAGATGATTCTTGCGGCATTGTAAAGAATTCTTGAATCCCTAACCATTTTATTCACATCAAAAGTCATGAAAAATCCTCTAGCATGGGCTCTATTGTAACGCAAGTTTGGTGTAATAAGTAGTCCACCTTTAAAATGAAATAGTATATCGGACATAACTTTTTCTCCCGAACTCGGATTGAGCTAACTCTTGCGGCATTGAAATGAGAACTTGAAACCCTAACCAATATATTGAGATCAAAATTGGTGATTCAGCTTCTAACAAGTTCGAAATGGTGATGGAAGTTTGGTATAGTTGGCCATCCCCTCCACTAGGAAAAAAAAGTAATTTCCCATTCTTTAGTATTTCTGACATAACTTTTTACTCCGGTCTCTAAATAAGATGATTCTTGCGGCATTGTAAAGAATTCTTGAATCCCTAACCATTTTATTCACATCAAAAGTCATGAAAAATCCTCTAGCATGGGCTCTATTGTAACGGAAGTTTGGTGTAATAAGTAGTCCACCTTTAAAATGAAATAGTATATCGGACATAACTTTTTCTCCTGAACTCGGATTGAGCTAACTCTTGCGGCATTGAAATGAGAACTTGAAACCCTAACCAATATATTGAGATCAAAATTGGTAATTCATCTTCTAACAAGTTCGAAATGGTGATGGAAGTTTGGTATAGTTGGTCATTCCCCTCCACTAGGAAAAAAAAGTAATTTCCCATTCTTTAGTATTTCGGACATAACATTTTACTCCGGTCTCTGAATAAGATGATTCTTGCGGCATTGTAAAGAATTCTTGAATCCCTAACCATTTTATTCACATCAAAAGTCATGAAAAATCCTCTAGCATGGGCTCTATTGTAACGCAAGTTTGGTGTAATAAGTAGTCCACCTTTAAAATGAAATAGTATATCGGACATAACTTTTTCTCCCGAACTCGGATTGAGCTAACTCTTGCGGCATTGTAATGAGAACTTGAAACCCTAACCAATATATTGAGATCAAAATTGGTGATTCACCTTCTAACAAGTTCGAAATGGTGATGGAAGTTGTGTATAGTTGGCCATTCCCCTCCACTAGGAAAAAAAAGTAATTTCCCATTCTTTAGTATTTCTGACATAACTTTTTACTCCGGTCTATGATTAAGATGATTCTTCCTGCATTGTAAAGAATTCTTGAATCCCTAACCATTTTATTCACATCAAAAGTCATGAAAAATCTTCTAGCATGGGCTCTATTGTAACGCAAGTTTGGTGTAATAAGTAGTCCACCTTTAAAATGAAATAGTATATCGGACATAACTTTTTCTCCCGAACTCGGATTGAGCTAACTCTTGCGGCATTGAAACGAGAACTTGAAACCCTAACCAATATATTGAGATCAAAATTGGTGATTCATCTTCTAACAAGTTCGAAATGGTGATGGAAGTTTGGTATAGTTGGCCATCCCCTCCACTAGGAAAAAAAAGTAATTTCTCATTCTTTAGTATTTCTGACATAACTTTTAACTCCGGTCTCTGAATAAGATGATTCTTGCGGCATTGTAAAGAATTCTTGAATCCCTACCCATTTTATTCACATCAAAAGTCATGAAAAATCCTCTAGCATGGGCTCTATTGTAACGGAAGTTTGGTGTAATAAGTAGTCCACCTTTAAAATGAAATAGTATATCGGACATAACTTTTTCTCCCGAACTCGGATTGAGCTAACTCTTGCGGCATTGAAATGAGAACTTGAAACCCTAACCAATATATTGAGATCAAAATTGGTAATTCATCTTCTAACAAGTTCGAAATGGTGATGGAAGTTTGGTATAGTTGGCCATTCCCCTCCACTAGGAAAAAAAAGTAATTTCCCATTCTTTAGTATTTCGGACATAACATTTTACTCCGGTCTCTGAATAAGATGATTCTTGCGGCATTGTAAAGAATTCTTGAATCCCTAACAATTTTATTCACATCAAAAGTCATGAAAAATCCTCTAGCATGGGCTCTATTGTAACGCAAGTTTGGTGTAATAAGTAGTCCACCTTTAAAATGAAATAGTATATCGGACATAACTTTTTCTCCCGAACTCGGATTGAGCTAACTCTTGCGGCATTGAAATGAGAACTTGAAACCCTAACCAATATATTGAGATCAAAATTGGTGATTCAGCTTCTAACAAGTTCGAAATGGTGATGGAAGTTTGGTATAGTTGGCCATCCCCTCCACTAGGAAACAAAAGTAATTTCTCATTCTTCAGTATTTCTGACATAACTTTTTACTCCGGTCTCTGAATAAGATGATTCTTGCGGCATTGTAAAGAATTCTTGAATCCCTAACCATTTTATTCACATCAAAAGTCATGAAAAATCCTCTAGCATGGGCTCTATTGTAACGTAAGTTTGGTGTAATAAGTAGTCCACCTTTAAAATGAAATAGTATATCGGACATAACTTTTTCTCCCGAACTCGGATTGAGCTAACTCTTGCGGCATTGAAATGAGAACTTGAAACCCTAACCAATATATTGAGAACAAAATTGGTAATTCATCTTCTAACAAGTTCGAAATGGTGATGGAAGTTTGGTATAGTTGGTCATTCCCCTCCACTAGGAAAAAAAAGTAATTTCCCATTCTTTAGTATTTCGGACATAACTTTTTACTCCGGTCTCTGAATAAGATGATTCTTGCGGCATTGTAAAGAATTCTTGAATCCCTAACCATTTTATTCACATCAAAAGTCATGAAAAATCCTCTAGCATGGGCTCTATTGTAACGCAAGTTTGGTGTAATAAGTAGTCCACCTTTAAAATGAAATAGTATATCGGACATAACTTTTTCTCCCGAACTCGGATTGAGCTAACTCTTGCGGCATTGAAATGAGAACTTGAAACCCTAACCAATATATTGAGATCAAAATTGGTGATTCATCTTCTAACAAGTTCGAAATGGTGATGGAAGTTTGGTATAGTTGGCCATCCCCTCCACTAGGAAAAAAAAGTAATTTCCCATTCTTTAGTATTTCTGACATAACTTTTTACTCCGGTCTCTAAATAAGATGATTCTTGCGGCATTGTAAAGAATTCTTGAATCCCTAACCATTTTATTCATATCAAAAGTCATGAAAAATCCTTTAGCATGGGCTCTATTGTAACGCAAGTTTGGTGTAATAAGTAGTCCTCCTTTAAAATGAAATAGTATATCGGACATAACTTTTTCTCCCGAACTCGGATTGACCTAACTCTTGCGGCATTGAAATGAGAACTTGAAACCCTAACCAATATATTGAGATCAAAATTGGTAATTCATCTTCTAACAAGTTAGAAATGGTGATGGAAGTTTGGTATAGTTGGTCATTCCCCTCCACTAGGAAAAAAAATAATTTCCCATTCTTTAGTATTTCGGACATAACATTTTACTCCGGTCTCTGACTAAGATGATTCTTGCGGCATTGTAAAGAATTCTTGAATCCCTAACCATTTTATTCACATCAAAAGTCATGAAAAATCCTCTAGCATGGGCTCTATTGTAACGCAAGTTTGGTGTAATAAGTAGTCCACCTTTAAAATGAAATAGTATATCGGACATAACTTTTTCTCCCGAACTCGGATTGAGCTAACTCTTGCGGCATTGAAATGAGAACTTGAAACCCTAACCAATATATTGAGATCAAAATTGGTGATTCAGCTTCTAACAAGTTCGAAATGGTGATGGAAGTTTGGTATAGTTGGCCATCCCCTCCACTAGGAAAAAAAAGTAATTTCCCATTCTTTAGTATTTCTGACATAACTTTTTACTCCGGTCTCTAAATAAGATGATTCTTGCGGCATTGTAAAGAATTCTTGAATCCCTAACCATTTTATTCACATCAAAAGTCATGAAAAATCCTCTAGCATGGGCTCTATTGTAACGGAAGTTTGGTGTAATAAGTAGTCCACCTTTAAAATGAAATAGTATATCGGACATAACTTTTTCTCCTGAACTCGGATTGAGCTAACTCTTGCGGCATTGAAATGCGAACTTGAAACCCTAACCAATATATTGAGATCAAAATTGGTAATTCATCTTCTAACAAGTTCGAAATGGTGATGGAAGTTTGGTATAGTTGGTCATTCCCCTCCACTAGGAAAAAAAAGTAATTTCCCATTCTTTAGTATTTCGGACATAACATTTTACTCCGGTCTCTGAATAAGATGATTCTTGCGGCATTGTAAAGAATTCTTGAATCCCTAACCATTTTATTCACATCAAAAGTCATGAAAAATCCTCTAGCATGGGCTCTATTGTAACGCAAGTTTGGTGTAATAAGTAGTCCACCTTTAAAATGAAATAGTATATCGGACATAACTTTTTCTCCCGAACTCGGATTGAGCTAACTCTTGCGGCATTGAAATGAGAACTTGAAACCCTAACCAATATATTGAGATCAAAATTGGTGATTCAGCTTCTAACAAGTTCGAAATGGTGATGGAAGTTTGGTATAGTTGGCCATCCCCTCCACTAGGAAACAAAAGTAATTTCTCATTCTTTAGTATTTCTGACATAACTTTTTACTCCGGTCTCTGAATAAGATGATTCTTGCGGCATTGTAAAGAATTCTTGAATCCCTAACCATTTTATTCACATCAAAAGTCATGAAAAATCCTCTAGCATGGGCTCTATTGTAACGTAAGTTTGGTGTAATAAGTAGTCCACCTTTAAAATGAAATAGTATATCGGACATAACTTTTTCTCCCGAACTCGGATTGAGCTAACTCTTGCGGCATTGAAATGAGAACTTGAAACCCTAACCAATATATTGAGAACAAAATTGGTAATTCATCTTCTAACAAGTTCGAAATGGTGATGGAAGTTTGGTATAGTTGGTCATTCCCCTCCACTAGGAAAAAAAAGTAATTTCCCATTCTTTAGTATTTCGGACATAACATTTTACTCCGGTCTCTGAATAAGATGATTCTTGCGGCATTGTAAAGAATTCTTGAATCCCTAACCATTTTATTCACATCAAAAGTCATGAAAAATCCTCTAGCATGGGCTCTATTGTAACGCAAGTTTGGTGTAATAAGTAGTCCACCTTTAAAATGAAATAGTATATCGGACATAACTTTTTCTCCCGAACTCGGATTGAGCTAACTCTTGCGGCATTGAAATGAGAACTTGAAACCCTAACCAATATATTGAGATCAAAATTGGTGATTCATCTTCTAACAAGTTCGAAATGGTGATGGAAGTTTGGTATAGTTGGCCATCCCCTCCACTAGGAAAAAAAAGTAATTTCCCATTCTTTAGTATTTCTGACATAACTTTTTACTCCGGTCTCTAAATAAGATGATTCTTGCGGCATTGTAAAGAATTCTTGAATCCCTAACCATTTTATTCATATCAAAAGTCATGAAAAATCCTTTAGCATGGGCTCTATTGTAACGCAAGTTTGGTGTAATAAGTAGTCCTCCTTTAAAATGAAATAGTATATCGGACATAACTTTTTCTCCCGAACTCGGATTGAGCTAACTCTTGCGGCATTGTAATGAGAACTTGAAACCCTACCCAATATATTGAGATCAAAATTGGTGATTCATCTTCTAACAAGTTCGAAATGGTGATGGAAGTTTGCTATAGTTGGCCATCCCCTCCACTAGGAAAAAAAAGTAATTTCCCATTCTTTAGTATTTCAGACATAACTTTTTACTCCGGTCTCTGAATAAGATGATTGTTGCGGCATTGTAAAGAATTCTTGAATCCCTAACCATTTTATTCACATCAAAAGTCATGAAAAATCCTCTAGCATGGGCTCTATTGTAACGCAAGTTTGGTGTAATAAGTAGTCCACCTTTAAAATGAAATAGTATATCGGACATAACTTTTTCTCCCGAACTCGGATTGAGCTAACTCTTGCGGCATTGAAATGAGAACTTGAAACCCTAACCAATATATTGAGATCAAAATTGGTGATTCATCTTCTAACAAGTTCGAAATGGTGAAGGAAGTTTGGTATAGTTGGTCATTCCCCTCCACTAGGAAAAAAAAGTAATTTCCCATTCTTTAGTATTTCTGACATAACTTTTTACTCCGGTCTCTGATTAAGATGATTCTTGCGGCATTGTAAAGAATTCTTGAATCCCTAACCATTTTATTCACATCAAAAGTCATGAAAAATCCTCTAGCATGGGCTCTATTGTAACGTAAGTTTGGTGTAATAAGTAGTCCACCTTTAAAATGAAATAGTATATCGGACATAACTTTTTCTCCCGAACTCGGATTGAGCTAACTCTTGCGGCATTGAAATGAGAACTTGAAACCCTAACCAATATATTCAGATCAAAATTGGTAATTCATCTTCTAACAAGTTCGAAATGGTGATGGAAGTTTGGTATAGTTGGTCATTCCCCTCCACTAGGAAAAAAAAGTAATTTCCCATTCTTTAGTATTTCGGACATAACATTTTACTCCGGTCTCTGAATAAGATGATTCTTGCGGCATTGTAAAGAATTCTTGAATCCCTAACCATTTTATTCACATCAAAAGTCATGAAAAATCCTCTAGCATGGGCTCTATTGTAACGCAAGTTTGGTGTAATAAGTAGTCCACCTTTAAAATGAAATAGTATATCTGACATAACTTTTTCTCCCGAACTCGGATTGAGCTAACTCTTGCGGCATTGAAATGAGAACTTGAAACCCTAACCAATATATTGAGATCAAAATTGGTGATTCAGCTTCTAACAAGTTCGAAATGGTGATGGAAGTTTGGTATAGTTGGCCATCCCCTCCACTAGGAAACAAAAGTAATTTCTCATTCTTTAGTATTTCTGACATAACTTTTTACTCCGGTCTCTGAATAAGATGATTCTTGCGGCATTGTAAAGAATTCTTGAATCCCTAACCATTTTATTCACATCAAAAGTCATGAAAAATCCTCTAGCATGGGCTCTATTGTAACGTAAGTTTGGTGTAATAAGTAGTCCACCTTTAAAATGAAATAGTATATCGGACATAACTTTTTCTCCCGAACTCGGATTGAGCTAACTCTTGCGGCATTGAAATGAGAACTTGAAACCCTAACCAATATATTGAGAACAAAATTGGTAATTCATCTTCTAAAAAGTTCGAAATGGTGATGGAAGTTTGGTATAGTTGGTCATTCTCCTCCACTAGGAAAAAAAAGTAATTTCCCATTCTTTAGTATTTCGGACATAACTTTTTACTCCGGTCTCTGAATAAGATGATTCTTGCGGCATTGTAAAGAATTCTTGAATCCCTAACCATTTTATTCACATCAAAAGTCATGAAAAATCCTCTAGCATGGGCTCTATTGTAACGCAAGTTTGGTGTAATAAGTAGTCCACCTTTAAAATGAAATAGTATATCGGACATAACTTTTTCTCCCGAACTCGGATTGAGCTAACTCTTGCGGCATTGAAATGAGAACTTGAAACCCTAACCAATATATTGAGATCAAAATTGGTGATTCATCTTCTAACAAGTTCGAAATGGTGATGGAAGTTTGGTATAGTTGGCCATCCCCTCCACTAGGAAAAAAAAGTAATTTCCCATTCTTTAGTATTTCTGACATAACTTTTTACTCCGGTCTCTAAATAAGATGATTCTTGCGGCATTGTAAAGAATTCTTGAATCCCTAACCATTTTATTCATATCAAAAGTCATGAAAAATCCTTTAGCATGGGCTCTATTGTAACGCAAGTTTGGTGTAATAAGTAGTCCTCCTTTAAAATGAAATAGTATATCGGACATAACTTTTTCTCCCGAACTCGGATTGAGCTAACTCTTGCGGCATTGTAATGAGAACTTGAAACCCTACCCAATATATTGAGATCAAAATTGGTGATTCATCTTCTAACAAGTTCGAAATGGTGATGGAAGTTTGCTATAGTTGGCCATCCCCTGCACTAGGAAAAAAAAGTAATTTCCCATTCTTTAGTATTTCAGACATAACTTTTTACTCCGGTCTCTGAATAAGATGATTGTTGCGGCATTGTAAAGAATTCTTGAATCCCTAACCATTTTATTCACATCAAAAGTCATGAAAAATCCTCTAGCATGGGCTCTATTGTAACGCAAGTTTGGTGTAATAAGTAGTCCACCTTTAAAATGAAATAGTATATCGGACATAACTTTTTCTCCCGAACTCGGATTGAGCTAACTCTTGCGGCATTGAAATGAGAACTTGAAACCCTAACCAATATATTGAGATCAAAATTGGTGATTCATCTTCTAACAAGTTCGAAATGGTGATGGAAGTTTGGTATAGTTGGTCATTCCCCTCCACTAGGAAAAAAAAGTAATTTCCCATTCTTTAGTATTTCTGACATAACTTTTTACTCCGGTCTCTGATTAAGATGATTCTTGCGGCATTGTAAAGAATTCTTGAATCCCTAACCATTTTATTCACATCAAAAGTCATGAAAAATTCTCTAGCATGGGCTCTATTGTAACGCAAGTTTGGTGTAATAAGTAGTCCACCTTTAAAATGAAATAGTATATGGGACATAACTTTTTCTCCCGAACTCGGATTGAGCTAACTCTTGCGGCATTGAAATGAGAACTTGAAACCCTAACCAATATATTGAGATCAAAATTGGTGATTCATCTTCTAACAAGTTCGAAATGGTGATGGAAGTTTGGTATAGTTGGCCATCCCCTCCACTAGGAAAAAAAAGTAATTTCCCATTCTTTAGTATTTCTGACATAACTTTTTACTCCGGTCTCTAAATAAGATGATTCTTGCGGCATTGTAAAGAATTCTTGAATCCCTAACCATTTTATTCATATCAAAAGTCATGAAAAATCCTCTAGCATGGGCTCTATTGTAACGCAAGTTTGGTGTAATAAGTAGTCCTCCTTTAAAATGAAATAGTATATCGGACATAACTTTTTCTCCCGAACTCGGATTGAGCTAACTCTTGCGGCATTGTAATAAGAACTTGAAACCCTAACCAATATATTCAGATCAAAATTGGTGATTCACCTTCTAACAAGTTCGAAATGGTGATGGAAGTTTGGTATAGTTGGCCATTCCCCTCCACTAGGAAAAAAAAGTAATTTCTCATTCTTTAGTATTTCTGACATAACTTTTTACTCCGGTCTCTGATTAAGATGATTCTTACTGCATTGTAAAGAATTCTTGAATCCCTAATCATTTTATTCACATCAAAAGTCATGAAAAATCCTCTAGCATGGGCTCTATTGTAACGCAAGTTTGGTGTAATAAGTAGTCCACCTTTAAAATGAAATAGTATATCGGACATAACTTTTTCTCCCGAACTCGGATTGAGCTAACTCTTGCGGCATTGAAATGAGAACTTGAAACCCTAACCAATATATTGAGATCAAAATTGGTGATTCATCTTCTAACAAGTTCGAAATGGTGATGGAAGTTTGGTATAGTTGGTCATCCCCTCCACTAGGAAAAAAAAGTAATTTCTCATTCTTTAGTATTTCTGACATAACTTTTAACTCCGGTCTCTGAATAAGATGATTCTTGCGGCATTGTAAAGAATTCTTGAATCCCTAACCATTTTATTCACATCAAAAGTCATGAAAAATCCTCTAGCATGGGCTCTATTGTAACGGAAGTTTGGTGTAATAAGTAGTCCACCTTTAAAATGAAATAGTATATCGGACATAACTTTTTCTCCCGAACTCGGATTGAGCTAACTCTTGCGGCATTGAAATGAGAACTTGAAACCCTAACCAATATATTGAGATCAAAATTGGTAATTCATCTTCTAACAAGTTCGAAATGGTGATGGAAGTTTGGTATAGTTGGTCATTCCCCTCCACTAGGAAAAAAAAGTAATTTCCCATTCTTTAGTATTTCGGACATAACTTTTTACTCCGGTCTCTGAATAAGATGATTCTTGCGGCATTGTAAAGAATTCTTGAATCCCTAACCATTTTATTCACATGAAAAGTCATGAAAAATCCTCTAGCATGGGCTCTATTGTAACGCAAGTTTGGTGTAATAAGTAGTCCACCTTTAAAATGAAATAGTATATCGGACATAACTTTTTCTCCCGAACTCGGATTGAGCTAACTCTTGCGGCATTGAAATGAGAACTTGAAACCCTAACCAATATATTGAGATCAAAATTGGTGAATCAGCTTCTAACAAGTTCGAAATGGTGATGGAAGTTTGGTATAGTTGGCCATCCCCTCCACTAGGAAACAAAAGTAATTTCTCATTCTTTAGTATTTCTGACATAACTTTTTACTCCGGTCTCTGAATAAGATGATTCTTGCGGCATTGTAAAGAATTCTTGAATCCCTAACCATTTTATTCACATCAAAAGTCATGAAAAATCCTCTACCATGGGCTCTATTGTAACGTAAGTTTGGTGTAATAAGTAGTCCACCTTTAAAATGAAATAGTATATCGGACATAACTTTTTCTCCCGAACTTGGATTGAGCTAACTCTTGCGGCATTGAAATGAGAACTTGAAACCCTAACCAATATATTGAGATCAAAATTGGTAATTCATCTTCTAACAAGTTCGAAATGGTGATGGAAGTTTGGTATAGTTGGTCATTCCCCTCCACTAGGAAAAAAAAGTAATTTCCCATTCTTTAGTATTTCGGACATAACTTTTTACTCCGGTCTCTGAATAAGATGATTCTTGCGGCATTGTAAAGAATTCTTGAATCCCTAACCATTTTATTCACATCAAAAGTCATGAAAAATCCTCTAGCATGGGCTCTATTGTAACGCAAGTTTGGTGTAATAAGTAGTCCACCTTTAAAATGAAATAGTATATCGGACATAACTTTTTCTCCCGAACTCGGATTGAGCTAACTCTTGCGGCATTGAAATGAGAACTTGAAACCCTAACCAATATATTGAGATCAAAATTGGTGATTCATCTTCTAACAAGTTCGAAATGGTGATGGAAGTTTGGTATAGTTGGTCATTCCCCTCCACTAGGAAAAAAAAGTAATTTCCCATTCTTTAGTATTTCTGACATAACTTTTTACTCCGGTCTCTGATTAAGATGATTCTTGCGGCATTGTAAAGAATTCTTGAATCCCTAACCATTTTATTCACATCAAAAGTCATGAAAAATTCTCTAGCATGGGCTCTATTGTAACGCAAGTTTGGTGTAATAAGTAGTCCACCTTTAAAATGAAATAGTATATGGGACATAACTTTTTCTCCCGAACTCGGATTGAGCTAACTCTTGCGGCATTGAAATGAGAACTTGAAACCCTAACCAATATATTGAGATCAAAATTGGTGATTCATCTTCTAACAAGTTCGAAATGGTGATGGAAGTTTGGTATAGTTGGCCATCCCCTCCACTAGGAAAAAAAAGTAATTTCCCATTCTTTAGTATTTCTGACATAACTTTTTACTCCGGTCTCTAAATAAGATGATTCTTGCGGCATTGTAAAGAATTCTTGAATCCCTAACCATTTTATTCATATCAAAAGTCATGAAAAATCCTCTAGCATGGGCTCTATTGTAACGCAAGTTTGGTGTAATAAGTAGTCCTCCTTTAAAATGAAATAGTATATCGGACATAACTTTTTCTCCCGAACTCGGATTGAGCTAACTCTTGCGGCATTGTAATAAGAACTTGAAACCCTAACCAATATATTCAGATCAAAATTGGTGATTCACCTTCTAACAAGTTCGAAATGGTGATGGAAGTTTGGTATAGTTGGCCATTCCCCTCCACTAGGAAAAAAAAGTAATTTCCCATTCTTTAGTATTTCTGACATAACTTTTTACTCCGGTCTCTGATTAAGATGATTCTTACTGCATTGTAAAGAATTCTTGAATCCCTAATCATTTTATTCACATCAAAAGTCATGAAAAATCCTCTAGCATGGGCTCTATTGTAACGCAAGTTTGGTGTAATAAGTAGTCCACCTTTAAAATGAAATAGTATATCGGACATAACTTTTTCTCCCGAACTCGGATTGAGCTAACTCTTGCGGCATTGAAATGAGAACTTGAAACCCTAACCAATATATTGAGATCAAAATTGGTGATTCATCTTCTAACAAGTTCGAAATGGTGATGGAAGTTTGGTATAGTTGGTCATCCCCTCCACTAGGAAAAAAAAGTAATTTCTCATTCTTTAGTATTTCTGACATAACTTTTAACTCCGGTCTCTGAATAAGATGATTCTTGCGGCATTGTAAAGAATTCTTGAATCCCTAACCATTTTATTCACATCAAAAGTCATGAAAAATCCTCTAGCATGGGCTCTATTGTAACGGAAGTTTGGTGTAATAAGTAGTCCACCTTTAAAATGAAATAGTATATCGGACATAACTTTTTCTCCCGAACTCGGATTGAGCTAACTCTTGCGGCATTGAAATGAGAACTTGAAACCCTAACCAATATATTGAGATCAAAATTGGTAATTCATCTTCTAACAAGTTCGAAATGGTGATGGAAGTTTGGTATAGTTGGTCATTCCCCTCCACTAGGAAAAAAAAGTAATTTCCCATTCTTTAGTATTTCGGACATAACTTTTTACTCCGGTCTCTGAATAAGATGATTCTTGCGGCATTGTAAAGAATTCTTGAATCCCTAACCATTTTATTCACATGAAAAGTCATGAAAAATCCTCTAGCATGGGCTCTATTGTAACGCAAGTTTGGTGTAATAAGTAGTCCACCTTTAAAATGAAATAGTATATCGGACATAACTTTTTCTCCCGAACTCGGATTGAGCTAACTCTTGCGGCATTGAAATGAGAACTTGAAACCCTAACCAATATATTGAGATCAAAATTGGTGAATCAGCTTCTAACAAGTTCGAAATGGTGATGGAAGTTTGGTATAGTTGGCCATCCCCTCCACTAGGAAACAAAAGTAATTTCTCATTCTTTAGTATTTCTGACATAACTTTTTACTCCGGTCTCTGAATAAGATGATTCTTGCGGCATTGTAAAGAATTCTTGAATCCCTAACCATTTTATTCACATCAAAAGTCATGAAAAATCCTCTACCATGGGCTCTATTGTAACGTAAGTTTGGTGTAATAAGTAGTCCACCTTTAAAATGAAATAGTATATCGGACATAACTTTTTCTCCCGAACTTGGATTGAGCTAACTCTTGCGGCATTGAAATGAGAACTTGAAACCCTAACCAATATATTGAGATCAAAATTGGTAATTCATCTTCTAACAAGTTCGAAATGGTGATGGAAGTTTGGTATAGTTGGTCATTCCCCTCCACTAGGAAAAAAAAGTAATTTCCCATTCTTTAGTATTTCGGACATAACTTTTTACTCCGGTCTCTGAATAAGATGATTCTTGCGGCATTGTAAAGAATTCTTGAATCCCTAACCATTTTATTCACATCAAAAGTCATGAAAAATCCTCTAGCATGGGCTCTATTGTAACGCAAGTTTGGTGTAATAAGTAGTCCACCTTTAAAATGAAATAGTATATCGGACATAACTTTTTCTCCCGAACTCGGATTGAGCTAACTCTTGCGGCATTGAAATGAGAACTTGAAACCCTAACCAATATATTGAGATCAAAATTGGTGATTCATCTTCTAACAAGTTCGAAATGGTGATGGAAGTTTGGTATAGTTGGTCATCCCCTCCACTAGGAAAAAAAAGTAATTTCCCATTCTTTAGTATTTCTGACATAACTTTTTACTCCGGTCTCTAAATAAGATGATTCTTGCGGCATTGTAAAGAATTCTTGAATCCCTAACCATTTTATTCATATCAAAAGTCATGAAAAATCCTCTAGCATGGGCTCTATTGTAACGCAAGTTTGGTGTAATAAGTAGTCCTCCTTTAAAATGAAATAGTATATCGGACATAACTTTTTCTCCCGAACTCGGATTGAGCTAACTCTTGCGGCATTGTAATGAGAACTTGAAACCCTAACCAATATATTGAGATCAAAATTGGTGATTCACCTTCTAACAAGTTCGAAATGGTGATGGAAGTTTGGTATAGTTGGCCATTCCCCTCCACTAGGAAAAAAAAGTAATTTCCCATTCTTTAGTATTTCTGACATAACTTTTTACGCCGGTCTCTGATTAAGATGATTCTTGCTGCATTGTAAAGAATTCTTGAATCCCTAACCATTTTATTCACATCAAAAGTCATGAAAAATCCTCTAGCATGGGCTCTATTGTAACGCAAGTTTGGTGTAATAAGTAGTCCACCTTTAAAATGAAATAGTATATCGGACATAACTTTTTCTCTCGAACTCGGATTGAGCTAACTCTTGCGGCATTGAAATGAGAACTTGAAACCCTAACCAATATATTGAGATCAAAATTGGTGATTCATCTTCTAACAAGTTCGAAATGGTGATGGAAGTTTGGTATAGTTGGCCATCCCCTCCACTAGGAAAAAAAAGTAATTTCTCATTCTTTAGTATTTCTGACATAACTTTTTACTCCGGTCTCTGAATAAGATGATTCTTGCGGCATTGTAAAGAATTCTTGAATCCCTAACCATTTTATTCACATCAAAAGTCATGAAAAATCCTCTAGCATGGGCTCTATTGTAACGTAAGTTTGGTGTAATAAGTAGTCCACCTTTAAAATGAAATAATATATCGGACATAACTTTTTCTCCCGAACTCGGATTGAGCTAACTCTTGCGGCATTGAAATGAGAACTTGAAACCCTAACCAATATATTGAGATCAAAATTGGTGAATCAGCTTCTAACAAGTTCGAAATGGTGATGGAAGTTTGGTATAGTTGGCCATCCCCTCCACTAGGAAACAAAAGTAATTTCTCATTCTTTAGTATTTCTGACATAACTTTTTACTCCGGTCTCTGAATAAGATGATTCTTGCGGCATTGTAAAGAATTCTTGAATCCCTAACCATTTTATTCACATCAAAAGTCATGAAAAATCCTCTACCATGGGCTCTATTGTAACGCAAGTTTGGTGTAATAAGTAGTCCACCTTTAAAATGAAATAGTATATCGGACATAACTTTTTCTCTCGAACTCGGATTGAGCTAACTCTTGCGGCATTGAAATGAGAACTTGAAACCCTAACCAATATATTGAGATCAAAATTGGTAATTCATCTTCTAACAAGTTCGAAATGGTGATGGAAGTTTGGTATAGTTGGTCATTCCCCTCCACTAGGAAAAAAAAGTAATTTCCCATTCTTTAGTATTTCGGACATAACTTTTTACTCCGGTCTCTGAATAAGATGATTCTTGCGGCATTGTAAAGAATTCTTGAATCCCTAACCATTTTATTCACATCAAAAGTCATGAAAAATCCTCTAGCATGGGCTCTATTGTAACGCAAGTTTGGTGTAATAAGTAGTCCACCTTTAAAATGAAATAGTATATCGGACATAACTTTTTCTCCCGAACTCGGATTGAGCTAACTCTTGCGGCATTGAAATGAGAACTTGAAACCCTAACCAATATATTGAGATCAAAATTGGTGATTCATCTTCTAACAAGTTCGAAATGGTGATGGAAGTTTGGTATAGTTGGTCATCCCCTCCACTAGGAAAAAAAAGTAATTTCCCATTCTTTAGTATTTCTGACATAACTTTTTACTCCGGTCTCTAAATAAGATGATTCTTGCGGCATTGTAAAGAATTCTTGAATCCCTAACCATTTTATTCATATCAAAAGTCATGAAAAATCCTCTAGCATGGGCTCTATTGTAACGCAAGTTTGGTGTAATAAGTAGTCCTCCTTTAAAATGAAATAGTATATCGGACATAACTTTTTCTCCCGAACTCGGATTGAGCTAACTCTTGCGGCATTGTAATGAGAACTTGAAACCCTAACCAATATATTGAGATCAAAATTGGTGATTCACCTTCTAACAAGTTCGAAATGGTGATGGAAGTTTGGTATAGTTGGCCATTCCCCTCCACTAGGAAAAAAAAGTAATTTCCCATTCTTTAGTATTTCTGACATAACTTTTTACGCCGGTCTCTGATTAAGATGATTCTTGCTGCATTGTAAAGAATTCTTGAATCCCTAACCATTTTATTCACATCAAAAGTCATGAAAAATCCTCTAGCATGGGCTCTATTGTAACGCAAGTTTGGTGTAATAAGTAGTCCACCTTTAAAATGAAATAGTATATCGGACATAACTTTTTCTCTCGAACTCGGATTGAGCTAACTCTTGCGGCATTGAAATGAGAACTTGAAACCCTAACCAATATATTGAGATCAAAATTGGTGATTCATCTTCTAACAAGTTCGAAATGGTGATGGAAGTTTGGTATAGTTGGTCATCCCCTCCACTAGGAAAAAAAAGTAATTTCTCATTCTTTAGTATTTCTGACATTACTTTTTACTCCGGTCTCTGAATAAGATGATTCTTGCGGCATTGTAAAGAATTCTTGAATCCCTAACCATTTTATTCACATCAAAAGTCATGAAAAATCCTCTAGCATGGGCTCTATTGTAACGTAAGTTTGGTGTAATAAGTAGTCCACCTTTAAAATGAAATAGTATATCGGACATAACTTTTTCTCCCGAACTCGGATTGAGCTAAATCTTGCGGCATTGAAATGAGAACTTGAAACCCTAACCAATATATTGAGATCAAAATTGGTAATTCATCTTCTAACAAGTTCGAAATGGTGATGGAAGTTTGGTATAGTTGGTCATTCCCCTCCACTAGGAAAAAAAAGTAATTTCCCATTCTTTAGTATTTCGGACATAACTTTTTACTCCGGTCTCTGAATAAGATGATTCTTGCGGCATTGTAAAGAATTCTTGAATCCCTAACCATTTTATTCACATCAAAAGTCATGAAAAATCCTCTAGCATGGGCTCTATTGTAACGCACGTTTGGTGTAATAAGTAGTCCACCTTTAAAATGAAATAGTATATCGGACATAACTTTTTCTCCCGAACTCGGATTGAGCTAACTCTTGCGACATTGAAATGAGAACTTGAAACCCTAACCAATATATTTAGATCAAAATTGGTGATTCAGCTTCTAACAAGTTCGAAATGGTGATGGAAGTTTGGTAAAGTTGGCCATCCCCTCCACTAGGAAACAAAAGTAATTTCTCATTCTTTAGTATTTCTGACATAACTTTTTACTCCGGTCTCTAAATAAGATGATTCTTGCGGCATTGTAAAGAATTCTTGAATCCCTAACCATTTAATTCACATCAAAAGTCATGAAAAATCCTCTAGCATGGGCTCTATTGTAACGTAAGTTTGGTGTAATAAGTAGTCCACCTTTAAAATGAAATAGTATATCGGACATAACTTTTTCTCCCGAACTCGGATTGAGCTAACTCTTGCGGCATTGAAATGAGAACTTGAAACCCTAACCAATATATTGAGATCAAAATTGGTAATTCATCTTCTAACAAGTTCGAAATGGTGATGGAAGTTTGGTATAGTTGGTCATTCCCCTCCACTAGGAAAAAAAAGTAATTTCCCATTCTTTAGTATTTCGGACATAACTTTTTACTCCGGTCTCTGAATAAGATGATTCTTGCGGCATTGTAAAGAATTCTTGAATCCCTAACCATTTTATTCACATCAAAAGTCATGAAAAATCCTCTAGCATGGGCTCTATTGTAACGCAAGTTTGGTGTAATAAGTAGTCCACCTTTAAAATGAAATAGTATATCGGACATAACTTTTTCTCCCGAACTCGGATTGAGCTAACTCTTGCGGCATTGAAATGAGAACTTGAAACCCTAACCAATATATTGAGATCAAAATTGGTAATTCATCTTCTAACAAGTTCGAAATGGTGATGGAAGTTTGGTATAGTTGGTCATTCCCCTCCACTAGGAAAAAAAAGTAATTTCCCATTCTTTAGTATTTCGGACATAACTTTTTACTCCGGTCTCTGAATAAGATGATTCTTGCGGCATTGTAAAGAATTCTTGAATCCCTAACCATTTTATTCACATCAAAAGTCATGAAAAATCCTCTAGCATGGGCTCTATTGTAACGCAAGTTTGGTGTAATAAGTAGTCCACCTTTAAAATGAAATAGTATATCGGACATAACTTTTTCTCCCGAACTCGGATTGAGCTAACTCTTGCGGCATTGAAATGAGAACTTGAAACCCTAACCAATATATTGAGATCAAAATTGGTGATTCAGCTTCTAACAAGTTCGAAATGGTGATGGAAGTTTGGTATAGTTGGCCATCCCCTCCACTAGGAAACAAAAGTAATTTCACATTCTTTAGTATTTCTGACATAACTTTTTACTCCGGTCTCTGAATAAGATGATTCTTGCGGCATTGTAAAGAATTCTTGAATCCCTAACCATTTTATTCACATCAAAAGTCATGAAAAATCCTCTAGCATGGGCTCTATTGTAACGCAAGTTTGGTGTAATAAGTAGTCCACCTTTAAAATGAAATAGTATATCGGACATAACTTTTTCTCCCGAACTCGGATTGAGCTAACTCTTGCGGCATTGAAATGAGAACTTGAAACCCTAACCAATATATTGAGATCAAAATTGGTAATTCATCTTCTAACAAGTTCGAAATGGTGATGGAAGTTTGGTATAATTGGTCATTCCCCTCCACTAGGAAAAAAAAGTAATTTCCCATTCTTTAGTATTTCGGACATAACTTTTTACTCCGGTCTCTGAATAAGATGATTCTTGCGGCATTGTAAAGAATTCTTGAATCCCTAACCATTTTATTCACATCAAAAGTCATGAAAAATCCTCTAGCATGGGCTCTATTGTAACGCAAGTTTGGTGTAATAAGTAGTCCACCTTTAAAATGAAATAGTATATCGGACATAACTTTTTCTCCCGAACTCGGATTGAGCTAACTCTTGCGGCATTGAAATGAGAACTTGAAACCCTAACCAATATATTGAGATCAAAATTGGTGATTCAGCTTCTAACAAGTTCGAAATGGTGATGGAAGTTTGGTATAGTTGGCCATCCCCTCCACTAGGAAACAAAAGTAATTTCTCATTCTTTAGTATTTCTGACATAACTTTTTACTCCGGTCTCTGAATAAGATGATTCTTGCGGCATTGTAAAGAATTCTTGAATCCCTAACCATTTTATTCACATCAAAAGTCATGAAAAATCCTCTAACATGGGCTCTATTGTAACGTAAGTTTGGTGTAATAAGTAGTCCACCTTTAAAATGAAATAGTATATCAGACATAACTTTTTCTCTTGAACTCGGATTGAGCTAACTCTTGCGGCATTGAAATGAGAACTTGAAACCCTAACCAATATATTGAGATCAAAATTGGTAATTCATCTTCTAACAAGTTCGAAATGGTGATGGAAGTTTGGTATAGTTGGTCATTCCCCTCCACTAGGAAAAAAAAGTAATTTCCCATTCTTTAGTATTTCGGACATAACTTTTTACTCCGGTCTCTGAATAAGATGATTCTTGCGGCATTGTAAAGAATTCTTGAATCCCTAACCATTTTATTCACATCAAAAGTCATGAAAAATCCTCTAGCATGGGCTCTATTGTATAGCAAGTTTGGTGTAATAAGTAGTCCACCTTTAAAATGAAATAGTATATAGGACATAACTTTTTCTCCCGAACTCGGATTGAGCTAACTCTTGCGGCATTGAAATGAGAACTTGAAACCCTAACCAATATATTGAGATCAAAATTGGTAATTCATCTTCTAACAAGTTCGAAATGGTGATGGAAGTTTGGTATAGTTGGTCATTCCCCTCCACTAGGAAAAAAAAGTAATTTCCCATTCTTTAGTATTTCGGACATAACTTTTTACTCCGGTCTCTGAATAAGATGATTCTTGCGGCATTGTAAAGAATTCTTGAATCCCTAACCATTTTATTCACATCAAAAGTCATGAAAAATCCTCTAGCATGGGCTCTATTGTAACGCAAGTTTGGTGTAATAAGTAGTCCACCTTTAAAATGAAATAGTATATCGGACATAACTTTTTCTCCCGAACTCGGATTGAGCTAACTCTTGCGGCATTGAAATTAGAACTTGAAACCCTAACCAATATATTGAGATCAAAATTGGTAATTCATCTTCTAACAAGTTCGAAATGGTGATGGAAGTTTGGTATAATTGGTCATTCCCCTCCACTAGGAAAAAAAAGTAATTTCCCATTCTTTAGTATTTCGGACATAACTTTTTACTCCGGTCTCTGAATAAGATGATTCTTGCGGCATTGTAAAGAATTCTTGAATCCCTAACCATTTTATTCACATCAAAAGTCATGAAAAATCCTCTAGCATGGGCTCTATTGTAACGCAAGTTTGGTGTAATAAGTAGTCCACCTTTAAAATGAAATAGTATATCGGACATAACTTTTTCTCCCGAACTCGGATTGAGCTAACTCTTGCGGCATTGAAATGAGAACTTGAAACCCTAACCAATATATTGAGATCAAAATTGGTGATTCAGCTTCTAACAAGTTCGAAATGGTGATGGAAGTTTGGTATAGTTGGCCATCCCCTCCACTAGGAAACAAAAGTAATTTCTCATTCTTTAGTATTTCTGACATAACTTTTTACTCCGGTCTCTGAATAAGATGATTCTTGCGGCATTGTAAAGAATTCTTGAATCCCTAACCATTTTATTCACATCAAAAGTCATGAAAAATCCTCTAACATGGGCTCTATTGTAACGTAAGTTTGGTGTAATAAGTAGTCCACCTTTAAAATGAAATAGTATATCAGACATAACTTTTTCTCTTGAACTCGGATTGAGCTAACTCTTGCGGCATTGAAATGAGAACTTGAAACCCTAACCAATATATTGAGATCAAAATTGGTAATTCATCTTCTAACAAGTTCGAAATGGTGATGGAAGTTTGGTATAGTTGGTCATTCCCCTCCACTAGGAAAAAAAAGTAATTTCCCATTCTTTAGTATTTCGGACATAACTTTTTACTCCGGTCTCTGAATAAGATGATTCTTGCGGCATTGTAAAGAATTCTTGAATCCCTAACCATTTTATTCACATCAAAAGTCATGAAAAATCCTCTAGCATGGGCTCTATTGTATAGCAAGTTTGGTGTAATAAGTAGTCCACCTTTAAAATGAAATAGTATATAGGACATAACTTTTTCTCCCGAACTCGGATTGAGCTAACTCTTGCGGCATTGAAATGAGAACTTGAAACCCTAACCAATATATTGAGATCAAAATTGGTAATTCATCTTCTAACAAGTTCGAAATGGTGATGGAAGTTTGGTATAGTTGGTCATTCCCCTCCACTAGGAAAAAAAAGTAATTTCCCATTCTTTAGTATTTCGGACATAACTTTTTACTCCGGTCTCTGAATAAGATGATTCTTGCGGCATTGTAAAGAATTCTTGAATCCCTAACCATTTTATTCACATCAAAAGTCATGAAAAATCCTCTAGCATGGGCTCTATTGTAACGCAAGTTTGGTGTAATAAGTAGTCCACCTTTAAAATGAAATAGTATATCGGACATAACTTTTTCTCCCGAACTCGGATTGAGCTAACTCTTGCGGCATTGAAATTAGAACTTGAAACCCTAACCAATATATTGAGATCAAAATTGGTAATTCATCTTCTAACAAGTTCGAAATGGTGATGGAAGTTTGGTATAATTGGTCATTCCCCTCCACTAGGAAAAAAAAGTAATTTCCCATTCTTTAGTATTTCGGACATAACTTTTTACTCCGGTCTCTGAATAAGATGATTCTTGCGGCATTGTAAAGAATTCTTGAATCCCTAACCATTTTATTCACATCAAAAGTCATGAAAAATCCTCTAGCATGGGCTCTATTGTAACGCAAGTTTGGTGTAATAAGTAGTCCACCTTTAAAATGAAATAGTATATCGGACATAACTTTTTCTCCCGAACTCGGATTGAGCTAACTCTTGCGGCATTGAAATGAGAACTTGAAACCCTAACCAATATATTGAGATCAAAATTGGTGATTCAGCTTCTAACAAGTTCGAAATGGTGATGGAAGTTTGGTATAGTTGGCCATCCCCTCCACTAGGAAACAAAAGTAATTTCTCATTCTTTAGTATTTCTGACATAACTTTTTACTCCGGTCTCTGAATAAGATGATTCTTGCGGCATTGTAAAGAATTCTTGAATCCCTAACCATTTTATTCACATCAAAAGTCATGAAAAATCCTCTAACATGGGCTCTATTGTAACGTAAGTTTGGTGTAATAAGTAGTCCACCTTTAAAATGAAATAGTATATCAGACATAACTTTTTCTCTTGAACTCGGATTGAGCTAACTCTTGCGGCATTGAAATGAGAACTTGAAACCCTAACCAATATATTGAGATCAAAATTGGTGATTCAGCTTCTAACAAGTTCGAAATGGTGATGGAAGTTTGGTATAGTTGGCCATCCCCTCCACTAGGAAACAAAAGTAATTTCTCATTCTTTAGTATTTCTGACATAACTTTTTACTCCGGTCTCTGAATAAGATGATTCTTGCGGCATTGTAAAGAATTCTTGAATCCCTAACCATTTTATTCACATCAAAAGTCATGAAAAATCCTCTAACATGGGCTCTATTGTAACGTAAGTTTGGTGTAATAAGTAGTCCACCTTTAAAATGAAATAGTATATCAGACATAACTTTTTCTCTTGAACTCGGATTGAGCTAACTCTTGCGGCATTGAAATGAGAACTTGAAACCCTAACCAATATATTGAGATCAAAATTGGTAATTCATCTTCTAACAAGTTCGAAATGGTGATGGAAGTTTGGTATAGTTGGTCATTCCCCTCCACTAGGAAAAAAAAGTAATTTCCCATTCTTTAGTATTTCGGACATAACTTTTTACTCCGGTCTCTGAATAAGATGATTCTTGCGGCATTGTAAAGAATTCTTGAATCCCTAACCATTTTATTCACATCAAAAGTCATGAAAAATCCTCTAGCATGGGCTCTATTGTAATGCAAGTTTGGTGTAATAAGTAGTCCACCTTTAAAATGAAATAGTATATAGGACATAACTTTTTCTCCCGAACTCGGATTGAGCTAACTCTTGCGGCATTGAAATGAGAACTTGAAACCCTAACCAATATATTGAGATCAAAATTGGTAATTCATCTTCTAACAAGTTCGAAATGGTGATGGAAGTTTGGTATAGTTGGTCATTCCCCTCCACTAGGAAAAAAAAGTAATTTCCCATTCTTTAGTATTTCGGACATAACTTTTTACTCCGGTCTCTGAATAAGATGATTCTTGCGGAATTGTAAAGAATTCTTGAATCCCTAACCATTTTATTCACATCAAAAGTCATGAAAAATCCTCTAGCATGGGCTCTATTGTAACGCAAGTTTGGTGTAATAAGTAGTCCACCTTTAAAATGAAATAGTATATCGGACATAACTTTTTCTCCCGAACTCGGATTGAGCTAACTCTTGCGGCATTGAAATGAGAACTTGAAACCCTAACCAATATATTGAGATCAAAATTGGTAATTCATCTTCTAACAAGTTCGAAATGGTGATGGAAGTTTGGTATAGTTGGTCATTCCCCTCCACTAGGAAAAAAAAGTAATTTCCCATTCTTTAGTATTTCGGACATAACTTTTTACTCCGGTCTCTGAATAAGATGATTCTTGCGGCATTGTAAAGAATTCTTGAATCCCTAACCATTTTATTCACATCAAAAGTCATGAAAAATCCTCTAGCATGGGCTCTATTGTAACGCAAGTTTGGTGTAATAAGTAGTCCACCTTTAAAATGAAATAGTATATCGGACATAACTTTTTCTCCCGAACTCGGATTGAGCTAACTCTTGCGGCATTGAAATGAGAACTTGAAACCCTAACCAATATATTGAGATCAAAATTGGTGATTCAGCTTCTAACAAGTTCGAAATGGTGATGGAAGTTTGGTATAGTTGGCCATCCCCTCCACTAGGAAACAAAAGTAATTTCACATTCTTTAGTATTTCTGACATAACTTTTTACTCCGGTCTCTGAATAAGATGATTCTTGCGGCATTGTAAAGAATTCTTGAATCCCTAACCATTTTATTCACCTCAAAAGTCATGAAAAATCCTCTAACATGGGCTCTATTGTAACGTAAGTTTGGTGTAATAAGTAGTCCACCTTTAAAATGAAATAGTATATCGGACATAACTTTTTCTCCCGAACTCGGATTGAGCTAACTCTTGCGGCATTGAAATGAGAACTTGAAACCCTAACCAATATATTGAGATCAAAATTGGTAATTCATCTTCTAACAAGTTCGAAATGGTGATGGAAGTTTGGTATAATTGGTCATTCCCCTCCACTAGGAAAAAAAAGTAATTTCCCATTCTTTAGTATTTCGGACATAACTTTTTACTCCGGTCTCTGAATAAGATGATTCTTGCGGCATTGTAAAGAATTCTTGAATCCCTAACCATTTTATTCACATCAAAAGTCATGAAAAATCCTCTAGCATGGGCTCTATTGTAACGCAAGTTTGGTGTAATAAGTAGTCCACCTTTAAAATGAAATAGTATATCGGACATAACTTTTTCTCCCGAACTCGGATTGAGCTAACTCTTGCGGCATTGAAATGAGAACTTGAAACCCTAACCAATATATTGAGATCAAAATTGGTGATTCAGCTTCTAACAAGTTCGAAATGGTGATGGAAGTTTGGTATAGTTGGCCATCCCCTCCACTAGGAAACAAAAGTAATTTCTCATTCTTTAGTATTTCTGACATAACTTTTTACTCCGGTCTCTGAATAAGATGATTCTTGCGGCATTGTAAAGAATTCTTGAATCCCTAACCATTTTATTCACATCAAAAGTCATGAAAAATCCTCTAACATGGGCTCTATTGTAACGTAAGTTTGGTGTAATAAGTAGTCCACCTTTAAAATGAAATAGTATATCAGACATAACTTTTTCTCTTGAACTCGGATTGAGCTAACTCTTGCGGCATTGAAATGAGAACTTGAAACCCTAACCAATATATTGAGATCAAAATTGGTAATTCATCTTCTAACAAGTTCGAAATGGTGATGGAAGTTTGGTATAGTTGGTCATTCCCCTCCACTAGGAAAAAAAAGTAATTTCCCATTCTTTAGTATTTCGGACATAACTTTTTACTCCGGTCTCTGAATAAGATGATTCTTGCGGCATTGTAAAGAATTCTTGAATCCCTAACCATTTTATTCACATCAAAAGTCATGAAAAATCCTCTAGCATGGGCTCTATTGTAATGCAAGTTTGGTGTAATAAGTAGTCCACCTTTAAAATGAAATAGTATATAGGACATAACTTTTTCTCCCGAACTCGGATTGAGCTAACTCTTGCGGCATTGAAATGAGAACTTGAAACCCTAACCAATATATTGAGATCAAAATTGGTAATTCAGCTTCTAACAAGTTCGAAATGGTGATGGAAGTTTGGTATAGTTGGTCATTCCCCTCCACTAGGAAAAAAAAGTAATTTCCCATTCTTTAGTATTTCGGACATAACTTTTTACTCCGGTCTCTGAATAAGATGATTCTTGCGGCATTGTAAAGAATTCTTGAATCCCTAACCATTTTATTCACATCAAAAGTCATGAAAAATCCTCTAGCATGGGCTCTATTGTAACGCAAGTTTGGTGTAATAAGTAGTCCACCTTTAAAATGAAATAGTATATCGGACATAACTTTTTCTCCCGAACTCGGATTGAGCTAACTCTTGCGGCATTGAAATGAGAACTTGAAACCCTAACCAATATATTGAGATCAAAATTGGTAATTCATCTTCTAACAAGTTCGAAATGGTGATGGAAGTTTGGTATAGTTGGTCATTCCCCTCCACTAGGAAAAAAAAGTAATTTCCCATTCTTTAGTATTTCGGACATAACTTTTTACTCCGGTCTCTGAATAAGATGATTCTTGCGGCATTGTAAAGAATTCTTGAATCCCTAACCATTTTATTCACATCAAAAGTCATGAAAAATCCTCTAGCATGGGCTCTATTGTAACGCAAGTTTGGTGTAATAAGTAGTCCACCTTTAAAATGAAATAGTATATCGGACATAACTTTTTCTCCCGAACTCGGATTGAGCTAACTCTTGCGGCATTGAAATGAGAACTTGAAACCCTAACCAATATATTGAGATCAAAATTGGTGATTCAGCTTCTAAAAAGTTCGAAATGGTGATGGAAGTTTGGTATAGTTGGCCATCCCCTCCACTAGGAAACAAAAGTAATTTCACATTCTTTAGTATTTCTGACATAACTTTTTACTCCGGTCTCTGAATAAGATGATTCTTGCGGCATTGTAAAGAATTCTTGAATCCCTAACCATTTTATTCACCTCAAAAGTCATGAAAAATCCTCTAACATGGGCTCTATTGTAACGTAAGTTTGGTGTAATAAGTAGTCCACCTTTAAAATGAAATAGTATATCGGACATAACTTTTTCTCCCGAACTCGGATTGAGCTAACTCTTGCGGCATTGAAATGAGAACTTGAAACCCTAACCAATATATTGAGATCAAAATTGGTAATTCATCTTCTAACAAGTTCGAAATGGTGATGGAAGTTTGGTATAATTGGTCATTCCCCTCCACTAGGAAAAAAAAGTAATTTCTCATTCTTTAGTATTTCGGACATAACTTTTTACTCCGGTCTCTAAATAAGATGATTCTTGCGGCATTGTAAAGAATTCTTGAATCCCTAACCATTTTATTCACATCAAAAGTCATGAAAAATCCTCTAGCATGGGCTCTATTGTAACGCAAGTTTGGTGTAATAAGTAGTCCACCTTTAAAATGAAATAGTATATCGGACATAACTTTTTCTCCCGAACTCGGATTGAGCTAACTCTTGCGGCATTGAAATGAGAACTTGAAACCCTAACCAATATATTGAGATCAAAATTGGTGATTCAGCTTCTAACAAGTTCGAAATGGTGATGGAAGTTTGGTATAGTTGGCCATCCCCTCCACTAGGAAACAAAAGTAATTTCTCATTCTTTAGTATTTCTGACATAACTTTTTACTCCGGTCTCTGAATAAGATGATTCTTGCGGCATTGTAAAGAATTCTTGAATCCCTAACCATTTTATTCACATCAAAAGTCATGAAAAATCCTCTAACATGGGCTCTATTGTAACGTAAGTTTGGTGTAATAAGTAGTCCACCTTTAAAATGAAATAGTATATCGGACATAACTTTTTCTCTTGAACTCGGATTGAGCTAACTCTTGCGGCATTGAAATGAGAACTTGAAACCCTAACCAATATATTGAGATCAAAATTGGTAATTCATCTTCTAACAAGTTCGAAATGGTGATGGAAGTTTGGTATAGTTGGTCATTCCCCTCCACTAGGAAAAAAAAGTAATTTCCCATTCTTTAGTATTTCGGACATAACTTTTTACTCCGGTCTCTGAATAAGATGATTCTTGCGGCATTGTAAAGAATTCTTGAATCCCTAACCATTTTATTCACATCAAAAGTCATGAAAAATCCTCTAGCATGGGCTCTATTGTAATGCAAGTTTGGTGTAATAAGTAGTCCACCTTTAAAATGAAATAGTATATAGGACATAACTTTTTCTCCCGAACTCGGATTGAGCTAACTCTTGCGGCATTGAAATGAGAACTTGAAACCCTAACCAATATATTGAGATCAAAATTGGTGATTCATCTTCTAACAAGTTCGAAATGGTGATGGAAGTTTGGTATAGTTGGTCATTCCCCTCCACTAGGAAAAAAAAGTAATTTCCCATTCTTTAGTATTTCGGACATAACTTTTTACTCCGGTCTCTGAATAAGATGATTCTTGCGGCATTGTAAAGAATTCTTGAATCCCTAACCATTTTATTCACGTCAAAAGTCATGAAAAATCCTCTAGCATGGGCTCTATTGTAACGCAAGTTTGGTGTAATAAGTAGTCCACCTTTAAAATGAAATAGTATATCGGACATAACTTTTTCTCCCGAACACGGATTGAGCTAACTCTTGCGGCATTGAAATGAGAACTTGAAACCCTAACCAATATATTGAGATCAAAATTGGTGATTCATCTTCTAACAAGTTCGAAATGGTGATGGAAGTTTGGTATAGTTGGTCATTCCCCTCCACTAGGAAAAAAAAGTAATTTCCCATTCTTTAGTATTTCGGACATAACTTTTTACTCCGGTCTCTGAATAAGATGATTCTTGCGGCATTGTAAAGAATTCTTGAATCCCTAACCATTTTATTCTCATCAAAAGTCATGAAAAATCCTCTAGCATGGGCTCTATTGTAACGCAAGTTTGGTGTAATAAGTAGTCCACCTTTAAAATGAAATAGTATATCGGACATAACTTTTTCTCCCGAACTCGGATTGAGCTAACTCTTGCGGCATTGAAATGAGAACTTGAAACCCTAACCAATATATTGAGATCAAAATTGGTGATTCATCTTCTAACAAGTTCGAAATGGTGATGGAAGTTTGGTATAGTTGGTCATTCCCCTCCACTAGGAAAAAAAAGTAATTTCCATTCTTTAGTATTTCGGACATAACTTTTTACTCCGGTCTCTGAATAAGATGATTCTTGCGGCATTGTAAAGAATTCTTGAATCCCTAACCATTTTATTCACATCAAAAGTCATGAAAAATCCTCTAGCATGGGCTCTATTGTAACGCAAGTTTGGTGTAATAAGTAGTCCACCTTTAAAATGAAATAGTATATCGGACATAACTTTTTCTCCCGAACTCGGATTGAGCTAACTCTTGCGGCATTGAAATGAGAACTTGAAACCCTAACCAATATATTGAGATCAAAATTGGTGATTCAGCTTCTAACAAGTTCGAAATGGTGATGGAAGTTTGGTATAGTTGGCCATCCCCTCCACTAGGAAACAAAAGTAATTTCTCATTCTTTAGTATTTCTGACATAACTTTTTACTCCGGTCTCTGAATAAGATGATTCTTGCGGCATTGTAAAGAATTCTTGAATCCCTAACCATTTTATTCACGTCAAAAGTCATGAAAAATCCTCTAGCATGGGCTCTATTGTAACGCAAGTTTGGTGTAATAAGTAGTCCACCTTTAAAATGAAATAGTATATCGGACATAACTTTTTCTCCCGAACTCGGATTGAGCTAACTCTTGCGGCATTGAAATGAGAACTTGAAACCCTAACCAATATATTGAGATCAAAATTGTTGATTCATCTTCTAACAAGTTCGAAATGGTGATGGAAGTTTGGTATAGTTGGTCATTCCCCTCCACTAGGAAAAAAAAGTAATTTCCCATTCTTTAGTATTTCGGACATAACTTTTTACTCCGGTCTCTGAATAAGATGATTCTTGCGGCATTGTAAAGAATTCTTGAATACCTAACCATTTTATTCACATCAAAAGTCATGAAAAATCCTCTAACATGGGCTCTATTGTAACGTAAGTTTGGTGTAATAAGTAGTCCACCTTTAAAATGAAATAGTATATCGGACATAACTTTTTCTCCCGAACTCGGATTGAGCTAACTCTTGCGGCATTGAAATGAGAACTTGAAACCCTAACCAATATATTGAGATCAAAATTGGTAATTCATCTTCTAACAAGTTCGAACTGGTGATGGAAGTTTGGTATAGTTGGTCATTCCCCTCCACTAGGAAAAAAAAGTAATTTCCCATTCTTTAGTATTTCGGACATAACTTTTTACTCCGGTCTCTGAATAAGATGATTCTTGCGGCATTGTAAAGAATTCTTGAATCCCTAACCATTTTATTCACATCAAAAGTCATGAAAAATCCTCTAGCATGGGCTCTATTGTAACACAAGTTTGGTGTAATAAGTAGTCCACCTTTAAAATGAAATAGTATATCGGACATAACTTTTTCTCCCGAACTCGGATTGAGCTAACTCTTGCGGCATTGAAATGAGAACTTGAAACCCTAACCAATATATTGAGATCAAAATTGGTGATTCATCTTCTAACAAGTTCGAAATGGTGATGGAAGTTTGGTATAGTTGGTCATTCCCCTCCACTAGGAAAAAAAAGTAATTTCCCATTCTTTAGTATTTCGGACATAACTTTTTACTCCGGTCTCTGAATAAGATGATTCTTGCGGCATTGTAAAGAATTCTTGAATCCCTAACCATTTTATTCACCTCAAAAGTCATGAAAAATCCTCTAACATGGGCTCTATTGTAACGTAAGTTTGGTGTAATAAGTAGTCCACCTTTAAAATGAAATAGTATATCGGACATAACTTTTTCTCCCGAACTCGGATTGAGCTAACTCTTGCGGCATTGAAATGAGAACTTGAAACCCTAACCAATATATTGAGATCAAAATTGGTAATTCATCTTCTAACAAGTTCGAAATGGTGATGGAAGTTTGGTATAATTGGTCATTCCCCTCCACTAGGAAAAAAAAGTAATTTCTCATTCTTTAGTATTTCGGACATAACTTTTTACTCCGGTCTCTAAATAAGATGATTCTTGCGGCATTGTAAAGAATTCTTGAATCCCTAACCATTTTATTCACATCAAAAGTCATGAAAAATCCTCTAGCATGGGCTCTATTGTAACGCAAGTTTGGTGTAATAAGTAGTCCACCTTTAAAATGAAATAGTATATCGGACATAACTTTTTCTCCCGAACTCGGATTGAGCTAACTCTTGCGGCATTGAAATGAGAACTTGAAACCCTAACCAATATATTGAGATCAAAATTGGTGATTCAGCTTCTAACAAGTTCGAAATGGTGATGGAAGTTTGGTATAGTTGGCCATCCCCTCCACTAGGAAACAAAAGTAATTTCTCATTCTTTAGTATTTCTGACATAACTTTTTACTCCGGTCTCTGAATAAGATGATTCTTGCGGCATTGTAAAGAATTCTTGAATCCCTAACCATTTTATTCACATCAAAAGTCATGAAAAATCCTCTAACATGGGCTCTATTGTAACGTAAGTTTGGTGTAATAAGTAGTCCACCTTTAAAATGAAATAGTATATCGGACATAACTTTTTCTCTTGAACTCGGATTGAGCTAACTCTTGCGGCATTGAAATGAGAACTTGAAACCCTAACCAATATATTGAGATCAAAATTGGTAATTCATCTTCTAACAAGTTCGAAATGGTGATGGAAGTTTGGTATAGTTGGTCATTCCCCTCCACTAGGAAAAAAAAGTAATTTCCCATTCTTTAGTATTTCGGACATAACTTTTTACTCCGGTCTCTGAATAAGATGATTCTTGCGGCATTGTAAAGAATTCTTGAATCCCTAACCATTTTATTCACATCAAAAGTCATGAAAAATCCTCTAGCATGGGCTCTATTGTAATGCAAGTTTGGTGTAATAAGTAGTCCACCTTTAAAATGAAATAGTATATAGGACATAACTTTTTCTCCCGAACTCGGATTGAGCTAACTCTTGCGGCATTGAAATGAGAACTTGAAACCCTAACCAATATATTGAGATCAAAATTGGTGATTCATCTTCTAACAAGTTCGAAATGGTGATGGAAGTTTGGTATAGTTGGTCATTCCCCTCCACTAGGAAAAAAAAGTAATTTCCCATTCTTTAGTATTTCGGACATAACTTTTTACTCCGGTCTCTGAATAAGATGATTCTTGCGGCATTGTAAAGAATTCTTGAATCCCTAACCATTTTATTCACGTCAAAAGTCATGAAAAATCCTCTAGCATGGGCTCTATTGTAACGCAAGTTTGGTGTAATAAGTAGTCCACCTTTAAAATGAAATAGTATATCGGACATAACTTTTTCTCCCGAACACGGATTGAGCTAACTCTTGCGGCATTGAAATGAGAACTTGAAACCCTAACCAATATATTGAGATCAAAATTGGTGATTCATCTTCTAACAAGTTCGAAATGGTGATGGAAGTTTGGTATAGTTGGTCATTCCCCTCCACTAGGAAAAAAAAGTAATTTCCCATTCTTTAGTATTTCGGACATAACTTTTTACTCCGGTCTCTGAATAAGATGATTCTTGCGGCATTGTAAAGAATTCTTGAATCCCTAACCATTTTATTCTCATCAAAAGTCATGAAAAATCCTCTAGCATGGGCTCTATTGTAACGCAAGTTTGGTGTAATAAGTAGTCCACCTTTAAAATGAAATAGTATATCGGACATAACTTTTTCTCCCGAACTCGGATTGAGCTAACTCTTGCGGCATTGAAATGAGAACTTGAAACCCTAACCAATATATTGAGATCAAAATTGGTGATTCATCTTCTAACAAGTTCGAAATGGTGATGGAAGTTTGGTATAGTTGGTCATTCCCCTCCACTAGGAAAAAAAAGTAATTTCCCATTCTTTAGTATTTCGGACATAACTTTTTACTCCGGTCTCTGAATAAGATGATTCTTGCGGCATTGTAAAGAATTCTTGAATCCCTAACCATTTTATTCACATCAAAAGTCATGAAAAATCCTCTAGCATGGGCTCTATTGTAACGCAAGTTTGGTGTAATAAGTAGTCCACCTTTAAAATGAAATAGTATATCGGACATAACTTTTTCTCCCGAACTCGGATTGAGCTAACTCTTGCGGCATTGAAATGAGAACTTGAAACCCTAACCAATATATTGAGATCAAAATTGGTGATTCAGCTTCTAACAAGTTCGAAATGGTGATGGAAGTTTGGTATAGTTGGCCATCCCCTCCACTAGGAAACAAAAGTAATTTCTCATTCTTTAGTATTTCTGACATAACTTTTTACTCCGGTCTCTGAATAAGATGATTCTTGCGGCATTGTAAAGAATTCTTGAATCCCTAACCATTTTATTCACGTCAAAAGTCATGAAAAATCCTCTAGCATGGGCTCTATTGTAACGCAAGTTTGGTGTAATAAGTAGTCCACCTTTAAAATGAAATAGTATATCGGACATAACTTTTTCTCCCGAACTCGGATTGAGCTAACTCTTGCGGCATTGAAATGAGAACTTGAAACCCTAACCAATATATTGAGATCAAAATTGTTGATTCATCTTCTAACAAGTTCGAAATGGTGATGGAAGTTTGGTATAGTTGGTCATTCCCCTCCACTAGGAAAAAAAAGTAATTTCCCATTCTTTAGTATTTCGGACATAACTTTTTACTCCGGTCTCTGAATAAGATGATTCTTGCGGCATTGTAAAGAATTCTTGAATACCTAACCATTTTATTCACATCAAAAGTCATGAAAAATCCTCTAACATGGGCTCTATTGTAACGTAAGTTTGGTGTAATAAGTAGTCCACCTTTAAAATGAAATAGTATATCGGACATAACTTTTTCTCCCGAACTCGGATTGAGCTAACTCTTGCGGCATTGAAATGAGAACTTGAAACCCTAACCAATATATTGAGATCAAAATTGGTAATTCATCTTCTAACAAGTTCGAACTGGTGATGGAAGTTTGGTATAGTTGGTCATTCCCCTCCACTAGGAAAAAAAAGTAATTTCCCATTCTTTAGTATTTCGGACATAACTTTTTACTCCGGTCTCTGAATAAGATGATTCTTGCGGCATTGTAAAGAATTCTTGAATCCCTAACCATTTTATTCACATCAAAAGTCATGAAAAATCCTCTAGCATGGGCTCTATTGTAACACAAGTTTGGTGTAATAAGTAGTCCACCTTTAAAATGAAATAGTATATCGGACATAACTTTTTCTCCCGAACTCGGATTGAGCTAACTCTTGCGGCATTGAAATGAGAACTTGAAACCCTAACCAATATATTGAGATCAAAATTGGTGATTCATCTTCTAACAAGTTCGAAATGGTGATGGAAGTTTGGTATAGTTGGTCATTCCCCTCCACTAGGAAAAAAAAGTAATTTCCCATTCTTTAGTATTTCGGACATAACTTTTTACTCCGGTCTCTGAATAAGATGATTCTTGCGGCATTGTAAAGAATTCTTGAATCCCTAACCATTTTATTCACGTCAAAAGTCATGAAAAATCCTCTAGCATGGGCTCTATTGTAACGCAAGTTTAGTGTAATAAGTAGTCCACCTTTAAAATGAAATAGTATATCGGACATAACTTTTTCTCCCGAACACGGATTGAGCTAACTCTTGCGGCATTGAAATGAGAACTTGAAACCCTAACCAATATATTGAGATCAAAATTGGTGATTCATCTTCTAACAAGTTCGAAATGGTGATGGAAGTTTGGTATAGTTGGTCATTCCCCTCCACTAGGAAAAAAAAGTAATTTCCCATTCTTTAGTATTTCGGACATAACTTTTTACTCCGGTCTCTGAATAAGATGATTCTTGCGGCATTGTAAAGAATTCTTGAATCCCTAACCATTTTATTCACATCAAAAGTCATGAAAAATCCTCTAGCATGGGCTCTATTGTAACGCAAGTTTGGTGTAATAAGTAGTCCACCTTTAAAATGAAATAGTATATAGGACATAACTTTTTCTCCCGAACTCGGATTGAGCTAACTCTTGCGGCATTGAAATGAGAACTTGAAACCCTAACCAATATATTGAGATCAAAATTGGTGATTCATCTTCTAACAAGTTCGAAATGGTGATGGAAGTTTGGTATAGTTGGTCATTCCCCTCCACTAGGAAAAAAAAGTAATTTCCCATTCTTTAGTATTTCGGACATAACTTTTTACTCCGGTCTCTGAATAAGATGATTCTTGCGGCATTGTAAAGAATTCTTGAATACCTAACCATTTTATTCACATCAAAAGTCATGAAAAATCCTCTAACATGGGCTCTATTGTAACGTAAGTTTGGTGTAATAAGTAGTCCACCTTTAAAATGAAATAGTATATCGGACATAACTTTTTCTCCCGAACTCGGATTGAGCTAACTCTTGCGGCATTGAAATGAGAACTTGAAACCCTAACCAATATATTGAGATCAAAATTGGTAATTCATCTTCTAACAAGTTCGAACTGGTGATGGAAGTTTGGTATAGTTGGTCATTCCCCTCCACTAGGAAAAAAAAGTAATTTCCCATTCTTTAGTATTTCGGACATAACTTTTTACTCCGGTCTCTGAATAAGATGATTCTTGCGGCATTGTAAAGAATTCTTGAATCCCTAACCATTTTATTCACATCAAAAGTCATGAAAAATCCTCTAGCATGGGCTCTATTGTAACGCAAGTTTGGTGTAATAAGTAGTCCACCTTTAAAATGAAATAGTATATCGGACATAACTTTTTCTCCCGAACTCGGATTGAGCTAACTCTTGCGGCATTGAAATGAGAACTTGAAACCCTAACCAATATATTGAGATCAAAATTGGTGATTCATCTTCTAACAAGTTCGAAATGGTGATGGAAGTTTGGTATAGTTGGTCATTCCCCTCCACTAGGAAAAAAAAGTAATTTCCCATTCTTTAGTATTTCGGACATAACTTTTTACTCCGGTCTCTGAATAAGATGATTCTTGCGGCATTGTAAAGAATTCTTGAATCCCTAACCATTTTATTCACGTCAAAAGTCATGAAAAATCCTCTAGCATGGGCTCTATTGTAACGCAAGTTTAGTGTAATAAGTAGTCCACCTTTAAAATGAAATAGTATATCGGACATAACTTTTTCTCCCGAACACGGATTGAGCTAACTCTTGCGGCATTGAAATGAGAACTTGAAACCCTAACCAATATATTGAGATCAAAATTGGTGATTCATCTTCTAACAAGTTCGAAATGGTGATGGAAGTTTGGTATAGTTGGTCATTCCCCTCCACTAGGAAAAAAAAGTAATTTCCCATTCTTTAGTATTTCGGACATAACTTTTTACTCCGGTCTCTGAATAAGATGATTCTTGCGGCATTGTAAAGAATTCTTGAATCCCTAACCATTTTATTCACATCAAAAGTCATGAAAAATCCTCTAGCATGGGCTCTATTGTAACGCAAGTTTGGTGTAATAAGTAGTCCACCTTTAAAATGAAATAGTATATAGGACATAACTTTTTCTCCCGAACTCGGATTGAGCTAACTCTTGCGGCATTGAAATGAGAACTTGAAACCCTAACCAATATATTGAGATCAAAATTGGTGATTCATCTTCTAACAAGTTCGAAATGGTGATGGAAGTTTGGTATAGTTGGTCATTCCCCTCCACTAGGAAAAAAAAGTAATTTCCCATTCTTTAGTATTTCGGACATAACTTTTTACTCCGGTCTCTGAATAAGATGATTCTTGCGGCATTGTAAAGAATTCTTGAATCCCTAACCATTTTATTCACGTCAAAAGTCATGAAAAATCCTCTAGCATGGGCTCTATTGTAACGCAAGTTTGGTGTAATAAGTAGTCCACCTTTAAAATGAAATAGTATATCGGACATAACTTTTTCTCCCGAACACGGATTGAGCTAACTCTTGCGGCATTGAAATGAGAACTTGAAACCCTAACCAATATATTGAGATCAAAATTGGTGATTCATCTTCTAACAAGTTCGAAATGGTGATGGAAGTTTGGTATAGTTGGTCATTCCCCTCCACTTGGAAAAAAAAGTAATTTCCCATTCTTTAGTATTTCGGACATAACTTTTTACTCCGGTCTCTGAATAAGATGATTCTTGCGGCATTGTAAAGAATTCTTGAATCCCTAACCATTTTATTCACATCAAAAGTCATGAAAAATCCTCTAGCATGGACTCTATTGTAACGCAAGTTTGATGTAATAAGTAGTCCTCCTTTAAAATGAAATAGTATATCGGACATAACTGTTTCTCCCGAACTCGGATTGAGCTAACTCTTGCGGCATTGTAATGAGAAATTGAAACCCTAACCAATATATTTAGATCAAAATTGGTGATTCATCTTCTAACAAGTTCGAAATGGTGATGGAAGTTTGGTATAGTTGGTCATTCCCCTCCACTAGGAAAAAAAAGTAATTTCCCATTCTTTAGTATTTCTGACATAACTTTTTACTCCGGTCTCTGAATAAGATGATTCTTGCGGCATTGTAAAGAATTCTTGAATCCCTAACCATTTTATTCACATCAAAAGTCATGAAAAATCCTCTAGCATGGACTCTATTGTAACGCAAGTTTGATGTAATAAGTAGTCCTCCTTTAAAATGAAATAGTATATCGGACATAACTGTTTCTCCCGAACTCGGATTGAGCTAACTCTTGCGGCATTGTAATGAGAAATTGAAACCCTAACCAATATATTTAGATCAAAATTGGTGATTCATCTTCTAACAAGTTCGAAATGGAGATGGAAGTTTGGTATAGTTGGCCATTCCCCTCCACTAGGAAAAAAAAGTAATTTCCCATTCTTTAGTATTTCGGACATAACTTTTTACTCCGGTCTCTGATTAAGATGATTCTTGCTGCATTGTAAAGAATTCTTGAATCCCTAACCATTTTATTCACATCAAAATTCATGAAAAATCCTCTAGCATGGGCTCTATTGTAACGCAAGTTTGGTGTAATAAGTAGTCCTCCTTTAAAATGAAATAGTATATCGGACATAACTTTTTCTCCCGAACTCGGATTAAGCTAACTCTTGCGGCATTGAAATGAGAACTTGAAACCCTAACCAATATATTGAGATCAAAATTGGTGATTCAGCTTCTAACAAGTTCGAAATGGTGATGGAAGTTTGGTATAGTTGGCCATCCCCTCCACTAGGAAACAAAAGTAATTTCTCATTCTTTAGTATTTCTGACATAACTTTTTACTCCGGTCTCTGAATAAGATGATTCTTGCGGCATTGTAAAGAATTCTTGAATCCCTAACCATTTTATTCACATCAAAAGTCATGAAAAATCCTCTAGCATGGGCTCTATTGTAACGCAAGTTTGGTGTAATAAGTAGTCCACCTTTAAAATGAAATAGTATATCGGACATAACTTTTTCTCCCGAACTCGGATTGAGCTAACTCTTGCGGCATTGAAATGAGAACTTGAAACCCTAACCAATATATTGAGATCAAAATTGGTAATTCATCTTCTAACAAGTTCGAAATGGTGATGGAAGTTTGGTATAGTTGGTCATTCCCCTCCACTAGGAAAAAAAAGTAATTTCCCATTCTTTAGTATTTCGGACATAACTTTTTACTCCGGTCTCTGAATAAGATGATTCTTGCGGCATTGTAAAGAATTCTTGAATCCCTAACCATTTTATTCACATCAAAAGTCATGAAAAATCCTCTAGCATGGGCTCTATTGTAACGCAAGTTTGGTGTAATAAGTAGTCCACCTTTAAAATGAAATAGTATATCGGACATAACTTTTTCTCCCGAACTCGGATTGAGCTAACTCTTGCGGCATTGAAATGAGAACTTGAAACCCTAACCAATATATTGAGATCAAAATTGGTGATTCAGCTTCTAACAAGTTCGAAATGGTGATGGAAGTTTGGTATAGTTGGCCATCCCCTCCACTAGGAAACAAAAGTAATTTCTCATTCTTTAGTATTTCTGACATAACTTTTTACTCCGGTCTCTGAATAAGATGATTCTTGCGGCATTGTAAAGAATTCTTGAATCCCTAACCATTTTATTCACATCAAAAGTCATGAAAAATCCTCTAACATGGGCTCTATTGTAACGTAAGTTTGGTGTAATAAGTAGTCCACCTTTAAAATGAAATAGTATATCGGACATAACTTTTTCTCCCGAACTCGGATTGAGCTAACTCTTGCGGCATTGAAATGAGAACTTGAAACCCTAACCAATATATTGAGATCAAAATTGGTAATTCATCTTCTAACAAGTTCGAAATGGTGATGGAAGTTTGGTATAGTTGGTCATTCCCCTCCACTAGGAAAAAAAATTAATTTCCCATTCTTTAGTATTTCGGACATAACTTTTTACTCCGGTCTCTGAATAAGATGATTCTTGCGGCATTGTAAAGAATTCTTGAATCCCTAACCATTTTATTCACATCAAAAGTCATGAAAAATCCTCTAGCATGGGCTCTATTGTAACGCAAGTTTGGTGTAATAAGTAGTCCACCTTTAAAATGAAATAGTATATCGGACATAACTTTTTCTCCCGAACTCGGATTGAGCTAACTCTTGCGGCATTGAAATGAGAACTTGAAACCCTAACCAATATATTGTGATCAAAATTGGTGATTCAGCTTCTAACAAGTTCGAAATGGTGATGGAAGTTTGGTATAGTTGGCCATCCCCTCCACTAGGAAACAAAAGTAATTTCTCATTCTTTAGTATTTCTGACATAACTTTTTACTCCGGTCTCTGAATAAGATGATTCTTGCGGCATTGTAAAGAATTCTTGAATCCCTAACCATTTTATTCACATCAAAAGTCATGAAAAATCCTCTAACATGGGCTCTATTGTAACGTAAGTTTGGTGTAATAAGTAGTCCACCTTTAAAATGAAATAGTATATCGGACATAACTTTTTCTCTTGAACTCGGATTGAGCTAACTCTTGCGGCATTGAAATGAGAACTTGAAACCCTAACCAATATATTGAGATCAAAATTGGTAATTCATCTTCTAACAAGTTCGAAATGGTGATGGAAGTTTGGTATAGTTGGTCATTCCCCTCCACTAGGAAAAAAAAGTAATTTCCCATTCTTTAGTATTTCGGACATAACTTTTTACTCCGGTCTCTGAATAAGATGATTCTTGCGGCATTGTAAAGAATTCTTGAATCCCTAACCATTTTATTCACATCAAAAGTCATGAAAAATCCTCTAGCATGGGCTCTATTGTAACGCAAGTTTGGTGTAATAAGTAGTCCACCTTTAAAATGAAATAGTATATCGGACATAACTTTTTCTCCCGAACTCAAATTGAGCTAACTCTTGCGGCATTGAAATGAGAACTTGAAACCCTAACCAATATATTGTGATCAAAATTGGTGATTCAGCTTCTAACAAGTTCGAAATGGTGATGGAAGTTTGGTATAGTTGGCCATCCCCTCCACTAGGAAACAAAAGTAATTTCTCATTCTTTAGTATTTCTGACATAACTTTTTACTCCGGTCTCTGAATAAGATGATTCTTGCGGCATTGTAAAGAATTCTTGAATCCCTAACCATTTTATTCACATCAAAAGTCATGAAAAATCCTCTAACATGGGCTCTATTGTAACGTAAGTTTGGTGTAATAAGTAGTCCACCTTTAAAATGAAATAGTATATCGGACATAACTTTTTCTCTTGAACTCGGATTGAGCTAACTCTTGCGGCATTGAAATGAGAACTTGAAACCCTAACCAATATATTGAGATCAAAATTGGTAATTCATCTTCTAACAAGTTCGAAATGGTGATGGAAGTTTGGTATAGTTGGTCATTCCCCTCCACTAGGAAAAAAAAGTAATTTCCCATTCTTTAGTATTTCGGACATAACTTTTTACTCCGGTCTCTGAATAAGATGATTCTTGCGGCATTGTAAAGAATTCTTGAATCCCTAACCATTTTATTCACATCAAAAGTCATGAAAAATCCTCTAGCATGGGCTCTATTGTAACGCAAGTTTGGTGTAATAAGTAGTCCACCTTTAAAATGAAATAGTATATCGGACATAACTTTTTCTCCCGAACTCAAATTGAGCTAACTCTTGCGGCATTGAAATGAGAACTTGAAACCCTAACCAATATATTGAGATCAAAATTGGTGATTCATCTTCTAACAAGTTCGAAATGGTGATGGATGTTTGGTATAGTTGGTCATTCCCCTCCACTAGGAAAAAAAAGTAATTTCCCATTCTTTAGTATTTCTGACATAACTTTTTACTCCGGTCTCTGATTAAGATGATTCTTGCGGCATTGTAAAGAATTCTTGAATCCCTAACCATTTTATTCACATCAAAAGTCATGAAAAATCCTCTAGCATGGACTCTATTGTAACGCAAGTTTGATGTAATAAGTAGTCCTCCTTTAAAATGAAATAGTATATCGGACATAACTGTTTCTCCCGAACTCGGATTGAGCTAACTCTTGCGGCATTGTAATGAGAAATTGAAACCCTAACCAATATATTTAGATCAAAATTGGAGATTCATCTTCTAACAAGTTCGAAATGGAGATGGAAGTTTGGTATAGTTGGCCATTCCCCTCCACTAGGAAAAAAAAGTAATTTCCCATTCTTTAGTATTTCGGACATAACTTTTTACTCCGGTCTCTGATTAAGATGATTCTTGCTGCATTGTAAAGAATTCTTGAATCCCTAACCATTTTATTCACATCAAAAGTCATGAAAAATCCTCTAGCATGGGCTCTATTGTAACGCAAGTTTGGTGTAATAAGTAGTCCTCCTTTAAAATGAAATAGTATATCGGACATAACTTTTTCTCCCGAACTCGGATTGAGCTAACTCTTGCGGCATTGAAATGAGAACTTGAAACCCTAACCAATATATTGAGATCAAAATTGGTGATTCATCTTCTAACAAGTTCGAAATGGAGATGGAAGTTTGGTATAGTTGGCCATTCCCCTCCACTAGGAAAAAAAAGTAATTTCCCATTCTTTAGTATTTCGGACATAACTTTTTACTCCGGTCTCTGATTAAGATGATTCTTGCTGCATTGTAAAGAATTCTTGAATCCCTAACCATTTTATTCACATCAAAAGTCATGAAAAATCCTCTAGCATGGGCTCTATTGTAACGCAAGTTTGGTGTAATAAGTAGTCCTCCTTTAAAATGAAATAGTATATCGGACATAACTTTTTCTCCCGAACTCGGATTGAGCTAACTCTTGCGGCATTGAAATGAGAACTTGAAACCCTAACCAATATATTGAGATCAAAATTGGTGATTCAGCTTCTAACAAGTTCGAAATGGTGATGGAAGTTTGGTATAGTTGGCCATCCCCTCCACTAGGAAACAAAAGTAATTTCTCATTCTTTAGTATTTCTGACATAACTTTTTACTCCGGTCTCTGAATAAGATGATTCTTGCGGCATTGTAAAGAATTCTTGAATCCCTAACCATTTTATTCACATCAAAAGTCATGAAAAATCCTCTAACATGGGCTCTATTGTAACGTAAGTTTGGTGTAATAAGTAGTCCACCTTTAAAATGAAATAGTATATCGGACATAACTTTTTCTCCCGAACTCGGATTGAGCTAACTCTTGCGGCATTGAAATGAGAACTTGAAACCCTAACCAATATATTGAGATCAAAATTGGTCATTCATCTTCTAACAAGTTCGAAATGGTGATGGAAGTTTGGTATAGTTGGTCATTCCCCTCCACTAGGAAAAAAAAGTAATTTCCCATTCTTTAGTATTTCGGACATAACTTTTTACTCCGGTCTCTGAATAAGATGATTCTTGCGGCATTGTAAAGAATTCTTGAATCCCTAACCATTTTATTCACATCAAAAGTCATGAAAAATCCTCTAGCATGGGCTCTATTGTAACGCAAGTTTGGTGTAATAAGTAGTCCACCTTTAAAATGAAATAGTATATCGGACATAACTTTTTCTCCCGAACTCGGATTGAGCTAACTCTTGCGGCATTGAAATGAGAACTTGAAACCCTAACCAATATATTGAGATCAAAATTGGTGATTCATCTTCTAACAAGTTCGAAATGGTGATGGAAGTTTGGTATAGTTGGTCATTCCCCTCCACTAGGAAAAAAAAGTAATTTCCCATTCTTTAGTATTTCGGACATAACTTTTTACTCCGGTCTCTGAATAAGATGATTCTTGCGGCATTGTAAAAAATTCTTGAATCCCTAACCATTTTATTCACGTCAAAAGTCATGAAAAATCCTCTAGCATGGGCTCTATTGTAACGCAAGTTTGGTGTAACAAGTAGTCCACCTTTAAAATGAAATAGTATATCGGACATAACTTTTTCTCCCGAACACGGATTGAGCTAACTCTTGCGGCATTGAAATGAGAACTTGAAACCCTAACCAATATATTGAGATCAAAATTGGTGATTCAGCTTCTAACAAGTTCGAAATGGTGATGGAAGTTTGGTATAGTTGGCCATCCCCTCCACTAGGAAACAAAAGTAATTTCTCATTCTTTAGTATTTCTGACATAACTTTTTACTCCGGTCTCTGAATAAGATGATTCTTGCGGCATTGTAAAGAATTCTTGAATCCCTAACCATTTTATTCACATCAAAAGTCATGAAAAATCCTCTACCATGGGCTATATTGTAACGTAAGTTTGGTGTAATAAGTAGTCCACCTTTAAAATGAAATAGTATATCGGACATAACTTTTTCTCCCGAACTCGGATTGAGCTAACTCTTGCGGCATTGAAATGAGAACTTGAAACCCTAACCAATATATTGAGATCAAAATTGGTGATTCATCTTCTAACAAGTTCGAAATGGTGATGGAAGTTTGGTATAGTTGGTCATTCCCCTCCACTAGGAAAAAAAAGTAATTTCCCATTCTTTAGTATTTCGGACATAACTTTTTACTCCGGTCTCTGAATAAGATGATTCTTGCGGCATTGTAAAGAATTCTTGAATCCCTAACCATTTTATTCACGTCAAAAGTCATGAAAAATCCTCTAGCATGGGCTCTATTGTAACGCAAGTTTGGTGTAATAAGTAGTCCACCTTTAAAATGAAATAGTATATCGGACATAACTTTTTCTCCCGAACACGGATTGAGCTAACTCTTGCGGCATTGAAATGAGAACTTGAAACCCTAACCAATATATTGAGATCAAAATTGGTGATTCATCTTCTAACAAGTTCGAAATGGTGATGGAAGTTTGGTATAGTTGGTCATTCCCCTCCACTAGGAAAAAAAAGTAATTTCCCATTCTTTAGTATTTCGGACATAACTTTTTACTCCGGTCTCTGAATAAGATGATTCTTGCGGCATTGTAAAGAATTCTTGAATCCCTAACCATTTTATTCACATCAAAAGTCATGAAAAATCCTCTAGCATGGGCTCTATTGTAACGCAAGTTTGGTGTAATAAGTAGTCCACCTTTAAAATGAAATAGTATATCGGACATAACTTTTTCTCCCGAACTCGGATTGAGCTAACTCTTGCGGCATTGAAATGAGAACTTGAAACCCTAACCAATATATTGAGATCAAAATTGGTGATTCATCTTCTAACAAGTTCGAAATGGTGATGGAAGTTTGGTATAGTTGGTCATTCCCCTCCACTAGGAAAAAAAAGTAATTTCCCATTCTTTAGTATTTCTGACATAACTTTTTACTCCGGTCTCTGAATAAGATGATTCTTGCGGCATTGTAAAGAATTCTTGAATCCCTAACCATTTTATTCACATCAAAAGTCATGAAAAATCCTCTAGCATGGACTCTATTGTAACGCAAGTTTGATGTAATAAGTAGTCCTCCTTTAAAATGAAATAGTATATCGGACATAACTGTTTCTCCCGAACTCGGATTGAGCTAACTCTTGCGGCATTGTAATGAGAAATTGAAACCCTAACCAATATATTTAGATCGAAATTGGTGATTCATCTTCTAACAAGTTCGAAATGGAGATGGAAGTTTGGTATAGTTGGCCATTCCCCTCCACTAGGAAAAAAAAGTAATTTCCCATTCTTTAGTATTTCGGACATAACTTTTTACTCCGGTCTCTGATTAAGATGATTCTTGCTGCATTGTAAAGAATTCTTGAATCCCTAACCATTTTATTCACATCAAAAGTCATGAAAAATCCTCTAGCATGGGCTCTATTGTAACGCAAGTTTGGTGTAATAAGTAGTCCTCCTTTAAAATGAAATAGTATATCGGACATAACTTTTTCTCCCGAACTCGGATTGAGCTAACTCTTGCGGCATTGAAATGAGAACTTGAAACCCTAACCAATATATTGAGATCAAAATTGGTGATTCAGCTTCTAACAAGTTCGAAATGGTGATGGAAGTTTGGTATAGTTGGCCATCCCCTCCACTAGGAAACAAAAGTAATTTCTCATTCTTTAGTATTTCTGACATAACTTTTTACTCCGGTCTCTGAATAAGATGATTCTTGCGGCATTGTAAAGAATTCTTGAATCCCTAACCATTTTATTCACATCAAAAGTCATGAAAAATCCTCTAACATGGGCTCTATTGTAACGTAAGTTTGGTGTAATAAGTAGTCCACCTTTAAAATGAAATAGTATATCGGACATAACTTTTTCTCCCGAACTCGGATTGAGCTAACTCTTGCGGCATTGAAATGAGAACTTGAAACCCTAACCAATATATTGAGATCAAAATTGGTAATTCATCTTCTAACAAGTTCGAAATGGTGATGGAAGTTTGGTATAGTTGGTCATTCCCCTCCACTAGGAAAAAAAAGTAATTTCCCATTCTTTAGTATTTCGGACATAACTTTTTACTCCGGTCTCTAAATAAGATGATTCTTGCGGCATTGTAAAGAATTCTTGAATCCCTAACCATTTTATTCACATCAAAAGTCATGAAAAATCCTCTAGCATGGGCTCTATTGTAACGCAAGTTTGGTGTAATAAGTAGTCCTCCTTTAAAATGAAATAGTATATCGGACATAACTTTTTCTCCCGAACTCGGATTGAGCTAACTCTTGCGGCATTGAAATGAGAACTTGAAACCCTAACCAATATATTTAGATCAAAATTGGTGATTCAGCTTCTAACAAGTTCGAAATGGTGATGGAAGTTTGGTATAGTTGGCCATCCCCTCCACTAGGAAACAAAAGTAATTTCTCATTATTTAGTATTTCTGACATAACTTTTTACTCCGGTCTCTGAATAAGATGATTCTTGCGGCATTGTAAAGAATTCTTGAATCCCTAACCATTTTATTCACATCAAAAGTCATGAAAAATCCTCTAACATGGGCTCTATTGTAACGTAAGTTTGGTGTAATAAGTAGTCCACCTTTAAAATGAAATAGTATATCGGACATAACTTTTTCTCCCGAACTCGGATTGAGCTAACTCTTGCGGCATTGAAATGAGAACTTGAAACCCTAACCAATATATTGAGATCAAAATTGGTAATTCATCTTCTAACAAGTTCGAAATGGTGATGGAAGTTTGGTATAGTTGGTCATTCCCCTCCACTAGGAAAAAAAAGTAATTTCCCATTCTTTAGTATTTCGGACATAACTTTTTACTCCGGTCTCTGAATAAGATGATTCTTGCGGCATTGTAAAGAATTCTTGAATCCCTAACCATTTTATTCACATCAAAAGTCATGAAAAATCCTCTAGCATGGGCTCTATTGTAACGCAAGTTTGGTGTAATAAGTAGTCCACCTTTAAAATGAAATAGTATATCGGACATAACTTTTTCTCCCGAACTCGGATTGAGCTAACTCTTGCGGCATTGAAATGAGAACTTGAAACCCAAACCAATATATTGAGATCAAAATTGGTGATTCATCTTCTAACAAGTTCGAAATGGTGATGGAAGTTTGGTATAGTTGGTCATTCCCCTCCACTAGGAAAAAAAAGTAATTTCCCATTCTTTAGTATTTCGGACATAACTTTTTACTCCGGTCTCTGAATAAGATGATTCTTGCGGCATTGTAAAGACTTCTTGAATCCCTAACCATTTTATTCACGTCAAAAGTCATGAAAAATCCTCTAGCATGGGCTCTATTGTAACGCAAGTTTGGTGTAATAAGTAGTCCACCTTTAAAATGAAATAGTATATCGGACATAACTTTTTCTCCCGAACACGGATTGAGCTAACTCTTGCGGCATTGAAATGAGAACTTGAAACCCTAACCAATATATTGAGATCAAAATTGGTGATTCAGCTTCTAACAAGTTCGAAATGGTGATGGAAGTTTGGTATAGTTGGCCATCCCCTCCACTAGGAAACAAAAGTAATTTCTCATTCTTTAGTATTTCTGACATAACTTTTTACTCCGGTCTCTGAATAAGATGATTCTTGCGGCATTGTAAAGAATTCTTGAATCCCTAACCATTTTATTCACATCAAAAGTCATGAAAAATCCTCTAACATGGGCTCTATTGTAACGTAAGTTTGGTGTAATAAGTAGTCCACCTTTAAAATGAAATAGTATATCGGACATAACTTTTTCTCCCGAACTCGGATTGAGCTAACTCTTGCGGCATTGAAATGAGAACTTGAAACCCTAACCAATATATTGAGATCAAAATTGGTAATTCATCTTCTAACAAGTTCGAAATGGTGATGGAAGTTTGGTATAGTTGGTCATTCCCCTCCACTAGGAAAAAAAAGTAATTTCCCATTCTTTAGTAGTTCGGACATAACTTTTTACTCCGGTCTCTGAATAAGATGATTCTTGCGGCATTGTAAAGAATTCTTGAATCCCTAACCATTTTATTCACATCAAAAGTCATGAAAAATCCTCTAGCATGAGCTCTATTGTAACGCAAGTTTGGTGTAATAAGTAGTCCACCTTTAAAATGAAATAGTATATCGAACATAACTTTTTCTCCCGAACTCGGATTGAGCTAACTCTTGCGGCATTGAAATGAGAACTTGAAACCCTAACCAATATATTGAGATCAAAATTGGTGATTCAGCTTCTAACAAGTTCGAAATGGTGATGGAAGTTTGGTATAGTTGGCCATCCCCTCCACTAGGAAACAAAAGTAATTTCTCATTCTTTAGTATTTCTGACATAACTTTTTACTCCGGTCTCTGAATAAGATGATTCTTGCGGCATTGTAAAGAATTCTTGAATCCCTAACCATTTTATTCACATCAAAAGTCATGAAAAATCCTCTAACATGGGCTCTATTGTAACGTAAGTTTGGTGTAATAAGTAGTCCACCTTTAAAATGAAATAGTATATCGGACATAACTTTTTCTCCCGAACTCGGATTGAGCTAACTCTTGCGGCATTGAAATGAGAACTTGAAACCCTAACCAATATATTGAGATCAAAATTGGTAATTCATCTTCTAACAAGTTCGAAATGGTGATGGAAGTTTGGTATAGTTGGTCATTCCCCTCCACTAGGAAAAAAAAGTAATTTCCCATTCTTTAGTAGTTCGGACATAACTTTTTACTCCGGTCTCTGAATAAGATGATTCTTGCGGCATTGTAAAGAATTCTTGAATCCCTAACCATTTTATTCACATCAAAAGTCATGAAAAATCCTCTAGCATGAGCTCTATTGTAACGCAAGTTTGGTGTAATAAGTAGTCCACCTTTAAAATGAAATAGTATATCGGACATAACTTTTTCTCCCGAACTCGGATTGAGCTAACTCTTGCGGCATTGAAATGAGAACTTGAAACCCTAACCAATATATTGAGATCAAAATTGGTGATTCAGCTTCTAACATGTTCGAAATGGTGATGGAAGTTTGGTATAGTTGGCCATCCCCTCCACTAGGAAACAAAAGTAATTTCTCATTCTTTAGTATTTCTGACATAACTTTTTACTCCGGTCTCTGAATAAGATGATTCTTGCGGCATTGTAAAGAATTCTTGAATCCCTAACCATTTTATTCACATCAAAAGTCATGAAAAATCCTCTAACATGGGCTCTATTGTAACGTAAGTTTGGTGTAATAAGTAGTCCACCTTTAAAATGAAATAGTATATCGAACATAACTTTTTCTCCCGAACTCGGATTGAGCTAACTCTTGCGGCATTGAAATGAGAACTTGAAACCCTAACCAATATATTGAGATCAAAATTGGTGATTCAGCTTCTAACAAGTTCGAAATGGTGATGGAAGTTTGGTATAGTTGGCCATCCCCTCCACTAGGAAACAAAAGTAATTTCTCATTCTTTAGTATTTCTGACATAACTTTTTACTCCGGTCTCTGAATAAGATGATTCTTGCGGCATTGTAAAGAATTCTTGAATCCCTAACCATTTTATTCACATCAAAAGTCATGAAAAATCCTCTAACATGGGCTCTATTGTAACGTAAGTTTGGTGTAATAAGTAGTCCACCTTTAAAATGAAATAGTATATCGGACATAACTTTTTCTCCCGAACTCGGATTGAGCTAACTCTTGCGGCATTGAAATGAGAACTTGAAACCCTAACCAATATATTGAGATCAAAATTGGTAATTCATCTTCTAACAAGTTCGAAATGGTGATGGAAGTTTGGTATAGTTGGTCATTCCCCTCCACTAGGAAAAAAAAGTAATTTCCCATTCTTTAGTAGTTCGGACATAACTTTTTACTCCGGTCTCTGAATAAGATGATTCTTGCGGCATTGTAAAGAATTCTTGAATCCCTAACCATTTTATTCACATCAAAAGTCATGAAAAATCCTCTAGCATGAGCTCTATTGTAACGCAAGTTTGGTGTAATAAGTAGTCCACCTTTAAAATGAAATAGTATATCGGACATAACTTTTTCTCCCGAACTCGGATTGAGCTAACTCTTGCGGCATTGAAATGAGAACTTGAAACCCTAACCAATATATTGAGATCAAAATTGGTGATTCAGCTTCTAACATGTTCGAAATGGTGATGGAAGTTTGGTATAGTTGGCCATCCCCTCCACTAGGAAACAAAAGTAATTTCTCATTCTTTAGTATTTCTGACATAACTTTTTACTCCGGTCTCTGAATAAGATGATTCTTGCGGCATTGTAAAGAATTCTTGAATCCCTAACCATTTTATTCACATCAAAAGTCATGAAAAATCCTCTAACATGGGCTCTATTGTAACGTAAGTTTGGTGTAATAAGTAGTCCACCTTTAAAATGAAATAGTATATCGGACATAACTTTTTCTCCCGAACTCGGATTGAGCTAACTCTTGCGGCATTGAAATGAGAACTTGAAACCCTAACCAATATATTGAGATCAAAATTGGTAATTCATCTTCTAACAAGTTCGAAATGGTGATGGAAGTTTGGTATAGTTGGTCATTCCCCTCCACTAGGAAAAAAAAGTAATTTCCCATTCTTTAGTAGTTCGGACATAACTTTTTACTCCGGTCTCTGAATAAGATGATTCTTGCGGCATTGTAAAGAATTCTTGAATCCCTAACCATTTTATTCACATCAAAAGTCATGAAAAATCCTCTAGCATGAGCTCTATTGTAACGCAAGTTTGGTGTAATAAGTAGTCCACCTTTAAAATGAAATAGTATATCGGACATAACTTTTTCTCCCGAACTCGGATTGAGCTAACTCTTGCGGCATTGAAATGAGAACTTGAAACCCTAACCAATATATTGAGATCAAAATTGGTGATTCAGCTTCTAACAAGTTCGAAATGGTGATGGAAGTTTGGTATAGTTGGCCATCCCCTCCACTAGGAAACAAAAGTAATTTCTCATTCTTTAGTATTTCTGACATAACTTTTTACTCCGGTCTCTGAATAAGATGATTCTTGCGGCATTGTAAAGAATTCTTGAATCCCTAACCATTTTATTCACATCAAAAGTCATGAAAAATCCTCTAACATGGGCTCTATTGTAACGTAAGTTTGGTGTAATAAGTAGTCCACCTTTAAAATGAAATAGTATATCGGACATAACTTTTTCTCCCGAACTCGGATTGAGCTAACTCTTGCGGCATTGAAATGAGAACTTGAAACCCTAACCAATATATTGAGATCAAAATTGGTAATTCATCTTCTAACAAGTTCGAAATGGTGATGGAAGTTTGGTATAGTTGGTCATTCCCCTCCACTAGGAAAAAAAAGTAATTTCCCATTCTTTAGTATTTCGGACATAACTTTTTACTCCGGTCTCTGAATAAGATGATTCTTGCGGCATTGTAAAGAATTCTTGAATCCCTAACCATTTTATTCACATCAAAAGTCATGAAAAATCCTCTAGCATGAGCTCTATTGTAACGCAAGTTTGGTGTAATAAGTAGTCCACCTTTAAAATGAAATAGTATATCGGACATAACTTTTTCTCCTGAACTCGGATTGAGCTAACTCTTGCGGCATTGAAATGAGAACTTGAAACCCTAACCAATATATTGAGATCAAAATTGGTGATTCATCTTCTAACAAGTTCGAAATGGTGATGGAAGTTTGGTATAGTTGGTCATTCCCCTCCACTAGGAAAAAAAAGTAATTTCCCATTCTTTAGTATTTCGGACATAACTTTTTACTCCGGTCTCTGAATAAGATGATTCTTGCGGCATTGTAAAGAATTCTTGAATCCCTAACCATTTTATTCACGTCAAAAGTCATGAAAAATCCTCTAGCATGGGCTCTATTGTAACGCAAGTTTGGTGTAATAAGTAGTCCACCTTTAAAATGAAATAGTATATCGGACATAACTTTTTCTCCCGAACACGGATTGAGCTAACTCTTGCGGCATTGAAATGAGAACTTGAAACCCTAACCAATATATTGAGATCAAAATTGGTGATTCATCTTCTAACAAGTTCGAAATGGTGATGGAAGTTTGGTATAGTTGGTCATTCCCCTCCACTAGGAAAAAAAAGTAATTTCCCATTCTTTTGTATTTCGGACATAACTTTTTACTCCGGTCTCTGAATAAGATGATTCTTGCGGCATTGTAAAGAATTCTTGAATCCCTAACCATTTTATTCACATCAAAAGTCATGAAAAATCCTCTAGCATGGGCTCTATTGTAACGCAAGTTTGGTGTAATAAGTAGTCCACCTTTAAAATGAAATAGTATATCGGACATAACTTTTTCTCCCGAACTCGGATTGAGCTAACTCTTGCGGCATTGAAATGAGAACTTGAAACCCTAACCAATATATTGAGATCAAAATTGGTGATTCATCTTCTAACAAGTTCGAAATGGTGATGGAAGTTTGGTATAGTTGGTCATTCCCCTCCACTAGGAAAAAAAAGTAACTTCCCATTCTTTAGTATTTCTGACATAACTTTTTACTCCGGTCTCTGATTAAGATGATTCTTGCGGCATTGTAAAGAATTCTTGAATCCCTAACCATTTTATTCACATCAAAAGTCATGAAAAATCCTCCAGCATGGACTCTATTGTAACGCAAGTTTGATGTAATAAGTAGTCCTCCTTTAAAATGAAATAGTATATCGGACATAACTGTTTCTCCCGAACTCGGATTGAGCTAACTCTTGCGGCATTGAAATGAGAAATTGAAACCCTAACCAATATATTTAGATCAAAATTGGTGATTCATCTTCTAACAAGTTCGAAATGGAGATGGAAGTTTGGTATAGTTGGCCATTCCCCTCCACTAGGAAAAAAAAGTAATTTCCCATTCTTTAGTATTTCGGACATAACTTTTTACTCCGGTCTCTGATTAAGATGATTCTTGCTGCATTGTAAAGAATTCTTGAATCCCTAACCATTTTATTCACATCAAAAGTCATGAAAAATCCTCTAGCATGGGCTCTATTGTAACGCAAGTTTGGTGTAATAAGTAGTCCACCTTTAAAATGAAATAGTATATCGGACATAACTTTTTCTCCCGAACTCGGATTGAGCTAACTCTTGCGGCATTGAAATCAGAACTTGAAACCCTAACCAATATATTGAGATCAAAATTGGTGATTCAGCTTCTAACAAGTTCGAAATGGTGATGGAAGTTTGGTATAGTTGGCCATCCCCTCCACTAGGAAACAAAAGTAATTTCTCATTCTTTAGTATTTCTGACATAACTTTTTACTCCGGTCTCTGAATAAGATGATTCTTGCGGCATTGTAAAGAATTCTTGAATCCCTAACCATTTTATTCACATCAAAAGTCATGAAAAATCCTCTAGCATGGGCTCTATTGTAACGTAAGTTTGGTGTAATAAGTAGTCCACCTTTAAAATGAAATAGTATATCCGACATAACTTTTTCTCCCGAACTCGGATTGAGCTAACTCTTGCGGCATTGAAATGAGAACTTGAAACCCTAACCAATATATTGAGATCAAAATTGGTGATTCATCTTCTAACAAGTTCGAAATGGTGATGGAAGTTTGGTATAGTTGGTCATTCCCCTCCACTAGGAAAAAAAAGTAATTTCCCATTCTTTAGTATTTCGGACATAACTTTTTACTCCGGTCTCTGAATAAGATGATTCTTGCGGCATTGTAAAGAATTCTTGAATCCCTAACCATTTTATTCACATCAAAAGTCATGAAAAATCCTCTAGCATGAGCTCTATTGTAACGCAAGTTTGGTGTAATAAGTAGTCCACCTTTAAAATGAAATAGTATATCGGACATAACTTTTTCTCCCGAACTCGGATTGAGCTAACTCTTGCGGCATTGAAATGAGAACTTGAAACCCTAACCAATATATTGAGATCAAAATTGGTGATTCAGCTTCTAACAAGTTCGAAATGGTGATGGAAGTTTGGTATAGTTGGCCATCCCCTCCACTAGGAAACAAAAGTAATTTCTCATTCTTTAGTATTTCGGACATAACTTTTTACTCCGGTCTCTGAATAAGATGATTCTTGCGGCATTGTAAAGAATTCTTGAATCCCTAACCATTTTATTCACATCAAAAGTCATGAAAAATCCTCTAGCATGGGCTCTATTGTAACGTAAGTTTGGTGTAATAAGTAGTCCACCTTTAAAATGAAATAGTATATCGGACATAACTTTTTCTCCCGAACTCGGATTGAGCTAACTCTTGCGGCATTGAAATGAGAACTTGAAACCCTAACCAATATATTGAGATCAAAATTGGTAATTCATCTTCTAACAAGTTCGAAATGGTGATGGAAGTTTGGTATAGTTGGTCATTCCCCTCCACTAGGAAAAAAAAGTAATTTCCCATTCTTTAGTAGTTCGGACATAACTTTTTACTCCGGTCTCTGAATAAGATGATTCTTGCGGCATTGTAAAGAATTCTTGAATCCCTAACCATTTTATTCACATCAAAAGTCATGAAAAATCCTCTAGCATGAGCTCTATTGTAACGCAAGTTTGGTGTAATAAGTAGTCCACCTTTAAAATGAAATAGTATATCGGACATAACTTTTTCTCCCGAACTCGGATTGAGCTAACTCTTGCGGCATTGAAATGAGAACTTGAAACCCTAACCAATATATTGAGATCAAAATTGGTGATTCAGCTTCTAACAAGTTCGAAATGGTGATGGAAGTTTGGTATAGTTGGCCATCCCCTCCACTAGGAAACAAAAGTAATTTCTCATTCTTTAGTATTTCTGACATAACTTTTTACTCCGGTCTCTGAATAAGATGATTCTTGCGGCATTGTAAAGAATTCTTGAATCCCTAACCATTTTATTCACATCAAAAGTCATGAAAAATCCTCTAACATGGGCTCTATTGTAACGTAAGTTTGGTGTAATAAGTAGTCCACCTTTAAAATGAAATAGTATATCGGACATAACTTTTTCTCCCGAACTCGGATTGAGCTAACTCTTGCGGCATTGAAATGAGAACTTGAAACCCTAACCAATATATTGAGATCAAAATTGGTAATTCATCTTCTAACAAGTTCGAAATGGTGATGGAAGTTTGGTATAGTTGGTCATTCCCCTCCACTAGGAAAAAAAAGTAATTTCCCATTCTTTAGTAGTTCGGACATAACTTTTTACTCCGGTCTCTGAATAAGATGATTCTTGCGGCATTGTAAAGAATTCTTGAATCCCTAACCATTTTATTCACATCAAAAGTCATGAAAAATCCTCTAGCATGTGCTCTATTGTAACGCAAGTTTGGTGTAATAAGTAGTCCACCTTTAAAATGAAATAGTATATCGGACATAACTTTTTCTCCCGAACTCGGATTGAGCTAACTCTTGCGGCATTGAAATGAGAACTTGAAACCCTAACCAATATATTGAGATCAAAATTGGTGATTCAGCTTCTAACAAGTTCGAAATGGTGATGGAAGTTTGGTATAGTTGGCCATCCCCTCCACTAGGAAACAAAAGTAATTTCTCATTCTTTAGTATTTCTGACATAACTTTTTACTCCGGTCTCTGAATAAGATGATTCTTGCGGCATTGTAAAGAATTCTTGAATCCCTAACCATTTTATTCACATCAAAAGTCATGAAAAATCCTCTAACATGGGCTCTATTGTAACGTAAGTTTGGTGTAATAAGTAGTCCACCTTTAAAATGAAATAGTATATCGGACATAACTTTTTCTCCCGAACTCGGATTGAGCTAACTCTTGCGGCATTGAAATGAGAACTTGAAACCCTAACCAATATATTGAGATCAAAATTGGTAATTCATCTTCTAACAAGTTCGAAATGGTGATGGAAGTTTGGTATAGTTGGTCATTCCCCTCCACTAGGAAAAAAAAGTAATTTCCCATTCTTTAGTATTTCGGACATAACTTTTTACTCCGGTCTCTGACTAAGATGATTCTTGCGGCATTGTAAAGAATTCTTGAATCCCTAACCATTTTATTCACATCAAAAGTCATGAAAAATCCTCTAGCATGAGCTCTATTGTAACGCAAGTTTGGTGTAATAAGTAGTCCACCTTTAAAATGAAATAGTATATCGGACATAACTTTTTCTCCCGAACTCGGATTGAGCTAACTCTTGCGGCATTGAAATGAGAACTTGAAACCCTAACCAATATATTGAGATCAAAATTGGTGATTCATCTTCTAACAAGTTCGAAATGGTGATGGAAGTTTGGTATAGTTGGTCATTCCCCTCCACTAGGAAAAAAAAGTAATTTCCCATTCTTTAGTATTTCGGACATAACTTTTTACTCCGGTCTCTGAATAAGATGATTCTTGCGGCATTGTAAAGAATTCTTGAATCCCTAACCATTTTATTCACGTCAAAAGTCATGAAAAATCCTCTAGCATGGGCTCTATTGTAACGCAAGTTTGGTGTAATAAGTAGTCCACCTTTAAAATGAAATAGTATATCGGACATAACTTTTTCTCCCGAACACGGATTGAGCTAACTCTTGCGGCATTGAAATGAGAACTTGAAACCCTAACCAATATATTGAGATCAAAATTGGTGATTCATCTTCTAACAAGTTCGAAATGGTGATGGAAGTTTGGTATAGTTGGTCATTCCCCTCCACTAGGAAAAAAAAGTAATTTCCCATTCTTTAGTATTTCGGACATAACTTTTTACTCCGGTCTCTGAATAAGATGATTCTTGCGGCATTGTAAAGAATTCTTGAATCCCTAACCATTTTATTCACATCAAAAGTCATGAAAAATCCTCTAGCATGGGCTCTATTGTAACGCAAGTTTGGTGTAATAAGTAGTCCACCTTTAAAATGAAATAGTATATCGGACATAACTTTTTCTCCCGAACTCGGATTGAGCTAACTCTTGCGGCATTGAAATGAGAACTTGAAACCCTAACCAATATATTGAGATCAAAATTGGTGATTCATCTTCTAACAAGTTCGAAATGGTGATGGAAGTTTGGTATAGTTGGTCATTCCCCTCCACTAGGAAAAAAAAGTAATTTCCCATTCTTTAGTATTTCGGACATAACTTTTTACTCCGGTCTCTGAATAAGATGATTCTTGCGGCATTGTAAAGAATTCTTGAATCCCTAACCATTTTATTCACATCAAAAGTCATGAAAAATCCTCTAGCATGAGCTCTATTGTAACGCAAGTTTGGTGTAATAAGTAGTCCACCTTTAAAATGAAATAGTATATCGGACATAACTTTTTCTCCCGAACTCGGATTGAGCTAACTCTTGCGGCATTGAAATGAGAACTTGAAACCCTAACCAATATATTGAGATCAAAATTGGTGATTCAGCTTCTAACAAGTTCGAAATGGTGATGGAAGTTTGGTATAGTTGGCCATCCCCTCCACTAGGAAACAAAAGTAATTTCTCATTCTTTAGTATTTCGGACATAACTTTTTACTCCGGTCTCTGAATAAGATGATTCTTGCGGCATTGTAAAGAATTCTTGAATCCCTAACCATTTTATTCACATCAAAAGTCATGAAAAATCCTCTAGCATGGGCTCTATTGTAACGTAAGTTTGGTGTAATAAGTAGTCCACCTTTAAAATGAAATAGTATATCGGACATAACTTTTTCTCCCGAACTCGGATTGAGCTAACTCTTGCGGCATTGAAATGAGAACTTGAAACCCTAACCAATATATTGAGATCAAAATTGGTAATTCATCTTCTAACAAGTTCGAAATGGTGATGGAAGTTTGGTATAGTTGGTCATTCCCCTCCACTAGGAAAAAAAAGTAATTTCCCATTCTTTAGTAGTTCGGACATAACTTTTTACTCCGGTCTCTGAATAAGATGATTCTTGCGGCATTGTAAAGAATTCTTGAATCCCTAACCATTTTATTCACATCAAAAGTCATGAAAAATCCTCTAGCATGAGCTCTATTGTAACGCAAGTTTGGTGTAATAAGTAGTCCACCTTTAAAATGAAATAGTATATCGGACATAACTTTTTCTCCCGAACTCGGATTGAGCTAACTCTTGCGGCATTGAAATGAGAACTTGAAACCCTAACCAATATATTGAGATCAAAATTGGTGATTCAGCTTCTAACAAGTTCGAAATGGTGATGGAAGTTTGGTATAGTTGGCCATCCCCTCCACTAGGAAACAAAAGTAATTTCTCATTCTTTAGTATTTCTGACATAACTTTTTACTCCGGTCTCTGAATAAGATGATTCTTGCGGCATTGTAAAGAATTCTTGAATCCCTAACCATTTTATTCACATCAAAAGTCATGAAAAATCCTCTAACATGGGCTCTATTGTAACGTAAGTTTGGTGTAATAAGTAGTCCACCTTTAAAATGAAATAGTATATCGGACATAACTTTTTCTCCCGAACTCGGATTGAGCTAACTCTTGCGGCATTGAAATGAGAACTTGAAACCCTAACCAATATATTGAGATCAAAATTGGTAATTCATCTTCTAACAAGTTCGAAATGGTGATGGAAGTTTGGTATAGTTGGTCATTCCCCTCCACTAGGAAAAAAAAGTAATTTCCCATTCTTTAGTAGTTCGGACATAACTTTTTACTCCGGTCTCTGAATAAGATGATTCTTGCGGCATTGTAAAGAATTCTTGAATCCCTAACCATTTTATTCACATCAAAAGTCATGAAAAATCCTCTAGCATGAGCTCTATTGTAACGCAAGTTTGGTGTAATAAGTAGTCCACCTTTAAAATGAAATAGTATATCGGACATAACTTTTTCTCCCGAACTCGGATTGAGCTAACTCTTGCGGCATTGAAATGAGAACTTGAAACCCTAACCAATATATTGAGATCAAAATTGGTGATTCAGCTTCTAACAAGTTCGAAATGGTGATGGAAGTTTGGTATAGTTGGCCATCCCCTCCACTAGGAAACAAAAGTAATTTCTCATTCTTTAGTATTTCTGACATAACTTTTTACTCCGGTCTCTGAATAAGATGATTCTTGCGGCATTGTAAAGAATTCTTGAATCCCTAACCATTTTATTCACATCAAAAGTCATGAAAAATCCTCTAACATGGGCTCTATTGTAACGTAAGTTTGGTGTAATAAGTAGTCCACCTTTAAAATGAAATAGTATATCGGACATAACTTTTTCTCCCGAACTCGGATTGAGCTAACTCTTGCGGCATTGAAATGAGAACTTGAAACCCTAACCAATATATTGAGATCAAAATTGGTAATTCATCTTCTAACAAGTTCGAAATGGTGATGGAAGTTTGGTATAGTTGGTCATTCCCCTCCACTAGGAAAAAAAAGTAATTTCCCATTCTTTAGTATTTCGGACATAACTTTTTACTCCGGTCTCTGACTAAGATGATTCTTGCGGCATTGTAAAGAATTCTTGAATCCCTAACCATTTTATTCACATCAAAAGTCATGAAAAATCCTCTAGCATGAGCTCTATTGTAACGCAAGTTTGGTGTAATAAGTAGTCCACCTTTAAAATGAAATAGTATATCGGACATAACTTTTTCTCCCGAACTCGGATTGAGCTAACTCTTGCGGCATTGAAATGAGAACTTGAAACCCTAACCAATATATTGAGATCAAAATTGGTGATTCATCTTCTAACAAGTTCGAAATGGTGATGGAAGTTTGGTATAGTTGGTCATTCCCCTCCACTAGGAAAAAAAAGTAATTTCCCATTCTTTAGTATTTCGGACATAACTTTTTACTCCGGTCTCTGAATAAGATGATTCTTGCGGCATTGTAAATAATTCTTGAATCCCTAACCATTTTATTCACGTCAAAAGTCATGAAAAATCCTCTAGCATGGGCTCTATTGTAACGCAAGTTTGGTGTAATAAGTAGTCCACCTTTAAAATGAAATAGTATATCGGACATAACTTTTTCTCCCGAACACGGATTGAGCTAACTCTTGCGGCATTGAAATGAGAACTTGAAACCCTAACCAATATATTGAGATCAAAATTGGTGATTCATCTTCTAACAAGTTCGAAATGGTGATGGAAGTTTGGTATAGTTGGTCATTCCCCTCCACTAGGAAAAAAAAGTAATTTCCCATTCTTTAGTATTTCGGACATAACTTTTTACTCCGGTCTCTGAATAAGATGATTCTTGCGGCATTGTAAAGAATTCTTGAATCCCTAACCATTTTATTCACGTCAAAAGTCATGAAAAATCCTCTAGCATGGGCTCTATTGTAACGCAAGTTTGGTGTAATAAGTAGTCCACCTTTAAAATGAAATAGTATATCGGACATAACTTTTTCTCCCGAACACGGATTGAGCTAACTCTTGCGGCATTGAAATGAGAACTTGAAACCCTAACCAATATATTGAGATCAAAATTGGTGATTCATCTTCTAACAAGTTCGAAATGGTGATGGAAGTTTGGTATAGTTGGTCATTCCCCTCCACTAGGAAAAAAAAGTAATTTCCCATTCTTTAGTATTTCGGACATAACTTTTTACTCCGGTCTCTGAATAAGATGATTCTTGCGGCATTGTAAAGAATTCTTGAATCCCTAACCATTTTATTCACATCAAAAGTCATGAAAAATCCTCTAGCATGGGCTCTATTGTAACGCAAGTTTGGTGTAATAAGTAGTCCACCTTTAAAATGAAATAGTATATCGGACATAACTTTTTCTCCCGAACTCGGATTGAGCTAACTCTTGCGGCATTGAAATGAGAACTTGAAACCCTAACCAATATATTGAGATCAAAATTGGTGATTCATCTTCTAACAAGTTCGAAATGGTGATGGAAGTTTGGTATAGTTGGTCATTCCCCTCCACTAGGAAAAAAAAGTAATTTCCCATTCTTTAGTATTTCTGACATAACTTTTTACTCCGGTCTCTGATTAAGATGATTCTTGCGGCATTGTAAAGAATTCTTGAATCCCTAACCATTTTATTCACATCAAAAGTCATGAAAAATCCTCCAGCATGGACTCTATTGTAACGCAAGTTTGATGTAATAAGTAGTCCTCCTTTAAAATGAAATAGTATATCGGACATAACTGTTTCTCCCGAACTCGGATTGAGCTAACTCTTGCGGCATTGAAATGAGAAATTGAAACCCTAACCAATATATTTAGATCAAAATTGGTGATTCATCTTCTAACAAGTTCGAAATGGAGATGGAAGTTTGGTATAGTTGGCCATTCCCCTCCACTAGGAAAAAAAAGTAATTTCCCATTCTTTAGTATTTCGGACATAACTTTTTACTCCGGTCTCTGATTAAGATGATTCTTGCTGCATTGTAAAGAATTCTTGAATCCCTAACCATTTTATTCACATCAAAAGTCATGAAAAATCCTCTAGCATGGGCTCTATTGTAACGCAAGTTTGGTGTAATAAGTAGTCCACCTTTAAAATGAAATAGTATATCGGACATAACTTTTTCTCCCGAACTCGGATTGAGCTAACTCTTGCGGCATTGAAATCAGAACTTGAAACCCTAACCAATATATTGAGATCAAAATTGGTGATTCAGCTTCTAACAAGTTCGAAATGGTGATGGAAGTTTGGTATAGTTGGCCATCCCCTCCACTAGGAAACAAAAGTAATTTCTCATTCTTTAGTATTTCTGACATAACTTTTTACTCCGGTCTCTGAATAAGATGATTCTTGCGGCATTGTAAAGAATTCTTGAATCCCTAACCATTTTATTCACATCAAAAGTCATGAAAAATCCTCTAGCATGGGCTCTATTGTAACGTAATTTTGGTGTAATAAGTAGTCCACCTTTAAAATGAAATAGTATATCCGACATAACTTTTTCTCCCGAACTCGGATTGAGCTAACTCTTGCGGCATTGAAATGAGAACTTGAAACCCTAACCAATATATTGAGATCAAAATTGGTGATTCATCTTCTAACAAGTTCGAAATGGTGATGGAAGTTTGGTATAGTTGGTCATTCCCCTCCACTAGGAAAAAAAAGTAATTTCCCATTCTTTAGTATTTCGGACATAACTTTTTACTCCGGTCTCTGAATAAGATGATTCTTGCGGCATTGTAAAGAATTCTTGAATCCCTAACCATTTTATTCACATCAAAAGTCATGAAAAATCCTCTAGCATGAGCTCTATTGTAACGCAAGTTTGGTGTAATAAGTAGTCCACCTTTAAAATGAAATAGTATATCGGACATAACTTTTTCTCCCGAACTCGGATTGAGCTAACTCTTGCGGCATTGAAATGAGAACTTGAAACCCTAACCAATATATTGAGATCAAAATTGGTGATTCAGCTTCTAACAAGTTCGAAATGGTGATGGAAGTTTGGTATAGTTGGCCATCCCCTCCACTAGGAAACAAAAGTAATTTCTCATTCTTTAGTATTTCGGACATAACTTTTTACTCCGGTCTCTGAATAAGATGATTCTTGCGGCATTGTAAAGAATTCTTGAATCCCTAACCATTTTATTCACATCAAAAGTCATGAAAAATCCTCTAGCATGGGCTCTATTGTAACGTAAGTTTGGTGTAATAAGTAGTCCACCTTTAAAATGAAATAGTATATCGGACATAACTTTTTCTCCCGAACTCGGATTGAGCTAACTCTTGCGGCATTGAAATGAGAACTTGAAACCCTAACCAATATATTGAGATCAAAATTGGTGATTCATCTTCTAACAAGTTCGAAATGGTGATGGAAGTTTGGTATAGTTGGTCATTCCCCTCCACTAGGAAAAAAAAGTAATTTCCCATTCTTTAGTATTTCTGACATAACTTTTTACTCCGGTCTCTGATTAAGATGATTCTTGCGGCATTGTAAAGAATTCTTGAATCCCTAACCATTTTATTCACATCAAAAGTCATGAAAAATCCTCCAGCATGGACTCTATTGTAACGCAAGTTTGATGTAATAAGTAGTCCTCCTTTAAAATGAAATAGTATATCGGACATAACTGTTTCTCCCGAACTCGGATTGAGCTAACTCTTGCGGCATTGAAATGAGAAATTGAAACCCTAACCAATATATTTAGATCAAAATTGGTGATTCATCTTCTAACAAGTTCGAAATGGAGATGGAAGTTTGGTATAGTTGGCCATTCCCCTCCACTAGGAAAAAAAAGTAATTTCCCATTCTTTAGTATTTCGGACATAACTTTTTACTCCGGTCTCTGATTAAGATGATTCTTGCTGCATTGTAAAGAATTCTTGAATCCCTAACCATTTTATTCACATCAAAAGTCATGAAAAATCCTCTAGCATGGGCTCTATTGTAACGCAAGTTTGGTGTAATAAGTAGTCCACCTTTAAAATGAAATAGTATATCGGACATAACTTTTTCTCCCGAACTCGGATTGAGCTAACTCTTGCGGCATTGAAATCAGAACTTGAAACCCTAACCAATATATTGAGATCAAAATTGGTGATTCAGCTTCTAACAAGTTCGAAATGGTGATGGAAGTTTGGTATAGTTGGCCATCCCCTCCACTAGGAAACAAAAGTAATTTCTCATTCTTTAGTATTTCTGACATAACTTTTTACTCCGGTCTCTGAATAAGATGATTCTTGCGGCATTGTAAAGAATTCTTGAATCCCTAACCATTTTATTCACATCAAAAGTCATGAAAAATCCTCTAGCATGGGCTCTATTGTAACGTAAGTTTGGTGTAATAAGTAGTCCACCTTTAAAATGAAATAGTATATCGGACATAACTTTTTCTCCCGAACTCGGATTGAGCTAACTCTTGCGGCATTGAAATGAGAACTTGAAACCCTAACCAATATATTGAGATCAAAATTGGTGATTCATCTTCTAACAAGTTCGAAATGGTGATGGAAGTTTGGTATAGTTGGTCATTCCCCTCCACTAGGAAAAAAAAGTAATTTCCCATTCTTTAGTATTTCGGACATAACTTTTTACTCCGGTCTCTGAATAAGATGATTCTTGCGGCATTGTAAAGAATTCTTGAATCCCTAACCATTTTATTCACATCAAAAGTCATGAAAAATCCTCTAGCATGTGCTCTATTGTAACGCATGTTTGGTGTAATAAGTAGTCCACCTTTAAAATGAAATAGTATATCGGACATAACTTTTTCTCCCGAACTCGGATTGAGCTAACTCTTGCGGCATTGAAATGAGAACTTGAAACCCTAACCAATATATTGAGATCAAAATTGGTGATTCAGCTTCTAACAAGTTCGAAATGGTGATGGAAGTTTGGTATAGTTGGCCATCCCCTCCACTAGGAAACAAAAGTAATTTCTCATTCTTTAGTATTTCGGACATAACTTTTTACTCCGGTCTCTGAATAAGATGATTCTTGCGGCATTGTAAAGAATTCTTGAATCCCTAACCATTTTATTCACATCAAAAGTCATGAAAAATCCTCTACCATGGGCTCTATTGTAACGTAAGTTTGGTGTAATAAGTAGTCCACCTTTAAAATGAAATAGTATATCGGACATAACTTTTTCTCCCGAACTCGGATTGAGCTAACTCTTGCGGCATTGAAATGAGAACTTGAAACCCTAACCAATATATTGAGATCAAAATTGGTGATTCATCTTCTAACAAGTTCGAAATGGTGATGGAAGTTTGGTATAGTTGGTCATTCCCCTCCACTAGGAAAAAAAAGTAATTTCCCATTCTTTAGTATTTCGGACATAACTTTTTACTCCGGTCTCTGAATAAGATGATTCTTGCGGCATTGTAAAGAATTCTTGAATCCCTAACCATTTTATTCACGTCAAAAGTCATGAAAAATCCTCTATCATGGGCTCTATTGTAACGCAAGTTTGGTGTAATAAGTAGTCCACCTTTAAAATGAAATAGTATATCGGACATAACTTTTTCTCCCGAACACGGATTGAGCTAACTCTTGCGGCATTGAAATCAGAACTTGAAACCCTAACCAATATATTGAGATCAAAATTGGTGATTCATCTTCTAACAAGTTCGAAATGGTGATGGAAGTTTGGTATAGTTGGTCATTCCCCTCCACTAGGAAAAAAAAGTAATTTCCCATTCTTTAGTATTTCGGACATAACTTTTTACTCCGGTCTCTGAATAAGATGATTCTTGCGGCATTGTAAAGAATTCTTGAATCCCTAACCATTTTATTCACCTCAAAAGTCATGGAAAATCCTCTAGCATGGGCTCTATTGTAACGCAAGTTTGGTGTAATAAGTAGTCCACCTTTAAAATGAAATAGTATATCGGACATAACTTTTTCTCCCGAACACGGATTGAGCTAACTCTTGCGGCATTGAAATGAGAACTTGAAACCCTAACCAATATATTGAGATCAAAATTGGTGATTCATCTTCTAACAAGTTCGAAATGGTGATGGAAGTTTGGTATAGTTGGTCATTCCCCTCCACTAGGAAAAAAAAGTAATTTCCCATTCTTTAGTATTTCGGACATAACTTTTTACTCCGGTCTCTGAATAAGATGATTCTTGCGGCATTGTAAAGAATTCTTGAATCCCTAACCATTTTAATCACATCAAAAGTCATGAAAAATCCTCTAGCATGGGCTCTATTGTAACGCAAGTTTGGTGTAATAAGTAGTCCACCTTTAAAATGAAATAGTATATCGGACATAACTTTTTCTCCCGAACTCGGATTGAGCTAACTCTTGCGGCATTGAAATGAGAACTTGAAACCCAAACCAATATATTGAGATCAAAATTGGTGATTCATCTTCTAACAAGTTCGAAATGGTGATGGAAGTTTGGTATAGTTGGTCATTCCCCTCCACTAGGAAAAAAAAGTAATTTCCCATTCTTTAGTATTTCGGACATAACTTTTTACTCCGGTCTCTGAATAAGATGATTCTTGCGGCATTGTAAAGAATTCTTGAATCCCTAACCATTTTAATCACATCAAAAGTCATGAAAAATCCTCTAGCATGGGCTCTATTGTAACGCAAGTTTGGTGTAATAAGTAGTCCACCTTTAAAATGAAATAGTATATCGGACATAACTTTTTCTCCCGAACTCGGATTGAGCTAACTCTTGCGGCATTGAAATGAGAACTTCAAACCCTAACCAATATATTGAGATCAAAATTGGTGATTCATCTTCTAACAAGTTCGAAATGGTGATGGAAGTTTGGTATAGTTGGTCATTCCCCTCCACTAGGAAAAAAAAGTAATTTCCCATTCTTTAGTATTTCTGACATAACTTTTTACTCCGGTCTCTGAATAAGATGATTCTTGCGGCATTGTAAAGAATTCTTGAATCCCTAACCATTTTATTCACATCAAAAGTCATGAAAAATCCTCTAGCATGGGCTCTATTGTAACGCAAGTTTGGTGTAATAAGTAGTCCACCTTTAAAATGAAATAGTATATCGGACATAACTTTTTCTCCCGAACACGGATTGAGCTAACTCTTGCGGCATTGAAATGAGAACTTGAAACCCTAACCAATATATTGAGATCAAAATTGGTGATTCATCTTCTAACAAGTTCGAAATGGTGATGGAAGTTTGGTATAGTTGGTCATTCCCCTCCACTAGGAAAAAAAAGTAATTTCCCATTCTTTAGTATTTCGGACATAACTTTTTACTCCGGTCTCTGAATAAGATGATTCTTGCGGCATTGTAAAGAATTCTTGAATCCCTAACCATTTTATTCACATCAAAAGTCATGAAAAATCCTCTAGCATGGGCTCTATTGTAACGCAAGTTTGGTGTAATAAGTAGTCCACCTTTAAAATGAAATAGTATATCGGACATAACTTTTTCTCCCGAACACGGATTGAGCTAACTCTTGCGGCATTGAAATGAGAACTTGAAACCCTAACCAATATATTGAGATCAAAATTGGTGATTCATCTTCTAACAAGTTCGAAATGGTGATGGAAGTTTGGTATAGTTGGTCATTCCCCTCCACTAGGAAAAAAAAGTAATTTCCCATTCTTTAGTATTTCGGACATAACTTTTTACTCCGGTCTCTGAATAAGATGATTCTTGCGGCATTGTAAAGAATTCTTGAATCCCTAACCATTTTAATCACATCAAAAGTCATGAAAAATCCTCTAGCATGGGCTCTATTGTAACGCAAGTTTGGTGTAATAAGTAGTCCACCTTTAAAATGAAATAGTATATCGGACATAACTTTTTCTCCCGAACTCGGATTGAGCTAACTCTTGCGGCATTGAAATGAGAACTTCAAACCCTAACCAATATATTGAGATCAAAATTGGTGATTCATCTTCTAACAAGTTCGAAATGGTGATGGAAGTTTGGTATAGTTGGTCATTCCCCTCCACTAGGAAAAAAAAGTAATTTCCCATTCTTTAGTATTTCTGACATAACTTTTTACTCCGGTCTCTGAATAAGATGATTCTTGCGGCATTGTAAAGAATTCTTGAATCCCTAACCATTTTATTCACATCAAAAGTCATGAAAAATCCTCTAGCATGGGCTCTATTGTAACGCAAGTTTGGTGTAATAAGTAGTCCACCTTTAAAATGAAATAGTATATCGGACATAACTTTTTCTCCCGAACACGGATTGAGCTAACTCTTGCGGCATTGAAATGAGAACTTGAAACCCTAACCAATATATTGAGATCAAAATTGGTGATTCATCTTCTAACAAGTTCGAAATGGTGATGGAAGTTTGGTATAGTTGGTCATTCCCCTCCACTAGGAAAAAAAAGTAATTTCCCATTCTTTAGTATTTCGGACATAACTTTTTACTCCGGTCTCTGAATAAGATGATTCTTGCGGCATTGTAAAGAATTCTTGAATCCCTAACCATTTTATTCACATCAAAAGTCATGAAAAATCCTCTAGCATGGGCTCTATTGTAACGCAAGTTTGGTGTAATAAGTAGTCCACCTTTAAAATGAAATAGTATATCGGACATAACTTTTTCTCCCGAACACGGATTGAGCTAACTCTTGCGGCATTGAAATGAGAACTTGAAACCCTAACCAATATATTGAGATCAAAATTGGTGATTCATCTTCTAACAAGTTCGAAATGGTGATGGAAGTTTGGTATAGTTGGTCATTCCCCTCCACTAGGAAAAAAAAGTAATTTCCCATTCTTTAGTATTTCGGACATAACTTTTTACTCCGGTCTCTGAATAAGATGATTCTTGCGGCATTGTAAAGAATTCTTGAATCCCTAACCATTTTAATCACATCAAAAGTCATGAAAAATCCTCTAGCATGGGCTCTATTGTAACGCAAGTTTGGTGTAATAAGTAGTCAACCTTTAAAATGAAATAGTATATCGGACATAACTTTTTCTCCCGAACTCGGATTGAGCTAACTCTTGCGGCATTGAAATGAGAACTTCAAACCCTAACCAATATATTGAGATCAAAATTGGTGATTCATCTTCTAACAAGTTCGAAATGGTGATGGAAGTTTGGTATAGTTGGTCATTCCCCTCCACTAGGAAAAAAAAGTAATTTCCCATTCTTTAGTATTTCTGACATAACTTTTTACTCCGGTCTCTGAATAAGATGATTCTTGCGGCATTGTAAAGAATTCTTGAATCCCTAACCATTTTATTCACATCAAAAGTCATGAAAAATCCTCTAGCATGGGCTCTATTGTAACGCAAGTTTGGTGTAATAAGTAGTCCACCTTTAAAATGAAATAGTATATCGGACATAACTTTTTCTCCCGAACACGGATTGAGCTAACTCTTGCGGCATTGAAATGAGAACTTGAAACCCTAACCAATATATTGAGATCAAAATTGGTGATTCATCTTCTAACAAGTTCGAAATGGTGATGGAAGTTTGGTATAGTTGGTCATTCCCCTCCACTAGGAAAAAAAAGTAATTTCCCATTCTTTAGTATTTCGGACATAACTTTTTACTCCGGTCTCTGAATAAGATGATTCTTGCGGCATTGTAAAGAATTCTTGAATCCCTAACCATTTTATTCACATCAAAAGTCATGAAAAATCCTCTAGCATGGGCTCTATTGTAACGCAAGTTTGGTGTAATAAGTAGTCCACCTTTAAAATGAAATAGTATATCGGACATAACTTTTTCTCCCGAACTCGGATTGAGCTAACTCTTGCGGCATTGAAATGAGAACTTGAAACCCTAACCAATATATTGAGATCAAAATTGGTGATTCATCTTCTAACAAGTTCGAAATGGTGATGGAAGTTTGGTATAGTTGGTCATTCCCCTCCACTAGGAAAAAAAAGTAATTTCCCATTCTTTAGTATTTCTGACATAACTTTTTACTCCGGTCTCTGATTATGATGATTCTTGCTGCATTGTAAAGAATTCTTGAATCCCTAACCATTTTATTCACATCAAAAGTCATGAAAAATCCTCTAGCATGGGCTCTTTTGTAACGCAAGTTTGGTGTAATAAGTAGTCCACCTTTAAAATGAAATAGTATATCGGACATAACTTTTTCTCCCGAACTCGGATTGAGCTAACTCTTGCGGCATTGAAATGAGAACTTGAAACCCTAACCAATATATTGAGATCAAAATTGGTGATTCAGCTTCTAACAAGTTCGAAATGGTGATGGAAGTTTGGTATAGTTGGCCATCCCCTCCACTAGGAAACAAAAGTAATTTCTCATTCTTTAGTATTTCTGACATAACTTTTTACTCCGGTCTCTAAATAAGATGATTCTTGCGGCATTGTAAAGAATTCTTGAATCCCTAACCATTTTATTCACATCAAAAGTCATGAAAAAATCCTCTAGCATGGGCTCTATTGTAACGCAAGTTTGGTGTAATAAGTAGTCCACCTTTAAAATGAAATAGTATATCGGACATAACTTTTTCTCCCGAACTCGGATTGAGCTAACTCTTGCGGCATTGAAATGAGAACTTGAAACCCTAACCAATATATTGAGATCAAAATTGGTGATTCATCTTCTAACAAGTTCGAAATGGTGATGGAAGTTTGGTATAGTTGGTCATTCCCCTCCACTAGGAAAAAAAAGTAATTTCCCATTCTTTAGTATTTCGGACATAACTTTTTACTCCGGTCTCTGAATAAGATGATTCTTGCGGCATTGTAAAGAATTCTTGAATCCCTAACCATTTTATTCACGTCAAAAGTCATGAAAAATCCTCTAGCATGGGCTCTATTGTAACGCAAGTTTGGTGTAATAAGTAGTCCACCTTTAAAATGAAATAGTATATCGGACATAACTTTTTCTCCCGAACACGGATTGAGCTAACTCTTGCGGCATTGAAATCAGAACTTGAAACCCTAACCAATACATTGAGATCAAAATTGGTGATTCATCTTCTAACAAGTTCGAAATGGTGATGGAAGTTTGGTATAGTTGGTCATTCCCCTCCACTAGGAAAAAAAAGTAATTTCCCATTCTTTAGTATTTCGGACATAACTTTTTACTCCGGTCTCTGAATAAGATGATTCTTGCGGCATTGTAAAGAATTCTTGAATCCCTAACCATTTTAATCACATCAAAAGTCATGAAAAATCCTCTAGCATGGGCTCTATTGTAACGCAAGTTTGGTGTAATAAGTAGTCCACCTTTAAAATGAAATAGTATATCGGACATAACTTTTTCTCCCGAACTCGGATTGAGCTAACTCTTGCGGCATTGAAATGAGAACTTCAAACCCTAACCAATATATTGAGATCAAAATTGGTGATTCATCTTCTAACAAGTTCGAAATGGTGATGGAAGTTTGGTATAGTTGGTCATTCCCCTCCACTAGGAAAAAAAAGTAATTTCCCATTCTTTAGTATTTCTGACATAACTTTTTACTCCGGTCTCTGATTAAGATGATTCTTGCGGCATTGTAAAGAATTCTTGAATCCCTAACCATTTTATTCACATCAAAAGTCATGAAAAATCCTCTACCATGGACTCTATTGTAACGCAAGTTTGATGTAATAAGTAGTCCTCCTTTAAAATGAAATAGTATATCGGACATAACTGTTTCTCCCGAACTCGGATTGAGCTAACTCTTGCGGCATTGAAATGAGAAATTGAAACCCTAACCAATATATTTAGATCAAAATTGGTGATTCATCTTCTAACAAGTTCGAAATGGAGATGGAAGTTTGGTATAGTTGGCCATTCCCCTCCACTAGGAAAAAAAAGTAATTTCCCATTCTTTAGTATTTCGGACATAACTTTTTACTCCGGTCTCTGATTAAGATGATTCTTGCTGCATTGTAAAGAATTCTTGAATCCCTAACCATTTTATTCACATCAAAAGTCATGAAAAATCCTCTAGCATGGGCTCTATTGTAACGCAAGTTTGGTGTAATAAGTAGTCCTCCTTTAAAATGAAATAGTATATCGGACATAACTTTTTCTCCCGAACTCGGATTGAGCTAACTCTTGCGGCATTGAAATGAGAACTTGAAACCCTAACCAATATATTGAGATCAAAATTGGTGATTCATCTTCTAACAAGTTCGAAATTGTGATGGAAGTTTGGTATAGTTGGCCATCCCCTCCACTAGGAAAAAAAAGTAATTTCCCATTCTTTAGTATTTCTGACATAACTTTTTACTCCGGTCTCTAAATAAGATGATTCTTGCGGCATTGTAAAGAATTCTTGAATCCCTAACCATTTTATTCACATCAAAAGTCATGAAAAATCCTCTAGCATGGGCTCTATAGTAACGCAAGTTTGGTGTAATAAGTAGTCCACCTTTAAAATGAAATAGTATATCGGACATAACTTTTTCTCCCGAACTCGGATTGAGCTAACTCTTGCGGCATTGTAATGAGAACTTGAAACCCTAACCAATATATTGAGATCAAAATTGGTGATTCATCTTCTAACAAGTTCGAAATGGTGATGGAAGTTTGGTATAGTTGGCCATCCCCTCCACTAGGAAAAAAAAGTAATTTCCCATTCTTTAGTATTTCTGACATAACTTTTTACTCCGGTCTCTAAATAAGATGATTCTTGCGGCATTGTAATGAATTCTTGAATCCCTAACCATTTTATTCAGATCAAAAGTCATGAAAAATCCTCTAACATGGGCTCTATTGTAACGCAAGTTTGGTGTAATAAGTAGTCCTCCTTTAAAATGAAATAGTATATCGGACATAACTTTTTCACCCGCACTCGGATTGAGCTAACTCTTGCAGCATTGTAAAGAGAACTTGAAACCCTAACCAATATATTGAGATCAAAATTGGTGATTCACCTTCTAACAAGTTCGAAATGGTGATGGAAGTTTGGTATAGTTGGCCATCCCCTCCACTAGGAAACAAAAGTAATTTCTCATTCTTTAGTATTTCTGACATAACTTTTTACTCCGGTCTCTGAATAAGATGATTCTTGCGGCATTGTAAAGAATTCTTGAATCCCTAACCATTTTATTCACATCAAAAGTCATGAAAAATCCTCTAGCATGGGCTCTATTGTAACGCAAGTTTGGTGTAATAAGTAGTCCACCTTTAAAATGAAATAGTATATCGGACATAACTTTTTCTCCCGAACACGGATTGAGCTAACTCTTGCGGCATTGAAATGAGAACTTGAAACCCTAACCAATATATTGAGATCAAAATTGGTGATTCATCTTCTAACAAGTTCGAAATGGTGATGGAAGTTTGGTATAGTTGGTCATTCCCCTCCACTAGGAAAAAAAAGTAATTTCCCATTCTTTAGTATTTCGGACATAACTTTTTACTCCGGTCTCTGATTAAGATGATTCTTGCTGCATTGTAAAGAATTCTTGAATCCCTAACCATTTTATTCACATCAAAAGTCATGAAAAATCCTCTAGCATGGGCTCTATTGTAACGCAAGTTTGGTGTAATAAGTAGTCCTCCTTTAAAATGAAATAGTATATCGGACATAACTTTTTCTCCCGAACTCGGATTGAGCTAACTCTTGCGGCATTGAAATGAGAACTTGAAACCCTAACCAATATATTGAGATCAAAATTGGTGATTCATCTTCTAACAAGTTCGAAATGGTGATGGAAGTTTGGTATAGTTGGCCATCCCCTCCACTAGGAAAAAAAAGTAATTTCCCATTCTTTAGTATTTCTGACATAACTTTTTACTCCGGTCTCTAAATAAGATGATTCTTGCGGCATTGTAAAGAATTCTTGAATCCCTAACCATTTTATTCACATCAAAAGTCATGAAAAATCCTCTAGCATGGGCTCTATAGTAACGCAAGTTTGGTGTAATAAGTAGTCCACCTTTAAAATGAAATAGTATATCGGACATAACTTTTTCTCCCGAACTCGGATTGAGCTAACTCTTGCGGCATTGTAATGAGAACTTGAAACCCTAACCAATATATTGAGATCAAAATTGGTGATTCATCTTCTAACAAGTTCGAAATGGTGATGGAAGTTTGGTATAGTTGGCCATCCCCTCCACTAGGAAAAAAAAGTAATTTCCCATTCTTTAGTATTTCTGACATAACTTTTTACTCCGGTCTCTAAATAAGATGATTCTTGCGGCATTGTAATGAATTCTTGAATCCCTAACCATTTTATTCAGATCAAAAGTCATGAAAAATCCTCTAACATGGGCTCTATTGTAACGCAAGTTTGGTGTAATAAGTAGTCCTCCTTTAAAATGAAATAGTATATCGGACATAACTTTTTTTCCCGCACTCGGATTGAGCTAACTCTTGCAGCATTGTAAAGAGAACTTGAAACCCTAACCAATATATTGAGATCAAAATTGGTGATTCACCTTCTAACAAGTTCGAAATGGTGATGGAAGTTTGGTATAGTTGGCCATCCCCTCCACTAGGAAACAAAAGTAATTTCTCATTCTTTAGTATTTCTGACATAACTTTTTACTCCGGTCTCTGAATAAGATGATTCTTGCGGCATTGCAAAGAATTCTTGAATCCCTAACCATTTTATTCACATCAAAAGTCATGAAAAATCCTCTAGCATGGGCTCTATTGTAACGCAAGTTTGGTGTAATAAGTAGTCCACCTTTAAAATGAAATAGTATATCGGACATAACTTTTTCTCCCGAACACGGATTGAGCTAACTCTTGCGGCATTGAAATGACAACTTGAAACCCTAACCAATATATTGAGATCAAAATTGGTGATTCATCTTCTAACAAGTTCGAAATGGTGATGGAAGTTTGGTATAGTTGGTCATTCCCCTCCACTAGGAAAAAAAAGTAATTTCCCATTCTTTAGTATTTCGGACATAACTTTTTACTCCGGTCTCTGAATAAGATGATTCTTGCGGCATTGTAAAGAATTCTTGAATCCCTAACCATTTTATTCACATCAAAAGTCATGAAAAATCCTCGAGCATGGGCTCTATTGTAACGCAAGTTTGGTGTAATAAGTAGTCCACCTTTAAAATGAAATAGTATATCGGACATAACTTTTTCTCCCGAACACGGATTGAGCTAACTCTTGCGGCATTGAAATGAGAACTTGAAACCCTAACCAATATATTGAGATCAAAATTGGTGATTCATCTTCTAACAAGTTCGAAATGGTGATGGAAGTTTGGTATAGTTGGTCATTCCCCTCCACTAGGAAAAAAAAGTAATTTCCCATTCTTTAGTATTTCGGACATAACTTTTTACTCCGGTCTCTGAATAAGATGATTCTTGCGGCATTGTAAAGAATTCTTGAATCCCTAACCATTTTATTCACATCAAAAGTCATGAAAAATCCTCTAGCATGGGCTCTATTGTAACGCAAGTTTGGTGTAATAAGTAGTCCACCTTTAAAATGAAATAATATATCGGACATAACTTTTTCTCCCGAACTCGGATTGAGCTAACTCTTGCGGCATTGAAATGAGAACTTGAAACCCTAACCAATATATTGAGATCAAAATTGGTAATTCATCTTCTAACAAGTTCGAAATGGTGATGGAAGTTTTGTATAGTTGGTCATTCCCCTCCACTAGGAAAAAAAAGTAATTTCCCATTCTTTAGTATTTCGGACATAACTTTTTACTCCGGTCTCTGAATAAGATGATTCTTGCGGCATTGTAAAGAATTCTTGAATCCCTAACCATTTTAATCACATCAAAAGTCATGAAAAATCCTCTAGCATGGGCTCTATTGTAACGCAAGTTTGGTGTAATAAGTAGTCCACCTTTAAAATGAAATAGTATATCGGACATAACTTTTTCTCCCGAACTCGGATTGAGCTAACTCTTGCGGCATTGAAATGAGAACTTCAAACCCTAACCAATATATTGAGATCAAAATTGGTGATTCATCTTCTAACAAGTTCGAAATGGTGATGGAAGTTTGGTATAGTTGGTCATTCCCCTCCACTAGGAAAAAAAAGTAATTTCCCATTCTTTAGTATTTCTGACATAACTTTTTACTCCGGTCTCTGATTAAGATGATTCTTGCGGCATTGTAAAGAATTCTTGAATCCCTAACCATTTTATTCACATCAAAAGTCATGAAAAATCCTCTAGCATGGACTCTATTGTAACGCAAGTTTGATGTAATAAGTAGTCCTCCTTTAAAATGAAATAGTATATCGGACATAACTGTTTCTCCCGAACTCGGATTGAGCTAACTCTTGCGGCATTGAAATGAGAAATTGAAACCCTAACCAATATATTTAGATCAAAATTGGTGATTCATCTTCTAACAAGTTCGAAATGGAGATGGAAGTTTGGTATAGTTGGCCATTCCCCTCCACTAGGAAAAAAAAGTAATTTCCCATTCTTTAGTATTTCGGACATAACTTTTTACTCCGGTCTCTGATTAAGATGATTCTTGCTGCATTGTAAAGAATTCTTGAATCCCTAACCATTTTATTCACATCAAAAGTCATGAAAAATCCTCTAGCATGGGCTCTATTGTAACGCAAGTTTGGTGTAATAAGTAGTCCTCCTTTAAAATGAAATAGTATATCGGACATAACTTTTTCTCCCGAACTCGGATTGAGCTAACTCTTGCGGCATTGAAATGAGAACTTGAAACCCTAACCAATATATTGAGATCAAAATTGGTGATTCATCTTCTAACAAGTTCGAAATGGTGATGGAAGTTTGGTATAGTTGGCCATCCCCTCCACTAGGAAAAAAAAGTAATTTCCCATTCTTTAGTATTTCTGACATAACTTTTTACTCCGGTCTCTAAATAAGATGATTCTTGCGGCATTGTAATGAATTCTTGAATCACTAACCATTTTATTCATATCAAAAGTCATGAAAAATCCTCTAGCATGGGCTCTATTGTAACGCAAGTTTGGTGTAATAAGTAGTCCTCCTTTAAAATGAAATAGTATATCGGACATAACTTTTTCTCCCGAACTCGGATTGAGCTAACTCTTGCAGCATTGTAAAGAGAACTTGAAACCCTAACCAATATATTGAGATCAAAATTGGTGATTCACCTTCTAACAAGTTCGAAATGGTGATGGAAGTTTGGTATAGTTGGCCATCCCCTCCACTAGGAAACAAAAGTAATTTCTCATTCTTTAGTATTTCTGACATAACTTTTTACTCCGGTCTCTGATTAAGATGATTCTTGCGGCATTGTAAAGAATTCTTGAATCCCTAACCATTTTATTCACATCAAAAGTCATGAAAAATCCTCTAGCATGGACTCTATTGTAACGCAAGTTTGATGTAATAAGTAGTCCTCCTTTAAAATGAAATAGTATATCGGACATAACTGTTTCTCCCGAACTCGGATTGAGCTAACTCTTGCGGCATTGAAATGAGAAATTGAAACCCTAACCAATATATTTAGATCAAAATTGGTGATTCATCTTCTAACAAGTTCGAAATGGAGATGGAAGTTTGGTATAGTTGGCCATTCCCCTCCACTAGGAAAAAAAAGTAATTTCCCATTCTTTAGTATTTCGGACATAACTTTTTACTCCGGTCTCTGATTAAGATGATTCTTGCTGTATTGTAAAGAATTCTTGAATCCCTAACCATTTTATTCACATCAAAAGTCATGAAAAATCCTCTAGCATGGGCTCTATTGTAACGCAAGTTTGGTGTAATAAGTAGTCCTCCTTTAAAATGAAATAGTATATCGGACATAACTTTTTCTCCCGAACTCGGATTGAGCTAACTCTTGCGGCATTGAAATGAGAACTTGAAACCCTAACCAATATATTGAGATCAAAATTGGTGATTCATCTTCTAACAAGTTCGAAATGGTGATGGAAGTTTGGTATAGTTGGCCATCCCCTCCACTAGGAAAAAAAAGTAATTTCCCATTCTTTAGTATTTCTGACATAACTTTTTACTCCGGTCTCTAAATAAGATGATTCTTGCGGCATTGTAATGAATTCTTGAATCACTAACCATTTTATTCATATCAAAAGTCATGAAAAATCCTCTAGCATGGGCTCTATTGTAACGCAAGTTTGGTGTAATAAGTAGTCCTCCTTTAAAATGAAATAGTATATCGGACATAACTTTTTCTCCCGAACTCGGATTGAGCTAACTCTTGCAGCATTGTAAAGAGAACTTGAAACCCTAACCAATATATTGAGATCAAAATTGGTGATTCACCTTCTAACAAGTTCGAAATGGTGATGGAAGTTTGGTATAGTTGGCCATCCCCTCCACTAGGAAACAAAAGTAATTTCTCATTCTTTAGTATTTCTGACATAACTTTTTACTCCGGTCTCTGAATAAGATGATTCTTGCGGCATTGTAAAGAATTCTTGAATCCCTAACCATTTTATTCACATCAAAAGTCATGAAAAATCCTCTAGCATGGGCTCTATTGTAACGCAAGTTTGGTGTAATAAGTAGTCCACCTTTAAAATGAAATAGTATATCGGACATAACTTTTTCTCCCGAACACGGATTGAGCTAACTCTTGCGGCATTGAAATGAGAACTTGAAACCCTAACCAATATATTGAGATCAAAATTGGTGATTCATCTTCTAACAAGTTCGAAATGGTGATGGAAGTTTGGTATAGTTGGTCATTCCCCTCCACTAGGAAAAAAAAGTAATTTCCCATTCTTTAGTATTTCGGACATAACTTTTTACTCCGGTCTCTGAATAAGATGATTCTTGCGGCATTGTAAAGAATTCTTGAATCCCTAACCATTTTATTCACATCAAAAGTCATGAAAAATCCTCTAGCATGGGCTCTATTGTAACGCAAGTTTGGTGTAATAAGTAGTCCACCTTTAAAATGAAATAGTATATCGGACATAACTTTTTCTCCCGAACACGGATTGAGCTAACTCTTGCGGCATTGAAATGAGAACTTGAAACCCTAACCAATATATTGAGATCAAAATTGGTGATTCATCTTCTAACAAGTTCGAAATGGTGATGGAAGTTTGGTATAGTTGGTCATTCCCCTCCACTAGGAAAAAAAAGTAATTTCCCATTCTTTAGTATTTCGGACATAACTTTTTACTCCGGTCTCTGAATAAGATGATTCTTGCGGCATTGTAAAGAATTCTTGAATCCCTAACCATTTTATTCACATCAAAAGTCATGAAAAATCCTCTAGCATGGGCTCTATTGTAACGCAAGTTTGGTGTAATAAGTAGTCCACCTTTAAAATGAAATAGTATATCGGACATAACTTTTTCTCCCGAACTCGGATTGAGCTAACTCTTGCGGCATTGAAATGAGAACTTGAAACCCTAACCAATATATTGAGATCAAAATTGGTGATTCATCTTCTAACAAGTTCGAAATGGTGATGGAAGTTTGGTATAGTTGGTCATTCCCCTCCACTAGGAAAAAAAAGTAATTTCCCATTCTTTAGTATTTCTGACATAACTTTTTACTCCGGTCTCTGATTAAGATGATTCTTGCTGCATTGTAAAGAATTCTTGAATCCCTAACCATTTTATTCACATCAAAAGTCATGAAAAATCCTCTAGCATGGGCTCTATTGTAACGCAAGTTTGGTGTAATAAGTAGTCCACCTTTAAAATGAAATAGTATATCGGACATAACTTTTTCTCCCGAACTCGGATTGAGCTAACTCTTGCGGCATTGAAATGAGAACTTGAAACCCTAACCAATATATTGAGATCAAAATTGGTGATTCATCTTCTAACAAGTTCGAAATGGTGATGGAAGTTTGGTATAGTTGGTCATTCCCCTCCACTAGGAAAAAAAAGTAATTTCCCATTCTTTAGTATTTCTGACATAACTTTTTACTCCGGTCTCTGATTAAGATGATTCTTGCTGCATTGTAAAGAATTCTTGAATCCCTAACCATTTTATTCACATCAAAAGTCATGAAAAATCCTCTAGCATGGGCTCTTTTGTAACGCAAGTTTGGTGTAATAAGTAGTCCACCTTTAAAATGAAATAGTATATCGGACATAACTTTTTCTCCCGAACTCGGATTGAGCTAACTCTTGCGGCATTGAAATGAGAACTTGAAACCCTAACCAATATATTGAGATCAAAATTGGTGATTCAGCTTCTAACAAGTTCGAAATGGTGATGGAAGTTTGGTATAGTTGGCCATCCCCTCCACTAGGAAACAAAAGTAATTTCTCATTCTTTAGTATTTCTGACATAACTTTTTACTCCGGTCTCTGAATAAGATGATTCTTGCGGCATTGTAAAGAATTCTTGAATCCCTAACCATTTTATTCACATCAAAAGTCATGAAAAATCTTCTAGCATGGGCTCTATTGTAACGCAAGTTTGGTGTAATAAGTAGTCCACCTTTAAAATGAAATAGTATATCGGACATAACTTTTTCTCCCGAACTCGGATTGAGCTAACTCTTGCGGCATTGAAATGAGAACTTGAAACCCTAACCAATATATTGAGATCAAAATTGGTGATTCATCTTCTAACAAGTTCGAAATGGTGATGGAAGTTTGGTATAGTTGGTCATTCCCCTCCACTAGGAAAAAAAAGTAATTTCCCATTCTTTAGTATTTCGGACATAACTTTTTACTCCGGTCTCTGAATAAGATGATTCTTGCGGCATTGTAAAGAATTCTTGAATCCCTAACCATTTTATTCACGTCAAAAGTCATGAAAAATGCTTTAGCATGGGCTCTATTGTAACGCAAGTTTGGTGTAATAAGTAGTCCACCTTTAAAATGAAATAGTATATCGGACATAACTTTTTCTCCCGAACACGGATTGAGCTAACTCTTGCGGCATTGAAATGAGAACTTGAAACCCTAACCAATATATTGAGATCAAAATTGGTGATTCATCTTCTAACAAGTTCGAAATGGTGATGGAAGTTTGGTATAGTTGGTCATTCCCCTCCACTAGGAAAAAAAAGTAATTTCCCATTCTTTAGTATTTCGGACATAACTTTTTACTCCGGTCTCTGAATAAGATGATTCTTGCGGCATTGTAAAGAATTCTTGAATCCCTAACCATTTTAATCACATCAAAAGTCATGAAAAATCCTCTAGCATGGGCTCTATTGTAACGCAAGTTTGGTGTAATAAGTAGTCCACCTTTAAAATGAAATAGTATATCGGACATAACTTTTTCTCCCGAACTCGGATTGAGCTAACTCTTGCGGCATTGAAATGAGAACTTGAAACCCTAACCAATATATTGAGATCAAAATTGGTGATTCATCTTCTAACAAGTTCGAAATGGTGATGGAAGTTTGGTATAGTTGGTCATTCCCCTCCACTAGGAAAAAAAAGTAATTTCCCATTCTTTAGTATTTCTGACATAACTTTTTACTCCGGTCTCTGATTAAGATGATTCTTGCTGCATTGTAAAGAATTCTTGAATCCCTAACCATTTTATTCACATCAAAAGTCATGAAAAATCCTCTAGCATGGGCTCTTTTGTAACGCAAGTTTGGTGTAATAAGTAGTCCACCTTTAAAATGAAATAGTATATCGGACATAACTTTTTCTCCCGAACTCGGATTGAGCTAACTCTTGCGGCATTCAAATGAGAACTTGAAACCCTAACCAATATATTGAGATCAAAATTGGTGATTCAGCTTCTAACAAGTTCGAAATGGTGATGGAAGTTTGGTATAGTTGGCCATCCCCTCCACTAGGAAACAAAAGTAATTTCTCATTCTTTAGTATTTCTGACATAACTTTTTACTCCGGTCTCTGAATAAGATGATTCTTGCGGCATTGTAAAGAATTCTTGAATCCCTAACCATTTTATTCACATCAAAAGTCATGAAAAATCTTCTAGCATGGGCTCTATTGTAACGCAAGTTTGGTGTAATAAGTAGTCCACCTTTAAAATGAAATAGTATATCGGACATAACTTTTTCTCCCGAACTCGGATTGAGCTAACTCTTGCGGCATTGAAATGAGAACTTGAAACCCTAACCAATATATTGAGATCAAAATTGGTGATTCATCTTCTAACAAGTTCGAAATGGTGATGGAAGTTTGGTATAGTTGGTCATTCCCCTCCACTAGGAAAAAAAAGTAATTTCCCATTCTTTAGTATTTCGGACATAACTTTTTACTCCGGTCTCTGAATAAGATGATTCTTGCGGCATTGTAAAGAATTCTTGAATCCCTAACCATTTTATTCACGTCAAAAGTCATGAAAAATGCTTTAGCATGGGCTCTATTGTAACGCAAGTTTGGTGTAATAAGTAGTCCACCTTTAAAATGAAATAGTATATCGGACATAACTTTTTCTCCCGAACACGGATTGAGCTAACTCTTGCGGCATTGAAATGAGAACTTGAAACCCTAACCAATATATTGAGATCAAAATTGGTGATTCATCTTCTAACAAGTTCGAAATGGTGATGGAAGTTTGGTATAGTTGGTCATTCCCCTCCACTAGGAAAAAAAAGTAATTTCCCATTCTTTAGTATTTCGGACATAACTTTTTACTCCGGTCTCTGAATAAGATGATTCTTGCGGCATTGTAAAGAATTCTTGAATCCCTAACCATTTTAATCACATCAAAAGTCATGAAAAATCCTCTAGCATGGGCTCTATTGTAACGCAAGTTTGGTGTAATAAGTAGTCCACCTTTAAAATGAAATAGTATATCGGACATAACTTTTTCTCCCGAACTCGGATTGAGCTAACTCTTGCGGCATTGAAATGAGAACTTGAAACCCTAACCAATATATTGAGATCAAAATTGGTGATTCATCTTCTAACAAGTTCGAAATGGTGATGGAAGTTTGGTATAGTTGGTCATTCCCCTCCACTAGGAAAAAAAAGTAATTTCCCATTCTTTAGTATTTCGGACATAACTTTTTACTCCGGTCTCTGATTAAGATGATTCTTGCTGCATTGTAAAGAATTCTTGAATCCCTAACCATTTTATTCACATCAAAAGTCATGAAAAATCCTCTAGCATGGGCTCTTTTGTAACGCAAGTTTGGTGTAATAAGTAGTCCACCTTTAAAATGAAATAGTATATCGGACATAACTTTTTCTCCCGAACTCGGATTGAGCTAACTCTTGCGGCATTGAAATGAGAACTTGAAACCCTAACCAATATATTGAGATCAAAATTGGTGATTCAGCTTCTAACAAGTTCGAAATGGTGATGGAAGTTTGGTATAGTTGGCCATCCCCTCCACTAGGAAACAAAAGTAATTTCTCATTCTTTAGTATTTCTGACATAACTTTTTACTCCGGTCTCTGAATAAGATGATTCTTGCGGCATTGTAAAGAATTCTTGAATCCCTAACCATTTTATTCACATCAAAAGTCATGAAAAATCCTCTAGCATGGGCTCTATTGTAACGCAAGTTTGGTGTAATAAGTAGTCCACCTTTAAAATGAAATAGTATATCGGACATAACTTTTTCTCCCGAACACGGATTGAGCTAACTCTTGCGGCATTGAAATGAGAACTTGAAACCCTAACCAATATATTGAGATCAAAATTGGTGATTCATCTTCTAACAAGTTCGAAATGGTGATGGAAGTTTGGTATAGTTGGTCATTCCCCTCCACTAGGAAAAAAAAGTAATTTCCCATTCTTTAGTATTTCGGACATAACTTTTTACTCCGGTCTCTGAATAAGATGATTCTTGCGGCATTGTAAAGAATTCTTGAATCCCTAACCATTTTATTCACATCAAAAGTCATGAAAAATCCTCTAGCATGGGCTCTATTGTAACGCAAGTTTGGTGTAATAAGTAGTCCACCTTTAAAATGAAATAGTATATCGGACATAACTTTTTCTCCCGAACACGGATTGAGCTAACTCTTGCGGCATTGAAATGAGAACTTGAAACCCTAACCAATATATTGAGATCAAAATTGGTGATTCATCTTCTAACAAGTTCGAAATGGTGATGGAAGTTTGGTATAGTTGGTCATTCCCCTCCACTAGGAAAAAAAAGTAATTTCCCATTCTTTAGTATTTCGGACATAACTTTTTACTCCGGTCTCTGAATAAGATGATTCTTGCGGCATTGTAAAGAATTCTTGAATCCCTAACCATTTTATTCACATCAAAAGTCATGAAAAATCCTCTAGCATGGGCTCTATTGTAACGCAAGTTTGGTGTAATAAGTAGTCCACCTTTAAAATGAAATAGTATATCGGACATAACTTTTTCTCCCGAACTCGGATTGAGCTAACTCTTGCGGCATTGAAATGAGAACTTGAAACCCTAACCAATATATTGAGATCAAAATTGGTGATTCATCTTCTAACAAGTTCGAAATGGTGATGGAAGTTTGGTATAGTTGGTCATTCCCCTCCACTAGGAAAAAAAAGTAATTTCCCATTCTTTAGTATTTCTGACATAACTTTTTACTCCGGTCTCTGATTAAGATGATTCTTGCTGCATTGTAAAGAATTCTTGAATCCCTAACCATTTTATTCACATCAAAAGTCATGAAAAATCCTCTAGCATGGGCTCTATTGTAACGCAAGTTTGGTGTAATAAGTAGTCCACCTTTAAAATGAAATAGTATATCGGACATAACTTTTTCTCCCGAACTCGGATTGAGCTAACTCTTGCGGCATTGAAATGAGAACTTGAAACCCTAACCAATATATTGAGATCAAAATTGGTGATTCATCTTCTAACAAGTTCGAAATGGTGATGGAAGTTTGGTATAGTTGGTCATTCCCCTCCACTAGGAAAAAAAAGTAATTTCCCATTCTTTAGTATTTCTGACATAACTTTTTACTCCGGTCTCTGATTAAGATGATTCTTGCTGCATTGTAAAGAATTCTTGAATCCCTAACCATTTTATTCACATCAAAAGTCATGAAAAATCCTCTAGCATGGGCTCTTTTGTAACGCAAGTTTGGTGTAATAAGTAGTCCACCTTTAAAATGAAATAGTATATCGGACATAACTTTTTCTCCCGAACTCGGATTGAGCTAACTCTTGCGGCATTGAAATGAGAACTTGAAACCCTAACCAATATATTGAGATCAAAATTGGTGATTCATCTTCTAACAAGTTCGAAATGGTGATGGAAGTTTGGTATAGTTGGTCATTCCCCTCCACTAGGAAAAAAAAGTAATTTCCCATTCTTTAGTATTTCTGACATAACTTTTTACTCCGGTCTCTGATTAAGATGATTCTTGCTGCATTGTAAAGAATTCTTGAATCCCTAACCATTTTATTCACATCAAAAGTCATGAAAAATCCTCTAGCATGGGCTCTTTTGTAACGCAAGTTTGGTGTAATAAGTAGTCCACCTTTAAAATGAAATAGTATATCGGACATAACTTTTTCTCCCGAACTCGGATTGAGCTAACTCTTGCGGCATTGAAATGAGAACTTGAAACCCTAACCAATATATTGAGATCAAAATTGGTGATTCAGCTTCTAACAAGTTCGAAATGGTGATGGAAGTTTGGTATAGTTGGCCATCCCCTCCACTAGGAAACAAAAGTAATTTCTCATTCTTTAGTATTTCTGACATAACTTTTTACTCCGGTCTCTGAATAAGATGATTCTTGCGGCATTGTAAAGAATTCTTGAATCCCTAACCATTTTATTCACATCAAAAGTCATGAAAAATCTTCTAGCATGGGCTCTATTGTAACGCAAGTTTGGTGTAATAAGTAGTCCACCTTTAAAATGAAATAGTATATCGGACATAACTTTTTCTCCCGAACTCGGATTGAGCTAACTCTTGCGGCATTGAAATGAGAACTTGAAACCCTAACCAATATATTGAGATCAAAATTGGTGATTCATCTTCTAACAAGTTCGAAATGGTGATGGAAGTTTGGTATAGTTGGTCATTCCCCTCCACTAGGAAAAAAAAGTAATTTCCCATTCTTTAGTATTTCGGACATAACTTTTTACTCCGGTCTCTGAATAAGATGATTCTTGCGGCATTGTAAAGAATTCTTGAATCCCTAACCATTTTATTCACGTCAAAAGTCATGAAAAATGCTCTAGCATGGGCTCTATTGTAACGCAAGTTTGGTGTAATAAGTAGTCCACCTTTAAAATGAAATAGTATATCGGACATAACTTTTTCTCCCGAACACGGATTGAGCTAACTCTTGCGGCATTGAAATGAGAACTTGAAACCCTAACCAATATATTGAGATCAAAATTGGTGATTCATCTTCTAACAAGTTCGAAATGGTGATGGAAGTTTGGTATAGTTGGTCATTCCCCTCCACTAGGAAAAAAAAGTAATTTCCCATTCTTTAGTATTTCGGACATAACTTTTTACTCCGGTCTCTGAATAAGATGATTCTTGCGGCATTGTAAAGAATTCTTGAATCCCTAACCATTTTAATCACATCAAAAGTCATGAAAAATCCTCTAGCATGGGCTCTATTGTAACGCAAGTTTGGTGTAATAAGTAGTCCACCTTTAAAATGAAATAGTATATCGGACATAACTTTTTCTCCCGAACTCGGATTGAGCTAACTCTTGCGGCATTGAAATGAGAACTTGAAACCCTAACCAATATATTGAGATCAAAATTGGTGATTCATCTTCTAACAAGTTCGAAATGGTGATGGAAGTTTGGTATAGTTGGTCATTCCCCTCCACTAGGAAAAAAAAGTAATTTCCCATTCTTTAGTATTTCTGACATAACTTTTTACTCCGGTCTCTGATTAAGATGATTCTTGCTGCATTGTAAAGAATTCTTGAATCCCTAACCATTTTATTCACATCAAAAGTCATGAAAAATCCTCTAGCATGGGCTCTTTTGTAACGCAAGTTTGGTGTAATAAGTAGTCCACCTTTAAAATGAAATAGTATATCGGACATAACTTTTTCTCCCGAACTCGGATTGAGCTAACTCTTGCGGCATTGAAATGAGAACTTGAAACCCTAACCAATATATTGAGATCAAAATTGGTGATTCAGCTTCTAACAAGTTCGAAATGGTGATGGAAGTTTGGTATAGTTGGCCATCCCCTCCACTAGGAAACAAAAGTAATTTCTCATTCTTTAGTATTTCTGACATAACTTTTTACTCCGGTCTCTGAATAAGATGATTCTTGCGGCATTGTAAAGAATTCTTGAATCCCTAACCATTTTATTCACATCAAAAGTCATGAAAAATCCTCTAGCATGGGCTCTATTGTAACGCAAGTTTGGTGTAATAAGTAGTCCACCTTTAAAATGAAATAGTATATCGGACATAACTTTTTCTCCCGAACTCGGATTGAGCTAACTCTTGCGGCATTGAAATGAGAACTTGAAACCCTAACCAATATATTGAGATCAAAATTGGTGATTCATCTTCTAACAAGTTCGAAATGGTGATGGAAGTTTGGTATAGTTGGTCATTCCCCTCCACTAGGAAAAAAAAGTAATTTCCCATTCTTTAGTATTTCGGACATAACTTTTTACTCCGGTCTCTGAATAAGATGATTCTTGCGGCATTGTAAAGAATTCTTGAATCCCTAACCATTTTATTCACGTCAAAAGTCATGAAAAATGCTCTAGCATGGGCTCTATTGTAACGCAAGTTTGGTGTAATAAGTAGTCCACCTTTAAAATGAAATAGTATATCGGACATAACTTTTTCTCCCGAACACGGATTGAGCTAACTCTTGCGGCATTGAAATGAGAACTTGAAACCCTAACCAATATATTGAGATCAAAATTGGTGATTCATCTTCTAACAAGTTCGAAATGGTGATGGAAGTTTGGTATAGTTGGTCATTCCCCTCCACTAGGAAAAAAAAGTAATTTCCCATTCTTTAGTATTTCGGACATAACTTTTTACTCCGGTCTCTGAATAAGATGATTCTTGCGGCATTGTAAAGAATTCTTGAATCCCTAACCATTTTAATCACATCAAAAGTCATGAAAAATCCTCTAGCATGGGCTCTATTGTAACGCAAGTTTGGTGTAATAAGTAGTCCACCTTTAAAATGAAATAGTATATCGGACATAACTTTTTCTCCCGAACTCGGATTGAGCTAACTCTTGCGGCATTGAAATGAGAACTTGAAACCCTAACCAATATATTGAGATCAAAATTGGTGATTCAGCTTCTAACAAGTTCGAAATGGTGATGGAAGTTTGGTATAGTTGGCCATCCCCTCCACTAGGAAACAAAAGTAATTTCTCATTCTTTAGTATTTCTGACATAACTTTTTACTCCGGTCTCTGAATAAGATGATTCTTGCGGCATTGTAAAGAATTCTTGAATCCCTAACCATTTTATTCACATCAAAAGTCATGAAAAATCCTCTAGCATGGGCTCTATTGTAACGCAAGTTTGGTGTAATAAGTAGTCCACCTTTAAAATGAAATAGTATATCGGACATAACTTTTTCTCCCGAACTCGGATTGAGCTAACTCTTGCGGCATTGAAATGAGAACTTGAAACCCTAACCAATATATTGAGATCAAAATTGGTGATTCATCTTCTAACAAGTTCGAAATGGTGATGGAAGTTTGGTATAGTTGGTCATTCCCCTCCACTAGGAAAAAAAAGTAATTTCCCATTCTTTAGTATTTCGGACATAACTTTTTACTCCGGTCTCTGAATAAGATGATTCTTGCGGCATTGTAAAGAATTCTTGAATCCCTAACCATTTTATTCACGTCAAAAGTCATGAAAAATGCTCTAGCATGGGCTCTATTGTAACGCAAGTTTGGTGTAATAAGTAGTCCACCTTTAAAATGAAATAGTATATCGGACATAACTTTTTCTCCCGAACACGGATTGAGCTAACTCTTGCGGCATTGAAATGAGAACTTGAAACCCTAACCAATATATTGAGATCAAAATTGGTGATTCATCTTCTAACAAGTTCGAAATGGTGATGGAAGTTTGGTATAGTTGGTCATTCCCCTCCACTAGGAAAAAAAAGTAATTTCCCATTCTTTAGTATTTCGGACATAACTTTTTACTCCGGTCTCTGAATAAGATGATTCTTGCGGCATTGTAAAGAATTCTTGAATCCCTAACCATTTTAATCACATCAAAAGTCATGAAAAATCCTCTAGCATGGGCTCTATTGTAACGCAAGTTTGGTGTAATAAGTAGTCCACCTTTAAAATGAAATAGTATATCGGACATAACTTTTTCTCCCGAACTCGGATTGAGCTAACTCTTGCGGCATTGAAATGAGAACTTCAAACCCTAACCAATATATTGAGATCAAAATTGGTGATTCATCTTCTAACAAGTTCGAAATGGTGATGGAAGTTTGGTATAGTTGGTCATTCCCCTCCACTAGGAAAAAAAAGTAATTTCCCATTCTTTAGTATTTCTGACATAACTTTTTACTCCGGTCTCTGATTAAGATGATTCTTGCGGCATTGTAAAGAATTCTTGAATCCCTAACCATTTTATTCACATCAAAAGTCATGAAAAATCCTCTAGCATGGACTCTATTGTAACGCAAGTTTGATGTAATAAGTAGTCCTCCTTTAAAATGAAATAGTATATCGGACATAACTGTTTCTCCCGAACTCGGATTGAGCTAACTCTTGCGGCATTGAAATGAGAAATTGAAACCCTAACCAATATATTTAGATCAAAATTGGTGATTCACCTTCTAACAAGTTCGAAATGGAGATGGAAGTTTGGTATAGTTGGCCATTCCCCTCCACTAGGAAAAAAAAGTAATTTCCCATTCTTTAGTATTTCGGACATAACTTTTTACTCCGGTCTCTGATTAAGATGATTCTTGCTGCATTGTAAAGAATTCTTGAATCCCTAACCATTTTATTCACATCAAAAGTCATGAAAAATCCTCTAGCATGGGCTCTATTGTAACGCAAGTTTGGTGTAATAAGTAGTCCTCCTTTAAAATGAAATAGTATATCGGACATAACTTTTTCTCCCGAACTCGGATTGAGCTAACTCTTGCGGCATTGAAATGAGAACTTGAAACCCTAACCAATATATTGAGATCAAAATTGGTGATTCATCTTCTAACAAGTTCGAAATGGTGATGGAAGTTTGGTATAGTTGGCCATCCCCTCCACTAGGAAAAAAAAGTAATTTCCCATTCTTTAGTATTTCTGACATAACTTTTTACTCCGGTCTCTAAATAAGATGATTCTTGCGGCATTGTAAAGAATTCTTGAATCCCTAACCATTTTATTCACATCAAAAGTCATGAAAAATCCTCTAGCATGGGCTCTATAGTAACGCAAGTTTGGTGTAATAAGTAGTCCACCTTTAAAATGAAATAGTATATCGGACATAACTTTTTCTCCCGAACTCGGATTGAGCTAACTCTTGCGGCATTGTAATGAGAACTTGAAACCCTAACCAATATATTGACATCAAAATTGGTGATTCATCTTCTAACAAGTTCGAAATGGTGATGGAAGTTTGGTATAGTTGGCCATCCCCTCCACTAGGAAAAAAAAGTAATTTCCCATTCTTTAGTATTTCGGACATAACTTTTTACTCCGGTCTCTGAATAAGATGATTCTTGCGGCATTGTAAAGAATTCTTGAATCCCTAACCATTTTAATCACATCAAAAGTCATGAAAAATCCTCTAGCATGGGCTCTATTGTAACGCAAGTTTGGTGTAATAAGTAGTCCACCTTTAAAATGAAATAGTATATCGGACATAACTTTTTCTCCCGAACTCGGATTGAGCTAACTCTTGCGGCATTGAAATGAGAACTTGAAACCCTAACCAATATATTGAGATCAAAATTGGTGATTCAGCTTCTAACAAGTTCGAAATGGTGATGGAAGTTTGGTATAGTTGGCCATCCCCTCCACTAGGAAACAAAAGTAATTTCTCATTCTTTAGTATTTCTGACATAACTTTTTACTCCGGTCTCTGAATAAGATGATTCTTGCGGCATTGTAAAGAATTCTTGAATCCCTAACCATTTTATTCACATCAAAAGTCATGAAAAATCCTCTAGCATGGGCTCTATTGTAACGCAAGTTTGGTGTAATAAGTAGTCCACCTTTAAAATGAAATAGTATATCGGACATAACTTTTTCTCCCGAACTCGGATTGAGCTAACTCTTGCGGCATTGAAATGAGAACTTGAAACCCTAACCAATATATTGAGATCAAAATTGGTGATTCATCTTCTAACAAGTTCGAAATGGTGATGGAAGTTTGGTATAGTTGGTCATTCCCCTCCACTAGGAAAAAAAAGTAATTTCCCATTCTTTAGTATTTCGGACATAACTTTTTACTCCGGTCTCTGAATAAGATGATTCTTGCGGCATTGTAAAGAATTCTTGAATCCCTAACCATTTTATTCACGTCAAAAGTCATGAAAAATGCTCTAGCATGGGCTCTATTGTAACGCAAGTTTGGTGTAATAAGTAGTCCACCTTTAAAATGAAATAGTATATCGGACATAACTTTTTCTCCCGAACACGGATTGAGCTAACTCTTGCGGCATTGAAATGAGAACTTGAAACCCTAACCAATATATTGAGATCAAAATTGGTGATTCATCTTCTAACAAGTTCGAAATGGTGATGGAAGTTTGGTATAGTTGGTCATTCCCCTCCACTAGGAAAAAAAAGTAATTTCCCATTCTTTAGTATTTCGGACATAACTTTTTACTCCGGTCTCTGAATAAGATGATTCTTGCGGCATTGTAAAGAATTCTTGAATCCCTAACCATTTTAATCACATCAAAAGTCATGAAAAATCCTCTAGCATGGGCTCTATTGTAACGCAAGTTTGGTGTAATAAGTAGTCCACCTTTAAAATGAAATAGTATATCGGACATAACTTTTTCTCCCGAACTCGGATTGAGCTAACTCTTGCGGCATTGAAATGAGAACTTCAAACCCTAACCAATATATTGAGATCAAAATTGGTGATTCATCTTCTAACAAGTTCGAAATGGTGATGGAAGTTTGGTATAGTTGGTCATTCCCCTCCACTAGGAAAAAAAAGTAATTTCCCATTCTTTAGTATTTCTGACATAACTTTTTACTCCGGTCTCTGATTAAGATGATTCTTGCGGCATTGTAAAGAATTCTTGAATCCCTAACCATTTTATTCACATCAAAAGTCATGAAAAATCCTCTAGCATGGACTCTATTGTAACGCAAGTTTGATGTAATAAGTAGTCCTCCTTTAAAATGAAATAGTATATCGGACATAACTGTTTCTCCCGAACTCGGATTGAGCTAACTCTTGCGGCATTGAAATGAGAAATTGAAACCCTAACCAATATATTTAGATCAAAATTGGTGATTCACCTTCTAACAAGTTCGAAATGGAGATGGAAGTTTGGTATAGTTGGCCATTCCCCTCCACTAGGAAAAAAAAGTAATTTCCCATTCTTTAGTATTTCGGACATAACTTTTTACTCCGGTCTCTGATTAAGATGATTCTTGCTGCATTGTAAAGAATTCTTGAATCCCTAACCATTTTATTCACATCAAAAGTCATGAAAAATCCTCTAGCATGGGCTCTATTGTAACGCAAGTTTGGTGTAATAAGTAGTCCTCCTTTAAAATGAAATAGTATATCGGACATAACTTTTTCTCCCGAACTCGGATTGAGCTAACTCTTGCGGCATTGAAATGAGAACTTGAAACCCTAACCAATATATTGAGATCAAAATTGGTGATTCATCTTCTAACAAGTTCGAAATGGTGATGGAAGTTTGGTATAGTTGGCCATCCCCTCCACTAGGAAAAAAAAGTAATTTCCCATTCTTTAGTATTTCTGACATAACTTTTTACTCCGGTCTCTAAATAAGATGATTCTTGCGGCATTGTAAAGAATTCTTGAATCCCTAACCATTTTATTCACATCAAAAGTCATGAAAAATCCTCTAGCATGGGCTCTATAGTAACGCAAGTTTGGTGTAATAAGTAGTCCACCTTTAAAATGAAATAGTATATCGGACATAACTTTTTCTCCCGAACTCGGATTGAGCTAACTCTTGCGGCATTGTAATGAGAACTTGAAACCCTAACCAATATATTGAGATCAAAATTGGTGATTCATCTTCTAACAAGTTCGAAATGGTGATGGAAGTTTGGTATAGTTGGCCATCCCCTCCACTAGGAAAAAAAAGTAATTTCCCATTCTTTAGTATTTCTGACATAACTTTTTACTCCGGTCTCTAAATAAGATGATTCTTGCGGCATTGTAATGAATTCTTGAATCCCTAACCATTTTATTCATATCAAAAGTCATGAAAAATCCTCTTGCATGGGCTCTATTGTAACGCAAGTTTGGTGTAATAAGTAGTCCTCCTTTAAAATGAAATAGTATATCGGACATAACTTTTTCTCCCGAACTCGGATTGAGCTAACTCTTGCAGCATTGTAAAGAGAACTTGAAACCCTAACCAATATATTGAGATCAAAATTGGTGATTCACCTTCTAACAAGTTCGAAATGGTGATGGAAGTTTGGTATAGTTGGCCATCCCCTCCACTAGGAAACAAAAGTAATTTCTCATTCTTTAGTAATTCTGACATAACTTTTTACTCCGGTCTCTGAATAAGATGATTCTTGCGGCATTGTAAAGAATTCTTGAATCCCTAACCATTTTATTCACATCAAAAGTCATGAAAAATCCTCTAGCATGGGCTCTATTGTAACGCAAGTTTGGTGTAATAAGTAGTCCACCTTTAAAATGAAATAGTATATCGGACATAACTTTTTCTCCCGAACTCGGATTGAGCTAACTCTTGCGGCATTGAAATGAGAACTTGAAACCCTAACCAATATATTGAGATCAAAATTGGTGATTCATCTTCTAACAAGTTCGAAATGGTGATGGAAGTTTGGTATAGTTGGTCATTCCCCTCCACTAGGAAAAAAAAGTAATTTCCCATTCTTTAGTATTTCGGACATAACTTTTTACTCCGGTCTCTGAATAAGATGATTCTTGCGGCATTGTAAAGAATTCTTGAATCCCTAACCATTTTATTCACATCAAAAGTCATGAAAAATCCTCTAGCATGGGCTCTATTGTAACGCAAGTTTGGTGTAATAAGTAGTCCACCTTTAAAATGAAATAGTATATCGGACATAACTTTTTCTCCCGAACTCGGATTGAGCTAACTCTTGCGGCATTGAAATGAGAACTTGAAACCCTAACCAATATACTGAGATCAAAATTGGTGATTCAGCTTCTAACAAGTTCGAAATGGTGATGGAAGTTTGGTATAGTTGGCCATCCCCTCCACTAGGAAACAAAAGTAATTTCTCATTCTTTAGTATTTCTGACATAACTTTTTACTCCGGTCTCTGAATAAGATGATTCTTGCGGCATTGTAAAGAATTCTTGAATCCCTAACCATTTTATTCACATCAAAAGTCATGAAAAATCCTCTAGCATGGGCTCTATTGTAACGCAAGTTTGGTGTAATAAGTAGTCCACCTTTAAAATGAAATAGTATATCGGACATAACTTTTTCTCCCGAACACGGATTGAGCTAACTCTTGCGGCATTGAAATGAGAACTTGAAACCCTAACCAATATATTTAGATCAAAATTGGTGATTCATCTTCTAACAAGTTCGAAATGGTGATGGAAGTTTGGTATAGTTGGTCATTCCCCTCCACTAGGAAAAAAAAGTAATTTCCCATTCTTTAGTATTTCTGACATAACTTTTTACTCCGGTCTCTGATTAAGATGATTCTTGCGGCATTGTAAAGAATTCTTGAATCCCTAACCATTTTATTCACATCAAAAGTCATCAAAAATCCTCTAGCATGGGCTCTATTGTAACGCAAGTTTGGTGTAATAAGTAGTCCACCTTTAAAATGAAATAGTATATCGGACATAACTTTTTCTCCCGAACACGGATTGAGCTAACTCTTGCGGCATTGAAATGAGAACTTGAAACCCTAACCAATATATTGAGATCAAAATTGGTGATTCATCTTCTAACAAGTTCGAAATGGTGATGGAAGTTTGGTATAGTTGGTCATTCCCCTCCACTAGAAAAAAAAGTAATTTCCCATTCTTTAGTATTTCTGACATAACTTTTTACTCCGGTCTCTGAATAAGATGATTCTTGCGGCATTGTAAAGAATTCTTGAATCCCTAACCATTTTATTCACATCAAAAGTCATGAAAAATCCTCTAGCATGGGCTCTATTGTAACGCAAGTTTGGTGTAATAAGTAGTCCACCTTTAAAATGAAATAGTATATCGGACATAACTTTTTCTCCCGAACACGGATTGAGCTAACTCTTGCGGCATTGAAATGAGAACTTGAAACCCTAACCAATATATTGAGATCAAAATTGGTGATTCATCTTCTAACAAGTTTGAAATGGTGATGGAAGTTTGGTATAGTTGGTCATTCCCCTCCACTAGGAAAAAAAAGTAATTTCTCATTCTTTAGTATTTCTGACATAACTTTTTACTCCGGTCTCTGATTAAGATGATTCTTGCGGCATTGTAAAGAATTCTTGAATCCCTAACCATTTTATTCACATCAAAAGTCATGAAAAATCCTCTAGCATGGGCTCTATTGTAACGCAAGTTTGGTGTAATAAGTAGTCCACCTTTAAAATGAAATAGTATATCGGACATAACTTTTTCTCCCGAACACGGATTGAGCTAACTCTTGCGGCATTGAAATGAGAACTTGAAACCCTAACCAATATATTGAGATCAAAATTGGTGATTCATCTTCTAACAAGTTCGAAATGGTGATGGAAGTTTGGTATAGTTGGTCATTCCCCTCCACTAGGAAAAAAAGTAATTTCCCATTCTTTAGTATTTCTAACATAACTTTTTACTCCGGTCTCTGAATAAGATGATTCTTGCGGCATTGTAAAGAATTCTTGAATCCCTAACCATTTTATTCACATCAAAAGTCATGAAAAATCCTCAAGCATGGGCTCTATTGTAACGCAAGTTTGGTGTAATAAGTAGTCCACCTTTAAAATGAAATAGTATATCGGACATAACTTTTTCTCCCGAACACGGATTGAGCTAACTCTTGCGGCATTGAAATGAGAACTTGAAACCCTAACCAATATATTGAGATCAAAATTGGTGATTCAGCTTCTAACAAGTTCGAAATGGTGATGGAAGTTTGGTATAGTTGGCCATCCCCTCCACTAGGAAACAAAAGTAATTTCTCATTCTTTAGTATTTCTGACATAACTTTTTACTCCGGTCTCTGAATAAGATGATTCTTGCGGCATTGTAAAGAATTCTTGAATCCCTAACCATTTTATTCACATCAAAAGTCATGAAAAATCCTCTAGCATGGGCTCTATTGTAACGCAAGTTTGGTGTAATAAGTAGTCCACCTTTAAAATGAAATAGTATATCGGACATAACTTTTTCTCCCGAACACGGATTGAGCTAACTCTTGCGGCATTGAAATGAGAACTTGAAACCCTAACCAATATATTTAGATCAAAATTGGTGATTCATCTTCTAACAAGTTCGAAATGGTGATGGAAGTTTGGTATAGTTGGTCATTCCCCTCCACTAGGAAAAAAAAGTAATTTCCCATTCTTTAGTATTTCTGACATAACTTTTTACTCCGGTCTCTGATTAAGATGATTCTTGCGGCATTGTAAAGAATTCTTGAATCCCTAACCATTTTATTCACATCAAAAGTCATCAAAAATCCTCTAGCATGGGCTCTATTGTAACGCAAGTTTGGTGTAATAAGTAGTCCACCTTTAAAATGAAATAGTATATCGGACATAACTTTTTCTCCCGAACACGGATTGAGCTAACTCTTGCGGCATTGAAATGAGAACTTGAAACCCTAACCAATATATTGAGATCAAAATTGGTGATTCATCTTCTAACAAGTTCGAAATGGTGATGGAAGTTTGGTATAGTTGGTCATTCCCCTCCACTAGAAAAAAAAGTAATTTCCCATTCTTTAGTATTTCTGACATAACTTTTTACTCCGGTCTCTGAATAAGATGATTCTTGCGGCATTGTAAAGAATTCTTGAATCCCTAACCATTTTATTCACATCAAAAGTCATGAAAAATCCTCTAGCATGGGCTCTATTGTAACGCAAGTTTGGTGTAATAAGTAGTCCACCTTTAAAATGAAATAGTATATCGGACATAACTTTTTCTCCCGAACACGGATTGAGCTAACTCTTGCGGCATTGAAATGAGAACTTGAAACCCTAACCAATATATTGAGATCAAAATTGGTGATTCATCTTTTAACAAGTTTGAAATGGTGATGGAAGTTTGGTATAGTTGGTCATTCCCCTCCACTAGGAAAAAAAAGTAATTTCTCATTCTTTAGTATTTCTGACATAACTTTTTACTCCGGTCTCTGATTAAGATGATTCTTGCGGCATTGTAAAGAATTCTTGAATCCCTAACCATTTTATTCACATCAAAAGTCATGAAAAATCCTCTAGCATGGGCTCTATTGTAACGCAAGTTTGGTGTAATAAGTAGTCCACCTTTAAAATGAAATAGTATATCGGACATAACTTTTTCTCCCGAACACGGATTGAGCTAACTCTTGCGGCATTGAAATGAGAACTTGAAACCCTAACCAATATATTCAGATCAAATTTGGTGATTCATCTTCTAACAAGTTCGAAATGGTGATGGAAGTTTGGTATAGTTGGTCATTCCCCTCCACTAGGAAAAAAAGTAATTTCCCATTCTTTAGTATTTCTAACATAACTTTTTACTCCGGTCTCTGAATAAGATGATTCTTGCGGCATTGTAAAGAATTCTTGAATCCCTAACCATTTTATTCACATCAAAAGTCATGAAAAATCCTCAAGCATGGGCTCTATTGTAACGCAAGTTTGGTGTAATAAGTAGTCCACCTTTAAAATGAAATAGTATATCGGACATAACTTTTTCTCCCGAACACGGATTGAGCTAACTCTTGCGGCATTGAAATGAGAACTTGAAACCCTAACCAATATATTGAGATCAAAATTGGTGATTCATCTTCTAACAAGTTTGAAATGGTGATGGAAGTTTGGTATAGTTGGTCATTCCCCTCCACTAGGAAAAAAAAGTAATTTCGCATTCTTTAGTATTTCTGACATAACTTTTTACTCCGGTCTCTGATTAAGATGATTCTTGCGGCATTGTAAAGAATTCTTGAATCCCTAACCATTTTATTCACATCAAAAGTCATGAAAAATCCTCTAGCATGGGCTCTATTGTAACGCAAGTTTGGTGTAATAAGTAGTCCACCTTTAAAATGAAATAGTATATCGGACATAACTTTTTCTCCCGAACACGGATTGAGCTAACTCTTGCGGCATTGAAATGAGAACTTGAAACCCTAACCAATATATTGAGATCAAAATTGGTGATTCATCTTCTAACAAGTTCGAAATGGTGATGGAAGTTTGGTATAGTTGGTCATTCCCCTCCACTAGGAAAAAAAGTAATTTCCCATTCTTTAGTATTTCTAACATAACTTTTTACTCCGGTCTCTGAATAAGATGATTCTTGCGGCATTGTAAAGAATTCTTGAATCCCTAACCATTTTATTCACATCAAAAGTCATGAAAAATCCTCAAGCATGGGCTCTATTGTAACGCAAGTTTGGTGTAATAAGTAGTCCACCTTTAAAATGAAATAGTATATCGGACATAACTTTTTCTCCCGAACACGGATTGAGCTAACTCTTGCGGCATTGAAATGAGAACTTGAAACCCTAACCAATATATTGAGATCAAAATTGGTGATTCATCTTCTAACAAGTTTGAAATGGTGATGGAAGTTTGGTATAGTTGGTCATTCCCCTCCACTAGGAAAAAAAAGTAATTTCGCATTCTTTAGTATTTCTGACATAACTTTTTACTCCGGTCTCTGATTAAGATGATTCTTGCGGCATTGTAAAGAATTCTTGAATCCCTAACCATTTTATTCACATCAAAAGTCATGAAAAATCCTCTAGCATGGGCTCTATTGTAACGCAAGTTTGGTGTAATAAGTAGTCCACCTTTAAAATGAAATAGTATATCGGACATAACTTTTTCTCCCGAACTCGGATTGAGCTAACTCTTGCGGCATTGAAATGAGAACTTGAAACCCTAACCAATATATTGAGATCAAAATGGGTGATTCATCTTCTAACAAGTTCGAAATGGTGATGGAAGTTTGGTATAGTTGGCCATCCCCTCCACTAGGAAAAAAAAGTAATTTCTCATTCTTTAGTATTTCTGACATAACTTTTTACTCCGGTCTCTGAATAAGATGATTCTTGCGGCATTGTAAAGAATTCTTGAATCCCTAACCATTTTATTCACGTCAAAAGTCATGAAAAATCCTCTAGCATGGGCTCTATTGTAACGCAAGTTTGGTGTAATAAGTAGTCCACCTTTAAAATGAAATAGTATATCGGACATAACTTTTTCTCCCGAACACGGATTGAGCTAACTCTTGCGGCATTGAAATGAGAACTTGAAACCCTAACCAATATATTGAGATCAAAATTGGTGATTCATCTTCTAACAAGTTCGAAATGGTGATGGAAGTTTGGTATAGTTGGTCATTCCCCTCCACTAGGAAAAAAAAGTAATTTCCCATTCTTTAGTATTTCGGACATAACTTTTTACTCCGGTCTCTGAATAAGATGATTCTTGCGGCATTGTAAAGAATTCTTGAATCCCTAACCATTTTATTCACGTCAAAAGTCATGAAAAATCCTCTAGCATGGGCTCTATTGTAACGCAAGTTTGGTGTAATAAGTAGTCCACCTTTAAAATGAAATAGTATATCGGACATAACTTTTTCTCCCGAACACGGATTGAGCTAACTCTTGCGGCATTGAAATGAGAACTTGAAACCCTAACCAATATATTGAGATCAAAATCGGTGATTCATCTTCTAACAAGTTCGAAATGGTGATGGAAGTTTGGTATAGTTGGTCATTCCCCTCCACTAGGAAAAAAAAGTAATTTCCCATTCTTTAGTATTTCGGACATAACTTTTTACTCCGGTCTCTGAATAAGATGATTCTTGCGGCATTGTAAAGAATTCTTGAATCCCTAACCATTTTATTCACATCAAAAGTCATGAAAAATCCTCTAGCATGGGCTCTATTGTAACGCAAGTTTGGTGTAATAAGTAGTCCACCTTTAACATGAAATAGTATATCGGACATAACTTTTTCTCCCGAACTCGGATTGAGCTAACTCTTGCGGCATTGTAATGAGAACTTGAAACCCTAACCAATATATTAAGATCAAAATTGGTGATTCATCTTCTAACAAGTTCGAAATGGTGATGGAAGTTTGGTATAGTTGGCCATCCCCTCCACTAGGAAAAAAAAGTAATTTCCCATTCTTTAGTATTTCTGACATAACTTTTTACTCCGGTCTCTAAATAAGATGATTCTTGCGGCATTGTAATGAATTCTTGAATCCCTAACCATTTTATTCATATCAAAAGTCATGAAAAATCCTCTAGCATGGGCTCTATTGTAACGCAAGTTTGGTGTAATAAGTAGTCCTCCTTTAAAATGAAATAGTATATCGGACATAACTTTTTCTCCCGAACTCGGATTGAGCTAACTCTTGCAGCATTGTAAAGAGAACTTGAAACCCTAACCAATATATTGAGATCAAAATTGGTGATTCACCTTCTAACAAGTTCGAAATGGTGATGGAAGTTTGGTATAGTTGGCCATCCCCTCCACTAGGAAACAAAAGTAATTTCTCATTCTTTAGTAATTCTGACATAACTTTTTACTCCGGTCTCTGAATAAGATGATTCTTGCGGCATTGTAAAGAATTCTTGAATCCCTAACCATTTTATTCACATCAAAAGTCATGAAAAATCCTCTAGCATGGGCTCTATTGTAACGCAAGTTTGGTGTAATAAGTAGTCCACCTTTAAAATGAAATAGTATATCGGACATAACTTTTTCTCCCGAACTCGGATTGAGCTAACTCTTGCGGCATTGAAATGAGAACTTGAAACCCTAACCAATATATTGAGATCAAAATTGGTGATTCATCTTCTAACAAGTTCGAAATGGTGATGGAAGTTTGGTATAGTTGGTCATTCCCCTCCACTAGGAAAAAAAAGTAATTTCCCATTCTTTAGTATTTCGGACATAACTTTTTACTCCGGTCTCTGAATAAGATGATTCTTGCGGCATTGTAAAGAATTCTTGAATCCCTAACCATTTTATTCACATCAAAAGTCATGAAAAATCCTCTAGCATGGGCTCTATTGTAACGCAAGTTTGGTGTAATAAGTAGTCCACCTTTAAAATGAAATAGTATATCGGACATAACTTTTTCTCCCGAACTCGGATTGAGCTAACTCTTGCGGCATTGAAATGAGAACTTGAAACCCTAACCAATATATTGAGATCAAAATTGGTGATTCAGCTTCTAACAAGTTCGAAATGGTGACGGAAGTTTGGTATAGTTGGCCATCCCCTCCACTAGGAAACAAAAGTAATTTCTCATTCTTTAGTATTTCTGACATAACTTTTTACTCCGGTCTCTGAATAAGATGATTCTTGCGGCATTGTAAAGAATTCTTGAATCCCTAACCATTTTATTCACATCAAAAGTCATGAAAAATCCTCTAGCATGGGCTCTATTGTAACGCAAGTTTGGTGTAATAAGTAGTCCACCTTTAAAATGAAATAGTATATCGGACATAACTTTTTCTCCCGAACACGGATTGAGATAACTCTTGCGGCATTGAAATGAGAACTTGAAACCCTAACCAATATATTGAGATCAAAAATTGGTGATTCATCTTCTAACAAGTTTGAAATGGTGATGGAAGTTTGGTATAGTTGGTCATTCCCCTCCACTAGGAAAAAAAAGTAATTTCTCATTCTTTAGTATTTCTGACATAACTTTTTACTCCGGTCTCTGATTAAGATGATTCTTGCGGCATTGTAAAGAATTCTTGAATCCCTAACCATTTTATTCACATCAAAAGTCATGAAAAATCCTCTAGCATGGGCTCTATTGTAACGCAAGTTTGGTGTAATAAGTAGTCCACCTTTAAAATGAAATAGTATATCGGACATAACTTTTTCTCCCGAACACGGATTGAGCTAACTCTTGCGGCATTGAAATGAGAACTTGAAACCCTAACCAATATATTGAGATCAAAATTGGTGATTCATCTTCTAACAAGTTCGAAATGGTGATGGAAGTTTGGTATAGTTGGTCATTCCCCTCCACTAGGAAAAAAAGTAATTTCCCATTCTTTAGTATTTCTAACATAACTTTTTACTCCGGTCTCTGAATAAGATGATTCTTGCGGCATTGTAAAGAATTCTTGAATCCCTAACCATTTTATTCACATCAAAAGTCATGAAAAATCCTCATGCATGGGCTCTATTGTAACGCAAGTTTGGTGTAATAAGTAGTCCACCTTTAAAATGAAATAGTATATCGGACATAACTTTTTCTCCCGAACACGGATTGAGCTAACTCTTGCGGCATTGAAATGAGAACTTGAAACCCTAACCAATATATTGAGATCAAAATTGGTGATTCATCTTCTAACAAGTTTGAAATGGTGATGGAAGTTTGGTATAGTTGGTCATTCCCCTCCACTAGGAAAAAAAAGTAATTTCGCATTCTTTAGTATTTCTGACATAACTTTTTACTCCGGTCTCTGATTAAGATGATTCTTGCGGCATTGTAAAGAATTCTTGAATCCCTAACCATTTTATTCACATCAAAAGTCATGAAAAATCCTCTAGCATGGGCTCTATTGTAACGCAAGTTTGGTGTAATAAGTAGTCCACCTTTAAAATGAAATAGTATATCGGACATAACTTTTTCTCCCGAACTCGGATTGAGCTAACTCTTGCGGCATTGAAATGAGAACTTGAAACCCTAACCAATATATTGAGATCAAAATTGGTGATTCATCTTCTAACAAGTTCGAAATGGTGATGGAAGTTTGGTATAGTTGGCCATCCCCTCCACTAGGAAAAAAAAGTAATTTCTCATTCTTTAGTATTTCTGACATAACTTTTTACTCCGGTCTCTGAATAAGATGATTCTTGCGGCATTGTAAAGAATTCTTGAATCCCTAACCATTTTATTCACGTCAAAAGTCATGAAAAATCCTCTAGCATGGGCTCTATTGTAACGCAAGTTTGGTGTAATAAGTAGTCCACCTTTAAAATGAAATAGTATATCGGACATAACTTTTTCTCCCGAACACGGATTGAGCTAACTCTTGCGGCATTGAAATGAGAACTTGAAACCCTAACCAATATATTGAGATCAAAATTGGTGATTCATCTTCTAACAAGTTCGAAATGGTGATGGAAGTTTGGTATAGTTGGTCATTCCCCTCCACTAGGAAAAAAAAGTAATTTCCCATTCTTTAGTATTTCGGACATAACTTTTTACTCCGGTCTCTGAATAAGATGATTCTTGCGGCATTGTAAAGAATTCTTGAATCCCTAACCATTTTATTCACGTCAAAAGTCATGAAAAATCCTCTAGCATGGGCTCTATTGTAACGCAAGTTTGGTGTAATAAGTAGTCCACCTTTAAAATGAAATAGTATATCGGACATAACTTTTTCTCCCGAACACGGATTGAGCTAACTCTTGCGGCATTGAAATGAGAACTTGAAACCCTAACCAATATATTGAGATCAAAATTGGTGATTCATCTTCTAACAAGTTCGAAATGGTGATGGAAGTTTGGTATAGTTGGTCATTCCCCTCCACTAGGAAAAAAAAGTAATTTCCCATTCTTTAGTATTTCGGACATAACTTTTTACTCCGGTCTCTGAATAAGATGATTCTTGCGGCATTGTAAAGAATTCTTGAATCCCTAACCATTTTATTCACATCAAAAGTCATGAAAAATCCTCTAGCATGGGCTCTATTGTAACGCAAGTTTGGTGTAATAAGTAGTCCACCTTTAAAATGAAATAGTATATCGGACATAACTTTTTCTCCCGAACTCGGATTGAGCTAACTCTTGCGGCATTGAAATGAGAACTTGAAACCCTAACCAATATATTGAGATCAAAATTGGTGATTCATCTTCTAACAAGTTCGAAATGGTGATGGAAGTTTGGTATAGTTGGCCATCCCCTCCACTAGGAAACAAAAGTAATTTCTCATTCTTTAGTATTTCTGACATAACTTTTTACTCCGGTCTCTAAATAAGATGATTCTTGCGGCATTGTAAAGAATTCTTGAATCCCTAACCATTTTATTCACATCAAAAGTCATGAAAAATCCTCTAGCATGGGCTCTATTGTAACGCAAGTTTGGTGTAATAAGTAGTCCACCTTTAAAATGAAATAGTATATCGGACATAACTTTTTCTCCCGAACTCGGATTGAGCTAACTCTTGCGGCATTGAAATGAGAACTTGAAACCCTAACCAATATATTGAGATCAAAATTGGTAATTCATCTTCTAACAAGTTCGAAATGGTGATGGAAGTTTTGTATAGTTGGTCATTCCCCTCCACTAGGAAAAAAAAGTAATTTCCCATTCTTTAGTATTTCGGACATAACTTTTTACTCCGGTCTCTGAATAAGATGATTCTTGCGGCATTGTAAAGAATTCTTGAATCCCTAACCATTTTATTCACATCAAAAGTCATGAAAAATCCTCTAGCATGGGCTCTATTGTAACGCAAGTTTGGTGTAATAAGTAGTCCACCTTTAAAATGAAATAGTATATCGGACATAACTTTTTCTCCCGAACTCGGATTGAGCTAACTCTTGCGGCATTGAAATGAGAACTTGAAACCCTAACCAATATATTGAGATCAAAATTGGTGATTCATCTTCTAACAAGTTCGAAATGGTGATGGAAGTTTGGTATAGTTGGCCATCCCCTCCACTAGGAAACAAAAGTAATTTCTCATTCTTTAGTATTTCTGACATAACTTTTTACTCCGGTCTCTGAATAAGATGATTCTTGCGGCATTGTAAAGAATTCTTGAATCCCTAACCATTTTATTCACATCAAAAGTCATGAAAAATCCTCTAGCATGGGCTCTATTGTAACGCAAGTTTGGTGTAATAAGTAGTCCACCTTTAAAATGAAATAGTATATCGGACATAACTTTTTCTCCCGAACTCGGATTGAGCTAACTCTTGCGGCATTGTAAAGAGAACTTGAAACCCTAACCAATATATTGAGATCAAAATTGGTGATTCACCTTCTAACAAGTTCGAAATGGTGATGGAAGTTTGGTATAGTTGGCCATCCCCTCCACTAGGAAACAAAAGTAATTTCTCATTCTTTAGTATTTCTGACATAACTTTTTACTCCGGTCTCTGAATAAGATGATTCTTGCGGCATTGTAAAGAATTCTTGAATCCCTAACCATTTTATTCACATCAAAAGTCATGAAAAATCCTCTAGCATGGGCTCTATTGTAACGCAAGTTTGGTGTAATAAGTAGTCCACCTTTAAAATGAAATAGTATATCGGACATAACTTTTTCTCCCGAACTCGGATTGAGCTAACTCTTGCGGCATTGTAAAGAGAACTTGAAACCCTAACCAATATATTGAGATCAAAATTGGTGATTCACCTTCTAACAAGTTCGAAATGGTGATGGAAGTTTGGTATAGTTGGCCATCCCCTCCACTAGGAAACAAAAGTAATTTCTCATTCTTTAGTATTTCTGACATAACTTTTTACTCCGGTCTCTGAATAAGATGATTCTTGCGGCATTGTAAAGAATTCTTGAATCCCTAACCATTTTATTCACATCAAAAGTCATGAAAAATCCTCTAGCATGGGCTCTATTGTAACGCAAGTTTGGTGTAATAAGTAGTCCACCTTTAAAATGAAATAGTATATCGGACATAACTTTTTCTCCCGAACTCGGATTGAGCTAACTCTTGGGGCATTGAAATGAGAACTTGAAACCCTAACCAATATATTCAGATCAAAATTGGTGATTCATCTTCTAACAAGTTCGAAATGGTGATGGAAGTTTGGTATAGTTGGTCATTCCCCTCCACTAGGAAAAAAAAGTAATTTCCCATTCTTTAGTATTTCGGACATAACTTTTTACTCCGGTCTCTGAATAAGATGATTCTTGCGGCATTGTAAAGAATTCTTGAATCCCTAACCATTTTATTCACATCAAAAGTCATGAAAAATCCTCTAGCATGGGCTCTATTGTAACGCAAGTTTGGTGTAATAAGTAGTCCACCTTTAAAATGAAATAGTATATCGGACATAACTTTTTCTCCCGAACTCGGATTGAGCTAACTCTTGCGGCATTGAAATGAGAACTTGAAACCCTAACCAATATATTGAGATCAAAATTGGTGATTCAGCTTCTAACAAGTTCGAAATGGTGATGGAAGTTTGGTATAGTTGGCCATCCCCTCCACTAGGAAACAAAAGTAATTTCTCATTCTTTAGTATTTCTGACATAACTTTTTACTCCGGTCTCTGAATAAGATGATTCTTGCGGCATTGTAAAGAATTCTTGAATCCCTAACCATTTTATTCACATCAAAAGTCATGAAAAATCCTCTAGCATGGCCTCTATTGTAACGCAAGTTTGGTGTAATAAGTAGTCCACCTTTAAAATGAAATAGTATATCGGACATAACTTTTTCTCCCGAACACGGATTGAGCTAACTCTTGCGGCATTGAAATGAGAACTTGAAACCCTAACCAATATATTCAGATCAAAATTTGTGATTCATCTTCTAACAAGTTCGAAATGGTGATGGAAGTTTGGTATAGTTGGTCATTCCCCTCCACTAGGAAAAAAAAGTAATTTCCCATTCTTTAGTATTTCTGACATAACTTTTTACTCCGGTCTCTGATTAAGATGATTCTTGCGGCATTGTAAAGAATTCTTGAATCCCTAACCATTTTATTCACATCAAAAGTCATCAAAAATCCTCTAGCATGGGCTCTATTGTAACGCAAGTTTGGTGTAATAAGTAGTCCACCTTTAAAATGAAATAGTATATCGGACATAACTTTTTCTCCCGAACACGGATTGAGCTAACTCTTGCGGCATTGAAATGAGAACTTGAAACCCTAACCAATATATTCAGATCAAAATTGGTGATTCATCTTCTAACAAGTTCGAAATGGTGATGGAAGTTTGGTATAGTTGGTCATTCCCCTCCACTAGGAAAAAAAGTAATTTCCCATTCTTTAGTATTTCTGACATAACTTTTTACTCCGGTCTCTGAATAAGATGATTCTTGCGGCATTGTAAAGAATTCTTGAATCCCTAACCATTTTATTCACATCAAAAGTCATGAAAAATCCTCTAGCATGGGCTCTATTGTAACGCAAGTTTGGTGTAATAAGTAGTCCACCTTTAAAATGAAATAGTATATCGGACATAACTTTTACTCCCGAACACGGATTGAGCTAACTCTTGCGGCATTGAAATGAGAACTTGAAACCCTAACCAATATATTGAGATCAAAATTGGTGATTCATCTTCTAACAAGTTCGAAATGGTGATGGAAGTTTGGTATAGTTGGTCATTCCCCTCCACTAGGAAAAAAAAGTAATTTCCCATTCTTTAGTATTTCGGACATAACTTTTTACTCCGGTCTCTGAATAAGATGATTCTTGCGGCATTGTAAAGAATTCTTGAATCCCTAACCATTTTATTCACATCAAAAGTCATGAAAAATCCTCTAGCATGGGCTCTATTGTAACGCAAGTTTGGTGTAATAAGTAGTCCACCTTTAAAATGAAATAGTATATCGGACATAACTTTTTCTCCCGAACTCGGATTGAGCTAACTCTTGCGGCATTGAAATGAGAACTTGAAACCCTAACCAATATATTGAGATCAAAATTGGTGATTCATCTTCTAACAAGTTCGAAATGGTGATGGAAGTTTGGTATAGTTGGCCATCCCCTCCACTAGGAAACAAAAGTAATTTCTCATTCTTTAGTATTTCTGACATAACTTTTTACTCCGGTCTCTGAATAAGATGATTCTTGCGGCATTGTAAAGAATTCTTGAATCCCTAACCATTTTATTCACATCAAAAGTCATGAAAAATCCTCTAGCATGGGCTCTATTGTAACGCAAGTTTGGTGTAATAAGTAGTCCACCTTTAAAATGAAATAGTATATCGGACATAACTTTTTCTCCCGAACTCGGATTGAGCTAACTCTTGCGGCATTGAAATGAGAACTTGAAACCCTAACCAATATATTGAGATCAAAATTGGTAATTCATCTTCTAACAAGTTCGAAATGGTGATGGAAGTTTTGTATAGTTGGTCATTCCCCTCCACTAGGAAAAAAAAGTAATTTCCCATTCTTTAGTATTTCGGACATAACTTTTTACTCCGGTCTCTGAATAAGATGATTCTTGCGGCATTGTAAAGAATTCTTGAATCCCTAACCATTTTATTCACATCAAAAGTCATGAAAAATCCTCTAGCATGGGCTCTATTGTAACGCAAGTTTGGTGTAATAAGTAGTCCACCTTTAAAATGAAATAGTATATCGGACATAACTTTTTCTCCCGAACTCGGATTGAGCTAACTCTTGCGGCATTGAAATGAGAACTTGAAACCCTAACCAATATATTGAGATCAAAATTGGTGATTCATCTTCTAACAAGTTCGAAATGGTGATGGAAGTTTGGTATAGTTGGCCATCCCCTCCACTAGGAAACAAAAGTAATTTCTCATTCTTTAGTATTTCTGACATAACTTTTTACTCCGGTCTCTGAATAAGATGATTCTTGCGGCATTGTAAAGAATTCTTGAATCCCTAACCATTTTATTCACATCAAAAGTCATGAAAAATCCTCTAGCATGGGCTCTATTGTAACGCAAGTTTGGTGTAATAAGTAGTCCACCTTTAAAATGAAATAGTATGTCGGACATAACTTTTTCTCCCGAACTCGGATTGAGCTAACTCTTGCGGCATTGTAAAGAGAACTTGAAACCCTAACCAATATATTGAGATCAAAATTGGTGATTCACCTTCTAACAAGTTCGAAATGGTGATGGAAGTTTGGTATAGTTGGCCATCCCCTCCACTAGGAAACAAAAGTAATTTCTCATTCTTTAGTATTTCTGACATAACTTTTTACTCCGGTCTCTGAATAAGATGATTCTTGCGGCATTGTAAAGAATTCTTGAATCCCTAACCATTTTATTCACATCAAAAGTCATGAAAAATCCTCTAGCATGGGCTCTATTGTAACGCAAGTTTGGTGTAATAAGTAGTCCACCTTTAAAATGAAATAGTATATCGGACATAACTTTTTCTCCCGAACTCGGATTGAGCTAACTCTTGCGGCATTGTAAAGAGAACTTGAAACCCTAACCAATATATTGAGATCAAAATTGGTGATTCACCTTATAACAAGTTCGAAATGGTGATGGAAGTTTGGTATAGTTGGCCATCCCCTCCACTAGGAAACAAAAGTAATTTCTCATTCTTTAGTATTTCTGACATAACTTTTTACTCCGGTCTCTGAATAAGATGATTCTTGCGGCATTGTAAAGAATTCTTGAATCCCTAACCATTTTATTCACATCAAAAGTCATGAAAAATCCTCTAGCATGGGCTCTATTGTAACGCAAGTTTGGTGTAATAAGTAGTCCACCTTTAAAATGAAATAGTATATCGGACATAACTTTTTCTCCCGAACTCGGATTGAGCTAACTCTTGCGGCATTGAAATGAGAACTTGAAACCCTAACCAATATATTCAGATCAAAATTGGTGATTCATCTTCTAACAAGTTCGAAATGGTGATGGAAGTTTGGTATAGTTGGTCATTCCCCTCCACTAGGAAAAAAAAGTAATTTCCCATTCTTTAGTATTTCGGACATAACTTTTTACTCCGGTCTCTGAATAAGATGATTCTTGCGGCATTGTAAAGAATTCTTGAATCCCTAACCATTTTATTCACATCAAAAGTCATGAAAAATCCTCTAGCATGGGCTCTATTGTAACGCAAGTTTGGTGTAATAAGTAGTCCACCTTTAAAATGAAATAGTATATCGGACATAACTTTTTCTCCCGAACTCGGATTGAGCTAACTCTTGCGGCATTGAAATGAGAACTTGAAACCCTAACCAATATATTGAGATCAAAATTGGTGATTCAGCTTCTAACAAGTTCGAAATGGTGATGGAAGTTTGGTATAGTTGGCCATCCCCTCCACTAGGAAACAAAAGTAATTTCTCATTCTTTAGTATTTCTGACATAACTTTTTACTCCGGTCTCTGAATAAGATGATTCTTGCGGCTTTGTAAAGAATTCTTGAATCCCTAACCATTTTATTCACATCAAAAGTCATGAAAAATCCTCTAGCATGGCCTCTATTGTAACGCAAGTTTGGTGTAATAAGTAGTCCACCTTTAAAATGAAATAGTATATCGGACATAACTTTTTCTCCCGAACACGGATTGAGCTAACTCTTGCGGCATTGAAATGAGAACTTGAAACCCTAACCAATATATTCAGATCAAAATTTGTGATTCATCTTCTAACAAGTTCGAAATGGTGATGGAAGTTTGGTATAGTTGGTCATTCCCCTCCACTAGGAAAAAAAAGTAATTTCCCATTCTTTAGTATTTCTGACATAACTTTTTACTCCGGTCTCTGATTAAGATGATTCTTGCGGCATTGTAAAGAATTCTTGAATCCCTAACCATTTTATTCACATCAAAAGTCATCAAAAATCCTCTAGCATGGGCTCTATTGTAACGCAAGTTTGGTGTAATAAGTAGTCCACCTTTAAAATGAAATAGTATATCGGACATAACTTTTTCTCCCGAACACGGATTGAGCTAACTCTTGCGGCATTGAAATGAGAACTTGAAACCCTAACCAATATATTCAGATCAAAATTGGTGATTCATCTTCTAACAAGTTCGAAATGGTGATGGAAGTTTGGTATAGTTGGTCATTCCCCTCCACTAGGAAAAAAAGTAATTTCCCATTCTTTAGTATTTCTGACATAACTTTTTACTCCGGTCTCTGAATAAGATGATTCTTGCGGCATTGTAAAGAATTCTTGAATCCCTAACCATTTTATTCACATCAAAAGTCATGAAAAATCCTCTAGCATGGGCTCTATTGTAACGCAAGTTTGGTGTAATAAGTAGTCCACCTTTAAAATGAAATAGTATATCGGACATAACTTTTTCTCCCGAACACGGATTGAGCTAACTCTTGCGGCATTGAAATGAGAACTTGAAACCCTAACCAATATATTGAGATCAAAATTGGTGATTCATCTTCTAACAAGTTTGAAATGGTGATGGAAGTTTGGTATAGTTGGTCATTCCCCTCCACTAGGAAAAAAAAGTAATTTCTCATTCTTTAGTATTTCTGACATAACTTTTTACTCCGGTCTCTGATTAAGATGATTCTTGCGGCATTGTAAAGAATTCTTGAATCCCTAACCATTTTATTCACATCAAAAGTCATGAAAAATCCTCTAGCATGGGCTCTATTGTAACGCAAGTTTGGTGTAATAAGTAGTCCACCTTTAAAATGAAATAGTATATCGGACATAACTTTTTCTCCCGAACACGGATTGAGCTAACTCTTGCGGCATTGAAATGAGAACTTGAAACCCTAACCAATATATTGAGATCAAAATTGGTGATTCATCTTCTAACAAATTCGAAATGGTGATGGAAGTTTGGTATAGTTGGTCATTCCCCTCCACTAGGAAAAAAAGTAATTTCCCATTCTTTAGTATTTCTGACATAACTTTTTACTCCGGTCTCTGAATAAGATGATTCTTGCGGCATTGTAAAGAATTCTTGAATCCCTAACCATTTTATTCACATCAAAAGTCATGAAAAATCCTCTAGCATGGGCTCTATTGTAACGCAAGTTTGGTGTAATAAGTAGTCCACCTTTAAAATGAAATAGTATATCGGACATAACTTTTTCTCCCGAACACGGATTGAGCTAACTCTTGCGGCATTGAAATGAGAACTTGAAACCCTAACCAATATATTGAGATCAAAATTTGTGATTCATCTTCTAACAAGTTCGAAATGGTGATGGAAGTTTGGTATAGTTGGTCATTCCCCTCCACTAGGAAAAAAAAGTAATTTCCCATTCTTTAGTATTTCTGACATAACTTTTTACTCCGGTCTCTGATTAAGATGATTCTTGCGGCATTGTAAAGAATTCTTGAATCCCTAACCATTTTATTCACATCAAAAGTCATCAAAAATCCTCTAGCATGGGCTCTATTGTAACGCAAGTTTGGTGTAATAAGTAGTCCACCTTTAAAATGAAATAGTATATCGGACATAACTTTTTCTCCCGAACACGGATTGAGCTAACTCTTGCGGCATTGAAATGAGAACTTGAAACCCTAACCAATATATTCAGATCAAAATTGGTGATTCATCTTCTAACAAGTTCGAAATGGTGATGGAAGTTTGGTATAGTTGGTCATTCCCCTCCACTAGGAAAAAAAGTAATTTCCCATTCTTTAGTATTTCTGACATAACTTTTTACTCCGGTCTCTGAATAAGATGATTCTTGCGGCATTGTAAAGAATTCTTGAATCCCTAACCATTTTATTCACATCAAAAGTCATGAAAAATCCTCTAGCATGGGCTCTATTGTAACGCAAGTTTGGTGTAATAAGTAGTCCACCTTTAAAATGAAATAGTATATCGGACATAACTTTTTCTCCCGAACACGGATTGAGCTAACTCTTGCGGCATTGAAATGAGAACTTGAAACCCTAACCAATATATTGAGATCAAAATTGGTGATTCATCTTCTAACAAGTTTGAAATGGTGATGGAAGTTTGGTATAGTTGGTCATTCCCCTCCACTAGGAAAAAAAAGTAATTTCTCATTCTTTAGTATTTCTGACATAACTTTTTACTCCGGTCTCTGATTAAGATGATTCTTGCGGCATTGTAAAGAATTCTTGAATCCCTAACCATTTTATTCACATCAAAAGTCATGAAAAATCCTCTAGCATGGGCTCTATTGTAACGCAAGTTTGGTGTAATAAGTAGTCCACCTTTAAAATGAAATAGTATATCGGACATAACTTTTTCTCCCGAACACGGATTGAGCTAACTCTTGCGGCATTGAAATGAGAACTTGAAACCCTAACCAATATATTGAGATCAAAATTGGTGATTCATCTTCTAACAAGTTCGAAATGGTGATGGAAGTTTGGTATAGTTGGTCATTCCCCTCCACTAGGAAAAAAAGTAATTTCCCATTCTTTAGTATTTCTGACATAACTTTTTACTCCGGTCTCTGAATAAGATGATTCTTGCGGCATTGTAAAGAATTCTTGAATCCCTAACCATTTTATTCACATCAAAAGTCATGAAAAATCCTCTAGCATGGGCTCTATTGTAACGCAAGTTTGGTGTAATAAGTAGTCCACCTTTAAAATGAAATAGTATATCGGACATAACTTTTTCTCCCGAACACGGATTGAGCTAACTCTTGCGGCATTGAAATGAGAACTTGAAACCCTAACCAATATATTGAGATCAAAATTGGTGATTCATCTTCTAACAAGTTTGAAATGGTGATGGAAGTTTGGTATAGTTGGTCATTCCCCTCCACTAGGAAAAAAAAGTAATTTCTCATTCTTTAGTATTTCTGACATAACTTTTTACTCCGGTCTCTGATTAAGATGATTCTTGCGGCATTGTAAAGAATTCTTGAATCCCTAACCATTTTATTCACATCAAAAGTCATGAAAAATCCTCTAGCATGGGCTCTATTGTAACGCAAGTTTGGTGTAATAAGTAGTCCACCTTTAAAATGAAATAGTATATCGGACATAACTTTTTCTCCCGAACACGGATTGAGCTAACTCTTGCGGCATTGAAATGAGAACTTGAAACCCTAACCAATATATTGAGATCAAAATTGGTGATTCATCTTCTAACAAGTTCGAAATGGTGATGGAAGTTTGGTATAGTTGGCCATCCCCTCCACTAGGAAAAAAAAGTAATTTCTCATTCTTTAGTATTTCTGACATAACTTTTTACTCCGGTCTCTGAATAAGATGATTCTTGCGGCATTGTAAAGAATTCTTGAATCCCTAACCATTTTATTCACATCAAAAGTCATGAAAAATCCTCTAGCATGGGCTCTATTGTAACGTAAGTTTGGTGTAATAAGTAGTCCACCTTTAAAATGAAATAGTATATCGGACATAACTTTTTCTCCCGAACTCGGATTGAGCTAACTCTTGCGGCATTGAAATGAGAACTTGAAACCCTAACCAATATATTGAGATCAAAATTGGTAATTCATCTTCTAACAAGTTCGAAATGGTGATGGAAGTTTTGTATAGTTGGTCATTCCCCTCCACTAGGAAAAAAAAGTAATTTCCCATTCTTTAGTATTTCGGACATAACTTTTTACTCCGGTCTCTGAATAAGATGATTCTTGCGGCATTGTAAAGAATTCTTGAATCCCTAACCATTTTATTCACATCAAAAGTCATGAAAAATCCTCTAGCATGGGCTCTATTGTAACGCAAGTTTGGTGTAATAAGTAGTCCACCTTTAAAATGAAATAGTATATCGGACATAACTTTTTCTCCCGAACTCGGATTGAGCTAACTCTTGCGGCATTGAAATGAGAACTTGAAACCCTAACCAATATATTGAGATCAAAATTGGTGATTCATCTTCTAACAAGTTCGAAATGGTGATGGAAGTTTGGTATAGTTGGTCATTCCCCTCCACTAGGAAAAAAAAGTAATTTCCCATTCTTTAGTATTTCTGACATAACTTTTTACTCCGGTCTCTGATTAAGATGATTCTTGCGGCATTGTAAAGAATTCTTGAATCCCTAACCATTTTATTCACATCAAAAGTCATGAAAAATCCTCTAGCATGGGCTCTATTGTAACGCAAGTTTGGTGTAATAAGTAGTCCACCTTTAAAATGAAATAGTATATCGGACATAACTTTTTCTCCCGAACACGGATTGAGCTAACTCTTGCGGCATTGAAATGAGAACTTGAAACCCTAACCAATATATTGAGATCAAAATTGGTGATTCATCTTCTAACAAGTTCGAAATGGTGATGGAAGTTTGGTATAGTTGGTCATTCCCCTCCACTAGGAAAAAAAAGTAATTTCCCATTCTTTAGTATTTCTGACATAACTTTTTACTCCGGTCTCTGAATAAGATGATTCTTGCGGCATTGTAAAGAATTCTTGAATCCCTAACCATTTTATTCACATCAAAAGTCATGAAAAATCCTCTAGCATGGGCTCTATTGTAACGCAAGTTTGGTGTAATAAGTAGTCCACCTTTAAAATGAAATAGTATATCGGACATAACTTTTTCTCCCGAACACGGATTGAGCTAACTCTTGCGGCATTGAAATGAGAACTTGAAACCCTAACCAATATATTGAGATCAAAATTGGTGATTCATCTTCTAACAAGTTTGAAATGGTGATGGAAGTTTGGTATAGTTGGTCATTCCCCTCCACTAGGAAAAAAAAGTAATTTCTCATTCTTTAGTATTTCTGACATAACTTTTTACTCCGGTCTCTGATTAAGATGATTCTTGCGGCATTGTAAAGAATTCTTGAATCCCTAACCATTTTATTCACATCAAAAGTCATGAAAAATCCTCTAGCATGGGCTCTATTGTAACGCAAGTTTGGTGTAATAAGTAGTCCACCTTTAAAATGAAATAGTATATCGGACATAACTTTTTCTCCCGAACTCGGATTGAGCTAACTCTTGCGGCATTGAAATGAGAACTTGAAACCCTAACCAATATATTAAGATCAAAATTGGTGATTCATCTTCTAACAAGTTCGAAATGGTGATGGAAGTTTGGTATAGTTGGCCATCCCCTCCACTAGGAAAAAAAAGTAATTTCTCATTCTTTAGTATTTCTGACATAACTTTTTACTCCGGTCTCTGAATAAGATGATTCTTGCGGCATTGTAAAGAATTCTTGAATCCCTAACCATTTTATTCACATCAAAAGTCATGAAAAATCCTCTAGCATGGGCTCTATTGTAACGTAAGTTTGGTGTAATAAGTAGTCCACCTTTAAAATGAAATAGTATATCGGACATAACTTTTTCTCCCGAACTCGGATTGAGCTAACTCTTGCGGCATTGAAATGAGAACTTGAAACCCTAACCAATATATTGAGATCAAAATTGGTAATTCATCTTCTAACAAGTTCGAAATGGTGATGGAAGTTTTGTATAGTTGGTCATTCCCCTCCACTAGGAAAAAAAAGTAATTTCCCATTCTTTAGTATTTCGGACATAACTTTTTACTCCGGTCTCTGAATAAGATGATTCTTGCGGCATTGTAAAGAATTCTTGAATCCCTAACCATTTTATTCACATCAAAAGTCATGAAAAATCCTCTAGCATGGGCTCTATTGTAACGCAAGTTTGGTGTAATAAGTAGTCCACCTTTAAAATGAAATAGTATATCGGACATAACTTTTTCTCCCGAACACGGATTGAGCTAACTCTTGCGGCATTGAAATGAGAACTTGAAACCCTAACCAATATATTGAGATCAAAATTGGTGATTCATCTTCTAACAAGTTTGAAATGGTGATGGAAGTTTGGTATAGTTGGTCATTCCCCTCCACTAGGAAAAAAAAGTAATTTCTCATTCTTTAGTATTTCTGACATAACTTTTTACTCCGGTCTCTGATTAAGATGATTCTTGCGGCATTGTAAAGAATTCTTGAATCCCTAACCATTTTATTCACATCAAAAGTCATGAAAAATCCTCTAGCATGGGCTCTATTGTAACGCAAGTTTGGTGTAATAAGTAGTCCACCTTTAAAATGAAATAGTATATCGGACATAACTTTTTCTCCCGAACTCGGATTGAGCTAACTCTTGCGGCATTGAAATGAGAACTTGAAACCCTAACCAATATATTGAGATCAAAATTGGTGATTCATCTTCTAACAAGTTCGAAATGGTGATGGAAGTTTGGTATAGTTGGCCATCCCCTCCACTAGGAAAAAAAAGTAATTTCTCATTCTTTAGTATTTCTGACATAACTTTTTACTCCGGTCTCTGAATAAGATGATTCTTGCGGCATTGTAAAGAATTCTTGAATCCCTAACCATTTTATTCACATCAAAAGTCATGAAAAATCCTCTAGCATGGGCTCTATTGTAACGTAAGTTTGGTGTAATAAGTAGTCCACCTTTAAAATGAAATAGTATATCGGACATAACTTTTTCTCCCGAACTCGGATTGAGCTAACTCTTGCGGCATTGAAATGAGAACTTGAAACCCTAACCAATATATTGAGATCAAAATTGGTAATTCATCTTCTAACAAGTTCGAAATGGTGATGGAAGTTTTGTATAGTTGGTCATTCCCCTCCACTAGGAAAAAAAAGTAATTTCCCATTCTTTAGTATTTCGGACATAACTTTTTACTCCGGTCTCTGAATAAGATGATTCTTGCGGCATTGTAAAGAATTCTTGAATCCCTAACCATTTTATTCACATCAAAAGTCATGAAAAATCCTCTAGCATGGGCTCTATTGTAACGCAAGTTTGGTGTAATAAGTAGTCCACCTTTAAAATGAAATAGTATATCGGACATAACTTTTTCTCCCGAACACGGATTGAGCTAACTCTTGCGGCATTGAAATGAGAACTTGAAACCCTAACCAATATATTGAGATCAAAATTGGTGATTCATCTTCTAACAAGTTCGAAATGGTGATGGAAGTTTGGTATAGTTGGTCATTCCCCTCCACTAGGAAAAAAAAGTAATTTCCCATTCTTTAGTATTTCTGACATAACTTTTTACTCCGGTCTCTGATTAAGATGATTCTTGCGGCATTGTAAAGAATTCTTGAATCCCTAACCATTTTATTCACATCAAAAGTCATGAAAAATCCTCTAGCATGGGCTCTATTGTAACGCAAGTTTGGTGTAATAAGTAGTCCACCTTTAAAATGAAATAGTATATCGGACATAACTTTTTCTCCCGAACACGGATTGAGCTAACTCTTGCGGCATTGAAATGAGAACTTGAAACCCTAACCAATATATTGAGATCAAAATTGGTGATTCATCTTCTAACAAGTTCGAAATGGTGATGGAAGTTTGGTATAGTTGGTCATTCCCCTCCACTAGGAAAAAAAAGTAATTTCCCATTCTTTAGTATTTCTGACATAACTTTTTACTCCGGTCTCTGAATAAGATGATTCTTGCGGCATTGTAAAGAATTCTTGAATCCCTAACCATTTTATTCACATCAAAAGTCATGAAAAATCCTCTAGCATGGGCTCTATTGTAACGCAAGTTTGGTGTAATAAGTAGTCCACCTTTAAAATGAAATAGTATATCGGACATAACTTTTTCTCCCGAACACGGATTGAGCTAACTCTTGCGGCATTGAAATGAGAACTTGAAACCCTAACCAATATATTGAGATCAAAATTGGTGATTCATCTTCTAACAAGTTTGAAATGGTGATGGAAGTTTGGTATAGTTGGTCATTCCCCTCCACTAGGAAAAAAAAGTAATTTCTCATTCTTTAGTATTTCTGACATAACTTTTTACTCCGGTCTCTGATTAAGATGATTCTTGCGGCATTGTAAAGAATTCTTGAATCCCTAACCATTTTATTCACATCAAAAGTCATGAAAAATCCTCTAGCATGGGCTCTATTGTAACGCAAGTTTGGTGTAATAAGTAGTCCACCTTTAAAATGAAATAGTATATCGGACATAACTTTTTCTCCCGAACTCGGATTGAGCTAACTCTTGCGGCATTGAAATGAGAACTTGAAACCCTAACCAATATATTGAGATCAAAATTGGTGATTCATCTTCTAACAAGTTCGAAATGGTGATGGAAGTTTGGTATAGTTGGCCATCCCCTCCACTAGGAAAAAAAAGTAATTTCTCATTCTTTAGTATTTCTGACATAACTTTTTACTCCGGTCTCTGAATAAGATGATTCTTGCGGCATTGTAAAGAATTCTTGAATCCCTAACCATTTTATTCACATCAAAAGTCATGAAAAATCCTCTAGCATGGGCTCTATTGTAACGTAAGTTTGGTGTAATAAGTAGTCCACCTTTAAAATGAAATAGTATATCGGACATAACTTTTTCTCCCGAACTCGGATTGAGCTAACTCTTGCGGCATTGAAATGAGAACTTGAAACCCTAACCAATATATTGAGATCAAAATTGGTAATTCATCTTCTAACAAGTTCGAAATGGTGATGGAAGTTTTGTATAGTTGGTCATTCCCCTCCACTAGGAAAAAAAAGTAATTTCCCATTCTTTAGTATTTCGGACATAACTTTTTACTCCGGTCTCTGAATAAGATGATTCTTGCGGCATTGTAAAGAATTCTTGAATCCCTAACCATTTTATTCACATCAAAAGTCATGAAAAATCCTCTAGCATGGGCTCTATTGTAACGCAAGTTTGGTGTAATAAGTAGTCCACCTTTAAAATGAAATAGTATATCGGACATAACTTTTTCTCCCGAACACGGATTGAGCTAACTCTTGCGGCATTGAAATGAGAACTTGAAACCCTAACCAATATATTGAGATCAAAATTGGTGATTCATCTTCTAACAAGTTCGAAATGGTGATGGAAGTTTGGTATAGTTGGTCATTCCCCTCCACTAGGAAAAAAAAGTAATTTCCCATTCTTTAGTATTTCTGACATAACTTTTTACTCCGGTCTCTGATTAAGATGATTCTTGCGGCATTGTAAAGAATTCTTGAATCCCTAACCATTTTATTCACATCAAAAGTCATGAAAAATCCTCTAGCATGGGCTCTATTGTAACGCAAGTTTGGTGTAATAAGTAGTCCACCTTTAAAATGAAATAGTATATCGGACATAACTTTTTCTCCCGAACACGGATTGAGCTAACTCTTGCGGCATTGAAATGAGAACTTGAAACCCTAACCAATATATTGAGATCAAAATTGGTGATTCATCTTCTAACAAGTTCGAAATGGTGATGGAAGTTTGGTATAGTTGGTCATTCCCCTCCACTAGGAAAAAAAAGTAATTTCCCATTCTTTAGTATTTCTGACATAACTTTTTACTCCAGTCTCTGAATAAGATGATTCTTGCGGCATTGTAAAGAATTCTTGAATCCCTAACCATTTTATTCACATCAAAAGTCATGAAAAATCCTCTAGCATGGGCTCTATTGTAACGCAAGTTTGGTGTAATAAGTAGTCCACCTTTAAAATGAAATAGTATATCGGACATAACTTTTTCTCCCGAACACGGATTGAGCTAACTCTTGCGGCATTGAAATGAGAACTTGAAACCCTAACCAATATATTGAGATCAAAATTGGTGATTCATCTTCTAACAAGTTTGAAATGGTGATGGAAGTTTGGTATAGTTGGTCATTCCCCTCCACTAGGAAAAAAAAGTAATTTCTCATTCTTTAGTATTTCTGACATAACTTTTTACTCCGGTCTCTGATTAAGATGATTCTTGCGGCATTGTAAAGAATTCTTGAATCCCTAACCATTTTATTCACATCAAAAGTCATGAAAAATCCTCTAGCATGGGCTCTATTGTAACGCAAGTTTGGTGTAATAAGTAGTCCACCTTTAAAATGAAATAGTATATCGGACATAACTTTTTCTCCCGAACTCGGATTGAGCTAACTCTTGCGGCATTGAAATGAGAACTTGAAACCCTAACCAATATATTAAGATCAAAATTGGTGATTCATCTTCTAACAAGTTCGAAATGGTGATGGAAGTTTGGTATAGTTGGCCATCCCCTCCACTAGGAAAAAAAAGTAATTTCTCATTCTTTAGTATTTCTGACATAACTTTTTACTCCGGTCTCTGAATAAGATGATTCTTGCGGCATTGTAAAGAATTCTTGAATCCCTAACCATTTTATTCACATCAAAAGTCATGAAAAATCCTCTAGCATGGGCTCTATTGTAACGTAAGTTTGGTGTAATAAGTAGTCCACCTTTAAAATGAAATAGTATATCGGACATAACTTTTTCTCCCGAACTCGGATTGAGCTAACTCTTGCGGCATTGAAATGAGAACTTGAAACCCTAACCAATATATTGAGATCAAAATTGGTAATTCATCTTCTAACAAGTTCGAAATGGTGATGGAAGTTTTGTATAGTTGGTCATTCCCCTCCACTAGGAAAAAAAAGTAATTTCCCATTCTTTAGTATTTCGGACATAACTTTTTACTCCGGTCTCTGAATAAGATGATTCTTGCGGCATTGTAAAGAATTCTTGAATCCCTAACCATTTTATTCACATCAAAAGTCATGAAAAATCCTCTAGCATGGGCTCTATTGTAACGCAAGTTTGGTGTAATAAGTAGTCCACCTTTAAAATGAAATAGTATATCGGACATAACTTTTTCTCCCGAACTCGGATTGAGCTAACTCTTGCGGCATTGAAATGAGAACTTGAAACCCTAACCAATATATTGAGATCAAAATTGGTGATTCATCTTCTAACAAGTTCGAAATGGTGATGGAAGTTTGGTATAGTTGGCCATCCCCTCCACTAGGAAAAAAAAATAATTTCTCATTCTTTAGTATTTCTGACATAACTTTTTACTCCGGTCTCTGAATAAGATGATTCTTGCGGCATTGTAAAGAATTCTTGAATCCCTAACCATTTTATTCACATCAAAAGTCATGAAAAATCCTCTAGCATGGGCTCTATTGTAACGTAAGTTTGGTGTAATAAGTAGTCCACCTTTAAAATGAAATAGTATATCGGACATAACTTTTTCTCCCGAACTCGGATTGAGCTAACTCTTGCGGCATTGAAATGAGAACTTGAAACCCTAACCAATATATTGAGATCAAAATTGGTAATTCATCTTCTAACAAGTTCGAAATGGTGATGGAAGTTTTGTATAGTTGGTCATTCCCCTCCACTAGGAAAAAAAAGTAATTTCCCATTCTTTAGTATTTCGGACATAATTTTTTACTCCGGTCTCTGAATAAGATGATTCTTGCGGCATTGTAAAGAATTCTTGAATCCCTAACCATTTTATTCACATCAAAAGTCATGAAAAATCCTCTAGCATGGGCTCTATTGTAACGCAAGTTTGGTGTAATAAGTAGTCCACCTTTAAAATGAAATAGTATATCGGACATAACTTTTTCTCCCGAACTCGGATTGAGCTAACTCTTGCGGCATTGAAATGAGAACTTGAAACCCTAACCAATATATTGAGATCAAAATTGGTGATTCATCTTCTAACAAGTTCGAAATGGTGATGGAAGTTTGGTATAGTTGGTCATTCCCCTCCACTAGGAAAAAAAAGTAATTTCCCATTCTTTAGTATTTCTGACATAACTTTTTACTCCGGTCTCTGATTAAGATGATTCTTGCGGCATTGTAAAGAATTCTTGAATCCCTAACCATTTTATTCACATCAAAAGTCATCAAAAATCCTCTAGCATGGGCTCTATTGTAACGCAAGTTTGGTGTAATAAGTAGTCCACCTTTAAAATGAAATAGTATATCGGACATAACTTTTTCTCCCGAACACGGATTGAGCCAACTCTTGCGGCATTGAAATGAGAACTTGAAACCCTAACCAATATATTGAGATCAAAATTGGTGATTCATCTTCTAACAAGTTCGAAATGGTGATGGAAGTTTGGTATAGTTGGTCATTCCCCTCCACTAGGAAAAAAAAGTAATTTCCCATTCTTTAGTATTTCTGACATAACTTTTTACTCCGGTCTCTGAATAAGATGATTCTTGCGGCATTGTAAAGAATTCTTGAATCCCTAACCATTTTATTCACATCAAAAGTCATGAAAAATCCTCTAGCATGGGCTCTATTGTAACGCAAGTTTGGTGTAATAAGTAGTCCACCTTTAAAATGAAATAGTATATCGGACATAACTTTTTCTCCCGAACTCGGATTGAGCTAACTCTTGCGGCATTGAAATGAGAACTTGAAACCCTAACCAATATATTGAGATCAAAATTGGTGATTCATCTTCTAACAAGTTCGAAATGGTGATGGAAGTTTGGTATAGTTGGCCATCCCCTCCACTAGGAAAAAAAAGTAATTTCTCATTCTTTAGTATTTCTGACATAACTTTTTACTCCGGTCTCTGAATAAGATGATTCTTGCGGCATTGTAAAGAATTCTTGAATCCCTAACCATTTTATTCACATCAAAAGTCATGAAAAATCCTCTAGCATGGGCTCTATTGTAACGTAAGTTTGGTGTAATAAGTAGTCCACCTTTAAAATGAAATAGTATATCGGACATAACTTTTTCTCCCGAACTCGGATTGAGCTAACTCTTGCGGCATTGAAATGAGAACTTGAAACCCTAACCAATATATTGAGATCAAAATTGGTAATTCATCTTCTAACAAGTTCGAAATGGTGATGGAAGTTTTGTATAGTTGGTCATTCCCCTCCACTAGGAAAAAAAAGTAATTTCCCATTCTTTAGTATTTCGGACATAACTTTTTACTCCGGTCTCTGAATAAGATGATTCTTGCGGCATTGTAAAGAATTCTTGAATCCCTAACCATTTTATTCACATCAAAAGTCATGAAAAATCCTCTAGCATGGGCTCTATTGTAACGCAAGTTTGGTGTAATAAGTAGTCCACCTTTAAAATGAAATAGTATATCGGACATAACTTTTTCTCCCGAACTCGGATTGAGCTAACTCTTGCGGCATTGAAATGAGAACTTGAAACCCTAACCAATATATTGAGATCAAAATTGGTGATTCATCTTCTAACAAGTTCGAAATGGTGATGGAAGTTTGGTATAGTTGGTCATTCCCCTCCACTAGGAAAAAAAAGTAATTTCCCATTCTTTAGTATTTCTGACATAACTTTTTACTCCGGTCTCTGATTAAGATGATTCTTGCGGCATTGTAAAGAATTCTTGAATCCCTAACCATTTTATTCACATCAAAAGTCATGAAAAATCCTCTAGCATGGGCTCTATTGTAACGCAAGTTTGGTGTAATAAGTAGTCCACCTTTAAAATGAAATAGTATATCGGACATAACTTTTTCTCCCGAACACGGATTGAGCTAACTCTTGCGGCATTGAAATGAGAACTTGAAACCCTAACCAATATATTGAGATCAAAATTGGTGATTCATCTTCTAACAAGTTCGAAATGGTGATGGAAGTTTGGTATAGTTGGTCATTCCCCTCCACTAGGAAAAAAAAGTAATTTCCCATTCTTTAGTATTTCTGACATAACTTTTTACTCCGGTCTCTGAATAAGATGATTCTTGCGGCATTGTAAAGAATTCTTGAATCCCTAACCATTTTATTCACATCAAAAGTCATGAAAAATCCTCTAGCATGGGCTCTATTGTAACGCAAGTTTGGTGTAATAAGTAGTCCACCTTTAAAATGAAATAGTATATCGGACATAACTTTTTCTCCCGAACTCGGATTGAGCTAACTCTTGCGGCATTGAAATGAGAACTTGAAACCCTAACCAATATATTGAGATCAAAATTGGTGATTCAGCTTCTAACAAGTTCGAAATGGTGATGGAAGTTTGGTATAGTTGGCCATCCCCTCCACTAGGAAACAAAAGTAATTTCTCATTCTTTAGTATTTCTGACATAACTTTTTACTCCGGTCTCTGAATAAGATGATTCTTGCGGCATTGTAAAGAATTCTTGAATCCCTAACCATTTTATTCACATCAAAAGTCATGAAAAATCCTCTAGCATGGGCTCTATTGTAACGCAAGTTTGGTGTAATAAGTAGTCCACCTTTAAAATGAAATAGTATATCGGACATAACTTTTTCTCCCGAACACGGATTGAGCTAACTCTTGCGGCATTGAAATGAGAACTTGAAACCCTAACCAATATATTGAGATCAAAATTGGTGATTCATCTTCTAACAAGTTCGAAATGGTGATGGAAGTTTGGTATAGTTGGTCATTCCCCTCCACTAGGAAAAAAAAGTAATTTCCCATTCTTTAGTATTTCTGACATAACTTTTTACTCCGGTCTCTGAATAAGATGATTCTTGCGGCATTGTAAAGAATTCTTGAATCCCTAACCATTTTATTCACATCAAAAGTCATGAAAAATCCTCTAGCATGGGCTCTATTGTAACGCAAGTTTGGTGTAATAAGTAGTCCACCTTTAAAATGAAATAGTATATCGGACATAACTTTTTCTCCCGAACTCGGATTGAGCTAACTCTTGCGGCATTGAAATGAGAACTTGAAACCCTAACCAATATATTGAGATCAAAATTGGTGATTCATCTTCTAACAAGTTCGAAATGGTGATGGAAGTTTGGTATAGTTGGCCATCCCCTCCACTAGGAAAAAAAAGTAATTTCTCATTCTTTAGTATTTCTGACATAACTTTTTACTCCGGTCTCTGAATAAGATGATTCTTGCGGCATTGTAAAGAATTCTTGAATCCCTAACCATTTTATTCACATCAAAAGTCATGAAAAATCCTCTAGCATGGGCTCTATTGTAACGCAAGTTTGGTGTAATAAGTAGTCCACCTTTAAAATGAAATAGTATATCGGACATAACTTTTTCTCCCGAACACGGATTGAGCTAACTCTTGCGGCATTGAAATGAGAACTTGAAACCCTAACCAATATATTGAGATCAAAATTGGTGATTCATCTTCTAACAAGTTCGAAATGGTGATGGAAGTTTGGTATAGTTGGTCATTCCCCTCCACTAGGAAAAAAAAGTAATTTCCCATTCTTTAGTATTTCTGACATAACTTTTTACTCCGGTCTCTGAATAAGATGATTCTTGCGGCATTGTAAAGAATTCTTGAATCCCTAACCATTTTATTCACATCAAAAGTCATGAAAAATCCTCTAGCATGGGCTCTATTGTAACGCAAGTTTGGTGTAATAAGTAGTCCACCTTTAAAATGAAATAGTATATCGGACATAACTTTTTCTCCCGAACTCGGATTGAGCTAACTCTTGCGGCATTGAAATGAGAACTTGAAACCCTAACCAATATATTGAGAGCAAAATTGGTGATTCAGCTTCTAACAAGTTCGAAATGGTGATGGAAGTTTGGTATAGTTGGCCATCCCCTCCACTAGGAAACAAAAGTAATTTCTCATTCTTTAGTATTTCTGACATAACTTTTTACTCCGGTCTCTGAATAAGATGATTCTTGCGGCATTGTAAAGAATTCTTGAATCCCTAACCATTTTATTCACATCAAAAGTCATGAAAAATCCCCTAGCATGGGCTCTATTGTAACGCAAGTTTGGTGTAATAAGTAGTCCACCTTTAAAATGAAATAGTATATCGGACATAACTTTTTCTCCCGAACACGGATTGAGCTAACTCTTGCGGCATTGAAATGAGAACTTGAAACCCTAACCAATATATTGAGATCAAAATTGGTGATTCATCTTCTAATAAGTTCGAAATGGTGATGGAAGTTTGGTATAGTTGGTCATTCCCCTCCACTAGGAAAAAAAAGTAATTTCCCATTCTTTAGTATTTCTGACATAACTTTTTACTCCGGTCTCTGATTAAGATGATTCTTGCGGCATTGTAAAGAATTCTTGAATCCCTAACCATTTTATTCACATCAAAAGTCATGAAAAATCCTCTAGCATGGGCTCTATTGTAACGCAAGTTTGGTGTAATAAGTAGTCCACCTTTAAAATGAAATAGTATATCGGACATAACTTTTTCTCCCGAACTCGGATTGAGCTAACTCTTGCGGCATTGAAATGAGAACTTGAAACCCTAACCAATATATTGAGATCAAAATTGGTGATTCATCTTCTAACAAGTTCGAAATGGTGATGGAAGTTTGGTATAGTTGGCCATCCCCTCCACTAGGAAAAAAAAGTAATTTCTCATTCTTTAGTATTTCTGACATAACTTTTTACTCCGGTCTCTGAATAAGATGATTCTTGCGGCATTGTAAAGAATTCTTGAATCCCTAACCATTTTATTCACATCAAAAGTCATGAAAAATCCTCTAGCATGGGCTCTATTGTAACGTAAGTTTGGTGTAATAAGTAGTCCACCTTTAAAATGAAATAGTATATCGGACATAACTTTTTCTCCCGAACTCGGATTGAGCTAACTCTTGCGGCATTGAAATGAGAACTTGAAACCCTAACCAATATATTGAGATCAAAATTGGTGATTCATCTTCTAACAAGTTCGAAATGGTGATGGAAGTTTGGTATAGTTGGTCATTCCCCTCCACTAGGAAAAAAAAGTAATTTCCCATTCTTTAGTATTTCTGACATAACTTTTTACTCCGGTCTCTGATTAAGATGATTCTTGCGGCATTGTAAAGAATTCTTGAATCCCTAACCATTTTATTCACATCAAAAGTCATGAAAAATCCTCTAGCATGGGCTCTATTGTAACGCAAGTTTGGTGTAATAAGTAGTCCACCTTTAAAATGAAATAGTATATCGGACATAACTTTTTCTCCCGAACACGGATTGAGCTAACTCTTGCGGCATTGAAATGAGAACTTGAAACCCTAACCAATATATTGAGATCAAAATTGGTGATTCATCTTCTAACAAGTTCGAAATGGTGATGGAAGTTTGGTATAGTTGGTCATTCCCCTCCACTAGGAAAAAAAAGTAATTTCCCATTCTTTAGTATTTCTGACATAACTTTTTACTCCGGTCTCTGAATAAGATGATTCTTGCGGCATTGTAAAGAATTCTTGAATCCCTAACCATTTTATTCACATCAAAAGTCATGAAAAATCCTCTAGCATGGGCTCTATTGTAACGCAAGTTTGGTGTAATAAGTAGTCCACCTTTAAAATGAAATAGTATATCGGACATAACTTTTTCTCCCGAACTCGGATTGAGCTAACTCTTGCGGCATTGAAATGAGAACTTGAAACCCTAACCAATATATTGAGATCAAAATTGGTGATTCAGCTTCTAACAAGTTCGAAATGGTGATGGAAGTTTGGTATAGTTGGCCATCCCCTCCACTAGGAAACAAAAGTAATTTCTCATTCTTTAGTATTTCTGACATAACTTTTTACTCCGGTCTCTGAATAAGATGATTCTTGCGGCATTGTAAAGAATTCTTGAATCCCTAACCATTTTATTCACATCAAAAGTCATGAAAAATCCTCTAGCATGGGCTCTATTGTAACGCAAGTTTGGTGTAATAAGTAGTCCACCTTTAAAATGAAATAGTATATCGGACATAACTTTTTCTCCCGAACACGGATTGAGCTAACTCTTGCGGCATTGAAATGAGAACTTGAAACCCTAACCAATATATTGAGATCAAAATTGGTGATTCATCTTCTAACAAGTTCGAAATGGTGATGGAAGTTTGGTATAGTTGGTCATTCCCCTCCACTAGGAAAAAAAAGTAATTTCCCATTCTTTAGTATTTCTGACATAACTTTTTACTCCGGTCTCTGAATAAGATGATTCTTGCGGCATTGTAAAGAATTCTTGAATCCCTAACCATTTTATTCACATCAAAAGTCATGAAAAATCCTCTAGCATGGGCTCTATTGTAACGCAAGTTTGGTGTAATAAGTAGTCCACCTTTAAAATGAAATAGTATATCGGACATAACTTTTTCTCCCGAACTCGGATTGAGCTAACTCTTGCGGCATTGAAATGAGAACTTGAAACCCTAACCAATATATTGAGATCAAAATTGGTGATTCATCTTCTAACAAGTTCGAAATGGTGATGGAAGTTTGGTATAGTTGGCCATCCCCTCCACTAGGAAAAAAAAGTAATTTCTCATTCTTTAGTATTTCTGACATAACTTTTTACTCCGGTCTCTGAATAAGATGATTCTTGCGGCATTGTAAAGAATTCTTGAATCCCTAACCATTTTATTCACATCAAAAGTCATGAAAAATCCTCTAGCATGGGCTCTATTGTAACGCAAGTTTGGTGTAATAAGTAGTCCACCTTTAAAATGAAATAGTATATCGGACATAACTTTTTCTCCCGAACACGGATTGAGCTAACTCTTGCGGCATTGAAATGAGAACTTGAAACCCTAACCAATATATTGAGATCAAAATTGGTGATTCATCTTCTAACAAGTTCGAAATGGTGATGGAAGTTTGGTATAGTTGGTCATTCCCCTCCACTAGGAAAAAAAAGTAATTTCCCATTCTTTAGTATTTCTGACATAACTTTTTACTCCGGTCTCTGAATAAGATGATTCTTGCGGCATTGTAAAGAATTCTTGAATCCCTAACCATTTTATTCACATCAAAAGTCATGAAAAATCCTCTAGCATGGGCTCTATTGTAACGCAAGTTTGGTGTAATAAGTAGTCCACCTTTAAAATGAAATAGTATATCGGACATAACTTTTTCTCCCGAACTCGGATTGAGCTAACTCTTGCGGCATTGAAATGAGAACTTGAAACCCTAACCAATATATTGAGAGCAAAATTGGTGATTCAGCTTCTAACAAGTTCGAAATGGTGATGGAAGTTTGGTATAATGGCCATCCCCTCCACTAGGAAACAAAAGTAATTTCTCATTCTTTAGTATTTCTGACATAACTTTTTACTCCGGTCTCTGAATAAGATGATTCTTGCGGCATTGTAAAGAATTCTTGAATCCCTAACCATTTTATTCACATCAAAAGTCATGAAAAATCCCCTAGCATGGGCTCTATTGTAACGCAAGTTTGGTGTAATAAGTAGTCCACCTTTAAAATGAAATAGTATATCGGACATAACTTTTTCTCCCGAACACGGATTGAGCTAACTCTTGCGGCATTGAAATGAGAACTTGAAACCCTAACCAATATATTGAGATCAAAATTGGTGATTCATCTTCTAATAAGTTCGAAATGGTGATGGAAGTTTGGTATAGTTGGTCATTCCCCTCCACTAGGAAAAAAAAGTAATTTCCCATTCTTTAGTATTTCTGACATAACTTTTTACTCCGGTCTCTGATTAAGATGATTCTTGCGGCATTGTAAAGAATTCTTGAATCCCTAACCATTTTATTCACATCAAAAGTCATGAAAAATCCTCTAGCATGGGCTCTATTGTAACGCAAGTTTGGTGTAATAAGTAGTCCACCTTTAAAATGAAATAGTATATCGGACATAACTTTTTCTCCCGAACTCGGATTGAGCTAACTCTTGCGGCATTGAAATGAGAACTTGAAACCCTAACCAATATATTGAGATCAAAATTGGTGATTCATCTTCTAACAAGTTCGAAATGGTGATGGAAGTTTGGTATAGTTGGCCATCCCCTCCACTAGGAAAAAAAAGTAATTTCTCATTCTTTAGTATTTCTGACATAACTTTTTACTCCGGTCTCTGAATAAGATGATTCTTGCGGCATTGTAAAGAATTCTTGAATCCCTAACCATTTTATTCACATCAAAAGTCATGAAAAATCCTCTAGCATGGGCTCTATTGTAACGTAAGTTTGGTGTAATAAGTAGTCCACCTTTAAAATGAAATAGTATATCGGACATAACTTTTTCTCCCGAACTCGGATTGAGCTAACTCTTGCGGCATTGAAATGAGAACTTGAAACCCTAACCAATATATTGAGATCAAAATTGGTAATTCATCTTCTAACAAGTTCGAAATGGTGATGGAAGTTTTGTATAGTTGGTCATTCCCCTCCACTAGGAAAAAAAAGTAATTTCCCATTCTTTAGTATTTCGGACATAACTTTTTACTCCGGTCTCTGAATAAGATGATTCTTGCGGCATTGTAAAGAATTCTTGAATCCCTAACCATTTTATTCACATCAAAAGTCATGAAAAATCCTCTAGCATGGGCTCTATTGTAACGCAAGTTTGGTGTAATAAGTAGTCCACCTTTAAAATGAAATAGTATATCGGACATAACTTTTTCTCCCGAACTCGGATTGAGCTAACTCTTGCGGCATTGAAATGAGAACTTGAAACCCTAACCAATATATTGAGATCAAAATTGGTGATTCAGCTTCTAACAAGTTCGAAATGGTGATGGAAGTTTGGTATAGTTGGCCATCCCCTCCACTAGGAAACAAAAGTAATTTCTCATTCTTTAGTATTTCTGACATAACTTTTTACTCCGGTCTCTGAATAAGATGATTCTTGCGGCATTGTAAAGAATTCTTGAATCCCTATCCATTTTATTCACATCAAAAGTCATGAAAAATCCTCTAGCATGGGCTCTATTGTAACGCAAGTTTGGTGTAATAAGTAGTCCACCTTTAAAATGAAATAGTATATCGGACATAACTTTTTCTCCCGAACACGGATTGAGCTAACTCTTGCGGCATTGAAATGAGAACTTGAAACCCTAACCAATATATTGAGATCAAAATTGGTGATTCATCTTCTAACAAGTTCGAAATGGTGATGGAAGTTTGGTATAGTTGGTCATTCCCCTCCACTAGGAAAAAAAAGTAATTTCCCATTCTTTAGTATTTCTGACATAACTTTTTACTCCGGTCTCTGAATAAGATGATTCTTGCGGCATTGTAAAGAATTCTTGAATCCCTAACCATTTTATTCACATCAAAAGTCATGAAAAATCCTCTAGCATGGGCTCTATTGTAACGCAAGTTTGGTGTAATAAGTAGTCCACCTTTAAAATGAAATAGTATATCGGACATAACTTTTTCTCCCGAACTCGGATTGAGCTAACTCTTGCGGCATTGAAATGAGAACTTGAAACCCTAACCAATATATTGAGATCAAAATTGGTGATTCATCTTCTAACAAGTTCGAAATGGTGATGGAAGTTTGGTATAGTTGGCCATCCCCTCCACTAGGAAAAAAAAGTAATTTCTCATTCTTTAGTATTTCTGACATAACTTTTTACTCCGGTCTCTGAATAAGATGATTCTTGCGGCATTGTAAAGAATTCTTGAATCCCTAACCATTTTATTCACATCAAAAGTCATGAAAAATCCTCTAGCATGGGCTCTATTGTAACGTAAGTTTGGTGTAATAAGTAGTCCACCTTTAAAATGAAATAGTATATCGGACATAACTTTTTCTCCCGAACTCGGATTGAGCTAACTCTTGCGGCATTGAAATGAGAACTTGAAACCCTAACCAATATATTGAGATCAAAATTGGTCATTCATCTTCTAACAAGTTCGAAATGGTGATGGAAGTTTTGTATAGTTGGTCATTCCCCTCCACTAGGAAAAAAAAGTAATTTCCCATTCTTTAGTATTTCGGACATAACTTTTTACTCCGGTCTCTGAATAAGATGATTCTTGCGGCATTGTAAAGAATTCTTGAATCCCTAACCATTTTATTCACATCAAAAGTCATGAAAAATCCTCTAGCATGGGCTCTATTGTAACGCAAGTTTGGTGTAATAAGTAGTCCACCTTTAAAATGAAATAGTATATCGGACATAACTTTTTCTCCCGAACTCGGATTGAGCTAACTCTTGCGGCATTGAAATGAGAACTTGAAACCCTAACCAATATATTGAGATCAAAATTGGTGATTCATCTTCTAACAAGTTCGAAATGGTGATGGAAGTTTGGTATAGTTGGTCATTCCCCTCCACTAGGAAAAAAAAGTAATTTCCCATTCTTTAGTATTTCTGACATAACTTTTTACTCCGGTCTCTGATTAAGATGATTCTTGCGGCATTGTAAAGAATTCTTGAATCCCTAACCATTTTATTCACATCAAAAGTCATGAAAAATCCTCCAGCATGGGCTCTATTGTAACGCAAGTTTGGTGTAATAAGTAGTCCACCTTTAAAATGAAATAGTATATCGGACATAACTTTTTCTCCCGAACACGGATTGAGCTAACTCTTGCGGCATTGAAATGAGAACTTGAAACCCTAACCAATATATTGAGATCAAAATTGGTGATTCATCTTCTAACAAGTTCGAAATGGTGATGGAAGTTTGGTATAGTTGGTCATTCCCCTCCACTAGGAAAAAAAAGTAATTTCCCATTCTTTAGTATTTCTGACATAACTTTTTACTCCGGTCTCTGAATAAGATGATTCTTGCGGCATTGTAAAGAATTCTTGAATCCCTAACCATTTTATTCACATCAAAAGTCATGAAAAATCCTCTAGCATGGGCTCTATTGTAACGCAAGTTTGGTGTAATAAGTAGTCCACCTTTAAAATGAAATAGTATATCGGACATAACTTTTTCTCCCGAACTCGGATTGAGCTAACTCTTGCGGCATTGAAATGAGAACTTGAAACCCTAACCAATATATTGAGATCAAAATTGGTGATTCATCTTCTAACAAGTTCGAAATGGTGATGGAAGTTTGGTATAGTTGGCCATCCCCTCCACTAGGAAAAAAAAGTAATTTCTCATTCTTTAGTATTTCTGACATAACTTTTTACTCCGGTCTCTGAATAAGATGATTCTTGCGGCATTGTAAAGAATTCTTGAATCCCTAACCATTTTATTCACATCAAAAGTCATGAAAAATCCTCTAGCATGGGCTCTATTGTAACGTAAGTTTGGTGTAATAAGTAGTCCACCTTTAAAATGAAATAGTATATCGGACATAACTTTTTCTCCCGAACTCGGATTGAGCTAACTCTTGCGGCATTGAAATGAGAACTTGAAACCCTAACCAATATATTGCGATCAAAATTGGTCATTCATCTTCTAACAAGTTCGAAATGGTGATGGAAGTTTTGTATAGTTGGTCATTCCCCTCCACTAGGAAAAAAAAGTAATTTCCCATTCTTTAGTATTTCGGACATAACTTTTTACTCCGGTCTCTGAATAAGATGATTCTTGCGGCATTGTAAAGAATTCTTGAATCCCTAACCATTTTATTCACATCAAAAGTCATGAAAAATCCTCTAGCATGGGCTCTATTGTAACGCAAGTTTGGTGTAATAAGTAGTCCACCTTTAAAATGAAATAGTATATCGGACATAACTTTTTCTCCCGAACTCGGATTGAGCTAACTCTTGCGGCATTGAAATGAGAACTTGAAACCCTAACCAATATATTGAGATCAAAATTGGTGATTCATCTTCTAACAAGTTCGAAATGGTGATGGAAGTTTGGTATAGTTGGTCATTCCCCTCCACTAGGAAAAAAAAGTAATTTCCCATTCTTTAGTATTTCTGACATAACTTTTTACTCCGGTCTCTGATTAAGATGATTCTTGCGGCATTGTAAAGAATTCTTGAATCCCTAACCATTTTATTCACATCAAAAGTCATGAAAAATCCTCCAGCATGGGCTCTATTGTAACGCAAGTTTGGTGTAATAAGTAGTCCACCTTTAAAATGAAATAGTATATCGGACATAACTTTTTCTCCCGAACACGGATTGAGCTAACTCTTGCGGCATTGAAATGAGAACTTGAAACCCTAACCAATATATTGAGATCAAAATTGGTGATTCATCTTCTAACAAGTTCGAAATGGTGATGGAAGTTTGGTATAGTTGGTCATTCCCCTCCACTAGGAAAAAAAAGTAATTTCCCATTCTTTAGTATTTCTGACATAACTTTTTACTCCGGTCTCTGAATAAGATGATTCTTGCGGCATTGTAAAGAATTCTTGAATCCCTAACCATTTTATTCACATCAAAAGTCATGAAAAATCCTCTAGCATGGGCTCTATTGTAACGCAAGTTTGGTGTAATAAGTAGTCCACCTTTAAAATGAAATAGTATATCGGACATAACTTTTTCTCCCGAACTCGGATTGAGCTAACTCTTGCGGCATTGAAATGAGAACTTGAAACCCTAACCAATATATTGAGATCAAAATTGGTGATTCATCTTCTAACAAGTTCGAAATGGTGATGGAAGTTTGGTATAGTTGGCCATCCCCTCCACTAGGAAAAAAAAGTAATTTCTCATTCTTTAGTATTTCTGACATAACTTTTTACTCCGGTCTCTGAATAAGATGATTCTTGCGGCATTGTAAAGAATTCTTGAATCCCTAACCATTTTATTCACATCAAAAGTCATGAAAAATCCTCTAGCATGGGCTCTATTGTAACGTAAGTTTGGTGTAATAAGTAGTCCACCTTTAAAATGAAATAGTATATCGGACATAACTTTTTCTCCCGAACTCGGATTGAGCTAACTCTTGCGGCATTGAAATGAGAACTTGAAACCCTAACCAATATATTGAGATCAAAATTGGTCATTCATCTTCTAACAAGTTCGAAATGGTGATGGAAGTTTTGTATAGTTGGTCATTCCCCTCCACTAGGAAAAAAAAGTAATTTCCCATTCTTTAGTATTTCGGACATAACTTTTTACTCCGGTCTCTGAATAAGATGATTCTTGCGGCATTGTAAAGAATTCTTGAATCCCTAACCATTTTATTCACATCAAAAGTCATGAAAAATCCTCTAGCATGGGCTCTATTGTAACGCAAGTTTGGTGTAATAAGTAGTCCACCTTTAAAATGAAATAGTATATCGGACATAACTTTTTCTCCCGAACTCGGATTGAGCTAACTCTTGCGGCATTGAAATGAGAACTTGAAACCCTAACCAATATATTGAGATCAAAATTGGTGATTCATCTTCTAACAAGTTCGAAATGGTGATGGAAGTTTGGTATAGTTGGTCATTCCCCTCCACTAGGAAAAAAAAGTAATTTCCCATTCTTTAGTATTTCTGACATAACTTTTTACTCCGGTCTCTGATTAAGATGATTCTTGCGGCATTGTAAAGAATTCTTGAATCCCTAACCATTTTATTCACATCAAAAGTCATGAAAAATCCTCTAGCATGGGCTCTATTGTAACGCAAGTTTGGTGTAATAAGTAGTCCACCTTTAAAATGAAATAGTATATCGGACATAACTTTTTCTCCCGAACACGGATTGAGCTAACTCTTGCGGCATTGAAATGAGAACTTGAAACCCTAACCAATATATTGAGATCAAAATTGGTGATTCATCTTCTAACAAGTTCGAAATGGTGATGGAAGTTTGGTATAGTTGGTCATTCCCCTCCACTAGGAAAAAAAAGTAATTTCCCATTCTTTAGTATTTCTGACATAACTTTTTACTCCGGTCTCTGAATAAGATGATTCTTGCGGCATTGTAAAGAATTCTTGAATCCCTAACCATTTTATTCACATCAAAAGTCATGAAAAATCCTCTAGCATGGGCTCTATTGTAACGCAAGTTTGGTGTAATAAGTAGTCCACCTTTAAAATGAAATAGTATATCGGACATAACTTTTTCTCCCGAACTCGGATTGAGCTAACTCTTGCGGCATTGAAATGAGAACTTGAAACCCTAACCAATATATTGAGATCAAAATTGGTGATTCAGCTTCTAACAAGTTCGAAATGGTGATGGAAGTTTGGTATAGTTGGCCATCCCCTCCACTAGGAAACAAAAGTAATTTCTCATTCTTTAGTATTTCTGACATAACTTTTTACTCCGGTCTCTGAATAAGATGATTCTTGCGGCATTGTAAAGAATTCTTGAATCCCTAACCATTTTATTCACATCAAAAGTCATGAAAAATCCTCTAGCATGGGCTCTATTGTAACGCAAGTTTGGTGTAATAAGTAGTCCACCTTTAAAATGAAATAGTATATCGGACATAACTTTTTCTCCCGAACACGGATTGAGCTAACTCTTGCGGCATTGAAATGAGAACTTGAAACCCTAACCAATATATTGAGATCAAAATTGGTGATTCATCTTCTAACAAGTTCGAAATGGTGATGGAAGTTTGGTATAGTTGGTCATTCCCCTCCACTAGGAAAAAAAAGTAATTTCCCATTCTTTAGTATTTCTGACATAACTTTTTACTCCGGTCTCTGAATAAGATGATTCTTGCGGCATTGTAAAGAATTCTTGAATCCCTAACCATTTTATTCACATCAAAAGTCATGAAAAATCCTCTAGCATGGGCTCTATTGTAACGCAAGTTTGGTGTAATAAGTAGTCCACCTTTAAAATGAAATAGTATATCGGACATAACTTTTTCTCCCGAACTCGGATTGAGCTAACTCTTGCGGCATTGAAATGAGAACTTGAAACCCTAACCAATATATTGAGATCAAAATTGGTGATTCATCTTCTAACAAGTTCGAAATGGTGATGGAAGTTTGGTATAGTTGGCCATCCCCTCCACTAGGAAAAAAAAGTAATTTCTCATTCTTTAGTATTTCTGACATAACTTTTTACTCCGGTCTCTGAATAAGATGATTCTTGCGGCATTGTAAAGAATTCTTGAATCCCTAACCATTTTATTCACATCAAAAGTCATGAAAAATCCTCTAGCATGGGCTCTATTGTAACGCAAGTTTGGTGTAATAAGTAGTCCACCTTTAAAATGAAATAGTATATCGGACATAACTTTTTCTCCCGAACACGGATTGAGCTAACTCTTGCGGCATTGAAATGAGAACTTGAAACCCTAACCAATATATTGAGATCAAAATTGGTGATTCATCTTCTAACAAGTTCGAAATGGTGATGGAAGTTTGGTATAGTTGGTCATTCCCCTCCACTAGGAAAAAAAAGTAATTTCCCATTCTTTAGTATTTCTGACATAACTTTTTACTCCGGTCTCTGAATAAGATGATTCTTGCGGCATTGTAAAGAATTCTTGAATCCCTAACCATTTTATTCACATCAAAAGTCATGAAAAATCCTCTAGCATGGGCTCTATTGTAACGCAAGTTTGGTGTAATAAGTAGTCCACCTTTAAAATGAAATAGTATATCGGACATAACTTTTTCTCCCGAACTCGGATTGAGCTAACTCTTGCGGCATTGAAATGAGAACTTGAAACCCTAACCAATATATTGAGATCAAAATTGGTGATTCAGCTTCTAACAAGTTCGAAATGGTGATGGAAGTTTGGTATAGTTGGCCATCCCCTCCACTAGGAAACAAAAGTAATTTCTCATTCTTTAGTATTTCTGACATAACTTTTTACTCCGGTCTCTGAATAAGATGATTCTTGCGGCATTGTAAAGAATTCTTGAATCCCTAACCATTTTATTCACATCAAAAGTCATGAAAAATCCCCTAGCATGGGCTCTATTGTAACGCAAGTTTGGTGTAATAAGTAGTCCACCTTTAAAATGAAATAGTATATCGGACATAACTTTTTCTCCCGAACACGGATTGAGCTAACTCTTGCGGCATTGAAATGAGAACTTGAAACCCTAACCAATATATTGAGATCAAAATTGGTGATTCATCTTCTAACAAGTTCGAAATGGTGATGGAAGTTTGGTATAGTTGGTCATTCCCCTCCACTAGGAAAAAAAAGTAATTTCCCATTCTTTAGTATTTCTGACATAACTTTTTACTCCGGTCTCTGATTAAGATGATTCTTGCGGCATTGTAAAGAATTCTTGAATCCCTAACCATTTTATTCACATCAAAAGTCATGAAAAATCCTCTAGCATGGGCTCTATTGTAACGCAAGTTTGGTGTAATAAGTAGTCCACCTTTAAAATGAAATAGTATATCGGACATAACTTTTTCTCCCGAACTCGGATTGAGCTAACTCTTGCGGCATTGAAATGAGAACTTGAAACCCTAACCAATATATTGAGATCAAAATTGGTGATTCATCATCTAACAAGTTCGAAATGGTGATGGAAGTTTGGTATAGTTGGCCATCCCCTCCACTAGGAAAAAAAAGTAATTTCTCATTCTTTAGTATTTCTGACATAACTTTTTACTCCGGTCTCTGAATAAGATGATTCTTGCGGCATTGTAAAGAATTCTTGAATCCCTAACCATTTTATTCACATCAAAAGTCATGAAAAATCCTCTAGCATGGGCTCTATTGTAACGTAAGTTTGGTGTAATAAGTAGTCCACCTTTAAAATGAAATAGTATATCGGACATAACTTTTTCTCCCGAACTCGGATTGAGCTAACTCTTGCGGCATTGAAATGAGAACTTGAAACCCTAACCAATATATTGAGATCAAAATTGGTAATTCATCTTCTAACAAGTTCGAAATGGTGATGGAAGTTTTGTATAGTTGGTCATTCCCCTCCACTAGGAAAAAAAAGTAATTTCCCATTCTTTAGTATTTCGGACATAACTTTTTACTCCGGTCTCTGAATAAGATGATTCTTGCGGCATTGTAAAGAATCCTTGAATCCCTAACCATTTTATTCACATCAAAAGTCATGAAAAATCCTCTAGCATGGGCTCTATTGTAACGCAAGTTTGGTGTAATAAGTAGTCCACCTTTAAAATGAAATAGTATATCGGACATAACTTTTTCTCCCGAACTCGGATTGAGCTAACTCTTGCGGCATTGAAATGAGAACTTGAAACCCTAACCAATATATTGAGATCAAAATTGGTGATTCAGCTTCTAACAAGTTCGAAATGGTGATGGAAGTTTGGTATAGTTGGCCATCCCCTCCACTAGGAAACAAAAGTAATTTCTCATTCTTTAGTATTTCTGACATAACTTTTTACTCCGGTCTCTGAATAAGATGATTCTTGCGGCATTGTAAAGAATTCTTGAATCCCTATCCATTTTATTCACATCAAAAGTCATGAAAAATCCTCTAGCATGGGCTCTATTGTAACGCAAGTTTGGTGTAATAAGTAGTCCACCTTTAAAATGAAATAGTATATCGGACATAACTTTTTCTCCCGAACACGGATTGAGCTAACTCTTGCGGCATTGAAATGAGAACTTGAAACCCTAACCAATATATTGAGATCAAAATTGGTGATTCATCATCTAACAAGTTCGAAATGGTGATGGAAGTTTGGTATAGTTGGTCATTCCCCTCCACTAGGAAAAAAAAGTAATTTCCCATTCTTTAGTATTTCTAACATAACTTTTTACTCCGGTCTCTGATTAAGATGATTCTTGCGGCATTGTAAAGAATTCTTGAATCCCTAACCATTTTAATCACATCAAAAGTCATGAAAAATCCTCTAGCATGGGCTCTATTGTAACGCAAGTTTGGTGTAATAAGTAGTCCACCTTTAAAATGAAATAGTATATCGGACATAACTTTTTCTCCCGAAAACGGATTGAGCTAACTCTTGCGGCATTGAAATGAGAACTTGAAACCCTAACCAATATATTGAGATCAAAATTGGTGATTCATCTTCTAACAAGTTCGAAATGGTGATGGAAGTTTGGTATAGTTGGTCATTCCCCTCCACTAGGAAAAAAAAGTAATTTCCCATTCTTTAGTATTTCTGACATAACTTTTTACTCCGGTCTCTGAATAAGATGATTCTTGCGGCATTGTAAAGAATTCTTGAATCCCTAACCATTTTATTCACATCAAAAGTCATGAAAAATCCTCTAGCATGGGCTCTATTGTAACGCAAGTTTGGTGTAATAAGTAGTCCACCTTTAAAATGAAATAGTATATCGGACATAACTTTTTCTCCCGAACACGGATTGAGCTAACTCTTGCGGCATTGAAATGAGAACTTGAAACCCTAACCAATATATTGAGATCAAAATTGGTGATTCATCTTCTAACAAGTTCAAAATGGTGATGGAAGTTTGGTATAGTTGGTCATTCCCCTCCACTAGGAAAAAAAAGTAATTTCCCATTCTTTAGTATTTCTGACATAAATTTTTACTCCGGTCTCTGATTAAGATGATTCTTGCGGCATTGTAAAGAATTCTTGAATCCCTAACCATTTTATTCACATCAAAAGTCATGAAAAATCCTCTAGCATGGGCTCTATTGTAACGCAAGTTTGGTGTAATAAGTAGTCCACCTTTAAAATGAAATAGTATATCGGACATAACTTTTTCTCCCGAACTCGGATTGAGCTAACTCTTGCGGCATTGAAATGAGAACTTGAAACCCTAACCAATATATTGAGATCAAAATTGGTGATTCATCTTCTAACAAGTTCGAAATGGTGATGGAAGTTTGGTATAGTTGGTCATCCCCTCCACTAGGAAAAAAAAGTAATTTCTCATTCTTTAGTATTTCTGACATAACTTTTTACTCCGGTCTCTGAATAAGATGATTCTTGCGGCATTGTAAAGAATTCTTGAATCCCTAACCATTTTATTCACATCAAAAGTCATGAAAAATCCTCTAGCATGGGCTCTATTGTAACGCAAGTTTGGTGTAATAAGTAGTCCACCTTTAAAATGAAATAGTATATCGGACATAACTTTTTCTCCCGAAAACGGATTGAGCTAACTCTTGCGGCATTGAAATGAGAACTTGAAACCCTAACCAATATATTGAGATCAAAATTGGTGATTCATCTTCTAACAAGTTCGAAATGGTGATGGAAGTTTGGTATAGTTGGTCATTCCCCTCCACTAGGAAAAAAAAGTAATTTCCCATTCTTTAGTATTTCTGACATAACTTTTTACTCCGGTCTCTGAATAAGATGATTCTTGCGGCATTGTAAAGAATTCTTGAATCCCTAACCATTTTATTCACATCAAAAGTCATGAAAAATCCTCTAGCATGGGCTCTATTGTAACGCAAGTTTGGTGTAATAAGTAGTCCACCTTTAAAATGAAATAGTATATCGGACATAACTTTTTCTCCCGAACACGGATTGAGCTAACTCTTGCGGCATTGAAATGAGAACTTGAAACCCTAACCAATATATTGAGATCAAAATTGGTGATTCATCTTCTAACAAGTTCAAAATGGTGATGGAAGTTTGGTATAGTTGGTCATTCCCCTCCACTAGGAAAAAAAAGTAATTTCCCATTCTTTAGTATTTCTGACATAAATTTTTACTCCGGTCTCTGATTAAGATGATTCTTGCGGCATTGTAAAGAATTCTTGAATCCCTAACCATTTTATTCACATCAAAAGTCATGAAAAATCCTCTAGCATGGGCTCTATTGTAACGCAAGTTTGGTGTAATAAGTAGTCCACCTTTAAAATGAAATAGTATATCGGACATAACTTTTTCTCCCGAACTCGGATTGAGCTAACTCTTGCGGCATTGAAATGAGAACTTGAAACCCTAACCAATATATTGAGATCAAAATTGGTGATTCATCTTCTAACAAGTTCGAAATGGTGATGGAAGTTTGGTATAGTTGGTCATCCCCTCCACTAGGAAAAAAAAGTAATTTCTCATTCTTTAGTATTTCTGACATAACTTTTTACTCCGGTCTCTGAATAAGATGATTCTTGCGGCATTGTAAAGAATTCTTGAATCCCTAACCATTTTATTCACATCAAAAGTCATGAAAAATTCTCTAGCATGGGCTCTATTGTAACGTAAGTTTGGTGTAATAAGTAGTCCACCTTTAAAATGAAATACTATATCGGACATAACTTTTTCTCCCGAACTCGGATTGAGCTAACTCTTGCGGCATTGAAATGAGAACTTGAAACCCTAACCAATATATTGAGATCAAAATTGGTAATTCATCTTCTAACAAGTTCGAAATGGTGATGGAAGTTTGGTATAGTTGGTCATTCCCCTCCACTAGGAAAAAAAAGTAATTTCCCATTCTTCAGTATTTCGGACATAACTTTTTACTCCGGTCTCTGAATAAGATGATTCTTGCGGCATTGTAAAGAATTCTTGAATCCCTAACCATTTTATTCACATCAAAAGTCATGAAAAATCCTCTAGCATGGGCTCTATTGTAACGCAAGTTTGGTGTAATAAGTAGTCCACCTTTAAAATGAAATAGTATATCGGACATAACTTTTTCTCCCGAACTCGGATTGAGCTAACTCTTGCGGCATTGAAATGAGAACTTGAAACCCTAACCAATATATTGAGATCAAAATTGGTGATTCAGCTTCTAACAAGTTCGAAATGGTGATGGAAGTTTGGTATAGTTGGCCATCCCCTCCACTAGGAAACAAAAGTAATTTCTCATTCTTTAGTATTTCTGACATAACTTTTTACTCCGGTCTCTGAATAAGATGATTCTTGCGGCATTGTAAAGAATTCTTGAATCCCTAACCATTTTATTCACATCAAAAGTCATGAAAAATCCTCTAGCATGGGCTCTATTGTAACGCAAGTTTGGTGTAATAAGTAGTCCACCTTTAAAATGAAATAGTATATCGGACATAACTTTTTCTCCCGAACACGGATTGAGCTAACTCTTGCGGCATTGAAATGAGAACTTGAAACCCTAACCAATATATTGAGATCAAAATTGGTGATTCATCTTCTAACAAGTTCGAAATGGTGATGGAAGTTTGGTATAGTTGGTCATTCCCCTCCACTAGGAAAAAAAAGTAATTTCCCATTCTTTAATATTTCTGACATAACTTTTTACTCCGGTCTCTGATTAAGATGATTCTTGCGGCATTGTAAAGAATTCTTGAATCCCTAACCATTTTATTCACATCAAAAGTCATGAAAAATTCTCTAGCATGGGCTCTATTGTAACGTAAGTTTGGTGTAATAAGTAGTCCACCTTTAAAATGAAATACTATATCGGACATAACTTTTTCTCCCGAACTCGGATTGAGCTAACTCTTGCGGCATTGAAATGAGAACTTGAAACCCTAACCAATATATTGAGATCAAAATTGGTAATTCATCTTCTAACAAGTTCGAAATGGTGATGGAAGTTTGGTATAGTTGGTCATTCCCCTCCACTAGGAAAAAAAAGTAATTTCCCATTCTTCAGTATTTCGGACATAACTTTTTACTCCGGTCTCTGAATAAGATGATTCTTGCGGCATTGTAAAGAATTCTTGAATCCCTAACCGTTTTATTCACATCAAAAGTCATGAAAAATCCTCTAGCATGGGCTCTATTGTAACGCAAGTTTGGTGTAATAAGTAGTCCACCTTTAAAATGAAATAGTATATCGGACATAACTTTTTCTCCCGAACTCGGATTGAGCTAACTCTTGCGGCATTGAAATGAGAACTTGAAACCCTAACCAATATATTGAGATCAAAATTGGTGATTCAGCTTCTAACAAGTTCGAAATGGTGATGGAAGTTTGGTATAGTTGGCCATCCCCTCCACTAGGAAACAAAAGTAATTTCTCATTCTTTAGTATTTCTGACATAACTTTTTACTCCGGTCTCTGAATAAGATGATTCTTGCGGCATTGTAAAGAATTCTTGAATCCCTAACCATTTTATTCACATCAAAAGTCATGAAAAATCCTCTAGCATGGGCTCTATTGTAACGCAAGTTTGGTGTAATAAGTAGTCCACCTTTAAAATGAAATAGTATATCGGACATAACTTTTTCTCCCGAACACGGATTGAGCTAACTCTTGCGGCATTGAAATGAGAACTTGAAACCCTAACCAATATATTGAGATCAAAATTGGTGATTCATCTTCTAACAAGTTCGAAATGGTGATGGAAGTTTGGTATAGTTGGTCATTCCCCTCCACTAGGAAAAAAAAGTAATTTCCCATTCTTTAATATTTCTGACATAACTTTTTACTCCGGTCTCTGATTAAGATGATTCTTGCGGCATTGTAAAGAATTCTTGAATCCCTAACCATTTTATTCACATCAAAAGTCATGAAAAATTCTCTAGCATGGGCTCTATTGTAACGTAAGTTTGGTGTAATAAGTAGTCCACCTTTAAAATGAAATACTATATCGGACATAACTTTTTCTCCCGAACTCGGATTGAGCTAACTCTTGCGGCATTGAAATGAGAACTTGAAACCCTAACCAATATATTGAGATCAAAATTGGTAATTCATCTTCTAACAAGTTCGAAATGGTGATGGAAGTTTGGTATAGTTGGTCATTCCCCTCCACTAGGAAAAAAAAGTAATTTCCCATTCTTCAGTATTTCGGACATAACTTTTTACTCCGGTCTCTGAATAAGATGATTCTTGCGGCATTGTAAAGAATTCTTGAATCCCTAACCATTTTATTCACATCAAAAGTCATGAAAAATCCTCTAGCATGGGCTCTATTGTAACGCAAGTTTGGTGTAATAAGTAGTCCACCTTTAAAATGAAATAGTATATCGGACATAACTTTTTCTCCCGAACTCGGATTGAGCTAACTCTTGCGGCATTGAAATGAGAACTTGAAACCCTAACCAATATATTGAGATCAAAATTGGTGATTCAGCTTCTAACAAGTTCGAAATGGTGATGGAAGTTTGGTATAGTTGGCCATCCCCTCCACTAGGAAACAAAAGTAATTTCTCATTCTTTAGTATTTCTGACATAACTTTTTACTCCGGTCTCTGAATAAGATGATTCTTGCGGCATTGTAAAGAATTCTTGAATCCCTAACCATTTTATTCACATCAAAAGTCATGAAAAATCCTCTAGCATGGGCTCTATTGTAACGCAAGTTTGGTGTAATAAGTAGTCCACCTTTAAAATGAAATAGTATATCGGACATAACTTTTTCTCCCGAACACGGATTGAGCTAACTCTTGCGGCATTGAAATGAGAACTTGAAACCCTAACCAATATATTGAGATCAAAATTGGTGATTCATCTTCTAACAAGTTCGAAATGGTGATGGAAGTTTGGTATAGTTGGTCATTCCCCTCCACTAGGAAAAAAAAGTAATTTCCCATTCTTTAATATTTCTGACATAACTTTTTACTCCGGTCTCTGATTAAGATGATTCTTGCGGCATTGTAAAGAATTCTTGAATCCCTAACCATTTTATTCACATCAAAAGTCATGAAAAATCCTCTAGCATGGGCTCTATTGTAACGCAAGTTTGGTGTAATAAGTAGTCCACCTTTAAAATGAAATAGTATATCGGACATAACTTTTTCTCCCGAACTCGGATTGAGCTAACTCTTGCGGCATTGAAATGAGAACTTGAAACCCTAACCAATATATTGAGATCAAAATTGGTGATTCATCTTCTAACAAGTTCGAAATGGTGATGGAAGTTTGGTATAGTTGGCCATCCCCTCCACTAGGAAAAAAAAGTAATTTCTCATTCTTTAGTATTTCTGACATAACTTTTTACTCCGGTCTCTGAATAAGATGATTCTTGCGGCATTGTAAAGAATTCTTGAATCCCTAACCATTTTATTCACATCAAAAGTCATGAAAAATCCTCTAGCATGGGCTCTATTGTAACGTAAGTTTGGTGTAATAAGTAGTCCACCTTTATAATGAAATAGTATATCGGACATAACTTTTTCTCCCGAACTCGGATTGAGCTAACTCTTGCGGCATTGAAATGAGAACTTGAAACCCTAACCAATATATTGAGATTAAAATTGGTAATTCATCTTCTAACAAGTTCGAAATGGTGATGGAAGTTTTGTATAGTTGGTCATTCCCCTCCACTAGGAAAAAAAAGTAATTTCCCATTCTTTAGTATTTCGGACATAACTTTTTACTCCGGTCTCTGAATAAGATGATTCTTGCGGCATTGTAAAGAATTGTTGAATCCCTAACCATTTTATTCACATCAAAAGTCATGAAAAATCCTCTAGCATGGGCTCTATTGTAACGCAAGTTTGGTGTAATAAGTAGTCCACCTTTAAAATGAAATAGTATATCGGACATAACTTTTTCTCCCGAACTCGGATTGAGCTAACTCTTGCGGCATTGAAATGAGAACTTGAAACCCTAACCAATATATTGAGATCAAAATTGGTGATTCAGCTTCTAACAAGTTCGAAATGGTGATGGAAGTTTGGTATAGTTGGCCATCCCCTCCACTAGGAAACAAAAGTAATTTCTCATTCTTTAGTATTTCTGACATAACTTTTTACTTCGGTCTCTGAATAAGATGATTCTTGCGGCATTGTAAAGAATTCTTGAATCCCTAACCATTTTATTCACATCAAAAGTCATGAAAAATCCTCTAGCATGGGCTCTATTGTAACGCAAGTTTGGTGTAATAAGTAGTCCACCTTTAAAATGAAATAGTATATCGGACATAACTTTTTCTCCCGAACACGGATTGAGCTAACTCTTGCGGCATTGAAATGAGAACTTGAAACCCTAACCAATATATTGAGATCAAAATTGGTGATTCATCTTCTAACAATTTCGAAATGGTGATGGAAGTTTGGTATAGTTGGTCATTCCCCTCCACTAGGAAAAAAAAGTAATTTCCCATTCTTTAGTATTTCTGACATAACTTTTTACTCCGGTCTCTGATTAAGATGATTCTTGCGGCATTGTAAAGAATTCTTGAATCCCTAACCATTTTATTCACATCAAAAGTCATGAAAAATCCTCTAGCATGGGCTCTATTGTAACGCAAGTTTGGTGTAATAAGTAGTCCACCTTTAAAATGAAATAGTATATCGGACATAACTTTTTCTCCCGAACTCGGATTGAGCTAACTCTTGCGGCATTGAAATGAGAACTTGAAACCCTAACCAATATATTGAGATCAAAATTGGTGATTCAGCTTCTAACAAGTTCGAAATGGTGATGGAAGTTTGGTATAGTTGGCCATCCCCTCCACTAGGAAAAAAAAGTAATTTCCCATTCTTTAGTATTTCGGACATAACTTTTTACTCCGGTCTCTGAATAAGATGATTCTTGCGGCATTGTAAAGAATTCTTGAATCCCTAACCATTTTATTCACATCAAAAGTCATGAAAAATCCTCTAGCATGGGCTCTATTGTAACGCAAGTTTGGTGTAATAAGTAGTCCACCTTTAAAATGAAATAGTATATCGGACATAACTTTTTCTCCCGAACTCGGATTGAGCTAACTCTTGCGGCATTGAAATGAGAACTTGAAACCCTAACCAATATATTGAGATCAAAATTGGTGATTCAGCTTCTAACAAGTTCGAAATGGTGATGGAAGTTTGGTATAGTTGGCCATCCCCTCCACTAGGAAACAAAAGTAATTTCTCATTCTTTAGTATTTCTGACATAACTTTTTACTCCGGTCTCTGAATAAGATGATTCTTGCGGCATTGTAAAGAATTCTTGAATCCCTAACCATTTTATTCACATCAAAAGTCATGAAAAATCCTCTAGCATGGGCTCTTTTGTAACGCAAGTTTGGTGTAATAAGTAGTCCACCTTTAAAATGAAATAGTATATCGGACATAACTTTTTCTCCCGTACACGGATTGAGCTAACTCTTGCGGCATTGAAATGAGAACTTGAAACCCTAACCAATATATTGAGATCAAAATTGGTGATTCATCTTCTAACAAGTTCGAAATGGTGATGGAAGTTTGGTATAGTTGGCCATCCCCTCCACTAGGAAAAAAAAGTAATTTCTCATTCTTTAGTATTTCTGACATAACTTTTTACTCCGGTCTCTGAATAAGATGATTCTTGCGGCATTGTAAAGAATTCTTGAATCCCTAACCATTTTATTCACATCAAAAGTCATGAAAAATCCTCTAGCATGGGCTCTATTGTAACGCAAGTTTGGTGTAATAAGTAGTCCACCTTTAAAATGAAATAGTATATCGGACATAACTTTTTCTCCCGAACTCGGATTGAGCTAACTCTTGCGGCATTGAAATGAGAACTTGAAACCCTAACCAATATATTGAGATCAAAATTGGTGATTCATCTTCTAACAATTTCGAAATGGTGATGGAAGTTTGGTATAGTTGGTCATTCCCCTCCACTAGGAAAAAAAAGTAATTTCCCATTCTTTAGTATTTCTGACATAACTTTTTACTCCGGTCTCTGATTAAGATGATTCTTGCGGCATTGTAAAGAATTCTTGAATCCCTAACCATTTTATTCACATCAAAAGTCATGAAAAATCCTCTAGCATGGGCTCTATTGTAACGCAAGTTTGGTGTAATAAGTAGTCCACCTTTAAAATGAAATAGTATATCGGACATAACTTTTTCTCCCGAACTCGGATTGAGCTAACTCTTGCGGCATTGAAATGAGAACTTGAAACCCTAACCAATATATTGAGATCAAAATTGGTGATTCAGCTTCTAACAAGTTCGAAATGGTGATGGAAGTTTGGTATAGTTGGTCATCCCCTCCACTAGGAAAAAAAAGTAATTTCCCATTCTTTAGTATTTCGGACATAACTTTTTACTCCGGTCTCTGAATAAGATGATTCTTGCGGCATTGTAAAGAATTCTTGAATCCCTAACCATTTTATTCACATCAAAAGTCATGAAAAATCCTCTAGCATGGGCTCTATTGTAACGCAAGTTTGGTGTAATAAGTAGTCCACCTTTAAAATGAAATAGTATATCGGACATAACTTTTTCTCCCGAACACGGATTGAGCTAACTCTTGCGGCATTGAAATGAGAACTTGAAACCCTAACCAATATATTGAGATCAAAATTGGTGATTCATCTTCTAACAATTTCGAAATGGTGATGGAAGTTTGGTATAGTTGGTCATTCCCCTCCACTAGGAAAAAAAAGTAATTTCCCATTCTTTAGTATTTCTGACATAACTTTTTACTCCGGTCTCTGATTAAGATGATTCTTGCGGCATTGTAAAGAATTCTTGAATCCCTAACCATTTTATTCACATCAAAAGTCATGAAAAATCCTCTAGCATGGGCTCTATTGTAACGCAAGTTTGGTGTAATAAGTAGTCCACCTTTAAAATGAAATAGTATATCGGACATAACTTTTTCTCCCGAACTCGGATTGAGCTAACTCTTGCGGCATTGAAATGAGAACTTGAAACCCTAACCAATATATTGAGATCAAAATTGGTGATTCAGCTTCTAACAAGTTCGAAATGGTGATGGAAGTTTGGTATAGTTGGCCATCCCCTCCACTAGGAAAAAAAAGTAATTTCCCATTCTTTAGTATTTCGGACATAACTTTTTACTCCGGTCTCTGAATAAGATGATTCTTGCGGCATTGTAAAGAATTCTTGAATCCCTAACCATTTTATTCACATCAAAAGTCATGAAAAATCCTCTAGCATGGGCTCTATTGTAACGCAAGTTTGGTGTAATAAGTAGTCCACCTTTAAAATGAAATAGTATATCGGACATAACTTTTTCTCCCGAACTCGGATTGAGCTAACTCTTGCGGCATTGAAATGAGAACTTGAAACCCTAACCAATATATTGAGATCAAAATTGGTGATTCAGCTTCTAACAAGTTCGAAATGGTGATGGAAGTTTGGTATAGTTGGCCATCCCCTCCACTAGGAAACAAAAGTAATTTCTCATTCTTTAGTATTTCTGACATAACTTTTTACTCCGGTCTCTGAATAAGATGATTCTTGCGGCATTGTAAAGAATTCTTGAATCCCTAACCATTTTATTCACATCAAAAGTCATGAAAAATCCTCTAGCATGGGCTCTTTTGTAACGCAAGTTTGGTGTAATAAGTAGTCCACCTTTAAAATGAAATAGTATATCGGACATAACTTTTTCTCCCGTACACGGATTGAGCTAACTCTTGCGGCATTGAAATGAGAACTTGAAACCCTAACCAATATATTGAGATCAAAATTGGTGATTCATCTTCTAACAAGTTCGAAATGGTGATGGAAGTTTGGTATAGTTGGCCATCCCCTCCACTAGGAAAAAAAAGTAATTTCTCATTCTTTAGTATTTCTGACATAACTTTTTACTCCGGTCTCTGAATAAGATGATTCTTGCGGCATTGTAAAGAATTCTTGAATCCCTAACCATTTTATTCACATCAAAAGTCATGAAAAATCCTCTAGCATGGGCTCTATTGTAACGCAAGTTTGGTGTAATAAGTAGTCCACCTTTAAAATGAAATAGTATATCGGACATAACTTTTTCTCCCGAACTCGGATTGAGCTAACTCTTGCGGCATTGAAATGAGAACTTGAAACCCTAACCAATATATTGAGATCAAAATTGGTGATTCATCTTCTAACAATTTCGAAATGGTGATGGAAGTTTGGTATAGTTGGTCATTTCCCTCCACTAGGAAAAAAAAGTAATTTCCCATTCTTTAGTATTTCTGACATAACTTTTTACTCCGGTCTCTGATTAAGATGATTCTTGCGGCATTGTAAAGAATTCTTGAATCCCTAACCATTTTATTCACATCAAAAGTCATGAAAAATCCTCTAGCATGGGCTCTATTGTAACGCAAGTTTGGTGTAATAAGTAGTCCACCTTTAAAATGAAATAGTATATCGGACATAACTTTTTCTCCCGAACTCGGATTGAGCTAACTCTTGCGGCATTGAAATGAGAACTTGAAACCCTAACCAATATATTGAGATCAAAATTGGTGATTCAGCTTCTAACAAGTTCGAAATGGTGATGGAAGTTTGGTATAGTTGGTCATCCCCTCCACTAGGAAAAAAAAGTAATTTCCCATTCTTTAGTATTTCGGACATAACTTTTTACTCCGGTCTCTGAATAAGATGATTCTTGCGGCATTGTAAAGAATTCTTGAATCCCTAACCATTTTATTCACATCAAAAGTCATGAAAAATCCTCTAGCATGGGCTCTATTGTAACGCAAGTTTGGTGTAATAAGTAGTCCACCTTTAAAATGAAATAGTATATCGGACATAACTTTTTCTCCCGAACTCGGATTGAGCTAACTCTTGCGGCATTGAAATGAGAACTTGAAACCCTAACCAATATATTGAGATCAAAATTGGTGATTCAGCTTTTAACAAGTTCGAAATGGTGATGGAAGTTTGGTATAGTTGGCCATCCCCTCCACTAGGAAACAAAAGTAATTTCTCATTCTTTAGTATTTCTGACATAACTTTTTACTCCGGTCTCTGAATAAGATGATTCTTGCGGCATTGTAAAGAATTCTTGAATCCCTAACCATTTTATTCACATCAAAAGTCATGAAAAATCCTCTAGCATGGGCTCTTTTGTAACGCAAGTTTGGTGTAATAAGTAGTCCACCTTTAAAATGAAATAGTATATCGGACATAACTTTTTCTCCCGAACACGGATTGAGCTAACTCTTGCGGCATTGAAATGAGAACTTGAAACCCTAACCAATATATTGAGATCAAAATTGGTGATTCATCTTCTAACAAGTTCGAAATGGTGATGGAAGTTTGGTATAGTTGGCCATCCCCTCCACTAGGAAAAAAAAGTAATTTCTCATTCTTTAGTATTTCTGACATAACTTTTTACTCCGGTCTCTGAATAAGATGATTCTTGCGGCATTGTAAAGAATTCTTGAATCCCTAACCATTTTATTCACATCAAAAGTCATGAAAAATCCTCTAGCATGGGCTCTATTGTAACGCAAGTTTGGTGTAATAAGTAGTCCACCTTTAAAATGAAATAGTATATCGGACATAACTTTTTCTCCCGAACTCGGATTGAGCTAACTCTTGCGGCATTGAAATGAGAACTTGAAACCTTAACCAATATATTGAGATCAAAATTGGTAATTCATCTTCTAACAAGTTCGAAATGGTGATGGAAGTTTTGTATAGTTGGTCATTCCCCTCCACTAGGAAAAAAAAGTAATTTCCCATTCTTTAGTATTTCGGACATAACTTTTTACTCCGGTCTCTGAATAAGATGATTCTTGCGGCATTGTAAAGAATTCTTGAATCCCTAACCATTTTATTCACATCAAAAGTCATGAAAAATCCTCTAGCATGGGCTCTATTGTAACGCAAGTTTGGTGTAATAAGTAGTCCACCTTTAAAATGAAATAGTATATCGGACATAAATTTTTCTCCCGAACTCGGATTGAGCTAACTCTTGCGGCATTGAAATGAGAACTTGAAACCCTAACCAATATATTGAGATCAAAATTGGTGATTCAGCTTCTAACAAGTTCGAAATGGTGATGGAAGTTTGGTATAGTTGGCCATCCCCTCCACTAGGAAACAAAAGTAATTTCTCATTCTTTAGTATTTCGGACATAACTTTTTACTCCGGTCTCTGAATAAGATGATTCTTGCGGCATTGTAAAGAATTCTTGAATCCCTAACCATTTTATTCACATCAAAAGTCATGAAAAATCCTCTAGCATGGGCTCTATTGTAACGCAAGTTTGGTGTAATAAGTAGTCCACCTTTAAAATGAAATAGTATATCGGACATAACTTTTTCTCCCGAACACGGATTGAGCTAACTCTTGCGGCATTGAAATGAGAACTTGAAACCCTAACCAATAGATTGAGATCAAAATTGGTGATTCATCTTCTAACAAGTTCGAAATGGTGATGGAAGTTTGGTATAGTTGGTCATTCCCCTCCACTAGGAAAAAAAAGTAATTTCCCATTCTTTAGTATTTCTGACATAACTTTTTACTCCGGTCTCTGATTAAGATGATTCTTGCAGCATTGTAAAGAATTCTTGAATCCCTAACCATTTTATTCACATCAAAAGTCATGAAAAATCCTCTAGCATGGGCTCTATTGTAACGCAAGTTTGGTGTAATAAGTAGTCCACCTTTAAAATGAAATAGTATATCGGACATTACTTTTTCTCCCGAACTCGGATTGAGCTAACTCTTGCGGCATTGAAATGAGAACTTGAAACCCTAACCAATATATTGAGATCAAAATTGGTGATTCATCTTCTAACAAGTTCGAAATGGTGATGGAAGTTTGGTATAGTTGGCCATCCCCTCCACTAGGAAAAAAAAGTAATTTCTCATTCTTTAGTATTTCTGACATAACTTTTTACTCCGGTCTCTGAATAAGATGATTCTTGCGGCATTGTAAAGAATTCTTGAATCCCTAACCATTTTATTCACATCAAAAGTCATGAAAAATCCTCTAGCATGGGCTCTATTGTAACGTAAGTTTGGTGTAATAAGTAGTCCACCTTTAAAATGAAATAGTATATCGGACATAACTTTTTCTCCCGAACTCGGATTGAGCTAACTCTTGCGGCATTGAAATGAGAACTTGAAACCCTAACCAATATATTGAGATCAAAATTGGTAATTCATCTTCTAACAAGTTCGAAATGGTGATGGAAGTTTTGTATAGTTGGTCATTCCCTTCCACTAGGAAAAAAAAGTAATTTCCCATTCTTTAGTATTTCGGACATAACTTTTTACTCCGGTCTCTGAATAAGATGATTCTTGCGGCATTGTAAAGAATTCTTGAATCCCTAACCATTTTATTCTCATCAAAAGTCATGAAAAATCCTCTAGCATGGGCTCTATTGTAACGCAAGTTTGGTGTAATAAGTAGTCCACCTTTAAAATGAAATAGTATATCGGACATAACTTTTTCTCCCGAACTCGGATTGAGCTAACTCTTGCGGCATTGAAATGAGAACTTGAAACCCTAACCAATATATTGAGATCAAAATTGGTGATTCATCTTCTAACAAGTTCGAAATGGTGATGGAAGTTTGGTATAGTTGGCCATCCCCTCTACTAGGAAAAAAAAGTAATTTCCCATTCTTTAGTATTTCTGACATAACTTTTTACTCCGGTCTCTATATAAGATGATTCTTGCGGCATTGTAAAGAATTCTTGAATCCCTAACCATTTTATTCATATCAAAAGTCATGAAAAATCCTCTAGCATGGGCTCTATTGTAACGCAAGTTTGGTGTAATAAGTAGTCCTCCTTTAAAATGAAATAGTATATCGGACATAACTTTTTCTCCCGAACTCGGATTGAGCTAACTCTTGCGGCATTGTAATGAGAACTTGAAACCCTAACCAATATATTGAGATCAAAATTGGTGATTCACCTTCTAACAAGTTCGAAATGGTGATGGAAATTTGGTATAGTTGGCCATTCCCCTCCACTAGGAAAAAAAAGTAATTTCCCATTCTTTAGTATTTCTGACATAACTTTTTACTCCGGTCTCTGATTAAGATGATTCTTGCTGCATTATAAAGAATTCTTGAATCCCTAACCATTTTATTCACATCAAAAGTCATGAAAAATTCTCTAGCATGGGCTCTATTGTAACGCAAGTTTGGTGTAATAAGTAGTCCACCTTTAAAATGAAATAGTATATCGGACATACCTTTTTCTCCCGAACTCGGATTGAGCTAACTCTTGCGGCATTGAAATGAGAACTTCAAACCCTAACCAATATATTGAGATCAAAATTGGTGATTCATCTTCTAACAAGTTCGAAATGGTGATGGAAGTTTGGTATAGTTGGCCATCCCCTCCACTAGGAAACAAAAGTAATTTCTCATTCTTTAGTATTTCTGACATAACTTTTTACTCCGGTCTCTGAATAAGATGATTCTTGCGGCATTGTAAAGAATTCTTGAATCCCTAACCATTTTATTCACATCAAAAGTCATGAAAAATCCTCTAGCATGGGCTCTATTGTAACGTAAGTTTGGTGTAATAAGTAGTCCACCTTTAAAATGAAATAGTATATCGGACATAACTTTTTCTCCTGAACTCGGATTGAGCTAACTCTTGCGGCATTGAAATGAGAACTTGAAACCCTAAACAATATATTGAGATCAAAATTGGTAATTCATCTTCTAACAAGTTCGAAATGGTGATGGAAGTTTGGTATAGTTGGTCATTTCCCTCCACTAGGAAAAAAAAGTAATTTCCCATTCTTTAGTATTTCTGACATAACTTTTTACTCCGGTCTCTGAATAAGATGATTCTTGCGGCATTGTAAAGAATTCTTGAATCCCTAACCATTTTATTCACATCAAAAGTCATGAAAAATCCTCTAGCATGGGCTCTTTTGTAACGCAAGTTTGGTGTAATAAGTAGTCCACCTTTAAAATGAAATAGTATATCGGACATAACTTTTTCTCCCGTACACGGATTGAGCTAACTCTTGCGGCATTGAAATGAGAACTTGAAACCCTAACCAATATATTGAGATCAAAATTGGTGATTCATCTTCTAACAAGTTCGAAATGGTGATGGAAGTTTGGTATAGTTGGCCATCCCCTCCACTAGGAAAAAAAAGTAATTTCTCATTCTTTAGTATTTCGGACATAACTTTTTACTCCGGTCTCTGAATAAGATGATTCTTGCGGCATTGTAAAGAATTCTTGAATCCCTAACCATTTTATTCACATCAAAAGTCATGAAAAATCCTCTAGCATGGGCTCTATTGTAACGCAAGTTTGGTGTAATAAGTAGTCCACCTTTAAAATGAAATAGTATATCGGACATAACTTTTTCTCCCGAACTCGGATTGAGCTAACTCTTGCGGCATTGAAATGAGAACTTGAAACCCTAACCAATATATTGAGATCAAAATTGGTGATTCAGCTTCTAACAAGTTCGAAATGGTGATGGAAGTTTGGTATAGTTGGCCATCCCCTCCACTAGGAAAAAAAAGTAATTTCCCATTCTTTAGTATTTCGGACATAACTTTTTACTCCGGTCTCTGAATAAGATGATTCTTGCGGCATTGTAAAGAATTCTTGAATCCCTAACCATTTTATTCACATCAAAAGTCATGAAAAATCCTCTAGCATGGGCTCTATTGTAACGCAAGTTTGGTGTAATAAGTAGTCCACCTTTAAAATGAAATAGTATATCGGACATAACTTTTTCTCCCGAACTCGGATTGAGCTAACTCTTGCGGCATTGAAATGAGAACTTGAAACCCTAACCAATATATTGAGATCAAAATTGGTGATTCAGCTTCTAACAAGTTCGAAATGGTGATGGAAGTTTGGTATAGTTGGCCATCCCCTCCACTAGGAAACAAAAGTAATTTCTCATTCTTTAGTATTTCTGACATAACTTTTTACTCCGGTCTCTGAATAAGATGATTCTTGCGGCATTGTAAAGAATTCTTGAATCCCTAACCATTTTATTCACATCAAAAGTCATGAAAAATCCTCTAGCATGGGCTCTTTTGTAACGCAAGTTTGGTGTAATAAGTAGTCCACCTTTAAAATGAAATAGTATATCGGACATAACTTTTTCTCCCGTACACGGATTGAGCTAACTCTTGCGGCATTGAAATGAGAACTTGAAACCCTAACCAATATATTGAGATCAAAATTGGTGATTCATCTTCTAACAAGTTCGAAATGGTGATGGAAGTTTGGTATAGTTGGCCATCCCCTCCACTAGGAAAAAAAAGTAATTTCTCATTCTTTAGTATTTCTGACATAACTTTTTACTCCGGTCTCTGAATAAGATGATTCTTGCGGCATTGTAAAGAATTCTTGAATCCCTAACCATTTTATTCACATCAAAAGTCATGAAAAATCCTCTAGCATGGGCTCTATTGTAACGCAAGTTTGGTGTAATAAGTAGTCCACCTTTAAAATGAAATAGTATATCGGACATAACTTTTTCTCCCGAACTCGGATTGAGCTAACTCTTGCGGCATTGAAATGAGAACTTGAAACCCTAACCAATATATTGAGATCAAAATTGGTGATTCATCTTCTAACAATTTCGAAATGGTGATGGAAGTTTGGTATAGTTGGTCATTCCCCTCCACTAGGAAAAAAAAGTAATTTCCCATTCTTTAGTATTTCTGACATAACTTTTTACTCCGGTCTCTGATTAAGATGATTCTTGCGGCATTGTAAAGAATTCTTGAATCCCTAACCATTTTATTCACATCAAAAGTCATGAAAAATCCTCTAGCATGGGCTCTATTGTAACGCAAGTTTGGTGTAATAAGTAGTCCACCTTTAAAATGAAATAGTATATCGGACATAACTTTTTCTCCCGAACTCGGATTGAGCTAACTCTTGCGGCATTGAAATGAGAACTTGAAACCCTAACCAATATATTGAGATCAAAATTGGTGATTCAGCTTCTAACAAGTTCGAAATGGTGATGGAAGTTTGGTATAGTTGGTCATCCCCTCCACTAGGAAAAAAAAGTAATTTCCCATTCTTTAGTATTTCGGACATAACTTTTTACTCCGGTCTCTGAATAAGATGATTCTTGCGGCATTGTAAAGAATTCTTGAATCCCTAACCATTTTATTCACATCAAAAGTCATGAAAAATCCTCTAGCATGGGCTCTATTGTAACGCAAGTTTGGTGTAATAAGTAGTCCACCTTTAAAATGAAATAGTATATCGGACATAACTTTTTCTCCCGAACTCGGATTGAGCTAACTCTTGCGGCATTGAAATGAGAACTTGAAACCCTAACCAATATATTGAGATCAAAATTGGTGATTCAGCTTTTAACAAGTTCGAAATGGTGATGGAAGTTTGGTATAGTTGGCCATCCCCTCCACTAGGAAACAAAAGTAATTTCTCATTCTTTAGTATTTCTGACATAACTTTTTACTCCGGTCTCTGAATAAGATGATTCTTGCGGCATTGTAAAGAATTCTTGAATCCCTAACCATTTTATTCACATCAAAAGTCATGAAAAATCCTCTAGCATGGGCTCTTTTGTAACGCAAGTTTGGTGTAATAAGTAGTCCACCTTTAAAATGAAATAGTATATCGGACATAACTTTTTCTCCCGAACACGGATTGAGCTAACTCTTGCGGCATTGAAATGAGAACTTGAAACCCTAACCAATATATTGAGATCAAAATTGGTGATTCATCTTCTAACAAGTTCGAAATGGTGATGGAAGTTTGGTATAGTTGGCCATCCCCTCCACTAGGAAAAAAAAGTAATTTCTCATTCTTTAGTATTTCTGACATAACTTTTTACTCCGGTCTCTGAATAAGATGATTCTTGCGGCATTGTAAAGAATTCTTGAATCCCTAACCATTTTATTCACATCAAAAGTCATGAAAAATCCTCTAGCATGGGCTCTATTGTAACGCAAGTTTGGTGTAATAAGTAGTCCACCTTTAAAATGAAATAGTATATCGGACATAACTTTTTCTCCCGAACTCGGATTGAGCTAACTCTTGCGGCATTGAAATGAGAACTTGAAACCTTAACCAATATATTGAGATCAAAATTGGTAATTCATCTTCTAACAAGTTCGAAATGGTGATGGAAGTTTTGTATAGTTGGTCATTCCCCTCCACTAGGAAAAAAAAGTAATTTCCCATTCTTTAGTATTTCGGACATAACTTTTTACTCCGGTCTCTGAATAAGATGATTCTTGCGGCATTGTAAAGAATTCTTGAATCCCTAACCATTTTATTCACATCAAAAGTCATGAAAAATCCTCTAGCATGGGCTCTATTGTAACGCAAGTTTGGTGTAATAAGTAGTCCACCTTTAAAATGAAATAGTATATCGGACATAAATTTTTCTCCCGAACTCGGATTGAGCTAACTCTTGCGGCATTGAAATGAGAACTTGAAACCCTAACCAATATATTGAGATCAAAATTGGTGATTCAGCTTCTAACAAGTTCGAAATGGTGATGGAAGTTTGGTATAGTTGGCCATCCCCTCCACTAGGAAACAAAAGTAATTTCTCATTCTTTAGTATTTCGGACATAACTTTTTACTCCGGTCTCTGAATAAGATGATTCTTGCGGCATTGTAAAGAATTCTTGAATCCCTAACCATTTTATTCACATCAAAAGTCATGAAAAATCCTCTAGCATGGGCTCTATTGTAACGCAAGTTTGGTGTAATAAGTAGTCCACCTTTAAAATGAAATAGTATATCGGACATAACTTTTTCTCCCGAACACGGATTGAGCTAACTCTTGCGGCATTGAAATGAGAACTTGAAACCCTAACCAATAGATTGAGATCAAAATTGGTGATTCATCTTCTAACAAGTTCGAAATGGTGATGGAAGTTTGGTATAGTTGGTCATTCCCCTCCACTAGGAAAAAAAAGTAATTTCCCATTCTTTAGTATTTCTGACATAACTTTTTACTCCGGTCTCTGATTAAGATGATTCTTGCAGCATTGTAAAGAATTCTTGAATCCCTAACCATTTTATTCACATCAAAAGTCATGAAAAATCCTCTAGCATGGGCTCTATTGTAACGCAAGTTTGGTGTAATAAGTAGTCCACCTTTAAAATGAAATAGTATATCGGACATTACTTTTTCTCCCGAACTCGGATTGAGCTAACTCTTGCGGCATTGAAATGAGAACTTGAAACCCTAACCAATATATTGAGATCAAAATTGGTGATTCATCTTCTAACAAGTTCGAAATGGTGATGGAAGTTTGGTATAGTTGGCCATCCCCTCCACTAGGAAAAAAAAGTAATTTCTCATTCTTTAGTATTTCTGACATAACTTTTTACTCCGGTCTCTGAATAAGATGATTCTTGCGGCATTGTAAAGAATTCTTGAATCCCTAACCATTTTATTCACATCAAAAGTCATGAAAAATCCTCTAGCATGGGCTCTATTGTAACGTAAGTTTGGTGTAATAAGTAGTCCACCTTTAAAATGAAATAGTATATCGGACATAACTTTTTCTCCCGAACTCGGATTGAGCTAACTCTTGCGGCATTGAAATGAGAACTTGAAACCCTAACCAATATATTGAGATCAAAATTGGTAATTCATCTTCTAACAAGTTCGAAATGGTGATGGAAGTTTTGTATAGTTGGTCATTCCCTTCCACTAGGAAAAAAAAGTAATTTCCCATTCTTTAGTATTTCGGACATAACTTTTTACTCCGGTCTCTGAATAAGATGATTCTTGCGGCATTGTAAAGAATTCTTGAATCCCTAACCATTTTATTCTCATCAAAAGTCATGAAAAATCCTCTAGCATGGGCTCTATTGTAACGCAAGTTTGGTGTAATAAGTAGTCCACCTTTAAAATGAAATAGTATATCGGACATAACTTTTTCTCCCGAACTCGGATTGAGCTAACTCTTGCGGCATTGAAATGAGAACTTGAAACCCTAACCAATATATTGAGATCAAAATTGGTGATTCATCTTCTAACAAGTTCGAAATGGTGATGGAAGTTTGGTATAGTTGGCCATCCCCTCTACTAGGAAAAAAAAGTAATTTCCCATTCTTTAGTATTTCTGACATAACTTTTTACTCCGGTCTCTATATAAGATGATTCTTGCGGCATTGTAAAGAATTCTTGAATCCCTAACCATTTTATTCATATCAAAAGTCATGAAAAATCCTCTAGCATGGGCTCTATTGTAACGCAAGTTTGGTGTAATAAGTAGTCCTCCTTTAAAATGAAATAGTATATCGGACATAACTTTTTCTCCCGAACTCGGATTGAGCTAACTCTTGCGGCATTGTAATGAGAACTTGAAACCCTAACCAATATATTGAGATCAAAATTGGTGATTCACCTTCTAACAAGTTCGAAATGGTGATGGAAATTTGGTATAGTTGGCCATTCCCCTCCACTAGGAAAAAAAAGTAATTTCCCATTCTTTAGTATTTCTGACATAACTTTTTACTCCGGTCTCTGATTAAGATGATTCTTGCTGCATTATAAAGAATTCTTGAATCCCTAACCATTTTATTCACATCAAAAGTCATGAAAAATTCTCTAGCATGGGCTCTATTGTAACGCAAGTTTGGTGTAATAAGTAGTCCACCTTTAAAATGAAATAGTATATCGGACATACCTTTTTCTCCCGAACTCGGATTGAGCTAACTCTTGCGGCATTGAAATGAGAACTTCAAACCCTAACCAATATATTGAGATCAAAATTGGTGATTCATCTTCTAACAAGTTCGAAATGGTGATGGAAGTTTGGTATAGTTGGCCATCCCCTCCACTAGGAAACAAAAGTAATTTCTCATTCTTTAGTATTTCTGACATAACTTTTTACTCCGGTCTCTGAATAAGATGATTCTTGCGGCATTGTAAAGAATTCTTGAATCCCTAACCATTTTATTCACATCAAAAGTCATGAAAAATCCTCTAGCATGGGCTCTATTGTAACGTAAGTTTGGTGTAATAAGTAGTCCACCTTTAAAATGAAATAGTATATCGGACATAACTTTTTCTCCTGAACTCGGATTGAGCTAACTCTTGCGGCATTGAAATGAGAACTTGAAACCCTAAACAATATATTGAGATCAAAATTGGTAATTCATCTTCTAACAAGTTCGAAATGGTGATGGAAGTTTGGTATAGTTGGTCATTTCCCTCCACTAGGAAAAAAAAGTAATTTCCCATTTTTTAGTATTTCTGACATAACTTTTTACTCCGGTCTCTGAATAAGATGATTCTTGCGGCATTGTAAAGAATTCTTGAATCCCTAACCATTTTATTCACATCAAAAGTCATGAAAAATCCTCTAGCATGGGCTCTTTTGTAACGCAAGTTTGGTGTAATAAGTAGTCCACCTTTAAAATGAAATAGTATATCGGACATAACTTTTTCTCCCGTACACGGATTGAGCTAACTCTTGCGGCATTGAAATGAGAACTTGAAACCCTAACCAATATATTGAGATCAAAATTGGTGATTCATCTTCTAACAAGTTCGAAATGGTGATGGAAGTTTGGTATAGTTGGCCATCCCCTCCACTAGGAAAAAAAAGTAATTTCTCATTCTTTAGTATTTCTGACATAACTTTTTACTCCGGTCTCTGAATAAGATGATTCTTGCGGCATTGTAAAGAATTCTTGAATCCCTAACCATTTTATTCAGATCAAAAGTCATGAAAAATCCTCTAGCATGGGCTCTATTGTAACGCAAGTTTGGTGTAATAAGTAGTCCACCTTTAAAATGAAATAGTATATCGGACATAACTTTTTCTCCCGAACTCGGATTGAGCTAACTCTTGCGGCATTGAAATGAGAACTTGAAACCCTAACCAATATATTGAGATCAAAATTGGTGATTCATCTTCTAACAATTTCGAAATGGTGATGGAAGTTTGGTATAGTTGGTCATTCCCCTCCACTAGGAAAAAAAAGTAATTTCCCATTCTTTAGTATTTCTGACATAACTTTTTACTCCGGTCTCTGATTAAGATGATTCTTGCGGCATTGTAAAGAATTCTTGAATCCCTAACCATTTTATTCACATCAAAAGTCATGAAAAATCCTCTAGCATGGGCTCTATTGTAACGCAAGTTTGGTGTAATAAGTAGTCCACCTTTAAAATGAAATAGTATATCGGACATAACTTTTTCTCCCGAACTCGGATTGAGCTAACTCTTGCGGCATTGAAATGAGAACTTGAAACCCTAACCAATATATTGAGATCAAAATTGGTGATTCAGCTTCTAACAAGTTCGAAATGGTGATGGAAGTTTGGTATAGTTGGTCATCCCCTCCACTAGGAAAAAAAAGTAATTTCCCATTCTTTAGTATTTCGGACATAACTTTTTACTCCGGTCTCTGAATAAGATGATTCTTGCGGCATTGTAAAGAATTCTTGAATCCCTAACCATTTTATTCACATCAAAAGTCATGAAAAATCCTCTAGCATGGGCTCTATTGTAACGCAAGTTTGGTGTAATAAGTAGTCCACCTTTAAAATGAAATAGTATATCGGACATAACTTTTTCTCCCGAACTCGGATTGAGCTAACTCTTGCGGCATTGAAATGAGAACTTGAAACCCTAACCAATATATTGAGATCAAAATTGGTGATTCAGCTTTTAACAAGTTCGAAATGGTGATGGAAGTTTGGTATAGTTGGCCATCCCCTCCACTAGGAAACAAAAGTAATTTCTCATTCTTTAGTATTTCTGACATAACTTTTTACTCCGGTCTCTGAATAAGATGATTCTTGCGGCATTGTAAAGAATTCTTGAATCCCTAACCATTTTATTCACATCAAAAGTCATGAAAAATCCTCTAGCATGGGCTCTTTTGTAACGCAAGTTTGGTGTAATAAGTAGTCCACCTTTAAAATGAAATAGTATATCGGACATAACTTTTTCTCCCGAACACGGATTGAGCTAACTCTTGCGGCATTGAAATGAGAACTTGAAACCCTAACCAATATATTGAGATCAAAATTGGTGATTCATCTTCTAACAAGTTCGAAATGGTGATGGAAGTTTGGTATAGTTGGCCATCCCCTCCACTAGGAAAAAAAAGTAATTTCTCATTCTTTAGTATTTCTGACATAACTTTTTACTCCGGTCTCTGAATAAGATGATTCTTGCGGCATTGTAAAGAATTCTTGAATCCCTAACCATTTTATTCACATCAAAAGTCATGAAAAATCCTCTAGCATGGGCTCTATTGTAACGCAAGTTTGGTGTAATAAGTAGTCCACCTTTAAAATGAAATAGTATATCGGACATAACTTTTTCTCCCGAACTCGGATTGAGCTAACTCTTGCGGCATTGAAATGAGAACTTGAAACCTTAACCAATATATTGAGATCAAAATTGGTAATTCATCTTCTAACAAGTTCGAAATGGTGATGGAAGTTTTGTATAGTTGGTCATTCCCCTCCACTAGGAAAAAAAAGTAATTTCCCATTCTTTAGTATTTCGGACATAACTTTTTACTCCGGTCTCTGAATAAGATGATTCTTGCGGCATTGTAAAGAATTCTTGAATCCCTAACCATTTTATTCACATCAAAAGTCATGAAAAATCCTCTAGCATGGGCTCTATTGTAACGCAAGTTTGGTGTAATAAGTAGTCCACCTTTAAAATGAAATAGTATATCGGACATAAATTTTTCTCCCGAACTCGGATTGAGCTAACTCTTGCGGCATTGAAATGAGAACTTGAAACCCTAACCAATATATTGAGATCAAAATTGGTGATTCAGCTTCTAACAAGTTCGAAATGGTGATGGAAGTTTGGTATAGTTGGCCATCCCCTCCACTAGGAAACAAAAGTAATTTCTCATTCTTTAGTATTTCGGACATAACTTTTTACTCCGGTCTCTGAATAAGATGATTCTTGCGGCATTGTAAAGAATTCTTGAATCCCTAACCATTTTATTCACATCAAAAGTCATGAAAAATCCTCTAGCATGGGCTCTATTGTAACGCAAGTTTGGTGTAATAAGTAGTCCACCTTTAAAATGAAATAGTATATCGGACATAACTTTTTCTCCCGAACACGGATTGAGCTAACTCTTGCGGCATTGAAATGAGAACTTGAAACCCTAACCAATAGATTGAGATCAAAATTGGTGATTCATCTTCTAACAAGTTCGAAATGGTGATGGAAGTTTGGTATAGTTGGTCATTCCCCTCCACTAGGAAAAAAAAGTAATTTCCCATTCTTTAGTATTTCTGACATAACTTTTTACTCCGGTCTCTGATTAAGATGATTCTTGCAGCATTGTAAAGAATTCTTGAATCCCTAACCATTTTATTCACATCAAAAGTCATGAAAAATCCTCTAGCATGGGCTCTATTGTAACGCAAGTTTGGTGTAATAAGTAGTCCACCTTTAAAATGAAATAGTATATCGGACATTACTTTTTCTCCCGAACTCGGATTGAGCTAACTCTTGCGGCATTGAAATGAGAACTTGAAACCCTAACCAATATATTGAGATCAAAATTGGTGATTCATCTTCTAACAAGTTCGAAATGGTGATGGAAGTTTGGTATAGTTGGCCATCCCCTCCACTAGGAAAAAAAAGTAATTTCTCATTCTTTAGTATTTCTGACATAACTTTTTACTCCGGTCTCTGAATAAGATGATTCTTGCGGCATTGTAAAGAATTCATGAATCCCTAACCATTTTATTCACATCAAAAGTCATGAAAAATCCTCTAGCATGGGCTCTATTGTAACGTAAGTTTGGTGTAATAAGTAGTCCACCTTTAAAATGAAATAGTATATCGGACATAACTTTTTCTCCCGAACTCGGATTGAGCTAACTCTTGCGGCATTGAAATGAGAACTTGAAACCCTAACCAATATATTGAGATCAAAATTGGTAATTCATCTTCTAACAAGTTCGAAATGGTGATGGAAGTTTTGTATAGTTGGTCATTCCCTTCCACTAGGAAAAAAAAGTAATTTCCCATTCTTTAGTATTTCGGACATAACTTTTTACTCCGGTCTCTGAATAAGATGATTCTTGCGGCATTGTAAAGAATTCTTGAATCCCTAACCATTTTATTCTCATCAAAAGTCATGAAAAATCCTCTAGCATGGGCTCTATTGTAACGCAAGTTTGGTGTAATAAGTAGTCCACCTTTAAAATGAAATAGTATATCGGACATAACTTTTTCTCCCGAACTCGGATTGAGCTAACTCTTGCGGCATTGAAATGAGAACTTGAAACCCTAACCAATATATTGAGATCAAAATTGGTGATTCATCTTCTAACAAGTTCGAAATGGTGATGGAAGTTTGGTATAGTTGGCCATCCCCTCTACTAGGAAAAAAAAGTAATTTCCCATTCTTTAGTATTTCTGACATAACTTTTTACTCCGGTCTCTATATAAGATGATTCTTGCGGCATTGTAAAGAATTCTTGAATCCCTAACCATTTTATTCATATCAAAAGTCATGAAAAATCCTCTAGCATGGGCTCTATTGTAACGCAAGTTTGGTGTAATAAGTAGTCCTCCTTTAAAATGAAATAGTATATCGGACATAACTTTTTCTCCCGAACTCGGATTGAGCTAACTCTTGCGGCATTGTAATGAGAACTTGAAACCCTAACCAATATATTGAGATCAAAATTGGTGATTCACCTTCTAACAAGTTCGAAATGGTGATGGAAATTTGGTATAGTTGGCCATTCCCCTCCACTAGGAAAAAAAAGTAATTTCCCATTCTTTAGTATTTCTGACATAACTTTTTACTCCGGTCTCTGATTAAGATGATTCTTGCTGCATTATAAAGAATTCTTGAATCCCTAACCATTTTATTCACATCAAAAGTCATGAAAAATTCTCTAGCATGGGCTCTATTGTAACGCAAGTTTGGTGTAATAAGTAGTCCACCTTTAAAATTAAATAGTATATCGGACATACCTTTTTCTCCCGAACTCGGATTGAGCTAACTCTTGCGGCATTGAAATGAGAACTTCAAACCCTAACCAATATATTGAGATCAAAATTGGTGATTCATCTTCTAACAAGTTCGAAATGGTGATGGAAGTTTGGTATAGTTGGCCATCCCCTCCACTAGGAAACAAAAGTAATTTCTCATTCTTTAGTATTTCTGACATAACTTTTTACTCCGGTCTCTGAATAAGATGATTCTTGCGGCATTGTAAAGAATTCTTGAATCCCTAACCATTTTATTCACATCAAAAGTCATGAAAAATCCTCTAGCATGGGCTCTATTGTAACGTAAGTTTGGTGTAATAAGTAGTCCACCTTTAAAATGAAATAGTATATCGGACATAACTTTTTCTCCTGAACTCGGATTGAGCTAACTCTTGCGGCATTGAAATGAGAACTTGAAACCCTAAACAATATATTGAGATCAAAATTGGTAATTCATCTTCTAACAAGTTCGAAATGGTGATGGAAGTTTGGTATAGTTGGTCATTTCCCTCCACTAGGAAAAAAAAGTAATTTCCCATTCTTTAGTATTTCGGACATAACTTTTTACTCCGGTCTCTGAATAAGATGATTCTTGCGGCATTGTAAAGAATTCTTGAATCCCTAACCATTTTATTCACATCAAAAGTCATGAAAAATCCTCTAGCATGGGCTCTATTGTAACGCAAGTTTGGTGTAATAAGTAGTCCACCTTTAAAATGAAATAGTATATCGGACATAACTTTTTCTCCCGAACTCGGATTGAGCAAACTCTTGCGGCATTGAAATGAGAACTTGAAACCCTAACCAATATATTGAGATCAAAATTGGTGATTCATCTTCTAACAAGTTCGAAATGGTGATGGAAGTTTGGTATATTTGGTCATTCCCCTCCACTAGGAAAAAAAAGTAATTTCCCATTCTTTAGTATTTCGGACATAACTTTTTACTCCGGTATCTGAATAAGATGATTCTTGCGGCATTGTAAAGAATTCTTGAATCCCTAACCATTTTATTCACATCAAAAGTCATGAAAACTCCTCTAGCATGGGCTCTATTGTAACGCAAGTTTGGTGTAATAAGTAGTCCACCTTTAAAATGAAATAGTATATCGGACATAACTTTTTCTCCCGAACACGGATTGAGCTAACTCTTGCGGCATTGAAATGAGAACTTGAAACCCTAACCAATATATTGAGATCAAAATTGGTGATTCATCTTCTAACAAGTTCGAAATGGTGATGGAAGTTTGGTATAGTTGGTCATTCCCCTCCACTAGGAAAAAAAAGTAATTTCCCATTCTTTAGTATTTCTGACATAACTTTTTACTCCGGTCTCTGATTAAGATGATTCTTGCGGCATTGTAAAGAATTCTTGAATCCCTAACCATTTTATTCACATCAAAAGTCATGAAAAATCCTCTAGCATGGACTCTATTGTAACGCAAGTTTGATGTAATAAGTAGTCCTCCTTAAAAATGAAATAGTATATCGGACATAACTGTTTCTCCCGAACTCGGATTGAGCTAACTCTTGCGGCATTGAAATGAGAAATTGAAACCCTAACCAATATATTGAGATCAAAATTGGTGATTCATCTTCTAACAAGTTCGAAATGGAGATGGAAGTTTGGTATAGTTGGCCATTCCCCTCCACTAGGAAAAAACAGAAATTTCCCATTCTTTAGTATTTCGGACATAACTTTTTACTCCGGTCTCTGATTAAGATGATTCTTGCTGCATTGTAAAGAATTCTTGAATCCCTAACCATTTTATTCACATCAAAAGTCATGAAAAATCCTCTAGCATGGGCTCTATTGTAACGCAAGTTTGGTGTAATAAGTAGTCCTCCTTTAAAATGAAATAGTATATCGGACATAACTTTTTCTCCCGAACTCGGATTGAGCTAACTCTTGCGGCATTGTAATGAGAACTTGAAACCCTAACCAATATATTGAGATCAAAATTGGTGATTCACCTTCTAACAAGTTCGAAATGGTGATGGAAATTTGGTATAGTTGGCCATTCCCCTCCACTAGGAAAAAAAAGTAATTTCCCATTCTTTAGTATTTCTGACATAACTTTTTACTCCGGTCTCTGATTAAGATGATTCTTGCTGCATTATAAAGAATTCTTGAATCCCTAACCATTTTATTCACATCAAAAGTCATGAAAAATTCTCTAGCATGGGCTCTATTGTAACGCAAGTTTGGTGTAATAAGTAGTCCACCTTTAAAATGAAATAGTATATCGGACATACCTTTTTCTCCCGAACTCGGATTGAGCTAACTCTTGCGGCATTGAAATGAGAACTTCAAACCCTAACCAATATATTGAGATCAAAATTGGTGATTCATCTTCTAACAAGTTCGAAATGGTGATGGAAGTTTGGTATAGTTGGCCATCCCCTCCACTAGGAAACAAAAGTAATTTCTCATTCTTTAGTATTTCTGACATAACTTTTTACTCCGGTCTCTGAATAAGATGATTCTTGCGGCATTGTAAAGAATTCTTGAATCCCTAACCATTTTATTCACATCAAAAGTCATGAAAAATCCTCTAGCATGGGCTCTATTGTAACGTAAGTTTGGTGTAATAAGTAGTCCACCTTTAAAATGAAATAGTATATCGGACATAACTTTTTCTCCTGAACTCGGATTGAGCTAACTCTTGCGGCATTGAAATGAGAACTTGAAACCCTAAACAATATATTGAGATCAAAATTGGTAATTCATCTTCTAACAAGTTCGAAATGGTGATGGAAGTTTGGTATAGTTGGTCATTTCCCTCCACTAGGAAAAAAAAGTAATTTCCCATTCTTTAGTATTTCGGACATAACTTTTTACTCCGGTCTCTGAATAAGATGATTCTTGCGGCATTGTAAAGAATTCTTGAATCCCTAACCATTTTATTCACATCAAAAGTCATGAAAAATCCTCTAGCATGGGCTCTATTGTAACGCAAGTTTGGTGTAATAAGTAGTCCACCTTTAAAATGAAATAGTATATCGGACATAACTTTTTCTCCCGAACTCGGATTGAGCAAACTCTTGCGGCATTGAAATGAGAACTTGAAACCCTAACCAATATATTGAGATCAAAATTGGTGATTCATCTTCTAACAAGTTCGAAATGGTGATGGAAGTTTGGTATATTTGGTCATTCCCCTCCACTAGGAAAAAAAAGTAATTTCCCATTCTTTAGTATTTCGGACATAACTTTTTACTCCGGTATCTGAATAAGATGATTCTTGCGGCATTGTAAAGAATTCTTGAATCCCTAACCATTTTATTCACATCAAAAGTCATGAAAACTCCTCTAGCATGGGCTCTATTGTAACGCAAGTTTGGTGTAATAAGTAGTCCACCTTTAAAATGAAATAGTATATCGGACATAACTTTTTCTCCCGAACACGGATTGAGCTAACTCTTGCGGCATTGAAATGAGAACTTGAAACCCTAACCAATATATTGAGATCAAAATTGGTGATTCATCTTCTAACAAGTTCGAAATGGTGATGGAAGTTTGGTATAGTTGGTCATTCCCCTCCACTAGGAAAAAAAAGTAATTTCCCATTCTTTAGTATTTCTGACATAACTTTTTACTCCGGTCTCTGATTAAGATGATTCTTGCGGCATTGTAAAGAATTCTTGAATCCCTAACCATTTTATTCACATCAAAAGTCATGAAAAATCCTCTAGCATGGACTCTATTGTAACGCAAGTTTGATGTAATAAGTAGTCCTCCTTAAAAATGAAATAGTATATCGGACATAACTGTTTCTCCCGAACTCGGATTGAGCTAACTCTTGCGGCATTGAAATGAGAAATTGAAACCCTAACCAATATATTGAGATCAAAATTGGTGATTCATCTTCTAACAAGTTCGAAATGGAGATGGAAGTTTGGTATAGTTGGCCATTCCCCTCCACTAGGAAAAAACAGAAATTTCCCATTCTTTAGTATTTCGGACATAACTTTTTACTCCGGTCTCTGATTAAGATGATTCTTGCTGCATTGTAAAGAATTCTTGAATCCCTAACCATTTTATTCACATCAAAAGTCATGAAAAATCCTCTAGCATGGGCTCTATTGTAACGCAAGTTTGGTGTAATAAGTAGTCCTCCTTTAAAATGAAATAGTATATCGGACATAACTTTTTCTCCCGAACTCGGATTGAGCTAACTCTTGCGGCATTGAAATGAGAACTTGAAACCCTAAACAATATATTGAGATCAAAATTGGTAATTCATCTTCTAACAAGTTCGAAATGGTGATGGAAGTTTGGTATAGTTGGTCATTTCCCTCCACTAGGAAAAAAAAGTAATTTCCCATTCTTTAGTATTTCGGACATAACTTTTTACTCCGGTCTCTGATTAAGATGATTCTTGCTGCATTATAAAGAATTCTTGAATCCCTAACCATTTTATTCACATCAAAAGTCATGAAAAATTCTCTAGCATGGGCTCTATTGTAACGCAAGTTTGGTGTAATAAGTAGTCCACCTTTAAAATGAAATAGTATATCGGACATACCTTTTTCTCCCGAACTCGGATTGAGCTAACTCTTGCGGCATTGAAATGAGAACTTGAAACCCTAACCAATATATTGAGATCAAAATTGGTGATTCATCTTCTAACAAGTTCGAAATGGTGATGGAAGTTTGGTATATTTGGTCATTCCCCTCCACTAGGAAAAAAAAGTAATTTCCCATTCTTTAGTATTTCGGACATAACTTTTTACTCCGGTATCTGAATAAGATGATTCTTGCGGCATTGTAAAGAATTCTTGAATCCCTAACCATTTTATTCACATCAAAAGTCATGAAAACTCCTCTAGCATGGGCTCTATTGTAACGCAAGTTTGGTGTAATAAGTAGTCCACCTTTAAAATGAAATAGTATATCGGACATAACTTTTTCTCCCGAACACGGATTGAGCTAACTCTTGCGGCATTGAAATGAGAACTTGAAACCCTAACCAATATATTGAGATCAAAATTGGTGATTCATCTTCTAACAAGTTCGAAATGGTGATGGAAGTTTGGTATAGTTGGTCATTCCCCTCCACTAGGAAAAAAAAGTAATTTCCCATTCTTTAGTATTTCTGACATAACTTTTTACTCCGGTCTCTGATTAAGATGATTCTTGCGGCATTGTAAAGAATTCTTGAATCCCTAACCATTTTATTCACATCAAAAGTCATGAAAAATCCTCTAGCATGGACTCTATTGTAACGCAAGTTTGATGTAATAAGTAGTCCTCCTTTAAAATGAAATAGTATATCGGACATAACTGTTTCTCCCGAACTCGGATTGAGCTAACTCTTGCGGCATTGAAATGAGAAATTGAAATCCTAACCAATATATTGAGATCAAAATTGGTGATTCATCTTCTAACAAGTTCGAAATGGAGATGGAAGTTTGGTATAGTTGGCCATTCCCCTCCACTAGGAAAAAACAGAAATTTCCCATTCTTTAGTATTTCGGACATAACTTTTTACTCCGGTCTCTGATTAAGATGATTCTTGCTGCATTGTAAAGAATTCTTGAATCCCTAACCATTTTATTCACATCAAAAGTCATGAAAAATCCTCTAGCATGGGCTCTATTGTAACGCAAGTTTGGTGTAATAAGTAGTCCTCCTTTAAAATGAAATAGTATATCGGACATAACTTTTTCTCCCGAACTCGGATTGAGCTAACTCTTGCGGCATTGAAATGAGAACTTGAAACCCTAAACAATATATTGAGATCAAAATTGGTAATTCATCTTCTAACAAGTTCGAAATGGTGATGGAAGTTTGGTATAGTTGGTCATTTCCCTCCACTAGGAAAAAAAAGTAATTTCCCATTCTTTAGTATTTCGGACATAACTTTTTACTCCGGTCTCTGATTAAGATGATTCTTGCTGCATTATAAAGAATTCTTGAATCCCTAACCATTTTATTCACATCAAAAGTCATGAAAAATTCTCTAGCATGGGCTCTATTGTAACGCAAGTTTGGTGTAATAAGTAGTCCACCTTTAAAATGAAATAGTATATCGGACATACCTTTTTCTCCCGAACTCGGATTGAGCTAACTCTTGCGGCATTGAAATGAGAACTTCAAACCCTAACCAATATATTGAGATCAAAATTGGTGATTCATCTTCTAACAAGTTCGAAATGGTGATGGAAGTTTGGTATAGTTGGCCATCCCCTCCACTAGGAAACAAAAGTAATTTCTCATTCTTTAGTATTTCTGACATAACTTTTTACTCCGGTCTCTGAATAAGATGATTCTTGCGGCATTGTAAAGAATTCTTGAATCCCTAACCATTTTATTCACATCAAAAGTCATGAAAAATCCTCTAGCATGGGCTCTATTGTAACGTAAGTTTGGTGTAATAAGTAGTCCACCTTTAAAATGAAATAGTATATCGGACATAACTTTTTCTCCTGAACTCGGATTGAGCTAACTCTTGCGGCATTGAAATGAGAACTTGAAACCCTAAACAATATATTGAGATCAAAATTGGTAATTCATCTTCTAACAAGTTCGAAATGGTGATGGAAGTTTGGTATAGTTGGTCATTTCCCTCCACTAGGAAAAAAAAGTAATTTCCCATTCTTTAGTATTTCGGACATAACTTTTTACTCCGGTCTCTGAATAAGATGATTCTTGCGGCATTGTAAAGAATTCTTGAATCCCTAACCATTTTATTCACATCAAAAGTCATGAAAAATCCTCTAGCATGGGCTCTATTGTAACGCAAGTTTGGTGTAATAAGTAGTCCACCTTTAAAATGAAATAGTATATCGGACATAACTTTTTCTCCCGAACTCGGATTGAGCAAACTCTTGCGGCATTGAAATGAGAACTTGAAACCCTAACCAATATATTGAGATCAAAATTGGTGATTCATCTTCTAACAAGTTCGAAATGGTGATGGAAGTTTGGTATATTTGGTCATTCCCCTCCACTAGGAAAAAAAAGTAATTTCCCATTCTTTAGTATTTCGGACATAACTTTTTACTCCGGTATCTGAATAAGATGATTCTTGCGGCATTGTAAAGAATTCTTGAATCCCTAACCATTTTATTCACATCAAAAGTCATGAAAACTCCTCTAGCATGGGCTCTATTGTAACGCAAGTTTGGTGTAATAAGTAGTCCACCTTTAAAATGAAATAGTATATCGGACATAACTTTTTCTCCCGAACACGGATTGAGCTAACTCTTGCGGCATTGAAATGAGAACTTGAAACCCTAACCAATATATTGAGATCAAAATTGGTGATTCATCTTCTAACAAGTTCGAAATGGTGATGGAAGTTTGGTATAGTTGGTCATTCCCCTCCACTAGGAAAAAAAAGTAATTTCCCATTCTTTAGTATTTCTGACATAACTTTTTACTCCGGTCTCTGATTAAGATGATTCTTGCGGCATTGTAAAGAATTCTTGAATCCCTAACCATTTTATTCACATCAAAAGTCATGAAAAATCCTCTAGCATGGACTCTATTGTAACGCAAGTTTGATGTAATAAGTAGTCCTCCTTTAAAATGAAATAGTATATCGGACATAACTGTTTCTCCCGAACTCGGATTGAGCTAACTCTTGCGGCATTGAAATGAGAAATTGAAATCCTAACCAATATATTGAGATCAAAATTGGTGATTCATCTTCTAACAAGTTCGAAATGGAGATGGAAGTTTGGTATAGTTGGCCATTCCCCTCCACTAGGAAAAAACAGAAATTTCCCATTCTTTAGTATTTCGGACATAACTTTTTACTCCGGTCTCTGATTAAGATGATTCTTGCTGCATTGTAAAGAATTCTTGAATCCCTAACCATTTTATTCACATCAAAAGTCATGAAAAATCCTCTAGCATGGGCTCTATTGTAACGCAAGTTTGGTGTAATAAGTAGTCCTCCTTTAAAATGAAATAGTATATCGGACATAACTTTTTCTCCCGAACTCGGATTGAGCTAACTCTTGCGGCATTGAAATGAGAACTTGAAACCCTAAACAATATATTGAGATCAAAATTGGTAATTCATCTTCTAACAAGTTCGAAATGGTGATGGAAGTTTGGTATAGTTGGTCATTTCCCTCCACTAGGAAAAAAAAGTAATTTCCCATTCTTTAGTATTTCGGACATAACTTTTTACTCCGGTCTCTGATTAAGATGATTCTTGCTGCATTATAAAGAATTCTTGAATCCCTAACCATTTTATTCACATCAAAAGTCATGAAAAATTCTCTAGCATGGGCTCTATTGTAACGCAAGTTTGGTGTAATAAGTAGTCCACCTTTAAAATGAAATAGTATATCGGACATACCTTTTTCTCCCGAACTCGGATTGAGCTAACTCTTGCGGCATTGAAATGAGAACTTCAAACCCTAACCAATATATTGAGATCAAAATTGGTGATTCATCTTCTAACAAGTTCGAAATGGTGATGGAAGTTTGGTATAGTTGGCCATCCCCTCCACTAGGAAACAAAAGTAATTTCTCATTCTTTAGTATTTCTGACATAACTTTTTACTCCGGTCTCTGAATAAGATGATTCTTGCGGCATTGTAAAGAATTCTTGAATCCCTAACCATTTTATTCACATCAAAAGTCATGAAAAATCCTCTAGCATGGGCTCTATTGTAACGTAAGTTTGGTGTAATAAGTAGTCCACCTTTAAAATGAAATAGTATATCGGACATAACTTTTTCTCCTGAACTCGGATTGAGCTAACTCTTGCGGCATTGAAATGAGAACTTGAAACCCTAAACAATATATTGAGATCAAAATTGGTAATTCATCTTCTAACAAGTTCGAAATGGTGATGGAAGTTTGGTATAGTTGGTCATTTCCCTCCACTAGGAAAAAAAAGTAATTTCCCATTCTTTAGTATTTCGGACATAACTTTTTACTCCGGTCTCTGAATAAGATGATTCTTGCGGCATTGTAAAGAATTCTTGAATCCCTAACCATTTTATTCACATCAAAAGTCATGAAAAATCCTCTAGCATGGGCTCTATTGTAACGCAAGTTTGGTGTAATAAGTAGTCCACCTTTAAAATGAAATAGTATATCGGACATAACTTTTTCTCCCGAACTCGGATTGAGCAAACTCTTGCGGCATTGAAATGAGAACTTGAAACCCTAACCAATATATTGAGATCAAAATTGGTGATTCATCTTCTAACAAGTTCGAAATGGTGATGGAAGTTTGGTATATTTGGTCATTCCCCTCCACTAGGAAAAAAAAGTAATTTCCCATTCTTTAGTATTTCGGACATAACTTTTTACTCCGGTATCTGAATAAGATGATTCTTGCGGCATTGTAAAGAATTCTTGAATCCCTAACCATTTTATTCACATCAAAAGTCATGAAAACTCCTCTAGCATGGGCTCTATTGTAACGCAAGTTTGGTGTAATAAGTAGTCCACCTTTAAAATGAAATAGTATATCGGACATAACTTTTTCTCCCGAACACGGATTGATCTAACTCTTGCGGCATTGAAATGAGAACTTGAAACCCTAACCAATATATTGAGATCAAAATTGGTGATTCATCTTCTAACAAGTTCGAAATGGTGATGGAAGTTTGGTATAGTTGGTCATTCCCCTCCACTAGGAAAAAAAAGTAATTTCCCATTCTTTAGTATTTCTGACATAACTTTTTACTCCGGTCTCTGATTAAGATGATTCTTGCGGCATTGTAAAGAATTCTTGAATCCCTAACCATTTTATTCACATCAAAAGTCATGAAAAATCCTCTAGCATGGACTCTATTGTAACGCAAGTTTGATGTAATAAGTAGTCCTCCTTTAAAATGAAATAGTATATCGGACATAACTGTTTCTCCCGAACTCGGATTGAGCTAACTCTTGCGGCATTGAAATGAGAAATTGAAATCCTAACCAATATATTGAGATCAAAATTGGTGATTCATCTTCTAACAAGTTCGAAATGGAGATGGAAGTTTGGTATAGTTGGCCATTCCCCTCCACTAGGAAAAAACAGAAATTTCCCATTCTTTAGTATTTCGGACATAACTTTTTACTCCGGTCTCTGATTAAGATGATTCTTGCTGCATTGTAAAGAATTCTTGAATCCCTAACCATTTTATTCACATCAAAAGTCATGAAAAATCCTCTAGCATGGGCTCTATTGTAACGCAAGTTTGGTGTAATAAGTAGTCCTCCTTTAAAATGAAATAGTATATCGGACATAACTTTTTCTCCCGAACTCGGATTGAGCTAACTCTTGCGGCATTGAAATGAGAACTTGAAACCCTAAACAATATATTGAGATCAAAATTGGTAATTCATCTTCTAACAAGTTCGAAATGGTGATGGAAGTTTGGTATAGTTGGTCATTTCCCTCCACTAGGAAAAAAAAGTAATTTCCCATTCTTTAGTATTTCGGACATAACTTTTTACTCCGGTCTCTGAATAAGATGATTCTTGCGGCATTGTAAAGAATTCTTGAATCCCTAACCATTTTATTCACATCAAAAGTCATGAAAAATCCTCTAGCATGGGCTCTATTGTAACGCAAGTTTGGTGTAATAAGTAGTCCACCTTTAAAATGAAATAGTATATCGGACATAACTTTTTCTCCCGAACTCGGATTGAGCAAACTCTTGCGGCATTGAAATGAGAACTTGAAACCCTAACCAATATATTGAGATCAAAATTGGTGATTCATCTTCTAACAAGTTCGAAATGGTGATGGAAGTTTGGTATATTTGGTCATTCCCCTCCACTAGGAAAAAAAAGTAATTTCCCATTCTTTAGTATTTCGGACATAACTTTTTACTCCGGTATCTGAATAAGATGATTCTTGCGGCATTGTAAAGAATTCTTGAATCCCTAACCATTTTATTCACATCAAAAGTCATGAAAACTCCTCTAGCATGGGCTCTATTGTAACGCAAGTTTGGTGTAATAAGTAGTCCACCTTTAAAATGAAATAGTATATCGGACATAACTTTTTCTCCCGAACACGGATTGAGCTAACTCTTGCGGCATTGAAATGAGAACTTGAAACCCTAACCAATATATTGAGATCAAAATTGGTGATTCATCTTCTAACAAGTTCGAAATGGTGATGGAAATTTGGTATAGTTGGTCATTCCCCTCCACTAGGAAAAAAAAGTAATTTCCCATTCTTTAGTATTTCTGACATAACTTTTTACTCCGGTCTCTGATTAAGATGATTCTTGCGGCATTGTAAAGAATTCTTGAATCCCTAACCATTTTATTCACATCAAAAGTCATGAAAAATCCTCTAGCATGGACTCTATTGTAACGCAAGTTTGATGTAATAAGTAGTCCTCCTTTAAAATGAAATAGTATATCGTACATAACTGTTTCTCCCGAACTCGGATTGAGCTAACTCTTGCGGCATTGAAATGAGAAATTGAAACCCTAACCAATATATTGAGATCAAAATTGGTGATTCATCTTCTAACAAGTTCGAAATGGAGATGGAAGTTTGGTATAGTTGGCCATTCCCCTCCACTAGGAAAAAACAGTAATTTCCCATTCTTTAGTATTTCGGACATAACTTTTTACTCCGGTCTCTGATTAAGATGATTCTTGCTGCATTGTAAAGAATTCTTGAATCCCTAACCATTTTATTCACATCAAAAGTCATGAAAAATCCTCTAGCATGGGCTCTATTGTAACGCAAGTTTGGTGTAATAAGTAGTCCTCCTTTAAAATGAAATAGTATATCGGACATAACTTTTTCTCCCGAACTCGGATTGAGCTAACTCTTGCGGCATTGAAATGAGAACTTGAAACCCTAAACAATATATTGAGATCAAAATTGGTAATTCATCTTCTAACAAGTTCGAAATGGTGATGGAAGTTTGGTATAGTTGGTCATTTCCCTCCACTAGGAAAAAAAAGTAATTTCCCATTCTTTAGTATTTCGGACATAACTTTTTACTCCGGTCTCTGAATAAGATGATTCTTGCGGCATTGTAAAGAATTCTTGAATCCCTAACCATTTTATTCACATCAAAAGTCATGAAAAATCCTCTAGCATGGGCTCTATTGTAACGCAAGTTTGGTGTAATAAGTAGTCCACCTTTAAAATGAAATAGTATATCGGACATAACTTTTTCTCCCGAACTCGGATTGAGCAAACTCTTGCGGCATTGAAATGAGAACTTGAAACCCTAACCAATATATTGAGATCAAAATTGGTGATTCATCTTCTAACAAGTTCGAAATGGTGATGGAAGTTTGGTATATTTGGTCATTCCCCTCCACTAGGAAAAAAAAGTAATTTCCCATTCTTTAGTATTTCGGACATAACTTTTTACTCCGGTATCTGAATAAGATGATTCTTGCGGCATTGTAAAGAATTCTTGAATCCCTAACCATTTTATTCACATCAAAAGTCATGAAAACTCCTCTAGCATGGGCTCTATTGTAACGCAAGTTTGGTGTAATAAGTAGTCCACCTTTAAAATGAAATAGTATATCGGACATAACTTTTTCTCCCGAACACGGATTGAGCTAACTCTTGCGGCATTGAAATGAGAACTTGAAACCCTAACCAATATATTGAGATCAAAATTGGTGATTCATCTTCTAACAAGTTCGAAATGGTGATGGAAGTTTGGTATAGTTGGTCATTCCCCTCCACTAGGAAAAAAAAGTAATTTCCCATTCTTTAGTATTTCTGACATAACTTTTTACTCCGGTCTCTGATTAAGATGATTCTTGCGGCATTGTAAAGAATTCTTGAATCCCTAACCATTTTATTCACATCAAAAGTCATGAAAAATCCTCTAGCATGGACTCTATTGTAACGCAAGTTTGATGTAATAAGTAGTCCTCCTTTAAAATGAAATAGTATATCGGACATAACTGTTTCTCCCGAACTCGGATTGAGCTAACTCTTGCGGCATTGAAATGAGAAATTGAAACCCTAACCAATATATTGAGATCAAAATTGGTGATTCATCTTCTAACAAGTTCGAAATGGAGATGGAAGTTTGGTATAGTTGGCCATTCCCCTCCACTAGGAAAAAACAGTAATTTCCCATTCTTTAGTATTTCGGACATAACTTTTTACTCCGGTCTCTGATTAAGATGATTCTTGCTGCATTGTAAAGAATTCTTGAATCCCTAACCATTTTATTCACATCAAAAGTCATGAAAAATCCTCTAGCATGGGCTCGTTTGTAACGCAAGTTTGGTGTAATAAGTAGTCCTCCTTTAAAATGAAATAGTATATCGGACATAACTTTTTCTCCCGAACTCGGATTGAGCTAACTCTTGCGGCATTGAAATGAGAACTTGAAACCCTAACCAATATATTGAGATCAAAATTGCTGATTCATCTTCTAACAAGTTCGAAATGGTGATGGAAGTTTGGTATAGTTGGCCATCCCCTCCACTAGGAAAAAAAAGTAATTTCCCATTCTTTAGTATTTCTGACATAACTTTTTACTCCGGTCTCTAAATAAGATGATTCTTGCGGCATTGTAAAGAATTCTTGAATCCCTAACCATTTTATTCACATCAAAAGTCATGAAAAATCCTCTAGCATGGGCTCTATTGTAACGCAAGTTTGGTGTAATAAGTAGTCCTCCTTTAAAATGAAATAGTATATCGGACATAACTTTTTCTCCCGAACTCGGATTGAGCTAACTCTTGCGGCATTGAAATGAGAACTTGAAACCCTAAACAATATATTGAGATCAAAATTGGTAATTCATCTTCTAACAAGTTCGAAATGGTGATGGAAGTTTGGTATAGTTGGTCATTTCCCTCCACTAGGAAAAAAAAGTAATTTCCCATTCTTTAGTATTTCGGACATAACTTTTTACTCCGGTCTCTGAATAAGATGATTCTTGCGGCATTGTAAAGAATTCTTGAATCCCTAACCATTTTATTCACATCAAAAGTCATGAAAAATCCTCTAGCATGGGCTCTATTGTAACGCAAGTTTGGTGTAATAAGTAGTCCACCTTTAAAATGAAATAGTATATCGGACATAACTTTTTCTCCCGAACTCGGATTGAGCAAACTCTTGCGGCATTGAAATGAGAACTTGAAACCCTAACCAATATATTGAGATCAAAATTGGTGATTCATCTTCTAACAAGTTCGAAATGGTGATGGAAGTTTGGTATATTTGGTCATTCCCCTCCACTAGGAAAAAAAAGTAATTTCCCATTCTTTAGTATTTCGGACATAACTTTTTACTCCGGTATCTGAATAAGATGATTCTTGCGGCATTGTAAAGAATTCTTGAATCCCTAACCATTTTATTCACATCAAAAGTCATGAAAACTCCTCTAGCATGGGCTCTATTGTAACGCAAGTTTGGTGTAATAAGTAGTCCACCTTTAAAATGAAATAGTATATCGGACATAACTTTTTCTCCCGAACACGGATTGAGCTAACTCTTGCGGCATTGAAATGAGAACTTGAAACCCTAACCAATATATTGAGATCAAAATTGGTGATTCATCTTCTAACAAGTTCGAAATGGTGATGGAAGTTTGGTATAGTTGGTCATTCCCCTCCACTAGGAAAAAAAAGTAATTTCCCATTCTTTAGTATTTCTGACATAACTTTTTACTCCGGTCTCTGATTAAGATGATTCTTGCGGCATTGTAAAGAATTCTTGAATCCCTAACCATTTTATTCACATCAAAAGTCATGAAAAATCCTCTAGCATGGACTCTATTGTAACGCAAGTTTGATGTAATAAGTAGTCCTCCTTTAAAATGAAATAGTATATCGGACATAACTGTTTCTCCCGAACTCGGATTGAGCTAACTCTTGCGGCATTGAAATGAGAAATTGAAACCCTAACCAATATATTGAGATCAAAATTGGTGATTCATCTTCTAACAAGTTCGAAATGGAGATGGAAGTTTGGTATAGTTGGCCATTCCCCTCCACTAGGAAAAAACAGTAATTTCCCATTCTTTAGTATTTCGGACATAACTTTTTACTCCGGTCTCTGATTAAGATGATTCTTGCGGCATTGTAAAGAATTCTTGAATCCCTAACCATTTTATTCACATCAAAAGTCATGAAAAATCCTCTAGCATGGGCTCGTTTGTAACGCAAGTTTGGTGTAATAAGTAGTCCACCTTTAAAATGAAATAGTATATCGGACATAACTTTTTCTCCCGAACTCGGATTGAGCTAACTCTTGCGGCATTGAAATGAGAACTTGAAACCCTAACCAATATATTGAGATCAAAATTGGTGATTCATCTTCTAACAAGTTCGAAATGGTGATGGAAGTTTGGTATATTTGGTCATTCCCCTCCACTAGGAAAAAAAAGTAATTTCCCATTCTTTAGTATTTCTGACATAACTTTTTACTCCGGTATCTGAATAAGATGATTCTTGCGGCATTGTAAAGAATTCTTGAATCCCTAACCATTTTATTCACATCAAAAGTCATGAAAAATCCTCTAGCATGGGCTCTATTGTAACGCAAGTTTGGTGTAATAAGTAGTCCACCTTTAAAATGAAATAGTATATCGGACATAACTTTTTCTCCCGAACACGGATTGAGCTAACTCTTGCGGCATTGAAATGAGAACTTGAAACCCTAACCAATATATTGAGATCAAAATTGGTGATTCATCTTCTAACAAGTTCGAAATGGTGATGGAAGTTTGGTATAGTTGGTCATTCCCCTCCACTAGGAAAAAAAAGTAATTTCCCATTCTTTAGTATTTCTGACATAACTTTTTACTCCGGTCTCTGATTAAGATGATTCTTGCGGCATTGTAAAGAATTCTTGAATCCCTAACCATTTTATTCACATCAAAAGTCATGAAAAATCCTCTAGCATGGACTCTATTGTAACGCAAGTTTGATGTAATAAGTAGTCCTCCTTTAAAATGAAATAGTATATCGGACATAACTGTTTCTCCCGAACTCGGATTGAGCTAACTCTTGCGGCATTGAAATGAGAAATTGAAACCCTAACCAATATATTGAGATCAAAATTGGTGATTCATCTTCTAACAAGTTCGAAATGGAGATGGAAGTTTGGTATAGTTGGCCATTCCCCTCCACTAGGAAAAAACAGTAATTTCCCATTCTTTAGTATTTCGGACATAACTTTTTACTCCGGTCTCTGATTAAGATGATTCTTGCTGCATTGTAAAGAATTCTTGAATCCCTAACCATTTTATTCACATCAAAAGTCATGAAAAATCCTCTAGCATGGGCTCGTTTGTAACGCAAGTTTGGTGTAATAAGTAGTCCTCCTTTAAAATGAAATAGTATATCGGACATAACTTTTTCTCCCGAACTCGGATTGAGCTAACTCTTGCGGCATTGAAATGAGAACTTGAAACCCTAACCAATATATTGAGATCAAAATTGGTGATTCATCTTCTAACAAGTTCGAAATGGTGATGGAAGTTTGGTATAGTTGGCCATCCCCTCCACTAGGAAAAAAAAGTAATTTCCCATTCTTTAGTATTTCTGACATAACTTTTTACTCCGGTCTCTAAATAAGATGATTCTTGCGGCATTGTAAAGAATTCTTGAATCCCTAACCATTTTATTCACATCAAAAGTCATGAAAAATCCTCTAGCATGGGCTCTATAGTAACGCAAGTTTGGTGTAATAAGTAGTCCACCTTTAAAATGAAATAGTATATCGGACATAACTTTTTCTCCCGAACTCGGATTGAGCTAACTCTTGCGGCATTGAAATGAGAACTTGAAACCCTAACCAATATATTGAGATCAAAATTGGTGATTCATCTTCTAACAAGTTCGAAATGGTGATGGAAGTTTGGTATAGTTGGCCATCCCCTCTACTAGGAAAAAAAAGTAATTTCCCATTCTTTAGTATTTCTGACAAAACTTTTTACTCCGGTCTCTGAATAAGATGATTCTTGCGGCATTGTAAAGAATTCTTGAATCCCTAACCATTTTATTCACATCAAAAGTCATGAAAAATCCTCTAGCATGGGCTCTATTGTAACGCAAGTTTGGTGTAATAAGTAGTCCACCTTTAAAATGAAATAGTATATCGGACATAACTTTTTCTCCCGAACTCGGATTGAGCAAACTCTTGCGGCATTGAAATGAGAACTTGAAACCCTAACCAATATATTGAGATCAAAATTGGTGATTCATCTTCTAACAAGTTCGAAATGGTGATGGAAGTTTGGTATAGTTGGTCATTTCCCTCCACTAGGAAAAAAAAGTAATTTCCCATTCTTTAGTATTTCGGACATAACTTTTTACTCCGGTCTCTGAATAAGATGATTCTTGCGGCATTGTAAAGAATTCTTGAATCCCTAACCATTTTATTCACATCAAAAGTCATGAAAAATCCTCTAGCATGGGCTCTATTGTAACGCAAGTTTGGTGTAATAAGTAGTCCACCTTTAAAATGAAATAGTATATCGGACATAACTTTTTCTCCCGAACACGGATTGAGCTAACTCTTGCGGCATTGAAATGAGAACTTGAAACCCTCACCAATATATTGAGATCGAAATTGGTGATTCATCTTCTAACAAGTTCGAAATGGTGATGGAAGTTTGGTATAGTTGGTCATTCCCCTCCACTAGGAAAAAAAAGTAATTTCCCATTCTTTAGTATTTCTGACATAACTTTTTACTCCGGTCTCTGATTAAGATGATTCTTGCGGCATTGTAAAGAATTCTTGAATCCCTAACCATTTTATTCACATCAAAAGTCATGAAAAATCCTCTAGCATGGACTCTATTGTAACGCAAGTTTGATGTAATAAGTAGTCCTCCTTTAAAATGAAATAGTATATCGGACATAACTGTTTCTCCCGAACTCGGATTGAGCTAACTCTTGCGGCATTGAAATGAGAACTTGAAACCCTAACCAATATATTGAGATCAAAATTGGTGATTCATCTTCTAACAAGTTCGAAATGGAGATGGAAGTTTGGTATAGTTGGCCATTCCCCTCCACTAGGAAAAAACAGTAATTTCCCATTCTTTAGTATTTCGGACATAACTTTTTACTCCGGTCTCTGATTAAGATGATTCTTGCTGCATTGTAAAGAATTCTTGAATCCCTAACCATTTTATTCACATCAAAAGTCATGAAAAATCCTCTAGCATGGGCTCTATTGTAACGCAAGTTTGGTGTAATAAGTAGTCCTCCTTTAAAATGAAATAGTATATCGGACATAACTTTTTCTCCCGAACTCGGATTGAGCTAACTCTTGCGGCATTGAAATGAGAACTTGAAACCCTAACCAATATATTGAGATCAAAATTGGTGATTCATCTTCTAACAAGTTCGAAATGGTGATGGAAGTTTGGTATAGTTGGCCATCCCCTCCACTAGGAAAAAAAAGTAATTTCCCATTCTTTAGTATTTCTGACATAACTTTTTACTCCGGTCTCTAAATAAGATGATTCTTGCGGCATTGTAAAGAATTCTTGAATCCCTAACCATTTTATTCACATCAAAAGTCATGAAAAATCCTCTAGCATGGGCTCTATAGTAACGCAAGTTTGGTGTAATAAGTAGTCCACCTTTAAAATGAAATAGTATATCGGACATAACTTTTTCTCCCGAACTCGGATTGAGCTAACTCTTGCGGCATTGAAATGAGAACTTGAAACCCTAACCAATATATTGAGATCAAAATTGGTGATTCATCTTCTAACAAGTTCGAAATGGTGATGGAAGTTTGGTATAGTTGGCCATCCCCTCTACTAGGATAAAAAAGTAATTTCCCATTCTTTAGTATTTCTGACATAACTTTTTACTCCGGTCTCTAAATAAGATGATTCTTGCGGCATTGTAAAGAATTCTTGAATCCCTAACCATTTTATTCATATCAAAAGTCATGAAAAATCCTCTAGCATGGGCTCTATTGTAACGCAAGTTTGGTGTAATAAGTAGTCCTCCTTTAAAATGAAATAGTATATCGGACATAACTTTTTCTCCCGAACTCGGATTGAGCTAACTCTTGCGGCATTGTAATGAGAACTTGAAACCCTAACCAATATATTGAGATCAAAATTGGTGATTCACCTTCTAACAAGTTCGAAATGGTGATGGAAATTTGGTATAGTTGGCCATTCCCCTCCACTAGGAAAAAAAAGTAATTTCCCATTCTTTAGTATTTCTGACATAACTTTTTACTCCGGTCTCTGATTAAGATGATTCTTGCTGCATTGTAAAGAATTCTTCAATCCCTAACCATTTTATTCACATCAAAAGTCATGAAAAATCCTCTAGCATGGGCTCTATTGTAACGCAAGTTTGGTGTAATAAGTAGTCCTCCTTTAAAATGAAATAGTATATCGGACATAACTTTTTCTCCAGAACTCGGATTGAGCTAACTCTTGCGGCATTGAAATGAGAACTTGAAACCCTAACCAATATATTGAGATCAAAATTGGTGATTCATCTTCTAACAAGTTCGAAATGGTGATGGAAGTTTGGTATAGTTGGCCATCCCCTCCACTAGGAAAAAAAAGTAATTTCCCATTCTTTAGTATTTCTGACATAACTTTTTACTCCGGTCTCTAAATAAGATGATTCTTGCGGCATTGTAAAGAATTCTTGAATCCCTAACCATTTTATTCACATCAAAAGTCATGAAAAATCCTCTTGCATGGGCTCTATTGTAACGTAAGTTTGGTGTAATAAGTAGTCCACCTTTAAAATGAAATAGTATATCGGACATAACTTTTTCTCCCGAACTCGGATTGAGCTAACTCTTGCGGCATTGAAATGAGAACTTGAAACCCTAACCAATATATTGAGATCAAAATTGGTAATTCATCTTCTAACAAGTTCGAAATGGTGATGGAAGTTTGGTATAGTTGGTCATTCCCCTCCACTAGGAAAAAAAAGTAATTTCCCATTCTTTAGTATTTCGGACATAACTTTTTACTCCGGTCTCTGAATAAGATGATTCTTGCGGCATTGTAAAGAATTCTTGAATCCCTAACCATTTTATTCACATCAAAAGTCATGAAAAATCCTCTAGCATGGGCTCTATTGTAACGCAAGTTTGGTGTAATAAGTAGTCCACCTTTAAAATGAAATAGTATATCGGACATAACTTTTTCTCCCGAACTCGGATTGAGCTAACTCTTGCGGCATTGAAATGAGAACTTGAAACCCTAACCAATATATTGAGATCAAAATTGGTGATTCATCTTCTAACAAGTTCGAAATGGTGATGGAAGTTTGGTATAGTTGGTCATTCCCCTCTACTAGGAAAAAAAAAGTAATTTCCCATTCTTTAGTATTTCGGACATAACTTTTTACTCCGGTCTCTGAATAAGATGATTCTTGCGGCATTGTAAAGAATTCTTGAATCCCTAACCATTTTATTCACATCAAAAGTCATGAAAAATCCTCTAGCATGGGCTCTATTGTAACGCAAGTTTGGTGTAATAAGTAGTCCACCTTTAAAATGAAATAGTATATCGGACATAACTTTTTCTCCCGAACTCGGATTGAGCAAACTCTTGCGGCATTGAAATGAGAACTTGAAACCCTAACCAATATATTGAGATCAAAATTGGTGATTCATCTTCTAACAAGTTCGAAATGGTGATGGAAGTTTGGTATAGTTGGTCATTCCCCTCCACTAGGAAAAAAAAGTAATTTCCCATTCTTTAGTATTTCGGACATAACTTTTTACTCCGGTCTCTGAATAAGATGATTCTTGCGGCATTGTAAAGAATTCTTGAATCCCTAACCATTTTATTCACATCAAAAGTCATGAAAAATCCTCTAGCATGGGCTCTATTGTAACGCAAGTTTGGTGTAATAAGTAGTCCACCTTTAAAATGAAATAGTGTATCGGACATAACTTTTTCTCCCGAACACGGATTGAGCTAACTCTTGCGGCATTGAAATGAGAACTTGAAACCCTCACCAATATATTGAGATCAAAATTGGTGATTCATCTTCTAACAAGTTCGAAATGGTGATGGAAGTTTGGTATAGTTGGTCATTCCCCTCCACTAGGAAAAAAAAGTAATTTCCCATTCTTTAGTATTTCGGACATAACTTTTTACTCCGGTCTCTGAATAAGATGATTCTTGCGGCATTGTAAAGAATTCTTGAATCCCTAACCATTTTATTCACATCAAAAGTCATGAAAAATCCTCTAGCATGGGCTCTATTGTAACGCAAGTTTGGTGTAATAAGTAGTCCACCTTTAAAATGAAATCGTATATCGGACATAACTTTTTCTCCCGAACTCGGATTGAGCTAACTCTTGCGGCATTGAAATGAGAACTTGAAACCCTAACCAATATATTGAGATCAAAATTGGTGATTCATCTTCTAACAAGTTCGAAATGGTGATGGAAGTTTGGTATAGTTGGTCATTCCCCTCTACTAGGAAAAAAAAAGTAATTTCCCATTCTTTAGTATTTCGGACATAACTTTTTACTCCGGTCTCTGAATAAGATGATTCTTGCGGCATTGTAAAGAATTCTTGAATCCCTAACCATTTTATTCACATCAAAAGTCATGGAAAATCCTCTAGCATGGGCTCTATTGTAACGCAAGTTTGGTGTAATAAGTAGTCCACCTTTAAAATGAAATAGTATATCGGACATAACTTTTTCTCCCGAACTCGGATTGAGCAAACTCTTGCGGCATTGAAATGAGAACTTGAAACCCTAACCAATATATTGAGATCAAAATTGGTGATTCATCTTCTAACAAGTTCGAAATGGTGATGGAAGTTTGGTATAGTTGGTCATTCCCCTCCACTAGGAAAAAAAAGTAATTTCCCATTCTTTAGTATTTCGGACATAACTTTTTACTCCGGTCTCTGAATAAGATGATTCTTGCGGCATTGTAAAGAATTCTTGAATCCCTAACCATTTTATTCACATCAAAAGTCATGAAAAATCCTCTAGCATGGGCTCTATTGTAACGCAAGTTTGGTGTAATAAGTAGTCCACCTTTAAAATGAAATAGTATATCGGACATAACTTTTTCTCCCGAACACGGATTGAGCTAACTCTTGCGGCATTGAAATGAGAACTTGAAACCCTCACCAATATATTGAGATCAAAATTGGTGATTCATCTTCTAACAAGTTCGAAATGGTGATGGAAGTTTGGTATATTTGGTCATTCCCCTCCACTAGGAAAAAAAAGTAATTTCCCATTCTTTAGTATTTCGGACATAACTTTTTACTCCGGTATCTGAATAAGATGATTCTTGCGGCATTGTAAAGAATTCTTGAATCCCTAACCATTTTATTCACATCAAAAGTCATGAAAACTCCTCTAGCATGGGCTCTATTGTAACGCAAGTTTGGTGTAATAAGTAGTCCACCTTTAAAATGAAATAGTATATCGGACATAACTTTTTCTCCCGAACACGGATTGAGCTAACTCTTGCGGCATTGAAATGAGAACTTGAAACCCTAACCAATATATTGAGATCAAAATTGGTGATTCATCTTCTAACAAGTTCGAAATGGTGATGGAAGTTTGGTATAGTTGGTCATTCCCCTCCACTAGGAAAAAAAAGTAATTTCCCATTCTTTAGTATTTCTGACATAACTTTTTACTCCGGTCTCTGATTAAGATGATTCTTGCGGCATTGTAAAGAATTCTTGAATCCCTAACCATTTTATTCACATCAAAAGTCATGAAAAATCCTCTAGCATGGACTCTATTGTAACGCAAGTTTGATGTAATAAGTAGTCCTCCTTTAAAATGAAATAGTATATCGGACATAACTGTTTCTCCCGAACTCGGATTGAGCTAACTCTTGCGGCATTGAAATGAGAAATTGAAACCCTAACCAATATATTGAGATCAAAATTGGTGATTCATCTTCTAACAAGTTCGAAATGGAGATGGAAGTTTGGTATAGTTGGCCATTCCCCTCCACTAGGAAAAAACAGTAATTTCCCATTCTTTAGTATTTCGGACATAACTTTTTACTCCGGTCTCTGATTAAGATGATTCTTGCTGCATTGTAAAGAATTCTTGAATCCCTAACCATTTTATTCACATCAAAAGTCATGAAAAATCCTCTAGCATGGGCTCTATTGTAACGCAAGTTTGGTGTAATAAGTAGTCCTCCTTTAAAATGAAATAGTATATCGGACATAACTTTTTCTCCCGAACTCGGATTGAGCTAACTCTTGCGGCATTGAAATGAGAACTTGAAACCCTAACCAATATATTGAGATCAAAATTAGTGATTCATCTTCTAACAAGTTCGAAATGGTGATGGAAGTTTGGTATAGTTGGCCATCCCCTCCACTAGGAAAAAAAAGTAATTTCCCATTCTTTAGTATTTCTGACATAACTTTTTACTCCGGTCTCTAAATAAGATGATTCTTGCGGCATTGTAAAGAATTCTTGAATCCCTAACCATTTTATTCACATCAAAAGTCATGAAAAATCCTCTAGCATGGGCTCTATAGTAACGCAAGTTTGGTGTAATAAGTAGTCCACCTTTAAAATGAAATAGTATATCGGACATAACTTTTTCTCCCGAACTCGGATTGAGCTAACTCTTGCGGCATTGAAATGAGAACTTGAAACCCTAACCAATATATTGAGATCAAAATTGGTGATTCATCTTCTAACAAGTTCGAAATGGTGATGGAAGTTTGGTATAGTTGGCCATCCCCGCTACTAGGAAAAAAAAGTAATTTCTCATTCTTTAGTATTTCTGACAAAACTTTTTACTCCGGTCTCTGAATAAGATGATTCTTGCGGCATTGTAAAGAATTCTTGAATCCCTAACCATTTTATTCACATCAAAAGTCATGAAAAATCCTCTAGCATGGGCTCTATTGTAACGCAAGTTTGGTGTAATAAGTAGTCCACCTTTAAAATGAAATAGTATATCGGACATAACTTTTTCTCCCGAACTCGGATTGAGCAAACTCTTGCGGCATTGAAATGAGAACTTGAAACCCTAACCAATATATTGAGATCAAAATTGGTGATTCATCTTCTAACAAGTTCGAAATGGTGATGGAAGTTTGGTATAGTTGGTCATTTCCCTCCACTAGGAAAAAAAAGTAATTTCCCATTCTTTAGTATTTCGGACATAACTTTTTACTCCGGTCTCTGAATAAGATGATTCTTGCGGCATTGTAAAGAATTCTTGAATCCCTAACCATTTTATTCACATCAAAAGTCATGAAAAATCCTCTAGCATGGGCTCTATTGTAACGCAAGTTTGGTGTAATAAGTAGTCCACCTTTAAAATGAAATAGTATATCGGACATAACTTTTTCTCCCGAACACGGATTGAGCTAACTCTTGCGGCATTGAAATGAGAACTTGAAACCCTAACCAATATATTGAGATCAAAATTGGTAATTCATCTTCTAACAAGTTCGAAATGGTGATGGAAGTTTGGTATAGTTGGTCATTTCCCTCCACTAGGAAAAAAAAGTAATTTCCCATTCTTTAGTATTTCGGACATAACTTTTTACTCCGGCCTCTGATTAAGATGATTCTTGCTGCATTGTAAAGAATTCTTGAATCCCTAACCATTTTATTCACATCAAAAGTCATGAAAAATCCTCTAGCATGGGCTCTATTGTAACGCAAGTTTGGTGTAATAAGTAGTCCTCCTTTAAAATGAAATAGTATATCGGACATAACTTTTTCTCCCGAACTCGGATTGAGCTAACTCTTGCGGCATTGAAATGAGAACTTGAAACCCTAACCAATATATTGAGATCAAAATTGGCGATTCATCTTCTAACAAGTTCGAAATGGTGATGGAAGTTTGGTATAGTTGGCCATCCCCTCCACTAGGAAAAAAAAGTAATTTCCCATTCTTTAGTATTTCTGACATAACTTTTTACTCCGGTCTCTAAATAAGATGATTCTTGCGGCATTGTAAAGAATTCTTGAATCCCTAACCATTTTATTCACATCAAAAGTCATGAAAAATCCTCTAGCATGGGCTCTATAGTAACGCAAGTTTGGTGTAATAAGTAGTCCACCTTTAAAATGAAATAGTATATCGGACATAACTTTTTCTCCCGAACTCGGATTGAGCTAACTCTTGCGGCATTGAAATGAGAACTTGAAACCCTAACCAATATATTGAGATCAAAATTGGTGATTCATCTTCTAACAAGTTCGAAATGGTGATGGAAGTTTGGTATAGTTGGCCATCCCCTCTACTAGGATAAAAAAGTAATTTCCCATTCTTTAGTATTTCTGACATAACTTTTTACTCCGGTCTCTAAATAAGATGATTCTTGCGGCATTGTAAAGAATTCTTGAATCCCTAACCATTTTATTCATATCAAAAGTCATGAAAAATCCTCTAGCATGGGCTCTATTGTAACGCAAGTTTGGTGTAATAAGTAGTCCTCCTTTAAAATGAAATAGTATATCGGACATAACTTTTTCTCCCGAACTCGGATTGAGCTAACTCTTGCGGCATTGTAATGAGAACTTGAAACCCTAACCAATATATTGAGATCAAAATTGGTGATTCACCTTCTAACAAGTTCGAAATGGTGATGGAAATTTGGTATAGTTGGCCATTCCCCTCCACTAGGAAAAAAAAGTAATTTCCCATTCTTTAGTATTTCTGACATAACTTTTTACTCCGGTCTCTGATTAAGATGATTCTTGCTGCATTGTAAAGAATTCTTGAATCCCTAACCATTTTATTCACATCAAAAGTCATGAAAAATCCTCTAGCATGGGCTCTATTGTAACGCAAGTTTGGTGTAATAAGTAGTCCTCCTTTAAAATGAAATAGTATATCGGACATAACTTTTTCTCCAGAACTCGGATTGAGCTAACTCTTGCGGCATTGAAATGAGAACTTGAAACCCTAACCAATATATTGAGATCAAAATTGGTGATTCATCTTCTAACAAGTTCGAAATGGTGATGGAAGTTTGGTATAGTTGGCCATCCCCTCCACTAGGAAAAAAAAGTAATTTCCCATTCTTTAGTATTTCTGACATAACTTTTTACTCCGGTCTCTAAATAAGATGATTCTTGCGGCATTGTAAAGAATTCTTGAATCCCTAACCATTTTATTCACATCAAAAGTCATGAAAAATCCTCTTGCATGGGCTCTATTGTAACGTAAGTTTGGTGTAATAAGTAGTCCACCTTTAAAATGAAATAGTATATCGGACATAACTTTTTCTCCCGAACTCGGATTGAGCTAACTCTTGCGGCATTGAAATGAGAACTTGAAACCCTAACCAATATATTGAGATCAAAATTGGTAATTCATCTTCTAACAAGTTCGAAATGGTGATGGAAGTTTGGTATAGTTGGTCATTTCCCTCCACTAGGAAAAAAAAGTAATTTCCCATTCTTTAGTATTTCGGACATAACTTTTTACTCCGGTCTCTGAATAAGATGATTCTTGCGGCATTGTAAAGAATTCTTGAATCCCTAACCATTTTATTCACATCAAAAGTCATGAAAAATCCTCTAGCATGGGCTCTATTGTAACGCAAGTTTGGTGTAATAAGTAGTCCACCTTTAAAATGAAATAGTATATCGGACATAACTTTTTCTCCCGAACACGGATTGAGCTAACTCTTGCGGCATTGAAATGAGAACTTGAAACCCTCACCAATATATTGAGATCGAAATTGGTGATTCATCTTCTAACAAGTTCGAAATGGTGATGGAAGTTTGGTATAGTTGGTCATTCCCCTCCACTAGGAAAAAAAAGTAATTTCCCATTCTTTAGTATTTCTGACATAACTTTTTACTCCGGTCTCTGATTAAGATGATTCTTGCGGCATTGTAAAGAATTCTTGAATCCCTAACCATTTTATTCACATCAAAAGTCATGAAAAATCCTCTAGCATGGACTCTATTGTAACGCAAGTTTGATGTAATAAGTAGTCCTCCTTTAAAATGAAATAGTATATCGGACATAACTGTTTCTCCCGAACTCGGATTGAGCTAACTCTTGCGGCATTGAAATGAGAACTTGAAACCCTAACCAATATATTGAGATCAAAATTGGTGATTCATCTTCTAACAAGTTCGAAATGGAGATGGAAGTTTGGTATAGTTGGCCATTCCCCTCCACTAGGAAAAAACAGTAATTTCCCATTCTTTAGTATTTCGGACATAACTTTTTACTCCGGCCACTGATTAAGATGATTCTTGCTGCATTGTAAAGAATTCTTGAATCCCTAACCATTTTATTCACATCAAAAGTCATGAAAAATCCTCTAGCATGGGCTCTATTGTAACGCAAGTTTGGTGTAATAAGTAGTCCTCCTTTAAAATGAAATAGTATATCGGACATAACTTTTTCTCCCGAACTCGGATTGAGCTAACTCTTGCGGCATTGAAATGAGAACTTGAAACCCTAACCAATATATTGAGATCAAAATTGGTGATTCATCTTCTAACAAGTTCGAAATGGTGATGGAAGTTTGGTATAGTTGGCCATCCCCTCCACTAGGAAAAAAAAGTAATTTCCCATTCTTTAGTATTTCTGACATAACTTTTTACTCCGGTCTCTAAATAAGATGATTCTTGCGGCATTGTAAAGAATTCTTGAATCCCTAACCATTTTATTCACATCAAAAGTCATGAAAAATCCTCTAGCATGGGCTCTATAGTAACGCAAGTTTGGTGTAATAAGTAGTCCACCTTTAAAATGAAATAGTATATCGGACATAACTTTTTCTCCCGAACTCGGATTGAGCTAACTCTTGCGGCATTGAAATGAGAACTTGAAACCCTAACCAATATATTGAGATCAAAATTGGTGATTCATCTTCTAACAAGTTCGAAATGGTGATGGAAGTTTGGTATAGTTGGCCATCCCCTCTACTAGGATAAAAAAGTAATTTCCCATTCTTTAGTATTTCTGACATAACTTTTTACTCCGGTCTCTAAATAAGATGATTCTTGCGGCATTGTAAAGAATTCTTGAATCCCTAACCATTTTATTCATATCAAAAGTCATGAAAAATCCTCTAGCATGGGCTCTATTGTAACGCAAGTTTGGTGTAATAAGTAGTCCTCCTTTAAAATGAAATAGTATATCGGACATAACTTTTTCTCCCGAACTCGGATTGAGCTAACTCTTGCGGCATTGTAATGAGAACTTGAAACCCTAACCAATATATTGAGATCAAAATTGGTGATTCACCTTCTAACAAGTTCGAAATGGTGATGGAAATTTGGTATAGTTGGCCATTCCCCTCCACTAGGAAAAAAAAGTAATTTCCCATTCTTTAGTATTTCTGACATAACTTTTTACTCCGGTCTCTGATTAAGATGATTCTTGCTGCATTGTAAAGAATTCTTGAATCCCTAACCATTTTATTCACATCAAAAGTCATGAAAAATCCTCTAGCATGGGCTCTATTGTAACGCAAGTTTGGTGTAATAAGTAGTCCTCCTTTAAAATGAAATAGTATATCGGACATAACTTTTTCTCCAGAACTCGGATTGAGCTAACTCTTGCGGCATTGAAATGAGAACTTGAAACCCTAACCAATATATTGAGATCAAAATTGGTGATTCATCTTCTAACAAGTTCGAAATGGTGATGGAAGTTTGGTATAGTTGGCCATCCCCTCCACTAGGAAAAAAAAGTAATTTCCCATTCTTTAGTATTTCTGACATAACTTTTTACTCCGGTCTCTAAATAAGATGATTCTTGCGGCATTGTAAAGAATTCTTGAATCCCTAACCATTTTATTCACATCAAAAGTCATGAAAAATCCTCTTGCATGGGCTCTATTGTAACGTAAGTTTGGTGTAATAAGTAGTCCACCTTTAAAATGAAATAGTATATCGGACATAACTTTTTCTCCCGAACTCGGATTGAGCTAACTCTTGCGACATTGAAATGAGAACTTGAAACCCTAACCAATATATTGAGATCAAAATTGGTAATTCATCTTCTAACAAGTTCGAAATGGTGATGGAAGTTTGGTATAGTTGGTCATTCCCCTCCACTAGGAAAAAAAAGTAATTTCCCATTCTTTAGTATTTCGGACATAACTTTTTACTCCGGTCTCTGAATAAGATGATTCTTGCGGCATTGTAAAGAATTCTTGAATCCCTAACCATTTTATTCACATCAAAAGTCATGAAAAATCCTCTAGCATGGGCTCTATTGTAACGCAAGTTTGGTGTAATAAGTAGTCCACCTTTAAAATGAAATAGTATATCGGACATAACTTTTTCTCCCGAACTCGGATTGAGCTAACTCTTGCGGCATTGAAATGAGAACTTGAAACCCTAACCAATATATTGAGATCAAAATTGGTGATTCATCTTCTAACAAGTTCGAAATGGTGATGGAAGTTTGGTATAGTTGGTCATTCCCCTCTACTAGGAAAAAAAAAGTAATTTCCCATTCTTTAGTATTTCGGACATAACTTTTTACTCCGGTCTCTGAATAAGATGATTCTTGCGGCATTGTAAAGAATTCTTGAATCCCTAACCATTTTATTCACATCAAAAGTCATGAAAAATCCTCTAGCATGGGCTCTATTGTAACGCAAGTTTGGTGTAATAAGTAGTCCACCTTTAAAATGAAATAGTATATCGGACATAACTTTTTCTCCCGAACTCGGATTGAGCAAACTCTTGCGGCATTGAAATGAGAACTTGAAACCCTAACCAATATATTGAGATCAAAATTGGTGATTCATCTTCTAACAAGTTCGAAATGGTGATGGAAGTTTGGTATAGTTGGTCATTCCCCTCCACTAGGAAAAAAAAGTAATTTCCCATTCTTTAGTATTTCGGACATAACTTTTTACTCCGGTCTCTGAATAAGATGATTCTTGCGGCATTGTAAAGAATTCTTGAATCCCTAACCATTTTATTCACATCAAAAGTCATGAAAAATCCTCTAGCATGGGCTCTATTGTAACGCAAGTTTGGTGTAATAAGTAGTCCACCTTTAAAATGAAATAGTATATCGGACATAACTTTTTCTCCCGAACACGGATTGAGCTAACTCTTGCGGCATTGAAATGAGAACTTGAAACCCTCACCAATATATTGAGATCAAAATTGGTGATTCATCTTCTAACAAGTTCGAAATGGTGATGGAAGTTTGGTATAGTTGGCCATCCCCTCTACTAGGATAAAAAAGTAATTTCCCATTCTTTAGTATTTCTGACATAACTTTTTACTCCGGTCTCTAAATAAGATGATTCTTGCGGAATTGTAAAGAATTCTTGAATCCCTAACCATTTTATTCATATCAAAAGTCATGAAAAATCCTCTAGCATGGGCTCTATTGTAACGCAAGTTTGGTGTAATAAGTAGTCCTCCTTTAAAATGAAATAGTATATCGGACATAACTTTTTCTCCCGAACTCGGATTGAGCTAACTCTTGCGGCATTGTAATGAGAACTTGAAACCCTAACCAATATATTGAGATCAAAATTGGTGATTCACCTTCTAACAAGTTCGAAATGGTGATGGAAATTTGGTATAGTTGGCCATTCCCCTCCACTAGGAAAAAAAAGTAATTTCCCATTCTTTAGTATTTCTGACATACCTTTTTACTCCGGTCTCTGATTAAGATGATTCTTGCTGCATTGTAAAGAATTCTTGAATCCCTAACCATTTTATTCACATCAAAAGTCATGAAAAATCCTCTAGCATGGGCTCTATTGTAACGCAAGTTTGGTGTAATAAGTAGTCCTCCTTTAAAATGAAATAGTATATCGGACATAACTTTTTCTCCCGAACTCGGATTGAGCTAACTCTTGCGGCATTGAAATGAGAACTTGAAACCCTAACCAATATATTGAGATCAAAATTGGTGATTCATCTTCTAACAAGTTCGAAATGGTGATGGAAGTTTGGTATAGTTGGCCATCCCCTCCACTAGGAAAAAAAAGTAATTTCCCATTCTTTAGTATTTCTGACATAACTTTTTACTCCGGTCTCTAAATAAGATGATTCTTGCGGCATTGTAAAGAATTCTTGAATCCCTAACCATTTTATTCACATCAAAAGTCATGAAAAATCCTCTTGCATGGGCTCTATTGTAACGTAAGTTTGGTGTAATAAGTAGTCCACCTTTAAAATGAAATAGTATATCGGACATAACTTTTTCTCCCGAACTCGGATTGAGCTAACTCTTGCGGCATTGAAATGAGAACTTGAAGCCCTAACCAATATATTGAGATCAAAATTGGTAATTCATCTTCTAACAAGTTCGAAATGGTGATGGAAGTTTGGTATAGTTGGTCATTCCCCTCCACTAGGAAAAAAAAGTAATTTCCCATTCTTTAGTATTTCGGACATAACTTTTTACTCCGGTCTCTGAATAAGATGATTCTTGCGGCATTGTAAAGAATTCTTGAATCCCTAACCATTTTATTCACATCAAAAATCATGAAAAATCCTCTAGCATGGGCTCTATTGTAACGCAAGTTTGGTGTAATAAGTAGTCCACCTTTAAAATGAAATAGTATATCGGACATAACTTTTTCTCCCGAACTCGGATTGAGCTAACTCTTGCGGCATTGAAATGAGAACTTGAAACCCTAACCAATATATTGAGATCAAAATTGGTGATTCATCTTCTAACAAGTTCGAAATGGTGATGGAAGTTTGGTATAGTTGGTCATTCCCCTCTACTAGGAAAAAAAAAGTAATTTCCCATTCTTTAGTATTTCGGACATAACTTTTTACTCCGGTCTCTGAATAAGATGATTCTTGCGGCATTGTAAAGAATTCTTGAATCCCTAACCATTTTATTCACATCAAAAGTCATGAAAAATCCTCTAGCATGGGCTCTATTGTAACGCAAGTTTGGTGTAATAAGTAGTCCACCTTTAAAATGAAATAGTATATCGGACATAACTTTTTCTCCCGAACTCGGATTGAGCAAACTCTTGCGGCATTGAAATGAGAACTTGAAACCCTAACCAATATATTGAGATCAAAATTGGTGATTCATCTTCTAACAAGTTCGAAATGGTGATGGAAGTTTGGTATAGTTGGTCATTCCCCTCCACTAGGAAAAAAAAGTAATTTCCCATTCTTTAGTATTTCGGACATAACTTTTTACTCCGGTCTCTGAATAAGATGATTCTTGCGGCATTGTAAAGAATTCTTGAATCCCTAACCATTTTATTCACATCAAAAGTCATGAAAAATCCTCTAGCATGGGCTCTATTGTAACGCAAGTTTGGTGTAATAAGTAGTCCACCTTTAAAATGAAATAGTATATCGGACATAACTTTTTCTCCCGAACACGGATTGAGCTAACTCTTGCGGCATTGAAATGAGAACTTGAAACCCTCACCAATATATTGAGAACAAAATTGGTGATTCATCTTCTAACAAGTTCGAAATGGTGATGGAAGTTTGGTATAGTTGGCCATCCCCTCTACTAGGATAAAAAAGTAATTTCCCATTCTTTAGTATTTCTGACATAACTTTTTACTCCGGTCTCTAAATAAGATGATTCTTGCGGCATTGTAAAGAATTCTTGAATCCCTAACCATTTTATTCATATCAAAAGTCATGAAAAATCCTCTAGCATGGGCTCTATTGTAACGCAAGTTTGGTGTAATAAGTAGTCCTCCTTTAAAATGAAATAGTATATCGGACATAACTTTTTCTCCCGAACTCGGATTGAGCTAACTCTTGCGGCATTGTAATGAGAACTTGAAACCCTAACCAATATATTGAGATCAAAATTGGTGATTCACCTTCTAACAAGTTCGAAATGGTGATGGAAATTTGGTATAGTTGGCCATTCCCCTCCACTAGGAAAAAAAAGTAATTTCCCATTCTTTAGTATTTCTGACATACCTTTTTACTCCGGTCTCTGATTAAGATGATTCTTGCTGCATTGTAAAGAATTCTTGAATCCCTAACCATTTTATTCACATCAAAAGTCATGAAAAATCCTCTAGCATGGGCTCTATTGTAACGCAAGTTTGGTGTAATAAGTAGTCCTCCTTTAAAATGAAATAGTATATCGGACATAACTTTTTCTCCCGAACTCGGATTGAGCTAACTCTTGCGGCATTGAAATGAGAACTTGAAACCCTAACCAATATATTGAGATCAAAATTGGTGATTCATCTTCTAACAAGTTCGAAATGGTGATGGAAGTTTGGTATAGTTGGCCATCCCCTCCACTAGGAAAAAAAAGTAATTTCCCATTCTTTAGTATTTCTGACATAACTTTTTACTCCGGTCTCTAAATAAGATGATTCTTGCGGCATTGTAAAGAATTCTTGAATCCCTAACCATTTTATTCACATCAAAAGTCATGAAAAATCCTCTTGCATGGGCTCTATTGTAACGTAAGTTTGGTGTAATAAGTAGTCCACCTTTAAAATGAAATAGTATATCGGACATAACTTTTTCTCCCGAACTCGGATTGAGCTAACTCTTGCGGCATTGAAATGAGAACTTGAAACCCTAACCAATATATTGAGATCAAAATTGGTAATTCATCTTCTAACAAGTTCGAAATGGTGATGGAAGTTTGGTATAGTTGGTCATTCCCCTCCACTAGGAAAAAAAAGTAATTTCCCATTCTTTAGTATTTCGGACATAACTTTTTACTCCGGTCTCTGAATAAGATGATTCTTGCGGCATTGTAAAGAATTCTTGAATCCCTAACCATTTTATTCACATCAAAAGTCATGAAAAATCCTCTAGCATGGGCTCTATTGTAACGCAAGTTTGGTGTAATAAGTAGTCCACCTTTGAAATGAAATAGTATATCGGACATAACTTTTTCTCCCGAACTCGGATTGAGCTAACTCTTGCGGCATTGAAATGAGAACTTGAAACCCTAACCAATATATTGAGATCAAAATTGGTGATTCATCTTCTAACAAGTTCGAAATGGTGATGGAAGTTTGGTATAGTTGGTCATTCCCCTCTACTAGGAAAAAAAAAGTAATTTCCCATTCTTTAGTATTTCGGACATAACTTTTTACTCCGGTCTCTGAATAAGATGATTCTTGCTGCATTGTAAAGAATTCTTGAATCCCTAACCATTTTATTCACATCAAAAGTCATGAAAAATCCTCTAGCATGGGCTCTATTGTAACGCAAGTTTGGTGTAATAAGTAGTCCTCCTTTAAAATGAAATAGTATATCGGACATAACTTTTTCTCCAGAACTCGGATTGAGCTAACTCTTGCGGCATTGAAATGAGAACTTGAAACCCTAACCAATATATTGAGATCAAAATTGGTGATTCATCTTCTAACAAGTTCGAAATGGTGATGGAAGTTTGGTATAGTTGGCCATCCCCTCCACTAGGAAAAAAAAGTAATTTCCCATTCTTTAGTATTTCTGACATAACTTTTTACTCCGGTCTCTAAATAAGATGATTCTTGCGGCATTGTAAAGAATTCTTGAATCCCTAACCATTTTATTCACATCAAAAGTCATGAAAAATCCTCTTGCATGGGCTCTATTGTAACGTAAGTTTGGTGTAATAAGTAGTCCACCTTTAAAATGAAATAGTATATCGGACATAACTTTTTCTCCCGAACTCGGATTGAGCTAACTCTTGCGGCATTGAAATGAGAACTTGAAACCCTAACCAATATATTGAGATCAAAATTGGTAATTCATCTTCTAACAAGTTCGAAATGGTGATGGAAGTTTGGTATAGTTGGTCATTCCCCTCCACTAGGAAAAAAAAGTAATTTCCCATTCTTTAGTATTTCGGACATAACTTTTTACTCCGGTCTCTGAATAAGATGATTCTTGCGGCATTGTAAAGAATTCTTGAATCCCTAACCATTTTATTCACATCAAAAGTCATGAAAAATCCTCTAGCATGGGCTCTATTGTAACGCAAGTTTGGTGTAATAAGTAGTCCACCTTTAAAATGAAATAGTATATCGGACATAACTTTTTCTCCCGAACTCGGATTGAGCTAACTCTTGCGGCATTGAAATGAGAACTTGAAACCCTAACCAATATATTGAGATCAAAATTGGTGATTCATCTTCTAACAAGTTCGAAATGGTGATGGAAGTTTGGTATAGTTGATCATTCCCCTCTACTAGGAAAAAAAAAGTAATTTCCCATTCTTTAGTATTTCGGACATAACTTTTTACTCCGGTCTCTAAATAAGATGATTCTTGCGGCATTGTAAAGAATTCTTGAATCCCTAACCATTTTATTCACATCAAAAGTCATGAAAAATCCTCTAGCATGGGCTCTATTGTAACGCAAGTTTGGTGTAATAAGTAGTCCACCTTTAAAATGAAATAGTATATCGGACATAACTTTTTCTCCCGAACTCGGATTGAGCAAACTCTTGCGGCATTGAAATGAGAACTTGAAACCCTAACCAATATATTGAGATCAAAATTGGTGATTCATCTTCTAACAAGTTCGAAATGGTGATGGAAGTTTGGTATAGTTGGTCATTCCCCTCCATTAGGAAAAAAAAGTAATTTCCCATTCTTTAGTATTTCGGACATAACTTTTTACTCCGGTCTCTGAATAAGATGATTCTTGCGGCATTGTAAAGAATTCTTGAATCCCTAACCATTTTATTCACATCAAAAGTCATGAAAAATCCTCTAGCATGGGCTCTATTGTAACGCAAGTTTGGTGTAATAAGTAGTCCACCTTTAAAATGAAATAGTATATCGGACATAACTTTTTCTCCCGAACACGGATTGAGCTAACTCTTGCGGCATTGAAATGAGAACTTGAAACCCTCACCAATATATTGAGATCAAAATTGGTGATTCATCTTCTAACAAGTTCGAAATGGTGATGGAAGTTTGGTATAGTTGGCCATCCCCTCTACTTGGATAAAAAAGTAATTTCCCATTCTTTAGTATTTCTGACATAACTTTTTACTCCGGTCTCTAAATAAGATGATTCTTGCGGCATTGTAAAGAATTCTTGAATCCCTAACCATTTTATTCATATCAAAAGTCATGAAAAATCCTCTAGCATGGGCTCTATTGTAACGCAAGTTTTGTGTAATAAGTAGTCCTCCTTTAAAATGAAATAGTATATCGGACATAACTTTTTCTCCCGAACTCGGATTGAGCTAACTCTTGCGGCATTGTAATGAGAACTTGAAACCCTAACCAATATATTGAGATCAAAATTGGTGATTCACCTTCTAACAAGTTCGAAATGGTGATGGAAATTTGGTATAGTTGGCCATTCCCCTCCACTAGGAAAAAAAAGTAATTTCCCATTCTTTAGTATTTCTGACATACCTTTTTACTCCGGTCTCTGATTAAGATGATTCTTGCTGCATTGTAAAGAATTCTTGAATCCCTAACCATTTTATTCACATCAAAAGTCATGAAAAATCCTCTAGCATGGGCTCTATTGTAACGCAAGTTTGGTGTAATAAGTAGTCCTCCTTTAAAATGAAATAGTATATCGGACATAACTTTTTCTCCCGAACTCGGATTGAGCTAACTCTTGCGGCATTGAAATGAGAACTTGAAACCCTAACCAATATATTGAGATCAAAATTGGTGATTCATCTTCTAACAAGTTCGAAATGGTGATGGAAGTTTGGTATAGTTGGCCATCCCCTCCACTAGGAAAAAAAAGTAATTTCCCATTCTTTAGTATTTCTGACATAACTTTTTACTCCGGTCTCTAAATAAGATGATTCTTGCGGCATTGTAAAGAATTCTTGAATCCCTAACCATTTTATTCACATCAAAAGTCATGAAAAATCCTCTAGCATGGGCTCTATAGTAACGCAAGTTTGGTGTAATAAGTAGTCCACCTTTAAAATGAAATAGTATATCGGACATAACTTTTTCTCCCGAACTCGGATTGAGCTAACTCTTGCGGCATTGAAATGAGAACTTGAAACCCTAACCAATATATTGAGATCAAAATTGGTGATTCATCTTCTAACAAGTTCGAAATGGTGATGGAAGTTTGGTATAGTTGGCCATCCCCTCTACTAGGATAAAAAAGTAATTTCCCATTCTTTAGTATTTCTGACATAACTTTTTACTCCGGTCTCTAAATAAGATGATTCTTGCGGCATTGTAAAGAATTCTTGAATCCCTAACCATTTTATTCATATCAAAAGTCATGAAAAATCCTCTAGCATGGGCTCTATTGTAACGCAAGTTTGGTGTAATAAGTAGTCCTCCTTTAAAATGAAATAGTATATCGGACATAACTTTTTCTCCCGAACTCGGATTGAGCTAACTCTTGCGGCATTGTAATGAGAACTTGAAACCCTAACCAATATATTGAGATCAAAATTGGTGATTCACCTTCTAACAAGTTCGAAATGGTGATGGAAATTTGGTATAGTTGGCCATTCCCCTCCACTAGGAAAAAAAAGTAATTTCCCATTCTTTAGTATTTCTGACATAACTTTTTACTCCGGTCTCTGATTAAGATGATTCTTGCTGCATTGTAAAGAATTCTTGAATCCCTAACCATTTTATTCACATCAAAAGTCATGAAAAATCCTCTAGCATGGGCTCTATTGTAACGCAAGTTTGGTGTAATAAGTAGTCCTCCTTTAAAATGAAATAGTATATCGGACATAACTTTTTCTCCAGAACTCGGATTGAGCTAACTCTTGCGGCATTGAAATGAGAACTTGAAACCCTAACCAATATATTGAGATCAAAATTGGTGATTCATCTTCTAACAAGTTCGAAATGGTGATGGAAGTTTGGTATAGTTGGCCATCCCCTCCACTAGGAAAAAAAAGTAATTTCCCATTCTTTAGTATTTCTGACATAACTTTTTACTCCGGTCTCTAATTAAGATGATTGTTGCGGCATTGTAAAGAATTCTTGAATCCCTAACCATTTTATTCACATCAAAAGTCATGAAAAATCCTCTAGCATGGGCTCTATTGTAACGCAAGTTTGGTGTAATAAGTAGTCCACCTTTAAAATGAAATAGTATATCGGACATAACTTTTTCTCCCGAACACGGATTGAGCTAACTCTTGCGGCATTGAAATGAGAACTTGAAACCCTCACCAATATATTGAGATCAAAATTGGTGATTCATCTTCTAACAAGTTCGAAATGGTGATGGAAGTTTGGTATAGTTGGTCATTCCCCTCCACTAGGAAAAAAAAGTAATTTCCCTTTTTTTAGTATTTCTGACATAACTTTTTACTCCGGTCTCTGATTAAGATGATTCTTGCGGCATTGTAAAGAATTCTTGAATCCCTAACCATTTTATTCACATCAAAAGTCATGAAAAATCCTTTAGCATGGACTCTATTGTAACGCAAGTTTGATGTAATAAGTAGTCCTCCTTTAAAATGAAATAGTATATCGGACATAACTATTTCTCCCGAACTCGGATTGAGCTAACTCTTGCGGCATTGAAATGAGAAATTGAAACCCTAACCAATATATTGAGATCAAAATTGGTGATTCATCTTCTAACAAGTTCGAAATGGAGATGGAAGTTTGGTATAGTTGGCCATTCCCCTCCACTAGGAAAAAATAGTAATTTCCCATTCTTTAGTATTTCGGATATAACTTTTTACTCCGGTCTCTGATTAAGATGATTCTTGCTGCATTGTAAAGAATTCTTGAATCCCTAACCATTTTATTCACATCAAAAGTCATGAAAAATCCTCTAGCATGGGCTCTATTGTAACGCAAGTTTGGTGTAATAAGTAGTCCTCCTTTAAAATGAAATAGTATATCGGACATAACTTTTTCTCCCGAACTCGGATTGAGCTAACTCTTGCGGCATTGAAATGAGAACTTGAAACCCTAACCAATATATTGAGATCAAAATTGGTGATTCATCTTCTAACAAGTTCGAAATGGTGATGGAAGTTTGGTATAGTTGGCCATCCCCTCCACTAGGAAAAAAAAGTAATTTCCCATTCTTTAGTATTTCTGACATAACTTTTTACTCCGGTCTCTAAATAAGATGATTCTTGCGGCATTGTAAAGAATTCTTGAATCCCTAACCATTTTATTCACATCAAAAGTCATGAAAAATCCTCTTGCATGGGCTCTATTGTAACGTAAGTTTGGTGTAATAAGTAGTCCACCTTTAAAATGAAATAGTATATCGGACATAACTTTTTCTCCCGAACTCGGATTGAGCTAACTCTTGCGGCATTGAAATGAGAACTTGAAACCCTAACCAATATATTGAGATCAAAATTGGTAATTCATCTTCTAACAAGTTCGAAATGGTGATGGAAGTTTGGTATAGTTGGTCATTCCCCTCCACTAGGAAAAAAAAGTAATTTCCCATTCTTTAGTATTTCGGACATAACTTTTTACTCCGGTCTCTGAATAAGATGATTCTTGCGGCATTGTAAAGAATTCTTGAATCCCTAACCATTTTATTCACATCAAAAGTCATGAAAAATCCTCTAGCATGGGCTCTATTGTAACGCAAGTTTGGTGTAATAAGTAGTCCACCTTTAAAATGAAATAGTATATCGGACATAACTTTTTCTCCCGAACTCGGATTGAGCTAACTCTTGCGGCATTGAAATGAGAACTTGAAACCCTAACCAATATATTGAGATCAAAATTGGTGATTCTTCTTCTAACAAGTTCGAAATGGTGATGGAAGTTTGGTATAGTTGGTCATTCCCCTCTACTAGGAAAAAAAAAGTAATTTCCCATTCTTTAGTATTTCGGACATAACTTTTTACTCCGGTCTCTGAATAAGATGATTCTTGCGGCATTGTAAAGAATTCTTGAATCCCTAACCATTTTATTCACATCAAAAGTCATGAAAAATCCTCTAGCATGGGCTCTATTGTAACGCAAGTTTGGTGTAATAAGTAGTCCACCTTTAAAATGAAATAGTATATCGGACATAACTTTTTCTCCCGAACTCGGATTGAGCAAACTCTTGCGGCATTGAAATGAGAACTTGAAACCCTAACCAATATATTGAGATCAAAATTGGTGATTCATCTTCTAACAAGTTCGAAATGGTGATGGAAGTTTGGTATAGTTGGTCATTCCCCTCCACTAGGAAAAAAAAGTAATTTCCCATTCTTTAGTATTTCGGACATAACTTTTTACTCCGGTCTCTGAATAAGATGATTCTTGCGGCATTGTAAAGAATTCTTGAATCCCTAACCATTTTATTCACATCAAAAGTCATGAAAAATCCTCTAGAATGGACTCTATTGTAACGCAAGTTTGATGTAATAAGTAGTCCTCCTTTAAAATGAAATAGTATATCGGACATAACTGTTTCTCCCGAACTCGGATTGAGCTAACTCTTGCGGCATTGAAATGAGAAATTGAAACCCTAACCAATATATTGAGATCAAAATTGGTGATTCATCTTCTAACAAGTTCGAAATGGAGATGGAAGTTTGGTATAGTTGGCCATTCCCCTCCACTAGGAAAAAACAGTAATTTCCCATTCTTTAGTATTTCGGACATAACTTTTTACTCCTGTCTCTGATTAAGATGATTCTTGCTGCATTGTAAAGAATTCTTGAATCCCTAACCATTTTATTCACATCAAAAGTCATGAAAAATCCTCTAGCATGGGCTCTATTGTAACGCAAGTTTGGTGTAATAAGTAGTCCTCCTTTAAAATGAAATAGTATATCGGACATAACTTTTTCTCCCGAACTAGGATTGAGCTAACTCTTGCGGCATTGAAATGAGAACTTGAAACCCTAACCAATATATTGAGATCAAAATTGGTGATTCATCTTCTAACAAGTTCGAAATGGTGATGGAAGTTTGGTATAGTTGGCCATCCCCTCCACTAGGAAAAAAAAGTAATTTCCCATTCTTTAGTATTTCTGACATAACTTTTTACTCCGGTCTCTAAATAAGATGATTCTTGCGGCATTGTAAAGAATTCTTGAATCCCTAACCATTTTATTCACATCAAAAGTCATGAAAAATCCTCTTGCATGGGCTCTATTGTAACGTAAGTTTGGTGTAATAAGTAGTCCACCTTTAAAATGAAATAGTATATCGGACATAACTTTTTCTCCCGAACTCGGATTGAGCTAACTCTTGCGGCATTGAAATGAGAACTTGAAACCCTAACCAATATATTGAGATCAAAATTGGTAATTCATCTTCTAACAAGTTCGAAATGGTGATGGAAGTTTGGTATAGTTGGTCATTCCCCTCCACTAGGAAAAAAAAGTAATTTCCCATTCTTTAGTATTTCGGACATAACTTTTTACTCCGGTCTCTGAATAAGATGATTCTTGCGGCATTGTAAAGAATTCTTGAATCCCTAACCATTTTATTCACATCAAAAGTCATGAAAAATCCTCTAGCATGGGCTCTATTGTAACGCAAGTTTGGTGTAATAAGTAGTCCACCTTTAAAATGAAATAGTATATCGGACATAACTTTTTCTCCCGAACTCGGATTGAGCTAACTCTTGCGGCATTGAAATGAGAACTTGAAACCCTAACCAATATATTGAGATCAAAATTGGTGATTCATCTTCTAACAAGTTCGAAATGGTGATGGAAGTTTGGTATAGTTGGTCATTCCCCTCTACTAGGAAAAAAAAAGTAATTTCCCATTCTTTAGTATTTCGGACATAACTTTTTGCTCCGGTCTCTGAATAAGATGATTCTTGCGGCATTGTAAAGAATTCTTGAATCCCTAACCATTTTATTCACATCAAAAGTCATGAAAAATCCTCTAGCATGGGCTCTATTGTAACGCAAGTTTGGTGTAATAAGTAGTCCACCTTTAAAATGAAATAGTATATCGGACATAACTTTTTCTCCCGAACTCGGATTGAGCAAACTCTTGCGGCATTGAAATGAGAACTTGAAACCCTAACCAATATATTGAGATCAAAATTGGTGATTCATCTTCTAACAAGTTCGAAATGGTGATGGAAGTTTGGTATAGTTGGTCATTCCCCTCCACTAGGAAAAAAAAGTAATTTCCCATTCTTTAGTATTTCGGACATAACTTTTTACTCCGGTCTCTGAATAAGATGATTCTTGCGGCATTGTAAAGAATTCTTGAATCCCTAACCATTTTATTCACATCAAAAGTCATGAAAAATCCTCTAGCATGGGCTCTATTGTAACGCAAGTTTGGTGTAATAAGTAGTCCACCTTTAAAATGAAATAGTATATCGGACATAACTTTTTCTCCCGAACACGGATTGAGCTAACTCTTGCGGCATTGAAATGAGAACTTGAAACCCTCACCAATATATTGAGATCAAAATTGGTGATTCATCTTCTAACAAGTTCGAAATGGTGATGGAAGTTTGGTATAGTTGGTCATTCCCCTCCACTAGGAAAAAAAAGTAATTTCCCATTCTTTAGTATTTCTGACATAACTTTTTACTCCGGTCTCTGATTAAGATGATTCTTGCGGCATTGTAAAGAATTCTTGAATCCCTAACCATTTTATTCACATCAAAAGTCATGAAAAATCCTCTAGCATGGACTCTATTGTAACGCAAGTTTGATGTAATAAGTAGTCCTCCTTTAAAATGAAATAGTATATCGGACATAACTGTTTCTCCCGAACTCGGATTGAGCTAACTCTTGCGGCATTGAAATGAGAAATTGAAACCCTAACCAATATATTGAGATCAAAATTGGTGATTCATCTTCTAACAAGTTCGAAATGGAGATGGAAGTTTGGTATAGTTGGCCATTCCCCTCCACTAGGAAAAAACAGTAATTTCCCATTCTTTAGTATTTCGGACATAACTTTTTACTCCGGTCTCTGATTAAGATGATTCTTGCTGCATTGTAAAGAATTCTTGAATCCCTAACCATTTTATTCACATCAAAAGTCATGAAAAATCCTCTAGCATGGGCTCTATTGTAACGCAAGTTTGGTGTAATAAGTAGTCCTCCTTTAAAATGAAATAGTATATCGGACATAACTTTTTCTCCCGAACTAGGATTGAGCTAACTCTTGCGGCATTGAAATGAGAACTTGAAACCCTAACCAATATATTGAGATCAAAATTGGTGATTCATCTTCTAACAAGTTCGAAATGGTGATGGAAGTTTGGTATAGTTGGCCATCCCCTCCACTAGGAAAAAAAAGTAATTTCCCATTCTTTAGTATTTCTGACATAACTTTTTACTCCGGTCTCTAAATAAGATGATTGTTGCAGCATTGTAAAGAATTCTTGAATCCCTAACCATTTTATTCACATCAAAAGTCATGAAAAATCCTCTAGCATGGGCTCTATTGTAACGCAAGTTTGGTGTAATAAGTAGTCCACCTTTAAAATGAAATAGTATATCGGACATAACTTTTTCTCCCGAACTCGGATTGAGCAAACTCTTGCGGCATTGAAATGAGAACTTGAAACCCTAACCAATATATTGAGATCAAAATTGGTGATTCATCTTCTAACAAGTTCGAAATGGTGATGGAAGTTTGGTATAGTTGGTCATTCCCCTCCACTAGGAAAAAAAAGTAATTTCCCATTCTTTAGTATTTCGGACATAACTTTTTACTCCGGTCTCTGAATAAGATGATTCTTGCGGCATTGTAAAGAATTCTTGAATCCCTAACCATTTTATTCACATCAAAAGTCATGAAAAATCCTCTAGCATGGGCTCTATTGTAACGCAAGTTTGGTGTAATAAGTAGTCCACCTTTAAAATGAAATAGTATATCGGACATAACTTTTTCTCCCGAACACGGATTGAGCTAACTCTTGCGGCATTGAAATGAGAACTTGAAACCCTCACCAATATATTGAGATCAAAATTGGTGATTCATCTTCTAACAAGTTCGAAATGGTGATGGAAGTTTGGTATAGTTGGTCATTCCCCTCCACTAGGAAAAAAAAGTAATTTCCCATTCTTTAGTATTTCTGACATAACTTTTTACTCCGGTCTCTGATTAAGATGATTCTTGCGGCATTGTAAAGAATTCTTGAATCCCTAACCATTTTATTCACATCAAAAGTCATGAAAAATCCTCTAGCATGGACTCTATTGTAACGCAAGTTTGATGTAATAAGTAGTCCTCCTTTAAAATGAAATAGTATATCGGACATAACTGTTTCTCCCGAACTCGGATTGAGCTAACTCTTGCGGCATTGAAATGAGAAATTGAAACCCTAACCAATATATTGAGATCAAAATTGGTGATTCATCTTCTAACAAGTTCGAAATGGAGATGGAAGTTTGGTATAGTTGGCCATTCCCCTCCACTAGGAAAAAACAGTAATTTCCCATTCTTTAGTATTTCGGACATAACTTTTTACTCCGGTCTCTGATTAAGATGATTCTTGCTGCATTGTAAAGAATTCTTGAATCCCTAACCATTTTATTCACATCAAAAGTCATGAAAAATCCTCTAGCATGGGCTCTATTGTAACGCAAGTTTGGTGTAATAAGTAGTCCTCCTTTAAAATGAAATAGTATATCGGACATAACTTTTTCTCCCGAACTAGGATTGAGCTAACTCTTGCGGCATTGAAATGAGAACTTGAAACCCTAACCAATATATTGAGATCAAAATTGGTGATTCATCTTCTAACAAGTTCGAAATGGTGATGGAAGTTTGGTATAGTTGGCCATCCCCTCCACTAGGAAAAAAAAGTAATTTCCCATTCTTTAGTATTTCTGACATAACTTTTTACTCCGGTCTCTAAATAAGATGATTGTTGCAGCATTGTAAAGAATTCTTGAATCCCTAACCATTTTATTCACATCAAAAGTCATGAAAAATCCTCTAGCATGGGCTCTATAGTAACGCAAGTTTGGTGTAATAAGTAGTCCACCTTTAAAATGAAATAGTATATCGGACATAACTTTTTCTCCCGAACTCGGATTGAGCTAACTCTTGCGGCATTGAAATGAGAACTTGAAACCCTAACCAATATATTGAGATCAAAATTGGTGATTCATCTTCTAACAAGTTCGAAATGGTGATGGAACTTTGGTATAGTTGGTCATTCCCCTCCACTAGGAAAAAAAAAGTAATTTCCCATTTTTTAGTATTTCGGACATAACTTTTTACTCCGGTCTCTGAATAAGATGATTCTTGCGGCATTGTAAAGAATTCTTGAATCCCTAACCATTTTATTCACATCAAAAGTCATGAAAAATCCTCTAGCATGGGCTCTATTGTAACGCAAGTTTGGTGTAATAAGTAGTCCACCTTTAAAATGAAATAGTATATCGGACATAACTTTTTCTCCCGAACACGGATTGAGCTAACTCTTGCGGCATTGAAATGAGAACTTGAAACCCTCACCAATATATTGAGATCAAAATTGGTGATTCATCTTCTAGCAAGTTCGAAATGGTGATGGAAGTTTGGTATAGTTGGTCATTCCCCTCCACTAGGAAAAAAAAGTAATTTCCCATTCTTTAGTATTTCTGACATAACTTTTTACTCCGGTCTCTGATTAAGATGATTCTTGCGGCATTGTAAAGAATTCTTGAATCCCTAACCATTTTATTCACATCAAAAGTCATGAAAAATCCTCTAGCATGGGCTCTATTGTAACGCAAGTTTGGTGTAATAAGTAGTCCTCCTTTAAAATGAAATAGTATATCGGACATAACTTTTTCTCCCGAACTCGGATTGAGCTAACTCTTGCGGCATTGAAATGAGAACTTGAAACCCTAACCAATATATTGAGATCAAAATTGGTGATTCATCTTCTAACAAGTTCGAAATGGTGATGGAAGTTTGGTATAGTTGGCCATCCCCTCCACTAGGAAAAAAAAGTAATTTCCCATTCTTTAGTATTTCTGACATAACTTTTTACTCCGGTCTCTAAATAAGATGATTGTTGCGGCATTGTAAAGAATTCTTGAATCCCTAACCATTTTATTCACATCAAAAGTCATGAAAAATCCTATAGCATGGGCTCTATAGTAACGCAAGTTTGGTGTAATAAGTAGTCCACCTTTAAAATGAAATAGTATATCGGACATAACTTTTTCTCCCGAACTCGGATTGAGCTAACTCTTGCGGCATTGAAATGAGAACTTGAAACCCTAACCAATATATTGAGATCAAAATTGGTGATTCATCTTCTAACAAGTTCGAAATGGTGATGGAAGTTTGGTATAGTTGGCCATCCCCTCTACTAGGAAAAAAAAGTAATTTCCCATTCTTTAGTATTTCTGACATAACTTTTTACTCCGGTCTCTAAATAAGATGATTCTTGCGGCATTGTAAAGAATTCTTGAATCCCTAACCATTTTATTCATATCAAAAGTCATGGAAAATCCTCTAGCATGGGCTCTATTGTAACGCAAGTTTGGTGTAATAAGTAGTCCTCCTTTAAAATGAAATAGTATATCGGACATAACTTTTTCTCCCGAACTCGGATTGAGCTAACTCTTGCGGCATTGTAATGAGAACTTGAAACCCTAACCAATATATTGAGATCAAAATTGGTGATTCACCTTCTAACAAGTTCGAAATGGTGATGGAAATTTGGTATAGTTGGCCATTCCCCTCCACTAGGAAAAAAAAGTAATTTCCCATTCTTTAGTATTTCTGACATAACTTTTTACTCCGGTCTCTGATTAAGATGATTCTTGCTGCATTGTAAAGAATTCTTGAATCCCTAACCATTTTATTCACATCAAAAGTCATGAAAAATCCTCTAGCATGGGCTCTATTGTAACGCAAGTTTGGTGTAATAAGTAGTCCACCTTTAAAATGAAATAGTATATCGGACATAACTTTTTCTCCCGAACTCGGATTGAGCTAACTCTTGCGGCATTGAAATGAGAACTTCAAACCCTAACCAATATATTGAGATCAAAATTGGTGATTCATCTTCTAACAAGTTCGAAATGGTGATGGAAGTTTGGTATAGTTGGCCATCCCCTCCACTAGGAAAAAAAAGTAATTTCTCATTCTTTAGTATTTCTGACATAACTTTTTACTCCGGTCTCTGAATAAGATGATTCTTGCGGCATTGTAAAGAATTCTTGAATCCCTAACCATTTTATTCACATCAAAAGTCATGAAAAATCCTCTAGCATGGGCTCAATTGTAACGTAAGTTTGGTGTAATAAGTAGTCCACCTTTAAAATGAAATAGTATATCGGACATAACTTTTTCTCCCGAACTCGGATTGAGCTAACTCTTGCGGCATTGAAATGAGAACTTGAAACCCTAACCAATATATTGAGATCAAAATTGGTAATTCATCTTCTAACAAGTTCGAAATGGTGATGGAAGTTTGGTATAGTTGGTCATTCCCCTCCACTAGGAAAAAAAAGTAATTTCCCATTCTTTAGTATTTCGGACATAACTTTTTACTCCGGTCTCTGAATAAGATGATTCTTGCGGCATTGTAAAGAATTCTTGAATCCCTAACCATTTTATTCACATCAAAAGTCATGAAAAATCCTCTAGCATGGGCTCTATTGTAACGCAAGTTTGGTGTAATAAGTAGTCCACCTTTAAAATGAAATAGTATATCGGACATAACTTTTTCTCCCGAACACGGATTGAGCTAACTCTTGCGGCATTGAAATGAGAACTTGAAACCCTCACCAATATATTGAGATCAAAATTGGTGATTCATCTTCTAACAAGTTCGAAATGGTGATGGAAGTTTGGTATAGTTGGCCATCCCCTCCACTAGGAAAAAAAAGTAATTTCTCATTCTTTAGTATTTCTGACATAACTTTTTACTCCGGTCTCTGATTAAGATGATTCTTGCTGCATTGTAAAGAATTCTTGAATCCCTAACCATTTTATTCACATCAAAAGTCATGAAAAATCCTCTAGCATGGGCTCTATTGTAACGCAAGTTTGGTGTAATAAGTAGTCCACCTTTAAAATGAAATAGTATATCGGACATAACTTTTTCTCCCGAACTCGGATTGAGCTAACTCTTGCGGCATTGAAATGAGAACTTCAAACCCTAACCAATATATTGAGATCAAAATTGGTGATTCATCTTCTAACAAGTTCGAAATGGTGATGGAAGTTTGGTATAGTTGGCCATCCCCTCCACTAGGAAAAAAAAGTAATTTCTCATTCTTTAGTATTTCTGACATAACTTTTTACTCCGGTCTCTGAATAAGATGATTCTTGCGGCATTGTAAAGAATTCTTGAATCCCTAACCATTTTATTCACATCAAAAGTCATGAAAAATCCTCTAGCATGGGCTCTATTGTAACGTAAGTTTGGTGTAATAAGTAGTCCACCTTTAAAATGAAATAGTATATCGGACATAACTTTTTCTCCCGAACTCGGATTGAGCTAACTCTTGCGGCATTGAAATGAGAACTTGAAACCCTAACCAATATATTGAGATCAAAATTGGTAATTCATCTTCTAACAAGTTCGAAATGGTGATGGAAGTTTGGTATAGTTGGTCATTCCCCTCCACTAGGAAAAAAAAGTAATTTCCCATTCTTTAGTATTTCGGACATAACTTTTTACTCCGATCTCTGAATAAGATGATTCTTGCGGCATTGTAAAGAATTCTTGAATCCCTAACCATTTTATTCACATCAAAAGTCATGAAAAATCCTCTAGCATGGGCTCTATTGTAACGCAAGTTTGGTGTAATAAGTAGTCCACCTTTAAAATGAAATAGTATATCGGACATAACTTTTTCTCCCGAACACGGATTGAGCTAACTCTTGCGGCATTGAAATGAGAACTTGAAACCCTCACCAATATATTGAGATCAAAATTGGTGATTCATCTTCTAACAAGTTCGAAATGGTGATGGAAGTTTGGTATAGTTGGCCATCCCCTCCACTAGGAAAAAAAAGTAATTTCCCATTCTTTAGTATTTCTGACATAACTTTTTACTCCGGTCTCTAAATAAGATGATTGTTGCGGCATTGTAAAGAATTCTTGAATCCCTAACCATTTTATTCACATCAAAAGTCATGAAAAATCCTCTAGCATGGACTCTATTGTAACGCAAGTTTGATGTAATAAGTAGTCCTCCTTTAAAATGAAATAGTATATCGGACATAACTGTTTCTCCCGAACTCGGATTGAGCTAACTCTTGCGGCATTGAAATGAGAAATTGAAACCCTAACCAATATATTGAGATCAAAATTGGTGATTCATCTTCTAACAAGTTCGAAATGGAGATGGAAGTTTGGTATAGTTGGCCATTCCCCTCCACTAGGAAAAAACAGTAATTTCCCATTCTTTAGTATTTCGGACATAACTTTTTACTCCGGTCTCTGATTAAGATGATTCTTGCTGCATTGTAAAGAATTCTTGAATCCCTAACCATTTTATTCACATCAAAAGTCATGAAAAATCCTCTAGCATGGGCTCTATTGTAACGCAAGTTTGGTGTAATAAGTAGTCCTCCTTTAAAATGAAATAGTATATCGGACATAACTTTTTCTCCCGAACTAGGATTGAGCTAACTCTTGCGGCACTGAAATGAGAACTTGAAACCCTAACCAATATATTGAGATCAAAATTGGTGATTCATCTTCTAACAAGTTCGAAATGGTGATGGAAGTTTGGTATAGTTGGCCATCCCCTCCACTAGGAAAAAAAAGTAATTTCCCATTCTTTAGTATTTCTGACATAACTTTTTACTCCGGTCTCTAAATAAGATGATTGTTGCGGCATTGTAAAGAATTCTTGAATCCCTAACCATTTTATTCACATCAAAAGTCATGAAAAATCCTCTAGCATGGGCTCTATAGTAACGCAAGTTTGGTGTAATAAGTAGTCCACCTTTAAAATGAAATAGTATATCGGACATAACTTTTTCTCCCGAACTCGGATTGAGCTAACTCTTGCGGCATTGAAATGAGAACTTGAAACCCTAACCAATATATTGAGATCAAAATTGGTGATTCATCTTCTAACAAGTTCGAAATGGTGATGGAAGTTTGGTATAGATGGTCATTCCCCTCCACTAGGAAAAAAAAAGTAATTTCCCATTCTTTAGTATTTCGGACATAACTTTTTACTCCGGTCTCTGAATAAGATGATTCTTGCGGCATTGTAAAGAATTCTTGAATCCCTAACCATTTTATTCACATCAAAAGTCATGAAAAATCCTCTAGCATGGGCTCTATTGTAACGCAAGTTTGGTGTAATAAGTAGTCCACCTTTAAAATGAAATAGTATATCGGACATAACTTTTTCTCCCGAACACGGATTGAGCTAACTCTTGCGGCATTGAAATGAGAACTTGAAACCCTCACCAATATATTGAGATCAAAATTGGTGATTCATCTTCTAACAAGTTCGAAATGGTGATGGAAGTTTGGTATAGTTGGTCATTCCCCTCCACTAGGAAAAAAAAGTAATTTCCCATTCTTTAGTATTTCTGACATAACTTTTTACTCCGGTCTCTGATTAAGATGATTCTTGCGGCATTGTAAAGAATTCTTGAATCCCTAACCATTTTATTCACATCAAAAGTCATGAAAAATCCTCTAGCATAGACTCTATTGTAACGCAAGTTTGATGTAATAAGTAGTCCTCCTTTAAAATGAAATAGTATATCGGACATAACTGTTTCTCCCGAACTCGGATTGAGCTAACTCTTGCGGCATTGAAATGAGAAATTGAAACCCTAACCAATATATTGAGATCAAAATTGGTGATTCATCTTCTAACAAGTTCGAAATGGAGATGGAAGTTTGGTATAGTTGGCCATTCCCCTCCACTAGGAAAAAACAGTAATTTCCCATTCTTTAGTATTTCGGACATAACTTTTTACTCCGGTCTCTGATTAAGATGATTCTTGCTGCATTGTAAAGAATTCTTGAATCCCTAACCATTTTATTCACATCAAAAGTCATGAAAAATCCTCTAGCATGGGCTCTATTTGTAACGCAAGTTTGGTGTAATAAGTAGTCCTCCTTTAAAATGAAATAGTATATCGGACATAACTTTTTCTCCCGAACTCGGACTGAGCTAACTCTTGCGGCATTGAAATGAGAACTTGAAACCCTAACCAATATATTGAGATCAAAATTGGTGATTCATCTTCTATCAAGTTCGAAATGGTGATGGAAGTTTGGTATAGTTGGCCATCCCCTCCACTAGGAAAAAAAAGTAATTTCCCATTCTTTAGTATTTCTGACATAACTTTTTACTCCGGTCTCTAAATAAGATGATTGTTGCGGCATTGTAAAGAATTCTTGAATCCCTAACCATTTTATTCACATCAAAAGTCATGAAAAATCCTCTAGCATGGGCTCTATAGTAACGCAAGTTTGGTGTAATAAGTAGTCCACCTTTAAAATGAAATAGTATATCGGACATAACTTTTTCTCCCGAACTCGGATTGAGCTAACTCTTGCGGCATTGAAATGAGAACTTGAAACCCTAACCAATATATTGAGATCAAAATTGGTGATTCATCTTCTAACAAGTTCGAAATGGTGATGGAAGTTTGGTATAGTTGGCCATCCCCTCTACTAGGAAAAAAAAGTAATTTCCCATTCTTTAGTATTTCTGACATAACTTTTTACTCCGGTCTCTAAATAAGATGATTCTTGCGGCATTGTAAAGAATTCTTGAATCCCTAACCATTTTATTCATATCAAAAGTCATGAAAAATCCTCTAGCATGGGCTCTATTGTAACGCAAGTTTGGTGTAATAAGTAGTCCTCCTTTAAAATGAAATAGTATATCGGACATAACTTTTTCTCCCGAACTCGGATTGAGCTAACTCTTGCGGCATGGTAATGAGAACTTGAAACCCTAACCAATATATTGAGATCAAAATTGGTGATTCACCTTCTAACAAGTTCGAAATGGTGATGGAAATTTGGTATAGTTGGCCATTCCCCTCCACTAGGAAAAAAAAGTAATTTCCCATTCTTTAGTATTTCTGACATAACTTTTTACTCCGGTCTCTGATTAAGATGATTCTTGCTGCATTGTAAAGAATTCTTGAATCCCTAACCATTTTATTCACATCAAAAGTCATGAAAAATCCTCTAGCATGGGCTCTATTGTAACGCAAGTTTGGTGTAATAAGTAGTCCACCTTTAAAATGAAATAGTATATCGGACATAACTTTTTCTCCCGAACTCGGATTGAGCTAACTCTTGCGGCATTGAAATGAGAACTTCAAACCCTAACCAATATATTGAGATCAAAATTGGTGATTCATCTTCTAACAAGTTCGAAATGGTGATGGAAGTTTGGTATAGTTGGCCATCCCCTCCACTAGGAAAAGAAAGTAATTTCTCATTCTTTAGTATTTCTGACATAACTTTTTACTCCGGTCTCTGAATAAGATGATTCTTGCGGCATTGTAAAGAATTCTTGAATCCCTAACCATTTTATTCACATCAAAAGTCATGAAAAATCCTCTAGCATGGGCTCTATTGTAACGTAAGTTTGGTGTAATAAGTAGTCCACCTTTAAAATGAAATAGTATATCGGACATAACTTTTTCTCCCGAACTCGGATTGAGCTAACTCTTGCGGCATTGAAATGAGAACTTGAAACCCTAACCAATATATTGAGATCAAAATTGGTAATTCATCTTCTAACAAGTTCGAAATGGTGATGGAAGTTTGGTATAGTTGGTCATTCCCCTCCACTAGGAAAAAAAAGTAATTTACCATTCTTTAGTATTTCGGACATAACTTTTTACTCCGGTCTCTGAATAAGATGATTCTTGCGGCATTGTAAAGAATTCTTGAATCCCTAACCATTTTATTCACATCAAAAGTCATGAAAAATCCTCTAGCATGGGCTCTATTGTAACGCAAGTTTGGTGTAATAAGTAGTCCACCTTTAAAATGAAATAGTATATCGGACATAACTTTTTCTCCCGAACTCGGATTGAGCTAACTCTTGCGGCATTGAAATGAGAACTTGAAACCCTAACCAATATATTCAGATCAAAATTGGTGATTCATCTTCTAACAAGTTCGAAATGGTGATGGAAGTTTGGTATAGTTGGTCATTCCCCTCTACTAGGAAAAAAAAAGTAATTTCCCATTCTTTAGTATTTCGGACATAACTTTTTACTCCGGTCTCTGAATAAGATGATTCTTGCGGCATTGTAAAGAATTCTTGAATCCCTAACCATTTTATTCACATCAAAAGTCATGAAAAATCCTCTAGCATGGGCTCTATTGTAACGTAAGTTTGGTGTAATAAGTAGTCCACCTTTAAAATGAAATAGTATATCGGACATAACTTTTTCTCCCGAACTCGGATTGAGCTAACTCTTGCGGCATTGAAATGAGAACTTGAAACCCTAACCAATATATTGAGATCAAAATTGGTAATTCATCTTCTAACAAGTTCGAAATGGTGATGGAAGTTTGGTATAGTTGGTCATTCCCCTCCACTAGGAAAAAAAAGTAATTTCCCATTCTTTAGTATTTCGGACATAACTTTTTACTCCGGTCACTGAATAAGATGATTCTTGCGGCATTGTAAAGAATTCTTGAATCCCTAACCATTTTATTCACATCAAAAGTCATGAAAAATCCTCTAGCATGGGCTCTATTGTAACGCAAGTTTGGTGTAATAAGTAGTCCACCTTTAAAATGAAATAGTATATCGGACATAACTTTTTCTCCCGAACTCGGATTGAGCTAACTCTTGCGGCATTGAAATGAGAACTTGAAACCCTAACCAATATATTCAGATCAAAATTGGTGATTCATCTTCTAACAAGTTCGAAATGGTGATGGAAGTTTGGTATAGTTGGTCATTCCCCTCTACTAGGAAAAAAAAAGTAATTTCCCATTCTTTAGTATTTCGGACATAACTTTTTACTCCGGTCTCTGAATAAGATGATTTTTGCGGCATTGTAAAGAATTCTTGAATCCCTAACCATTTTATTCACATCAAAAGTCATGAAAAATCCTCTAGCATGGGCTCTATTGTAACGTAAGTTTGGTGTAATAAGTAGTCCACCTTTAAAATGAAATAGTATATCGGACATAACTTTTTCTCCCGAACTCGGATTGAGCTAACTCTTGCGGCATTGAAATGAGAACTTGAAACCCTAACCAATATATTGAGATCAAAATTGGTAATTCATCTTCTAACAAGTTCGAAATGGTGATGGAAGTTTGGTATAGTTGGTCATTCCCCTCCACTAGGAAAAAAAAGTAATTTCCCATTCTTTAGTATTTCGGACATAACTTTTTACTCCGGTCACTGAATAAGATGATTCTTGCGGCATTGTAAAGAATTCTTGAATCCCTAACCATTTTATTCACATCAAAAGTCATGAAAAATCCTCTAGCATGGGCTCTATTGTAACGCAAGTTTGGTGTAATAAGTAGTCCACCTTTAAAATGAAATAGTATATCGGACATAACTTTTTCTCCCGAACTCGGATTGAGCTAACTCTTACGGCATTGAAATGAGAACTTGAAACCCTAACCAATATATTCAGATCAAAATTGGTGATTCATCTTCTAACAAGTTCGAAATGGTGATGGAAGTTTGGTATAGTTGGTCATTCCCCTCTACTAGGAAAAAAAAAGTAATTTCCCATTCTTTAGTATTTCGGACATAACTTTTTACTCCGGTCTCTGAATAAGATGATTTTTGCGGCATTGTAAAGAATTCTTGAATCCCTAACCATTTTATTCACATCAAAAGTCATGAAAAATCCTCTAGCATGGGCTCTATTGTAACGTAAGTTTGGTGTAATAAGTAGTCCACCTTTAAAATGAAATAGTATATCGGACATAACTTTTTCTCCCGAACTCGGATTGAGCTAACTCTTGCGGCATTGAAATGAGAACTTGAAACCCTAACCAATATATTGAGATCAAAATTGGTAATTCATCTTCTAACAAGTTCGAAATGGTGATGGAAGTTTGGTATAGTTGGTCATTCCCCTCCACTAGGAAAAAAAAGTAATTTCCCATTCTTTAGTATTTCGGACATAACTTTTTACTCCGGTCTCTGAATAAGATGATTTTTGCGGCATTGTAAAGAATTCTTGAATCCCTAACCATTTTATTCACATCAAAAGTCATGAAAAATCCTCTAGCATGGGCTCTATTGTAACGCAAGTTTGGTGTAATAAGTAGTCCACCTTTAAAATGAAATAGTATATCGGACATAACTTTTTCTCCCGAACTCGGATTGAGCTAACTCTTGCGGCATTGAAATGAGAATTTGAAACCTTAACCAATATATTCAGATCAAAATTGGTGATTCATCTTCTAACAAGTTCGAAATGGTGATGGAAGTTTGGTATAGTTGGTCATTCCCCTCTACTAGGAAAAAAAAAGTAATTTCCCATTCTTTAGTATTTCGGACATAACTTTTTACTCCGGTCTCTGAATAAGATGATTCTTGCGGCATTGTAAAGAATTCTTGAATCCCTAACCATTTTATTCACATCAAAAGTCATGAAAAATCCTCTAGCATGGGCTCTATTGTAACGTAAGTTTGGTGTAATAAGTAGTCCACCTTTAAAATGAAATAGTATATCGGACATAACTTTTTCTCCCGAACTCGGATTGAGCTAACTCTTGCGGCATTGAAATGAGAACTTGAAACCCTAACCAATATATTGAGATCAAAATTGGTAATTCATCTTCTAACAAGTTCGAAATGGTGATGGAAGTTTGGTATAGTTGGTCATTCCCCTCCACTAGGAAAAAAAAGTAATTTCCCATTCTTTAGTATTTCGGACATAACTTTTTACTCCGGTCACTGAATAAGATGATTCTTGCGGCATTGTAAAGAATTCTTGAATCCCTAACCATTTTATTCACATCAAAAGTCATGAAAAATCCTCTAGCATGGGCTCTATTGTAACGCAAGTTTGGTGTAATAAGTAGTCCACCTTTAAAATGAAATAGTATATCGGACATAACTTTTTCTCCCGAACTCGGATTGAGCTAACTCTTGCGGCATTGAAATGAGAACTTGAAACCCTAACCAATATATTGAGATCAAAATTGGTGATTCATCTTCTAACAAGTTCGAAATGGTGATGGAAGTTTGGTATAGTTGGTCATTCCCCTCTACTAGGAAAAAAAAGTAATTTCCCATTCTTTAGTATTTCGGACATAACTTTTTACTCCGGTCTCTGAATAAGATGATTCTTGCGGCATTGTAAAGAATTCTTGAATCCCTAACCATTTTATTCACATCAAAAGTCATGAAAAATCCTCTAGCATGGGCTCTATTGTAACGTAAGTTTGGTGTAATAAGTAGTCCACCTTTAAAATGAAATAGTATATCGGACATAACTTTTTCTCCCGAACTCGGATTGAGCTAACTCTTGCGGCATTGAAATGAGAACTTGAAACCCTAACCAATATATTGAGATCAAAATTGGTGATTCACCTTCTAACAAGTTCGAAATGGTGATGGAAGTTTGGTATAGTTGGTTATTCCCCTCCACTAGGAAAAAAAAGTAATTTCCCATTCTTTAGTATTTCGGACATAACTTTTTACTCCGGTCTCTGAATAAGATGATTCTTGCGGCATTGTAAAGAATTCTTGAATCCCTAACCATTTTATTCACATCAAAAGTCATGAAAAATCCTCTAGCATGGGCTCTATTGTAACGTAAGTTTGGTGTAATAAGTAGTCCACCTTTAAAATGAAATAGTATATCGGACATAACTTTTTCTCCCGAACTCGGATTGAGCTAACTCTTGCGGCATTGAAATGAGAACTTGAAACCCTAACCAATATATTGAGATCAAAATTGGTAATTCATCTTCTAACAAGTTCGAAATGGTGATGGAAGTTTGGTATAGTTGGTCATTCCCCTCCACTAGGAAAAAAAAGTAATTTCCCATTCTTTAGTATTTCGGACATAACTTTTTACTCCGGTCTCTGAATAAGATGATTTTTGCGGCATTGTAAAGAATTCTTGAATCCCTAACCATTTTATTCACATCAAAAGTCATGAAAAATCCTCTAGCATGGGCTCTATTGTAACGCAAGTTTGGTGTAATAAGTAGTCCACCTTTAAAATGAAATAGTATATCGGACATAACTTTTTCTCCCGAACACGGATTGAGCTAACTCTTGCGGCATTGAAATGAGAACTTGAAACCCTAACCAATATATTGAGATCAAAATTGGTGATTTATCTTCTAACAAGTTCGAAATGGTGATGGAAGTTTGGTATAGTTGGTCATTCCCCTCCACTAAGAAAAAAAAGTAATTTCCCATTCTTTAGTATTTCTGACATAACTTTTTACTCCGGTCTCTGATTAAGATGATTCTTGCGGCATTGTAAAGAATTCTTGAATCCCAAACCATTTTAGTCACATCAAAAGTCATGAAAAATCCTCTAGCATGGGCTCTATTGTAACGCAAGTTTGATGTAATAAGTAGTCCTCCTTTAAAATGAAATAGTATATCGGACATAACTGTTTCTCCCGAACTCGGATTGAGCTAACTCTTGCGGCATTGAAATGAGAAATTGAAACCCTAACCAATATATTGAGATCAAAATTGGTGATTCAGCTTCTAACAAGTTCGAAATGGTGATGGAAGTTTGGTATAGTTGGCCATTCCCCTCCACTAGGAAAAAAAAGTAATTTCCCATTCTTTAGTATTTCAGACATAACTTTTTACTCCGGTCTCTGATTAAGATGATTCTTGCTGCATTGTAAAGAATTCTTGAATCCCTAACCATTTTATTCACATCAAAAGTCATGAAAACTCCTCTAGCATGGGCTCTATTGTAACGCAAGTTTGGTGTAATAAGTAGTCCACCTTTAAAATGAAATAGTATATCGGACATAACTTTTTCTCCCGAACTCGGATTGAGCTAACTCATGCGGCATTGAAATGAGAACTTGAAACCCTAACCAATATATTGAGATCAAAATTGGTGATTCATCTTCTAACAAGTTCGAAATGGTGATGGAAGTTTGGTATAGTTGCTCATCCCCTCCACTAGGAAAAAAAAGTAATTTCTCATTCTTTAGTATTTCTGACATAACTTTTTACTCCGGTCTCTGAATAAGATGATTCTTGCGGCATTGTAAAGAATTCTTGAATCCCTAACCATTTTATTCACATCAAAAGTCATGAAAAATCCTCTAGCATGGGCTCTATTGTAACGGAAGTTTGGTGTAATAAGTAGTCCACCTTTAAAATGAAATAGTATATCGGACATAACTTTTTCTCCCGAACTCGGATTGAGCTAACTCTTGCGGCATTGAAATGAGAACTTGAAACTCTAACCAATATATTGAGATCAAAATTGGTAATTCATCTTCTAACAAGTTCGAAATGGTGATGGAAGTTTGGTATAGTTGGTCATTCCCCTCCACTAGGAAAAAAAAGTAATTTCCCATTCTTTAGTATTTCAGACATAACTTTTTACTCCGGTCTCTGAATAAGATGATTCTTGCGGCATTGTAAAGAATTCTTGAATCCCTAACCATTTTATTCACATCAAAAGTCATGAAAAATCCTCTAGCATGGGCTCTATTGTAACGCAAGTTTGGTGTAATAAGTAGTCCACCTTTAAAATGAAATAGTATATCGGACATAACTTTTTCTCCCGAACTCGGATTGAGCTAACTCTTGCGGCATTGAAATGAGAACTTGAAACCCTAACCAATATATTGAGATCAAAATTGGTGATTCACCTTCTAACAAGTTCGAAATGGTGATGGAAGTTTGGTATAGTTGGTTATTCCCCTCCACTAGGAAAAAAAAGTAATTTCCCATTCTTTAGTATTTCGGACATAACTTTTTACTCCGGTCTCTGAATAAGATGATTCTTGCGGCATTGTAAAGAATTCTTGAATCCCTAACCATTTTATTCACATCAAAAGTCATGAAAAATCCTCTAGCATGGGCTCTATTGTAACGCAAGTTTGGTGTAATAAGTAGTCCACCTTTAAAATGAAATAGTATATCGGACATAACTTTTTCTCCCGAACACGGATTGAGCTAACTCTTGCGGCATTGAAATGAGAACTTGAAACCCTAACCAATATATTGAGATCAAAATTGGTGATTCATCTTCTAACAAGTTCGAAATGGTGATGGAAGTTTGGTATAGTTGGTCATTCCCCTCCACTAAGAAAAAAAAGTAATTTCCCATTCTTTAGTATTTCTGACATAACTTTTTACTCCGGTCTCTGATTAAGATGATTCTTGCGGCATTGTAAAGAATTCTTGAATCCCAAACCATTTGAGTCACATCAAAAGTCATGAAAAATCCTCTAGCATGGGCTCTATTGTAACGCAAGTTTGATGTAATAAGTAGTCCTCCTTTAAAATGAAATAGTATATCGGACATAACTGTTTCTCCCGAACTCGGATTAAGCTAACTCTTGCGGCATTGAAATGAGAACTTGAAACCCTAACCAATATATTGAGATCAAAATTGGTAATTCATCTTCTAACAAGTTCGAAATGGTGATGGAAGTTTGGTATAGTTGGTCATTCCCCTCCACTAGGAAAAAAAAGTAATTTCCCATTCTTTAGTATTTCGGACATAACTTTTTACTCCGGTCTCTGAATAGGATGATTTTTGCGGCATTGTAAAGAATTCTTGAATCCCTAACCATTTTATTCACATCAAAAGTCATGAAAAATCCTCTAGCATGGGCTCTATTGTAACGCAAGTTTGGTGTAATAAGTAGTCCACCTTTAAAATGAAATAGTATATCGGACATAACTTTTTCTCCCGAACTCGGATTGAGCTAACTCTTGCGGCATTGAAATGAGAACTTGAAACCTTAACCAATATATTCAGATCAAAATTGGTGATTCATCTTCTAACAAGTTCGAAATGGTGATGGAAGTTTGGTATAGTTGGTCATTCCCCTCTACTAGGAAAAAAAAAGTAATTTCCCATTCTTTAGTATTTCGGACATAACTTTTTACTCCGGTCTCTGAATAAGATGATTCTTGCGGCATTGTAAAGAATTCTTGAATCCCTAACCATTTTATTCACATCAAAAGTCATGAAAAATCCTCTAGCATGGGCTCTATTGTAACGCAAGTTTGGTGTAATAAGTAGTCCACCTTTAAAATGAAATAGTATATCGGACATAACTTTTTCTCCCGAACTCGGATTGAGCTAACTCTTGCGGCATTGAAATGAGAACTTGAAACCCTAACCAATATATTGAGATCAAAATTGGTGATTCACCTTCTAACAAGTTCGAAATGGTGATGGAAGTTTGGTATAGTTGGTTATTCCCCTCCACTAGGAAAAAAAAGTAATTTCCCATTCTTTAGTATTTCGGACATAACTTTTTACTCCGGTCTCTGAATAAGATGATTCTTGCGGCATTGTAAAGAATTCTTGAATCCCTAACCATTTTATTCACATCAAAAGTCATGAAAAATCCTCTAGCATGGGCTCTATTGTAACGCAAGTTTGGTGTAATAAGTAGTCCACCTTTAAAATGAAATAGTATATCGGACATAACTTTTTCTCCCGAACACGGATTGAGCTAACTCTTGCGGCATTGAAATGAGAACTTGAAACCCTAACCAATATATTGAGATCAAAATTGGTGATTCATCTTCTAACAAGTTCGAAATGGTGATGGAAGTTTGGTATAGTTGGTCATTCCTCTCCACTAAGAAAAAAAAGTAATTTCCCATTCTTTAGTATTTCTGACATAACTTTTTACTCCGGTCTCTGATTAAGATGATTCTTGCGGCATTGTAAAGAATTCTTGAATCCCAAACCATTTTAGTCACATCAAAAGTCATGAAAAATCCTCTAGCATGGGCTCTATTGTAACGCAAGTTTGATGTAATAAGTAGTCCTCCTTTAAAATGAAATAGTATATCGGACATAACTGTTTCTCCCGAACTCGGATTAAGCTAACTCTTGCGGCATTGAAATGAGAACTTGAAACCCTAACCAATATATTGAGATCAAAATTGGTAATTCATCTTCTAACAAGTTCGAAATGGTGATGGAAGTTTGGTATAGTTGGTCATTCCCCTCCACTAGGAAAAAAAAGTAATTTCCCATTCTTTAGTATTTCGGACTTAACTTTTTACTCCGGTCTCTGAATAGGATGATTTTTGCGGCATTGTAAAGAATTCTTGAATCCCTAACCATTTTATTCACATCAAAAGTCATGAAAAATCCTCTAGCATGGGCTCTATTGTAACGCAAGTTTGGTGTAATAAGTAGTCCACCTTTAAAATGAAATAGTATATCGGACATAACTTTTTCTCCCGAACTCGGATTGAGCTAACTCTTGCGGCATTGAAATGAGAACTTGAAACCTTAACCAATATATTCAGATCAAAATTGGTGATTCATCTTCTAACAAGTTCGAAATGGTGATGGAAGTTTGGTATAGTTGGTCATTCCCCTCTACTAGGAAAAAAAAAGTAATTTCCCATTCTTTAGTATTTCGGACATAACTTTTTACTCCGGTCTCTGAATAAGATGATTCTTGCGGCATTGTAAAGAATTCTTGAATCCCTAACCATTTTATTCACATCAAAAGTCATGAAAAATCCTCTAGCATGGGCTCTATTGTAACGTAAGTTTGGTGTAATAAGTAGTCCACCTTTAAAATGAAATAGTATATCGGACATAACTTTTTCTCCCGAACTCGGATTGAGCTAACTCTTGCGGCATTGAAATGAGAACTTGAAACCCTAACCAATATATTGAGATCAAAATTGGTAATTCATCTTCTAACAAGTTCGAAATGGTGATGGAAGTTTGGTATAGTTGGTCATTCCCCTCCACTAGGAAAAAAAAGTAATTTCCCATTCTTTAGTATTTCGGACATAACTTTTTACTCCGGTCACTGAATAAGATGATTCTTGCGGCATTGTAAAGAATTCTTGAATCCCTAACCATTTTATTCACATCAAAAGTCATGAAAAATCCTCTAGCATGGGCTCTATTGTAACGCAAGTTTGGTGTAATAAGTAGTCCACCTTTAAAATGAAATAGTATATCGGACATAACTTTTTCTCCTGAACTCGGATTGAGCTAACTCTTGCGGCATTGAAATGAGAACTTGAAACCCTAACCAATATATTCAGATCAAAATTGGTGATTCATCTTCTAACAAGTTCGAAATGGTGATGGAAGTTTGGTATAGTTGGTCATTCCCCTCCACTAGGAAAAAAAAGTAATTTCCCATTCTTTAGTATTTCGGACATAACTTTTTACTCCGGTCACTGAATAAGATGATTCTTGCGGCATTGTAAAGAATTCTTGAATCCCTAACCATTTTATTCACATCAAAAGTCATGAAAAATCCTCTAGCATGGGCTCTATTGTAACGTAAGTTTGGTGTAATAAGTAGTCCACCTTTAAAATGAAATAGTATATCGGACATAACTTTTTCTCCCGAACTCGGATTGAGCTAACTCTTGCGGCATTGAAATGAGAACTTGAAACCCTAACCAATATATTGAGATCAAAATTGGTAATTCATCTTCTAACAAGTTCGAAATGGTGATGGAAGTTTGGTATAGTTGGTCATTCCCCTCCACTAGGAAAAAAAAGTAATTTCCCATTCTTTAGTATTTCGGACATAACTTTTTACTCCGGTCTCTGAATAAGATGATTTTTGCGGCATTGTAAAGAATTCTTGAATCCCTAACCATTTTATTCACATCAAAAGTCATGAAAAATCCTCTAGCATGGGCTCTATTGTAACGCAAGTTTGGTGTAATAAGTAGTCCACCTTTAAAATGAAATAGTATATCGGACATAACTTTTTCTCCCGAACTCGGATTGAGCTAACTCTTGCGGCATTGAAATGAGAACTTGAAACCTTAACCAATATATTCAGATCAAAATTGGTGATTCATCTTCTAACAAGTTCGAAATGGTGATGGAAGTTTGGTATAGTTGGTCATTCCCCTCTACTAGGAAAAAAAAAGTAATTTCCCATTCTTTAGTATTTCGGACATAACTTTTTACTCCGGTCTCTGAATAAGATGATTCTTGCGGCATTGTAAAGAATTCTTGAATCCCTAACCATTTTATTCACATCAAAAGTCATGAAAAATCCTCTAGCATGGGCTCTATTGTAACGTAAGTTTGGTGTAATAAGTAGTCCACCTTTAAAATGAAATAGTATATCGGACATAACTTTTTCTCCCGAACTCGGATTGAGCTAACTCTTGCGGCATTGAAATGAGAACTTGAAACCCTAACCAATATATTGAGATCAAAATTGGTAATTCATCTTCTAACAAGTTCGAAATGGTGATGGAAGTTTGGTATAGTTGGTCATTCCCCTCCACTAGGAAAAAAAAGTAATTTCCCATTCTTTAGTATTTCGGACATAACTTTTTACTCCGGTCACTGAATAAGATGATTCTTGCGGCATTGTAAAGAATTCTTGAATCCCTAACCATTTTATTCACATCAAAAGTCATGAAAAATCCTCTAGCATGGGCTCTATTGTAACGCAAGTTTGGTGTAATAAGTAGTCCACCTTTAAAATGAAATAGTATATCGGACATAACTTTTTCTCCCGAACTCGGATTGAGCTAACTCTTGCGGCATTGAAATGAGAACTTGAAACCCTAACCAATATATTGAGATCAAAATTGGTGATTCATCTTCTAACAAGTTCGAAATGGTGATGGAAGTTTGGTATAGTTGGTCATTCCCCTCTACTAGGAAAAAAAAGTAATTTCCCATTCTTTAGTATTTCGGACATAACTTTTTACTCCGGTCTCTGAATAAGATGATTCTTGCGGCATTGTAAAGAATTCTTGAATCCCTAACCATTTTATTCACATCAAAAGTCATGAAAAATCCTCTAGCATGGGCTCTATTGTAACGTAAGTTTGGTGTAATAAGTAGTCCACCTTTAAAATGAAATAGTATATCGGACATAACTTTTTCTCCCGAACTCGGATTGAGCTAACTCTTGCGGCATTGAAATGAGAACTTGAAACTCTAACCAATATATTGAGATCAAAATTGGTAATTCATCTTCTAACAAGTTCGAAATGGTGATGGAAGTTTGGTATAGTTGGTCATTCCCCTCCACTAGGAAAAAAAAGTAATTTCCCATTCTTTAGTATTTCAGACATAACTTTTTACTCCGGTCTCTGAATAAGATGATTCTTGCGGCATTGTAAAGAATTCTTGAATCCCTAACCATTTTATTCACATCAAAAGTCATGAAAAATCCTCTAGCATGGGCTCTATTGTAACGCAAGTTTGGTGTAATAAGTAGTCCACCTTTAAAATGAAATAGTATATCGGACATAACTTTTTCTCCCGAACTCGGATTGAGCTAACTCTTGCGGCATTGAAATGAGAACTTGAAACCCTAACCAATATATTGAGATCAAAATTGGTGATTCACCTTCTAACAAGTTCGAAATGGTGATGGAAGTTTGGTATAGTTGGTTATTCCCCTCCACTAGGAAAAAAAAGTAATTTCCCATTCTTTAGTATTTCGGACATAACTTTTTACTCCGGTCTCTGAATAAGATGATTCTTGCGGCATTGTAAAGAATTCTTGAATCCCTAACCATTTTATTCACATCAAAAGTCATGAAAAATCCTCTAGCATGGGCTCTATTGTAACGCAAGTTTGGTGTAATAAGTAGTCCACCTTTAAAATGAAATAGTATATCGGACATAACTTTTTCTCCCGAACACGGATTGAGCTAACTCTTGCGGCATTGAAATGAGAACTTGAAACCCTAACCAATATATTGAGATCAAAATTGGTGATTCATCTTCTAACAAGTTCGAAATGGTGATGGAAGTTTGGTATAGTTGGTCATTCCCCTCCACTAAGAAAAAAAAGTAATTTCCCATTCTTTAGTATTTCTGACATAACTTTTTACTCCGGTCTCTGATTAAGATGATTCTTGCGGCATTGTAAAGAATTCTTGAATCCCAAACCATTTTAGTCACATCAAAAGTCATGAAAAATCCTCTAGCATGGGCTCTATTGTAACGCAAGTTTGATGTAATAAGTAGTCCTCCTTTAAAATGAAATAGTATATCGGACATAACTGTTTCTCCCGAACTCGGATTGAGCTAACTCTTGCGGCATTGAAATGAGAACTTGAAACCCTAACCAATATATTGAGATCAAAATTGGTAATTCATCTTCTAACAAGTTCGAAATGGTGATGGAAGTTTGGTATAGTTGGTCATTCCCCTCCACTAGGAAAAAAAAGTAATTTCCCATTCTTTAGTATTTCGGACATAACTTTTTACTCCGGTCTCTGAATAGGATGATTTTTGCGGCATTGTAAAGAATTCTTGAATCCCTAACCATTTTATTCACATCAAAAGTCATGAAAAATCCTCTAGCATGGGCTCTATTGTAACGCAAGTTTGGTGTAATAAGTAGTCCACCTTTAAAATGACATAGTATATCGGACATAACTTTTTCTCCCGAACTCGGATTGAGCTAACTCTTGCGGCACTGAAATGAGAACTTGAAACCTTAACCAATATATTCAGATCAAAATTGGTGATTCATCTTCTAACAAGTTCGAAATGGTGATGGAAGTTTGGTATAGTTGGTCATTCCCCTCTACTAGGAAAAAAAAAGTAATTTCCCATTCTTTAGTATTTCGGACATAACTTTTTACTCCGGTCTCTGAATAAGATGATTCTTGCGGCATTGTAAAGAATTCTTGAATCCCTAACCATTTTATTCACATCAAAAGTCATGAAAAATCCTCTAGCATGGGCTCTATTGTAACGTAAGTTTGGTGTAATAAGTAGTCCACCTTTAAAATGAAATAGTATATCGGACATAACTTTTTCTCCCGAACTCGGATTGAGCTAACTCTTGCGGCATTGAAATGAGAACTTGAAACCCTAACCAATATATTGAGATCAAAATTGGTAATTCATCTTCTAACAAGTTCGAAATGGTGATGGAAGTTTGGTATAGTTGGTCATTCCCCTCCACTAGGAAAAAAAAGTAATTTCCCATTCTTTAGTATTTCGGACATAACTTTTTACTCCGGTCACTGAATAAGATGATTCTTGCGGCATTGTAAAGAATTCTTGAATCCCTAACCATTTTATTCACATCAAAAGTCATGAAAAATCCTCTAGCATGGGCTCTATTGTAACGCAAGTTTGGTGTAATAAGTAGTCCACCTTTAAAATGAAATAGTATATCGGACATAACTTTTTCTCCCGAACTCGGATTGAGCTAACTCTTGCGGCATTGAAATGAGAACTTGAAACCCTAACCAATATATTGAGATCAAAATTTGTGATTCACCTTCTAACAAGTTCGAAATGGTGATGGAAGTTTGGTATAGTTGGTTATTCCCCTCCACTAGGAAAAAAAAGTAATTTCCCATTCTTTAGTATTTCGGACATAACTTTTTACTCCGGTCTCTGAATAAGATGATTCTTGCGGCATTGTAAAGAATTCTTGAATCCCTAACCATTTTATTCACATCAAAAGTCATGAAAAATCCTCTAGCATGGGCGCTATTGTAACGCAAGTTTGGTGTAATAAGTAGTCCACCTTTAAAATGAAATAGTATATCGGACATAACTTTTTCTCCCGAACACGGATTGAGCTAACTCTTGCGGCATTGAAATGAGAACTTGAAACCCTAACCAATATATTGAGATCAAAATTGGTGATTCATCTTCTAACAAGTTCGAAATGGTGATGGAAGTTTGGTATAGTTGGTCATTCCCCTCCACTAAGAAAAAAAAGTAATTTCCCATTCTTTAGTATTTCTGACATAACTTTTTACTCCGGTCTCTGATTAAGATGATTCTTGCGGCATTGTAAAGAATTCTTGAATCCCAAACCATTTTAGTCACATCAAAAGTCATGAAAAATCCTCTAGCATGGGCTCTATTGTAACGCAAGTTTGATGTAATAAGTAGTCCTCCTTTAAAATGAAATAGTATATCGGACATAACTGTTTCTCCCGAACTCGGATTGAGCTAACTCTTGCGGCATTGAAATGAGAACTTGAAACCCTAACCAATATATTGAGATCAAAATTGGTAATTCATCTTCTAACAAGTTCGAAATGGTGATGGAAGTTTGGTATAGTTGGTCATTCCCCTCCACTAGGAAAAAAAAGTAATTTCCCATTCTTTAGTATTTCGGACATAACTTTTTACTCCGGTCTCTGAATAGGATGATTTTTGCGGCATTGTAAAGAATTCTTGAATCCCTAACCATTTTATTCACATCAAAAGTCATGAAAAATCCTCTAGCATGGGCTCTATTGTAACGCAAGTTTGGTGTAATAAGTAGTCCACCTTTAAAATGAAATAGTATATCGGACATAACTTTTTCTCCCGAACTCGGATTGTGCTAACTCTTGCGGCATTGAAATGAGAACTTGAAACCTTAACCAATATATTCAGATCAAAATTGGTGATTCATCTTCTAACAAGTTCGAAATGGTGATGGAAGTTTGGTATAGTTGGTCATTCCCCTCTACTAGGAAAAAAAAAGTAATTTCCCATTGTTTAGTATTTCTGACATAACTTTTTACTCCGGTCTCTGAATAAGATGATTCTTGCGGCATTGTAAAGAATTCTTGAATCCCTAACCATTTTATTCACATCAAAAGTCATGAAAAATCCTCTAGCATGGGCTCTATTGTAACGTAAGTTTGGTGTAATAAGTAGTCCACCTTTAAAATGAAATAGTATATCGGACATAACTTTTTCTCCCGAACTCGGATTGAGCTAACTCTTGCGGCATTGAAATGAGAACTTGAAACCCTAACCAATATATTGAGATCAAAATTGGTAATTCATCTTCTAACAAGTTCGAAATGGTGATGGAAGTTTGGTATAGTTGGTCATTCCCCTCCACTAGGAAAAAAAAGTAATTTCCCATTCTTTAGTATTTCGGACATAACTTTTTACTCCGGTCACTGAATAAGATGATTCTTGCGGCATTGTAAAGAATTCTTGAATCCCTAACCATTTTATTCACATCAAAAGTCATGAAAAATCCTCTAGCATGGGCTCTATTGTAACGCAAGTTTGGTGTAATAAGTAGTCCACCTTTAAAATGAAATAGTATATCGGACATAACTTTTTCTCCCGAACTCGGATTGAGCTAACTCTTGCGGCATTGAAATGAGAACTTGAAACCCTAACCAATATATTGAGATCAAAATTGGTGATTCATCTTCTAACAAGTTCGAAATGGTGATGGAAGTTTGGTATAGTTGGTCATTCCCCTCTACTAGGAAAAAAAAGTAATTTCCCATTCTTTAGTATTTCGGACATAACTTTTTACTCCGGTCTCTGAATAAGATGATTCTTGCGGCATTGTAAAGAATTCTTGAATCCCTAACCATTTTATTCACATCAAAAGTCATGAAAAATCCTCTAGCATGGGCTCTATTGTAACGCAAGTTTGGTGTAATAAGTAGTCCACCTTTAAAATGAAATAGTATATCGGACATAACTTTTTCTCCCGAACTCGGATTGAGCTAACTCTTGCGGCATTGAAATGAGAACTTGAAACCTTAACCAATATATTCAGATCAAAATTGGTGATTCATCTTCTAACAAGTTCGAAATGGTGATGGAAGTTTGGTATAGTTGGTCATTCACCTCTACTAGGAAAAAAAAAGTAATTTCCCATTCTTTAGTATTTCGGACATAACTTTTTACTCCGGTCTCTGAATAAGATGATTCTTGCGGCATTGTAAAGAATTCTTGAATCCCTAACCATTTTATTCACATCAAAAGTCATGAAAAATCCTCTAGCATGGGCTCTATTGTAACGTAAGTTTGGTGTAATAAGTAGTCCACCTTTAAAATGAAATAGTATATCGGACATAACTTTTTCTCCCGAACTCGGATTGAGCTAACTCTTGCGGCATTGAAATGAGAACTTGAAACCCTAACCAATATATTGAGATCAAAATTGGTAATTCATCTTCTAACAAGTTCGAAATGGTGATGGAAGTTTGGTATAGTTGGTCATTCCCCTCCACTAGGAAAAAAAAGTAATTTCCCATTCTTTAGTATTTCGGACATAACTTTTTACTCCGGTCACTGAATAAGATGATTCTTGCGGCATTGTAAAGAATTCTTGAATCCCTAACCATTTTATTCACATCAAAAGTCATGAAAAATCCTCTAGCATGGGCTCTATTGTAACGCAAGTTTGGTGTAATAAGTAGTCCACCTTTAAAATGAAATAGTATATCGGACATAACTTTTTCTCCCGAACTCGGATTGAGCTAACTCTTGCGGCATTGAAATGAGAACTTGAAACCCTAACCAATATATTGAGATCAAAATTGGTGATTCATCTTCTAACAAGTTCGAAATGGTGATGGAAGTTTGGTATAGTTGGTCATTCCCCTCTACTAGGAAAAAAAAGTAATTTCCCATTCTTTAGTATTTCGGACATAACTTTTTACTCCGGTCTCTGAATAAGATGATTCTTGCGGCATTGTAAAGAATTCTTGAATCCCTAACCATTTTATTCACATCAAAAGTCATGAAAAATCCTCTAGCATGGGCTCTATTGTAACGTAAGTTTGGTGTAATAAGTAGTCCACCTTTAAAATGAAATAGTATATCGGACATAACTTTTTCTCCCGAACTCGGATTGAGCTAACTCTTGCGGCATTGAAATGAGAACTTGAAACCCTAACCAATATATTGAGATCAAAATTGGTGATTCACCTTCTAACAAGTTCGAAATGGTGATGGAAGTTTGGTATAGTTGGTTATTCCCCTCCACTAGGAAAAAAAAGTAATTTCCCATTCTTTAGTATTTCGGACATAACTTTTTACTCCGGTCTCTGAATAAGATGATTCTTGCGGCATTGTAAAGAATTCTTGAATCCCTAACCATTTTATTCACATCAAAAGTCATGAAAAATCCTCTAGCATGGGCTCTATTGTAACGTAAGTTTGGTGTAATAAGTAGTCCACCTTTAAAATGAAATAGTATATCGGACATAACTTTTTCTCCCGAACTCGGATTGAGCTAACTCTTGCGGCATTGAAATGAGAACTTGAAACCCTAACCAATATATTGAGATCAAAATTGGTAATTCATCTTCTAACAAGTTCGAAATGGTGATGGAAGTTTGGTATAGTTGGTCATTCCCCTCCACTAGGAAAAAAAAGTAATTTCCCATTCTTTAGTATTTCGGACATAACTTTTTACTCCGGTCTCTGAATAAGATGATTCTTGCGGCATTGTAAAGAATTCTTGAATCCCTAACCATTTTATTCACATCAAAAGTCATGAAAAATCCTCTAGCATGGGCTCTATTGTAACGCAAGTTTGGTGTAATAAGTAGTCCACCTTTAAAATGAAATAGTATATCGGACATAACTTTTTCTCCCGAACTCGGATTGAGCTAACTCTTGCGGCATTGAAATGAGAACTTGAAACCCTAACCAATATATTGAGATCAAAATTGGTGATTCATCTTCTAACAAGTTCGAAATGGTGATGGAAGTTTGGTATAGTTGGTCATTCCCCTCTACTAGGAAAAAAAAAGTAATTTCCCATTCTTTAGTATTTCGGACATAACTTTTTACTCCGGTCTCTGAATAAGATGATTCTTGCGGCATTGTAAAGAATTCTTGAATCCCTAACCATTTTATTCACATCAAAAGTCATGAAAAATCCTCTAGCATGGGCTCTATTGTAACGTAAGTTTGGTGTAATAAGTAGTCCACCTTTAAAATGAAATAGTATATCGGACATAACTTTTTCTCCCGAACTCGGATTGAGCTAACTCTTGCGGCATTGAAATGAGAACTTGAAACCCTAACCAATATATTGAGATCAAAATTGGTAATTCATCTTCTAACAAGTTCGAAATGGTGATGGAAGTTTGGTATAGTTGGTCATTCCCCTCCACTAGGAAAAAAAAGTAATTTCCCATTCTTTAGTATTTCGGACATAACTTTTTACTCCGGTCTCTGAATAAGATGATTTTTGCGGCATTGTAAAGAATTCTTGAATCCCTAACCATTTTATTCACATCAAAAGTCATGAAAAATCCTCTAGCATGGGCTCAATTGTAACGCAAGTTTGGTGTAATAAGTAGTCCACCTTTAAAATGAAATAGTATATCGGACATAACTTTTTCTCCCGAACTCGGATTGAGCTAACTCTTGCGGCATTGAAATGAGAACTTCAAACCCTAACCAATATATTGAGATCAAAATTGGTGATTCACCTTCTAACAAGTTCGAAATGGTGATGGAAGTTTGGTATAGTTGGTTATTCCCCTCCACTAGGAAAAAAAAGTAATTTCCCATTCTTTAGTATTTCGGACATAACTTTTTACTCCGGTCTCTGAATAAGATGATTCTTGCGGCATTGTAAAGAATTCTTGAATCCCTAACCATTTTATTCACATCAAAAGTCATGAAAAATCCTCTAGCATGGGCTCTATTGTAACGCAAGTTTGGTGTAATAAGTAGTCCACCTTTAAAATGAAATAGTATATCGGACATAACTTTTTCTCCCGAACTCGGATTGAGCTAACTCTTGCGGCATTGAAATGAGAACTTGAAACCCTAACCAATATATTGAGATCAAAATTGGTGATTCATCTTCTAACAAGTTCGAAATGGTGATGGAAGTTTGGTATAGTTGGTCATTCCCCTCTACTAGGAAAAAAAAAGTAATTTCCCATTCTTTAGTATTTCGGACATAACTTTTTACTCCGGTCTCTGAATAAGATGATTCTTGCGGCATTGTAAAGAATTCTTGAATCCCTAACCATTTTATTCACATCAAAAGTCATGAAAAATCCTCTAGCATGGGCTCTATTGTAACGTAAGTTTGGTGTAATAAGTAGTCCACCTTTAAAATGAAATAGTATATCGGACATAACTTTTTCTCCCGAACTCGGATTGAGCTAACTCTTGCGGCATTGAAATGAGAACTTGAAACCCTAACCAATATATTGAGATCAAAATTGGTAATTCATCTTCTAACAAGTTCGAAATGGTGATGGAAGTTTGGTATAGTTGGTCATTCCCCTCCACTAGGAAAAAAAAGTAATTTCCCATTCTTTAGTATTTCGGACATAACTTTTTACTCCGGTCTCTGAATAAGATGATTTTTGCGGCATTGTAAAGAATTCTTGAATCCCTAACCATTTTATTCACATCAAAAGTCATGAAAAATCCTCTAGCATGGGCTCAATTGTAACGCAAGTTTGGTGTAATAAGTAGTCCACCTTTAAAATGAAATAGTATATCGGACATAACTTTTTCTCCCGAACTCGGATTGAGCTAACTCTTGCGGCATTGAAATGAGAACTTCAAACCCTAACCAATATATTGAGATCAAAATTGGTGATTCACCTTCTAACAAGTTCGAAATGGTGATGGAAGTTTGGTATAGTTGGTTATTCCCCTCCACTAGGAAAAAAAAGTAATTTCCCATTCTTTAGTATTTCGGACATAACTTTTTACTCCGGTCTCTGAATAAGATGATTCTTGCGGCATTGTAAAGAATTCTTGAATCCCTAACCATTTTATTCACATCAAAAGTCATGAAAAATCCTCTAGCATGGGCTCTATTGTAACGCAAGTTTGGTGTAATAAGTAGTCCACCTTTAAAATGAAATAGTATATCGGACATAACTTTTTCTCCCGAACACGGATTGAGCTAACTCTTGCGGCATTGAAATGAGAACTTGAAACCCTAACCAATATATTGAGATCAAAATTGGTGATTTATCTTCTAACAAGTTCGAAATGGTTATGGAAGTTTGGTATAGTTGGTCATTCCCCTCCACTAAGAAAAAAAAGTAATTTCCCATTCTTTAGTATTTCTGACATAACTTTTTACTCCGGTCTCTGATTAAGATGATTCTTGCGGCATTGTAAAGAATTCTTGAATCCCAAACCATTTTAGTCACATCAAAAGTCATGAAAAATCCTCTAGCATGGGCTCTATTGTAACGCAAGTTTGATGTAATAAGTAGTCCTCCTTTAAAATGAAATAGTATATCGGACATAACTGTTTCTCCCGAACTCGGATTGAGCTAACTCTTGCGGCATTGAAATGAGAAATTGAAACCCTAACCAATATATTGAGATCAAAATTGGTGATTCAGCTTCTAACAAGTTCGAAATGGTGATGGAAGTTTGGTATAGTTGGCCATTCCCCTCCACTAGGAAAAAAAAGTAATTTCCCATTCTTTAGTATTTCAGACATAACTTTTTACTCCGGTCTCTGATTAAGATGATTCTTGCTGCATTGTAAAGAATTCTTGAATCCCTAACCATTTTATTCACATCAAAAGTCATGAAAAATCCTCTAGCATGGGCTCTATTGTAACGCAAGTTTGGTGTAATAAGTAGTCCTCCTTTAAAATGAAATAGTATATCGGACATAACTTTTTCTCCCGAACTCGGATTGAGCTAACTCATGCGGCATTGAAATGAGAACTTGAAACCCTAACCAATATATTGAGATCAAAATTGGTGATTCATCTTCTAACAAGTTCGAAATGGTGATGGAAGTTTGGTATAGTTGGTCATCCCCTCCACTAGGAAAAAAAAGTAATTTCTCATTCTTTAGTATTTCTGACATAACTTTTTACTCCGGTCTCTGAATAAGATGATTCTTGCGGCATTGTAAAGAATTCTTGAATCCCTAACCATTTTATTCACATCAAAAGTCATGAAAAATCCTCTAGCATGGGCTCTATTGTAACGGAAGTTTGGTGTAATAAGTAGTCCACCTTTAAAATGAAATAGTATATCGGACATAACTTTTTCTCCCGAACTCGGATTGAGCTAACTCTTGCGGCATTGAAATGAGAACTTGAAACTCTAACCAATATATTGAGATCAAAATTGGTAATTCATCTTCTAACAAGTTCGAAATGGTGATGGAAGTTTGGTGTAGTTGGTCATTCCCCTCCACTAGGAAAAAAAAGTAATTTCCCATTCTTTAGTATTTCAGACATAACTTTTTACTCCGGTCTCTGAATAAGATGATTCTTGCGGCATTGTAAAGAATTCTTGAATCCCTAACCATTTTATTCACATCAAAAGTCATGAAAAATCCTCTAGCATGGGCTCTATTGTAACGCAAGTTTGGTGTAATAAGTAGTCCACCTTTAAAATGAAATAGTATATCGGACATAACTTTTTCTCCCGAACTCGGATTGAGCTAACTCTTGCGGCATTGAAATGAGAACTTGAAACCCTAACCAATATATTGAGATCAAAATTGGTGATTCACCTTCTAACAAGTTCGAAATGGTGATGGAAGTTTGGTATAGTTGGTTATTCCCCTCCACTAGGAAAAAAAAGTAATTTCCCATTCTTTAGTATTTCGGACATAACTTTTTACTCCGGTCTCTGAATAAGATGATTCTTGCGGCATTGTAAAGAATTCTTGAATCCCTAACCATTTTATTCACATCAAAAGTCATGAAAAATCCTCTAGCATGGGCTCTATTGTAACGGAAGTTTGGTGTAATAAGTAGTCCACCTTTAAAATGAAATAGTATATCGGACATAACTTTTTCTCCCGAACTCGGATTGAGCTAACTCTTGCGGCATTGAAATGAGAACTTGAAACTCTAACCAATATATTGAGATCAAAATTGGTAATTCATCTTCTAACAAGTTCGAAATGGTGATGGAAGTTTGGTGTAGTTGGTCATTCCCCTCCACTAGGAAAAAAAAGTAATTTCCCATTCTTTAGTATTTCAGACATAACTTTTTACTCCGGTCTCTGAATAAGATGATTCTTGCGGCATTGTAAAGAATTCTTGAATCCCTAACCATTTTATTCACATCAAAAGTCATGAAAAATCCTCTAGCATGGGCTCTATTGTAACGCAAGTTTGGTGTAATAAGTAGTCCACCTTTAAAATGAAATAGTATATCGGACATAACTTTTTCTCCCGAACTCGGATTGAGCTAACTCTTGCGGCATTGAAATGAGAACTTGAAACCCTAACCAATATATTGAGATCAAAATTGGTGATTCACCTTCTAACAAGTTCGAAATGGTGATGGAAGTTTGGTATAGTTGGTTATTCCCCTCCACTAGGAAAAAAAAGTAATTTCCCATTCTTTAGTATTTCGGACATAACTTTTTACTCCGGTCTCTGAATAAGATGATTCTTGCGGCATTGTAAAGAATTCTTGAATCCCTAACCATTTTATTCACATCAAAAGTCATGAAAAATCCTCTAGCATGGGCTCTATTGTAACGCAAGTTTGGTGTAATAAGTAGTCCACCTTTAAAATGAAATAGTATATCGGACATAACTTTTTCTCCCGAACACGGATTGAGCTAACTCTTGCGGCATTGAAATGAGAACTTGAAACCCTAACCAATATATTGAGATCAAAATTGGTGATTCATCTTCTAACAAGTTCGAAATGGTGATGGAAGTTTGGTATAGTTGGTCATTCCCCTCCACTAAGAAAAAAAAGTAATTTCCCATTCTTTAGTATTTCTGACATAACTTTTTACTCCGGTCTCTGATAAAGATGATTCTTGCGGCATTGTAAAGAATTCTTGAATCCCAAACCATTTTAGTCACATCAAAAGTCATGAAAAATCCTCTAGCATGGGCTCTATTGTAACGCAAGTTTGATGTAATAAGTAGTCCTCCTTTAAAATGAAATAGTATATCGGACATAACTGTTTCTCCCGAACTCGGATTGAGCTAACTCTTGCGGCATTGAAATGAGAAATTGAAACCCTAACCAATATATTGAGATCAAAATTGGTGATTCAGCTTCTAACAAGTTCGAAATGGTGATGGAAGTTTGGTATAGTTGGCCATTCCCCTCCACTAGGAAAAAAAAGTAATTTCCCATTCTTTAGTATTTCAGACATAACTTTTTACTCCGGTCTCTGATTAAGATGATTCTTGCTGCATTGTAAAGAATTCTTGAATCCCTAACCATTTTATTCACATCAAAAGTCATGAAAAATCCTCTAGCATGGGCTCTATTGTAACGCAAGTTTGGTGTAATAAGTAGTCCTCCTTTAAAATGAAATAGTATATCGGACATAACTTTTTCTCCCGAACTCGGATTGAGCTAACTCATGCGGCATTGAAATGAGAACTTGAAACCCTAACCAATATATTGAGATCAAAATTGGTGATTCATCTTCTAACAAGTTCGAAATGGTGATGGAAGTTTGGTATAGTTGGTCATCCCCTCCACTAGGAAAAAAAAGTAATTTCTCATTCTTTAGTATTTCTGACATAACTTTTTACTCCGGTCTCTGAATAAGATGATTCTTGTGGCATTGTAAAGAATTCTTGAATCCCTAACCATTTTATTCACATCAAAAGTCATGAAAAATCCTCTAGCATGGGCTCTATTGTAACGGAAGTTTGGTGTAATAAGTAGTCCACCTTTAAAATGAAATAGTATATCGGACATAACTTTTTCTCCCGAACTCGGATTGAGCTAACTCTTGCGGCATTGAAATGAGAACTTGAAACTCTAACCAATATATTCAGATCAAAATTGGTAATTCATCTTCTAACAGGTTCGAAATGGTGATGGAAGTTTGGTATAGTTGGTCATTCCCCTCCACTAGGAAAAAAAAGTAATTTCCCATTCTTTAGTATTTCAGACATAACTTTTTACTCCGGTCTCTGAATAAGATGATTCTTGCGGCATTGTAAAGAATTCTTGAATCCCTAACCATTTTATTCACATCAAAAGTCATGAAAAATCCTCTAGCATGGGCTCTATTGTAACGCAAGTTTGGTGTAATATGTAGTCCACCTTTAAAATGAAATAGTATATCGGACATAACTTTTTCTCCCGAACTCGGATTGAGCTAACTCTTGCGGCATTGAAATGAGAACTTGAAACCCTAACCAATATATTGAGATCAAAATTGGTGATTCACCTTCTAACAAGTTCGAAATGGTGATGGAAGTTTGGTATAGTTGGTTATTCCCCTCCACTAGGAAAAAAAAGTAATTTCCCATTCTTTAGTATTTCGGACATAACTTTTTACTCCGGTCTCTGAATAAGATGATTCTTGCGGCATTGTAAAGAATTCTTGAATCCCTAACCATTTTATTCACATCAAAAGTCATGAAAAATCCTCTAGCATGGGCTCTATTGTAACGCAAGTTTGGTGTAATAAGTAGTCCACCTTTAAAATGAAATAGTATATCGGACATAACTTTTTCTCCCGAACACGGATTGAGCTAACTCTTGCGGCATTGAAATGAGAACTTGAAACCCTAACCAATATATTGAGATCAAAATTGGTGATTCATCTTCTAACAAGTTCGAAATGGTGATGGAAGTTTGGTATAGTTGGTCATTCCCCTCCACTAAGAAAAAAAAGTAATTTCCCATTCTTTAGTATTTCTGACATAACTTTTTACTCCGGTCTCTGATTAAGATGTTCTTGAATCCCAAACCATTTTAGTCACATCAAAAGTCATGAAAAATCCTCTAGCATGGGCTCTATTGTAACGCAAGTTTGATGTAATAAGTAGTCCTCCTTTAAAATGAAATAGTATATCGGACATAACTGTTTCTCCCGAACTCGGATTGAGCTAACTCTTGCGGCATTGAAATGAGAAATTGAAACCCTAACCAATATATTGAGATCAAAATTGGTGATTCAGCTTCTAACAAGTTCGAAATGGTGATGGAAGTTTGGTATAGTTGGCCATTCCCCTCCACTAGGAAAAAAAAGTAATTTCCCATTCTTTAGTATTTCAGACATAACTTTTTACTCCGGTCTCTGATTAAGATGATTCTTGCTGCATTGTAAAGAATTCTTGAATCCCTAACCATTTTATTCACATCAAAAGTCATGAAAAATCCTCTAGCATGGGCTCTATTGTAACGCAAGTTTGGTGTAATAAGTAGTCCTCCTTTAAAATGAAATAGTATATCGGACATAACTTTTTCTCCCGAACTCGGATTGAGCTAACTCATGCGGCATTGAAATGAGAACTTGAAACCCTAACCAATATATTGAGATCAAAATTGGTGATTCATCTTTTAACAAGTTCGAAATGGTGATGGAAGTTTGGTATAGTTGGTCATCCCCTCCACTAGGAAAAAAAAGTAATTTCTCATTCTTTAGTATTTCTGACATAACTTTTTACTCCGGTCTCTGAATAAGATGATTCTTGCGGCATTGTAAAGAATTCTTGAATCCCTAACCATTTTATTCACATCAAAAGTCATGAAAAATCCTCTAGCATGGGCTCTATTGTAACGGAAGTTTGGTGTAATAAGTAGTCCACCTTTAAAATGAAATAGTATATCGGACATAACTTTTTCTCCCGAACTCGGATTGAGCTAACTCTTGCGGCATTGAAATGAGAACTTGAAACTCTAACCAATATATTGAGATCAAAATTGGTAATTCATCTTCTAACAAGTTCGAAATGGTGATGGAAGTTTGGTATAGTTGGTCATTCCCCTCCACTAGGAAAAAAAAGTAATTTCCCATTCTTTAGTATTTCAGACATAACTTTTTACTCCGGTCTCTGAATAAGATGATTCTTGCGGCATTGTAAAGAATTCTTGAATCCCTAACCATTTTATTCACATCAAAAGTCATGAAAAATCCTCTAGCATGGGCTCTATTGTAACGCAAGTTTGGTGTAATAAGTAGTCCACCTTTAAAATGAAATAGTATATCGGACATAACTTTTTCTCCCGAACTCGGATTGAGCTAACTCTTGCGGCATTGAAATGAGAACTTGAAACCCTAACCAATATATTGAGATCAAAATTGGTGATTCACCTTCTAACAAGTTCGAAATGGTGATGGAAGTTTGGTATAGTTGGCCATTCCCCTCCACTAGGAAAAAAAAGTAATTTCCCATTCTTTAGTATTTCAGACATAACTTTTTACTCCGGTCTCTGATTAAGATGATTCTTGCTGCATTGTAAAGAATTCTTGAATCCCTAACCATTTTATTCACATCAAAAGTCATGAAAAATCCTCTAGCATGGGCTCTATTGTAACGCAAGTTTGGTGTAATAAGTAGTCCTCCTTTAAAATGAAATAGTATATCGGACATAACTTTTTCTCCCGAACTCGGATTGAGCTAACTCATGCGGCATTGAAATGAGAACTTGAAACCCTAACCAATATATTGAGATCAAAATTGGTGATTCATCTTCTAACAAGTTCGAAATGGTGATGGAAGTTTGGTATAGTTGGTCATCCCCTCCACTAGGAAAAAAAAGTAATTTCTCATTCTTTAGTATTTCTGACATAACTTTTTACTCCGGTCTCTGAATAAGATGATTCTTGTGGCATTGTAAAGAATTCTTGAATCCCTAACCATTTTATTCACATCAAAAGTCATGAAAAATCCTCTAGCATGGGCTCTATTGTAACGGAAGTTTGGTGTAATAAGTAGTCCACCTTTAAAATGAAATAGTATATCGGACATAACTTTTTCTCCCGAACTCGGATTGAGCTAACTCTTGCGGCATTGAAATGAGAACTTGAAACTCTAACCAATATATTCAGATCAAAATTGGTAATTCATCTTCTAACAGGTTCGAAATGGTGATGGAAGTTTGGTATAGTTGGTCATTCCCCTCCACTAGGAAAAAAAAGTAATTTCCCATTCTTTAGTATTTCAGACATAACTTTTTACTCCGGTCTCTGAATAAGATGATTCTTGCGGCATTGTAAAGAATTCTTGAATCCCTAACCATTTTATTCACATCAAAAGTCATGAAAAATCCTCTAGCATGGGCTCTATTGTAACGCAAGTTTGGTGTAATAAGTAGTCCACCTTTAAAATGAAATAGTATATCGGACATAACTTTTTCTCCCGAACTCGGATTGAGCTAACTCTTGCGGCATTGAAATGAGAACTTGAAACCCTAACCAATATATTGAGATCAAAATTGGTGATTCACCTTCTAACAAGTTCGAAATGGTGATGGAAGTTTGGTATAGTTGGTTATTCCCCTCCACTAGGAAAAAAAAGTAATTTCCCATTCTTTAGTATTTCGGACATAACTTTTTACTCCGGTCTCTGAATAAGATGATTCTTGCGGCATTGTAAAGAATTCTTGAATCCCTAACCATTTTATTCACATCAAAAGTCATGAAAAATCCTCTAGCATGGGCTCTATTGTAACGCAAGTTTGGTGTAATAAGTAGTCCACCTTTAAAATGAAATAGTATATCGGACATAACTTTTTCTCCCGAACACGGATTGAGCTAACTCTTGCGGCATTGAAATGAGAACTTGAAACCCTAACCAATATATTGAGATCAAAATTGGTGATTCATCTTCTAACAAGTTCGAAATGGTGATGGAAGTTTGGTATAGTTGGTCATTCCCCTCCACTAAGAAAAAAAAGTAATTTCCCATTCTTTAGTATTTCTGACATAACTTTTTACTCCGGTCTCTGATTAAGATGATTCTTGCGGCATTGTAAAGAATTCTTGAATCCCAAACCATTTTAGTCACATCAAAAGTCATGAAAAATCCTCTAGCATGGGCTCTATTGTAACGCAAGTTTGATGTAATAAGTAGTCCTCCTTTAAAATGAAATAGTATATCGGACATAACTGTTTCTCCCGAACTCGGATTGAGCTAACTCTTGCGGCATTGAAATGAGAAATTGAAACCCTAACCAATATATTGAGATCAAAATTGGTGATTCAGCTTCTAACAAGTTCGAAATGGTGATGGAAGTTTGGTATAGTTGGCCATTCCCCTCCACTAGGAAAAAAAAGTAATTTCCCATTCTTTAGTATTTCAGACATAACTTTTTACTCCGGTCTCTGATTAAGATGATTCTTGCTGCATTGTAAAGAATTCTTGAATCCCTAACCATTTTATTCACATCAAAAGTCATGAAAAATCCTCTAGCATGGGCTCTATTGTAACGCAAGTTTGGTGTAATAAGTAGTCCTCCTTTAAAATGAAATAGTATATCGGACATAACTTTTTCTCCCGAACTCGGATTGAGCTAACTCATGCGGCATTGAAATGAGAACTTGAAACCCTAACCAATATATTGAGATCAAAATTGGTGATTCATCTTTTAACAAGTTCGAAATGGTGATGGAAGTTTGGTATAGTTGGTCATCCCCTCCACTAGGAAAAAAAAGTAATTTCTCATTCTTTAGTATTTCTGACATAACTTTTTACTCCGGTCTCTGAATAAGATGATTCTTGCGGCATTGTAAAGAATTCTTGAATCCCTAACCATTTTATTCACATCAAAAGTCATGAAAAATCCTCTAGCATGGGCTCTATTGTAACGGAAGTTTGGTGTAATAAGTAGTCCACCTTTAAAATGAAATAGTATATCGGACATAACTTTTTCTCCCGAACTCGGATTGAGCTAACTCTTGCGGCATTGAAATGAGAACTTGAAACTCTAACCAATATATTGAGATCAAAATTGGTAATTCATCTTCTAACAAGTTCGAAATGGTGATGGAAGTTTGGTATAGTTGGTCATTCCCCTCCACTAGGAAAAAAAAGTAATTTCCCATTCTTTAGTATTTCAGACATAACTTTTTACTCCGGTCTCTGAATAAGATGATTCTTGCGGCATTGTAAAGAATTCTTGAATCCCTAACCATTTTATTCACATCAAAAGTCATGAAAAATCCTCTAGCATGGGCTCTATTGTAACGCAAGTTTGGTGTAATAAGTAGTCCACCTTTAAAATGAAATAGTATATCGGACATAACTTTTTCTCCCGAACTCGGATTGAGCTAACTCTTGCGGCATTGAAATGAGAACTTGAAACCCTAACCAATATATTGAGATCAAAATTGGTGATTCACCTTCTAACAAGTTCGAAATGGTGATGGAAGTTTGGTATAGTTGGTTATTCCCCTCCACTAGGAAAAAAAAGTAATTTCCCATTCTTTAGTATTTCGGACATAACTTTTTACTCCGGTCTCTGAATAAGATGATTCTTGCGGCATTGTAAAGAATTCTTGAATCCCTAACCATTTTATTCACATCAAAAGTCATGAAAAATCCTCTAGCATGGGCTCTATTGTAACGCAAGTTTGGTGTAATAAGTAGTCCACCTTTAAAATGAAATAGTATATCGGACATAACTTTTTCTCCCGAACATGGATTGAGCTAACTCTTGCGGCATTGAAATGAGAACTTGAAACCCTAACCAATATATTGAGATCAAAATTGGTGATTCATCTTCTAACAAGTTCGAAATGGTGATGGAAGTTTGGTATAGTTGGTCATTCCCCTCCACTAAGAAAAAAAAGTAATTTCCCATTCTTTAGTATTTCTGACATAACTTTTTACTCCGGTCTCTGATTAAGATGATTCTTGCTGCATTGTAAAGAATTCTTGAATCCCTAACCATTTTATTCACATCAAAAGTCATGAAAAATCCTCTAGTATGGGCTCTATTGTAACGCAAGTTTGGTGTAATAAGTAGTCCACCTTTAAAATGAAATAGTATATCGGACATAACTTTTTCTCCCGAACACGGATTGAGCTAACTCTTGCGGCATTGAAATGAGAACTTGAAACCCTAACCAATATATTGAGATCAAAATTGGTGATTCATCTTCTAAGAAGTTCGAAATGGTGATGGAAGTTTGGTATAGTTGGTCATTCCCCTCCACTAAGAAAAAAAAGTAATTTCCCATTCTTTAGTATTTCTGACATAACTTTTTACTCCGGTCTCTGATTAAGATGATTCTTGCGGCATTGTAAAGAATTCTTGAATCCCAAACCATTTTAGTCACATCAAAAGTCATGAAAAATCCTCTAGCATGGGCTCTATTGTAACGCAAGTTTGATGTAATAAGTAGTCCTCCTTTAAAATGAAATAGTATATCGGACATAACTGTTTCTCCCGAACTCGGATTGAGCTAACTCTTGCGGCATTGAAATGAGAAATTGAAACCCTAACCAATATATTGAGATCAAAATTGGTGATTCAGCTTCTAACAAGTTCGAAATGGTGATGGAAGTTTGGTATAGTTGGCCATTCCCCTCCACTAGGAAAAAAAAGTAATTTCCCATTCTTTAGTATTTCAGACATAACTTTTTACTCCGGTCTCTGATTAAGATGATTCTTGCTGCATTGTAAAGAATTCTTGAATCCCTAACCATTTTATTCACATCAAAAGTCATGAAAAATCCTCTAGTATGGGCTCTATTGTAACGCAAGTTTGGTGTAATAAGTAGTCCTCCTTTAAAATGAAATAGTATATCGGACATAACTTTTTCTCCCGAACTCGGATTGAGCTAACTCATGCGGCATTGAAATGAGAACTTGAAACCCTAACCAATATATTGAGATCAAAATTGGTGATTCATCTTCTAACAAGTTCGAAATGGTGATGGAAGTTTGGTATAGTTGGTCATCCCCTCCACTAGGAAAAAAAAGTAATTTCTCATTCTTTAGTATTTCTGACATAACTTTTTACTCCGGTCTCTGAATAAGATGATTCTTGCGGCATTGTAAAGAATTCTTGAATCCCTAACCATTTTATTCACATCAAAAGTCATGAAAAATCCTCTAGCATGGGCTCTATTGTAACGGAAGTTTGGTGTAATAAGTAGTCCACCTTTAAAATGAAATAGTATATCGGACATAACTTTTTCTCCCGAACTCGGATTGAGCTAACTCTTGCGGCATTGAAATGAGAACTTGAAACTCTAACCAATATATTGAGATCAAAATTGGTAATTCATCTTCTAACAAGTTCGAAATGGTGATGGAAGTTTGGTATAGTTGGTCATTCCCCTCCACTAGGAAAAAAAAGTAATTTCCCATTCTTTAGTATTTCAGACATAACTTTTTACTCCGGTCTCTGAATAAGATGATTCTTGCGGCATTGTAAAGAATTCTTGAATCCCTAACCATTTTATTCACATCAAAAGTCATGAAAAATCCTCTAGCATGGGCTCTATTGTAACGCAAGTTTGGTGTAATAAGTAGTCCACCTTTAAAATGAAATAGTATATCGGACATAACTTTTTCTCCCGAACTCGGATTGAGCTAACTCTTGCGGCATTGAAATGAGAACTTGAAACCCTAACCAATATATTGAGATCAAAATTGGTGATTCACCTTCTAACAAGTTCGAAATGGTGATGGAAGTTTGGTATAGTTGGTTATTCCCCTCCACTAGGAAAAAAAAGTAATTTCCCATTCTTTAGTATTTCGGACATAACTTTTTACTCCGGTCTCTGAATAAGATGATTCTTGCGGCATTGTAAAGAATTCTTGAATCCCTAACCATTTTATTCACATCAAAAGTCATGAAAAATCCTCTAGCATGGGCTCTATTGTAACGCAAGTTTGGTGTAATAAGTAGTCCACCTTTAAAATGAAATAGTATATCGGACATAACTTTTTCTCCCGAACATGGATTGAGCTAACTCTTGCGGCATTGAAATGAGAACTTGAAACCCTAACCAATATATTGAGATCAAAATTGGTGATTCATCTTCTAACAAGTTCGAAATGGTGATGGAAGTTTGGTATAGTTGGTCATTCCCCTCCACTAAGAAAAAAAAGTAATTTCCCATTCTTTAGTATTTCTGACATAACTTTTTACTCCGGTCTCTGATTAAGATGATTCTTGCTGCATTGTAAAGAATTCTTGAATCCCTAACCATTTTATTCACATCAAAAGTCATGAAAAATCCTCTAGTATGGGCTCTATTGTAACGCAAGTTTGGTGTAATAAGTAGTCCACCTTTAAAATGAAATAGTATATCGGACATAACTTTTTCTCCCGAACACGGATTGAGCTAACTCTTGCGGCATTGAAATGAGAACTTGAAACCCTAACCAATATATTGAGATCAAAATTGGTGATTCATCTTCTAAGAAGTTCGAAATGGTGATGGAAGTTTGGTATAGTTGGTCATTCCCCTCCACTAAGAAAAAAAAGTAATTTCCCATTCTTTAGTATTTCTGACATAACTTTTTACTCCGGTCTCTGATTAAGATGATTCTTGCGGCATTGTAAAGAATTCTTGAATCCCAAACCATTTTAGTCACATCAAAAGTCATGAAAAATCCTCTAGCATGGGCTCTATTGTAACGCAAGTTTGATGTAATAAGTAGTCCTCCTTTAAAATGAAATAGTATATCGGACATAACTGTTTCTCCCGAACTCGGATTGAGCTAACTCTTGCGGCATTGAAATGAGAAATTGAAACCCTAACCAATATATTGAGATCAAAATTGGTGATTCAGCTTCTAACAAGTTCGAAATGGTGATGGAAGTTTGGTATAGTTGGCCATTCCCCTCCACTAGGAAAAAAAAGTAATTTCCCATTCTTTAGTATTTCAGACATAACTTTTTACTCCGGTCTCTGATTAAGATGATTCTTGCTGCATTGTAAAGAATTCTTGAATCCCTAACCATTTTATTCACATCAAAAGTCATGAAAAATCCTCTAGTATGGGCTCTATTGTAACGCAAGTTTGGTGTAATAAGTAGTCCTCCTTTAAAATGAAATAGTATATCGGACATAACTTTTTCTCCCGAACTCGGATTGAGCTAACTCATGCGGCATTGAAATGAGAACTTGAAACCCTAACCAATATATTGAGATCAAAATTGGTGATTCATCTTCTAACAAGTTCGAAATGGTGATGGAAGTTTGGTATAGTTGGTCATCCCCTCCACTAGGAAAAAAAAGTAATTTCTCATTCTTTAGTATTTCTGACATAACTTTTTACTCCGGTCTCTGAATAAGATGATTCTTGCGGCATTGTAAAGAATTCTTGAATCCCTAACCATTTTATTCACATCAAAAGTCATGAAAAATCCTCTAGCATGGGCTCTATTGTAACGGAAGTTTGGTGTAATAAGTAGTCCACCTTTAAAATGAAATAGTATATCGGACATAACTTTTTCTCCCGAACTCGGATTGAGCTAACTCTTGCGGCATTGAAATGAGAACTTGAAACTCTAACCAATATATTGAGATCAAAATTGGTAATTCATCTTCTAACAAGTTCGAAATGGTGATGGAAGTTTGGTATAGTTGGTCATTCCCCTCCACTAGGAAAAAAAAGTAATTTCCCATTCTTTAGTATTTCAGACATAACTTTTTACTCCGGTCTCTGAACAAGATGATTCTTGCGGCATTGTAAAGAATTCTTGAATCCCTAACCATTTTATTCACATCAAAAGTCATGAAAAATCCTCTAGCATGGGCTCTATTGTAACGCAAGTTTGGTGTAATAAGTAGTCCACCTTTAAAATGAAATAGTATATCGGACATAACTTTTTCTCCCGAACTCGGATTGAGCTAACTCTTGCGGCATTGAAATGAGAACTTGAAACCCTAACCAATATATTGAGATCAAAATTGGTGATTCACCTTCTAACAAGTTCGAAATGGTGATGGAAGTTTGGTATAGTTGGTTATTCCCCTCCACTAGGAAAAAAAAGTAATTTCCCATTCTTTAGTATTTCGGACATAACTTTTTACTCCGGTCTCTGAATAAGATGATTCTTGCGGCATTGTAAAGAATTCTTGAATCCCTAACCATTTTATTCACATCAAAAGTCATGAAAAATCCTCTAGCATGGGCTCTATTGTAACGCAAGTTTGGTGTAATAAGTAGTCCACCTTTAAAATGAAATAGTATATCGGACATAACTTTTTCTCCCGAACACGGATTAAGCTAACTCTTGCGGCATTGAAATGAGAACTTGAAACCCTAACCAATATATTGAGATCAAAATTGGTGATTCATCTTCTAACAAGTTCGAAATGGTGATGGAAGTTTGGTATAGTTGGTCATTCCCCTCCACTAAGAAAAAAAAGTAATTTCCCATTCTTTAGTATTTCTGACATAACTTTTTACTCCGGTCTCTGATTAAGATGATTCTTGCTGCATTGTAAAGAATTCTTGAATCCCTAACCATTTTATTCACATCAAAAGTCATGAAAAATCCTCTAGTATGGGCTCTATTGTAACGCAAGTTTGGTGTAATAAGTAGTCCACCTTTAAAATGAAATAGTATATCGGACATAACTTTTTCTCCCGAACACGGATTGAGCTAACTCTTGCGGCATTGAAATGAGAACTTGAAACCCTAACCAATATATTGAGATCAAAATTGGTGATTCATCTTCTAACAAGTTCGAAATGGTGATGGAAGTTTGGTATAGTTGGTCATTCCCCTCCACTAAGAAAAAAAAGTAATTTCCCATTCTTTAGTATTTCTGACATAACTTTTTACTCCGGTCTCTGATTAAGATGATTCTTGCGGCATTGTAAAGAATTCTTGAATCCCAAACCATTTTAGTCACATCAAAAGTCATGAAAAATCCTCTAGCATGGGCTCTATTGTAACGCAAGTTTGATGTAATAAGTAGTCCACCTTTAAAATGAAATAGTATATCGGACATAACTTTTTCTCCCGAACTCGGATTGAGCTAACTCTTGCGGCATTGAAATGAGAACTTGAAACTCTAACCAATATATTCAGATCAAAATTGGTAATTCATCTTCTAACAAGTTCGAAATGGTGATGGAAGTTTGGTATAGTTGGTCATTCCCCTCCACTAGGAAAAAAAAGTAATTTCCCATTCTTTAGTATTTCAGACATAACTTTTTACTCCGGTCTCTGAATAAGATGATTCTTGCGGCATTGTAAAGAATTCTTGAATCCCTAACCATTTTATTCACATCAAAAGTCATGAAAAATCCTCTAGCATGGGCTCTATTGTAACGCAAGTTTGGTGTAATAAGTAGTCCACCTTTAAAATGAAATAGTATATCGGACATAACTTTTTCTCCCGAACTCGGATTGAGCTAACTCTTGCGGCATTGAAATGAGAACTTGAAACCCTAACCAATATATTGAGATCAAAATTGGTGATTCACCTTCTAACAAGTTCGAAATGGTGATGGAAGTTTGGTATAGTTGGTTATTCCCCTCCACTAGGAAAAAAAAGTAATTTCCCATTCTTTAGTATTTCGGACATAACTTTTTACTCCGGTCTCTGAATAAGATGATTCTTGCGGCATTGTAAAGAATTCTTGAATCCCTAACCATTTTATTCACATCAAAAGTCATGAAAAATCCTCTAGCATGGGCTCTATTGTAACGCAAGTTTGGTGTAATAAGTAGTCCACCTTTAAAATGAAATAGTATATCGGACATAACTTTTTCTCCCGAACACGGATTGAGCTAACTCTTGCGGCATTGAAATGAGAACTTGAAACCCTAACCAATATATTGAGATCAAAATTGGTGATTCATCTTCTAACAAGTTCGAAATGGTGATGGAAGTTTGGTATAGTTGGTCATTCCCCTCCACTAAGAAAAAAAAGTAATTTCCCATTCTTTAGTATTTCTGACATAACTTTTTACTCCGGTCTCTGATTAAGATGATTCTTGCGGCATTGTAAAGAATTCTTGAATCCCAAACCATTTTAGTCACATCAAAAGTCATGAAAAATCCTCTAGCATGGGCTCTATTGTAACGCAAGTTTGATGTAATAAGTAGTCCTCCTTTAAAATGAAATAGTATATCGGACATAACTGTTTCTCCCGAACTCGGATTGAGCTAACTCTTGCGGCATTGAAATGAGAAATTGAAACCCTAACCAATATATTGAGATCAAAATTGGTGATTCAGCTTCTAACAAGTTCGAAATGGTGATGGAAGTTTGGTATAGTTGGCCATTCCCCTCCACTAGGAAAAAAAAGTAATTTCCCATTCTTTAGTATTTCAGACATAACTTTTTACTCCGGTCTCTGATTAAGATGATTCTTGCTGCATTGTAAAGAATTCTTGAATCCCTAACCATTTTATTCACATCAAAAGTCATGAAAAATCCTCTAGCATGGGCTCTATTGTAACGCAAGTTTGGTGTAATAAGTAGTCCACCTTTAAAATGAAATAGTATATCGGACATAACTTTTTCTCCCGAACACGGATTGAGCTAACTCTTGCGGCATTGAAATGAGAACTTGAAACCCTAACCAATATATTGAGATCAAAATTGGTGATTCATCTTCTAACAAGTTCGAAATGGTGATGGAAGTTTGGTATAGTTGGTCATTCCCCTCCACTAAGAAAAAAAAGTAATTTCCCATTCTTTAGTATTTCTGACATAACTTTTTACTCCGGTCTCTGATTAAGATGATTCTTGCGGCATTGTAAAGAATTCTTGAATCCCAAACCATTTTAGTCACATCAAAAGTCATGAAAAATCCTCTAGCATGGGCTCTATTGTAACGCAAATTTGATGTAATAAGTAGTCCTCCTTTAAAATGAAATAGTATATCGGACATAACTGTTTCTCCCGAACTCGGATTGAGCTAACTCTTGCGGCATTGAAATGAGAAATTGAAACCCTAACCAATATATTGAGATCAAAATTGGTGATTCAGCTTCTAACAAGTTCGAAATGGTGATGGAAGTTTGGTATAGTTGGCCATTCCCCTCCACTAGGAAAAAAAAGTAATTTCCCATTCTTTAGTATTTCAGACATAACTTTTTACTCCGGTCTCTGATTAAGATGATTCTTGCTGCATTGTAAAGAATTCTTGAATCCCTAACCATTTTCTTCACATCAAAAGTCATGAAAAATCCTCTAGCATGGGCTCTATTGTAACGCAAGTTTGGTGTAATAAGTAGTCCTCCTTTAAAATGAAATAGTATATCGGACATAACTTTTTCTCCCGAACTCGGATTGAGCTAACTCATGCGGCATTGAAATGAGAACTTGAAACCCTAACCAATATATTGAGATCAAAATTGGTGATTCATCTTCTAACAAGTTCGAAATGGTGATGGAAGTTTGGTATAGTTGGTCATCCCCTCCACTAGGAAAAAAAAGTAATTTCTCATTCTTTAGTATTTCTGACATAACTTTTTACTCCGGTCTCTGAATAAGATGATTCTTGCGGCATTGTAAAGAATTCTTGAATCCCTAACCATTTTATTCACATCAAAAGTCATGAAAAATCCTCTAGCATGGGCTCTATTGTAACGCAAGTTTGGTGTAATAAGTAGTCCACCTTTAAAATGAAATAGTATATCGGACATAACTTTTTCTCCCGAACTCGGATTGAGCTAACTCTTGCGGCATTGAAATGAGAACTTGAAACTCTAACCAATATATTGAGATCAAAATTGGTAATTCATCTTCTAACAAGTTCGAAATGGTGATGGAAGTTTGGTATAGTTGGTCATTCCCCTCCACTAGGAAAAAAAAGTAATTTCCCATTCTTTAGTATTTCAGACATAACTTTTTACTCCGGTCTCTGAATAAGATGATTCTTGCGGCATTGTAAAGAATTCTTGAATCCCTAACCATTTTATTCACATCAAAAGTCATGAAAAATCCTCTAGCATGGGCTCTATTGTAACGCAAGTTTGGTGTAATAAGTAGTCCACCTTTAAAATGAAATAGTATATCGGACATAACTTTTTCTCCCGAACTCGGATTGAGCTAACTCTTGCGGCATTGAAATGAGAACTTGAAACCCTAACCAATATATTGAGATCAAAATTGGTGATTCACCTTCTAACAAGTTCGAAATGGTGATGGAAGTTTGGTATAGTTGGTTATTCCCCTCCACTAGGAAAAAAAAGTAATTTCCCATTCTTTAGTATTTCGGACATAACTTTTTACTCCGGTCTCTGAATAAGATGATTCTTGCGGCATTGTAAAGAATTCTTGAATCCCTAACCATTTTATTCACATCAAAAGTCATGAAAAATCCTCTAGCATGGGCTCTATTGTAACGCAAGTTTGGTGTAATAAGTAGTCCACCTTTAAAATGAAATAGTATATCGGACATAACTTTTTCTCCCGAACACGGATTGAGCTAACTCTTGCGGCATTGAAATGAGAACTTGAAACCCTAACCAATATATTGAGATCAAAATTGGTGATTCATCTTCTAACAAGTTCGAAATGGTGATGGAAGTTTGGTATAGTTGGTCATTCCCCTCCACTAAGAAAAAAAAGTAATTTCCCATTCTTTAGTATTTCTGACATAACTTTTTACTCCGGTCTCTGATTAAGATGATTCTGGCTGCATTGTAAAGAATTCTTGAATCCCTAACCATTTTATTCACATCAAAAGTCATGAAAAATCCTCTAGTATGGGCTCTATTGTAACGCAAGTTTGGTGTAATAAGTAGTCCACCTTTAAAATGAAATAGTATATCGGACATAACTTTTTCTCCCGAACACGGATTGAGCTAACTCTTGCGGCATTGAAATGAGAACTTGAAACCCTAAGCAATATATTGAGATCAAAATTGGTGATTCATCTTCTAACAAGTTCGAAATGGTGATGGAAGTTTGGTATAGTTGGTCATTCCCCTCCACTAAGAAAAAAAAGTAATTTCCCATTCTTTAGTATTTCTGACATAACTTTTTACTCCGGTCTCTGATTAAGATGATTCTTGCGGCATTGTAAAGAATTCTTGAATCCCAAACCATTTTAGTCACATCAAAAGTCAAGAAAAATCCTCTAGCATGGGCTCTATTGTAACGCAAGTTTGTTGTAATAAGTAGTCCTCCTTTAAAATGAAATAGTATATCGGACATAACTATTTCTCCCGAACTCGGATTGAGCTAACTCTTGCGGCATTGAAATGAGAAATTGAAACCCTAACCAATATATTGAGATCAAAATTGGTGATTCAGCTTCTAACAAGTTCGAAATGGTGATGGAAGTTTGGTATAGTTGGCCATTCCCCTCCACTAGGAAAAAAAAGTAATTTCCCATTCTTTAGTATTTCAGACATAACTTTTTACTCCGGTCTCTGATTAAGATGATTCTTGCTGCATTGTAAAGAATTCTTGAATCCCTAACCATTTTATTCACATCAAAAGTCATGAAAAATCCTCTAGTATGGGCTCTATTGTAACGCAAGTTTGGTGTAATAAGTAGTCCTCCTTTAAAATGAAATAGTATATCGGACATAACTTTTTCTCCCGAACTCGGATTGAGCTAACTCTTGCGGCATTGAAATGAGAACTTGAAACCCTAACCAATATATTGAGATCAAAATTGGTGATTCATCTTCTAACAAGTTCGAAATGGTGATGGAAGTTTGGTATAGTTGGTCATCCCCTCCACTAGGAAAAAAAAGTAATTTCTCATTCTTTAGTATTTCTGACATAACTTTTTACTCCGGTCTCTGAATAAGATGATTCTTGCGGCATTGTAAAGAATTCTTGAATCCCTAACCATTTTATTCACATCAAAAGTCATGAAAAATCCTCTAGCATGGGCTCTATTGTAACGGAAGTTTGGTGTAATAAGTAGTCCACCTTTAAAATGAAATAGTATATCGGACATAACTTTTTCTCCCGAACTCGGATTGAGCTAACTCTTGCGGCATTGAAATGAGAACTTGAAACTCTAACCAATATATTGAGATCAAAATTGGTAATTCATCTTCTAACAAGTTCGAAATGGTGATGGAAGTTTGGTATAGTTGGTCATTCCCCTCCACTAGGAAAAAAAAGTAATTTCCCATTCTTTAGTATTTCGGACATAACTTTTTACTCCGGTCTCTGAATAAGATGATTCTTGCGGCATTGTAAAGAATTCTTGAATCCCTAACCATTTTATTCACATCAAAAGTCATGAAGAATCCTCTAGCATGGGCTCTATTGTAACGCAAGTTTGGTGTAATAAGTAGTCCACCTTTAAAATGAAATAGTATATCGGACATAACTTTTTCTCCCGAACACGGATTGAGCTAACTCTTGCGGCATTGAAATGAGAACTTGAAACCCTAACCAATATATTGAGATCAAAATTGGTGATTCATCTTCTAACAAGTTCGAAATGGTGATGGAAGTTTGGTATAGTTGGTCATTCCCCTCCACTAAGAAAAAAAAGTAATTTCCCATTCTTTAGTATTTCTGACATAACATTTTACTCCGGTCTCTGATTAAGATGATTCTTGCTGCATTGTAAAGAATTCTTGAATCCCTAACCATTTTATTCACATCAAAAGTCATGAAAAATCCTCTAGTATGGGCTCTATTGTAACGCAAGTTTGGTGTAATAAGTAGTCCTCCTTTAAAATGAAATAGTATATCGGACATAACTTTTTCTCCCGAACTCGGATTGAGCTAACTCATGCGGCATTGAAATGAGAACTTGAAACCCTAACCAATATATTGAGATCAAAATTGGTGATTCATCTTCTAACAAGTTCGAAATGGTGATGGAAGTTTGGTATAGTTGGTCATCCCCTCCACTAGGAAAAAAAAGTAATTTCTCATTCTTTAGTATTTCTGACATAACTTTTTACTCCGGTCTCTGAATAAGATGATTCTTGCGGCATTGTAAAGAATTCTTGAATCCCTAACCATTTTATTCACATCAAAAGTCATGAAAAATCCTCTAGCATGGGCTCTATTGTAACGGAAGTTTGGTGTAATAAGTAGTCCACCTTTAAAATGAAATAGTATATCGGACATAACTTTTTCTCCCGAACTCGGATTGAGCTAACTCTTGCGGCATTGAAATGAGAACTTGAAACTCTAACCAATATATTGAGATCAAAATTGGTAATTCATCTTCTAACAAGTTCGAAATGGTGATGGAAGTTTGGTATAGTTGGTCATTCCCCTCCACTAGGAAAAAAAAGTAATTTCCCATTCTTTAGTATTTCAGACATAACTTTTTACTCCGGTCTCTGAATAAGATGATTCTTGCGGCATTGTAAAGAATTCTTGAATCCCTAACCATTTTATTCACATCAAAAGTCATGAAAAATCCTCTAGCATGGGCTCTATTGTAACGGAAGTTTGGTGTAATAAGTAGTCCACCTTTAAAATGAAATAGTATATCGGACATAACTTTTTCTCCCGAACTCGGATTGAGCTAACTCTTGCGGCATTGAAATGAGAACTTGAAACCCTAACCAATATATTGAGATCAAAATTGGTGATTCACCTTCTAACAAGTTCGAAATGGTGATGGAAGTTTGGTATAGTTGGTTATTCCCCTCCACTAGGAAAAAAAAGTAATTTCCCATTCTTTAGTATTTCGGACATAACTTTTTACTCCGGTCTCTGAATAAGATGATTCTTGCGGCATTGTAAAGAATTCTTGAATCCCTAACCATTTTATTCACATCAAAAGTCATGAAAAATCCTCTAGCATGGGCTCTATTGTAACGCAAGTTTGGTGTAATAAGTAGTCCACCTTTAAAATGAAATAGTATATCGGACATAACTTTTTCTCCCGAACACGGATTGAGCTAACTCTTGCGGCATTGAAATGAGAACTTGAAACCCTAACCAATATATTGAGATCAAAATTGGTGATTCATCTTCTAACAAGTTCGAAATGGTGATGGAAGTTTGGTATAGTTGGTCATTCCCCTCCACTAAGAAAAAAAAGTAATTTCCCATTCTTTAGTATTTCTGACATAACTTTTTACTCCGGTCTCTGATTAAGATGATTCTTGCTGCATTGTAAAGAATTCTTGAATCCCTAACCATTTTATTCACATCAAAAGTCATGAAAAATCCTCTAGTATGGGCTCTATTGTAACGCAAGTTTGGTGTAATAAGTAGTCCACCTTTAAAATGAAATAGTATATCGGACATAACTTTTTCTCCCGAACACGGATTGAGCTAACTCTTGCGGCATTGAAATGAGAACTTGAAACCCTAACCAATATATTGAGATCAAAATTGGTGATTCATCTTCTAACAAGTTCGAAATGGTGATGGAAGTTTGGTATAGTTGGTCATTCCCCTCCACTAAGAAAAAAAAGTAATTTCCCATTCTTTAGTATTTCTGACATAACTTTTTACTCCGGTCTCTGATTAAGATGATTCTTGCTGCATTGTAAAGAATTCTTGAATCCCTAACCATTTTATTCACATCAAAAGTCATGAAAAATCCTCTAGTATGGGCTCTATTGTAACGCAAGTTTGGTGTAATAAGTAGTCCACCTTTAAAATGAAATAGTATATCGGACATAACTTTTTCTCCCGAACACGGATTGAGCTAACTCTTGCGGCATTGAAATGAGAACTTGAAACCCTAACCAATATATTGAGATCAAAATTGGTGATTCAGCTTCTAACAAGTTCGAAATGGTGATGGAAGTTTGGTATAGTTGGCCATTCCCCTCCACTAGGAAAAAAAAGTAATTTCCCATTCTTTAGTATTTCAGACATAACTTTTTACTCCGGTCTCTGATTAAGATGATTCTTGCTGCATTGTAAAGAATTCTTGAATCCCTAACCATTTTATTCACATCAAAAGTCATGAAAAATCCTCTAGTATGGGCTCTATTGTAACGCAAGTTTGGTGTAATAAGTAGTCCTCCTTTAAAATGAAATAGTATATCGGACATAACTTTTTCTCCCGAACTCGGATTGAGCTAACTCATGCGGCATTGAAATGAGAACTTGAAACCCTAACCAATATATTGAGATCAAAATTGGTGATTCATCTTCTAACAAGTTCGAAATGGTGATGGAAGTTTGGTATAGTTGGTCATCCCCTCCACTAGGAAAAAAAAGTAATTTCTCATTCTTTAGTATTTCTGACATAACTTTTTACTCCGGTCTCTGAATAAGATGATTCTTGCGGCATTGTAAAGAATTCTTGAATCCCTAACCATTTTATTCACATCAAAAGTCATGAAAAATCCTCTAGCATGGGCTCTATTGTAACGGAAGTTTGGTGTAATAAGTAGTCCACCTTTAAAATGAAATAGTATAGCGGACATAACTTTTTCTCCCGAACTCGGATTGAGCTAACTCTTGCGGCATTGAAATGAGAACTTGAAACTCTAACCAATATATTGAGATCAAAATTGGTAATTCATCTTCTAACAAGTTCGAAATGGTGATGGAAGTTTGGTATAGTTGGTCATTCCCCTCCACTAGGAAAAAAAAGTAATTTCCCATTCTTTAGTATTTCAGACATAACTTTTTACTCCGGTCTCTGAATAAGATGATTCTTGCGGCATTGTAAAGAATTCTTGAATCCCTAACCATTTTATTCACATCAAAAGTCATGAAAAATCCTCTAGCATGGGCTCTATTGTAACGCAAGTTTGGTGTAATAAGTAGTCCACCTTTAAAATGAAATAGTATATCGGACATAACTTTTTCTCCCGAACTCGGATTGAGCTAACTCTTGCGGCATTGAAATGAGAACTTGAAACCCTAACCAATATATTGAGATCAAAATTGGTGATTAACCTTCTAACAAGTTCGAAATGGTGATGGAAGTTTGGTATAGTTGGTTATTCCCCTCCACTAGGAAAAAAAAGTAATTTCCCATTCTTTAGTATTTCGGACATAACTTTTTACTCCGGTCTCTGAATAAGATGATTCTTGCGGCATTGTAAAGAATTCTTGAATCCCTAACCATTTTATTCACATCAAAAGTCATGAAAAATCCTCTAGCATGGGCTCTATTGTAACGCAAGTTTGGTGTAATAAGTAGTCCACCTTTAAAATGAAATAGTATATCGGACATAACTTTTTCTCCCGAACACGGATTGAGCTAACTCTTGCGGCATTGAAATGAGAACTTGAAACCCTAACCAATATATTGAGATCAAAATTGGTGATTCATCTTCTAACAAGTTCGAAATGGTGATGGAAGTTTGGTATAGTTGGTCATTCCCCTCCACTAGGAAAAAAAAGTAATTGCCCATTCTTTAGTATTTCTGACATAACTTTTTACTCCGGTCTCTGATTAAGATGATTCTTGCGGCATTGTAAAGAATTCTTGAATCCCAAACCATTTTATTCACATCAAAAGTCATGAAAAATCCTCTAGCATGGGCTCTATTGTAACGCAAGTTTGATGTAATAAGTAGTCCTCCTTTAAAATGAAATAGTATATCGGACATAACTGTTTCTCCCGAACTCGGATTGAGCTAACTCTTGCGGCATTGAAATGAGAAATTGAAACGCTAACCAATATATTGAGATCAAAATTGGTGATTCAGCTTCTAACAAGTTCAAAATGGTGATGGAAGTTTGGTATAGTTGGCCATTCCCCTCCACTAGGAAAAAAAAGTAATTTCCCATTCTTTAGTATTTCAGACATAACTTTTTACTCCGGTCTCTGATTAAGATGATTCTTGCTGCATTGTAAAGAATTCTTGAATCCCTAACCATTTTATTCACATCAAAAGTCATGAAAAATCCTCTAGCATGGGCTCTATTGTAACGCAAGTTTGGTGTAATAAGTAGTCCTCCTTTAAAATGAAATAGTATATCGGACATAACTTTTTCTCCCGAACTCGGATTGAGCTAACTCATGCGGCATTGAAATGAGAACTTGAAACCCTAACCAATATATTGAGATCAAAATTGGTGATTCATCTTCTAACAAGTTCGAAATGGTGATGGAAGTTTGGTATAGTTGGCCATTCCCCTCCACTAGGAAAAAAAAGTAATTTCTCATTCTTTAGTATTTCTGACATAACTTTTTACTCCGGTCTCTGAATAAGATGATTCTTGCGGCATTGTAAAGAATTCTTGAATCCCTAACCATATTATTCACATCAAAAGTCATGAAAAATCCTCTAGCATGGGCTCTATTGTAACGGAAGTTTGGTGTAATAAGTAGTCCACCTTTAAAATGAAATAGTATATCGGACATAACTTTTTCTCCCGAACTCGGATTGAGCTAACTCTTGCGGCATTGAAATGAGAACTTGAAACTCAAACCAATATATTGAGATCAAAATTGGTAATTCATCTTCTAACAAGTTCGAAATGGTGATGGAAGTTTGGTATAGTTGGTCATTCCCCTCCACTAGGAAAAAAAAGTAATTTCCCATTCTTTAGTATTTCAGACATAACTTTTTACTCCGGTCTCTGAATAAGATGATTCTTGCGGCATTGTAAAGAATTCTTGAATCCCTAACCATTTTATTCACATCAAAAGTCATGAAAAATCCTCTAGCATGGGCTCTATTGTAACGCAAGTTTGGTGTAATAAGTAGTCCACCTTTAAAATGAAATAGTATATCGGACATAACTTTTTCTCCCGAACTCGGATTGAGCTAACTCTTGCGGCATTGAAATGAGAACTTGAAACCCTAACCAATATATTGAGATCAAAATTGGTGATTCACCTTCTAACAAGTTCGAAATGGTGATGGAAGTTTGGTATAGTTGGTTATTCCCCTCCACTAGGAAAAAAAAGTAATTTCCCATTCTTTAGTATTTCGGACATAACTTTTTACTCCGGTCTCTGAATAAGATGATTCTTGCGGCATTGTAAAGAATTCTTGAATCCCTAACCATTTTATTCACATCAAAAGTCATGAAAAATCCTCTAGCATGGGCTCTATTGTAACGCAAGTTTGGTGTAATAAGTAGTCCACCTTTAAAATGAAATAGTATATCGGACATAACTTTTTCTCCCGAACACGGATTGAGCTAACTCTTGCGGCATTGAAATGAGAACTTGAAACCCTAACCAATATATTGAGATCAAAATTGGTGATTAACCTTCTAACAAGTTCGAAATGGTGATGGAAGTTTGGTATAGTTGGTCATTCCCCTCCACTAAGAAAAAAAAGTAATTTCCCATTCTTTAGTATTTCGGACATAACTTTTTACTCCGGTCTCTGAATAAGATGATTCTTGCGGCATTGTAAAGAATTCTTGAATCCCTAACCATTTTAGTCACATCAAAAGTCATGAAAAATCCTCTAGCATGGGCTCTATTGTAACGCAAGTTTGGTGTAATAAGTAGTCCACCTTTAAAATGAAATAGTATATCGGACATAACTTTTTCTCCCGAACACGGATTGAGCTAACTCTTGCGGCATTGAAATGAGAACTTGAAACCCTAACCAATATATTGAGATCAAAATTGGTGATTCATCTTCTAACAAGTTCGAAATGGTGATGGAAGTTTGGTATAGTTGGTCATTCCCCTCCACTAGGAAAAAAAAGTAATTGCCCATTCTTTAGTATTTCAGACATAACTTTTTACTCCGGTCTCTGATTAAGATGATTCTTGCGGCATTGTAAAGAATTCTTGAATCCCAAACCATTTTATTCACATCAAAAGTCATGAAAAATCCTCTAGCATGGGCTCTATTGTAACGCAAGTTTGATGTAATAAGTAGTCCTCCTTTAAAATGAAATAGTATATCGGACATAACTGTTTCTCCCGAACTCGGATTGAGCTAACTCTTGCGGCATTGAAATGAGAAATTGAAACTCTAACCAATATATTGAGATCAAAATTGGTGATTCAGCTTCTAACAAGTTCAAAATGGTGATGGAAGTTTGGTATAGTTGGCCATTCCCCTCCACTAGGAAAAAAAAGTAATTTCCCATTCTTTAGTATTTCAGACATAACTTTTTACTCCGGTCTCTGATTAAGATGATTCTTGCTGCATTGTAAAGAATTCTTGAATCCCTAACCATTTTATTCACATCAAAAGTCATGAAAAATCCTCTAGCATGGGCTCTATTGTAACGCAAGTTTGGTGTAATAAGTAGTCCTCCTTTAAAATGAAATAGTATATCGGACATAACTTTTTCTCCCGAACTCGGATTGAGCTAACTCATGCGGCATTGAAATGAGAACTTGAAACCCTAACCAATATATTGAGATCAAAATTGGTGATTCATCTTCTAACAAGTTCGAAATGGTGATGGAAGTTTGGTATAGTTGGTCATCCCCTCCACTAGGAAAAAAAAGTAATTTCTCATTCTTTAGTATTTCTGACATAACTTTTTACTCCGGTCTCTGAATAAGATGATTCTTGCGGCATTGTAAAGAATTCTTGAATCCCTAACCATATTATTCACATCAAAAGTCATGAAAAATCCTCTAGCATGGGCTCTATTGTAACGGAAGTTTGGTGTAATAAGTAGTCCACCTTTAAAATGAAATAGTATATCGGACATAACTTTTTCTCCCGAACTCGGATTGAGCTAACTCTTGCGGCATTGAAATGAGAACTTGAAACTCAAACCAATATATTGAGATCAAAATTGGTAATTCATCTTCTAACAAGTTCGAAATGGTGATGGAAGTTTGGTATAGTTGGTCATTCCCCTCCACTAGGAAAAAAAAGTAATTTCCCATTCTTTAGTATTTCAGACATAACTTTTTACTCCGGTCTCTGAATAAGATGATTCTTGCGGCATTGTAAAGAATTCTTGAATCCCTAACCATTTTATTCACATCAAAAGTCATGAAAAATCCTCTAGCATGGGCTCTATTGTAACGCAAGTTTGGTGTAATAAGTAGTCCACCTTTAAAATGAAATAGTATATCGGACATAACTTTTTCTCCCGAACTCGGATTGAGCTAACTCTTGCGGCATTGAAATGAGAACTTGAAACCCTAACCAATATATTGAGATCAAAATTGGTGATTCACCTTCTAACAAGTTCGAAATGGTGATGGAAGTTTGGTATAGTTGGTTATTCCCCTCCACTAGGAAAAAAAAGTAATTTCCCATTCTTTAGTATTTCGGACATAACTTTTTACTCCGGTCTCTGAATAAGATGATTCTTGCGGCATTGTAAAGAATTCTTGAATCCCTAACCATTTTATTCACATCAAAAGTCATGAAAAATCCTCTAGCATGGGCTCTATTGTAACGCAAGTTTGGTGTAATAAGTAGTCCACCTTTAAAATGAAATAGTATATCGGACATAACTTTTTCTCCCGAACACGGATTGAGCTAACTCTTGCGGCATTGAAATGAGAACTTGAAACCCTAACCAATATATTGAGATCAAAATTGGTGATTCATCTTCTAACAAGTTCGAAATGGTGATGGAAGTTTGGTATAGTTGGTCATTCCCCTCCACTAAGAAAAAAAAGTAATTTCCCATTCTTTAGTATTTCTGACATAACTTTTTACTCCGGTCTCTGATTAAGATGATTCTTGCGGCATTGTAAAGAATTCTTGAATCCCAAACCATTTTAGTCACATCAAAAGTCATGAAAAATCCTCTAGCATGGGCTCTATTGTAACGCAAGTTTGGTGTAATAAGTAGTCCTCCTTTAAAATGAAATAGTATATCGGACATAACTTTTTCTCCCGAACTCGGATTGAGCTAACTCATGCGGCATTGAAATGAGAACTTGAAACCCTAACCAATATATTGAGATCAAAATTGGTGATTCATCTTCTAACAAGTTCGAAATGGTGATGGAAGTTTGGTATAGTTGGTCATCCCCTCCACTAGGAAAAAAAAGTAATTTCTCATTCTTTAGTATTTCTGACATAACTTTTTACTCCGGTCTCTGAATAAGATGATTCTTGCGGCATTGTAAAGAATTCTTGAATCCCTAACCATTTTATTCACATCAAAAGTCATGAAAAATCCTCTAGCATGGGCTCTATTGTAACGGAAGTTTGGTGTAATAAGTAGTCCACCTTTAAAATGAAATAGTATATCGGACATAACTTTTTCTCCCGAACTCGGATTGAGCTAACTCTTGCGGCATTGAAATGAGAACTTGAAACTCTAACCAATATATTGAGATCAAAATTGGTCATTCATCTTCTAACAAGTTCGAAATGGTGATGGAAGTTTGGTATAGTTGGTCATTCCCCTCCACTAGGAAAAAAAAGTAATTTCCCATTCTTTAGTATTTCAGACATAACTTTTTACTCCGGTCTCTGAATAAGATGATTCTTGCGGCATTGTAAAGAATTCTTGAATCCCTAACCATTTTATTCACATCAAAAGTCATGAAAAATCCTCTAGCATGGGCTCTATTGTAACGCAAGTTTGGTGTAATAAGTAGTCCTCCTTTAAAATGAAATAGTATATCGGACATAACTTTTTCTCCCGAACTCGGATTGAGCTAACTCTTGCGGCATTGAAATGAGAACTTGAAACCCTAACCAATATATTGAGATCAAAATTGGTGATTCAGCTTCTAACAAGTTCGAAATGGTGATGGAAGTTTGGTATAGTTGGTCATTCCCCTCCACTAAGAAAAAAAAGTAATTTCCCATTCTTTAGTATTTCTGACATAACTTTTTACTCCGGTCTCTGATTAAGATGATTCTTGCGGCATTGTAAAGAATTCTTGAATCCCAAACCATTTTATTCACATCAAAAGTCATGAAAAATCCTCTAGCATGGGCTCTATTGTAACGCAAGTTTGGTGTAATAAGTAGTCCACCTTTAAAATGAAATAGTATATCGGACATAACTGTTTCTCCCGAACTCGGATTGAGCTAACTCTTGCGGCATTGAAATGAGAAATTGAAACCCTAACCAATATATTGAGATCAAAATTGGTGATTCAGCTTCTAACAAGTTCGAAATGGTGATGGAAGTTTGGTATAGTTGGCCATTCCCCTCCACTAGGAAAAAAAAGTAATTTCCCTTTCTTTAGTATTTCGGACATAACTTTTTACTCCGGTCTCTGATTAAGATGATTCTTGCTGCATTGTAAAGAATTCTTGAATCCCTAACCATTTTATTCACATCAAAAGTCATGAAAAATCCTCTAGCATGGGCTCTATTGTAACGCAAGTTTGGTGTAATAAGTAGTCCTCCTTTAAAATGAAATAGTATATCGGACATAACTTTTTCTCCCGAACTCGGATTGAGCTAACTCATGCGGCATTGAAATGAGAACTTGAAACCCTAACCAATATATTGAGATCAAAATTGGTGATTCATCTTCTAACAAGTTCGAAATGGTGATGGAAGTTTGGTATAGTTGGTCATCCCCTCCACTAGGAAAAAAAAGTAATTTCTCATTCTTTAGTATTTCTGACATAACTTTTTACTCCGGTCTCTGAATAAGATGATTCTTGCGGCATTGTAAAGAATTCTTGAATCCCTAACCATTTTATTCACATCAAAAGTCATGAAAAATCCTCTAGCATGGGCTCTATTGTAACGGAAGTTTGGTGTAATAAGTAGTCCACCTTTAAAATGAAATAGTATATCGGACATAACTTTTTCTCCCGAACTCGGATTGAGCTAACTCTTGCGGCATTGAAATGAGAACTTGAAACTCTAACCAATATATTGAGATCAAAATTGGTCATTCATCTTCTAACAAGTTCGAAATGGTGATGGAAGTTTGGTATAGTTGGTCATTCCCCTCCACTAGGAAAAAAAAGTAATTTCCCATTCTTTAGTATTTCAGACATAACTTTTTACTCCGGTCTCTGAATAAGATGATTCTTGCGGCATTGTAAAGAATTCTTGAATCCCTAACCATTTTATTCACATCAAAAGTCATGAAAAATCCTCTAGCATGGGCTCTATTGTAACGCAAGTTTGGTGTAATAAGTAGTCCTCCTTTAAAATGAAATAGTATATCGGACATAACTTTTTCTCCCGAACTCGGATTGAGCTAACTCTTGCGGCATTGTAAAGAGAACATGAAACCATAACCAATATATTGAGATCAAAATTGGTGATTCATCTTCCAACAAGTTTGAAATGGTGATGGAAGTTTGGTATAGTTGGCCATTCCCCTCCACTAGGAAAAAAAAGTAATTTCCCATTCTTTAGTATTTCTGACATAACTTTTTACTCCGGTCTCTGATTAAGATGACTCTTGCGGCATTGTAAAGAATTCTTGAATCCCAAACCATTTTATTCACATCAAAAGTCATGAAAAATCCTCTAGCATGGGCTCTATTGTAACGCAAGTTTGGTGTAATAAGTAGTCCTCCTTTAAAATGAAATAGTATATCGGACATAACTGTTTCTCCCGAACTCGGATTGAGCTAACTCTTGCGGCATTGAAATGAGAAATTGAAACCCTAACCAATATATTGAGATCAAAATTGGTGATTCATCTTCTAACAAGTTCGAAATGGTGATGGAAGTTTGGTATAGTTGGCCATTCCCCTCCACTAGGAAAAAAAAGTAATTTCCCATTCTTTAGTATTTCAGACATAACTTTTTACTCCGGTCTCTGATTAAGATGATTCTTGCTGCATTGTAACGAATTCTTGAATCCCTAACCATTTTATTCACATCAAAAGTCATGAAAAATCCTCTAGCATGGGCTCTATTGTAACGCAAGTTTGGTGTAATAAGTAGTCCTCCTTTAAAATGAAATAGTATATCGGACATAACTGTTTCTCCCGAACTCGGATTGAGCTAACTCTTGCGGCATTGAAATGAGAACTTGAAACCCTAACCAATATATTGAGATCAAAATTGGTGATTCATCTTCTAACAAGTTCGAAATGGTGATGGAAGTTTGGTATAGTTGGCCATTCCCCTCCACTAGGAAAAAAAAGTAATTTCCCATTCTTTAGTATTTCAGACATAACTTTTTACTCCGGTCTCTGATTAAGATGATTCTTGCGGCATTGTAAAGAATTCTTGAATCCCTAACCATTTTATTCACATCAAAAGTCATGAAAAATCCTCTAGCATGGGCTCTATTGTAACGGAAGTTTGGTGTAATAAGTAGTCCACCTTTAAAATGAAATAGTATATCGGACATAACTTTTTCTCCCGAACTCGGATTGAGCTAACTCTTGCGGCATTGAAATGAGAACTTGAAACTCTAACCAATATATTGAGATCAAAATTGGTCATTCATCTTCTAACAAGTTCGAAATGGTGATGGAAGTTTGGTATAGTTGGTCATTCCCCTCCACTAGGAAAAAAAAGTAATTTCCCATTCTTTAGTATTTCAGACATAACTTTTTACTCCGGTCTCTGAATAAGATGATTCTTGCGGCATTGTAAAGAATTCTTGAATCCCTAACCATTTTATTCACATCAAAAGTCATGAAAAATCCTCTAGCATGGGCTCTATTGTAACGCAAGTTTGGTGTAATAAGTAGTCCTCCTTTAAAATGAAATAGTATATCGGACATAACTTTTTCTCCCGAACTCGGATTGAGCTAACTCTTGCGGCATTGAAATGAGAACTTGAAACCCTAACCAATATATTGAGATCAAAATTGGTGATTCAGCTTCTAACAAGTTCGAAATGGTGATGGAAGTTTGGTATAGTTGGTCATTCCCCTCCACTAAGAAAAAAAAGTAATTTCCCATTCTTTAGTATTTCTGACATAACTTTTTACTCCGGTCTCTGATTAAGATGATTCTTGCGGCATTGTAAAGAATTCTTGAATCCCAAACCATTTTATTCACATCAAAAGTCATGAAAAATCCTCTAGCATGGGCTCTATTGTAACGCAAGTTTGGTGTAATAAGTAGTCCACCTTTAAAATGAAATAGTATATCGGACATAACTGTTTCTCCCGAACTCGGATTGAGCTAACTCTTGCGGCATTGAAATGAGAAATTGAAACCCTAACCAATATATTGAGATCAAAATTGGTGATTCAGCTTCTAACAAGTTCGAAATGGTGATGGAAGTTTGGTATAGTTGGCCATTCCCCTCCACTAGGAAAAAAAAGTAATTTCCCATTCTTTAGTATTTCGGACATAACTTTTTACTCCGGTCTCTGATTAAGATGATTCTTGCTGCATTGTAAAGAATTCTTGAATCCCTAACCATTTTATTCACATCAAAAGTCATGAAAAATCCTCTAGCATGGGCTCTATTGTAACGCAAGTTTGGTGTAATAAGTAGTCCTCCTTTAAAATGAAATAGTATATCGGACATAACTTTTTCTCCCGAACTCGGATTGAGCTAACTCATGCGGCATTGAAATGAGAACTTGAAACCCTAACCAATATATTGAGATCAAAATTGGTGATTCATCTTCTAACAAGTTCGAAATGGTGATGGAAGTTTGGTATAGTTGGTCATCCCCTCCACTAGGAAAAAAAAGTAATTTCTCATTCTTTAGTATTTCTGACATAACTTTTTACTCCGGTCTCTGAATAAGATGATTCTTGCGGCATTGTAAAGAATTCTTGAATCCCTAACCATTTTATTCACATCAAAAGTCATGAAAAATCCTCTAGCATGGGCTCTATTGTAACGGAAGTTTGGTGTAATAAGTAGTCCACCTTTAAAATGAAATAGTATATCGGACATAACTTTTTCTCCCGAACTCGGATTGAGCTAACTCTTGCGGCATTGAAATGAGAACTTGAAACTCTAACCAATATATTGAGATCAAAATTGGTCATTCATCTTCTAACAAGTTCGAAATGGTGATGGAAGTTTGGTATAGTTGGTCATTCCCCTCCACTAGGAAAAAAAAGTAATTTCCCATTCTTTAGTATTTCAGACATAACTTTTTACTCCGGTCTCTGAATAAGATGATTCTTGCGGCATTGTAAAGAATTCTTGAATCCCTAACCATTTTATTCACATCAAAAGTCATGAAAAATCCTCTAGCATGGGCTCTATTGTAACGCAAGTTTGGTGTAATAAGTAGTCCTCCTTTAAAATGAAATAGTATATCGGACATAACTTTTTCTCCCGAACTCGGATTGAGCTAACTCTTGCGGCATTGTAAAGAGAACATGAAACCATAACCAATATATTGAGATCAAAATTGGTGATTCATCTTCCAACAAGTTTGAAATGGTGATGGAAGTTTGGTATAGTTGGCCATTCCCCTCCACTAGGAAAAAAAAGTAATTTCCCATTCTTTAGTATTTCTGACATAACTTTTTACTCCGGTCTCTGATTAAGATGACTCTTGCGGCATTGTAAAGAATTCTTGAATCCCAAACCATTTTATTCACATCAAAAGTCATGAAAAATCCTCTAGCATGGGCTCTATTGTAACGCAAGTTTGGTGTAATAAGTAGTCCTCCTTTAAAATGAAATAGTATATCGGACATAACTGTTTCTCCCGAACTCGGATTGAGCTAACTCTTGCGGCATTGAAATGAGAAATTGAAACCCTAACCAATATATTGAGATCAAAATTGGTGATTCATCTTCTAACAAGTTCGAAATGGTGATGGAAGTTTGGTATAGTTGGCCATTCCCCTCCACTAGGAAAAAAAAGTAATTTCCCATTCTTTAGTATTTCAGACATAACTTTTTACTCCGGTCTCTGATTAAGATGATTCTTGCTGCATTGTAACGAATTCTTGAATCCCTAACCATTTTATTCACATCAAAAGTCATGAAAAATCCTCTAGCATGGGCTCTATTGTAACGCAAGTTTGGTGTAATAAGTAGTCCTCCTTTAAAATGAAATAGTATATCGGACATAACTGTTTCTCCCGAACTCGGATTGAGCTAACTCTTGCGGCATTGAAATGAGAACTTGAAACCCTAACCAATATATTGAGATCAAAATTGGTGATTCATCTTCTAACAAGTTCGAAATGGTGATGGAAGTTTGGTATAGTTGGCCATTCCCCTCCACTAGGAAAAAAAAGTAATTTCCCATTCTTTAGTATTTCAGACATAACTTTTTACTCCGGTCTCTGATTAAGATGACTCTTGCGGCATTGTAAAGAATTCTTGAATCCCAAACCATTTTATTCACATCAAAAGTCATGAAAAATCCTCTAGCATGGGCTCTATTGTAACGCAAGTTTGGTGTAATAAGTAGTCCTCCTTTAAAATGAAATAGTATATCGGACATAACTGTTTCTCCCGAACTCGGATTGAGCTAACTCTTGCGGCATTGAAATGAGAAATTGAAACCCTAACCAATATATTGAGATCAAAATTGGTGATTCATCTTCTAACAAGTTCGAAATGGTGATGGAAGTTTGGTATAGTTGGCCATTCCCCTCCACTAGGAAAAAAAAGTAATTTCCCATTCTTTAGTATTTCAGACATAACTTTTTACTCCGGTCTCTGATTAAGATGATTCTTGCTGCATTGTAACGAATTCTTGAATCCCTAACCATTTTATTCACATCAAAAGTCATGAAAAATCCTCTAGCATGGGCTCTATTGTAACGGAAGTTTGGTGTAATAAGTAGTCCACCTTTAAAATGAAATAGTATATCGGACATAACTTTTTCTCCCGAACTCGGATTGAGCTAACTCTTGCGGCATTGTAAAGAGAACATGAAACCAAAACCAATATATTGAGATCAAAATTGGTGATTCATCTTCCAACAAGTTTGAAATGGTGATGGAAGTTTGGTATAGTTGGCCATTCCCCTCCACTAGGAAAAAAAAGTAATTTCCCATTCTTTAGTATTTCTGACATAACTTTTTACTCCGGTCTCTGATTAAGATGATTCTTGCTGCATTGTAAAGAATTCTTGAATCCCTAACCATTTTATTCACATCAAAAGTCATGAAAAATCCTCTAGCATGGGCTCTATTGTAACGCAAGTTTGGTGTAATAAGTAGTCCTCCTTTAAAATGAAATAGTATATCGGACATAACTTTTTCTCCCGAACTCGGATTGAGCTAACTCATGCGGCATTGAAATGAGAACTTGAAACCCTAACCAATATATTGAGATCAAAATTGGTGATTCATCTTCTAACAAGTTCGAAATGGTGATGGAAGTTTGGTATAGTTGGTCATCCCCTCCACTAGGAAAAATAAGTAATTTCTCATTCTTTAGTATTTCTGACATAACTTTTTACTCCGGTCTCTGAATAAGATGATTCTTGCGGCATTGTAAAGAATTCTTGAATCCCTAACCATTTTATTCACATCAAAAGTCATGAAAAATCCTCTAGCATGGGCTCTATTGTAACGGAAGTTTGGTGTAATAAGTAGTCCACCTTTAAAATGAAATAGTATATCGGACATAACTTTTTCTCCCGAACTCGGATTGAGCTAACTCTTGCGGCATTGAAATGAGAACTTGAAACTCTAACCAATATATTGAGATCAAAATTGGTAATTCATCTTCTAACAAGTTCGAAATGGTGATGGAAGTTTGGTATAGTTGGTCATTCCCCTCCACTAGGAAAAAAAAGTAATTTCCCATTCTTTAGTATTTCAGACATAACTTTTTACTCCGGTCTCTGAATAAGATGATTCTTGCGGCATTGTAAAGAATTCTTGAATCCCTAACCATTTTATTCACATCAAAAGTCATGAAAAATCCTCTAGCATGGGCTCTATTGTAACGCAAGTTTGGTGTAATAAGTAGTCCTCCTTTAAAATGAAATAGTATATCGGACATAACTTTTTCTCCCGAACTCGGATTGAGCTAACTCTTGCGGCATTGTAAAGAGAACATGAAACCATAACCAATATATTGAGATCAAAATTGGTGATTCATCTTCCAACAAGTTTGAAATGGTGATGGAAGTTTGGTATAGTTGGCCATTCCCCTCCACTAGGAAAAAAAAGTAATTTCCCATTCTTTAGTATTTCTGACATAACTTTTTACTCCGGTCTCTGATTAAGATGATTCTTGCTGCATTGTAAAGAATTCTTGAATACCTAACCATTTTATTCACATCAAAAGTCATGAAAAATCCTCTAGCATGGGCTCTATTGTAACGCAAGTTTGGTGTAATAAGTAGTCCACCTTTAAAATGAAATAGTATATCGGACATAACTGTTTCTCCCGAACTCGGATTGAGCTAACTCTTGCGGCATTGAAATGAGAACTTGAAACTCTAACCAATATATTGAGATCAAAATTGGTGATTCATCTTCTAACAAGTTCGAAATGGTGATGGAAATTTGGTATAGTTGGTTATTCCCCTCCACTAGGAAAAAAAAGTAATTTCCCATTCTTTAGTATTTCGGACATAACTTTTTACTCCGGTCTCTGAATAAGATGATTCTTGCGGCATTGTAAAGAATTCTTGAATCCCTAACCATTTTATTCACATCAAAAGTCATGAAAAATCCTCTAGCATGGGCTCTATTGTAACGCAAGTTTGGTGTAATAAGTAGTCCACCTTTAAAATGAAATAGTATATCGGACATAACTTTTTCTCCCGAACACGGATTGAGCTAACTCTTGCGGCATTGAAATGAGAACTTGAAACCCTAACCAATATATTGAGATCAAAATTGGTGATTCATCTTCTAACAAGTTCGAAATGGTGATGGAAGTTTGGTATAGTTGGTCATTCCCCTCCACTAAGAAAAAAAAGTAATTTCCCATTCTTTAGTATTTCTGACATAACTTTTTACTCCGGTCTCTGATTAAGATGACTCTTGCGGCATTGTAAAGAATTCTTGAATCCCAAACCATTTTATTCACATCAAAAGTCATGAAAAATCCTCTAGCATGGGCTCTATTGTAACGCAAGTTTGGTGTAATAAGTAGTCCTCCTTTAAAATGAAATAGTATATCGGACATAACTGTTTCTCCCGAACTCGGATTGAGCTAACTCTTGCGGCATTGAAATGAGAAATTGAAACCCTAACCAATATATTGAGATCAAAATTGGTGATTCATCTTCTAACAAGTTCGAAATGGTGATGGAAGTTTGGTATAGTTGGCCATTCCCCTCCACTAGGAAAAAAAAGTAATTTCCCATTCTTTAGTATTTCAGACATAACTTTTTACTCCGGTCTCTGATTAAGATGATTCTTGCTGCATTGTAACGAATTCTTGAATCCCTAACCATTTTATTCACATCAAAAGTCATGAAAAATCCTCTAGCATGGGCTCTATTGTAACGCAAGTTTGGTGTAATAAGTAGTCCTCCTTTAAAATGAAATAGTATATCGGACATAACTGTTTCTCCCGAACTCGGATTGAGCTAACTCTTGCGGCATTGAAATGAGAACTTGAAACTCTAACCAATATATTGAGATCAAAATTGGTGATTCATCTTCTAACAAGTTCGAAATGGTGATGGAAGTTTGGTATAGTTGGCCATTCCCCTCCACTAGGAAAAAAAAGTAATTTCCCATTCTTTAGTATTTCAGACATAACTTTTTACTCCGGTCTCTGATTAAGATGATTCTTGCGGCATTGTAAAGAATTCTTGAATCCCTAACCATTTTATTCACATCAAAAGTCATGAAAAATCCTCTAGCATGGGCTCTATTGTAACGGAAGTTTGGTGTAATAAGTAGTCCACCTTTAAAATGAAATAGTATATCGGACATAACTTTTTCTCCCGAACTCGGATTGAGCTAACTCTTGCGGCATTGAAATGAGAACTTGAAACCCTAACCAATATATTGAGATCAAAATTGGTGATTCATCTTCTAACAAGTTCGAAATGGTGATGGAAGTTTGGTATAGTTGGTCATTCCCCTCCACTAGGAAAAAAAAGTAATTTCCCATTCTTTAGTATTTCAGACATAACTTTTTACTCCGGTCTCTGATTAAGATGATTCTTGCTGCATTGTAAAGAATTCTTGAATCCCTAACCATTTTATTCACATCAAAAGTCATGAAAAATCCTCTAGCATGGGCTCTATTGTAACGCAAGTTTGGTGTAATAAGTAGTCCACCTTTAAAATGAAATAGTATATCGGACATAACTGTTTCTCCCGAACTCGGATTGAGCTAACTCTTGCGGCATTGAAATGAGAACTTGAAACTCTAACCAATATATTGAGATCAAAATTGGTGATTCATCTTCTAACAAGTTCGAAATGGTGATGGAAATTTGGTATAGTTGGTTATTCCCCTCCACTAGGAAAAAAAAGTAATTTCCCATTCTTTAGTATTTCGGACATAACTTTTTACTCCGGTCTCTGAATAAGATGATTCTTGCGGCATTGTAAAGAATTCTTGAATCCCTAACCATTTTATTCACATCAAAAGTCATGAAAAATCCTCTAGCACGGGCTCTATTGTAACGCAAGTTTGGTGTAATAAGTAGTCCACCTTTAAAATGAAATAGTATATCGGACATAACTTTTTCTCCCGAACACGGATTGAGCTAACTCTTGCGGCATTGAAATGAGAACTTGAAACCCTAACCAATATATTGAGATCAAAATTGGTGATTCATCTTCTAACAAGTTCGAAATGGTGATGGAAGTTTGGTATAGTTGGTCATTCCCCTCCACTAAGAAAAAAAAGTAATTTCCCATTCTTTAGTATTTCTGACATAACTTTTTACTCCGGTCTCTGATTAAGATGACTCTTGCGGCATTGTAAAGAATTCTTGAATCCCAAACCATTTTATTCACATCAAAAGTCATGAAAAATCCTCTAGCATGGGCTCTATTGTAACGCAAGTTTGGTGTAATAAGTAGTCCTCCTTTAAAATGAAATAGTATATCGGACATAACTGTTTCTCCCGAACTCGGATTGAGCTAACTCTTGCGGCATTGAAATGAGAAATTGAAACCCTAACCAATATATTGAGATCAAAATTGGTGATTCATCTTCTAACAAGTTCGAAATGGTGATGGAAGTTTGGTATAGTTGGCCATTCCCCTCCACTAGGAAAAAAAAGTAATTTCTCATTCTTTAGTATTTCAGACATAACTTTTTACTCCGGTCTCTGATTAAGATGATTCTTGCTGCATTGTAACGAATTCTTGAATCCCTAACCATTTTATTCACATCAAAAGTCATGAAAAATCCTCTAGCATGGGGCTCTATTGTAACGCAAGTTTGGTGTAATAAGTAGTCCTCCTTTAAAATGAAATAGTATATCGGACATAACTGTTTCTCCCGAACTCGGATTGAGCTAACTCTTGCGGCATTGAAATGAGAACTTGAAACTCTAACCAATATATTGAGATCAAAATTGGTGATTCATCTTCTAACAAGTTCGAAATGGTGATGGAAGTTTGGTATAGTTGGCCATTCCCCTCCACTAGGAAAAAAAAGTAATTTCCCATTCTTTAGTATTTCAGACATAACTTTTTACTCCGGTCTCTGATTAAGATGATTCTTGCGGCATTGTAAAGAATTCTTGAATCCCTAACCATTTTATTCACATCAAAAGTCATGAAAAATCCTCTAGCATGGGCTCTATTGTAACGGAAGTTTGGTGTAATAAGTAGTCCACCTTTAAAATGAAATAGTATATCGGACATAACTTTTTCTCCCGAACTCGGATTGAGCTAACTCTTGCGGCATTGAAATGAGAACTTGAAACCCTAACCAATATATTGAGATCAAAATTGGTGATTCATCTTCTAACAAGTTCGAAATGGTGATGGAAGTTTGGTATAGTTGGTCATTCCCCTCCACTAGGAAAAAAAAGTAATTTCCCATTCTTTAGTATTTCAGACATAACTTTTTACTCCGGTCTCTGAATAAGATGATTCTTGCGGCATTGTAAAGAATTCTTGAATCCCTAACCATTTTATTCACATCAAAAGTCATGAAAAATCCTCTAGCATGGGCTCTATTGTAACGCAAGTTTGGTGTAATAAGTAGTCCTCCTTTAAAATGAAATAGTATATCGGACATAACTTTTTCTCCCGAACTCGGATTGAGCTAACTCTTGCGGCATTGTAAAGAGAACATGAAACCATAACCAATATATTGAGATCAAAATTGGTGATTCATCTTCCAACAAGTTTGAAATGGTGATGGAAGTTTGGTATAGTTGGCCATTCCCCTCCACTAGGAAAAAAAAGTAATTTCCCATTCTTTAGTATTTCTGACATAACTTTTTACTCCGGTCTCTGATTAAGATGATTCTTGCTGCATTGTAAAGAATTCTTGAATCCCTAACCATTTTATTCACATCAAAAGTCATGAAAAATCCTCTAGCATGGGCTCTATTGTAACGCAAGTTTGGTGTAATAAGTAGTCCACCTTTAAAATGAAATAGTATATCGGACATAACTGTTTCTCCCGAACTCGGATTGAGCTAACTCTTGCGGCATTGAAATGAGAACTTGAAACTCTAACCAATATATTCAGATCAAAATTGGTGATTCATCTTCTAACAAGTTCGAAATGGTGATGGAAGTTTGGTATAGTTGGTTATTCCCCTCCACTAGGAAAAAAAAGTAATTTCCCATTCTTTAGTATTTCGGACATAACTTTTTACTCCGGTCTCTGAATAAGATGATTCTTGCGGCATTGTAAAGAATTCTTGAATCCCTAACCATTTTATTCACATCAAAAGTCATGAAAAATCCTCTAGCATGGGCTCTATTGTAACGCAAGTTTGGTGTAATAAGTAGTCCACCTTTAAAATGAAATAGTATATCGGACATAACTTTTTCTCCCGAACACGGATTGAGCTAACTCTTGCGGCATTGAAATGAGAACTTGAAACCCTAACCAATATATTGAGATCAAAATTGGTGATTCATCTTCTAACAAGTTCGAAATGGTGATGGAAGTTTGGTATAGTTGGTCATTCCCCTCCACTAAGAAAAAAAAGTAATTTCCCATTCTTTAGTATTTCTGACATAACTTTTTACTCCGGTCTCTGATTAAGATGACTCTTGCGGCATTGTAAAGAATTCTTGAATCCCAAACCATTTTATTCACATCAAAAGTCATGAAAAATCCTCTAGCATGGGCTCTATTGTAACGCAAGTTTGGTGTAATAAGTAGTCCTCCTTTAAAATGAAATAGTATATCGGACATAACTGTTTCTCCCGAACTCGGATTGAGCTAACTCTTGCGGCATTGAAATGAGAAATTGAAACCCTAACCAATATATTGAGATCAAAATTGGTGATTCATCTTCTAACAAGTTCGAAATGGTGATGGAAGTTTGGTATAGTTGGTTATTCCCCTCCACTAGGAAAAAAAAGTAATTTCCCATTCTTTAGTATTTCGGACATAACTTTTTACTCCGGTCTCTGAATAAGATGATTCTTGCGGCATTGTAAAGAATTCTTGAATCCCTAACCATTTTATTCACATCAAAAGTCATGAAAAATCCTCTAGCACGGGCTCTATTGTAACGCAAGTTTGGTGTAATAAGTAGTCCACCTTTAAAATGAAATAGTATATCGGACATAACTTTTTCTCCCGAACACGGATTGAGCTAACTCTTGCGGCATTGAAATGAGAACTTGAAACCCTAACCAATATATTGAGATCAAAATTGGTGATTCATCTTCTAACAAGTTCGAAATGGTGATGGAAGTTTGGTATAGTTGGTCATTCCCCTCCACTAAGAAAAAAAAGTAATTTCCCATTCTTTAGTATTTCTGACATAACTTTTTACTCCGGTCTCTGATTAAGATGATTCTTGCGGCATTGTAAAGAATTCTTGAATCCCAAACCATTTTAGTCACATCAAAAGTCATGAAAAATCCTCTAGCATGGGCTCTATTGTAACGCAAGTTTGCTGTAATAAGTAGTCCTCCTTTAAAATGAAATAGTATATCGGACATAACTGTTTCTCCCGAACTCGGATTGAGCTAACTCTTGCGGCATTGAAATGAGAAATTGAAACCCTAACCAATATATTGAGATCAAAATTGGTGATTCAGCTTCTAACAAGTTCGAAATGGTGATGGAAGTTTGGTATAGTTGGCCATTCCCCTCCACTAGGAAAAAAAAGTAATTTCCCATTCTTTAGTATTTCAGACATAACTTTTTACTCCGGTCTCTGATTAAGATGATTCTTGCTGCATTGTAAAGAATTCTTGAATCCCTAACCATTTTATTCACATCAAAAGTCATGAAAAATCCTCTAGTATGGGCTCTATTGTAACGCAAGTTTGGTGTAATAAGTAGTCCTCCTTTAAAATGAAATAGTATATCGGACATAACTTTTTCTCCCGAACTCGGATTGAGCTAACTCATGCGGCATTGAAATGAGAACTTGAAACCCTAACCAATATATTGAGATCAAAATTGGTGATTCATCTTCTAACAAGTTCGAAATGGTGATGGAAGTTTGGTATAGTTGGTCATCCCCTCCACTAGGAAAAAAAAGTAATTTCTCATTCTTTAGTATTTCTGACATAACTTTTTACTCCGGTCTCTGAATAAGATGATTCTTGCGGCATTGTAAAGAATTCTTGAATCCCTAACCATTTTATTCACATCAAAAGTCATGAAAAATCCTCTAGCATGGGCTCTATTGTAACGGAAGTTTGGTGTAATAAGTAGTCCACCTTTAAAATGAAATAGTATATCGGACATAACTTTTTCTCCCGAACTCGGATTGAGCTAACTCTTGCGGCATTGAAATGAGAACTTGAAACTCTAACCAATATATTGAGATCAAAATTGGTAATTCATCTTCTAACAAGTTCGAAATGGTGATGGAAGTTTGGTATAGTTGGTCATTCCCCTCCACTAGGAAAAAAAAGTAATTTCCCATTCTTTAGTATTTCAGACATAACTTTTTACTCCGGTCTCTGAATAAGATGATTCTTGCGGCATTGTAAAGAATTCTTCAATCCCTAACCATTTTATTCACATCAAAAGTCATGAAAAATCCTCTAGCATGGGCTCTATTGTAACGCAAGTTTGGTGTAATAAGTAGTCCACCTTTAAAATGAAATAGTATATCGGACATAACTTTTTCTCCCGAACTCGGATTGAGCTAACTCTTGCGGCATTGAAATGAGAACTTGAAACCCTAACCAATATATTGAGATCAAAATTGGTGATTCACCTTCTAACAAGTTCGAAATGGTGATGGAAGTTTGGTATAGTTGGTTATTCCCCTCCACTAGGAAAAAAAAGTAATTTCCCATTCTTTAGTATTTCGGACATAACTTTTTACTCCGGTCTCTGAATAAGATGATTCTTGCGGCATTGTAAAGAATTCTTGAATCCCTAACCTTTTTATTCACATCAAAAGTCATGAAAAATCCTCTAGCATGGGCTCTATTGTAACGCAAGTTTGGTGTAATAAGTAGTCCACCTTTAAAATGAAATAGTATATCGGACATAACTTTTTCTCCCGAACACGGATTGAGCTAACTCTTGCGGCATTGAAATGAGAACTTGAAACCCTAACCAATATATTGAGATCAAAATTGGTGATTCATCTTCTAACAAGTTCGAAATGGTGATGGAAGTTTGGTATAGTTGGTCATTCCCCTCCACTAAGAAAAAAAAGTAATTGCCCATTCTTTAGTATTTCTGACATAACTTTTTACTCCGGTCTCTGATTAAGATGATTCTTGCGGCATTGTAAAGAATTCTTGAATCCCAAACCATTTTATTCACATCAAAAGTCATGAAAAATCCTCTAGCATGGGCTCTATTGTAACGCAAGTTTGATGTAATAAGTAGTCCTCCTTTAAAATGAAATAGTATATCGGACATAACTGTTTCTCCCGAACTCGGATTGAGCTAACTCTTGCGGCATTGAAATGAGAAATTGAAACTCTAACCAATATATTGAGATCAAAATTGGTGATTCAGCTTCTAACAAGTTCGAAATGGTGATGGAAGTTTGGTATAGTTGGCCATTCCCCTCCACTAGGAAAAAAAAGTAATTTCCCATTCTTTAGTATTTCAGACATAACTTTTTACTCCGGTCTCTGATTAAGATGATTCTTGCTGCATTGTAAAGAATTCTTGAATCCCTAACCATTTTATTCACATCAAAAGTCATGAAAAATCCTCTAGCATGGGCTCTATTGTAACGCAAGTTTGGTGTAATAAGTAGTCCTCCTTTAAAATGAAATAGTATATCGGACATAACTTTTTCTCCCGAACTCGGATTGAGCTAACTCATGCGGCATTGAAATGAGAACTTGAAACCCTAACCAATATATTGAGATCAAAATTGGTGATTCATCTTCTAACAAGTTCGAAATGGTGATGGAAGTTTGGTATAGTTGGTCATCCCCTCCACTAGGAAAAAAAAGTAATTTCTCATTCTTTAGTATTTCTGACATAACTTTTTACTCCGGTCTCTGAATAAGATGATTCTTGCGGCATTGTAAAGAATTCTTGAATCCCTAACCATTTTATTCACATCAAAAGTCATGAAAAATCCTCTAGCATGGGCTCTATTGTAACGGAAGTTTGGTGTAATAAGTAGTCCACCTTTAAAATGAAATAGTATATCGGATATAACTTTTTCTCCCGAACTCGGATTGAGCTAACTCTTGCGGCATTGAAATGAGAACTTGAAACTCTAACCAATATATTGAGATCAAAATTGGTAATTCATCTTCTAACAAGTTCGAAATGGTGATGGAAGTTTGGTATAGTTGGTCATTCCCCTCCACTAGGAAAAAAAAGTAATTTCCCATTCTTTAGTATTTCAGACATAACTTTTTACTCCGGTCTCTGAATAAGATGATTCTTGCGGCATTGTAAAGAATTCTTGAATCCCTAACCATTTTATTCACATCAAAAGTCATGAAAAATCCTCTAGCATGGGCTTTATTGTAACGCAAGTTTGGTGTAATAAGTAGTCCACCTTTAAAATGAAATAGTATATCGGACATAACTTTTTCTCCCGAACACGGATTGAGCTAACTCTTGCGGCATTGAAATGAGAACTTGAAACCCTAACCAATATATTGAGATCAAAATTGGTGATTCATCTTCTAACAAGTTCGAAATGGTGATGGAAGTTTGGTATAGTTGGTCATTCCCCTCCACTAAGAAAAAAAAGTAATTTCCCATTCTTTAGTATTTCTGACATAACTTTTTAATCCGGTCTCTGATTAAGATGATTCTTGCGGCATTGTAAAGAATTCTTGAATCCCAAACCATTTTATTCACATCAAAAGTCATGAAAAATCCTCTAGCATGGGCTCTATTGTAACGCAAGTTTGATGTAATAAGTAGTCCTCCTTTAAAATGAAATAGTATATCGGACATAACTGTTTCTCCCGAACTCGGATTGAGCTAACTCTTGCGGCATTGAAATGAGAAATTGAAACCCTAACCAATATATTGAGATCAAAATTGGTGATTCAGCTTCTAACAAGTTCGAAATGGTGATGGAAGTTTGGTATAGTTGGCCATTCCCCTCCACTAGGAAAAAAAAGTAATTTCCCATTCTTTAGTATTTCAGACATAACTTTTTACTCCGGTCTCTGATTAAGATGATTCTTGCTGCATTGTAAAGAATTCTTGAATCCCTAACCATTTTATTCACATCAAAAGTCATGAAAAATCCTCTAGCATGGGCTCTATTGTAACGCAAGTTTGGTGTAATAAGTAGTCCTCCTTTAAAATGAAATAGTATATCGGACATAACTTTTTCTCCCGAACTCGGATTGAGCTAACTCATGCGGCATTGAAATGAGAACTTGAAACCCTAACCAATATATTGAGATCAAAATTGGTGATTCATCTTCTAACAAGTTCGAAATGGTGATGGAAGTTTGGTATAGTTGGTCATCCCCTCCACTAGGAAAAAAAAGTAATTTCTCATTCTTTAGTATTTCTGATATAACTTTTTACTCCGGTCTCTGAATAAGATGATTCTTGCGGCATTGTAAAGAATTCTTGAATCCCTAACCATTTTATTCACATCAAAAGTCATGAAAAATCCTCTAGCATGGGCTCTATTGTAACGGAAGTTTGGTGTAATAAGTAGTCCACCTTTAAAATGAAATAGTATATCGGACATAACTTTTTCTCCCGAACTCGGATTGAGCTAACTCTTGCGGCATTGAAATGAGAACTTGAAACTCTAACCAATATATTGAGATCAAAATTGGTAATTCATCTTCTAACAAGTTCGAAATGGTGATGGAAGTTTGGTATAGTTGGTCATTCCCCTCCACTAGGAAAAAAAAGTAATTTCCCATTCTTTAGTATTTCAGACATAACTTTTTACTCCGGTCTCTGAATAAGATGATTCTTGCGGCATTGTAAAGAATTCTTGAATCCCTAACCATTTTATTCACATCAAAAGTCATGAAAAATCCTCTAGCATGGGCTCTATTGTAACGCAAGTTTGGTGTAATAAGTAGTCCTCCTTTAAAATGAAATAGTATATCGGACATAACTTTTTCTCCCGAACTCGGATTGAGCTAACTCTTGCGGCATTGTAAAGAGAACATGAAACCATAACCAATATATTGAGATCAAAATTGGTGATTCATCTTCCAACAAGTTTGAAATGGTGATGGAAGTTTGGTATAGTTGGCCATTCCCCTCCACTAGGAAAAAAAAATAATTTCCCATTCTTTAGTATTTCTGACATAACTTTTTACTCCGGTCTCTGATTAAGATGATTCTTGCTGCATTGTAAAGAATTCTTGAATCCCTAACCATTTTATTCACATCAAAAGTCATGAAAAATCCTCTAGCATGGGCTCTATTGTAACGCAAGTTTGGTGTAATAAGTAGTCCACCTTTAAAATGAAATAGTATATCGGACATAACTGTTTCTCCCGAACTCGGATTGAGCTAACTCTTGCGGCATTGAAATGAGAACTTGAAACTCTAACCAATATATTGAGATCAAAATTGGTGATTCATCTTCTAACAAGTTCGAAATGGTGATGGAAGTTTGGTATAGTTGGTTATTCCCCTCCACTAGGAAAAAAAAGTAATTTCCCATTCTTTAGTATTTCGGACATAACTTTTTACTCCGGTCTCTGAATAAGATGATTCTTGCGGCATTGTAAAGAATTCTTGAATCCCTAACCATTTTATTCACATCAAAAGTCATGAAAAATCCTCTAGCATGGGCTCTATTGTAACGCAAGTTTGGTGTAATAAGTAGTCCTCCTTTAAAATGAAATAGTATATCGGACATAACTTTTTCTCCCGAACTCGGATTGAGCTAACTCTTGCGGCATTGTAAAGAGAACATGAAACCATAACCAATATATTGAGATCAAAATTGGTGATTCATCTTCCAACAAGTTTGAAATGGTGATGGAAGTTTGGTATAGTTGGCCATTCCCCTCCACTAGGAAAAAAAAGTAATTTCCCATTCTTTAGTATTTCTGACATAACTTTTTACTCCGGTCTCTGATTAAGATGATTCTTGCTGCATTGTAAAGAATTCTTGAATCCCTAACCATTTTATTCACATCAAAAGTCATGAAAAATCCTCTAGCATGGGCTCTATTGTAACGCAAGTTTGGTGTAATAAGTAGTCCACCTTTAAAATGAAATAGTATATCGGACATAACTGTTTCTCCCGAACTCGGATTGAGCTAACTCTTGCGGCATTGAAATGAGAACTTGAAACTCTAACCAATATATTGAGATCAAAATTGGTGATTCATCTTCTAACAAGTTCGAAATGGTGATGGAAGTTTGGTATAGTTGGCCATTCCCCTCCACTAGGAAAAAAAAGTAATTTCCCATTCTTTAGTATTTCAGACATAACTTTTTACTCCGGTCTCTGATTAAGATGATTCTTGCTGCATTGTAAAGAATTCTTGAATCCCTAACCATTTTATTCACATCAAAAGTCATGAAAAATCCTCTAGCATGGGCTCTATTGTAACGCAAGTTTGGTGTAATAAGTAGTCCACCTTTAAAATGAAATAGTATATCGGACATAACTTTTTCTCCCGAACACGGATTGAGCTAACTCTTGCGGCATTGAAATGAGAACTTGAAACCCTAACCAATATATTGAGATCAAAATTGGTGATTCATCTTCTAACAAGTTCGAAATGGTGATGGAAGTTTGGTATAGTTGGTCATTCCCCTCCACTAAGAAAAAAAAGTAATTTCCCATTCTTTAGTATTTCTGACATAACTTTTTAATCCGGTCTCTGATTAAGATGATTCTTGCGGCATTGTAAAGAATTCTTGAATCCCAAACCATTTTATTCACATCAAAAGTCATGAAAAATCCTCTAGCATGGGCTCTATTGTAACGCAAGTTTGATGTAATAAGTAGTCCTCCTTTAAAATGAAATAGTATATCGGACATAACTGTTTCTCCCGAACTCGGATTGAGCTAACTCTTGCGGCATTGAAATGAGAAATTGAAACCCTAACCAATATATTGAGATCAAAATTGGTGATTCAGCTTCTAACAAGTTCGAAATGGTGATGGAAGTTTGGTATAGTTGGCCATTCCCCTCCACTAGGAAAAAAAAGTAATTTCCCATTCTTTAGTATTTCAGACATAACTTTTTACTCCGGTCTCTGATTAAGATGATTCTTGCTGCATTGTAAAGAATTCTTGAATCCCTAACCATTTTATTCACATCAAAAGTCATGAAAAATCCTCTAGCATGGGCTCTATTGTAACGCAAGTTTGGTGTAATAAGTAGTCCTCCTTTAAAATGAAATAGTATATCGGACATAACTTTTTCTCCCGAACTCGGATTGAGCTAACTCATGCGGCATTGAAATGAGAACTTGAAACCCTAACCAATATATTGAGATCAAAATTGGTGATTCATCTTCTAACAAGTTCGAAATGGTGATGGAAGTTTGGTATAGTTGGTCATCCCCTCCACTAGGAAAAAAAAGTAATTTCTCATTCTTTAGTATTTCTGACATAACTTTTTACTCCGGTCTCTGAATAAGATGATTCTTGCGGCATTGTAAAGAATTCTTGAATCCCTAACCATTTTATTCACATCAAAAGTCATGAAAAATCCTCTAGCATGGGCTCTATTGTAACGGAAGTTTGGTGTAATAAGTAGTCCACCTTTAAAATGAAATAGTATATCGGACATAACTTTTTCTCCCGAACTCGGATTGAGCTAACTCTTGCGGCATTGAAATGAGAACTTGAAACTCTAACCAATATATTGAGATCAAAATTGGTAATTCATCTTCTAACAAGTTCGAAATGGTGATGGAAGTTTGGTATAGTTGGTCATTCCCCTCCACTAGGAAAAAAAAGTAATTTCCCATTCTTTAGTATTTCAGACATAACTTTTTACTCCGGTCTCTGAATAAGATGATTCTTGCGGCATTGTAAAGAATTCTTGAATCCCTAACCATTTTATTCACATCAAAAGTCATGAAAAATCCTCTAGCATGGGCTCTATTGTAACGCAAGTTTGGTGTAATAAGTAGTCCTCCTTTAAAATGAAATAGTATATCGGACATAACTTTTTCTCCCGAACTCGGATTGAGCTAACTCTTGCGGCATTGTAAAGAGAACATGAAACCATAACCAATATATTGAGATCAAAATTGGTGATTCATCTTCCAACAAGTTTGAAATGGTGATGGAAGTTTGGTATAGTTGGCCATTCCCCTCCACTAGGAAAAAAAAATAATTTCCCATTCTTTAGTATTTCTGACATAACTTTTTACTCCGGTCTCTGATTAAGATGATTCTTGCTGCATTGTAAAGAATTCTTGAATCCCTAACCATTTTATTCACATCAAAAGTCATGAAAAATCCTCTAGCATGGGCTCTATTGTAACGCAAGTTTGGTGTAATAAGTAGTCCACCTTTAAAATGAAATAGTATATCGGACATAACTGTTTCTCCCGAACTCGGATTGAGCTAACTCTTGCGGCATTGAAATGAGAACTTGAAACTCTAACCAATATATTGAGATCAAAATTGGTGATTCATCTTCTAACAAGTTCGAAATGGTGATGGAAGTTTGGTATAGTTGGTTATTCCCCTCCACTAGGAAAAAAAAGTAATTTCCCATTCTTTAGTATTTCGGACATAACTTTTTACTCCGGTCTCTGAATAAGATGATTCTTGCGGCATTGTAAAGAATTCTTGAATCCCTAACCATTTTATTCACATCAAAAGTCATGAAAAATCCTCTAGCATGGGCTCTATTGTAACGCAAGTTTGGTGTAATAAGTAGTCCTCCTTTAAAATGAAATAGTATATCGGACATAACTTTTTCTCCCGAACTCGGATTGAGCTAACTCTTGCGGCATTGTAAAGAGAACATGAAACCATAACCAATATATTGAGATCAAAATTGGTGATTCATCTTCCAACAAGTTTGAAATGGTGATGGAAGTTTGGTATAGTTGGCCATTCCCCTCCACTAGGAAAAAAAAGTAATTTCCCATTCTTTAGTATTTCTGACATAACTTTTTACTCCGGTCTCTGATTAAGATGATTCTTGCTGCATTGTAAAGAATTCTTGAATCCCTAACCATTTTATTCACATCAAAAGTCATGAAAAATCCTCTAGCATGGGCTCTATTGTAACGCAAGTTTGGTGTAATAAGTAGTCCACCTTTAAAATGAAATAGTATATCGGACATAACTGTTTCTCCCGAACTCGGATTGAGCTAACTCTTGCGGCATTGAAATGAGAACTTGAAACTCTAACCAATATATTGAGATCAAAATTGGTGATTCATCTTCTAACAAGTTCGAAATGGTGATGGAAGTTTGGTATAGTTGGCCATTCCCCTCCACTAGGAAAAAAAAGTAATTTCCCATTCTTTAGTATTTCAGACATAACTTTTTACTCCGGTCTCTGATTAAGATGATTCTTGCTGCATTGTAAAGAATTCTTGAATCCCTAACCATTTTATTCACATCAAAAGTCATGAAAAATCCTCTAGCATGGGCTCTATTGTAACGCAAGTTTGGTGTAATAAGTAGTCCTCCTTTAAAATGAAATAGTATATCGGACATAACTTTTTCTCCCGAACTCGGATTGAGCTAACTCATGCGGCATTGAAATGAGAACTTGAAACCCTAACCAATATATTGAGATCAAAATTGGTGATTCATCTTCTAACAAGTTCGAAATGGTGATGGAAGTTTGGTATAGTTGGTCATCCCCTCCACTAGGAAAAATAAGTAATTTCTCATTCTTTAGTATTTCTGACATAACTTTTTACTCCGGTCTCTGAATAAGATGATTCTTGCGGCATTGTAAAGAATTCTTGAATCCCTAACCATTTTATTCACATCAAAAGTCATGAAAAATCCTCTAGCATGGGCTCTATTGTAACGGAAGTTTGGTGTAATAAGTAGTCCACCTTTAAAATGAAATAGTATATCGGACATAACTTTTTCTCCCGAACTCGGATTGAGCTAACTCTTGCGGCATTGAAATGAGAACTTGAAACTCTAACCAATATATTGAGATCAAAATTGGTAATTCATCTTCTAACAAGTTCGAAATGGTGATGGAAGTTTGGTATAGTTGGTCATTCCCCTCCACTAGGAAAAAAAAGTAATTTCCCATTCTTTAGTATTTCAGACATAACTTTTTACTCCGGTCTCTGAATAAGATGATTCTTGCGGCATTGTAAAGAATTCTTGAATCCCTAACCATTTTATTCACATCAAAAGTCATGAAAAATCCTCTAGCATGGGCTCTATTGTAACGCAAGTTTGGTGTAATAAGTAGTCCTCCTTTAAAATGAAATAGTATATCGGACATAACTTTTTCTCCCGAACTCGGATTGAGCTAACTCTTGCGGCATTGTAAAGAGAACATGAAACCATAACCAATATATTGAGATCAAAATTGGTGATTCATCTTCCAACAAGTTTGAAATGGTGATGGAAGTTTGGTATAGTTGGCCATTCCCCTCCACTAGGAAAAAAAAGTAATTTCCCATTCTTTAGTATTTCTGACATAACTTTTTACTCCGGTCTCTGATTAAGATGATTCTTGCTGCATTGTAAAGAATTCTTGAATCCCTAACCATTTTATTCACATCAAAAGTCATGAAAAATCCTCTAGCATGGGCTCTATTGTAACGCAAGTTTGGTGTAATAAGTAGTCCACCTTTAAAATGAAATAGTATATCGGACATAACTGTTTCTCCCGAACTCGGATTGAGCTAACTCTTGCGGCATTGAAATGAGAACTTGAAACTCTAACCAATATATTGAGATCAAAATTGGTGATTCATCTTCTAACAAGTTCGAAATGGTGATGGAAGTTTGGTATAGTTGGTTATTCCCCTCCACTAGGAAAAAAAAGTAATTTCCCATTCTTTAGTATTTCGGACATAACTTTTTACTCCGGTCTCTGAATAAGATGATTCTTGCGGCATTGTAAAGAATTCTTGAATCCCTAACCATTTTATTCACATCAAAAGTCATGAAAAATCCTCTAGCATGGGCTCTATTGTAACGCAAGTTTGGTGTAATAAGTAGTCCTCCTTTAAAATGAAATAGTATATCGGACATAACTTTTTCTCCCGAACTCGGATTGAGCTAACTCTTGCGGCATTGTAAAGAGAACATGAAACCATAACCAATATATTGAGATCAAAATTGGTGATTCATCTTCCAACAAGTTTGAAATGGTGATGGAAGTTTGGTATAGTTGGCCATTCCCCTCCACTAGGAAAAAAAAGTAATTTCCCATTCTTTAGTATTTCTGACATAACTTTTTACTCCGGTCTCTGATTAAGATGATTCTTGCTGCATTGTAAAGAATTCTTGAATCCCTAACCATTTTATTCACATCAAAAGTCATGAAAAATCCTCTAGCATGGGCTCTATTGTAACGCAAGTTTGGTGTAATAAGTAGTCCACCTTTAAAATGAAATAGTATATCGGACATAACTGTTTCTCCCGAACTCGGATTGAGCTAACTCTTGCGGCATTGAAATGAGAACTTGAAACTCTAACCAATATATTGAGATCAAAATTGGTGATTCATCTTCTAACAAGTTCGAAATGGTGATGGAAGTTTGGTATAGTTGGTTATTCCCCTCCACTAGGAAAAAAAAGTAATTTCCCATTCTTTAGTATTTCGGACATAACTTTTTACTCCGGTCTCTGAATAAGATGATTCTTGCGGCATTGTAAAGAATTCTTGAATCCCTAACCATTTTATTCACATCAAAAGTCATGAAAAATCCTCTAGCATGGGCTCTATTGTAACGCAAGTTTGATGTAATAAGTAGTCCTCCTTTAAAATGAAATAGTATATCGGACATAACTGTTTCTCCCGAACTCGGATTGAGCTAACTCTTGCGGCATTGAAATGAGAAATTGAAACCCTAACCAATATATTGAGATCAAAATTGGTGATTCATCTTCTAACAAGTTCGAAATGGTGATGGAAGTTTGGTATAGTTGGTTATTCCCCTCCACTAGGAAAAAAAAGTAATTTCCCATTCTTTAGTATTTCGGACATAACTTTTTACTCCGGTCTCTGAATAAGATGATTCTTGCGGCATTGTAAAGAATTCTTGAATCCCTAACCATTTTATTCACATCAAAAGTCATGAAAAATCCTCTAGCACGGGCTCTATTGTAACGCAAGTTTGGTGTAATAAGTAGTCCACCTTTAAAATGAAATAGTATATCGGACATAACTTTTTCTCCCGAAAACGGATTGAGCTAACTCTTGCGGCATTGAAATGAGAACTTGAAACCCTAACCAATATATTGAGATCAAAATTGGTGATTCATCTTCTAACAAGTTCGAAATGGTGATGGAAGTTTGGTATAGTTGGTCATTCCCCTCCACTAAGAAAAAAAAGTAATTTCCCATTCTTTAGTATTTCTGACATAACTTTTTACTCCGGTCTCTGATTAAGATGATTCTTGCGACATTGTAAAGAATTCTTGAATCCCAAACCATTTTATTCACATCAAAAGTCATGAAAAATCCTCTAGCATGGGCTCTATTGTAACGCAAGTTTGATGTAATAAGTAGTCCTCCTTTAAAATGAAATAGTATATCGGACATAACTGTTTCTCCCGAACTCGGATTGAGCTAACTCTTGCGGCATTGAAATGAGAAATTGAAACCCTAACCAATATATTGAGATCAAAATTGGTGATTCAGCTTCTAACAAGTTCGAAATGGTGATGGAAGTTTGGTATAGTTGGCCATTCCCCTCCACTAGGAAAAAAAAGTAATTTCCCATTCTTTAGTATTTCAGACATAACTTTTTACTCCGGTCTCTGATTAAGATGATTCTTGCTGCATTGTAAAGAATTCTTGAATCCCTAACCATTTTATTCACATCAAAAGTCATGAAAAATCCTCTAGCATGGGCTCTATTGTAACGCAAGTTTGGTGTAATAAGTAGTCCTCCTTTAAAATGAAATAGTATATCGGACATAACTTTTTCTCCCGAACTCGGATTGAGCTAACTCATGCGGCATTGAAATGAGACTTGAAACCCTAACCAATATATTGAGATCAAAATTGGTGATTCATCTTCTAACAAGTTCGAAATGGTGATGGAAGTTTGGTATAGTTGGTCATCCCCTCCACTAGGAAAAAAAAGTAATTTCTCATTCTTTAGTATTTCTGACATAACTTTTTACTCCGGTCTCTGAATAAGATGATTCTTGCGGCATTGTAAAGAATTCTTGAATCCCTAACCATTTTATTCACATCAAAAGTCATGAAAAATCCTCTAGCATGGGCTCTATTGTAACGGAAGTTTGGTGTAATAAGTTGTCCACCTTTAAAATGAAATAGTATATCGGACATAACTTTTTCTCCCGAACTCGGATTGAGCTAACTCTTGCGGCATTGAAATGAGAACTTGAAACTCTAACCAATATATTGAGATCAAAATTGGTAATTCATCTTCTAACAAGTTCGAAATGGTGATGGAAGTTTGGTATAGTTGGTCATTCCCCTCCACTAGGAAAAAAAAGTAATTTCCCATTCTTTAGTATTTCAGACATAACTTTTTACTCCGGTCTCTGAATAAGATGATTCTTGCGGCATTGTAAAGAATTCTTGAATCCCTAACCATTTTATTCACATCAAAAGTCATGAAAAATCCTCTAGCATGGGCTCTATTGTAACGCAAGTTTGGTGTAATAAGTAGTCCACCTTTAAAATGAAATAGTATATCGGACATAACTTTTTCTCCCGAACTCGGATTGAGCTAACTCTTGCGGCATTGAAATGAGAACTTGAAACCCTAACCAATATATTGAGATCAAAATTGGTGATTCATCTTCTAACAAGTTCGAAATGGTGATGGAAGTTTGGTATAGTTGGTTATTCCCCTCCACTAGGAAAAAAAAGTAATTTCCCATTCTTTAGTATTTCGGACATAACTTTTTACTCCGGTCTCTGAATAAGATGATTCTTGCGGCATTGTAAAGAATTCTTGAATCCCTAACCATTTTATTCACATCAAAAGTCATGAAAAATCCTCTAGCACGGGCTCTATTGTAACGCAAGTTTGGTGTAATAAGTAGTCCACCTTTAAAATGAAATAGTATATCGGACATAACTTTTTCTCCCGAAAACGGATTGAGCTAACTCTTGCGGCATTGAAATGAGAACTTGAAACCCTAACCAATATATTGAGATCAAAATTGGTGATTCATCTTCTAACAAGTTCGAAATGGTGATGGAAGTTTGGTATAGTTGGTCATTCCCCTCCACTAAGAAAAAAAAGTAATTTCCCATTCTTTAGTATTTCTGACATAACTTTTTACTCCGGTCTCTGATTAAGATGATTCTTGCGACATTGTAAAGAATTCTTGAATCCCAAACCATTTTATTCACATCAAAAGTCATGAAAAATCCTCTAGCATGGGCTCTATTGTAACGCAAGTTTGATGTAATAAGTAGTCCTCCTTTAAAATGAAATAGTATATCGGACATAACTGTTTCTCCCGAACTCGGATTGAGCTAACTCTTGCGGCATTGAAATGAGAAATTGAAACCCTAACCAATATATTGAGATCAAAATTGGTGATTCAGCTTCTAACAAGTTCGAAATGGTGATGGAAGTTTGCTATAGTTGGCCATTCCCCTCCACTAGGAAAAAAAAGTAATTTCCCATTCTTTAGTATTTCAGACATAACTTTTTACTCCGGTCTCTGATTAAGATGATTCTTGCTGCATTGTAAAGAATTCTTGAATCCCTAACCATTTTATTCACATCAAAAGTCATGAAAAATCCTCTAGCATGGGCTCTATTGTAACGCAAGTTTGGTGTAATAAGTAGTCCTCCTTTAAAATGAAATAGTATATCGGACATAACTTTTTCTCCCGAACTCGGATTGAGCTAACTCATGCGGCATTGAAATGAGAACTTGAAACCCTAACCAATATATTGAGATCAAAATTGGTGATTCATCTTCTAACAAGTTCGAAATGGTGATGGAAGTTTGGTATAGTTGGTCATCCCCACCACTAGGAAAAAAAAGTAATTTCTCATTCTTTAGTATTTCTGACATAACTTTTTACTCCGGTCTCTGAATAAGATGATTCTTGCGGCATTGTAAAGAATTCTTGAATCCCTAACCATTTTATTCACATCAAAAGTCATGAAAAATCCTCTAGCATGGGCTCTATTGTAACGGAAGTTTGGTGTAATAAGTTGTCCACCTTTAAAATGAAATAGTATATCGGACATAACTTTTTCTCCCGAACTCGGATTGAGCTAACTCTTGCGGCATTGAAATGAGAACTTGAAACTCTAACCAATATATTGAGATCAAAATTGGTAATTCATCTTCTAACAAGTTCGAAATGGTGATGGAAGTTTGGTATAGTTGGTCATTCCCCTCCACTAGGAAAAAAAAGTAATTTCCCATTCTTTAGTATTTCAGACATAACTTTTTACTCCGGTCTCTGAATAAGATGATTCTTGCGGCATTGTAAAGAATTCTTGAATCCCTAACCATTTTATTCACATCAAAAGTCATGAAAAATCCTCTAGCATGGGCTCTATTGTAACGCAAGTTTGGTGTAATAAGTAGTCCACCTTTAAAATGAAATAGTATATCGGACATAACTTTTTCTCCCGAACTCGGATTGAGCTAACTCTTGCGGCATTGAAATGAGAACTTGAAACCCTAACCAATATATTGAGATCAAAATTGGTGATTCATCTTCTAACAAGTTCGAAATGGTGATGGAAGTTTGGTATAGTTGGTCATTCCCCTCCACTAGGAAAAAAAAGTAATTTCCCATTCTTTAGTATTTCTGACATAACTTTTTACTCCGGTCTCTGATTACGATGATTCTTGCGGCATTGTAAAGAATTCTTGAATCCCTAACCATTTTATTCACATCAAAAGTCATGAAAAATCCTCTAGCATGGGCTCTATTGTAACGCAAGTTTGATGTAATAAGTAGTCCTCCTTTAAGATGAAATAGTATATCGGACATAACTGTTTCTTCCCGAACTCGGATTGAGCTAACTCTTGCGGCATTGTAAAGAGAACATGAAACCATAACCAATATATTGAGATCAAAATTGGTGATTCATCTTCCAACAAGTTTGAAATGGTGATGGAAGTTTGGTATAGTTGGCCATTCCCCTCCACTAGGAAAAAAAAGTAATTTCCCATTCTTTAGTATTTCTGACATAACTTTTTACTCCGGTCTCTGATTAAGAAGATTCTTGATGCATTGTAAAGAATTCTTGAATCCCTAACCATTTTATTCACATCAAAAGTAATGAAAAATCCTCTTGCATGGACTCTATTGTAACGCAAGTTTGGTGTAATAAGTAGTCCTCCTTTAAAATGAAATAGTATATCGGACATAACTTTTTCTCCCGAACTCGGATTGAGCTAACTCTTGCGGCATTGAAATGAGAACTTGAAACCCTAACCAATATATTGAGATCAAAATTGGTGATTCATCTTCTAACAAGTTCGAAATGGTGATGGAAGTTTGGTATAGTTGGTCATTCCCCTCTACTAGGAAAAAAAAAGTAATTTCCCATTCTTTAGTATTTCGGACATAACTTTTTACTCCGGTCTCTGAATAAGATGATTCTTGCGGCATTGTAAAGAATTCTTGAATCCCTAACCATTTTATTCACATCAAAAGTCATGAAAAATCCTCTAGCATGGGCTCTATTGTAACGTAAGTTTGGTGTAATAAGTAGTCCACCTTTAAAATGAAATAGTATATCGGACATAACTTTTTCTCCCGAACTCGGATTGAGCTAACTCTTGCGGCATTGAAATGAGAACTTGAAACCCTAACCAATATATTCAGATCAAAATTGGTAATTCATCTTCTAACAAGTTCGAAATGGTGATGGAAGTTTGGTATAGTTGGTCATTCCCCTCCACTAGGAAAAAAAAGTAATTTCCCATTCTTTAGTATTTCGGACATAACTTTTTACTCCGGTCTCTGATTAAGATGATTCTTGCTGCATTGTAAAGAATTCTTGAATCCCTAACCATTTTATTCACATCAAAAGTCATGAAAAATCCTCTAGCATGGGCTCTATTGTGACGCAAGTTTGGTGTAATAAGTAGTCCACCTTTAAAATGAAATAGTATATCGGACATAACTTTTTCTCCCGAACTCGGATTGAGCTAACTCTTGCGGCATTGAAATGAGAACTTGAAACCCTAACCAATATATTGAGATCAAAATTGGTGATTCATCTTCTAACAAGTTCGAAATGGTGATGGAAGTTTGGTATAGTTGGTTATTCCCCTCCACTAGGAAAAAAAAGTAATTTCCCATTCTTTAGTATTTCGGACATAACTTTTTACTCCGGTCTCTGAATAAGATGATTCTTGCGGCATTGTAAAGAATTCTTGAATCCCTAACCATTTTATTCACATCAAAAGTCATGAAAAATCCTCTAGCATGGGCTCTATTGTAACGCAAGTTTGGTGTAATAAGTAGTCCACCTTTAAAATGAAATAGTATATCGGACATAACTTTTTCTCCCCAACACGGATTGAGCTAACTCTTGCGGCATTGAAATGAGAACTTGAAACCCTAACCAATATATTGAGATCAAAATTGGTGATTCATCTTCTAACAAGTTCGAAATGGTGATGGAAGTTTGGTATAGTTGGTCATTCCCCTCCACTAAGAAAAAAAAGTAATTTCCCATTCTTTAGTATTTCTGACATAACTTTTTACTCCGGTCTCTGATTAAGATGATTCTTGCGGCATTGTAAAGAATTCTTGAATCCCAAACCATTTTATTCACATCAAAAGTCATGAAAAATCCTCTAGCATGGGCTCTATTGTAACGCAAGTTTGATGTAATAAGTAGTCCTCCTTTAAAATGAAATAGTATATCGGACATAACTGTTTCTCCCGAACTCGGATTGAGCTAACTCTTGCGGCATTGAAATGAGAAATTGAAACCCTAACCAATATATTGAGATCAAAATTGGTGATTCAGCTTCTAACAAGTTCGAAATGGTGATGGAAGTTTGGTATAGTTGGCCATTCCCCTCCACTAGGAAAAAAAAGTAATTTCCCATTCTTTAGTATTTCAGACATAACTTTTTACTCCGGTCTCTGATTAAGATGATTCTTGCTGCATTGTAAAGAATTCTTGAATCCCTAACCATTTTATTCACATCAAAAGTCATGAAAAATCCTCTAGCATGGGCTCTATTGTAACGCAAGTTTGGTGTAATAAGTAGTCCTCCTTTAAAATGAAATAGTATATCGGACATAACTTTTTCTCCCGAACTCGGATTGAGCTAACTCATGCGGCATTGAAATGAGAACTTGAAACCCTAACCAATATATTGAGATCAAAATTGGTGATTCATCTTCTAACAAGTTCGAAATGGTGATGGAAGTTTGGTATAGTTGGTCATCCCCTCCACTAGGAAAAAAAAGTAATTTCTCATTCTTTAGTATTTATGACATAACTTTTTACTCCGGTCTCTGAATAAGATGATTCTTGCGGCATTGTAAAGAATTCTTGAATCCCTAACCATTTTATTCACATCAAAAGTCATGAAAAATCCTCTAGCATGGGCTCTATTGTAACGGAAGTTTGGTGTAATAAGTAGTCCACCTTTAAAATGAAATAGTATATCGGACATAACTTTTTCTCCCGAACTCGGATTGAGCTAACTCTTGCGGCATTGAAATGAGAACTTGAAACTCTAACCAATATATTGAGATCAAAATTGGTAATTCATCTTCTAACAAGTTCGAAATGGTGATGGAAGTTTGGTATAGTTGGTCATTCCCCTCCACTAGGAAAAAAAAGTAATTTCCCATTCTTTAGTATTTCAGACATAACTTTTTACTCCGGTCTCTGAATAAGATGATTCTTGCGGCATTGTAAAGAATTCTTGAATCCCTAACCATTTTATTCACATAAAAAGTCATGAAAAATCCTCTAGCATGGGCTCTATTGTAACGCAAGTTTGGTGTAATAAGTAGTCCACCTTTAAAATGAAATAGTATATCGGACATAACTTTTTCTCCCGAACTCGGATTGAGCTAACTCTTGCGGCATTAAAATGAGAACTTGAAACCCTAACCAATATATTGAGATCAAAATTGGTGATTCATCTTCTAACAAGTTCGAAATGGTGATGGAAGTTTGGTATAGTTGGTTATTCCCCTCCACTAGGAAAAAAAAGTAATTTCCCATTCTTTAGTATTTCGGACATAACTTTTTACTCCGGTCTCTGAATAAGATGATTCTTGCGGCATTGTAAAGAATTCTTGAATCCCTAACCATTTTATTCACATCAAAAGTCATGAAAAATCCTCTAGCATGGGCACTATTGTAACGCAAGTTTGGTGTAATAAGTAGTCCACCTTTAAAATGAAATAGTATATCGGACATAACTTTTTCTCCCGAACACGGATTGAGCTAACTCTTGCGGCATTGAAATGAGAACTTGAAATCCTAACCAATATATTGAGATCAAAATTGGTGATTCATCTTCTAACAAGTTCGAAATGGTGATGGAAGTTTGGTATAGTTGGTCATTCCCCTCCACTAAGAAAAAAAAGTAATTTCCCATTCTTTAGTATTTCTGACATAACTTTTTACTCCGGTCTCTGATTAAGATGATTCTTGCGGCATTGTAAAGAATTCTTGAATCCCAAACCATTTTATTCACATCAAAAGTCATGAAAAATCCTCTAGCATGGGCTCTATTGTAACGCAAGTTTGATGTAATAAGTAGTCCTCCTTTAAAATGAAATAGTATATCGGACATAACTGTTTCTCCCGAACTCGGATTGAGCTAACTCTTGCGGCATTGAAATGAGAAATTGAAACCCTAACCAATATATTGAGATCAAAATTGGTGATTCAGCTTCTAACAAGTTCGAAATGGTGATGGAAGTTTGGTATAGTTGGCCATTCCCCTCCACTAGGAAAAAAAAGTAATTTCCCATTCTTTAGTATTTCAGACATAACTTTTTACTCCGGTCTCTGATTAAGATGATTCTTGCTGCATTGTAAAGAATTCTTGAATCCCTAACCATTTTATTCACATTAAAAGTCATGAAAAATCCTCTAGCATGGGCTCTATTGTAACGCAAGTTTGGTGTAATAAGTAGTCCTCCTTTAAAATGAAATAGTATATCGGACATAACTTTTTCTCCCGAACTCGGATTGAGCTAACTCATGCGGCATTGAAATGAGAACTTGAAACCCTAACCAATATATTGAGATCAAAATTGGTGATTCATCTTCTAACAAGTTCGAAATGGTGATGGAAGTTTGGTATAGTTGGTCATCCCCTCCACTAGGAAAAAAAAGTAATTTCTCATTCTTTAGTATTTCTGACATAACTTTTTACTCCGGTCTCTGAATAAGATGATTCTTGCGGCATTGTAAAGAATTCTTGAATCCCTAACCATTTTATTCACATCAAAAGTCATGAAAAATCCTCTAGCATGGGCTCTATTGTAACGGAAGTTTGGTGTAATAAGTAGTCCACCTTTAAAATGAAATAGTATATCGGACATAACTTTTTCTCCCGAACTCGGATTGAGCTAACTCTTGCGGCATTGAAATGAGAACTTGAAACTCTAACCAATATATTGAGATCAAAATTGGTAATTCATCTTCTAACAAGTTCGAAATGGTGATGGAAGTTTGGTATAGTTGGTCATTCCCCTCCACTAGGAAAAAAAAGTAATTTCCCATTCTTTAGTATTTCAGACATAACTTTTTACTCCGGTCTCTGAATAAGATGATTCTTGCGGCATTGTAAAGAATTCTTGAATCCCTAACCATTTTATTCACATCAAAAGTCATGAAAAATCCTCTAGCATGGGCTCTATTGTAACGCAAGTTTGGTGTAATAAGTAGTCCTCCTTTAAAATGAAATAGTATATCGGACATAACTTTTTCTCCCGAACTCGGATTGAGCTAACTCTTGCGGCATTGTAAAGAGAACATGAAACCATAACCAATATATTGAGATCAAAATTGGTGATTCATCTTCCAATAAGTTTGAAATGGTGATGGAAGTTTGGTATAGTTGGCCATTCCCCTCCACTAGGAAAAAAAAGTAATTTCCCATTCTTTAGTATTTCTGACATAACTTTTTACTCCGGTCTCTGATTAAGATGATTCTTGCTGCATTGTAAAGAATTCTTGAATCCCTAACCATTTTATTCACATCAAAAGTCATGAAAAATCCTCTAGCATGGGCTCTATTGTAATGCAAGTTTGGTGTAATAAGTAGTCCACCTTTAAAATGAAATAGTATATCGGACATAACTGTTTCTCCCGAACTCGGATTGAGCTAACTCTTGCGGCATTGAAATGAGAACTTGAAACTCTAACCAATATATTGAGATCAAAATTGGTGATTCATCTTCTAACAAGTTCGAAATGGTGATGGAAGTTTGGTATAGTTGGTTATTCCCCTCCACTAGGAAAAAAAAGTAATTTCCCATTCTTTAGTATTTCGGACATAACTTTTTACTCCGGTCTCTGAATAAGATGATTCTTGCGGCATTGTAAAGAATTCTTGAATCCCTAACCATTTTATTCACATTAAAAGTCATGAAAAATCCTCTAGCATGGGCTCTATTGTAACGCAAGTTTGGTGTAATAAGTAGTCCTCCTTTAAAATGAAATAGTATATCGGACATAACTTTTTCTCCCGAACTCGGATTGAGCTAACTCTTGCGGCATTGTAAAGAGAACATGAAACCATAACCAATGTATTGAGATCAAAATTGGTGATTCATCTTCCAACAAGTTTGAAATGGTGATGGAAGTTTGGTATAGTTGGCCATTCCCCTTCACTAGGAAAAAAAAGTAATTTCCCATTCTTTAGTATTTCTCACATAACTTTTTACTCCGGTCTCTGATTAAGATGATTCTTGCTGCATTGTAAAGAATTCTTGAATCCCTAACCATTTTATTCACATCAAAAGTCATGAAAAATCCTCTAGCATGGGCTCTATTGTAACGCAAGTTTGGTGTAATAAGTAGTCCACCTTTAAAATGAAATAGTATATCGGACATAACTGTTTCTCCCGAACTCGGATTGAGCTAACTCTTGCGGCATTGAAATGAGAACTTGAAACTCTAACCAATATATTGAGATCAAAATTGGTGATTCATCTTCTAACAAGTTCGAAATGGTGATGGAAGTTTGGTATAGTTGGCCATTCCCCTCCACTAGGAAAAAAAAGTAATTTTCCATTCTTTAGTATTTCAGACATAACTTTTTACTCCGGTCTCTGATTAAGATGATTCTTGCTGCATTGTAAAGAATTCTTGAATCCCTAACCATTTTATTCACATCAAAAGTCATGAAAAATCCTCTAGCATGGGCTCTATTGTAACGCAAGTTTGGTGTAATAAGTAGTCCTCCTTTAAAATGAAATAGTATATCGGACATAACTTTTTCTCCCGAACTCGGATTGAGCTAACTCATGCGGCATTGAAATGAGAACTTGAAACCCTAACCAATATATTGAGATCAAAATTGGTGATTCATCTTCTAACAAGTTCGAAATGGTGATGGAAGTTTGGTATAGTTGGTCATCCCCTCCACTAGGAAAAATAAGTAATTTCTCATTCTTTAGTATTTCTGACATAACTTTTTACTCCGGTCTCTGAATAAGATGATTCTTGCGGCATTGTAAAGAATTCTTGAATCCCTAACCATTTTATTCACATCAAAAGTCATGAAAAATCCTCTAGCATGGGCTCTATTGTAACGGAAGTTTGGTGTAATAAGTAGTCCACCTTTAAAATGAAATAGTATATCGGACATAACTTTTTCTCCCGAACTCGGATTGAGCTAACTCTTGCGGCATTGAAATGAGAACTTGAAACTCTAACCAATATATTGAGATCAAAATTGGTAATTCATCTTCTAACAAGTTCGAAATGGTGATGGAAGTTTGGTATAGTTGGTCATTCCCCTCCACTAGGAAAAAAAAGTAATTTCCCATTCTTTAGTATTTCAGACATAACTTTTTACTCCGGTCTCTGAATAAGATGATTCTTGCGGCATTGTAAAGAATTCTTGAATCCCTAACCATTTTATTCACATCAAAAGTCATGAAAAATCCTCTAGCATGGGCTCTATTGTAACGCAAGTTTGGTGTAATAAGTAGTCCTCCTTTAAAATGAAATAGTATATCGGACATAACTTTTTCTCCCGAACTCGGATTGAGCTAACTCTTGCGGCATTGTAAAGAGAACATGAAACCAAAACCAATATATTGAGATCAAAATTGGTGATTCATCTTCCAACAAGTTTGAAATGGTGATGGAAGTTTGGTATAGTTGGCCATTCCCCTCCACTAGGAAAAAAAAGTAATTTCCCATTCTTTAGTATTTCTGACATAACTTTTTACTCCGGTCTCTGATTAAGATGATTCTTGCTGCATTGTAAAGAATTCTTGAATCCCTAACCATTTTATTCACATCAAAAGTCATGAAAAATCCTCTAGCATGGGCTCTATTGTAACGCAAGTTTGGTGTAATAAGTAGTCCACCTTTAAAATGAAATAGTATATCGGACATAACTGTTTCTCCCGAACTCGGATTGAGCTAACTCTTGCGGCATTGAAATGAGAACTTGAAACTCTAACCAATATATTCAGATCAAAATTGGTGATTCATCTTCTAACAAGTTCGAAATGGTGATGGAAGTTTGGTATAGTTGGTTATTCCCCTCCACTAGGAAAAAAAAGTAATTTCCCATTCTTTAGTATTTCGGACATAACTTTTTACTCCGGTCTCTGAATAAGATGATTCTTGCGGCATTGTAAAGAATTCTTGAATCCCTAACCATTTTATTCACATCAAAAGTCATGAAAAATCCTCTAGCATGGGCTCTATTGTAACGGAAGTTTGGTGTAATAAGTAGTCCACCTTTAAAATGAAATAGTATATCGGACATAACTTTTTCTCCCGAACTCGGATTGAGCTAACTCTTGCGGCATTGTAAAGAGAACATGAAACCAAAACCAATATATTGAGATCAAAATTGGTGATTCATCTTCCAACAAGTTTGAAATGGTGATGGAAGTTTGGTATAGTTGGCCATTCCCCTCCACTAGGAAAAAAAAGTAATTTCCCATTCTTTAGTATTTCTGACATAACTTTTTACTCCGGTCTCTGATTAAGATGATTCTTGCTGCATTGTAAAGAATTCTTGAATCCCTAACCATTTTATTCACATCAAAAGTCATGAAAAATCCTCTAGCATGGGCTCTATTGTAACGCAAGTTTGGTGTAATAAGTAGTCCTCCTTTAAAATGAAATAGTATATCGGACATAACTTTTTCTCCCGAACTCGGATTGAGCTAACTCATGCGGCATTGAAATGAGAACTTGAAACCCTAACCAATATATTGAGATCAAAATTGGTGATTCATCTTCTAACAAGTTCGAAATGGTGATGGAAGTTTGGTATAGTTGGTCATCCCCTCCACTAGGAAAAATAAGTAATTTCTCATTCTTTAGTATTTCTGACATAACTTTTTACTCCGGTCTCTGAATAAGATGATTCTTGCGGCATTGTAAAGAATTCTTGAATCCCTAACCATTTTATTCACATCAAAAGTCATGAAAAATCCTCTAGCATGGGCTCTATTGTAACGGAAGTTTGGTGTAATAAGTAGTCCACCTTTAAAATGAAATAGTATATCGGACATAACTTTTTCTCCCGAACTCGGATTGAGCTAACTCTTGCGGCATTGAAATGAGAACTTGAAACTCTAACCAATATATTGAGATCAAAATTGGTAATTCATCTTCTAACAAGTTCGAAATGGTGATGGAAGTTTGGTATAGTTGGTCATTCCCCTCCACTAGGAAAAAAAAGTAATTTCCCATTCTTTAGTATTTCAGACATAACTTTTTACTCCGGTCTCTGAATAAGATGATTCTTGCGGCATTGTAAAGAATTCTTGAATCCCTAACCATTTTATTCACATCAAAAGTCATGAAAAATCCTCTAGCATGGGCTCTATTGTAACGCAAGTTTGGTGTAATAAGTAGTCCTCCTTTAAAATGAAATAGTATATCGGACATAACTTTTTCTCCCGAACTCGGATTGAGCTAACTCTTGCGGCATTGTAAAGAGAACATGAAACCAAAACCAATATATTGAGATCAAAATTGGTGATTCATCTTCCAACAAGTTTGAAATGGTGATGGAAGTTTGGTATAGTTGGCCATTCCCCTCCACTAGGAAAAAAAAGTAATTTCCCATTCTTTAGTATTTCTGACATAACTTTTTACTCCGGTCTCTGATTAAGATGATTCTTGCTGCATTGTAAAGAATTCTTGAATCCCTAACCATTTTATTCACATCAAAAGTCATGAAAAATCCTCTAGCATGGGCTCTATTGTAACGCAAGTTTGGTGTAATAAGTAGTCCACCTTTAAAATGAAATAGTATATCGGACATAACTGTTTCTCCCGAACTCGGATTGAGCTAACTCTTGCGGCATTGAAATGAGAACTTGAAACTCTAACCAATATATTCAGATCAAAATTGGTGATTCATCTTCTAACAAGTTCGAAATGGTGATGGAAGTTTGGTATAGTTGGTTATTCCCCTCCACTAGGAAAAAAAAGTAATTTCCCATTCTTTAGTATTTCGGACATAACTTTTTACTCCGGTCTCTGAATAAGATGATTCTTGCGGCATTGTAAAGAATTCTTGAATCCCTAACCATTTTATTCACATCAAAAGTCATGAAAAATCCTCTAGCATGGGCTCTATTGTAACGCAAGTTTGGTGTAATAAGTAGTCCACCTTTAAAATGAAATAGTATATCGGACATAACTTTTTCTCCCGAACACGGATTGAGCTAACTCTTGCGGCATTGAAATGAGAACTTGAAAACCTAACCAATATATTGAGATCAAAATTGGTGATTCATCTTCTAACAAGTTCGAAATGGTGATGGAAGTTTGGTATAGTTGGTCATTCCCCTCCACTAAGAAAAAAAAGTAATTTCCCATTCTTTAGTATTTCTGACATAACTTTTTACTCCGGTCTCTGATTAAGATGATTCTTGCGGCATTGTAAAGAATTCTTGAATCCCAAACCATTTTATTCACATCAAAAGTCATGAAAAATCCTCTAGCATGGGCTCTATTGTAATGCAAGTTTGATGTAATAAGTAGTCCTCCTTTAAAATGAAATAGTATATCGGACATAACTGTTTCTCCCGAACTCGGATTGAGCTAACACTTGCGGCATTGAAATGAGAAATTGAAACCCTAACCAATATATTGAGATCAAAATTGGTGATTCATCTTCTAACAAGTTCGAAATGGTGATGGAAGTTTGGTATAGTTGGTTATTCCCCTCCACTAGGAAAAAAAAGTAATTTCCCATTCTTTAGTATTTCGGACATAACTTTTTACTCTGGTCTCTGAATAAGATGATTCTTGCGGCATTGTAAAGAATTCTTGAATCCCTAACCATTTTATTCACATCAAAAGTCATGAAAAATCCTCTAGCACGGGCTCTATTGTAACGCAAGTTTGGTGTAATAAGTAGTCCACCTTTAAAATGAAATAGTATATCGGACATAACTTTTTCTCCCGAAAACGGATTGAGCTAACTCTTGCGGCATTGAAATGAGAACTTGAAACCCTAACCAATATATTGAGATCAAAATTGGTGATTCATCTTCTAACAAGTTCGAAATGGTGATGGAAGTTTGGTATAGTTGGTCATTCCCCTCCACTAAGAAAAAAAAGTAATTTCCCATTCTTTAGTATTTCTGACATAACTTTTTACTCCGGTCTCTGATTAAGATGATTCTTGCGGCATTGTAAAGAATTCTTGAATCCCAAACCATTTTATTCACATCAAAAGTCATGAAAAATCCTCTAGCATGGGCTCTATTGTAACGCAAGTTTGATGTAATAAGTAGTCCTCCTTTAAAATGAAATAGTATATCGGACATAACTTTTTCTCCCGAACTCGGATTGAGCTAACTCTTTGACTTGATCCGAAATGTGTACACCCAAGTGCAGGCGGTCAAGTTGTAGTAATAATCTGGTTTGAGTCCAGAGTCGAATCCTCAGGGAACTATGGTTGGTGTTCTTTGAAGTAAATAGTGAGAAAGACTTGTAACTGGAAATATTATGATTTTGAAGTTGTGGGAAGTTTTGGATAGAATGTAAAATTCTTTCCAATGGGTATTTTTCTAGACAAAATATAAGATGATTAAATGTAACAAACACTCTTTGGTTCGGGAATCAGAATATGTAGTTGATTATCCGGTGCATTATGTTTATGCTTTATAACTCAATTAACTCCCGTGTCAACGGCAAATTAATCGGAAGATAAGAATGAAGTGCAATAATGGTGGACATTGAAATTTTGTCATGAAGAGTTAGTTAGGGTACTTGCCTTGAATCAATGGATCTTTCCATGTAGGAGTCATCCATTTATCATAGAAAGATCCGTTGATTATACAAAGTACCTTTACTTTGCTAGGTGCATTCAATCACCCAAAAATCAAGTGGAGTATAGAACATTTAAGCATAAAGGTGATACACAAACATAATGTCCGGATTAATCTTTTACATATCTATCATCCCTTCCCAAAGAGTGAATGAGGACTACTCACCCTTCATAGCTATGGTAAAGCTAGAATGATGAATGGTACTCATCCCCAAAAGGTGTTACAAAGTAAAATACTCTAAAGTAAAATATCTAAACAAGGAGTCGTTCTTCGACAAAGAACAAGTGAATCACGTTCCACCCTTCACGGCTTTGGTAAAGCTCTAGAAAAGTGGAAGAGTTTCACTCCTCTAAGGGGAAGAAGGAAGCTCCAACAATGGAAGTAAAAGAAAACAATACTTAAATTAAAAGAAAGCAATAAATACTTGGTGTTTAATTCACAACCAAGAGATAAAAATACATAAAAGAAAACAATAACTACTTGGTGTTTAATTCACAACCAAGAAATAAAAATACATAAAAGAAAACAATAACTACTTGGTGTTTAATTCACAACCAAGATATAAAAATACATAAAAGAAAATAATAAAAGCTATAAAGAAATGACAATTAGAAGAGGAGGCTCAGCCTTCCATTATATTTATACAAGCAAGTAAATATAAAAGCTATAAAGAAATGACAATTAGAAGAAAGAACTCTTACCATAAGAACATAAGCATAAAATCTTCAATACATGAATTGAAATGGAAGCTACAAAAGATGAAAGAAAATTTGCTCTCTAAAAACTCTTCTAAAATCTCTCCTAACTCTTAGTTCCTCTCTTGGTTTTTCCACCAATTCCACCCTCAGATCCCCCCTCCTTTGAAAGCTGAAGAGGCAGCCTATTTATAGGCGTAGGAAGGCTGGGCAAGTGGGCAAGTGGGCAAGTGGGCAAGTGGAGAATGAACGGTGGTGTTGCTGAATGCTGATTTTTCAAATGCTTTTATTACACTTTGTCCTTCTTTTATTACACTTTGTCCTTCATTCTTTGCATTCTCCTGACATTGCTCCCTTGGTCTTGCGTTAATTCGGCATTTGTCCCTCAGATGTACTTCTTGGATGCCTTTGGACTTTCCTTCACTATAGAACCTAAAATATCATCATTTAAATTCCATCAAAGTATAATTAGTCCAAAAAGAGCGTAACAAAATGCTACTTTTGAGTGCTAATCACACCCCCCAACCTAAACATTGCTGGTCTCTAGCAATAAATAACAGCATAACAAAATCACTTTCGTAGATAACACGATTGCATTTAGCATATGCAATAAGCCGTTAAACCCCTAGGTGATTCCTAGTGGACGAGTTTTGTCTCGTGAAGGTTTTCAGTGAAGCTACCTACAAACTCCATTGTGAAAAAAAAATGTGTATATGCATTAGCACCATGATAGTTGAAACTTTTTTTTTTTTTTTTTTTTTTTAGAACATAGAACACTTCTCTGTCATTGGTACGTAATATACGCAAAAATAAACACTTGTTATATTGGTATTTGAAATTCCCTATGTAGTAAGAATGATCATTCTAGCAACAAGAATTGTTATATAACAAACACTCCACTTTACTACCTTCCATGGATAGCTTCGATTTCACAAACCTCTCGTAGAATGCTCTCAGCAAAAATTCACTCCGATTATAGTGACTTGTCTCTCACGGGGCATGTGATCAGAAGGTGGCCAATCGAAAAATCACATGCACAATTAGGAAGGAAGTGAAGTTTACGGAAACAAACTAATCATGTTTGGCATAATCTCATGAAAGAATATTGATGCAATTTAAAGAAATACTATTTACCATACCCCAATTTTGATTAACAACACACACATGTAACAGACTTGAGATCAATTAGGGCTTTTCATAGGTTGTAGCGTGGCCAGAGGTCAGTGGCTAATGAAATGACGTCAGAGGTTTTCAAAAGCTATCTTTTCATTCTGTAATGTAGCACACTTCTTTCTAGCTTTTCGACATTTTGCCCAGAAATGATTTCTTTTTTTTTTTTTCTTTTTTTTTTTTTTTTTTTCATTGATTCTCCTTATCATCGAAAAGTAATCTCCACAGTTTTCCCATTTCTTTGCATTTCTGTGTCATATTAATTAATAAGAGTGTGCAAGAAAATTAGATAGCAATGGTGTGTCCAGTATGTTTTCTTGTGGCTTGGTAAATATTTGGGTTTATCAAAGAAGAAATCATACATTGAGGGCTCAAACATGGCTGACTAGGGAAATAATTTTGCAGAAAAAATGGCTAAGGCTCAATATCAAATCAAAGATGGCCTAAAATCCTTTCTCAAGTATGTGAACATGTATGTGTCGTATGAACAGATTTCTTGGGGATATGTCAACAGATTACCTTAGTTGCGTCAATCAAAGCAAATTTAATGAGATTATTCAAAAATAGAGAATGAAAGACCTTACTTGAATAAATGTTAATTATCTCTCAAAAGTATGATAAGGCTCAAAACTTACCATGGTATTCTTTATCATCTCCACTGGTAATGTCAGGTTTTTCATGGAATGTCGGTTATATACCGATTCTATTTTTGAGTCTGGTCATTCTTTACCTTAAGAATAACAAATAGCAATATACATTTGACATTTAAGCATAGAGAAAATACCATTTTTCAAGGAAGTGGTTTTTTTTTTTTTTTTTTTTTTTTCAGAAAACAAGAAAAATAAAATTCAAAATTATAAACATACTCATTTATCTATGAAAATTGAAAGAAGATAAAATGCACAAATTGAACTTGGAAATTTATAGCGTCTCAGGATAAGTCCCTACCCACACTACAGGTTGGCATTTTAGGACATTCCTTACTCCGCCCACATACTCATTTATCTATGAGAATTGAAAGAAGATAAAATGCACAAATTGAACTTGGAAATTTATGGCGTCTCAGGATCAAATCCCTACCTACACTGTTAGTTGGTAGTTCGGGACGTTCCTTACTCGGCCCATATTTTTATTTCAACAACCAGACTTTGTACAAAAATATTTTACAAAAGAGTTCAGACCCTTAACCTTCATTCCAAAACACATTTTTCCACAGCTTTGTTTTTATAGTCAAAATCTAATCCGAGTCATCGCTTGGATCTATGTCATTATCAGTGACCCTTCCAACTTCTTGTCGCACATAACTTGTAAGTCCCGGACTGGCATAAGATGGTGTGTCAGGATAATCCTTACTCAGCCCATACACTATCCAGTTTAATCGATCGGTTGCACGACCCGAAATTGGTTCAGAACACTGATTATGTTTTTTCATATGAAATATCCTGCCACAATAGTAACAAGCACCCAGTCGTTTGGAACGACGATGTTTAGCAAAATTGCTTCTGCCACACAATGGTTGTTGTTGTTTCTCTCGGATCTCAATTTTTCTCACATCCCTTGCTTTTCTCATTATCACAGTATGCACATCAGATGGGAAAATGCGTAGAACTCCTAGACTAAACCAAAAAAGTTTAGGATCCATGCTTGCTAAGACTAAAGACATTCTATCTGGTTCTTTAACGTCTGCCAGTCACAAAGACAGTTGAAGCTGCATCCGATGTGATCATGAAATACAGGTACAAATACTAAAAAAACGCGATCCAAAAAAAATAAATTTTTTTTTTTTTTTTTTTTTTTCAGATCTAAAACTAAATACGAAACTAGAGAAAGTATACCAAAATACAAGCGGAAGGAAGAAGATTTAGGATGAAACAAACAAATTAACGAAGAAGGAATAAACCCAGAATACATAGGATTGAGGAGGATTATTTGGCAAATTATCAGATCTTACTGTAACAGCAATTACAACATAGTCATTGGAGGGCATAGCAAATTCACAAGGAATCTTATAAAGACAAATAGCCATGAGAATCACAAGCTGTAGATATCAAATTTCAAATATATATATAAATGAAATTACAAACAAGCAATACTTACAACACTAGCACTAGTGGGCTAGTGGAGATAAGGTTGTAAGGTACAGATCTGTTCATCTGCCGAAACCTACAAACAAAATACAACAATTACTCAACTCAAGGAATATCTGGGTTTCTCTGGAAACTCCTCATCCTAAGTGTGAGAACACAAAGAGCACCCAGGTACACATACAAACATATAAGACAAATTATTAAACAAAAGACTGGATCGTCGGCGTATATGGTCATGGATTTACAGGGGGTGAGTTGTTTTTACAGAGAACAGAAAGAACGACGACGAAGAAGAAGAGAAGAAAAAGAAAGAGAAGAAGATAAGGGAAAGAGAAAAGGGGGAAACCAACACCGGTGATGGTGGAAGAAAAAGAAAAAGGTGGAAGGCCTAATAAAGGCATTCCTCAGATTTTTTTTTTTTTTTTTTTTTTTTTTTTAACTTTACTTTCGGCAGTGTCGGCAGGCGCAATAATGGCAGCAGGCGCAATAATGGTGCATAGTAATAAAAATGAGTAGGGTAAGAGAACACCTCGCACTTGAGCTTTGACCCATGCACCGATATCTGAAACTAGGAACAACAAAATTATACAACAAAATAAAGTGACATGCATTAAAAATAACATTTAATAAATAAAAGCAACTGTACTTCACTCACGGTTCCAACAAAGAACCAGACACACACTAAATTTTATACCATTAATTGCACACACCCACATTTTCTAAAATGTAATGAATGAACGGCTGCCTACTTTTGACTTTTTTTTTTTTTTTTTTTTTTCATTTTTTGCCAGTCTTCACGTGGCTGAAGACTCAATTATCATAAAAGTTAAAATAGTTATACTTTGCTCCCCTATATTTCACTTATTATATATATCAACCACAAAACTTAATTATTCCTTATACTTTCCCATCAAAACTCATAATATATATACTTAAACCATTTTCAAAAATTTCAAAAATTTGGGATCTCACAATCTACCCTCCTCAAAAGAATTTCGTCCCTGAAATTCCTTAATTCACCAAGAATCCCAAAATTTGTAGGGGTACAAAGTGTAACACAAGAAAGAAAAAAAATATAAAGTGTTTATTATTCAAAAGAAAGGGGTGTTATTAAATTTTTTTCAATAAAGTTGTAATTATTCTCAATTCACTAAACCGAATGAATATAAAATTTCAGATTTTACACTACTAACCCCTTTATTTTACTTATTATATATTTCAACCTCTCTATTTTACTTATTATATATTCCAACCCCTTTTTTTTTTTTTTTTTTTTATGCATCCTAAAAGGAATCAAAATAAACATTCTTAAGCCAAAAGAGTTTGTACAGAACATAAAAAAAAAATAAAAAAAAATAAAATAAAATAAAATTTACAGACTCGGACCTTCAGCTTTCATTCCCAACCTCAGTACACTTTTCCACAGAGGTCAATCCGATTCCCCCTCCGTATCTGTGTAAAATGGACAACTAGTAACTCTCCCAACTTCCTCTCTCACAAATCGGTTAAGCACAGTACCGGAATAGCATGGCGTATCAGGGTAATCCTTACTCAGCCCATGTTTTATCCAGTTTAATCGATCGGTTGCGCGACCGGAAATTGGTTCAGAACATTTGTTGTATCTTTTCTCATGAAAGTATCTGCCACACTGTTTACAGGCACCAAGTCGTGTAGCACGACGACGTTTAGAATAACTGCTTCGGCCACAGAGGGGTTTCGCTTGTTTTTCTTTGATTTCAGCCTTCCTTACTAATCTTGCTTTTCTCATGATCATGGTATGTACATCAGATGGAAAAGTACGTAGGACTCCTAGACTAAACCAAAAAAGATTTACATCCATGATTGATACTCTATGACCCATTATCTGGTTTTTTTACGTCTTCCAGTCACAAAGACGATCAAAACTGACCCACAGATATTATCATTAATACAAGGTACATAATATGAACAGATACAACAATAAAAACAAAAAAAATTTACAGAAAATTTTACGGGTTCAACCTGCGCAGATCAACTACTGTAAACTGCAGATCAACTATTGTAAACTGTAGATCTCACCCCCCAACCTAGACTGAACATTGTCCCCAATGTTTCGAGTTTTTCGGTTTGTAGAGCTTGAATACGCAGTTAACTGTGGAGATCTGTTCAATCGCCGATGACCTATACCAAAAAAAAAAAGAGATTAAGCATCTTTGGGGTGGTCTGGGTTTTCATTGGGACAAAAACCCTTGATCATCAGTGCGGCCCGAAGAAGAACAGCCATAAGTAAATAATACAAACAAATGTAGATCATGAGAAGGAGGATAGGGTCATCGAAAAATGCAGACATGGTACTGTTATGGGTTGGATCGTGGTACAGAAGACCAGATGCAGTGGAGAAGAAGAAGAAAAGAGAAGAAGCAGAAGAAGAAAAAGAAAAGAAAAGAGTAAAGGTGTGGTGAGGAAAAGAAAAAAAAGAAAAAAAAAGCGATGGGAGCCTTATAAAGGCAGTCCATCGTGTCGGGTGTCTGACTGACCCGACCCTTTTTTGTGTCGGCAAGCGTAATCTCCGGAGTGATATCCGGAGATACTTTCTGGATCCATTAAAAAAATGGTCTCCACATTTTGGACAAAATTCTCCACAAAGGGTTTTAATCGCTGACCATTGACGGTAAAAATGTTACCGTTTGATGGGTTCTCCACTTCCACTGCCCCATGTTCAAATACCTTTTTAACAATGTATGGTCCAGTCCATCTTGATTTCAACTTACCAGGAAATAGGCGAAGTCTCGAATTGAAAAGTAGAACCTTTTGATCAGGTTCAAAAGATTTTCGCACTATGTTCTTGTCATGAAAAATTTTCATCCTGGTTTTTGCAATCTTAGCATTTTCATATGCTTCATTTCTCAATTCCTCCAATTCATTAATCTGAAGCTTCCGTGACAGTCCAGCCTTGTCTAAGTCAAAATTCATTGCTTTAATAGCCCAGTATGCCCTATGTTCCAATTCCACAGGCAAGTGACATGGCTTTCCATAGACTAATCGATAGGGAGACATGCCCAAAATTGTTTTAAAAGCAGTTCGGTATGCCCAGAGCGCATCAGTTAGTCTTAATGACCAATCTTTGCGATCTGGGTTCACCGTTTTTTCCAAAATTAATTTGATCTCCCGATTAGCTAACTCAGCTTGTCCACTGGTCTATGGATGATAAGGGGTTGCAATTTTGTGAAAAATCAAGTATTTTTTCATTAAATTCCAGAAGGGACGATTGCAAAAATGAGAACCCCCATCACTTATAATGGATTTTGGAATTCCAAACCGAGATAAAATATTTTCTTTTAAAAACTTGATCACTGTTTGATGATCATTATTTCGGCATGGAATTGCTTCAACCCATTTGGATACATAGTCTACGGCTATTAAAATGTATAGATAGCCAAAGGAGGGGGGAAATGGTCCCATAAAATCGATACCCCAACAGTCAAAAATTTCGATCACCAAAATTGGGTTTAAGGGCATCATGTTTCTTTTTGAAATGTTTCCCAACCTTTGACATCTATCGCAAGTTACGCAAAAAGCATGGACATCTTGGAAAAGTGTGGGCCAGTAAAATCCACACTGCAAGATTTTTGCAGCGGTTTTTCGAGATGAAAAATGACCACCGCATGCTTCTGAATGACAAAATGTTATTACCTGTCTACTTTCCTGAGCGGGGATGCAACGTCTTATGATCTGATCCTTACAGTACTTGAATACGTAGGGATCTTCCCAAAAGAAATTGCGGACCTCCCTCAGAAACTTCTTTTTGTCCATGGGAGTGAAAAATGGAGGAAGTGTTCCGGTAGCAAGGAAATTAGCAATATCAGCGTACCATGGGGTCTCATCAATCCTGAATAGTTGTTCATCAGGGAATTTTTCATTGATTGGCAGTCCATCCTCATGAAATTCATAAGTTAATCTTGACAGATGATCTGCCACCACATTTTCCACACCCTTTTTGTCCTTAATGACTAAGTCAAATTCTTGGAGCAAGAGGATCCATCTCAAGAGCCTTGGTTTGGCATCTTTTTTTGTAAGCAAAAATTTCAGTGCTGCATGGTCAGTAAATACAGTAACAGAAGAACCAACAAGATAAGATCGAAATTTTTCCAATGCAAATACTACAGCAAGTAATTCCTTTTCAGTTGTTGAGTAATTCATTTGGGCATCATTTAAAGTTTTACTTGCATAGTAAATCACATGTGGCTTCTTATCTTTTCTTTGTCCCAAAACAGCACCTACAGCATAGTCACTAGCATCACACATCAATTCAAAGGGTAGAGTCCAGTCAGGAGGTTGCATTATTGGGGCAGAAATTAACATGCCTTTGAGTTTGTCAAAGGATTTTTGGCACGCTTCATTCCAGTCGAAAATGACATCCTGACACAAAAGATGACACATAGGTTTTGCTATGGTGCTGAAGTCTTTTATGAACCTTCTGTAGAATCCTGCATGACCTAAGAATGATCGAACATCCTTCACAACCCTAGGAGCAGGAAGATTCCTTATCAAATCAATTTTTGCTTTATCAACTTTCATGCCTTCAGACGACACAATGTGACCCAAGACAATGCCTTGATTCACCATGAAATGACATTTCTCCCAGTTAAGCACCAGATTTGCCTCTTTGCATCTCATCAAAACTTTTTCTAGGTTAGCTAGACACAAATCAAATGAGTCACCATATACCGAGAAATCATCCATGAAGATTTCCAAAAATTTTTCGACCATGTCACTGAACAAGCTTAGCATACATCTTTGAAATGTTGCAGGAGCGTTACAAAGTCCGAATGGCATCCTTTTGAATGCAAATGTGCCAAATGGACATGTGAATGTGGTCTTTTCTTGGTCATTCAGAGCTATCTCAATTTGATTGTATCCGGAATACCCATCCAGGAAACAGTAAAATTCATGGCCTGCTATTCTCTCGAGGACTTGGTCAAGGAAGGGAAGAGGAAAATGGTCTTTTCTAGTCACCAGATTGAGTTTTCGATAGTCAATGCACATTCGCCATCCTGTGACGACTCGTGTTGGCACGAGTTCATTTGCATCATTTTTGACTACTGTGACTCCAGATTTCTTTGGTACAACTTGGGTTGGACTAACCCATTTGCTATCGGAGATAGGAAAAATTATCCCTGCATCCAGGAGTTTGAGCACTTCCAGTCTCACAACCTCTTTCATGTGAGGATTCAATCGTCGCTGCATTTGACGAGAGGGTTTTGAGTCCTCTTCAAGGTATATGGCATGATTACATATTAACGGGCTTATACCTTTCAAATCAGCGATGGTCCACCCAATGATGCTTTTATGACTTTTAAGAACTTCAATTAATTGAGCTTCTTGCAAGTCTGTGATTTTTGAAGAAATTACCACTGGGTAAGATTTATCCTCACCTAAAAATGCATACTTGAGATCAGAAGGGAGCGGTTTCAGTTCAGGCTTTGGTGGCCTGTCACTTGAAGATAGTGGTTTTGTACCACTTGATGAAATTTCTTCAAATTTAGGAGCCCATGTCCCCACATTGAAGGTAGGACACTCAATGGAGTTTTGTTCCAGAGAGTCAGATGAGTCAGATTTTGACAAAGTTGATTCACTAAGATCCTCACAGAATGAGTCATTCAGATGTGCTTGTATCAATGACTCAATGGAATTTATTTCTCCTACCTCCTCGTACTCTCTTGGGTGTTTTGCAATGTCAAAGACGTTCATTTCGAGAGTCATATCCCCAAAAGTCAATTTCATAATACCATTCCTGCAATTGATTAGTGCATTGGAGGTTGCTAGAAAAGGTCGACCAAGAATGACAGGAATTGGAGTTTCTGAATGAACTTCTGGATGAGTATCTAGAACAATGAAGTCTACAGGGAAGACAAAATTATCCACTTGGACAAGTACATCTTCAACAATACCCCTAGGAATTTTTACAGATCTATCTGCCAATTGGAGTGTGGTGCAAGTGGGTTTCAGTTCACCTAAACCCAACTGCTGGTAGACAGAGAAAGGAAGCAAGTTGACACTAGCTCCAAGGTCTAACAATGCTTGCTCAATTTTGAAATTTCCAATGACACATGACACAGTGGGACACCCTGGATCTTCGCACTTTGAAGGGATTTTGTGTTGAAGTAGGGCACTGGCTTGCTCTGTGAGGAAGGCTCTTTTTTGAACATTTTGGCTTCTTTTGACTGTGCACAAGTCTTTTAGAAACTTGGCATAAGCTGGAACCTGTTGGATTGCATCCAGAAGTGGGATGTTGATTTTTACTTGCTTGAAAAGCTCGTAAATTTCAGACTGATTGTTTGCTTTCTGTATGCTCTTGAGTCTATGAGGGAAAGGAGCAGGAATAGAACACGAGGGTTCTTCTTCCCTTGATGGCTCTGGTTCTTGTTCAATCATGGGATCACATTCATTTTTTTTTTCAAGTTCTGGCTCACTTAATGGGTTGGCTGGAATTGAGACTGGTTTTGGGTCTGGAATCAGCATGTTTCTGATGGACTTGTCAATCTTTTTGCCACTTCTCAATGTGGTGACAGTTTTGGCTTGGTCTTGTGGAGTTTCCATAGTTGATGGATTTCCCACCTGAAATTGGCCTTGTGGAGGCTTTGGTTGGGCAGGAAATTTTCCTTTCTCATGTGTGCTCATGGACTGGGTCAGCTTTTGAATGTGGCCTTTGAGATCCTCAAAAGATTGTGTGGTCTGGGCCTTGAAATCAATAAAAGCCTGAGTAGAACTATTGTTATAGCTCATTTGGGTTTGCATGAATTGATTCAATGTATCTTCAAGGCTCCTTTTGTGTGGTGGTTGATATGGAGGATATTGTGGAGGTACTTGAGGTGGATGTGGTGGCCCTTGTTGATGAGGATATTGTGGAGGTCCTTGAGGTGGTTGTTGTGGACCTTGTTGCTGATTCATGGGGGTTGGTTGTGTGTTTCTCCAACTGAAATTTGGGTGGTTCCGCCACCCTGGATTGTATGTTTCAGAGTATGGGTTGGAGTAAGGCTTGTTGAAATTGGAAATGGCATTTGTTTGTTCCAACAAAACTTCTTTGAATGCCGGAATGGTCGGGCATTCCCCAGTAGGATGCCCTGTTAGCGCACAAATCCCACACACTTGTTCTGTGGGAGGGACAACATCAACTTGATGGACCTTTTTCATCTCTAAAGCTTCAAGCTTTCGAGACAAAGTGGACATTTTTGCTCTAAGATCATCATCTTCTCTCAAGACATACTTACCCCCTTGGAAAGTAGGTGGTTTGGCTTCTACAGTGGTAGGAGAGGCTGAGTCCCACATTTGAGAACTGTCAGATATGGTATCAAAAAAATTGAATGCCTCCTCCGGACTTTTTCCCATGAACTCTCCTTGAGCCATCATTTCGACAAACTGTCGTAACCTAGTGGGCAAGGAATCATAGAAAAAACCTGCCAAAGTCCAATTTTCAAAAGCATGGTGTGGACAAGATTGGAGAAGATCTTTGAATCTCTCCCAGCTTTGATAAAAAGTTTCCCCTTCTTTGACCGAAAAATTCATGATTTGTCTTTTGAGTGTATTAGTGCGGTGCAGAGGAAAGAATTTTCTGAAAAATTCATTCTGTAGAGCCTGCCAATTAGGGATTGAAAGAGATTTTAAAGAATGTAACCATTGTTTGGCTTTATCCCTCAAAGAGAAAGAAAACAATTTCATTTTTGTCAATTCAGAATTGTCTTGAAATGTTCCACACACTTCTTCGAAGTCTTTGATATGCAGATACGGATTTTCTGCATCCAATCCATGAAACACGGGCAATAACTGCACTGTCCCCGGCTTTACAGTAAAGAGGGGAGCATTTTCAGGAAAAATAAAACAAGAGGGGACACTATTCCTTGTGGGATGTAAGTAATCCCGCAATGTTCGAATGTTGGGTACTTCCCCCTCTCTCACATGATCTTCACCCTGCCTGTCAATATTTGCCATATTGAAGTTACAAGAATCGGCTTCTGATTTGGGTGAAGGTGGTTCAAGTTGATTTACAGACCCAGAAGATTCAGCAGGCAAATTTTGAAAGAGGCGATTGGTGTCAGTCATAAAACAAAATTATTCACAATAAGGCAAAAATATAAACAAAAAGAGAGGTTTTTTTTTTTTTTTTCACCTTTTTCTAAAAAGAGCACCTTTTATGGTTCCCCGGCAACGGCGCCAAAAACTTGACTTGATCCGAAATGTGTACACCCAAGTGCAGGCGGTCAAGTTGTAGTAATAATCTGGTTTGAGTCCAGAGTCGAATCCTCAGGGAACTATGGTTGGTGTTCTTTGAAGTAAATAGTGAGAAAGACTTGTAACTGGAAATATTATGATTTTGAAGTTGTGGGAAGTTTTGGATAGAATGTAAAATTCTTTCCAATGGGTATTTTTCTAGACAAAATATAAGATGATTAAATGTAACAAACACTCTTTGGTTCGGGAATCAGAATATGTAGTTGATTATCCGGTGCATTATGTTTATGCTTTATAACTCAATTAACTCCCGTGTCAACGGCAAATTAATCGGAAGATAAGAATGAAGTGCAATAATGGTGGACATTGAAATTTTGTCATGAAGAGTTAGTTAGGGTACTTGCCTTGAATCAATGGATCTTTCCATGTAGGAGTCATCCATTTATCATAGAAAGATCCGTTGATTATACAAAGTACCTTTACTTTGCTAGGTGCATTCAATCACCCAAAAATCAAGTGGAGTATAGAACATTTAAGCATAAAGGTGATACACAAACATAATGTCCGGATTAATCTTTTACATATCTATCATCCCTTCCCAAAGAGTGAATGAGGACTACTCACCCTTCATAGCTATGGTAAAGCTAGAATGATGAATGGTACTCATCCCCAAAAGGTGTTACAAAGTAAAATACTCTAAAGTAAAATATCTAAACAAGGAGTCGTTCTTCGACAAAGAACAAGTGAATCACGTTCCACCCTTCACGGCTTTGGTAAAGCTCTAGAAAAGTGGAAGAGTTTCACTCCTCTAAGGGGAAGAAGGAAGCTCCAACAATGGAAGTAAAAGAAAACAATACTTAAATTAAAAGAAAGCAATAAATACTTGGTGTTTAATTCACAACCAAGAGATAAAAATACATAAAAGAAAACAATAACTACTTGGTGTTTAATTCACAACCAAGAAATAAAAATACATAAAAGAAAACAATAACTACTTGGTGTTTAATTCACAACCAAGATATAAAAATACATAAAAGAAAATAATAAAAGCTATAAAGAAATGACAATTAGAAGAGGAGGCTCAGCCTTCCATTATATTTATACAAGCAAGTAAATATAAAAGCTATAAAGAAATGACAATTAGAAGAAAGAACTCTTACCATAAGAACATAAGCATAAAATCTTCAATACATGAATTGAAATGGAAGCTACAAAAGATGAAAGAAAATTTGCTCTCTAAAAAACTCTTCTAAAATCTCTCCTAACTCTTAGTTCCTCTCTTGGTTTTTCCACCAATTCCACCCTCAGATCCCCCCTCCTTTGAAAGCTGAAGAGGCAGCCTATTTATAGGCGTAGGAAGGCTGGGCAAGTGGGCAAGTGGGCAAGTGGGCAAGGGGAGAATGAACGGTGGTGTTGCTGAATGCTGATTTTTCAAATGCTTTTATTACACTTTGTCCTTCTTTTATTACACTTTGTCCTTCATTCTTTGCATTCTCCTGACATTGCTCCCTTGGTCTTGCGTTAATTCGGCATTTGTCCCTCAGATGTACTTCTTGGATGCCTTTGGACTTTCCTTCACTATAGAACCTAAAATATCATCATTTAAATTCCATCAAAGTATAATTAGTCCAAAAAGAGCGTAACAAAATGCTACTTTTGAGTGCTAATCACTCTTGCGGCATTGAAATGAGAAATTGAAACCCTAACCAATATATTGAGATCAAAATTGGTGATTCAGCTTCTAACAAGTTCGAAATGGTGATGGAAGTTTGGTATAGTTGGCCATTCCCCTCCACTAGGAAAAAAAAGTAATTTCTCATTCTTTAGTATTTCAGACATAACTTTTTACTCCGGTCTCTGATTAAGATGATTCTTGCTGCATTGTAAAGAATTCTTGAATCCCTAACCATTTTATTCACATCAAAAGTCATGAAAAATCCTCTAGCATGGGCTCTATTGTAACGCAAGTTTGGTGTAATAAGTAGTCCTCCTTTAAAATGAAATAGTATATCGGACATAACTTTTTCTCCCGAACTCGGATTGAGCTAACTCATGCGGCATTGAAATGAGAACTTGAAACCCTAACCAATATATTGAGATCAAAATTGGTGATTCATCTTCTAACAAGTTCGAAATGGTGATGGAAGTTTGGTATAGTTGGTCATCCCCTCCACTAGGAAAAAAAAGTAATTTCTCATTCTTTAGTATTTCTGACATAACTTTTTACTCCGGTCTCTGAATAAGATGATTCTTGCGGCATTGTAAAGAATTCTTGAATCCCTAACCATTTTATTCACATCAAAAGTCATGAAAAATCCTCTAGCATGGGCTCTATTGTAACGGAAGTTTGGTGTAATAAGTAGTCCACCTTTAAAATGAAATAGTATATCGGACATAACTTTTTCTCCCGAACTCGGATTGAGCTAACTCTTGCGGCATTGAAATGAGAACTTGAAACTCTAACCAATATATTGAGATCAAAATTGGTAATTCATCTTCTAACAAGTTCGAATTGGTGATGGAAGTTTGGTATAGTTGGTCATTCCCCTCCACTAGGAAAAAAAAGTAATTTCCCATTCTTTAGTATTTCAGACATAACTTTTTACTCCGGTCTCTGAATAAGATGATTCTTGCGGCATTGTAAAGAATTCTTGAATCCCTAACCATTTTATTCACATCAAAAGTCATGAAAAATCCTCTAGCATGGGCTCTATTGTAACGCAAGTTTGGTGTAATAAGTAGTCCACCTTTAAAATGAAATAGTATATCGGACATAACTTTTTCTCCCGAACTCGGATTGAGCTAACTCTTGCGGCATTGAAATGAGAACTTGAAACCCTAACCAATATATTCAGATCAAAATTGGTGATTCATCTTCTAACAAGTTCGAAATGGTGATGGAAGTTTGGTATAGTTGGTCATTCCCCTCCACTAGGAAAAAAAAGTAATTTCCCATTCTTTAGTATTTCTGACATAACTTTTTACTCCGGTCTCTGATTACGATGATTCTTGCGGCATTGTAAAGAATTCTTGAATCCCTAACCATTTTATTCACATCAAAAGTCATGAAAAATCCTCTAGCATGGGCTCTATTGTAACGCAAGTTTGATGTAATAAGTAGTCCTCCTTTAAGATGAAATAGTATATCGGACATAACTGTTTCTTCCCGAACTCGGATTGAGCTAACTCTTGCGGCATTGTAAAGAGAACATGAAACCATAACCAATATATTGAGATCAAAATTGGTGATTCATCTTCCAACAAGTTTGAAATGGTGATGGAAGTTTGGTATAGTTGGCCATTCCCCTCCACTAGGAAAAAAAAGTAATTTCCCATTCTTTAGTATTTCTGACATAACTTTTTACTCCGGTCTCTGATTAAGAAGATTCTTGATGCATTGTAAAGAATTCTTGAATCCCTAACCATTTTATTCACATCAAAAGTAATGAAAAATCCTCTAGCATGGGCTCTATTGTAACGCAAGTTTGGTGTAATAAGTAGTCCTCCTTTAAAATGAAATAGTATATCGGACATAACTTTTTCTCCCGAACTCGGATTGAGCTAACTCTTGCGGCATTGAAATGAGAACTTGAAACCCTAACCAATATATTGAGATCAAAATTGGTGATTCATCTTCTAACAAGTTCGAAATGGTGATGGAAGTTTGGTATAGTTGGTCATTCCCCTCTACTAGGAAAAAAAAAGTAATTTCCCATTCTTTAGTATTTCGGACATAACTTTTTACTCCGGTCTCTGAATAAGATGATTCTTGCGGCATTGTAAAGAATTCTTGAATCCCTAACCATTTTATTCACATCAAAAGTCATGAAAAATCCTCTAGCATGGGCTCTATTGTAACGTAAGTTTGGTGTAATAAGTAGTCCACCTTTAAAATGAAATAGTATATCGGACATAACTTTTTCTCCCGAACTCGGATTGAGCTAACTCTTGCGGCATTGAAATGAGAACTTGAAACCCTAACCAATATATTGAGATCAAAATTGGTAATTCATCTTCTAACAAGTTCGAAATGGTGATGGAAGTTTGGTATAGTTGGTCATTCCCCTCCACTAGGAAAAAAAAGTAATTTCCCATTCTTTAGTATTTCGGACATAACTTTTTACTCCGGTCTCTGAATAAGATGATTCTTGCGGCATTGTAAAGAATTCTTGAATCCCTAACCATTTTATTCACATCAAAAGTCATGAAAAATCCTCTAGCATGGGCTCTATTGTGACGCAAGTTTGGTGTAATAAGTAGTCCACCTTTAAAATGAAATAGTATATCGGACATAACTTTTTCTCCCGAACTCGGATTGAGCTAACTCTTGCGGCATTGAAATGAGAACTTGAAACCCTAACCAATATATTGAGATCAAAATTGGTGATTCATCTTCTAACAAGTTCGAAATGGTGATGGAAGTTTGGTATAGTTGGTTATTCCCCTCCACTAGGAAAAAAAAGTAATTTCCCATTCTTTAGTATTTCGGACATAACTTTTTACTCCGGTCTCTGAATAAGATGATTCTTGCGGCATTGTAAAGAATTCTTGAATCCCTAACCATTTTATTCACATCAAAAGTCATGAAAAATCCTCTAGCATGGGCTCTATTGTAACGCAAGTTTGGTGTAATAAGTAGTCCACCTTTAAAATGAAATAGTATATCGGACATAACTTTTTCTCCCGAACACGGATTGAGCTAACTCTTGCGGCATTGAAATGAGAACTTGAAACCCTAACCAATATATTGAGATCAAAATTGGTGATTCATCTTCTAACAAGTTCGAAATGGTGATGGAAGTTTGGTATAGTTGGTCATTCCCCTCCACTAAGAAAAAAAAGTAATTTCCCATTCTTTAGTATTTCTGACATAACTTTTTACTCCGGTCTCTGATTAAGATGATTCTTGCGGCATTGTAAAGAATTCTTGAATCCCAAACCATTTTATTCACATCAAAAGTCATGAAAAATCCTCTAGCATGGGCTCTATTGTAACGCAAGTTTGATGTAATAAGTAGTCCTCCTTTAAAATGAAATAGTATATCGGACATAACTGTTTCTCCCGAACTCGGATTGAGCTAACTCTTGCGGCATTGAAATGAGAAATTGAAACCCTAACCAATATATTGAGATCAAAATTGGTGATTCAGCTTCTAACAAGTTCGAAATGGTGATGGAAGTTTGGTATAGTTGGCCATTCCCCTCCACTAGGAAAAAAAAGTAATTTCCCATTCTTTAGTATTTCAGACATAACTTTTTACTCCGGTCTCTGATTAAGATGATTCTTGCTGCATTGTAAAGAATTCTTGAATCCCAAACCATTTTATTCACATCAAAAGTCATGAAAAATCCTCTAGCATGGGCTCTATTGTAACGCAAGTTTGATGTAATAAGTAGTCCTCCTTTAAGATGAAATAGTATATCGGACATAACTGTTTCTTCCCGAACTCGGATTGAGCTAACTCTTGCGGCATTGTAAAGAGAACATGAAACCATAACCAATATATTGAGATCAAAATTGGTGATTCATCTTCCAACAAGTTTGAAATGGTGATGGAAGTTTGGTATAGTTGGCCATTCCCCTCCACTAGGAAAAAAAAGTAATTTCCCATTCTTTAGTATTTCTGACATAACTTTTTACTCCGGTCTCTGATTAAGAAGATTCTTGATGCATTGTAAAGAATTCTTGAATCCCTAACCATTTTATTCACATCAAAAGTAATGAAAAATCCTCTAGCATGGGCTCTATTGTAACGCAAGTTTGGTGTAATAAGTAGTCCTCCTTTAAAATGAAATAGTATATCGGACATAACTTTTTCTCCCGAACTCGGATTGAGCTAACTCATGCGGCATTGAAATGAGAACTTGAAACCCTAACCAATATATTGAGATCAAAATTGGTGATTCATCTTCTAACAAGTTCGAAATGGTGATGGAAGTTTGGTATAGTTGGTTATTCCCCTCCACTAGGAAAAAAAAGTAATTTCCCATTCTTTAGTATTTCGGACATAACTTTTTACTCCGGTCTCTGAATAAGATGATTCTTGCGGCATTGTAAAGAATTCTTGAATCCCTAACCATTTTATTCACATCAAAAGTCATGAAAAATCCTCTAGCATGGGCTCTATTGTAACGCAAGTTTGGTGTAATAAGTAGTCCACCTTTAAAATGAAATAGTATATCGGACATAACTTTTTCTCCCGAACACGGATTGAGCTAACTCTTGCGGCATTGAAATGAGAACTTGAAACCCTAACCAATATATTGAGATCAAAATTGGTGATTCATCTTCTAACAAGTTCGAAATGGTGATGGAAGTTTGGTATAGTTGGTCATTTCCCTCCACTAAGAAAAAAAAGTAATTTCCCATTCTTTAGTATTTCTGACATAACTTTTTACTCCGGTCTCTGATTAAGATGATTCTTGCGGCATTGTAAAGAATTCTTGAATCCCAAACCATTTTATTCACATCAAAAGTCATGAAAAATCCTCTAGCATGGGCTCTATTGTAACGCAAGTTTGATGTAATAAGTAGTCCTCCTTTAAAATGAAATAGTATATCGGACATAACTGTTTCTCCCGAACTCGGATTGAGCTAACTCTTGCGGCATTGAAATGAGAAATTGAAACCCTAACCAATATATTGAGATCAAAATTGGTGATTCAGCTTCTAACAAGTTCGAAATGGTGATGGAAGTTTGGTATAGTTGGCCATTCCCCTCCACTAGGAAAAAAAAGTAATTTCCCATTCTTTAGTATTTCAGACATAACTTTTTACTCCGGTCTCTGATTAAGATGATTCTTGCTGCATTGTAAAGAATTCTTGAATCCCAAACCATTTTATTCACATCAAAAGTCATGAAAAATCCTCTAGCATGGGCTCTATTGTAACGCAAGTTTGATGTAATAAGTAGTCCTCCTTTAAGATGAAATAGTATATCGGACATAACTGTTTCTTCCCGAACTCGGATTGAGCTAACTCTTGCGGCATTGTAAAGAGAACATGAAACCATAACCAATATATTGAGATCAAAATTGGTGATTCATCTTCCAACAAGTTTGAAATGGTGATGGAAGTTTGGTATAGTTGGCCATTCCCCTCCACTAGGAAAAAAAAGTAATTTCCCATTCTTTAGTATTTCTGACATAACTTTTTACTCCGGTCTCTGATTAAGAAGATTCTTGATGCATTGTAAAGAATTCTTGAATCCCTAACCATTTTATTCACATCAAAAGTAATGAAAAATCCTCTAGCATGGGCTCTATTGTAACGCAAGTTTGGTGTAATAAGTAGTCCTCCTTTAAAATGAAATAGTATATCGGACATAACTTTTTCTCCCGAACTCGGATTGAGCTAACTCATGCGGCATTGAAATGAGAACTTGAAACCCTAACCAATATATTGAGATCAAAATTGGTGATTCATCTTCTAACAAGTTCGAAATGGTGATGGAAGTTTGGTATAGTTGGTTATTCCCCTCCACTAGGAAAAAAAAGTAATTTCCCATTCTTTAGTATTTCGGACATAACTTTTTACTCCGGTCTCTGAATAAGATGATTCTTGCGGCATTGTAAAGAATTCTTGAATCCCTAACCATTTTATTCACATCAAAAGTCATGAAAAATCCTCTAGCATGGGCTCTATTGTAACGCAAGTTTGGTGTAATAAGTAGTCCACCTTTAAAATGAAATAGTATATCGGACATAACTTTTTCTCCCGAACACGGATTGAGCTAACTCTTGCGGCATTGAAATGAGAACTTGAAACCCTAACCAATATATTGAGATCAAAATTGGTGATTCATCTTCTAACAAGTTCGAAATGGTGATGGAAGTTTGGTATAGTTGGTCATTTCCCTCCACTAAGAAAAAAAAGTAATTTCCCATTCTTTAGTATTTCTGACATAACTTTTTACTCCGGTCTCTGATTAAGATGATTCTTGCGGCATTGTAAAGAATTCTTGAATCCCAAACCATTTTATTCACATCAAAAGTCATGAAAAATCCTCTAGCATGGGCTCTATTGTAACGCAAGTTTGATGTAATAAGTAGTCCTCCTTTAAAATGAAATAGTATATCGGACATAACTGTTTCTCCCGAACTCGGATTGAGCTAACTCTTGCGGCATTGAAATGAGAAATTGAAACCCTAACCAATATATTGAGATCAAAATTGGTGATTCAGCTTCTAACAAGTTCGAAATGGTGATGGAAGTTTGGTATAGTTGGCCATTCCCCTCCACTAGGAAAAAAAAGTAATTTCCCATTCTTTAGTATTTCAGACATAACTTTTTACTCCGGTCTCTGATTAAGATGATTCTTGCTGCATTGTAAAGAATTCTTGAATCCCAAACCATTTTATTCACATCAAAAGTCATGAAAAATCCTCTAGCATGGGCTCTATTGTAACGCAAGTTTGATGTAATAAGTAGTCCTCCTTTAAGATGAAATAGTATATCGGACATAACTGTTTCTTCCCGAACTCGGATTGAGCTAACTCTTGCGGCATTGTAAAGAGAACATGAAACCATAACCAATATATTGAGATCAAAATTGGTGATTCATCTTCCAACAAGTTTGAAATGGTGATGGAAGTTTGGTATAGTTGGCCATTCCCCTCTACTAGGAAAAAAAAGTAATTTCCCATTCTTTAGTATTTCTGACATAACTTTTTACTCCGGTCTCTGATTAAGAAGATTCTTGATGCATTGTAAAGAATTCTTGAATCCCTAACCATTTTATTCACATCAAAAGTAATGAAAAATCCTCTAGCATGGGCTCTATTGTAACGCAAGTTTGGTGTAATAAGTAGTCCTCCTTTAAAATGAAATAGTATATCGGACATAACTTTTTCTCCCGAACTCGGATTGAGCTAACTCATGCGGCATTGAAATGAGAACTTGAAACCCTAACCAATATATTGAGATCAAAATTGGTGATTCATCTTCTAACAAGTTCGAAATGGTGATGGAAGTTTGGTATAGTTGGTCATCCCCTCCACTAGGAAAAAAAAGTAATTTCTCATTCTTTAGTATTTCTGACATAACTTTTTACTCCGGTCTCTGAATAAGATGATTCTTGCGGCATTGTAAAGAATTCTTGAATCCCTAACCATTTTATTCACATCAAAAGTCATGAAAAATCCTCTAGCATGGGCTCTATTGTAACGCAAGTTTGGTGTAATAAGTAGTCCACCTTTAAAATGAAATAGTATATCGGACATAACTTTTTCTCCCGAACTCGGATTGAGCTAACTCTTGCGGCATTGAAATGAGAACTTGAAACTCTAACCAATATATTGAGATCAAAATTGGTAATTCATCTTCTAACAAGTTCGAAATGGTGATGGAAGTTTGGTATAGTTGGTCATTCCCCTCCACTAGGAAAAAAAAGTAATTTCCCATTCTTTAGTATTTCAGACATAACTTTTTACTCCGGTCTCTGAATAAGATGATTCTTGCGGCATTGTAAAGAATTCTTGAATCCCTAACCATTTTATTCACATAAAAAGTCATGAAAAATCCTCTAGCATGGGCTCTATTGTAACGCAAGTTTGGTGTAATAAGTAGTCCACCTTTAAAATGAAATAGTATATCGGACATAACTTTTTCTCCCGAACTCGGATTGAGCTAACTCTTGCGGCATTGAAATGAGAACTTGAAACCCTAACCAATATATTGAGATCAAAATTGGTGATTCATCTTCTAACAAGTTCGAAATGGTGATGGAAGTTTGGTATAGTTGGTCATTCCCCTCCACTAAGAAAAAAAAGTAATTTCCCATTCTTTAGTATTTCTGACATAACTTTTTACTCCGGTCTCTGATTAAGATGATTCTTGCGGCATTGTAAACAATTCTTGAATCCCAAACCATTTTATTCACATCAAAAGTCATGAAAAATCCTCTAGCATGGGCTCTATTGTAACGCAAGTTTGATGTAATAAGTAGTCCTCTTTTAAAATGAAATAGTATATCGGACATAACTGTTTCTCCCGAACTCGGATTGAGCTAACTCTTGCGGCATTGAAATGAGAAATTGAAACCCTAACCAATATATTGAGATCAAAATTGGTGATTCAGCTTCTAACAAGTTCGAAATGGTGATGGAAGTTTGGTATAGTTGGCCATTCCCCTCCACTAGGAAAAAAAAGTAATTTCCCATTCTTTAGTATTTCAGACATAACGTTTTACTCCGGTCTCTGATTAAGATGATTCTTGCTGCATTGTAAAGAATTCTTGAATCCCTAACCATTTTATTCACATCAAAAGTCATGAAAAATCCTCTAGCATGGGCTGTATTGTAACGCAAGTTTGGTGTAATAAGTAGTCCTCCTTTAAAATGAAATAGTATATCGGACATAACTTTTTCTCCCGAACTCGGATTGAGCTAACTCATGCGGCATTGAAATGAGAACTTGAAACCCTAACCAATATATTGAGATCAAAATTGGTGATTCATCTTCTAACAAGTTCGAAATGGTGATGGAAGTTTGGTATAGTTGGTCATTCCCCTCCACTAAGAAAAAAAAGTAATTTCCCATTCTTTAGTATTTCTGACATAACTTTTTACTCCGGTCTCTGATTAAGATGATTCTTGCGGCATTGTAAACAATTCTTGAATCCCAAACCATTTTATTCACATCAAAAGTCATGAAAAATCCTCTAGCATGGGCTCTATTGTAACGCAAGTTTGATGTAATAAGTAGTCCTCTTTTAAAATGAAATAGTATATCGGACATAACTGTTTCTCCCGAACTCGGATTGAGCTAACTCTTGCGGCATTGAAATGAGAAATTGAAACCCTAACCAATATATTGAGATCAAAATTGGTGATTCAGCTTCTAACAAGTTCGAAATGGTGATGGAAGTTTGGTATAGTTGGCCATTCCCCTCCACTAGGAAAAAAAAGTAATTTCCCATTCTTTAGTATTTCAGACATAACGTTTTACTCCGGTCTCTGATTAAGATGATTCTTGCTGCATTGTAAAGAATTCTTGAATCCCTAACCATTTTATTCACATCAAAAGTCATGAAAAATCCTCTAGCATGGGCTGTATTGTAACGCAAGTTTGGTGTAATAAGTAGTCCTCCTTTAAAATGAAATAGTATATCGGACATAACTTTTTCTCCCGAACTCGGATTGAGCTAACTCATGCGGCATTGAAATGAGAACTTGAAACCCTAACCAATATATTGAGATCAAAATTGGTGATTCATCTTCTAACAAGTTCGAAATGGTGATGGAAGTTTGGTATAGTTGGTCATCCCCTCCACTAGGAAAAAAAAGTAATTTCTCATTCTTTAGTATTTCTGACATAACTTTTTACTCCGGTCTCTGAATAAGATGATTCTTGCGGCATTGTAAAGAATTCTTGAATCCCTAACCATTTTATTCACATCAAAAGTCATGAAAAATCCTCTAGCATGGGCTCTATTGTAACGGAAGTTTGGTGTAATAAGTAGTCCACCTTTAAAATGAAATAGTATATCGGACATAACTTTTTCTCCCGAACTCGGATTGAGCTAACTCTTGCGGCATTGAAATGAGAACTTGAAACTCTAACCAATATATTGAGATCAAAATTGGTGATTCATCTTCTAACAAGTTCGAAATGGTGATGGAAGTTTGGTATAGTTGGTCATTCCCCTCCACTAGGAAAAAAAAGTAATTTCCCATTCTTTAGTATTTCTGACATAACTTTTTACTCCGGTCTCTGAATAAGATGATTCTTGCGGCATTGTAAAGAATTATTGAATCCCTAACCATTTTATTCACATCAAAAGTCATGAAAAATCCTCTAGCATGGGCTCTATTGTAACGGAAGTTTGGTGTAATAAGTAGTCCACCTTTAAAATGAAATAGTATATCGGACATAACTTTTTCTCCCGAACTCGGATTGAGCTAACTCTTGCGGCATTGAAATGAGAACTTGAAACTCTAACCAATATATTGAGATCAAAATTGGTAATTCATCTTCTAACAAGTTCGAAATGGTGATGGAAGTTTGGTATAGTTGGTCATTCCCCTCCACTAGGAAAAAAAAGTAATTTCCCATTCTTTAGTATTTCAGACATAACTTTTTACTCCGGTCTCTGAATAAGATGATTCTTGCGGCATTGTAAAGAATTCTTGAATCCCTAACCATTTTATTCACATAAAAAGTCATGAAAAATCCTCTAGCATGGGCTCTATTGTAACGCAAGTTTGGTGTAATAAGTAGTCCACCTTTAAAATGAAATAGTATATCGGACATAACTTTTTCTCCCGAACTCGGATTGAGCTAACTCTTGCGGCATTGAAATGAGAACTTGAAACCCTAACCAATATATTGAGATCAAAATTGGTGATTCATCTTCTAACAAGTTCGAAATGGTGATGGAAGTTTGGTATAGTTGGTCATTCCTCTCCACTAGGAAAAAAAAGTAATTTCCCATTCTTTAGTATTTCTGACATAACTTTTTACTCCGGTCTCTGATTACGATGATTCTTGCGGCATTGTAAAGAATTCTTGAATCCCTAACCATTTTATTCACATCAAAAGTCATGAAAAATCCTCTAGCATGGGCTCTATTGTAACGCAAGTTTGATGTAATAAGTAGTTCTCCTTTAAGATGAAATAGTATATCGGACATAACTGTTTCTCCCGAACTCGGATTGAACTAACTCTTGCGGCATTGTAAAGAGAACATGAAACCATAACCAATATATTGAGATCAAAATTGGTGATTCATCTTCCAACAAGTTGGAAATGGTGATGGAAGTTTGGTATAGTTGGCCATTCCCCACCACTAGGAAAAAAAAGTAATTTCCCATTCTTTAGTATTTCTGACATAACTTTTTACTCCGGTCTCTGATTAAGAAGATTCTTGATGCATTGTAAAGAATTCTTGAATCCCTAACCATTTTATTCACATCAAAAGTCATGAAAAATCCTCTAGCATGGGCTCTATTGTAACGCAAGTTTGGTGTAATAAGTAGTCCTCCTTTAAAATGAAATAGTATATCGGACATAACTTTTTCTCCCGAACTCGGATTGAGCTAACTCTTGCGGCATTGAAATGAGAACTTGAAACCCTAACCAATATATTGAGATCAAAATTGGTGATTCATCTTCTAACAAGTTCGAAATGGTGATGGAAGTTTGGTATAGTTGGTCATTCCCCTCTACTAGGAAAAAAAAAGTAATTTCCCATTCTTTAGTATTTCGGACATAACTTTTTACTCCGGTCTCTGAATAAGATGATTCTTGCGGCATTGTAAAGAATTCTTGAATCCCTAACCATTTTATTCACATAAAAAGTCATGAAAAATCCTCTAGCATGGGCTCTATTGTAACGCAAGTTTGGTGTAATAAGTAGTCCACCTTTAAAATGAAATAGTATATCGGACATAACTTTTTCTCCCGAACTCGGATTGAGCTAACTCTTGCGGCATTGAAATGAGAACTTGAAACCCTAACCAATATATTGAGATCAAAATTGGTGATTCATCTTCTAACAAGTTCGAAATGGTGATGGAAGTTTGGTATAGTTGGTTATTCCCCTCCACTAGGAAAAAAAAGTAATTTCCCATTCTTTAGTATTTCGGACATAACTTTTTACTCCGGTCTCTGAATAAGATGATTCTTGCGGCATTGTAAAGAATTCTTGAATCCCTAACCATTTTATTCACATCAAAAGTCATGAAAAATCCTCTAGCATGGGCTCTATTGTAACGCAAGTTTGGTGTAATAAGTAGTCCACCTTTAAAATGAAATAGTATATCGGACATAACTTTTTCTCCCGAACACAGATTGAGCTAACTCTTGCGGCATTGAAATGAGAACTTGAAACCCTAACCAATATATTGAGATCAAAATTGGTCATTCATCTTCTAACAAGTTCGAAATGGTGATGGAAGTTTGGTATAGTTGGTCATTCCCCTCCACTAAGAAAAAAAAGTAATTTCCCATTCTTTAGTATTTCTGACATAACTTTTTACTCCGGTCTCTGATTAAGATGATTCTTGCGGCATTGTAAAGAATTCTTGAATCCCAAACCATTTTATTCACATCAAAAGTCATGAAAAATCCTCTAGCATGGGCTCTATTGTAACGCAAGTTTGATGTAATAAGTAGTCCTCTTTTAAAATGAAATAGTATATCGGACATAACTGTTTCTCCCGAACTCGGATTGAGCTAACTCTTGCGGCATTGAAATGAGAAATTGAAACCCTAACCAATATATTGAGATCAAAATTGGTGATTCATCTTCTAACAAGTTCGAAATGGTGATGGAAGTTTGGTATAGTTGGCCATTCCCCTCCACTAGGAGAAAAAAGTAATTTCCCATTCTTTAGTATTTCAGACATAACGTTTTACTCCGGTCTCTGATTAAGATGATTCTTGCTGCATTGTAAAGAATTCTTGAATCCCTAACCATTTTATTCACATCAAAAGTCATGAAAAATCCTCTAGCATGGGCTCTATTGTAACGCAAGTTTGGTGTAATAAGTAGTCCTCCTTTAAAATGAAATAGTATATCGGACATAACTTTTTCTCCCGAACTCGGATTGAGCTAACTCATGCGGCATTGAAATGAGAACTTGAAACCCTAACCAATATATTGAGATCAAAATTGGTGATTCATCTTCTAACAAGTTCGAAATGGTGATGGAAGTTTGGTATAGTTGGTCATCCCCTCCACTAGGAAAAAAAAGTAATTTCTCATTCTTTAGTATTTCTGACATAACTTTTTACTCCGGTCTCTGAATAAGATGATTCTTGCGGCATTGTAAAGAATTCTTGAATCCCTAACCATTTTATTCACATCAAAAGTCATGAAAAATCCTCTAGCATGGGCTCTATTGTAACGGAAGTTTGGTGTAATAAGTAGTCCACCTTTAAAATGAAATAGTATATCGGACATAACTTTTTCTCCCGAACTCGGATTGAGCTAACTCTTGCGGCAATGAAATGAGAACTTGAAACTCTAACCAATATATTGAGATCAAAATTGGTGATTCATCTTCTAACAAGTTCGAAATGGTGATGGAAGTTTGGTATAGTTGGTCATTCCCCTCCACTAGGAAAAAAAAGTAATTTCCCATTCTTTAGTATTTCTGACATAACTTTTTACTCCGGTCTCTGAATAAGATGATTCTTGCGGCATTGTAAAGAATTCTTGAATCCCTAACCATTTTATTCACATCAAAAGTCATGAAAAATCCTCTAGCATGGGCTCTATTGTAACGGAAGTTTGGTGTAATAAGTAGTCCACCTTTAAAATGAAATAGTATATCGGACATAACTTTTTCTCCCGAACTCGGATTGAGCTAACTCTTGCGGCATTGAAATGAGAACTTGAAACTCTAACCAATATATTGAGATCAAAATTGGTAATTCATCTTCTAACAAGTTCGAAATGGTGATGGAAGTTTGGTATAGTTGGTCATTCCCCTCCACTAGGAAAAAAAAGTAATTTCCCATTCTTTAGTATTTCAGACATAACTTTTTACTCCGGTCTCTGAATAAGATGATTCTTGCGGCATTGTAAAGAATTCTTGAATCCCTAACCATTTTATTCACATAAAAAGTCATGAAAAATCCTCTAGCATGTGCTCTATTGTAACGCAAGTTTGGTGTAATAAGTAGTCCACCTTTAAAATGAAATAGTATATCGGACATAACTTTTTCTCCCGAACTCGGATTGAGCTAACTCTTGCGGCATTGAAATGAGAACTTGAAACCCTAACCAATATATTGAGATCAAAATTGGTGATTCATCTTCTAACAAGTTCGAAATGGTGATGGAAGTTTGGTATAGTTGGTCATCCCCTCCACTAGGAAAAAAAAGTAATTTCTCATTCTTTAGTATTTCTGACATAACTTTTTACTCCGGTCTCTGAATAAGATGATTCTTGCGGCATTGTAAAGAATTCTTGAATCCCTAACCATTTTATTCACATCAAAAGTCATGAAAAATCCTCTAGCATGGGCTCTATTGTAACGGAAGTTTGGTGTAATAAGTAGTCCACCTTTAAAATGAAATAGTATATCGGACATAACTTTTTCTCCCGAACTCGGATTGAGCTAACTCTTGCGGCAATGAAATGAGAACTTGAAACTCTAACCAATATATTGAGATCAAAATTGGTGATTCATCTTCTAACAAGTTCGAAATGGTGATGGAAGTTTGGTATAGTTGGTCATTCCCCTCCACTAGGAAAAAAAAGTAATTTCCCATTCTTTAGTATTTCTGACATAACTTTTTACTCCGGTCTCTGAATAAGATGATTCTTGCGGCATTGTAAAGAATTCTTGAATCCCTAACCATTTTATTCACATCAAAAGTCATGAAAAATCCTCTAGCATGGGCTCTATTGTAACGGAAGTTTGGTGTAATAAGTAGTCCACCTTTAAAATGAAATAGTATATCGGACATAACTTTTTCTCCCGAACTCGGATTGAGCTAACTCTTGCGGCATTGAAATGAGAACTTGAAACTCTAACCAATATATTGAGATCAAAATTGGTAATTCATCTTCTAACAAGTTCGAAATGGTGATGGAAGTTTGGTATAGTTGGTCATTCCCCTCCACTAGGAAAAAAAAGTAATTTCCCATTCTTTAGTATTTCAGACATAACTTTTTACTCCGGTCTCTGAATAAGATGATTCTTGCGGCATTGTAAAGAATTCTTGAATCCCTAACCATTTTATTCACATAAAAAGTCATGAAAAATCCTCTAGCATGGGCTCTATTGTAACGCAAGTTTGGTGTAATAAGTAGTCCACCTTTAAAATGAAATAGTATATCGGACATAACTTTTTCTCCCGAACTCGGATTGAGCTAACTCTTGCGGCATTGAAATGAGAACTTGAAACCCTAACCAATATATTGAGATCAAAATTGGTGATTCATCTTCTAACAAGTTCGAAATGGTGATGGAAGTTTGGTATAGTTGGTCATCCCCTCCACTAGGAAAAAAAAGTAATTTCTCATTCTTTAGTATTTCTGACATAACTTTTTACTCCGGTCTCTGAATAAGATGATTCTTGCGGCATTGTAAAGAATTCTTGAATCCCTAACCATTTTATTCACATCAAAAGTCATGAAAAATCCTCTAGCATGGGCTCTATTGTAACGGAAGTTTGGTGTAATAAGTAGTCCACCTTTAAAATGAAATAGTATATCGGACATAACTTTTTCTCCCGAACTCGGATTGAGCTAACTCTTGCGGCAATGAAATGAGAACTTGAAACTCTAACCAATATATTGAGATCAAAATTGGTGATTCATCTTCTAACAAGTTCGAAATGGTGATGGAAGTTTGGTATAGTTGGTCATTCCCCTCCACTAGGAAAAAAAAGTAATTTCCCATTCTTTAGTATTTCTGACATAACTTTTTACTCCGGTCTCTGAATAAGATGATTCTTGCGGCATTGTAAAGAATTCTTGAATCCCTAACCATTTTATTCACATCAAAAGTCATGAAAAATCCTCTAGCATGGGCTCTATTGTAACGGAAGTTTGGTGTAATAAGTAGTCCACCTTTAAAATGAAATAGTATATCGGACATAACTTTTTCTCCCGAACTCGGATTGAGCTAACTCTTGCGGCATTGAAATGAGAACTTGAAACTCTAACCAATATATTGAGATCAAAATTGGTAATTCATCTTCTAACAAGTTCGAAATGGTGATGGAAGTTTGGTATAGTTGGTCATTCCCCTCCACTAGGAAAAAAAAGTAATTTCCCATTCTTTAGTATTTCAGACATAACTTTTTACTCCGGTCTCTGAATAAGATGATTCTTGCGGCATTGTAAAGAATTCTTGAATCCCTAACCATTTTATTCACATAAAAAGTCATGAAAAATCCTCTAGCATGGGCTCTATTGTAACGCAAGTTTGGTGTAATAAGTAGTCCACCTTTAAAATGAAATAGTATATCGGACATAACTTTTTCTCCCGAACTCGGATTGAGCTAACTCTTGCGGCATTGAAATGAGAACTTGAAACCCTAACCAATATATTGAGATCAAAATTGGTGATTCATCTTCTAACAAGTTCGAAATGGTGATGGAAGTTTGGTATAGTTGGTCATTCCCCTCCACTAGGAAAAAAAAGTAATTTCCCATTCTTTAGTATTTCTGACATAACTTTTTACTCCGGTCTCTGATTACGATGATTCTTGCGACATTGTAAAGAATTCTTGAATCCCTAACCATTTTATTCACATCAAAAGTCATTAAAAATCCTCTAGCATGGGCTCTATTGTAACGCAAGTTTGATGTAATAAGTAGTCCTCCTTTAAGATGAAATAGTATATCGGACATAACTGTTTCTCCCGAACTCGGATTGAGCTAACTCTTGCGGCATTGTAAAGAGAACATGAAACCATAACCAATATATTGAGATCAAAATTGGTGATTCATCTTCCAACAAGTTGGAAATGGTGATGGAAGTTTGGTATAGTTGGCCATTCCCCTCCACTAGGAAAAAAAAGTAATTTCCCATTCTTTAGTATTTCTGACATAACTTTTTACTCCGGTCTCTGATTAAGAAGATTCTTGATGCATTGTAAAGAATTCTTGAATCCCTAACCATTTTATTCACATCAAAAGTCATGAAAAATCCTCTAGCATGGGCTCTATTGTAACGCAAGTTTGGTGTAATAAGTAGTCCTCCTTTAAAATGAAATAGTATATCGGACATAACTTTTTCTCCCGAACTCGGATTGAGCTAACTCTTGCGGCATTGAAATGAGAACTTGAAACCCTAACCAATATATTGAGATCAAAATTGGTGATTCATCTTCTAACAAGTTCGAAATGGTGATGGAAGTTTGGTATAGTTGGTCATTCTCCTCTACTAGGAAAAAAAAAGTAATTTCCCATTCTTTAGTATTTCGGACATAACTTTTTACTCCGGTCTCTGAATAAGATGATTCTTGCGGCATTGTAAAGAATTCTTGAATCCCTAACCATTTTATTCACATCAAAAGTCATGAAAAATCCTCTAGCATGGGCTCTATTGTAACGCATGTTTGGTGTAATAAGTAGTCCACCTTTAAAATGAAATAGTATATCGGACATAACTTTTTCTCCCGAACTCGGATTGAGCTAACTCTTGCGGCATTGAAATGAGAACTTGAAACCCTAACCAATATATTGAGATCAAAATTGGTGATTCATCTTCTAACAAGTTCGAAATGGTGATGGAAGTTTGGTATAGTTGGTTATTCCCCTCCACTAGGAAAAAAAAGTAATTTCCCATTCTTTAGTATTTCGGACATAACTTTTTACTCCGGTCTCTGAATAAGATGATTCTTGCGGCATTGTAAAGAATTCTTGAATCCCTAACCATTTTATTCACATCAAAAGTCATGAAAAATCCTCTAGCATGGGCTCTATTGTAACGCAAGTTTGGTGTAATAAGTAGTACACCTTTAAAATGAAATAGTATATCAGACATAACTTTTTCTCCCGAACACGGATTGAGCTAACTCTTGCGGCATTGAAATGAGAACTTGAAACCCTAACCAATATATTCAGATCAAAATTGGTGATTCATCTTCTAACAAGTTCGAAATGGTGATGGAAGTTTGGTATAGTTGGTCATTCCCCTCCACTAAGAAAAAAAAGTAATTTCCCATTCTTTAGTATTTCTGACATAACTTTTTACTCCGGTCTCTGATTAAGATGATTCTTGCGGCATTGTAAAGAATTCTTGAATCCCAAACCATTTTATTCACATCAAAAGTCGTGAAAAATCCTCTAGCATGGGCTCTATTGTAACGGAAGTTTGGTGTAATAAGTAGTCCACCTTTAAAATGAAATAGTATATCGGACATAACTTTTTCTCCCGAACTCGGATTGAGCTAACTCTTGCGGCATTGAAATGAGAACTTGAAACTCTAATCAATATATTGAGATCAAAATTGGTAATTCATCTTCTAACAAGTTCGAAATGGTGATGGAAGTTTGGTATAGTTGGTCATTCCCCTCCACTAGGAAAAAAAAGTAATTTCCCATTCTTTAGTATTTCAGACATAACTTTTTACTCCGGTCTCTGAATAAGATGATTCTTGCGGCATTGTAAAGAATTCTTGAATCCCTAACCATTTTATTCACATCAAAAGTCATGAAAAATCCTCTAGCATGGGCTCTATTGTAACGCAAGTTTGGTGTAATAAGTAGTCCACCTTTAAAATGAAATAGTATATCGGACATAACTTTTTCTCCCGAACTCGGATTGAGCTAACTCTTGCGGCATTGAAATGAGAACTTGAAACCCTAACCAATATATTGAGATCAAAATTGGTGATTCATCTTCTAACAAGTTCGAAATGGTGATGGAAGTTTGGTATAGTTGGTCATTCCCCTCCACTAGGAAAAAAAAGTAATTTCCCATTCTTTAGTATTTCTGACATAACTTTTTACGCCGGTCTCTGATTACGATGATTCTTGCGGCATTGTAAAGAATTCTTGAATCCCTAACCATTTTATTCACATCAAAAGTCATGAAAAATCCTCTAGCATGGGCTCTATTGTAACGCAAGTTTGATGTAATAAGTAGTCCTCCTTTAAGATGAAATAGTATATCGGACATAACTGTTTCTCCCGAACTCGGATTGAGCTAACTCTTGCGGCATTGTAAAGAGAACATGAAACCATAACCAATATATTGAGATCAAAATTGGTGATTCATCTTCTAACAAGTTCGAAATGGTGATGGAAGTTTGGTATAGTTGGTCATTCCCCTCCACTAGGAAAAAAAAGTAATTTCCCATTCTTTAGTATTTCTGACATAACTTTTTACTCCGGTCTCTGATTAAGAAGATTCTTGATGCATTGTAAAGAATTCTTGAATCCCTAACCATTTTATTCACATCAAAAGTCATGAAAAATCCTCTAGCATGGGCTCTATTGTAACGCAAGTTTGGTGTAATAAGTAGTCCTCCTTTAAAATGAAATAGTATATCGGACATAACTTTTTCTCCCGAACTCGGATTGAGCTAACTCTTGCGGCATTGAAATGAGAACTTGAAACCCTAACCAATATATTGAGATCAAAATTGGTGATTCATCTTCTAACAAGTTCGAAATGGTGATGGAAGTTTGGTATAGTTGGTCATTCCCCTCTACTAGGAAAAAAAAAGTAATTTCCCATTCTTTAGTATTTCGGACATAACTTTTTACTCCGGTCTCTGAATAAGATGATTCTTGCGGCATTGTAAAGAATTCTTGAATCCCTAACCATTTTATTCACATCAAAAGTCATGAAAAATCCTCTAGCATGGGCTCTATTGTAACGCATGTTTGGTGTAATAAGTAGTCCACCTTTAAAATGAAATAGTATATCGGACATAACTTTTTCTCCCGAACTCGGATTGAGCTAACTCTTGCGGCATTGAAATGAGAACTTGAAACCCTAACCAATATATTGAGATCAAAATTGGTAATTCATCTTCTAACAAGTTCGAAATGGTGATGGAAGTTTGGTATAGTTGGTCATTCCCCTCCACTAGGAAAAAAAAGTAATTTCCCATTCTTTAGTATTTCAGACATAACTTTTTACTCCGGTCTCTGAATAAGATGATTCTTGCGGCATTGTAAAGAATTCTTGAATCCCTAACCATTTTATTCACATAAAAAGTCATGAAAAATCCTCTAGCATGGGCTCTATTGTAACGCAAGTTTGGTGTAATAAGTAGTCCACCTTTAAAATGAAATAGTATATCGGACATAACTTTTTCTCCCGAACTCGGATTGAGCTAACTCTTGCGGCATTGAAATGAGAACTTGAAACCCTAACCAATATATTGAGATCAAAATTGGTGATTCATCTTCTAACAAGTTCGAAATGGTGATGGAAGTTTGGTATAGTTGGTCATTCCCCTCCACTAGGAAAAAAAAGTAATTTCCCATTCTTTAGTATTTCTGACATAACTTTTTACTCCGGTCTCTGATTACGATGATTCTTGCGACATTGTAAAGAATTCTTGAATCCCTAACCATTTTATTCACATCAAAAGTCATTAAAAATCCTCTAGCATGGGCTCTATTGTAACGCAAGTTTGATGTAATAAGTAGTCCTCCTTTAAGATGAAATAGTATATCGGACATAACTGTTTCTCCCGAACTCGGATTGAGCTAACTCTTGCGGCATTGTAAAGAGAACATGAAACCATAACCAATATATTGAGATCAAAATTGGTGATTCATCTTCCAACAAGTTGGAAATGGTGATGGAAGTTTGGTATAGTTGGCCATTCCCCTCCACTAGGAAAAAAAAGTAATTTCCCATTCTTTAGTATTTCTGACATAACTTTTTACTCCGGTCTCTGATTAAGAAGATTCTTGATGCATTGTAAAGAATTCTTGAATCCCTAACCATTTTATTCACATCAAAAGTCATGAAAAATCCTCTAGCATGGGCTCTATTGTAACGCAAGTTTGGTGTAATAAGTAGTCCTCCTTTAAAATGAAATAGTATATCGGACATAACTTTTTCTCCCGAACTCGGATTGAGCTAACTCTTGCGGCATTGAAATGAGAACTTGAAACCCTAACCAATATATTGAGATCAAAATTGGTGATTCATCTTCTAACAAGTTCGAAATGGTGATGGAAGTTTGGTATAGTTGGTCATTCTCCTCTACTAGGAAAAAAAAAGTAATTTCCCATTCTTTAGTATTTCGGACATAACTTTTTACTCCGGTCTCTGAATAAGATGATTCTTGCGGCATTGTAAAGAATTCTTGAATCCCTAACCATTTTATTCACATCAAAAGTCATGAAAAATCCTCTAGCATGGGCTCTATTGTAACGCATGTTTGGTGTAATAAGTAGTCCACCTTTAAAATGAAATAGTATATCGGACATAACTTTTTCTCCCGAACTCGGATTGAGCTAACTCTTGCGGCATTGAAATGAGAACTTGAAACCCTAACCAATATATTGAGATCAAAATTGGTGATTCATCTTCTAACAAGTTCGAAATGGTGATGGAAGTTTGGTATAGTTGGTTATTCCCCTCCACTAGGAAAAAAAAGTAATTTCCCATTCTTTAGTATTTCGGACATAACTTTTTACTCCGGTCTCTGAATAAGATGATTCTTGCGGCATTGTAAAGAATTCTTGAATCCCTAACCATTTTATTCACATCAAAAGTCATGAAAAATCCTCTAGCATGGGCTCTATTGTAACGCAAGTTTGGTGTAATAAGTAGTACACCTTTAAAATGAAATAGTATATCAGACATAACTTTTTCTCCCGAACACGGATTGAGCTAACTCTTGCGGCATTGAAATGAGAACTTGAAACCCTAACCAATATATTCAGATCAAAATTGGTGATTCATCTTCTAACAAGTTCGAAATGGTGATGGAAGTTTGGTATAGTTGGTCATTCCCCTCCACTAAGAAAAAAAAGTAATTTCCCATTCTTTAGTATTTCTGACATAACTTTTTACTCCGGTCTCTGATTAAGATGATTCTTGCGGCATTGTAAAGAATTCTTGAATCCCAAACCATTTTATTCACATCAAAAGTCGTGAAAAATCCTCTAGCATGGGCTCTATTGTAACGGAAGTTTGGTGTAATAAGTAGTCCACCTTTAAAATGAAATAGTATATCGGACATAACTTTTTCTCCCGAACTCGGATTGAGCTAACTCTTGCGGCATTGAAATGAGAACTTGAAACTCTAATCAATATATTGAGATCAAAATTGGTAATTCATCTTCTAACAAGTTCGAAATGGTGATGGAAGTTTGGTATAGTTGGTCATTCCCCTCCACTAGGAAAAAAAAGTAATTTCCCATTCTTTAGTATTTCAGACATAACTTTTTACTCCGGTCTCTGAATAAGATGATTCTTGCGGCATTGTAAAGAATTCTTGAATCCCTAACCATTTTATTCACATCAAAAGTCATGAAAAATCCTCTAGCATGGGCTCTATTGTAACGCAAGTTTGGTGTAATAAGTAGTCCACCTTTAAAATGAAATAGTATATCGGACATAACTTTTTCTCCCGAACTCGGATTGAGCTAACTCTTGCGGCATTGAAATGAGAACTTGAAACCCTAACCAATATATTGAGATCAAAATTGGTGATTCATCTTCTAACAAGTTCGAAATGGTGATGGAAGTTTGGTATAGTTGGTCATTCCCCTCCACTAGGAAAAAAAAGTAATTTCCCATTCTTTAGTATTTCTGACATAACTTTTTACGCCGGTCTCTGATTACGATGATTCTTGCGGCATTGTAAAGAATTCTTGAATCCCTAACCATTTTATTCACATCAAAAGTCATGAAAAATCCTCTAGCATGGGCTCTATTGTAACGCAAGTTTGATGTAATAAGTAGTCCTCCTTTAAGATGAAATAGTATATCGGACATAACTGTTTCTCCCGAACTCGGATTGAGCTAACTCTTGCGGCATTGTAAAGAGAACATGAAACCATAACCAATATATTGAGATCAAAATTGGTGATTCATCTTCTAACAAGTTCGAAATGGTGATGGAAGTTTGGTATAGTTGGTCATTCCCCTCCACTAGGAAAAAAAAGTAATTTCCCATTCTTTAGTATTTCTGACATAACTTTTTACTCCGGTCTCTGATTAAGAAGATTCTTGATGCATTGTAAAGAATTCTTGAATCCCTAACCATTTTATTCACATCAAAAGTCATGAAAAATCCTCTAGCATGGGCTCTATTGTAACGCAAGTTTGGTGTAATAAGTAGTCCTCCTTTAAAATGAAATAGTATATCGGACATAACTTTTTCTCCCGAACTCGGATTGAGCTAACTCTTGCGGCATTGAAATGAGAACTTGAAACCCTAACCAATATATTGAGATCAAAATTGGTGATTCATCTTCTAACAAGTTCGAAATGGTGATGGAAGTTTGGTATAGTTGGTCATTCCCCTCTACTAGGAAAAAAAAAGTAATTTCCCATTCTTTAGTATTTCGGACATAACTTTTTACTCCGGTCTCTGAATAAGATGATTCTTGCGGCATTGTAAAGAATTCTTGAATCCCTAACCATTTTATTCACATCAAAAGTCATGAAAAATCCTCTAGCATGGGCTCTATTGTAACGCATGTTTGGTGTAATAAGTAGTCCACCTTTAAAATGAAATAGTATATCGGACATAACTTTTTCTCCCGAACTCGGATTGAGCTAACTCTTGCGGCATTGAAATGAGAACTTGAAACCCTAACCAATATATTGAGATCAAAATTGGTGATTCATCTTCTAACAAGTTCGAAATGGTGATGGAAGTTTGGTATAGTTGGTTATTCCCCTCCACTAGGAAAAAAAAGTAATTTCCCATTCTTTAGTATTTCGGACATAACTTTTTACTCCGGTCTCTGAATAAGATGATTCTTGCGGCATTGTAAAGAATTCTTGAATCCCTAACCATTTTATTCACATCAAAAGTCATGAAAAATCCTCTAGCATGGGCTCTATTGTAACGCAAGTTTGGTGTAATAAGTAGTCCACCTTTAAAATGAAATAGTATATCAGACATAACTTTTTCTCCCGAACACGGATTGAGCTAACTCTTGCGGCATTGAAATGAGAACTTGAAACCCTAACCAATATATTCAGATCAAAATTGGTGATTCATCTTCTAACAAGTTCGAAATGGTGATGGAAGTTTGGTATAGTTGGTCATTCCCCTCCACTAAGAAAAAAAAGTAATTTCCCATTCTTTAGTATTTCTGACATAACTTTTTACTCCGGTCTCTGATTAAGATGATTCTTGCGGCATTGTAAAGAATTCTTGAATCCCAAACCATTTTATTCACATCAAAAGTCGTGAAAAATCCTCTAGCATGGGCCCTATTGTAACGCAAGTTTGATGTAATAAGTAGTCCTCCTTTAAAATGAAATAGTATATCGGACATAACTGTTTCTCCCGAACTCGGATTGAGCTAACTCTTGCGGCATTGAAATGAGAAATTGAAACCCTAACCAATATATTGAGATCAAAATTGGTGATTCAGCTTCTAACAAGTTCGAAATGGTGATGGAAGTTTGGTATAGTTGGCCATTCCCCTCCACTAGGAAAAAAAAGTAATTTCCCATTCTTTAGTATTTCAGACATAACTTTTTACTCCGGTCTCTGATTAAGATGATTCTTGCTGCATTGTAAAGAATTCTTGAATCCCTAACCATTTTATTCACATCAAAAGTCATGAAAAATCCTCTAGCATGGGCTCTATTGTAACGCAAGTTTGGTGTAATAAGTAGTCCTCCTTTAAAATGAAATAGTATATCGGACATAACTTTTTCTCCCGAACTCGGATTGAGCTAACTCTTGCGGCATTGAAATGAGAACTTGAAACCCTAACCAATATATTGAGATCAAAATTGGTGATTCATCTTCTAACAAGTTCGAAATGGTGATGGAAGTTTGGTATAGTTGGTCATCCCCTCCACTAGGAAAAAAAAGTAATTTCTCATTCTTAAGTATTTCTGACATAACTTTTTACTCCGGTCTCTGAATAAGATGATTCTTGCGGCATTGTAAAGAATTCTTGAATCCCTAACCATTTTATTCACATCAAAAGTCATGAAAAATCCTCTAGCATGGGCTCTATTGTAACGCAAGTTTGGTGTAATAAGTAGTCCACCTTTAAAATGAAATAGTATATCGGACATAACTTTTTCTCCCGAACTCGGATTGAGCTAACTCTTGCGGCATTGAAATGAGAACTTGAAACTCTAACCAATATATTGAGATCAAAATTGGTAATTCATCTTCTAACAAGTTCGAAATGGTGATGGAAGTTTGGTATAGTTGGTCATTCCCCTCCACTAGGAAAAAAAAGTAATTTCCCATTCTTTAGTATTTCAGACATAACTTTTTACTCCGGTCTCTGAATAAGATGATTCTTGCGGCATTGTAAAGAATTCTTGAATCCCTAACCATTTTATTCACATCAAAAGTCATGAAAAATCCTCTAGCATGGGCTCTATTGTAACGCAAGTTTGGTGTAATAAGTAGTCCACCTTTAAAATGAAATAGTATATCGGACATAACTTTTTCTCCCGAACTCGGATTGAGCTAACTCTTGCGGCATTGAAATGAGAACTTGAAACCCTAACCAATATATTGAGATCAAAATTGGTGATTCATCTTCTAACAAGTTCGAAATGGTGATGGAAGTTTGGTATAGTTGGTTATTCCCCTCCACTAGGAAAAAAAAGTAATTTCCCATTCTTTAGTATTTCGGACATAACTTTTTACTCCGGTCTCTGAATAAGATGATTCTTGCGGCATTGTAAAGAATTCTTGAATCCCTAACCATTTTATTCACATCAAAAGTCATGAAAAATCCTCTAGCATGGGCTCTATTGTAACGCAAGTTTGGTGTAATAAGTAGTCCACCTTTAAAATGAAATAGTATATCGGACATAACTTTTTCTCCCGAACACGGATTGAGCTAACTCTTGCGGCATTGAAATGAGAACTTGAAACCCTAACCAATATATTGAGATCAAAATTGGTGATTCATCTTCTAACAAGTTCGAAATGGTGATGGAAGTTTGGTATAGTTGGTCATTCCCCTCCACTAAGAAAAAAAAGTAATTTCCCATTCTTTAGTATTTCTGACATAACTTTTTACTCCGGTCTCTGATTAAAATGATTCTTGCGGCATTGTAAAGAATTCTTGAATCCCAAACCATTTTATTCACATCAAAAGTCATGAAAAATCCTCTAGCATGGGCTCTATTGTAACGCAAGTTTGATGTAATAAGTAGTCCTCCTTTAAAATGAAATAGTATATCGGACATAACTGTTTCTCCCGAACTCGGATTGAGCTAACTCTTGCGGCATTGAAATGAGAAATTGAAACCCTAACCAATATATTGAGATCAAAATTGGTGATTCAGCTTCTAACAAGTTCGAAATGGTGATGGAAGTTTGGTATAGTTGGCCATTCCCCTCCACTAGGAAAAAAAAGTAATTTCCCATTCTTTAGTATTTCAGACATAACTTTTTACTCCGGTCTCTGATTAAGATGATTCTTGCTGCATTGTAAAGAATTCTTGAATCCCTAACCATTTTATTCACATCAAAAGTCATGAAAAATCCTCTAGCATGGGCTCTATTGTAACGCAAGTTTGGTGTAATAAGTAGTCCACCTTTAAAATGAAATAGTATATATGACATAACTTTTTCTCCCGAACTCGGATTGAGCTAACTCTTGCGGCATTGAAATGAGAACTTGAAACCCTAACCAATATATTGAGATCAAAATTGGTGATTCATCTTCTAACAAGTTCGAAATGGTGATGGAAGTTTGGTATAGTTGGTTATTCCCCTCCACTAGGAAAAAAAAGTAATTTCTCATTCTTTAGTATTTCGGACATAACTTTTTACTCCGGTCTCTGAATAAGATGATTCTTGCGGCATTGTAAAGAATTCTTGAATCCCTAACCATTTTATTCACATCAAAAGTCATGAAAAATCCTCTAGCATGGGCTCTATTGTAACGCAAGTTTGGTGTAATAAGTAGTCCACCTTTAAAATGAAATAGTATATCGGACATAACTTTTTCTCCCGAACACGGATTGAGCTAACTCTTGCGGCATTGAAATGAGAACTTGAAACCCTAACCAATATATTGAGATCAAAATTGGTGATTCATCTTCTAACAAGTTCGAAATGGTGATGGAAGTTTGGTATAGTTGGTCATTCCCCTCCACTAAGAAAAAAAAGTAATTTCCCATTCTTTAGTATTTCAGACATAACTTTTTACTCCGGTCTCTGATTAAAATGATTCTTGCGGCATTGTAAAGAATTCTTGAATCCCAAACCATTTTATTCACATCAAAAGTCATGAAAAATCCTCTAGCATGGGCTCTATTGTAACGCAAGTTTGATGTAATAAGTAGTCCTCCTTTAAAATGAAATAGTATATCGGACATAACTGTTTCTCCCGAACTCGGATTGAGCTAACTCTTGTGGCATTGAAATGAGAAATTGAAACCCTAACCAATATATTGAGATCAAAATTGGTGATTCAGCTTCTAACAAGTTCGAAATGGTGATGGAAGTTTGGTATAGTTGGCCATTCCCCTCCACTAGGAAAAAAAAGTAATTTCCCATTCTTTAGTATTTCGGACATAACTTTTTACTCCGGTCTCTGATTAAGATGATTCTTGCTGCATTGTAAAGAATTCTTGAATCCCTAACCATTTTATTCACATCAAAAGTCATGAAAAATCCTCTAGCATGGGCTCTATTGTAACGCAAGTTTGGTGTAATAAGTAGTCCTCCTTAAAAATGAAATAGTATATCGGACATAACTTTTTCTCCCGAACTCGGATTGAGCTAACTCATGCGGCATTGAAATGAGAACTTGAAACCCTAACCAATATATTGAGATCAAAATTGGTGATTCATCTTCTAACAAGTTCGAAATGGTGATGGAAGTTTGGTATAGTTGGTCATCCCCTCCACTAAGAAAAAAAAGTAATTTCCCATTCTTTAGTATTTCTGACATAACTTTTTACTCCGGTCTCTGAATAAGATGATTCTTGCGGCATTGTAAAGAATTCTTGAATCCCTAACCATTTTATTCACATCAAAAGTCATGAAAAATCCTCTAGCATGGGCTCTATTGTAACGGAAGTTTGGTGTAATAAGTAGTCTACCTTTAAAATGAAATAGTATATCGGACATAACTTTTTCTCCCGAACTCGGATTGAGCTAACTCTTGCGGCATTGAAATGAGAACTTGAAACTCTAACCAATATATTGAGATCAAAATTGGTAATTCATCTTCTAACAAGTTCGAAATGGTGATGGAAGTTTGGTATAGTTGGTCATTCCCCTCCACTAGGAAAAAAAAATAATTTCTCATTCTTTAGTATTTCAGACATAACTTTTTACTCCGGTCTCTGAATAAGATGATTCTTGCGGCATTGTAAAGAATTCTTGAATCCCTAACCATTTTATTCACATAAAAAGTCATGAAAAATCCTCTAGCATGGGCTCTATTGTAACGCAAGTTTGGTGTAATAAGTAGTCCACCTTTAAAATGAAATAGTATATCGGACATAACTTTTTCTCCCGAACTCGGATTGAGCTAACTCTTGCGGCATTGAAATGAGAACTTGAAACCCTAACCAATATATTGAGATCAAAATTGGTGATTCATCTTCTAACAAGTTCGAAATGGTGATGGAAGTTTGGTATAGTTGGTCATTCCCCTCCACTAGGAAAAAAAAGTAATTTCCCATTCTTTAGTATTTCAGACATAACTTTTTACTCCGGTCTCTGATTAAGATGATTCTTGCTGCATTGTAAAGAATTCTTGAATCCCTAACCATTTTATTCACATCAAAAGTCATGAAAAATCCTCTAGCATGGGCTCTATTGTAACGCAAGTTTGGTGTAATAAGTAGTCCTCCTTTAAGATGAAATAGTATATCGGACATAACTGTTTCTCCCGAACTCGGATTGAGCTAACTCTTGCGGCATTGAAATGAGAACTTGAAACCATAACCAATATATTGAGATCAAAATTGGTTATTCATCTTCTAACAAGTTCGAAATGGTGATGGAAGTTTGGTATAGTTGGTCATCCCCTCCACTAGGAAAAAAAAGTAATTTCTCATTCTTTAGCATTTCTGACATAACTTTTTACTCCGGTCTCTGATTAAGAAGATTCTTGATGCATTGTAAATAATTCTTGAATCCCTAACCATTTTATTCACATCAAAAGTCATGAAAAATCCTCTAGCATGGGCTCTATTGTAACGCAAGTTTGGTGTAATAAGTAGTCCTCCTTTAAAATGAAATAGTATATCGGACATAACTTTTTCTCCCGAACTCGGATTGAGCTCACTCTTGCGGCATTGTAAAGAGAACATGAAACCATAACCAATATATTGAGATCAAAATTGGTGATTCATCTTCCAACAAGTTTGAAATGGTGATGGAAGTTTGGTATAGTTGGCCATTCCCCTCCACTAGGAAAAAAAAGTAATTTCCCATTCTTTAGTATTTCTGACATAACTTTTTACTCCGGTCTCTGATTAAGATGATTCTTGCTGCATTGTAAAGAATTCTTGAATCCCTAACCATTTTATTCACATCAAAAGTCATGAAAAATCCTCTAGCATGGGCTCTATTGTAACGCAAGTTTGGTGTAATAAGTAGTCCACCTTTAAAATGAAATAGTATATCGGACATAACTGTTTCTCCCGAACTCGGATTGAGCTAACTCTTGCGGCATTGAAATGAGAACTTGAAACGCTAACCAATATATTGAGATCAAAATTGGTGATTCATCTTCTAACAAGTTCGAAATGGTGATGGAAGTTTGGTATAGTTGGTTATTCCCCTCCACTAGGAAAAAAAAGTAATTTCCCATTCTTTAGTATTTCGGACATAACTTTTTACTCCGGTCTCTGAATAAGATGATTCTTGCGGCATTGTAAAGAATTCTTGAATCCCTAACCATTTTATTCACATCAAAAGTCATGAAAAATCCTCTAGCATGGGCTCTATTGTAACGCAAGTTTGGTGTAATAAGTAGTCCACCTTTAAAATGAAATAGTATATCGGACATAACTTTTTCTCCCGAACACGGATTGAGCTAACTCTTGCGGCATTGAAATGAGAACTTGAAACCCTAACCAATATATTGAGATCAAAATTGGTGATTCATCTTCTAACAAGTTCGAAATGGTGATGGAAGTTTGGTATAGTTGGTCATTCCCCTCCACTAAGAAAAAAAAGTAATTTCCCATTCTTTAGTATTTCTGACATAACTTTTTACTCCGGTCTCTGATTAAGATGATTCTTGCGGCATTGTAAAGAATTCTTGAATCCCAAACCATTTTATTCACATCAAAAGTCATGAAAAATCCTCTAGCATGGGCTCTATTGTAACGCAAGTTTGATGTAATAAGTAGTCCTCCTTTAAAATGAAATAGTATATCGGACATAACTGTTTCTCCCGAACTCGGATTGAGCTAACTCTTGCGGCATTGAAATGAGAAATTGAAACCCTAACCAATATATTGAGATCAAAATTGGTGATTCAGCTTCTAACAAGTTTGAAATGGTGATGGAAGTTTGGTATAGTTGGCCATTCCCCTCCACTAGGAAAAAAAAGTAATTTCCCATTCTTTAGTATTTCAGACATAACTTTTTACTCCGGTCTCTGATTAAGATGATTCTTGCTGCATTGTAAAGAATTCTTGAATCCCTAACCATTTTATTCACATCAAAAGTCATGAAAAATCCTCTAGCATGGGCTCTATTGTAACGCAAGTTTGGTGTAATAAGTAGTCCTCCTTTAAAATGAAATAGTATATCGGACATAACTTTTTCTCCCGAACTCGGATTGAGCTAACTCATGCGGCATTGAAATGAGAACTTGAAACCCTAACCAATATATTGAGATCAAAATTGGTGATTCATCTTCTAACAAGTTCGAAATGGTGATGGAAGTTTGGTATAGTTGGTCATCCCCTCCACTAGGAAAAAAAAGTAATTTCCCATTCTTTAGTATTTCTGACATAACTTTTTACTCCGGTCTCTGAATAAGATGATTCTTGCGGCATTGTAAAGAATTCTTGAATCCCTAACCATTTTATTCACATCAAAAGTCATGAAAAATCCTCTAGCATGGGCTCTATTGTAACGCAAGTTTGGTGTACTAAGTAGTCCACCTTTAAAATGAAATAGTATATCGGACATAACTTTTTCTCCCGAACTCGGATTGAGCTAACTCTTACGGCATTGAAATGAGAACTTGAAACTCTAACCAATATATTGAGATCAAAATTGGTGATTCATCTTCCAACAAGTTCGAAATGGTGATGGAAGTTTGGTATAGTTGGCCATTCCTCTCCACTAGGAAAAAAAAGTAATTTCCCATTCTTTAGTATTTCTGACATAACTTTTTACTCCGGTCTCTAAATAAGATGATTCTTGCGGCATTGTAAAGAATTCTTGAATCCCTAACCATTTTATTCACATCAAAAGTCATGAAAAATCCTCTAGCATGGGCTCTATTGTAACGCAAGTTTGGTGTAATAAGTAGTCCACCTTTAAAATGAAATAGTATATCGGACATAACTGTTTCTCCCGAACTCGGATTGAGCTAACTCTTGCGGCATTGAAATGAGAACTTGAAACGCTAACCAATATATTGAGATCAAAATTGGTGATTCATCTTCTAACAAGTTCGAAATGGTGATGGAAGTTTGGTATAGTTGGTTATTCCCCTCCACTAGGAAAAAAAAGTAATTTCCCATTCTTTAGTATTTCGGACATAACTTTTTACTCCGGTCTCTGAATAAGATGATTCTTGCGGCATTGTAAAGAATTCTTGAATCCCTAACCATTTTATTCACATCAAAAGTCATGAAAAATCCTCTAGCATGGGCTCTATTGTAACGCAAGTTTGGTGTAATAAGTAGTCCACCTTTAAAATGAAATAGTATATCGGACATAACTTTTTCTCCCGAACACGGATTGAGCTAACTCTTGCGGCATTGAAATGAGAACTTGAAACCCTAACCAATATATTGAGATCAAAATTGGTGATTCATCTTCTAACAAGTTCGAAATGGTGATGGAAGTTTGGTATAGTTGGTCATTCCCCTCCACTAAGAAAAAAAAGTAATTTCCCATTCTTTAGTATTTCTGACATAACTTTTTACTCCGGTCTCTGATTAAGATGATTCTTGCGGCATTGTAAAGAATTCTTGAATCCCAAACCATTTTATTCACATCAAAAGTCATGAAAAATCCTCTAGCATGGGCTCTATTGTAACGCAAGTTTGATGTAATAAGTAGTCCTCCTTTAAAATGAAATAGTATATCGGACATAACTGTTTCTCCCGAACTCGGATTGAGCTAACTCTTGCGGCATTGAAATGAGAAATTGAAACCCTAACCAATATATTGAGATCAAAATTGGTGATTCAGCTTCTAACAAGTTTGAAATGGTGATGGAAGTTTGGTATAGTTGGCCATTCCCCTCCACTAGGAAAAAAAAGTAATTTCCCATTCTTTAGTATTTCAGACATAACTTTTTACTCCGGTCTCTGATTAAGATGATTCTTGCTGCATTGTAAAGAATTCTTGAATCCCTAACCATTTTATTCACATCAAAAGTCATGAAAAATCCTCTAGCATGGGCTCTATTGTAACGCAAGTTTGGTGTAATAAGTAGTCCTCCTTTAAAATGAAATAGTATATCGGACATAACTTTTTCTCCCGAACTCGGATTGAGCTAACTCATGCGGCATTGAAATGAGAACTTGAAACCCTAACCAATATATTGAGATCAAAATTGGTGATTCATCTTCTAACAAGTTCGAAATGGTGATGGAAGTTTGGTATAGTTGGTCATCCCCTCCACTAGGAAAAAAAAGTAATTTCCCATTCTTTAGTATTTCTGACATAACTTTTTACTCCGGTCTCTGAATAAGATGATTCTTGCGGCATTGTAAAGAATTCTTGAATCCCTAACCATTTTATTCACATCAAAAGTCATGAAAAATCCTCTAGCATGGGCTCTATTGTAACGCAAGTTTGGTGTACTAAGTAGTCCACCTTTAAAATGAAATAGTATATCGGACATAACTTTTTCTCCCGAACTCGGATTGAGCTAACTCTTACGGCATTGAAATGAGAACTTGAAACTCTAACCAATATATTGAGATCAAAATTGGTGATTCATCTTCCAACAAGTTCGAAATGGTGATGGAAGTTTGGTATAGTTGGCCATTCCCCTCCACTAGGAAAAAAAAGTAATTTCCCATTCTTTAGTATTTCTGACATAACTTTTTACTCCGGTCTCTGATTAAGAAGATTCTTGATGCATTGTAAATAATTCTTGAATCCCTAACCATTTTATTCACATGAAAAGTCATGAAAAATCCTCTAGCATGGGCTCTATTGTAACGCAAGTTTGGTGTAATAAGTAGTCCTCCTTTAAAATGAAATAGTATATCGGACATAACTTTTTCTCCCGAACTCGGATTGAGCTCACTCTTGCGGCATTGTAAAGAGAACATGAAACCATAACCAATATATTGAGATCAAAATTGGTGATTCATCTTCCAACAAGTTTGAAATGGTGATGGAAGTTTGGTATAGTTGGCCATTCCCCTCCACTAGGAAAAAAAAGTAATTTCCCATTCTTTAGTATTTCTGACATAACTTTTTACTCCGGTCTCTGATTAAGATGATTCTTGCTGCATTGTAAAGAATTCTTGAATCCCTAACCATTTTATTCACATCAAAAGTCATGAAAAATCCTCTAGCATGGGCTCTATTGTAACGCAAGTTTGGTGTAATAAGTAGTCCACCTTTAAAATGAAATAGTATATCGGACATAACTTTTTCTCCCGAACTCGGATTGAGCTAACTCTTGCGGCATTGAAATGAGAACTTGAAACGCTAACCAATATATTGAGATCAAAATTGGTGATTCATCTTCTAACAAGTTCGAAATGGTGATGGAAGTTTGGTATAGTTGGTTATTCCCCTCCACTAGGAAAAAAAAGTAATTTCCCATTCTTTAGTATTTCGGACATAACTTTTTACTCCGGTCTCTGAATAAGATGATTCTTGCGGCATTGTAAAGAATTCTTGAATCCCTAACCATTTTATTCACATCAAAAGTCATGAAAAATCCTCTAGCATGGGCTCTATTGTAACGCAAGTTTGGTGTAATAAGTAGTCCACCTTTAAAATGAAATAGTATATCGGACATAACTTTTTCTCCCGAACACGGATTGAGCTAACTCTTGCGGCATTGAAATGAGAACTTGAAACCCTAACCAATATATTGAGATCAAAATTGGTGATTCATCTTCTAACAAGTTCGAAATGGTGATGGAAGTTTGGTATAGTTGGTCATTCCCCTCCACTAAGAAAAAAAAGTAATTTCCCATTCTTTAGTATTTCTGACATAACTTTTTACTCCGGTCTCTGATTAAGATGATTCTTGCGGCATTGTAAAGAATTCTTGAATCCCAAACCATTTTATTCACATCAAAAGTCATGAAAAATCCTCTAGCATGGGCTCTATTGTAACGCAAGTTTGATGTAATAAGTAGTCCTCCTTTAAAATGAAATAGTATATCGGACATAACTGTTTCTCCCGAACTCGGATTGAGCTAACTCTTGCGGCATTGAAATGAGAAATTGAAACCCTAACCAATATATTGAGATCAAAATTGGTGATTCAGCTTCTAACAAGTTCGAAATGGTGATGGAAGTTTGGTATAGTTGGCCATTCCCCTCCACTAGGAAAAAAAAGTAATTTCCCATTCTTTAGTATTTCAGACATAACTTTTTACTCCGGTCTCTGATTAAGATGATTCTTGCTGCATTGTAAAGAATTCTTGAATCCCTAACCATTTTATTCACATCAAAAGTCATGAAAAATCCTCTAGCATGGGCTCTATTGTAACGCAAGTTTGGTGTAATAAGTAGTCCTCCTTTAAAATGAAATAGTATATCGGACATAACTTTTTCTCCCGAACTCGGATTGAGCTCACTCTTGCGGCATTGTAAAGAGAACATGAAACCATAACCAATATATTGAGATCAAAATTGGTGATTCATCTTCCAACAAGTTTGAAATGGTGATGGAAGTTTGGTATAGTTGGCCATTCCCCTCCACTAGGAAAAAAAAGTAATTTCCCATTCTTTAGTATTTCTGACATAACTTTTTACTCCGGTCTCTGATTAAGAAGATTCTTGATGCATTGTAAATAATTCTTGAATCCCTAACCATTTTATTCACATCAAAAGTCATGAAAAATCCTCTAGCATGGGCTCTATTGTAACGCAAGTTTGGTGTAATAAGTAGTCCTCCTTTAAAATGAAATAGTATATCGGACATAACTTTTTCTCCCGAACTCGGATTGAGCTCACTCTTGCGGCATTGTAAAGAGAACATGAAACCATAACCAATATATTGAGATCAAAATTGGTGATTCATCTTCCAACAAGTTTGAAATGGTGATGGAAGTTTGGTATAGTTGGCCATTCCCCTCCACTAGGAAAAAAAAGTAATTTCCCATTCTTTAGTATTTCTGACATAACTTTTTACTCCGGTCTCTGATTAAGATGATTCTTGCTGCATTGTAAAGAATTCTTGAATCCCTAACCATTTTATTCACATCAAAAGTCATGAAAAATCCTCTAGCATGGGCTCTATTGTAACGCAAGTTTGGTGTAATAAGTAGTCCACCTTTAAAATGAAATAGTATATCGGACATAACTTTTTCTCCCGAACTCGGATTGAGCTAACTCTTGCGGCATTGAAATGAGAACTTGAAACGCTAACCAATATATTGAGATCAAAATTGGTGATTCATCTTCTAACAAGTTCGAAATGGTGATGGAAGTTTGGTATAGTTGGTTATTCCCCTCCACTAGGAAAAAAAAGTAATTTCCCATTCTTTAGTATTTCGGACATAACTTTTTACTCCGGTCTCTGAATAAGATGATTCTTGCGGCATTGTAAAGAATTCTTGAATCCCTAACCATTTTATTCACATCAAAAGTCATGAAAAATCCTCTAGCATGGGCTCTATTGTAACGCAAGTTTGGTGTAATAAGTAGTCCACCTTTAAAATGAAATAGTATATCGGACATAACTTTTTCTCCCGAACACGGATTGAGCTAACTCTTGCGGCATTGAAATGAGAACTTGAAACCCTAACCAATATATTGAGATCAAAATTGGTGATTCATCTTCTAACAAGTTCGAAATGGTGATGGAAGTTTGGTATAGTTGGTCATTCCCCTCCACTAAGAAAAAAAAGTAATTTCCCATTCTTTAGTATTTCTGACATAACTTTTTACTCCGGTCTCTGATTAAGATGATTCTTGCGGCATTGTAAAGAATTCTTGAATCCCAAACCATTTTATTCACATCAAAAGTCATGAAAAATCCTCTAGCATGGGCTCTATTGTAACGCAAGTTTGATGTAATAAGTAGTCCTCCTTTAAAATAAAATAGTATATCGGACATAACTGTTTCTCCCGAACTCGGATTGAGCTAACTCTTGCGGCATTGAAATGAGAAATTGAAACCCTAACCAATATATTGAGATCAAAATTGGTGATTCAGCTTCTAACAAGTTCGAAATGGTGATGGAAGTTTGGTATAGTTGGCCATTCCCCTCCACTAGGAAAAAAAAGTAATTTCCCATTCTTTAGTATTTCAGACATAACTTTTTACTCCGGTCTCTGATTAAGATGATTCTTGCTGCATTGTAAAGAATTCTTGAATCCCTAACCATTTTATTCACATCAAAAGTCATGAAAAATCCTCTAGCATGGGCTCTATTGTAACGCAAGTTTGGTGTAATAAGTAGTCCTCCTTTAAAATGAAATAGTATATCGGACATAACTTTTTCTCCCGAACTCGGATTGAGCTAACTCATGCGGCATTGAAATGAGAACTTGAAACCCTAACCAATATATTGAGATCAAAATTCGTAATTCATCTTCTAACAAGTTCGAAATGGTGATGGAAGTTTGGTATAGTTGGTCATTCCCCTCCACTAGGAATAAAAAGTAATTTCCCATTCTTTAGTATTTCAGACATAACTTTTTACTCCGGTCTCTGAATAAGATGATTCTTGCGGCATTGTAAAGAATTCTTGAATCCCTAACCATTTTATTCACATCAAAAGTCATGAAAAATCCTCTAGCATGGGCTCTATTGTAACGCAAGTTTGGTGTAATAAGTAGTCCACCTTTAAAATGAAATAGTATATCGGACATAACTTTTTCTCCCGAACTCGGATTGAGCTAACTCTTGCGGCATTGAAATGAGAACTTGAAACCCTAACCAATATATTGAGATCAAAATTGGTGATTCATCTTCTAACAAGTTCGAAATGGTGATGGAAGTTTGGTATAGTTGGTCATTCCCCTCCACTAGGAAAAAAAAGTAATTTCCCATTCTTTAGTATTTCTGACATAACTTTTTACTCCGGTCTCTGATTACGATGATTCTTGCGGCATTGTAAAGAATTCTTGAATCCCTAACCATTTTATTCACATCAAAAGTCATGAAAAATCCTCTAGCATGAGCTCTATTGTAACGCAAGTTTGATGTAATAAGTAGTCCTCCTTTAAGATGAAATAGTATATCGGACATAACTGTTTCTCCCTAACTCGGATTGAGCTAACTCTTGCGGCATTGTAAAGAGAACATGAAACCATAACCAATATATTGAGATCAAAATTGGTGATTCATCTTCCAACAAGTTTGAAATGGTGATGGAAGTTTGGTATAGTTGGCCATTCCCCTCCACTAGGAAAAAAAAGTAATTTCCCATTCTTTAGTATTTCTGACATAACTTTTTACTCCGGTCTCTGATTAAGAAGATTCTTGATGCATTGTAAATAATTCTTGAATCCCTAACCATTTTATTCACATCAAAAGTCATGAAAAATCCTCTAGCATGGGCTCTATTGTAACGCAAGTTTGGTGTAATAAGTAGTCCTCCTTTAAAATGAAATAGTATATCGGACATAACTTTTTCTCCCGAACTCGGATTGAGCTCACTCTTGCGGCATTGTAAAGAGAACATGAAACCATAACCAATATATTGAGATCAAAATTGGTGATTCATCTTCCAACAAGTTTGAAATGGTGATGGAAGTTTGGTATAGTTGGCCATTCCCCTCCACTAGGAAAAAAAAGTAATTTCCCATTCTTTAGTATTTCTGACATAACTTTTTACTCCGGTCTCTGATTAAGATGATTCTTGCTGCATTGTAAAGAATTCTTGAATCCCTAACCATTTTATTCACATCAAAAGTTATGAAAAATCCTCTAGCATGGGCTCTATTGTAACGCAAGTTTGGTGTAATAAGTAGTCCACCTTTAAAATGAAATAGTATATCGGACATAACTTTTTCTCCCGAACTCGGATTGAGCTAACTCTTGCGGCATTGAAATGAGAACTTGAAACGCTAACCAATATATTGAGATCAAAATTGGTGATTCATCTTCTAACAAGTTCGAAATGGTGATGGAAGTTTGGTATAGTTGGTTATTCCCCTCCACTAGGAAAAAAAAGTAATTTCCCATTCTTTAGTATTTCGGACATAACTTTTTACTCCGGTCTCTGAATAAGATGATTCTTGCGGCATTGTAAAGAATTCTTGAATCCCTAACCATTTTATTCACATCAAAAGTCATGAAAAATCCTCTAGCATGGGCTCTATTGTAACGCAAGTTTGGTGTAATAAGTAGTCCACCTTTAAAATGAAATAGTATATCGGACATAACTTTTTCTCCCGAACACGGATTGAGCTAACTCTTGCGGCATTGAAATGAGAACTTGAAACCCTAACCAATATATTGAGATCAAAATTGGTGATTCATCTTCTAACAAGTTCGAAATGGTGATGGAAGTTTGGTATAGTTGGTCATTCCCCTCCACTAAGAAAAAAAAGTAATTTCCCATTCTTTAGTATTTCTGACATAACTTTTTACTCCGGTCTCTGATTAAGATGATTCTTGCGGCATTGTAAAGAATTCTTGAATCCCAAACCATTTTATTCACATCAAAAGTCATGAAAAATCCTCTAGCATGGGCTCTATTGTAACGCAAGTTTGATGTAATAAGTAGTCCTCCTTTAAAATGAAATAGTATATCGGACATAACTGTTTCTCCCGAACTCGGATTGAGCTAACTCTTGCGGCATTGAAATGAGAAATTGAAACCCTAACCAATATATTGAGATCAAAATTGGTGATTCAGCTTCTAACAAGTTCGAAATGGTGATGGAAGTTTGGTATAGTTGGCCATTCCCCTCCACTAGGAAAAAAAAGTAATTTCCCATTCTTTAGTATTTCAGACATAACTTTTTACTCCGGTCTCTGATTAAGATGATTCTTGCTGCATTGTAAAGAATTCTTGAATCCCTAACCATTTTATTCACATCAAAAGTCATGAAAAATCCTCTAGCATGGGCTCTATTGTAACGCAAGTTTGGTGTAATAAGTAGTCCTCCTTTAAAATGAAATAGTATATCGGACATAACTTTTTCTCCCGAACTCGGATTGAGCTAACTCATGCGGCATTGAAATGAGAACTTGAAACCCTAACCAATATATTGAGATCAAAATTCGTAATTCATCTTCTAACAAGTTCGAAATGGTGATGGAAGTTTGGTATAGTTGGTCATTCCCCTCCACTAGGAATAAAAAGTAATTTCCCATTCTTTAGTATTTCAGACATAACTTTTTACTCCGGTCTCTGAATAAGATGATTCTTGCGGCATTGTAAAGAATTCTTGAATCCCTAACCATTTTATTCACATCAAAAGTTATGAAAAATCCTCTAGCATGGGCTCTATTGTAACGCAAGTTTGGTGTAATAAGTAGTCCACCTTTAAAATGAAATAGTATATCGGACATAACTTTTTCTCCCGAACTCGGATTGAGCTAACTCTTGCGGCATTGAAATGAGAACTTGAAACCCTAACCAATATATTGAGATCAAAATTGGTGATTCATCTTCTAACAAGTTCGAAATGGTGATGGAAGTTTGGTATAGTTGGTCATTCCCCTCCACTAGGAAAAAAAAGTAATTTCCCATTCTTTAGTATTTCTGACATAACTTTTTACTCCGGTCTCTGATTACGATGATTCTTGCGGCATTGTAAAGAATTCTTGAATCCCTAACCATTTTATTCACATCAAAAGTCATGAAAAATCCTCTAGCATGGGCTCTATTGTAACGCAAGTTTGATGTAATAAGTAGTCCTCCTATAAGATGAAATAGTATATCGGACATAACTGTTTCTCCCGAACTCGGATTGAGCTAACTCTTGCGGCATTGTAAAGAGAACATGAAACCATAACCAATATATTGAGATCAAAATTGGTGATTCATCTTCCAACAAGTTTGAAATGGTGATGGAAGTTTGGTATAGTTGGCCATTCCCCTGCACTAGGAAAAAAAAGTAATTTCCCATTCTTTAGTATTTCTGACATAACTTTTTACTCCGGTCTCTGATTAAGAAGATTCTTGATGCATTGTAAATAATTCTTGAATCCCTAACCATTTTATTCACATCAAAAGTCATGAAAAATCCTCTAGCATGGGCTCTATTGTAACGCAAGTTTGGTGTAATAAGTAGTCCTCCTTTAAAATGAAATAGTATATCGGACATAACTTTTTCTCCCGAACTCGGATTGAGCTAACTCTTGCGGCATTGTAAAGAGAACATGAAACCATAACCAATATATTGAGATCAAAATTGGTGATTCATCTTCCAACAAGTTTGAAATGGTGATGGAAGTTTGGTATAGTTGGCCATTCCCCTCCACTAGGAAAAAAAAGTAATTTCCCATTCTTTAGTATTTCTGACATAACTTTTTTCTCCGGTCTCTGATTAAGATGATTCTTGCTGTATTGTAAAGAATTCTTGAATCCCTAATCATTTTATTCACATCAAAAGTCATGAAAAATCCTCCAGCATGGGCTCTATTGTAACGCAAGTTTGGTGTAATAAGTAGTCCACCTTTAAAATGAAATAGTATATCGGACATAACTGTTTCTCCCGAACTCGGATTGAGCTAACTCTTGCGGCATTGAAATGAGAACTTGAAACTCTAACCAATATATTGAGATCAAAATTGGTGATTCATCTTCTAACAAGTTCGAAATGGTGATGGAAGTTTGGTATAGTTGGTTATTCCCCTCCACTAGGAAAAAAAAGTAATTTCCCATTCTTTAGTATTTCGGACATAACTTTTTACTCCGGTCTCTGAAAAAGATGATTCTTGCGGCATTGTAAAGAATTCTTGAATCCCTAACCATTTTATTCACATCAAAAGTCATGAAAAATCCTCTAGCATGGGCTCTATTGTAACGCAAGTTTGGTGTAATAAGTAGTCCACCTTTAAAATGAAATAGTATATCGGACATAACTTTTTCTCCCGAACACGGATTGAGCTAACTCTTGCGGCATTGAAATGAGAACTTGAAACCCTAACCAATATATTGAGATCAAAATTGGTGATTCATCTTCTAACAAGTTCGAAATGGTGATGGAAGTTTGGTATAGTTGGTCATTCCCCTCCACTAAGAAAAAAAAGTAATTTCCCATTCTTTAGTATTTCTGACATAACTTTTTACTCCGGTCTCTGATTAAGATGATTCTTGCGGCATTGTAAAGAATTCTTGAATCCCAAACCATTTTATTCACATCAAAAGTCATGAAAAATCCTCTACCATGGGCTCTATTGTAACGCAAGTTTGATGTAATAAGTAGTCCTCCTTTAAAATGAAATAGTATATCGGACATAACTGTTTCTCCCGAACTCGGATTGAGCTAACTCTTGCGGCATTGAAATGAGAAATTGAAACCCTAACCAATATATTGAGATCAAAATTGGTGATTCAGCTTCTAACAAGTTCGAAATGGTGATGGAAGTTTGGTATAGTTGGCCATTCCCCTCCACTAGGAAAAAAAAGTAATTTCCCATTCTTTAGTATTTCAGACATAACTTTTTACTCCGGTCTCTGATTAAGATGATTCTTGCTGCATTGTAAAGAATTCTTGAATCCCTAACCATTTTATTCACATCAAAAGTCATGAAAAATTCTAGCATGGGCTCTATTGTAACGCAAGTTTGGTGTAATAAGTAGTCCTCCTTTAAAATGAAATAGTATATCGGACATAACTTTTTCTCCCGAACTCGGATTGAGCTAACTCATGCGGCATTGAAATGAGAACTTGAAACCCTAACCAATATATTGAGATCAAAATTGGTGATTCATCTTCTAACAAGTTCGAAATGGTGATGGAAGTTTGGTATAGTTGGTCATCCCCTCCACTAGGAAAAAAAAGTAATTTCTCATTCTTTAGTATTTCTGACATAACTTTTTACTCCGGTCTCTGAATAAGATGATTCTTGCGGCATTGTAAAGAATTCTTGAATCCCTAACCATTTTATTCACATCAAAAGTCATGAAAAATCCTCTAGCATGGGCTCTATTGTAACGGAAGTTTGGTGTAATAAGTAGTCCACCTTTAAAATGAAATAGTATATCGGACATAACTTTTTCTCCCGAACTCGGATTGAGCTAACTCTTGCGGCATTGAAATGAGAACTTGAAACTCTAACCAATATATTGAGATCAAAATTGGTAATTCATCTTCTAACAAGTTCGAAATGGTGATGGAAGTTTGGTATAGTTGGTCATTCCCCTCCACTAGGAATAAAAAGTAATTTCCCATTCTTTAGTATTTCAGACATAACTTTTTACTCCGGTCTCTGAATAAGATGATTCTTGCGGCATTGTAAAGAATTCTTGAATCCCTAACCATTTTATTCACATCAAAAGTCATGAAAAATCCTCTAGCATGGGCTCTATTGTAACGCAAGTTTGGTGTAATAAGTAGTCCACCTTTAAAATGAAATAGTATATCGGACATAACTTTTTCTCCCGAACTCGGATTGAGCTAACTCTTGCGGCATTGAAATGAGAACTTGAAACCCTAACCAATATATTGAGATCAAAATTGGTGATTCATCTTCTAACAAGTTCGAAATGGTGATGGAAGTTTGGTATAGTTGGTCATTCCCCTCCACTAGGAAAAAAAAGTAATTTCCCATTCTTTAGTATTTCTGACATAACTTTTTACTCCGGTCTCTGATTACGATGATTCTTGCGGCATTGTAAAGAATTCTTGAATCCCTAACCATTTTATTCACATCAAAAGTCATGAAAAATCCTCTAGCATGGGCTCTATTGTAACGCAAGTTTGATGTAATAAGTAGTCCTCCTTTAAGATGAAATAGTATATCGGACATAACTGTTTCTCCCTAACTCGGATTGAGCTAACTCTTGCGGCATTGTAAAGAGAACATGAAACCATAACCAATATATTGAGATCAAAATTGGTGATTCATCTTCCAACAAGTTTGAAATGGTGATGGAAGTTTGGTATAGTTGGCCATTCCCCTCCACTAGGAAAAAAAAGTAATTTCCCATTCTTTAGTATTTCTGACATAACTTTTTACTCCGGTCTCTGATTAAGAAGATTCTTGATGCATTGTAAATAATTCTTGAATCCCTAACCATTTTATTCACATCAAAAGTCATGAAAAATCCTCTAGCATGGGCTCTATTGTAACGCAAGTTTGGTGTAATAAGTAGTCCTCCTTTAAAATGAAATAGTATATCGGACATAACTTTTTCTCCCGAACTCGGATTGAGCTCACTCTTGCGGCATTGTAAAGAGAACATGAAACCATAACCAATATATTGAGATCAAAATTGGTGATTCATCTTCCAACAAGTTTGAAATGGTGATGGAAGTTTGGTATAGTTGGCCATTCCCCTCCACTAGGAAAAAAAAGTAATTTCCCATTCTTTAGTATTTCTGACATAACTTTTTACTCCGGTCTCTGATTAAGATGATTCTTGCTGCATTGTAAAGAATTCTTGAATCCCTAACCATTTTATTCACATCAAAAGTCATGAAAAATCCTCTAGCATGGGCTCTATTGTAACGCAAGTTTGGTGTAATAAGTAGTCCACCTTTAAAATGAAATAGTATATCGGACATAACTTTTTCTCCCGAACTCGGATTGAGCTAACTCTTGCGGCATTGAAATGAGAACTTGAAACGCTAACCAATATATTGAGATCAAAATTGGTGATTCATCTTCTAACAAGTTCGAAATGGTGATGGAAGTTTGGTATAGTTGGTTATTCCCCTCCACTAGGAAAAAAAAGTAATTTCCCATTCTTTAGTATTTCGGACATAACTTTTTACTCCGGTCTCTGAATAAGATGATTCTTGCGGCATTGTAAAGAATTCTTGAATCCCTAACCATTTTATTCACATCAAAAGTCATGAAAAATCCTCTAGCATGGGCTCTATTGTAACGCAAGTTTGGTGTAATAAGTAGTCCACCTTTAAAATGAAATAGTATATCGGACATAACTTTTTCTCCCGAACACGGATTGAGCTAACTCTTGCGGCATTGAAATGAGAACTTGAAACCCTAACCAATATATTGAGATCAAAATTGGTGATTCATCTTCTAACAAGTTCGAAATGGTGATGGAAGTTTGGTATAGTTGGTCATTCCCCTCCACTAAGAAAAAAAAGTAATTTCCCATTCTTTAGTATTTCTGACATAACTTTTTACTCCGGTCTCTGATTAAGATGATTCTTGCGGCATTGTAAAGAATTCTTGAATCCCAAACCATTTTATTCACATCAAAAGTCATGAAAAATCCTCTACCATGGGCTCTATTGTAACGCAAGTTTGATGTAATAAGTAGTCCTCCTTTAAAATGAAATAGTATATCGGACATAACTGTTTCTCCCGAACTCGGATTGAGCTAACTCTTGCGGCATTGAAATGAGAAATTGAAACCCTAACCAATATATTGAGATCAAAATTGGTGATTCAGCTTCTAACAAGTTCGAAATGGTGATGGAAGTTTGGTATAGTTGGCCATTCCCCTCCACTAGGAAAAAAAAGTAATTTCCCATTCTTTAGTATTTCAGACATAACTTTTTACTCCGGTCTCTGATTAAGATGATTCTTGCTGCATTGTAAAGAATTCTTGAATCCCTAACCATTTTATTCACATCAAAAGTCATGAAAAATCCTCTAGCATGGGCTCTATTGTAACGCAAGTTTGGTGTAATAAGTAGTCCTCCTTTAAAATGAAATAGTATATCGGACATAACTTTTTCTCCCGAACTCGGATTGAGCTAACTCATGCGGCATTGAAATGAGAACTTGAAACCCTAACCAAAATATTGAGATCAAAATTGGTGATTCATCTTCTAACAAGTTCGAAATGGTGATGGAAGTTTGGTATAGTTGGTCATCCCCTCCACTAGGAAAAAAAAGTAATTTCTCATTCTTTAGTATTTCTGACATAACTTTTTACTCCGGTCTCTGAATAAGATGATTCTTGCGGCATTGTAAAGAATTGTTGAATCCCTAACCATTTTATTCACATCAAAAGTCATGAAAAATCCTCTAGCATGGGCTCTATTGTAATGGAAGTTTGGTGTAATAAGTAGTCCACCTTTAAAATGAAATAGTATATCGGACATAACTTTTTCTCCCGAACTCGGATTGAGCTAACTCTTGCGGCATTGAAATGAGAACTTGAAACTCTAACCAATATATTGAGATCAAAATTGGTAATTCATCTTCTAACAAGTTCGAAATGGTGATGGAAGTTTGGTATAGTTGGTCATTCCCCTCCACTAGGAATAAAAAGTAATTTCCCATTCTTTAGTATTTCAGACATAACTTTTTACTCCGGTCTCTGAATAAGATGATTCTTGCGGCATTGTAAAGAATTCTTGAATCCCTAACCATTTTATTCACATCAAAAGTCATGAAAAATCCTCTAGCATGGGCTCTATTGTAACGGAAGTTTGGTGTAATAAGTAGTCCACCTTTAAAATGAAATAGTATATCGGACATAACTGTTTCTCCCGAACTCGGATTGAGCTAACTCTTGCGGCATTGAAATGAGAACTTGAAACTCTAACCAATATATTGAGATCAAAATTGGTAATTCATCTTCTAACAAGTTCGAAATGGTGATGGAAGTTTGGTATAGTTGGCCATTCCCCTCCACTAGGAAAAAAAAGTAATTTCCCATTCTTTAGTATTTCTGACATAACTTTTTACTCCGGTCTCTGATTAAGAAGATTCTTGATGCATTGTAAAGAATTCTTGAATCCCTAACCATTTTATTCACATCAAAAGTCATGAAAAATCCTCTAGCATGGGCTCTATTGTAACGCAAGTTTGGTGTAATAAGTAGTCCTCCTTTAAAATGAAATAGTATATCGGACATAACTTTTTCTCCCGAACTCGGATTGAGCTAACTCTTGCGGCATTGTAAAGAGAACATGAAACCATAACCAATATATTGAGATCAAAATTGGTGATTCATCTTCCAACAAGTTTGAAATGGTGATGGAAGTTTGGTATAGTTGGCCATTCCCCTCCACTAGGAAAAAAAAGTAATTTCCCATTCTTTAGTATTTCTGACATAACTTTTTACTCCGGTCTCTGATTAAGATGATTCTTGCTGCATTGTAAAGAATTCTTGAATCCCTAACCATTTTATTCACATCAAAAGTCATGAAAAATCCTCTAGCATGGGCTCTATTGTAACGCAAGTTTGGTGTAATAAGTAGTCCACCTTTAAAATGAAATAGTATATCGGACATAACTGTTTCTCCCGAACTCGGATTGAGCTAACTCTTGCGGCATTGTAATGAGAACTTGAAACCCTAACCAATATATTGAGATCAAAATTGATGATTCATCTTCTAACAAGTTCGAAATGGTGATGGAAGTTTGGTATAGTTGGCCATTCCCTCCACTAGGAAAAAAAAGTAATTTCCCATTCTTTAGTATTTCTGACATAACTGTTTACTCCGGTCTCTCAATAAGATGATTCTTGCTGCATTGTAAAAAATTCTTGAATCCCTAACCATTTTATTCACATCAAAAGTCATGAAAAATCCTCTAGCATGGGCTCTATTGTAACGCAAGTTTGGTGTAATAAGTAGTCCTCCTTTAAAATGAAATAGTATATCGGACATAACTTTTTCTCCCGAACTCGGATTGAGCTAACTCTTGCGGCATTGTAATGAGAACTTGAAACCCTAACCAATATATTGAGATCAAAATTGGTGATTCACCTTCTAACAAGTTCGAAATGGTGATGGAAGTTTGGTATAGTTGGTCATTCCCCTCCACTAGGAAAAAAAAGTAATTTCCCATTCTTTAGTATTTCTGACATAACTTTTTACTCCGGTCTCTGATTAAGATGATTCTTGCAGCATTGTAAAGAATTCTTGAATCCCTAACCATTTTATTCACATCAAAAGTCATGAAAAATCCTCTAGCATGGGCTCTATTGTAACGCAAGTTTGGTGTAATAAGTAGTCCACCTTTAAAATGAAATAGTATATCGGACATAACTGTTTCTCCCGAACTCGGATTGAGCTAACTCTTGCGGCATTGTAATGAGAACTTGAAACCCTAACCAATATATTGAGATCAAAATTGGTGATTCATCTTCTAACAAGTTCGAAATGGTGATGGAAGTTTGGTATAGTTGGCCATTCCCCTCCACTAGGAAAAAAAAGTAATTTCTCATTCTTTAGTATTTCTGACATAACTTTTTACTCCGGTCTCTGATTAAGATGATTCTTGCTGCATTGTAAAGAATTCTTGAATCCCTAACCATTTTATTCACATCAAAAGTCATGAAAAATCCTCTAGCATGGGCTCTATTGTAACGCAAGTTTGGTGTAATAAGTAGTCCACCTTTAAAATGAAATAGTATATCGGACATAACTGTTTCTCCCGAACTCGGATTGAGCTAACTCTTGCGGCATTGTAATGAGAACTTGAAACCCTAACCAATATATTGAGATCAAAATTGATGATTCATCTTCTAACAAGTTCGAAATGGTGATGGAAGTTTGGCATAGTTGGCCATTCCCTCCACTAGGAAAAAAAAGTAATTTCCCATTCTTTAGTATTTCTGACATAACTTTTTACTCCGGTCTCTAAATAAGATGATTCTTGCGGCATTGTAAAGAATTCTTGAATCCATAACCATTTTATTCACATCAAAAGTCATGAAAAATCCTCTAGCATGGGCTCTATTGTAACGCAAGTTTGGTGTAATAAGTAGTCCAGCTTTAAAATGAAATAGTATATCGGACATAACTGTTTCTCCCGAACTCGGATTGAGCTAACTCTTGCGGCATTGTAATGAGAACTTGAAACCCTAACCAATATATTGAGATCAAAATTGGTGATTCATCTTCTAACAAGTTCGAAATGGTGATGGAAGTTTTGTATAGTTGGCCATCCCCTCCACTATGAAAAAAAAGTAATTTGCCATTCTTTAGTATTTCTGACATAACTGTTTACTCCGGTCTCTAAATAAGATGATTCTTGCTGCATTGTAAAGAATTCTTGAATCCCTAACCATTTTATTCACATCAAAAGTCATGAAAAATCCTCTAGCATGGGCTCTATTGTAACGCAAGTTTGGTGTAATAAGTAGTCCTCCTTTAAAATGAAATAGTATATCGGACATAACTTTTTCTCCCGAACTCGGATTGAGCTAACTCTTGCGGCATTGTAATGAGAACTTGAAACCCTAACCAATATATTGAGATCAAAATTGGTGATTCATCTTCTAACAAGTTCGAAATGGTGATGGAAGTTTGGTATAGTTGGTCATTCCCCTCCACTAGGAAAAAAAAGTAATTTCTCATTCTTTAGTATTTCTGACATAACTTTTTACTCCGGTCTCTGAATAAGATGATTTTTGCGGCATTGTAAAGAATTCTTGAATCCCTAACCATTTTATTCACATCAAAAGTCATGAAAAATCCTCTAGCATGGGCTCTATTGTAACGCAAGTTTTGTGTAATAAGTAGTCCACCTTTAAAATGAAATAGTATATCGGACATAACTTTTTCTCCCGAACTCGGATTGAGCTAACTCTTGCGGCATTGAAATGAGAACTTGAAACCCTAACCAATATATTGAGATCAAAATTGGTGATTCATCTTCTAACAAGTTCGAAATGGTGATGGAAGTTTGGTATAGTTGGTCATTCCCCTCCACTAGGAAAAAAAAGTAATTTCCCATTCTTTAGTATTTCTGACATAACTTTTTACTCCGGTCTCTGATTACGATGATTCTTGCGGCATTGTAAAGAATTCTTGAATCCCTAACCATTTTATTCACATCAAAAGTCATGAATAATCCTCTAGCATGGGCTCTATTGTAACGCAAGTTTGATGTAATAAGTAGTCCTCCTTTAAGATGAAATAGTATATCGGACATAACTGTTTCTCCCGAACTCGGATTGAGCTAACTCTTGCGGCATTGTAAAGAGAACATGAAACCATAACCAATATATTGAGATCAAAATTGGTGATTCATCTTCCAACAAGTTTGAAATGGTGATGGAAGTTTGGTATAGTTGGCCATTCCCCTCCACTAGGAAAAAAAAGTAATTTCCCATTCTTTAGTATTTCTGACATAACTTTTTACTCCGGTCTCTGATTAAGAAGATTCTTGATGCATTGTAAAGAATTCTTGAATCCCTAACCATTTTATTCACATCAAAAGTAATGAAAAATCCTCTAGCATGGGCTCTATTGTAACGCAAGTTTGGTGTAATAAGTAGTCCTCCTTTAAAATGAAATAGTATATCGGACATAACTTTTTCTCCCGAACTCGGATTGAGCTAACTCTTGCGGCATTGTAAAGAGAACATGAAACCATAACCAATATATTGAGATCAAAATTGGTGATTCATCTTCCAACAAGTTTGAAATGATGATGGAAGTTTGGTATAGTTGGCCATTCCCCTCCACTAGGAAAAAAAAGTAATTTCCCATTCTTTAGTATTTCTGACATAACTTTTTGCTCCGGTCTCTGATTAAGATGATTCTTGCTGCATTGTAAAGAATTCTTGAATCCCTAACCATTTTATTCACATCAAAAGTCATGAAAAATCCTCTAGCATGGGCTCTATTGTAACGCAAGTTTGATGTAATAAGTAGTCCACCTTTAAAATGAAATAGTATATCGGACATAACTGTTTCTCCCGAACTCGGATTGAGCTAACTCTTGCGGCATTGTAATGAGAACTTGAAACCCTAACCAATATATTGAGATCAAAATTGATGATTCATCTTCTAACAAGTTCGAAATGGTGATGGAAGTTTGGTATAGTTGGCCATTCCCTCCACTAGGAAAAAAAAGTAATTTCCCATTCTTTAGTATTTCTGACATAACTGTTTACTCCGGTCTCTAAATAAGATGATTCTTGCTGCATTGTAAAGAATTCTTGAATCCCTAACCATTTTATTCACATCAAAAGTCATGAAAAATCCTCTAGCATGGGCTCTATTGTAACGCAAGTTTGGTGTAATAAGTAGTCCTCCTTTAAAGTGAAATAGTATATCGGACATAACTTTTTCTCCCGAACTCGGATTGAGCTAACTCTTGCGGCATTGTAATGAGAACTTGAAACCCTAACCAATATATTGAGATCAAAATTGGTGATTCACCTTCTAACAAGTTCGAAATGGTGATGGAAGTTTGGTATAGTTGGTCATTCCCCTCCACTAGGAAAAAAAAGTAATTTCCCATTCTTTAGTATTTCTGACATAACTTTTTACTCCGGTCTCTGATTAAGATGATTCTTGCAGCATTGTAAAGAATTCTTGAATCCCTAACCATTTTATTCACATCAAAAGTCATGAAAAATCCTCTAGCATGGGCTCTATTGTAACGCAAGTTTGGTGTAATAAGTAGTCCACCTTTAAAATGAAATAGTATATCGGACATAACTGTTTCTCCCGAACTCGGATTGAGCTAACTCTTGCGGCATTGTAATGAGAACTTGAAACCCTAACCAATATATTGAGATCAAAATTGGTGATTCATCTTCTAACAAGTTCGAAATGGTGATGGAAGTTTGGTATAGTTGGTCATTCCCCTCCACTAGGAAAAAAAAGTAATTTCTCATTCTTTAGTATTTCTGACATAACTTTTTACTCCGGTCTCTGATTAAGATGATTCTTGCTGCATTGTAAAGAATTCTTGAATCCCTAACCATTTTATTCACATCAAAAGTCATGAAAAATCCTCTAGCATGGGCTCTATTGTAACGCAAGTTTGGTGTAATAAGTAGTCCACCTTTAAAATGAAATAGTATATCGGACATAACTGTTTCTCCCGAACTCGGATTGAGCTAACTCTTGCGGCATTGTAATGAGAACTTGAAACCCTAACCAATATATTGAGATCAAAATTGATGATTCATCTTCTAACAAGTTCGAAATGGTGATGGAAGTTTGGCATAGTTGGCCATTCCCTCCACTAGGAAAAAAAAGTAATTTCCCATTCTTTAGTATTTCTGACATAACTTTTTACTCCGGTCTCTAAATAAGATGATTCTTGCGGCATTGTAAAGAATTCTTGAATCCATAACCATTTTATTCACATCAAAAGTCATGAAAAATCCTCTAGCATGGGCTCTATTGTAACGCAAGTTTGGTGTAATAAGTAGTCCAGCTTTAAAATGAAATAGTATATCGGACATAACTGTTTCTCCCGAACTCGGATTGAGCTAACTCTTGCGGCATTGTAATGAGAACTTGAAACCCTAACCAATATATTGAGATCAAAATTGGTGATTCATCTTCTAACAAGTTCGAAATGGTGATGGAAGTTTTGTATAGTTGGCCATCCCCTCCACTATGAAAAAAAAGTAATTTGCCATTCTTTAGTATTTCTGACATAACTGTTTACTCCGGTCTCTAAATAAGATGATTCTTGCTGCATTGTAAAGAATTCTTGAATCCCTAACCATTTTATTCACATCAAAAGTCATGAAAAATCCTCTAGCATGGGCTCTATTGTAACGCAAGTTTGGTGTAATAAGTAGTCCTCCTTTAAAATGAAATAGTATATCGGACATAACTTTTTCTCCCGAACTCGGATTGAGCTAACTCTTGCGGCATTGTAATGAGAACTTGAAACCCTAACCAATATATTGAGATCAAAATTGGTGATTCACCTTCTAACAAGTTCGAAATGGTGATGGAAGTTTGGTATAGTTGGCCATTCCCCTCCACTAGGAAAAAAAAGTAATTTCCCATTCTTTAGTATTTCTGACATAACTTTTTACTCCGGTCTCTGATTAAGATGATTCTTGCTGCATTGTAAAGAATTCTTGAATCCCTAACCATTTTATTCACATCAAAAGTCATGAAAAATCCTCTAGCATGGGCTCTATTGTAACGCAAGTTTGGTGTAATAAGTAGTCCACCTTTAAAATGAAATAGTATATCGGACATAACTGTTTCTCCCGAACTCGGATTGAGCTAACTCTTGCGGCATTGTAATGAGAACTTGAAACCCTAACCAATATATTGAGATCAAAATTGGTGATTCATCTTCTAACAAGTTCGAAATGGTGATGGAAGTTTGGTATAGTTGGCCATTCCCCTCCACTAGGAAAAAAAAGTAATTTCCCATTCTTTAGTATTTCTGACAGAACTTTTTACTCCGGTCTCTGATTAAGATGATTCTTGCTGCATTGTAAAGAATTCTTGAATCCCTAACCATTTTATTCACATCAAAAGTCATGAAAAATCCTCTAGCATGGGCTCTATTGTAACGCAAGTTTGGTGTAATAAGTAGTCCACCTTTAAAATGAAATAGTATATCGGACATAACTGTTTCTCCCGAACTCGGATTGAGCTAACTCTTGCGGCATTGTAATGAGAACTTGAAACCCTAACCAATATATTGAGATCAAAATTGATGATTCATCTTCTAACAAGTTCGAAATGGTGATGGAAGTTTGGTATAGTTGGCCATTCCCTCCACTAGGAAAAAAAAGTAATTTCCCATTCTTTAGTATTTCTGACATAACTTTTTACTCCGGTCTCTAAATAAGATGATTCTTGCGGCATTGTAAAGAATTCTTGAATCCCTAACCATTTTATTCACATCAAAAGTCATGAAAAATCCTCTAGCATGGGCTCTATTGTAACGCAAGTTTGGTGTAATAAGTAGTCCACCTTTAAAATGAAATAGTATATCGGACATAACTTTTTCTCCCGAACTCGGATTGAGCTAACTCTTGCGGCATTGTAATGAGAACTTGAAACCCTAACCAATATATTGAGATCAAAATTGATGATTCATCTTCTAACAAGTTCGAAATGGTGATGGAAGTTTGGCATAGTTGGCCATTCCCTCCACTAGGAAAAAAAAGTAATTTCCCATTCTTTAGTATTTCTGACATAACTTTTTACTCCGGTCTCTAAATAAGATGATTCTTGCGGCATTGTAAAGAATTCTTGAATCCATAACCATTTTATTCACATCAAAAGTCATGAAAAATCCTCTAGCATGGGCTCTATTGTAACGCAAGTTTGGTGTAATAAGTAGTCCAGCTTTAAAATGAAATAGTATATCGGACATAACTGTTTCTCCCGAACTCGGATTGAGCTAACTCTTGCGGCATTGTAATGAGAACTTGAAACCCTAACCAATATATTGAGATCAAAATTGGTGATTCATCTTCTAACAAGTTCGAAATGGTGATGGAAGTTTTGTATAGTTGGCCATCCCCTCCACTATGAAAAAAAAGTAATTTGCCATTCTTTAGTATTTCTGACATAACTGTTTACTCCGGTCTCTAAATAAGATGATTCTTGCTGCATTGTAAAGAATTCTTGAATCCCTAACCATTTTATTCACATCAAAAGTCATGAAAAATCCTCTAGCATGGGCTCTATTGTAACGCAAGTTTGGTGTAATAAGTAGTCCTCCTTTAAAATGAAATAGTATATCGGACATAACTTTTTCTCCCGAACTCGGATTGAGCTAACTCTTGCGGCATTGTAATGAGAACTTGAAACCCTAACCAATATATTGAGATCAAAATTGGTGATTCACCTTCTAACAAGTTCGAAATGGTGATGGAAGTTTGGTATAGTTGGCCATTCCCCTCCACTAGGAAAAAAAAGTAATTTCCCATTCTTTAGTATTTCTGACATAACTTTTTACTCCGGTCTCTGATTAAGATGATTCTTGCTGCATTGTAAAGAATTCTTGAATCCCTAACCATTTTATTCACATCAAAAGTCATGAAAAATCCTCTAGCATGGGCTCTATTGTAACGCAAGTTTGGTGTAATAAGTAGTCCACCTTTAAAATGAAATAGTATATCGGACATAACTGTTTCTCCCGAACTCGGATTGAGCTAACTCTTGCGGCATTGTAATGAGAACTTGAAACCCTAACCAATATATTGAGATCAAAATTGGTGATTCATCTTCTAACAAGTTCGAAATGGTGATGGAAGTTTGGTATAGTTGGCCATTCCCCTCCACTAGGAAAAAAAAGTAATTTCCCATTCTTTAGTATTTCTGACAGAACTTTTTACTCCGGTCTCTGATTAAGATGATTCTTGCTGCATTGTAAAGAATTCTTGAATCCCTAACCATTTTATTCACATCAAAAGTCATGAAAAATCCTCTAGCATGGGCTCTATTGTAACGCAAGTTTGGTGTAATAAGTAGTCCACCTTTAAAATGAAATAGTATATCGGACATAACTGTTTCTCCCGAACTCGGATTGAGCTAACTCTTGCGGCATTGTAATGAGAACTTGAAACCCTAACCAATATATTGAGATCAAAATTGATGATTCATCTTCTAACAAGTTCGAAATGGTGATGGAAGTTTGGTATAGTTGGCCATTCCCTCCACTAGGAAAAAAAAGTAATTTCCCATTCTTTAGTATTTCTGACATAACTTTTTACTCCGGTCTCTAAATAAGATGATTCTTGCGGCATTGTAAAGAATTCTTGAATCCCTAACCATTTTATTCACATCAAAAGTCATGAAAAATCCTCTAGCATGGGCTCTATTGTAACGCAAGTTTGGTGTAATAAGTAGTCCACCTTTAAAATGAAATAGTATATCGGACATAACTTTTTCTCCCGAACTCGGATTGAGCTAACTCTTGCGGCATTGTAATGAGAACTTGAAACCCTAACCAATATATTGAGATCAAAATTGGTGATTCATCTTCTAACAAGTTCGAAATGGTGATGGAAGTTTGGTATAGTTGGCCATCCCCTCCACTAGGAAAAAAAAGTAATTTCCCATTCTTTAGTATTTCTGACATAACTTTTTACTCCGGTCTCTAAATAAGATGATTCTTGCGGCATTGTAAAGAATTCTTGAATCCCTAACCATTTTATTCACATCAAAAGTCATGAAAAATCCTCTAGCATGGGCTCTATTGTAACGCAAGTTTGGTGTAATAAGTAGTCCTCCTTTAAAATGAAATAGTATATCGGACATAACTTTTTCTCCCGAACTCGGATTGAGCTAACTCTTGCGGCATTGTAATGAGAACTTGAAACCCTAACCAATATATTGAGATCAAAATTGGTGATTCATCTTCTAACAAGTTCGAAATGGTGATGGAAGTTTGGTATAGTTGGCCATTCCCCTCCACTAGGAAAAAAAAAGTAATTTCCCATTCTTTAGTATTTCTGACATAATTTTTTACTCCGGTCTCTGATTAGGATGATTCTTGCTGCATTGTAAAGAATTCTTGAATCCCTAACCATTTTATTCACATCAAAAGTCATGAAAAATCCTCTAGCATGGGGTCTATTGTAACGCAAGTTTGGTGTAATAAGTAGTCCACCTTTAAAATGAAATAGTATATCGGACATAACTGTTTCTCCCGTACTCGGATTGAGATAACTCTTGCGGCATTGTAATGAGAACTTGAAACCCTAACCAATATATTGAGATCAAAATTGGTGATTCATCTTCTAACAAGTTCGAAATGGTGATGGAAGTTTGGTATAATAGTTGGTCATCCCCTCCACTAGGAAAAAAAATAATTTTCCATTCTTTAATATTTCTGACATAACTTTTTACTCCGGTCTCTAAATAAGATGATTCTTGCGGCATTGTAAAGAATTCTTTTATCCCTAACCATTTTATTCACATCAAAAGTCATGAAAAATCCTCTAGCATGGGCTCTATTGTAACGCAAGTTTGGTGTAATAAGTAGTCCTCCTTTAAAATGAAATAGTATATCGGACATAACTGTTTCTCCCGAACTCGGATTGAGCTAACTCTTGCGGCATTGTAATTAGAACTTGAAACCCTAACCAATATATTCAGATCAAAATTGGTGATTCATCTTCTAACAAGTTCGAAATGGTGATGGAAGTTTGGTATACTTGGCCATCCCCTCCACTATGAAAAAAAAGTAATTTCCCATTCTTTAGTATTTCTGACATAACTTTTTACTCCGGTCTCTAAATAAGATGATTCTTGCTGCATTGTAAAGAATTCTTGAATCCCTAACCATTTTATTCACATCAAAAGTCATGAAAAATCCTCTAGCATGGGCTCTATTGTAACGCATGTTTGGTGTAATAAGTAGTCCTCCTTTAAAATGAAATAGTATATCGGACATAACTTTTTCTCCCGAACTCGGATTGAGCTAACTCTTGCGGCATTGTAATGAGAACTTGAAACCCTAACCAATATATTGAGATCAAAATTGGTGATTCATCTTCTAACAAGTTCGAAATGGTGATGGAAGTTTGGTATAGTTGGCCATCCCCTCCACTAGGAAAAAAAAGTAATTTCCCATTCTTTAGTATTTCTGACATAACTTTTTACTCCGGTCTCTAAATAAGATGATTCTTGCGGCATTGTAAAGAATTCTTGAATCCCTAACCATTTTATTCACATCAAAAGTCATGAAAAATCCTCTAGCATGGGGTCTATTGTAACGCAAGTTTGGTGTAATAAGTAGTCCACCTTTAAAATGAAATAGTATATTGGACATAACTTTTTCTCTCGAACTCGGATTGAGCTAACTCTTGCGGCATTGTAATGAGAACTTGAAACCCTAACCAATATTTTGAGATCAAAATTGGTGATTCTTGTTCTAACAAGTTCGAAATGGTGATGGAAGTTTGGTATAGTTGGCCATCCCCTCCACTAGGAAAAAAAAGTAATTTCCCATTCTTTAGTATTTCTGACATAATTTTTTACTCCGGTCTCTGATTAGGATGATTCTTGCTGCATTGTAAAGAATTCTTGAATCCCTAACCATTTTATTCACATCAAAAGTCATGAAAAATCCTCTAGCATGGGCTCTATTGTAACGCAAGTTTGGTGTAATAAGTAGTCCACCTTTAAAATGAAATAGTATATCGGACATAACTGTTTCTCCCGTACTCGGATTGAGATAACTCTTGCGGCATTGTAATGAGAACTTGAAACCCTAACCAATATATTGAGATCAAAATTGGTGATTCATCTTCTAACAAGTTCGAAATGGTGATGGAAGTTTGGTATAGTTGGTCATCCCCTCCACTAGGAAAAAAAAGTAATTTTCCATTCTTTAATATTTCTGACATAACTTTTTACTCCGGTCTCTAAATAAGATGATTCTTGCGGCATTGTAAAGAATTCTTGAATCCCTAACCATTTTATTCACATCAAAAGTCATGAAAAATCCTCTAGCATGGGCTCTATTGTAACGCAAGTTTGGTGTAATAAGTAGTCCTCCTTTAAAATGAAATAGTATATCGGACATAACTGTTTCTTCCGAACTCGGATTGAGCTAACTCTTGCGGCATTGTAATTAGAACTTGAAACCCTAACCAATATATTGAGATCAAAATTGGTGATTCATCTTCTAACAAGTTCGAAATGGTGATGGAAGTTTGGTATAGTTGGCCATCCCCTCCACTATGAAAAAAAAGTAATTTCCCATTCTTTTGTATTTCTGACATAACTTTTTACTCCGGTCTCTAAATAAGATGATTCTTGCTGCATTGTAAAGAATTCTTGAATCCCTAACCATTTTATTCACATCAAAAGTCATGAAAAATCCTCTAGCATTGGCTCTATTGTAACGCATGTTTGGTGTAATAAGTAGTCCTCCTTTAAAATGAAATAGTATATCGGACATAACTTTTTCTCCCGAACTCGGATTGAGCTAACTCTTGCGGCATTGTAATGAGAACTTGAAACCCTAACCAATATATTGAGATCAAAATTGGTGATTCATCTTCTAACAAGTTCGAAATGGTGATGGAAGTTTGGTATAGTTGGCCATCCCCTCCACTAGGAAAAAAAATTAATTTCCCATTCTTTAGTATTTCTGACATAACTTTTTACTCCGGTATCTAAATAAGATGATTCTTGCGGCATTGTAAAGAATTCTTGAATCCCTAACCATTTTATTCACATCAAAAGTCATGAAAAATCCTCTAGCATGGGCTCTATTGTAACGCAAGTTTGGTGTAATAAGTAGTCCACCTTTAAAATGAAATAGTATATCGGACATAACTTTTTCTCCCGAACTCGGATTGAGCTAACTCTTGCGGCATTGTAATGAGAACTTGAAACCCTAACCAATATATTGAGATCAAAATTGATGATTCATCTTCTAACAAGTTCGAAATGGTGATGGAAGTTTGGCATAGTTGGCCATTCCCTCCACTAGGAAAAAAAAGTAATTTCCCATTCTTTAGTATTTCTGACATAACTTTTTACTCCGGTCTCTAAATAAGATGATTCTTGCGGCATTGTAAAGAATTCTTGAATCCATAACCATTTTATTCACATCAAAAGTCATGAAAAATCCTCTAGCATGGGCTCTATTGTAACGCAAGTTTGGTGTAATAAGTAGTCCAGCTTTAAAATGAAATAGTATATCGGACATAACTGTTTCTCCCGAACTCGGATTGAGCTAACTCTTGCGGCATTGTAATGAGAACTTGAAACCCTAACCAATATATTGAGATCAAAATTGGTGATTCATCTTCTAACAAGTTCGAAATGGTGATGGAAGTTTTGTATAGTTGGCCATCCCCTCCACTATGAAAAAAAAGTAATTTGCCATTCTTTAGTATTTCTGACATAACTGTTTACTCCGGTCTCTAAATAAGATGATTCTTGCTGCATTGTAAAGAATTCTTGAATCCCTAACCATTTTATTCACATCAAAAGTCATGAAAAATCCTCTAGCATGGGCTCTATTGTAACGCAAGTTTGGTGTAATAAGTAGTCCTCCTTTAAAATGAAATAGTATATCGGACATAACTTTTTCTCCCGAACTCGGATTGAGCTAACTCTTGCGGCATTGTAATGAGAACTTGAAACCCTAACCAATATATTGAGATCAAAATTGGTGATTCACCTTCTAACAAGTTCGAAATGGTGATGGAAGTTTGGTATAGTTGGCCATTCCCCTCCACTAGGAAAAAAAAGTAATTTCCCATTCTTTAGTATTTCTGACATAACTTTTTACTCCGGTCTCTGATTAAGATGATTCTTGCTGCATTGTAAAGAATTCTTGAATCCCTAACCATTTTATTCACATCAAAAGTCATGAAAAATCCTCTAGCATGGGCTCTATTGTAACGCAAGTTTGGTGTAATAAGTAGTCCACCTTTAAAATGAAATAGTATATCGGACATAACTGTTTCTCCCGAACTCGGATTGAGCTAACTCTTGCGGCATTGTAATGAGAACTTGAAACCCTAACCAATATATTGAGATCAAAATTGGTGATTCATCTTCTAACAAGTTCGAAATGGTGATGGAAGTTTGGTATAGTTGGCCATTCCCCTCCACTAGGAAAAAAAAGTAATTTCCCATTCTTTAGTATTTCTGACAGAACTTTTTACTCCGGTCTCTGATTAAGATGATTCTTGCTGCATTGTAAAGAATTCTTGAATCCCTAACCATTTTATTCACATCAAAAGTCATGAAAAATCCTCTAGCATGGGCTCTATTGTAACGCAAGTTTGGTGTAATAAGTAGTCCACCTTTAAAATGAAATAGTATATCGGACATAACTGTTTCTCCCGAACTCGGATTGAGCTAACTCTTGCGGCATTGTAATGAGAACTTGAAACCCTAACCAATATATTGAGATCAAAATTGATGATTCATCTTCTAACAAGTTCGAAATGGTGATGGAAGTTTGGTATAGTTGGCCATTCCCTCCACTAGGAAAAAAAAGTAATTTCCCATTCTTTAGTATTTCTGACATAACTTTTTACTCCGGTCTCTAAATAAGATGATTCTTGCGGCATTGTAAAGAATTCTTGAATCCCTAACCATTTTATTCACATCAAAAGTCATGAAAAATCCTCTAGCATGGGCTCTATTGTAACGCAAGTTTGGTGTAATAAGTAGTCCACCTTTAAAATGAAATAGTATATCGGACATAACTTTTTCTCCCGAACTCGGATTGAGCTAACTCTTGCGGCATTGTAATGAGAACTTGAAACCCTAACCAATATATTGAGATCAAAATTGGTGATTCATCTTCTAACAAGTTCGAAATGGTGATGGAAGTTTGGTATAGTTGGCCATCCCCTCCACTAGGAAAAAAAAGTAATTTCCCATTCTTTAGTATTTCTGACATAACTTTTTACTCCGGTCTCTAAATAAGATGATTCTTGCGGCATTGTAAAGAATTCTTGAATCCCTAACCATTTTATTCACATCAAAAGTCATGAAAAATCCTCTAGCATGGGCTCTATTGTAACGCAAGTTTGGTGTAATAAGTAGTCCTCCTTTAAAATGAAATAGTATATCGGACATAACTTTTTCTCCCGAACTCGGATTGAGCTAACTCTTGCGGCATTGTAATGAGAACTTGAAACCCTAACCAATATATTGAGATCAAAATTGGTGATTCATCTTCTAACAAGTTCGAAATGGTGATGGAAGTTTGGTATAGTTGGCCATTCCCCTCCACTAGGAAAAAAAAAGTAATTTCCCATTCTTTAGTATTTCTGACATAATTTTTTACTCCGGTCTCTGATTAGGATGATTCTTGCTGCATTGTAAAGAATTCTTGAATCCCTAACCATTTTATTCACATCAAAAGTCATGAAAAATCCTCTAGCATGGGGTCTATTGTAACGCAAGTTTGGTGTAATAAGTAGTCCACCTTTAAAATGAAATAGTATATCGGACATAACTGTTTCTCCCGTACTCGGATTGAGATAACTCTTGCGGCATTGTAATGAGAACTTGAAACCCTAACCAATATATTGAGATCAAAATTGGTGATTCATCTTCTAACAAGTTCGAAATGGTGATGGAAGTTTGGTATAATAGTTGGTCATCCCCTCCACTAGGAAAAAAAATAATTTTCCATTCTTTAATATTTCTGACATAACTTTTTACTCCGGTCTCTAAATAAGATGATTCTTGCGGCATTGTAAAGAATTCTTTTATCCCTAACCATTTTATTCACATCAAAAGTCATGAAAAATCCTCTAGCATGGGCTCTATTGTAACGCAAGTTTGGTGTAATAAGTAGTCCTCCTTTAAAATGAAATAGTATATCGGACATAACTGTTTCTCCCGAACTCGGATTGAGCTAACTCTTGCGGCATTGTAATTAGAACTTGAAACCCTAACCAATATATTCAGATCAAAATTGGTGATTCATCTTCTAACAAGTTCGAAATGGTGATGGAAGTTTGGTATACTTGGCCATCCCCTCCACTATGAAAAAAAAGTAATTTCCCATTCTTTAGTATTTCTGACATAACTTTTTACTCCGGTCTCTAAATAAGATGATTCTTGCTGCATTGTAAAGAATTCTTGAATCCCTAACCATTTTATTCACATCAAAAGTCATGAAAAATCCTCTAGCATGGGCTCTATTGTAACGCATGTTTGGTGTAATAAGTAGTCCTCCTTTAAAATGAAATAGTATATCGGACATAACTTTTTCTCCCGAACTCGGATTGAGCTAACTCTTGCGGCATTGTAATGAGAACTTGAAACCCTAACCAATATATTGAGATCAAAATTGGTGATTCATCTTCTAACAAGTTCGAAATGGTGATGGAAGTTTGGTATAGTTGGCCATCCCCTCCACTAGGAAAAAAAAGTAATTTCCCATTCTTTAGTATTTCTGACATAACTTTTTACTCCGGTCTCTAAATAAGATGATTCTTGCGGCATTGTAAAGAATTCTTGAATCCCTAACCATTTTATTCACATCAAAAGTCATGAAAAATCCTCTAGCATGGGGTCTATTGTAACGCAAGTTTGGTGTAATAAGTAGTCCACCTTTAAAATGAAATAGTATATTGGACATAACTTTTTCTCTCGAACTCGGATTGAGCTAACTCTTGCGGCATTGTAATGAGAACTTGAAACCCTAACCAATATTTTGAGATCAAAATTGGTGATTCTTGTTCTAACAAGTTCGAAATGGTGATGGAAGTTTGGTATAGTTGGCCATCCCCTCCACTAGGAAAAAAAAGTAATTTCCCATTCTTTAGTATTTCTGACATAATTTTTTACTCCGGTCTCTGATTAGGATGATTCTTGCTGCATTGTAAAGAATTCTTGAATCCCTAACCATTTTATTCACATCAAAAGTCATGAAAAATCCTCTAGCATGGGCTCTATTGTAACGCAAGTTTGGTGTAATAAGTAGTCCACCTTTAAAATGAAATAGTATATCGGACATAACTGTTTCTCCCGTACTCGGATTGAGATAACTCTTGCGGCATTGTAATGAGAACTTGAAACCCTAACCAATATATTGAGATCAAAATTGGTGATTCATCTTCTAACAAGTTCGAAATGGTGATGGAAGTTTGGTATAGTTGGTCATCCCCTCCACTAGGAAAAAAAAGTAATTTTCCATTCTTTAATATTTCTGACATAACTTTTTACTCCGGTCTCTAAATAAGATGATTCTTGCGGCATTGTAAAGAATTCTTGAATCCCTAACCATTTTATTCACATCAAAAGTCATGAAAAATCCTCTAGCATGGGCTCTATTGTAACGCAAGTTTGGTGTAATAAGTAGTCCTCCTTTAAAATGAAATAGTATATCGGACATAACTGTTTCTTCCGAACTCGGATTGAGCTAACTCTTGCGGCATTGTAATTAGAACTTGAAACCCTAACCAATATATTGAGATCAAAATTGGTGATTCATCTTCTAACAAGTTCGAAATGGTGATGGAAGTTTGGTATAGTTGGCCATCCCCTCCACTATGAAAAAAAAGTAATTTCCCATTCTTTTGTATTTCTGACATAACTTTTTACTCCGGTCTCTAAATAAGATGATTCTTGCTGCATTGTAAAGAATTCTTGAATCCCTAACCATTTTATTCACATCAAAAGTCATGAAAAATCCTCTAGCATTGGCTCTATTGTAACGCATGTTTGGTGTAATAAGTAGTCCTCCTTTAAAATGAAATAGTATATCGGACATAACTTTTTCTCCCGAACTCGGATTGAGCTAACTCTTGCGGCATTGTAATGAGAACTTGAAACCCTAACCAATATATTGAGATCAAAATTGGTGATTCATCTTCTAACAAGTTCGAAATGGTGATGGAAGTTTGGTATAGTTGGCCATCCCCTCCACTAGGAAAAAAAATTAATTTCCCATTCTTTAGTATTTCTGACATAACTTTTTACTCCGGTATCTAAATAAGATGATTCTTGCGGCATTGTAAAGAATTCTTGAATCCCTAACCATTTTATTCACATCAAAAGTCATGAAAAATCCTCTAGCATGGGGTCTATTGTAACGCAAGTTTGGTGTAATAAGTAGTCCACCTTTAAAATGAAATAGTATATTGGACATAACTTTTTCTCTCGAACTCGGATTGAGCTAACTCTTGCGGCATTGTAATGAGAACTTGAAACCCTAACCAATATATTGAGATCAAAATTGGTGATTCTTGTTCTAACAAGTTCGAAATGGTGATGGAAGTTTGGTATAGTTGGCCATTCCCCTCCACTAGGAAAAAAAAGTAATTTCCCATTCTTTAGTATTTCTGACATAACTTTTTACTCCGGTCTCTGATTAAGATGATTCTTGCGGCATTGTAAAGAATTCTTGAATCCCTAACCATTTTATTCACATCAAAAGTCATGAAAAATCCTCTAGCATGGGCTCTATTGTAACGCAAGTTTGGTGTAATAAGTAGTCCACCTTTAAAATGAAATAGTATATCGGACATAACTTTTTCTCCCGAACTCGGATTGAGCTAACTCTTGCGGCATTGAAATGAGAACTTGAAACCCTAACCAATATATTGAGATCAAAATTGGTGATTCATCTTCTAACAAGTTCGAAATGGTGATGGAAGTTTGGTATAGTTGGCCATCCCCTCCACTAGGAAAAAAAAGTAATTTCCCATTCTTTAGTATTTCTGACATAACTTTTTACTCCGGTCTCTAAATAAGATGATTCTTGCGGCATTGTAAAGAATTCTTGAATCCCTAACCATTTTATTCACATCAAAAGTCATGAAAAATCCTCTAGCATGGGGTCTATTGTAACGCAAGTTTGGTGTAATAAGTAGTCCACCTTTAAAATGAAATAGTATATTGGACATAACTTTTTCTCTCGAACTCGGATTGAGCTAACTCTTGCGGCATTGTAATGAGAACTTGAAACCCTAACCAATATATTGAGATCAAAATTGGTGATTCTTGTTCTAACAAGTTCGAAATGGTGATGGAAGTTTGGTATAGTTGGCCATCCCCTCCACTAGGAAAAAAAAGTAATTTCCCATTCTTTAGTATTTCTGACATAATTTTTTACTCCGGTCTCTGATTAGGATGATTCTTGCTGCATTGTAAAGAATTCTTGAATCCCTAACCATTTTATTCACATCAAAAGTCATGAAAAATCCTCTAGCATGGGCTCTATTGTAACGCAAGTTTGGTGTAATAAGTAGTCCACCTTTAAAATGAAATAGTATATCGGACATAACTGTTTCTCCCGTACTCGGATTGAGATAACTCTTGCGGCATTGTAATGAGAACTTGAAACCCTAACCAATATATTGAGATCAAAATTGGTGATTCATCTTCTAACAAGTTCGAAATGGTGATGGAAGTTTGGTATAGTTGGTCATCCCCTCCACTAGGAAAAAAAAGTAATTTTCCATTCTTTAATATTTCTGACATAACTTTTTACTCCGGTCTCTAAATAAGATGATTCTTGCGGCATTGTAAAGAATTCTTGAATCCCTAACCATTTTATTCACATCAAAAGTCATGAAAAATCCTCTAGCATGGGCTCTATTGTAACGCAAGTTTGGTGTAATAAGTAGTCCTCCTTTAAAATGAAATAGTATATCGGACATAACTGTTTCTCCCGAACTCGGATTGAGCTAACTCTTGCGGCATTGTAATTAGAACTTGAAACCCTAACCAATATATTGAGATCAAAATTGGTGATTCATCTTCTAACAAGTTCGAAATGGTGATGGAAGTTTGGTATAGTTGGCTATCCCCTCCACTATGAAAAAAAAGTAATTTCCCATTCTTTAGTATTTCTGACATAACTTTTTACTCCGGTCTCTAAATAAGATGATTCTTGCTGCATTGTAAAGAATTCTTGAATCCCTAACCATTTTATTCACATCAAAAGTCATGAAAAATCCTCTAGCATTGGCTCTATTGTAACGCATGTTTGGTGTAATAAGTAGTCCTCCTTTAAAATGAAATAGTATATCGGACATAACTTTTTCTCCCGAACTCGGATTGAGCTAACTCTTGCGGCATTGTAATGAGAACTTGAAACCCTAACCAATATATTGAGATCAAAATTGGTGATTCATCTTCTAACAAGTTCGAAATGGTGATGGAAGTTTGGTATAGTTGGCCATCCCCTCCACTAGGAAAAAAAATTAATTTCCCATTCTTTAGTATTTCTGACATAACTTTTTACTCCGGTCTCTAAATAAGATGATTCTTGCGGCATTGTAAAGAATTCTTGAATCCCTAACCATTTTATTCACATCAAAAGTCATGAAAAATCCTCTAGCATGGGGTCTATTGTAACGCAAGTTTGGTGTAATAAGTAGTCCACCTTTAAAATGAAATAGTATATTGGACATAACTTTTTCTCTCGAACTCGGATTGAGCTAACTCTTGCGGCATTGTAATGAGAAATTGAAACCCTAACCAATATATTGAGATCAAAATTGGTGATTCTTGTTCTAACAAGTTCGAAATGGTGATGGAAGTTTGGTATAGTTGGCCATTCCCCTCCACTAGGAAAAAAAAGTAATTTCCCATTCTTTAGTATTTCTGACATAACTTTTTACTCCGGTCTCTAAATAAGATGATTCTTGCTGCATTGTAAAGAATTCTTGAATCCCTAACCATTTTATTCACATCAAAAGTCATGAAAAATCCTCTAGCATGGGCTCTATTGTAACGCAAGTTTGGTGTAATAAGTAGTCCTCCTTTAAAATGAAATAGTATATCGGACATAACTTTTTCTCCCGAACTCGGATTGAGCTAACTCTTGCGGCATTGTAATGAGAACTTGAAACCCTAACCAATATATTGAGATCAAAATTGGTGATTCTTGTTCTAACAAGTTCGAAATGGTGATGGAAGTTTGGTATAGTTGGCCATTCCCCTCCACTAGGAAAAAAAAGTAATTTCCCATTCTTTAGTATTTCTGACATAACTTTTTACTCCGGTCTCTGATTAAGATGATTCTTGCGGCATTGTAAAGAATTCTTGAATCCCTAACCATTTTATTCACATCAAAAGTCATGAAAAATCCTCTAGCATGGGCTCTATTGTAACGCAAGTTTGGTGTAATAAGTAGTCCACCTTTAAAATGAAATAGTATATCGGACATAACTTTTTCTCCCGAACTCGGATTGAGCTAACTCTTGCGGCATTGAAATGAGAACTTGAAACCCTAACCAATATATTGAGATCAAAATTGGTGATTCATCTTCTAACAAGTTCGAAATGGTGATGGAAGTTTGGTATAGTTGGCCATCCCCTCCACTAGGAAAAAAAAGTAATTTCCCATTCTTTAGTATTTCTGACATAACTTTTTACTCCGGTCTCTAAATAAGATGATTCTTGCGGCATTGTAAAGAATTCTTGAATCCCTAACCATTTTATTCACATCAAAAGTCATGAAAAATCCTCTAGCATGGGGTCTATTGTAACGCAAGTTTGGTGTAATAAGTAGTCCACCTTTAAAATGAAATAGTATATTGGACATAACTTTTTCTCTCGAACTCGGATTGAGCTAACTCTTGCGGCATTGTAATGAGAACTTGAAACCCTAACCAATATATTGAGATCAAAATTGGTGATTCTTGTTCTAACAAGTTCGAAATGGTGATGGAAGTTTGGTATAGTTGGCCATCCCCTCCACTAGGAAAAAAAAGTAATTTCCCATTCTTTAGTATTTCTGACATAATTTTTTACTCCGGTCTCTGATTAGGATGATTCTTGCTGCATTGTAAAGAATTCTTGAATCCCTAACCATTTTATTCACATCAAAAGTCATGAAAAATCCTCTAGCATGGGCTCTATTGTAACGCAAGTTTGGTGTAATAAGTAGTCCACCTTTAAAATGAAATAGTATATCGGACATAACTGTTTCTCCCGTACTCGGATTGAGATAACTCTTGCGGCATTGTAATGAGAACTTGAAACCCTAACCAATATATTGAGATCAAAATTGGTGATTCATCTTCTAACAAGTTCGAAATGGTGATGGAAGTTTGGTATAGTTGGTCATCCCCTCCACTAGGAAAAAAAAGTAATTTTCCATTCTTTAATATTTCTGACATAACTTTTTACTCCGGTCTCTAAATAAGATGATTCTTGCGGCATTGTAAAGAATTCTTGAATCCCTAACCATTTTATTCACATCAAAAGTCATGAAAAATCCTCTAGCATGGGCTCTATTGTAACGCAAGTTTGGTGTAATAAGTAGTCCTCCTTTAAAATGAAATAGTATATCGGACATAACTGTTTCTCCCGAACTCGGATTGAGCTAACTCTTGCGGCATTGTAATTAGAACTTGAAACCCTAACCAATATATTGAGATCAAAATTGGTGATTCATCTTCTAACAAGTTCGAAATGGTGATGGAAGTTTGGTATAGTTGGCTATCCCCTCCACTATGAAAAAAAAGTAATTTCCCATTCTTTAGTATTTCTGACATAACTTTTTACTCCGGTCTCTAAATAAGATGATTCTTGCTGCATTGTAAAGAATTCTTGAATCCCTAACCATTTTATTCACATCAAAAGTCATGAAAAATCCTCTAGCATTGGCTCTATTGTAACGCATGTTTGGTGTAATAAGTAGTCCTCCTTTAAAATGAAATAGTATATCGGACATAACTTTTTCTCCCGAACTCGGATTGAGCTAACTCTTGCGGCATTGTAATGAGAACTTGAAACCCTAACCAATATATTGAGATCAAAATTGGTGATTCATCTTCTAACAAGTTCGAAATGGTGATGGAAGTTTGGTATAGTTGGCCATCCCCTCCACTAGGAAAAAAAATTAATTTCCCATTCTTTAGTATTTCTGACATAACTTTTTACTCCGGTCTCTAAATAAGATGATTCTTGCGGCATTGTAAAGAATTCTTGAATCCCTAACCATTTTATTCACATCAAAAGTCATGAAAAATCCTCTAGCATGGGGTCTATTGTAACGCAAGTTTGGTGTAATAAGTAGTCCACCTTTAAAATGAAATAGTATATTGGACATAACTTTTTCTCTCGAACTCGGATTGAGCTAACTCTTGCGGCATTGTAATGAGAAATTGAAACCCTAACCAATATATTGAGATCAAAATTGGTGATTCTTGTTCTAACAAGTTCGAAATGGTGATGGAAGTTTGGTATAGTTGGCCATTCCCCTCCACTAGGAAAAAAAAGTAATTTCCCATTCTTTAGTATTTCTGACATAACTTTTTACTCCGGTCTCTAAATAAGATGATTCTTGCTGCATTGTAAAGAATTCTTGAATCCCTAACCATTTTATTCACATCAAAAGTCATGAAAAATCCTCTAGCATGGGCTCTATTGTAACGCAAGTTTGGTGTAATAAGTAGTCCTCCTTTAAAATGAAATAGTATATCGGACATAACTTTTTCTCCCGAACTCGGATTGAGCTAACTCTTGCGGCATTGTAATGAGAACTTGAAACCCTAACCAATATATTGAGATCAAAATTGGTGATTCACCTTCTAACAAGTTCGAAATGGTGATGGAAGGTTGGTATAGTTGGCCATTCCCCTCCACTAGGAAAAAAAAATAATTTCCCATTCTTTAGTATTTCTGACATAACTTTTTACTCCGGTCTCTGATTAGGATGATTCTTGCTGCATTGTAAAGAATTCTTGAATCCCTAACCATTTTATTCACATCAAAAGTTATGAAAAATCCTCTAGCATGGGCTCTATTGTAACGCAAGTTTGGTGTAATAAGTAGTCCACCTTTAAAATGAAATAGTATATCGGACATAACTGTTTCTCCCGAACTCGGATTGAGATAACTCTTGCGGCATTGTAATGAGAACTTGAAACCCTAACCAATATATTGAGATCAAAATTGGTGATTCATCTTCTAACAAGTTCGAAATGGTGATGGAAGTTTGGTATAGTTGGCCATCCCCTCCACTAGGAAAAAAAAGTAATTTTCCATTCTTTAGTATTTCTGACATAACTTTTTACTCCGGTCTCTAAATAAGATGATTCTTGCGGCATTGTAAAGAATACTTGAATCCCTAACCATTTTATTCACATCAAAAGTCATGAAAAATCCTCTAGCATGGGCTCTATTGTAACGCAAGTTTGGTGTAATAAGTAGTCCACCTTTAAAATGAAATAGTATATCGGACATAACTTTTTCTCCCGAACTCGGATTGAGCTAACTCTTGCGGCATTGTAATGAGAACTTGAAACCCTAACCAATATATTGAGATCAAAATTGGTGATTCATTTTCTAACAAGTTCGAAATGGTGATGGAAGTTTGGTATAGTTGGCCATTCCCCTCCACTAGGAAAAAAAAGTAATTTCCCATTCTTTAGTATTTCTGACATAACTTTTTACTCCGGTCTCTGATTAAGATGATTCTTGCGGCATTGTAAAGAATTCTTGAATCCCTAACCATTTTGTTCACATCAAAAGTCATGAAAAATCCTCTAGCATGGGCTCTATTGTAACGCAAGTTTGGTGTAATAAGTAGTCCACCTTTGAAATGAAATAGTATATCGGACATAACTTTTTCTCCCGAACTCGGATTGAGCTAACTCTTGCGGCATTGAAATGAGAACTTGAAACCCTAACCAATATATTGAGATCAAAATTGGTGATTCATCTTCTAACAAGTTCGAAATGGTGATGGAAGTTTTGTATAATTGCCAATTCCCCTCCACTAGTAAAAAAAAGTAATTTCTCATTCTTTAGTATTTCTGACATAACTTTTTACTCCGGTCTCTGATTAAGATGATTCTCGCTGCATTGTAAAGAATTCTTGAATCCCTAACCATTTTATTCACATCAAAAGTCATGAAAAATCCTCTAGCATGGGCTCTATTGTAACGCAAGTTTGGTGTAATAAGTAGTCCTCCTTTCAAAATGAAATAGTATATCGGACATAACTTTTTCTCCCGAACTCGGATTGAGCTAACTCTTGCGGCATTGTAATGAGAACTTGAAACCCTAACCAATATATTGAGATCAAAATTGGTGATTCATCTTCTAACAAGTTCGAAATGGTGATGGAAGTTTGGTATAGTTGGCCATTCCCCTCCACTAGGAAAAAAAAGTAATTTCCCATTCTTTAGTATTTCTGACATAACTTTTTACTCCGGTCTCTGATTAAGATGATTCTTGCGGCATTGTAAAGAATTCTTGAATCCCTAACCATTTTGTTCACATCAAAAGTCATGAAAAATCCTCTAGCATGGGCTCTATTGTAACGCAAGTTTGGTGTAATAAGTAGTCCACCTTTGAAATGAAATAGTATATCGGACATAACTTTTTCTCCCGAACTCGGATTGAGCTAACTCTTGCGGCATTGAAATGAGAACTTGAAACCCTAACCAATATATTGAGATCAAAATTGGTAATTCATCTTCTAACAAGTTCGAAATGGTGATGGAAGTTTTGTATAATTGCCAATTCCCCTCCACTAGGAAAAAAAAGTAATTTCTCATTCTTTAGTATTTCTGACATAACTTTTTACTCCGGTCTCTGATTAAGATGATTCTCGCTGCATTGTAAAGAATTCTTGAATCCCTAACCATTTTATTCACATCAAAAGTCATGAAAAATCCTCTAGCATGGGCTCTATTGTAACGCAAGTTTGGTGTAATAAGTAGTCCTCCTTTAAAATGAAATAGTATATCGGACATAACTTTTTCTCCCGAACTCGGATTGAGCTAACTCTTGCGGCATTGAAATGAGAACTTGAAACCCTAACCAATATATTGAGATCAAAATTGGTAATTCATCTTCTAACAAGTTCGAAATGGTGATGGAAGTTTTGTATAATTGCCAATTCCCCTCCACTAGGAAAAAAAAGTAATTTCTCATTCTTTAGTATTTCTGACATAACTTTTTACTCCGGTCTCTGATTAAGATGATTCTCGCTGCATTGTAAAGAATTCTTGAATCCCTAACCATTTTATTCACATCAAAAGTCATGAAAAATCCTCTAGCATGGGCTCTATTGTAACGCAAGTTTGGTGTAATAAGTAGTCCTCCTTTAAAATGAAATAGTATATCGGACATAACTTTTTCTCCCGAACTCGGATTGAGCTAACTCTTGCGGCATTGTAATGAGAACTTGAAACCCTAACCAATATATTGAGATCAACATTGGTGATTCATCTTCTAACAAGTTCGAAATGGTGATGGAAGTTTGGTATAGTTGGCCATTCCCCTCCACTAGGAAAAAAAAGTAATTTCCCATTCTTTAGTATTTCTGACATAACTTTTTACTCCGGTCTCTGATTAAGATGATTCTTGCTGCATTGTAAAGAATTCTTGAATCCCTAACCATTTTATTCACATCAAAAGTCATGAAAAATCCTCTAGCATGGGCTCTATTGTAACGCAAGTTTGGTGTAATAAGTAGTCCTCCTTTAAAATGAAATAGTATATCGGACATAACTTTTTCTCCCGAACTCGGATTGAGCTAACTCTTGCGGCATTGTAATGAGAACTTGAAACCCTAACCAATATATTCAGATCAAAATTGGTGATTCACCTTCTAACAAGTTCGAAATGGTGATGGAAGGTTGGTATAGTTGGCCATTCCCCTCCACTAGGAAAAAAAAATAATTTCCCATTCTTTAGTATTTCTGACATAACTTTTTACTCCGGTCTCTGATTAGGATGATTCTTGCTGCATTGTAAAGAATTCTTGAATCCCTAACCATTTTATTCACATCAAAAGTCATGAAAAATCCTCTAGCATGGGCTCTATTGTAACGCAAGTTTGGTGTAATAAGTAGTCCACCTTTAAAATGAAATAGTATATCGGACATAACTGTTTCTCCCGAACTCGGATTGAGATAACTCTTGCGGCATTGTAATGAGAACTTGAAACCCTAACCAATATATTGAGATCATAATTGGTGATTCATCTTCTAACAAGTTCGAAATGGTGATGGAAGTTTGGTATAGTTGGCCATCCCCTCCACTAGGAAAAAAAAGTAATTTCCCATTCTTTAGTATTTCTGACATAACTTTTTACTCCGGTCTCTAAATAAGATGATTCTTGCGGCATTGTAAAGAATACTTGAATCCCTAACCATTTTATTCACATCAAAAGTCATGAAAAATCCTCTAGCATGGGCTCTATTGTAACGCAAGTTTGGTGTAATAAGTAGTCCACCTTTAAAATGAAATAGTATATCGGACATAACTTTTTCTCCCGAACTCGGATTGAGCTAACTCTTGCGGCATTGTAATGAGAACTTGAAACCCTAACCAATATATTGAGATCAAAATTGGTGATTCATTTTCTAACAAGTTCGAAATGGTGATGGAAGTTTGGTATAGTTGGCCATTCCCCTCCACTAGGAAAAAAAAGTAATTTCCCATTCTTTAGTATTTCTGACATAACTTTTTACTCCGGTCTCTGATTAAGATGATTCTTGCGGCATTGTAAAGAATTCTTGAATCCCTAACCATTTTGTTCACATCAAAAGTCATGAAAAATCCTCTAGCATGGGCTCTATTGTAACGCAAGTTTGGTGTAATAAGTAGTCCACCTTTGAAATGAAATAGTATATCGGACATAACTTTTTCTCCCGAACTCGGATTGAGCTAACTCTTGCGGCATTGAAATGAGAACTTGAAACCCTAACCAATATATTGAGATCAAAATTGGTGATTCATCTTCTAACAAGTTCGAAATGGTGATGGAAGTTTTGTATAATTGCCAATTCCCCTCCACTAGTAAAAAAAAGTAATTTCTCATTCTTTAGTATTTCTGACATAACTTTTTACTCCGGTCTCTGATTAAGATGATTCTCGCTGCATTGTAAAGAATTCTTGAATCCCTAACCATTTTATTCACATCAAAAGTCATGAAAAATCCTCTAGCATGGGCTCTATTGTAACGCAAGTTTGGTGTAATAAGTAGTCCTCCTTTCAAAATGAAATAGTATATCGGACATAACTTTTTCTCCCGAACTCGGATTGAGCTAACTCTTGCGGCATTGTAATGAGAACTTGAAACCCTAACCAATATATTGAGATCAAAATTGGTGATTCATCTTCTAACAAGTTCGAAATGGTGATGGAAGTTTGGTATAGTTGGCCATTCCCCTCCACTAGGAAAAAAAAGTAATTTCCCATTCTTTAGTATTTCTGACATAACTTTTTACTCCGGTCTCTGATTAAGATGATTCTTGCGGCATTGTAAAGAATTCTTGAATCCCTAACCATTTTGTTCACATCAAAAGTCATGAAAAATCCTCTAGCATGGGCTCTATTGTAACGCAAGTTTGGTGTAATAAGTAGTCCACCTTTGAAATGAAATAGTATATCGGACATAACTTTTTCTCCCGAACTCGGATTGAGCTAACTCTTGCGGCATTGAAATGAGAACTTGAAACCCTAACCAATATATTGAGATCAAAATTGGTAATTCATCTTCTAACAAGTTCGAAATGGTGATGGAAGTTTTGTATAATTGCCAATTCCCCTCCACTAGGAAAAAAAAGTAATTTCTCATTCTTTAGTATTTCTGACATAACTTTTTACTCCGGTCTCTGATTAAGATGATTCTCGCTGCATTGTAAAGAATTCTTGAATCCCTAACCATTTTATTCACATCAAAAGTCATGAAAAATCCTCTAGCATGGGCTCTATTGTAACGCAAGTTTGGTGTAATAAGTAGTCCTCCTTTAAAATGAAATAGTATATCGGACATAACTTTTTCTCCCGAACTCGGATTGAGCTAACTCTTGCGGCATTGAAATGAGAACTTGAAACCCTAACCAATATATTGAGATCAAAATTGGTAATTCATCTTCTAACAAGTTCGAAATGGTGATGGAAGTTTTGTATAATTGCCAATTCCCCTCCACTAGGAAAAAAAAGTAATTTCTCATTCTTTAGTATTTCTGACATAACTTTTTACTCCGGTCTCTGATTAAGATAATTCTCGCTGCATTGTAAAGAATTCTTGAATCCCTAACCATTTTATTCACATCAAAAGTCATGAAAAATCCTCTAGCATGGGCTCTATTGTAACGCAAGTTTGGTGTAATAAGTAGTCCTCCTTTAAAATGAAATAGTATATCGGACATAACTTTTTCTCCCGAACTCGGATTGAGCTAACTCTTGCGGCATTGTAATGAGAACTTGAAACCCTAACCAATATATTGAGATCAACATTGGTGATTCATCTTCTAACAAGTTCGAAATGGTGATGGAAGTTTGGTATAGTTGGCCATTCCCCTCCACTAGGAAAAAAAAGTAATTTCCCATTCTTTAGTATTTCTGACATAACTTTTTACTCCGGTCTCTGATTAAGATGATTCTTGCTGCATTGTAAAGAATTCTTGAATCCCTAACCATTTTATTCACATCAAAAGTCATGAAAAATCCTCTAGCATGGGCTCTATTGTAACGCAAGTTTGGTGTAATAAGTAGTCCTCCTTTAAAATGAAATAGTATATCGGACATAACTTTTTCTCCCGAACTCGGATTGAGCTAACTCTTGCGGCATTGTAATGAGAACTTGAAACCCTAACCAATATATTGAGATCAAAATTGGTGATTCACCTTCTAACAAGTTCGAAATGGTGATGGAAGGTTGGTATAGTTGGCCATTCCCCTCCACTAGGAAAAAAAAATAATTTCCCATTCTTTAGTATTTCTGACATAACTTTTTACTCCGGTCTCTGATTAGGATGATTCTTGCTGCATTGTAAAGAATTCTTGAATCCCTAACCATTTTATTCACATCAAAAGTCATGAAAAATCCTCTAGCATGGGCTCTATTGTAACGCAAGTTTGGTGTAATAAGTAGTCCACCTTTAAAATGAAATAGTATATCGGACATAACTGTTTCTCCCGAACTCGGATTGAGATAACTCTTGCGGCATTGTAATGAGAACTTGAAACCCTAACCAATATATTGAGATCATAATTGGTGATTCATCTTCTAACAAGTTCGAAATGGTGATGGAAGTTTGGTATAGTTGGCCATCCCCTCCACTAGGAAAAAAAAGTAATTTCCCATTCTTTAGTATTTCTGACATAACTTTTTACTCCGGTCTCTAAATAAGATGATTCTTGCGGCATTGTAAAGAATACTTGAATCCCTAACCATTTTATTCACATCAAAAGTCATGAAAAATCCTCTAGCATGGGCTCTATTGTAACGCAAGTTTGGTGTAATAAGTAGTCCACCTTTAAAATGAAATAGTATATCGGACATAACTTTTTCTCCCGAACTCGGATTGAGCTAACTCTTGCGGCATTGTAATGAGAACTTGAAACCCTAACCAATATATTGAGATCAAAATTGGTGATTCATCTTCTAACAAGTTCGAAATGGTGATGGAAGTTTGGTATAGTTGGCCATTCCCCTCCACTAGGAAAAAAAAGTAATTTCCCATTCTTTAGTATTTCTGACATAACTTTTTACTCCGGTCTCTGATTAAGATGATTCTTGCGGCATTGTAAAGAATTCTTGAATCCCTAACCATTTTGTTCACATCAAAAGTCATGAAAAATCCTCTAGCATGGGCTCTATTGTAACGCAAGTTTGGTGTAATAAGTAGTCCTCCTTTGAAATGAAATAGTATATCGGACATAACTTTTTCTCCCGAACTCGGATTGAGCTAACTCTTGCGGCATTGAAATGAGAACATGAAACCCTAACCAATATATTGAGATCAAAATTGGTGATTCATCTTCTAACAAGTTCGAAATGGTGATGGAAGTTTTGTATAATTGCCAATTCCCCTCCACTAGGAAAAAAAAGTAATTTCTCATTCTTTAGTATTTCTGACATAACTTTTTACTCCGGTCTCTGATTAAGATGATTCTCGCTGCATTGTAAAGAATTCTTGAATCCCTAACCATTTTATTCACATCAAAAGTCATGAAAAATCCTCTAGCATGGGCTCTATTGTAACGCAAGTTTGGTGTAATAAGTAGTCCTCCTTTAAAATGAAATAGTATATCGGACATAACTGTTTCTCCCGAACTCGGATTGAGCTAACTCTTGCGGCATTGTAATGAGAACTTGAAACCCTAACCAATATATTGAGATCAAAATTGGTGATTCATCTTCTAACAAGTTCGAAATGGTGATGGAAGTTTGGTATAGTTGGTCATCCCCTCCACTATGAAAAAAAAGTAATTTCCCATTCTTTAGTATTTCTGACATAACTTTTTACTCCGGTCTCTCAATATGATGATTCTTGCTGCATTGTAAAGAATTCTTGAATCCCTAGCCATTTTATTCACATCAAAAGTCATGAAAAATCCTCTAGTATGGGCTCTATTGTAACGCATGTTTGGTGTAATAAGTAGTCCTCCTTTAAAATGAAATAGTATATCGGACATAACTTTTTCTCCCGAACTCGGATTGAGCTAACTCTTGCGGCATTGTAATGAGAACTTGAAACCCTAACCAATATATTGAGATCAAAATTGGTGATTCATCTTCTAACAAGTTCGAAATGGTGATGGAAGTTTGGTATAGTTGGCCATCCCCTCCACTAGGAAAAAAAAGTAATTTCCCATTCTTTAGTATTTCTGACATAACTTTTTACTCCGGTCTCTAAATAAGATGATTCTTGCTGCATTGTAAAGAATTCTTGAATCCCTAACCATTTTATTCACATCAAAAGTCATGAAAATTCCTCTAGCATGGGGTCTATTGTAACGCAAGTTTGGTGTAATAAGTAGTCCACCTTTAAAATGAAATAGTATATTGGACATAACTTTTTCTCTCGAACTCGGATTGAGCAAACTCTTGCGGCATTGTAATGAGAACTTGAAACCCTAACCAATATATTGAGATCAAAATTGGTGATTCACCTTCTAACAAGTTCGAAATGGTGATGGAAGTTTGGTATAGTTGGCCATTCCCCTCCACTAGGAAAAAAAAGTAATTTCCCATTCTTTAGTATTTCTGACATAACTTTTTACTCCGGTCTCTGATTAAGATGATTCTTGCGGCATTGTAAAGAATTCTTGAATCCCTAACCATTTTATTCACATCAAAAGTCATGAAAAATCCTCTAGCATGAGCTCTATTGTAACGCAAGTTTGGTGCAATAAGTAGTCCACCTTTAAAATGAAATAGTATATCGGACATAACTTTTTCTCCCGAACTCGGATTGAGCTAACTCTTGCGGCATTGTAATGAGAACTTGAAACCCTAACCAATATATTGAGATCAAAATTGGTGATTCACCTTCTAACAAGTTCGAAATGGTGATGGAAGTTTGGTATAGTTGGCCATTCCCCTCCACTAGGAAAAAAAAGTAATTTCCCATTCTTTAGTATTTCTGACATAACTTTTTACTCCGGTCTCTGATTAAGATGATTCTGGCTGCATTGTAAAGAATTCTTGAATCCCTAACCATTTTATTCACATCAAAAGTCATGAAAAATCCTCTAGCATGGGCTCTATTGTAACGTAAGTTTGGTGTAATAAGTAGTCCTCCTTTTAAATGAAATAGTATATCGGACATAACTGTTTCTCCCGAACTCGGATTGAGCTAACTCTTGCGGCATTGTAATGAGAACTTGAAACCCTAACCAATATATTGAGATCAAAATTGGTGATTCATCTTCTAACAAGTTCGAAATGGTGATGGAAGTTTGGTATAGTTGGCCATCCCCTCCACTACGAAAAAAAAGTAATTTCCCATTCTTTAGTATTTCTGACATAACTTTTTACTCCGGTCTCTAAATAAGATGATTCTTGCTGCATTGTAAAGAATTCTTGAATCCCTAACCATTTTATTCACATCAAAAGTCATGAAAAATCCTCTAGCATGGGCTCTATTGTAACGCATGTTTGGTGTAATAAGTAGTCCTCCTTTAAAATGAAATAGTATATCGGACATAACTTTTTCTCCCGAACTCGGATTGAGCTAACTCTTGCGGCATTGTAATGAGAACTTGAAACCCTAACCAATATATTGAGATCAAAATTGGTGATTCATCTTCTAACAAGTTCGAAATGGTGATGGAAGTTTGGTATAGTTGGCCATCCCCTCCACTAGGAAAAAAAAGTAATTTCCCATTCTTTAGTATTTCTGACATAACTTTTTACTCCGGTCTCTCAATAAGATGATTCTTGCGGCATTGTAAAGAATTCTTGAATCCCTAACCATTTTATTCACATCAAAAGTCATGAAAAATCCTCTAGCATGGGGTCTATTGTAACGCAAGTTTGGTGTAATAAGTAGTCCACCTTTAAAATGAAATAGTATATCGGACATAACTTTTTCTCTCGAACTCGGATTGAGCTAACTCTTGCGGCATTGTAATGAGAACTTGAAACCCTAACCAATATATTGAGATCAAAATTGGTGATTCTTGTTCTAACAAGTTCGAAATGGTGATGGAAGTTTGGTATAGTTGGCCATCCCCTCCACTATGAAAAAAAAGTAATTTCCCATTCTTTAGTATTTCTGACATAACTTTTTACTCCGGTCTCTCAATATGATGATTCTTGCTGCATTGTAAAGAATTCTTGAATCCCTAACCATTTTATTCACATCAAAAGTCATGAAAAATCCTCTAGCATGGGCTCTATTGTAACGCATGTTTGGTGTAATAAGTAGTCCTCCTTTAAAATGAAATAGTATATCGGACATAACTTTTTCTCCCGAACTCGGATTGAGCTAACTCTTGCGGCATTGTAATGAGAACTTGAAACCCTAACCAATATATTGAGATCAAAATTGGTGATTCATCTTCTAACAAGTTCGAAATGGTGATGGAAGTTTGGTATAGTTGGCCATCCCCTCCACTAGGAAAAAAAAGTAATTTCCCATTCTTTAGTATTTCTGACATAACTTTTTACTCCGGTCTCTAAATAAGATGATTCTTGCGGCATTGTAAAGAATTCTTGAATCCCTAACCATTTTATTCACATCAAAAGTCATGAAAAATCCTCTAGCATGGGGTCTATTGTAACGCAAGTTTGGTGTAATAAGTAGTCCACCTTTAAAATGAAATAGTATATTGGACATAACTTTTTCTCTCGAACTCGAATTGAGCTAACTCTTGCGGCATTGTAATGAGAACTTGAAACCCTAACCAATATATTGAGATCAAAATTGGTGATTCTTGTTCTAACAAGTTCGAAATGGTGATGGAAGTTTGGTATAGTTGGCCATTCCCCTCCACTAGGAAAAAAAAGTAATTTCCCATTCTTTAGTATTTCTGACATAACTTTTTACTCCGGTCTCTGATTAAGATGATTCTTGCGGCATTGTAAAGAATTCTTGAATCCCTAACCATTTTATTCACATCAAAAGTCATGAAAAATCCTCTAGCATGGGCTCTATTGTAATGCAAGTTTGGTGTAATAAGTAGTCCACCTTTAAAATGAAATAGTATATCGGACATAACTTTTTCTCCCGAACTCGGATTGAGCTAACTCTTGCAGCATTGAAATGAGAACTTGAAACCCTAACCAATATATTGAGATAAAAATTGGTGATTCATCTTCTAACAAGTTCGAAATGTTGATGGAAGTTTGGTATAGTTGCCAATTCCCCTCCACTAGGAAAAAAAAGTAATTTCCCATTCTTTAGTATTTCTGACATAACTTTTTACTCCGGTCTCTGATTCAGATGATTCTTGCTGCATTGTAAAGAATTCTTGAATTCCTAACCATTTTATTCACATCAAAAGTCACGAAAAATCCTCTAGCATGGGCTCTATTGTAACGCAAGTTTGGTGTAATAAGTAGTCGTCCTTTAAAATGAAATAGTATATCGGACATAACTTTTTCTCCCGAACTCGGATTGAGCTAACTCTTGCGGCATTGTAATGAGAACTTGAAACCCTAACCAATATATTGAGATCAAAATTGGTGATTCACCTTCTAACAAGTTCGAAATGGTGATGGAAGTTTGGTATAGTTGGCCATTCCCCTCCACTAGGAAAAAAAAGTAATTTCCCATTCTTTAGTATTTCTGACATAACTTTTTACTCCGGTCTCTGATTAAAATGATTCTTGCTGCATTGTAAAGAATTCTTGAATCCCTAACCATTTTATTCACATCAAAAGTCATGAAAAATCCTCTAGCATGGGCTCTATTGTAACGTAAGTTTGGTGTAATAAGTAGTCCACCTTTAAAATGAAATAGTATATCGGACATAACTGTTTCTCCCGAACTCGGATTGAGCTAACTCTTGCGGCATTGTAATGAGAACTTGAAACCCTAACCAATATATTGAGATCAAAATTGGTGATTCATCTTCTAACAAGTTCGAAATGGTGATGGAAGTTTGGTATAGTTGGCCATCCCCTCCACTACGAAAAAAAAGTAATTTCCCATTCTTTAGTATTTCTGACATAACTTTTTACTCCGGTCTCTAAATAAGATGATTCTTGCTGCATTGTAAAGAATTCTTGAATCCCTAACCATTTTATTCACATCAAAAGTCATGAAAAATCCTCTAGCATGGGCTCTATTGTAACGCAAGTTTGGTGTAATAAGTAGTCCTCCTTTAAAATGAAATAGTATATCGGACATAACTTTTTCTCCCGAACTCGGATTGAGCTAACTCTTGCGGCATTGTAATGAGAACTTGAAACCCTAACCAATATATTGAGATCAAAATTGGTGATTCACCTTCTAACAAGTTCGAAATGGTGATGGAAGGTTGGTATAGTTGGCCATTCCCCTCCACTAGGAAAAAAAAGTAATTTCCCATTCTTTAGTATTTCTGACATAACTTTTTACTCCGGTCTCTGATTAGGATGATTCTTGCTGCATTGTAAAGAATTCTTGAATCCCTAACCATTTTATTCACATCAAAAGTCATGAAAAATCCTCTAGCATGGGCTCTATTGTAACGCAAGTTTGGTGTAATAAGTAGTCCACCTTTAAAATGAAATAGTATATCGGACATAACTGTTTCTCCCGAACTCGGATTGAGATAACTCTTGCGGCATTGTAATGAGAACTTGAAACCCTAACCAATATATTGAGATCAAAATTGGTGATTCATCTTCTAACAAGTTCGAAATGGTGATGGAAGTTTGGTATAGTTGGCCATCCCCTCCACTAGGAAAAAAAAGTAATTTTCCATTCTTTAGTATTTCTGACATAACTTTTTACTCCGGTCTCTAAATAAGATGATTCTTGCGGCATTGTAAAGAATACTTGAATCCCTAACCATTTTATTCACATCAAAAGTCATGAAAAATCCTCTAGCATGGGCTCTATTGTAACGCAAGTTTGGTGATAAGTAGTCCACCTTTAAAATGAAATAGTATATCGGACATAACTTTTTCTCCCGAACTCGGATTGAGCTAACTCTTGCGGCATTGTAATGGGAACTTGAAACCCTAACCAATATATTGAGATCAAAATTGGTGATTCATCTTCTAACAAGTTCGAAATGGTGATGGATGTTTGGTATAGTTGGCCATTCCCTTCCACTAGGAAAAAAAAGTGATTTCCCATTCTTTAGTATTTCTGACATAACTTTTTACTCCGGTCTCTGATTAAGATGATTCTTGCTGCATTGTAAAGAATTCTTGAATCCCTAACCATTTTATTCACATCAAAAGTCATGAAAAATCCTCTAGCATGGGCTCTATTGTAACGTAAGTTTGGTGTAATAAGTAGTCCACCTTTAAAATGAAATAGTATATCGGACATAACTGTTTCTCCCGAACTCGGATTGAGCTAACTCTTGCGGCATTGTAATGAGAACTTGAAACCCTAACCAATATATTGAGATCAAAATTGGTGATTCATCTTCTAACAAGTTCGAAATGGTGATGGAAGTTTTGTATAGTTGGCCATCCCCTCCACTACGAAAAAAAAGTAATTTCCCATTCTTTAGTATTTCTGACATAACTTTTTACTCCGGTCTCTAAATAAGATGATTCTTGCTGCATTGTAAAGCATTCTTGAATCCCTAACCATTTTATTCACATCAAAAGTCATGAAAAATCCTCTAGCATGGGCTCTATTGTAACGCAAGTTTGGTGTAATAAGTAGTCCTCCTTTAAAATGAAATAGTATATCGGACATAACTTTTTCTCCCGAACTCGGATTGAGCTAACTCTTGCGGCATTGTAATGAGAACTTGAAACCCTAACCAATATATTGAGATCAAAATTGGTGATTCACCTTCTAACAAGTTCGAAATGGTGATGGAAGGTTGGTATAGTTGGCCATCCCCTCCACTAGGAAAAAAAAGTAATTTTCCATTCTTTAGTATTTCTGACATAACTTTTTACTCCGGTCTCTAAATAAGATGATTCTTGCGGCATTGTAAAGAATACTTGAATCCCTAACCATTTTATTCACATCAAAAGTCATGAAAAATCCTCTAGCATGGGCTCTATTGTAACGCAAGTTTGGTGTAATAAGTAGTCCACCTTTAAAATGAAATAGTATATCGGACATAACTTTTTCTCCCGAACTCGGATTGAGCTAACTCTTGCGGCATTGTAATGGGAACTTGAAACCCTAACCAATATATTGAGATCAAAATTGGTGATTCATCTTCTAACAAGTTCGAAATGGTGATGGAAGTTTGGTATAGTTGGCCATTCCCCTCCACTAGGAAAAAAAAGTAATTTCCCATTCTTTAGTATTTCTGACATAACTTTTTACTCCGGTCTCTGATTAAGATGATTCTTGCTGCATTGTAAAGAATTCTTGAATCCCTAACCATTTTATTCACATCAAAAGTCATGAAAAATCCTCTAGCATGGGCTCTATTGTAACGTAAGTTTGGTGTAATAAGTAGTCCACCTTTAAAATGAAATAGTATATCGGACATAACTGTTTCTCCCGAACTCGGATTGAGCTAACTCTTGCGGCATTGTAATGGGAACTTGAAACCCTAACCAATATATTGAGATCAAAATTGGTGATTCATCTTCTAACAAGTTCGAAATGGTGATGGAAGTTTGGTATAGTTGGCCATCCCCTCCACTACGAAAAAAAAGTAATTTCCCATTCTTTAGTATTTCTGACATAACTTTTTACTCCGGTCTCTAAATAAGATGATTCTTGCGGCATTGTAAAGAATACTTGAATCCCTAACCATTTTATTCACATCAAAAGTCATGAAAAATCCTCTAGCATGGGCTCTATTGTAACGCATGTTTGGTGTAATAAGTAGTCCACCTTTAAAATGAAATAGTATATCGGACATAACTTTTTCTCCCGAACTCGGATTGAGCTAACTCTTGCGGCATTGTAATGGGAACTTGAAACCCTAACCAATATATTGAGATCAAAATTGGTGATTCATCTTCTAACAAGTTCGAAATGGTGATGGAAGTTTGGTATAGTTGGCCATTCCCCTCCACTAGGAAAAAAAAGTAATTTCCCATTCTTTAGTATTTCTGACATAACTTTTTACTCCGGTCTCTGATTAAGATGATTCTTGCTGCATTGTAAAGAATTCTTGAATCCCTAACCATTTTATTCACATCAAAAGTCATGAAAAATCCTCTAGCATGGGCTCTATTGTAACGTAAGTTTGGTGTAATAAGTAGTCCACCTTTAAAATGAAATAGTATATCGGACATAACTGTTTCTCCCGAACTCGGATTGAGCTAACTCTTGCGGCATTGTAATGGGAACTTGAAACCCTAACCAATATATTGAGATCAAAATTGGTGATTCATCTTCTAACAAGTTCGAAATGGTGATGGAAGTTTGGTATAGTTGGCCATCCCCTCCACTACGAAAAAAAAGTAATTTCCCATTCTTTAGTATTTCTGACATAACTTTTTACTCCGGTCTCTAAATAAGATGATTCTTGCTGCATTGTAAAGAATTCTTGAATCCCTAACCATTTTATTCACATCAAAAGTCATGAAAAATCCTCTAGCATGGGCTCTATTGTAACGCAAGTTTGGTGTAATAAGTAGTCCTCCTTTAAAATGAAATAGTATATCGGACATAACTTTTTCTCCCGAACTCGGATTGAGCTAACTCTTGCGAAATTGTAATGAGAACTTGAAACCCTAACCAATATATTGAGATCAAAATTGGTGATTCACCTTCTAACAAGTTCGAAATGGTGATGGAAGGTTGGTATAGTTGGCCATTCCCCTCCACTAGGAAAAAAAAGTAATTTCCCATTCTTTAATATTTCTGACATAACTTTTTACTCCGGTCTCTGATTAGGATGATTCTTGCTGCATTGTAAAGAATTCTTGAATCCCTAACCATTTTATTCACATCAAAAGTCATGAAAAATCCTCTAGCATGGGCTCTATTGTAACGCAAGTTTGGTGTAATAAGTAGTCCTCCTTTAAAATGAAATAGTATATCGGACATAACTTTTTCTCCCGAACTCGGATTGAGCTAACTCTTGCGGCATTGTAATGAGAACTTGAAACCCTAACCAATATATTGAGATCAAAATTGGTGATTCACCTTCTAACAAGTTCGAAATGGTGATGGAAGGTTGGTATAGTTGGCCATTCCCCTCCACTAGGAAAAAAAAGTAATTTCCCATTCTTTAGTATTTCTGACATAACTTTTTACTCCGGTCTCTGATTAGGATGATTCTTGCTGCATTGTAAAGAATTCTTGAATCCCTAACCATTTTATTCACATCAAAAGTCATGAAAAATCCTCTAGCATGGGCTCTATTGTAACGCAAGTTTGGTGTAATAAGTAGTCCACCTTTAAAATGAAATAGTATATCGGACATAACTGTTTCTCCCGAACTCGGATTGAGATAACTCTTGCGGCATTGTAATGAGAACTTGAAACCCTAACCAATATATTGAGATCAAAATTGGTGATTCATCTTCTAACAAGTTCGAAATGGTGATGGAAGTTTGGTATAGTTGGCCATCCCCTCCACTAGGAAAAAAAAGTAATTTTCCATTCTTTAGTATTTCTGACATAACTTTTTACTCCGGTCTCTAAATAAGATGATTCTTGCGGCATTGTAAAGAATACTTGAATCCCTAACCATTTTATTCACATCAAAAGTCATGAAAAATCCTCTAGCATGGGCTCTATTGTAACGCAAGTTTGGTGTAATAAGTAGTCCACCTTTAAAATGAAATAGTATATCGGACATAACTTTTTCTCCCGAACTCGGATTGAGCTAACTCTTGCGGCATTGTAATGAGATCTTGAAACCCTAACCAATATATTGAGATCAAAATTGGTGATTCATCTTCTAACAAGTTCGAAATGGTGATGGAAGTTTGGTATAGTTGGCCATTCCCCTCCACTAGGAAAAAAAAGTAATTTCCCATTCTTTAGTATTTCTGACATAACTTTTTACTCCGGTCTCTGATTAAGATGATTCTTGCGGCATTGTAAAGAATTCTTGAATCCCTAACCATTTTGTTCACATCAAAAGTCATGAAAAATCCTCTAGCATGGGCTCTATTGTAACGCAAGTTTGGTGTAATAAGTAGTCCACCTTTGAAATGAAATAGTATATCGGACATAACTTTTTCTCCCGAACTCGGATTGAGCTAACTCTTGCGGCATTGAAATGAGAACTTGAAACCCTAACCAATATATTGAGATCAAAATTGGTGATTCATCTTCTAACAAGTTCGAAATGGTGATGGAAGTTTTTTATAATTGCCAATTCCCCTCCACTAGGAAAAAAAAGTAATTTCTCATTCTTTAGTATTTCTGACATAACTTTTTACTCCGGTCTCTGATTAAGATGATTCTCGCTGCATTGTAAAGAATTCTTGAATCCCTAACCATTTTATTCACATCAAAAGTCATGAAAAATCCTCTAGCATGGGCTCTATTGTAACGCAAGTTTGGTGTAATAAGTAGTCCTCCTTTAAAATGAAATAGTATATCGGACATAACTTTTTCTCCCGAACTCGGATTGAGCTAACTCTTGCGGCATTGTAATGAGAACTTGAAACCCTAACCAATATATTGAGATCAAAATTGGTGATTCATCTTCTAACAAGTTCGAAATGGTGATGGAAGTTTGGTATAGTTGGCCATTCCCCTCCACTAGGAAAAAAAAGTAATTTCCCATTCTTTAGTATTTCTGACATAACTTTTTACTCCGGTCTCTGATTAAGATGATTCTTGCGGCATTGTAAAGAATTCTTGAATCCCTAACCATTTTGTTCACATCAAAAGTCATGAAAAATCCTCTAGCATGGGCTCTATTGTAACGCAAGTTTGGTGTAATAAGTAGTCCACCTTTGAAATGAAATAGTATATCGGACATAACTTTTTCTCCCGAACTCGGATTGAGCTAACTCTTGCGGCATTGAAATGAGAACTTGAAACCCTAACCAATATATTGAGATCAAAATTGGTGATTCATCTTCTAACAAGTTCGAAATGGTGATGGAAGTTTTGTATAATTGCCAATTCCCCTCCACTAGGAAAAAAAAGTAATTTCTCATTCTTTAGTATTTCTGACATAACTTTTTACTCCGGTCTCTGATTAAGATGATTCTCGCTGCATTGTAAAGAATTCTTGAATCCCTAAACATTTTATTCACATCAAAAGTCATGAAAAATCCACTAGCATGGGCTCTATTGTAACGCAAGTTTGGTGTAATAAGTAGTCCTCCTTTAAAATGAAATAGTATATCGGACATAACTTTTTCTCCCGAACTCGGATTGAGCTAACTCTTGCGGCATTGTAATGAGAACTTGAAACCCTAACCAATATATTGAGATCAAAATTGGTGATTCATCTTCTAACAAGTTCGAAATGGTGATGGAAGTTTGGTATAGTTGGCCATTCCCCTCCACTAGGAAAAAAAAGTAATTTCCCATTCTTTAGTATTTCTGACATAACTTTTTACTCCGGTCTCTGATTAAGATGATTCTTGCGGCATTGTAAAGAATTCTTGAATCCCTAACCATTTTATTCACATCAAAAGTCATGAAAAATCCTCTAGCATGGGCTCTATTGTAACGCAAGTTTGGTGTAATAAGTAGTCCACCTTTAAAATGAAATAGTATATCGGACATAACTTTTTCTCCCGAACTCGGATTGAGCTAACTCTTGCGGCATTGTAATGGGAACTTGAAACCCTAACCAATATATTGAGATCAAAATTGGTGATTCATCTTCTAACAAGTTCGAAATGGTGATGGAAGTTTTGTATAATTGCCAATTCCCCTCCACTAGGAAAAAAAAGTAATTTCTCATTCTTTAGTATTTCTGACATAACTTTTTACTCCGGTCTCTGATTAAGATGATTCTCGCTGCATTGTAAAGAATTCTTGAATCCCTAAACATTTTATTCACATCAAAAGTCATGAAAAATCCACTAGCATGGGCTCTATTGTAACGCAAGTTTGGTGTAATAAGTAGTCCTCCTTTAAAATGAAATAGTATATCGGACATAACTTTTTCTCCCGAACTCGGATTGAGCTAACTCTTGCGGCATTGTAATGAGAACTTGAAACCCTAACCAATATATTGAGATCAAAATTGGTGATTCATCTTCTAACAAGTTCGAAATGGTGATGGAAGTTTGGTATAGTTGGCCATTCCCCTCCACTAGGAAAAAAAAGTAATTTCCCATTCTTTAGTATTTCTGACATAACTTTTTACTCCGGTCTCTGATTAAGATGATTCTTGCGGCATTGTAAAGAATTCTTGAATCCCTAACCATTTTATTCACATCAAAAGTCATGAAAAATCCTCTAGCATGGGCTCTATTGTAACGCAAGTTTGGTGTAATAAGTAGTCCACCTTTAAAATGAAATAGTATATCGGACATAACTTTTTCTCCCGAACTCGGATTGAGCTAACTCTTGCGGCATTGTAATGGGAACTTGAAACCCTAACCAATATATTGAGATCAAAATTGGTGATTCATCTTCTAACAAGTTCGAAATGGTGATGGAAGTTTGGTATAGTTGGCCATCCCCTCCACTAGGAAAAAAAAGTAATTTTCCATTCTTTAGTATTTCTGACATAACTTTTTACTCCGGTCTCTAAATAAGATGATTCTTGCGGCATTGTAAAGAATACTTGAATCCCTAACCATTTTATTCACATCAAAAGTCATGAAAAATCCTCTAGCATGGGCTCTATTGTAACGCAAGTTTGGTGTAATAAGTAGTCCACCTTTAAAATGAAATAGTATATCGGACATAACTTTTTCTCCCGAACTCGGATTGAGCTAACTCTTGCGGCATTGTAATGAGAACTTGAAACCCTAACCAATATATTGAGATCAAAATTGGTGATTCATCTTCTAACAAGTTCGAAATGGTGATGGAAGTTTGGTATAGTTGGCCATTCCCCTCCACTAGGAAAAAAAAGTAATTTCCCATTCTTTAGTATTTCTGACATAACTTTTTACTCCGGTCTCTGATTAAGATGATTCTTGCGGCATTGTAAAGAATTCTTGAATCCCTAACCATTTTGTTCACATCAAAAGTCATGAAAAATCCTCTAGCATGGGCTCTATTGTAACGCAAGTTTGGTGTAATAAGTAGTCCACCTTTGAAATGAAATAATATATCGGACATAACTTTTTCTCCCGAACTCGGATTGAGCTAACTCTTGCGGCATTGAAATGAGAACTTGAAACCCTAACCAATATATTGAGATCAAAATTGGTGATTCATCTTCTAACAAGTTCGAAATGGTGATGGAAGTTTTTTATAATTGCCAATTCCCCTCCACTAGGAAAAAAAAGTAATTTCTCATTCTTTAGTATTTCTGACATAACTTTTTACTCCGGTCTCTGATTAAGATGATTCTCGCTGCATTGTAAAGAATTCTTGAATCCCTAACCATTTTATTCACATCAAAAGTCTTGAAAAATCCTCTAGCATGGGCTCTATTGTAACGCAAGTTTGGTGTAATAAGTAGTCCTCCTTTAAAATGAAATAGTATATCGGACATAACTTTTTCTCCCGAACTCGGATTGAGCTAACTCTTGCGGCATTGTAATGAGAACTTGAAACCCTAACCAATATATTGAGATCAAAATTGGTGATTCATCTTCTAACAAGTTCGAAATGGTGATGGAAGTTTGGTATAGTTGGCCATTCCCCTCCACTAGGAAAAAAAAGTAATTTCCCATTCTTTAGTATTTCTGACATAACTTTTTACTCCGGTCTCTGATTAAGATGATTCTTGCGGCATTGTAAAGAATTCTTGAATCCCTAACCATTTTGTTCACATCAAAAGTCATGAAAAATCCTCTAGCATGGGCTCTATTGTAACGCAAGTTTGGTGTAATAAGTAGTCCACCTTTGAAATGAAATAGTATATCGGACATAACTTTTTCTCCCGAACTCGGATTGAGCTAACTCTTGCGGCATTGAAATGAGAACTTGAAACCCTAACCAATATATTGAGATCAAAATTGGTGATTCATCTTCTAACAAGTTCGAAATGGTGATGGAAGTTTTTTATAATTGCCAATTCCCCTCCACTAGGAAAAAAAAGTAATTTCCCATTCTTTAGTATTTCTGACATAACTTTTTACTCCGGTCTCTGATTAGGATGATTCTTGCTGCATTGTAAAGAATTCTTGAATCCCTAACCATTTTATTCACATCAAAAGTCATGAAAAATCCTCTAGCATGGGCTCTATTGTAACGCAAGTTTGGTGTAATAAGTAGTCCACCTTTAAAATGAAATAGTATATCGGACATAACTGTTTCTCCCGAACTCGGATTGAGATAACTCTTGCGGCATTGTAATGAGAACTTGAAACCCTAACCAATATATTGAGATCAAAATTGGTGATTCATCTTCTAACAAGTTCGAAATGGTGATGGAAGTTTGGTATAGTTGGCCATCCCCTCCACTAGGAAAAAAAAGTAATTTTCCATTCTTTAGTATTTCTGACATAACTTTTTACTCCGGTCTCTAAATAAGATGATTCTTGCGGCATTGTAAAGAATACTTGAATCCCTAACCATTTTATTCACATCAAAAGTCATGAAAAATCCTCTAGCATGGGCTCTATTGTAACGCAAGTTTGGTGTAATAAGTAGTCCACCTTTAAAATGAAATAGTATATCGGACATAACTTTTTCTCCCGAACTCGGATTGAGCTAACTCTTGCGGCATTGTAATGAGAACTTGAAACCCTAACCAATATATTGAGATCAAAATTGGTGATTCATCTTCTAACAAGTTCGAAATGGTGATGGAAGTTTGGTATAGTTGGCCATTCCCCTCCACTAGGAAAAAAAAGTAATTTCCCATTCTTTAGTATTTCTGACATAACTTTTTACTCCGGTCTCTGATTAAGATGATTCTTGCGGCATTGTAAAGAATTCTTGAATCCCTAACCATTTTGTTCACATCAAAAGTCATGAAAAATCCTCTAGCATGGGCTCTATTGTAACGCAAGTTTGGTGTAATAAGTAGTCCACCTTTGAAATGAAATAGTATATCGGACATAACTTTTTCTCCCGAACTCGGATTGAGCTAACTCTTGCGGCATTGAAATGAGAACTTGAAACCCTAACCAATATATTGAGATCAAAATTGGTGATTCATCTTCTAACAAGTTCGAAATGGTGATGGAAGTTTTTTATAATTGCCAATTCCCCTCCACTAGGAAAAAAAAGTAATTTCTCATTCTTTAGTATTTCTGACATAACTTTTTACTCCGGTCTCTGATTAAGATGATTCTCGCTGCATTGTAAAGAATTCTTGAATCCCTAACCATTTTATTCACATCAAAAGTCATGAAAAATCCTCTAGCATGGGCTCTATTGTAACGCAAGTTTGGTGTAATAAGTAGTCCTCCTTTAAAATGAAATAGTATATCGGACATAACTTTTTCTCCCGAACTCGGATTGAGCTAACTCTTGCGGCATTGTAATGAGAACTTGAAACCCTAACCAATATATTGAGATCAAAATTGGTGATTCATCTTCTAACAAGTTCGAAATGGTGATGGAAGTTTGGTATAGTTGGCCATTCCCCTCCACTAGGAAAAAAAAGTAATTTCCCATTCTTTAGTATTTCTGACATAACTTTTTACTCCGGTCTCTGATTAAGATGATTCTTGCGGCATTGTAAAGAATTCTTGAATCCCTAACCATTTTGTTCACATCAAAAGTCATGAAAAATCCTCTAGCATGGGCTCTATTGTAACGCAAGTTTGGTGTAATAAGTAGTCCACTTTTGAAATGAAATAGTATATCGGACATAACTTTTTCTCCCGAACTCGGATTGAGCTAACTCTTGCGGCATTGAAATGAGAACTTGAAACCCTAACCAATATATTGAGATCAAAATTGGTGATTCATCTTCTAACAAGTTCGAAATGGTGATGGAAGTTTTGTATAATTGCCAATTCCCCTCCACTAGGAAAAAAAAGTAATTTCTCATTCTTTAGTATTTCTGACATAACTTTTTACTCCGGTCTCTGATTAAGATGATTCTCGCTGCATTGTAAAGAATTCTTGAATCCCTAAACATTTTATTCACATCAAAAGTCATGAAAAATCCACTAGCATGGGCTCTATTGTAACGCAAGTTTGGTGTAATAAGTAGTCCTCCTTTAAAATGAAATAGTATATCGGACATAACTTTTTCTCCCGAACTCGGATTGAGCTAACTCTTGCGGCATTGTAATGAGAACTTGAAACCCTAACCAATATATTGAGATCAAAATTGGTGATTCATCTTCTAACAAGTTCGAAATGGTGATGGAAGTTTGGTATAGTTGGCCATTCCCCTCCACTAGGAAAAAAAAGTAATTTCCCATTCTTTAGTATTTCTGACATAACTTTTTACTCCGGTCTCTGATTAAGATGATTCTTGCGGCATTGTAAAGAATTCTTGAATCCCTAACCATTTTGTTCACATCAAAAGTCATGAAAAATCCTCTAGCATGGGCTCTATTGTAACGCAAGTTTGGTGTAATAAGTAGTCCACCTTTAAAATGAAATAGTATATCGGACATAACTTTTTCTCCCGAACTCGGATTGAGCTAACTCTTGCGGCATTGTAATGGGAACTTGAAACCCTAACCAATATATTGAGATCAAAATTGGTGATTCATCTTCTAACAAGTTCGAAATGGTGATGGAAGTTTGGTATAGTTGGCCATTCCCCTCCACTAGGAAAAAAAAGTAATTTCCCATTCTTTAGTATTTCTGACATAACTTTTTACTCCGGTCTCTGATTAAGATGATTCTTGCTGCATTGTAAAGAATTCTTGAATCCCTAACCATTTTATTCACATCAAAAGTCATGAAAAATCCTCTAGCATGGGCTCTATTGTAACGTAAGTTTGGTGTAATAAGTAGTCCACCTTTAAAATGAAATAGTATATCGGACATAACTGTTTCTCCCGAACTCGGATTGAGCTAACTCTTGCGGCATTGTAATGAGAACTTGAAACCCTAACCAATATATTGAGATCAAAATTGGTGATTCATCTTCTAACAAGTTCGAAATGGTGATGGAAGTTTTGTATAGTTGGCCATCCCCTCCACTACGAAAAAAAAGTAATTTCCCATTCTTTAGTATTTCTGACATAACTTTTTACTCCGGTCTCTAAATAAGATGATTCTTGCTGCATTGTAAAGAATTCTTGAATCCCTAACCATTTTATTCACATCAAAAGTCATGAAAAATCCTCTAGCATGGGCTCTATTGTAACGCAAGTTTGGTGTAATAAGTAGTCCTCCTTTAAAATGAAATAGTATATCGGACATAACTTTTTCTCCCGAACACGGATTGAGCTAACTCTTGCGGCATTGTAATGAGAACTTGAAACCCTAACCAATATATTGAGATCAAAATTGGTGATTCACCTTCTAACAAGTTCGAAATGGTGATGGAAGGTTGGTATAGTTGGCCATTCCCCTCCACTAGGAAAAAAAAGTAATTTCCCATTCTTTAGTATTTCTGACATAACTTTTTACTCCGGTCTCTGATTAGGATGATTCTTGCTGCATTGTAAAGAATTCTTGAATCCCTAACCATTTTATTCACATCAAAAGTCATGAAAAATCCTCTAGCATGGGCTCTATTGTAACGCAAGTTTGGTGTAATAAGTAGTCCACCTTTAAAATGAAATAGTATATCGGACATAACTGTTTCTCCCGAACTCGGATTGAGATAACTCTTGCGGCATTGTAATGAGAACTTGAAACCCTAACCAATATATTGAGATCAAAATTGGTGATTCATCTTCTAACAAGTTCGAAATGGTGATGGAAGTTTGGTATAGTTGGCCATCCCCTCCACTAGGAAAAAAAAGTAATTTTCCATTCTTTAGTATTTCTGACATAACTTTTTACTCCGGTCTCTAAATAAGATGATTCTTGCGGCATTGTAAAGAATACTTGAATCCCTAACCATTTTATTCACATCAAAAGTCATGAAAAATCCTCTAGCATGGGCTCTATTGTAACGCAAGTTTGGTGTAATAAGTAGTCCACCTTTAAAATGAAATAGTATATCGGACATAACTTTTTCTCCCGAACTCGGATTGAGCTAACTCTTGCGGCATTGTAATGAGAACTTGAAACCCTAACCAATATATTGAGATCAAAATTGGTGATTCATCTTCTAACAAGTTCGAAATGGTGATGGAAGTTTGGTATAGTTGGCCATTCCCCTCCACTAGGAAAAAAAAGTAATTTCCCATTCTTTAGTATTTCTGACATAACTTTTTACTCCGGTCTCTGATTAAGATGATTCTTGCGGCATTGTAAAGAATTCTTGAATCCCTAACCATTTTGTTCACATCAAAAGTCATGAAAAATCCTCTAGCATGGGCTCTATTGTAATGCAAGTTTGGTGTAATAAGTAGTCCACCTTTGAAATGAAATAGTATATCGGACATAACTTTTTCTCCCGAACTCGGATTGAGCTAACTCTTGCGGCATTGAAATGAGAACTTGAAACCCTAACCAATATATTGAGATCAAAATTGGTGATTCATCTTCTAACAAGTTCGAAATGGTGATGGATGTTTTTTATAATTGCCAATTCCCCTCCACTAGGAAAAAAAAGTAATTTCTCATTCTTTAGTATTTCTGACATAACTTTTTACTCCGGTCTCTGATTAAGATGATTCTCGCTGCATTGTAAAGAATTCTTGAATCCCTAACCATTTTATTCACATCAAAAGTCATGAAAAATCCTCTAGCATGGGCTCTATTGTAACGCAAGTTTGGTGTAATAAGTAGTCCTCCTTTAAAATGAAATAGTATATCGGACATAACTTTTTCTCCCGAACTCGGATTGAGCTAACTCTTGCGGCATTGTAATGAGAACTTGAAACCCTAACCAATATATTGAGATCAAAATTGGTGATTCATCTTCTAACAAGTTCGAAATGGTGATGGAAGTTTGGTATAGTTGGCCATTCCCCTCCACTAGGAAAAAAAAGTAATTTCCCATTCTTTAGTATTTCTGACATAACTTTTTACTCCGGTCTCTGATTAAGATGATTCTTGCGGCATTGTAAAGAATTCTTGAATCCCTAACCATTTTGTTCACATCAAAAGTCATGAAAAATCCTCTAGCATGGGCTCTATTGTAACGCAAGTTTGGTGTAATAAGTAGTCCACCTTTGAAATGAAATAGTATATCGGACATAACTTTTTCTCCCGAACTCGGATTGAGCTAACTCTTGCGGCATTGAAATGAGAACTTGAAACCCTAACCAATATATTGAGATCAAAATTGGTGATTCATCTTCTAACAAGTTCGAAATGGTGATGGAAGTTTTGTATAATTGCCAATTCCCCTCCACTAGGAAAAAAAAGTAATTTCTCATTCTTTAGTATTTCTGACATAACTTTTTACTCCGGTCTCTGATTAAGATGATTCTCGCTGCATTGTAAAGAATACTTGAATCCCTAAACATTTTATTCACATCAAAAGTCATGAAAAATCCACTAGCATGGGCTCTATTGTAACGCAAGTTTGGTGTAATAAGTAGTCCTCCTTTAAAATGAAATAGTATATCGGACATAACTTTTTCTCCCGAACTCGGATTGAGCTAACTCTTGCGGCATTGTAATGAGAACTTGAAACCCTAACCAATATATTGAGATCAAAATTGGTGATTCATCTTCTAACAAGTTCGAAATGGTGATGGAAGTTTGGTATAGTTGGCCATTCCCCTCCACTAGGAAAAAAAAGTAATTTCCCATTCTTTAGTATTTCTGACATAACTTTTTACTCCGGTCTCTGATTAAGATGATTCTTGCGGCATTGTAAAGAATTCTTGAATCCCTAACCATTTTGTTCACATCAAAAGTCATGAAAAATCCTCTAGCATGGGCTCTATTGTAACGCAAGTTTGGTGTAATAAGTAGTCCACCTTTGAAATGAAATAGTATATCGGACATAACTTTTTCTCCCGAACTCGGATTGAGCTAACTCTTGCGGCATTGAAATGAGAACTTGAAACCCTAACCAATATATTGAGATCAAAATTGGTGATTCATCTTCTAACAAGTTCGAAATGGTGATGGAAGTTTTGTATAATTGCCAATTCCCCTCCACTAGGAAAAAAAAGTAATTTCTCATTCTTTAGTATTTCTGACATAACTTTTTACTCCGGTCTCTGATTAAGATGATTCTCGCTGCATTGTAAAGAATTCTTGAATCCCTAACCATTTTATTCACATCAAAAGTCATGAAAAATCCTCTAGCATGGGCTCTATTGTAACGCAAGTTTGGTGTAATAAGTAGTCCTCCTTTAAAATGAAATAGTATATCGGACATAACTTTTTCTCCCGAACTCGGATTGAGCTAACTCTTGCGGCATTGTAATGAGAACTTGAAACCCTAACCAATATATTGAGATCAAAATTGGTGATTCATCTTCTAACAAGTTCGAAATGGTGATGGAAGTTTGGTATAGTTGGCCATTCCCCTCCACTAGGAAAAAAAAGTAATTTCCCTATCTTTAGTATTTCTGACATAACTTTTTACTCCGGTCTCTGATTAGGATGATTCTTGCTGCATTGTAAAGAATTCTTGAATCCCTAACCATTTTATTCACATCAAAAGTCATGAAAAATCCTCTAGCATGGGCTCTATTGTAACGCAAGTTTGGTGTAATAAGTAGTCCACCTTTAAAATGAAATAGTATATCGGACATAACTGTTTCTCCCGAACTCGGATTGAGATAACTCTTGCGGCATTGTAATGAGAACTTGAAACCCTAACCAATATATTGAGATCAAAATTGGTGATTCATCTTCTAACAAGTTCGAAATGGTGATGGAAGTTTGGTATAGTTGGCCATCCCCTCCACTAGGAAAAAAAAGTAATTTTCCATTCTTTAGTATTTCTGACATAACTTTTTACTCCGGTCTCTAAATAAGATGATTCTTGCGGCATTGTAAAGAATACTTGAATCCCTAACCATTTTATTCACATCAAAAGTCATGAAAAATCCTCTAGCATGGGCTCTATTGTAACGCAAGTTTGGTGTAATAAGTAGTCCACCTTTAAAATGAAATAGTATATCGGACATAACTTTTTCTCCCGAACTCGGATTGAGCTAACTCTTGCGGCATTGTAATGAGAACTTGAAACCCTAACCAATATATTGAGATCAAAATTGGTGATTCATCTTCTAACAAGTTCGAAATAGTGATGGAAGTTTGGTATAGTTGGCCATTCCCCTCCACTAGGAAAAAAAAGTAATTTCCCATTCTTTAGTATTTCTGACATAACTTTTTACTCCGGTCTCTGATTAAGATGATTCTTGCGGCATTGTAAAGAATTCTTGAATCCCTAACCATTTTGTTCACATCAAAAGTCATGAAAAATCCTCTAGCATGGGCTCTATTGTAACGCAAGTTTGGTGTAATAAGTAGTCCACCTTTGAAATGAAATAGTATATCGGACATAACTTTTTCTCCCGAATTCGGATTGAGCTAACTCTTGCGGCATTGAAATGAGAACTTGAAACCCTAACCAATATATTGAGATCAAAATTGGTGATTCATCTTCTAACAAGTTCGAAATGGTGATGGAAGTTTTTTATAATTGCCAATTCCCCTCCACTAGGAAAAAAAAGTAATTTCTCATTCTTTAGTATTTCTGACATAACTTTTTACTCCGGTCTCTGATTAAGATGATTCTCGCTGCATTGTAAAGAATTCTTGAATCCCTAACCATTTTATTCACATCAAAAGTCATGAAAAATCCTCTAGCATGGGCTCTATTGTAACGCAAGTTTGGTGTAATAAGTAGTCCTCCTTTAAAATGAAATAGTATAACGGACATAACTTTTTCTCCCGAACTCGGATTGAGCTAACTCTTGCGGCATTGTAATGAGAACTTGAAACCCTAACCAATATATTGAGATCAAAATTGGTGATTCATCTTCTAACAAGTTCGAAATGGTGATGGAAGTTTGGTATAGTTGGCCATTCCCCTCCACTAGGAAAAAAAAGTAATTTCCCATTCTTTAGTATTTCTGACATAACTTTTTACTCCGGTCTCTGATTAAGATGATTCTTGCGGCATTGTAAAGAATTCTTGAATCCCTAACCATTTTGTTCACATCAAAAGTCATGAAAAATTCTCTAGCATGGGCTCTATTGTAACGCAAGTTTGGTGTAATAAGTAGTCCACCTTTGAAATGAAATAGTATATCGGACATAACTTTTTCTCCCGAACTCGGATTGAGCTAACTCTTGCGGCATTGAAATGAGAACTTGAAACCCTAACCAATATATTGAGATCAAAATTGGTGATTCATCTTCTAACAAGTTCGAAATGGTGATGGAAGTTTTGTATAATTGCCAATTCCCCTCCACTAGGAAAAAAAAGTAATTTCTCATTCTTTAGTATTTCTGACATAACTTTTTACTCCGGTCTCTGATTAAGATGATTCTCGCTGCATTGTAAAGAATTCTTGAATCCCTAAACATTTTATTCACATCAAAAGTCATGAAAAATCCACTAGCATGGGCTCTATTGTAACGCAAGTTTGGTGTAATAAGTAGTCCTCCTTTAAAATGAAATAGTATATCGGACATAACTTTTTCTCCCGAACTCGGATTGAGCTAACTCTTGCGGCATTGTAATGAGAACTTGAAACCCTAACCAATATATTGAGATCAAAATTGGTGATTCATCTTCTAACAAGTTCGAAATGGTGATGGAAGTTTGGTATAGTTGGCCATTCCCCTCCACTAGGAAAAAAAAGTAATTTCCCATTCTTTAGTATTTCTGACATAACTTTTTACTCCGGTCTCTGATTAAGATGATTCTTGCGGCATTGTAAAGAATTCTTGAATCCCTAACCATTTTGTTCACATCAAAAGTCATGAAAAATCCTCTAGCATGGGCTCTATTGTAACGCAAGTTTGGTGTAATAAGTAGTCCACCTTTGAAATGAAATAGTATATCGGACATAACTTTTTCTCCCGAACTCGGATTGAGCTAACTCTTGCGGCATTGAAATGAGAACTTGAAACCCTAACCAATATATTGAGATCAAAATTGGTGATTCATCTTCTAACAAGTTCGAAATGGTGATGGAAGTTTTGTATAATTGCCAATTCCCCTCCACTAGGAAAAAAAAGTAATTTCTCATTCTTTAGTATTTCTGACATAACTTTTTACTCCGGTCTCTGATTAAGATGATTCTCGCTGCATTGTAAAGAATTCTTGAATCCCTAACCATTTTATTCACATCAAAAGTCATGAAAAATCCTCTAGCATGGGCTCTATTGTAACGCAAGTTTGGTGTAATAAGTAGTCCTCCTTTAAAATGAAATAGTATATCGGACATAACTTTTTCTCCCGAACTCGGATTGAGCTAACTCTTGCGGCATTGTAATGAGAACTTGAAACCCTAACCAATATATTGAGATCAAAATTGGTGATTCATCTTCTAACAAGTTCGAAATGGTGATGGAAGTTTGGTATAGTTGGCCATTCCCCTCCACTAGGAAAAAAAAGTAATTTCCCATTCTTTAGTATTTCTGACATAACTTTTTACTCCGGTCTCTGATTAAGATGATTCTTGCGGCATTGTAATGAATTCTTGAATCCCTAACCATTTTGTTCATATCAAAAGTCATGAAAAATCCTCTAGCATGGGCTCTATTGTAACGCAAGTTTGGTGTAATAAGTAGTCCACCTTTGAAATGAAATAGTATATCGGACATAACTTTTTCTCCCGAACTCGGATTGAGCTAACTCTTGCGGCATTGAAATGAGAACTTGAAACCCTAACCAATATATTGAGATCAAAATTGGTGATTCATCTTCTAACAAGTTCGAAATGGTGATGGAAGTTTTGTATAATTGCCAATTCCCCTCCACTAGGAAAAAAAAGTAATTTCTCATTCTTTAGTATTTCTGACATAACTTTTTACTCCGGTCTCTGATTAAGATGATTCTCGCTGCATTGTAAAGAATTCTTGAATCCCTAAACATTTTATTCACATCAAAAGTCATGAAAAATCCTCTAGCATGGGCTCTATTGTAACGCAAGTTTGGTGTAATAAGTAGTCCTCCTTTAAAATGAAATAGTATATCGGACATAACTTTTTCTCCCGAACTCGGATTGAGCTAACTCTTGCGGCATTGTAATGAGAACTTGAAACCCTAACCAATATATTGAGATCAAAATTGGTGATTCATCTTCTAACAAGTTCGAAATGGTGATGGAAGTTTGGTATAGTTGGCCATTCCCCTCCACTAGGAAAAAAAAGTAATTTCCCATTCTTTAGTATTTCTGACATAACATTTTACTCCGGTCTCTGATTAAGATGATTCTTGCGGCATTGTAAAGAATTCTTGAATCCCTAACCATTTTGTTCACATCAAAAGTCATGAAAAATCCTCTAGCATGGGCTCTATTGTAACGCAAGTTTGGTGTAATAAGTAGTCCCCCTTTGAAATGAAATAGTATATCGGACATAACTTTTTCTCCCGAACTCGGATTGAGCTAACTCTTGCGGCATTGAAATGAGAACTTGAAACCCTAACCAATATATTGAGATCAAAATTGGTGATTCATCTTCTAACAAGTTCGAAATGGTGATGGAAGTTTTGTATAATTGCCAATTCCCCTCCACTAGGAAAAAAAAGTAATTTCTCATTCTTTAGTATTTCTGACATAACTTTTTACTCCGGTCTCTGATTAAGATGATTCTCGCTGCATTGTAAAGAATTCTTGAATCCCTAAACATTTTATTCACATCAAAAGTCATGAAAAATCCTCTAGCATGGGCTCTATTGTAACGCAAGTTTGGTGTAATAAGTAGTCCTCCTTTAAAATGAAATAGTATATCGGACATAACTTTTTCTCCCGAACTCGGATTGAGCTAACTCTTGCGGCATTGTAATGAGAACTTGAAACCCTAACCAATATATTGAGATCAAAATTGGTGATTCATCTTCTAACAAGTTCGAAATGGTGATGGAAGTTTGGTATAGTTGGCCATTCCCCTCCACTAGGAAAAAAAAGTAATTTCCCATTCTTTAGTATTTCTGACATAACATTTTACTCCGGTCTCTGATTAAGATGATTCTTGCGGCATTGTAAAGAATTCTTGAATCCCTAACCATTTTGTTCACATCAAAAGTCATGAAAAATCCTCTAGCATGGGCTCTATTGTAACGCAAGTTTGGTGTAATAAGTAGTCCCCCTTTGAAATGAAATAGTATATCGGACATAACTTTTTCTCCCGAACTCGGATTGAGCTAACTCTTGCGGCATTGAAATGAGAACTTGAAACCCTAACCAATATATTGAGATCAAAATTGGTGATTCATCTTCTAACAAGTTCGAAATGGTGATGGAAGTTTTGTATAATTGCCAATTCCCCTCCACTAGGAAAAAAAAGTAATTTCTCATTCTTTAGTATTTCTGACATAACTTTTTACTCCGGTCTCTGATTAAGATGATTCTCGCTGCATTGTAAAGAATTCTTGAATCCCTAAACATTTTATTCACATCAAAAGTCATGAAAAATCCACTAGCATGGGCTCTATTGTAACGCAAGTTTGGTGTAATAAGTAGTCCTCCTTTAAAATGAAATAGTATATCGGACATAACTTTTTCTCCCGAACTCGGATTGAGCTAACTCTTGCGGCATTGTAATGAGAACTTGAAACCCTAACCAATATATTGAGATCAAAATTGGTGATTCATCTTCTAACAAGTTCGAAATGGTGATGGAAGTTTGGTATAGTTGGCCATTCCCCTCCACTTGGAAAAAAAAGTAATTTCCCATTCTTTAGTATTTCTGACATAACTTTTTACTCCGGTCTCTGATTAAGATGATTCTTGCGGCATTGTAAAGAATTCTTGAATCCCTAACCATTTTGTTCACATCAAAAGTCATGAAAAATCCTCTAGCATGGGCTCTATTGTAACGCAAGTTTGGTGTAATAAGTAGTCCACCTTTGAAATGAAATAGTATATCGGACATAACTTTTTCTCCCGAATTCGGATTGAGCTAACTCTTGCGGCATTGAAATGAGAACTTGAAACCCTAACCAATATATTGAGATCAAAATTGGTGATTCATCTTCTAACAAGTTCGAAATGGTGATGGAAGTTTTGTATAATTGCCAATTCCCCTCCACTAGGAAAAAAAAGTAATTTCTCATTCTTTAGTATTTCTGACATAACTTTTTACTCCGGTCTCTGATTAAGATGATTCTCGCTGCATTGTAAAGAATTCTTGAATCCCTAACCATTTTATTCACATCAAAAGTCATGAAAAATCCTCTAGCATGGGCTCTATTGTAACGCAAGTTTGGTGTAATAAGTAGTCCTCCTTTAAAATGAAATAGTATATCGGACATAACTTTTTCTCCCGAACTCGGATTGAGCTAACTCTTGCGGCATTGTAATGAGAACTTGAAACCCTAACCAATATATTGAGATCAAAATTGGTGATTCATCTTCTAACAAGTTCGAAATGGTGATGGAAGTTTGGTATAGTTGGCCATTCCCCTCCACTAGGAAAAAAAAGTAATTTCCCATTCTTTAGTATTTCTGACATAACTTTTTACTCCGGTCTCTGATTAGGATGATTCTTGCTGCATTGTAAAGAATTCTTGAATCCCTAACCATTTTATTCACATCAAAAGTCATGAAAAATCCTCTAGCATGGGCTCTATTGTAACGCAAGTTTGGTGTAATAAGTAGTCCACCTTTAAAATGAAATAGTATATCGGACATAACTGTTTCTCCCGAACTCGGATTGAGATAACTCTTGCGGCATTGTAATGAGAACTTGAAACCCTAACCAATATATTGAGATCAAAATTGGTGATTCATCTTCTAACAAGTTCGAAATGGTGATGGAAGTTTGGTATAGTTGGCCATCCCCTCCACTAGGAAAAAAAAGTAATTTTCCATTCTTTAGTATTTCTGACATAACTTTTTACTCCGGTCTCTAAATAAGATGATTCTTGCGGCATTGTAAAGAATACTTGAATCCCTAACCATTTTATTCACATCAAAAGTCATGAAAAATCCTCTAGCATGGGCTCTATTGTAACGCAAGTTTGGTGTAATAAGTAGTCCACCTTTAAAATGAAATAGTATATCGGACATAACTTTTTCTCCCGAACTCGGATTGAGCTAACTCTTGCGGCATTGTAATGAGAACTTGAAACCCTAACCAATATATTGAGATCAAAATTGGTGATTCATCTTCTAACAAGTTCGAAATAGTGATGGAAGTTTGGTATAGTTGGCCATTCCCCTCCACTAGGAAAAAAAAGTAATTTCCCATTCTTTAGTATTTCTGACATAACTTTTTACTCCGGTCTCTGATTAAGATGATTCTTGCGGCATTGTAAAGAATTCTTGAATCCCTAACCATTTTGTTCACATCAAAAGTCATGAAAAATCCTCTAGCATGGGCTCTATTGTAACGCAAGTTTGGTGTAATAAGTAGTCCACCTTTGAAATGAAATAGTATATCGGACATAACTTTTTCTCCCGAATTCGGATTGAGCTAACTCTTGCGGCATTGAAATGAGAACTTGAAACCCTAACCAATATATTGAGATCAAAATTGGTGATTCATCTTCTAACAAGTTCGAAATGGTGATGGAAGTTTTGTATAATTGCCAATTCCCCTCCACTAGGAAAAAAAAGTAATTTCTCATTCTTTAGTATTTCTGACATAACTTTTTACTCCGGTCTCTGATTAAGATGATTCTCGCTGCATTGTAAAGAATTCTTGAATCCCTAACCATTTTATTCACATCAAAAGTCATGAAAAATCCTCTAGCATGGGCTCTATTGTAACGCAAGTTTGGTGTAATAAGTAGTCCTCCTTTAAAATGAAATAGTATATCGGACATAACTTTTTCTCCCGAACTCGGATTGAGCTAACTCTTGCGGCATTGTAATGAGAACTTGAAACCCTAACCAATATATTGAGATCAAAATTGGTGATTCATCTTCTAACAAGTTCGAAATGGTGATGGAAGTTTGGTATAGTTGGCCATTCCCCTCCACTAGGAAAAAAAAGTAATTTCCCATTCTTTAGTATTTCTGACATAACTTTTTACTCCGGTCTCTGATTAGGATGATTCTTGCTGCATTGTAAAGAATTCTTGAATCCCTAACCATTTTATTCACATCAAAAGTCATGAAAAATCCTCTAGCATGGGCTCTATTGTAACGCAAGTTTGGTGTAATAAGTAGTCCACCTTTAAAATGAAATAGTATATCGGACATAACTGTTTCTCCCGAACTCGGATTGAGATAACTCTTGCGGCATTGTAATGAGAACTTGAAACCCTAACCAATATATTGAGATCAAAATTGGTGATTCATCTTCTAACAAGTTCGAAATGGTGATGGAAGTTTGGTATAGTTGGCCATCCCCTCCACTAGGAAAAAAAAGTAATTTTCCATTCTTTAGTATTTCTGACATAACTTTTTACTCCGGTCTCTAAATAAGATGATTCTTGCGGCATTGTAAAGAATACTTGAATCCCTAACCATTTTATTCACATCAAAAGTCATGAAAAATCCTCTAGCATGGGCTCTATTGTAACGCAAGTTTGGTGTAATAAGTAGTCCACCTTTAAAATGAAATAGTATATCGGACATAACTTTTTCTCCCGAACTCGGATTGAGCTAACTCTTGCGGCATTGTAATGAGAACTTGAAACCCTAACCAATATATTGAGATCAAAATTGGTGATTCATCTTCTAACAAGTTCGAAATAGTGATGGAAGTTTGGTATAGTTGGCCATTCCCCTCCACTAGGAAAAAAAAGTAATTTCCCATTCTTTAGTATTTCTGACATAACTTTTTACTCCGGTCTCTGATTAAGATGATTCTTGCGGCATTGTAAAGAATTCTTGAATCCCTAACCATTTTGTTCACATCAAAAGTCATGAAAAATCCTCTAGCATGGGCTCTATTGTAACGCAAGTTTGGTGTAATAAGTAGTCCACCTTTGAAATGAAATAGTATATCGGACATAACTTTTTCTCCCGAATTCGGATTGAGCTAACTCTTGCGGCATTGAAATGAGAACTTGAAACCCTAACCAATATATTGAGATCAAAATTGGTGATTCATCTTCTAACAAGTTCGAAATGGTGATGGAAGTTTTTTATAATTGCCAATTCCCCTCCACTAGGAAAAAAAAGTAATTTCTCATTCTTTAGTATTTCTGACATAACTTTTTACTCCGGTCTCTGATTAAGATGATTCTCGCTGCATTGTAAAGAATTCTTGAATCCCTAACCATTTTATTCACATCAAAAGTCATGAAAAATCCTCTAGCATGGGCTCTATTGTAACGCAAGTTTGGTGTAATAAGTAGTCCTCCTTTAAAATGAAATAGTATAACGGACATAACTTTTTCTCCCGAACTCGGATTGAGCTAACTCTTGCGGCATTGTAATGAGAACTTGAAACCCTAACCAATATATTGAGATCAAAATTGGTGATTCATCTTCTAACAAGTTCGAAATGGTGATGGAAGTTTGGTATAGTTGGCCATTCCCCTCCACTAGGAAAAAAAAGTAATTTCCCATTCTTTAGTATTTCTGACATAACTTTTTACTCCGGTCTCTGATTAAGATGATTCTTGCGGCATTGTAAAGAATTCTTGAATCCCTAACCATTTTGTTCACATCAAAAGTCATGAAAAATTCTCTAGCATGGGCTCTATTGTAACGCAAGTTTGGTGTAATAAGTAGTCCACCTTTGAAATGAAATAGTATATCGGACATAACTTTTTCTCCCGAACTCGGATTGAGCTAACTCTTGCGGCATTGAAATGAGAACTTGAAACCCTAACCAATATATTGAGATCAAAATTGGTGATTCATCTTCTAACAAGTTCGAAATGGTGATGGAAGTTTTGTATAATTGCCAATTCCCCTCCACTAGGAAAAAAAAGTAATTTCTCATTCTTTAGTATTTCTGACATAACTTTTTACTCCGGTCTCTGATTAAGATGATTCTCGCTGCATTGTAAAGAATTCTTGAATCCCTAAACATTTTATTCACATCAAAAGTCATGAAAAATCCACTAGCATGGGCTCTATTGTAACGCAAGTTTGGTGTAATAAGTAGTCCTCCTTTAAAATGAAATAGTATATCGGACATAACTTTTTCTCCCGAACTCGGATTGAGCTAACTCTTGCGGCATTGTAATGAGAACTTGAAACCCTAACCAATATATTGAGATCAAAATTGGTGATTCATCTTCTAACAAGTTCGAAATGGTGATGGAAGTTTGGTATAGTTGGCCATTCCCCTCCACTAGGAAAAAAAAGTAATTTCCCATTCTTTAGTATTTCTGACATAACTTTTTACTCCGGTCTCTGATTAAGATGATTCTTGCGGCATTGTAAAGAATTCTTGAATCCCTAACCATTTTGTTCACATCAAAAGTCATGAAAAATCCTCTAGCATGGGCTCTATTGTAACGCAAGTTTGGTGTAATAAGTAGTCCACCTTTGAAATGAAATAGTATATCGGACATAACTTTTTCTCCCGAACTCGGATTGAGCTAACTCTTGCGGCATTGAAATGAGAACTTGAAACCCTAACCAATATATTGAGATCAAAATTGGTGATTCATCTTCTAACAAGTTCGAAATGGTGATGGAAGTTTTGTATAATTGCCAATTCCCCTCCACTAGGAAAAAAAAGTAATTTCTCATTCTTTAGTATTTCTGACATAACTTTTTACTCCGGTCTCTGATTAAGATGATTCTCGCTGCATTGTAAAGAATTCTTGAATCCCTAACCATTTTATTCACATCAAAAGTCATGAAAAATCCTCTAGCATGGGCTCTATTGTAACGCAAGTTTGGTGTAATAAGTAGTCCTCCTTTAAAATGAAATAGTATATCGGACATAACTTTTTCTCCCGAACTCGGATTGAGCTAACTCTTGCGGCATTGTCATGAGAACTTGAAACCCTAACCAATATATTGAGATCAAAATTGGTGATTCATCTTCTAACAAGTTCGAAATGGTGATGGAAGTTTGGTATAGTTGGCCATTCCCCTCCACTAGGAAAAAAAAGTAATTTCCCATTCTTTAGTATTTCTGACATAACTTTTTACTCCGGTCTCTGATTAAGATGATTCTTGCGGCATTGTAAAGAATTCTTGAATCCCTAACCATTTTGTTCACATCAAAAGTCATGAAAAATCCTCTAGCATGGGCTCTATTGTAACGCAAGTTTGGTGTAATAAGTAGTCCACCTTTGAAATGAAATAGTATATCGGACATAACTTTTTCTCCCGAATTCGGATTGAGCTAACTCTTGCGGCATTGAAATGAGAACTTGAAACCCTAACCAATATATTGAGATCAAAATTGGTGATTCATCTTCTAACAAGTTCGAAATGGTGATGGAAGTTTTTTATAATTGCCAATTCCCCTCCACTAGGAAAAAAAAGTAATTTCTCATTCTTTAGTATTTCTGACATAACTTTTTACTCCGGTCTCTGATTAAGATGATTCTCGCTGCATTGTAAAGAATTCTTGAATCCCTAACCATTTTATTCACATCAAAAGTCATGAAAAATCCTCTAGCATGGGCTCTATTGTAACGCAAGTTTGGTGTAATAAGTAGTCCTCCTTTAAAATGAAATAGTATAACGGACATAACTTTTTCTCCCGAACTCGGATTGAGCTAACTCTTGCGGCATTGTAATGAGAACTTGAAACCCTAACCAATATATTGAGATCAAAATTGGTGATTCATCTTCTAACAAGTTCGAAATGGTGATGGAAGTTTGGTATAGTTGGCCATTCCCCTCCACTAGGAAAAAAAAGTAATTTCCCATTCTTTAGTATTTCTGACATAACTTTTTACTCCGGTCTCTGATTAAGATGATTCTTGCGGCATTGTAAAGAATTCTTGAATCCCTAACCATTTTGTTCACATCAAAAGTCATGAAAAATTCTCTAGCATGGGCTCTATTGTAACGCAAGTTTGGTGTAATAAGTAGTCCACCTTTGAAATGAAATAGTATATCGGACATAACTTTTTCTCCCGAACTCGGATTGAGCTAACTCTTGCGGCATTGAAATGAGAACTTGAAACCCTAACCAATATATTGAGATCAAAATTGGTGATTCATCTTCTAACAAGTTCGAAATGGTGATGGAAGTTTTGTATAATTGCCAATTCCCCTCCACTAGGAAAAAAAAGTAATTTCTCATTCTTTAGTATTTCTGACATAACTTTTTACTCCGGTCTCTGATTAAGATGATTCTCGCTGCATTGTAAAGAATTCTTGAATCCCTAAACATTTTATTCACATCAAAAGTCATGAAAAATCCACTAGCATGGGCTCTATTGTAACGCAAGTTTGGTGTAATAAGTAGTCCTCCTTTAAAATGAAATAGTATATCGGACATAACTTTTTCTCCCGAACTCGGATTGAGCTAACTCTTGCGGCATTGTAATGAGAACTTGAAACCCTAACCAATATATTGAGATCAAAATTGGTGATTCATCTTCTAACAAGTTCGAAATGGTGATGGAAGTTTGGTATAGTTGGCCATTCCCCTCCACTAGGAAAAAAAAGTAATTTCCCATTCTTTAGTATTTCTGACATAACTTTTTACTCCGGTCTCTGATTAAGATGATTCTTGCGGCATTGTAAAGAATTCTTGAATCCCTAACCATTTTGTTCACATCAAAAGTCATGAAAAATCCTCTAGCATGGGCTCTATTGTAACGCAAGTTTGGTGTAATAAGTAGTCCACCTTTGAAATGAAATAGTATATCGGACATAACTTTTTCTCCCGAACTCGGATTGAGCTAACTCTTGCGGCATTGAAATGAGAACTTGAAACCCTAACCAATATATTGAGATCAAAATTGGTGATTCATCTTCTAACAAGTTCGAAATGGTGATGGAAGTTTTGTATAATTGCCAATTCCCCTCCACTAGGAAAAAAAAGTAATTTCTCATTCTTTAGTATTTCTGACATAACTTTTTACTCCGGTCTCTGATTAAGATGATTCTCGCTGCATTGTAAAGAATTCTTGAATCCCTAACCATTTTATTCACATCAAAAGTCATGAAAAATCCTCTAGCATGGGCTCTATTGTAACGCAAGTTTGGTGTAATAAGTAGTCCTCCTTTAAAATGAAATAGTATATCGGACATAACTTTTTCTCCCGAACTCGGATTGAGCTAACTCTTGCGGCATTGTCATGAGAACTTGAAACCCTAACCAATATATTGAGATCAAAATTGGTGATTCATCTTCTAACAAGTTCGAAATGGTGATGGAAGTTTGGTATAGTTGGCCATTCCCCTCCACTAGGAAAAAAAAGTAATTTCCCATTCTTTAGTATTTCTGACATAACTTTTTACTCCGGTCTCTGATTAAGATGATTCTTGCGGCATTGTAATGAATTCTTGAATCCCTAACCATTTTGTTCATATCAAAAGTCATGAAAAATCCTCTAGCATGGGCTCTATTGTAACGCAAGTTTGGTGTAATAAGTAGTCCACCTTTGAAATGAAATAGTATATCGGACATAACTTTTTCTCCCGAACTCGGATTGAGCTAACTCTTGCGGCATTGAAATGAGAACTTGAAACCCTAACCAATATATTGAGATCAAAATTGGTGATTCATCTTCTAACAAGTTCGAAATGGTGATGGAAGTTTTGTATAATTGCCAATTCCCCTCCACTAGGAAAAAAAAGTAATTTCTCATTCTTTAGTATTTCTGACATAACTTTTTACTCCGGTCTCTGATTAAGATGATTCTCGCTGCATTGTAAAGAATTCTTGAATCCCTAAACATTTTATTCACATCAAAAGTCATGAAAAATCCTCTAGCATGGGCTCTATTGTAACGCAAGTTTGGTGTAATAAGTAGTCCTCCTTTAAAATGAAATAGTATATCGGACATAACTTTTTCTCCCGAACTCGGATTGAGCTAACTCTTGCGGCATTGTAATGAGAACTTGAAACCCTAACCAATATATTGAGATCAAAATTGGTGATTCATCTTCTAACAAGTTCGAAATGGTGATGGAAGTTTGGTATAGTTGGCCATTCCCCTCCACTAGGAAAAAAAAGTAATTTCCCATTCTTTAGTATTTCTGACATAACTTTTTACTCCGGTCTCTGATTAAGATGATTCTTGCGGCATTGTAAAGAATTCTTGAATCCCTAACCATTTTGTTCACATCAAAAGTCATGAAAAATCCTCTAGCATGGGCTCTATTGTAACGCAAGTTTGGTGTAATAAGTAGTCCACCTTTGAAATGAAATAGTATATCGGACATAACTTTTTCTCCCGAACTCGGATTGAGCTAACTCTTGCGGCATTGAAATGAGAACTTGAAACCCTAACCAATATATTGAGATCAAAATTGGTGATTCATCTTCTAACAAGTTCGAAATGGTGATGGAAGTTTTGTATAATTGCCAATTCCCCTCCACTAGGAAAAAAAAGTAATTTCTCATTCTTTAGTATTTCTGACATAACTTTTTACTCCGGTCTCTGATTAAGATGATTCTCGCTGCATTGTAAAGAATTCTTGAATCCCTAAACATTTTATTCACATCAAAAGTCATGAAAAATCCACTAGCATGGGCTCTATTGTAACGCAAGTTTGGTGTAATAAGTAGTCCTCCTTTAAAATGAAATAGTATATCGGACATAACTTTTTCTCCCGAACTCGGATTGAGCTAACTCTTGCGGCATTGTAATGAGAACTTGAAACCCTAACCAATATATTGAGATCAAAATTGGTGATTCATCTTCTAACAAGTTCGAAATGGTGATGGAAGTTTGGTATAGTTGGCCATTCCCCTCCACTTGGAAAAAAAAGTAATTTCCCATTCTTTAGTATTTCTGACATAACTTTTTACTCCGGTCTCTGATTAAGATGATTCTTGCGGCATTGTAAAGAATTCTTGAATCCCTAACCATTTTGTTCACATCAAAAGTCATGAAAAATCCTCTAGCATGGGCTCTATTGTAACGCAAGTTTGGTGTAATAAGTAGTCCACCTTTGAAATGAAATAGTATATCGGACATAACTTTTTCTCCCGAATTCGGATTGAGCTAACTCTTGCGGCATTGAAATGAGAACTTGAAACCCTAACCAATATATTGAGATCAAAATTGGTGATTCATCTTCTAACAAGTTCGAAATGGTGATGGAAGTTTTGTATAATTGCCAATTCCCCTCCACTAGGAAAAAAAAGTAATTTCTCATTCTTTAGTATTTCTGACATAACTTTTTACTCCGGTCTCTGATTAAGATGATTCTCGCTGCATTGTAAAGAATTCTTGAATCCCTAACCATTTTATTCACATCAAAAGTCATGAAAAATCCTCTAGCATGGGCTCTATTGTAACGCAAGTTTGGTGTAATAAGTAGTCCTCCTTTAAAATGAAATAGTATATCGGACATAACTTTTTCTCCCGAACTCGGATTGAGCTAACTCTTGCGGCATTGTAATGAGAACTTGAAACCCTAACCAATATATTGAGATCAAAATTGGTGATTCATCTTCTAACAAGTTCGAAATGGTGAGGGAAGTTTGGTATAGTTGGCCATTCCCCTCCACTAGGAAAAAAAAGTAATTTCCCATTCTTTAGTATTTCTGACATAACTTTTTACTCCGGTCTCTGATTAAGATGATTCTTGCGGCATTGTAATGAATTCTTGAATCCCTAACCATTTTGTTCACATCAAAAGTCATCAAAAATCCTCTAGCATGGGCTCTATTGTAACGCAAGTTTGGTGTAATAAGTAGTCCACCTTTGAAATGAAATAGTATATCGGACATAACTTTTTCTCCCGAACTCGGATTGAGCTAACTCTTGCGGCATTGAAATGAGAACTTGAAACCCTAACCAATATATTGAGATCAAAATTGGTGATTCATCTTCTAACAAGTTCGAAATGGTGATGGAAGTTTTGTATAATTGCCAATTCCCCTCCACTAGGAAAAAAAAGTAATTTCTCATTCTTTAGTATTTCTGACATAACTTTTTACTCCGGTCTCTGATTAAGATGATTCTCGCTGCATTGTAAAGAATTCTTGAATCCCTAAACATTTTATTCACATCAAAAGTCATGAAAAATCCTCTAGCATGGGCTCTATTGTAACGCAAGTTTGGTGTAATAAGTAGTCCTCCTTTAAAATGAAATAGTATATCGGACATAACTTTTTCTCCCGAACTCGGATTGAGCTAACTCTTGCGGCATTGTAATGAGAACTTGAAACCCTAACCAATATATTGAGATCAAAATTGGTGATTCACCTTCTAACAAGTTCGAAATGGTGATGGAAGTATGGTATAGTTGGCCATTCCCCTCCACTAGGAAAAAAAAGTAATTTCCCATTCTTTAGTATTTCTGACATAACTTTTTACTCCGGTCTCTGATTAAGATGATTCTTGCTGCATTGTAAAGAATTCTTGAATCCCTAACCATTTTATTCACATCAAAAGTCATGAAAAATCCTCTAGCATGGGCTCTATTGTAACGCAAGTTTGGTGTAATAAGTAGTCCACCTTTAAAATGAAATAGTATATCAGACATAACTGTTTCTCCCGAACTCGGATTGAGCTAACTCTTGCGGCATTGTAATGAGAACTTGAAACCCTAACCAATATATTCAGATCAAAATTGGTGATTCATCTTCTAACAAGTTCTAAATGGTGATGGAAGTTTGGTATAGTTGGCCATCCCCTCCACTATGAAAAAAAAGTAATTTCCCATTCTTTAGTATTTCTGACATAACTTTTTACTCCGGTCTCTAAATAAGATGATTCTTGCTGCATTGTAAAGAATTCTTGAATCCCTAACCATTTTATTCACATCAATAGTCATGAAAAATCCTCTAGCATGGGCTCTATTGTAACGCAAGTTTGGTGTAATAAGTAGTCCTCCTTTAAAATGAAATAGTATATCGGACATAACTTTTTCTCCCGAACTCGGATTGAGCTAACTCTTGCGGCATTGAAATGAGAACTTGAAACCCTAACCAATATATTGAGATCAAAATTGGTGATTCATCTTCTAACAAGTTCGAAATGGTGATGGAAGTTTTGTATAATTGCCAATTCCCCTCCACTAGGAAAAAAAAGTAATTTCTCATTCTTTAGTATTTCTGACATAACTTTTTACTCCGGTCTCTGATTAAGATGATTCTCGCTGCATTGTAAAGAATTCTTGAATCCCTAAACATTTTATTCACATCAAAAGTCATGAAAAATCCACTAGCATGGGCTCTATTGTAACGCAAGTTTGGTGTAATAAGTAGTCCTCCTTTAAAATGAAATAGTATATCGGACATAACTTTTTCTCCCGAACTCGGATTGAGCTAACTCTTGCGGCATTGTAATGAGAACTTGAAACCCTAACCAATATATTGAGATCAAAATTGGTGATTCATCTTCTAACAAGTTCGAAATGGTGATGGAAGTTTTGTATAATTGCCAATTCCCCTCCACTAGGAAAAAAAAGTAATTTCTCATTCTTTAGTATTTCTGACATAACTTTTTACTCCGGTCTCTGATTAAGATGATTCTCGCTGCATTGTAAAGAATTCTTGAATCCCTAACCATTTTATTCACATCAAAAGTCATGAAAAATCCTCTAGCATGGGCTCTATTGTAACGCAAGTTTGGTGTAATAAGTAGTCCTCCTTTAAAATGAAATAGTATATCGGACATAACTTTTTCTCCCGAACTCGGATTGAGCTAACTCTTGCGGCATTGTAATGAGAACTTGAAACCCTAACCAATATATTGAGATCAAAATTGGTGATTCATCTTCTAACAAGTTCGAAATGGTGAGGGAAGTTTGGTATAGTTGGCCATTCCCCTCCACTAGGAAAAAAAAGTAATTTCCCATTCTTTAGTATTTCTGACATAACTTTTTACTCCGGTCTCTGATTAAGATGATTCTTGCGGCATTGTAATGAATTCTTGAATCCCTAACCATTTTGTTCACATCAAAAGTCATCAAAAATCCTCTAGCATGGGCTCTATTGTAACGCAAGTTTGGTGTAATAAGTAGTCCACCTTTGAAATGAAATAGTATATCGGACATAACTTTTTCTCCCGAACTCGGATTGAGCTAACTCTTGCGGCATTGAAATGAGAACTTGAAACCCTAACCAATATATTGAGATCAAAATTGGTGATTCATCTTCTAACAAGTTCGAAATGGTGATGGAAGTTTTGTATAATTGCCAATTCCCCTCCACTAGGAAAAAAAAGTAATTTCTCATTCTTTAGTATTTCTGACATAACTTTTTACTCCGGTCTCTGATTAAGATGATTCTCGCTGCATTGTAAAGAATTCTTGAATCCCTAAACATTTTATTCACATCAAAAGTCATGAAAAATCCTCTAGCATGGGCTCTATTGTAACGCAAGTTTGGTGTAATAAGTAGTCCTCCTTTAAAATGAAATAGTATATCGGACATAACTTTTTCTCCCGAACTCGGATTGAGCTAACTCTTGCGGCATTGTAATGAGAACTTGAAACCCTAACCAATATATTGAGATCAAAATTGGTGATTCACCTTCTAACAAGTTCGAAATGGTGATGGAAGTATGGTATAGTTGGCCATTCCCCTCCACTAGGAAAAAAAAGTAATTTCCCATTCTTTAGTATTTCTGACATAACTTTTTACTCCGGTCTCTGATTAAGATGATTCTTGCTGCATTGTAAAGAATTCTTGAATCCCTAACCATTTTATTCACATCAAAAGTCATGAAAAATCCTCTAGCATGGGCTCTATTGTAACGCAAGTTTGGTGTAATAAGTAGTCCACCTTTAAAATGAAATAGTATATCAGACATAACTGTTTCTCCCGAACTCGGATTGAGCTAACTCTTGCGGCATTGTAATGAGAACTTGAAACCCTAACCAATATATTCAGATCAAAATTGGTGATTCATCTTCTAACAAGTTCTAAATGGTGATGGAAGTTTGGTATAGTTGGCCATCCCCTCCACTATGAAAAAAAAGTAATTTCCCATTCTTTAGTATTTCTGACATAACTTTTTACTCCGGTCTCTAAATAAGATGATTCTTGCTGCATTGTAAAGAATTCTTGAATCCCTAACCATTTTATTCACATCAATAGTCATGAAAAATCCTCTAGCATGGGCTCTATTGTAACGCAAGTTTGGTGTAATAAGTAGTCCTCCTTTAAAATGAAATAGTATATCGGACATAACTTTTTCTCCCGAACTCGGATTGAGCTAACTCTTGCGGCATTGAAATGAGAACTTGAAACCCTAACCAATATATTGAGATCAAAATTGGTGATTCATCTTCTAACAAGTTCGAAATGGTGATGGAAGTTTTGTATAATTGCCAATTCCCCTCCACTAGGAAAAAAAAGTAATTTCTCATTCTTTAGTATTTCTGACATAACTTTTTACTCCGGTCTCTGATTAAGATGATTCTCGCTGCATTGTAAAGAATTCTTGAATCCCTAAACATTTTATTCACATCAAAAGTCATGAAAAATCCACTAGCATGGGCTCTATTGTAACGCAAGTTTGGTGTAATAAGTAGTCCTCCTTTAAAATGAAATAGTATATCGGACATAACTTTTTCTCCCGAACTCGGATTGAGCTAACTCTTGCGGCATTGTAATGAGAACTTGAAACCCTAACCAATATATTGAGATCAAAATTGGTGATTCATCTTCTAACAAGTTCGAAATGGTGATGGAAGTTTGGTATAGTTGGCCATTCCCCTCCACTAGGAAAAAAAAGTAATTTCCCATTCTTTAGTATTTCTGACATAACTTTTTACTCCGGTCTCTGATTAAGATGATTCTTGCGGCATTGTAAAGAATTCTTGAATCCCTAACCATTTTGTTCACATCAAAAGTCATGAAAAATCCTCTAGCATGGGCTCTATTGTAACGCAAGTTTGGTGTAATAAGTAGTCCACCTTTGAAATGAAATAGTATATCGGACATAACTTTTTCTCCCGAACTCGGATTGAGCTAACTCTTGCGGCATTGAAATGAGAACTTGAAACCCTAACCAATATATTGAGATCAAAATTGGTGATTCATCTTCTAACAAGTTCGAAATGGTGATGGAAGTTTTGTATAATTGCCAATTCCCCTCCACTAGGAAAAAAAAGTAATTTCTCATTCTTTAGTATTTCTGACATAACTTTTTACTCCGGTCTCTGATTAAGATGATTCTCGCTGCATTGTAAAGAATTCTTGAATCCCTAACCATTTTATTCACATCAAAAGTCATGAAAAATCCTCTAGCATGGGCTCTATTGTAACGCAAGTTTGGTGTAATAAGTAGTCCTCCTTTAAAATGAAATAGTATATCGGACATAACTTTTTCTCCCGAACTCGGATTGAGCTAACTCTTGCGGCATTGTAATGAGAACTTGAAACCCTAACCAATATATTGAGATCAAAATTGGTGATTCATCTTCTAACAAGTTCGAAATGGTGATGGAAGTTTGGTATAGTTGGCCATTCCCCTCCACTAGGAAAAAAAAGTAATTTCCCATTCTTTAGTATTTCTGACATAACTTTTTACTCCGGTCTCTGATTAAGATGATTCTTGCGGCATTGTAAAGAATTCTTGAATCCCTAACCATTTTGTTCACATCAAAAGTCATGAAAAATCCTCTAGCATGGGCTCTATTGTAACGCAAGTTTGGTGTAATAAGTAGTCCACCTTTGAAATGAAATAGTATATCGGACATAACTTTTTCTCCCGAACTCGGATTGAGCTAACTCTTGCGGCATTGAAATGAGAACTTGAAACCCTAACCAATATATTGAGATCAAAATTGGTGATTCATCTTCTAACAAGTTCGAAATGGTGATGGAAGTTTTGTATAATTGCCAATTCCCCTCCACTAGGAAAAAAAAGTAATTTCTCATTCTTTAGTATTTCTGACATAACTTTTTACTCCGGTCTCTGATTAAGATGATTCTCGCTGCATTGTAAAGAATTCTTGAATCCCTAAACATTTTATTCACATCAAAAGTCATGAAAAATCCTCTAGCATGGGCTCTATTGTAACGCAAGTTTGGTGTAATAAGTAGTCCTCCTTTAAAATGAAATAGTATATCGGACATAACTTTTTCTCCCGAACTCGGATTGAGCTAACTCTTGCGGCATTGTAATGAGAACTTGAAACCCTAACCAATATATTGAGATCAAAATTGGTGATTCACCTTCTAACAAGTTCGAAATGGTGATGGAAGTATGGTATAGTTGGCCATTCCCCTCCACTAGGAAAAAAAAGTAATTTCCCATTCTTTAGTATTTCTGACATAACTTTTTACTCCGGTCTCTGATTAAGATGATTCTTGCTGCATTGTAAAGAATTCTTGAATCCCTAACCATTTTATTCACATCAAAAGTCATGAAAAATCCTCTAGCATGGGCTCTATTGTAACGCAAGTCTGGTGTAATAAGTAGTCCACCTTTAAAATGAAATAGTATATCAGACATAACTGTTTCTCCCGAACTCGGATTGAGCTAACTCTTGCGGCATTGTAATGAGAACTTGAAACCCTAACCAATATATTGAGATCAAAATTGGTGATTCATCTTCTAACAAGTTCGAAATGGTGATGGAAGTTTGGTATAGTTGGCCATCCCCTCCACTATGAAAAAAAAGTAATTTCCCATTCTTTAGTATTTCTGACATAACTTTTTACACCGGTCTCTAAATAAGATGATTCTTGCTGCATTGTAAAGAATTCTTGAAACCCTAACCATTTTATTCACATCAAAAGTCATGAAAAATCCTCTAGCATGGGCTCTATTGTAACGCAAGTTTGGTGTAATAAGTAGTCCTCCTTTAAAATGAAATAGTATATCGGACATAACTTTTTCTCCCGAACTCGGATTGAGCTAACTCTTGCGGCATTGTAATGAGAACTTGAAACCCTAACCAATATATTCAGATCAAAATTGGTGATTCACCTTCTAACAAGTTCGAAATGGTGATGGAAGTTTGGTATAGTTGGCCATTCCCCTCCACTAGGAAAAAAAAGTAATTTCCCATTCTTTAGTATTTCTGACATAACTTTTTACTCCGGTCTCTGATTAAGATGATTCTTGCTGCATTGTAAAGAATTCTTGAATCCCTAACCATTTTATTCACATCAAAAGTCATGAAAAATCCTCTAGCATGGGCTCTATTGTAACGTAAGTTTGGTGTAATAAGTAGTCCACCTTTAAAATGAAATAGTATATCAGACATAACTGTTTCTCCCGAACTCGGATTGAGCTAACTCTTGCGGCATTGTAATGAGAACTTGAAACCCTAACCAATATATTAAGATCAAAATTGGTGATTCATCTTCTAACAAGTTCGAAATGGTGATGGAAGTTTGGTATAGTTGGCCATCCCCTCCACTATGAAAAAAAAGTAATTTCCCATTCTTTAGTATTTCTGACATAACTTTTTACTCCGGTCTCTAAATAAGATGATTCTTGCTGCATTGTAAAGAATTCTTGAATCCCTAACCATTTTATTCACATCAAAAGTCATGAAAAATACTCTAGCATGGGCTCTATTGTAACGCAAGTTTGGTGTAATAAGTAGTCCTCCTTTAAAATGAAATAGTATATCGGACATAACTTTTTCTCCCGAACTCGGATTGAGCTAACTCTTGCGGCATTGTAATGAGAACTTGAAACCCTAACCAATATATTGAGATCAAAATTGGTGATTCACCTTCTAACAAGTTCGAAATGGTGATGGAAGTTTGGTATAGTTGGCCATTCCCCTCCACTAGGAAAAAAAAGTAATTTCCCATTCTTTAGTATTTCTGACATAACTTTTTACTCCGGTCTCTAAATAAGATGATTCTTGCTGCATTGTAAAGAATTCTTGAATCCCTAACCATTTTATTCACATCAAAAGTCATGAAAAATCCTTTAGCATGGGCTCTATTGTAACGCAAGTTTGGTGTAATAAGTAGTCCTCCTTTAAAATGAAATAGTATATCGGACATAACTTTTTCTCCCGAACTCGGATTGAGCTAACTCTTGCGGCATTGTAATGAGAACTTGAAACCCTAACCAATATATTGAGATCAAAATTGGTGATTCACCTTCTAACAAGTTCGAAATGGTGATGGAAGGTTGGTATAGTTGGCCATTCCCCTCCACTAGGAAAAAAAAGTAATTTCCCATTCTTTAGTATTTCTGACATAACTTTTTACTCCGGTCTCTGATTAGGATGATTCTTGCTGCATTGTAAAGAATTCTTGAATCCCTAACCATTTTATTCACATCAAAAGTCATGAAAAATCCTCTAGCATGGGCTCTATTGTAACGCAAGTTTGGTATAATAAGTAGTCCACCTTTAAAATGAAATAGTATATCGGACATAACTGTTTCTCCCGAACTCGGATTGAGATAACTCTTGCGGCATTGTAATGAGAACTTGAAACCCTAACCAATATATTGAGATCAAAATTGGTGATTCATCTTCTAACAAGTTCGAAATGGTGATGGAAGTTTGGTATAGTTGGCCATCCCCTCCACTATGAAAAAAAAGTAATTTCCCATTCTTTAGTATTTCTGACATAACTTTTTACTCCGGTCTCTAAATAAGATGATTCTTGCTGCATTGTAAAGAATTCTTGAATCCCTAACCATTTTATTCACATCAAAAGTCATGAAAAATACTCTAGCATGGGCTCTATTGTAACGCAAGTTTGGTGTAATAAGTAGTCCTCCTTTAAAATGAAATAGTATATCGGACATAACTTTTTCTCCCGAACTCGGATTGAGCTAACTCTTGCGGCATTGTAATGAGAACTTGAAACCCTAACCAATATATTGAGATCAAAATTGGTGATTCACCTTCTAACAAGTTCGAAATGGTGATGGAAGTTTGGTATAGTTGGCCATTCCCCTCCACTAGGAAAAAAAAGTAATTTCCCATTCTTTAGTATTTCTGACATAACTTTTTACTCCGGTCTCTAAATAAGATGATTCTTGCTGCATTGTAAAGAATTCTTGAATCCCTAACCATTTTATTCACATCAAAAGTCATGAAAAATCCTCTAGCATGGGCTCTATTGTAACGCAAGTTTGGTGTAATAAGTAGTCCTCCTTTAAAATGAAATAGTATATCGGACATAACTTTTTCTCCCGAACTCGGATTGAGCTAACTCTTGCGGCATTGTAATGAGAACTTGAAACCCTAACCAATATATTGAGATCAAAATTGGTGATTCACCTTCTAACAAGTTCGAAATGGTGATGGAAGTTTGGTATAGTTGGCCATTCCCCTCCACTAGGAAAAAAAAGTAATTTCCCATTCTTTAGTATTTCTGACATAACTTTTTACTCCGGTCTCTGATTAAGATGATTCTTGCTGCATTGTAAAGAATTCTTGAATCCCTAACCATTTTATTCACATCAAAAGTCATGAAAAATCCTCTAGCATGGGCTCTATTGTAACGTAAGTTTGGTGTAATAAGTAGTCCACCTTTAAAATGAAATAGTATATCAGACATAACTGTTTCTCCCGAACTCGGATTGTGCTAACTCTTGCGGCATTGTAATGAGAACTTGAAACCCTAACCAATATATTGAGATCAAAATTGGTGATTCATCTTCTAACAAGTTCGAAATGGTGATGGAAGTTTGGTATAGTTGGCCATCCCCTCCACTATGAAAAAAAAGTAATTTCCCATTCTTTAGTATTTCTGACATAACTTTTTACTCCGGTCTCTAAATAAGATGATTCTTGCTGCATTGTAAAGAATTCTTGAATCCCTAACCATTTTATTCACATCAAAAGTCATGAAAAATACTCTAGCATGGGCTCTATTGTAACGCAAGTTTGGTGTAATAAGTAGTCCTCCTTTAAAATGAAATAGTATATCGGACATAACTTTTTCTCCCGAACTCGGATTGAGCTAACTCTTGCGGCATTGTAATGAGAACTTGAAACCCTAACCAATATATTGAGATCAAAATTGGTGATTCACCTTCTAACAAGTTCGAAATGGTGATGGAAGTTTGGTATAGTTGGCCATTCCCCTCCACTAGGAAAAAAAAGTAATTTCCCATTCTTTAGTATTTCTGACATAACTTTTTACTCCGGTCTCTAAATAAGATGATTCTTGCTGCATTGTAAAGAATTCTTGAATCCCTAACCATTTTATTCACATCAAAAGTCATGAAAAATCCTCTAGCATGGGCTCTATTGTAACGCAAGTTTGGTGTAATAAGTAGTCCTCCTTTAAAATGAAATAGTATATCGGACATAACTTTTTCTCCCGAACTCGGATTGAGCTAACTCTTGCGGCATTGTAATGAGAACTTGAAACCCTAACCAATATATTGAGATCAAAATTGGTGATTCACCTTCTAACAAGTTCGAAATGGTGATGGAAGGTTGGTATAGTTGGCCATTCCCCTCCACTAGGAAAAAAAAGTAATTTCCCATTCTTTAGTATTTCTGACATAACTTTTTACTCCGGTCTCTGATTAGGATGATTCTTGCTGCATTGTAAAGAATTCTTGAATCCCTAACCATTTTATTCACATCAAAAGTCATGAAAAATCCTCTAGCATGGGCTCTATTGTAACGCAAGTTTGGTGTAATAAGTAGTCCACCTTTAAAATGAAATAATATATCGGACAAAACTGTTTCTCCCGAACTCGGATTGAGATAACTCTTGCGGCATTGTAATGAGAACTTGAAACCCTAACCAATATATTGAGATCAAAATTGGTGATTCATCTTCTAACAAGTTCGAAATGGTGATGGAAGTTTGGTATAGTTGGCCATCCCCTCCACTATGAAAAAAAAGTAATTTCCCATTCTTTAGTATTTCTGACATAACTTTTTACTCCTGTCTCTAAATAAGATGATTCTTGCTGCATTGTAAAGAATTCTTGAATCCCTAACCATTTTATTCACATCAAAAGTCATGAAAAATCCTCTAGCATGGGCTCTATTGTAACGCAAGTTTGGTGTAATAAGTAGTCCTCCTTTAAAATGAAATAGTATATCGGACATAACTTTTTCTCCCGAACTCGGATTGAGCTAACTCTTGCGGCATTGTAATGAGAACTTGAAACCCTAACCAATATATTGAGATCAAAATTGGTGATTCACCTTCTAACAAGTTCGAAATGGTGATGGAAGTTTGGTATAGTTGGCCATTCCCCTCCACTAGGAAAAAAAAGTAATTTCCCATTCTTTAGTATTTCTGACATAACTTTTTACTCCGGTCTCTGATTAAGATGATTCTTGCTGCATTGTAAAGAATTCTTGAATCCCTAACCATTTTATTCACATCAAAAGTCATGAAAAATCCTCTAGCATGGGCTCTATTGTAACGTAAGTTTGGTGTAATAAGTAGTCCACCTTTAAAATGAAATAGTATATCAGACATAACTGTTTCTCCCGAACTCGGATTGTGCTAACTCTTGCGGCATTGTAATGAGAACTTGAAACCCTAACCAATATATTGAGATCGAAATTGGTGATTCATCTTCTAACAAGTTCGAAATGGTGATGGAAGTTTGGTATAGTTGGCCATCCCCTCCACTATGAAAAAAAAGTAATTTCCCATTCTTTAGCATTTCTGACATAACTTTTTACTCCGGTCTCTAAATAAGATGATTCTTGCTGCATTGTAAAGAATTCTTGAATCCCTAACCATTTTATTCACATCAAAAGTCATGAAAAATACTCTAGCATGGGCTCTATTGTAACGCAAGTTTGGTGTAATAAGTAGTCCTCCTTTAAAATGAAATAGTATATCGGACATAACTTTTTCTCCCGAACTCGGATTGAGCTAACTCTTGCGGCATTGTAATGAGAACTTGAAACCCTAACCAATATATTGAGATCAAAATTGGTGATTCACCTTCTAACAAGTTCGAAATGGTGATGGAAGTTTGGTATAGTTGGCCATTCCCCTCCACTAGGAAAAAAAAGTAATTTCCCATTCTTTAGTATTTCTGACATAACTTTTTACTCCGGTCTCTAAATAAGATGATTCTTGCTGCATTGTAAAGAATTCTTGAATCCCTAACCATTTTATTCACATCAAAAGTCATGAAAAATCCTCTAGCATGGGCTCTATTGTAACGCAAGTTTGGTGTAATAAGTAGTCCTCCTTTAAAATGAAATAGTATATCGGACATAACTTTTTCTCCCGAACTCGGATTGAGCTAACTCTTGCGGCATTGTAATGAGAACTTGAAACCCTAACCAATATATTGAGATCAAAATTGGTGATTCACCTTCTAACAAGTTCGAAATGGTGATGGAAGGTTGGTATAGTTGGCCATTCCCCTCCACTAGGAAAAAAAAGTAATTTCCCATTCTTTAGTATTTCTGACATAACTTTTTACTCCGGTCTCTGATTAGGATGATTCTTGCTGCATTGTAAAGAATTCTTGAATCCCTAACCATTTTATTCACATCAAAAGTCATGCAAAATCCTCTAGCATGGGCTCTATTGTAACGCAAGTTTGGTGTAATAAGTAGTCCACCTTTAAAATGAAATAGTATATCGGACATAACTGTTTCTCCCGAACTCGGATTGAGATAACTCTTGCGGCATTGTAATGAGAACTTGAAACCCTAACCAATATATTGAGATCAAAATTGGTGATTCATCTTCTAACAAGTTCGAAATGGTGATGGAAGTTTGGTATAGTTGGCCATCCCCTCCACTAAGAAAAAAAAGTAATTTTCCATTCTTTAGTATTTCTGACATAACTTTTTACTCCGGTCTCTAAATAAGATGATTCTTGCGGCATTGTAAAGAATACTTGAATCCCTAACCATTTTGTTCACATCAAAAGTCATGAAAAATCCTCTAGCATGGGCTCTATTGTAACGCAAGTTTGGTGTAATAAGTAGTCCACCTTTAAAATGAAATAGTATATCGGACATAACTTTTTCTCCCGAACTCGGATTGAGCTAACTCTTGCGGCATTGTAATGAGAACTTGAAACCCTAACCAATATATTGAGATCAAAATTGGTGATTCATCTTCTAACAAGTTCGAAATGGTGATGGAAGTTTGGTATAGTTGGTCATTCCCCTCCACTAGGAAAAAAAAGTAATTTCCCATTCTTTAGTATTTCTGACATAACTTTTTACTCCGGTCTCTGATTAAGATGATTCTTGCGGCATTGTAAAGAATTCTTGAATCCCTAACCATTTTGTTCACATCAAAAGTCATGAAAAATCCTCTAGCATGGGCTCTATTGTAACGCAAGTTTGGTGTAATAAGTAGTCCACCTTTGAAATGAAATAGTATATCGGACATAACTTTTTCTCCCGAACTCGGATTGAGCTAACTCTTGCGGCATTGAAATGAGAACTTGAAACCCTAACCAATATATTGAGATCAAAATTGGTGATTCATCTTCTAACAAGTTCGAAATGGTGATGGAAGTTTGGTATAGTTGCCAATTCCCCTCCACTAGGAAAAAAAAGTAATTTCTCATTCTTTAGTATTTCTGACATAACTTTTTACTCCGGTCTCTGATTAAGATGATTCTTGCTGCATTGTAAAGAATTCTTGAATCCCTAACCATTTTATTCACATCAAAAGTCATGAAAAATCCTCTAGCATGGGCTCTATTGTAATGCAAGTTTGGTGTAATAAGTAGTCCTCCTTTAAAATGAAATAGTATATCGGACATAACTTTTTCTCCCGAACTCGGATTGAGCTAACTCTTGCGGCATTGTAATGAGAACTTGAAACCCTAACCAATATATGGAGATCAAAATTGGTGATTCACCTTCTAACAAGTTCGAAATGGTGATGGAAGTATGGTATAGTTGGCCATTCCCCTCCACTAGGAAAAAAAAGTAATTTCCCATTCTTTAGTATTTCTGACATAACTTTTTACTCCGGTCTCTGATTAAGATGATTCTTCCTGCATTGTAAAGAATTCTTGAATCCCTAACCATTTTATTCACATCAAAAGTCATGAAAAATCCTCTAGCATGGGCTATATTGCAACGCAAGTTTGGTGTAATAAGTAGTCCACCTTTAAAATGAAATAGTATATCAGACATAACTGTTTCTCCCGAACTCGGATTGAGCTAACTCTTGCGGCATTGTAATGAGAACTTGAAACCCTAACCAATATATTGAGATCAAAATTGGTGATTCACCTTCTAACAAGTTCGAAATGGTGATGGAAGGTTGGTATAGTTGGCCATTCCCCTCCACTAGGAAAAAAAAGTAATTTCCCAATCTTTAGTATTTCTGACATAACTTTTTACTCCGGTCTCTGATTAGGATGATTCTTGCTGCATTGTAAAGAATTCTTGAATCCCTAACCATTTTATTCACATCAAAAGTCATGCAAAATCCTCTAGCATGGGCTCTATTGTAACGCAAGTTTGGTGTAATAAGTAGTCCACCTTTAAAATGAAATAATATATCGGACATAACTGTTTCTCCCGAACTCGGATTGAGATAACTCTTGCGGCATTGTAATGAGAACTTGAAACCCTAACCAATATATTGAGATCAAAATTGGTGATTCATCTTCTAACAAGTTCGAAATGGTGATGGAAGTTTGGTATAGTTGGCCATCCCCTCCACTAAGAAAAAAAAGTAATTTTCCATTCTTTAGTATTTCTGACATAACTTTTTACTCCGGTCTCTCAATAAGATGATTCTTGCGGCATTGTAAAGAATACTTGAATCCCTAACCATTTTGTTCACATCAAAAGTCATGAAAAATCCTCTAGCATGGGCTCTATTGTAACGCAAGTTTGGTGTAATAAGTAGTCCACCTTTAAAATGAAATAGTATATCGGACATAACTTTTTCTCCCGAACTCGGATTGAGCTAACTCTTGCGGCATTGTAATGAGAACTTGAAACCCTAACCAATATATTGAGATCAAAATTGGTGATTCATCTTCTAACAAGTTCGAAATGGTGATGGAAGTTTGGTATAGTTGGCCATTCCCCTCCACTAGGAAAAAAAAGTAATTTCCCATTCTTTAGTATTTCTGACATAACTTTTTACTCCGGTCTCTGATTAAGATGATTCATGCGGCATTGTAAAGAATTCTTGAATCCCTAACCATTTTGTTCACATCAAAAGTCATGAAAAATCCTCTAGCATGGGCTCTATTGTAACGCAAGTTTGGTGTAATAAGTAGTCCACCTTTGAAATGAAATAGTATATCGGACATAACTTTTTCTCCCGAACTCGGATTGAGCTAACTCTTGCGGCATTGAAATGAGAACTTGAAACCCTGACCAATATATTGAGATCAAAATTGGTGATTCATCTTCTAACAAGTTCGAAATGGTGATGGAAGTTTGGTATAGTTGCCAATTCCCCTCCACTAGGAAAAAAAAGTAATTTCTCATTCTTTAGTATTTCTGACATAACTTTTTACTCCGGTCTCTGATTAAGATGATTCTTGCTGCATTGTAAAGAATTCTTGAATCCCTAACCATTTTATTCACATCAAAAGTCATGAAAAATCCTCTAGCATGGGCTCTATTGTAACGCAAGTTTGGTGTAATAAGTAGTCCTCCTTTAAAATGAAATAGTATATCGGACATAACTTTTTCTCCCGAACTCGGATTGAGCTAACTCTTGCGGCATTGTAATGAGAACTTGAAACCCTAACCAATATATGGAGATCAAAATTGGTGATTCACCTTCTAACAAGTTCGAAATGGTGATGGAAGTATGGTATAGTTGGCCATTCCCCTCCACTAGGAAAAAAAAGTAATTTCCCATTCTTTAGTATTTCTGACATAACTTTTTACTCCGGTCTCTGATTAAGATGATTCTTCCTGCATTGTAAAGAATTCTTGAATCCCTAACCATTTTATTCACATCAAAAGTCATGAAAAATCCTCTAGCATGGGCTCTATTGCAACGCAAGTTTGGTGTAATAAGTAGTCCACCTTTAAAATGAAATAGTATATCAGACATAACTGTTTCTCCCGAACTCGGATTGAGCTAACTCTTGCGGCATTGTAATGAGAACTTGAAACCCTAACCAATATATTGAGATCAAAATTGGTGATTCATCTTCTAACAAGTTCGAAATGGTGATGGAAGTTTGGTATAGTTGGCCATCCCCTCCACTAAGAAAAAAAAGTAATTTCCCATTCTTTAGTATTTCTGACATAACTTTTTACTCCGGTCTCTAAATAAGATGATTCTTGCTGCATTGTAAAGAATTCTTGAATCCCTAACCATTTTATTCACATCAAAAGTCATGAAAAATACTCTAGCATGGGCTCTATTGTAACGCAAGTTTGGTGTAATAAGTAGTCCTCCTTTAAAATGAAATAGTATATCGGACATAACTTTTTCTCCCGAACTCGGATTGAGCTAACTCTTGCGGCATTGTAATGAGAACTTGAAACCCTAACCAATATATTGAGATCAAAATTGGTGATTCACCTTCTAACAAGTTCGAAATGGTGATGGAAGTTTGGTATAGTTGGCCATTCCCCTCCACTAGGAAAAAAAAGTAATTTCCCATTCTTTAGTATTTCTGACATAACTTTTTACTCCGGTCTCTAAATAAGATGATTCTTGCTGCATTGTAAAGAATTCTTGAATCCCTAACCATTTTATTCACATCAAAAGTCATGAAAAATCCTCTAGCATGGGCTCTATTGTAACGCAAGTTTGGTGTAATAAGTAGTCCTCCTTTAAAATGAAATAGTATATCGGACATAACTTTTTCTCCCGAACTCGGATTGAGCTAACTCTTGCGGCATTGTAATGAGAACTTGAAACCCTAACCAATATATTGAGATCAAAATTGGTGATTCACCTTCTAACAAGTTCGAAATGGTGATGGAAGGTTGGTATAGTTGGCCATTCCCCTCCACTAGGAAAAAAAAGTAATTTCCCATTCTTTAGTATTTCTGACATAACTTTTTACTCCGGTCTCTGATTAGGATGATTCTTGCTGCATTGTAAAGAATTCTTGAATCCCTAACCATTTTATTCACATCAAAAGTCATGCAAAATCCTCTAGCATGGGCTCTATTGTAACGCAAGTTTGGTGTAATAAGTAGTCCACCTTTAAAATGAAATAGTATATCGGACATAACTGTTTCTCCCGAACTCGGATTGAGATAACTCTTGCGGCATTGTAATGAGAACTTGAAACCCTAACCAATATATTGAGATCAAAATTGGTGATTCATCTTCTAACAAGTTCGAAATGGTGATGGAAGTTTGGTATAGTTGGCCATCCCCTCCACTAAGAAAAAAAAGTAATTTTCCATTCTTTAGTATTTCTGACATAACTTTTTACTCCGGTCTCTAAATAAGATGATTCTTGCGGCATTGTAAAGAATACTTGAATCCCTAACCATTTTGTTCACATCAAAAGTCATGAAAAATCCTCTAGCATGGGCTCTATTGTAACGCAAGTTTGGTGTAATAAGTAGTCCACCTTTAAAATGAAATAGTATATCGGACATAACTTTTTCTCCCGAACTCGGATTGAGCTAACTCTTGCGGCATTGTAATGAGAACTTGAAACCCTAACCAATATATTGAGATCAAAATTGGTGATTCATCTTCTAACAAGTTCGAAATGGTGATGGAAGTTTGGTATAGTTGGTCATTCCCCTCCACTAGGAAAAAAAAGTAATTTCCCATTCTTTAGTATTTCTGACATAACTTTTTACTCCGGTCTCTGATTAAGATGATTCTTGCGGCATTGTAAAGAATTCTTGAATCCCTAACCATTTTGTTCACATCAAAAGTCATGAAAAATCCTCTAGCATGGGCTCTATTGTAACGCAAGTTTGGTGTAATAAGTAGTCCACCTTTGAAATGAAATAGTATATCGGACATAACTTTTTCTCCCGAACTCGGATTGAGCTAACTCTTGCGGCATTGAAATGAGAACTTGAAACCCTAACCAATATATTGAGATCAAAATTGGTGATTCATCTTCTAACAAGTTCGAAATGGTGATGGAAGTTTGGTATAGTTGCCAATTCCCCTCCACTAGGAAAAAAAAGTAATTTCTCATTCTTTAGTATTTCTGACATAACTTTTTACTCCGGTCTCTGATTAAGATGATTCTTGCTGCATTGTAAAGAATTCTTGAATCCCTAACCATTTTATTCACATCAAAAGTCATGAAAAATCCTCTAGCATGGGCTCTATTGTAACGCAAGTTTGGTGTAATAAGTAGTCCTCCTTTAAAATGAAATAGTATATCGGACATAACTTTTTCTCCCGAACTCGGATTGAGCTAACTCTTGCGGCATTGTAATGAGAACTTGAAACCCTAACCAATATATGGAGATCAAAATTGGTGATTCACCTTCTAACAAGTTCGAAATGGTGATGGAAGTATGGTATAGTTGGCCATTCCCCTCCACTAGGAAAAAAAAGTAATTTCCCATTCTTTAGTATTTCTGACATAACTTTTTACTCCGGTCTCTGATTAAGATGATTCTTCCTGCATTGTAAAGAATTCTTGAATCCCTAACCATTTTATTCACATCAAAAGTCATGAAAAATCTTCTAGCATGGGCTCTATTGCAACGCAAGTTTGGTGTAATAAGTAGTCCACCTTTAAAATGAAATAGTATATCAGACATAACTGTTTCTCCCGAACTCGGATTGAGCTAACTCTTGCGGCATTGTAATGAGAACTTGAAACCCTAACCAATATATTGAGATCAAAATTGGTGATTCACCTTCTAACAAGTTCGAAATGGTGATGGAAGGTTGGTATAGTTGGCCATTCCCCTCCACTAGGAAAAAAAAGTAATTTCCCAATCTTTAGTATTTCTGACATAACTTTTTACTCCGGTCTCTGATTAGGATGATTCTTGCTGCATTGTAAAGAATTCTTGAATCCCTAACCATTTTATTCACATCAAAAGTCATGCAAAATCCTCTAGCATGGGCTCTATTGTAACGCAAGTTTGGTGTAATAAGTAGTCCACCTTTAAAATGAAATAGTATATCGGACATAACTGTTTCTCCCGAACTCGGATTGAGATAACTCTTGCGGCATTGTAATGAGAACTTGAAACCCTAACCAATATATTGAGATCAAAATTGGTGATTCATCTTCTAACAAGTTCGAAATGGTGATGGAAGTTTGGTATAGTTGGCCATCCCCTCCACTAAGAAAAAAAAGTAATTTTCCATTCTTTAGTATTTCTGACATAACTTTTTACTCCGGTCTCTCAATAAGATGATTCTTGCGGCATTGTAAAGAATACTTGAATCCCTAACCATTTTGTTCACATCAAAAGTCATGAAAAATCCTCTAGCATGGGCTCTATTGTAACGCAAGTTTGGTGTAATAAGTAGTCCACCTTTAAAATGAAATAGTATATCGGACATAACTTTTTCTCCCGAACTCGGATTGAGCTAACTCTTGCGGCATTGTAATGAGAACTTGAAACCCTAACCAATATATTGAGATCAAAATTGGTGATTCATCTTCTAACAAGTTCGAAATGGTGATGGAAGTTTGGTATAGTTGGTCATTCCCCTCCACTAGGAAAAAAAAGTAATTTCCCATTCTTTAGTATTTCTGACATAACTTTTTACTCCGGTCTCTGATTAAGATGATTCTTGCGGCATTGTAAAGAATTCTTGAATCCCTAACCATTTTGTTCACATCAAAAGTCATGAAAAATCCTCTAGCATGGGCTCTATTGTAACGCAAGTTTGGTGTAATAAGTAGTCCACCTTTGAAATGAAATAGTATATCGGACATAACTTTTTCTCCCGAACTCGGATTGAGCTAACTCTTGCGGCATTGAAATGAGAACTTGAAACCCTAACCAATATATTGAGATCAAAATTGGTGATTCATCTTCTAACAAGTTCGAAATGGTGATGGAAGTTTGGTATAGTTGCCAATTCCCCTCCACTAGGAAAAAAAAGTAATTTCTCATTCTTTAGTATTTCTGACATAACTTTTTACTCCGGTCTCTGATTAAGATGATTCTTGCTGCATTGTAAAGAATTCTTGAATCCCTAACCATTTTATTCACATCAAAAGTCATGAAAAATCCTCTAGCATGGGCTCTATTGTAACGCAAGTTTGGTGTAATAAGTAGTCCTCCTTTAAAATGAAATAGTATATCGGACATAACTTTTTCTCCCGAACTCGGATTGAGCTAACTCTTGCGGCATTGTAATGAGAACTTGAAACCCTAACCAATATATGGAGATCAAAATTGGTGATTCACCTTCTAACAAGTTCGAAATGGTGATGGAAGTATGGTATAGTTGGCCATTCCCCTCCACTAGGAAAAAAAAGTAATTTCCCATTCTTTAGTATTTCTGACATAACTTTTTACTCCGGTCTCTGATTAAGATGATTCTTCCTGCATTGTAAAGAATTCTTGAATCCCTAACCATTTTATTCACATCAAAAGTCATGAAAAATCCTCTAGCATGGGCTCTATTGCAACGCAAGTTTGGTGTAATAAGTAGTCCACCTTTAAAATGAAATAGTATATCAGACATAACTGTTTCTCCCGAACTCGGATTGAGCTAACTCTTGCGGCATTGTAATGAGAACTTGAAACCCTAACCAATATATTGAGATCAAAATTGGTGATTCACCTTCTAACAAGTTCGAAATGGTGATGGAAGGTTGGTATAGTTGGCCATTCCCCTCCACTAGGAAAAAAAAGTAATTTCCCAATCTTTAGTATTTCTGACATAACTTTTTACTCCGGTCTCTGATTAGGATGATTCTTGCTGCATTGTAAAGAATTCTTGAATCCCTAACCATTTTATTCACATCAAAAGTCATGCAAAATCCTCTAGCATGGGCTCTATTGTAACGCAAGTTTGGTGTAATAAGTAGTCCACCTTTAAAATGAAATAGTATATCGGACATAACTGTTTCTCCCGAACTCGGATTGAGATAACTCTTGCGGCATTGTAATGAGAACTTGAAACCCTAACCAATATATTGAGATCAAAATTGGTGATTCATCTTCTAACAAGTTCGAAATGGTGATGGAAGTTTGGTATAGTTGGCCATCCCCTCCACTAAGAAAAAAAAGTAATTTTCCATTCTTTAGTATTTCTGACATAACTTTTTACTCCGGTCTCTAAATAAGATGATTCTTGCGGCATTGTAAAGAATACTTGAATCCCTAACCATTTTGTTCACATCAAAAGTCATGAAAAATCCTCTAGCATGGGCTCTATTGTAACGCAAGTTTGGTGTAATAAGTAGTCCACCTTTAAAATGAAATAGTATATCGGACATAACTTTTTCTCCCGAACTCGGATTGAGCTAACTCTTGCGGCATTGTAATGAGAACTTGAAACCCTAACCAATATATTGAGATCAAAATTGGTGATTCATCTTCTAACAAGTTCGAAATGGTGATGGAAGTTTGGTATAGTTGGTCATTCCCCTCCACTAGGAAAAAAAAGTAATTTCCCATTCTTTAGTATTTCTGACATAACTTTTTACTCCGGTCTCTGATTAAGATGATTCTTCCTGCATTGTAAAGAATTCTTGAATCCCTAACCATTTTATTCACATCAAAAGTCATGAAAAATCCTCTAGCATGGGCTCTATTGTAACGCAAGTTTGGTGTAATAAGTAGTCCTCCTTTAAAATGAAATAGTATATCGGACATAACTTTTTCTCCCGAACTCGGATTGAGCTAACTCTTGCGGCATTGTAATGAGAACTTGAAACCCTAACCAATATATGGAGATCAAAATTGGTGATTCACCTTCTAACAAGTTCGAAATGGTGATGGAAGTATGGTATAGTTGGCCATTCCCCTCCACTAGGAAAAAAAAGTAATTTCCCATTCTTTAGTATTTCTGACATAACTTTTTACTCCGGTCTCTGATTAAGATGATTCTTCCTGCATTGTAAAGAATTCTTGAATCCCTAACCATTTTATTCACATCAAAAGTCATGAAAAATCTTCTAGCATGGGCTCTATTGCAACGCAAGTTTGGTGTAATAAGTAGTCCACCTTTAAAATGAAATAGTATATCAGACATAACTGTTTCTCCCGAACTCGGATTGAGCTAACTCTTGCGGCATTGTAATGAGAACTTGAAACCCTAACCAATATATTGAGATCAAAATTGGTGATTCACCTTCTAACAAGTTCGAAATGGTGATGGAAGGTTGGTATAGTTGGCCATTCCCCTCCACTAGGAAAAAAAAGTAATTTCCCAATATTTAGTATTTCTGACATAACTTTTTACTCCGGTCTCTGATTAGGATGATTCTTGCTGCATTGTAAAGAATTCTTGAATCCCTAACCATTTTATTCACATCAAAAGTCATGCAAAATCCTCTAGCATGGGCTCTATTGTAACGCAAGTTTGGTGTAATAAGTAGTCCACCTTTAAAATGAAATAGTATATCGGACATAACTGTTTCTCCCGAACTCGGATTGAGATAACTCTTGCGGCATTGTAATGAGAACTTGAAACCCTAACCAATATATTGAGATCAAAATTGGTGATTCATCTTCTAACAAGTTCGAAATGGTGATGGAAGTTTGGTATAGTTGGCCATCCCCTCCACTAAGAAAAAAAAGTAATTTTCCATTCTTTAGTATTTCTGACATAACTTTTTACTCCGGTCTCTCAATAAGATGATTCTTGCGGCATTGTAAAGAATACTTGAATCCCTAACCATTTTGTTCACATCAAAAGTCATGAAAAATCCTCTAGCATGGGCTCTATTGTAACGCAAGTTTGGTGTAATAAGTAGTCCACCTTTAAAATGAAATAGTATATCGGACATAACTTTTTCTCCCGAACTCGGATTGAGCTAACTCTTGCGGCATTGTAATGAGAACTTGAAACCCTAACCAATATATTGAGATCAAAATTGGTGATTCATCTTCTAACAAGTTCGAAATGGTGATGGAAGTTTGGTATAGTTGGTCATTCCCCTCCACTAGGAAAAAAAAGTAATTTCCCATTCTTTAGTATTTCTGACATAACTTTTTACTCCGGTCTCTGATTAAGATGATTCTTGCGGCATTGTAAAGAATTCTTGAATCCCTAACCATTTTGTTCACATCAAAAGTCATGAAAAATCCTCTAGCATGGGCTCTATTGTAACGCAAGTTTGGTGTAATAAGTAGTCCACCTTTGAAATGAAATAGTATATCGGACATAACTTTTTCTCCCGAACTCGGATTGAGCTAACTCTTGCGGCATTGAAATGAGAACTTGAAACCCTAACCAATATATTGAGATCAAAATTGGTGATTCATCTTCTAACAAGTTCGAAATGGTGATGGAAGTTTGGTATAGTTGCCAATTCCCCTCCACTAGGAAAAAAAAGTAATTTCTCATTCTTTAGTATTTCTGACATAACTTTTTACTCCGGTCTCTGATTAAGATGATTCTTGCTGCATTGTAAAGAATTCTTGAATCCCTAACCATTTTATTCACATCAAAAGTCATGAAAAATCCTCTAGCATGGGCTCTATTGTAACGCAAGTTTGGTGTAATAAGTAGTCCTCCTTTAAAATGAAATAGTATATCGGACATAACTTTTTCTCCCGAACTCGGATTGAGCTAACTCTTGCGGCATTGTAATGAGAACTTGAAACCCTAACCAATATATGGAGATCAAAATTGGTGATTCACCTTCTAACAAGTTCGAAATGGTGATGGAAGTATGGTATAGTTGGCCATTCCCCTCCACTAGGAAAAAAAAGTAATTTCCCATTCTTTAGTATTTCTGACATAACTTTTTACTCCGGTCTCTGATTAAGATGATTCTTCCTGCATTGTAAAGAATTCTTGAATCCCTAACCATTTTATTCACATCAAAAGTCATGAAAAATCCTCTAGCATGGGCTCTATTGCAACGCAAGTTTGGTGTAATAAGTAGTCCACCTTTAAAATGAAATAGTATATCAGACATAACTGTTTCTCCCGAACTCGGATTGAGCTAACTCTTGCGGCATTGTAATGAGAACTTGAAACCCTAACCAATATATTGAGATCAAAATTGGTGATTCACCTTCTAACAAGTTCGAAATGGTGATGGAAGGTTGGTATAGTTGGCCATTCCCCTCCACTAGGAAAAAAAAGTAATTTCCCAATCTTTAGTATTTCTGACATAACTTTTTACTCCGGTCTCTGATTAGGATGATTCTTGCTGCATTGTAAAGAATTCTTGAATCCCTAACCATTTTATTCACATCAAAAGTCATGCAAAATCCTCTAGCATGGGCTCTATTGTAACGCAAGTTTGGTGTAATAAGTAGTCCACCTTTAAAATGAAATAGTATATCGGACATAACTGTTTCTCCCGAACTCGGATTGAGATAACTCTTGCGGCATTGTAATGAGAACTTGAAACCCTAACCAATATATTGAGATCAAAATTGGTGATTCATCTTCTAACAAGTTCGAAATGGTGATGGAAGTTTGGTATAGTTGGCCATCCCCTCCACTAAGAAAAAAAAGTAATTTTCCATTCTTTAGTATTTCTGACATAACTTTTTACTCCGGTCTCTAAATAAGATGATTCTTGCGGCATTGTAAAGAATACTTGAATCCCTAACCATTTTGTTCACATCAAAAGTCATGAAAAATCCTCTAGCATGGGCTCTATTGTAACGCAAGTTTGGTGTAATAAGTAGTCCACCTTTAAAATGAAATAGTATATCGGACATAACTTTTTCTCCCGAACTCGGATTGAGCTAACTCTTGCGGCATTGTAATGAGAACTTGAAACCCTAACCAATATATTGAGATCAAAATTGGTGATTCATCTTCTAACAAGTTCGAAATGGTGATGGAAGTTTGGTATAGTTGGTCATTCCCCTCCACTAGGAAAAAAAAGTAATTTCCCATTCTTTAGTATTTCTGACATAACTTTTTACTCCGGTCTCTGATTAAGATGATTCTTGCGGCATTGTAAAGAATTCTTGAATCCCTAACCATTTTGTTCACATCAAAAGTCATGAAAAATCCTCTAGCATGGGCTCTATTGTAACGCAAGTTTGGTGTAATAAGTAGTCCACCTTTGAAATGAAATAGTATATCGGACATAACTTTTTCTCCCGAACTCGGATTGAGCTAACTCTTGCGGCATTGAAATGAGAACTTGAAACCCTAACCAATATATTGAGATCAAAATTGGTGATTCATCTTCTAACAAGTTCGAAATGGTGATGGAAGTTTGGTATAGTTGCCAATTCCCCTCCACTAGGAAAAAAAAGTAATTTCTCATTCTTTAGTATTTCTGACATAACTTTTTACTCCGGTCTCTGATTAAGATGATTCTTGCTGCATTGTAAAGAATTCTTGAATCCCTAACCATTTTATTCACATCAAAAGTCATGAAAAATCCTCTAGCATGGGCTCTATTGTAACGCAAGTTTGGTGTAATAAGTAGTCCTCCTTTAAAATGAAATAGTATATCGGACATAACTTTTTCTCCCGAACTCGGATTGAGCTAACTCTTGCGGCATTGTAATGAGAACTTGAAACCCTAACCAATATATGGAGATCAAAATTGGTGATTCACCTTCTAACAAGTTCGAAATGGTGATGGAAGTATGGTATAGTTGGCCATTCCCCTCCACTAGGAAAAAAAAGTAATTTCCCATTCTTTAGTATTTCTGACATAACTTTTTACTCCGGTCTCTGATTAAGATGATTCTTCCTGCATTGTAAAGAATTCTTGAATCCCTAACCATTTTATTCACATCAAAAGTCATGAAAAATCCTCTAGCATGGGCTCTATTGCAACGCAAGTTTGGTGTAATAAGTAGTCCACCTTTAAAATGAAATAGTATATCAGACATAACTGTTTCTCCCGAACTCGGATTGAGCTAACTCTTGCGGCATTGTAATGAGAACTTGAAACCCTAACCAATATATTGAGATCAAAATTGGTGATTCACCTTCTAACAAGTTCGAAATGGTGATGGAAGGTTGGTATAGTTGGCCATTCCCCTCCACTAGGAAAAAAAAGTAATTTCCCAATCTTTAGTATTTCTGACATAACTTTTTACTCCGGTCTCTGATTAGGATGATTCTTGCTGCATTGTAAAGAATTCTTGAATCCCTAACCATTTTATTCACATCAAAAGTCATGCAAAATCCTCTAGCATGGGCTCTATTGTAACGCAAGTTTGGTGTAATAAGTAGTCCACCTTTAAAATGAAATAGTATATCGGACATAACTGTTTCTCCCGAACTCGGATTGAGATAACTCTTGCGGCATTGTAATGAGAACTTGAAACCCTAACCAATATATTGAGATCAAAATTGGTGATTCATCTACTAACAAGTTCGAAATGGTGATGGAAGTTTGGTATAGTTGGCCATCCCCTCCACTAAGAAAAAAAAGTAATTTTCCATTCTTTAGTATTTCTGACATAACTTTTTACTCCGGTCTCTCAATAAGATGATTCTTGCGGCATTGTAAAGAATACTTGAATCCCTAACCATTTTGTTCACATCAAAAGTCATGAAAAATCCTCTAGCATGGGCTCTATTGTAACGCAAGTTTGGTGTAATAAGTAGTCCACCTTTAAAATGAAATAGTATATCGGACATAACTTTTTCTCCCGAACTCGGATTGAGCTAACTCTTGCGGCATTGTAATGAGAACTTGAAACCCTAACCAATATATTGAGATCAAAATTGGTGATTCATCTTCTAACAAGTTCGAAATGGTGATGGAAGTTTGGTATAGTTGGCCATTCCCCTCCACTAGGAAAAAAAAGTAATTTCCCATTCTTTAGTATTTCTGACATAACTTTTTACTCCGGTCTCTGATTAAGATGATTCATGCGGCATTGTAAAGAATTCTTGAATCCCTAACCATTTTGTTCACATCAAAAGTCATGAAAAATCCTCTAGCATGGGCTCTATTGTAACGCAAGTTTGGTGTAATAAGTAGTCCACCTTTGAAATGAAATAGTATATCGGACATAACTTTTTCTCCCGAACTCGGATTGAGCTAACTCTTGCGGCATTGAAATGAGAACTTGAAACCCTGACCAATATATTGAGATCAAAATTGGTGATTCATCTTCTAACAAGTTCGAAATGGTGATGGAAGTTTGGTATAGTTGCCAATTCCCCTCCACTAGGAAAAAAAAGTAATTTCTCATTCTTTAGTATTTCTGACATAACTTTTTACTCCGGTCTCTGATTAAGATGATTCTTGCTGCATTGTAAAGAATTCTTGAATCCCTAACCATTTTATTCACATCAAAAGTCATGAAAAATCCTCTAGCATGGGCTCTATTGTAACGCAAGTTTGGTGTAATAAGTAGTCCTCCTTTAAAATGAAATAGTATATCGGACATAACTTTTTCTCCCGAACTCGGATTGAGCTAACTCTTGCGGCATTGTAATGAGAACTTGAAACCCTAACCAATATATGGAGATCAAAATTGGTGATTCACCTTCTAACAAGTTCGAAATGGTGATGGAAGTATGGTATAGTTGGCCATTCCCCTCCACTAGGAAAAAAAAGTAATTTCCCATTCTTTAGTATTTCTGACATAACTTTTTACTCCGGTCTCTGATTAAGATGATTCTTCCTGCATTGTAAAGAATTCTTGAATCCCTAACCATTTTATTCACATCAAAAGTCATGAAAAATCCTCTAGCATGGGCTCTATTGCAACGCAAGTTTGGTGTAATAAGTAGTCCACCTTTAAAATGAAATAGTATATCAGACATAACTGTTTCTCCCGAACTCGGATTGAGCTAACTCTTGCGGCATTGTAATGAGAACTTGAAACCCTAACCAATATATTGAGATCAAAATTGGTGATTCACCTTCTAACAAGTTCGAAATGGTGATGGAAGGTTGGTATAGTTGGCCATTCCCCTCCACTAGGAAAAAAAAGTAATTTCCCAATCTTTAGTATTTCTGACATAACTTTTTACTCCGGTCTCTGATTAGGATGATTCTTGCTGCATTGTAAAGAATTCTTGAATCCCTAACCATTTTATTCACATCAAAAGTCATGCAAAATCCTCTAGCATGGGCTCTATTGTAACGCAAGTTTGGTGTAATAAGTAGTCCACCTTTAAAATGAAATAGTATATCGGACATAACTGTTTCTCCCGAACTCGGATTGAGATAACTCTTGCGGCATTGTAATGAGAACTTGAAACCCTAACCAATATATTGAGATCAAAATTGGTGATTCATCTTCTAACAAGTTCGAAATGGTGATGGAAGTTTGGTATAGTTGGCCATCCCCTCCACTAAGAAAAAAAAGTAATTTTCCATTCTTTAGTATTTCTGACATAACTTTTTACTCCGGTCTCTCAATAAGATGATTCTTGCGGCATTGTAAAGAATACTTGAATCCCTAACCATTTTGTTCACATCAAAAGTCATGAAAAATCCTCTAGCATGGGCTCTATTGTAACGCAAGTTTGGTGTAATAAGTAGTCCACCTTTAAAATGAAATAGTATATCGGACATAACTTTTTCTCCCGAACTCGGATTGAGCTAACTCTTGCGGCATTGTAATGAGAACTTGAAACCCTAACCAATATATTGAGATCAAAATTGGTGATTCATCTTCTAACAAGTTCGAAATGGTGATGGAAGTTTGGTATAGTTGGCCATTCCCCTCCACTAGGAAAAAAAAGTAATTTCCCATTCTTTAGTATTTCTGACATAACTTTTTACTCCGGTCTCTGATTAAGATGATTCATGCGGCATTGTAAAGAATTCTTGAATCCCTAACCATTTTGTTCACATCAAAAGTCATGAAAAATCCTCTAGCATGGGCTCTATTGTAACGCAAGTTTGGTGTAATAAGTAGTCCACCTTTGAAATGAAATAGTATATCGGACATAACTTTTTCTCCCGAACTCGGATTGAGCTAACTCTTGCGGCATTGAAATGAGAACTTGAAACCCTGACCAATATATTGAGATCAAAATTGGTGATTCATCTTCTAACAAGTTCGAAATGGTGATGGAAGTTTGGTATAGTTGCCAATTCCCCTCCACTAGGAAAAAAAAGTAATTTCTCATTCTTTAGTATTTCTGACATAACTTTTTACTCCGGTCTCTGATTAAGATGATTCTTGCTGCATTGTAAAGAATTCTTGAATCCCTAACCATTTTATTCACATCAAAAGTCATGAAAAATCCTCTAGCATGGGCTCTATTGTAACGCAAGTTTGGTGTAATAAGTAGTCCTCCTTTAAAATGAAATAGTATATCGGACATAACTTTTTCTCCCGAACTCGGATTGAGCTAACTCTTGCGGCATTGTAATGAGAACTTGAAACCCTAACCAATATATGGAGATCAAAATTGGTGATTCACCTTCTAACAAGTTCGAAATGGTGATGGAAGTATGGTATAGTTGGCCATTCCCCTCCACTAGGAAAAAAAAGTAATTTCCCATTCTTTAGTATTTCTGACATAACTTTTTACTCCGGTCTCTGATTAAGATGATTCTTCCTGCATTGTAAAGAATTCTTGAATCCCTAACCATTTTATTCACATCAAAAGTCATGAAAAATCCTCTAGCATGGGCTCTATTGCAACGCAAGTTTGGTGTAATAAGTAGTCCACCTTTAAAATGAAATAGTATATCAGACATAACTGTTTCTCCCGAACTCGGATTGAGCTAACTCTTGCGGCATTGTAATGAGAACTTGAAACCCTAACCAATATATTGAGATCAAAATTGGTGATTCATCTTCTAACAAGTTCGAAATGGTGATGGAAGTTTGGTATAGTTGGCCATCCCCTCCACTAAGAAAAAAAAGTAATTTTCCATTCTTTAGTATTTCTGACATAACTTTTTACTCCGGTCTCTAAATAAGATGATTCTTGCGGCATTGTAAAGAATACTTGAATCCCTAACCATTTTATTCACATCAAAAGTCATGAAAAATCCTCTAGCATGGGCTCTATTGTAACGCAAGTTTGGTGTAATAAGTAGTCCACCTTTAAAATGAAATAGTATATCGGACATAACTTTTTCTCCCGAACTCGGATTGAGCTAACTCTTGCGGCATTGTAATGAGAACTTGAAACCCTAACCAATATATTGAGATCAAAATTGGTGATTCATCTTCTAACAAGTTCGAAATGGTGATGGAAGTTTGGTATAGTTGGCCATTCCCCTCACCTAGGAAAAAAAAGTAATTTCCCATTCTTTAGTATTTCTGACATAACTTTTTACTCCGGTCTCTGATTAAGATGATTCTTGCGGCATTGTAAAGAATTCTTGAATCCCTAACCATTTTGTTCACATCAAAAGTCATGAAAAATCCTCTAGCATGGGCTCTATTGTAATGCAAGTTTGGTGTAATAAGTAGTCCACCTTTGAAATGAAATAGTATATCGGACATAACTTTTTCTCCCGAACTCGGATTGAGCTAACTCTTGCGGCATTGAAATGAGAACTTGAAACCCTAACCAATATATTGAGATCAAAATTGGTGATTCATCTTCTAACAAGTTCGAAATGGTGATGGAAGTTTGGTATAGTTGCCAATTCCCCTCCACTAGGAAAAAAAAGTAATTTCTCATTCTTTAGTATTTCTGACATAACTTTTTACTCCGGTCTCTGATTAAGATGATTTTTGCTGCATTGTAAAGAATTCTTGAATCCCTAACCATTTTGTTCACATCAAAAGTCATGAAAAATCCTCTAGCATGGGCTCTATTGTAACGCAAGTTTGGTGTAATAAGTAGTCCACCTTTGAAATGAAATAGTATATCGGACATAACTTTTTCTCCCGAACTCGGATTGAGCTAACTCTTGCGGCATTGAAATGAGAACTTGAAACCCTAACCAATATATTGAGATCAAAATTGGTGATTCATCTTCTAACAAGTTCGAAATGGTGATGGAAGTTTGGTATAGTTGCCAATTCCCCTCCACTAGGAAAAAAAAGTAATTTCTCATTCTTTAGTATTTCTGACATAACTTTTTACTCCGGTCTCTGATTAAGATGATTCTTGCTGCATTGTAAAGAATTCTTGAATCCCTAACCATTTTATTCACATCAAAAGTCATGAAAAATCCTCTAGCATGGGCTCTATTGTAACGCAAGTTTGGTGTAATAAGTAGTCCTCCTTTAAAATGAAATAGTATATCGGACATAACTTTTTCTCCCGAACTCGGATTGAGCTAACTCTTGCGGCATTGTAATGAGAACTTGAAACCCTAACCAATATATGGAGATCAAAATTGGTGATTCACCTTCTAACAAGTTCGAAATGGTGATGGAAGTATGGTATAGTTGGCCATTCCCCTCCACTAGGAAAAAAAAGTAATTTCCCATTCTTTAGTATTTCTGACATAACTTTTTACTCCGGTCTCTGATTAAGATGATTCTTCCTGCATTGTAAAGAATTCTTGAATCCCTAACCATTTTATTCACATCAAAAGTCATGAAAAATCCTCTAGCATGGGCTCTATTGCAACGCAAGTTTGGTGTAATAAGTAGTCCACCTTTAAAATGAAATAGTATATCAGACATAACTGTTTCTCCCGAACTCGGATTGAGCTAACTCTTGCGGCATTGTAATGAGAACTTGAAACCCTAACCAATATATTGAGATCAAAATTGGTGATTCACCTTCTAACAAGTTCGAAATGGTGATGGAAGGTTGGTATAGTTGGCCATTCCCCTCCACTAGGAAAAAAAAGTAATTTCCCAATCTTTAGTATTTCTGACATAACTTTTTACTCCGGTCTCTGATTAGGATGATTCTTGCTGCATTGTAAAGAATTCTTGAATCCCTAACCATTTTATTCACATCAAAAGTCATGCAAAATCCTCTAGCATGGGCTCTATTGTAACGCAAGTTTGGTGTAATAAGTAGTCCACCTTTAAAATGAAATAGTATATCGGACATAACTGTTTCTCCCGAACTCGGATTGAGATAACTCTTGCGGCATTGTAATGAGAACTTGAAACCCTAACCAATATATTGAGATCAAAATTGGTGATTCATCTACTAACAAGTTCGAAATGGTGATGGAAGTTTGGTATAGTTGGCCATCCCCTCCACTAAGAAAAAAAAGTAATTTTCCATTCTTTAGTATTTCTGACATAACTTTTTACTCCGGTCTCTCAATAAGATGATTCTTGCGGCATTGTAAAGAATACTTGAATCCCTAACCATTTTGTTCACATCAAAAGTCATGAAAAATCCTCTAGCATGGGCTCTATTGTAACGCAAGTTTGGTGTAATAAGTAGTCCACCTTTAAAATGAAATAGTATATCGGACATAACTTTTTCTCCCGAACTCGGATTGAGCTAACTCTTGCGGCATTGTAATGAGAACTTGAAACCCTAACCAATATATTGAGATCAAAATTGGTGATTCATCTTCTAACAAGTTCGAAATGGTGATGGAAGTTTGGTATAGTTGGCCATTCCCCTCCACTAGGAAAAAAAAGTAATTTCCCATTCTTTAGTATTTCTGACATAACTTTTTACTCCGGTCTCTGATTAAGATGATTCATGCGGCATTGTAAAGAATTCTTGAATCCCTAACCATTTTGTTCACATCAAAAGTCATGAAAAATCCTCTAGCATGGGCTCTATTGTAACGCAAGTTTGGTGTAATAAGTAGTCCACCTTTGAAATGAAATAGTATATCGGACATAACTTTTTCTCCCGAACTCGGATTGAGCTAACTCTTGCGGCATTGAAATGAGAACTTGAAACCCTGACCAATATATTGAGATCAAAATTGGTGATTCATCTTCTAACAAGTTCGAAATGGTGATGGAAGTTTGGTATAGTTGCCAATTCCCCTCCACTAGGAAAAAAAAGTAATTTCTCATTCTTTAGTATTTCTGACATAACTTTTTACTCCGGTCTCTGATTAAGATGATTCTTGCTGCATTGTAAAGAATTCTTGAATCCCTAACCATTTTATTCACATCAAAAGTCATGAAAAATCCTCTAGCATGGGCTCTATTGTAACGCAAGTTTGGTGTAATAAGTAGTCCTCCTTTAAAATGAAATAGTATATCGGACATAACTTTTTCTCCCGAACTCGGATTGAGCTAACTCTTGCGGCATTGTAATGAGAACTTGAAACCCTAACCAATATATGGAGATCAAAATTGGTGATTCACCTTCTAACAAGTTCGAAATGGTGATGGAAGTATGGTATAGTTGGCCATTCCCCTCCACTAGGAAAAAAAAGTAATTTCCCATTCTTTAGTATTTCTGACATAACTTTTTACTCCGGTCTCTGATTAAGATGATTCTTCCTGCATTGTAAAGAATTCTTGAATCCCTAACCATTTTATTCACATCAAAAGTCATGAAAAATCCTCTAGCATGGGCTCTATTGCAACGCAAGTTTGGTGTAATAAGTAGTCCACCTTTAAAATGAAATAGTATATCAGACATAACTGTTTCTCCCGAACTCGGATTGAGCTAACTCTTGCGGCATTGTAATGAGAACTTGAAACCCTAACCAATATATTGAGATCAAAATTGGTGATTCACCTTCTAACAAGTTCGAAATGGTGATGGAAGGTTGGTATAGTTGGCCATTCCCCTCCACTAGGAAAAAAAAGTAATTTCCCAATCTTTAGTATTTCTGACATAACTTTTTACTCCGGTCTCTGATTAGGATGATTCTTGCTGCATTGTAAAGAATTCTTGAATCCCTAACCATTTTATTCACATCAAAAGTCATGCAAAATCCTCTAGCATGGGCTCTATTGTAACGCAAGTTTGGTGTAATAAGTAGTCCACCTTTAAAATGAAATAGTATATCGGACATAACTGTTTCTCCCGAACTCGGATTGAGATAACTCTTGCGGCATTGTAATGAGAACTTGAAACCCTAACCAATATATTGAGATCAAAATTGGTGATTCATCTTCTAACAAGTTCGAAATGGTGATGGAAGTTTGGTATAGTTGGCCATCCCCTCCACTAAGAAAAAAAAGTAATTTTCCATTCTTTAGTATTTCTGACATAACTTTTTACTCCGGTCTCTCAATAAGATGATTCTTGCGGCATTGTAAAGAATACTTGAATCCCTAACCATTTTGTTCACATCAAAAGTCATGAAAAATCCTCTAGCATGGGCTCTATTGTAACGCAAGTTTGGTGTAATAAGTAGTCCACCTTTAAAATGAAATAGTATATCGGACATAACTTTTTCTCCCGAACTCGGATTGAGCTAACTCTTGCGGCATTGTAATGAGAACTTGAAACCCTAACCAATATATTGAGATCAAAATTGGTGATTCATCTTCTAACAAGTTCGAAATGGTGATGGAAGTTTGGTATAGTTGGCCATTCCCCTCCACTAGGAAAAAAAAGTAATTTCCCATTCTTTAGTATTTCTGACATAACTTTTTACTCCGGTCTCTGATTAAGATGATTCATGCGGCATTGTAAAGAATTCTTGAATCCCTAACCATTTTGTTCACATCAAAAGTCATGAAAAATCCTCTAGCATGGGCTCTATTGTAACGCAAGTTTGGTGTAATAAGTAGTCCACCTTTGAAATGAAATAGTATATCGGACATAACTTTTTCTCCCGAACTCGGATTGAGCTAACTCTTGCGGCATTGAAATGAGAACTTGAAACCCTGACCAATATATTGAGATCAAAATTGGTGATTCATCTTCTAACAAGTTCGAAATGGTGATGGAAGTTTGGTATAGTTGCCAATTCCCCTCCACTAGGAAAAAAAAGTAATTTCTCATTCTTTAGTATTTCTGACATAACTTTTTACTCCGGTCTCTGATTAAGATGATTCTTGCTGCATTGTAAAGAATTCTTGAATCCCTAACCATTTTATTCACATCAAAAGTCATGAAAAATCCTCTAGCATGGGCTCTATTGTAACGCAAGTTTGGTGTAATAAGTAGTCCTCCTTTAAAATGAAATAGTATATCGGACATAACTTTTTCTCCCGAACTCGGATTGAGCTAACTCTTGCGGCATTGTAATGAGAACTTGAAACCCTAACCAATATATGGAGATCAAAATTGGTGATTCACCTTCTAACAAGTTCGAAATGGTGATGGAAGTATGGTATAGTTGGCCATTCCCCTCCACTAGGAAAAAAAAGTAATTTCCCATTCTTTAGTATTTCTGACATAACTTTTTACTCCGGTCTCTGATTAAGATGATTCTTCCTGCATTGTAAAGAATTCTTGAATCCCTAACCATTTTATTCACATCAAAAGTCATGAAAAATCCTCTAGCATGGGCTCTATTGCAACGCAAGTTTGGTGTAATAAGTAGTCCACCTTTAAAATGAAATAGTATATCAGACATAACTGTTTCTCCCGAACTCGGATTGAGCTAACTCTTGCGGCATTGTAATGAGAACTTGAAACCCTAACCAATATATTGAGATCAAAATTGGTGATTCATCTTCTAACAAGTTCGAAATGGTGATGGAAGTTTGGTATAGTTGGCCATCCCCTCCACTAAGAAAAAAAAGTAATTTTCCATTCTTTAGTATTTCTGACATAACTTTTTACTCCGGTCTCTAAATAAGATGATTCTTGCGGCATTGTAAAGAATACTTGAATCCCTAACCATTTTATTCACATCAAAAGTCATGAAAAATCCTCTAGCATGGGCTCTATTGTAACGCAAGTTTGGTGTAATAAGTAGTCCACCTTTAAAATGAAATAGTATATCGGACATAACTTTTTCTCCCGAACTCGGATTGAGCTAACTCTTGCGGCATTGTAATGAGAACTTGAAACCCTAACCAATATATTGAGATCAAAATTGGTGATTCATCTTCTAACAAGTTCGAAATGGTGATGGAAGTTTGGTATAGTTGGCCATTCCCCTCACCTAGGAAAAAAAAGTAATTTCCCATTCTTTAGTATTTCTGACATAACTTTTTACTCCGGTCTCTGATTAAGATGATTCTTGCGGCATTGTAAAGAATTCTTGAATCCCTAACCATTTTGTTCACATCAAAAGTCATGAAAAATCCTCTAGCATGGGCTCTATTGTAATGCAAGTTTGGTGTAATAAGTAGTCCACCTTTGAAATGAAATAGTATATCGGACATAACTTTTTCTCCCGAACTCGGATTGAGCTAACTCTTGCGGCATTGAAATGAGAACTTGAAACCCTAACCAATATATTGAGATCAAAATTGGTGATTCATCTTCTAACAAGTTCGAAATGGTGATGGAAGTTTGGTATAGTTGCCAATTCCCCTCCACTAGGAAAAAAAAGTAATTTCTCATTCTTTAGTATTTCTGACATAACTTTTTACTCCGGTCTCTGATTAAGATGATTTTTGCTGCATTGTAAAGAATTCTTGAATCCCTAACCATTTTATTCACATCAAAAGTCATGAAAAATCCTCCGGCATGGGCTCTATTGTAACGCAAGTTTGGTGTAATAAGTAGTCCTCCTTTAAAATGAAATAGTATATCGGACATAACTTTTTCTCCCGAACTCGGATTGAGCTAACTCTTGCGGCATTGTAATGAGAACTTGAAACCCTAACCAATATATGGAGATCAAAATTGGTGATTCACCTTCTAACAAGTTCGAAATGGTGATGGAAGTATGGTATAGTTGGCCATTCCCCTCCACTAGGAAAAAAAAGTAATTTCCCATTCTTTAGTATTTCTGACATAACTTTTTACTCCGGTCTCTGATTAAGATGATTCTTGCTGCATTGTAAAGAATTCTTGAATCCCTAACCATTTTATTCACATCAAAAGTCATGAAAAATCCTCTAGCATGGGCTCTATTGTAACGCAAGTTTGGTGTAATAAGTAGTCCACCTTTAAAATGAAATAGTATATCAGACATAACTGTTTCTCCCGAACTCGGATTGAGCTAACTCTTGCGGCATTGTAATGAGAACTTGAAACCCTAACCAATATATTGAGATCAAAATTGGTGATTCATCTTCTAACAAGTTCGAAATGGTGATGGAAGTTTGGTATAGTTGGCCATTCCCCTCCACTAGGAAAAAAAAGTAATTTCCCATTCTTTAGTATTTCTGACATAACTTTTTACTCCGGTCTCTGATTAAGATGATTCATGCGGCATTGTAAAGAATTCTTGAATCCCTAACCATTTTGTTCACATCAAAAGTCATGAAAAATCCTCTAGCATGGGCTCTATTGTAACGCAAGTTTGGTGTAATAAGTAGTCCACCTTTGAAATGAAATAGTATATCGGACATAACTTTTTCTCCCGAACTCGGATTGAGCTAACTCTTGCGGCATTGAAATGAGAACTTGAAACCCTGACCAATATATTGAGATCAAAATTGGTGATTCATCTTCTAACAAGTTCGAAATGGTGATGGAAGTTTGGTATAGTTGCCAATTCCCCTCCACTAGGAAAAAAAAGTAATTTCTCATTCTTTAGTATTTCTGACATAACTTTTTACTCCGGTCTCTGATTAAGATGATTCTTGCTGCATTGTAAAGAATTCTTGAATCCCTAACCATTTTATTCACATCAAAAGTCATGAAAAATCCTCTAGCATGGGCTCTATTGTAACGCAAGTTTGGTGTAATAAGTAGTCCTCCTTTAAAATGAAATAGTATATCGGACATAACTTTTTCTCCCGAACTCGGATTGAGCTAACTCTTGCGGCATTGTAATGAGAACTTGAAACCCTAACCAATATATGGAGATCAAAATTGGTGATTCACCTTCTAACAAGTTCGAAATGGTGATGGAAGTATGGTATAGTTGGCCATTCCCCTCCACTAGGAAAAAAAAGTAATTTCCCATTCTTTAGTATTTCTGACATAACTTTTTACTCCGGTCTCTGATTAAGATGATTCTTCCTGCATTGTAAAGAATTCTTGAATCCCTAACCATTTTATTCACATCAAAAGTCATGAAAAATCCTCTAGCATGGGCTCTATTGCAACGCAAGTTTGGTGTAATAAGTAGTCCACCTTTAAAATGAAATAGTATATCAGACATAACTGTTTCTCCCGAACTCGGATTGAGCTAACTCTTGCGGCATTGTAATGAGAACTTGAAACCCTAACCAATATATTGAGATCAAAATTGGTGATTCATCTTCTAACAAGTTCGAAATGGTGATGGAAGTTTGGTATAGTTGGCCATCCCCTCCACTAAGAAAAAAAAGTAATTTTCCATTCTTTAGTATTTCTGACATAACTTTTTACTCCGGTCTCTAAATAAGATGATTCTTGCGGCATTGTAAAGAATACTTGAATCCCTAACCATTTTATTCACATCAAAAGTCATGAAAAATCCTCTAGCATGGGCTCTATTGTAACGCAAGTTTGGTGTAATAAGTAGTCCACCTTTAAAATGAAATAGTATATCGGACATAACTTTTTCTCCCGAACTCGGATTGAGCTAACTCTTGCGGCATTGTAATGAGAACTTGAAACCCTAACCAATATATTGAGATCAAAATTGGTGATTCATCTTCTAACAAGTTCGAAATGGTGATGGAAGTTTGGTATAGTTGGCCATTCCCCTCACCTAGGAAAAAAAAGTAATTTCCCATTCTTTAGTATTTCTGACATAACTTTTTACTCCGGTCTCTGATTAAGATGATTCTTGCGGCATTGTAAAGAATTCTTGAATCCCTAACCATTTTGTTCACATCAAAAGTCATGAAAAATCCTCTAGCATGGGCTCTATTGTAATGCAAGTTTGGTGTAATAAGTAGTCCACCTTTGAAATGAAATAGTATATCGGACATAACTTTTTCTCCCGAACTCGGATTGAGCTAACTCTTGCGGCATTGAAATGAGAACTTGAAACCCTAACCAATATATTGAGATCAAAATTGGTGATTCATCTTCTAACAAGTTCGAAATGGTGATGGAAGTTTGGTATAGTTGCCAATTCCCCTCCACTAGGAAAAAAAAGTAATTTCTCATTCTTTAGTATTTCTGACATAACTTTTTACTCCGGTCTCTGATTAAGATGATTTTTGCTGCATTGTAAAGAATTCTTGAATCCCTAACCATTTTATTCACATCAAAAGTCATGAAAAATCCTCCGGCATGGGCTCTATTGTAACGCAAGTTTGGTGTAATAAGTAGTCCTCCTTTAAAATGAAATAGTATATCGGACATAACTTTTTCTCCCGAACTCGGATTGAGCTAACTCTTGCGGCATTGTAATGAGAACTTGAAACCCTAACCAATATATGGAGATCAAAATTGGTGATTCACCTTCTAACAAGTTCGAAATGGTGATGGAAGTATGGTATAGTTGGCCATTCCCCTCCACTAGGAAAAAAAAGTAATTTCCCATTCTTTAGTATTTCTGACATAACTTTTTACTCCGGTCTCTGATTAAGATGATTCTTGCTGCATTGTAAAGAATTCTTGAATCCCTAACCATTTTATTCACATCAAAAGTCATGAAAAATCCTCTAGCATGGGCTCTATTGTAACGCAAGTTTGGTGTAATAAGTAGTCCACCTTTAAAATGAAATAGTATATCAGACATAACTGTTTCTCCCGAACTCGGATTGAGCTAACTCTTGCGGCATTGTAATGAGAACTTGAAACCCTAACCAATATATTGAGATCAAAATTGGTGATTCATCTTCTAACAAGTTCGAAATGGTGATGGAAGTTTGGTATAGTTGGCCATTCCCCTCCACTAGGAAAAAAAAGTAATTTCCCATTCTTTAGTATTTCTGACATAACTTTTTACTCCGGTCTCTGATTAAGATGATTCATGCGGCATTGTAAAGAATTCTTGAATCCCTAACCATTTTGTTCACATCAAAAGTCATGAAAAATCCTCTAGCATGGGCTCTATTGTAACGCAAGTTTGGTGTAATAAGTAGTCCACCTTTGAAATGAAATAGTATATCGGACATAACTTTTTCTCCCGAACTCGGATTGAGCTAACTCTTGCGGCATTGAAATGAGAACTTGAAACCCTGACCAATATATTGAGATCAAAATTGGTGATTCATCTTCTAACAAGTTCGAAATGGTGATGGAAGTTTGGTATAGTTGCCAATTCCCCTCCACTAGGAAAAAAAAGTAATTTCTCATTCTTTAGTATTTCTGACATAACTTTTTACTCCGGTCTCTGATTAAGATGATTCTTGCTGCATTGTAAAGAATTCTTGAATCCCTAACCATTTTATTCACATCAAAAGTCATGAAAAATCCTCTAGCATGGGCTCTATTGTAACGCAAGTTTGGTGTAATAAGTAGTCCTCCTTTAAAATGAAATAGTATATCGGACATAACTTTTTCTCCCGAACTCGGATTGAGCTAACTCTTGCGGCATTGTAATGAGAACTTGAAACCCTAACCAATATATGGAGATCAAAATTGGTGATTCACCTTCTAACAAGTTCGAAATGGTGATGGAAGTATGGTATAGTTGGCCATTCCCCTCCACTAGGAAAAAAAAGTAATTTCCCATTCTTTAGTATTTCTGACATAACTTTTTACTCCGGTCTCTGATTAAGATGATTCTTCCTGCATTGTAAAGAATTCTTGAATCCCTAACCATTTTATTCACATCAAAAGTCATGAAAAATCCTCTAGCATGGGCTCTATTGCAACGCAAGTTTGGTGTAATAAGTAGTCCACCTTTAAAATGAAATAGTATATCAGACATAACTGTTTCTCCCGAACTCGGATTGAGCTAACTCTTGCGGCATTGTAATGAGAACTTGAAACCCTAACCAATATATTGAGATCAAAATTGGTGATTCATCTTCTAACAAGTTCGAAATGGTGATGGAAGTTTGGTATAGTTGGCCATCCCCTCCACTAAGAAAAAAAAGTAATTTTCCATTCTTTAGTATTTCTGACATAACTTTTTACTCCGGTCTCTAAATAAGATGATTCTTGCGGCATTGTAAAGAATACTTGAATCCCTAACCATTTTATTCACATCAAAAGTCATGAAAAATCCTCTAGCATGGGCTCTATTGTAACGCAAGTTTGGTGTAATAAGTAGTCCACCTTTAAAATGAAATAGTATATCGGACATAACTTTTTCTCCCGAACTCGGATTGAGCTAACTCTTGCGGCATTGTAATGAGAACTTGAAACCCTAACCAATATATTGAGATCAAAATTGGTGATTCATCTTCTAACAAGTTCGAAATGGTGATGGAAGTTTGGTATAGTTGGCCATTCCCCTCACCTAGGAAAAAAAAGTAATTTCCCATTCTTTAGTATTTCTGACATAACTTTTTACTCCGGTCTCTGATTAAGATGATTCTTGCGGCATTGTAAAGAATTCTTGAATCCCTAACCATTTTGTTCACATCAAAAGTCATGAAAAATCCTCTAGCATGGGCTCTATTGTAATGCAAGTTTGGTGTAATAAGTAGTCCACCTTTGAAATGAAATAGTATATCGGACATAACTTTTTCTCCCGAACTCGGATTGAGCTAACTCTTGCGGCATTGAAATGAGAACTTGAAACCCTAACCAATATATTGAGATCAAAATTGGTGATTCATCTTCTAACAAGTTCGAAATGGTGATGGAAGTTTGGTATAGTTGCCAATTCCCCTCCACTAGGAAAAAAAAGTAATTTCTCATTCTTTAGTATTTCTGACATAACTTTTTACTCCGGTCTCTGATTAAGATGATTTTTGCTGCATTGTAAAGAATTCTTGAATCCCTAACCATTTTATTCACATCAAAAGTCATGAAAAATCCTCCGGCATGGGCTCTATTGTAACGCAAGTTTGGTGTAATAAGTAGTCCTCCTTTAAAATGAAATAGTATATCGGACATAACTTTTTCTCCCGAACTCGGATTGAGCTAACTCTTGCGGCATTGTAATGAGAACTTGAAACCCTAACCAATATATGGAGATCAAAATTGGTGATTCACCTTCTAACAAGTTCGAAATGGTGATGGAAGTATGGTATAGTTGGCCATTCCCCTCCACTAGGAAAAAAAAGTAATTTCCCATTCTTTAGTATTTCTGACATAACTTTTTACTCCGGTCTCTGATTAAGATGATTCTTGCTGCATTGTAAAGAATTCTTGAATCCCTAACCATTTTATTCACATCAAAAGTCATGAAAAATCCTCTAGCATGGGCTCTATTGTAACGCAAGTTTGGTGTAATAAGTAGTCCACCTTTAAAATGAAATAGTATATCAGACATAACTGTTTCTCCCGAACTCGGATTGAGCTAACTCTTGCGGCATTGTAATGAGAACTTGAAACCCTAACCAATATATTGAGATCAAAATTGGTGATTCATCTTCTAACAAGTTCGAAATGGTGATGGAAGTTTGGTATAGTTGGCCATCCCCTCCACTATGAAAAAAAAGTAATTTCCCATTCTTTAGTATTTCTGACATAACTTTTTACTCCGGTCTCTAAATAAGATGATTCTTGCTGCATTGTAAAGAATTCTTGAATCCCTAACCATTTTATTCACATCAAAAGTCATGAAAAATCCTCTAGCATGGGCTCTATTGTAACGCAAGTTTGGTGTAATAAGTAGTCCCCCTTTAAAATGAAATAGTATATCGGACATAACTTTTTCTCCCGAACTCGGATTGAGCTAACTCTTGCGGCATTGTAATGAGAACTTGAAACCCTAACCAATATATTAAGATCAAAATTGGTGATTCACCTTCTAACAAGTTCGAAATGGTGATGGAAGTTTGGTATAGTTGGCCATTCCCCTCCACTAGGAAAAAAAAGTAATTTCCCATTCTTTAGTATTTCTGACATAACTTTTTACTCCGGTCTCTGATTAAGATGATTCTTCCTGCATTGTAAAGAATTCTTGAATCCCTAACCATTTTATTCACATCAAAAGTCATGAAAAATCCTCTAGCATGGGCTCTATTGTAACGCAAGTTTGGTGTAATAAGTAGTCCACCTTTAAAATGAAATAGTATATCAGACATAACTGTTTCTCCCGAACTCGGATTGAGCTAACTCTTGCGGCATTGTAATGAGAACTTGAAACCCTAACCAATATATTGAGATCAAAATTGGTGATTCATCTTCTAACAAGTTCGAAATGGTGATGGAAGTTTGGTATAGTTGGCCATCCCCTCCACTAAGAAAAAAAAGTAATTTTCCATTCTTTAGTATTTCTGACATAACTTTTTACTCCGGTCTCTAAATAAGATGATTCTTGCGGCATTGTAAAGAATACTTGAATCCCTAACCATTTTATTCACATCAAAAGTCATGAAAAATCCTCTAGCATGGGCTCTATTGTAACGCAAGTTTGGTGTAATAAGTAGTCCACCTTTAAAATGAAATAGTATATCGGACATAACTTTTTCTCCCGAACTCAGATTGAGCTAACTCTTGCGGCATTGTAATGAGAACTTGAAACCCTAACCAATATATTGAGATCAAAATTGGTGATTCATCTTCTAACAAGTTCGAAATGGTGATGGAAGTTTGGTATAGTTGGCCATTCCCCTCACCTAGGAAAAAAAAGTAATTTCCCATTCTTTAGTATTACTGACATAACTTTTTACTCCGGTCTCTGATTAAGATGATTCTTGCGGCATTGTAAAGAATTCTTGAATCCCTAACCATTTTGTTCACATCAAAAGTCATGAAAAATCCTCTAGCATGGGCTCTATTGTAACGCAAGTTTGGTGTAATAAGTAGTCCACCTTTGAAATGAAATAGTATATCGGACATAACTTTTTCTCCCGAACTCGGATTGAGCTAACTCTTGCGGCATTGAAATGAGAACTTGAAACCCTAACCAATATATTGAGATCAAAATTGGTGATTCATCTTCTAACAAGTTCGAAATGGTGATGGAAGTTTGGTATAGTTGCCAATTCCCCTCCACTAGGAAAAAAAAGTAATTTCTCATTCTTTAGTATTTCTGACATAACTTTTTATTCCGGTCTCTGATTAAGATGATTTTTGCTGCATTGTAAAGAATTCTTGAATCCCTAACCATTTTATTCACATCAAAAGTCATGAAAAATCCTCTAGCATGGGCTCTATTGTAACGCAAGTTTGGTGTAATAAGTAGTCCTCCTTTAAAATGAAATAGTATATCGGACATAACTTTTTCTCCCGAACTCGGATTGAGCTAACTCTTGCGGCATTGTAATGAGAACTTGAAACCCTAACCAATATATGGAGATCAAAATTGGTGATTCACCTTCTAACAAGTTCGAAATGGTGATGGAAGTATGGTATAGTTGGCCATTCCCCTCCACTAGGAAAAAAAAGTAATTTCCCATTCTTTAGTATTTTTGACATAACTTTTTACTCCGGTCTCTGATTAAGATGATTCTTCCTGCATTGTAAAGAATTCTTCAATCCCTAACCATTTTATTCACATCAAAAGTCATGAAAAATCCTCTAGCATGGGCTCTATTGTAACGCAAGTTTGGTGTAATAAGTAGTCCACCTTCAAAATGAAATAGTATATCTGACATAACTTTTTCTCCCGAACTCGGATTGAGCTAACTCTTGCGGCATTGTAATGAGAACTTGAAACCCTAACCAATATATGGAGATCAAAATTGGTGATTCACCTTCTAACAAGTTCGAAATGGTGATGGAAGTATGGTATAGTTGGCCATTCCCCTCCACTAGGAAAAAAAAGTAATTTCCCATTCTTTAGTATTTCTGACATAACTTTTTACTCCGGTCTCTAAATAAGATGATTCTTGCTGCATTGTAAAGAATTCTTGAATCCCTAACCATTTTATTCACATCAAAAGTCATGAAAAATCCTCTAGCATGGGCTCTATTGTAACGCAAGTTTGGTGTAATAAGTAGTCCCCCTTTAAAATGAAATAGTATATCGGACATAACTTTTTCTCCCGAACTCGGATTGAGCTAACTCTTGCGGCATTGTAATGAGAACTTGAAACCCTAACCAATATATTAAGATCAAAATTGGTGATTCACCTTCTAACAAGTTCGATATGGTGATGGAAGTTTGGTATAGTTGGCCATTCCCCTCCACTAGGAAAAAAAAGTAATTTCCCATTCTTTAGTATTTCTGACATAACTTTTTACTCCGGTCTCTGATTAAGATGATTCTTCCTGCATTGTAAAGAATTCTTGAATCCCTAACCATTTTATTCACATCAAAAGTCATGAAAAATCCTCTAGCATGGGCTCTATTGTAACGCAAGTTTGGTGTAATAAGTAGTCCACCTTTAAAATGAAATAGTATATCGGACATAACTGTTTCTCCCGAACTCGGATTGAGCTAACTCTTGCGGCATTGTAATGAGAACTTGAAACCCTAACCAATATATTGAGATCAAAATTGGTGATTCATCTTCTAACAAGTTCGAAATGGTGATGGAAGTTTGGTATAGTTGGCCATTCCCCTCACCTAGGAAAAAAAAGTAATTTCCCATTCTTTAGTATTTCTGACATAACTTTTTACTCCGGTGTCTGATTAAGATGATTCTTTCGGCATTGTAAAGAATTCTTGAATCCCTAACCATTTTGTTCACATCAAAAGTCATGAAAAATCCTCTAGCATGGGCTCTATTGTAACGCAAGTTTGGTGTAATAAGTAGTCCACCTTTAAAATGAAATAGTATATCGGACATAACTTTTTCTCCCGAACTCGGACTGAGCTAACTCTTGCGGCATTGAAATGAGAACTTGAAACCCTAACCAATATATTGAGATCAAAATTGGTGATTCATCTTCTAACAAGTTCGAAATGGTGATGGAAGTTTGGTATAGTTGCCAATTCCCCTCCACTAGGAAAAAAAAGTAATTTCTCATTCTTTAGTATTTCTGACATAACTTTTTACTCCGGTCTCTGATTAAGATGATTCTCGCTGCATTGTAAAGAATTCTTGAATACCTAACCATTTTATTCACATCAAAAGTCATGAAAAATCCTCTAGCATGGGCTCTATTGTAACGCAAGTTTGGTGTAATAAGTAGTCCACCTTTGAAATGAAATAGTATATCGGACATAACTTTTTCTCCCGAACTCGGATTGAGCTAACTCTTGCGGCATTGAAATGAGAACTTGAAACCCTAACCAATATATTGAGATCAAAATTGGTGATTCACCTTCTAACAAGTTCGAAATGGTGATGGAAGTTTGGTATAGTTGGCCATTCCCCTCCACTAGGAAAAAAAAGTAATTTCCCATTCTTTAGTATTTCTGACATAACTTTTTACTCCGGTCTCTGATTAAGATGATTCTTGCTGCATTGTAAAGAATTCTTGAATCCCTAACCATTTTATTCACATCAAAAGTCATGAAAAATCCTCTAGCATGGGCTCTATTGTAACGCAAGTTTGGTGTAATAAGTAGTCCTCCTTTAAAATGAAATAGTATATCGGACATAACTTTTTCTCCCGAACTCGGATTGAGCTAACTCTTGCGGCATTGTAATGAGAACTTGAAACCCTAACCAATATATTGAGATCAAAATTGGTGATTCACCTTCTAACAAGTTCGAAATGGTGATGGAAGTTTGGTATAGTTGGCCATCCCCTCCACTATGAATAAAAAGTAATTTCCCATTCTTTAGTATTTCTGACATAACTTTTTACTCCGGTCTCTGATTAAGATGATTCTTGCTGCATTGTAAAGAATTCTTGAATCCCTAACCATTTTATTCACATCAAAAGTCATGAAAAATCCTCTAGCATGGGCTCTATTGTAACGCAAGTTTGGTGTAATAAGTAGTCCACCTTTGAAATGAAATAGTATATCGGACATAACTTTTTCTCCCGAACTCGGATTGAGCTAACTCTTGCGGCATTGAAATGAGAACTTGAAACCCTAACCAATATATTGAGATCAAAATTGGTGATTCATCTTCTAACAAGTTCGAAATGGTGATGGAAGTTTGGTATAGTTGCCAATTCCCCTCCACTAGGAAAAAAAAGTAATTTCCCATTCTTTAGTATTTCTGACATAACTTTTTACTCCGGTCTCTGATTAAGATGATTCTTGCTGCATTGTAAAGAATTCTTGAATCCCTAACCATTTTATTCACATCAAAAGTCATGAAAAATCCTCTAGCATGGGCTCTATTGTAACGCAAGTTTGGTGTAATAAGTAGTCCTCCTTTAAAATGAAATAGTATATCGGACATAACTTTTTCTCCCGAACTCGGATTGAGCTAACTCTTGTGGCATTGTAATGAGAACTTGAAACCCTAACCAATATATTGAGATCAAAATTGGTGATTCATCTTCTAACAAGTTCGAAATGGTGATGGAAGTTTGGTATAGTTGGCCATCCCCTCCACTACGAAAAAAAAGTAATTTCCCATTCTTTAGTATTTCTGACATAACTTTTTACTCCGGTCTCTAAATAAGATGATTCTTGCTGCATTGTAAAGAATTCTTGAATCCCTAACCATTTTATTCACATCAAAAGTCATGAAAAATCCTCTAGCATGGGCTCTATTGTAACGCAAGTTTGGTGTAATAAGTAGTCCTCCTTTAAAATGAAATAGTATATCGGACATAACTTTTTCTCCCGAACTCGGATTGAGCTAACTCTTGCGGCATTGTAATGAGAACTTGAAACCCTAACCAATATATTGAGATCAAAATTGGTGATTCACCTTCTAACAAGTTCGAAATGGTGATGGAAGTTTGGTATAGTTGGCCATCCCCTCCACTATGAATAAAAAGTAATTTCCCATTCTTTAGTATTTCTGACATAATTTTTTACTCCGGTCTCTGATTAAGATGATTCTTGCTGCATTGTAAAGAATTCTTGAATCCCTAACCATTTTATTCACATCAAAAGTCATGAAAAATCCTCTAGCATGGGCTCTATTGTAACGCAAGTTTGGTGTAATAAGTAGTCCACCTTTGAAATGAAATAGTATATCGGACATAACTTTTTCTCCCGAACTCGGATTGAGCTAACTCTTGCGGCATTGAAATGAGAACTTGAAACCCTAACCAATATATTGAGATCAAAATTGGTGATTCATCTTCTAACAAGTTCGAAATGGTGATGGAAGTTTTGTATAATTGCCAATTCCCCTCCACTAGGAAAAAAAAGTAATTTCTCATTCTTTAGTATTTCTGACATAACTTTTTACTCCGGTCTCTGATTAAGATGATTCTCGCTGCATTGTAAAGAATTCTTGAATCCCTAACCATTTTATTCACATCAAAAGTCATGAAAAATCCTCTAGCATGGGCTCTATTGTAACGCAAGTTTGGTGTAATAAGTAGTCCTCCTTTAAAATGAAATAGTATATCGGACATAACTTTTTCTCCCGAACTCGGATTGAGCTAACTCTTGCGGCATTGTATTGAGAACTTGAAACCCTAACCAATATATTGAGATCAAAATTGGTGATTCATCTTCTAACAAGTTCGAAATGGTGATGGAAGTTTGGTATAGTTGGCCATTCCCCTCCACTAGGAAAAAAAAGTAATTTCCCATTCTTTAGTATTTCTGACATAACTTTTTACTCCGGTCTCTGATTAAGATGATTCTTGCGGCATTGTAAAGAATTCTTGAATCCCTAACCATTTTGTTCACATCAAAAGTCATGAAAAATCCTCTAGCATGGGCTCTATTGTAACGCAAGTTTGGTGTAATAAGTAGTCCACCTTTGAAATGAAATAGTATATCGGACATAACTTTTTCTCCCGAACTCGGATTGAGCTAACTCTTGCGGCATTGAAATGAGAACTTGAAACCCTAACCAATATATTGAGATCAAAATTGGTGATTCATCTTCTAACAAGTTCGAAATGGTGATGGAAGTTTTGTATAATTGCCAATTCCCCTCCACTAGGAAAAAAAAGTAATTTCTCATTCTTTAGTATTTCTGACATAACTTTTTACTCCGGTCTCTGATTAAGATGATTCTCGCTGCATTGTAAAGAATTCTTGAATCCCTAAACATTTTATTCACATCAAAAGTCATGAAAAATCCACTAGCATGGGCACTATTGTAACGCAAGTTTGGTGTAATAAGTAGTCCTACTTTAAAATGAAATAGTATATCGGACATAACTTTTTCTCCCGAACTCGGATTGAGCTAACTCTTGCGGCATTGTAATGAGAACTTGAAACCCTAACCAATATATGGAGATCAAAATTGGTGATTCATCTTCTAACAAGTTCGAAATGGTGATGGAAGTTTGGTATAGTTGGCCATTCCCCTCCACTAGGAAAAAAAAGTAATTTCCCATTCTTTAGTATTTCTGACATAACTTTTTACTCCGGTCTCTGATTAAGATGATTCTTGCGGCATTGTAAAGAATTCTTGAATCCCTAACCATTTTGTTCACATCAAAAGTCATGAAAAATCCTCTAGCATGGGCTCTATTGTAACGCAAGTTTGGTGTAATAAGTAGTCCACCTTTGAAATGAAATAGTATATCGGACATAACTTTTTCTCCCGAACTCGGATTGAGCTAACTCTTGCGGCATTGAAATGAGAACTTGAAACCCTAACCAATATATTGAGATCAAAATTGGTGATTCATCTTCTAACAAGTTCGAAATGGTGATGGAAGTTTTGTATAATTGCCAATTCCCCTCCACTAGGAAAAAAAAGTAATTTCTCATTCTTTAGTATTTCTGACATAACTTTTTACTCCGGTCTCTGATTAAGATGATTCTCGCTGCATTGTAAAGAATTCTTGAATCCCTAACCATTTTATTCACATCAAAAGTCATGAAAAATCCTCTAGCATGGGCTCTATTGTAACGCAAGTTTGGTGTAATAAGTAGTCCTCCTTTAAAATGAAATAGTATATCGGACATAACTTTTTCTCCCGAACTCGGATTGAGCTAACTCTTGCGGCATTGTAATGAGAACTTGAAACCCTAACCAATATATTGAGATCAAAATTGGTGATTCACCTTCTAACAAGTTCGAAATGGTGATGGAAGTTTGGTATAGTTGGCCATTCCCCTCCACTAGGAAAAAAAAGTAATTTCCCATTCTTTAGTATTTCTGACATAACTTTTTACTCCGGTCTCTGATTAAGATGATTCTTGCGGCATTGTAAAGAATTCTTGAATCCCTAACCATTTTGTTCACATCAAAAGTCATGAAAAATCCTCTAGCATGGGCTCTATTGTAACGCAAGTTTGGTGTAATAAGTAGTCCACCTTTGAAATGAAATAGTATATCGGACATAACTTTTTCTCCCGAACTCGGATTGAGCTAACTCTTGCGGCATTGAAATGAGAACTTGAAACCCTAACCAATATATTGAGATCAAAATTGGTGATTCATCTTCTAACAAGTTCGAAATGGTGATGGAAGTTTGGTATAGTTGCCAATTCCCCTCCACTAGGAAAAAAAAGTAATTTCCCATTCTTTAGTATTTCTGACATAACTTTTTACTCCGGTCTCTGATTAAGATGATTCTTGCTGCATTGTAAAGAATTCTTGAATCCCTAACCATTTTATTCACATCAAAAGTCATGAAAAATCCTCTAGCATGGGCTCTATTGTAACGCAAGTTTGGTGTAATAAGTAGTCCTCCTTTAAAATGAAATAGTATATCGGACATAACTTTTTCTCCCGAACTCGGATTGAGCTAACTCTTGTGGCATTGTAATGAGAACTTGAAACCCTAACCAATATATTGAGATCAAAATTGGTGATTCATCTTCTAACAAGTTCGAAATGGTGATGGAAGTTTGGTATAGTTGGCCATCCCCTCCACTACGAAAAAAAAGTAATTTCCCATTCTTTAGTATTTCTGACATAACTTTTTACTCCGGTCTCTAAATAAGATGATTCTTGCTGCATTGTAAAGAATTCTTGAATCCCTAACCATTTTATTCACATCAAAAGTCATGAAAAATCCTCTAGCATGGGCTCTATTGTAACGCAAGTTTGGTGTAATAAGTAGTCCTCCTTTAAAATGAAATAGTATATCGGACATAACTTTTTCTCCCGAACTCGGATTGAGCTAACTCTTGCGGCATTGTAATGAGAACTTGAAACCCTAACCAATATATTGAGATCAAAATTGGTGATTCACCTTCTAACAAGTTCGAAATGGTGATGGAAGTTTGGTATAGTTGGCCATCCCCTCCACTATGAATAAAAAGTAATTTCCCATTCTTTAGTATTTCTGACATAATTTTTTACTCCGGTCTCTGATTAAGATGATTCTTGCTGCATTGTAAAGAATTCTTGAATCCCTAACCATTTTATTCACATCAAAAGTCATGAAAAATCCTCTAGCATGGGCTCTATTGTAACGCAAGTTTGGTGTAATAAGTAGTCCACCTTTGAAATGAAATAGTATATCGGACATAACTTTTTCTCCCGAACTCGGATTGAGCTAACTCTTGCGGCATTGAAATGAGAACTTGAAACCCTAACCAATATATTGAGATCAAAATTGGTGATTCATCTTCTAACAAGTTCGAAATGGTGATGGAAGTTTTGTATAATTGCCAATTCCCCTCCACTAGGAAAAAAAAGTAATTTCTCATTCTTTAGTATTTCTGACATAACTTTTTACTCCGGTCTCTGATTAAGATGATTCTCGCTGCATTGTAAAGAATTCTTGAATCCCTAACCATTTTATTCACATCAAAAGTCATGAAAAATCCTCTAGCATGGGCTCTATTGTAACGCAAGTTTGGTGTAATAAGTAGTCCTCCTTTAAAATGAAATAGTATATCGGACATAACTTTTTCTCCCGAACTCGGATTGAGCTAACTCTTGCGGCATTGTATTGAGAACTTGAAACCCTAACCAATATATTGAGATCAAAATTGGTGATTCATCTTCTAACAAGTTCGAAATGGTGATGGAAGTTTGGTATAGTTGGCCATTCCCCTCCACTAGGAAAAAAAAGTAATTTCCCATTCTTTAGTATTTCTGACATAACTTTTTACTCCGGTCTCTGATTAAGATGATTCTTGCGGCATTGTAAAGAATTCTTGAATCCCTAACCATTTTGTTCACATCAAAAGTCATGAAAAATCCTCTAGCATGGGCTCTATTGTAACGCAAGTTTGGTGTAATAAGTAGTCCACCTTTGAAATGAAATAGTATATCGGACATAACTTTTTCTCCCGAACTCGGATTGAGCTAACTCTTGCGGCATTGAAATGAGAACTTGAAACCCTAACCAATATATTGAGATCAAAATTGGTGATTCATCTTCTAACAAGTTCGAAATGGTGATGGAAGTTTTGTATAATTGCCAATTCCCCTCCACTAGGAAAAAAAAGTAATTTCTCATTCTTTAGTATTTCTGACATAACTTTTTACTCCGGTCTCTGATTAAGATGATTCTCGCTGCATTGTAAAGAATTCTTGAATCCCTAAACATTTTATTCACATCAAAAGTCATGAAAAATCCACTAGCATGGGCACTATTGTAACGCAAGTTTGGTGTAATAAGTAGTCCTACTTTAAAATGAAATAGTATATCGGACATAACTTTTTCTCCCGAACTCGGATTGAGCTAACTCTTGCGGCATTGTAATGAGAACTTGAAACCCTAACCAATATATGGAGATCAAAATTGGTGATTCATCTTCTAACAAGTTCGAAATGGTGATGGAAGTTTGGTATAGTTGGCCATTCCCCTCCACTAGGAAAAAAAAGTAATTTCCCATTCTTTAGTATTTCTGACATAACTTTTTACTCCGGTCTCTGATTAAGATGATTCTTGCGGCATTGTAAAGAATTCTTGAATCCCTAACCATTTTGTTCACATCAAAAGTCATGAAAAATCCTCTAGCATGGGCTCTATTGTAACGCAAGTTTGGTGTAATAAGTAGTCCACCTTTGAAATGAAATAGTATATCGGACATAACTTTTTCTCCCGAACTCGGATTGAGCTAACTCTTGCGGCATTGAAATGAGAACTTGAAACCCTAACCAATATATTGAGATCAAAATTGGTGATTCATCTTCTAACAAGTTCGAAATGGTGATGGAAGTTTTGTATAATTGCCAATTCCCCTCCACTAGGAAAAAAAAGTAATTTCTCATTCTTTAGTATTTCTGACATAACTTTTTACTCCGGTCTCTGATTAAGATGATTCTCGCTGCATTGTAAAGAATTCTTGAATCCCTAACCATTTTATTCACATCAAAAGTCATGAAAAATCCTCTAGCATGGGCTCTATTGTAACGCAAGTTTGGTGTAATAAGTAGTCCTCCTTTAAAATGAAATAGTATATCGGACATAACTTTTTCTCCCGAACTCGGATTGAGCTAACTCTTGCGGCATTGTAATGAGAACTTGAAACCCTAACCAATATATTGAGATCAAAATTGGTGATTCACCTTCTAACAAGTTCGAAATGGTGATGGAAGTTTGGTATAGTTGGCCATTCCCCTCCACTAGGAAAAAAAAGTAATTTCCCATTCTTTAGTATTTCTGACATAACTTTTTACTCCGGTCTCTGATTAAGATGATTCTTGCGGCATTGTAAAGAATTCTTGAATCCCTAACCATTTTGTTCACATCAAAAGTCATGAAAAATCCTCTAGCATGGGCTCTATTGTAACGCAAGTTTGGTGTAATAAGTAGTCCACCTTTGAAATGAAATAGTATATCGGACATAACTTTTTCTCCCGAACTCGGATTGAGCTAACTCTTGCGGCATTGAAATGAGAACTTGAAACCCTAACCAATATATTGAGATCAAAATTGGTGATTCATCTTCTAACAAGTTCGAAATGGTGATGGAAGTTTTGTATAATTGCCAATTCCCCTCCACTAGGAAAAAAAAGTAATTTCTCATTCTTTAGTATTTCTGACATAACTTTTTACTCCGGTCTCTGATTAAGATGATTCTCGCTGCATTGTAAAGAATTCTTGAATCCCTAAACATTTTATTCACATCAAAAGTCATGAAAAATCCACTAGCATGGGCACTATTGTAACGCAAGTTTGGTGTAATAAGTAGTCCTACTTTAAAATGAAATAGTATATCGGACATAACTTTTTCTCCCGAACTCGGATTGAGCTAACTCTTGCGGCATTGTAATGAGAACTTGAAACCCTAACCAATATATGGAGATCAAAATTGGTGATTCATCTTCTAACAAGTTCGAAATGGTGATGGAAGTTTGGTATAGTTGGCCATTCCCCTCCACTAGGAAAAAAAAGTAATTTCCCATTCTTTAGTATTTCTGACATAACTTTTTACTCCGGTCTCTGATTAAGATGATTCTTGCGGCATTGTAAAGAATTCTTGAATCCCTAACCATTTTGTTCACATCAAAAGTCATGAAAAATCCTCTAGCATGGGCTCTATTGTAACGCAAGTTTGGTGTAATAAGTAGTCCACCTTTGAAATGAAATAGTATATCGGACATAACTTTTTCTCCCGAACTCGGATTGAGCTAACTCTTGCGGCATTGAAATGAGAACTTGAAACCCTAACCAATATATTGAGATCAAAATTGGTGATTCATCTTCTAACAAGTTCGAAATGGTGATGGAAGTTTTGTATAATTGCCAATTCCCCTCCACTAGGAAAAAAAAGTAATTTCTCATTCTTTAGTATTTCTGACTTAACTTTTTACTCCAGTCTCTGATTAAGATGATTCTCGCTGCATTGTAAAGAATTCTTGAATCCCTAACCATTTTATTCACATCAAAAGTCATGAAAAATCCTCTAGCATGGGCTCTATTGTAACGCAAGTTTGGTGTAATAAGTAGTCCTCCTTTAAAATGAAATAGTATATCGGACATAACTTTTTCTCCCGAACTCGGATTGAGCTAACTCTTGCGGCATTGTAATGAGAACTTGAAACCCTAACCAATATATTGAGATCAAAATTGGTGATTCACCTTCTAACAAGTTCGAAATGGTGATGGAAGTTTGGTATAGTTGGCCATTCCCCTCCACTAGGAAAAAAAAGTAATTTCCCATTCTTTAGTATTTCTGACATAACTTTTTACTCCGGTCTCTAAATAAGATGATTCTTGCTGCATTGTAAAGAATTCTTGAATCCCTAACCATTTTATTCACATCAAAAGTCATGAAAAATCCTCTAGCATGGGCTCTATTGTAACGCAAGTTTGGTGTAATAAGTAGTCCACCTTTAAAATGAAATAGTATATCGGACATAACTGTTTCTCCCGAACTCGGATTGAGATAACTCTTGCAGCATTGTAATGAGAACTTGAAACCCTAACCAATATATTGAGATCAAAATTGGTGATTCATCTTCTAACAAGTTCGAAATGGGGATGGAAGTTTGGTATAGTTGGCCATCCCCTCCACTATGAAAAAAAAGTAATTTCCCATTCTTTAGTATTTCTGACATAACTTTTTACTCCGGTCTCTAAATAAGATGATTCTTGCTGCATTGTAAAGAATTCTTGAATCCCTAACCATTTTATTCACATCAAAAGTCATGAAAAATCCTCTAGCATGGGCTCTATTGTAACGCAAGTTTGGTGTAATAAGTAGTCCTCCTTTAAAATGAAATAGTATATCGGACATAACTTTTTCTCCCGAACTCGGATTGAGCTAACTCTTGCGGCATTGTAATGAGAACTTGAAACCCTAACCAATATATTGAGATCAAAATTGGTGATTCACCTTCTAACAAGTTCGAAATGGTGATGGAAGTATGGTATAGTTGGCCATTCCCCTCCACTAGGAAAAAAAAGTAATTTCCCATTCTTTAGTATTTCTGACATAACTTTTTACTCCGGTCTCTGATTAAGATGATTCTTGCTGCATTGTAAAGAATTCTTGAATCCCTAACCATTTTATTCACATCAAAAGTCATGAAAATTCCTCTAGCATGGGCTCTATTGTAACGTAAGTTTGGTGTAATAAGTAGTCCACCTTTAAAATGAAATAGTATATCAGACATAACTGTTTCTCCCGAACTCGGATTGTGCTAACTCTTGCGGCATTGTAATGAGAACTTGAAACCCTAACCAATATATTGAGATCAAAATTGGTGATTCATCTTCTAACAAGTTCGAAATGGTGATGGAAGTTTGGTATAGTTGGCCATCCCCTCCACTATGAAAAAAAAGTAATTTCCCATTCTTTAGTATTTCTGACATAACTTTTTACTTCGGTCTCTAAATAAGATGATTCTTGCTGGATTGTAAAGAATTCTTGAATCCCTAACCATTTTATTCACATCAAAAGTCATGAAAAATACTCTAGCATGGGCTCTATTGTAACGCAAGTTTGGTGTAATAAGTAGTCCTCCTTTAAAATGAAATAGTATATCGGACATAACTTTTTCTCCCGAACTCGGATTGAGCTAACTCTTGCGGCATTGTAATGAGAACTTGAAACCCTAACCAATATATTGAGATCAAAATTGGTGATTCACCTTCTAACAAGTTCGAAATGGTGATGGAATTTTGGTATAGTTGGCCATTCCCCTCCACTAGGAAAAAAAAGTAATTTCCCATTCTTTAGTATTTCTGACATAACTTTTTACTCCGGTCTCTAAATAAGATGATTCTTGCTGCATTGTAAAGAATTCTTGAATCCCTAACCATTTTATTCACATCAAAAGTCATGAAAAATCCTCTAGCATGGGCTCTATTGTAACGCAAGTTTGGTGTAATAAGTAGTCCTCCTTTAAAATGAAATAGTATATCGGACATAACTTTTTCTCCCGAACTCGGATTGAGCTAACTCTTGCGGCATTGTAATGAGAACTTGAAACCCTAACCAATATATTGAGATCAAAATTGGTGATTCACCTTCTAACAAGTTCGAAATGGTGATGGAAGGTTGGTATAGTTGGCCATTCCCCTCCACTAGGAAAAAAAAGTAATTTCCCATTCTTTAGTATTTCTGACATAACTTTTTACTCCGGTCTCTGATTAGGATGATTCTTGCTGCATTGTGAAGAATTCTTGAATCCCTAACCATTTTATTCACATCAAAAGTCATGCAAAATCCTCTAGCATGGGCTCTATTGTAACGCAAGTTTGGTGTAATAAGTAGTCCACCTTTAAAATGAAATAGTATATCGGACATAACTGTTTCTCCCGAACTCGGATTGAGATAACTCTTGCGGCATTGTAATGAGAACTTGAAACCCTAACCAATATATGGAGATCAAAATTGGTGATTCACCTTCTAACAAGTTCGAAATGGTGATGGAAGTATGGTATAGTTGGCCATTCCCCTCCACTAGGAAAAAAAAGTAATTTCCCATTCTTTAGTATTTCTGACATAACTTTTTACTCCGGTCTCTGATTAAGATGATTCTTCCTGCATTGTAAAGAATTCTTGAATCCCTAACCATTTTATTCACATCAAAAGTCATGAAAAATCCTCTAGCATGGGCTCTATTGCAACGCAAGTTTGGTGTAATAAGTAGTCCACCTTTAAAATGAAATAGTATATCAGACATAACTGTTTCTCCCGAACTCGGATTGAGCTAACTCTTGCGGCATTGTAATGAGAACTTGAAACCCTAACCAATATATTGAGATCAAAATTGGTGATTCACCTTCTAACAAGTTCGAAATGGTGATGGAAGGTTGGTATAGTTGGCCATTCCCCTCCACTAGGAAAAAAAAGTAATTTCCCATTCTTTAGTATTTCTGACATAACTTTTTACTCCGGTCTCTGATTAGGATGATTCTTGCTGCATTGTAAAGAATTCTTGAATCCCTAACCATTTTATTCACATCAAAAGTCATGCAAAATCCTCTAGCATGGGCTCTATTGTAACGCAAGTTTGGTGTAATAAGTAGTCCACCTTTAAAATGAAATAGTATATCGGACATAACTGTTTCTCCCGAACTCGGATTGAGATAACTCTTGCGGCATTGTAATGAGAACTTGAAACCCTAACCAATATATTGAGATCAAAATTGGTGATTCATCTTCTAACAAGTTCGAAATGGTGATGGAAGTTTGGTATAGTTGGCCATCCCCTCCACTAAGAAAAAAAAGTAATTTTCCATTCTTTAGTATTTCTGACATAACTTTTTACTCCGGTCTCTAAATAAGATGATTCTTGCGGCATTGTAAAGAATACTTGAATCCCTAACCATTTTGTTCACATCAAAAGTCATGAAAAATCCTCTAGAATGGGCTCTATTGTAACGCAAGTTTGGTGTAATAAGTAGTCCACCTTTAAAATGAAATAGTATATCGGACATAACTTTTTCTCCCGAACTCGGATTGAGCTAACTCTTGCGGCATTGTAATGAGAACTTGAAACCCTAACCAATATATTGAGATCAAAATTGGTGATTCATCTTCTAACAAGTTCGAAATGGTGATGGAAGTTTGGTATAGTTGGCCATTCCCCTCCACTAGGAAAAAAAAGTAATTTCCCATTCTTTAGTATTTCTGACATAACTTTTTACTCCGGTCTCTGATTAAGATGATTCTTGCGGCATTGTAAAGAATTCTTGAATCCCTAACCATTTTGTTCACATCAAAAGTCATGAAAAATCCTCTAGCATGGGCTCTATTGTAACGCAAGTTTGGTGTAATAAGTAGTCCACCTTTGAAATGAAATAGTATATCGGACATAACTTTTTCTCCCGAACTCGGATTGAGCTAACTCTTGCGGCATTGAAATGAGAACTTGAAACCCTAACCAATATATTGAGATCAAAATTGGTGATTCATCTTCTAACAAGTTCGAAATGGTGATGGAAGTTTGGTATAGTTGCCAATTCCCCTCCACTAGGAAAAAAAAGTAATTTCTCATTCTTTAGTATTTCTGACATAACTTTTTACTCCGGTCTCTGATTAAGATGATTCTTGCTGCATTGTAAAGAATTCTTGAATCCCTAACCATTTTATTCACATCAAAAGTCATGAAAAATCCTCTAGCATGGGCTCTATTGTAACGCAAGTTTGGTGTAATAAGTAGTCCTCCTTTAAAATGAAATAGTATATCGGACATAACTTTTTCTCCCGAACTCGGATTGAGCTAACTCTTGCGGCATTGTAATGAGAACTTGAAACCCTAACCAATATATGGAGATCAAAATTGGTGATTCACCTTCTAACAAGTTCGAAATGGTGATGGAAGTATGGTATAGTTGGCCATTCCCCTCCACTAGGAAAAAAAAGTAATTTCCCATTCTTTAGTATTTCTGACATAACTTTTTACTCCGGTCTCTGATTAAGATGATTCTTCCTGCATTGTAAAGAATTCTTGAATCCCTAACCATTTTATTCACATCAAAAGTCATGAAAAATCCTCTAGCATGGGCTCTATTGCAACGCAAGTTAGGTGTAATAAGTAGTCCACCTTTAAAATGAAATAGTATATCAGACATAACTGTTTCTCCCGAACTCGGATTGAGCTAACTCTTGCGGCATTGTAATGAGAACTTGAAACCCTAACCAATATATTGAGATCAAAATTGGTGATTCATCTTCTAACAAGTTCGAAATGGTGATGGAAGTTTGGTATAGTTGGCCATCCCCTCCACTAAGAAAAAAAAGTAATTTTCCATTCTTTAGTATTTCTGACATAACTTTTTACTCCGGTCTCTAAATAAGATGATTCTTGCGGCATTGTAAAGAATACTTGAATCCCTAACCATTTTATTCACATCAAAAGTCATGAAAAATCCTCTAGCATGGGCTCTATTGTAACGCAAGTTTGGTGTAATAAGTAGTCCACCTTTAAAATGAAATAGTATATCGGACATAACTTTTTCTCCCGAACTCGGATTGAGCTAACTCTTGCGGCATTGTAATGAGAACTTGAAACCCTAACCAATATATTGAGATCAAAATTGGTGATTCATCTTCTAACAAGTTCGAAATGGTGATGGAAGTTTGGTATAGTTGGCCATCCCCTCCACTATGAAAAAAAAGTAATTTCCCATTCTTTAGTATTTCTGACATAACTTTTTACTCCGGTCTCTAAATAAGATGATTCTTGCTGCATTGTAAAGAATTCTTGAATCCCTAACCATTTTATTCACATCAAAAGTCATGAAAAATCCTCTAGCATGGGCTCTATTGCAACGCAAGTTAGGTGTAATAAGTAGTCCACCTTTAAAATGAAATAGTATATCAGACATAACTGTTTCTCCCGAACTCGGATTGAGCTAACTCTTGCGGCATTGTAATGAGAACTTGAAACCCTAACCAATATATTGAGATCAAAATTGGTGATTCATCTTCTAACAAGTTCGAAATGGTGATGGAAGTTTGGTATAGTTGGCCATCCCCTCCACTATGAAAAAAAAGTAATTTCCCATTCTTTAGTATTTCTGACATAACTTTTTACTCCGGTCTCTAAATAAGATGATTCTTCCTGCATTGTAAAGAATTCTTGAATCCCTAACCATTTTATTCACATCAAAAGTCATGAAAAATCCTCTAGCATGGGCTCTATTGCAACGCAAGTTAGGTGTAATAAGTAGTCCACCTTTAAAATGAAATAGTATATCAGACATAACTGTTTCTCCCGAACTCGGATTGAGCTAACTCTTGCGGCATTGTAATGAGAACTTGAAACCCTAACCAATATATTGAGATCAAAATTGGTGATTCATCTTCTAACAAGTTCGAAATGGTGATGGAAGTTTGGTATAGTTGGCCATCCCCTCCACTAAGAAAAAAAAGTAATTTTCCATTCTTTAGTATTTCTGACATAACTTTTTACTCCGGTCTCTAAATAAGATGATTCTTGCGGCATTGTAAAGAATACTTGAATCCCTAACCATTTTATTCACATCAAAAGTCATGAAAAATCCTCTAGCATGGGCTCTATTGTAACGCAAGTTTGGTGTAATAAGTAGTCCACCTTTAAAATGAAATAGTATATCGGACATAACTTTTTCTCCCGAACTCGGATTGAGCTAACTCTTGCGGCATTGTAATGAGAACTTGAAACCCTAACCAATATATTGAGATCAAAATTGGTGATTCATCTTCTAACAAGTTCGAAATGGTGATGGAAGTTTGGTATAGTTGGCCATTCCCCTCCACTAGGAAAAAAAAGTAATTTCCCATTCTTTAGTATTTCTGACATAACTTTTTACTCCGGTCTCTGATTAAGATGATTCTTGCGGCATTGTAAAGAATTCTTGAATCCCTAACCATTTTGTTCACATCAAAAGTCATGAAAAATCCTCTAGCATGGGCTCTATTGTAACGCAAGTTTGGTGTAATAAGTAGTCCACCTTTGAAATGAAATAGTATATCGGACATAACTTTTTCTCCCGAACTCGGATTGAGCTAACTCTTGCGGCATTGAAATGAGAACTTGAAACCCTAACCAATATATTGAGATCAAAATTGGTGATTCATCTTCTAACAAGTTCGAAATGGTGATGGAAGTTTGGTATAGTTGCCAATTCCCCTCCACTAGGAAAAAAAAGTAATTTCTCATTCTTTAGTATTTCTGACATAACTTTTTACTCCGGTCTCTGATTAAGATGATTCTTGCTGCATTGTAAAGAATTCTTGAATCCCTAACCATTTTATTCACATCAAAAGTCATGAAAAATCCTCTAGCATGGGCTCTATTGTAACGCAAGTTTGGTGTAATAAGTAGTCCTCCTTTAAAATGAAATAGTATATCGGACATAACTTTTTCTCCCGAACTCGGATTGAGCTAACTCTTGCGGCATTGTAATGAGAACTTGAAACCCTAACCAATATATGGAGATCAAAATTGGTGATTCACCTTCTAACAAGTTCGAAATGGTGATGGAAGTATGGTATAGTTGGCCATTCCCCTCCACTAGGAAAAAAAAGTAATTTCCCATTCTTTAGTATTTCTGACATAACTTTTTACTCCGGTCTCTGATTAAGATGATTCTTCCTGCATTGTAAAGAATTCTTGAATCCCTAACCATTTTATTCACATCAAAAGTCATGAAAAATCCTCTAGCATGGGCTCTATTGCAACGCAAGTTAGGTGTAATAAGTAGTCCACCTTTAAAATGAAATAGTATATCAGACATAACTGTTTCTCCCGAACTCGGATTGAGCTAACTCTTGCGGCATTGTAATGAGAACTTGAAACCCTAACCAATATATTGAGATCAAAATTGGTGATTCATCTTCTAACAAGTTCGAAATGGTGATGGAAGTTTGGTATAGTTGGCCATCCCCTCCACTAAGAAAAAAAAGTAATTTTCCATTCTTTAGTATTTCTGACATAACTTTTTACTCCGGTCTCTAAATAAGATGATTCTTGCGGCATTGTAAAGAATACTTGAATCCCTAACCATTTTATTCACATCAAAAGTCATGAAAAATCCTCTAGCATGGGCTCTATTGTAACGCAAGTTTGGTGTAATAAGTAGTCCACCTTTAAAATGAAATAGTATATCGGACATAACTTTTTCTCCCGAACTCGGATTGAGCTAACTCTTGCGGCATTGTAATGAGAACTTGAAACCCTAACCAATATATTGAGATCAAAATTGGTGATTCATCTTCTAACAAGTTCGAAATGGTGATGGAAGTTTGGTATAGTTGGCCATCCCCTCCACTATGAAAAAAAAGTAATTTCCCATTCTTTAGTATTTCTGACATAACTTTTTACTCCGGTCTCTAAATAAGATGATTCTTGCTGCATTGTAAAGAATTCTTGAATCCCTAACCATTTTATTCACATCAAAAGTCATGAAAAATCCTCTAGCATGGGCTCTATTGTAACGCAAGTTTGGTGTAATAAGTAGTCCCCCTTTAAAATGAAATAGTATATCGGACATAACTTTTTCTCCCGAACTCGGATTGAGCTAACTCTTGCGGCATTGTAATGAGAACTTGAAACCCTAACCAATATATTAAGATCAAAATTGGTGATTCACCTTCTAACAAGTTCGAAATGGTGATGGAAGTATGGTATAGTTGGCCATTCCCCTCCACTAGGAAAAAAAAGTAATTTCCCATTCTTTAGTATTTCTGACATAACTTTTTACTCCGGTCTCTGATTAAGATGATTCTTCCTGCATTGTAAAGAATTCTTGAATCCCTAACCATTTTATTCACATCAAAAGTCATGAAAAATCCTCTAGCATGGGCTCTATTGTAACGCAAGTTTGGTGTAATAAGTAGTCCACCTTTGAAATGAAATAGTATATCGGACATAACTTTTTCTCCCGAACTCGGATTGAGCTAACTCTTGCGGCATTGAAATGAGAACTTGAAACCCTAACCAATATATTGAGATCAAAATTGGTGATTCATCTTCTAACAAGTTCGAAATGGTGATGGAAGTTTGGTATAGTTGCCAATTCCCCTCCACTAGGAAAAAAAAGTAATTTCTCATTCTTTAGTATTTCTGACATAACTTTTTACTCCGGTCTCTGATTAAGATGATTCTTGCTGCATTGTAAAGAATTCTTGAATCCCTAACCATTTTATTCACATCAAAAGTCATGAAAAATCCTCTAGCATGGGCTCTATTGTAACGCAAGTTTGGTGTAATAAGTAGTCCTCCTTTAAAATGAAATAGTACATCGGACATAACTTTTTCTCCCGAACTCGGATTGAGCTAACTCTTGCGGCATTGTAATGAGAACTTGAAACCCTAACCAATATATGGAGATCAAAATTGGTGATTCACCTTCTAACAAGTTCGAAATGGTGATGGAAGTATGGTATAGTTGGCCATTCCCCTCCACTAGGAAAAAAAAGTAATTTCCCATTCTTTAGTATTTCTGACATAACTTTTTACTCCGGTCTCTGATTAAGATGATTCTTCCTGCATTGTAAAGAATTCTTGAATCCCTAACCATTTTATTCACATCAAAAGTCATGAAAAATCCTCTAGCATGGGCTCTATTGCAACGCAAGTTTGGTGTAATAAGTAGTCCACCTTTAAAATGAAATAGTATATCAGACATAACTGTTTCTCCCGAACTCGGATTGAGCTAACTCTTGCGGCATTGTAATGAGAACTTGAAACCCTAACCAATATATTGAGATCAAAATTGGTGATTCATCTTCTAACAAGTTCGAAATGGTGATGGAAGTTTGGTATAGTTGGCCATCCCCTCCACTAAGAAAAAAAAGTAATTTTCCATTCTTTAGTATTTCTGACATAACTTTTTACTCCGGTCTCTAAATAAGATGATTCTTGCGGCATTGTAAAGAATACTTGAATCCCTAACCATTTTATTCACATCAAAAGTCATGAAAAATCCTCTAGCATGGGCTCTATTGTAACGCAAGTTTGGTGTAATAAGTAGTCCACCTTTAAAATGAAATAGTATATCGGACATAACTTTTTCTCCCGAACTCGGATTGAGCTAACTCTTGCGGCATTGTAATGAGAACTTGAAACCCTAACCAATATATTGAGATCAAAATTGGTGATTCATCTTCTAACAAGTTCGAAATGGTGATGGAAGTTTGGTATAGTTGGCCATTCCCCTCACCTAGGAAAAAAAAGTAATTTCCCATTCTTTAGTATTTCTGACATAACTTTTTACTCCGGTCTCTGATTAAGATGATTCTTGCGGCATTGTAAAGAATTCTTGAATCCCTAACCATTTTGTTCACATCAAAAGTCATGAAAAATCTTCTAGCATGGGCTCTATTGTAACGCAAGTTTGGTGTAATAAGTAGTCCACCTTTGAAATGAAATAGTATATCGGACATAACTTTTTCTCCCGAACTCGGATTGAGCTAACTCTTGCGGCATTGAAATGAGAACTTGAAACCCTAACCAATATATTGAGATCAAAATTGGTGATTCATCTTCTAACAAGTTCGAAATGGTGATGGAAGTTTGGTATAGTTGCCAATTCCCCTCCACTAGGAAAAAAAAGTAATTTCTCATTCTTTAGTATTTCTGACATAACTTTTTACTCCGGTCTCTGATTAAGATGATTTTTGCCGCATTGTAAAGAATTCTTGAATCCCTAACCATTTTATTCACATCAAAAGTCATGAAAAATCCTCCAGCATGGGCTCTATTGTAACGCAAGTTTGGTGTAATAAGTAGTCCTCCTTTAAAATGAAATAGTATATCGGACATAACTTTTTCTCCCGAACTCGGATTGAGCTAACTCTTGCGGCATTGTAATGAGAACTTGAAACCCTAACCAATATATGGAGATCAAAATTGGTGATTCACCTTCTAACAAGTTCGAAATGGTGATGGAAGTATGGTATAGTTGGCCATTCCCCTCCACTAGGAAAAAAAAGTAATTTCCCATTCTTTAGTATTTCTGACATAACTTTTTACTCCGGTCTCTGATTAAGATGATTCTTCCTGCATTGTAAAGAATTCTTGAATCCCTAACCATTTTATTCACATCAAAAGTCATGAAAAATCCTCTAGCATGGGCTCTATTGTAACGCAAGTTTGGTGTAATAAGTAGTCCACCTTTAAAATGAAATAGTATATCAGACATAACTGTTTCTCCCGAACTCGGATTGAGCTAACTCATGCGGCATTGTAATGAGAACTTGAAACCCTAACCAATATATTGAGATCAAAATTGGTGATTCATCTTCTAACAAGTTCGAAATGGTGATGGAAGTTTGGTATAGTTGGCCATCCCCTCCACTATGAAAAAAAAGTAATTTCCCATTCTTTAGTATTTCTGACATAACTTTTTACTCCGGTCTCTAAATAAGATGATTCTTGCTGCATTGTAAAGAATTCTTGAATCCCTAACCATTTTATTCACATCAAAAGTCATGAAAAATCCTCTAGCATGGGCTCTATTGTAACGCAAGTTTGGTGTAATAAGTAGTCCCCCTTTAAAATGAAATAGTATATCGGACATAACTTTTTCTCCCGAACTCGGATTGAGCTAACTCTTGCGGCATTGTAATGAGAACTTGAAACCCTAACCAATATATTAAGATCAAAATTGGTGATTCACCTTCTAACAAGTTCGAAATGGTGATGGAAGTTTGGTATAGTTGGCCATTCCCCTCCACTAGGAAAAAAAAGTAATTTCCCATTCTTTAGTATTTCTGACATAACTTTTTACTCCGGTCTCTGATTAAGATGATTCTTCCTGCATTGTAAAGAATTCTTGAATCCCTAACCATTTTATTCACATCAAAAGTCATGAAAAATCCTCTAGCATGGGCTCTATTGTAACGCAAGTTTGGTGTAATAAGTAGTCCACCTTTGAAATGAAATAGTATATCGGACATAACTTTTCCTCCCGAACTCGGATTGAGCTAACTCTTGCGGCATTGAAATGAGAACTTGAAACCCTAACCAATATATTGAGATCAAAATTGGTGATTCATCTTCTAACAAGTTCGAAATGGTGATGGAAGTTTGGTATAGTTGGCCATCCCCTCCACTAAGAAAAAAAAGTAATTTTCCATTCTTTAGTATTTCTGACATAACTTTTTACTCCGGTCTCTAAATAAGATGATTCTTGCGGCATTGTAAAGAATACTTGAATCCCTAACCATTTTATTCACATCAAAAGTCATGAAAAATCCTCTAGCATGGGCTCTATTGTAACGCAAGTTTGGTGTAATAAGTAGTCCACCTTTAAAATGAAATAGTATATCGGACATAACTTTTTCTCCCGAACTCGGATTGAGCTAACTCTTGCGGCATTGTAATGAGAACTTGAAACCCTAACCAATATATTGAGATCAAAATTGGTGATTCATCTTCTAACAAGTTCGAAATGGTGATGGAAGTTTGGCATAGTTGGCCATTCCCCTCACCTAGGAAAAAAAAGTAATTTCCCATTCTTTAGTATTTCTGACATAACTTTTTACTCCGGTCTCTGATTAAGATGATTCTTGCGGCATTGTAAAGAATTCTTGAATCCCTAACCATTTTGTTCACATCAAAAGTCATGAAAAATCTTCTAGCATGGGCTCTATTGTAACGCAAGTTTGGTGTAATAAGTAGTCCACCTTTGAAATGAAATAGTATATCGGACATAACTTTTTCTCCCGAACTCGGATTGAGCTAACTCTTGCGGCATTGAAATGAGAACTTGAAACCCTAACCAATATATTGAGATCAAAATTGGTGATTCATCTTCTAACAAGTTCGAAATGGTGATGGAAGTTTGGTATAGTTGCCAATTCCCCTCCACTAGGAAAAAAAAGTAATTTCCCATTCTTTAGTATTTCTGACATAACTTTTTACTCCGGTCTCTGATTAAGATGATTCTTCCTGCATTGTAAAGAATTCTTGAATCCCTAACCATTTTATTCACATCAAAAGTCATGAAAAATCCTCTAGCATGGGCTCTATTGCAACGCAAGTTTGGTGTAATAAGTTGTCCACCTTTAAAATGAAATAGTATATCAGACATAACTGTTTCTCCCGAACTCGGATTGAGCTAACTCTTGCGGCATTGTAATGAGAACTTGAAACCCTAACCAATATATTGAGATCAAAATTGGTGATTCATCTTCTAACAAGTTCGAAATGGTGATGGAAGTTTGGTATAGTTGGCCATCCCCTCCACTAAGAAAAAAAAGTAATTTTCCATTCTTTAGTATTTCTGACATAACTTTTTACTCCGGTCTCTAAATAAGATGATTCTTGCGGCATTGTAAAGAATACTTGAATCCCTAACAATTTTATTCACATCAAAAGTCATGAAAAATCCTCTAGCATGGGCTCTATTGTAACGCAAGTTTGGTGTAATAAGTAGTCCACCTTTAAAATGAAATAGTATATCGGACATAACTTTTTCTCCCGAACTCGGATTGAGCTAACTCTTGCGGCATTGTAATGAGAACTTGAAACCCTAACCAATATATTGAGATCAAAATTGGTGATTCATCTTCTAACAAGTTCGAAATGGTGATGGAAGTTTGGTATAGTTGGCCATTCCCCTCACCTAGGAAAAAAAAGTAATTTCCCATTCTTTAGTATTTCTGACATAACTTTTTACTCCGGTCTCTGATTAAGATGATTCTTGCGGCATTGTAAAGAATTCTTGAATCCCTAACCATTTTGTTCACATCAAAAGTCATGAAAAATCTTCTAGCATGGGCTCTATTGTAACGCAAGTTTGGTGTAATAAGTAGTCCACCTTTGAAATGAAATAGTATATCGGACATAACTTTTTCTCCCGAACTCGGATTGAGCTAACTCTTGCGGCATTGAAATGAGAACTTGAAACCCTAACCAATATATTGAGATCAAAATTGGTGATTCATCTTCTAACAAGTTCGAAATGGTGATGGAAGTTTGGTATAGTTGCCAATTCCCCTCCACTAGGAAAAAAAAGTAATTTCTCATTCTTTAGTATTTCTGACATAACTTTTTACTCCGGTCTCTGATTAAGATGATTTTTGCCGCATTGTAAAGAATTCTTGAATCCCTAACCATTTTATTCACATCAAAAGTCATGAAAAATCCTCCAGCATGGGCTCTATTGTAACGCAAGTTTGGTGTAATAAGTAGTCCACCTTTAAAATGAAATAGTATATCAGACATAACTGTTTCTCCCGAACTCGGATTGAGCTAACTCATGCGGCATTGTAATGAGAACTTGAAACCCTAACCAATATATTGAGATCAAAATTGGTGATTCATCTTCTAACAAGTTCGAAATGGTGATGGAAGTTTGGTATAGTTGGCCATCCCCTCCACTATGAAAAAAAAGTAATTTCCCATTCTTTAGTATTTCTGACATAACTTTTTACTCCGGTCTCTAAATAAGATGATTCTTGCTGCATTGTAAAGAATTCTTGAATCCCTAACCATTTTATTCACATCAAAAGTCATGAAAAATCCTCTAGCATGGGCTCTATTGTAACGCAAGTTTGGTGTAATAAGTAGTCCCCCTTTAAAATGAAATAGTATATCGGACATAACTTTTTCTCCCGAACTCGGATTGAGCTAACTCTTGCGGCATTGTAATGAGAACTTGAAACCCTAACCAATATATTAAGATCAAAATTGGTGATTCACCTTCTAACAAGTTCGAAATGGTGATGGAAGTTTGGTATAGTTGGCCATTCCCCTCCACTAGGAAAAAAAAGTAATTTCCCATTCTTTAGTATTTCTGACATAACTTTTTACTCCGGTCTCTGATTAAGATGATTCTTCCTGCATTGTAAAGAATTCTTGAATCCCTAACCATTTTATTCACATCAAAAGTCATGAAAAATCCTCTAGCATGGGCTCTATTGTAACGCAAGTTTGGTGTAATAAGTAGTCCACCTTTGAAATGAAATAGTATATCGGACATAACTTTTTCTCCCGAACTCGGATTGAGCTAACTCTTGCGGCATTGAAATGAGAACTTGAAACCCTAACCAATATATTGAGATCAAAATTGGTGATTCATCTTCTAACAAGTTCGAAATGGTGATGGAAGTTTGGTATAGTTGGCCATCCCCTCCACTAAGAAAAAAAAGTAATTTTCCATTCTTTAGTATTTCTGACATAACTTTTTACTCCGGTCTCTAAATAAGATGATTCTTGCGGCATTGTAAAGAATACTTGAATCCCTAACCATTTTATTCACATCAAAAGTCATGAAAAATCCTCTAGCATGGGCTCTATTGTAACGCAAGTTTGGTGTAATAAGTAGTCCACCTTTAAAATGAAATAGTATATCGGACATAACTTTTTCTCCCGAACTCGGATTGAGCTAACTCTTGCGGCATTGTAATGAGAACTTGAAACCCTAACCAATATATTGAGATCAAAATTGGTGATTCATCTTCTAACAAGTTCGAAATGGTGATGGAAGTTTGGCATAGTTGGCCATTCCCCTCACCTAGGAAAAAAAAGTAATTTCCCATTCTTTAGTATTTCTGACATAACTTTTTACTCCGGTCTCTGATTAAGATGATTCTTGCGGCATTGTAAAGAATTCTTGAATCCCTAACCATTTTGTTCACATCAAAAGTCATGAAAAATCTTCTAGCATGGGCTCTATTGTAACGCAAGTTTGGTGTAATAAGTAGTCCACCTTTGAAATGAAATAGTATATCGGACATAACTTTTTCTCCCGAACTCGGATTGAGCTAACTCTTGCGGCATTGAAATGAGAACTTGAAACCCTAACCAATATATTGAGATCAAAATTGGTGATTCATCTTCTAACAAGTTCGAAATGGTGATGGAAGTTTGGTATAGTTGCCAATTCCCCTCCACTAGGAAAAAAAAGTAATTTCTCATTCTTTAGTATTTCTGACATAACTTTTTACTCCGGTCTCTGATTAAGATGATTTTTGCTGCATTGTAAAGAATTCTTGAATCCCTAACCATTTTATTCACATCAAAAGTCATGAAAAATCCTCCAGCATGGGCTCTATTGTAACGCAAGTTTGGTGTAATAAGTAGTCCTCCTTTAAAATGAAATAGTATATCAGACATAACTGTTTCTCCCGAACTCGGATTGAGCTAACTCATGCGGCATTGTAATGAGAACTTGAAACCCTAACCAATATATTGAGATCAAAATTGGTGATTCATCTTCTAACAAGTTCGAAATGGTGATGGAAGTTTGGTATAGTTGGCCATCCCCTCCACTATGAAAAAAAAGTAATTTCCCATTCTTTAGTATTTCTGACATAACTTTTTACTCCGGTCTCTAAATAAGATGATTCTTGCTGCATTGTAAAGAATTCTTGAATCCCTAACCATTTTATTCACATCAAAAGTCATGAAAAATCCTCTAGCATGGGCTCTATTGTAACGCAAGTTTGGTGTAATAAGTAGTCCCCCTTTAAAATGAAATAGTATATCGGACATAACTTTTTCTCCCGAACTCGGATTGAGCTAACTCTTGCGGCATTGTAATGAGAACATGAAACCCTAACCAATATATTAAGATCAAAATTGGTGATTCACCTTCTAACAAGTTCGAAATGGTGATGGAAGTTTGGTATAGTTGGCCATTCCCCTCCACTAGGAAAAAAAAGTAATTTCCCATTCTTTAGTATTTCTGACATAACTTTTTACTCCGGTCTCTGATTAAGATGATTCTTGCTGCATTGTAAAGAATTCTTGAATCCCTAACCATTTTATTCACATCAAAAGTCATGAAAAATCCTCTAGCATGGGCTCTATTGTAACGCAAGTTTGGTGTAATAAGTAGTCCACCTTTAAAATGAAATAGTATATCAGACATAACTGTTTCTCCCGAACTCGGATTGAGCTAACTCTTGCGGCATTGTAATGAGAACTTGAAACCCTAACCAATATATTGAGATCAAAATTGGTGATTCATCTTCTAACAAGTTCGAAATGGTGATGGAAGTTTGGTATAGTTGGCCATCCCCTCCACTAAGAAAAAAAAGTAATTTTCCATTCTTTAGTATTTCTGACATAACTTTTTACTCCGGTCTCTAAATAAGATGATTCTTGCGGCATTGTAAAAAATACTTGAATCCCTAACCATTTTATTCACATCAAAAGTCATGAAAAATCCTCTAGCATGGGCTCTATTGTAACGCAAGTTTGGTGTAATAAGTAGTCCACCTTTAAAATGAAATAGTATATCGGACATAACTTTTTCTCCCGAACTCGAATTGAGCTAACTCTTGCGGCATTGTAATGAGAACTTGAAACCCTAACCAATATATTGAGATCAAAATTGGTGATTCATCTTCTAACAAGTTCGAAATGGTGATGGAAGTTTGGTATAGTTGGCCATTCCCCTCACCTAGGAAAAAAAAGTAATTTCCCATTCTTTAGTATTTCTGACATAACTTTTTACTCCGGTGTCTGATTAAGATGATTCTTTCGGCATTGTAAAGAATTCTTGAATCCCTAACCATTTTGTTCACATCAAAAGTCATGAAAAATCCTCTAGCATGGGCTCTATTGTAACGCAAGTTTGGTGTAATAAGTAGTCCACCTTTGAAATGAAATAGTATATCGGACATAACTTTTTCTCCCGAACTCGGATTGAGCTAACTCTTGCGGCATTGAAATGAGAACTTGAAACCCTAACCAATATATTCAGATCACAATTGGTGATTCATCTTCTAACAAGTTCGAAATGGTGATGGAAGTTTGGTATAGTTGCCAATTCCCCTCCACTAGGAAAAAAAAGTAATTTCTCATTCTTTAGTATTTCTGACATAACTTTTTACTCCGGTCTCTGATTAAGATGATTTTTGCTGCATTGTAAAGAATTCTTGAATCCCTAACCATTTTATTCACATCAAAAGTCATGAAAAATCCTCTAGCATGGGCTCTATTGTAACGCAAGTTTGGTGTAATAAGTAGTCCTCCTTTAAAATGAAATAGTATATCGGACATAACTTTTTCTCCCGAACTCGGATTGAGCTAACTCTTGCGGCATTGTAATGAGAACTTGAAACCCTAACCAATATATGGAGATCAAAATTGGTGATTCACCTTCTAACAAGTTCGAAATGGTGATGGAAGTATGGTATAGTTGGCCATTCCCCTCCACTAGGAAAAAAAAGTAATTTCCCATTCTTTAGTATTTCTGACATAACTTTTTACTCCGGTCTCTGATTAAGATGATTCTTCCTGCATTGTAAAGAATTCTTTAATCCCTAACCATTTTATTCACATCAAAAGTCATGAAAAATCCTCTAGCATGGGCTCTATTGTAACGCAAGTTTGGTGTAATAAGTAGTCCACCTTTAAAATGAAATAGTATATCAGACATAACTGTTTCTCCCGAACTCGGATTGAGCTAACTCTTGCGGCATTGTAATGAGAACTTGAAACCCTAACCAATATATTGAGATCAAAATTGGTGATTCATCTTCTAACAAGTTCGAAATGGTGATGGAAGTTTGGAATAGTTGGCCATCCCCTCCACTATGAAAAAAAAGTAATTTCCCATTCTTTAGTATTTCTGACATAACTTTTTACTCCGGTCTCTAAATAAGATGATTCTTGCTGCATTGTAAAGAATTCTTGAATCCCTAACCATTTTATTCACATCAAAAGTCATGAAAAATCCTCTAGCATGGGCTCTATTGTAACGCAAGTTTGGTGTAATAAGTAGTCCTCCTTTAAAATGAAATAGTATATCGGACATAACTTTTTCTCCCGAACTCGGATTGAGCTAACTCTTGCGGCATTGTAATGAGAACTTGAAACCCTAACCAATATATTAAGATCAAAATTGGTGATTCACCTTCTAACAAGTTCGAAATGGTGATGGAAGTTTGGTATAGTTGGCCATTCCCCTCCACAAGGAAAAAAAAGTAATTTCCCATTCTTTAGTATTTCTGACATAACTTTTTACTCCGGTCTCTGATTAAGATGATTCTTGCTGCATTGTAAAGAATTCTTGAATCCCTAACCATTTTATTCACATCAAAAGTCATGAAAAATCCTCTAGCATGGTCTCTATTGTAACGCAAGTTTGGTGTAATAAGTAGTCCACCTTTAAAATGAAATATTATATCGGACATAACTGTTTCTCCCGAACTCGGATTGAGCTAACTCTTGCGGCATTGTAATGAGAACTTGAAACCCTAACCAATATATTGAGATCAAAATTGGTGATTCATCTTCTAACAAGTTCGAAATGGTGATGGAAGTTTGGTATAGTTGGCCATCCCCTCCACTATGAAAAAAAAGTAATTTCCCATTCTTTAGTATTTCTGACATAACTTTTTACTCCGGTCTCTAAATAAGATGATTCTTGCTGCATTGTAAAGAATTCTTGAATCCCTAACCATTTTATTCACATCAAAAGTCATGAAAAATCCTCTAGCATGGGCTCTATTGTAACGCATGTTTGGTGTAATAAGTAGTCCTCCTTTAAAATGAAATAGTATATCGGACATAACTTTTTCTCCCGAACTCGGATTGAGCTAACTCTTGCGGCATTGTAATGAGAACTTGAAACCCTAACCAATATATTGAGATCAAAATTGGTGATTCATCTTCTAACAAGTTCGAAATGGTGATGGAAGTTTGGTATAGTTGGCCATCCCCTCCACTAGGAAAAAAAAGTAATTTCCCATTCTTTAGTATTTCTGACATAACTTTTTACTCCGGTCTCTAAATAAGATGATTCTTGCGGCATTGTAAAGAATTCTTGAATCCCTAACCATTTTATTCACATGAAAAGTCATGAAAAATCCTCTAGCATGGGGTCTATTGTAACGCAAGTTTGGTGTAATAAGTAGTCCACCTTTAAAATGAAATAGTATATCGGACATAACTTTTTCTCCCGAACTCGGATTGAGCTAACTCTTGCGGCATTGTAATGAGAACTTGAAACCCTAACCAATATATTGAGATCAAAATTGGTGATTCACCTTCTAACAAGTTCGAAATGGTGATGGAAGTTTGGTATAGTTGGCCATTCCCCTCCACTAGGAAAAAAAAGTAATTTCCCATTCTTTAGTATTTCTGACATAACTTTTTACTCCGGTCTCTGATTAAGATGATTCTTGCGGCATTGTAAAGAATTCTTGAATCCCTAACCATTTTATTCACATCAAAAGTCATGAAAAATCCTCTAGCATGGGCTCTATTGTAACGCAAGTTTGGTGTAATAAGTAGTCCACCTTTAAAATGAAATAGTATATCGGACATAACTTTTTCTCCCGAACTCGGATTGAGCTAACTCTTGCGGCATTGAAATGAGAACTTGAAACCCTAACCAATATATTGAGATCAAAATTGGTGATTCACCTTCTAACAAGTTCGAAATGGTGATGGAAGTTTGGTATAGTTGCCAATTCCCCTCCACTAGGAAAAAAAAGTAATTTCCCATTCTTTAGTATTTCTGACATAACTTTTTACTCCGGTCTCTGATTAAGATGATTCTTGCTGCATTGTAAAGAATTCTTGAATCCCTAACCATTTTATTCACATCAAAAGTCATGAAAAATCCTCTAGCATGGGCTCTATTGTAACGCAAGTTTGGTGTAATAAGTAGTCCTCCTTTAAAATGAAATAGTATATCGGACATAACTTTTTCTCCCGAACTCGGATTGAGCTAACTCTTGCGGCATTGTAATGAGAACTTGAAACCCTAACCAATATATTGAGATCAAAATTGGTGATTCACCTTCTAACAAGTTCGAAATGGTGATGGAAGTTTGGTATAGTTGGCCATCCCCTCCACTATGAATAAAAAGTAATTTCCCATTCTTTAGTATTTCTGACATAACTTTTTACTCCGGTCTCTGATTAAGATGATTCTTGCTGCATTGTAAAGAATTCTTGAATCCCTAACCATTTTATTCACATCAAAAGTCATGAAAAATCCTCTAGCATGGGCTCTATTGTAACGCAAGTTTGGTGTAATAAGTAGTCCTCCTTTAAAATGAAATAGTATATCGGACATAACTTTTTCTCCCGAACTCGGATTGAGCTAACTCTTGCGGCATTGTAATGAGAACTTGAAACCCTAACCAATATATTGAGATCAAAATTGGTGATTCACCTTCTAACAAGTTCGAAATGGTGATGGAAGTTTGGTATAGTTGGCCATTCCCCTCCACTAGGAAAAAAAAGTAATTTCCCATTCTTTAGTATTTCTGACATAACTTTTTACTCCGGTCTCTGATTAAGATGATTCTTGCTGCATTGTAAAGAATTCTTGAATCCCTAACCATTTTATTCACATCAAAAGTCATGAAAAATCCTCTAGCATGGGCTCTATTGTAACGCAAGTTTGGTGTAATAAGTAGTCCTCCTTTAAAATGAAATAGTATATCGGACATAACTTTTTCTCCCGAACTCGGATTGAGCTAACTCTTGCGGCATTGTAATGAGAACTTGAAACCCTAACCAATATATTGAGATCAAAATTGGTGATTCACCTTCTAACAAGTTCGAAATGGTGATGGAAGTTTGGTATAGTTGGCCATTCCCCTCCACTAGGAAAAAAAAGTAATTTCCCATTCTTTAGTATTTCTGACATAACTTTTTACTCCGGTCTCTGATTAAGATGATTCTTGCTGCATTGTAAAGAATTCTTGAATCCCTAACCATTTTATTCACATCAAAAGTCATGAAAAATCCTCTAGCATGGGCTCTATTGTAACGCAAGTTTGGTGTAATAAGTAGTCCACCTTTAAAATGAAATAGTATATCGGACATAACTGTTTCTCCCGAACTCGGATTGAGCTAACTCTTGCGGCATTGTAATGAGAACTTGAAACCCTAACCAATATATTGAGATCAAAATTGGTGATTCATCTTCTAACAAGTTCGAAATGGTGATGGAAGTTTGGTATAGTTGGCCATCCCCTCCACTAAGAAAAAAAAGTAATTTCCCATTCTTTAGTATTTCTGACATAACTTTTTACTCCGGTCTCTAAATAAGATGATTCTTGCTGCATTGTAAAGAATTCTTGAATCCCTAACCATTTTATTCACATCAAAAGTCATGAAAAATCCTCTAGCATGGGCTCTATTGTAACGCAAGTTTGGTGTAATAAGTAGTCCTCCTTTAAAATGAAATAGTATATCGGACATAACTTTTTCTCCCGAACTCGGATTGAGCTAACTCTTGCGGCATTGTAATGAGAACTTGAAACCCTAACCAATATATTGAGATCAAAATTGGTGATTCACCTTCTAACAAGTTCGAAATGGTGATGGAAGTTTGGTATAGTTGGCCATCCCCTCCACTATGAATAAAAAGTAATTTCCCATTCTTTAGTATTTCTGACATAACTTTTTACTCCGGTCTCTGATTAAGATGATTCTTGCTGCATTGTAAAGAATTCTTGAATCCCTAACCATTTTATTCACATCAAAAGTCATGAAAAATCCTCTAGCATGGGCTCTATTGTAACGCAAGTTTGGTGTAATAAGTAGTCCTCCTTTAAAATGAAATAGTATATCGGACATAACTTTTTCTCCCGAACTCGGATTGAGCTAACTCTTGCGGCATTGAAATGAGAACTTGAAACCCTAACCAATATATTGAGATCAAAATTGGTGATTCACCTTCTAACAAGTTCGAAATGGTGATGGAAGTTTGGTATAGTTGGCCATTCCCCTCCACTAGGAAAAAAAAAGTAATTTCCCATTCTTTAGTATTTCTGACATAACTTTTTACTCCGGTCTCTGATTCAGATGATTCTTGCTGCATTGTAAAGAATTCTTGAATCCCTAACCATTTTATTCACATCAAAAGTCATTAAAAATCCTCTAGCATGGGCTCTATTGTAACGCAAGTTTGGTGTAATAAGTAGTCCACCTTTAAAATGAAATAGTATATCGGACATAACTGTTTCTCCCGAACTCGGATTGAGCTAACTCTTGCGGCATTGTAATGAGAACTTGAAACCCTAACCAATATATTCAGATCAAAATTGGTGATTCACCTTCTAACAAGTTCGAAATGGTGATGGAAGTTTGGTATAGTTGGCCATCCCCTCCACTACGAGAAAAAAGTAATTTCCCATTCTTTAGTATTTCTGACATAACTTTTTACTCCGGTCTCTAAATAAGATGATTCTTGCTGCATTGTAAAGAATTCTTGAATCCCTAACCATTTTATTCACATCAAAAGTCATGAAAAATCCTCTAGCATGGGCTCTATTGTAACGCAAGTTTGGTGTAATAAGTAGTCCTCCTTTAAAATGAAATAGTATATCGGACATAACTTTTTCTCCCGAACTCGGATTGAGCTAACTCTTGCGGCATTGTAATGAGAACTTGAAACCCTAACCAATATATTGAGATCAAAATTGGTGATTCACCTTCTAACAAGTTCGAAATGGTGATGGAAGTTTGGTATAGTTGGCCATCCCCTCCACTATGAATAAAAAGTAATTTCCCATTCTTTAGTATTTCTGACATAACTTTTTACTCCGGTCTCTGATTAAGATGATTCTTGCTGCATTGTAAAGAATTCTTGAATCCCTAACCATTTTATTCACATCAAAAGTCATGAAAAATCCTCTAGCATGGGCTCTATTGTAACGCAAGTTTGGTGTAATAAGTAGTCCTCCTTTAAAATGAAATAGTATATCGGACATAACTTTTTCTCCCGAACTCGGATTGAGCTAACTCTTGCGGCATTGTAATGAGAACTTGAAACCCTAACCAATATATTGAGATCAAAATTGGTGATTCACCTTCTAACAAGTTCGAAATGGTGATGGAAGTTTGGTATAGTTGGCCATCCCCTCCACTACGAAAAAAAAGTAATTTCCCATTCTTTAGTATTTCTGACATAATTTTTTACTCCGGTCTCTAAATAAGATGATTCTTGCTGCATTGTAAAGAATTCTTGAATCCCTAACCATTTTATTCACATCAAAAGTCATGAAAAATCCTCTAGCATGGGCTCTATTGTAACGCAAGTTTGGTGTAATAAGTAGTCCTCCTTTAAAATGAAATAGTATATCGGACATAACTTTTTCTCCCGAACTCGGATTGAGCTAACTCTTGCGGCATTGTAATGAGAACTTGAAACCCTAACCAATATATTGAGATCAAAATTGGTGATTCACCTTCTAACAAGTTCGAAATGGTGATGAAAGTTTGGTATAGTTGGCCATCCCCTCCACTAAGAATAAAAAGTAATTTCCCATTCTTTAGTATTTCTGACATAACTTTTTACTCCGGTCTCTGATTAAGATGATTCTTGCTGCATTGTAAAGAATTCTTGAATCCCTAACCATTTTAATCACATCAAAAGTCATGAAAAATCCTCTAGCATGGGCTCTATTGTAACGCAAGTTTGGTGTAATAAGTAGTCCTCCTTTAAAATGAAATAGTATATCGGACATAACTTTTTCTCCCGAACTCGGATTGAGCTAACTCTTGCGGCATTGTAATGAGAACTTGAAACCCTAACCAATATATTGAGATCAAAATTGGTGATTCACCTTCTAACAAGTTCGAAATGGTGATGGAAGTTTGGTATAGTTGGCCATTCCCCTCCACTAGGAAAAAAAAGTAATTTCCCATTCTTTAGTATTTCTGACATAACTTTTTACTCCGGTCTCTGATTAAGATGATTCTTGCTGCATTGTAAAGAATTCTTGAATCCCTAACCATTTTATTCACATCAAAAGTCATGAAAAATCCTCTAGCATGGGCTCTATTGTAACGCAAGTTTGGTGTAATAAGTAGTCCTCCTTTAAAATGAAATAGTATATCGGACATAACTTTTTCTCCCGAACTCGGATTGAGCTAACTCTTGCGGCATTGTAATGAGAACTTGAAACCCTAACCAATATATTGAGATCAAAATTGGTGATTCACCTTCTAACAAGTTCGAAATGGTGATGGAAGTTTGGTATAGTTGGCCATTCCCCTCCACTAGGAAAAAAAAGTAATTTCCCATTCTTTAGTATTTCTGACATAACTTTTTACTCCGGTCTCTGATTAAGATGATTCTTGCTGCATTGTAAAGAATTCTTGAATCCCTAACCATTTTATTCACATCAAAAGTCATGAAAAATCCTCTAGCATGGGCTCTATTGTAACGCAAGTTTGGTGTAATAAGTAGTCCACCTTTAAAATGAAATAGTATATCGGACATAACTGTTTCTCCCGAACTCGGATTGAGCTAACTCTTGCGGCATTGTAATGAGAACTTGAAACCCTAACCAATATATTGAGATCAAAATTGGTGATTCATCTTCTAACAAGTTCGAAATGGTGATGGAAGTTTGGTATAGTTGGCCATCCCCTCCACTACGAAAAAAAAGTAATTTCCCATTCTTTAGTATTTCTGACATAACTTTTTACTCCGGTCTCTAAATAAGATGATTCTTGCTGCATTGTAAAGAATTCTTGAATCCCTAACCATTTTATTCACATCAAAAGTCATGAAAAATCCTCTAGCATGGGCTCTATTGTAACGCAAGTTTGGTGTAATAAGTAGTCCTCCTTTAAAATGAAATAGTATGTCGGACATAACTTTTTCTCCCGAACTCGGATTGAGCTAACTCTTGCGGCATTGTAATGAGAACTTGAAACCCTAACCAATATATTGAGATCAAAATTGGTGATTCACCTTCTAACAAGTTCGAAATGGTGATGGAAGTTTGGTATAGTTGGCCATCCCCTCCACTATGAATAAAAAGTAATTTCCCATTCTTTAGTATTTCTGACATAACTTTTTACTCCGGTCTCTGATTAAGATGATTCTTGCTGCATTGTAAAGAATTCTTGAATCCCTAACCATTTTATTCACATCAAAAGTCATGAAAAATCCTCTAGCATGGGCTCTATTGTAACGCAAGTTTGGTGTAATAAGTAGTCCTCCTTTAAAATGAAATAGTATATCGGACATAACTTTTTCTCCCGAACTCGGATTGAGCTAACTCTTGCGGCATTGTAATGAGAACTTGAAACCCTAACCAATATATTGAGATCAAAATTGGTGATTCACCTTCTAACAAGTTCGAAATGGTGATGAAAGTTTGGTATAGTTGGCCATCCCCTCCACTAAGAATAAAAAGTAATTTCCCATTCTTTAGTATTTCTGACATAACTTTTTACTCCGGTCTCTGATTAAGATGATTCTTGCTGCATTGTAAAGAATTCTTGAATCCCTAACCATTTTAATCACATCAAAAGTCATGAAAAATCCTCTAGCATGGGCTCTATTGTAACGCAAGTTTGGTGTAATAAGTAGTCCTCCTTTAAAATGAAATAGTATATCGGACATAACTTTTTCTCCCGAACTCGGATTGAGCTAACTCTTGCGGCATTGTAATGAGAACTTGAAACCCTAACCAATATATTGAGATCAAAATTGGTGATTCACCTTCTAACAAGTTCGAAATGGTGATGGAAGTTTGGTATAGTTGGCCATTCCCCTCCACTAGGAAAAAAAAGTAATTTCCCATTCTTTAGTATTTCTGACATAACTTTTTACTCCGGTCTCTGATTAAGATGATTCTTGCTGCATTGTAAAGAATTCTTGAATCCCTAACCATTTTATTCACATCAAAAGTCATGAAAAATCCTCTAGCATGGGCTCTATTGTAACGCAAGTTTGGTGTAATAAGTAGTCCTCCTTTAAAATGAAATAGTATATCGGACATAACTTTTTCTCCCGAACTCGGATTGAGCTAACTCTTGCGGCATTGTAATGAGAACTTGAAACCCTAACCAATATATTGAGATCAAAATTGGTGATTCACCTTCTAACAAGTTCGAAATGGTGATGGAAGTTTGGTATAGTTGGCCATTCCCCTCCACTAGGAAAAAAAAGTAATTTCCCATTCTTTAGTATTTCTGACATAACTTTTTACTCCGGTCTCTGATTAAGATGATTCTTGCTGCATTGTAAAGAATTCTTGAATCCCTAACCATTTTATTCACATCAAAAGTCATGAAAAATCCTCTAGCATGGGCTCTATTGTAACGCAAGTTTGGTGTAATAAGTAGTCCACCTTTAAAATGAAATAGTATATCGGACATAACTGTTTCTCCCGAACTCGGATTGAGCTAACTCTTGCGGCATTGTAATGAGAACTTGAAACCCTAACCAATATATTGAGATCAAAATTGGTGATTCATCTTCTAACAAGTTCGAAATGGTGATGGAAGTTTGGTATAGTTGGCCATCCCCTCCACTACGAAAAAAAAGTAATTTCCCATTCTTTAGTATTTCTGACATAACTTTTTACTCCGGTCTCTAAATAAGATGATTCTTGCTGCATTGTAAAGAATTCTTGAATCCCTAACCATTTTATTCACATCAAAAGTCATGAAAAATCCTCTAGCATGGGCTCTATTGTAACGCAAGTTTGGTGTAATAAGTAGTCCTCCTTTAAAATGAAATAGTATGTCGGACATAACTTTTTCTCCCGAACTCGGATTGAGCTAACTCTTGCGGCATTGTAATGAGAACTTGAAACCCTAACCAATATATTGAGATCAAAATTGGTGATTCACCTTCTAACAAGTTCGAAATGGTGATGGAAGTTTGGTATAGTTGGCCATCCCCTCCACTATGAATAAAAAGTAATTTCCCATTCTTTAGTATTTCTGACATAACTTTTTACTCCGGTCTCTGATTAAGATGATTCTTGCTGCATTGTAAAGAATTCTTGAATCCCTAACCATTTTATTCACATCAAAAGTCATGAAAAATCCTCTAGCATGGGCTCTATTGTAACGCAAGTTTGGTGTAATAAGTAGTCCTCCTTTAAAATGAAATAGTATATCGGACATAACTTTTTCTCCCGAACTCGGATTGAGCTAACTCTTGCGGCATTGTAATGAGAACTTGAAACCCTAACCAATATATTGAGATCAAAATTGGTGATTCACCTTCTAACAAGTTCGAAATGGTGATGAAAGTTTGGTATAGTTGGCCATCCCCTCCACTACGAAAAAAAAGTAATTTCCCATTCTTTAGTATTTCTGACATAACTTTTTACTCCGGTCTCTGATTAAGATGATTCTTGCTGCATTGTAAAGAATTCTTGAATCCCTAACCATTTTATTCACATCAAAAGTCATGAAAAATCCTCTAGCATGGGCTCTATTGTAACGCAAGTTTGGTGTAATAAGTAGTCCTCCTTTAAAATGAAATAGTATATCGGACATAACTTTTTCTCCCGAACTCGGATTGAGCTAACTCTTGCGGCATTGTAATGAGAACTTGAAACCCTAACCAATATATTGAGATCAAAATTGGTGATTCACCTTCTAACAAGTTCGAAATGGTGATGGAAGTTTGGTATAGTTGGCCATCCCCTCCACTACGAATAAAAAGTAATTTCCCATTCTTTAGTATTTCTGACATAACTTTTTACTCCGGTCTCTGATTAAGATGATTCTTGCTGCATTGTAAAGAATTCTTGAATCCCTAACCATTTTATTCACATCAAAAGTCATGAAAAATCCTCTAGCATGGGCTCTATTGTAACGCAAGTTTGGTGTAATAAGTAGTCCTCCTTTAAAATGAAATAGTATATCGGACATAACTTTTTCTCCCGAACTCGGATTGAGCTAACTCTTGCGGCATTGTAATGAGAACTTGAAACCCTAACCAATATATTGAGATCAAAATTGGTGATTCACCTTCTAACAAGTTCGAAATGGTGATGGAAGTTTGGTATAGTTGGCCATTCCCCTCCACTAGGAAAAAAAAGTAATTTCCCATTCTTTAGTATTTCTGACATAACTTTTTACTCCGGTCTCTGATTAAGATGATTCTTGCTGCATTGTAAAGAATTCTTGAATCCCTAACCATTTTATTCACATCAAAAGTCATGAAAAATCCTCTAGCATGGGCTCTATTGTAACGCAAGTTTGGTGTAATAAGTAGTCCTCCTTTAAAATGAAATAGTATATCGGACATAACTTTTTCTCCCGAACTCGGATTGAGCTAACTCTTGCGGCATTGTAATGAGAACTTGAAACCCTAACCAATATATTGAGATCAAAATTGGTGATTCACCTTCTAACAAGTTCGAAATGGTGATGGAAGTTTGGTATAGTTGGCCATTCCCCTCCACTAGGAAAAAAAAGTAATTTCCCATTCTTTAGTATTTCTGACATAACTTTTTACTCCGGTCTCTGATTAAGATGATTCTTGCTGCATTGTAAAGAATTCTTGAATCCCTAACCATTTTATTCACATCAAAAGTCATGAAAAATCCTCTAGCATGGGCTCTATTGTAACGCAAGTTTGGTGTAATAAGTAGTCCACCTTTAAAATGAAATAGTATATCGGACATAACTGTTTCTCCCGAACTCGGATTGAGCTAACTCTTGCGGCATTGTAATGAGAACTTGAAACCCTAACCAATATATTGAGATCAAAATTGGTGATTCATCTTCTAACAAGTTCGAAATGGTGATGGAAGTTTGGTATAGTTGGCCATCCCCTCCACTACGAAAAAAAAGTAATTTCCCATTCTTTAGTATTTCTGACATAACTTTTTACTCCGGTCTCTAAATAAGATGATTCTTGCTGCATTGTAAAGAATTCTTGAATCCCTAACCATTTTATTCACATCAAAAGTCATGAAAAATCCTCTAGCATGGGCTCTATTGTAACGCAAGTTTGGTGTAATAAGTAGTCCTCCTTTAAAATGAAATAGTATATCGGACATAACTTTTTCTCCCGAACTCGGATTGAGCTAACTCTTGCGGCATTGTAATGAGAACTTGAAACCCTAACCAATATATTGAGATCAAAATTGGTGATTCACCTTCTAACAAGTTCGAAATGGTGATGGAAGTTTGGTATAGTTGGCCATTCCCCTCCACTAGGAAAAAAAAGTAATTTCCCATTCTTTAGTATTTCTGACATAACTTTTTACTCCGGTCTCTGATTAAGATGATTCTTGCTGCATTGTAAAGAATTCTTGAATCCCTAACCATTTTATTCACATCAAAAGTCATGAAAAATCCTCTAGCATGGGCTCTATTGTAACGCAAGTTTGGTGTAATAAGTAGTCCTCCTTTAAAATGAAATAGTATATCGGACATAACTTTTTCTCCCGAACTCGGATTGAGCTAACTCTTGCGGCATTGTAATGAGAACTTGAAACCCTAACCAATATATTGAGATCAAAATTGGTGATTCACCTTCTAACAAGTTCGAAATGGTGATGGAAGTTTGGTATAGTTGGCCATTCCCCTCCACTAGGAAAAAAAAGTAATTTCCCATTCTTTAGTATTTCTGACATAACTTTTTACTCCGGTCTCTGATTAAGATGATTCTTGCTGCATTGTAAAGAATTCTTGAATCCCTAACCATTTTATTCACATCAAAAGTCATGAAAAATCCTCTAGCATGGGCTCTATTGTAACGCAAGTTTGGTGTAATAAGTAGTCCACCTTTAAAATGAAATAGTATATCGGACATAACTGTTTCTCCCGAACTCGGATTGAGCTAACTCTTGCGGCATTGTAATGAGAACTTGAAACCCTAACCAATATATTGAGATCAAAATTGGTGATTCATCTTCTAACAAGTTCGAAATGGTGATGGAAGTTTGGTATAGTTGGCCATCCCCTCCACTACGAAAAAAAAGTAATTTCCCATTCTTTAGTATTTCTGACATAACTTTTTACTCCGGTCTCTAAATAAGATGATTCTTGCTGCATTGTAAAGAATTCTTGAATCCCTAACCATTTTATTCACATCAAAAGTCATGAAAAATCCTCTAGCATGGGCTCTATTGTAACGCAAGTTTGGTGTAATAAGTAGTCCTCCTTTAAAATGAAATAGTATGTCGGACATAACTTTTTCTCCCGAACTCGGATTGAGCTAACTCTTGCGGCATTGTAATGAGAACTTGAAACCCTAACCAATATATTGAGATCAAAATTGGTGATTCACCTTCTAACAAGTTCGAAATGGTGATGGATGTTTGGTATAGGGTGCCATTCCCCTCCACTAGGAAAAAAAAGTAATTTCCCATTCTTTAGTATTTCTGACATAACTTTTTACTCCGGTCTCTGATTAAGATGATTCTTGCTGCATTGTAAAGAATTCTTGAATCCCTAACCATTTTATTCACATCAAAAGTCATGAAAAATCCTCTAGTATGGGCTCTATTGTAACGCAAGTTTGGTGTAATAAGTAGTCCACCTTTAAAATGAAATAGTATATCGGACATAACTGTTTCTCCCGAACTCGGATTGAGCTAACTCTTGCGGCATTGTAATTAGAACTTGAAACCCTAACCAATATATTGAGATCAAAATTGGTGATTCACCTTCTAACAAGTTCGAAATGGTGATGGAAGTTTGGTATAGTTGGCCATTCCCCTCCACTAGGAAAAAAAAGTAATTTCCCATTCTTTAGTATTTCTGACATAACTTTTTACTCCGGTCTCTGATTAAGATGATTCTTGCTGCATTGTAAAGAATTCTTGAATCCCTAACCATTTTATTCACATCAAAAGTCATGAAAAATCCTCTAGCATGGGCTCTATTGTAACGCAAGTTTGGTGTAATAAGTAGTCCTCCTTTAAAATGAAATAGTATATCGGACATAACTTTTTCTCCCGAACTCGGATTGAGCTAACTCTTGCGGCATTGTAATGAGAACTTGAAACCCTAACCAATATATTGAGATCAAAATTGGTGATTCACCTTCTAACAAGTTCGAAATGGTGATGGAAGTTTGGTATAGTTGGCCATCCCCTCCACTACGAAAAAAAAGTAATTTCCCATTCTTTAGTATTTCTGACATAACTTTTTACTCCGGTCTCTAAATAAGATGATTCTTGCTGCATTGTAAAGAATTCTTGAATCCCTAACCATTTTATTCACATCAAAAGTCATGAAAAATCCTCTAGCATGGGCTCTATTGTAACGCAAGTTTGGTGTAATAAGTAGTCCTCCTTTAAAATGAAATAGTATATCGGACATAACTTTTTCTCCCGAACTCGGATTGAGCTAACTCTTGCGGCATTGTAATGAGAACTTGAAACCCTAACCAATATATTGAGATCAAAATTGGTGATTCACCTTCTAACAAGTTCGAAATGGTGATGAAAGTTTGGTATAGTTGGCCATCCCCTCCACTAAGAATAAAAAGTAATTTCCCATTCTTTAGTATTTCTGACATAACTTTTTACTCCGGTCTCTGATTAAGATGATTCTTGCTGCATTGTAAAGAATTCTTGAATCCCTAACCATTTTAATCACATCAAAAGTCATGAAAAATCCTCTAGCATGGGCTCTATTGTAACGCAAGTTTGGTGTAATAAGTAGTCCTCCTTTAAAATGAAATAGTATATCGGACATAACTTTTTCTCCCGAACTCGGATTGAGCTAACTCTTGCGGCATTGTAATGAGAACTTGAAACCCTAACCAATATATTGAGATCAAAATTGGTGATTCACCTTCTAACAAGTTCGAAATGGTGATGGAAGTTTGGTATAGTTGGCCATTCCCCTCCACTAGGAAAAAAAAGTAATTTCCCATTCTTTAGTATTTCTGACATAACTTTTTACTCCGGTCTCTGATTAAGATGATTCTTGCTGCATTGTAAAGAATTCTTGAATCCCTAACCATTTTATTCACATCAAAAGTCATGAAAAATCCTCTAGCATGGGCTCTATTGTAACGCAAGTTTGGTGTAATAAGTAGTCCTCCTTTAAAATGAAATAGTATATCGGACATAACTTTTTCTCCCGAACTCGGATTGAGCTAACTCTTGCGGCATTGTAATGAGAACTTGAAACCCTAACCAATATATTGAGATCAAAATTGGTGATTCACCTTCTAACAAGTTCGAAATGGTGATGGAAGTTTGGTATAGTTGGCCATTCCCCTCCACTAGGAAAAAAAAGTAATTTCCCATTCTTTAGTATTTCTGACATAACTTTTTACTCCGGTCTCTGATTAAGATGATTCTTGCTGCATTGTAAAGAATTCTTGAATCCCTAACCATTTTATTCACATCAAAAGTCATGAAAAATCCTCTAGCATGGGCTCTATTGTAACGCAAGTTTGGTGTAATAAGTAGTCCACCTTTAAAATGAAATAGTATATCGGACATAACTGTTTCTCCCGAACTCGGATTGAGCTAACTCTTGCGGCATTGTAATGAGAACTTGAAACCCTAACCAATATATTGAGATCAAAATTGGTGATTCATCTTCGAACAAGTTCGAAATGGTGATGGAAGTTTGGTATAGTTGGCCATCCCCTCCACTACGAAAAAAAAGTAATTTCCCATTCTTTAGTATTTCTGACATAACTTTTTACTCCGGTCTCTAAATAAGATGATTCTTGCTGCATTGTAAAGAATTCTTGAATCCCTAACCATTTTATTCACATCAAAAGTCATGAAAAATCCTCTAGCATGGGCTCTATTGTAACGCAAGTTTGGTGTAATAAGTAGTCCTCCTTTAAAATGAAATAGTATGTCGGACATAACTTTTTCTCCCGAACTCGGATTGAGCTAACTCTTGCGGCATTGTAATGAGAACTTGAAACCCTAACCAATATATTGAGATCAAAATTGGTGATTCACCTTCTAACAAGTTCGAAATGGTGATGGAAGTTTGGTATAGTTGGCCATTCCCCTCCACTAGGAAAAAAAAGTAATTTCCCATTCTTTAGTATTTCTGACATAACTTTTTACTCCGGTCTCTGATTAAGATGATTCTTGCTGCATTGTAAAGAATTCTTGAATCCCTAACCATTTTATTCACATCAAAAGTCATGAAAAATCCTCTAGCATGGGCTCTATTGTAACGCAAGTTTGGTGTAATAAGTAGTCCTCCTTTAAAATGAAATAGTATATCGGACATAACTTTTTCTCCCGAACTCGGATTGAGCTAACTCTTGCGGCATTGTAATGAGAACTTGAAACCCTAACCAATATATTGAGATCAAAATTGGTGATTCACCTTCTAACAAGTTCGAAATGGTGATGGAAGTTTGGTATAGTTGGCCATTCCCCTCCACTAGGAAAAAAAAGTAATTTCCCATTCTTTAGTATTTCTGACATAACTTTTTACTCCGGTCTCTGATTAAGATGATTCTTGCTGCATTGTAAAGAATTCTTGAATCCCTAACCATTTTATTCACATCAAAAGTCATGAAAAATCCTCTAGCATGGGCTCTATTGTAACGCAAGTTTGGTGTAATAAGTAGTCCACCTTTAAAATGAAATAGTATATCGGACATAACTGTTTCTCCCGAACTCGGATTGAGCTAACTCTTGCGGCATTGTAATGAGAACTTGAAACCCTAACCAATATATTGAGATCAAAATTGGTGATTCATCTTCTAACAAGTTCGAAATGGTGATGGAAGTTTGGTATAGTTGGCCATCCCCTCCACTACGAAAAAAAAGTAATTTCCCATTCTTTAGTATTTCTGACATAACTTTTTACTCCGGTCTCTAAATAAGATGATTCTTGCTGCATTGTAAAGAATTCTTGAATCCCTAACCATTTTATTCACATCAAAAGTCATGAAAAATCCTCTAGCATGGGCTCTATTGTAACGCAAGTTTGGTGTAATAAGTAGTCCTCCTTTAAAATGAAATAGTATGTCGGACATAACTTTTTCTCCCGAACTCGGATTGAGCTAACTCTTGCGGCATTGTAATGAGAACTTGAAACCCTAACCAATATATTGAGATCAAAATTGGTGATTCACCTTCTAACAAGTTCGAAATGGTGATGGAAGTTTGGTATAGTTGGCCATCCCCTCCACTATGAATAAAAAGTAATTTCCCATTCTTTAGTATTTCTGACATAACTTTTTACTCCGGTCTCTGATTAAGATGATTCTTGCTGCATTGTAAAGAATTCTTGAATCCCTAACCATTTTATTCACATCAAAAGTCATGAAAAATCCTCTAGCATGGGCTCTATTGTAACGCAAGTTTGGTGTAATAAGTAGTCCTCCTTTAAAATGAAATAGTATATCGGACATAACTTTTTCTCCCGAACTCGGATTGAGCTAACTCTTGCGGCATTGTAATGAGAACTTGAAACCCTAACCAATATATTGAGATCAAAATTGGTGATTCACCTTCTAACAAGTTCGAAATGGTGATGGAAGTTTGGTATAGTTGGCCATCCCCTCCACTACGAAAAAAAAGTAATTTCCCATTCTTTAGTATTTCTGACATAACTTTTTACTCCGGTCTCTGATTAAGATGATTCTTGCTGCATTGTAAAGAATTCTTGAATCCCTAACCATTTTATTCACATCAAAAGTCATGAAAAATCCTCTAGCATGGGCTCTATTGTAACGCAAGTTTGGTGTAATAAGTAGTCCTCCTTTAAAATGAAATAGTATGTCGGACATAACTTTTTCTCCCGAACTCGGATTGAGCTAACTCTTGCGGCATTGTAATGAGAACTTGAAACCCTAACCAATATATTGAGATCAAAATTGGTGATTCACCTTCTAACAAGTTCGAAATGGTGATGGAAGTTTGGTATAGTTGGCCATCCCCTCCACTATGAATAAAAAGTAATTTCCCATTCTTTAGTATTTCTGACATAACTTTTTACTCCGGTCTCTGATTAAGATGATTCTTGCTGCATTGTAAAGAATTCTTGAATCCCTAACCATTTTATTCACATCAAAAGTCATGAAAAATCCTCTAGCATGGGCTCTATTGTAACGCAAGTTTGGTGTAATAAGTAGTCCTCCTTTAAAATGAAATAGTATATCGGACATAACTTTTTCTCCCGAACTCGGATTGAGCTAACTCTTGCGGCATTGTAATGAGAACTTGAAACCCTAACCAATATATTGAGATCAAAATTGGTGATTCACCTTCTAACAAGTTCGAAATGGTGATGGAAGTTTGGTATAGTTGGCCATTCCCCTCCACTAGGAAAAAAAAGTAATTTCCCATTCTTTAGTATTTCTGACATAACTTTTTACTCCGGTCTCTGATTAAGATGATTCTTGCTGCATTGTAAAGAATTCTTGAATCCCTAACCATTTTATTCACATCAAAAGTCATGAAAAATCCTCTAGCATGGGCTCTATTGTAACGCAAGTTTGGTGTAATAAGTAGTCCTCCTTTAAAATGAAATAGTATATCGGACATAACTTTTTCTCCCGAACTCGGATTGAGCTAACTCTTGCGGCATTGTAATGAGAACTTGAAACCCTAACCAATATATTGAGATCAAAATTGGTGATTCACCTTCTAACAAGTTCGAAATGGTGATGGAAGTTTGGTATAGTTGGCCATTCCCCTCCACTAGGAAAAAAAAGTAATTTCCCATTCTTTAGTATTTCTGACATAACTTTTTACTCCGGTCTCTGATTAAGATGATTCTTGCTGCATTGTAAAGAATTCTTGAATCCCTAACCATTTTATTCACATCAAAATTCATGAAAAATCCTCTAGCATGGGCTCTATTGTAACGCAAGTTTGGTGTAATAAGTAGTCCACCTTTAAAATGAAATAGTATATCGGACATAACTGTTTCTCCCGAACTCGGATTGAGCTAACTCTTGCGGCATTGTAATGAGAACTTGAAACCCTAACCAATATATTGAGATCAAAATTGGTGATTCATCTTCTAACAAGTTCGAAATGGTGATGGAAGTTTGGTATAGTTGGCCATCCCCTCCACTACGAAAAAAAAGTAATTTCCCATTCTTTAGTATTTCTGACATAACTTTTTACTCCGGTCTCTAAATAAGATGATTCTTGCTGCATTGTAAAGAATTCTTGAATCCCTAACCATTTTATTCACATCAAAAGTCATGAAAAATCCTCTAGCATGGGCTCTATTGTAACGCAAGTTTGGTGTAATAAGTAGTCCTCCTTTAAAATGAAATAGTATGTCGGACATAACTTTTTCTCCCGAACTCGGATTGAGCTAACTCTTGCGGCATTGTAATGAGAACTTGAAACCCTAACCAATATATTGAGATCAAAATTGGTGATTCACCTTCTAACAAGTTCGAAATGGTGATGGAAGTTTGGTATAGTTGGCCATCCCCTCCACTATGAATAAAAAGTAATTTCCCATTCTTTAGTATTTCTGACATAACTTTTTACTCCGGTCTCTGATTAAGATGATTCTTGCTGCATTGTAAAGAATTCTTGAATCCCTAACCATTTTATTCACATCAAAAGTCATGAAAAATCCTCTAGCATGGGCTCTATTGTAACGCAAGTTTGGTGTAATAAGTAGTCCTCCTTTAAAATGAAATAGTATATCGGACATAACTTTTTCTCCCGAACTCGGATTGAGCTAACTCTTGCGGCATTGTAATGAGAACTTGAAACCCTAACCAATATATTGAGATCAAAATTGGTGATTCACCTTCTAACAAGTTCGAAATGGTGATGGAAGTTTGGTATAGTTGGCCATCCCCTCCACTACGAAAAAAAAGTAATTTCCCATTCTTTAGTATTTCTGACATAACTTTTTACTCCGGTCTCTGATTAAGATGATTCTTGCTGCATTGTAAAGAATTCTTGAATCCCTAACCATTTTATTCACATCAAAAGTCATGAAAAATCCTCTAGCATGGGCTCTATTGTAACGCAAGTTTGGTGTAATAAGTAGTCCTCCTTTAAAATGAAATAGTATATCGGACATAACTTTTTCTCCCGAACTCGGATTGAGCTAACTCTTGCGGCATTGTAATGAGAACTTGAAACCCTAACCAATATATTGAGATCAAAATTGGTGATTCACCTTCTAACAAGTTCGAAATGGTGATGGAAGTTTGGTATAGTTGGCCATCCCCTCCACTACGAATAAAAAGTAATTTCCCATTCTTTAGTATTTCTGACATAACTTTTTACTCCGGTCTCTGATTAAGATGATTCTTGCTGCATTGTAAAGAATTCTTGAATCCCTAACCATTTTATTCACATCAAAAGTCAAGAAAAATCCTCTAGCATGGGCTCTATTGTAACGCAAGTTTGGTGTAATAAGTAGTCCTCCTTTAAAATGAAATAGTATATCGGACATAACTTTTTCTCCCGAACTCGGATTGAGCTAACTCTTGCGGCATTGTAATGAGAACTTGAAACCCTAACCAATATATTGAGATCAAAATTGGTGATTCACCTTCTAACAAGTTCGAAATGGTGATGGAAGTTTGGTATAGTTGGCCATTCCCCTCCACTAGGAAAAAAAAGTAATTTCCCATTCTTTAGTATTTCTGACATAACTTTTTACTCCGGTCTCTGATTAAGATGATTCTTGCTGCATTGTAAAGAATTCTTGAATCCCTAACCATTTTATTCACATCAAAAGTCATGAAAAATCCTCTAGCATGGGCTCTATTGTAACGCAAGTTTGGTGTAATAAGTAGTCCTCCTTTAAAATGAAATAGTATATCGGACATAACTTTTTCTCCCGAACTCGGATTGAGCTAACTCTTGCGGCATTGTAATGAGAACTTGAAACCCTAACCAATATATTGAGATCAAAATTGGTGATTCACCTTCTAACAAGTTCGAAATGGTGATGGAAGTTTGGTATAGTTGGCCATTCCCCTCCACTAGGAAAAAAAAGTAATTTCCCATTCTTTAGTATTTCTGACATAACTTTTTACTCCGGTCTCTGATTAAGATGATTCTTGCTGCATTGTAAAGAATTCTTGAATCCCTAACCATTTTATTCACATCAAAAGTCATGAAAAATCCTCTAGCATGGGCTCTATTGTAACGCAAGTTTGGTGTAATAAGTAGTCCACCTTTAAAATGAAATAGTATATCGGACATAACTGTTTCTCCCGAACTCGGATTGAGCTAACTCTTGCGGCATTGTAATGAGAACTTGAAACCCTAACCAATATATTGAGATCAAAATTGGTGATTCATCTTCTAACAAGTTCGAAATGGTGATGGAAGTTTGGTATAGTTGGCCATCCCCTCCACTACGAAAAAAAAGTAATTTCCCATTCTTTAGTATTTCTGACATAACTTTTTACTCCGGTCTCTAAATAAGATGATTCTTGCTGCATTGTAAAGAATTCTTGAATCCCTAACCATTTTATTCACATCAAAAGTCATGAAAAATCCTCTAGCATGGGCTCTATTGTAACGCAAGTTTGGTGTAATAAGTAGTCCTCCTTTAAAATGAAATAGTATATCGGACATAACTTTTTCTCCCGAACTCGGATTGAGCTAACTCTTGCGGCATTGTAATGAGAACTTGAAACCCTAACCAATATATTGAGATCAAAATTGGTGATTCACCTTCTAACAAGTTCGAAATGGTGATGGAAGTTTGGTATAGTTGGCCATTCCCCTCCACTAGGAAAAAAAAGTAATTTCCCATTCTTTAGTATTTCTGACATAACTTTTTACTCCGGTCTCTGATTAAGATGATTCTTGCTGCATTGTAAAGAATTCTTGAATCCCTAACCATTTTATTCACATCAAAAGTCATGAAAAATCCTCTAGCATGGGCTCTATTGTAACGCAAGTTTGGTGTAATAAGTAGTCCTCCTTTAAAATGAAATAGTATATCGGACATAACTTTTTCTCCCGAACTCGGATTGAGCTAACTCTTGCGGCATTGTAATGAGAACTTGAAACCCTAACCAATATATTGAGATCAAAATTGGTGATTCACCTTCTAACAAGTTCGAAATGGTGATGGAAGTTTGGTATAGTTGGCCATTCCCCTCCACTAGGAAAAAAAAGTAATTTCCCATTCTTTAGTATTTCTGACATAACTTTTTACTCCGGTCTCTGATTAAGATGATTCTTGCTGCATTGTAAAGAATTCTTGAATCCCTAACCATTTTATTCACATCAAAAGTCATGAAAAATCCTCTAGCATGGGCTCTATTGTAACGCAAGTTTGGTGTAATAAGTAGTCCACCTTTAAAATGAAATAGTATATCGGACATAACTGTTTCTCCCGAACTCGGATTGAGCTAACTCTTGCGGCATTGTAATGAGAACTTGAAACCCTAACCAATATATTGAGATCAAAATTGGTGATTCATCTTCTAACAAGTTCGAAATGGTGATGGAAGTTTGGTATAGTTGGCCATCCCCTCCACTACGAAAAAAAAGTAATTTCCCATTCTTTAGTATTTCTGACATAACTTTTTACTCCGGTCTCTAAATAAGATGATTCTTGCTGCATTGTAAAGAATTCTTGAATCCCTAACCATTTTATTCACATCAAAAGTCATGAAAAATCCTCTAGCATGGGCTCTATTGTAACGCAAGTTTGGTGTAATAAGTAGTCCTCCTTTAAAATGAAATAGTATGTCGGACATAACTTTTTCTCCCGAACTCGGATTGAGCTAACTCTTGCGGCATTGTAATGAGAACTTGAAACCCTAACCAATATATTGAGATCAAAATTGGTGATTCACCTTCTAACAAGTTCGAAATGGTGATGGATGTTTGGTATAGGGTGCCATTCCCCTCCACTAGGAAAAAAAAGTAATTTCCCATTCTTTAGTATTTCTGACATAACTTTTTACTCCGGTCTCTGATTAAGATGATTCTTGCTGCATTGTAAAGAATTCTTGAATCCCTAACCATTTTATTCACATCAAAAGTCATGAAAAATCCTCTAGTATGGGCTCTATTGTAACGCAAGTTTGGTGTAATAAGTAGTCCACCTTTAAAATGAAATAGTATATCGGACATAACTGTTTCTCCCGAACTCGGATTGAGCTAACTCTTGCGGCATTGTAATTAGAACTTGAAACCCTAACCAATATATTGAGATCAAAATTGGTGATTCACCTTCTAACAAGTTCGAAATGGTGATGGAAGTTTGGTATAGTTGGCCATTCCCCTCCACTAGGAAAAAAAAGTAATTTCCCATTCTTTAGTATTTCTGACATAACTTTTTACTCCGGTCTCTGATTAAGATGATTCTTGCTGCATTGTAAAGAATTCTTGAATCCCTAACCATTTTATTCACATCAAAAGTCATGAAAAATCCTCTAGCATGGGCTCTATTGTAACGCAAGTTTGGTGTAATAAGTAGTCCTCCTTTAAAATGAAATAGTATATCGGACATAACTTTTTCTCCCGAACTCGGATTGAGCTAACTCTTGCGGCATTGTAATGAGAACTTGAAACCCTAACCAATATATTGAGATCAAAATTGGTGATTCACCTTCTAACAAGTTCGAAATGGTGATGGAAGTTTGGTATAGTTGGCCATTCCCCTCCACTAGGAAAAAAAAATAATTTCCCATTCTTTAGTATTTCTGACATAACTTTTTACTCCGGTCTCTGATTAAGATGATTCTTGCTGCATTGTAAAGAATTCTTGAATCCCTAACCATTTTATTCACATCAAAAGTCATGAAAAATCCTCTAGCATGGGCTCTATTGTAACGCAAGTTTGGTGTAATAAGTAGTCCACCTTTAAAATGAAATAGTATATCGGACATAACTGTTTCTCCCGAACTCGGATTGAGCTAACTCTTGCGGCATTGTAATGAGAACTTGAAACCCTAACCAATATATTGAGATCAAAATTGGTGATTCATCTTCTAACAAGTTCGAAATGGTGATGGAAGTTTGGTATAGTTGGCCATCCCCTCCACTACGAAAAAAAAGTAATTTCCCATTCTTTAGTATTTCTGACATAACTTTTTACTCCGGTCTCTAAATAAGATGATTCTTGCTGCATTGTAAAGAATTCTTGAATCCCTAACCATTTTATTCACATCAAAAGTCATGAAAAATCCTCTAGCATGGGCTCTATTGTAACGCAAGTTTGGTGTAATAAGTAGTCCTCCTTTAAAATGAAATAGTATATCGGACATAACTGTTTCTCCCGAACTCGGATTGAGCTAACTCTTGCGGCATTGTAATGAGAACTTGAAACCCTAACCAATATATTGAGATCAAAATTGGTGATTCATCTTCTAACAAGTTCGAAATGGTGATGGAAGTTTGGTATAGTTGGCCATCCCCTCCACTACGAAAAAAAAGTAATTTCCCATTCTTTAGTATTTCTGACATAACTTTTTACTCCTGTCTCTGATTAAGATGATTCTTGCTGCATTGTAAAGAATTCTTGAATCCCTAACCATTTTATTCACATCAAAAGTCATGAAAAATCCTCTAGCATGGGCTCTATTGTAACGCAAGTTTGGTGTAATAAGTAGTCCTCCTTTAAAATGAAATAGTATATCGGACATAACTTTTTCTCCCGAACTCGGATTGAGCAAACTCTTGCGGCATTGTAATGAGAACTTGAAACCCTAACCAATATATTGAGATCAAAATTGGTGATTCACCTTCTAACAAGTTCGAAATGGTGATGGAAGTTTGGTATAGTTGGCCATTCCCCTCCACTAGGAAAAAAAAGTAATTTCCCATTCTTTAGTATTTCTGACATAACTTTTTACTCCGGTCTCTGATTAAGATGATTCTTGCTGCATTGTAAAGAATTCTTGAATCCCTAACCATTTTATTCACATCAAAAGTCATGAAAAATCCTCTAGCATGGGCTCTATTGTAACGTAAGTTTGGTGTAATAAGTAGTCCACCTTTAAAATGAAATAGTATATCGGACATAACTGTTTCTCCCGAACTCGGATTGAGCTAACTCTTGCGGCATTGTAATGAGAACTTGAAACCCTAACCAATATATTGAGATCAAAATTGGTGATTCATCTTCTAACAAGTTCGAAATGGTGATGGAAGTTTGGTATAGTTGGCCATCCCCTCCACTACGAAAAAAAAGTAATTTCCCATTCTTTAGTATTTCTGACATAACTTTTTACTCCGGTCTCTAAATAAGATGATTCTTGCTGCATTGTAAAGAATTCTTGAATCCCTAACCATTTTATTCACATCAAAAGTCATGAAAAATCCTCTAGCATGGGCTCTATTGTAACGCAAGTTTGGTGTAATAAGTAGTCCTCCTTTAAAATGAAATAGTATATCGGACATAACTTTTTCTCCCGAACTCGGATTGAGCTAACTCTTGCGGCATTGTAATGAGAACTTGAAACCCTAACCAATATATTGAGATCAAAATTGGTGATTCACCTTCTAACAAGTTCGAAATGGTGATGGAAGTTTGGTATAGTTGGCCATTCCCCTCCACTAGGAAAAAAAAGTAATTTCCCATTCTTTAGTATTTCTGACATAACTTTTTACTCCGGTCTCTGATTAAGATGATTCTTGCTGCATTGTAAAGAATTCTTGAATCCCTAACCATTTTATTCACATCAAAAGTCATGAAAAATCCTCTAGCATGGGCTCTATTGTAACGCAAGTTTGGTGTAATAAGTAGTCCACCTTTAAAATGAAATAGTATATCGGACATAACTGTTTCTCCCGAACTCGGATTGAGCTAACTCTTGCGGCATTGTAATGAGAACTTGAAACCCTAACCAATATATTGAGATCAAAATTGGTGATTCATCTTCTAACAAGTTCGAAATGGTGATGGAAGTTTGGTATAGTTGGCCATCCCCTCCACTACGAAAAAAAAGTAATTTCCCATTCTTTAGTATTTCTGACATAACTTTTTACTCCGGTCTCTAAATAAGATGATTCTTGCTGCATTGTAAAGAATTCTTGAATCCCTAACCATTTTATTCACATCAAAAGTCATGAAAAATCCTCTAGCATGGGCTCTATTGTAACGCAAGTTTGGTGTAATAAGTAGTCCTCCTTTAAAATGAAATAGTATGTCGGACATAACTTTTTCTCCCGAACTCGGATTGAGCTAACTCTTGCGGCATTGTAATGAGAACTTGAAACCCTAACCAATATATTGAGATCAAAATTGGTGATTCACCTTCTAACAAGTTCGAAATGGTGATGGATGTTTGGTATAGGGTGCCATTCCCCTCCACTAGGAAAAAAAAGTAATTTCCCATTCTTTAGTATTTCTGACATAACTTTTTACTCCGGTCTCTGATTAAGATGATTCTTGCTGCATTGTAAAGAATTCTTGAATCCCTAACCATTTTATTCACATCAAAAGTCATGAAAAATCCTCTAGTATGGGCTCTATTGTAACGCAAGTTTGGTGTAATAAGTAGTCCACCTTTAAAATGAAATAGTATATCGGACATAACTGTTTCTCCCGAACTCGGATTGAGCTAACTCTTGCGGCATTGTAATTAGAACTTGAAACCCTAACCAATATATTGAGATCAAAATTGGTGATTCACCTTCTAACAAGTTCGAAATGGTGATGGAAGTTTGGTATAGTTGGCCATTCCCCTCCACTAGGAAAAAAAAGTAATTTCCCATTCTTTAGTATTTCTGACATAACTTTTTACTCCGGTCTCTGATTAAGATGATTCTTGCTGCATTGTAAAGAATTCTTGAATCCCTAACCATTTTATTCACATCAAAAGTCATGAAAAATCCTCTAGCATGGGCTCTATTGTAACGCAAGTTTGGTGTAATAAGTAGTCCTCCTTTAAAATGAAATAGTATATCGGACATAACTTTTTCTCCCGAACTCGGATTGAGCTAACTCTTGCGGCATTGTAATGAGAACTTGAAACCCTAACCAATATATTGAGATCAAAATTGGTGATTCACCTTCTAACAAGTTCGAAATGGTGATGGAAGTTTGGTATAGTTGGCCATTCCCCTCCACTAGGAAAAAAAAATAATTTCCCATTCTTTAGTATTTCTGACATAACTTTTTACTCCGGTCTCTGATTAAGATGATTCTTGCTGCATTGTAAAGAATTCTTGAATCCCTAACCATTTTATTCACATCAAAAGTCATGAAAAATCCTCTAGCATGGGCTCTATTGTAACGCAAGTTTGGTGTAATAAGTAGTCCACCTTTAAAATGAAATAGTATATCGGACATAACTGTTTCTCCCGAACTCGGATTGAGCTAACTCTTGCGGCATTGTAATGAGAACTTGAAACCCTAACCAATATATTGAGATCAAAATTGGTGATTCATCTTCTAACAAGTTCGAAATGGTGATGGAAGTTTGGTATAGTTGGCCATCCCCTCCACTACGAAAAAAAAGTAATTTCCCATTCTTTAGTATTTCTGACATAACTTTTTACTCCGGTCTCTAAATAAGATGATTCTTGCTGCATTGTAAAGAATTCTTGAATCCCTAACCATTTTATTCACATCAAAAGTCATGAAAAATCCTCTAGCATGGGCTCTATTGTAACGCAAGTTTGGTGTAATAAGTAGTCCTCCTTTAAAATGAAATAGTATATCGGACATAACTGTTTCTCCCGAACTCGGATTGAGCTAACTCTTGCGGCATTGTAATGAGAACTTGAAACCCTAACCAATATATTGAGATCAAAATTGGTGATTCATCTTCTAACAAGTTCGAAATGGTGATGGAAGTTTGGTATAGTTGGCCATCCCCTCCACTACGAAAAAAAAGTAATTTCCCATTCTTTAGTATTTCTGACATAACTTTTTACTCCTGTCTCTGATTAAGATGATTCTTGCTGCATTGTAAAGAATTCTTGAATCCCTAACCATTTTATTCACATCAAAAGTCATGAAAAATCCTCTAGCATGGGCTCTATTGTAACGCAAGTTTGGTGTAATAAGTAGTCCTCCTTTAAAATGAAATAGTATATCGGACATAACTTTTTCTCCCGAACTCGGATTGAGCAAACTCTTGCGGCATTGTAATGAGAACTTGAAACCCTAACCAATATATTGAGATCAAAATTGGTGATTCACCTTCTAACAAGTTCGAAATGGTGATGGAAGTTTGGTATAGTTGGCCATTCCCCTCCACTAGGAAAAAAAAGTAATTTCCCATTCTTTAGTATTTCTGACATAACTTTTTACTCCGGTCTCTGATTAAGATGATTCTTGCTGCATTGTAAAGAATTCTTGAATCCCTAACCATTTTATTCACATCAAAAGTCATGAAAAATCCTCTAGCATGGGCTCTATTGTAACGTAAGTTTGGTGTAATAAGTAGTCCACCTTTAAAATGAAATAGTATATCGGACATAACTGTTTCTCCCGAACTCGGATTGAGCTAACTCTTGCGGCATTGTAATGAGAACTTGAAACCCTAACCAATATATTGAGATCAAAATTGGTGATTCATCTTCTAACAAGTTCGAAATGGTGATGGAAGTTTGGTATAGTTGGCCATCCCCTCCACTACGAAAAAAAAGTAATTTCCCATTCTTTAGTATTTCTGACATAACTTTTTACTCCGGTCTCTAAATAAGATGATTCTTGCTGCATTGTAAAGAATTCTTGAATCCCTAACCATTTTATTCACATCAAAAGTCATGAAAAATCCTCTAGCATGGGCTCTATTGTAACGCAAGTTTGGTGTAATAAGTAGTCCTCCTTTAAAATGAAATAGTATATCGGACATAACTTTTTCTCCCGAACTCGGATTGAGCTAACTCTTGCGGCATTGTAATGAGAACTTGAAACCCTAACCAATATATTGAGATCAAAATTGGTGATTCACCTTCTAACAAGTTCGAAATGGTGATGGAAGTTTGGTATAGTTGGCCATTCCCCTCCACTAGGAAAAAAAAGTAATTTCCCATTCTTTAGTATTTCTGACATAACTTTTTACTCCGGTCTCTGATTAAGATGATTCTTGCTGCATTGTAAAGAATTCTTGAATCCCTAACCATTTTATTCACATCAAAAGTCATGAAAAATCCTCTAGCATGGGCTCTATTGTAACGCAAGTTTGGTGTAATAAGTAGTCCACCTTTAAAATGAAATAGTATATCGGACATAACTGTTTCTCCCGAACTCGGATTGAGCTAACTCTTGCGGCATTGTAATGAGAACTTGAAACCCTAACCAATATATTGAGATCAAAATTGGTGATTCATCTTCTAATAAGTTCGAAATGGTGATGGAAGTTTGGTATAGTTGGCCATCCCCTCCACTACGAAAAAAAAGTAATTTCCCATTCTTTAGTATTTCTGACATAACTTTTTACTCCGGTCTCTAAATAAGATGATTCTTGCTGCATTGTAAAGAATTCTTGAATCCCTAACCATTTTATTCACATCAAAAGTCATGAAAAATCCTCTAGCATGGGCTCTATTGTAACGCAAGTTTGGTGTAATAAGTAGTCCTCCTTTAAAATGAAATAGTATGTCGGACATAACTTTTTCTCCCGAACTCGGATTGAGCTAACTCTTGCGGCATTGTAATGAGAACTTGAAACCCTAACCAATATATTGAGATCAAAATTGGTGATTCACCTTCTAACAAGTTCGAAATGGTGATGGATGTTTGGTATAGGGTGCCATTCCCCTCCACTAGGAAAAAAAAGTAATTTCCCATTCTTTAGTATTTCTGACATAACTTTTTACTCCGGTCTCTGATTAAGATGATTCTTGCTGCATTGTAAAGAATTCTTGAATCCCTAACCATTTTATTCACATCAAAAGTCATGAAAAATCCTCTAGCATGGGCTCTATTGTAACGCAAGTTTGGTGTAATAAGTAGTCCTCCTTTAAAATGAAATAGTATGTCGGACATAACTTTTTCTCCCGAACTCGGATTGAGCTAACTCTTGCGGCATTGTAATGAGAACTTGAAACCCTAACCAATATATTGAGATCAAAATTGGTGATTCACCTTCTAACAAGTTCGAAATGGTGATGGATGTTTGGTATAGGGTGCCATTCCCCTCCACTAGGAAAAAAAAGTAATTTCCCATTCTTTAGTATTTCTGACATAACTTTTTACTCCGGTCTCTGATTAAGATGATTCTTGCTGCATTGTAAAGAATTCTTGAATCCCTAACCATTTTATTCACATCAAAAGTCATGAAAAATCCTCTAGTATGGGCTCTATTGTAACGCAAGTTTGGTGTAATAAGTAGTCCACCTTTAAAATGAAATAGTATATCGGACATAACTGTTTCTCCCGAACTCGGATTGAGCTAACTCTTGCGGCATTGTAATGAGAACTTGAAACCCTAACCAATATATTGAGATCAAAATTGGTGATTCATCTTCTAACAAGTTCGAAATGGTGATGGAAGTTTGGTATAGTTGGCCATCCCCTCCACTACGAAAAAAAAGTAATTTCCCATTCTTTAGTATTTCTGACATAACTTTTTACTCCGGTCTCTGATTAAGATGATTCTTGCTGCATTGTAAAGAATTCTTGAATCCCTAACCATTTTATTCACATCAAAAGACATGAAAAATCCTCTAGCATGGGCTCTATAGTAACGCAAGTTTGGTGTAATAAGTAGTCCACCTTTAAAATGAAATAGTATATCGGACATAACTGTTTCTCCCGAACTCGGATTGAGCTAACTCTTGCGGCATTGTAATGAGAACTTGAAACCCTAACCAATATATTGAGATCAAAATTGGTGATTCATCTTCTAACAAGTTCGAAATGGTGATGGAAGTTTGGTATAGTTGGCCATCCCCTCCACTATGAATAAAAAGTAATTTCCCATTCTTTAGTATTTCTGACATAACTTTTTACTCCAGTCTCTGATTAAGATGATTCTTGCTGCATTGTAAAGAATTCTTGAATCCCTAACCATTTTATTCACATCAAAAGTCATGAAAAATCCTCTAGCATGGGCTCTATTGTAACGCAAGTTTGGTGTAATAAGTAGTCCTCCTTTAAAATGAAATAGTATATCGGACATAACTTTTTCTCCCGAACTCGGATTGAGCTAACTCTTGCGGCATTGTAATGAGAACTTGAAACCCTAACCAATATATTGAGATCAAAATTGGTGATTCATCTTCTAACAAGTTCGAAATGGTGATGGAAGTTTGGTATAGTTGGCCATCCCCTCCACTACGAAAAAAAAGTAATTTCCCATTCTTTAGTATTTCTGACATAACTTTTTACTCCGGTCTCTGATTAAGATGATTCTTGCTGCATTGTAAAGAATTCTTGAATCCCTAACCATTTTATTCACATCAAAAGACATGAAAAATCCTCTAGCATGGGCTCTATAGTAACGCAAGTTTGGTGTAATAAGTAGTCCACCTTTAAAATGAAATAGTATATCGGACATAACTGTTTCTCCCGAACTCGGATTGAGCTAACTCTTGCGGCATTGTAATGAGAACTTGAAACCCTAACCAATATATTGAGATCAAAATTGGTGATTCATCTTCTAACAAGTTCGAAATGGTGATGGAAGTTTGGTATAGTTGGCCATCCCCTCCACTATGAATAAAAAGTAATTTCCCATTCTTTAGTATTTCTGACATAACTTTTTACTCCAGTCTCTGATTAAGATGATTCTTGCTGCATTGTAAAGAATTCTTGAATCCCTAACCATTTTATTCACATCAAAAGTCATGAAAAATCCTCTAGCATGGGCTCTATTGTAACGCAAGTTTGGTGTAATAAGTAGTCCTCCTTTAAAATGAAATAGTATATCGGACATAACTTTTTCTCCCGAACTCGGATTGAGCTAACTCTTGCGGCATTGTAATGAGAACTTGAAACCCTAACCAATATATTGAGATCAAAATTGGTGATTCACCTTCTAACAAGTTCGAAATGGTGATGGAAGTTTGGTATAGTTGGCCATTCCCCTCCACTAGGAAAAAAAAGTAATTTCCCATTCTTTAGTATTTCTGACATAACTTTTTACTCCGGTCTCTGATTAAGATGATTCTTGCTGCATTGTAAAGAATTCTTGAATCCCTAACCATTTTATTCACATCAAAAGTCATGAAAAATCCTCTAGCATGGGCTCTATTGTAACGTAAGTTTGGTGTAATAAGTAGTCCACCTTTAAAATGAAATAGTATATCGGACATAACTGTTTCTCCCGAACTCGGATTGAGCTAACTCTTGCGGCATTGTAATGAGAACTTGAAACCCTAACCAATATATTGAGATCAAAATTGGTGATTCATCTTCTAACAAGTTCGAAATGGTGATGGAAGTTTGGTATAGTTGGCCATCCCCTCCACTACGAAAAAAAAGTAATTTCCCATTCTTTAGTATTTCTGACATAACTTTTTACTCCGGTCTCTAAATAAGATGATTCTTGCTGCATTGTAAAGAATTCTTGAATCCCTAACCATTTTATTCACATCAAAAGTCATGAAAAATCCTCTAGCATGGGCTCTATTGTAACGCAAGTTTGGTGTAATAAGTAGTCCTCCTTTAAAATGAAATAGTATATCGGACATAACTTTTTCTCCCGAACTCGGATTGAGCTAACTCTTGCGGCATTGTAATGAGAACTTGAAACCCTAACCAATATATTGAGATCAAAATTGGTGATTCACCTTCTAACAAGTTCGAAATGGTGATGGAAGTTTGGTATAGTTGGCCATCCCCTCCACTATGAATAAAAAGTAATTTCCCATTCTTTAGTATTTCTGACATAACTTTTTACTCCGGTCTCTGATTAAGATGATTCTTGCTGCATTGTAAAGAATTCTTGAATCCCTAACCATTTTATTCACATCAAAAGTCATGAAAAATCCTCTAGCATGGGCTCTATTGTAACGCAAGTTTGGTGTAATAAGTAGTCCTCCTTTAAAATGAAATAGTATATCGGACATAACTTTTTCTCCCGAACTCGGATTGAGCTAACTCTTGCGGCATTGTAATGAGAACTTGAAACCCTAACCAATATATTGAGATCAAAATTGGTGATTCACCTTCTAACAAGTTCGAAATGGTGATGGAAGTTTGGTATAGTTGGCCATCCCCTCCACTACGAAAAAAAAGTAATTTCCCATTCTTTAGTATTTCTGACATAACTTTTTACTCCGGTCTCTAAATAAGATGATTCTTGCTGCATTGTAAAGAATTCTTGAATCCCTAACCATTTTATTCACATCAAAAGTCATGAAAAATCCTCTAGCATGGGCTCTATTGTAACGCAAGTTTGGTGTAATAAGTAGTCCTCCTTTAAAATGAAATAGTATATCGGACATAACTTTTTCTCCCGAACTCGGATTGAGCTAACTCTTGCGGCATTGTAATGAGAACTTGATACCCTAACCAATATATTGAGATCAAAATTGGTGATTCACCTTCTAACAAGTTCGAAATGGTGATGGAAGTTTGGTATAGTTGGCCATCCCCTCCACTAAGAATAAAAAGTAATTTCCCATTCTTTAGTATTTCTGACATAACTTTTTACTCCGGTCTCTGATTAAGATGATTCTTGCTGCATTGTAAAGAATTCTTGAATCCCTAACCATTTTATTCACATCAAAAGTCATGAAAAATCCTCTAGCATGGGCTCTATTGTAACGCAAGTTTGGTGTAATAAGTAGTCCTCCTTTAAAATGAAATAGTATATCGGACATAACTTTTTCTCCCGAACTCGGATTGAGCTAACTCTTGCGGCATTGTAATGAGAACTTGAAACCCTAACCAATATATTGAGATCAAAATTGGTGATTCACCTTCTAACAAGTTCGAAATGGTGATGGAAGTTTGGTATAGTTGGCCATTCCCCTCCACTAGGAAAAAAAAGTAATTTCCCATTCTTTAGTATTTCTGACATAACTTTTTACTCCGGTCTCTGATTAAGATGATTCTTGCTGCATTGTAAAGAATTCTTGAATCCCTAACCATTTTATTCACATCAAAAGTCATGAAAAATCCTCTAGCATGGGCTCTATTGTAACGCAAGTTTGGTGTAATAAGTAGTCCTCCTTTAAAATGAAATAGTATATCGGACATAACTTTTTCTCCCGAACTCGGATTGAGCTAACTCTTGCGGCATTGTAATGAGAACTTGAAACCCTAACCAATATATTAAGATCAAAATTGGTGATTCACCTTCTAACAAGTTCGAAATGGTGATGGAAGTTTGGTATAGTTGGCCATCCCCTCCACTACGAAAAAAAAGTAATTTCCCATTCTTTAGTATTTCTGACATAACTTTTTACTCCGGTCTCTAAATAAGATGATTCTTGCTGCATTGTAAAGAATTCTTGAATCCCTAACCATTTTATTCACATCAAAAGTCATGAAAAATCCTCTAGCATGGGCTCTATTGTAACGCAAGTTTGGTGTAATAAGTAGTCCTCCTTTAAAATGAAATAGTATATCGGACATAACTTTTTCTCCCGAACTCGGATTGAGCTAACTCTTGCGGCATTGTAATGAGAACTTGATACCCTAACCAATATATTGAGATCAAAATTGGTGATTCACCTTCTAACAAGTTCGAAATGGTGATGGAAGTTTGGTATAGTTGGCCATCCCCTCCACTAAGAATAAAAAGTAATTTCCCATTCTTTAGTATTTCTGACATAACTTTTTACTCCGGCCTCTGATTAAGATGATTCTTGCTGCATTGTAAAGAATTCTTGAATCCCTAACCATTTTATTCACATCAAAAGTCATGAAAAATCCTCTAGCATGGGCTCTATTGTAACGCAAGTTTGGTGTAATAAGTAGTCCTCCTTTAAAATGAAATAGTATATCGGACATAACTTTTTCTCCCGAACTCGGATTGAGCTAACTCTTGCGGCATTGTAATGAGAACTTGAAACCCTAACCAATATATTGAGATCAAAATTGGTGATTCACCTTCTAACAAGTTCGAAATGGTGATGGAAGTTTGGTATAGTTGGCCATTCCCCTCCATTAGGAAAAAAAAGTAATTTCCCATTCTTTAGTATTTCTGACATAACTTTTTACTCCGGTCTCTGATTAAGATGATTCTTGCTGCATTGTAAAGAATTCTTGAATCCCTAACCATTTTATTCACATCAAAAGTCATGAAAAATCCTCTAGCATGGGCTCTATTGTAACGCAAGTTTGGTGTAATAAGTAGTCCACCTTTAAAATGAAATAGTATATCGGACATAACTGTTTCTCCCGAACTCGGATTGAGCTAACTCTTGCGGCATTGTAATGAGAACTTGAAACCCTAACCAATATATTGAGATCAAAATTGGTGATTCATCTTCTAACAAGTTCGAAATGGTGATGGAAGTTTGGTATAGTTGGCCATCCCCTCCACTACGAAAAAAAAGTAATTTCCCATTCTTTAGTATTTCTGACATAACTTTTTACTCCGGTCTCTAAATAAGATGATTCTTGCTGCATTGTAAAGAATTCTTGAATCCCTAACCATTTTATTCACATCAAAAGTCATGAAAAATCCTCTAGCATGGGCTCTATTGTAACGCAAGTTTGGTGTAATAAGTAGTCCTCCTTTAAAATGAAATAGTATATCGGACATAACTTTTTCTCCCGAACTCGGATTGAGCTAACTCTTGCGGCATTGTAATGAGAACTTGATACCCTAACCAATATATTGAGATCAAAATTGGTGATTCACCTTCTAACAAGTTCGAAATGGTGATGGAAGTTTGGTATAGTTGGCCATCCCCTCCACTAAGAATAAAAAGTAATTTCCCATTCTTTAGTATTTCTGACATAACTTTTTACTCCGGCCTCTGATTAAGATGATTCTTGCTGCATTGTAAAGAATTCTTGAATCCCTAACCATTTTATTCACATCAAAAGTCATGAAAAATCCTCTAGCATGGGCTCTATTGTAACGCAAGTTTGGTGTAATAAGTAGTCCTCCTTTAAAATGAAATAGTATATCGGACATAACTTTTTCTCCCGAACTCGGATTGAGCTAACTCTTGCGGCATTGTAATGAGAACTTGAAACCCTAACCAATATATTGAGATCAAAATTGGTGATTCACCTTCTAACAAGTTCGAAATGGTGATGGAAGTTTGGTATAGTTGGCCATTCCCCTCCACTAGGAAAAAAAAGTAATTTCCCATTCTTTAGTATTTCTGACATAACTTTTTACTCCGGTCTCTGATTAAGATGATTCTTGCTGCATTGTAAAGAATTCTTGAATCCCTAACCATTTTATTCACATCAAAAGTCATGAAAAATCCTCTAGCATGGGCTCTATTGTAACGCAAGTTTGGTGTAATAAGTAGTCCACCTTTAAAATGAAATAGTATATCGGACATAACTGTTTCTCCCGAACTCGGATTGAGCTAACTCTTGCGGCATTGTAATGAGAACTTGAAACCCTAACCAATATATTGAGATCAAAATTGGTGATTCATCTTCTAACAAGTTCGAAATGGTGATGGAAGTTTGGTATAGTTGGCCATCCCCTCCACTACGAAAAAAAAGTAATTTCCCATTCTTTAGTATTTCTGACATAACTTTTTACTCCGGTCTCTAAATAAGATGATTCTTGCTGCATTGTAAAGAATTCTTGAATCCCTAACCATTTTATTCACATCAAAAGTCATGAAAAATCCTCTAGCATGGGCTCTATTGTAACGCAAGTTTGGTGTAATAAGTAGTCCTCCTTTAAAATGAAATAGTATGTCGGACATAACTTTTTCTCCCGAACTCGGATTGAGCTAACTCTTGCGGCATTGTAATGAGAACTTGAAACCCTAACCAATATATTGAGATCAAAATTGGTGATTCACCTTCTAACAAGTTCGAAATGGTGATGGATGTTTGGTATAGTTGGCCATTCCCCTCCACTAGGAAAAAAAAGTAATTTCCCATTCTTTAGTATTTCTGACATAACTTTTTACTCCGGTCTCTGATTAAGATGATTCTTGCTGCATTGTAAAGAATTCTTGAATCCCTAACCATTTTATTCACATCAAAAGTCATGAAAAATCCTCTAGCATGGGCTCTATTGTAACGCAAGTTTGGTGTAATAAGTAGTCCACCTTTAAAATGAAATAGTATATCGGACATAACTGTTTCTCCCGAACTCGGATTGAGCTAACTCTTGCGGCATTGTAATGAGAACTTGAAACCCTAACCAATATATTGAGATCAAAATTGGTGATTCATCTTCTAACAAGTTCGAAATGGTGATGGAAGTTTGGTATAGTTGGCCATCCCCTCCACTACGAAAAAAAAGTAATTTCCCATTCTTTAGTATTTCTGACATAACTTTTTACTCCGGTCTCTGATTAAGATGATTCTTGCTGCATTGTAAAGAATTCTTGAATCCCTAACCATTTTATTCACATCAAAAGTCATGAAAAATCCTCTAGCATGGGCTCTATTGTAACGCAAGTTTGGTGTAATAAGTAGTCCTCCTTTAAAATGAAATAGTATATCGGACATAACTTTTTCTCCCGAACTCGGATTGAGCTAACTCTTGCGGCATTGTAATGAGAACTTGAAACCCTAACCAATATATTGAGATCAAAATTGGTGATTCACCTTCTAACAAGTTCGAAATGGTGATGGAAGTTTGGTATAGTTGGCCATTCCCCTCCACTAGGAAAAAAAAGTAATTTCCCATTCTTTAGTATTTCTGACATAACTTTTTACTCCGGTCTCTGATTAAGATGATTCTTGCTGCATTGTAAAGAATTCTTGAATCCCTAACCATTTTATTCACATCAAAAGTCATGAAAAATCCTCTAGCATGGGCTCTATTGTAACGTAAGTTTGGTGTAATAAGTAGTCCACCTTTAAAATGAAATAGTATATCGGACATAACTGTTTCTCCCGAACTCGGATTGAGCTAACTCTTGCGGCATTGTAATGAGAACTTGAAACCCTAACCAATATATTGAGATCAAAATTGGTGATTCATCTTCTAACAAGTTCGAAATGGTGATGGAAGTTTGGTATAGTTGGCCATCCCCTCCACTACGAAAAAAAAGTAATTTCCCATTCTTTAGTATTTCTGACATAACTTTTTACTCCGGTCTCTAAATAAGATGATTCTTGCTGCATTGTAAAGAATTCTTGAATCCCTAACCATTTTATTCACATCAAAAGTCATGAAAAATCCTCTAGCATGGGCTCTATTGTAACGCAAGTTTGGTGTAATAAGTAGTCCTCCTTTAAAATGAAATAGTATATCGGACATAACTTTTTCTCCCGAACTCGGATTGAGCTAACTCTTGCGGCATTGTAATGAGAACTTGAAACCCTAACCAATATATTGAGATCAAAATTGGTGATTCACCTTCTAACAAGTTCGAAATGGTGATGGAAGTTTGGTATAGTTGGCCATTCCCCTCCACTAGGAAAAAAAAGTAATTTCCCATTCTTTAGTATTTCTGACATAACTTTTTACTCCGGTCTCTGATTAAGATGATTCTTGCTGCATTGTAAAGAATTCTTGAATCCCTAACCATTTTATTCACATCAAAAGTCATGAAAAATCCTCTAGCATGGGCTCTATTGTAACGCAAGTTTGGTGTAATAAGTAGTCCACCTTTAAAATGAAATAGTATATCGGACATAACTGTTTCTCCCGAACTCGGATTGAGCTAACTCTTGCGGCATTGTAATGAGAACTTGAAACCCTAACCAATATATTGAGATCAAAATTGGTGATTCATCTTCTAACAAGTTCGAAATGGTGATGGAAGTTTGGTATAGTTGGCCATCCCCTCCACTACGAAAAAAAAGTAATTTCCCATTCTTTAGTATTTCTGACATAACTTTTTACTCCGGTCTCTGATTAAGATGATTCTTGCTGCATTGTAAAGAATTCTTGAATCCCTAACCATTTTATTCACATCAAAAGTCATGAAAAATCCTCTAGCATGGGCTCTATTGTAACGCAAGTTTGGTGTAATAAGTAGTCCTCCTTTAAAATGAAATAGTATATCGGACATAACTTTTTCTCCCGAACTCGGATTGAGCTAACTCTTGCGGCATTGTAATGAGAACTTGAAACCCTAACCAATATATTGAGATCAAAATTGGTGATTCACCTTCTAACAAGTTCGAAATGGTGATGGAAGTTTGGTATAGTTGGCCATTCCCCTCCACTAGGAAAAAAAAGTAATTTCCCATTCTTTAGTATTTCTGACATAACTTTTTACTCCGGTCTCTGATTAAGATGATTCTTGCTGCATTGTAAAGAATTCTTGAATCCCTAACCATTTTATTCACATCAAAAGTCATGAAAAATCCTCTAGCATGGGCTCTATTGTAACGTAAGTTTGGTGTAATAAGTAGTCCACCTTTAAAATGAAATAGTATATCGGACATAACTGTTTCTCCCGAACTCGGATTGAGCTAACTCTTGCGGCATTGTAATGAGAACTTGAAACCCTAACCAATATATTGAGATCAAAATTGGTGATTCATCTTCTAACAAGTTCGAAATGGTGATGGAAGTTTGGTATAGTTGGCCATCCCCTCCACTACGAAAAAAAAGTAATTTCCCATTCTTTAGTATTTCTGACATAACTTTTTACTCCGGTCTCTAAATAAGATGATTCTTGCTGCATTGTAAAGAATTCTTGAATCCCTAACCATTTTATTCACATCAAAAGTCATGAAAAATCCTCTAGCATGGGCTCTATTGTAACGCAAGTTTGGTGTAATAAGTAGTCCTCCTTTAAAATGAAATAGTATATCGGACATAACTTTTTCTCCCGAACTCGGATTGAGCTAACTCTTGCGGCATTGTAATGAGAACTTGAAACCCTAACCAATATATTGAGATCAAAATTGGTGATTCACCTTCTAACAAGTTCGAAATGGTGATGGAAGTTTGGTATAGTTGGCCATTCCCCTCCACTAGGAAAAAAAAGTAATTTCCCATTCTTTAGTATTTCTGACATAACTTTTTACTCCGGTCTCTGATTAAGATGATTCTTGCTGCATTGTAAAGAATTCTTGAATCCCTAACCATTTTATTCACATCAAAAGTCATGAAAAATCCTCTAGCATGGGCTCTATTGTAACGCAAGTTTGGTGTAATAAGTAGTCCACCTTTAAAATGAAATAGTATATCGGACATAACTGTTTCTCCCGAACTCGGATTGAGCTAACTCTTGCGGCATTGTAATGAGAACTTGAAACCCTAACCAATATATTGAGATCAAAATTGGTGATTCATCTTCTAACAAGTTCGAAATGGTGATGGAAGTTTGGTATAGTTGGCCATCCCCTCCACTACGAAAAAAAAGTAATTTCCCATTCTTTAGTATTTCTGACATAACTTTTTACTCCGGTCTCTGATTAAGATGATTCTTGCTGCATTGTAAAGAATTCTTGAATCCCTAACCATTTTATTCACATCAAAAGTCATGAAAAATCCTCTAGCATGGGCTCTATTGTAACGCAAGTTTGGTGTAATAAGTAGTCCTCCTTTAAAATGAAATAGTATATCGGACATAACTTTTTCTCCCGAACTCGGATTGAGCTAACTCTTGCGGCATTGTAATGAGAACTTGAAACCCTAACCAATATATTGAGATCAAAATTGGTGATTCACCTTCTAACAAGTTCGAAATGGTGATGGAAGTTTGGTATAGTTGGCCATTCCCCTCCACTAGGAAAAAAAAGTAATTTCCCATTCTTTAGTATTTCTGACATAACTTTTTACTCCGGTCTCTGATTAAGATGATTCTTGCTGCATTGTAAAGAATTCTTGAATCCCTAACCATTTTATTCACATCAAAAGTCATGAAAAATCCTCTAACATGGGCTCTATTGTAACGTAAGTTTGGTGTAATAAGTAGTCCACCTTTAAAATGAAATAGTATATCGGACATAACTGTTTCTCCCGAACTCGGATTGAGCTAACTCTTGCGGCATTGTAATGAGAACTTGAAACCCTAACCAATATATTGAGATCAAAATTGGTGATTCATCTTCTAACAAGTTCGAAATGGTGATGGAAGTTTGGTATAGTTGGCCATCCCCTCCACTACGAAAAAAAAGTAATTTCCCATTCTTTAGTATTTCTGACATAACTTTTTACTCCGGTCTCTAAATAAGATGATTCTTGCTGCATTGTAAAGAATTCTTGAATCCCTAACCATTTTATTCACATCAAAAGTCATGAAAAATCCTCAAGCATGGGCTCTATTGTAACGCAAGTTTGGTGTAATAAGTAGTCCTCCTTTAAAATGAAATAGTATATCGGACATAACTTTTTCTCCCGAACTCGGATTGAGCTAACTCTTGCGGCATTGTAATGAGAACTTGAAACCCTAACCAATATATTGAGATCAAAATTGGTGATTCACCTTCTAACAAGTTCGAAATGGTGATGGAAGTTTGGTATAGTTGGCCATCCCCTCCACTATGAATAAAAAGTAATTTCCCATTCTTTAGTATTTCTGACATAACTTTTTACTCCGGTCTCTGATTAAGATGATTCTTGCTGCATTGTAAAGAATTCTTGAATCCCTAACCATTTTATTCACATCAAAAGTCATGAAAAATCCTCTAGCATGGGCTCTATTGTAACGCAAGTTTGGTGTAATAAGTAGTCCTCCTTTAAAATGAAATAGTATATCGGACATAACTTTTTCTCCCGAACTCGGATTGAGCTAACTCTTGCGGCATTGTAATGAGAACTTGAAACCCTAACCAATATATTGAGATCAAAATTGGTGATTCACCTTCTAACAAGTTCGAAATGGTGATGGAAGTTTGGTATAGTTGGCCATCCCCTCCACTACGAAAAAAAAGTAATTTCCCATTCTTTAGTATTTCTGACATAACTTTTTACTCCGGTCTCTAAATAAGATGATTCTTGCTGCATTGTAAAGAATTCTTGAATCCCTAACCATTTTATTCACATCAAAAGTCATGAAAAATCCTCTAGCATGGGCTCTATTGTAACGCAAGTTTGGTGTAATAAGTAGTCCTCCTTTAAAATGAAATAGTATATCGGACATAACTTTTTCTCCCGAACTCGGATTGAGCTAACTCTTGCGGCATTGTAATGAGAACTTGAAACCCTAACCAATATATTGAGATCAAAATTGGTGATTCACCTTCTAACAAGTTCGAAATGGTGATGGAAGTTTGGTATAGTTGGCCATCCCCTCCACTAAGAATAAAAAGTAATTTCCCATTCTTTAGTATTTCTGACATAACTTTTTACTCCGGTCTCTGATTAAGATGATTCTTGCTGCATTGTAAAGAATTCTTGAATCCCTAACCATTTTATTCACATCAAAAGTCATGAAAAATCCTCTAGCATGGGCTCTATTGTAACGCAAGTTTGGTGTAATAAGTAGTCCACCTTTAAAATGAAATAGTATATCGGACATAACTGTTTCTCCCGAACTCGGATTGAGCTAACTCTTGCGGCATTGTAATGAGAACTTGAAACCCTAACCAATATATTGAGATCAAAATTGGTGATTCATCTTCTAACAAGTTCGAAATGGTGATGGAAGTTTGGTATAGTTGGCCATCCCCTCCACTACGAAAAAAAAGTAATTTCCCATTCTTTAGTATTTCTGACATAACTTTTTACTCCGGTCTCTGATTAAGATGATTCTTGCTGCATTGTAAAGAATTCTTGAATCCCTAACCATTTTATTCACATCAAAAGTCATGAAAAATCCTCTAGCATGGGCTCTATTGTAACGCAAGTTTGGTGTAATAAGTAGTCCTCCTTTAAAATGAAATAGTATATCGGACATAACTTTTTCTCCCGAACTCGGATTGAGCTAACTCTTGCGGCATTGTAATGAGAACTTGAAACCCTAACCAATATATTGAGATCAAAATTGGTGATTCACCTTCTAACAAGTTCGAAATGGTGATGGAAGTTTGGTATAGTTGGCCATTCCCCTCCACTAGGAAAAAAAAGTAATTTCCCATTCTTTAGTATTTCTGACATAACTTTTTACTCCGGTCTCTGATTAAGATGATTCTTGCTGCATTGTAAAGAATTCTTGAATCCCTAACCATTTTATTCACATCAAAAGTCATGAAAAATCCTCTAGCATGGGCTCTATTGTAACGTAAGTTTGGTGTAATAAGTAGTCCACCTTTAAAATGAAATAGTATATCGGACATAACTGTTTCTCCCGAACTCGGATTGAGCTAACTCTTGCGGCATTGTAATGAGAACTTGAAACCCTAACCAATATATTGAGATCAAAATTGGTGATTCACCTTCTAACAAGTTCGAAATGGTGATGGAAGTTTGGTATAGTTGGCCATTCCCCTCCACTAGGAAAAAAAAGTAATTTCCCATTCTTTAGTATTTCTGACATAACTTTTTACTCCGGTCTCTGATTAAGATGATTCTTGCTGCATTTTAAAGAATTCTTGAATCCCTAACCATTTTATTCACATCAAAAGTCATGAAAAATCCTCTAGCATGGGCTCTATTGTAACGTAAGTTTGGTGTAATAAGTAGTCCACCTTTAAAATGAAATAATATATCGGACATAACTGTTTCTCCCGAACTCGGATTGAGCTAACTCTTGCGGCATTGTAATGAGAACTTGAAACCCTAACCAATATATTGAGATCAAAATTGGTGATTCATCTTCTAACAAGTTCGAAATGGTGATGGAAGTTTGGTATAGTTGGCCATCCCCTCCACTACGAAAAAAAAGTAATTTCCCATTCTTTAGTATTTCTGACATAACTTTTTACTCCGGTCTCTAAATAAGATGATTCTTGCTGCATTGTAAAGAATTCTTGAATCCCTAACCATTTTATTCACATCAAAAGTCATGAAAAATCCTCTAGCATGGGCTCTATTGTAACGCAAGTTTGGTGTAATAAGTAGTCCTCCTTTAAAATGAAATAGTATATCGGACATAACTTTTTCTCCCGAACTCGGATTGAGCTAACTCTTGCGGCATTGTAATGAGAACTTGAAACCCTAACCAATATATTGAGATCAAAATTGGTGATTCACCTTCTAACAAGTTCGAAATGGTGATGGAAGTTTGGTATAGTTGGCCATCCCCTCCACTATGAATAAAAAGTAATTTCCCATTCTTTAGTATTTCTGACATAACTTTTTACTCCGGTCTCTGATTAAGATGATTCTTGCTGCATTGTAAAGAATTCTTGAATCCCTAACCATTTTATTCACATCAAAAGTCATGAAAAATCCTCTAGCATGGGCTCTATTGTAACGTAAGTTTGGTGTAATAAGTAGTCCACCTTTAAAATGAAATAGTATATCGGACATAACTGTTTCTCCCGAACTCGGATTGAGCTAACTCTTGCGGCATTGTAATGAGAACTTGAAACCCTAACCAATATATTGAGATCAAAATTGGTGATTCATCTTCTAACAAGTTCGAAATGGTGATGGAAGTTTGGTATAGTTGGCCATCCCCTCCACTACGAAAAAAAAGTAATTTCCCATTCTTTAGTATTTCTGACATAACTTTTTACTCCGGTCTCTAAATAAGATGATTCTTGCTGCATTGTAAAGAATTCTTGAATCCCTAACCATTTTATTCACATCAAAAGTCATGAAAAATCCTCTAGCATGGGCTCTATTGTAACGCAAGTTTGGTGTAATAAGTAGTCCTCCTTTAAAATGAAATAGTATATCGGACATAACTGTTTCTCCCGAACTCGGATTGAGCTAACTCTTGCGGCATTGTAATGAGAACTTGAAACCCTAACCAATATATTGAGATCAAAATTGGTGATTCATCTTCTAACAAGTTCGAAATGGTGATGGAAGTTTGGTATAGTTGGCCATCCCCTCCACTACGAAAAAAAAGTAATTTCCCATTCTTTAGTATTTCTGACATAACTTTTTACTCCGGTCTCTGATTAAGATGATTCTTGCTGCATTGTAAAGAATTCTTGAATCCCTAACCATTTTATTCACATCAAAAGTCATGAAAAATCCTCTAGCATGGGCTCTATTGTAACGCAAGTTTGGTGTAATAAGTAGTCCTCCTTTAAAATGAAATAGTATATCGGACATAACTTTTTCTCCCGAACTCGGATTGAGCTAACTCTTGCGGCATTGTAATGAGAACTTGAAACCCTAACCAATATATTGAGATCAAAATTGGTGATTCACCTTCTAACAAGTTCGAAATGGTGATGGAAGTTTGGTATAGTTGGCCATTCCCCTCCACTAGGAAAAAAAAGTAATTTCCCATTCTTTAGTATTTCTGACATAACTTTTTACTCCGGTCTCTGATTAAGATGATTCTTGCTGCATTGTAAAGAATTCTTGAATCCCTAACCATTTTATTCACATCAAAAGTCATGAAAAATCCTCTAGCATGGGCTCTATTGTAACGTAAGTTTGGTGTAATAAGTAGTCCACCTTTAAAATGAAATAGTATATCGGACATAACTGTTTCTCCCGAACTCGGATTGAGCTAACTCTTGCGGCATTGTAATGAGAACTTGAAACCCTAACCAATATATTGAGATCAAAATTGGTGATTCACCTTCTAACAAGTTCGAAATGGTGATGGAAGTTTGGTATAGTTGGCCATTCCCCTCCACTAGGAAAAAAAAGTAATTTCCCATTCTTTAGTATTTCTGACATAACTTTTTACTCCGGTCTCTGATTAAGATGATTCTTGCTGCATTTTAAAGAATTCTTGAATCCCTAACCATTTTATTCACATCAAAAGTCATGAAAAATCCTCTAGCATGGGCTCTATTGTAACGTAAGTTTGGTGTAATAAGTAGTCCACCTTTAAAATGAAATAATATATCGGACATAACTGTTTCTCCCGAACTCGGATTGAGCTAACTCTTGCGGCATTGTAATGAGAACTTGAAACCCTAACCAATATATTGAGATCAAAATTGGTGATTCATCTTCTAACAAGTTCGAAATGGTGATGGAAGTTTGGTATAGTTGGCCATCCCCTCCACTACGAAAAAAAAGTAATTTCCCATTCTTTAGTATTTCTGACATAACTTTTTACTCCGGTCTCTAAATAAGATGATTCTTGCTGCATTGTAAAGAATTCTTGAATCCCTAACCATTTTATTCACATCAAAAGTCATGAAAAATCCTCTAGCATGGGCTCTATTGTAACGCAAGTTTGGTGTAATAAGTAGTCCTCCTTTAAAATGAAATAGTATATCGGACATAACTTTTTCTCCCGAACTCGGATTGAGCTAACTCTTGCGGCATTGTAATGAGAACTTGAAACCCTAACCAATATATTGAGATCAAAATTGGTGATTCACCTTCTAACAAGTTCGAAATGGTGATGGAAGTTTGGTATAGTTGGCCATCCCCTCCACTATGAATAAAAAGTAATTTCCCATTCTTTAGTATTTCTGACATAACTTTTTACTCCGGTCTCTGATTAAGATGATTCTTGCTGCATTGTAAAGAATTCTTGAATCCCTAACCATTTTATTCACATCAAAAGTCATGAAAAATCCTCTAGCATGGGCTCTATTGTAACGTAAGTTTGGTGTAATAAGTAGTCCACCTTTAAAATGAAATAGTATATCGGACATAACTGTTTCTCCCGAACTCGGATTGAGCTAACTCTTGCGGCATTGTAATGAGAACTTGAAACCCTAACCAATATATTGAGATCAAAATTGGTGATTCATCTTCTAACAAGTTCGAAATGGTGATGGAAGTTTGGTATAGTTGGCCATCCCCTCCACTACGAAAAAAAAGTAATTTCCCATTCTTTAGTATTTCTGACATAACTTTTTACTCCGGTCTCTAAATAAGATGATTCTTGCTGCATTGTAAAGAATTCTTGAATCCCTAACCATTTTATTCACATCAAAAGTCATGAAAAATCCTCTAGCATGGGCTCTATTGTAACGCAAGTTTGGTGTAATAAGTAGTCCTCCTTTAAAATGAAATAGTATATCGGACATAACTTTTTCTCCCGAACTCGGATTGAGCTAACTCTTGCGGCATTGTAATGAGAACTTGAAACCCTAACCAATATATTGAGATCAAAATTGGTGATTCACCTTCTAACAAGTTCGAAATGGTGATGGAAGTTTGGTATAGTTGGCCATCCCCTCCACTATGAATAAAAAGTAATTTCCCATTCTTTAGTATTTCTGACATAACTTTTTACTCCGGTCTCTGATTAAGATGATTCTTGCTGCATTGTAAAGAATTCTTGAATCCCTAACCATTTTATTCACATCAAAAGTCATGAAAAATCCTCTAGCATGGGCTCTATTGTAACGCAAGTTTGGTGTAATAAGTAGTCCTCCTTTAAAATGAAATAGTATATCGGACATAACTTTTTCTCCCGAACTCGGATTGAGCTAACTCTTGCGGCATTGTAATGAGAACTTGAAACCCTAACCAATATATTGAGATCAAAATTGGTGATTCACCTTCTAACAAGTTCGAAATGGTGATGGAAGTTTGGTATAGTTGGCCATCCCCTCCACTACGAAAAAAAAGTAATTTCCCATTCTTTAGTATTTCTGACATAACTTTTTACTCCGGTCTCTAAATAAGATGATTCTTGCTGCATTGTAAAGAATTCTTGAATCCCTAACCATTTTATTCACATCAAAAGTCATGAAAAATCCTCTAGCATGGGCTCTATTGTAACGCAAGTTTGGTGTAATAAGTAGTCCTCCTTTAAAATGAAATAGTATATCGGACATAACTTTTTCTCCCGAACTCGGATTGAGCTAACTCTTGCGGCATTGTAATGAGAACTTGAAACCCTAACCAATATATTGAGATCAAAATTGGTGATTCACCTTCTAACAAGTTCGAAATGGTGATGGAAGTTTGGTATAGTTGGCCATCCCCTCCACTAAGAATAAAAAGTAATTTCCCATTCTTTAGTATTTCTGACATAACTTTTTACTCCGGTCTCTGATTAAGATGATTCTTGCTGCATTGTAAAGAATTCTTGAATCCCTAACCATTTTATTCACATCAAAAGTCATGAAAAATCCTCTAGCATGGGCTCTATTGTAACGCAAGTTTGGTGTAATAAGTAGTCCACCTTTAAAATGAAATAGTATATCGGAAATAACTGTTTCTCCCGAACTCGGATTGAGCTAACTCTTGCGGCATTGTAATGAGAACTTGAAACCCTAACCAATATATTGAGATCAAAATTGGTGATTCATCTTCTAACAAGTTCGAAATGGTGATGGAAGTTTGGTATAGTTGGCCATCCCCTCCACTACGAAAAAAAAGTAATTTCCCATTCTTTAGTATTTCTGACATAACTTTTTACTCCGGTCTCTGATTAAGATGATTCTTGCTGCATTGTAAAGAATTCTTGAATCCCTAACCATTTTATTCACATCAAAAGTCATGAAAAATCCTCTAGCATGGGCTCTATTGTAACGCAAGTTTGGTGTAATAAGTAGTCCTCCTTTAAAATGAAATAGTATATCGGACATAACTTTTTCTCCCGAACTCGGATTGAGCTAACTCTTGCGGCATTGTAATGAGAACTTGAAACCCTAACCAATATATTGAGATCAAAATTGGTGATTCACCTTCTAACAAGTTCGAAATGGTGATGGAAGTTTGGTATAGTTGGCCATTCCCCTCCACTAGGAAAAAAAAGTAATTTCCCATTCTTTAGTATTTCTGACATAACTTTTTACTCCGGTCTCTGATTAAGATGATTCTTGCTGCATTGTAAAGAATTCTTGAATCCCTAACCATTTTATTCACATCAAAAGTCATGAAAAATCCTCTAGCATGGGCTCTATTGTAACGTAAGTTTGGTGTAATAAGTAGTCCACCTTTAAAATGAAATAGTATATCGGACATAACTGTTTCTCCCGAACTCGGATTGAGCTAACTCTTGCGGCATTGTAATGAGAACTTGAAACCCTAACCAATATATTGAGATCAAAATTGGTGATTCACCTTCTAACAAGTTCGAAATGGTGATGGAAGTTTGGTATAGTTGGCCATTCCCCTCCACTAGGAAAAAAAAGTAATTTCCCATTCTTTAGTATTTCTGACATAACTTTTTACTCCGGTCTCTGATTAAGATGATTCTTGCTGCATTGTAAAGAATTCTTGAATCCCTAACCATTTTATTCACATCAAAAGTCATGAAAAATCCTCTAGCATGGGCTCTATTGTAACGTAAGTTTGGTGTAATAAGTAGTCCACCTTTAAAATGAAATAATATATCGGACATAACTGTTTCTCCCGAACTCGGATTGAGCTAACTCTTGCGGCATTGTAATGAGAACTTGAAACCCTAACCAATATATTCAGATCAAAATTGGTGATTCATCTTCTAACAAGTTCGAAATGGTGATGGAAGTTTGGTATAGTTGGCCATCCCCTCCACTACGAAAAAAAAGTAATTTCCCATTCTTTAGTATTTCTGACATAACTTTTTACTCCGGTCTCTAAATAAGATGATTCTTGCTGCATTGTAAAGAATTCTTGAATCCCTAACCATTTTATTCACATCAAAAGTCATGAAAAATCCTCTAGCATGGGCTCTATTGTAACGCAAGTTTGGTGTAATAAGTAGTCCTCCTTTAAAATGAAATAGTATATCGGACATAACTTTTTCTCCCGAACTCGGATTGAGCTAACTCTTGCGGCATTGTAATGAGAACTTGAAACCCTAACCAATATATTGAGATCAAAATTGGTGATTCACCTTCTAACAAGTTCGAAATGGTGATGGAAGTTTGGTATAGTTGGCCATCCCCTCCACTATGAATAAAAAGTAATTTCCCATTCTTTAGTATTTCTGACATAACTTTTTACTCCGGTCTCTGATTAAGATGATTCTTGCTGCATTGTAAAGAATTCTTGAATCCCTAACCATTTTATTCACATCAAAAGTCATGAAAAATCCTCTAGCATGGGCTCTATTGTAACGCAAGTTTGGTGTAATAAGTAGTCCTCCTTTAAAATGAAATAGTATATCGGACATAACTTTTTCTCCCGAACTCGGATTGAGCTAACTCTTGCGGCATTGTAATGAGAACTTGAAACCCTAACCAATATATTGAGATCAAAATTGGTGATTCACCTTCTAACAAGTTCGAAATGGTGATGGAAGTTTGGTATAGTTGGCCATCCCCTCCACTACGAAAAAAAAGTAATTTCCCATTCTTTAGTATTTCTGACATAACTTTTTACTCCGGTCTCTGATTAAGATGATTCTTGCTGCATTGTAAAGAATTCTTGAATCCCTAACCATTTTATTCACATCAAAAGTCATGAAAAATCCTCTAGCATGGGCTCTATTGTAACGCAAGTTTGGTGTAATAAGTAGTCCTCCTTTAAAATGAAATAGTATATCGGACATAACTTTTTCTCCCGAACTCGGATTGAGCTAACTCTTGCGGCATTGTAATGAGAACTTGAAACCCTAACCAATATATTGAGATCAAAATTGGTGATTCACCTTCTAACAAGTTCGAAATGGTGATGGAAGTTTGGTATAGTTGGCCATCCCCTCCACTATGAATAAAAAGTAATTTCCCATTCTTTAGTATTTCTGACATAACTTTTTCCTCCGGTCTCTGATTAAGATGATTCTTGCTGCATTGTAAAGAATTCTTGAATCCCTAACCATTTTATTCACATCAAAAGTCATGAAAAATCCTCTAGCATGGGCTCTATTGTAACGCAAGTTTGGTGTAATAAGTAGTCCTCCTTTAAAATGAAATAGTATATCGGACATAACTTTTTCTCCCGAACTCGGATTGAGCTAACTCTTGCGGCATTGTAATGAGAACTTGAAACCCTAACCAATATATTGAGATCAAAATTGGTGATTCACCTTCTAACAAGTTCGAAATGGTGATGGAAGTTTGGTATAGTTGGCCATCCCCTCCACTACGAAAAAAAAGTAATTTCCCATTCTTTAGTATTTCTGACATAACTTTTTACTCCGGTCTCTGATTAAGATGATTCTTGCTGCATTGTAAAGAATTCTTGAATCCCTAACCATTTTATTCACATCAAAAGTCATGAAAAATCCTCTAGCATGGGCTCTATTGTAACGCAAGTTTGGTGTAATAAGTAGTCCTCCTTTAAAATGAAATAGTATATCGGACATAACTTTTTCTCCCGAACTCGGATTGAGCTAACTCTTGCGGCATTGTAATGAGAACTTGAAACCCTAACCAATATATTGAGATCAAAATTGGTGATTCACCTTCTAACAAGTTCGAAATGGTGATGGAAGTTTGGTATAGTTGGCCATTCCCCTCCACTAGGAAAAAAAAGTAATTTCCCATTCTTTAGTATTTCTGACATAACTTTTTACTCCGGTCTCTGATTAAGATGATTCTTGCTGCATTGTAAAGAATTCTTGAATCCCTAACCATTTTATTCACATCAAAAGTCATGAAAAATCCTCTAGCATGGGCTCTATTGTAACGCAAGTTTGGTGTAATAAGTAGTCCTCCTTTAAAATGAAATAGTATATCGGACATAACTTTTTCTCCCGAACTCGGATTGAGCTAACTCTTGCGGCATTGTAATGAGAACTTGAAACCCTAACCAATATATTGAGATCAAAATTGGTGATTCACCTTCTAACAAGTTCGAAATGGTGATGGAAGTTTGGTATAGTTGGCCATTCCCCTCCACTAGGAAAAAAAAGTAATTTCCCATTCTTTAGTATTTCTGACATAACTTTTTACTCCGGTCTCTGATTAAGATGATTCTTGCTGCATTGTAAAGAATTCTTGAATCCCTAACCATTTTATTCACATCAAAAGTCATGAAAAATCCTCTAGCATGGGCTCTATTGTAACGTAAGTTTGGTGTAATAAGTAGTCCACCTTTAAAATGAAATAGTATATCGGACATAACTGTTTCTCCCGAACTCGGATTGAGCTAACTCTTGCGGCATTGTAATGAGAACTTGAAACCCTAACCAATATATTGAGATCAAAATTGGTGATTCACCTTCTAACAAGTTCGAAATGGTGATGGAAGTTTGGTATAGTTGGCCATTCCCCTCCACTAGGAAAAAAAAGTAATTTCCCATTCTTTAGTATTTCTGACATAACTTTTTACTCCGGTCTCTGATTAAGATGATTCTTGCTGCATTGTAAAGAATTCTTGAATCCCTAACCATTTTATTCACATCAAAAGTCATGAAAAATCCTCTAGCATGGGCTCTATTGTAACGCAAGTTTGGTGTAATAAGTAGTCCACCTTTAAAATGAAATAGTATATCGGACATAACTGTTTCTCCCGAACTCGGATTGAGCTAACTCTTGCGGCATTGTAATGAGAACTTGAAACCCTAACCAATATATTGAGATCAAAATTGGTGATTCATCTTCTAACAAGTTCGAAATGGTGATGGAAGTTTGGTATAGTTGGCCATCCCCTCCACTACGAAAAAAAAGTAATTTCCCATTCTTTAGTATTTCTGACATAACTTTTTACTCCGGTCTCTAAATAAGATGATTCTTGCTGCATTGTAAAGAATTCTTGAATCCCTAACCATTTTATTCACATCAAAAGTCATGAAAAATCCTCTAGCATGGGCTCTATTGTAACGCAAGTTTGGTGTAATAAGTAGTCCTCCTTTAAAATGAAATAGTATATCGGACATAACTTTTTCTCCCGAACTCGGATTGAGCTAACTCTTGCGGCATTGTAATGAGAACTTGAAACCCTAACCAATATATTGAGATCAAAATTGGTGATTCACCTTCTAACAAGTTCGAAATGGTGATGGATGTTTGGTATAGTTGGCCATTCCCCTCCACTAGGAAACAAAAGTAATTTCCCATTCTTTAGTATTTCTGACATAACTTTTTACTCCGGTCTCTGATTAAGATGATTCTTGCTGCATTGTAAAGAATTCTTGAATCCCTAACCATTTTATTCACATCAAAAGTCATGAAAAATCCTCTAGCATGGGCTCTATTGTAACGCAAGTTTGGTGTAATAAGTAGTCCTCCTTTAAAATGAAATAGTATATCGGACATAACTTTTTCTCCCGAACTCGGATTGAGCTAACTCTTGCGGCATTGTAATGAGAACTTGAAACCCTAACCAATATATTGAGATCAAAATTGGTGATTCACCTTCTAACAAGTTCGAAATGGTGATGGAAGTTTGGTATAGTTGGCCATTCCCTTCCACTAGGAAAAAAAAGTAATTTCCCATTCTTTAGTATTTCTGACATAACTTTTTACTCCGGTCTCTGATTAAGATGATTCTTGCTGCATTGTAAAGAATTCTTGAATCCCTAACCATTTTATTCACATCAAAAGTCATGAAAAATCCTCTAGCATGGGCTCTATTGTAACGTAAGTTTGGTGTAATAAGTAGTCCACCTTTAAAATGAAATAGTATATCGGACATAACTGTTTCTCCCGAACTCGGATTGAGCTAACTCTTGCGGCATTGTAATGAGAACTTGAAACCCTAACCAATATATTGAGATCAAAATTGGTGATTCATCTTCTAACAAGTTCGAAATGGTGATGGAAGTTTGGTATAGTTGGCCATCCCCTCCACTACGAAAAAAAAGTAATTTCCCATTCTTTAGTATTTCTGACATAACTTTTTACTCCGGTCTCTCAATAAGATGATTCTTGCTGCATTGTAAAGAATTCTTGAATCCCTAACCATTTTATTCACATCAAAAGTCAAGAAAAATCCTCTAGCATGGGCTCTATTGTAACGCAAGTTTGGTGTAATAAGTAGTCCACCTTTAAAATGAAATAGTATATCGGACATAACTGTTTCTCCCGAACTCGGATTGAGCTAACTCTTGCGGCATTGTAATGAGAACTTGAAACCCTAACCAATATATTGAAATCAAAATTGGTGATTCACCTTCTAACAAGTTCGAAATGGTGATGGAAGTTTGGTATAGTTGGCCATTCCCCTCCAGTAGGAAAAAAAAGTAATTTCCCATTCTTTAGTATTTCTGACATAACTTTTTACTCCGGTCTCTGATTAAGATGATTCTTGCTGCATTGTAAAGAATTCTTGAATCCCAAACCATTTTATTCACATCAAAAGTCATGAAAAATCCTCTAGCATGGGCTCTATTGTAACGTAAGTTTGGTGTAATAAGTAGTCCACCTTTAAAATGAAATAGTATATCGGACATAACTGTTTCTCCCGAACTCGGATTGAGCTAACTCTTGCGGCATTGTAATGAGAACTTGAAACCCTAACCAATATATTGAGATCAAAATTGGTGATTCATCTTCTAACAAGTTCGAAATGGTGATGGAAGTTTGGTATAGTTGGCCATCCCCTCCACTACGAAAAAAAAGTAATTTCCCATTCTTTAGTATTTCTGACATAACTTTTTACTCCGGTCTCTAAATAAGATGATTCTTGCTGCATTGTAAAGAATTCTTGAATCCCTAACCATTTTATTCACATCAAAAGTCATGAAAAATCCTCTAGCATGGGCTCTATTGTAACGCAAGTTTGGTGTAATAAGTAGTCCTCCTTTAAAATGAAATAGTATATCGGACATAACTTTTTCTCCCGAACTCGGATTGAGCTAACTCTTGCGGCATTGTAATGAGAACTTGAAACCCTAACCAATATATTGAGATCAAAATTGGTGATTCACCTTCTAACAAGTTCGAAATGGTGATGGATGTTTGGTATAGTTGGCCATTCCCCTCCAGTAGGAAAAAAAAGTAATTTCCCATTCTTTAGTATTTCTGACATAACTTTTTACTCCGGTCTCTGATTAAGATGATTCTTGCTGCATTGTAAAGAATTCTTGAATCCCTAACCATTTTATTCACATCAAAAGTCATGAAAAATCCTCTAGCATGGGCTCTATTGTAACGCAAGTTTGGTGTAATAAGTAGTCCACCTTTAAAATGAAATAGTATATCGGACATAACTGTTTCTCCCGAACTCGGATTGAGCTAACTCTTGCGGCATTGTAATGAGAACTTGAAACCCTAACCAATATATTGAGATCAAAATTGGTGATTCATCTTCTAACATGTTCGAAATGGTGATGGAAGTTTGGTATAGTTGGCCATCCCCTCCACTACGAAAAAAAAGTAATTTTCCATTCTTTAGTATTTCTGACATAACTTTTTACTCCGGTCTCTAAATAAGATGATTCTTGCTGCATTGTAAAGAATTCTTGAATTCCTAACCATTTTATTCACATCAAAAGTCATGAAAAATCCTCTAGCATGGGCTCTATTGTAACGTAAGTTTGGTGTAATAAGTAGTCCACCTTTAAAATGAAATAGTATATCGGACATAACTGTTTCTCCCGAACTCGGATTGAGCTAACTCTTGCGGCATTGTAATGAGAACTTGAAACCCTAACCAATATATTGAGATCAAAATTGGTGATTCATCTTCTAACAAGTTCGAAATGGTGATGGAAGTTTGGTATAGTTGGCCATCCCCTCCACTACGAAAAAAAAGTAATTTCCCATTCTTTAGTATTTCTGACATAACTTTTTACTCCGGTCTCTAAATAAGATGATTCTTGCTGCATTGTAAAGAATTCTTGAATCCCTAACCATTTTATTCACATCAAAAGTCATGAAAAATCCTCTAGCATGGGCTCTATTGTAACGCAAGTTTGGTGTAATAAGTAGTCCTCCTTTAAAATGAAATAGTATATCGGACATAACTTTTTCTCCCGAACTCGGATTGAGCTAACTCTTGCGGCATTGTAATGAGAACTTGAAACCCTAACCAATATATTGAGATCAAAATTGGTGATTCACCTTCTAACAAGTTCGAAATGGTGATGGATGTTTGGTATAGTTGGCCATTCCCCTCCAGTAGGAAAAAAAAGTAATTTCCCATTCTTTAGTATTTCTGACATAACTTTTTACTCTGGTCCCTGATTAAGATGATTCTTGCTGCATTGTAAAGAATTCTTGAATCCCTAACCATTTTATTCACATCAAAAGTCATGAAAAATCCTCTAGCATGGGCTCTATTGTAACGCAAGTTTGGTGTAATAAGTAGTCCACCTTTAAAATGAAATAGTATATCGGACATAACTGTTTCTCCCGAACTCGGATTGAGCTAACTCTTGCGGCATTGTAATGAGAACTTGAAACCCTAACCAATATATTGAGATCAAAATTGGTGATTCATCTTCTAACATGTTCGAAATGGAGATGGAAGTTTGGTATAGTTGGCCATCCCCTCCACTACGAAAAAAAAGTAATTTTCCATTCTTTAGTATTTCTGACATAACTTTTTACTCCGGTCTCTAAATAAGATGATTCTTGCTGCATTGTAAAGAATTCTTGAATCCCTAACCATTTTATTCACATCAAAAGTCATGAAAAATTCTCTAGCATGGGCTCTATTGTAACGTAAGTTTGGTGTAATAAGTAGTCCACCTTTAAAATGAAATAGTATATCGGACATAACTGTTTCTCCCGAACTCGGATTGAGCTAACTCTTGCGGCATTGTAATGAGAACTTGAAACCCTAACCAATATATTGAGATCAAAATTGGTGATTCATCTTCTAACAAGTTCGAAATGGTGATGGAAGTTTGGTATAGTTGGCCATCCCCTCCACTACGAAAAAAAAGTAATTTCCCATTCTTTAGTATTTCTGACATAACTTTTTACTCCGGTCTCTCAATAAGATGATTCTTGCTGCATTGTAAAGAATTCTTGAATCCCTAACCATTTTATTCACATCAAAAGTCAAGAAAAATCCTCTAGCATGGGCTCTATTGTAACGCAAGTTTGGTGTAATAAGTAGTCCTCCTTTAAAATGAAATAGTATATCGGACATAACTTTTTCTCCCGAACTCGGATTGAGCTAACTCTTGCGGCATTGTAATGAGAACTTGAAACCCTAACCAATATATTGAGATCAAAATTGGTGATTCACCTTCTAACAAGTTCGAAATGGTGATGGAAGTTTGGTATAGTTGGCCATTCCCCTCCACTAGGAAAAAAAAGTAATTTCCCATTCTTTAGTATTTCTGACATAACTTTTTACTCCGGTCTCTGATTAAGATGATTCTTGCTGCATTGTAAAGAATTCTTGAATCCCAAACCATTTTATTCACATCAAAAGTCATGAAAAATCCTCTAGCATGGGCTCTATTGTAACGTAAGTTTGGTGTAATAAGTAGTCCACCTTTAAAATGAAATAGTATATCGGACATAACTGTTTCTCCCGAACTCGGATTGAGCTAACTCTTGCGGCATTGTAATGAGAACTTGAAACCCTAACCAATATATTGAGATCAAAATTGGTGATTCATCTTCTAACAAGTTCGAAATGGTGATGGAAGTTTGGTATAGTTGGCCATCCCCTCCACTACGAAAAAAAAGTAATTTCCCATTCTTTAGTATTTCTGACATAACTTTTTACTCCGGTCTCTAAATAAGATGATTCTTGCTGCATTGTAAAGAATTCTTGAATCCCTAACCATTTTATTCACATCAAAAGTCATGAAAAATCCTCTAGCATGGGCTCTATTGTAACGCAAGTTTGGTGTAATAAGTAGTCCTCCTTTAAAATGAAATAGTATATCGGACATAACTTTTTCTCCCGAACTCGGATTGAGCTAACTCTTGCGGCATTGTAATGAGAACTTGAAACCCTAACCAATATATTGAGATCAAAATTGGTGATTCACCTTCTAACAAGTTCGAAATGGTGATGGATGTTTGGTATAGTTGGCCATTCCCCTCCAGTAGGAAAAAAAAGTAATTTCCCATTCTTTAGTATTTCTGACATAACTTTTTACTCTGGTCCCTGATTAAGATGATTCTTGCTGCATTGTAAAGAATTCTTGAATCCCTAACCATTTTATTCACATCAAAAGTCATGAAAAATCCTCTAGCATGGGCTCTATTGTAACGCAAGTTTGGTGTAATAAGTAGTCCACCTTTAAAATGAAATAGTATATCGGACATAACTGTTTCTCCCGAACTCGGATTGAGCTAACTCTTGCGGCATTGTAATGAGAACTTGAAACCCTAACCAATATATTGAGATCAAAATTGGTGATTCATCTTCTAACATGTTCGAAATGGAGATGGAAGTTTGGTATAGTTGGCCATCCCCTCCACTACGAAAAAAAAGTAATTTTCCATTCTTTAGTATTTCTGACATAACTTTTTACTCCGGTCTCTAAATAAGATGATTCTTGCTGCATTGTAAAGAATTCTTGAATCCCTAACCATTTTATTCACATCAAAAGTCATGAAAAATTCTCTAGCATGGGCTCTATTGTAACGTAAGTTTGGTGTAATAAGTAGTCCACCTTTAAAATGAAATAGTATATCGGACATAACTGTTTCTCCCGAACTCGGATTGAGCTAACTCTTGCGGCATTGTAATGAGAACTTGAAACCCTAACCAATATATTGAGATCAAAATTGGTGATTCATCTTCTAACAAGTTCGAAATGGTGATGGAAGTTTGGTATAGTTGGCCATCCCCTCCACTACGAAAAAAAAGTAATTTCCCATTCTTTAGTATTTCTGACATAACTTTTTACTCCGGTCTCTCAATAAGATGATTCTTGCTGCATTGTAAAGAATTCTTGAATCCCTAACCATTTTATTCACATCAAAAGTCAAGAAAAATCCTCTAGCATGGGCTCTATTGTAACGCAAGTTTGGTGTAATAAGTAGTCCTCCTTTAAAATGAAATAGTATATCGGACATAACTTTTTCTCCCGAACTCGGATTGAGCTAACTCTTGCGGCATTGTAATGAGAACTTGAAACCCTAACCAATATATTGAGATCAAAATTGGTGATTCACCTTCTAACAAGTTCGAAATGGTGATGGAAGTTTGGTATAGTTGGCCATTCCCCTCCACTAGGAAAAAAAAGTAATTTCCCATTCTTTAGTATTTCTGACATAACTTTTTACTCCGGTCTCTGATTAAGATGATTCTTGCTGCATTGTAAAGAATTCTTGAATCCCAAACCATTTTATTCACATCAAAAGTCATGAAAAATCCTCTAGCATGGGCTCTATTGTAACGTAAGTTTGGTGTAATAAGTAGTCCACCTTTAAAATGAAATAGTATATCGGACATAACTGTTTCTCCCGAACTCGGATTGAGCTAACTCTTGCGGCATTGTAATGAGAACTTGAAACCCTAACCAATATATTGAGATCAAAATTGGTGATTCATCTTCTAACAAGTTCGAAATGGTGATGGAAGTTTGGTATAGTTGGCCATCCCCTCCACTACGAAAAAAAAGTAATTTCCCATTCTTTAGTATTTCTGACATAACTTTTTACTCCGGTCTCTAAATAAGATGATTCTTGCTGCATTGTAAAGAATTCTTGAATCCCTAACCATTTTATTCACATCAAAAGTCATGAAAAATCCTCTAGCATGGGCTCTATTGTAACGCAAGTTTGGTGTAATAAGTAGTCCTCCTTTAAAATGAAATAGTATATCGGACATAACTTTTTCTCCCGAACTCGGATTGAGCTAACTCTTGCGGCATTGTAATGAGAACTTGAAACCCTAACCAATATATTGAGATCAAAATTGGTGATTCACCTTCTAACAAGTTCGAAATGGTGATGGAAGGTTGGTATAGTTGGCCATTCCCTTCCACTAGGAAAAAAAAGTAATTTCCCATTCTTTAGTATTTCTGACATAACTTTTTACTCCGGTCTCTGATTAGGATGATTCTTGCTGCATTGTAAAGAATTCTTGAATCCCTAACCATTTTATTCACATCAAAAGTCATGAAAAATCCTCTAGCATGGGCTCTATTGTAACGCAAGTTTGGTGTAATAAGTAGTCCTCCTTTAAAATGAAATAGTATATCGGACATAACTTTTTCTCCCGAACTCGGATTGAGCTAACTCTTGCGGCATTGTAATGAGAACTTGAAACCCTAACCAATATATTGAGATCAAAATTGGTGATTCACCTTCTAACAAGTTCGAAATGGTGATGGAAGTTTGGTATAGTTGGCCATCCCCTCCACTACGAAAAAAAAGTAATTTCCCATTCTTTAGTATTTCTGACATAACTTTTTACTCCGGTCTCTGATTAAGATGATTCTTGCTGCATTGTAAAGAATTCTTGAATCCCTAACCATTTTATTCACATCAAAAGTCATGAAAAATCCTCTAGCATGGGCTCTATTGTAACGCAAGTTTGGTGTAATAAGTAGTCCTCCTTTAAAATGAAATAGTATATCGGACATAACTTTTTCTCCCGAACTCGGATTGAGCTAACTCTTGCGGCATTGTAATGAGAACTTGAAACCCTAACCAATATATTGAGATCAAAATTGGTGATTCACCTTCTAACAAGTTCGAAATGGTGATGGAAGTTTGGTATAGTTGGCCATCCCCTCCACTATGAATAAAAAGTAATTTCCCATTCTTTAGTATTTCTGACATAACTTTTTCCTCCGGTCTCTGATTAAGATGATTCTTGCTGCATTGTAAAGAATTCTTGAATCCCTAACCATTTTATTCACATCAAAAGTCATGAAAAATCCTCTAGCATGGGCTCTATTGTAACGCAAGTTTGGTGTAATAAGTAGTCCTCCTTTAAAATGAAATAGTATATCGGACATAACTTTTTCTCCCGAACTCGGATTGAGCTAACTCTTGCGGCATTGTAATGAGAACTTGAAACCCTAACCAATATATTGAGATCAAAATTGGTGATTCACCTTCTAACAAGTTCGAAATGGTGATGGAAGTTTGGTATAGTTGGCCATCCCCTCCACTACGAAAAAAAAGTAATTTCCCATTCTTTAGTATTTCTGACATAACTTTTTACTCCGGTCTCTGATTAAGATGATTCTTGCTGCATTGTAAAGAATTCTTGAATCCCTAACCATTTTATTCACATCAAAAGTCATGAAAAATCCTCTAGCATGGGCTCTATTGTAACGCAAGTTTGGTGTAATAAGTAGTCCTCCTTTAAAATGAAATAGTATATCGGACATAACTTTTTCTCCCGAACTCGGATTGAGCTAACTCTTGCGGCATTGTAATGAGAACTTGAAACCCTAACCAATATATTGAGATCAAAATTGGTGATTCACCTTCTAACAAGTTCGAAATGGTGATGGAAGTTTGGTATAGTTGGCCATTCCCCTCCACTAGGAAAAAAAAGTAATTTCCCATTCTTTAGTATTTCTGACATAACTTTTTACTCCGGTCTCTGATTAAGATGATTCTTGCTGCATTGTAAAGAATTCTTGAATCCCTAACCATTTTATTCACATCAAAAGTCATGAAAAATCCTCTAGCATGGGCTCTATTGTAACGCAAGTTTGGTGTAATAAGTAGTCCTCCTTTAAAATGAAATAGTATATCGGACATAACTTTTTCTCCCGAACTCGGATTGAGCTAACTCTTGCGGCATTGTAATGAGAACTTGAAACCCTAACCAATATATTGAGATCAAAATTGGTGATTCACCTTCTAACAAGTTCGAAATGGTGATGGAAGTTTGGTATAGTTGGCCATTCCCCTCCACTAGGAAAAAAAAGTAATTTCCCATTCTTTAGTATTTCTGACATAACTTTTTACTCCGGTCTCTGATTAAGATGATTCTTGCTGCATTGTAAAGAATTCTTGAATCCCTAACCATTTTATTCACATCAAAAGTCATGAAAAATCCTCTAGCATGGGCTCTATTGTAACGTAAGTTTGGTGTAATAAGTAGTCCACCTTTAAAATGAAATAGTATATCGGACATAACTGTTTCTCCCGAACTCGGATTGAGCTAACTCTTGCGGCATTGTAATGAGAACTTGAAACCCTAACCAATATATTGAGATCAAAATTGGTGATTCACCTTCTAACAAGTTCGAAATGGTGATGGAAGTTTGGTATAGTTGGCCATTCCCCTCCACTAGGAAAAAAAAGTAATTTCCCATTCTTTAGTATTTCTGACATAACTTTTTACTCCGGTCTCTGATTAAGATGATTCTTGCTGCATTGTAAAGAATTCTTGAATCCCTAACCATTTTATTCACATCAAAAGTCATGAAAAATCCTCTAGCATGGGCTCTATTGTAACGCAAGTTTGGTGTAATAAGTAGTCCACCTTTAAAATGAAATAGTATATCGGACATAACTGTTTCTCCCGAACTCGGATTGAGCTAACTCTTGCGGCATTGTAATGAGAACTTGAAACCCTAACCAATATATTGAGATCAAAATTGGTGATTCATCTTCTAACAAGTTCGAAATGGTGATGGAAGTTTGGTATAGTTGGCCATCCCCTCCACTACGAAAAAAAAGTAATTTCCCATTCTTTAGTATTTCTGACATAACTTTTTACTCCGGTCTCTAAATAAGATGATTCTTGCTGCATTGTAAAGAATTCTTGAATCCCTAACCATTTTATTCACATCAAAAGTCATGAAAAATCCTCTAGCATGGGCTCTATTGTAACGCAAGTTTGGTGTAATAAGTAGTCCTCCTTTAAAATGAAATAGTATATCGGACATAACTTTTTCTCCCGAACTCGGATTGAGCTAACTCTTGCGGCATTGTAATGAGAACTTGAAACCCTAACCAATATATTGAGATCAAAATTGGTGATTCACCTTCTAACAAGTTCGAAATGGTGATGGATGTTTGGTATAGTTGGCCATTCCCCTCCACTAGGAAACAAAAGTAATTTCCCATTCTTTAGTATTTCTGACATAACTTTTTACTCCGGTCTCTGATTAAGATGATTCTTGCTGCATTGTAAAGAATTCTTGAATCCCTAACCATTTTATTCACATCAAAAGTCATGAAAAATCCTCTAGCATGGGCTCTATTGTAACGCAAGTTTGGTGTAATAAGTAGTCCTCCTTTAAAATGAAATAGTATATCGGACATAACTTTTTCTCCCGAACTCGGATTGAGCTAACTCTTGCGGCATTGTAATGAGAACTTGAAACCCTAACCAATATATTGAGATCAAAATTGGTGATTCACCTTCTAACAAGTTCGAAATGGTGATGGAAGTTTGGTATAGTTGGCCATTCCCTTCCACTAGGAAAAAAAAGTAATTTCCCATTCTTTAGTATTTCTGACATAACTTTTTACTCCGGTCTCTGATTAAGATGATTCTTGCTGCATTGTAAAGAATTCTTGAATCCCTAACCATTTTATTCACATCAAAAGTCATGAAAAATCCTCTAGCATGGGCTCTATTGTAACGTAAGTTTGGTGTAATAAGTAGTCCACCTTTAAAATGAAATAGTATATCGGACATAACTGTTTCTCCCGAACTCGGATTGAGCTAACTCTTGCGGCATTGTAATGAGAACTTGAAACCCTAACCAATATATTGAGATCAAAATTGGTGATTCATCTTCTAACAAGTTCGAAATGGTGATGGAAGTTTGGTATAGTTGGCCATCCCCTCCACTACGAAAAAAAAGTAATTTCCCATTCTTTAGTATTTCTGACATAACTTTTTACTCCGGTCTCTCAATAAGATGATTCTTGCTGCATTGTAAAGAATTCTTGAATCCCTAACCATTTTATTCACATCAAAAGTCAAGAAAAATCCTCTAGCATGGGCTCTATTGTAACGCAAGTTTGGTGTAATAAGTAGTCCACCTTTAAAATGAAATAGTATATCGGACATAACTGTTTCTCCCGAACTCGGATTGAGCTAACTCTTGCGGCATTGTAATGAGAACTTGAAACCCTAACCAATATATTGAAATCAAAATTGGTGATTCACCTTCTAACAAGTTCGAAATGGTGATGGAAGTTTGGTATAGTTGGCCATTCCCCTCCACTAGGAAAAAAAAGTAATTTCCCATTCTTTAGTATTTCTGACATAACTTTTTACTCCGGTCTCTGATTAAGATGATTCTTGCTGCATTGTAAAGAATTCTTGAATCCCAAACCATTTTATTCACATCAAAAGTCATGAAAAATCCTCTAGCATGGGCTCTATTGTAACGTAAGTTTGGTGTAATAAGTAGTCCACCTTTAAAATGAAATAGTATATCGGACATAACTGTTTCTCCCGAACTCGGATTGAGCTAACTCTTGCGGCATTGTAATGAGAACTTGAAACCCTAACCAATATATTGAGATCAAAATTGGTGATTCATCTTCTAACAAGTTCGAAATGGTGATGGAAGTTTGGTATAGTTGGCCATCCCCTCCACTACGAAAAAAAAGTAATTTCCCATTCTTTAGTATTTCTGACATAACTTTTTACTCCGGTCTCTAAATAAGATGATTCTTGCTGCATTGTAAAGAATTCTTGAATCCCTAACCATTTTATTCACATCAAAAGTCATGAAAAATCCTCTAGCATGGGCTCTATTGTAACGCAAGTTTGGTGTAATAAGTAGTCCTCCTTTAAAATGAAATAGTATATCGGACATAACTTTTTCTCCCGAACTCGGATTGAGCTAACTCTTGCGGCATTGTAATGAGAACTTGAAACCCTAACCAATATATTGAGATCAAAATTGGTGATTCACCTTCTAACAAGTTCGAAATGGTGATGGATGTTTGGTATAGTTGGCCATTCCCCTCCAGTAGGAAAAAAAAGTAATTTCCCATTCTTTAGTATTTCTGACATAACTTTTTACTCCGGTCTCTGATTAAGATGATTCTTGCTGCATTGTAAAGAATTCTTGAATCCCTAACCATTTTATTCACATCAAAAGTCATGAAAAATCCTCTAGCATGGGCTCTATTGTAACGCAAGTTTGGTGTAATAAGTAGTCCACCTTTAAAATGAAATAGTATATCGGACATAACTGTTTCTCCCGAACTCGGATTGAGCTAACTCTTGCGGCATTGTAATGAGAACTTGAAACCCTAACCAATATATTGAGATCAAAATTGGTGATTCATCTTCTAACATGTTCGAAATGGTGATGGAAGTTTGGTATAGTTGGCCATCCCCTCCACTACGAAAAAAAAGTAATTTTCCATTCTTTAGTATTTCTGACATAACTTTTTACTCCGGTCTCTAAATAAGATGATTCTTGCTGCATTGTAAAGAATTCTTGAATCCCTAACCATTTTATTCACATCAAAAGTCATGAAAAATCCTCTAGCATGGGCTCTATTGTAACGTAAGTTTGGTGTAATAAGTAGTCCACCTTTAAAATGAAATAGTATATCGGACATAACTGTTTCTCCCGAACTCGGATTGAGCTAACTCTTGCGGCATTGTAATGAGAACTTGAAACCCTAACCAATATATTGAGATCAAAATTGGTGATTCATCTTCTAACAAGTTCGAAATGGTGATGGAAGTTTGGTATAGTTGGCCATCCCCTCCACTACGAAAAAAAAGTAATTTCCCATTCTTTAGTATTTCTGACATAACTTTTTACTCCGGTCTCTAAATAAGATGATTCTTGCTGCATTGTAAAGAATTCTTGAATCCCTAACCATTTTATTCACATCAAAAGTCATGAAAAATCCTCTAGCATGGGCTCTATTGTAACGCAAGTTTGGTGTAATAAGTAGTCCTCCTTTAAAATGAAATAGTATATCGGACATAACTTTTTCTCCCGAACTCGGATTGAGCTAACTCTTGCGGCATTGTAATGAGAACTTGAAACCCTAACCAATATATTGAGATCAAAATTGGTGATTCACCTTCTAACAAGTTCGAAATGGTGATGGATGTTTGGTATAGTTGGCCATTCCCCTCCAGTAGGAAAAAAAAGTAATTTCCCATTCTTTAGTATTTCTGACATAACTTTTTACTCTGGTCCCTGATTAAGATGATTCTTGCTGCATTGTAAAGAATTCTTGAATCCCTAACCATTTTATTCACATCAAAAGTCATGAAAAATCCTCTAGCATGGGCTCTATTGTAACGCAAGTTTGGTGTAATAAGTAGTCCACCTTTAAAATGAAATAGTATATCGGACATAACTGTTTCTCCCGAACTCGGATTGAGCTAACTCTTGCGGCATTGTAATGAGAACTTGAAACCCTAACCAATATATTGAGATCAAAATTGGTGATTCATCTTCTAACATGTTCGAAATGGAGATGGAAGTTTGGTATAGTTGGCCATCCCCTCCACTACGAAAAAAAAGTAATTTTCCATTCTTTAGTATTTCTGACATAACTTTTTACTCCGGTCTCTAAATAAGATGATTCTTGCTGCATTGTAAAGAATTCTTGAATCCCTAACCATTTTATTCACATCAAAAGTCATGAAAAATTCTCTAGCATGGGCTCTATTGTAACGTAAGTTTGGTGTAATAAGTAGTCCACCTTTAAAATGAAATAGTATATCGGACATAACTGTTTCTCCCGAACTCGGATTGAGCTAACTCTTGCGGCATTGTAATGAGAACTTGAAACCCTAACCAATATATTGAGATCAAAATTGGTGATTCATCTTCTAACAAGTTCGAAATGGTGATGGAAGTTTGGTATAGTTGGCCATCCCCTCCACTACGAAAAAAAAGTAATTTCCCATTCTTTAGTATTTCTGACATAACTTTTTACTCCGGTCTCTCAATAAGATGATTCTTGCTGCATTGTAAAGAATTCTTGAATCCCTAACCATTTTATTCACATCAAAAGTCAAGAAAAATCCTCTAGCATGGGCTCTATTGTAACGCAAGTTTGGTGTAATAAGTAGTCCTCCTTTAAAATGAAATAATATATCGGACATAACTTTTTCTCCCGAACTCGGATTGAGCTAACTCTTGCGGCATTGTAATGAGAACTTGAAACCCTAACCAATATATTGAGATCAAAATTGGTGATTCACCTTCTAACAAGTTCGAAATGGTGATGGAAGTTTGGTATAGTTGGCCATTCCCCTCCACTAGGAAAAAAAAGTAATTTCCCATTCTTTAGTATTTCTGACATAACTTTTTACTCCGGTCTCTGATTAAGATGATTCTTGCTGCATTGTAAAGAATTCTTGAATCCCTAACCATTTTATTCACATCAAAAGTCATGAAAAATCCTCTAGCATGGGCTCTATTGTAACGCAAGTTTGGTGTAATAAGTAGTCCTCCTTTAAAATGAAATAGTATATCGGACATAACTTTTTCTCCCGAACTCGGATTGAGCTAACTCTTGCGGCATTGTAATGAGAACTTGAAACCCTAACCAATATATTGAGATCAAAATTGGTGATTCACCTTCTAACAAGTTCGAAATGGTGATGGAAGTTTGGTATAGTTGGCCATTCCCCTCCACTAGGAAAAAAAAGTAATTTCCCATTCTTTAGTATTTCTGACATAACTTTTTACTCCGGTCTCTGATTAAGATGATTCTTGCTGCATTGTAAAGAATTCTTGAATCCCTAACCATTTTATTCACATCAAAAGTCATGAAAAATCCTCTAGCATGGGCTCTATTGTAACGCAAGTTTGGTGTAATAAGTAGTCCTCCTTTAAAATGAAATAGTATATCGGACATAACTTTTTCTCCCGAACTCGGATTGAGCTAACTCTTGCGGCATTGTAATGAGAACTTGAAACCCTAACCAATATATTGAGATCAAAATTGGTGATTCACCTTCTAACAAGTTCGAAATGGTGATGGAAGTTTGGTATAGTTGGCCATTCCCCTCCACTAGGAAAAAAAAGTAATTTCCCATTCTTTAGTATTTCTGACATAACTTTTTACTCCGGTCTCTGATTAAGATGATTCTTGCTGCATTGTAAAGAATTCTTGAATCCCTAACCATTTTATTCACATCAAAAGTCATGAAAAATCCTCTAGCATGGGCTCTATTGTAACGTAAGTTTGGTGTAATAAGTAGTCCACCTTTAAAATGAAATAGTATATCGGACATAACTGTTTCTCCCGAACTCGGATTGAGCTAACTCTTGCGGCATTGTAATGAGAACTTGAAACCCTAACCAATATATTGAGATCAAAATTGGTGATTCACCTTCTAACAAGTTCGAAATGGTGATGGAAGTTTGGTATAGTTGGCCATTCCCCTCCACTAGGAAAAAAAAGTAATTTCCCATTCTTTAGTATTTCTGACATAACTTTTTACTCCGGTCTCTGATTAAGATGATTCTTGCTGCATTGTAAAGAATTCTTGAATCCCTAACCATTTTATTCACATCAAAAGTCATGAAAAATCCTCTAGCATGGGCTCTATTGTAACGCAAGTTTGGTGTAATAAGTAGTCCACCTTTAAAATGAAATAGTATATCGGACATAACTGTTTCTCCCGAACTCGGATTGAGCTAACTCTTGCGGCATTGTAATGAGAACTTGAAACCCTAACCAATATATTGAGATCAAAATTGGTGATTCATCTTCTAACAAGTTCGAAATGGTGATGGAAGTTTGGTATAGTTGGCCATCCCCTCCACTACGAAAAAAAAGTAATTTCCCATTCTTTAGTATTTCTGACATAACTTTTTACTCCGGTCTCTAAATAAGATGATTCTTGCTGCATTGTAAAGAATTCTTGAATCCCTAACCATTTTATTCACATCAAAAGTCATGAAAAATCCTCTAGCATGGGCTCTATTGTAACGCAAGTTTGGTGTAATAAGTAGTCCTCCTTTAAAATGAAATAGTATATCGGACATAACTTTTTCTCCCGAACTCGGATTGAGCTAACTCTTGCGGCATTGTAATGAGAACTTGAAACCCTAACCAATATATTGAGATCAAAATTGGTGATTCACCTTCTAACAAGTTCGAAATGGTGATGGATGTTTGGTATAGTTGGCCATTCCCCTCCACTAGGAAACAAAAGTAATTTCCCATTCTTTAGTATTTCTGACATAACTTTTTACTCCGGTCTCTGATTAAGATGATTCTTGCTGCATTGTAAAGAATTCTTGAATCCCTAACCATTTTATTCACATCAAAAGTCATGAAAAATCCTCTAGCATGGGCTCTATTGTAACGCAAGTTTGGTGTAATAAGTAGTCCTCCTTTAAAATGAAATAGTATATCGGACATAACTTTTTCTCCCGAACTCGGATTGAGCTAACTCTTGCGGCATTGTAATGAGAACTTGAAACCCTAACCAATATATTGAGATCAAAATTGGTGATTCACCTTCTAACAAGTTCGAAATGGTGATGGAAGTTTGGTATAGTTGGCCATTCCCTTCCACTAGGAAAAAAAAGTAATTTCCCATTCTTTAGTATTTCTGACATAACTTTTTACTCCGGTCTCTGATTAAGATGATTCTTGCTGCATTGTAAAGAATTCTTGAATCCCTAACCATTTTATTCACATCAAAAGTCATGAAAAATCCTCTAGCATGGGCTCTATTGTAACGTAAGTTTGGTGTAATAAGTAGTCCACCTTTAAAATGAAATAGTATATCGGACATAACTGTTTCTCCCGAACTCGGATTGAGCTAACTCTTGCGGCATTGTAATGAGAACTTGAAACCCTAACCAATATATTGAGATCAAAATTGGTGATTCATCTTCTAACAAGTTCGAAATGGTGATGGAAGTTTGGTATAGTTGGCCATCCCCTCCACTACGAAAAAAAAGTAATTTCCCATTCTTTAGTATTTCTGACATAACTTTTTACTCCGGTCTCTCAATAAGATGATTCTTGCTGCATTGTAAAGAATTCTTGAATCCCTAACCATTTTATTCACATCAAAAGTCAAGAAAAATCCTCTAGCATGGGCTCTATTGTAACGCAAGTTTGGTGTAATAAGTAGTCCACCTTTAAAATGAAATAGTATATCGGACATAACTGTTTCTCCCGAACTCGGATTGAGCTAACTCTTGCGGCATTGTAATGAGAACTTGAAACCCTAACCAATATATTGAAATCAAAATTGGTGATTCACCTTCTAACAAGTTCGAAATGGTGATGGAAGTTTGGTATAGTTGGCCATTCCCCTCCACTAGGAAAAAAAAGTAATTTCCCATTCTTTAGTATTTCTGACATAACTTTTTACTCCGGTCTCTGATTAAGATGATTCTTGCTGCATTGTAAAGAATTCTTGAATCCCAAACCATTTTATTCACATCAAAAGTCATGAAAAATCCTCTAGCATGGGCTCTATTGTAACGTAAGTTTGGTGTAATAAGTAGTCCACCTTTAAAATGAAATAGTATATCGGACATAACTGTTTCTCCCGAACTCGGATTGAGCTAACTCTTGCGGCATTGTAATGAGAACTTGAAACCCTAACCAATATATTGAGATCAAAATTGGTGATTCATCTTCTAACAAGTTCGAAATGGTGATGGAAGTTTGGTATAGTTGGCCATCCCCTCCACTACGAAAAAAAAGTAATTTCCCATTCTTTAGTATTTCTGACATAACTTTTTACTCCGGTCTCTAAATAAGATGATTCTTGCTGCATTGTAAAGAATTCTTGAATCCCTAACCATTTTATTCACATCAAAAGTCATGAAAAATCCTCTAGCATGGGCTCTATTGTAACGCAAGTTTGGTGTAATAAGTAGTCCTCCTTTAAAATGAAATAGTATATCGGACATAACTTTTTCTCCCGAACTCGGATTGAGCTAACTCTTGCGGCATTGTAATGAGAACTTGAAACCCTAACCAATATATTGAGATCAAAATTGGTGATTCACCTTCTAACAAGTTCGAAATGGTGATGGATGTTTGGTATAGTTGGCCATTCCCCTCCAGTAGGAAAAAAAAGTAATTTCCCATTCTTTAGTATTTCTGACATAACTTTTTACTCCGGTCTCTGATTAAGATGATTCTTGCTGCATTGTAAAGAATTCTTGAATCCCTAACCATTTTATTCACATCAAAAGTCATGAAAAATCCTCTAGCATGGGCTCTATTGTAACGCAAGTTTGGTGTAATAAGTAGTCCACCTTTAAAATGAAATAGTATATCGGACATAACTGTTTCTCCCGAACTCGGATTGAGCTAACTCTTGCGGCATTGTAATGAGAACTTGAAACCCTAACCAATATATTGAGATCAAAATTGGTGATTCATCTTCTAACATGTTCGAAATGGTGATGGAAGTTTGGTATAGTTGGCCATCCCCTCCACTACGAAAAAAAAGTAATTTTCCATTCTTTAGTATTTCTGACATAACTTTTTACTCCGGTCTCTAAATAAGATGATTCTTGCTGCATTGTAAAGAATTCTTGAATCCCTAACCATTTTATTCACATCAAAAGTCATGAAAAATCCTCTAGCATGGGCTCTATTGTAACGTAAGTTTGGTGTAATAAGTAGTCCACCTTTAAAATGAAATAGTATATCGGACATAACTGTTTCTCCCGAACTCGGATTGAGCTAACTCTTGCGGCATTGTAATGAGAACTTGAAACCCTAACCAATATATTGAGATCAAAATTGGTGATTCATCTTCTAACAAGTTCGAAATGGTGATGGAAGTTTGGTATAGTTGGCCATCCCCTCCACTACGAAAAAAAAGTAATTTCCCATTCTTTAGTATTTCTGACATAACTTTTTACTCCGGTCTCTAAATAAGATGATTCTTGCTGCATTGTAAAGAATTCTTGAATCCCTAACCATTTTATTCACATCAAAAGTCATGAAAAATCCTCTAGCATGGGCTCTATTGTAACGCAAGTTTGGTGTAATAAGTAGTCCTCCTTTAAAATGAAATAGTATATCGGACATAACTTTTTCTCCCGAACTCGGATTGAGCTAACTCTTGCGGCATTGTAATGAGAACTTGAAACCCTAACCAATATATTGAGATCAAAATTGGTGATTCACCTTCTAACAAGTTCGAAATGGTGATGGATGTTTGGTATAGTTGGCCATTCCCCTCCAGTAGGAAAAAAAAGTAATTTCCCATTCTTTAGTATTTCTGACATAACTTTTTACTCTGGTCCCTGATTAAGATGATTCTTGCTGCATTGTAAAGAATTCTTGAATCCCTAACCATTTTATTCACATCAAAAGTCATGAAAAATCCTCTAGCATGGGCTCTATTGTAACGCAAGTTTGGTGTAATAAGTAGTCCACCTTTAAAATGAAATAGTATATCGGACATAACTGTTTCTCCCGAACTCGGATTGAGCTAACTCTTGCGGCATTGTAATGAGAACTTGAAACCCTAACCAATATATTGAGATCAAAATTGGTGATTCATCTTCTAACATGTTCGAAATGGAGATGGAAGTTTGGTATAGTTGGCCATCCCCTCCACTACGAAAAAAAAGTAATTTTCCATTCTTTAGTATTTCTGACATAACTTTTTACTCCGGTCTCTAAATAAGATGATTCTTGCTGCATTGTAAAGAATTCTTGAATCCCTAACCATTTTATTCACATCAAAAGTCATGAAAAATTCTCTAGCATGGGCTCTATTGTAACGTAAGTTTGGTGTAATAAGTAGTCCACCTTTAAAATGAAATAGTATATCGGACATAACTGTTTCTCCCGAACTCGGATTGAGCTAACTCTTGCGGCATTGTAATGAGAACTTGAAACCCTAACCAATATATTGAGATCAAAATTGGTGATTCATCTTCTAACAAGTTCGAAATGGTGATGGAAGTTTGGTATAGTTGGCCATCCCCTCCACTACGAAAAAAAAGTAATTTCCCATTCTTTAGTATTTCTGACATAACTTTTTACTCCGGTCTCTCAATAAGATGATTCTTGCTGCATTGTAAAGAATTCTTGAATCCCTAACCATTTTATTCACATCAAAAGTCAAGAAAAATCCTCTAGCATGGGCTCTATTGTAACGCAAGTTTGGTGTAATAAGTAGTCCTCCTTTAAAATGAAATAATATATCGGACATAACTTTTTCTCCCGAACTCGGATTGAGCTAACTCTTGCGGCATTGTAATGAGAACTTGAAACCCTAACCAATATATTGAGATCAAAATTGGTGATTCACCTTCTAACAAGTTCGAAATGGTGATGGAAGTTTGGTATAGTTGGCCATTCCCCTCCACTAGGAAAAAAAAGTAATTTCCCATTCTTTAGTATTTCTGACATAACTTTTTACTCCGGTCTCTGATTAAGATGATTCTTGCTGCATTGTAAAGAATTCTTGAATCCCAAACCATTTTATTCACATCAAAAGTCATGAAAAATCCTCTAGCATGGGCTCTATTGTAACGTAAGTTTGGTGTAATAAGTAGTCCACCTTTAAAATGAAATAGTATATCGGACATAACTGTTTCTCCCGAACTCGGATTGAGCTAACTCTTGCGGCATTGTAATGAGAACTTGAAACCCTAACCAATATATTGAGATCAAAATTGGTGATTCATCTTCTAACAAGTTCGAAATGGTGATGGAAGTGTGGTATAGTTGGCCATCCCCTCCACTACGAAAAAAAAGTAATTTCCCATTCTTTAGTATTTCTGACATAACTTTTTACTCCGGTCTCTAAATAAGATGATTCTTGCTGCATTGTAAAGAATTCTTGAATCCCTAACCATTTTATTCACATCAAAAGTCATGAAAAATCCTCTAGCATGGGCTCTATTGTAACGCAAGTTTGGTGTAATAAGTAGTCCTCCTTTAAAATGAAATAGTATATCGGACATAACTTTTTCTCCCGAACTCGGATTGAGCTAACTCTTGCGGCATTGTAATGAGAACTTGAAACCCTAACCAATATATTGAGATCAAAATTGGTGATTCACCTTCTAACAAGTTCGAAATGGTGATGGAAGGTTGGTATAGTTGGCCATTCCCTTCCACTAGGAAAAAAAAGTAATTTCCCATTCTTTAGTATTTCTGACATAACTTTTTACTCCGGTCTCTGATTAGGATGATTCTTGCTGCATTGTAAAGAATTCTTGAATCCCTAACCATTTTATTCACATCAAAAGTCATGAAAAATCCTCTAGCATGGGCTCTATTGTAACGCAAGTTTGGTGTAATAAGTAGTCCACCTTTAAAATGAAATAGTATATCGGACATAACTGTTTCTCCCGAACTCGGATTGAGATAACTCTTGCGGCATTGTAATGAGAACTTGAAACCCTAACCAATATATTGAGATCAAAATTGGTGATTCATCTTCTAACAAGTTCGAAATGGTGATGGAAGTTTGGTATAGTTGGCCATCCCCTCCACTAGGAAAAAAAAGTAATTTTCCATTCTTTAGTATTTCTGACATAACTTTTTACTCCGGTCTCTAAATAAGATGATTCTTGCGGCATTGTAAAGAATACTTGAATCCCTAACCATTTTATTCACATCAAAAGTCATGAAAAATCCTCTAGCATGGGCTCTATTGTAACGCAAGTTTGGTGTAATAAGTAGTCCACCTTTAAAATGAAATAGTATATCGGACATAACTTTTTCTCCCGAACTCCGATTGAGCTAACTCTTGCGGCATTGTAATGAGAACTTGAAACCCTAACCAATATATTGAGATCAAAATTGGTGATTCATCTTCTAACAAGTTCGAAATGGTGATGGAAGTTTGGTATAGTTGGCCATTCCCCTCCACTAGGAAAAAAAAGTAATTTCCCATTCTTTAGTATTTCTGACATAACTTTTTACTCCGGTCTCTGATTAAGATGATTCTTGCGGCATTGTAAAGAATTCTTGAATCCCTAACCATTTTATTCACATCAAAAGTCATGAAAAATCCTCTAGCATGGGCTCTATTGTAACGCAAGTTTGGTGTAATAAGTAGTCCACCTTTGAAATGAAATAGTATATCGGACATAACTTTTTCTCCCGAACTCGGATTGAGCTAACTCTTGCGGCATTGAAATGAGAACTTGAAACCCTAACCAATATATTGAGATCAAAATTGGTGATTCATCTTCTAACAAGTTCGAAATGGTGATGGAAGTTTGGTATAGTTGCCAATTCCCCTCCACTAGGAAAAAAAAGTAATTTCTCATTCTTTAGTATTTCTGACATAACTTTTTACTCCGGTCTCTGATTAAGATGATTCTTGCTGCATTGTAAAGAATTCTTGAATCCCTAACCATTTTATTCACATCAAAAGTCATGAAAAATCCTCTAGCATGGGCTCTATTGTAACGCAAGTTTGGTGTAATAAGTAGTCCTCCTTTAAAATGAAATAGTAAATCGGACATAACTTTTTCTCCCGAACTCGGATTGAGCTAACTCTTGCGGCATTGTAATGAGAACTTGAAACCCTAACCAATATATTGAGATCAAAATTGGTGATTCACCTTCTAACAAGTTCGAAATGGTGATGGAAGTATGGTATAGTTGGCCATTCCCCTCCACTAGGAAAAAAAAGTAATTTCCCATTCTTTAGTATTTCTGACATAACTTTTTACTCCGGTCTCTGATTAAGATGATTCTTGCTGCATTGTAAAGAATTCTTGAATCCCTAACCATTTTATTCACATCAAAAGACATGAAAAATCCTCTAGCATGGGCTCTATTGTAACGCAAGTTTGGTGTAATAAGTAGTCCACCTTTAAAATGAAATAGTATATCAGACATAACTGTTTCTCCCGAACTCGGATTGAGCTAACTCTTGGGGCATTGTAATGAGAACTTGAAACCCTAACCAATATATTGAGATCAAAATTGGTGATTCATCTTCTAACAAGTTCGAAATGGTGATGGAAGTTTGGTATAGTTGCCAATTCCCCTCCACTAGGAAAAGAAAGTAATTTCCCATTCTTTAGTATTTCTGACATAACTTTTTACTCCGGTCTCTGATTAAGATGATTCATGCTGCATTGTAAAGAATTCTTGAATCCCTAACCATTTTATTCTCATCAAAAGTCATGAAAAATCCTCTAGCATGGGCTCTATTGTAACGCAAGTTTGGTGTAATAAGTAGTCCTCCTTTAAAATGAAATATTATATCGGACATAACTTTTTCTCCCGAACTCGGATTGAGCTAACTCTTGCGGCATTGTAATGAGAACTTGAAACCCTAACCAATATATTGAGATCAAAATTGGTGATTCACCTTCTAACAAGTTCGAAATGGTGATGGAAGTATGGTATAGTTGGCCATTCCCCTCCACTAGGAAAAAAAAGTAATTTCCCATTCTTTAGTATTTCTGACATAACTTTTTACTCCGGTCTCTGATTAAGATGATTCTTGCTGCATTGTAAAGAATTCTTGAATCCCTAACCATTTTATTCACATCAAAAGTCATGAAAAATCCTCTAGCATGGGCTCTATTGTAACGCAAGTTTGGTGTAATAAGTAGTCCACCTTTAAAATGAAATAGTATATCAGACATAACTGTTTCTCCCGAACTCGGATTGAGCTAACTCTTGCGGCATTGTAATGAGAACTTGAAACCCTAACCAATATATTGAGATCAAAATTGGTGATTCATCTTCTAACAAGTTCGAAATGGTGATGGAAGTTTGGTATAGTTGCCAATTCCCCTCCACTAGGAAAAAAAAAGTAATTTCCCATTCTTTAGTATTTCTGACATAACTTTTTACTCCGGTCTCTGATTAAGATGATTCATGCTGCATTGTAAAGAATTCTTGAATCCCTAACCATTTTATTCACATCAAAAGTCATGAAAAATCCTCTAGCATGGGCTTTATTGTAACGCAAGTTTGGTGTAATAAGTAGTCCTCCTTTAAAATGAAATAGTATATCGGACATAACTTTTTCTCCCGAACTCGGATTGAGCTAACTCTTGCGGCATTGTAATGAGAACTTGAAACCCTAACCAATATATTGAGATCAAAATTGGTGATTCATCTTCTAACAAGTTCGAAATGGTGATGGAAGTTTGGTATAGTTGGCCATTCCCCTCCACTAGGAAAAAAAAGTAATTTCCCATTCTTTAGTATTTCTGACATAACTTTTTACTCCGGTCTCTGATTAAGATGATTCTTGCGGCATTGTAAAGAATTCTTGAATCCCTAACCATTTTGTTCACATCAAAAGTCATGAAAAATCCTCTAACATGGGCTCTATTGTAACGCAAGTTTGGTGTAATAAGTAGTCCACCTTTGAAATGAAATAGTATATCGGACATAACTTTTTCTCCCGAACTCGGATTGAGCTAACTCTTGCGGCATTGAAATGAGAACTTGAAACCCTAACCAATATATTGAGATCAAAATTGGTGATTCATCTTCTAACAAGTTCGAAATGGTGATGGAAGTTTGGTATAGTTGCCAATTCCCCTCCACTAGGAAAAAAAAGTAATTTCTCATTCTTTAGTATTTCTGACATAACTTTTTACTCCGGTCTCTGATTAAGATGATTCTTGCTGCATTGTAAAGAATTCTTGAATCCCTAACCATTTTATTCACATCAAAAGTCATGAAAAATCCTCTAGCATGGGCTCTATTGTAACGCAAGTTTGGTGTAATAAGTAGTCCTCCTTTAAAATGAAATAGTATATCGGACATAACTTTTTCTCCCGAACTCGGATTGAGCTAACTCTTGCGGCATTGTAATGAGAACTTGAAACCCTAACCAATATATTGAGATCAAAATTGGTGATTCACCTTCTAACAAGTTCGAAATGGTGATGGAAGTATGGTATAGTTGGCCATTCCCCTCCACTAGGAAAAAAAAGTAATTTCCCATTCTTTAGTATTTCTGACATAACTTTTTACTCCGGTCTCTGATTAAGATGATTCTTGCTGCATTGTAAAGAATTCTTGAATCCCTAACCATTTTATTCACATCAAAAGTCATGAAAAATCCTCTAGCATGGGCTCTATTGTAACGCAAGTTTGGTGTAATAAGTAGTCCACCTTTAAAATGAAATAGTATATCAGACATAACTGTTTCTCCCGAACTCGGATTGAGCTAACTCTTGCGGCATTGTAATGAGAACTTGAAACCCTAACCAATATATTGAGATCAAAATTGGTGATTCATCTTCTAACAAGTTCGAAATGGTGATGGAAGTTTGGTATAGTTGCCAATTCCCCTCCACTAGGAAAAAAAAGTAATTTCCCATTCTTTAGTATTTCTGACATAACTTTTTACTCCGGTCTCTGATTAAGATGATTCATGCTGCATTGTAAAGAATTCTTGAATCCCTAACCATTTTATTCACATCAAAAGTCATGAAAAATCCTCTAGCATGGGCTCTATTGTAACGCAAGTTTGGTGTAATAAGTAGTCCTCCTTTAAAATGAAATAGTATATCGGACATAACTTTTTCTCCCGAACTCGGATTGAGCTAACTCTTGCGGCATTGTAATGAGAACTTGAAACCCTAACCAATATATTGAGATCAAAATTGGTGATTCACCTTCTAACAAGTTCGAAATGGTGATGGAAGTATGGTATAGTTGGCCATTCCCCTCCACTAGGAAAAAAAAGTAATTTCCCATTATTTAGTATTTCTGACATAACTTTTTACTCCGGTCTCTGATTAAGATGATTCTTGCTGCATTGTAAAGAATTCTTGAATCCCTAACCATTTTATTCACATCAAAAGTCATGAAAAATCCTCTAGCATGGGCTCTATTGTAACGCAAGTTTGGTGTAATAAGTAGTCCACCTTTAAAATGAAATAGTATATCAGACATAACTGTTTCTCCCGAACTCGGATTGAGCTAACTCTTGCGGCATTGTAATGAGAACTTGAAACCCTAACCAATATATTGAGATCAAAATTGGTGATTCATCTTCTAACAAGTTCGAAATGGTGATGGAAGTTTGGTATAGTTGCCAATTCCCCTCCACTAGGAAAAAAAAGTAATTTCCCATTCTTTAGTATTTCTGACATAACTTTTTACTCCGGTCTCTGATTAAGATGATTCATGCTGCATTGTAAAGAATTCTTGAATCCCTAACCATTTTATTCACATCAAAAGTCATGAAAAATCCTCTAGCATGGGCTCTATTGTAACGCAAGTTTGGTGTAATAAGTAGTCCTCCTTTAAAATGAAATAGTATATCGGACATAACTTTTTCTCCCGAACTCGGATTGAGCTAACTCTTGCGGCATTGTAATGAGAACTTGAAACCCTAACCAATATATTGAGATCAAAATTGGTGATTCATCTTCTAACAAGTTCGAAATGGTGATGGAAGTTTGGTATAGTTGGCCATTCCCCTCCACTAGGAAAAAAAAGTAATTTCCCATTCTTTAGTATTTCTGACATAACTTTTTACTCCGGTCTCTGATTAAGATGATTCTTGCGGCATTGTAAAGAATTCTTGAATCCCTAACCATTTTGTTCACATCAAAAGTCATGAAAAATCCTCTAGCATGGGCTCTATTGTAACGCAAGTTTGGTGTAATAAGTAGTCCACCTTTGAAATGAAATAGTATATCGGACATAACTTTTTCTCCCGAACTCGGATTGAGCTAACTCTTGCGGCATTGAAATGAGAACTTGAAACCCTAACCAATATATTGAGATCAAAATTGGTGATTCATCTTCTAACAAGTTCGAAATGGTGATGGAAGTTTGGTATAGTTGCCAATTCCCCTCCACTAGGAAAAAAAAGTAATTTCTCATTCTTTAGTATTTCTGACATAACTTTTTACTCCGGTCTCTGATTAAGATGATTCTTGCTGCATTGTAAAGAATTCTTGAATCCCTAACCATTTTATTCACATCAAAAGTCATGAAAAATCCTCTAGCATGGGCTCTATTGTAACGCAAGTTTGGTGTAATAAGTAGTCCACCTTTAAAATGAAATAGTATATCAGACATAACTGTTTCTCCCGAACTCGGATTGAGCTAACTCTTGCGGCATTGTAATGAGAACTTGAAACCCTAACCAATATATTGAGATCAAAATTGGTGATTCATCTTCTAACAAGTTCGAAATGGTGATGGAAGTTTGGTATAGTTGCCAATTCCCCTCCACTAGGAAAAAAAAGTAATTTCCCATTCTTTAGTATTTCTGACATAACTTTTTACTCCGGTCTCTGATTAAGATGATTCATGCTGCATTGTAAAGAATTCTTGAATCCCTAACCATTTTATTCACATCAAAAGTCATGAAAAATCCTCTAGCATGGGCTCTATTGTAACGCAAGTTTGGTGTAATAAGTAGTCCTCCTTTAAAATGAAATAGTATATCGGACATAACTTTTTCTCCCGAACTCGGATTGAGCTAACTCTTGCGGCATTGTAATGAGAACTTGAAACCCTAACCAATATATTGAGATCAAAATTGGTGATTCACCTTCTAACAAGTTCGAAATGGTGATGGAAGTATGGTATAGTTGGCCATTTCCCTCCACTAGGAAAAAAAAGTAATTTCCCATTCTTTAGTATTTCTGACATAACTTTTTACTCCGGTCTCTGATTAAGATGATTCTTGCTGCATTGTAAAGAATTCTTGAATCCCTAACCATTTTATTCACATCAAAAGTCATGAAAAATCCTCTAGCATGGGCTCTATTGTAACGCAAGTTTGGTGTAATAAGTAGTCCACCTTTAAAATGAAATAGTATATCAGACATAACTGTTTCTCCCGAACTCGGATTGAGCTAACTCTTGCGGCATTGTAATGAGAACTTGAAACCCTAACCAATATATTGAGATCAAAATTGGTGATTCATCTTCTAACAAGTTCGAAATGGTGATGGAAGTTTGGTATAGTTGCCAATTCCCCTCCACTAGGAAAAAAAAGTAATTTCCCATTCTTTAGTATTTCTGACATAACTTTTTACTCCGGTCTCTGATTAAGATGATTCTTGCTGCATTGTAAAGAATTCTTGAATCCCTAACCATTTTATTCACATCAAAAGTCATGAAAAATCCTCTAGCATGGGCTCTATTGTAACGCAAGTTTGGTGTAATAAGTAGTCCTCCTTTAAAATGAAATAGTATATCGGACATAACTTTTTCTCCCGAACTCGGATTGAGCTAACTCTTGCGGCATTGTAATGAGAACTTGAAACCCTAACCAATATATTGAGATCAAAATTGGTGATTCATCTTCTAACAAGTTCGAAATGGTGATGGAAGTTTGGTATAGTTGGCCATCCCCTCCACTACGAAAAAAAAGTAATTTCCCATTCTTTAGTATTTCTGACATAACTTTTTACTCCGGTCTCTAAATAAGATGATTCTTGCTGCATTGTAAAGAATTCTTGAATCCCTAACCATTTTATTCACATCAAAAGTCATGAAAAATCCTCTAGCATGGGCTCTATTGTAACGCAAGTTTGGTGTAATAAGTAGTCCTCCTTTAAAATGAAATAGTATATCGGACATAACTTTTTCTCCCGAACTCGGATTGAGCTAACTCTTGCGGCATTGTAATGAGAACTTGAAACCCTAACCAATATATTGAGATCAAAATTGGTGATTCACCTTCTAACAAGTTCGAAATGGTGATGGAAGTTTGGTATAGTTGGCCATCCCCTCCACTAGGAAAAAAAAGTAATTTCCCATTCTTTAGTATTTCTGACATAACTTTTTACTCCGGTCTCTGATTAGGATGATTCTTGCTGCATTGTAAAGAATTCTTGAATCCCTAACCATTTTATTCACATCAAAAGTCATGAAAAATCCTCTAGCATGGGCTCTATTGTAACGCAAGTTTGGTGTAATAAGTAGTCCTCCTTTAAAATGAAATAGTATATCGGACATAACTTTTTCTCCCGAACTCGGATTGAGCTAACTCTTGCGGCATTGTAATGAGAACTTGAAACCCTAACCAATATATTGAGATCAAAATTGGTGATTCACCTTCTAACAAGTTCGAAATGGTGATGGAAGTTTGGTATAGTTGGCCATTCCCCTCCACTAGGAAAAAAAAGTAATTTCCCATTCTTTAGTATTTCTGACATAACTTTTTACTCCGGTCTCTGATTAAGATGATTCTTGCTGCATTGTAAAGAATTCTTGAATCCCTAACCATTTTATTCACATCAAAAGTCATGAAAAATCCTCTAGCATGGGCTCTATTGTAACGTAAGTTTGGTGTAATAAGTAGTCCACCTTTAAAATGAAATAGTATATCGGACATAACTGTTTCTCCCGAACTCGGATTGAGCTAACTCTTGCGGCATTGTAATGAGAACTTGAAACCCTAACCAATATATTGAGATCAAAATTGGTGATTCATCTTCTAACAAGTTCGAAATGGTGATGGAAGTTTGGTATAGTTGGCCATCCCCTCCACTACGAAAAAAAAGTAATTTCCCATTCTTTAGTATTTCTGACATAACTTTTTACTCCGGTCTCTAAATAAGATGATTCTTGCTGCATTGTAAAGAATTCTTGAATCCCTAACCATTTTATTCACATCAAAAGTCATGAAAAATCCTCTAGCATGGACTCTATTGTAACGCAAGTTTGGTGTAATAAGTAGTCCTCCTTTAAAATGAAATAGTATATCGGACATAACTTTTTCTCCCGAACTCGGATTGAGCTAACTCTTGCGGCATTGTAATGAGAACTTGAAACCCTAACCAATATATTGAGATCAAAATTGGTGATTCACCTTCTAACAAGTTCGAAATGGTGATGGAAGGTTGGTATAGTTGGCCATTCCCCTCCACTAGGAAAAAAAAGTAATTTCCCATTCTTTAGTATTTCTGACATAACTTTTTACTCCGGTCTCTGATTAGGATGATTCTTGCTGCATTGTAAAGAATTCTTGAATCCCTAACCATTTTATTCACATCAAAAGTCATGAAAAATCCTCTAGCATGGGCTCTATTGTAACGCAAGTTTGGTGTAATAAGTAGTCCACCTTTAAAATGAAATAGTATATCGGACATAACTGTTTCTCCCGAACTCGGATTGAGATAACTCTTGCGGCATTGTAATGAGAACTTGAAACCCTAACCAATATATTGAGATCAAAATTGGTGATTCATCTTCTAACAAGTTCGAAATGGTGATAGAAGTTTGGTATAGTTGGCCATCCCCTCCACTAGGAAAAAAAAGTAATTTTCCATTCTTTAGTATTTCTGACATAACTTTTTACTCCGGTCTCTAAATAAGATGATTCTTGCGGCATTGTAAAGAATACTTGAATCCCTAACCATTTTATTCACATCAAAAGTCATGAAAAATCCTCTAGCATGGGCTCTATTGTAACGCAAGTTTGGTGTAATAAGTAGTCCTCCTTTAAAATGAAATAGTATATCGGACATAACTTTTTCTCCCGAACTCGGATTGAGCTAACTCTTGGGGCATTGTAATGAGAACTTGAAACCCAAACCAATATATTGAGATGAAAATTGGTGATTCACCTTCTAACAAGTTCGAAATGGTGATGGAAGTTTGGTATAGTTGGCCATTCCCCTCCACTAGGAAAAAAAAGTAATTTCCCATTCTTTAGTATTTCTGACATAACTTTTTACTCCGGTCTCTGATTAGGATGATTCTAGCTGCATTGTAAAGAATTCTTGAATCCCTAACCATTTTATTCACATCAAAAGTCATGAAAAATCCTCTAGCATGGGCTCTATTGTAACGCAAGTTTGGTGTAATAAGTAGTCCACCTTTAAAATGAAATAGTATATCGGACATAACTGTTTCTCCCGAACTCGGATTGAGATAACTCTTGCGGCATTGTAATGAGAACTTGAAACCCTAACCAATATATTGAGATCAAAATTGGTGATTCATCTTCTAACAAGTTCGAAATGGTGATGGAAGTTTGGTATAGTTGGCCATCCCCTCCACTACGAAAAAAAAGTAATTTTCCATTCTTTAGTATTTCTGACATAACTTTTTACTCCGGTCTCTAAATAAGATGATTCTTGCGGCATTGTAAAGAATACTTGAATCCCTAACCATTTTATTCACATCAAAAGTCATGAAAAATCTTCTAGCATGGGCTCTATTGTAACGCAAGTTTGGTGTAATAAGTAGTCCACCTTTAAAATGAAATAGTATATCGGACATAACTTTTTCTCCCGAACTCGGATTGAGATAACTCTTGCGGCATTGTAATGAGAACTTGAAACCCTAACCAATATATTGAGATCAAAATTGGTGATTCAGCTTCTAACAAGTTCGAAATGGTGATGGAAGTTTGGTATAGTTGGCCATCCCCTCCACTAGGAAAAAAAAGTAATTTTCCATTCTTTAGTATTTCTGACATAACTTTTTACTCCGGTCTCTAAATAAGATGATTCTTGCGGCATTGTAAAGAATACTTGAATCCCTAACCATTTTATTCACATCAAAAGTCATGAAAAATCCTCTAGCATGGGCTCTATTGTAACGCAAGTTTGGTGTAATAAGTAGTCCTCCTTTAAAATGAAATAGTATATCGGACATAACTTTTTCTCCCGAACTCGGATTGAGCTAACTCTTGCGGCATTGTAATGAGAACTTGAAACCCTAACCAATATATTGAGATCAAAATTGGTGATTCACCTTCTAACAAGTTCGAAATGGTGATGGAAGTTTGGTATAGTTGGCCATTCCCCTCCACTAGGAAAAAAAAGTAATTTCCCATTCTTTAGTATTTCTGACATAACTTTTTACTCCGGTCTCTGATTAAGATGATTCTTGCTGCATTGTAAAGAATTCTTGAATCCCTAACCATTTTATTCACATCAAAAGTCATGAAAAATCCTCTAGCATGGACTCTATTGTAACGTAAGTTTGGTGTAATAAGTAGTCCACCTTTAAAATGAAATAGTATATCGGACATAACTGTTTCTCCCGAACTCGGATTGAGCTAACTCTTGCGGCATTGTAATGAGAACTTGAAACCCTAACCAATATATTGAGATCAAAATTGGTGATTCATCTTCTAACAAGTTCGAAATGGTGATGGAAGTTTGGTATAGTTGGCCATCCCCTCCACTACGAAAAAAAAGTAATTTCCCATTCTTTAGTATTTCTGACATAACTTTTTACTCCGGTCTCTAAATAAGATGATTCTTGCTGCATTGTAAAGAATTCTTGAATCCCTAACCATTTTATTCACATCAAAAGTCATGAAAAATCCTCTAGCATGGGCTCTATTGTAACGCAAGTTTGGTGTAATAAGTAGTCCTCCTTTAAAATGAAATAGTATATCAGACATAACTTTTTCTCCCGAACTCGGATTGAGCTAACTCTTGCGGCATTGTAATGAGAACTTGAAACCCTAACCAATATATTGAGATCAAAATTGGTGATTCACCTTCTAACAAGTTCGAAATGGTGATGGAAGTTTGGTATAGTTGGCCATTCCCCTCCACTAGGAAAAAAAAGTAATTTCCCATTCTTTAGTATTTCCTTCATAACTTTTTACTCCGGTCTCTGATTAAGATGATTCTTGCTGCATTGTAAAGAATTCTTGAATCCCTAACCATTTTATTCACATCAAAAGTCATGAAAAATCCTCTAGCATGGGCTCTATTGTAACGCAAGTTTGGTGTAATAAGTAGTCCACCTTTAAAATGAAATAGTATATCGGACATAACTGTTTCTCCCGAACTCGGATTGAGCTAACTCTTGCGGCATTGTAATGAGAACTTGAAACCCTAACCAATATATTGAGATCAAAATTGGTGATTCATCTTCTAACAAGTTCGAAATGGTGATGGAAGTTTGGTATAGTTGGCCATCCCCTCCACTACGAAAAAAAAGTAATTTCCCATTCTTTAGTATTTCTGACATAACTTTTTACTCCGGTCTCTAAATAAGATGATTCTTGCTGCATTGTAAAGAATTCTTGAATCCCTAACCATTTTATTCACATCAAAAGTCATGAAAAATCCTCTAGCATGGGCTCTATTGTAACGCAAGTTTGGTGTAATAAGTAGTCCTCCTTTAAAATGAAATAGTATATCGGACATAACTTTTTCTCCCGAACTCGGATTGAGCTAACTCTTGCGGCATTGTAATGAGAACTTGAAACCCTAACCAATATATTGAGATCAAAATTGGTGATTCACCTTCTAACAAGTTCGAAATGGTGATGGAAGGTTGGTATAGTTGGCCATTCCCCTCCACTAGGAAAAAAAAGTAATTTCCCATTCTTTAGTATTTCTGACATAACTTTTTACTCCGGTCTCTGATTAGGATGATTCTTGCTGCATTGTAAAGAATTCTTGAATCCCTAACCATTTTATTCACATCAAAAGTCATGAAAAATCCTCTAGCATGGGCTCTATTGTAACGCAAGTTTGGTGTAATAAGTAGTCCACCTTTAAAATGAAATAGTATATCGGACATAACTGTTTCTCCCGAACTCGGATTGAGCTAACTCTTGCGGCATTGTAATGAGAACTTGAAACCCTAACCAATATATTGAGATCAAAATTGGTGATTCATCTTCTAACAAGTTCGAAATGGTGATGGAAGTTTGGTATAGTTGGCCATCCCCTCCACTAGGAAAAAAAAGTAATTTTCCATTCTTTAGTATTTCTGACATAACTTTTTACTCCGGTCTCTAAATAAGATGATTCTTGCGGCATTGTAAAGAATACTTGAATCCCTAACCATTTTATTCACATCAAAAGTCATGAAAAATCCTCTAGCATGGGCTCTATTGTAACGCAAGTTTGGTGTAATAAGTAGTCCTCCTTTAAAATGAAATAGTATATCGGACATAACTTTTTCTCCCGAACTCGGATTGAGCTAACTCTTGCGGCATTGTAATGAGAACTTGAAACCCTAACCAATATATTGAGATCAAAATTGGTGATTCACCTTCTAACAAGTTCGAAATGGTGATGGAAGTTTGGTATAGTTGGCCATTCCCCTCCACTAGGAAAAAAAAGTAATTTCCCATTCTTTAGTATATCTGACATAACTTTTTACTCCGGTCTCTGATTAGGATGATTCTTGCTGCATTGTAAAGAATTCTTGAATCCCTAACCATTTTATTCACATCAAAAGTCATGAAAAATCCTGTAGCATGGGCTCTATTGTAACGCAAGTTTGGTGTAATAAGTAGTCCACCTTTAAAATGAAATAGTATATCGGACATAACTGTTTCTCCCGAACTCGGATTGAGATAACTCTTGCGGCATTGTAATGAGAACTTGAAACCCTAACCAATATATTGAGATCAAAATTGGTGATTCATCTTCTAACAAGTTCGAAATGGTGATGGAAGTTTGGTATAGTTGGCCATCCCCTCCACTAGGAAAAAAAAGTAATTTTCCATTCTTTAGTATTTCTGACATAACTTTTTACTCCGGTCTCTAAATAAGATGATTCTTGCGGCAATGTAAAGAATACTTGAATCCCTAACCATTTTATTCACATCAAAAGTCATGAAAAATCCTCTAGCATGGGCTCTATTGTAACGCAAGTTTGGTGTAATAAGTAGTCCACCTTTAAAATGAAATAGTATATCGGACATAACTTTTTCTCCCGAACTCGGATTGAGCTAACTCTTGCGGCATTGTAATGAGAACTTGAAACCCTAACCAATATATTGAGATCAAAATTGGTGATTCACCTTCTAACAAGTTCGAAATGGTGATGGAAGTTTGGTATAGTTGGCCATTCCCCTCCACTAGGAAAAAAAAGTAATTTCCCATTCTTTAGTATTTCTGACATAACTTTTTACTCCGATCTCTGATTAAGATGATTCTTGTGGCATTGTAAAGAATTCTTGAATCCCTAACCATTTTGTTCACATCAAAAGTCATGAAAAATCCTCTAGCATGGGCTCTATTGTAACGCAAGTTTGGTGTAATAAGTAGTCCACCTTTGAAATGAAATAGTATTTCGGACATAAATTTTTCTCCCGAACTCGGATTGAGCTAACTCTTGCGGCATTGAAATGAGAACTTGAAACCCTAACCAATATATTGAGATCAAAATTGGTGATTCATCTTCTAACAAGTTCGAAATGGTGATGGAAGTTTGGTATAGTTGGCCATTCCCCTCCACTAGGAAAAAAAAGTAATTTCCCATTCTTTAGTATTTCTGACATAACTTTTTACTCCGGTCTCTGATTAAGATGATTCTTGCTGCATTGTAAAGAATTCTTGAATCCCTAACCATTTTATTCACATCAAAAGTCATGAAAAATCCTCTAGCATGGGCTCTATTGTAACGCAAGTTTGGTGTAATAAGTAGTCCTCCTTTAAAATGAAATAGTATATCGGACATAACTTTTTCTCCCGAACTCGGATTGGGCTAACTCTTGCGGCATTGTAATGAGAACTTGAAACCCTAACCAATATATTGAGATCAAAATTGGTGATTCACCTTCTAACAAGTTCGAAATGGTGATGGAAGTATGGTATAGTTGGCCATTCCCCTCCACTAGGAAAAAAAAGTAATTTCCCATTCTTTAGTATTTCTGACATAACTTTTTACTCCGGTCTCTGATTAGGATGATTCTTGCTGCATTGTAAAGAATTCTTGAATCCCTAACCATTTTATTCACATCAAAAGTCATGAAAAATCCTCTAGCATGGGCTCTATTGTAACGCAAGTTTGGTGTAATAAGTAGTCCACCTTTAAAATGAAATAGTATATCAGACATAACTGTTTCTCCCGAACTCGGATTGAGCTAACTCTTGCGGCATTGTAATGAGAACTTGAAACCCTAACCAATATATTGAGATCAAAATTAGTGATTCATCTTCTAACAAGTTCGAAATGGTGATGGAAGTTTGGTATAGTTGGCCATCCCCTCCACTATGAAAAAAAAGTAATTTCTCATTCTTTAGTATTTCTGACATAACTTTTTACTCCGGTCTCTAAATAAGATGATTCTTGCTGCATTGTAAAGAATTCTTGAATCCCTAACCATTTTATTCACATCAAAAGTCATGAAAAATCCTCTAGCATGGGCTCTATTGTAACGCAAGTTTGGTGTAATAAGTAGTCCACCTTTGAAATGAATTAGTATTTCGGACATAAATTTTTCTCCCGAACTCGGATTGAGCTAACTCTTGCGGCATTGAAATGAGAACTTGAAACCCTAACCAATATATTGAGATCAAAATTGGTGATTCATCTTCTAACAAGTTCGAAATGGTGATGGAAGTTTGGTATAGTTGGCCATTCCCCTCCACTAGGAAAAAAAAGTAATTTCCCATTCTTTAGTATTTCTGACATAACTTTTTACTCCGGTCTCTGATTAAGATGATTCTTGCTGCATTGTAAAGAATTCTTGAATCCCTAACCATTTTATTCACATCAAAAGTCATGAAAAATCCTCTAGCATGGGCTCTATTGTAACGTAAGTTTGGTGTAATAAGTAGTCCACCTTTAAAATGAAATAGTATATCCGACATAACTGTTTCTCCCGAACTCGGATTGAGCTAACTCTTGCGGCATTGTAATGAGAACTTGAAACCCTAACCAATATATTGAGATCAAAATTGGTGATTCATCTTCTAACAAGTTCGAAATGGTGATGGAAGTTTGGTATAGTTGGCCATCCCCTCCACTACGAAAAAAAAGTAATTTCCCATTCTTTAGTATTTCTGACATAACTTTTTACTCCGGTCTCTAAATAAGATGATTCTTGCTGCATTGTAAAGAATTCTTGAATCCCTAACCATTTTATTCACATCAAAAGTCATGAAAAATCCTCTAGCATGGACTCTATTGTAACGCAAGTTTGGTGTAATAAGTAGTCCTCCTTTAAAATGAAATAGTATATCGGACATAACTTTTTCTCCCGAACTCGGATTGAGCTAACTCTTGCGGCATTGTAATAAGAACTTGAAACCCTAACCAATATATTGAGATCAAAATTGGTGATTCACCTTCTAACAAGTTCGAAATGGTGATGGAAGGTTGGTATAGTTGGCCATTCCCCTCCACTAGGAAAAAAAAGTAATTTCCCATTCTTTAGTATTTCTGACATAACTTTTTACTCCGGTCTCTGATTAGGATGATTCTTGCTGCATTGTAAAGAATTCTTGAATCCCTAACCATTTTATTCACATCAAAAGTCATGAAAAATCCTCTAGCATGGGCTCTATTGTAACGCAAGTTTGGTGTAATAAGTAGTCCACCTTTAAAATGAAATAGTATATCGGACATAACTGTTTCTCCCGAACTCGGATTGAGATAACTCTTGCGGCATTGTAATGAGAACTTGAAACCCTAACCAATATATTGAGATCAAAATTGGGGATTCATCTTCTAACAAGTTCGAAATGGTGATGGAAGTTTGGTATAGTTGGCCATCCCCTCCACTAGGAAAAAAAAGTAATTTTCCATTCTTTAGTATTTCTGACATAACTTTTTACTCCGGTCTCTAAATAAGATGATTCTTGCGGCATTGTAAAGAATACTTGAATCCCTAACCATTTTATTCACATCAAAAGTCATGAAAAATCCTCTAGCATGGGCTCTATTGTAACGCAAGTTTGGTGTAATAAGTAGTCCTCCTTTAAAATGAAATAGTATATCGGACATAACTTTTTCTCCCGAACTCGGATTGAGCTAACTCTTGCGGCATTGTAATGAGAACTTGAAACCCTAACCAATATATTGAGATCAAAATTGGTGATTCACCTTCTAACAAGTTCGAAATGGTGATGGAAGTTTGGTATAGTTGGCCATTCCCCTCCACTAGGAAAAAAAAGTAATTTCCCATTCTTTAGTATATCTGACATAACTTTTTACTCCGGTCTCTGATTAGGATGATTCTTGCTGCATTGTAAAGAATTCTTGAATCCCTAACCATTTTATTCACATCAAAAGTCATGAAAAATCCTTTAGCATGGGCTCTATTGTAACGCAAGTTTGGTGTAATAAGTAGTCCACCTTTAAAATGAAATAGTATATCGGACATAACTGTTTCTCCCGAACTCGGATTGATATAACTCTTGCGGCATTGTAATGAGAACTTGAAACCCTAACCAATATATTGAGATCAAAATTGGTGATTCATCTTCTAACAAGTTCGAAATGGTGATGGAAGTTTGGTATAGTTGGCCATCCCCTCCACTAGGAAAAAAAAGTAATTTTCCATTCTTTAGTATTTCTGACATAACTTTTTACTCCGGTCTCTAAATAAAATGATTCTTGCGGCATTGTAAAGAATTCTTGAATCCCTAACCATTTTATTCACATCAAAAGTCATGAAAAATCCTCTAGCATGGACTCTATTGTAACGCAAGTTTGGTGTAATAAGTAGTCCTCCTTTAAAATGAAATAGTATATCGGACATAACTTTTTCTCCCGAACTCGGATTGAGCTAACTCTTGCGGCATTGTAATAAGAACTTGAAACCCTAACCAATATATTGAGATCAAAATTGGTGATTCACCTTCTAACAAGTTCGAAATGGTGATGGAAGGTTGGTATAGTTGGCCATTCCCCTCCACTAGGAAAAAAAAGTAATTTCCCATTCTTTAGTATTTCTGACATAACTTTTTACTCCGGTCTCTGATTAGGATGATTCTTGCTGCATTGTAAAGAATTCTTGAATCCCTAACCATTTTATTCACATCAAAAGTCATGAAAAATCCTCTAGCATGGGCTCTATTGTAACGCAAGTTTGGTGTAATAAGTAGTCCACCTTTAAAATGAAATAGTATATCGGACATAACTGTTTCTCCCGAACTCGGATTGAGATAACTCTTGCGGCATTGTAATGAGAACTTGAAACCCTAACCAATATATTGAGATCAAAATTGGTGATTCATCTTCTAACAAGTTCGAAATGGTGATGGAAGTTTGGTATAGTTGGCCATCCCCTCCACTAGAAAAAAAAAGTAATTTTCCATTCTTTAGTATTTCTGACATAACTTTTTACTCCGGTCTCTAAATAAGATGATTCTTGCGGCATTGTAAAGAATACTTGAATCCCTAACCATTTTATTCACATCAAAAGTCATGAAAAATCCTCTAGCATGGGCTCTATTGTAACGCAAGTTTGGTGTAATAAGTAGTCCTCCTTTAAAATGAAATAGTATATCGGACATAACTTTTTCTCCCGAACTCGGATTGAGCTAACTCTTGCGGCATTGTAATGAGAACTTGAAACCCTAACCAATATATTGAGATCAAAATTGGTGATTCACCTTCTAACAAGTTCGAAATGGTGATGGAAGTTTGGTATAGTTGGCCATTCCCCTCCACTAGGAAAAAAAAGTAATTTCCCATTCTTTAGTATATCTGACATAACTTTTTACTCCGGTCTCTGATTAGGATGATTCTTGCTGCATTGTAAAGAATTCTTGAATCCCTAACCATTTTATTCACATCAAAAGTCATGAAAAATCCTTTAGCATGGGCTCTATTGTAACGCAAGTTTGGTGTAATAAGTAGTCCACCTTTAAAATGAAATAGTATATCGGACATAACTGTTTCTCCCGAACTCGGATTGATATAACTCTTGCGGCATTGTAATGAGAACTTGAAACCCTAACCAATATATTGAGATCAAAATTGGTGATTCATCTTCTAACAAGTTCGAAATGGTGATGGAAGTTTGGTATAGTTGGCCATCCCCTCCACTAGGAAAAAAAAGTAATTTTCCATTCTTTAGTATTTCTGACATAACTTTTTACTCCGGTCTCTAAATAAAATGATTCTTGCGGCATTGTAAAGAATACTTGAATCCCTAACCATTTTATTCACATCAAAAGTCATGAAAAATCCTCTAGCATGGGCTCTATTGTAACGCAAGTTTGGTGTAATAAGTAGTCCACCTTTAAAATGAAATAGTATATCGGACATAACTTTTTCTCCCGAACTCGGATTGAGCTAACTCTTGCGGCATTGTAATGAGAACTTGAAACCCTAACCAATATATTGAGATCAAAATTGGTGATTCATCTTCTAACAAGTTCGAAATGGTGATGGAAGTTTGGTATAGTTGGCCATTCCCCTCCACTAGGAAAAAAAAGTAATTTTCCATTCTTTAGTATTTCTGACATAACTTTTTACTCCGGTCTCTGATTAAGATGATTCTTGTGGCATTGTAAAGAATTCTTGAATCCCTAACCATTTTGTTCACATCAAAAGTCATGAAAAATCCTCTAGCATGGGCTCTATTGTAACGCAAGTTTGGTGTAATAAGTAGTCCACCTTTGAAATGAAATAGTATTTCGGACATAAATTTTTCTCCCGAACTCGGATTGAGCTAACTCTTGCGGCATTGAAATGAGAACTTGAAACCCTAACCAATATATTGAGATCAAAATTGGTGATTCATCTTCTAACAAGTTCGAAATGGTGATGGAAGTTTGGTATAGTTGGCCATTCCCCTCCACTAGGAAAAAAAAGTAATTTCCCATTCTTTAGTATTTCCGACATAACTTTTTACTCCGGTCTCTGATTAAGATGATTCTTGCTGCATTGTAAAGAATTCTTGAATCCCTAACCATTTTATTCACATCAAAAGTCATGAAAAATCCTCTAGCATGGGCTCTATTGTAACGCAAGTTTGGTGTAATAAGTAGTCCACCTTTAAAATGAAATAGTATATCAGACATAACTGTTTCTCCCGAACTCGGATTGAGCTAACTCTTGCGGCATTGTAATGAGAACTTGAAACCCTAACCAATATATTGAGATCAAAATTGGTGATTCATCTTCTAACAAGTTCGAAATGGTGATGGAAGTTTGGTATAGTTGGCCATCCCCTCCACTATGAAAAAAAAGTAATTTCCCATTCTTTAGTATTTCTGACATAACTTTTTACTCCGGTCTCTAAATAAGATGATTCTTGCTGCATTGTAAAGAATTCTTGAATCCCTAACCATTTTATTCACATCAAAAGTCATGAAAAATCCTCTAGCATGGGCTCTATTGTAACGCAAGTTTGGTGTAATAAGTAGTCCTCCTTTAAAATGAAATAGTATATCGGACATAACTGTTTCTCCCGAACTCGGATTGAGCTAACTCTTGCGGCATTGTAATGAGAACTTGAAACCCTAACCAATATATTGAGATCAAAATTGGTGATTCATCTTCTAACAAGTTCGAAATGGTGATGGAAGTTTGGTATAGTTGGCCATCCCCTCCACTACGAAAAAAAAGTAATTTCCCATTCTTTAGTATTTCTGACATAACTTTTTACTCCGGTCTCTAAATAAGATGATTCTTGCTGCATTGTAAAGAATTCTTGAATCCCTAACCATTTTATTCACATCAAAAGTCATGAAAAATCCTCTAGCATGGGCTCTATTGTAACGCAAGTTTGGTGTAATAAGTAGTCCTCCTTTAAAATGAAATAGTATATCGGACATAACTTTTTCTCCCGAACTCGGATTGAGCTAACTCTTGCGGCATTGTAATGAGAACTTGAAACCCTAACCAATATATTGAGATCAAAATTGGTGATTCACCTTCTAACAAGTTCGAAATGGTGATGGAAGTTTGGTATAGTTGGTCATTCCCCTCCACTAGGAAAAAAAAGTAATTTCCCATTCTTTAGTATTTCTGACATAACTTTTTACTCCGGTCTCTAAATAAGATGATTCTTGCTGCATTGTAAAGAATTCTTGAATCCCTAACCATTTTATTCACATCAAAAGTCATGAAAAATCCTCTAGCATGGACTCTATTGTAACGCAAGTTTGGTGTAATAAGTAGTCCTCCTTTAAAATGAAATAGTATATCGGACATAACTTTTTCTCCCGAACTCGGATTGAGCTAACTCTTGCGGCATTGTAATGAGAACTTGAAACCCTAACCAATATATTGAGATCAAAATTGGTGATTCACCTTCTAACAAGTTCGAAATGGTGATGGAAGGTTGGTATAGTTGGCCATTCCCCTCCACTAGGAAAAAAAAGTAATTTCCCATTCTTTAGTATTTCTGACATAACTTTTTACTCCGGTCTCTGATTAGGATGATTCTTGCTGCATTGTAAAGAATTCTTGAATCCCTAACCATTTTATTCACATCAAAAGTCATGAAAAATCCTCTAGCATGGGCTCTATTGTAACGCAAGTTTGGTGTAATAAGTAGTCCACCTTTAAAATGAAATAGTATATCGGACATAACTGTTTCTCCCGAACTCGGATTGAGATAACTCTTGCGGCATTGTAATGAGAACTTGAAACCCTAACCAATATATTGAGATCAAAATTGGTGATTCATCTTCTAACAAGTTCGAAATGGTGATGGAAGTTTGGTATAGTTGGCCATCCCCTCCACTAGGAAAAAAAAGTAATTTTCCATTCTTTAGTATTTCTGACATAACTTTTTACTCCGGTCTCTAAATAAGATGATTCTTGCGGCATTGTAAAGAATACTTGAATCCCTAACCATTTTATTCACATCAAAAGTCATGAAAAATCCTCTAGCATGGGCTCTATTGTAACGCAAGTTTGGTGTAATAAGTAGTCCTCCTTTAAAATGAAATAGTATATCGGACATAACTTTTTCTCCCGAACTCGGATTGAGCTAACTCTTGCGGCATTGTAATGAGAACTTGAAACCCTAACCAATATATTGAGATCAAAATTGGTGATTCACCTTCTAACAAGTTCGAAATGGTGATGGAAGTTTGGTATAGTTGGCCATTCCCCTCCACTAGGAAAAAAAAGTAATTTCCCATTCTTTAGTATATCTGACATAACTTTTTACTCCGGTCTCTGATTAGGATGATTCTTGCTGCATTGTAAAGAATTCTTGAATCCCTAACCATTTTATTCACATCAAAAGTCATGAAAAATCCTTTAGCATGGGCTCTATTGTAACGCAAGTTTGGTGTAATAAGTAGTCCACCTTTAAAATGAAATAGTATATCGGACATAACTGTTTCTCCCGAACTCGGATTGAGATAACTCTTGCGGCATTGTAATGAGAACTTGAAACCCTAACCAATATATTGAGATCAAAATTGGTGATTCATCTTCTAACAAGTTCGAAATGGTGATGGAAGTTTGGTATAGTTGGCCATCCCCTCCACTAGGAAAAAAAAGTAATTTTCCATTCTTTAGTATTTCTGACATAACTTTTTACTCCGGTCTCTAAATAAGATGATTCTTGCGGCAATGTAAAGAATACTTGAATCCCTAACCATTTTATTCACATCAAAAGTCATGAAAAATCCTCTAGCATGGGCTCTATTGTAACGCAAGTTTGGTGTAATAAGTAGTCCACCTTTAAAATGAAATAGTATATCGGACATAACTGTTTCTCCCGAACTCGGATTGAGATAACTCTTGCGGCATTGTAATGAGAACTTGAAACCCTAACCAATATATTGAGATCAAAATTGGTGATTCATCTTCTAACAAGTTCGAAATGGTGATGGAAGTTTGGTATAGTTGGCCATCCCCTCCACTAGGAAAAAAAAGTAATTTTCCATTCTTTAGTATTTCTGACATAACTTTTTACTCCGGTCTCTAAATAAGATGATTCTTGCGGCATTGTAAAGAATACTTGAATCCCTAACCATTTTATTCACATCAAAAGTCATGAAAAATCCTCTAGCATGGGCTCTATTGTAACGCAAGTTTGGTGTAATAAGTAGTCCTCCTTTAAAATGAAATAGTATATCGGACATAACTTTTTCTCCCGAACTCGGATTGAGCTAACTCTTGCGGCATTGTAATGAGAACTTGAAACCCTAACCAATATATTGAGATCAAAATTGGTGATTCACCTTCTAACAAGTTCGAAATGGTGATGGAAGTTTGGTATAGTTGGCCATTCCCCTCCACTAGGAAAAAAAAGTAATTTCCCATTCTTTAGTATATCTGACATAACTTTTTACTCCGGTCTCTGATTAGGATGATTCTTGCTGCATTGTAAAGAATTCTTGAATCCCTAACCATTTTATTCACATCAAAAGTCATGAAAAATCCTTTAGCATGGGCTCTATTGTAACGCAAGTTTGGTGTAATAAGTAGTCCACCTTTAAAATGAAATAGTATATCGGACATAACTGTTTCTCCCGAACTCGGATTGAGATAACTCTTGCGGCATTGTAATGAGAACTTGAAACCCTAACCAATATATTGAGATCAAAATTGGTGATTCATCTTCTAACAAGTTCGAAATGGTGATGGAAGTTTGGTATAGTTGGCCATCCCCTCCACTAGGAAAAAAAAGTAATTTTCCATTCTTTAGTATTTCTGACATAACTTTTTACTCCGGTCTCTAAATAAGATGATTCTTGCGGCAATGTAAAGAATACTTGAATCCCTAACCATTTTATTCACATCAAAAGTCATGAAAAATCCTCTAGCATGGGCTCTATTGTAACGCAAGTTTGGTGTAATAAGTAGTCCACCTTTAAAATGAAATAGTATATCGGACATAACTTTTTCTCCCGAACTCGGATTGAGCTAACTCTTGCGGCATTGTAATGAGAACTTGAAACCCTAACCAATATATTGAGATCAAAATTGGTGATTCACCTTCTAACAAGTTCGAAATGGTGATGGAAGTTTGGTATAGTTGGTCATTCCCATCCACTAGGAAAAAAAAGTAATTTCCCATTCTTTAGTATTTCTGACATAACTTTTTACTCCGGTCTCTAAATAAGATGATTCTTGCTGCATTGTAAAGAATTCTTGAATCCCTAACCATTTTATTCACATCAAAAGTCATGAAAAATCCTCTAGCATGGACTCTATTGTAACGCAAGTTTGGTGTAATAAGTAGTCCTCCTTTAAAATGAAATAGTATATCGGACATAACTTTTTCTCCCGAACTCGGATTGAGCTAGCTCTTGCGGCATTGTAATGAGAACTTGAAACCCTAACCAATATATTGAGATCAAAATTGGTGATTCACCTTCTAACAAGTTCGAAATGGTGATGGAAGGTTGGTATAGTTGGCCATTCCCCTCCACTAGGAAAAAAAAGTAATTTCCCATTCTTTAGTATTTCTGACATAACTTTTTACTCCGGTCTCTGATTAGGATGATTCTTGCTGCATTGTAAAGAATTCTTGAATCCCTAACCATTTTATTCACATCAAAAGTCATGAAAAATCCTCTAGCATGGGCTCTATTGTAACGCAAGTTTGGTGTAATAAGTAGTCCACCTTTAAAATGAAATAGTATATCGGACATAACTGTTTCTCCCGAACTCGGATTGAGATAACTCTTGCGGCATTGTAATGAGAACTTGAAACCCTAACCAATATATTGAGATCAAAATTGGTGATTCATCTTCTAACAAGTTCGAAATGGTGATGGAAGTTTGGTATAGTTGGCCATCCCCTCCACTAGGAAAAAAAAGTAATTTTCCATTCTTTAGTATTTCTGACATAACTTTTTACTCCGGTCTCTAAATAAGATGATTCTTGCGGCATTGTAAAGAATACTTGAATCCCTAACCATTTTATTCACATCAAAAGTCATGAAAAATCCTCTAGCATGGGCTCTATTGTAACGCAAGTTTGGTGTAATAAGTAGTCCTCCTTTAAAATGAAATAGTATATCGGACATAACTTTTTCTCCCGAACTCGGATTGAGCTAACTCTTGCGGCATTGTAATGAGAACTTGAAACCCTAACCAATATATTGAGATCAAAATTGGTGATTCACCTTCTAACAAGTTCGAAATGGTGATGGAAGTTTGGTATAGTTGGCCATTCCCCTCCACTAGGAAAAAAAAGTAATTTCCCATTCTTTAGTATATCTGACATAACTTTTTACTCCGGTCTCTGATTAGGATGATTCTTGCTGCATTGTAAAGAATTCTTGAATCCCTAACCATTTTATTCACATCAAAAGTCATGAAAAATCCTTTAGCATGGGCTCTATTGTAACGCAAGTTTGGTGTAATAAGTAGTCCACCTTTAAAATGAAATAGTATATCGGACATAACTGTTTCTCCCGAACTCGGATTGAGATAACTCTTGCGGCATTGTAATGAGAACTTGAAACCCTAACCAATATATTGAGATCAAAATTGGTGATTCATCTTCTAACAAGTTCGAAATGGTGATGGAAGTTTGGTATAGTTGGCCATCCCCTCCACTAGGAAAAAAAAGTAATTTTCCATTCTTTAGTATTTCTGACATAACTTTTTACTCCGGTCTCTAAATAAGATGATTCTTGCGGCAATGTAAAGAATACTTGAATCCCTAACCATTTTATTCACATCAAAAGTCATGAAAAATCCTCTAGCATGGGCTCTATTGTAACGCAAGTTTGGTGTAATAAGTAGTCCACCTTTAAAATGAAATAGTATATCGGACATAACTGTTTCTCCCGAACTCGGATTGAGATAACTCTTGCGGCATTGTAATGAGAACTTGAAACCCTAACCAATATATTGAGATCAAAATTGGTGATTCATCTTCTAACAAGTTCGAAATGGTGATGGAAGTTTGGTATAGTTGGCCATCCCCTCCACTAGGAAAAAAAAGTAATTTTCCATTCTTTAGTATTTCTGACATAACTTTTTACTCCGGTGTCTAAATAAGATGATTCTTGCGGCATTGTAAAGAATACTTGAATCCCTAACCATTTTATTCACATCAAAAGTCATGAAAAATCCTCTAGCATGGGCTCTATTGTAACGCAAGTTTGGTGTAATAAGTAGTCCTCCTTTAAAATGAAATAGTATATCGGACATAACTTTTTCTCCCGAACTCGGATTGAGCTAACTCTTGCGGCATTGTAATGAGAACTTGAAACCCTAACCAATATATTGAGATCAAAATTGGTGATTCACCTTCTAACAAGTTCGAAATGGTGATGGAAGTTTGGTATAGTTGGCCATTCCCCTCCACTAGGAAAAAAAAGTAATTTCCCATTCTTTAGTATATCTGACATAACTTTTTACTCCGGTCTCTGATTAGGATGATTCTTGCTGCATTGTAAAGAATTCTTGAATCCCTAACCATTTTATTCACATCAAAAGTCATGAAAAATCCTTTAGCATGGGCTCTATTGTAACGCAAGTTTGGTGTAATAAGTAGTCCACCTTTAAAATGAAATAGTATATCGGACATAACTGTTTCTCCCGAACTCGGATTGAGATAACTCTTGCGGCATTGTAATGAGAACTTGAAACCCTAACCAATATATTGAGATCAAAATTGGTGATTCATCTTCTAACAAGTTCGAAATGGTGATGGAAGTTTGGTATAGTTGGCCATCCCCTCCACTAGGAAAAAAAAGTAATTTTCCATTCTTTAGTATTTCTGACATAACTTTTTACTCCGGTCTCTAAATAAGATGATTCTTGCGGCAATGTAAAGAATACTTGAATCCCTAACCATTTTATTCACATCAAAAGTCATGAAAAATCCTCTAGCATGGGCTCTATTGTAACGCAAGTTTGGTGTAATAAGTAGTCCACCTTTAAAATGAAATAGTATATCGGACATAACTTTTTCTCCCGAACTCGGATTGAGCTAACTCTTGCGGCATTGTAATGAGAACTTGAAACCCTAACCAATATATTGAGATCAAAATTGGTGATTCACCTTCTAACAAGTTCGAAATGGTGATGGAAGTTTGGTATAGTTGGTCATTCCCATCCACTAGGAAAAAAAAGTAATTTCCCATTCTTTAGTATTTCTGACATAACTTTTTACTCCGGTCTCTAAATAAGATGATTCTTGCTGCATTGTAAAGAATTCTTGAATCCCTAACCATTTTATTCACATCAAAAGTCATGAAAAATCCTCTAGCATGGACTCTATTGTAACGCAAGTTTGGTGTAATAAGTAGTCCTCCTTTAAAATGAAATAGTATATCGGACATAACTTTTTCTCCCGAACTCGGATTGAGCTAGCTCTTGCGGCATTGTAATGAGAACTTGAAACCCTAACCAATATATTGAGATCAAAATTGGTGATTCACCTTCTAACAAGTTCGAAATGGTGATGGAAGGTTGGTATAGTTGGCCATTCCCCTCCACTAGGAAAAAAAAGTAATTTCCCATTCTTTAGTATTTCTGACATAACTTTTTACTCCGGTCTCTGATTAGGATGATTCTTGCTGCATTGTAAAGAATTCTTGAATCCCTAACCATTTTATTCACATCAAAAGTCATGAAAAATCCTCTAGCATGGGCTCTATTGTAACGCAAGTTTGGTGTAATAAGTAGTCCACCTTTAAAATGAAATAGTATATCGGACATAACTGTTTCTCCCGAACTCGGATTGAGATAACTCTTGCGGCATTGTAATGAGAACTTGAAACCCTAACCAATATATTGAGATCAAAATTGGTGATTCATCTTCTAACAAGTTCGAAATGGTGATGGAAGTTTGGTATAGTTGGCCATCCCCTCCACTAGGAAAAAAAAGTAATTTTCCATTCTTTAGTATTTCTGACATAACTTTTTACTCCGGTCTCTAAATAAGATGATTCTTGCGGCATTGTAAAGAATACTTGAATCCCTAACCATTTTATTCACATCAAAAGTCATGAAAAATCCTCTAGCATGGGCTCTATTGTAACGCAAGTTTGGTGTAATAAGTAGTCCTCCTTTAAAATGAAATAGTATATCGGACATAACTTTTTCTCCCGAACTCGGATTGAGCTAACTCTTGCGGCATTGTAATGAGAACTTGAAACCCTAACCAATATATTGAGATCAAAATTGGTGATTCACCTTCTAACAAGTTCGAAATGGTGATGGAAGTTTGGTATAGTTGGCCATTCCCCTCCACTAGGAAAAAAAAGTAATTTCCCATTCTTTAGTATATCTGACATAACTTTTTACTCCGGTCTCTGATTAGGATGATTCTTGCTGCATTGTAAAGAATTCTTGAATCCCTAACCATTTTATTCACATCAAAAGTCATGAAAAATCCTTTAGCATGGGCTCTATTGTAACGCAAGTTTGGTGTAATAAGTAGTCCACCTTTAAAATGAAATAGTATATCGGACATAACTGTTTCTCCCGAACTCGGATTGAGATAACTCTTGCGGCATTGTAATGAGAACTTGAAACCCTAACCAATATATTGAGATCAAAATTGGTGATTCATCTTCTAACAAGTTCGAAATGGTGATGGAAGTTTGGTATAGTTGGCCATCCCCTCCACTAGGAAAAAAAAGTAATTTTCCATTCTTTAGTATTTCTGACATAACTTTTTACTCCGGTCTCTAAATAAGATGATTCTTGCGGCAATGTAAAGAATACTTGAATCCCTAACCATTTTATTCACATCAAAAGTCATGAAAAATCCTCTAGCATGGGCTCTATTGTAACGCAAGTTTGGTGTAATAAGTAGTCCACCTTTAAAATGAAATAGTATATCGGACATAACTGTTTCTCCCGAACTCGGATTGAGATAACTCTTGCGGCATTGTAATGAGAACTTGAAACCCTAACCAATATATTGAGATCAAAATTGGTGATTCATCTTCTAACAAGTTCGAAATGGTGATGGAAGTTTGGTATAGTTGGCCATCCCCTCCACTAGGAAAAAAAAGTAATTTTCCATTCTTTAGTATTTCTGACATAACTTTTTACTCCGGTGTCTAAATAAGATGATTCTTGCGGCATTGTAAAGAATACTTGAATCCCTAACCATTTTATTCACATCAAAAGTCATGAAAAATCCTCTAGCATGGGCTCTATTGTAACGCAAGTTTGGTGTAATAAGTAGTCCTCCTTTAAAATGAAATAGTATATCGGACATAACTTTTTCTCCCGAACTCGGATTGAGCTAACTCTTGCGGCATTGTAATGAGAACTTGAAACCCTAACCAATATATTGAGATCAAAATTGGTGATTCACCTTCTAACAAGTTCGAAATGGTGATGGAAGTTTGGTATAGTTGGCCATTCCCCTCCACTAGGAAAAAAAAGTAATTTCCCATTCTTTAGTATATCTGACATAACTTTTTACTCCGGTCTCTGATTAGGATGATTCTTGCTGCATTGTAAAGAATTCTTGAATCCCTAACCATTTTATTCACATCAAAAGTCATGAAAAATCCTTTAGCATGGGCTCTATTGTAACGCAAGTTTGGTGTAATAAGTAGTCCACCTTTAAAATGAAATAGTATATCGGACATAACTGTTTCTCCCGAACTCGGATTGAGATAACTCTTGCGGCATTGTAATGAGAACTTGAAACCCTAACCAATATATTGAGATCAAAATTGGTGATTCATCTTCTAACAAGTTCGAAATGGTGATGGAAGTTTGGTATAGTTGGCCATCCCCTCCACTAGGAAAAAAAAGTAATTTTCCATTCTTTAGTATTTCTGACATAACTTTTTACTCCGGTCTCTAAATAAGATGATTCTTGCGGCAATGTAAAGAATACTTGAATCCCTAACCATTTTATTCACATCAAAAGTCATGAAAAATCCTCTAGCATGGGCTCTATTGTAACGCAAGTTTGGTGTAATAAGTAGTCCACCTTTAAAATGAAATAGTATATCGGACATAACTTTTTCTCCCGAACTCGGATTGAGCTAACTCTTGCGGCATTGTAATGAGAACTTGAAACCCTAACCAATATATTCAGATCAAAATTGGTGATTCATCTTCTAACAAGTTCGAAATGGTGATGGAAGTTTGGTATAGTTGGCCATTCCCCTCCACTAGGAAAAAAAAGTAATTTCCCATTCTTTAGTATTTCTGACATAACTTTTTACTCCGGTCTCTGATTAAGATGATTCTTGTGGCATTGTAAAGAATTCTTGAATCCCTAACCATTTTGTTCACATCAAAAGTCATGAAAAATCCTCTAGCATGGGCTCTATTGTAACGCAAGTTTGGTGTAATAAGTAGTCCACCTTTGAAATGAAATAGTATTTCGGACATAAATTTTTCTCCCGAACTCGGATTGAGCTAACTCTTGCGGCATTGAAATGAGAACTTGAAACCCTAACCAATATATTGAGATCAAAATTGGTGATTCATCTTCTAACAAGTTCGAAATGGTGATGGAAGTTTGGTATAGTTGGCCATTCCCCTCCACTAGGAAAAAAAAGTAATTTCCCATTCTTTAGTATTTCTGACATAACTTTTTACTCCGGTCTCTGATTAAGATGATTCTTGCTGCATTGTAAAGAATTCTTGAATCCCTAACCATTTTATTCACATCAAAAGTCATGAAAAATCCTCTAGCATGGGCTCTATTGTAACGCAAGTTTGGTGTAATAAGTAGTCCTCCTTTAAAATGAAATAGTATATCGGACATAACTTTTTCTCCCGAACTCGGATTGGGCTAACTCTTGCGGCATTGTAATGAGAACTTGAAACCCTAACCAATATATTGAGATCAAAATTGGTGATTCACCTTCTAACAAGTTCGAAATGGTGATGGAAGTATGGTATAGTTGGCCATTCCCCTCCACTAGGAAAAAAAAGTAATTTCCCATTCTTTAGTATTTCTGACATAACTTTTTACTCCGGTCTCTGATTAAGATGATTCTTGCTGCATTGTAAAGAATTCTTGAATCCCTAACCATTTTATTCACATCAAAAGTCATGAAAAATCCTCTAGCATGGGCTCTATTGTAACGCAAGTTTGGTGTAATAAGTAGTCCACCTTTAAAATGAAATAGTATATCAGACATAACTTTTCTCCCGAACTCGGATTGAGCTAACTCTTGCGGCATTGTAATGAGAACTTGAAACCCTAACCAATATATTGAGATCAAAATTGGTGATTCATCTTCTAACAAGTTCGAAATGGTGATGGAAGTTTGGTATAGTTGGCCATCCCCTCCACTATGAAAAAAAAGTAATTTCCCATTCTTTAGTATTTCTGACATAACTTTTTACTCCGGTCTCTAAATAAGATGATTCTTGCTGCATTGTAAAGAATTCTTGAATCCCTAACCATTTTATTCACATCAAAAGTCATGAAAAATCCTCTAGCATGGGCTCTATTGTAACGCAAGTTTGGTGTAATAATTAGTCCACCTTTGAAATGAAATAGTATTTCGGACATAAATTTTTCTCCCGAACTCGGATTGAGCTAACTCTTGCGGCATTGAAATGAGAACTTGAAACCCTAACCAATATATTGAGATCAAAATTGGTGATTCATCTTTTAACAAGTTCGAAATGGTGATGGAAGTTTGGTATAGTTGGCCATTCCCCTCCACTAGGAAAAAAAAGTAATTTCCCATTCTTTAGTATTTCTGACATAACTTTTTACTCCGGTCTCTGATTAAGATGATTCTTGCTGCATTGTAAAGAATTCTTGAATCCCTAACCATTTTATTCACATCAAAAGTCATGAAAAATCCTCTAGCATGGGCTCTATTGTAACGTAAGTTTGGTGTAATAAGTAGTCCACCTTTAAAATGAAATAGTATATCGGACATAACTGTTTCTCCCGAACTCGGATTGAGCTAACTCTTGCGGCATTGTAATGAGAACTTGAAACCCTAACCAATATATTGAGATCAAAATTGGTGATTCATCTTCTAACAAGTTCGAAATGGTGATGGAAGTTTGGTATAGTTGGCCATCCCCTCCACTACGAAAAAAAAGTAATTTCCCATTCTTTAGTATTTCTGACATAACTTTTTACTCCAGTCTCTAAATAAGATGATTCTTGCTGCATTGTAAAGAATTCTTGAATCCCTAACCATTTTATTCACATCAAAAGTCATGAAAAATCCTCTAGCATGGACTCTATTGTAACGCAAGTTTGGTGTAATAAGTAGTCCTCCTTTAAAATGAAATAGTATATCGGACATAACTTTTTCTCCCGAACTCGGATTGAGCTAACTCTTGCGGCATTGTAATGAGAACTTGAAACCCTAACCAATATATTGAGATCAAAATTGGTGATTCACCTTCTAACAAGTTCGAAATGGTGATGGAAGGTTGGTATAGTTGGCCATTCCCCTCCACTAGGAAAAAAAAGTAATTTCCCATTCTTTAGTATTTCTGACATAACTTTTTACTCCGGTCTCTGATTAGGATGATTCTTGCTGCATTGTAAAGAATTCTTGAATCCCTAACCATTTTATTCACATCAAAAGTCATGAAAAATCCTCTAGCATGGGCTCTATTGTAACGCAAGTTTGGTGTAATAAGTAGTCCACCTTTAAAATGAAATAGTATATCGGACATAACTGTTTCTCCCGAACTCGGATTGAGATAACTCTTGCGGCATTGTAATGAGAACTTGAAACCCTAACCAATATATTGAGATCAAAATTGGTGATTCATCTTCTAACAAGTTCGAAATGGTGATGGAAGTTTGGTATAGTTGGCCATCCCCTCCACTAGGAAAAAAAAGTAATTTTCCATTCTTTAGTATTTCTGACATAACTTTTTACTCCGGTCTCTAAATAAGATGATTCTTGCGGCATTGTAAAGAATACTTGAATCCCTAACCATTTTATTCACATCAAAAGTCATGAAAAATCCTCTAGCATGGGCTCTATTGTAACGCAAGTTTGGTGTAATAAGTAGTCCTCCTTTAAAATGAAATAGTATATCGGACATAACTTTTTCTCCCGAACTCGGATTGAGCTAACTCTTGCGGCATTGTAATGAGAACTTGAAACCCTAACCAATATATTGAGATCAAAATTGGTGATTCACCTTCTAACAAGTTCGAAATGGTGATGGAAGTTTGGTATAGTTGGCCATTCCCCTCCACTAGGAAAAAAAAGTAATTTCCCATTCTTTAGTATATCTGACATAACTTTTTACTCCGGTCTCTGATTAGGATGATTCTTGCTGCATTGTAAAGAATTCTTGAATCCCTAACCATTTTATTCACATCAAAAGTCATGAAAAATCCTTTAGCATGGGCTCTATTGTAACGCAAGTTTGGTGTAATAAGTAGTCCACCTTTAAAATGAAATAGTATATCGGACATAACTGTTTCTCCCGAACTCGGATTGAGATAACTCTTGCGGCATTGTAATGAGAACTTGAAACCCTAACCAATATATTGAGATCAAAATTGGTGATTCATCTTCTAACAAGTTCGAAATGGTGATGGAAGTTTGGTATAGTTGGCCATCCCCTCCACTAGGAAAAAAAAGTAATTTTCCATTCTTTAGTATTTCTGACATAACTTTTTACTCCGGTATCTAAATAAAATGATTCTTGCGGCATTGTAAAGAATACTTGAATCCCTAACCATTTTATTCACATCAAAAGTCATGAAAAATCCTCTAGCATGGGCTCTATTGTAACGCAAGTTTGGTGTAATAAGTAGTCCACCTTTAAAATGAAATAGTATATCGGACATAACTTTTTCTCCCGAACTCGGATTGAGCTAACTCTTGCGGCATTGTAATGAGAACTTGAAACCCTAACCAATATATTGAGATCAAAATTGGTGATTCATCTTCTAACAAGTTCGAAATGGTGATGGAAGTTTGGTATAGTTGGCCATCCCCTCCACTACGAAAAAAAAGTAATTTCCCATTCTTTAGTATTTCTGACATAACTTTTTACTCCGGTCTCTAAATAAGATGATTCTTGCTGCATTGTAAAGAATTCTTGAATCCCTAACCATTTTATTCACATCAAAAGTCATGAAAAATCCTCTAGCATGGACTCTATTGTAACGCAAGTTTGGTGTAATAAGTAGTCCTCCTTTAAAATGAAATAGTATATCGGACATAACTTTTTCTCCCGAACTCGGATTGAGCTAACTCTTGCGGCATTGTAATGAGAACTTGAAACCCTAACCAATATATTGAGATCAAAATTGGTGATTCACCTTCTAACAAGTTCGAAATGGTGACGGAAGGTTGGTATAGTTGGCCATTCCCCTCCACTAGGAAAAAAAAGTAATTTCCCATTCTTTAGTATTTCTGACATAACTTTTTACTCCGGTCTCTGATTAGGATGATTCTTGCTGCATTGTAAAGAATTCTTGAATCCCTAACCATTTTATTCACATCAAAAGTCATGAAAAATCCTCTAGCATGGGCTCTATTGTAACGCAAGTTTGGTGTAATAAGTAGTCCACCTTTAAAATGAAATAGTATATCGGACATAACTGTTTCTCCCGAACTCGGATTGAGATAACTCTTGCGGCATTGTAATGAGAACTTGAAACCCTAACCAATATATTGAGATCAAAATTGGTGATTCATCTTCTAACAAGTTCGAAATGGTGATGGAAGTTTGGTATAGTTGGCCATCCCCTCCACTAGGAAAAAAAAGTAATTTTCCATTCTTTAGTATTTCTGACATAACTTTTTACTCCGGTCTCTAAATAAGATGATTCTTGCGGCATTGTAAAGAATACTTGAATCCCTAACCATTTTATTCACATCAAAAGTCATGAAAAATCCTCTAGCATGGGCTCTATTGTAACGCAAGTTTGGTGTAATAAGTAGTCCTCCTTTAAAATGAAATAGTATATCGGACATAACTTTTTCTCCCGAACTCGGATTGAGCTAACTCTTGCGGCATTGTAATGAGAACTTGAAACCCTAACCAATATATTGAGATCAAAATTGGTGATTCACCTTCTAACAAGTTCGAAATGGTGATGGAAGGTTGGTATAGTTGGCCATTCCCCTCCACTAGGAAAAAAAAGTAATTTCCCATTCTTTAGTATTTCTGACATAACTTTTTACTCCGGTCTCTGATTAGGATGATTCTTGCTGCATTGTAAAGAATTCTTGAATCCCTAACCATTTTATTCACATCAAAAGTCATGAAAAATCCTCTAGCATGGGCTCTATTGTAACGCAAGTTTGGTGTAATAAGTAGTCCACCTTTAAAATGAAATAGTATATCGGACATAACTGTTTCTCCCGAACTCGGATTGAGATAACTCTTGCGGCATTGTAATGAGAACTTGAAACCCTAACCAATATATTGAGATCAAAATTGGTGATTCATCTTCTAACAAGTTCGAAATGGTGATGGAAGTTTGGTATAGTTGGCCATCCCCTCCACTAGGAAAAAAAAGTAATTTTCCATTCTTTAGTATTTCTGACATAACTTTTTACTCCGGTCTCTAAATAAGATGATTCTTGCGGCATTGTAAAGAATACTTGAATCCCTAACCATTTTATTCACATCAAAAGTCATGAAAAATCCTCTAGCATGGGCTCTATTGTAACGCAAGTTTGGTGTAATAAGTAGTCCTCCTTTAAAATGAAATAGTATATCGGACATAACTTTTTCTCCCGAACTCGGATTGAGCTAACTCTTGCGGCATTGTAATGAGAACTTGAAACCCTAACCAATATATTGAGATCAAAATTGGTGATTCACCTTCTAACAAGTTCGAAATGGTGATGGAAGTTTGGTATAGTTGGCCATTCCCCTCCACTAGGAAAAAAAAGTAATTTCCCATTCTTTAGTATATCTGACATAACTTTTTACTCCGGTCTCTGATTAGGATGATTCTTGCTGCATTGTAAAGAATTCTTGAATCCCTAACCATTTTATTCACATCAAAAGTCATGAAAAATCCTTTAGCATGGGCTCTATTGTAACGCAAGTTTGGTGTAATAAGTAGTCCACCTTTAAAATGAAATAGTATATCGGACATAACTGTTTCTCCCGAACTCGGATTGAGATAACTCTTGCGGCATTGTAATGAGAACTTGAAACCCTAACCAATATATTCAGATCAAAATTGGTGATTCATCTTCTAACAAGTTCGAAATGGTGATGGAAGTTTGGTATAGTTGGCCATCCCCTCCACTAGGAAAAAAAAGTAATTTTCCATTCTTTAGTATTTCTGACATAACTTTTTACTCCGGTCTCTAAATAAAATGATTCTTGCGGCATTGTAAAGAATACTTGAATCCCTAACCATTTTATTCACATCAAAAGTCATGAAAAATCCTCTAGCATGGGCTCTATTGTAACGCAAGTTTGGTGTAATAAGTAGTCCACCTTTAAAATGAAATAGTATATCGGACATAACTTTTTCTCCCGAACTCGGATTGAGCTAACTCTTGCGGCATTGTAATGAGAACTTGAAACCCTAACCAATATATTGAGATCAAAATTGGTGATTCATCTTCTAACAAGTTCGAAATGGTGATGGAAGTTTGGTATAGTTGGCCATTCCCCTCCACTAGGAAAAAAAAGTAATTTCCCATTCTTTAGTATTTCTGACATAACTTTTTACTCCGGTCTCTGATTAAGATGATTCTTGTGGCATTGTAAAGAATTCTTGAATCCCTAACCATTTTGTTCACATCAAAAGTCATGAAAAATCCTCTAGCATGGGCTCTATTGTAACGCAAGTTTGGTGTAATAAGTAGTCCACCTTTGAAATGAAATAGTATTTCGGACATAAATTTTTCTCCCGAACTCGGATTGAGCTAACTCTTGCGGCATTGAAATGAGAACTTGAAACCCTAACCAATATATTGAGATCAAAATTGGTGATTCATCTTCTAACAAGTTCGAAATGGTGATGGAAGTTTGGTATAGTTGGCCATTCCCCTCCACTAGGAAAAAAAAGTAATTTCCCATTCTTTAGTATTTCCGACATAACTTTTTACTCCGGTCTCTGATTAAGATGATTCTTGCTGCATTGTAAAGAATTCTTGAATCCCTAACCATTTTATTCACATCAAAAGTCATGAAAAATCCTCTAGCATGGGCTCTATTGTAACGCAAGTTTGGTGTAATAAGTAGTCCTCCTTTAAAATGAAATAGTATATCGGACATAACTTTTTCTCCCGAACTCGGATTGGGCTAACTCTTGCGGCATTGTAATGAGAACTTGAAACCCTAACCAATATATTGAGATCAAAATTGGTGATTCACCTTCTAACAAGTTCGAAATGGTGATGGAAGTATGGTATAGTTGGCCATTCCCCTCCACTAGGAAAAAAAAGTAATTTCCCATTCTTTAGTATTTCTGACATAACTTTTTACTCCGGTCTCTGATTAAGATGATTCTTGCTGCATTGTAAAGAATTCTTGAATCCCTAACCATTTTATTCACATCAAAAGTCATGAAAAATCCTCTAGCATGGGCTCTATTGTAACGCAAGTTTGGTGTAATAAGTAGTCCACCTTTAAAATGAAATAGTATATCAGACATAACTGTTTCTCCCGAACTCGGATTGAGCTAACTCTTGCGGCATTGTAATGAGAACTTGAAACCCTAACCAATATATTGAGATCAAAATTGGTGATTCATCTTCTAACAAGTTCGAAATGGTGATGGAAGTTTGGTATAGTTGGCCATCCCCTCCACTATGAAAAAAAAGTAATTTCCCATTCTTTAGTATTTCTGACATAACTTTTTACTCCGGTCTCTAAATAAGATGATTCTTGCTGCATTGTAAAGAATTCTTGAATCCCTAACCATTTTATTCACATCAAAAGTCATGAAAAATCCCCTAGCATGGGCTCTATTGTAACGCAAGTTTGGTGTAATAAGTAGTCCTCCTTTAAAATGAAATAGTATATCGGACATAACTGTTTCTCCCGAACTCGGATTGAGCTAACTCTTGCGGCATTGTAATGAGAACTTGAAACCCTAACCAATATATTGAGATCAAAATTGGTGATTCATCTTCTAACAAGTTCGAAATGGTGATGGAAGTTTGGTATAGTTGGTCATCCCCTCCACTACGAAAAAAAAGTAATTTCCCATTCTTTAGTATTTCTGACATAACTTTTTACTCCGGTCTCTAAATAAGATGATTCTTGCTGCATTGTAAAGAATTCTTGAATCCCTAACCATTTTATTCACATCAAAAGTCATGAAAAATCCTCTAGCATGGGCTCTATTGTAACGCAAGTTTGGTGTAATAAGTAGTCCTCCTTTAAAATGAAATAGTATATCGGACATAACTGTTTCTCCCGAACTCGGATTGAGCTAACTCTTGCGGCATTGAAATGAGAACTTGAAACCCTAACCAATATATTCAGATCAAAATTGGTGATTCATCTTCTAACAAGTTCGAAATGGTGATGGAAGTTTGGTATAGTTGGCCATTCCCCTCCACTAGGAAAAAAAAGTAATTTCCCATTCTTTAGTATTTCCGACATAACTTTTTACTCCGGTCTCTGATTAAGATGATTCTTGCTGCATTGTAAAGAATTCTTGAATCCCTAACCATTTTATTCACATCAAAAGTCATGAAAAATCCTCTAGCATGGGCTCTATTGTAACGCAAGTTTGGTGTAATAAGTAGTCCTCCTTTAAAATGAAATAGTATATCGGACATAACTTTTTCTCCCGAACTCGGATTGGGCTAACTCTTGCGGCATTGTAATGAGAACTTGAAACCCTAACCAATATATTGAGATCAAAATTGGTGATTCACCTTCTAACAAGTTCGAAATGGTGATGGAAGTATGGTATAGTTGGCCATTCCCCTCCACTAGGAAAAAAAAGTAATTTCCCATTCTTTAGTATTTCTGACATAACTTTTTACTCCGGTCTCTGATTAAGATGATTCTTGCTGCATTGTAAAGAATTCTTGAATCCCTAACCATTTTATTCACATCAAAAGTCATGAAAAATCCTCTAGCATGGGCTCTATTGTAACGCAAGTTTGGTGTAATAAGTAGTCCACCTTTAAAATGAAATAGTATATCAGACATAACTGTTTCTCCCGAACTCGGATTGAGCTAACTCTTGCGGCATTGTAATGAGAACTTGAAACCCTAACCAATATATTGAGATCAAAATTGGTGATTCATCTTCTAACAAGTTCGAAATGGTGATGGAAGTTTGGTATAGTTGGCCATCCCCTCCACTATGAAAAAAAAGTAATTTCCCATTCTTTAGTATTTCTGACATAACTTTTTACTCCGGTCTCTAAATAAGATGATTCTTGCTGCATTGTAAAGAATTCTTGAATCCCTAACCATTTTATTCACATCAAAAGTCATGAAAAATCCCCTAGCATGGGCTCTATTGTAACGCAAGTTTGGTGTAATAAGTAGTCCTCCTTTAAAATGAAATAGTATATCGGACATAACTGTTTCTCCCGAACTCGGATTGAGCTAACTCTTGCGGCATTGTAATGAGAACTTGAAACCCTAACCAATATATTGAGATCAAAATTGGTGATTCATCTTCTAACAAGTTCGAAATGGTGATGGAAGTTTGGTATAGTTGGCCATCCCCTCCACTACGAAAAAAAAGTAATTTCCCATTCTTTAGTATTTCTGACATAACTTTTTACTCCGGTCTCTAAATAAGATGATTCTTGCTGCATTGTAAAGAATTCTTGAATCCCTAACCATTTTATTCACATCAAAAGTTATGAAAAATCCTCTAGCATGGGCTCTATTGTAACGCAAGTTTGGTGTAATAAGTAGTCCTCCTTTAAAATGAAATAGTATATCGGACATAACTGTTTCTCCCGAACTCGGATTGAGCTAACTCTTGCGGCATTGAAATGAGAACTTGAAACCCTAACCAATATATTGAGATCAAAATTGGTGATTCATCTTCTAACAAGTTCGAAATGGTGATGGAAGTTTGGTATAGTTGGCCATTCCCCTCCACTAGGAAAAAAAAGTAATTTCCCATTCTTTAGTATTTCCGACATAACTTTTTACTCCGGTCTCTGATTAAGATGATTCTTGCTGCATTGTAAAGAATTCTTGAATCCCTAACCATTTTATTCACATCAAAAGTCATGAAAAATCCTCTAGCATGGGCTCTATTGTAACGCAAGTTTGGTGTAATAAGTAGTCCTCCTTTAAAATGAAATAGTATATCGGACATAACTTTTTCTCCCGAACTCGGATTGGGCTAACTCTTGCGGCATTGTAATGAGAACTTGAAACCCTAACCAATATATTGAGATCAAAATTGGTGATTCACCTTCTAACAAGTTCGAAATGGTGATGGAAGTATGGTATAGTTGGCCATTCCCCTCCACTAGGAAAAAAAAGTAATTTCCCATTCTTTAGTATTTCTGACATAACTTTTTACTCCGGTCTCTCATTAAGATGATTCTTGCTGCATTGTAAAGAATTCTTGAATCCCTAACCATTTTATTCACATCAAAAGTCATGAAAAATCCTCTAGCATGGGCTCTATTGTAACGCAAGTTTGGTGTAATAAGTAGTCCACCTTTAAAATGAAATAGTATATCAGACATAACTGTTTCTCCCGAACTCGGATTGAGCTAACTCTTGCGGCATTGTAATGAGAACTTGAAACCCTAACCAATATATTGAGATCAAAATTGGTGATTCATCTTCTAACAAGTTCGAAATGGTGATGGAAGTTTGGTATAGTTGGCCATCCCCTCCACTATGAAAAAAAAGTAATTTCCCATTCTTTAGTATTTCTGACATAACTTTTTACTCCGGTCTCTGATTAAGATGATTCTTGCTGCATTGTAAAGAATTCTTGAATCCCTAACCATTTTATTCACATCAAAAGTCATGAAAAATCCTCTAGCATGGGCTCTATTGTAACGCAAGTTTGGTGTAATAAGTAGTCCACCTTTAAAATGAAATAGTATATCAGACATAACTGTTTCTCCCGAACTCGGATTGAGCTAACTCTTGCGGCATTGTAATGAGAACTTGAAACCCTAACCAATATATTGAGATCAAAATTGGTGATTCATCTTCTAACAAGTTCGAAATGGTGATGGAAGTTTGGTATAGTTGGCCATCCCCTCCACTATGAAAAAAAAGTAATTTCCCATTCTTTAGTATTTCTGACATAACTTTTTACTCCGGTCTCTAAATAAGATGATTCTTGCTGCATTGTAAAGAATTCTTGAATCCCTAACCATTTTATTCACATCAAAAGTCATGAAAAATCCCCTAGCATGGGCTCTATTGTAACGCAAGTTTGGTGTAATAAGTAGTCCTCCTTTAAAATGAAATAGTATATCGGACATAACTGTTTCTCCCGAACTCGGATTGAGCTAACTCTTGCGGCATTGTAATGAGAACTTGAAACCCTAACCAATATATTGAGATCAAAATTGGTGATTCATCTTCTAACAAGTTCGAAATGGTGATGGAAGTTTGGTATAGTTGGCCATCCCCTCCACTACGAAAAAAAAGTAATTTCCCATTCTTTAGTATTTCTGACATAACTTTTTACTCCGGTCTCTAAATAAGATGATTCTTGCTGCATTGTAAAGAATTCTTGAATCCCTAACCATTTTATTCACATCAAAAGTTATGAAAAATCCTCTAGCATGGGCTCTATTGTAACGCAAGTTTGGTGTAATAAGTAGTCCTCCTTTAAAATGAAATAGTATATCGGACATAACTGTTTCTCCCGAACTCGGATTGAGCTAACTCTTGCGGCATTGAAATGAGAACTTGAAACCCTAACCAATATATTGAGATCAAAATTGGTGATTCATCTTCTAACAAGTTCGAAATGGTGATGGAAGTTTGGTATAGTTGGCCATTCCCCTCCACTAGGAAAAAAAAGTAATTTCCCATTCTTTAGTATTTCCGACATAACTTTTTACTCCGGTCTCTGATTAAGATGATTCTTGCTGCATTGTAAAGAATTCTTGAATCCCTAACCATTTTATTCACATCAAAAGTCATGAAAAATCCTCTAGCATGGGCTCTATTGTAACGCAAGTTTGGTGTAATAAGTAGTCCTCCTTTAAAATGAAATAGTATATCGGACATAACTTTTTCTCCCGAACTCGGATTGGGCTAACTCTTGCGGCATTGTAATGAGAACTTGAAACCCTAACCAATATATTGAGATCAAAATTGGTGATTCACCTTCTAACAAGTTCGAAATGGTGATGGAAGTATGGTATAGTTGGCCATTCCCCTCCACTAGGAAAAAAAAGTAATTTCCCATTCTTTAGTACTTCTGACATAACTTTTTACTCCGGTCTCTGATTAAGATGATTCTTGCTGCATTGTAAAGAATTCTTGAATCCCTAACCATTTTATTCACATCAAAAGTCATGAAAAATCCTCTAGCATGGGCTCTATTGTAACGCAAGTTTGGTGTAATAAGTAGTCCTCCTTTAAAATGAAATAGTATATCGGACATAACTGTTTCTCCCGAACTCGGATTGAGCTAACTCTTGCGGCATTGTAATGAGAACTTGAAACCCTAACCAATATATTGAGATCAAAATTGGTGATTCATCTTCTAACAAGTTCGAAATGGTGATGGAAGTTTGGTATAGTTGGCCATCCCCTCCACTACGAAAAAAAAGTAATTTCCCATTCTTTAGTATTTCTGACATAACTTTTTACTCCGGTCTCTAAATAAGATGATTCTTGCTGCATTGTAAAGAATTCTTGAATCCCTAACCATTTTATTCACATCAAAAGTCATGAAAAATCCTCTAGCATGGGCTCTATTGTAACGCAAGTTTGGTGTAATAAGTAGTCCTCCTTTAAAATGAAATAGTATATCGGACATAACTTTTTCTCCCGAACTCGGATTGAGCTAACTCTTGCGGCATTGTAATGAGAACTTGAAACCCTAACCAATATATTGAGATCAAAATTGGTGATTCACCTTCTAACAAGTTCGAAATGGTGATGGAAGTTTGGTATAGTTGGTCATTCCCCTCCACTAGGAAAAAAAAGTAATTTCCCATTCTTTAGTATTTCTGACATAACTTTTTACTCCGGTCTCTGATTAAGATGATTCTTGCTGCATTGTAAAGAATTCTTGAATCCCTAACCATTTTATTCACATCAAAAGTCATGAAAAATCCTCTAGCATGGGCTCATTTGTAACGTAAGTTTGGTGTAATAAGTAGTCCACCTTTAAAATGAAATAGTATATCGGACATAACTGTTTCTCCCGAACTCGGATTGAGCTAACTCTTGCGGCATTGTAATGAGAACTTGAAACCCTAACCAATATATTGAGATCAAAATTGGTGATTCACCTTCTAACAAGTTCGAAATGGTGATGGAAGTTTGGTATAGTTGGTCATTCCCCTCCACTAGGAAAAAAAAGTAATTTCCCATTCTTTAGTATTTCTGACATAACTTTTTACTCCGGTCTCTGATTAAGATGATTCTTGCTGCATTGTAAAGAATTCTTGAATCCCTAACCATTTTATTCACATCAAAAGTCATGAAAAATCCTCTAGCATGGGCTCTATTGTAACGTAAGTTTGGTGTAATAAGTAGTCCACCTTTAAAATGAAATAGTATATCGGACATAACTGTTTCTCCCGAACTCGGATTGAGCTAACTCTTGCGGCATTGTAATGAGAACTTGAAACCCTAACCAATATATTGAAATCAAAATTGGTGATTCATCTTCTAACAAGTTCGAAATGGTGATGGAAGTTTGGTATAGTTGGCCATCCCCTCCACTACGAAAAAAAAGTAATTTCCCATTCTTTAGTATTTCTGACATAACTTTTTACTCCGGTCTCTAAATAAGATGATTCTTGCTGCATTGTAAAGAATTCTTGAATCTCTAACCATTTTATTCACATCAAAAGTCATGAAAAATCCTCTAGCATGGGCTCTATTGTAACGCAAGTTTGGTGTAATAAGTAGTCCTCCTTTAAAATGAAATAGTATATCGGACATAACTTTTTCTCCCGAACTCGGATTGAGCTAACTCTTGCGGCATTGTAATGAGAACTTGAAACCCTAACCAATATATTGAGATCAAAATTGGTGATTCACCTTCTAACAAGTTCGAAATGGTGATGGAAGTTTGGTATAGTTGGTCATTCCCCTCCACTAGGAAAAAAAAGTAATTTCCCATTCTTTAGTATTTCTGACATAACTTTTTACTCCGGTCTCTGATTAAGATGATTCTTGCTGCATTGTAAAGAATTCTTGAATCCCTAACCATTTTATTCACATCAAAAGTCATGAAAAATCCTCTAGCATGGGCTCTATTGTAACGTAAGTTTGGTGTAATAAGTAGTCCACCTTTAAAATGAAATAGTATATCGGACATAACTGTTTCTCCCGAACTCGGATTGAGCTAACTCTTGCGGCATTGTAATGAGAACTTGAAACCCTAACCAATATATTGAGATCAAAATTGGTGATTCATCTTCTAACAAGTTCGAAATGGTGATGGAAGTTTGGTATAGTTGGCCATCCCCTCCACTACGAAAAAAAAGTAATTTCCCATTCTTTAGTATTTCTGGCATAACTTTTTACTCCGGTCTCTAAATAAGATGATTCTTGCTGCATTGTAAAGAATTCTTGAATCCCTAACCATTTTATTCACATCAAAAGTCATGAAAAATCCTCTAGCATGGGCTCTATTGTAACGCAAGTTTGGTGTATTAAGTAGTCCTCCTTTAAAATGAAATAGTATATCGGACATAACTTTTTCTCCCGAACTCGGATTGAGCTAACTCTTGCGGCATTGTAATGAGAACTTGAAACCCTAACCAATATATTGAGATCAAAATTGGTGATTCACCTTCTAACAAGTTCGAAATGGTGATGGAAGGTTGGTATAGTTGGCCATTCCCCTCCACTAGGAAAAAAAAGTAATTTCCCATTCTTTAGTATTTCTGACATAACTTTTTACTCCGGTCTCTGATTAGGATGATTCTTGCTGCATTGTAAAGAATTCTTGAATCCCTAACCATTTTATTCACATCAAAAGTCATGAAAAATCCTCTAGCATGGGCTCTATTGTAACGCAAGTTTGGTGTAATAAGTAGTCCACCTTTAAAATGAAATAGTATATCGGACATAACTGTTTCTCCCGAACTCGGATTGAGATAACTCTTGCGGCATTGTAATGAGAACTTGAAACCCTAACCAATATATTGAGATCAAAATTGGTGATTCATCTTCTAACAAGTTCGAAATGGTGATGGAAGTTTGGTATAGTTGGCCATCCCCTCCACTAGGAAAAAAAAGTAATTTTCCATTCTTTAGTATTTCTGACATAACTTTTTACTCCGGTCTCTAAATAAGATGATTCTTGCGGCATTGTAAAGAATACTTGAATCCCTAACCATTTTATTCACATCAAAAGTCATGAAAAATTCTCTAGCATGGGCTCTATTGTAACGCAAGTTTGGTGTAATAAGTAGTCCACCTTTAAAATGAAATAGTATATCGGACATAACTTTTTCTCCCGAACTCGGATTGAGCTAACTCTTGCGGCATTGTAATGGGAACTTGAAACCCTAACCAATATATTGAGATCAAAATTGGTGATTCACCTTCTAACAAGTTCGAAATGGTGATGGAAGTTTGGTATAGTTGGCCATTCCCCTCCACTAGGAAAAAAAAGTAATTTCCCATTCTTTAGTATTTCTGACATAACTTTTTACTCCGGTCTCTGATTAACATGATTCTTGCTGCATTGTAAAGAATTCTTGAATCCCTAACCATTTTATTCACATCAAAAGTCATGAAAAATCCTCTAGCATGGGGTCTATTGTAACGCAAGTTTGGTGTAATAAGTAGTCCACCTTTCAAATGAAATAGTATATCGGACATAACTGTTTCTCCCGAACTTGGATTGAGCTAACTCTTGCGGCATTGTAATGAGAACTTGAAACCCTAACCAATATATTGAGATCAAAATTGGTGATTCATCTTCTAACAAGTTCGAAATGGTGATGAAAGTTTGGTATAGTTGGCCATCCCCTCCACTACGAAAAAAAAGTAATTTCCCATTCTTTAGTATTTCTGACATAACTTTTTACTCCGGTCTCTAAATAAGATGATTCTTGCTGCATTGTAAAGAATTCTTGAATCCCTAACCATTTTATTCACATCAAAAGTCATGAAAAATCCTCTAGCATGGGCTCTATTGTGACGCAAGTTTGGTGTAATAAGTAGTCCTCCTTTAAAATGAAATAGTATATCGGACATAACTTTTTCTCCCGAACTCGGATTGAGCTAACTCTTGCGGCATTGTAATGAGAACTTGAAACCCTAACCAATATATTGAGATCAAAATTGGTGATTCACCTTCTAACAAGTTCGAAATGGTGATGGAAGTTTGGTATAGTTGGCCATTCCCCTCCACTAGGAAAAAAAAGTAATTTCCCATTCTTTAGTATTTCTGACATAACTTTTTACTCCGGTCTCTGATTAACATGATTCTTGCTGCATTGTAAAGAATTCTTGAATCCCTAACCATTTTATTCACATCAAAAGTCATGAAAAATCCTCTAGCATGGGGTCTATTGTAACGCAAGTTTGGTGTAATAAGTAGTCCACCTTTCAAATGAAATAGTATATCGGACATAACTGTTTCTCCCGAACTTGGATTGAGCTAACTCTTGCGGCATTGTAATGAGAACTTGAAACCCTAACCAATATATTGAGATCAAAATTGGTGATTCATCTTCTAACAAGTTCGAAATGGTGATGAAAGTTTGGTATAGTTGGCCATCCCCTCCACTACGAAAAAAAAGTAATTTCCCATTCTTTAGTATTTCTGACATAACTTTTTACTCCGGTCTCTAAATAAGATGATTCTTGCTGCATTGTAAAGAATTCTTGAATCCCTAACCATTTTATTCACATCAAAAGTCATGAAAAATCCTCTAGCATGGGCTCTATTGTGACGCAAGTTTGGTGTAATAAGTAGTCCTCCTTTAAAATGAAATAGTATATCGGACATAACTTTTTCTTCCGAACTCGGATTGAGCTAACTCTTGCGGCATTGTAATGAGAACTTGAAACCCTAACCAATATATTGAGATCAAAATTGGTGATTCACCTTCTAACAAGTTCGAAATGGTGATGGAAGTTTGGTATAGTTGGTCATCCCCTCCACTAGGAAAAAAAAGTAATTTCTCATTCTTTAGTATTTCTGACATAACTTTTTACTCCGGTCTCTGATTAGGATGATTCTTGCTGCATTGTAAAGAATTCTTGAATCCCTAACCATTTTATTCACATCAAAAGTCATGAAAAATCCTCTAGCATGGGCTCTATTGTAACGCAAGTTTGGTGTAATAAGTAGTCCTCCTTTAAAATGAAATAGTATATCGGACATAACTTTTTCTCCCGAACTCGGATTGAGCTAACTCTTGCGGCATTGTAATGAGAACTTGAAACCCTAACCAATATATTGAGATCAAAATTGGTGATTCACCTTCTAACAAGTTCGAAATGGTGATGGAAGTTTGGTATAGTTGGCCATTCCCCTCCACTAGGAAAAAAAAGTAATTTCCCATTCTTTAGTATTTCTGACATAACTTTTTACTCCGGTCTCTGATTAAGATGATTCTTGCTGCATTGTAAAGAATTCTTGAATCCCTAACCATTTTATTCACATCAAAAGTCATGAAAAATCCTCTAGCATGGGCTCTATTGTAACGTAAGTTTGGTGTAATAAGTAGTCCACCTTTAAAATGAAATAGTATATCGGACATAACTGTTTCTCCCGAACTCGGATTGAGCTAACTCTTGCGGCATTGTAATGAGAACTTGAAACCCTAACCAATATATTGAGATCAAAATTGGTGATTCATCTTCTAACAAGTTCGAAATGGTGATGGAAGTTTGGTATAGTTGGCCATCCCCTCCACTACGAAAAAAAAGTAATTTCCCATTCTTTAGTATTTCTGGCATAACTTTTTACTCCGGTCTCTAAATAAGATGATTCTTGCTGCATTGTAAAGAATTCTTGAATCCCTAACCATTTTATTCACATCAAAAGTCATGAAAAATCCTCTAGCATGGGCTCTATTGTAACGCAAGTTTGGTGTAATAAGTAGTCCTCCTTTAAAATGAAATAGTATATCGGACATAACTTTTTCTCCCGAACTCGGATTGAGCTAACTCTTGCGGCATTGTAATGAGAACTTGAAACCCTAACCAATATATTGAGATCAAAATTGGTGATTCACCTTCTAACAAGTTCGAAATGGTGATGGAAGGTTGGTATAGTTGGCCATTCCCATCCACTAGGAAAAAAAAGTAATTTCCCATTCTTTAGTATTTCTGACATAACTTTTTACTCCGGTCTCTGATTAGGATGATTCTTGCTGCATTGTAAAGAATTCTTGAATCCCTAACCATTTTATTCACATCAAAAGTCATGAAAAATCCTCTAGCATGGGCTCTATTGTAACGCAAGTTTGGTGTAATAAGTAGTCCACCTTTAAAATGAAATAGTATATCGGACATAACTGTTTCTCCCGAACTCGGATTGAGATAACTCTTGCGGCATTGTAATGAGAACTTGAAACCCTAACCAATATATTGAGATCAAAATTGGTGATTCATCTTCTAACAAGTTCGAAATGGTGATGGAAGTTTGGTATAGTTGGCCATCCCCTCCACTAGGAAAAAAAAGTAATTTTCCATTCTTTAGTATTTCTGACATAACTTTTTACTCCGGTCTCTAAATAAGATGATTTTTGCTGCATTGTAAAGAATTCTTGAATCCCTAACCATTTTATTCACATCAAAAGTCATGAAAAATCCTCTAGCATGGGCTCTATTGTGACGCAAGTTTGGTGTAATAAGTAGTCCTCCTTTAAAATGAAATAGTATATCGGACATGACTTTTTCTCCCGAACTCGGATTGAGCTAACTCTTGCGGCATTGTAATGAGAACTTGAAACCCTAACCAATATATTGAGATTAAAATTGGTGATTCACCTTCTAACAAGTTCGAAATGGTGATGGAAGTTTGGTATAGTTGGCCATTCCCCTCCACTAGGAAAAAAAAGTAATTTCCCATTCTTTAGTATTTCTGACATAACTTTTTACTCCGGTCTCTGATTAACATGATTCTTGCTGCATTGTAAAGAATTCTTGAATCCCTAACCATTTTATTCACATCAAAAGTCATGAAAAATCCTCTAGCATGGGGTCTATTGTAACGCAAGTTTGGTGTAATAAGTAGTCCACCTTTCAAATGAAATAGTATATCGGACATAACTGTTTCTCCCGAACTTGGATTGAGCTAACTCTTGCGGCATTGTAATGAGAACTTGAAACCCTAACCAATATATTGAGATCAAAATTGGTGATTCATCTTCTAACAAGTTCGAAATGGTGATGAAAGTTTGGTATAGTTGGCCATCCCCTCCACTACGAAAAAAAAGTAATTTCCCATTCTTTAGTATTTCTGACATAACTTTTTACTCCGGTCTCTAAATAAGATGATTCTTGCTGCATTGTAAAGAATTCTTGAATCCCTAACCATTTTATTCACATCAAAAGTCATGAAAAATCCTCTAGCATGGGCTCTATTGTGACGCAAGTTTGGTGTAATAAGTAGTCCTCCTTTAAAATGAAATAGTATATCGGACATAACTTTTTCTTCCGAACTCGGATTGAGCTAACTCTTGCGGCATTGTAATGAGAACTTGAAACCCTAACCAATATATTGAGATCAAAATTGGTGATTCACCTTCTAACAAGTTCGAAATGGTGATGGAAGTTTGGTATAGTTGGTCATCCCCTCCACTAGGAAAAAAAAGTAATTTCCCATTCTTTAGTATTTCTGACATAACTTTTTACTCCGGTCTCTGATTAGGATGATTCTTGCTGCATTGTAAAGAATTCTTGAATCCCTAACCATTTTATTCACATCAAAAGTCATGAAAAATCCTCTAGCATGGGCTCTATTGTGACGCAAGTTTGGTGTAATAAGTAGTCCTCCTTTAAAATGAAATAGTATATCGGACATAACTTTTTCTTCCGAACTCGGATTGAGCTAACTCTTGCGGCATTGTAATGAGAACTTGAAACCCTAACCAATATATTGAGATCAAAATTGGTGATTCATCTTCTAACAAGTTCGAAATGGTGATGAAAGTTTGGTATAGTTGGCCATCCCCTCCACTACGAAAAAAAAGTAATTTCCCATTCTTTAGTATTTCTGACATAACTTTTTACTCCGGTCTCTAAATAAGATGATTCTTGCTGCATTGTAAAGAATTCTTGAATCCCTAACCATTTTATTCACATCAAAAGTCATGAAAAATCCTCTAGCATGGGCTCTATTGTGACGCAAGTTTGGTGTAATAAGTAGTCCTCCTTTAAAATGAAATAGTATATCGGACATAACTTTTTCTTCCGAACTCGGATTGAGCTAACTCTTGCGGCATTGTAATGAGAACTTGAAACCCTAACCAATATATTGAGATCAAAATTGGTGATTCATCTTCTAACAAGTTCGAAATGGTGATGAAAGTTTGGTATAGTTGGCCATCCCCTCCACTACGAAAAAAAAGTAATTTCCCATTCTTTAGTATTTCTGACATAACTTTTTACTCCGGTCTCTAAATAAGATGATTCTTGCTGCATTGTAAAGAATTCTTGAATCCCTAACCATTTTATTCACATCAAAAGTCATGAAAAATCCTCTAGCATGGGCTCTATTGTGACGCAAGTTTGGTGTAATAAGTAGTCCTCCTTTAAAATGAAATAGTATATCGGACATAACTTTTTCTTCCGAACTCGGATTGAGCTAACTCTTGCGGCATTGTAATGAGAACTTGAAACCCTAACCAATATATTGAGATCAAAATTGGTGATTCACCTTCTAACAAGTTCGAAATGGTGATGGAAGTTTGGTATAGTTGGTCATCCCCTCCACTAGGAAAAAAAAGTAATTTCCCATTCTTTAGTATTTCTGACATAACTTTTTACTCCGGTCTCTGATTAGGATGATTCTTGCTGCATTGTAAAGAATTCTTGAATCCCTAACCATTTTATTCACATCAAAAGTCATGAAAAATCCTCTAGCATGGGCTCTATTGTAACGCAAGTTTGGTGTAATAAGTAGTCCTCCTTTAAAATGAAATAGTATATCGGACATAACTTTTTCTCCCGAACTCGGATTGAGCTAACTCTTGCGGCATTGTAATGAGAACTTGAAACCCTAACCAATATATTGAGATCAAAATTGGTGATTCACCTTCTAACAAGTTCGAAATGGTGATGGAAGTTTGGTATAGTTGGCCATTCCCCTCCACTAGGAAAAAAAAGTAATTTCCCATTCTTTAGTATTTCTGACATAACTTTTTACTCCGGTCTCTGATTAAGATGATTCTTGCTGCATTGTAAAGAATTCTTGAATCCCTAACCATTTTATTCACATCAAAAGTCATGAAAAATCCTCTAGCATGGGCTCTATTGTAACGTAAGTTTGGTGTAATAAGTAGTCCACCTTTAAAATGAAATAGTATATCGGACATAACTTTTTCTCCCGAACTCGGATTAAGCTAACTCTTGCGGCATTGTAATGAGAACTTGAAACCCTAACCAATATATTGAGATCAAAATTGGTGATTCATCTTCTAACAAGTTCGAAATGGTGATGGAAGTTTGGTATAGTTGGCCATTCCCCTCCACTAGGAAAAAAAAGTAATTTCCCATTCTTTAGTATTTCTGACATAACTTTTTACTCCGGTCTCTGATTAAGATGATTCTTGCGGCATTGTAAAGAATTCTTGAATCCCTAACCATTTTGTTCACATCAAAAGTCATGAAAAATCCTCTAGCATGGGCTCTATTGTAACGCAAGTTTGGTGTAATAAGTAGTCCACCTTTGAAATGAAATAGTATTTCGGACATAAATTTTTCTCCCGAACTCGGATTGAGCTAACTCTTGCGGCATTGAAATGAGAACTTGAAACCCTAACCAATATATTGAGATCAAAATTGGTGATTCATCTTCTAACAAGTTCGAAATGGTGATGGAAGTTTGGTATAGTTGCCAATTCCCCTCCACTAGGAAAAAAAAGTAATTTCTCATTCTTTAGTATTTCTGACATAACTTTTTACTCCGGTCTCTGATTAAGATGATTCTTGCTGCATTGTAAAGAATTCTTGAATCCCTAACCATTTTATTCACATCAAAAGTCATGAAAAATCCTCTAGCATGGGCTCTATTGTAACGTAAGTTTGGTGTAATAAGTAGTCCACCTTTAAAATGAAATAGTATATCGGACATAACTGTTTCTCCCGAACTCGGATTGAGCTAACTCTTGCGGCATTGTAATGAGAACTTGAAACCCTAACCAATATATTGAGATCAAAATTGGTGATTCATCTTCTAACAAGTTCGAAATGGTGATGGAAGTTTGGTATAGTTGGCCATCCCCTCCACTACGAAAAAAAAGTAATTTCCCATTCTTTAGTATTTCTGACATAACTTTTTACTCCGATCTCTAAATAAGATGATTCTTGCTGCATTGTAAAGAATTCTTGAATCCCTAACCATTTTATTCACATCAAAAGTCATGAAAAATCCTCTAGCATGGGCTCTATTGTAACGCAAGTTTGGTGTAATAAGTAGTCCTCCTTTAAAATGAAATAGTATATCGGACATAACTTTTTCTCCCGAACTCGGATTGAGCTAACTCTTGCGGCATTGTAATGAGAACTTGAAACCCTAACCAATATATTGAGATCAAAATTGGTGATTCACCTTCTAACAAGTTCGAAATGGTGATGGAAGTTTGGTATAGTTGGCCATTCCCCTCCACTAGGAAAAAAAAGTAATTTCCCATTCTTTAGTATTTCTGACATAACTTTTTACTCCGGTCTCTGATTAAGATGATTCTTGCTGCATTGTAAAGAATTCTTGAATCCCTAACCATTTTATTCACATCAAAAGTCATGAAAAATCCTCTAGCATGGGCTCTATTGTAACGTAAGTTTGGTGTAATAAGTAGTCCACCTTTAAAATGAAATAGTATATCGGACATAACTGTTTCTCCCGAACTCGGATTGAGCTAACTCTTGCGGCATTGTAATGAGAACTTGAAACCCTAACCAATATATTGAGATCAAAATTGGTGATTCATCTTCTAACAAGTTCGAAATGGTGATGGAAGTTTGGTATAGTTGGCCATCCCCTCCACTACGAAAAAAAAGTAATTTCCCATTCTTTAGTATTTCTGACATAACTTTTTACTCCGGTCTCTGATTAGGATGATTCTTGCTGCATTGTAAAGAATTCTTGAATCCCTAACCATTTTATTCACATCAAAAGTCATGAAAAATCCTCTAGCATGGGCTCTATTGTAACGCAAGTTTGGTGTAATAAGTAGTCCACCTTTAAAATGAAATAGTATATCGGACATAACTGTTTCTCCCGAACTCGGATTGAGATAACTCTTGCGGGATTGTAATGAGAACTTGAAACCCTAACCAATATATTGAGATCAAAATTGGTGATTCATCTTCTAACAAGTTCGAAATGGTGATGGAAGTTTGGTATAGTTGGCCATCCCCTCCACTAGGAAAAAAAAGTAATTTCCCATTCTTTAGTATTTCTGACATAACTTTTTACTCCGGTCTCTGATTAAGATGATTCTTGCGGCATTGTAAAGAATTCTTGAATCCCTAACCATTTTGTTCACATCAAAAGTCATGAAAAATCCTCTAGCATGGGCTCTATTGTAACGCAAGTTTGGTGTAATAAGTAGTCCACCTTTGAAATGAAATAGTATTTCGGACATAAATTTTTCTCCCGAACTCGGATTGAGCTAACTCTTGCGGCATTGAAATGAGAACTTGAAACCCTAACCAATATATTGAGATCAAAATTGGTGATTCATCTTCTAACAAGTTCGAAATGGTGATGGAAGTTTGGTATAGTTGCCAATTCCCCTCCACTAGGAAAAAAAAGTAATTTCTCATTCTTTAGTATTTCTGACATAACTTTTTACTCCGGTCTCTGATTAAGATGATTCTTGCTGCATTGTAAAGAATTCTTGAATCCCTAACCATTTTATTCACATCAAAAGTCATGAAAAATCCTCTAGCATGGGCTCTATTGTAACGTAAGTTTGGTGTAATAAGTAGTCCACCTTTAAAATGAAATAGTATATCGGACATAACTGTTTCTCCCGAACTCGGATTGAGCTAACTCTTGCGGCATTGTAATGAGAACTTGAAACCCTAACCAATATATTGAGATCAAAATTGGTGATTCATCTTCTAACAAGTTCGAAATGGTGATGGAAGTTTGGTATAGTTGGCCATCCCCTCCACTACGAAAAAAAAGTAATTTCCCATTCTTTAGTATTTCTGACATAACTTTTTACTCCGATCTCTAAATAAGATGATTCTTGCTGCATTGTAAAGAATTCTTGAATCCCTAACCATTTTATTCACATCAAAAGTCATGAAAAATCCTCTAGCATGGGCTCTATTGTAACGCAAGTTTGGTGTAATAAGTAGTCCTCCTTTAAAATGAAATAGTATATCGGACATAACTTTTTCTCCCGAACTCGGATTGAGCTAACTCTTGCGGCATTGTAATGAGAACTTGAAACCCTAACCAATATATTGAGATCAAAATTGGTGATTCACCTTCTAACAAGTTCGAAATGGTGATGGAAGTTTGGTATAGTTGGCCATTCCCCTCCACTAGGAAAAAAAAGTAATTTCCCATTCTTTAGTATTTCTGACATAACTTTTTACTCCGGTCTCTGATTAAGATGATTCTTGCTGCATTGTAAAGAATTCTTGAATCCCTAACCATTTTATTCACATCAAAAGTCATGAAAAATCCTCTAGCATGGGCTCTATTGTAACGTAAGTTTGGTGTAATAAGTAGTCCACCTTTAAAATGAAATAGTATATCGGACATAACTGTTTCTCCCGAACTCGGATTGAGCTAACTCTTGCGGCATTGTAATGAGAACTTGAAACCCTAACCAATATATTGAGATCAAAATTGGTGATTCATCTTCTAACAAGTTCGAAATGGTGATGGAAGTTTGGTATAGTTGGCCATCCCCTCCACTACGAAAAAAAAGTAATTTCCCATTCTTTAGTATTTCTGACATAACTTTTTACTCCGGTCTCTGATTAGGATGATTCTTGCTGCATTGTAAAGAATTCTTGAATCCCTAACCATTTTATTCACATCAAAAGTCATGAAAAATCCTCTAGCATGGGCTCTATTGTAACGCAAGTTTGGTGTAATAAGTAGTCCACCTTTAAAATGAAATAGTATATCGGACATAACTGTTTCTCCCGAACTCGGATTGAGATAACTCTTGCGGGATTGTAATGAGAACTTGAAACCCTAACCAATATATTGAGATCAAAATTGGTGATTCATCTTCTAACAAGTTCGAAATGGTGATGGAAGTTTGGTATAGTTGGCCATCCCCTCCACTAGGAAAAAAAAGTAATTTCCCATTCTTTAGTATTTCTGACATAACTTTTTACTCCGGTCTCTAAATAAGATGATTCTTGCGGCATTGTAAAGAATACTTGAATCCCTAACCATTTTATTCACATCAAAAGTCATGAAAAATCCTCTAGCATGGGCTCTATTGTAACGCAAGTTTGGTGTAATAAGTAGTCCACCTTTAAAATGAAATAGTATATCGGACATAACTTTTTCTCCCGAACTCGGATTGAGATAACTCTTGCGGCATTGTAATGAGAACTTGAAACCCTAACCAATATATTGAGATCAAAATTGGTGATTCATCTTCTAACAAGTTCGAAATGGTGATGGAAGTTTGGTATAGTTGGCCATTCCCCTCCACTAAGAAAAAAAAGTAATTTCCCATTCTTTAGTATTTCTGACATAACTTTTTACTCCGGTCTCTGATTAAGATGATTCTTGCGGCATTGTAAAGAATTCTTGAATCCCTAACCATTTTGTTCACATCAAAAGTCATGAAAAATCCTCTAGCATGGGCTCTATTGTAACGCAAGTTTGGTGTAATAAGTAGTCCACCTTTGAAATGAAATAGTATTTCGGACATAAATTTTTCTCCCGAACTCGGATTGAGCTAACTCTTGCGGCATTGTAATGAGAACTTGAAACCCTAACCAATATATTGAGATCAAAATTGGTGATTCATCTTCTAACAAGTTCGAAATGGTGATGGAAGTTTGGTATAGTTGCCAATTCCCCTCCACTAGGAAAAAAAAGTAATTTCTCATTCTTTAGTATTTCTGACATAACTTTTTACTCCGGTCTCTGATTAAGATGATTCTTGCTGCATTGTAAAGAATTCTTGAATCCCTAACCATTTTATTCACATCAAAAGTCATGAAAAATCCTCTAGCATGGGCTCTATTGTAACGTAAGTTTGGTGTAATAAGTAGTCCACCTTTAAAATGAAATAGTATATCGGACATAACTGTTTCTCCCGAACTCGGATTGAGCTAACTCTTGCGGCATTGTAATGAGAACTTGAAACCCTAACCAATATATTGAGATCAAAATTGGTGATTCATCTTCTAACAAGTTCGAAATGGTGATGGAAGTTTGGTATAGTTGGCCATCCCCTCCACTACGAAAAAAAAGTAATTTCCCATTCTTTAGTATTTCTGACATAACTTTTTACTCCGGTCTCTAAATAAGATGATTCTTGCTGCATTGTAAAGAATTCTTGAATCCCTAACCATTTTATTCACATCAAAAGTCATGAAAAATCCTCTAGCATGGGCTCTATTGTAACGCAAGTTTGGTGTAATAAGTAGTCCTCCTTTAAAATGAAATAGTATATCGGACATAACTTTTTCTCCCGAACTCGGATTGAGCTAACTCTTGCGGCATTGTAATGAGAACTTGAAACCCTAACCAATATATTGAGATCAAAATTGGTGATTCACCTTCTAACAAGTTCGAAATGGTGATGGAAGTTTGGTATAGTTGGCCATTCCCCTCCACTAGGAAAAAAAAGTAATTTCCCATTCTTTAGTATTTCTGACATAACTTTTTACTCCGGTCTCTGATTAAGATGATTCTTGCTGCATTGTAAAGAATTCTTGAATCCCTAACCATTTTATTCACATCAAAAGTCATGAAAAATCCTCTAGCATGGGCTCTATTGTAACGTAAGTTTGGTGTAATAAGTAGTCCACCTTTAAAATGAAATAGTATATCGGACATAACTTTTTCTCCCGAACTCGGATTAAGCTAACTCTTGCGGCATTGTAATGAGAACTTGAAACCCTAACCAATATATTGAGATCAAAATTGGTGATTCATCTTCTAACAAGTTCGAAATGGTGATGGAAGTTTGGTATAGTTGGCCATTCCCCTCCACTAGGAAAAAAAAGTAATTTCCCATTCTTTAGTATTTCTGACATAACTTTTTACTCCGGTCTCTGATTAAGATGATTCTTGCGGCATTGTAAAGAATTCTTGAATCCCTAACCATTTTGTTCACATCAAAAGTCATGAAAAATCCTCTAGCATGGGCTCTATTGTAACGCAAGTTTGGTGTAATAAGTAGTCCACCTTTGAAATGAAATAGTATTTCGGACATAAATTTTTCTCCCGAACTCGGATTGAGCTAACTCTTGCGGCATTGAAATGAGAACTTGAAACCCTAACCAATATATTTAGATCAAAATTGGTGATTCATCTTCTAACAAGTTCGAAATGGTGATGGAAGTTTGGTATAGTTGCCAATTCCCCTCCACTAGGAAAAAAAAGTAATTTCTCATTCTTTAGTATTTCTGACATAACTTTTTACTCCGGTCTCTGATTAAGATGATTCTTGCTGCATTGTAAAGAATTCTTGAATCCCTAACCATTTTATTCACATCAAAAGTCATGAAAAATCCTCTAGCATGGGCTCTATTGTAACGTAAGTTTGGTGTAATAAGTAGTCCACCTTTAAAATGAAATAGTATATCGGACATAACTGTTTCTCCCGAACTCGGATTGAGCTAACTCTTGCGGCATTGTAATGAGAACTTGAAACCCTAACCAATATATTGAGATCAAAATTGGTGATTCATCTTCTAACAAGTTCGAAATGGTGATGGAAGTTTGGTATAGTTGGCCATCCCCTCCACTACGAAAAAAAAGTAATTTCCCATTCTTTAGTATTTCTGACATAACTTTTTACTCCGGTCTCTAAATAAGATGATTCTTGCTGCATTGTAAAGAATTCTTGAATCCCTAACCATTTTATTCACATCAAAAGTCATGAAAAATCCTCTAGCATGGGCTCTATTGTAACGCAAGTTTGGTGTAATAAGTAGTCCTCCTTTAAAATGAAATAGTATATCGGACATAACTTTTTCTCCCGAACTCGGATTGAGCTAACTATTGCGGCATTGTAATGAGAACTTGAAACCCTAACCAATATATTGAGATCAAAATTGGTGATTCACCTTCTAACAAGTTCGAAATGGTGATGGAAGTTTGGTATAGTTGGCCATTCCCCTCCACTAGGAAAAAAAAGTAATTTCCCATTCTTTAGTATTTCTGACATAACTTTTTACTCCGGTCTCTGATTAAGATGATTCTTGCTGCATTGTAAAGAATTCTTGAATCCCTAACCATTTTATTCACATCAAAAGTCATGAAAAATCCTCTAGCATGGGCTCTATTGTAACGTAAGTTTGGTGTAATAAGTAGTCCACCTTTAAAATGAAATAGTATATCGGACATAACTGTTTCTCCCGAACTCGGATTGAGCTAACTCTTGCGGCATTGTAATGAGAACTTGAAACCCTAACCAATATATTGAGATCAAAATTGGTGATTCATCTTCTAACAAGTTCGAAATGGTGATGGAAGTTTGGTATAGTTGGCCATCCCCTCCACTACGAAAAAAAAGTAATTTCCCATTCTTTAGTATTTCTGACATAACTTTTTACTCCGGTCTCTGATTAGGATGATTCTTGCTGCATTGTAAAGAATTCTTGAATCCCTAACCATTTTATTCACATCAAAAGTCATGAAAAATCCTCTAGCATGGGCTCTATTGTAACGCAAGTTTGGTGTAATAAGTAGTCCACCTTTAAAATGAAATAGTATATCGGACATAACTGTTTCTCCCGAACTCGGATTGAGATAACTCTTGCGGCATTGTAATGAGAACTTGAAACCCTAACCAATATATTGAGATCAAAATTGGTGATTCATCTTCTAACAAGTTCGAAATGGTGATGGAAGTTTGGTATAGTTGGCCATCCCCTCCACTAGGAAAAAAAAGTAATTTCCCATTCTTTAGTATTTCTGACATAACTTTTTACTCCGGTCTCTAAATAAGATGATTCTTGCGGCATTGTAAAGAATACTTGAATCCCTAACCATTTTATTCACATCAAAAGTCATGAAAAATCCTCTAGCATGGGCTCTATTGTAACGCAAGTTTGGTGTAATAAGTAGTTCACCTTTAAAATGAAATAGTATATCGGACATAACTTTTTCTCCCGAACTCGGATTGAGATAACTCTTGCGGCATTGTAATGAGAACTTGAAACCCTAACCAATATATTGAGATCAAAATTGGTGATTCATCTTCTAACAAGTTCGAAATGGTGATGGAAGTTTGGTATAGTTGGCCATTCCCCTCCACTAAGAAAAAAAAGTAATTTCCCATTCTTTAGTATTTCTGACATAACTTTTTACTCCGGTCTCTGATTAAGATGATTCTTGCGGCATTGTAAAGAATTCTTGAATCCCTAACCATTTTGTTCACATCAAAAGTCATGAAAAATCCTCTAGCATGGGCTCTATTGTAACGCAAGTTTGGTGTAATAAGTAGTCCACCTTTGAAATGAAATAGTATTTCGGACATAAATTTTTCTCCCGAACTCGGATTGAGCTAACTCTTGCGGCATTGTAATGAGAACTTGAAACCCTAACCAATATATTGAGATCAAAATTGGTGATTCATCTTCTAACAAGTTCGAAATGGTGATGGAAGTTTGGTATAGTTGCCAATTCCCCTCCACTAGGAAAAAAAAGTAATTTCCCATTCTTTAGTATTTCTGACATAACTTTTTACTCCGGTCTCTGATTAAGATGATTCTTGCTGCATTGTAAAGAATTCTTGAATCCCTAACCATTTTATTCACATCAAAAGTCATGAAAAATCCTCTAGCATGGGCTCTATTGTAACGTAAGTTTGGTGTAATAAGTAGTCCACCTTTAAAATGAAATAGTATATCGGACATAACTTTTTCTCCCGAACTCGGATTAAGCTAACTCTTGCGGCATTGTAATGAGAACTTGAAACCCTAACCAATATATTGAGATCAAAATTGGTGATTCATCTTCTAACAAGTTCGAAATGGTGATGGAAGTTTGGTATAGTTGGCCATTCCCCTCCACTAGGAAAAAAAAGTAATTTCCCATTCTTTAGTATTTCTGACATAACTTTTTACTCCGGTCTCTGATTAAGATGATTCTTGCGGCATTGTAAAGAATTCTTGAATCCCTAACCATTTTGTTCACATCAAAAGTCATGAAAAATCCTCTAGCATGGGCTCTATTGTAACGCAAGTTTGGTGTAATAAGTAGTCCACCTTTGAAATGAAATAGTATTTCGGACATAAATTTTTCTCCCGAACTCGGATTGAGCTAACTCTTGCGGCATTGAAATGAGAACTTGAAACCCTAACCAATATATTGAGATCAAAATTGGTGATTCATCTTCTAACAAGTTCGAAATGGTGATGGAAGTTTGGTATAGTTGCCAATTCCCCTCCACTAGGAAAAAAAAGTAATTTCTCATTCTTTAGTATTTCTGACATAACTTTTTACTCCGGTCTCTGATTAAGATGATTCTTGCTGCATTGTAAAGAATTCTTGAATCCCTAACCATTTTATTCACATCAAAAGTCATGAAAAATCCTCTAGCATGGGCTCTATTGTAACGTAAGTTTGGTGTAATAAGTAGTCCACCTTTAAAATGAAATAGTATATCGGACATAACTGTTTCTCCCGAACTCGGATTGAGCTAACTCTTGCGGCATTGTAATGAGAACTTGAAACCCTAACCAATATATTGAGATCAAAATTGGTGATTCATCTTCTAACAAGTTCGAAATGGTGATGGAAGTTTGGTATAGTTGGCCATCCCCTCCACTACGAAAAAAAAGTAATTTCTCATTCTTTAGTATTTCTGACATAACTTTTTACTCCGGTCTCTAAATAAGATGATTCTTGCTGCATTGTAAAGAATTCTTGAATCCCTAACCATTTTATTCACATCAAAAGTCATGAAAAATCCTCTAGCATGGGCTCTATTGTAACGCAAGTTTGGTGTAATAAGTAGTCCTCCTTTAAAATGAAATAGTATATCGGACATAACTTTTTCTCCCGAACTCGGATTGAGCTAACTATTGCGGCATTGTAATGAGAACTTGAAACCCTAACCAATATATTGAGATCAAAATTGGTGATTCACCTTCTAACAAGTTCGAAATGGTGATGGAAGTTTGGTATAGTTGGCCATTCCCCTCCACTAGGAAAAAAAAGTAATTTCCCATTCTTTAGTATTTCTGACATAACTTTTTACTCCGGTCTCTGATTAAGATGATTCTTGCTGCATTGTAAAGAATTCTTGAATCCCTAACCATTTTATTCACATCAAAAGTCATGAAAAATCCTCTAGCATGGGCTCTATTGTAACGTAAGTTTGGTGTACTAAGTAGTCCACCTTTAAAATGAAATAGTATATCGGACATAACTGTTTCTCCCGAACTCGGATTGAGCTAACTCTTGCGGCATTGTAATGAGAACTTGAAACCCTAACCAATATATTGAGATCAAAATTGGTGATTCATCTTCTAACAAGTTCGAAATGGTGATGGAAGTTTGGTATAGTTGGCCATCCCCTCCACTACGAAAAAAAAGTAATTTCCCATTCTTTAGTATTTCTGACATAACTTTTTACTCCGGTCTCTGATTAGGATGATTCTTGCTGCATTGTAAAGAATTCTTGAATCCCTAACCATTTTATTCACATCAAAAGTCATGAAAAATCCTCTAGCATGGGCTCTATTGTAACGCAAGTTTGGTGTAATAAGTAGTCCACCTTTAAAATGAAATAGTATATCGGACATAACTGTTTCTCCCGAACTCGGATTGAGATAACTCTTGCGGCATTGTAATGAGAACTTGAAACCCTAACCAATATATTGAGATCAAAATTGGTGATTCATCTTCTAACAAGTTCGAAATGGTGATGAAAGTTTGGTATAGTTGGCCATCCCCTCCACTAGGAAAAAAAAGTAATTTCCCATTCTTTAGTATTTCTGACATAACTTTTTACTCCGGTCTCTAAATAAGATGATTCTTGCGGCATTGTAAAGAATACTTGAATCCCTAACCATTTTATTCACATCAAAAGTCATGAAAAATCCTCTAGCATGGGCTCTATTGTAACGCAAGTTTGGTGTAATAAGTAGTTCACCTTTAAAATGAAATAGTATATCGGACATAACTTTTTCTCCCGAACTCGGATTGAGATAACTCTTGCGGCATTGTAATGAGAACTTGAAACCCTAACCAATATATTGAGATCAAAATTGGTGATTCATCTTCTAACAAGTTCGAAATGGTGATGGAAGTTTGGTATAGTTGGCCATTCCCCTCCACTAAGAAAAAAAAGTAATTTCCCATTCTTTAGTATTTCTGACATAACTTTTTACTCCGGTCTCTGATTAAGATGATTCTTGCGGCATTGTAAAGAATTCTTGAATCCCTAACCATTTTGTTCACATCAAAAGTCATGAAAAATCCTCTAGCATGGGCTCTATTGTAACGCAAGTTTGGTGTAATAAGTAGTCCACCTTTGAAATGAAATAGTATTTCGGACATAAATTTTTCTCCCGAACTCGGATTGAGCTAACTCTTGCGGCATTGTAATGAGAACTTGAAACCCTAACCAATATATTGAGATCAAAATTGGTGATTCATCTTCTAACAAGTTCGAAATGGTGATGGAAGTTTGGTATAGTTGCCAATTCCCCTCCACTAGGAAAAAAAAGTAATTTCCCATTCTTTAGTATTTCTGACATAACTTTTTACTCCGGTCTCTGATTAAGATGATTCTTGCTGCATTGTAAAGAATTCTTGAATCCCTAACCATTTTATTCACATCAAAAGTCATGAAAAATCCTCTAGCATGGGCTCTATTGTAACGCAAGTTTGGTGTAATAAGTAGTCCTCCTTTAAAATGAAATAGTATATCGGACATAACTTTTTCTCCCGAACTCGGATTGAGCTAACTCTTGCGGCATTGTAATGAGAACTTGAAACCCTAACCAATATATTGAGATCAAAATTGGTGATTCACCTTCTAACAAGTTCGAAATGGTGATGGAAGTATGGTATAGTTGGCCATTCCCCTCCACTAGGAAAAAAAAGTAATTTCCCATTCTTTAGTATTTCTGACATAACTTTTTACTCCGGTCTCTGATTAAGATGATTCTTGCTGCATTGTAAAGAATTCTTGAATCCCTAACCATTTTATTCACATCAAAAGTCATGAAAAATCCTCTAGCATGGGCTCTATTGTAACGTAAGTTTGGTGTAATAAGTAGTCCACCTTTAAAATGAAATAGTATATCGGACATAACTGTTTCTCCCGAACTCGGATTGAGCTAACTCTTGCGGCATTGTAATGAGAACTTGAAACCCTAACCAATATATTAAGATCAAAATTGGTGATTCATCTTCTAACAAGTTCGAAATGGTGATGGAAGTTTGGTATAGTTGGCCATCCCCTCCACTACGAAAAAAAAATAATTTCCCATTCTTTAGTATTTCTGACATAACTTTTTACTCCGGTCTCTAAATAAGATGATTCTTGCTGCATTGTAAAGAATTCTTGAATCCCTAACCATTTTATTCACATCAAAAGTCATGAAAAATCCTCTAGCATGGGCTCTATTGTAACGCAAGTTTGGTGTAATAAGTTTTTTTTTTTTTTTTTTTTTTTTTTTTTTTAAGTTTGGTGTAATAAGTAGTCCTCCTTTAAAATGAAATAGTATATCGGACATAACTTTTTCTCCCGAACTCGGATTGAGCTAACTCTTGCGGCATTGTAATGAGAACTTGAAACCCTAACCAATATATTGAGATCAAAATTGGTGATTCATCTTCTAACAAGTTCGAAATGGTGATGGAAGTTTGGTATAGTTGGCCATTCCCCTCCACTAGGAAAAAAAAGTAATTTCCCATTCTTTAGTATTTCTGACATAACTTTTTACTCCGGTCTCTGATTAAGATGATTCTTGCGGCATTGTAAAGAATTCTTGAATCCCTAACCATTTTGTTCACATCAAAAGTCATGAAAAATCCTCTAGCATGGGCTCTATTGTAACGCAAGTTTGGTGTAATAAGTAGTCCACCTTTGAAATGAAATAGTATTTCGGACATAAATTTTTCTCCCGAACTCGGATTGAGCTAACTCTTGCGGCATTGAAATGAGAACTTGAAACCCTAACCAATATATTGAGATCAAAATTGGTGATTCATCTTCTATCAAGTTCGAAATGGTGATGGAAGTTTGGTATAGTTGCCAATTCCCCTCCACTAGGAAAAAAAAGTAATTTCTCATTCTTTAGTATTTCTGACATAACTTTTTACTCCGGTCTCTGATTAAGATGATTCTTGCTGCATTGTAAAGAATTCTTGAATCCCTAACCATTTTATTCACATCAAAAGTCATGAAAAATCCTCTAGCATGGGCTCTATTGTAACGCAAGTTTGGTGTAATAAGTAGTCCTCCTTTAAAATGAAATAGTATATCGGACATAACTTTTTCTCCCGAACTCGGATTGAGCTAACTCTTGCGGCATTGTAATGAGAACTTGAAACCCTAACCAATATATTGAGATCAAAATTGGTGATTCACCTTCTAACAAGTTCGAAATGGTGATGGAAGTATGGTATAGTTGGCCATTCCCCTCCACTAGGAAAAAAAAGTAATTTCCCATTCTTTAGTATTTCTGACATAACTTTTTACTCCGGTCTCTGATTAGGATGATTCTTGCTGCATTGTAAAGAATTCTTGAATCCCTAACCATTTTATTCACATCAAAAGTCATGAAAAATCCTCTAGCATGGGCTCTATTGTAACGCAAGTTTGGTGTAATAAGTAGTCCTCCTTTAAAATGAAATAGTATATCGGACATAACTTTTTCTCCCGAACTCGGATTGAGCTAACTCTTGCGGCATTGTAATGAGAACTTGAAACCCTAACCAATATATTGAGATCAAAATTGGTGATTCACCTTCTAACAAGTTCGAAATGGTGATGGAAGTATGGTATAGTTGGCCATTCCCCTCCACTAGGAAAAAAAAGTAATTTCCCATTCTTTAGTATTTCTGACATAACTTTTTACTCCGGTCTCTGATTAAGATGATTCTTGCTGCATTGTAAAGAATTCTTGAATCCCTAACCATTTTATTCACATCAAAAGTCATGAAAAATCCTCTAGCATGGGCTCTATTGTAACGCAAGTTTGGTGTAATAAGTAGTCCACCTTTAAAATGAAATAGTATATCAGACATAACTGTTTCTCCCGAACTCGGATTGAGCTAACTCTTGCGGCATTGTAAAGAGATCTTGAAACCCTAACCAATATATTGAGATCAAAATTGGTGATTCATCTTCTAACAAGTTCGAAATGGTGATGGAAGTTTGGTATAGTTGGCCATCCCCTCCACTATGAAAAAAAAGTAATTTCCCATTCTTTAGTATTTCTGACATAACTTTTTACTCCGGTCTCTAAATAAGATGATTCTTGCTGCATTGTAAAGAATTCTTGAATCCCTAACCATTTTATTCACATCAAAAGTCATGAAAAATCCTCTAGCATGGGCTCTATTGTAACGCAAGTTTGGTGTAATAAGTAGTCCTCCTTTAAAATGAAATAGTATATCGGACATAACTTTTTCTCCCGAACTCGGATTGAGCTAACTCTTGCGGCATTGTAATGAGAACTTGAAACCCTAACCAATATATTCAGATCAAAATTGGTGATTCACTTTCTAACAAGTTCGAAATGGTGATGGAAGTTTGGTATAGTTGGTCATTCCCCTCCACTAGGAAAAAAAAGTAATTTCCCATTCTTTAGTATTTCTGACATAACTTTTTACTCCGGTCTCTGATTAAGATGATTCTTGCTGCATTGTAAAGAATTCTTGAATCCCTAACCATTTTATTCACATCAAAAGTCATGAAAAATCCTCTAGCATGGGCTCTATTGTAACGTAAGTTTGGTGTAATAAGTAGTCCACCTTTAAAATGAAATAGTATATCGGACATAACTGTTTCTCCCGAACTCGGATTGAGCTAACTCTTGCGGCATTGTAATGAGTACTTGAAACCCTAACCAATATATTGAGATCAAAATTGGTGATTCATCTTCTAACAAGTTCGAAATGGTGATGGAAGTTTGGTATAGTTGGTCATCCCCTCCACTACGAAAAAAAAGTAATTTCCCATTTTTTAGTATTTCTGACATAACTTTTTACTCCGGTCTCTAAATAAGATGATTCTTGCTGCATTGTAAAGAATTCTTGAATCCCTAACCATTTTATTCACATCAAAAGTCATGAAAAATCCTCTAGCATGGGCTCTATTGTAACGCAAGTTTGGTGTAATAAGTAGTCCTCCTTTAAAATGAAATAGTATATCGGACATAACTTTTTCTCCCGAACTCGGATTGAGCTAACTCTTGCGGCATTGTAATGAGAACTTGAAACCCTAACCAATATATTCAGATCAAAATTGGTGATTCACCTTCTAACAAGTTCGAAATGGTGATGGAAGGTTGGTATAGTTGGCCATTCCCCTCCACTAGGAAAAAAAAGTAATTTCCCATTCTTTAGTATTTCTGACATAACTTTTTACTCCGGTCTCTGATTAGGATGATTCTTGCTGCATTGTAAAGAATTCTTGAATCCCTAACCATTTTATTCACATCAAAAGTCATGAAAAATCCTCTAGCATGAGCTCTATTGTAACGCAAGTTTGGTGTAATAAGTAGTCCACCTTTAAAATGAAATAGTATATCGGACATAACTGTTTCTCCTGAACTCGGATTGAGATAACTCTTGCGGCATTGTAATGAGAACTTGAAACCCTAACCAATATATTGAGATCAAAATTGGTGATTCATCTTCTAACAAGTTCGAAATGGTGATGGAAGTTTGGTATAGTTGGCCATCCCCTCCACTAGGAAAAAAAAGTAATTTTCCATTCTTTAGTATTTCTGACATAACTTTTTACTCCGGTCTCTAAATAAGATGATTCTTGTGGCATTGTAAAGAATACATGAATCCCTAACCATTTTATTCACATCAAAAATCATGAAAAATCCTCTAGCATGGGCTCTATTGTAACGCAAGTTTGGTGTAATAAGTAGTCCACCTTTAAAATGAAATAGTATATCGGACATAACTTTTTCTCCCGAACTCGGATTGAGCTAACTCTTGCGGCATTGTAATGAGAACTTGAAACCCTAACCAATATATTGAGATCAAAATTGGTGATTCATCTTCTAACAAGTTCGAAATGGTGATGGAAGTTTGGTATAGTTGGCCATTCCCCTCCACTAGGAAAAAAAAGTAATTTCCCATTCTTTAGTATTTCTGACATAACTTTTTACTCCGGTCTCTGATTAAGATGATTCTTGCGGCATTGTAAAGAATTCTTGAATCCCTAACCATTTTGTTCACATCAAAAGTCATGAAAAATCCTCTAGCATGGGCTCTATTGTAACGCAAGTTTGGTGTAATAAGTAGTCCACCTTTGAAATGAAATAGTATTTCGGACATAACTTTTTCTCCCGAACTCGGATTGAGCTAACTCTTGCGGCATTGAAATGAGAACTTGAAACCCTAACCAATATATTGAGATCAAAATTGGTGATTCATCTTCTAACAAGTTCGAAATGGTGATGGAAGTTTGGTATAGTTGCCAATTCCCCTCCACTAGGAAAAAAAAGTAATTTCTCATTCTTTAGTATTTCTGACATAACTTTTTACTCCGGTCTCTGATTAAGATGATTCTTGCTGCATTGTAAAGAATTCTTGAATCCCTAACCATTTTATTCACATCAAAAGTCATGAAAAATCCTCTAGCATGGGCTCTATTGTAACGCAAGTTTGGTGTAATAAGTAGTCCTCCTTTAAAATGAAATAGTATATCGGACATAACTTTTTCTCCCGAACTCGGATTGAGCTAACTCTTGCGGCATTGTAATGAGAACTTGAAACCCTAACCAATATATTGAGATCAAAATTGGTGATTCACCTTCTAACAAGTTCGAAATGGTGATGGAAGTATGGTATAGTTGGCCATTCCCCTCCACTAGGAAAAAAAAGTAATTTCCCATTCTTTAGTATTTCTGACATAACTTTTTACTCCGGTCTCTGATTAGGATGATTCTTGCTGCATTGTAAAGAATTCTTGAATCCCTAACCATTTTATTCACATCAAAAGTCATGAAAAATCCTCTAGCATGGGCTCTATTGTAACGCAAGTTTGGTGTAATAAGTAGTCCTCCTTTAAAATGAAATAGTATATCGGACATAACTTTTTCTCCCGAACTCGGATTGAGCTAACTCTTGCGGCATTGTAATGAGAACTTGAAACCCTAACCAATATATTGAGATCAAAATTGGTGATTCACCTTCTAACAAGTTCGAAATGGTGATGGAAGTATGGTATAGTTGGCCATTCCCCTCCACTAGGAAAAAAAAGTAATTTCCCATTCTTTAGTATTTCTGACATAACTTTTTACTCCGGTCTCTGATTAAGATGATTCTTGCTGCATTGTAAAGAATTCTTGAATCCCTAACCATTTTATTCACATCAAAAGTCATGAAAAATCCTCTAGCATGGGCTCTATTGTAACGCAAGTTTGGTGTAATAAGTAGTCCACCTTTAAAATGAAATAGTACATCAGACATAACTGTTTCTCCCGAACTCGGATTGAGCTAACTCTTGCGGCATTGTAAAGAGAACTTGAAACCCTAACCAATATATTGAGATCAAAATTGGTGATTCATCTTCTAACAAGTTCGAAATGGTGATGGAAGTTTGGTATAGTTGGCCATCCCCTCCACTATGAAAAAAAAGTAATTTCCCATTCTTTAGTATTTCTGACATAACTTTTTACTCCGGTCTCTAAATAAGATGATTCTTGCTGCATTGTAAAGAATTCTTGAATCCCTAACCATTTTATTCACATCAAAAGTCATGAAAAATCCTCTAGCATGGGCTCTATTGTAACGCAAGTTTGGTGTAATAAGTAGTCCTCCTTTAAAATGAAATAGTATATCGGACATAACTTTTTCTCCCGAACTCGGATTGAGCTAACTCTTGCGGCATTGTAATGAGAACTTGAAACCCTAACCAATATATTGAGATCAAAATTGGTGATTCACTTTCTAACAAGTTCGAAATGGTGATGGAAGTTTGGTATAGTTGGTCATTCCCCTCCACTAGGAAAAAAAAGTAATTTCCCATTCTTTAGTATTTCTGACATAACTTTTTACTCCGGTCTCTGATTAAGATGATTCTTGCTGCATTGTAAAGAATTCTTGAATCCCTAACCATTTTATTCACATCAAAAGTCATGAAAAATCCTCTAGCATGGGCTCTATTGTAACGTAAGTTTGGTGTAATAAGTAGTCCACCTTTAAAATGAAATAGTATATCGGACATAACTGTTTCTCCCGAACTCGGATTGAGCTAACTCTTGCGGCATTGAAATGAGAACTTGAAACCCTAACCAATATATTGAGATCAAAATTGGTGATTCATCTTCTAACAAGTTCGAAATGGTGATGGAAGTTTGCTATAGTTGCCAATTCCCCTCCACTAGGAAAAAAAAGTAATTTCTCATTCTTTAGTATTTCTGACATAACTTTTTACTCCGGTCTCTGATTAAGATGATTCTTGCTGCATTGTAAAGAATTCTTGAATCCCTAACCATTTTATTCACATCAAAAGTCATGAAAAATCCTCTAGCATGGGCTCTATTGTAACGCAAGTTTGGTGTAATAAGTAGTCCACCTTTAAAATGAAATAGTAGATCAGACATAACTGTTTCTCCCGAACTCGGATTGAGCTAACTCTTGCGGCATTGTAAAGAGAACTTGAAACCCTAACCAATATATTGAGATCAAAATTGGTGATTCATCTTCTAACAAGTTCGAAATGGTGATGAAAGTTTGGTATAGTTGGCCATCCCCACCACTATGAAAAAAAAGTAATTTCCCATTCTTTAGTATTTCTGACATAACTTTTTACTCCGGTCTCTAAATAAGATGATTCTTGCTGCATTGTAAAGAATTCTTGAATCCCTAACCATTTTATTCACATCAAAAGTCATGAAAAATCCTCTAGCATGGGCTCTATTGTAACGCAAGTTTGGTGTAATAAGTAGTCCTCCTTTAAAATGAAATAGTATATCGGACATAACTTTTTCTCCCGAACTCGGATTGAGCTAACTCTTGCGGCATTGTAATGAGAACTTGAAACCCTAACCAATATATTGAGATCAAAATTGGTGATTCATCTTCTAACAAGTTCGAAATGGTGATGGAAGTTTGGTATAGTTGGCCATCCCCTCCACTAGGAAAAAAAAGTAATTTTCCATTCTTTAGTATTTCTGACATAACTTTTTACTCCGGTCTCTAAATAAGATGATTCTTGCGGCATTGTAAAGAATACTTGAATCCCTAACCATTTTATTCACATCAAAAGTCATGAAAAATCCTCTAGCATGGGCTCTATTGTAACGCAAGTTTGGTGTAATAAGTAGTCCACCTTTAAAATGAAATAGTATATCGGACATAACTTTTTCTCCCGAACTCGGATTGAGCTAAGTCTCGCGGCATTGTAATGAGAACTTGAAACCCTAACCAATATATTGAGATCAAAATTGGTGATTCATCATCTAACAAGTTCGAAATGGTGATGGAAGTTTGGTATAGTTGGCCATTCCCCTCCACTAGGAAAAAAAAGTAATTTCCCATTCTTTAGTATTTCTGACATAACTTTTTACTCCGGTCTCTGATTAAGATGATTCTTGCGGCATTGTAAAGAATTCTTGAATCCCTAACCATTTTGTTCACATCAAAAGTCATGAAAAATCCTCTAGCATGGGCTCTATTGTAACGCAAGTTTGGTGTAATAAGTAGTCCACCTTTGAAATGAAATAGTATTTCGGACATAAATTTTTCTCCCGAACTCGGATTGAGCTAACTCTTGCGGCATTGAAATGAGAACTTGAAACCCTAACCAATATATTGAGATCAAAATTGGTGATTCATCTTCTAACAAGTTCGAAATGGTGATGGAAGTTTGGTATAGTTGCCAATTCCCCTCCACTAGGAAAAAAAAGTAATTTCTCATTCTTTAGTATTTCTGATATAACTTTTTACTCCGGTCTCTGATTAAGATGATTCTTGCTGCATTGTAAAGAATTCTTGAATCCCTAACCATTTTATTCACATCAAAAGTCATGAAAAATCCTCTAGCATGGGCTCTATTGTAACGCAAGTTTGGTGTAATAAGTAGTCCTCCTTTAAAATGAAATAGTATATCGGACATAACTTTTTCTCCCGAACTCGGATTGAGCTAACTCTTGCGGCATTGTAATGAGAACTTGAAACCCTAACCAATATATTGAGATCAAAATTGGTGATTCACCTTCTAACAAGTTCGAAATGGTGATGGAAGTATGGTATAGTTGGCCATTCCCCTCCACTAGGAAAAAAAAGTAATTTCTCATTCTTTAGTATTTCTGACATAACTTTTTACTCCGGTCTCTGATTAAGATGATTCTTGCGGCATTGTAAAGAATTCTTGAATCCCTAACCATTTTATTCACATCAAAAGTCATGAAAAATCCTCTAGCATGGGCTCTATTGTAACGCAAGTTTGGTGTAATAAGTAGTCCACCTTTAAAATGAAATAGTATATCGGACATAACTTTTTCTCCCGAACTCGGATTGAGCTAAGTCTCGCGGCATTGTAATGAGAACTTGAAACCCTAACCAATATATTGAGATCAAAATTGGTGATTCATCATCTAACAAGTTCGAAATGGTGATGGAAGTTTGGTATAGTTGGCCATTCCCCTCCACTAGGAAAAAAAAGTAATTTCCCATTCTTTAGTATTTCTGACATAACTTTTTACTCCGGTCTCTGATTAAGATGATTCTTGCGGCATTGTAAAGAATTCTTGAATCCCTAACCATTTTGTTCACATCAAAAGTCATGAAAAATCCTCTAGCATGGGCTCTATTGTAACGCAAGTTTGGTGTAATAAGTAGTCCACCTTTGAAATGAAATAGTATTTCGGACATAAATTTTTCTCCCGAACTCGGATTGAGCTAACTCTTGCGGCATTGAAATGAGAACTTGAAACCCTAACCAATATATTGAGATCAAAATTGGTGATTCATCTTCTAACAAGTTCGAAATGGTGATGGAAGTTTGGTATAGTTGCCAATTCCCCTCCACTAGGAAAAAAAAGTAATTTCTCATTCTTTAGTATTTCTGATATAACTTTTTACTCCGGTCTCTGATTAAGATGATTCTTGCTGCATTGTAAAGAATTCTTGAATCCCTAACCATTTTATTCACATCAAAAGTCATGAAAAATCCTCTAGCATGGGCTCTATTGTAACGCAAGTTTGGTGTAATAAGTAGTCCTCCTTTAAAATGAAATAGTATATCGGACATAACTTTTTCTCCCGAACTCGGATTGAGCTAACTCTTGCGGCATTGTAATGAGAACTTGAAACCCTAACCAATATATTGAGATCAAAATTGGTGATTCACCTTCTAACAAGTTCGAAATGGTGATGGAAGTATGGTATAGTTGGCCATTCCCCTCCACTAGGAAAAAAAAGTAATTTCTCATTCTTTAGTATTTCTGACATAACTTTTTACTCCGGTCTCTGATTAAGATGATTCTTGCTGCATTGTAAAGAATTCTTGAATCCCTAACCATTTTATTCACATCAAAAGTCATGAAAAATCCTCTAGCATGGGCTCTATTGTAACGCAAGTTTGGTGTAATAAGTAGTCCTCCTTTAAAATGAAATAGTATATCGGACATAACTTTTTCTCCCGAACTCGGATTGAGCTAACTCTTGCGGCATTGTAATGAGAACTTGAAACCCTAACCAATATATTGAGATCAAAATTGGTGATTCACCTTCTAACAAGTTCGAAATGGTGATGGAAGTATGGTATAGTTGGCCATTCCCCTCCACTAGGAAAAAAAAGTAATTTCCCATTCTTTAGTATTTCTGACATAACTTTTTACTCCGGTCTCTGATTAGGATGATTCTTGCTGCATTGTAAAGAATTCTTGAATCCCTAACCATTTTATTCACATCAAAAGTCATGAAAAATCCTCTAGCATGGGCTCTATTGTAACGCAAGTTTGGTGTAATAAGTAGTCCTCCTTTAAAATGAAATAGTATATCGGACATAACTTTTTCTCCCGAACTCGGATTGAGCTAACTCTTGCGGCATTGTAATGAGAACTTGAAACCCTAACCAATATATTGAGATCAAAATTGGTGATTCACCTTCTAACAAGTTCGAAATGGTGATGGAAGTATGGTATAGTTGGCCATTCCCCTCCACTAGGAAAAAAAAGTAATTTCCCATTCTTTAGTATTTCTGACATAACTTTTTACTCTGGTCTCTGATTAAGATGATTCTTGCTGCATTGTAAAGAATTCTTGAATCCCTAACCATTTTATTCACATCAAAAGTCATGAAAAATCCTCTAGCATGGGCTCTATTGTAACGCAAGTTTGGTGTAATAAGTAGTCCACCTTTAAAATGAAATAGTATATCAGACATAACTGTTTCTCCCGAACTCGGATTGAGCTAACTCTTGCGGCATTGTAAAGAGAACTTGAAACCCTAACCAATATATTGAGATCAAAATTGGTGATTCATCTTCTAACAAGTTCGAAATGGTGATGGAAGTTTGGTATAGTTGGCCATCCCCTCCACTATGAAAAAAAAGTAATTTCCCATTCTTTAGTATTTCTGACATAACTTTTTACTCCGGTCTCTAAATAAGATGATTCTTGCTGCATTGTAAAGAATTCTTGAATCCCTAACCATTTTATTCACATCAAAAGTCATGAAAAATCCTCTAGCATGGGCTCTATTGTAACGCAAGTTTGGTGTAATAAGTAGTCCTCCTTTAAAATGAAATAGTATATCGGACATAACTTTTTCTCCCGAACTCGGATTGAGCTAACTCTTGCGGCATTGTAATGAGAACTTGAAACCCTAACCAATATATTGAGATCAAAATTGGTGATTCACTTTCTAACAAGTTCGAAATGGTGATGGAAGTTTGGTATAGTTGGTCATTCCCCTCCACTAGGAAAAAAAAGTAATTTCCCATTCTTTAGTATTTCTGACATAACTTTTTACTCCGGTCTCTGATTAAGATGATTCTTGCTGCATTGTAAAGAATTATTGAATCCCTAACCATTTTATTCACATCAAAAGTCATGAAAAATCCTCTAGCATGGGCTCTATTGTAACGTAAGTTTGGTGTAATAAGTAGTCCACCTTTAAAATGAAATAGTATATCGGACATAACTGTTTCTCCCGAACTCGGATTGAGCTAACTCTTGCGGCATTGAAATGAGAACTTGAAACCCTAACCAATATATTGAGATCAAAATTGGTGATTCATCTTCTAACAAGTTCGAAATGGTGATGGAAGTTTGCTATAGTTGCCAATTCCCCTCCACTAGGAAAAAAAAGTAATTTCCCATTCTTTAGTATTTCTGACATAACTTTTTACTCCGGTCTCTGATTAAGATGATTCTTGCTGCATTGTAAAGAATTCTTGAATCCCTAACCATTTTATTCACATCAAAAGTCATGAAAAATCCTCTAGCATGGGCTCTATTGTAACGCAAGTTTGGTGTAATAAGTAGTCCTCCTTTAAAATGAAATAGTATATCGGACATAACTTTTTCTCCCGAACTCGGATTGAGCTAACTCTTGCGGCATTGTAATGAGAACTTGAAACCCTAACCAATATATTGAGATCACAATTGGTGATTCACCTTCTAACAAGTTCGAAATGGTGATGGAAGTATGGTATAGTTGGCCATTCCCCTCCACTAGGAAAAAAAAGTAATTTCCCATTCTTTAGTATTTCTGACATAACTTTTTACTCCGGTCTCTGATTAAGATGATTCTTGCGGCATTGTAAAGAATTCTTGAATCCCTAACCATTTTATTCACATCAAAAGTCATGAAAAATCCTCTAGCATGGGCTCTATTGTAACGCAAGTTTGGTGTAATAAGTAGTCCACCTTTGAAATGAAATAGTATTTCGGACATAAATTTTTCTCCCGAACTCGGATTGAGCTAACTCTTGCGGCATTGAAATGAGAACTTGAAACCCTAACCAATATATTGAGATCAAAATTGGTGATTCATCTTCTAACAAGTTCGAAATGGTGATGGAAGTTTGGTATAGTTGCCAATTCCCCTCCACTAGGAAAAAAAAGTAATTTCTCATTCTTTAGTATTTCTGACATAACTTTTTACTCCGGTCTCTGATTAAGATGATTCTTGCTGCATTGTAAAGAATTCTTGAATCCCTAACCATTTTATTCACATCAAAAGTCATGAAAAATCCTCTAGCATGGGCTCTATTGTAACGCAAGTTTGGTGTAATAAGTAGTCCACCTTTAAAATGAAATAGTATATCAGACATAACTGTTTCTCCCGAACTCGGATTGAGCTAACTCTTGCGGCATTGTAAAGAGAACTTGAAACCCTAACCAATATATTGAGATCAAAATTGGTGATTCATCTTCTAACAAGTTCGAAATGGTGATGAAAGTTTGGTATAGTTGGCCATCCCCACCACTATGAAAAAAAAGTAATTTCCCATTCTTTAGTATTTCTGACATAACTTTTTACTCCGGTCTCTAAATAAGATGATTCTTGCTGCATTGTAAAGAATTCTTGAATCCCTAACCATTTTATTCACATCAAAAGTCATGAAAAATCCTCTAGCATGGGCTCTATTGTAACGCAAGTTTGGTGTAATAAGTAGTCCTCCTTTAAAATGAAATAGTATATCGGACATAACTTTTTCTCCCGAACTCGGATTGAGCTAACTCTTGCGGCATTGTAATGAGAACTTGAAACCCTAACCAATATATTGAGATCAAAATTGGTGATTCATCTTCTAACAAGTTCGAAATGGTGATGGAAGTTTGGTATAGTTGGCCATCCCCTCCACTAGGAAAAAAAAGTAATTTTCCATTCTTTAGTATTTCTGACATAACTTTTTACTCCGGTCTCTAAATAAGATGATTCTTGCGGCATTGTAAAGAATACTTGAATCCCTAACCATTTTATTCACATCAAAAGTCATGAAAAATCCTCTAGCATGGGCTCTATTGTAACGCAAGTTTGGTGTAATAAGTAGTCCTCCTTTAAAATGAAATAGTATATCGGACATAACTTTTTCTCCCGAACTCGGATTGAGCTAACTCTTGCGGCATTGTAATGAGAACTTGAAACCCTAACCAATATATTGAGATCAAAATTGGTGATTCACTTTCTAACAAGTTCGAAATGGTGATGGAAGTTTGGTATAGTTGGTCATTCCCCTCCACTAGGAAAAAAAAGTAATTTCCCATTCTTTAGTATTTCTGACATAACTTTTTACTCCGGTCTCTGATTAAGATGATTCTTGCTGCATTGTAAAGAATTCTTGAATCCCTAACCATTTTATTCACATCAAAAGTCATGAAAAATCCTCTAGCATGGGCTCTATTGTAACGTAAGTTTGGTGTAATAAGTAGTCCACCTTTAAAATGAAATAGTATATCGGACATAACTGTTTCTCCCGAACTCGGATTGAGCTAACTCTTGCGGCATTGAAATGAGAACTTGAAACCCTAACCAATATATTGAGATCAAAATTGGTGATTCATCTTCTAACAAGTTCGAAATGGTGATGGAAGTTTGCTATAGTTGCCAATTCCCCTCCACTAGGAAAAAAAAGTAATTTCCCATTCTTTAGTATTTCTGACATAACTTTTTACTCCGGTCTCTGATTAAGATGATTCTTGCTGCATTGTAAAGAATTCTTGAATCCCTAACCATTTTATTCACATCAAAAGTCATGAAAAATCCTCTAGCATGGGCTCTATTGTAACGCAAGTTTGGTGTAATAAGTAGTCCTCCTTTAAAATGAAATAATATATCGGACATAACTTTTTCTCCCGAACTCGGATTGAGCTAACTCTTGCGGCATTGTAATGAGAACTTGAAACCCTAACCAATATATTGAGATCAAAATTGGTGATTCACCTTCTAACAAGTTCGAAATGGTGATGGAAGTATGGTATAGTTGGCCATTCCCCTCCACTAGGAAAAAAAAGTAATTTCCCATGCTTTAGTATTTCTGACATAACTTTTTACTCCGGTCTCTGATTAAGATGATTCTTGCGGCATTGTAAAGAATTCTTGAATCCCTAACCATTTTATTCACATCAAAAGTCATGAAAAATCCTCTAGCATGGGCTCTATTGTAACGCAAGTTTGGTGTAATAAGTAGTCCACCTTTGAAATGAAATAGTATTTCGGACATAAATTTTTCTCCCGAACTCGGATTGAGCTAACTCTTGCGGCATTGAAATGAGAACTTGAAACCCTAACCAATATATTGAGATCAAAATTGGTGATTCATCTTCTAACAAGTTCGAAATGGTGATGGAAGTTTGGTATAGTTGCCAATTCCCCTCCACTAGGAAAAAAAAGTAATTTCTCATTCTTTAGTATTTCTGACATAACTTTTTACTCCGGTCTCTGATTAAGATGATTCTTGCTGCATTGTAAAGAATTCTTGAATCCCTAACCATTTTATTCACATCAAAAGTCATGAAAAATCCTCTAGCATGGGCTCTATTGTAACGCAAGTTTGGTGTAATAAGTAGTCCACCTTTAAAATGAAATAGTATATCAGACATAACTGTTTCTCCCGAACTCGGATTGAGCTAACTCTTGCGGCATTGTAAAGAGAACTTGAAACCCTAACCAATATATTGAGATCAAAATTGGTGATTCATCTTCTAACAAGTTCGAAATGGTGATGAAAATTTTGGTATAGTTGGCCATCCCCACCACTATGAAGAAAAAGTAATTTCCCATTCTTTAGTATTTCTGACATAACTTTTTACTCCGGTCTCTAAATAAGATGATTCTTGCTGCATTGTAAAGAATTCTTGAATCCCTAACCATTTTATTCACATCAAAAGTCATGAAAAATCCTCTAGCATGGGCTCTATTGTAACGCAAGTTTGGTGTAATAAGTAGTCCTCCTTTAAAATGAAATAGTATATCGGACATAACTTTTTCTCCCGAACTCGGATTGAGCTAACTCTTGCGGCATTGTAATGAGAACTTGAAACCCTAACCAATATATTGAGATCAAAATTGGTGATTCATCTTCTAACAAGTTCGAAATGGTGATGGAAGTTTGGTATAGTTGGCCATCCCCTCCACTAGGAAAAAAAAGTAATTTTCCATTCTTTAGTATTTCTGACATAACTTTTTACTCCGGTCTCTAAATAAGATGATTCTTGCGGCATTGTAAAGAATACTTGAATCCCTAACCATTTTATTCACATCAAAAGTCATGAAAAATCCTCTAGCATGGGCTCTATTGTAACGCAAGTTTGGTGTAATAAGTAGTCCTCCTTTAAAATGAAATAGTATATCGGACATAACTTTTTCTCCCGAACTCGGATTGAGCTAACTCTTGCGGCATTGTAATGAGAACTTGAAACCCTAACCAATATATTGAGATCAAAATTGGTGATTCACTTTCTAACAAGTTCGAAATGGTGATGGAAGTTTGGTATAGTTGGTCATTCCCCTCCACTAGGAAAAAAAAGTAATTTCCCATTCTTTAGTATTTCTGACATAACTTTTTACTCCGGTCTCTGATTAAGATGATTCTTGCTGCATTGTAAAGAATTCTTGAATCCCTAACCATTTTATTCACATCAAAAGTCATGAAAAATCCTCTAGCATGGGCTCTATTGTAACGTAAGTTTGGTGTAATAAGTAGTCCACCTTTAAAATGAAATAGTATATCGGACATAACTGTTTCTCCCGAACTTGGATTGAGCTAACTCTTGCGGCATTGAAATGAGAACTTGAAACCCTAACCAATATATTGAGATCAAAATTGGTGATTCATCTTCTAACAAGTTCGAAATGGTGATGGAAGTTTGCTATAGTTGCCAATTCCCCTCCACTAGGAAAAAAAAGTAATTTCCCATTCTTTAGTATTTCTGACATAACTTTTTACTCCGGTCTCTGATTAAGATGATTCTTGCTGCATTGTAAAGAATTCTTGAATCCCTAACCATTTTATTCACATCAAAAGTCATGAAAAATCCTCTAGCATGGGCTCTATTGTAACGCAAGTTTGGTGTAATAAGTAGTCCTCCTTTAAAATGAAATAATATATCGGACATAACTTTTTCTCCCGAACTCGGATTGAGCTAACTCTTGCGGCATTGTAATGAGAACTTGAAACCCTAACCAATATATTGAGATCAAAATTGGTGATTCACCTTCTAACAAGTTCGAAATGGTGATGGAAGTATGGTATAGTTGGCCATTCCCCTCCACTAGGAAAAAAAAGTAATTTCCCATTCTTTAGTATTTCTGACATAACTTTTTACTCCGGTCTCTGATTAAGATGATTCTTGCGGCATTGTAAAGAATTCTTGAATCCCTAACCATTTTATTCACATCAAAAGTCATGAAAAATCCTCTAGCATGGGCTCTATTGTAACGCAAGTTTGGTGTAATAAGTAGTCCACCTTTGAAATGAAATAGTATTTCGGACATAAATTTTTCTCCCGAACTCGGATTGAGCTAACTCTTGCGGCATTGAAATGAGAACTTGAAACCCTAACCAATATATTGAGATCAAAATTGGTGATTCATCTTCTAACAAGTTCGAAATGGTGATGGAAGTTTGGTATAGTTGCCAATTCCCCTCCACTAGGAAAAAAAAGTAATTTCTCATTCTTTAGTATTTCTGACATAACTTTTTACTCCGGTCTCTGATTAAGATGATTCTTGCTGCATTGTAAAGAATTCTTGAATCCCTAACCATTTTATTCACATCAAAAGTCATGAAAAATCCTCTAGCATGGGCTCTATTGTAACGCAAGTTTGGTGTAATAAGTAGTCCACCTTTAAAATGAAATAGTATATCAGACATAACTGTTTCTCCCGAACTCGGATTGAGCTAACTCTTGCGGCATTGTAAAGAGAACTTGAAACCCTAACCAATATATTGAGATCAAAATTGGTGATTCATCTTCTAACAAGTTCGAAATGGTGATGAAAGTTTGGTATAGTTGGCCATCCCCACCACTATGAAAAAAAAGTAATTTCCCATTCTTTAGTATTTCTGACATAACTTTTTACTCCGGTCTCTAAATAAGATGATTCTTGCTGCATTGTAAAGAATTCTTGAATCCCTAACCATTTTATTCACATCAAAAGTCATGAAAAATCCTCTAGCATGGGCTCTATTGTAACGCAAGTTTGGTGTAATAAGTAGTCCTCCTTTAAAATGAAATAGTATATCGGACATAACTTTTTCTCCCGAACTCGGATTGAGCTAACTCTTGCGGCATTGTAATGAGAACTTGAAACCCTAACCAATATATTGAGATCAAAATTGGTGATTCATCTTCTAACAAGTTCGAAATGGTGATGGAAGTTTGGTATAGTTGGCCATCCCCTCCACTAGGAAAAAAAAGTAATTTTCCATTCTTTAGTATTTCTGACATAACTTTTTACTCCGGTCTCTAAATAAGATGATTCTTGCGGCATTGTAAAGAATACTTGAATCCCTAACCATTTTATTCACATCAAAAGTCATGAAAAATCCTCTAGCATGGGCTCTATTGTAACGCAAGTTTGGTGTAATAAGTAGTCCACCTTTAAAATGAAATAGTATATCGGACATAACTTTTTCTCCCGAACTCGGATTGAGCTAAGTCTCGCGGCATTGTAATGAGAACTTGAAACCCTAACCAATATATTGAGATCAAAATTGGTGATTCATCTTCTAACAAGTTCGAAATGGTGATGGAAGTTTGGTATAGTTGGCCATTCCCCTCCACTAGGAAAAAAAAGTAATTTCCCATTCTTTAGTATTTCTGACATAACTTTTTACTCCGGTCTCTGATTAAGATGATTCTTGCGGCATTGTAAAGAATTCTTGAATCCCTAACCATTTTGTTCACATCAAAAGTCATGAAAAATCCTCTAGCATGGGCTCTATTGTAACGCAAGTTTGGTGTAATAAGTAGTCCACCTTTGAAATGAAATAGTATTTCGGACATAAATTTTTCTCCCGAACTCGGATTGAGCTAACTCTTGCGGCATTGAAATGAGAACTTGAAACCCTAACCAATATATTGAGATCAAAATTGGTGATTCATCTTCTAACAAGTTCGAAATGGTGATGGAAGTTTGGTATAGTTGCCAATTCCCCTCCACTAGGAAAAAAAAGTAATTTCTCATTCTTTAGTATTTCTGATATAACTTTTTACTCCGGTCTCTGATTAAGATGATTCTTGCTGCATTGTAAAGAATTCTTGAATCCCTAACCATTTTATTCACATCAAAAGTCATGAAAAATCCTCTAGCATGGGCTCTATTGTAACGCAAGTTTGGTGTAATAAGTAGTCCTCCTTTAAAATGAAATAGTATATCGGACATAACTTTTTCTCCCGAACTCGGATTGAGCTAACTCTTGCGGCATTGTAATGAGAACTTGAAACCCTAACCAATATATTGAGATCAAAATTGGTGATTCACCTTCTAACAAGTTCGAAATGGTGATGGAAGTATGGTATAGTTGGCCATTCCCCTCCACTAGGAAAAAAAAGTAATTTCCCATTCTTTAGTATTTCTGACATAACTTTTTACTCCGGTCTCTGATTAAGATGATTCTTGCGGCATTGTTAAGAATTCTTGAATCCCTAACCATTTTATTCACATCAAAAGTCATGAAAAATCCTCTAGCATGGGCTCTATTGTAACGCAAGTTTGGTGTAATAAGTAGTCCACCTTTGAAATGAAATAGTATTTCGGACATAACTGTTTCTCCCGAACTCGGATTGAGCTAACTCTTGCGGCATTGTAAAGAGAACTTGAAACCCTAACCAATATATTGAGATCAAAATTGGTGATTCATCTTCTAACAAGTTCGAAATGGTGATGAAAGTTTGGTATAGTTGGCCATCCCCACCACTATGAAAAAAAAGTAATTTCCCATTCTTTAGTATTTCTGACATAACTTTTTACTCCGGTCTCTCAATAAGATGATTCTTGCTGCATTGTAAAGAATTCTTGAATCCCTAACCATTTTGTTCACATCAAAAGTCATGAAAAATCCTCTAGCATGGGCTCTATTGTAACGCAAGTTTGGTGTAATAAGTAGTCCACCTTTGAAATGAAATAGTATATCGGACATAACTTTTTCTCCCGAACTCGGATTGAGCTAACTCTTGCGGCATTGTAATGAGAACTTGAAACCCTAACCAATATATTGAGATCAAAATTGGTGATTCATCTTCTAACAAGTTCGAAATGGTGATGGAAGTTTGGTATAGTTGGCCATCCCCTCCACTAGGAAAAAAAAGTAATTTTCCATTCTTTAGTATTTCTGACATAACTTTTTACTCCGGTCTCTAAATAAGATGATTCTTGCGGCATTGTAAAGAATACTTGAATCCCTAACCATTTTATTCACATCAAAAGTCATGAAAAATCCTCTAGCATGGGCTCTATTGTAACGCAAGTTTGGTGTAATAAGTAGTCCACCTTTAAAATGAAATAGTATATCGGACATAACTTTTTCTCCCGAACTCGGATTGAGCTAAGTCTCGCGGCATTGTAATGAGAACTTGAAACCCTAACCAATATATTGAGATCAAAATTGGTGATTCATCTTCTAACAAGTTCGAAATGGTGATGGAAGTTTGGTATAGTTGGCCATTCCCCTCCACTAGGAAAAAAAAGTAATTTCCCATTCTTTAGTATTTCTGACATAACTTTTTACTCCGGTCTCTGATTAAGATGATTCTTGCGGCATTGTAAAGAATTCTTGAATCCCTAACCATTTTGTTCACATCAAAAGTCATGAAAAATCCTCTAGCATGGGCTCTATTGTAACGCAAGTTTGGTGTAATAAGTAGTCCACCTTTGAAATGAAATAGTATTTCGGACATAAATTTTTCTCCCGAACTCGGATTGAGCTAACTCTTGCGGCATTGAAATGAGAACTTGAAACCCTAACCAATATATTGAGATCAAAATTGGTGATTCATCTTCTAACAAGTTCGAAATGGTGATGGAAGTTTGGTATAGTTGCCAATTCCCCTCCACTAGGAAAAAAAAGTAATTTCTCATTCTTTAGTATTTCTGATATAACTTTTTACTCCGGTCTCTGATTAAGATGATTCTTGCTGCATTGTAAAGAATTCTTGAATCCCTAACCATTTTATTCACATCAAAAGTCATGAAAAATCCTCTAGCATGGGCTCTATTGTAACGCAAGTTTGGTGTAATAAGTAGTCCTCCTTTAAAATGAAATAGTATATCGGACATAACTTTTTCTCCCGAACTCGGATTGAGCTAACTCTTGCGGCATTGTAATGAGAACTTGAAACCCTAACCAATATATTGAGATCAAAATTGGTGATTCACCTTCTAACAAGTTCGAAATGGTGATGGAAGTATGGTATAGTTGGCCATTCCCCTCCACTAGGAAAAAAAAGTAATTTCCCATTCTTTAGTATTTCTGACATAACTTTTTACTCCGGTCTCTGATTAAGATGATTCTTGCGGCATTGTTAAGAATTCTTGAATCCCTAACCATTTTATTCACATCAAAAGTCATGAAAAATCCTCTAGCAAGGGCTCTATTGTAACGCAAGTTTGGTGTAATAAGTAGTCCACCTTTGAAATGAAATAGTATTTCGGACATAAATTTTTCTCCCGAACTCGGATTGAGCTAACTCTTGCGGCATTGAAATGAGAACTTGAAACCCTAACCAATATATTGAGATCAAAATTGGTGATTCATCTTCTAACAAGTTCGAAATGGTGATGGAAGTTTGGTATAGTTGCCAATTCCCCTCCACTAGGAAAAAAAAGTAATTTCTCATTCTTTAGTATTTCTGACATAACTTTTTACTCCGGTCTCTGATTAAGATGATTCTTGCTGCATTGTAAAGAATTCTTGAATCCCTAACCATTTTGTTCACATCAAAAGTCATGAAAAATCCTCTAGCATGGGCTCTATTGTAACGCAAGTTTGATGTAATAAGTAGTCCACCTTTGAAATGAAATAGTATTTCGGACATAAATTTTTCTCCCGAACTCGGATTGAGCTAACTCTTGCGGCATTGAAATGAGAACTTGAAACCCTAACCAATATATTGAGATCAAAATTGGTGATTCATCTTCTAACAAGTTCGAAATGGTGATGGAAGTTTGCTATAGTTGCCAATTCCCCTCCACTAGGAAAAAAAAGTAATTTCTCATTCTTTAGTATTTCTGACATAACTTTTTACTCCGGTCTCTGATTAAGATGATTCTTGCGGCATTGTAAAGAATTCTTGAATCCCTAACCATTTTATTCACATCAAAAGTCATGAAAAATCCTCTAGCATGGGCTCTATTGTAACGCAAGTTTGGTGTAATAAGTAGTCCTCCTTTAAAATGAAATAGTATATCGGACATAACTTTTTCTCCCGAACTCGGATTGAGCTAACTCTTGCGGCATTGTAATGAGAACTTGAAACCCTAACCAATATATTGAGATCAAAATTGGTGATTCATCTTCTAACAAGTTCGAAATGGTGATGGAAGTTTGGTATAGTTGGCCATTCCCCTCCACTAGGAAAAAAAAGTAATTTCCCATTCTTTAGTATTTCTGACATAACTTTTTACTCCGGTCTCTGATTAAGATGATTCTTGCGGCATTGTAAAGAATTCTTGAATCCCTAACCATTTTGTTCACATCAAAAGTCATGAAAAATCCTCTAGCATGGGCTCTATTGTAACGCAAGTTTGGTGTAATAAGTAGTCCACCTTTGAAATGAAATAGTATTTCGGACATAAATTTTTCTCCCGAACTCGGATTGAGCTAACTCTTGCGGCATTAAAATGAGAACTTGAAACCCTAACCAATATATTGAGATCAAAATTGGTGATTCATCTTCTAACAAGTTCGAAATGGTGATGGAAGTTTGGTATAGTTGCCAATTCCCCTCCACTAGGAAAAAAAAGTAATTTCTCATTCTTTAGTATTTCTGATATAACTTTTTACTCCGGTCTCTGATTAAGATGATTCTTGCTGCATTGTAAAGAATTCTTGAATCCCTAACCATTTTATTCACATCAAAAGTCATGAAAAATCCTCTAGCATGGGCTCTATTGTAACGCAAGTTTGGTGTAATAAGTAGTCCTCCTTTAAAATGAAATAGTATATCGGACATAACTTTTTCTCCCGAACTCGGATTGAGCTAACTCTTGCGGCATTGTAATGAGAACTTGAAACCCTAACCAATATATTGAGATCAAAATTGGTGATTCACCTTCTAACAAGTTCGAAATGGTGATGGAAGTATGGTATAGTTGGCCATTCCCCTCCACTAGGAAAAAAAAGTAATTTCCCATTCTTTAGTATTTCTGACATAACTTTTTACTCCGGTCTCTGATTAAGATGATTCTTGCGGCATTGTTAAGAATTCTTGAATCCCTAACCATTTTATTCACATCAAAAGTCATGAAAAATCCTCTAGCAAGGGCTCTATTGTAACGCAAGTTTGGTGTAATAAGTAGTCCACCTTTGAAATGAAATAGTATTTCGGACATAAATTTTTCTCCCGAACTCGGATTGAGCTAACTCTTGCGGCATTGAAATGAGAACTTGAAACCCTAACCAATATATTGAGATCAAAATTGGTGATTCATCTTCTAACAAGTTCGAAATGGTGATGGAAGTTTGGTATAGTTGCCAATTCCCCTCCACTAGGAAAAAAAAGTAATTTCTCATTCTTTAGTATTTCTGACATAACTTTTTACTCCGGTCTCTGATTAAGATGATTCTTGCTGCATTGTAAAGAATTCTTGAATCCTTAACCATTTTATTCACATCAAAAGTCATGAAAAATCCTCTAGCATGGGCTCTATTGTAACGCAAGTTTGGTGTAATAAGTAGTCCACCTTTAAAATGAAATAGTATATCGGACATAACTTTTTCTCCCGAACTCGGATTGAGCTAACTCTTGCGGCATTGTAAGGAGAACTTGAAACCCTAACCAATATATTGAGATCAAAATTGGTGATTCATCTTCTAACAAGTTCGAAATGGTGATGGAAGTTTGGTATAGTTGGCCATTCCCCTCCACTAGGAAAAAAAAGTAATTTCCCATTCTTTAGTATTTCTGACATAACTTTTTACTCCGGTCTCTGATTAAGATGATTCTTGCGGCATTGTAAAGAATTCTTGAATCCCTAACCATTTTGTTCACATCAAAAGTCATGAAAAATCCTCTAGCATGGGCTCTATTGTAACGCAAGTTTGATGTAATAAGTAGTCCACCTTTGAAATGAAATAGTATTTCGGACATAAATTTTTCTCCCGAACTCGGATTGAGCTAACTCTTGCGGCATTGAAATGAGAACTTGAAACCCTAACCAATATATTGAGATCAAAATTGGTGATTCATCTTCTAACAAGTTCGAAATGGTGATGGAAGTTTGCTATAGTTGCCAATTCCCCTCCACTAGGAAAAAAAAGTAATTTCTCATTCTTTAGTATTTCTGACATAACTTTTTACTCCGGTCTCTGATTAAGATGATTCTTGCTGCATTGTAAAGAATTCTTGAATCCCTAACCATTTTATTCACATTAAAAGTCATGAAAAATCCTCTAGCATGGGCTCTATTGTAACGCAAGTTTGGTGTAATAAGTAGTCCTCCTTTAAAATGAAATAGTATATCGGACATAACTTTTTCTCCCGAACTCGGATTGAGCTAACTCTTGCGGCATTGTAATGAGAACTTGAAACCCTAACCAATATATTGAGATCAAAATTGGTGATTCATCTTCTAACAAGTTCGAAATGGTAATGGAAGTTTGGTATAGTTGGCCATTCCCCTCCACTAGGAAAAAAAAGTAATTTCCCATTCTTTAGTATTTCTGACATAACTTTTTACTCCGGTCTCTGATTAAGATGATTCTTGCGGCATTGTAAAGAATTCTTGAATCCCAAACCATTTTGTTCACATCAAAAGTCATGAAAAATCCTCTAGCATGGGCTCTATTGTAACGCAAGTTTGGTGTAATAAGTAGTCCACCTTTGAAATGAAATAGTATTTCGGACATAAATTTTTCTCCCGAACTCGGATTGAGCTAACTCTTGCGGCATTGAAATGAGAACTTGAAACCCTAACCAATATATTGAGATCAAAATTGGTGATTCATCTTCTAACAAGTTCGAAATGGTGATGGAAGTTTGCTATAGTTGCCAATTCCCCTCCACTAGGAAAAAAAAGTAATTTCTCATTCTTTAGTATTTCTGACATAACTTTTTACTCCGGTCTCTGATTAAGATGATTCTTGCTGCATTGTAAAGAATTCTTGAATCCCTAACCATTTTATTCACATCAAAAGTCATGAAAAATCCTCTAGCATGGGCTCTATTGTAACGCAAGTTTGGTGTAATAAGTAGTCCTCCTTTAAAATGAAATAGTATATCGGACATAACTTTTTCTCCCGAACTCGGATTGAGCTAACTCTTGCGGCATTGTAATGAGAACTTGAAACCCTAACCAATATATTGAGATCAAAATTGGTGATTCATCTTCTAACAAGTTCGAAATGGTAATGGAAGTTTGGTATAGTTGGCCATTCCCCTCCACTAGGAAAAAAAAGTAATTTCCCATTCTTTAGTATTTCTGACATAACTTTTTACTCCGGTCTCTGATTAAGATGATTCTTGCGGCATTGTAAAGAATTCTTGAATCCCAAACCATTTTGTTCACATCAAAAGTCATGAAAAATCCTCTAGCATGGGCTCTATTGTAACGCAAGTTTGGTGTAATAAGTAGTCCACCTTTGAAATGAAATAGTATTTCGGACATAAATTTTTCTCCCGAACTCGGATTGAGCTAACTCTTGCGGCATTGAAATGAGAACTTGAAACCCTAACCAATATATTGAGATCAAAATTGGTGATTCATCTTCTAACAAGTTCGAAATGGTGATGGAAGTTTGGTATAGTTGCCAATTCCCCTCCACTAGGAAAAAAAAGTAATTTCTCATTCTTTAGTATTTCTGATATAACTTTTTACTCCGGTCTCTGATTAAGATGATTCTTGCTGCATTGTAAAGAATTCTTGAATCCCTAACCATTTTATTCACATCAAAAGTCATGAAAAATCCTCTAGCATGGGCTCTATTGTAACGCAAGTTTGGTGTAATAAGTAGTCCTCCTTTAAAATGAAATAGTATATCGGACATAACTTTTTCTCCCGAACTCGGATTGAGCTAACTCTTGCGGCATTGTAATGAGAACTTGAAACCCTAACCAATATATTGAGATCAAAATTGGTGATTCACCTTCTAACAAGTTCGAAATGGTGATGGAAGTATGGTATAGTTGGCCATCCCCTCCACTATGAAAAAAAAGTAATTTCCCATTCTTTAGTATTTCTGACATAACTTTTTACTCCGGTCTCTAAATAAGATGATTCTTGCTGCATTGTAAAGAATTCTTGAATCCCTAACCATTTTATTCACATCAAAAGTCATGAAAAATCCTCTAGCATGGGCTCTATTGTAACGCAAGTTTGGTGTAATAAGTAGTCCTCCTTTAAAATGAAATAGTATATCGGACATAACTGTTTCTCCCGAACTCGGATTGAGCTAACTCTTGCGGCATTGTAATGAGAACTTGAAACCCTAACCAATATATTGAGATCAAAATTGGTGATTCATCTTCTAACAAGTTCGAAATGGTGATGGAAGTTTGGTATAGTTGGCCATCCCCTCCACTACGAAAAAAAAGTAATTTCCCATTCTTTAGTATTTCTGACATAACTTTTTACTCCGGTCTCTAAATAAGATGATTCTTGCTGCATTGTAAACAATTCTTGAATCCCTAACCATTTTATTCACATAAAAAGTCATGAAAAATCCTCTAGCATGGGCTCTATTGTAAGGCAAGTTTGGTGTAATAAGTAGTCCTCCTTTAAAATGAAATAGTATATCGGACATAACTTTTTCTCCCGAACTCGGATTGAGCTAACTCTTGCGGCATTGTAATGAGAACTTGAAACCCTAACCAATATATTGAGATCAAAATTGGTGATTCACTTTCTAACAAGTTCGAAATGGTGATGGAAGTTTGGTATAGTTGGCCATTCCCCTCCACTAGGAAAAAAAAGTAATTTCCCATTCTTTAGTATTTCTGACATAACTTTTTACTCCGGTCTCTGATTAAGATGATTCTTGCTGCATTGTAAAGAATTCTTGAATCCCTAACCATTTTATTCACATCAAAAGTCATGAAAAATCCTCTAGCATGGGCTCTATTGTAACGTAAGTTTGGTGTAATAAGTAGTCCACCTTTAAAATGAAATAGTATATCGGACATAACTGTTTCTCCCGAACTCGGATTGAGCTAACTCTTGCGGCATTGCAATGAGAACTTGAAACCCTAACCAATATATTGAGATCAAAATTGGTGATTCATCTTCTAACAAGTTCGAAATGGTGATGGAAGTTTGGTATAGTTGGCCATCCCCTCCACTACGAAAAAAAAGTAATTTCCCATTCTTTAGTATTTCTGACATAACTTTTTACTCCGGTCTCTAAATAAGATGATTCTTGCTGCATTGTAAAGAATTCTTGAATCCCTAACCATTTTATTCACATCAAAAGTCATGAAAAATCCTCTAGCATGGGCTCTATTGTAACGCAAGTTTGGTGTAATAAGTAGTCCTCCTTTAAAATGAAATAGTATATCGGACATAACTTTTTCTCCCGAACTCGGATTGAGCTAACTCTTGCGGCATTGTAATGAGAACTTGAAACCCTAACCAATATATTGAGATCCAAATTGGTGATTCACCTTCTAACAAGTTCGAAATGGTGATGGAAGGTTGGTATAGTTGGCCATTCCCCTCCACTAGGAAAAAAAAGTAATTTCCCATTCTTTAGTATTTCTGACATAACTTTTTACTCCGGTCTCTGATTAGGATGATTCTTGCTGCATTGTAAAGAATTCTTGAATTCCTAACCATTTTATTCACATCAAAAGTCATGAAAAATCCTCTAGCATGGGCTCTATTGTAACGCAAGTTTGGTGTAATAAGTAGTCCACCTTTAAAATGAAATAGTATATCGGACATAACTGTTTCTCCCGAACTCGGATTGAGATAACTCTTGCGGCATTGTAATGAGAACTTGAAACCCTAACCAATATATTGAGATCAAAATTGGTGATTCTTCTTCTAACAAGTTCGAAATGGTGATGGAAGTTTGGTATAGTTGGCCATCCCCTCCACTAGGAAAAAAAAGTAATTTTTCATTCTTTAGTATTTCTGACATAACTTTTTACTCCGGTCTCTAAATAAGATGATTCTTGTGGCATTGTAAAGAATACTTGAATCCCTAACCATTTTATTCACATCAAAAGTCATGAAAAATCCTCTAGCATGGGCTCTATTGTAACGCAAGTTTGGTGTAATAAGTAGTCCACCTTTAAAATGAAATAGTATATCGGACATAACTTTTTCTCCCGAACTCGGATTGAGCTAACTCTTGCGGCATTGTAATGAGAACTTGAAACCCTAACCAATATATTGAGATCAAAATTGGTGATTCATCTCCTAACAAGTTCGAAATGGTGATGGAAGTTTGGTATAGTTGGCCATTCCCCTCCACTAGGAAAAAAAAGTAATTTCCCATTCTTTAGTATTTCTGACATAACTTTTTACTCCGGTCTCTGATTAAGATGATTCTTGCGGCATTGTAAAGAATTCTTGAATCCCTAACCATTTTGTTCACATCAAAAGTCATGAAAAATCCTCTAGCATGGGCTCTATTGTAACGCAAGTTTGGTGTAATAAGTAGTCCACCTTTGAAATGAAATAGTATTTCGGACATAACTTTTTCTCCCGAACTCGGATTGAGCTAACTCTTGCGGCATTGAAATGAGAACTTGAAACCCTAACCAATATATTGAGATCAAAATTGGTGATTCATCTTCTAACAAGTTCGAAATGGTGATGGAAGTTTGGTATAGTTTCCAATTCCCCTCCACTAGGAAAAAAAAGTAATTTCTCATTCTTTAGTATTTCTGACATAACTTTTTACTCCGGTCTCTGATTAAGATGATTCTTGCTGCATTGTAAAGAATTCTTGAATCCCTAACCATTTTATTCACATCAAAAGTCATGAAAAATCCTCTAGCATGGGCTCTATTGTAACGCAAGTTTGGTGTAATAAGTAGTCCTCCTTTAAAATGAAATAGTATATCGGACATAACTTTTTCTCCCGAACTCGGATTGAGCTAACTCTTGCGGCATTGTAGTGACAACTTGAAACCCTAACCAATATATTGAGATCAAAATTGGTGATTCACCTTCTAACAAGTTCGAAATGGTGATGGAAGTATGGTATAGTTGGCCATTCCCCTCCACTAGGAAAAAAAAGTAATTTCCCATTCTTTAGTATTTCTGACATAACTTTTTACTCCGGTCTCTGATTAAGATGATTCTTGCTGCATTGTAAAGAATTCTTGAATCCCTAACCATTTTATTCACATCAAAAGTCATGAAAAATCCTCTAGCATGGGCTCTATTGTAACGCAAGTTTGGTGTAATAAGTAGTCCTCCTTTAAAATGAAATAGTATATCGGACATAACTGTTTCTCCCGAACTCGGATTGAGCTAACTCTTGCGGCATTGTAATGAGAACTTGAAACCCTAACCAATATATTGAGATCAAAATTGGTGATTCATCTTCTAACAAGTTCGAAATGGTGATGGAAGTTTGGTATAGTTGGCCATCCCCTCCACTACGAAAAAAAAGTAATTTCCCATTCTTTAGTATTTCTGACATAACTTTTTACTCCGGTCTCTAAATAAGATGATTCTTGCTGCATTGTAAACAATTCTTGAATCCCTAACCATTTTATTCACATAAAAAGTCATGAAAAATCCTCTAGCATGGGCTCTATTGTAAGGCAAGTTTGGTGTAATAAGTAGTCCTCCTTTAAAATGAAATAGTATATCGGACATAACTTTTTCTCCCGAACTCGGATTGAGCTAACTCTTGCGGCATTGTAATGAGAACTTGAAACCCTAACCAATATATTGAGATCAAAATTGGTGATTCACTTTCTAACAAGTTCGAAATGGTGATGGAAGTTTGGTATAGTTGGCCATTCCCCTCCACTAGGAAAAAAAAGTAATTTCCCATTCTTTAGTATTTCTGACATAACTTTTTACTCCGGTCTCTGATTAAGATGATTCTTGCTGCATTGTAAAGAATTCTTGAATCCCTAACCATTTTATTCACATCAAAAGTCATGAAAAATCCTCTAGCATGGGCTCTATTGTAACGTAAGTTTGGTGTAATAAGTAGTCCACCTTTAAAATGAAATAGTATATCGGACATAACTGTTTCTCCCGAACTCGGATTGAGCTAACTCTTGCGGCATTGCAATGAGAACTTGAAACCCTAACCAATATATTGAGATCAAAATTGGTGATTCATCTTCTAACAAGTTCGAAATGGTGATGGAAGTTTGGTATAGTTGGCCATCCCCTCCACTACGAAAAAAAAGTAATTTCCCATTCTTTAGTATTTCTGACATAACTTTTTACTCCGGTCTCTAAATAAGATGATTCTTGCTGCATTGTAAAGAATTCTTGAATCCCTAACCATTTTATTCACATCAAAAGTCATGAAAAATCCTCTAGCATGGGCTCTATTGTAACGCAAGTTTGGTGTAATAAGTAGTCCTCCTTTAAAATGAAATAGTATATCGGACATAACTTTTTCTCCCGAACTCGGATTGAGCTAACTCTTGCGGCATTGTAATGAGAACTTGAAACCCTAACCAATATATTGAGATCCAAATTGGTGATTCACCTTCTAACAAGTTCGAAATGGTGATGGAAGGTTGGTATAGTTGGCCATTCCCCTCCACTAGGAAAAAAAAGTAATTTCCCATTCTTTAGTATTTCTGACATAACTTTTTACTCCGGTCTCTGATTAGGATGATTCTTGCTGCATTGTAAAGAATTCTTGAATTCCTAACCATTTTATTCACATCAAAAGTCATGAAAAATCCTCTAGCATGGGCTCTATTGTAACGCAAGTTTGGTGTAATAAGTAGTCCACCTTTAAAATGAAATAGTATATCGGACATAACTGTTTCTCCCGAACTCGGATTGAGATAACTCTTGCGGCATTGTAATGAGAACTTGAAACCCTAACCAATATATTGAGATCAAAATTGGTGATTCTTCTTCTAACAAGTTCGAAATGGTGATGGAAGTTTGGTATAGTTGGCCATCCCCTCCACTAGGAAAAAAAAGTAATTTTTCATTCTTTAGTATTTCTGACATAACTTTTTACTCCGGTCTCTAAATAAGATGATTCTTGTGGCATTGTAAAGAATACTTGAATCCCTAACCATTTTATTCACATCAAAAGTCATGAAAAATCCTCTAGCATGGGCTCTATTGTAACGCAAGTTTGGTGTAATAAGTAGTCCACCTTTAAAATGAAATAGTATATCGGACATAACTTTTTCTCCCGAACTCGGATTGAGCTAACTCTTGCGGCATTGTAATGAGAACTTGAAACCCTAACCAATATATTGAGATCAAAATTGGTGATTCATCTCCTAACAAGTTCGAAATGGTGATGGAAGTTTGGTATAGTTGGCCATTCCCCTCCACTAGGAAAAAAAAGTAATTTCCCATTCTTTAGTATTTCTGACATAACTTTTTACTCCGGTCTCTGATTAAGATGATTCTTGCGGCATTGTAAAGAATTCTTGAATCCCTAACCATTTTGTTCACATCAAAAGTCATGAAAAATCCTCTAGCATGGGCTCTATTGTAACGCAAGTTTGGTGTAATAAGTAGTCCACCTTTGAAATGAAATAGTATTTCGGACATAACTTTTTCTCCCGAACTCGGATTGAGCTAACTCTTGCGGCATTGAAATGAGAACTTGAAACCCTAACCAATATATTGAGATCAAAATTGGTGATTCATCTTCTAACAAGTTCGAAATGGTGATGGAAGTTTGGTATAGTTTCCAATTCCCCTCCACTAGGAAAAAAAAGTAATTTCTCATTCTTTAGTATTTCTGACATAACTTTTTACTCCGGTCTCTGATTAAGATGATTCTTGCTGCATTGTAAAGAATTCTTGAATCCCTAACCATTTTATTCACATCAAAAGTCATGAAAAATCCTCTAGCATGGGCTCTATTGTAACGCAAGTTTGGTGTAATAAGTAGTCCTCCTTTAAAATGAAATAGTATATCGGACATAACTTTTTCTCCCGAACTCGGATTGAGCTAACTCTTGCGGCATTGTAGTGACAACTTGAAACCCTAACCAATATATTGAGATCAAAATTGGTGATTCACCTTCTAACAAGTTCGAAATGGTGATGGAAGTATGGTATAGTTGGCCATTCCCCTCCACTAGGAAAAAAAAGTAATTTCCCATTCTTTAGTATTTCTGACATAACTTTTTACTCCGGTCTCTGATTAAGATGATTCTTGCTGCATTGTAAAGAATTCTTGAATCCCTAACCATTTTATTCACATCAAAAGTCATGAAAAATCCTCTAGCATGGGCTCTATTGTAACGCAAGTTTGGTGTAATAAGTAGTCCACCTTTAAAATGAAATAGTATATCAGACATAACTGTTTCTCCCGAACTCGGATTGAGCTAACTCTTGCGGCATTGTAATGAGAACTTGAAACCCTAACCAATATATTGAGATCAAAATTGGTGATTCTTCTTCTAACAAGTTCGAAATGGTGATGGAAGTTTGGTATAGTTGGCCATCCCCTCCACTAGGAAAAAAAAGTAATTTTTCATTCTTTAGTATTTCTGACATAACTTTTTACTCCGGTCTCTAAATAAGATGATTCTTGTGGCATTGTAAAGAATACTTGAATCCCTAACCATTTTATTCACATCAAAAGTCATGAAAAATCCTCTAGCATGGGCTCTATTGTAACGCAAGTTTGGTGTAATAAGTAGTCCACCTTTAAAATGAAATAGTATATCGGACATAACTTTTTCTCCCGAACTCGGATTGAGCTAACTCTTGCGGCATTGTAATGAGAACTTGAAACCCTAACCAATATATTGAGATCAAAATTGGTGATTCATCTCCTAACAAGTTCGAAATGGTGATGGAAGTTTGGTATAGTTGGCCATTCCCCTCCACTAGGAAAAAAAAGTAATTTCCCATTCTTTAGTATTTCTGACATAACTTTTTACTCCGGTCTCTGATTAAGATGATTCTTGCGGCATTGTAAAGAATTCTTGAATCCCTAACCATTTTGTTCACATCAAAAGTCATGAAAAATCCTCTAGCATGGGCTCTATTGTAACGCAAGTTTGGTGTAATAAGTAGTCCACCTTTGAAATGAAATAGTATTTCGGACATAACTTTTTCTCCCGAACTCGGATTGAGCTAACTCTTGCGGCATTGAAATGAGAACTTGAAACCCTAACCAATATATTGAGATCAAAATTGGTGATTCATCTTCTAACAAGTTCGAAATGGTGATGGAAGTTTGGTATAGTTTCCAATTCCCCTCCACTAGGAAAAAAAAGTAATTTCTCATTCTTTAGTATTTCTGACATAACTTTTTACTCCGGTCTCTGATTAAGATGATTCTTGCTGCATTGTAAAGAATTCTTGAATCCCTAACCATTTTATTCACATCAAAAGTCATGAAAAATCCTCTAGCATGGGCTCTATTGTAACGCAAGTTTGGTGTAATAAGTAGTCCTCCTTTAAAATGAAATAGTATATCGGACATAACTTTTTCTCCCGAACTCGGATTGAGCTAACTCTTGCGGCATTGTAGTGAGAACTTGAAACCCTAACCAATATATTGAGATCAAAATTGGTGATTCACCTTCTAACAAGTTCGAAATGGTGATGGAAGTATGGTATAGTTGGCCATTCCCCTCCACTAGGAAAAAAAAGTAATTTCCCATTCTTTAGTATTTCTGACATAACTTTTTACTCCGGTCTCTGATTAAGATGATTCTTGCTGCATTGTAAAGAATTCTTGAATCCCTAACCATTTTATTCACATCAAAAGTCATGAAAAATCCTCTAGCATGGGCTCTATTGTAACGCAAGTTTGGTGTAATAAGTAGTCCACCTTTAAAATGAAATAGTATATCAGACATAACTGTTTCTCCCGAACTCGGATTGAGCTAACTCTTGCGGCATTGTAATGAGAACTTGAAACCCTAACCAATATATTGAGATCAAAATTGGTGATTCTTCTTCTAACAAGTTCGAAATGGTGATGGAAGTTTGGTATAGTTGGCCATCCCCTCCACTAGGAAAAAAAAGTAATTTTTCATTCTTTAGTATTTCTGACATAACTTTTTACTCCGGTCTCTAAATAAGATGATTCTTGTGGCATTGTAAAGAATACTTGAATCCCTAACCATTTTATTCACATCAAAAGTCATGAAAAATCCTCTAGCATGGGCTCTATTGTAACGCAAGTTTGGTGTAATAAGTAGTCCACCTTTAAAATGAAATAGTATATCGGACATAACTTTTTCTCCCGAACTCGGATTGAGCTAACTCTTGCGGCATTGTAATGAGAACTTGAAACCCTAACCAATATATTGAGATCAAAATTGGTGATTCATCTCCTAACAAGTTCGAAATGGTGATGGAAGTTTGGTATAGTTGGCCATTCCCCTCCACTAAGAAAAAAAAGTAATTTCCCATTCTTTAGTATTTCTGACATAACTTTTTACTCCGGTCTCTGATTAAGATGATTCTTGCGGCATTGTAAAGAATTCTTGAATCCCTAACCATTTTGTTCACATCAAAAGTCATGAAAAATCCTCTAGCATGGGCTCTATTGTAACGCAAGTTTGGTGTAATAAGTAGTCCACCTTTGAAATGAAATAGTATTTCGGACATAACTTTTTCTCCCGAACTCGGATTGAGCTAACTCTTGCGGCATTGAAATGAGAACTTGAAACCCTAACCAATATATTGAGATCAAAATTGGTGATTCATCTTCTAACAAGTTCGAAATGGTGATGGAAGTTTGGTATAGTTTCCAATTCCCCTCCACTAGGAAAAAAAAGTAATTTCTCATTCTTTAGTATTTCTGACATAACTTTTTACTCCGGTCTCTGATTAAGATGATTCTTGCTGCATTGTAAAGAATTCTTGAATCCCTAACCATTTTATTCACATCAAAAGTCATGAAAAATCCTCTAGCATGGGCTCTATTGTAACGCAAGTTTGGTGTAATAAGTAGTCCTCCTTTAAAATGAAATAGTATATCGGACATAACTTTTTCTCCCGAACTCGGATTGAGCTAACTCTTGCGGCATTGTAGTGAGAACTTGAAACCCTAACCAATATATTGAGATCAAAATTGGTGATTCACCTTCTAACAAGTTCGAAATGGTGATGGAAGTATGGTATAGTTGGCCATTCCCCTCCACTAGGAAAAAAAAGTAATTTCCCATTCTTTAGTATTTCTGACATAACTTTTTACTCCGGTCTCTGATTAAGATGATTCTTGCTGCATTGTAAAGAATTCTTGAATCCCTAACCATTTTATTCACATCAAAAGTCATGAAAAATCCTCTAGCATGGGCTCTATTGTAACGCAAGTTTGGTGTAATAAGTAGTCCACCTTTAAAATGAAATAGTATATCAGACATAACTGTTTCTCCCGAACTCGGATTGAGCTAACTCTTGCGGCATTGTAATGAGAACTTGAAACCCTAACCAATATATTGAGATCAAAATTGGTGATTCTTCTTCTAACAAGTTCGAAATGGTGATGGAAGTTTGGTATAGTTGGCCATCCCCTCCACTAGGAAAAAAAAGTAATTTTTCATTCTTTAGTATTTCTGACATAACTTTTTACTCCGGTCTCTAAATAAGATGATTCTTGTGGCATTGTAAAGAATACTTGAATCCCTAACCATTTTATTCACATCAAAAGTCATGAAAAATCCTCTAGCATGGGCTCTATTGTAACGCAAGTTTGGTGTAATAAGTAGTCCACCTTTAAAATGAAATAGTATATCGGACATAACTTTTTCTCCCGAACTCGGATTGAGCTAACTCTTGCGGCATTGTAATGAGAACTTGAAACCCTAACCAATATATTGAGATCAAAATTGGTGATTCATCTCCTAACAAGTTCGAAATGGTGATGGAAGTTTGGTATAGTTGGCCATTCCCCTCCACTAGGAAAAAAAAGTAATTTCCCATTCTTTAGTATTTCTGACATAACTTTTTACTCCGGTCTCTGATTAAGATGATTCTTGCGGCATTGTAAAGAATTCTTGAATCCCTAACCATTTTGTTCACATCAAAAGTCATGAAAAATCCTCTAGCATGGGCTCTATTGTAACGCAAGTTTGGTGTAATAAGTAGTCCACCTTTGAAATGAAATAGTATTTCGGACATAACTTTTTCTCCCGAACTCGGATTGAGCTAACTCTTGCGGCATTGAAATGAGAACTTGAAACCCTAACCAATATATTGAGATCAAAATTGGTGATTCATCTTCTAACAAGTTCGAAATGGTGATGGAAGTTTGGTATAGTTTCCAATTCCCCTCCACTAGGAAAAAAAAGTAATTTCTCATTCTTTAGTATTTCTGACATAACTTTTTACTCCAGTCTCTGATTAAGATGATTCTTGCTGCATTGTAAAGAATTCTTGAATCCCTAACCATTTTATTCACATCAAAAGTCATGAAAAATCCTCTAGCATGGGCTCTATTGTAACGCAAGTTTGGTGTAATAAGTAGTCCTCCTTTAAAATGAAATAGTATATCGGACATAACTTTTTCTCCCGAACTCGGATTGAGCTAACTCTTGCGGCATTGTAGTGAGAACTTGAAACCCTAACCAATATATTGAGATCAAAATTGGTGATTCACCTTCTAACAAGTTCGAAATGGTGATGGAAGTTTGGTATAGTTGGCCATTCCCCTCCACTAGGAAAAAAAAGTAATTTCCCATTCTTTAGTATTTCTGACATAACTTTTTACTCCGGTCTCTGATTAAGATGATTCTTGCTGCATTGTAAAGAATTCTTGAATCCCTAACCATTTTATTCACATCAAAAGTCATGAAAAATCCTCTAGCATGGGCTCTATTGTAACGCAAGTTTGGTGTAATAAGTAGTCCACCTTTAAAATGAAATAGTATATCCGACATAACTGTTTCTCCCGAACTCGGATTGAGCTAACTCTTGCGGCATTGTAATGAGAACTTGAAACCCTAACCAATATATTGAGATCAAAATTGGTGATTCATCTTCTAACAAGTTCGAAATGGTGATGGAAGTTTGGTATAGTTGGCCATCCCCTCCACTATGAAAAAAAAGTAATTTCCCATTCTTTAGTATTTCTGACATAACTTTTTACTCCGGTCTCTAAATAAGATGATTCTTGCTGCATTGTAAAGAATTCTTGAATCCCTAACCATTTTATTCAAATCAAAAGTCAGGAAAAATCCTCTAGCATGGGCTCTATTGTAACGCAAGTTTGGTGTAATAAGTAGTCCTCCTTTAAAATGAAATAGTATATCAGACATAACTTTTTCTCCCGAACTCGGATTGAGCTAACTCTTGCGGCATTGTAATGAGAACTTGAAACCCTAACCAATATATTGAGATCAAAATTGGTGATTCACCTTCTAACAAGTTCGAAATGGTGATGGAAGTTTGGTATAGTTGGCCATTCCCCTCCACTAGGAAAAAAAAGTAATTTCCCATTCTTTAGTATTTCTGACATAACTTTTTACTCCGGTCTCTGATTAAGATGATTCTTGCTGCATTGTAAAGAATTCTTGAATCCCTAACCATTTTATTCACATCAAAAGTCATGAAAAATCCTCTAGCATGGGCTCTATTGTAACGCAAGTTTGGTGTAATAAGTAGTCCACCTTTAAAATGAAATAGTATATCAGACATAACTGTTTCTCCCGAACTCGGATTGAGCTAACTCTTGCGGCATTGTAATGAGAACTTGAAACCCTAACCAATATATTGAGATCAAAATTGGTGATTCTTCTTCTAACAAGTTCGAAATGGTGATGGAAGTTTGGTATAGTTGGCCATCCCCTCCACTAGGAAAAAAAAGTAATTTTTCATTCTTTAGTATTTCTGACATAACTTTTTACTCCGGTCTCTAAATAAGATGATTCTTGTGGCATTGTAAAGAATACTTGAATCCCTAACCATTTTATTCACATCAAAAGTCATGAAAAATCCTCTAGCATGGGCTCTATTGTAACGCAAGTTTGGTGTAATAAGTAGTCCACCTTTAAAATGAAATAGTATATCGGACATAACTTTTTCTCCCGAACTCGGATTGAGCTAACTCTTGCGGCATTGTAATGAGAACTTGAAACCCTAACCAATATATTGAGATCAAAATTGGTGATTCATCTCCTAACAAGTTCGAAATGGTGATGGAAGTTTGGTATAGTTGGCCATTCCCCTCCACTAGGAAAAAAAAGTAATTTCCCATTCTTTAGTATTTCTGACATAACTTTTTACTCCGGTCTCTGATTAAGATGATTCTTGCGGCATTGTAAAGAATTCTTGAATCCCTAACCATTTTGTTCACATCAAAAGTCATGAAAAATCCTCTAGCATGGGCTCTATTGTAACGCAAGTTTGGTGTAATAAGTAGTCCACCTTTGAAATGAAATAGTATTTCGGACATAACTTTTTCTCCCGACCTCGGATTGAGCTAACTCTTGCGGCATTGAAATGAGAACTTGAAACCCTAACCAATATATTGAGATCAAAATTGGTGATTCATCTTCTAACAAGTTCGAAATGGTGATGGAAGTTTGGTATAGTTTCCAATTCCCCTCCACTAGGAAAAAAAAGTAATTTCTCATTCTTTAGTATTTCTGACATAACTTTTTACTCCAGTCTCTGATTAAGATGATTCTTGCTGCATTGTAAAGAATTCTTGAATCCCTAACCATTTTATTCACATCAAAAGTCATGAAAAATCCTCTAGCATGGGCTCTATTGTAACGCAAGTTTGGTGTAATAAGTAGTCCTCCTTTAAAATGAAATAGTATATCGGACATAACTTTTTCTCCCGAACTCGGATTGAGCTAACTCTTGCGGCATTGTAGTGAGAACTTGAAACCCTAACCAATATATTGAGATCAAAATTGGTGATTCACCTTCTAACAAGTTCGAAATGGTGATGGAAGTTTGGTATAGTTGGCCATTCCCCTCCACTAGGAAAAAAAAGTAATTTCCCATTCTTTAGTATTTCTGACATAACTTTTTACTCCGGTCTCTGATTAAGATGATTCTTGCTGCATTGTAAAGAATTCTTGAATCCCTAACCATTTTATTCACATCAAAAGTCATGAAAAATCCTCTAGCATGGGCTCTATTGTAACGCAAGTTTGGTGTAATAAGTAGTCCACCTTTAAAATGAAATAGTATATCCGACATAACTGTTTCTCCCGAACTCGGATTGAGCTAACTCTTGCGGCATTGTAATGAGAACTTGAAACCCTAACCAATATATTGAGATCAAAATTGGTGATTCATCTTCTAACAAGTTCGAAATGGTGATGGAAGTTTGGTATAGTTGGCCATCCCCTCCACTATGAAAAAAAAGTAATTTCCCATTCTTTAGTATTTCTGACATAACTTTTTACTCCGGTCTCTAAATAAGATGATTCTTGCTGCATTGTAAAGAATTCTTGAATCCCTAACCATTTTATTCAAATCAAAAGTCAGGAAAAATCCTCTAGCATGGGCTCTATTGTAACGCAAGTTTGGTGTAATAAGTAGTCCTCCTTTAAAATGAAATAGTATATCAGACATAACTTTTTCTCCCGAACTCGGATTGAGCTAACTCTTGCGGCATTGTAATGAGAACTTGAAACCCTAACCAATATATTGAGATCAAAATTGGTGATTCACCTTCTAACAAGTTCGAAATGGTGATGGAAGTATGGTATAGTTGGCCATTCCCCTCCACTAGGAAAAAAAAGTAATTTCCCATTCTTTAGTATTTCTGACATAACTTTTTACTCCGGTCTCTGATTAAGATGATTCTTGCTGCATTGTAAAGAATTCTTGAATCCCTAACCATTTTATTCACATCAAAAGTCATGAAAAATCCTCTAGCATGGGCTCTATTGTAACGCAAGTTTGGTGTAATAAGTAGTCCACCTTTAAAATGAAATAGTATATCCGACATAACTGTTTCTCCCGAACTCGGATTGAGCTAACTCTTGCGGCATTGTAATGAGAACTTGAAACCCTAACCAATATATTGAGATCAAAATTGGTGATTCATCTTCTAACAAGTTCGAAATGGTGATGGAAGTTTGGTATAGTTGGCCATCCCCTCCACTATGAAAAAAAAGTAATTTCCCATTCTTTAGTATTTCTGACATAACTTTTTACTCCGGTCTCTAAATAAGATGATTCTTGCTGCATTGTAAAGAATTCTTGAATCCCTAACCATTTTATTCAAATCAAAAGTCAGGAAAAATCCTCTAGCATGGGCTCTATTGTAACGCAAGTTTGGTGTAATAAGTAGTCCTCCTTTAAAATGAAATAGTATATCAGACATAACTTTTTCTCCCGAACTCGGATTGAGCTAACTCTTGCGGCATTGTAATGAGAACTTGAAACCCTAACCAATATATTGAGATCAAAATTGGTGATTCACCTTCTAACAAGTTCGAAATGGTGATGGAAGTTTGGTATAGTTGGCCATTCCCCTCCACTAGGAAAAAAAAGTAATTTCCCATTCTTTAGTATTTCTGACATAACTTTTTACTCCGGTCTCTGCTTTAAGATGATTATTGCTGCATTGTAAAGAATTCTTGAATCCCTAACCATTTTATTCACATCAAAAGTCATGAAAAATCCTCTAGCATGGGCTCTATTGTAACGCAAGTTTGGTGTAATAAGTAGTCCACCTTTAAAATGAAATAGTATATCCGACATAACTGTTTCTCCCGAACTCGGATTGAGCTAACTCTTGCGGCATTGTAATGAGAACTTGAAACCCTAACCAATATAATGAGATCAAAATTGGTGATTCAGCTTCTAACAAGTTCGAAATGGTGATGGAAGTTTGGTATAGTTGGCCATCCCCTCCGCTACGAAAAAAAAGTAATTTCCCATTCTTTAGTATTTCTGACATAACTTTTTACTCCGGTCTCTGATTAGGATGATTCTTGCTGCATTGTAAAGAATTCTTGAATCCCTAACCATTTTATTCACATCAAAAGTCATGAAAAATCCTCTAGCATGGGCTCTATTGTAACGCAAGTTTGGTGTAATAAGTAGTCCACCTTTAAAATGAAATAGTATATCGGACATAACTGTTTCTCCCGAACTCGGATTGAGATAACTCTTGCGGCATTGTAATGAGAACTTGAAACCCTAACCAATATATTGAGATCAAAATTGGTGATTCTTCTTCTAACAAGTTCGAAATGGTGATGGAAGTTTGGTATAGTTGGCCATCCCCTCCACTAGGAAAAAAAAGTAATTTTTCATTCTTTAGTATTTCTGACATAACTTTTTACTCCGGTCTCTAAATAAGATGATTCTTGTGGCATTGTAAAGAATACTTGAATCCCTAACCATTTTATTCACATCAAAAGTCATGAAAAATCCTCTAGCATGGGCTCTATTGTAACGCAAGTTTGGTGTAATAAGTAGTCCACCTTTAAAATGAAATAGTATATCGGACATAACTTTTTCTCCCGAACTCGGATTGAGCTAACTCTTGCGGCATTGTAATGAGAACTTGAAACCCTAACCAATATATTGAGATCAAAATTGGTGATTCATCTCCTAACAAGTTCGAAATGGTGATGGAAGTTTGGTATAGTTGGCCATTCCCCTCCACTAGGAAAAAAAAGTAATTTCCCATTCTTTAGTATTTCTGACATAACTTTTTACTCCGGTCTCTGATTAAGATGATTCTTGCGGCATTGTAAAGAATTCTTGAATCCCTAACCATTTTGTTCACATCAAAAGTCATGAAAAATCCTCTAGCATGGGCTCTATTGTAACGCAAGTTTGGTGTAATAAGTAGTCCACCTTTGAAATGAAATAGTATTTCGGACATAACTTTTTCTCCCGAACTCGGATTGAGCTAACTCTTGCGGCATTGAAATGAGAACTTGAAACCCTAACCAATATATTGAGATCAAAATTGGTGATTCATCTTCTAACAAGTTCGAAATGGTGATGGAAGTTTGGTATAGTTTCCAATTCCCCTCCACTAGGAAAAAAAAGTAATTTCTCATTCTTTAGTATTTCTGACATAACTTTTTACTCCGGTCTCTGATTAAGATGATTCTTGCTGCATTGTAAAGAATTCTTGAATCCCTAACCATTTTATTCACATCAAAAGTCATGAAAAATCCTCTAGCATGGGCTCTATTGTAACGCAAGTTTGGTGTAATAAGTAGTCCTCCTTTAAAATGAAATAGTATATCGGACATAACTTTTTCTCCCGAACTCGGATTGAGCTAACTCTTGCGGCATTGTAGTGAGAACTTGAAACCCTAACCAATATATTGAGATCAAAATTGGTGATTCACCTTCTAACAAGTTCGAAATGGTGATGGAAGTATGGTATAGTTGGCCATTCCCCTCCACTAGGAAAAAAAAGTAATTTCCCATTCTTTAGTATTTCTGACATAACTTTTTACTCCGGTCTCTGATTAAGATGATTCTTGCTGCATTGTAAAGAATTCTTGAATCCCTAACCATTTTATTCACATCAAAAGTCATGAAAAATCCTCTAGCATGGGCTCTATTGTAACGCAAGTTTGGTGTAATAAGTAGTCCACCTTTAAAATGAAATAGTATATCAGACATAACTGTTTCTCCCGAACTCGGATTGAGCTAACTCTTGCGGCATTGTAATGAGAACTTGAAACCCTAACCAATATATTGAGATCAAAATTGGTGATTCTTCTTCTAACAAGTTCGAAATGGTGATGGAAGTTTGGTATAGTTGGCCATCCCCTCCACTAGGAAAAAAAAGTAATTTTTCATTCTTTTGTATTTCTGACATAACTTTTTACTCCGGTCTCTAAATAAGATGATTCTTGTGGCATTGTAAAGAATACTTGAATCCCTAACCATTTTATTCACATCAAAAGTCATGAAAAATCCTCTAGCATGGGCTCTATTGTAACGCAAGTTTGGTGTAATAAGTAGTCCACCTTTAAAATGAAATAGTATATCGGACATAACTTTTTCTCCCGAACTCGGATTGAGCTAACTCTTGCGGCATTGTAATGAGAACTTGAAACCCTAACCAATATATTGAGATCAAAATTGGTGATTCATCTCCTAACAAGTTCGAAATGGTGATGGAAGTTTGGTATAGTTGGCCATTCCCCTCCACTAGGAAAAAAAAGTAATTTCCCATTCTTTAGTATTTCTGACATAACTTTTTACTCCGGTCTCTGATTAAGATGATTCTTGCGGCATTGTAAAGAATTCTTGAATCCCTAACCATTTTGTTCACATCAAAAGTCATGAAAAATCCTCTAGCATGGGCTCTATTGTAACGCAAGTTTGGTGTAATAAGTAGTCCACCTTTGAAATGAAATAGTATTTCGGACATAACTTTTTCTCCCGACCTCGGATTGAGCTAACTCTTGCGGCATTGAAATGAGAACTTGAAACCCTAACCAATATATTGAGATCAAAATTGGTGATTCATCTTCTAACAAGTTCGAAATGGTGATGGAAGTTTGGTATAGTTTCCAATTCCCCTCCACTAGGAAAAAAAAGTAATTTCTCATTCTTTAGTATTTCTGACATAACTTTTTACTCCAGTCTCTGATTAAGATGATTCTTGCTGCATTGTAAAGAATTCTTGAATCCCTAACCATTTTATTCACATCAAAAGTCATGAAAAATCCTCTAGCATGGGCTCTATTGTAACGCAAGTTTGGTGTAATAAGTAGTCCTCCTTTAAAATGAAATAGTATATCGGACATAACTTTTTCTCCCGAACTCGGATTGAGCTAACTCTTGCGGCATTGTAGTGAGAACTTGAAACCCTAACCAATATATTGAGATCAAAATTGGTGATTCACCTTCTAACAAGTTCGAAATGGTGATGGAAGTTTGGTATAGTTGGCCATTCCCCTCCACTAGGAAAAAAAAGTAATTTCCCATTCTTTAGTATTTCTGACATAACTTTTTACTCCGGTCTCTGATTAAGATGATTCTTGCTGCATTGTAAAGAATTCTTGAATCCCTAACCATTTTATTCACATCAAAAGTCATGAAAAATCCTCTAGCATGGGCTCTATTGTAACGCAAGTTTGGTGTAATAAGTAGTCCACCTTTAAAATGAAATAGTATATCCGACATAACTGTTTCTCCCGAACTCGGATTGAGCTAACTCTTGCGGCATTGTAATGAGAACTTGAAACCCTAACCAATATATTGAGATCAAAATTGGTGATTCATCTTCTAACAAGTTCGAAATGGTGATGGAAGTTTGGTATAGTTGGCCATCCCCTCCACTATGAAAAAAAAGTAATTTCCCATTCTTTAGTATTTCTGACATAACTTTTTACTCCGGTCTCTAAATAAGATGATTCTTGCTGCATTGTAAAGAATTCTTGAATCCCTAACCATTTTATTCAAATCAAAAGTCAGGAAAAATCCTCTAGCATGGGCTCTATTGTAACGCAAGTTTGGTGTAATAAGTAGTCCTCCTTTAAAATGAAATAGTATATCAGACATAACTTTTTCTCCCGAACTCGGATTGAGCTAACTCTTGCGGCATTGTAATGAGAACTTGAAACCCTAACCAATATATTGAGATCAAAATTGGTGATTCACCTTCTAACAAGTTCGAAATGGTGATGGAAGTATGGTATAGTTGGCCATTCCCCTCCACTAGGAAAAAAAAGTAATTTCCCATTCTTTAGTATTTCTGACATAACTTTTTACTCCGGTCTCTGATTAAGATGATTCTTGCTGCATTGTAAAGAATTCTTGAATCCCTAACCATTTTATTCACATCAAAAGTCATGAAAAATCCTCTAGCATGGGCTCTATTGTAACGCAAGTTTGGTGTAATAAGTAGTCCACCTTTAAAATGAAATAGTATATCCGACATAACTGTTTCTCCCGAACTCGGATTGAGCTAACTCTTGCGGCATTGTAATGAGAACTTGAAACCCTAACCAATATATTGAGATCAAAATTGGTGATTCATCTTCTAACAAGTTCGAAATGGTGATGGAAGTTTGGTATAGTTGGCCATCCCCTCTACTATGAAAAAAAAGTAATTTCCCATTCTTTAGTATTTCTGACATAACTTTTTACTCCGGTCTCTAAATAAGATGATTCTTGCTGCATTGTAAAGAATTCTTGAATCCCTAACCATTTTATTCAAATCAAAAGTCAGGAAAAATCCTCTAGCATGGGCTCTATTGTAACGCAAGTTTGGTGTAATAAGTAGTCCTCCTTTAAAATGAAATAGTATATCAGACATAACTTTTTCTCCCGAACTCGGATTGAGCTAACTCTTGCGGCATTGTAATGAGAACTTGAAACCCTAACCAATATATTGAGATCAAAATTGGTGATTCACCTTCTAACAAGTTCGAAATGGTGATGGAAGTTTGGTATAGTTGGCCATTCCCCTCCACTAGGAAAAAAAAATAATTTCCCATTCTTTAGTATTTCTGACATAACTTTTTACTCCGGTCTCTGCTTTAAGATGATTATTGCTGCATTGTAAAGAATTCTTGAATCCCTAACCATTTTATTCACATCAAAAGTCATGAAAAATCCTCTAGCATGGGCTCTATTGTAACGCAAGTTTGGTGTAATAAGTAGTCCACCTTTAAAATGAAATAGTATATCCGACATAACTGTTTCTCCCGAACTCGGATTGAGCTAACTCTTGCGGCATTGTAATGAGAACTTGAAACCCTAACCAATATAATGAGATCAAAATTGGTGATTCAGCTTCTAACAAGTTCGAAATGGTGATGGAAGTTTGGTATAGTTGGCCATCCCCTCCGCTACGAAAAAAAAGTAATTTCCCATTCTTTAGTATTTCTGACATAACTTTTTACTCCGGTCTCTGATTAGGATGATTCTTGCTGCATTGTAAAGAATTCTTGAATCCCTAACCATTTTATTCACATCAAAAGTCATGAAAAATCCTCTAGCATGGGCTCTATTGTAACGCAAGTTTGGTGTAATAAGTAGTCCACCTTTAAAATGAAATAGTATATCGGACATAACTGTTTCTCCCGAACTCGGATTGAGATAACTCTTGCGGCATTGTAATGAGAACTTGAAACCCTAACCAATATATTGAGATCAAAATTGGTGATTCTTCTTCTAACAAGTTCGAAATGGTGATGGAAGTTTGGTATAGTTGGCCATCCCCTCCACTAGGAAAAAAAAGTAATTTTTCATTCTTTAGTATTTCTGACATAACTTTTTACTCCGGTCTCTAAATAAGATGATTCTTGTGGCATTGTAAAGAATACTTGAATCCCTAACCATTTTATTCACATCAAAAGTCATGAAAAATCCTCTAGCATGGGCTCTATTGTAACGCAAGTTTGGTGTAATAAGTAGTCCACCTTTAAAATGAAATAGTATATCGGACATAACTTTTTCTCCCGAACTCGGATTGAGCTAACTCTTGCGGCATTGTAATGAGAACTTGAAACCCTAACCAATATATTGAGATCAAAATTGGTGATTCATCTCCTAACAAGTTCGAAATGGTGATGGAAGTTTGGTATAGTTGGCCATTCCCCTCCACTAGGAAAAAAAAGTAATTTCCCATTCTTTAGTATTTCTGACATAACTTTTTACTCCGGTCTCTGATTAAGATGATTCTTGCGGCATTGTAAAGAATTCTTGAATCCCTAACCATTTTGTTCACATCAAAAGTCATGAAAAATCCTCTAGCATGGGCTCTATTGTAACGCAAGTTTGGTGTAATAAGTAGTCCACCTTTGAAATGAAATAGTATTTCGGACATAACTTTTTCTCCCGAACTCGGATTGAGCTAACTCTTGCGGCATTGAAATGAGAACTTGAAACCCTAACCAATATATTGAGATCAAAATTGGTGATTCATCTTCTAACAAGTTCGAAATGGTGATGGAAGTTTGGTATAGTTTCCAATTCCCCTCCACTAGGAAAAAAAAGTAATTTCTCATTCTTTAGTATTTCTGACATAACTTTTTACTCCGGTCTCTGATTAAGATGATTCTTGCTGCATTGTAAAGAATTCTTGAATCCCTAACCATTTTATTCACATCAAAAGTCATGAAAAATCCTCTAGCATGGGCTCTATTGTAACGCAAGTTTGGTGTAATAAGTAGTCCTCCTTTAAAATGAAATAGTATATCGGACATAACTTTTTCTCCCGAACTCGGATTGAGCTAACTCTTGCGGCATTGTAGTGAGAACTTGAAACCCTAACCAATATATTGAGATCAAAATTGGTGATTCACCTTCTAACAAGTTCGAAATGGTGATGGAAGTATGGTATAGTTGGCCATTCCCCTCCACTAGGAAAAAAAAGTAATTTCCCATTCTTTAGTATTTCTGACATAACTTTTTACTCCGGTCTCTGATTAAGATGATTCTTGCTGCATTGTAAAGAATTCTTGAATCCCTAACCATTTTATTCACATCAAAAGTCATGAAAAATCCTCTAGCATGGGCTCTATTGTAACGCAAGTTTGGTGTAATAAGTAGTCCACCTTTAAAATGAAATAGTATATCAGACATAACTGTTTCTCCCGAACTCGGATTGAGCTAACTCTTGCGGCATTGTAATGAGAACTTGAAACCCTAACCAATATATTGAGATCAAAATTGGTGATTCTTCTTCTAACAAGTTCGAAATGGTGATGGAAGTTTGGTATAGTTGGCCATCACCTCCACTAGGAAAAAAAAGTAATTTTTCATTCTTTAGTATTTCTGACATAACTTTTTACTCCGGTCTCTAAATAAGATGATTCTTGTGGCATTGTAAAGAATACTTGAATCCCTAACCATTTTATTCACATCAAAAGTCATGAAAAATCCTCTAGCATGGGCTCTATTGTAACGCAAGTTTGGTGTAATAAGTAGTCCACCTTTAAAATGAAATAGTATATCGGACATAACTTTTTCTCCCGAACTCGGATTGAGCTAACTCTTGCGGCATTGTAATGAGAACTTGAAACCCTAACCAATATATTGAGATCAAAATTGGTGATTCATCTCCTAACAAGTTCGAAATGGTGATGGAAGTTTGGTATAGTTGGCCATTCCCCTCCACTAGGAAAAAAAAGTAATTTCCCATTCTTTAGTATTTCTGACATAACTTTTTACTCCGGTCTCTGATTAAGATGATTCTTGCGGCATTGTAAAGAATTCTTGAATCCCTAACCATTTTGTTCACATCAAAAGTCATGAAAAATCCTCTAGCATGGGCTCTATTGTAACGCAAGTTTGGTGTAATAAGTAGTCCACCTTTGAAATGAAATAGTATTTCGGACATAACTTTTTCTCCCGAACTCGGATTGAGCTAACTCTTGCGGCATTGAAATGAGAACTTGAAACCCTAACCAATATATTGAGATCAAAATTGGTGATTCATCTTCTAACAAGTTCGAAATGGTGATGGAAGTTTGGTATAGTTTCCAATTCCCCTCCACTAGGAAAAAAAAGTAATTTCTCATTCTTTAGTATTTCTGACATAACTTTTTACTCCAGTCTCTGATTAAGATGATTCTTGCTGCATTGTAAAGAATTCTTGAATCCCTAACCATTTTATTCACATCAAAAGTCATGAAAAATCCTCTAGCATGGGCTCTATTGTAACGCAAGTTTGGTGTAATAAGTAGTCCTCCTTTAAAATGAAATAGTATATCGGACATAACTTTTTCTCCCGAACTCGGATTGAGCTAACTCTTGCGGCATTGTAGTGAGAACTTGAAACCCTAACCAATATATTGAGATCAAAATTGGTGATTCACCTTCTAACAAGTTCGAAATGGTGATGGAAGTATGGTATAGTTGGCCATTCCCCTCCACTAGGAAAAAAAAGTAATTTCCCATTCTTTAGTATTTCTGACATAACTTTTTACTCCGGTCTCTGATTAAGATGATTCTTGCTGCATTGTAAAGAATTCTTGAATCCCTAACCATTTTATTCACATCAAAAGTCATGAAAAATCCTCTAGCATGGGCTCTATTGTAACGCAAGTTTGGTGTAATAAGTAGTCCACCTTTAAAATGAAATAGTATATCAGACATAACTGTTTCTCCCGAACTCGGATTGAGCTAACTCTTGCGGCATTGTAATGAGAACTTGAAACCCTAACCAATATATTGAGATCAAAATTGGTGATTCTTCTTCTAACAAGTTCGAAATGGTGATGGAAGTTTGGTATAGTTGGCCATCACCTCCACTAGGAAAAAAAAGTAATTTTTCATTCTTTAGTATTTCTGACATAACTTTTTACTCCGGTCTCTAAATAAGATGATTCTTGTGGCATTGTAAAGAATACTTGAATCCCTAACCATTTTATTCACATCAAAAGTCATGAAAAATCCTCTAGCATGGGCTCTATTGTAACGCAAGTTTGGTGTAATAAGTAGTCCACCTTTAAAATGAAATAGTATATCGGACATAACTTTTTCTCCCGAACTCGGATTGAGCTAACTCTTGCGGCATTGTAATGAGAACTTGAAACCCTAACCAATATATTGAGATCAAAATTGGTGATTCATCTCCTAACAAGTTCGAAATGGTGATGGAAGTTTGGTATAGTTGGCCATTCCCCTCCACTAGGAAAAAAAAGTAATTTCCCATTCTTTAGTATTTCTGACATAACTTTTTACTCCGGTCTCTGATTAAGATGATTCTTGCGGCATTGTAAAGAATTCTTGAATCCCTAACCATTTTGTTCACATCAAAAGTCATGAAAAATCCTCTAGCATGGGCTCTATTGTAACGCAAGTTTGGTGTAATAAGTAGTCCACCTTTGAAATGAAATAGTATTTCGGACATAACTTTTTCTCCCGAACTCGGATTGAGCTAACTCTTGCGGCATTGAAATGAGAACTTGAAACCCTAACCAATATATTGAGATCAAAATTGGTGATTCATCTTCTAACAAGTTCGAAATGGTGATGGAAGTTTGGTATAGTTTCCAATTCCCCTCCACTAGGAAAAAAAAGTAATTTCTCATTCTTTAGTATTTCTGACATAACTTTTTACTCCAGTCTCTGATTAAGATGATTCTTGCTGCATTGTAAAGAATTCTTGAATCCCTAACCATTTTATTCACATCAAAAGTCATGAAAAATCCTCTAGCATGGGCTCTATTGTAACGCAAGTTTGGTGTAATAAGTAGTCCTCCTTTAAAATGAAATAGTATATCGGACATAACTTTTTCTCCCGAACTCGGATTGAGCTAACTCTTGCGGCATTGTAGTGAGAACTTGAAACCCTAACCAATATATTGAGATCAAAATTGGTGATTCACCTTCTAACAAGTTCGAAATGGTGATGGAAGTTTGGTATAGTTGGCCATTCCCCTCCACTAGGAAAAAAAAGTAATTTCCCATTCTTTAGTATTTCTGACATAACTTTTTACTCCGGTCTCTGATTAAGATGATTCTTGCTGCATTGTAAAGAATTCTTGAATCCCTAACCATTTTATTCACATCAAAAGTCATGAAAAATCCTCTAGCATGGGCTCTATTGTAACGCAAGTTTGGTGTAATAAGTAGTCCACCTTTAAAATGAAATAGTATATCCGACATAACTGTTTCTCCCGAACTCGGATTGAGCTAACTCTTGCGGCATTGTAATGAGAACTTGAAACCCTAACCAATATATTGAGATCAAAATTGGTGATTCATCTTCTAACAAGTTCGAAATGGTGATGGAAGTTTGGTATAGTTGGCCATCCCCTCCACTATGAAAAAAAAGTAATTTCCCATTCTTTAGTATTTCTGACATAACTTTTTACTCCGGTCTCTAAATAAGATGATTCTTGCTGCATTGTAAAGAATTCTTGAATCCCTAACCATTTTATTCAAATCAAAAGTCAGGAAAAATCCTCTAGCATGGGCTCTATTGTAACGCAAGTTTGGTGTAATAAGTAGTCCTCCTTTAAAATGAAATAGTATATCAGACATAACTTTTTCTCCCGAACTCGGATTGAGCTAACTCTTGCGGCATTGTAATGAGAACTTGAAACCCTAACCAATATATTGAGATCAAAATTGGTGATTCACCTTCTAACAAGTTCGAAATGGTGATGGAAGTTTGGTATAGTTGGCCATTCCCCTCCACTAGGAAAAAAAAGTAATTTCCCATTCTTTAGTATTTCTGACATAACTTTTTACTCCGGTCTCTGCTTTAAGATGATTATTGCTGCATTGTAAAGAATTCTTGAATCCCTAACCATTTTATTCACATCAAAAGTCATGAAAAATCCTCTAGCATGGGCTCTATTGTAACGCAAGTTTGGTGTAATAAGTAGTCCACCTTTAAAATGAAATAGTATATCCGACATAACTGTTTCTCCCGAACTCGGATTGAGCTAACTCTTGCGGCATTGTAATGAGAACTTGAAACCCTAACCAATATAATGAGATCAAAATTGGTGATTCAGCTTCTAACAAGTTCGAAATGGTGATGGAAGTTTGGTATAGTTGGCCATCCCCTCCGCTACGAAAAAAAAGTAATTTCCCATTCTTTAGTATTTCTGACATAACTTTTTACTCCGGTCTCTAAATAAGATGATTCTTGCTGCATTGTAAAGAATTCTTGAATCCCTAACCATTTTATTCACATCAAAAGTCATGAAAAATCCTCTAGCATGGGCTCTATTGTAACGCAAGTTTGGTGTAATAAGTAGTCCTCCTTTAAAATGAAATAGTATATCAGACATAACTTTTTCTCCCGAACTCGGATTGAGCTAACTCTTGCGGCATTGTAATGAGAACTTGAAACCCTAACCAATATATTGAGATCAAAATTGGTGATTCTTCTTCTAACAAGTTCGAAATGGTGATGGAAGTTTGGTATAGTTGGCCATCCCCTCCACTAGGAAAAAAAAGTAATTTTTCATTCTTTAGTATTTCTGACATAACTTTTTACTCCGGTCTCTAAATAAGATGATTCTTGTGGCATTGTAAAGAATACTTGAATCCCTAACCATTTTATTCACATCAAAAGTCATGAAAAATCCTCTAGCATGGGCTCTATTGTAACGCAAGTTTGGTGTAATAAGTAGTCCACCTTTAAAATGAAATAGTATATCGGACATAACTTTTTCTCCCGAACTCGGATTGAGCTAACTCTTGCGGCATTGTAATGAGAACTTGAAACCCTAACCAATATATTGAGATCAAAATTGGTGATTCATCTCCTAACAAGTTCGAAATGGTGATGGAAGTTTGGTATAGTTGGCCATTCCCCTCCACTAGGAAAAAAAAGTAATTTCCCATTCTTTAGTATTTCTGACATAACTTTTTACTCCGGTCTCTGATTAAGATGATTCTTTCGGCATTGTAAAGAATTCTTGAATCCCTAACCATTTTGTTCACATCAAAAGTCATGAAAAATCCTCTAGCATGGGCTCTATTGTAACGCAAGTTTGGTGTAATAAGTAGTCCACCTTTGAAATGAAATAGTATTTCGGACATAACTTTTTCTCCCGAACTCGGATTGAGCTAACTCTTGCGGCATTGAAATGAGAACTTGAAACCCTAACCAATATATTGAGATCAAAATTGGTGATTCATCTTCTAACAAGTTCGAAATGGTGATGGAAGTTTGGTATAGTTTCCAATTCCCCTCCACTAGGAAAAAAAAGTAATTTCTCATTCTTTAGTATTTCTGACATAACTTTTTACTCCAGTCTCTGATTAAGATGATTCTTGCTGCATTGTAAAGAATTCTTGAATCCCTAACCATTTTATTCACATCAAAAGTCATGAAAAATCCTCTAGCATGGGCTCTATTGTAACGCAAGTTTGGTGTAATAAGTAGTCCTCCTTTAAAATGAAATAGTATATCGGACATAACTTTTTCTCCCGAACTCGGATTGAGCTAACTCTTGCGGCATTGTAGTGAGAACTTGAAACCCTAACCAATATATTGAGATCAAAATTGGTGATTCACCTTCTAACAAGTTCGAAATGGTGATGGAAGTTTGGTATAGTTGGCCATTCCCCTCCACTAGGAAAAAAAAGTAATTTCCCATTCTTTAGTATTTCTGACATAACTTTTTACTCCGGTCTCTGATTAAGATGATTCTTGCTGCATTGTAAAGAATTCTTGAATCCCTAACCATTTTATTCACATCAAAAGTCATGAAAAATCCTCTAGCATGGGCTCTATTGTAACGCAAGTTTGGTGTAATAAGTAGTCCACCTTTAAAATGAAATAGTATATCCGACATAACTGTTTCTCCCGAACTCGGATTGAGCTAACTCTTGCGGCATTGTAATGAGAACTTGAAACCCTAACCAATATATTGAGATCAAAATTGGTGATTCATCTTCTAACAAGTTCGAAATGGTGATGGAAGTTTGGTATAGTTGGCCATCCCCTCCACTATGAAAAAAAAGTAATTTCCCATTCTTTAGTATTTCTGACATAACTTTTTACTCCGGTCTCTAAATAAGATGATTCTTGCTGCATTGTAAAGAATTCTTGAATCCCTAACCATTTTATTCAAATCAAAAGTCAGGAAAAATCCTCTAGCATGGGCTCTATTGTAACGCAAGTTTGGTGTAATAAGTAGTCCTCCTTTAAAATGAAATAGTATATCGGACATAACTTTTTCTCCCGAACTCGGATTGAGCTAACTCTTGCGGCATTGTAATGAGAACTTGAAACCCTAACCAATATATTGAGATCAAAATTGGTGATTCACCTTCTAACAAGTTCGAAATGGTGATGGAAATTTGGTATAGTTGGCCATTCCCCTCCACTAGGAAAAAAAAGTAATTTCCCATTCTTTAGTATTTCTGACATAACTTTTTACTCCGGTCTCTGCTTTAAGATGATTCTTGCTGCATTGTAAAGAATTCTTGAATCCCTAACCATTTTATTCACATCAAAAGTCATGAAAAATCCTCTAGCATGGGCTCTATTGTAACGCAAGTTTGGTGTAATAAGTAGTCCACCTTTAAAATGAAATAGTATATCCGACATAACTGTTTCTCCCGAACTCGGATTGAGCTAACTCTTGCGGCATTGTAATGAGAACTTGAAACCCTAACCAATATAATGAGATCAAAATTGGTGATTCAGCTTCTAACAAGTTCGAAATGGTGATGGAAGTTTGGTATAGTTGGCCATCCCCTCCGCTACGAAAAAAAAGTAATTTCCCATTCTTTAGTATTTCTGACATAACTTTTTACTCCGGTCTCTAAATAAGATGATTCTTGCTGCATTGTAAAGAATTCTTGAATCCCTAACCATTTTATTCACATCAAAAGTCATGAAAAATCCTCTAGCATGGGCTCTATTGTAACGCATGTTTGGTGTAATAAGTAGTCCTCCTTTAAAATGAAATAGTATATCGGACATAACTTTTTCTCCCGAACTCGGATTGAGCTAACTCTTGCGGCATTGTAATGAGAACTTGAAACCCTAACCAATATATTGAGATCAAAATTGGTGATTCATCTTCTAACAAGTTCGAAATGGTGATGGAAGGTTGGTATAGTTGGCCATTCCCCTCCACTAGGAAAAAAAAGTAATTTCCCATTCTTTAGTATTTCTGACATAACTTTTTACTCCGGTCTCTGATTAGGATGATTCTTGCTGCATTGTAAAGAATTCTTGAATCCCTAACCATTTTATTCACATCAAAAGTCATGAAAAATCCTCTAGCATGGGCTCTATTGTAACGCAAGTTTGGTGTAATAAGTAGTCCACCTTTAAAATGAAATAGTATATCGGACATATCTGTTTCTCCCGAACTCGGATTGAGCTAACTCTTGCGGCATTGTAATGAGAACTTGAAACCCTAACCAATATATTGAGATCAAAATTGGTGATTCACCTTCTAACTAGTTCGAAATGGTGATGGAAGTTTGGTATAGTTGGCCATTCCCCTCCACTAGGAAAAAAAAGTAATTTCCCATTCTTTAGTATTTCTGACATAACTTTTTACTCCGGTCTCTGATTAAGATGATTCTTGCTGCATTGTAAAGAATTCTTGAATCCCTAACCATTTTGTTCACATCAAAAGTCATGAAAAATCCTCTAGCATGGGCTCTATTGTAACGCAAGTTTGGTGTAATAAGTAGTCCACCTTTGAAATGAAATAGTATTTCGGACATAACTTTTTCTCCCGAACTCGGATTGAGCTAACTCTTGCGGCATTGTAATGAGAACTTGAAACCCTAACCAATATATTGAGATCAAAATTGGTGATTCATCTTCTAACAAGTTCGAAATGGTGATGGAAGGTTGGTATAGTTGGCCATTCCCCTCCACTAGGAAAAAAAAGTAATTTCCCATTCTTTAGTATTTCTGACATAACTTTTTACTCCGGTCTCTGATTAGGATGATTCTTGCTGCATTGTAAAGAATTCTTGAATCCCTAACCATTTTATTCACATCAAAAGTCATGAAAAATCCTCTAGCATGGGCTCTATTGTAACGCAAGTTTGGTGTAATAAGTAGTCCACCTTTAAAATGAAATAGTATATCGGACATATCTGTTTCTCCCGAACTCGGATTGAGCTAACTCTTGCGGCATTGTAATGAGAACTTGAAACCCTAACCAATATATTGAGATCAAAATTGGTGATTCATCTTCTAACAAGTTCGAAATGGTGATGGAAGTTTGGTATAGTTGGCCATCCCCTCCACTACGAAAAAAAAGTAATTTCCCATTCTTTAGTATTTCTGACATAACTTTTTACTCCGGTCTCTAAATAAGATGATTCTTGCTGCATTGTAAAGAATTCTTGAATCCCTAACCATTTTATTCACATCAAAAGTCAGGAAAAATCCTCTAGCATGGGCTCTATTGTAACGCAAGTTTGGTGTAATAAGTAGTCCTCCTTTAAAATGAAATAGTATATCGGACATAACTTTTTCTCCCGAACTCGGATTCAGCTAACTCTTGCGGCATTGTAATGAGAACTTGAAACCCTAACCAATATATTGAGATCAAAATTGGTGATTCACCTTCTAACTAGTTCGAAATGGTGATGGAAGTTTGGTATAGTTGGCCATTCCCCTCCACTAGGAAAAAAAAGTAATTTCCCATTCTTTAGTATTTCTGACATAACTTTTTACTCCGGTCTCTCAATAAGATGATTCTTGCTGCATTGTAAAGAATTCTTGAATCCCTAACCATTTTATTCACAACAAAAGTCATGAAAAATCCTCTAGCATGGGCTCTATTGTAACGCAAGTTTGGTGTAATAAGTAGTCCTCCTTTAAAATGAAATAGTATATCGGACATAACTTTTTCTCCCGAACTCGGATTGAGCTAACTCTTGCGGCATTGTAATGAGAACTTGAAACCCTAACCAATATATTGAGATCAAATTTGGTGATTCACCTTCTAACAAGTTCGAAATGGTGATGGAAGGTTGGTATAGTTGGCCATTCCCCTCCACTAGGAAAAAAAAGTAATTTCCCATTCTTTAGTATTTCTGACATAACTTTTTACTCCGGTCTCTGATTAGGATGATTCTTGCTGCATTGTAAAGAATTCTTGAATCCCTAACCATTTTATTCACATCAAAAGTCATGAAAAATCCTCTAGCATGGGCTCTATTGTAACGCAAGTTTGGTGTAATAAGTAGTCCACCTTTAAAATGAAATAGTATATCGGACATAACTGTTTCTCCCGAACTCGGATTGAGATAACTCTTGCGGCATTGTAATGAGAACTTGAAACCCTAACCAATATATTGAGATCAAAATTGGTGATTCATCTTCTAACAAGTTCGAAATGGTGATGGAAGTTTGGTATAGTTGGCCATCCCCTCCACTAGGAAAAAAAAGTAATTTTCCATTCTTTAGTATTTCTGACATAACTTTTTACTCCGGTCTCTAAATAAGATGATTCTTGCTGCATTGTAAAGAATACTTGAATCCCTAACCATTTTATTCACATCAAAAGTCATGAAAATTCTCTAGCATGGGCTCTATTGTAACGCAAGTTTGGTGTAATAAGTAGTCCACCTTTAAAATGAAATAGTATATCGGACATAACTTTTTCTCCCGAACTCGGATTGAGCTAACTCTTGCGGCATTGTAATGAGAACTTGAAACCCTAACCAATATATTGAGATCAAAATTGGTGATTCATCTTCTAACAAGTTCGAAATGGTGATGGAAGTTTGGTATAGTTGGCCATTCCCCTCCACTAGGAAAAAAAAGTAATTTCCCATTCTTTAGTATTTCTGACATAACTTTTTACTCCGGTCTCTGATTAAGATGATTCTTGCGGCATTGTAAAGAATTCTTGAATCCCTAACCATTTTGTTCACATCAAAAGTCATGAAAAATCCTCTAGCATGGGCTCTATTGTAACGCAAGTTTGGTGTAATAAGTAGTCCACCTTTGAAATGAAATAGTATTTCGGACATAACTTTTTCTCCCGAACTCGGATTGAGCTAACTCTTGCGGCATTGAAATGAGAACTTGAAACCCTAACCAATATATTGAGATCAAAATTGGTGATTCATCTTCTAACAAGTTCGAAATGGTGATGGAAGTTTGGTATAGTTGCCAATTCCCCTCCACTAGGAAAAAAAAGTAATTTCTCATTCTTTAGTATTTCTGACATAACTTTTTACTCCGGTCTCTGATTAAGATGATTCTTGCTGCATTGTAAAGAATTCTTGAATCCCTAACCATTTTATTCACATCAAAAGTCATGAAAAATCCTCTAGCATGGGCTCTATTGTAACGCAAGTTTGGTGTAATAAGTAGTCCTCCTTTAAAATGAAATAGTATATCGGACATAACTTTTTCTCCCGAACTCGGATTGAGCTAACTCTTGCGGCATTGTAATGAGAACTTGAAACCCTAACCAATATATTCAGATCAAAATTGGTGATTCACCTTCTAACAAGTTCGAAATGGTGATGGAAGTATGGTATAGTTGGCCATTCCCCTCCACTAGGAAAAAAAAGTAATTTCCCATTCTTTAGTATTTCTGACATAACTTTTTACTCCGGTCTCTGATTAAGATGATTCTTGCTGCATTGTAAAGAATTCTTGAATCCCTAACCATTTTATTCACATCAAAAGTCATGAAAAATCCTCTAGCATGGGATCTATTGTAACGCAAGTTTGGTGTAATCAGTAGCCCACCTTTAAAATGAAATAGTATATCGGACATAACTGTTTCTCCCGAACTCGGATTGAGCTAACTCTTGCGGCATTGTAATGAGAACTTGAAACCCTAACCAATATATTGAGATCAAAATTGGTGATTCATCTTCTAACAAGTTCGAAATGGTGATGGAAATTTGGTATAGTTGGCCATCCCCTCCACTATGAAAAAAAAGTAATTTCCCATTCTTTAGTATTTCTGACATAACTTTTTACTCCGGTCTCTAAATAAGATGATTCTTGCTGCATTGTAAAGAATTCTTGAATCCCTAACCATTTTATTCACATCAAAAGTCATGAAAAATCCTCTAGCATGGGCTCTATTGTAACGCAAGTTTGGTGTAATAAGTAGTCCTCCTTTAAAATGAAATAGTATATCGGACATAACTGTTTCTCCCGAACTCGGATTGAGCTAACTCTTGCGGCATTGTAATGAGAACTTGAAACCCTAACCAATATATTGAGATCAAAATTGGTGATTCATCTTCTAACAAGTTCGAAATGGTGATGGAAGTTTGGTATAGTTGGCCATTCCCTCCGCTACGAAAAAAAAGTAATTTCTCATTCTTTAGTATTTCTGACATAACTTTTTACTCCGGTCTCTAAATAAGATGATTCTTGCTGCATTGTAAAGAATTCTTGAATCCCTAACCATTTTATTCACAACAAAAGTCATGAAAAATCCTCTAGCATGGGCTCTATTGTAACGCAAGTTTGGTGTAATAAGTAGTCCACCTTTAAAATGAAATAGTATATCGGACATAACTGTTTCTCCCGAACTCGGATTGAGCTAACTCTTGCGGCATTGTAATGAGAACTTGAAACCCTAACCAATATATTGAGATCAAAATTGGTGATTCACCTTCTAACAAGTTCGAAATGGTGATGGAAGGTTGGTATAGTTGGCCATTCCCCTCCACTAGGAAAAAAAAGTAATTTCCCATTCTTTAGTATTTCTGACATAACTTTTTACTCCGGTCTCTCAATAAGATGATTCTTGCTGCATTGTAAAGAATTCTTGAATCCCTAACCATTTTATTCACATCAAAAGTCATGAAAAATCCTCTAGCATGGGCTCTATTGTAACGCAAGTTTGGTGTAATAAGTAGTCCTCCTTTAAAATGAAATAGTATATCGGACATAACTTTTTCTCCCGAACTCGGATTGAGATAACTCTTGCGGCATTGTAATGAGAACTTGAAACTCTAACCAATATATTGAGATCAAAATTGGTGATTCACCTTCTAACAAGTTCGAAATGGTGATGGAAGTTTGGTATAGTTGGCCATTCCCCTCCACTAGGAAAAAAAAGTAATTTCCCATTCTTTAGTATTTCTGACATAACTTTTTACTCCGGTCTCTAAATAAGATGATTCTTGCGGCATTGTAAAGAATTCTTGAATCCCTAACCATTTTATTCACATCAAAAGTCATGAAAAATCCTCTAGCATGGGCTCTATTGTAACGCAAGTTTGGTGTAATAAGTAGTCCACCTTTAAAATGAAATAGTATATCGGACATAACTTTTTCTCCCGAACTCGGATTGAGCTAACTCTTGCGGCATTGTAATGAGAACTTGAAACCCTAACCAATATATTGAGATCAAAATTGGTGATTCATCTTCTAACAAGTTCGAAATGGTGATGGAAGTTTGGTATAGTTGGCCATTCCCCTCCACTAGGAAAAAAAAGTAATTTCCCATTCTTTAGTATTTCTGACATAACTTTTTACTCCGGTCTCTGATTAAGATGATTCTTGCGGCATTGTAAAGAATTCTTGAATCCCTAACCATTTTGTTCACATCAAAAGTCATGAAAAATCCTCTAGCATGGGCTCTATTGTAACGCAAGTTTGGTGTAATAAGTAGTCCACCTTTGAAATGAAATAGTATTTCGGACATAACTTTTTCTCCCGAACTCGGATTGAGCTAACTCTTGCGGCATTGAAATGAGAACTTGAAACCCTAACCAATATATTGAGATCAAAATTGGTGATTCATCTTCTAACAAGTTCGAAATGGTGATGGAAGTTTGGTATAGTTGGCCATCCCCTCCACTAGGAAAAAAAAGTAATTTCCCATTCTTTAGTATTTCTGACATAACTTTTTACTCCGGTCTCTAATTAAGATGATTCTTGCTGCATTGTAAAGAATTCTTGAATCCCTAACCATTTTATTCACATCAAAAGTCATGAAAAATCCTCTAGCATGGGCTCTATTGTAACGCAAGTTTGGTGTAATAAGTAGTCCTCCTTTAAAATGAAATAGTATATCGGACATAACTTTTTCTCCCGAACTCGGATTGAGCTAACTCTTGCGGCATTGTAATGAGAACTTGAAACCCTAACCAATATATTGAGATCAAAATTGGTGATTCACCTTCTAACAAGTTCGAAATGGTGATGGAAGGTTGGTATAGTTGGCCATTCCCCTCCACTAGGAAAAAAAAGTAATTTCCCATTCTTTAGTATTTCTGACATAACTTTTTACTCCGGTCTCTGATTAAGATGATTCTTGCTGCATTGTAAAGAATTCTTGAATCCCTAACCATTTTATTCACATCAAAAGTCATGAAAAATCCTCTAGCATGGGCTCTATTGTAACGCAAGTTTGGTGTAATAAGTAGTCCACCTTTAAAATGAAATAGTATATCGGACATAACTGTTTCTCCCGAACTCGGATTGAGCTAACTCTTGCGGCATTGTAATGAGAACTTGAAACCCTAACCAATATATTGAGATCAAAATTGGTGATTCACCTTCTAACAAGTTCGAAATGGTGATGGAAGGTTGGTATAGTTGGCCATTCCCCTCCACTAGGAAAAAAAAGTAATTTCCCATTCTTTAGTATTTCTGACATAACTTTTTACTCCGGTCTCTCAATAAGATGATTCTTGCTGCATTGTAAAGAATTCTTGAATCCCTAACCATTTTATTCACATCAAAAGTCATGAAAAATCCTCTAGCATGGGCTCTATTGTAACGCAAGTTTGGTGTAATAAGTAGTCCTCCTTTAAAATGAAATAGTATATCGGACATAACTTTTTCTCCCGAACTCGGATTGAGATAACTCTTGCGGCATTGTAATGAGAACTTGAAACCCTAACCAATATATTGAGATCAAAATTGGTGATTCACCTTCTAACAAGTTCGAAATGGTGATGGAAGTTTGGTATAGTTGGCCATTCCCCTCCACTAGGAAAAAAAAGTAATTTCCCATTCTTTAGTATTTCTGACATAACTTTTTACTCCGGTCTCTGATTAAGATGATTCTTGCTGCATTGTAAAGAATTCTTGAATCCCTAACCATTTTATTCACATCAAAAGTCATGAAAAATCCTCTAGCATGGGATCTATTGTAACGCAAGTTTGGTGTAATAAGTAGTCCACCTTTAAAATGAAATAGTATATCGGACATAACTGTTTCTCCCGAACTCGGATTGAGCTAACTCTTGCGGCATTGTAATGAGAACTTGAAACCCTAACCAATATATTGAGATCAAAATTGGTGATTCATCTTCTAACAAGTTCGAAATGGTGATGGAAGTTTGGTATAGTTGGCCATCCCCTCCACTATGAAAAAAAAGTAATTTCCCATTCTTTAGTATTTCTGACATAACTTTTTACTCCGGTCTCTAAATAAGATGATTCTTGCTGCATTGTAAAGAATTCTTGAATCCCTAACCATTTTATTCACATCAAAAGTCATGAAAAATCCTCTAGCATGGGCTCTATTGTAACGCAAGTTTGGTGTAATAAGTAGTCCTCCTTTAAAATGAAATAGTATATCGGACATAACTGTTTCTCCCGAACTCGGATTGAGCTAACTCTTGCGGCATTGTAATGAGAACTTGAAACCCTAACCAATATATTGAGATCAAAATTGGTGATTCATCTTCTAACAAGTTCGAAATGGTGATGGAAGTTTGGTATAGTTGGCCATTCCCTCCGCTACGAAAAAAAAGTAATTTCCCATTCTTTAGTATTTCTGACATAACTTTTTACTCCGGTCTCTAAATAAGATGATTCTTGCGGCATTGTAAAGAATTCTTGAATCCCTAACCATTTTATTCACATCAAAAGTCATGAAAAATCCTCTAGCATGGGCTCTATTGTAACGCAAGTTTGGTGTAATAAGTAGTCCACCTTTAAAATGAAATAGTATATCGGACATAACTTTTTCTCCCGAACTCGGATTGAGCTAACTCTTGCGGCATTGTAATGAGAACTTGAAACCCTAACCAATATATTGAGATCAAAATTGGTGATTCATCTTCTAACAAGTTCGAAATGGTGATGGAAGTTTGGTATAGTTGGCCATTCCCCTCCACTAGGAAAAAAAAGTAATTTCCCATTCTTTAGTATTTCTGACATAACTTTTTACTCCGGTCTCTGATTAAGATGATTCTTGCGGCATTGTAAAGAATTCTTGAATCCCTAACCATTTTGTTCACATCAAAAGTCATGAAAAATCCTCTAGCATGGGCTCTATTGTAACGCAAGTTTGGTGTAATAAGTAGTCCACCTTTGAAATGAAATAGTATTTCGGACATAACTTTTTCTCCCGAACTCGGATTGAGCTAACTCTTGCGGCATTGAAATGAGAACTTGAAACCCTAACCAATATATTGAGATCAAAATTGGTGATTCATCTTCTAACAAGTTCGAAATGGTGATGGAAGTTTGGTATAGTTGGCCATCCCCTCCACTAGGAAAAAAAAGTAATTTCCCATTCTTTAGTATTTCTGACATAACTTTTTACTCCGGTCTCTAATTAAGATGATTCTTGCTGCATTGTAAAGAATTCTTGAATCCCTAACCATTTTATTCACATCAAAAGTCATGAAAAATCCTCTAGCATGGGCTCTATTGTAACGCAAGTTTGGTGTAATAAGTAGTCCTCCTTTAAAATGAAATAGTATATCGGACATAACTTTTTCTCCCGAACTCGGATTGAGCTAACTCTTGCGGCATTGTAATGAGAACTTGAAACCCTAACCAATATATTGAGATCAAAATTGGTGATTCACCTTCTAACAAGTTCGAAATGGTGATGGAAGGTTGGTATAGTTGGCCATTCCCCTCCACTAGGAAAAAAAAGTAATTTCCCATTCTTTAGTATTTCTGACATAACTTTTTACTCCGGTCTCTGATTAAGATGATTCTTGCTGCATTGTAAAGAATTCTTGAATCCCTAACCATTTTATTCACATCAAAAGTCATGAAAAATCCTCTAGCATGGGCTCTATTGTAACGCAAGTTTGGTGTAATAAGTAGTCCACCTTTAAAATGAAATAGTATATCGGACATAACTGTTTCTCCCGAACTCGGATTGAGCTAACTCTTGCGGCATTGTAATGAGAACTTGAAACCCTAACCAATATATTGAGATCAAAATTGGTGATTCACCTTCTAACAAGTTCGAAATGGTGATGGAAGGTTGGTATAGTTGGCCATTCCCCTCCACTAGGAAAAAAAAGTAATTTCCCATTCTTTAGTATTTCTGACATAACTTTTTACTCCGGTCTCTAAATAAGATGATTCTTGCGGCATTGTAAAGAATTCTTGAATCCCTAACCATTTTATTCACATCAAAAGTCATGAAAAATCCTCTAGCATGGGCTCTATTGTAACGCAAGTTTGGTGTAATAAGTAGTCCACCTTTAAAATGAAATAGTATATCGGACATAACTTTTTCTCCCGAACTCGGATTGAGCTAACTCTTGCGGCATTGTAATGAGAACTTGAAACCCTAACCAATATATTGAGATCAAAATTGGTGATTCATCTTCTAACAAGTTCGAAATGGTGATGGAAGTTTGGTATAGTTGGCCATTCCCCTCCACTAGGAAAAAAAAGTAATTTCCCATTCTTTAGTATTTCTGACATAACTTTTTACTCCGGTCTCTGATTAAGATGATTCTTGCGGCATTGTAAAGAATTCTTGAATCCCTAACCATTTTGTTCACATCAAAAGTCATGAAAAATCCTCTAGCATGGGCTCTATTGTAACGCAAGTTTGGTGTAATAAGTAGTCCACCTTTGAAATGAAATAGTATTTCGGACATAACTTTTTCTCCCGAACTCGGATTGAGCTAACTCTTGCGGCATTGAAATGAGAACTTGAAACCCTAACCAATATATTGAGATCAAAATTGGTGATTCATCTTCTAACAAGTTCGAAATGGTGATGGAAGTTTGGTATAGTTGGCCATCCCCTCCACTAGGAAAAAAAAGTAATTTCCCATTCTTTAGTATTTCTGACATAACTTTTTACTCCGGTCTCTAATTAAGATGATTCTTGCTGCATTGTAAAGAATTCTTGAATCCCTAACCATTTTATTCACATCAAAAGTCATGAAAAATCCTCTAGCATGGGCTCTATTGTAACGCAAGTTTGGTGTAATAAGTAGTCCTCCTTTAAAATGAAATAGTATATCGGACATAACTTTTTCTCCCGAACTCGGATTGAGCTAACTCTTGCGGCATTGTAATGAGAACTTGAAACCCTAACCAATATATTGAGATCAAAATTGGTGATTCACCTTCTAACAAGTTCGAAATGGTGATGGAAGGTTGGTATAGTTGGCCATTCCCCTCCACTAGGAAAAAAAAGTAATTTCCCATTCTTTAGTATTTCTGACATAACTTTTTACTCCGGTCTCTGATTAAGATGATTCTTGCTGCATTGTAAAGAATTCTTGAATCCCTAACCATTTTATTCACATCAAAAGTCATGAAAAATCCTCTAGCATGGGCTCTATTGTAACGCAAGTTTGGTGTAATAAGTAGTCCACCTTTAAAATGAAATAGTATATCGGACATAACTGTTTCTCCCGAACTCGGATTGAGCTAACTCTTGCGGCATTGTAATGAGAACTTGAAACCCTAACCAATATATTGAGATCAAAATTGGTGATTCACCTTCTAACAAGTTCGAAATGGTGATGGAAGGTTGGTATAGTTGGCCATTCCCCTCCACTAGGAAAAAAAAGTAATTTCCCATTCTTTAGTATTTCTGACATAACTTTTTACTCCGGTCTCTCAATAAGATGATTCTTGCTGCATTATAAAGAATTCTTGAATCCCTAACCATTTTATTCACATCAAAAGTCATGAAAAATCCTCTAGCATGGGCTCTATTGTAACGCAAGTTTGGTGTAATAAGTAGTCCTCCTTTAAAATGAAATAGTATATCGGACATAACTTTTTCTCCCGAACTCGGATTGAGATAACTCTTGCGGCATTGTAATGAGAACTTGAAACCCTAACCAATATATTGAGATCAAAATTGGTGATTCACCTTCTAACAAGTTCGAAATGGTGATGGAAGTTTGGTATAGTTGGCCATTCCCCTCCACTAGGAAAAAAAAGTAATTTCCCATTCTTTAGTATTTCTGACATAACTTTTTACTCCGGTCTCTGATTAAGATGATTCTTGCTGCATTGTAAAGAATTCTTGAATCCCTAACCATTTTATTCACATCAAAAGTCATGAAAAATCCTCTAGCATGGGATCTATTGTAACGCAAGTTTGGTGTAATAAGTAGTCCACCTTTAAAATGAAATAGTATATCGGACATAACTGTTTCTCCCGAACTCGGATTGAGCTAACTCTTGCGGCATTGTAATGAGAACTTGAAACCCTAACCAATATATTGAGATCAAAATTGGTGATTCATCTTCTAACAAGTTCGAAATGGTGATGGAAGTTTGGTATAGTTGGCCATCCCCTCCACTATGAAAAAAAAGTAATTTCCCATTCTTTAGTATTTCTGACATAACTTTTTACTCCGGTCTCTAAATAAGATGATTCTTGCTGCATTGTAAAGAATTCTTGAATCCCTAACCATTTTATTCACATCAAAAGTCATGAAAAATCCTCTAGCATGGGCTCTATTGTAACGCAAGTTTGGTGTAATAAGTAGTCCTCCTTTAAAATGAAATAGTATATCGGACATAACTGTTTCTCCCGAACTCGGATTGAGCTAACTCTTGCGGCATTGTAATGAGAAGTTGAAACCCTAACCAATATATTGAGATCAAAATTGGTGATTCATCTTCTAACAAGTTCGAAATGGTGATGGAAGTTTGGTATAGTTGGCCATTCCCTCCGCTACGAAAAAAAAGTAATTTCCCATTCTTTAGTATTTCTGACATAACTTTTTACTCCGGTCTCTAAATAAGATGATTCTTGCTGCATTGTAAAGAATTCTTGAATCCCTAACCATTTTATTCACAACAAAAGTCATGAAAAATCCTCTAGCATGGGCTCTATTGTAACGCAAGTTTGGTGTAATAAGTAGTCCACCTTTAAAATGAAATAGTATATCGGACATAACTGTTTCTCCCGAACTCGGATTGAGCTAACTCTTGCGGCATTGTAATGAGAACTTGAAACCCTAACCAATATATTGAGATCAAAATTGGTGATTCACCTTCTAACAAGTTCGAAATGGTGATGGAAGGTTGGTATAGTTGGCCATTCCCCTCCACTAGGAAAAAAAAGTAATTTCCCATTCTTTAGTATTTCTGACATAACTTTTTACTCCGGTCTCTCAATAAGATGATTCTTGCTGCATTGTAAAGAATTCTTGAATCCCTAACCATTTTATTCACATCAAAAGTCATGAAAAATCCTCTAGCATGGGCTCTATTGTAACGCAAGTTTGGTGTAATAAGTAGTCCTCCTTTAAAATGAAATAGTATATCGGACATAACTTTTTCTCCCGAACTCGGATTGAGATAACTCTTGCGGCATTGTAATGAGAACTTGAAACCCTAACCAATATATTGAGATCAAAATTGGTGATTCACCTTCTAACAATTTCGAAATGGTGATGGAAGTTTGGTATAGTTGGCCATTCCCCTCCACTAGGAAAAAAAAGTAATTTCCCATTCTTTAGTATTTCTGACATAACTTTTTACTCCGGTCTCTAAATAAGATGATTCTTGCGGCATTGTAAAGAATTCTTGAATCCCTAACCATTTTATTCACATCAAAAGTCATGAAAAATCCTCTAGCATGGGCTCTATTGTAACGCAAGTTTGGTGTAATAAGTAGTCCACCTTTAAAATGAAATAGTATATCGGACATAACTTTTTCTCCCGAACTCGGATTGAGCTAACTCTTGCGGCATTGTAATGAGAACTTGAAACCCTAACCAATATATTGAGATCAAAATTGGTGATTCATCTTCTAACAAGTTCGAAATGGTGATGGAAGTTTGGTATAGTTGGCCATTCCCCTCCACTAGGAAAAAAAAGTAATTTCCCATTCTTTAGTATTTCTGACATAACTTTTTACTCCGGTCTCTGATTAAGATGATTCTTGCGGCATTGTAAAGAATTCTTGAATCCCTAACCATTTTGTTCACATCAAAAGTCATGAAAAATCCTCTAGCATGGGCTCTATTGTAACGCAAGTTTGGTGTAATAAGTAGTCCACCTTTGAAATGAAATAGTATTTCGGACATAACTTTTTCTCCCGAACTCGGATTGAGCTAACTCTTGCGGCATTGAAATGAGAACTTGAAACCCTAACCAATATATTGAGATCAAAATTGGTGATTCATCTTCTAACAAGTTCGAAATGGTGATGGAAGTTTGGTATAGTTGGCCATCCCCTCCACTATGAAAAAAAAGTAATTTCCCATTCTTTAGTATTTCTGACATAACTTTTTACTCCGGTCTCTAAATAAGATGATTCTTGCTGCATTGTAAAGAATTCTTGAATCCCTAACCATTTTATTCACATCAAAAGTCATGAAAAATCCTCTAGCATGGGCTCTATTGTAACGCAAGTTTGGTGTAATAAGTAGTCCTCCTTTAAAATGAAATAGTATATCGGACATAACTGTTTCTCCCGAACTCGGATTGAGCTAACTCTTGCGGCATTGTAATGAGAAGTTGAAACCCTAACCAATATATTGAGATCAAAATTGGTGATTCATCTTCTAACAAGTTCGAAATGGTGATGGAAGTTTGGTATAGTTGGCCATTCCCTCCGCTACGAAAAAAAAGTAATTTCCCATTCTTTAGTATTTCTGACATAACTTTTTACTCCGGTCTCTAAATAAGATGATTCTTGCTGCATTGTAAAGAATTCTTGAATCCCTAACCATTTTATTCACAACAAAAGTCATGAAAAATCCTCTAGCATGGGCTCTATTGTAACGCAAGTTTGGTGTAATAAGTAGTCCACCTTTAAAATGAAATAGTATATCGGACATAACTGTTTCTCCCGAACTCGGATTGAGCTAACTCTTGCGGCATTGTAATGAGAACTTGAAACCCTAACCAATATATTGAGATCAAAATTGGTGATTCACCTTCTAACAAGTTCGAAATGGTGATGGAAGGTTGGTATAGTTGGCCATTCCCCTCCACTAGGAAAAAAAAGTAATTTCCCATTCTTTAGTATTTCTGACATAACTTTTTACTCCGGTCTCTCAATAAGATGATTCTTGCTGCATTGTAAAGAATTCTTGAATCCCTAACCATTTTATTCACATCAAAAGTCATGAAAAATCCTCTAGCATGGGCTCTATTGTAACGCAAGTTTGGTGTAATAAGTAGTCCTCCTTTAAAATGAAATAGTATATCGGACATAACTTTTTCTCCCGAACTCGGATTGAGATAACTCTTGCGGCATTGTAATGAGAACTTGAAACCCTAACCAATATATTGAGATCAAAATTGGTGATTCACCTTCTAACAATTTCGAAATGGTGATGGAAGTTTGGTATAGTTGGCCATTCCCCTCCACTAGGAAAAAAAAGTAATTTCCCATTCTTTAGTATTTCTGACATAACTTTTTACTCCGGTCTCTAAATAAGATGATTCTTGCGGCATTGTAAAGAATTCTTGAATCCCTAACCATTTTATTCACATCAAAAGTCATGAAAAATCCTCTAGCATGGGCTCTATTGTAACGCAAGTTTGGTGTAATAAGTAGTCCACCTTTAAAATGAAATAGTATATCGGACATAACTTTTTCTCCCGAACTCGGATTGAGCTAACTCTTGCGGCATTGTAATGAGAACTTGAAACCCTAACCAATATATTGAGATCAAAATTGGTGATTCATCTTCTAACAAGTTCGAAATGGTGATGGAAGTTTGGTATAGTTGGCCATTCCCCTCCACTAGGAAAAAAAAGTAATTTCCCATTCTTTAGTATTTCTGACATAACTTTTTACTCCGGTCTCTGATTAAGATGATTCTTGCGGCATTGTAAAGAATTCTTGAATCCCTAACCATTTTGTTCACATCAAAAGTCATGAAAAATCCTCTAGCATGGGCTCTATTGTAACGCAAGTTTGGTGTAATAAGTAGTCCACCTTTGAAATGAAATAGTATTTCGGACATAACTTTTTCTCCCGAACTCGGATTGAGCTAACTCTTGCGGCATTGAAATGAGAACTTGAAACCCTAACCAATATATTGAGATCAAAATTGGTGATTCATCTTCTAACAAGTTCGAAATGGTGATGGAAGTTTGGTATAGTTGGCCATCCCCTCCACTAGGAAAAAAAAGTAATTTCCCATTCTTTAGTATTTCTGACATAACTTTTTACTCCGGTCTCTAATTAAGATGATTCTTGCTGCATTGTAAAGAATTCTTGAATCCCTAACCATTTTATTCACATCAAAAGTCATGAAAAATCATCTAGCATGGGCTCTATTGTAACGCAAGTTTGGTGTAATAAGTAGTCCTCCTTTAAAATGAAATAGTATATCGGACATAACTTTTTCTCCCGAACTCGGATTGAGCTAACTCTTGCGGCATTGTAATGAGAACTTGAAACCCTAACCAATATATTGAGATCAAAATTGGTGATTCACCTTCTAACAAGTTCGAAATGGTGATGGAAGGTTGGTATAGTTGGCCATTCCCCTCCACTAGGAAAAAAAAGTAATTTCCCATTCTTTAGTATTTCTGACATAACTTTTTACTCCGGTCTCTGATTAAGATGATTCTTGCTGCATTGTAAAGAATTCTTGAATCCCTAACCATTTTATTCACATCAAAAGTCATGAAAAATCCTCTAGCATGGGCTTTATTGTAACGCAAGTTTGGTGTAATAAGTAGTCCACCTTTAAAATGAAATAGTATATCGGACATAACTGTTTCTCCCGAACTCGGATTGAGGTAACTCTTGCGGCATTGTAATGAGAACTTGAAACCCTAACCAATATATTGAGATCAAAATTGGTGATTCATCTTCTAACAAGTTCGAAATGGTGATGGATGTTTGGTATAGTTGGCCATCCCCTCCACTAGGAAAAAAAAGTAATTTCCCATTCTTTAGTATTTCTGACATAACTTTTTACTCCGGTCTCTAAATAAGATGATTCTTGCGGCATTGTAAAGAATACTTGAATCCCTAACCATTTTATTCACATCAAAAGTCATGAAAAATCCTCTAGCATGGGCTCTATTGTAACGCATGTTTGGTGTAATAAGTAGTCCACCTTTAAAATGAAATAGTATATCGGACATAACTTTTTCTCCCGAACTCGGATTGAGCTAACACTTGCGGCATTGTAATGAGAACTTGAAACCCTAACCAATATATTGAGATCAAAATTGGTGATTCATCTTCTAACAAGTTCGAAATGGTGATGGAAGTTTGGTATAGTTGGCCATTCCCCTCCACTAGGAAAAAAAAGTAATTTCCCATTCTTTAGTATTTCTGACATAACTTTTTACTCCGGTCTCTAAATAAGATGATTCTTGCTGCATTGTAAAGAATTCTTGAATCCCTAACCATTTTATTCACATCAAAAGTCATGAAAAATCCTCTAGCATGGGCTCTATTGTAACGCATGTTTGGTGTAATAAGTAGTCCTCCTTTAAAATGAAATAGTATATCGGACATAACTTTTTCTCCCGAACTCGGATTGAGCTAACTCTTGCGGCATTGTAATGAGAACTTGAAACCCTAACCAATATATTGAGATCAAAATTGGTGATTCACCTTCTAACAAGTTCGAAATGGTGATGGAAGTTTGGTATAGTTGGCCATTCCCCTCCACTAGGAAAAAAAAGTAATTTCCCATTCTTTAGTATTTCTGACATAACTTTTTACTCCGGTCTCTGATTAAGATGATTCTTGCTGCATTGTAAAGAATTCTTGAATCCCTAACCATTTTATTCACATCAAAAGTCATGAAAAATCCTCTAGCATGGGCTCTATTGTAACGCAAGTTTGGTGTAATAAGTAGTCCACCTTTAAAATGAAATAGTATATCGGACATAACTGTTTCTCCCGAACTCGGATTGAGCTAACTCTTGCGGCATTGTAATGAGAACTTGAAACCCTAACCAATATATTGAGATCAAAATTGGTGATTCATCTTCTAACAAGTTCGAAATGGTGATGGAAGTTTGGTATAGTTGGCCATCCCCTCCACTATGAAAAAAAAGTAATTTCCCATTCTTTAGTATTTCTGACATAACTTTTTACTCCGGTCTCTAAATAAGATGATTCTTGCTGCATTGTAAAGAATTCTTGAATCCCTAACCATTTTATTCACATCAAAAGTCATGAAAAATCCTCTAGCATGGGCTCTATTGTAACGCATGTTTGGTGTAATAAGTAGTCCTCCTTTAAAATGAAATAGTATATCGGACATAACTTTTTCTCCCGAACTCGGATTGAGCTAACTCTTGCGGCATTGTAATGAGAACTTGAAACCCTAACCAATATATTGAGATCAAAATTGGTGATTCATCTTCTAACAAGTTCGAAATGGTGATGGAAGTTTGGTATAGTTGGCCATCCCCTCCACTAGGAAAAAAAAGTAATTTCCCATTCTTTAGTATTTCTGACATAACTTTTTACTCCGGTCTCTAAATAAGATGATTCTTGCGGCATTGTAAAGAATTCTTGAATCCCTAACCATTTTATTCACATCAAAAGTCATGAAAAATCCTCTAGCATGGGGTCTATTGTAACGCAAGTTTGGTGTAATAAGTAGTCCACCTTTAAAATGAAATAGTATATCGGACATAACTTTTTCTCCCGAACTCGGATTGAGCTAACTCTTGCGGCATTGTAATGAGAACTTGAAACCCTAACCAATATATTGAGATCAAAATTGGTGATTCATCTTCTAATAAGTTCGAAATGGTGATGGAAGTTTGGTATAGTTGGCCATCCCCTCCACTATGAAAAAAAAGTAATTTCCCATTCTTTAGTATTTCTGACATAACTTTTTACTCCGGTCTCTAAATAAGATGATTCTTGCTGCATTGTAAAGAATTCTTGAATCCCTAACCATTTTATTCACATCAAAAGTCATGAAAAATCCTCTAGCATGGGCTCTATTGTAACGCATGTTTGGTGTAATAAGTAGTCCTCCTTTAAAATGAAATAGTATATCGGACATAACTTTTTCTCCCGAACTCGGATTGAGCTAACTCTTGCGGCATTGTAATGAGAACTTGAAACCCTAACCAATATATTGAGATCAAAATTGGTGATTCATCTTCTAACAAGTTCGAAATGGTGATGGAAGTTTGGTATAGTTGGCCATTCCCCTCCACTAGGAAAAAAAAGTAATTTCCCATTCTTTAGTATTTCTGACATAACTTTTTACTCCGGTCTCTGATTAAGATGATTCTTGCTGCATTGTAAAGAATTCTTGAATCCCTAACCATTTTATTCACATCAAAAGTCATGAAAAATCCTCTAGCATGGGCTCTATTGTAACGTAAGTTTGGTGTAATAAGTAGTCCACCTTTAAAATGAAATAGTATATCGGACATAACTGTTTCTCCCGAACTCGGATTGAGCTAACTCTTGCGGCATTGTAATGAGAACTTGAAACCCTAACCAATATATTGAGATCAAAATTGGTGATTCATCTTCTAACAAGTTCGAAATGGTGATGGAAGTTTGGTATAGTTGGCCATCCCCTCCACTATGAAAAAAAAGTAATTTCCCATTCTTTAGTATTTCTGACATAACTTTTTACTCCGGTCTCTAAATAAGATGATTCTTGCTGCATTGTAAAGAATTCTTGAATCCCTAACCATTTTATTCACATCAAAAGTCATGAAAAATCCTCTAGCATGGGCTCTATTGTAACGCAAGTTTGGTGTAATAAGTAGTCCTCCTTTAAAATGAAATAGTATATCGGACATAACTTTTTCTCCCGAACTCGGATTGAGCTAACTCTTGCGGCATTGTAATGAGAACTTGAAACCCTAACCAATATATTGAGATCAAAATTGGTGATTCACCTTCTAACAAGTTCGAAATGGTGATGGAAGTTTGGTATAGTTGGCCATTCCCCTCCACTAGGAAAAAAAAGTAATTTCCCATTCTTTAGTATTTCTGACATAACTTTTTACTCCGGTCTCTGATTAAGATGATTCTTGCTGCATTGTAAAGAATTCTTGAATCCCTAACCATTTTATTCACATCAAAAGTCATGAAAAATCCTCTAGCATGGGCTCTATTGTAACGCAAGTTTGGTGTAATAAGTAGTCCACCTTTAAAATGAAATAGTATATCGGACATAACTGTTTCTCCCGAACTCGGATTGAGCTAACTCTTGCGGCATTGTAATGAGAACTTGAAACCCTAACCAATATATTGAGATCAAAATTGGTGATTCATCTTCTAACAAGTTCGAAATGGTGATGGAAGTTTGGTATAGTTGGCCATCCCCTCCACTATGAAAAAAAAGTAATTTCCCATTCTTTAGTATTTCTGACATAACTTTTTACTCCGGTCTCTAAATAAGATGATTCTTGCTGCATTGTAAAGAATTCTTGAATCCCTAACAATTTTATTCACATCAAAAGTCATGAAAAATCCTCTAGCATGGGCTCTATTGTAACGTATGTTTGGTGTAATAAGTAGTCCTCCTTTAAAATGAAATAGTATATCGGACATAACTTTTTCTCCCGAACTCGGATTGAGCTAACTCTTGCGGCATTGTAATGAGAACTTGAAACCCTAACCAATATATTGAGATCAAAATTAGTGATTCATCTTCTAACAAGTTCGAAATGGTGATGGAAGTTTGGTATAGTTGGCCATCCCCTCCACTAGGAAAAAAAAGTAATTTCCCATTCTTTAGTATTTCTGACATAACTTTTTACTCCGGTCTCTAAATAAGATGATTCTTGCGGCATTGTAAAGAATTCTTGAATCCCTAACCATTTTATTCACATCAAAAGTCATGAAAAATCCTCTAGCATGGGGTCTATTGTAACGCAAGTTTGGTGTAATAAGTAGTCCACCTTTAAAAAGAAATAGTATATCGGACATAACTTTTTCTCCCGAACTCGGATTGAGCTAACTCTTGCGGCATTGTAATGAGAACTTGAAACCCTAACCAATATATTGAGATCAAAATTGGTGATTCATGTTCTAACAAGTTCGAAATGGTGATGGAAGTTTGGTATAGTTGGCCATTCCCCTCCACTAGGAAAAAAAAGTAATTTCCCATTCTTTAGTATTTCTGACATAACTTTTTACTCCGGTCTCTGATTAAGATGATTCTTGCGGCATTGTAAAGAATTCTTGAATCCCTAACCATTTTATTCACATCAAAAGTCAGGAAAAATCCTCTAGCATGGGCTCTATTGTAACGCAAGTTTGGTGTAATAAGTAGTCCACCTTTAAAATGAAACAGTATATCGGACATAACTTTTTCTCCCGAACTCGGATTGAGCTAACTCTTGCGGCATTGAAATGAGAACTTGAAACCCTAACCAATATATTGAGATCAAAATTGGTGATTCATCTTCTAACAAGTTCGAAATGGTGATGGAAGTTTGGTATAGTTGCCAATTCCCCTCCACTAGGAAAAAAAAGTAATTTCCCATTCTTTAGTATTTCTGACATAACTTTTTACTCCGGTCTCTGATTAAGATGATTCTTGCTGCATTGTAAAGAATTCTTGAATCCCTAACCATTTTATTCACATCAAAAGTCATGAAAAATCCTCTAGCATGGGCTCTATTGTAACGCAAGTTTGGTGTAATAAGTAGTCCTCCTTTAAAATGAAATAGTATATCGGACATAACTTTTTCTCCCGAACTCGGATTGAGTTAACTCTTGCGGCATTGTAATGAGAACTTGAAACCCTAACCAATATATTGAGATCAAAATTGGTGATTCACCTTCTAACAAGTTCGAAATGGTGATGGAAGATTGGTATAGTTGGCCATTCCCCTCCACTAGGAAAAAAAAGTAATTTCCCATTCTTTAGTATTTCTGACATAACTTTTTACTCCGGTCTCTGATTAAGATGATTCTTGCTGCATTGTAAAGAATTCTTGAATCCCTAACCATTTTATTCACATCAAAAGTCATGAAAAATCCTCTAGCATGGGCTCTATTGTAACGCAAGTTTGGTGTAATAAGTAGTCCACCTTTAAAATGAAATAGTATATCGGACATAACTGTTTCTCCCTAACTCGGATTGAGCTAACTCTTGCGGCATTGTAATGAGAACTTGAAACCCTAACCAATATATTGAGATCAAAATTGGTGATTCATCTTCTAACAAGTTCGAAATGGTGATGGAAGTTTGGTATAGTTGGCCATCCCCTCCACTAGGAAAAAAAAGTAATTTCCCATTCTTTAGTATTTCTGACATAACTTTTTACTCCGGTCTCTAAATAAGATGATTCTTGCTGCATTGTAAAGAATTCTTGAATCCCTAACCATTTTATTCACATCAAAAGTCATGAAAAATCCTCTAGCATGGGCTCTATTGTAACGCAAGTTTGGTGTAATAAGTAGTCCTCCTTTAAAATGAAATAGTATATCGGACATAACTTTTTCTCCCGAACTCGGATTGAGCTAACTCTTGCGGCATTGTAATGAGAACTTGAAACCCTAACCAATATATTGAGATCAAAATTGGTGATTCATCTTCTAACAAGTTCGAAATGGTGATGGAAGGTTGGTATAGTTGGCCATTCCCCTCCACTAGGAAAAAAAAGTAATTTCCCATTCTTTAGTATTTCTGACATAACTTTTTACTCCGGTCACTGATTAAGATGATTCTTGCTGCATTGTAAAGAATTCTTGAATCCCTAACCATTTTATTCACATCAAAAGTCATGAAAAATCCTCTAGCATGGGCTCTATTGTAACGCAAGTTTGGTGTAATAAGTAGTCCACCTTTAAAATGAAATAGTATATCGGACATAACTGTTTCTCCCGAACTCGGATTGAGCTAACTCTTGCGGCATTGTAATGAGAACTTGAAACCCTAACCAATATATTGAGATCAAAATTGGTGATTCACCTTCTAACAAGTTCGAAATGGTGATGGAAGTTTGGTATAGTTGGCCATTCCCCTCCACTAGGAAAAAAAAGTAATTTCCCATTCTTTAGTATTTCTGACATAACTTTTTACTCCGGTCTCTGATTAAGATGATTCTTGCTGCATTGTAAAGAATTCTTGAATCCCTAACCATTTTATTCACATCAAAAGTCATGAAAAATCCTCTAGCATGGGCTCTATTGTAACGCAAGTTTGGTGTAATAAGTAGTCCACCTTTAAAATGAAATAGTATATCGGACATAACTGTTTCTCCCGAACTCGGATTGAGCTAACTCTTGCGGCATTGTAATGAGAACTTGAAACCCTAACCAATATATTGAGATCAAAATGGGTGATTCATCTTCTAACAAGTTCGAAATGGTGATGGAAGTTTGGTATAGTTGGCCATCCCCTCCACTATGAAAAAAAAGTAATTTCCCATTCTTTAGTATTTCTGACATAACTTTTTACTCCGGTCTCTAAATAAGATGATTCTTGCTGCATTGTAAAGAATTCTTGAATCCCTAACCATTTTATTCACATCAAAAGTCATGAAAAATCCTCTAGCATGGGCTCTATTGTAACGCATGTTTGGTGTAATAAGTAGTCCTCCTTTAAAATGAAATAGTATATCGGACATAACTTTTTCTCCCGAACTCGGATTGAGCTAACTCTTGCGGCATTGTAATGAGAACTTGAAACCCTAACCAATATATTGAGATCAAAATTGGTGATTCATCTTCTAACAAGTTCGAAATGGTGATGGAAGTTTGGTATAGTTGGCCATCCCCTCCACTAGGAAAAAAAAGTAATTTCCCATTCTTTAGTATTTCTGACATAACTTTTTACTCCGGTCTCTAAATAAGATGATTCTTGCGGCATTGTAAAGAATTCTTGAATCCTTAACCATTTTATTCACATCAAAAGTCATGAAAAATCCTCTAGCATGGGGTCTATTGTAACGCAAGTTTAGTGTAATAAGTAGTCCACCTTTAAAATGAAATAGTATATCGGACATAACTTTTTCTCCCGAACTCGGATTGAGCTAACTCTTGCGGCATTGTAATGAGAACTTGAAACCCTAACCAATATATTGAGATCAAAATTGGTGATTCATGTTCTAACAAGTTCGAAATGGTGATGGAAGTTTGGTATAGTTGGCCATTCCCCTCCACTAGGAAAAAAAAGTAATTTCCCATTCTTTAGTATTTCTGACATAACTTTTTACTCCGGTCTCTAAATAAGATGATTCTTGCTGCATTGTAAAGAATTCTTGAATCCCTAACCATTTTATTCACATCAAAAGTCATGAAAAATCCTCTAGCATGGGCTCTATTGTAACGCAAGTTTGGTGTAATAAGTAGTCCTCCTTTAAAATGAAATAGTATATCGGACATAACTTTTTCTCCCGAACTCGGATTGAGCTAACTCTTGCGGCATTGTAATGAGAACTTGAAACCCTAACCAATATATTGAGATCAAAATTGGTGATTCACCTTCTAACAAGTTCGAAATGGTGATGGAAGTTTGGTATAGTTGGCCATTCCCCTCCACTAGGAAAAAAAAGTAATTTCCCATTCTTTAGTATTTCTGACATAACTTTTTACTCCGGTCTCTGATTAAGATGATTCTTGCTGCATTGTAAAGAATTCTTGAATCCCTAACCATTTTATTCACATCAAAAGTCATGAAAAATCCTCTAGCATGGGCTCTATTGTAACGCAAGTTTGGTGTAATAAGTAGTCCACCTTTAAAATGAAATAGTATATCGGACATAACTGTTTCTCCCGAACTCGGATTGAGCTAACTCTTGCGGCATTGTAATGAGAACTTGAAACCCTAACCAATATATTGAGATCAAAATGGGTGATTCATCTTCTAACAAGTTCGAAATGGTGATGGAAGTTTGGTATAGTTGGCCATCCCCTCCACTATGAAAAAAAAGTAATTTCCCATTCTTTAGTATTTCTGACATAACTTTTTACTCCGGTCTCTAAATAAGATGATTCTTGCTGCATTGTAAAGAATTCTTGAATCCCTAACCATTTTATTCACATCAAAAGTCATGAAAAATCCTCTAGCATGGGCTCTATTGTAACGCATGTTTGGTGTAATAAGTAGTCCTCCTTTAAAATGAAATAGTATATCGGACATAACTTTTTCTCCCGAACTCGGATTGAGCTAACTCTTGCGGCATTGTAATGAGAACTTGAAACCCTAACCAATATATTGAGATCAAAATTGGTGATTCATCTTCTAACAAGTTCGAAATGGTGATGGAAGTTTGGTATAGTTGGCCATCCCCTCCACTAGGAAAAAAAAGTAATTTCCCATTCTTTAGTATTTCTGACATAACTTTTTACTCCGGTCTCTAAATAAGATGATTCTTGCGGCATTGTAAAGAATTCTTGAATCCTTAACCATTTTATTCACATCAAAAGTCATGAAAAATCCTCTAGCATGGGGTCTATTGTAACGCAAGTTTAGTGTAATAAGTAGTCCACCTTTAAAATGAAATAGTATATCGGACATAACTTTTTCTCCCGAACTCGGATTGAGCTAACTCTTGCGGCATTGTAATGAGAACTTGAAACCCTAACCAATATATTGAGATCAAAATTGGTGATTCATGTTCTAACAAGTTCGAAATGGTGATGGAAGTTTGGTATAGTTGGCCATTCCCCTCCACTAGGAAAAAAAAGTAATTTCCCATTCTTTAGTATTTCTGACATAACTTTTTACTCCGGTCTCTAAATAAGATGATTCTTGCTGCATTGTAAAGAATTCTTGAATCCCTAACCATTTTATTCACATCAAAAGTCATGAAAAATCCTCTAGCATGGGCTCTATTGTAACGCAAGTTTGGTGTAATAAGTAGTCCTCCTTTAAAATGAAATAGTATATCGGACATAACTTTTTCTCCCGAACTCGGATTGAGCTAACTCTTGCGGCATTGTAATGAGAACTTGAAACCCTAACCAATATATTGAGATCAAAATTGGTGATTCACCTTCTAACAAGTTCGAAATGGTGATGGAAGTTTGGTATAGTTGGCCATTCCCCTCCACTAGGAAAAAAAAGTAATTTCCCATTCTTTAGTATTTCTGACATAACTTTTTACTCCGGTCTCTGATTAAGATGATTCTTGCTGCATTGTAAAGAATTCTTGAATCCCTAACCATTTTATTCACATCAAAAGTCATGAAAAATCCTCTAGCATGGGCTCTATTGTAACGCAAGTTTGGTGTAATAAGTAGTCCACCTTTAAAATGAAATAGTATATCGGACATAACTGTTTCTCCCGAACTCGGATTGAGCTAACTCTTGCGGCATTGTAATGAGAACTTGAAACCCTAACCAATATATTGAGATCAAAATTGGTGATTCATCTTCTAACAAGTTCGAAATGGTGATGGAAGTTTGGTATAGTTGGCCATCCCCTCCACTATGAAAAAAAAGTAATTTCCCATTCTTTAGTATTTCTGACATAACTTTTTACTCCGGTCCCTAAATAAGATGATTCTTGCTGCATTGTAAAGAATTCTTGAATCCCTAACCATTTTATTCACATCAAAAGTCATGAAAAATCCTCTAGCATGGGCTCTATTGTAACGCATGTTTGGTGTAATAAGTAGTCCTCCTTTAAAATGAAATAGTATATCGGACATAACTTTTTCTCCCGAACTCGGATTGAGCTAACTCTTGCGGCATTGTAATGAGAACTTGAAACCCTAACCAATATATTGAGATCAAAATTGGTGATTCATCTTCTAACAAGTTCGGAATGGTGATGGAAGTTTGGTATAGTTGCCAATTCCCCTCCACTAGGAAAAAAAAGTAATTTCCCATTCTTTAGTATTTCTGACATAACTTTTTACTCCGGTCTCTGATTAAGATGATTCTTGCTGCATTGTAAAGAATTCTTGAATCCCTAACCATTTTATTCACATCAAAAGTCATGAAAAATCCTCTAGCATGGGCTCTATTGTAACGCAAGTTTGGTGTAATAAGTAGTCCTCCTTTAAAATGAAATAGTATATCGGACATAACTTTTTCTCCGGAACTCGGATTGAGCTAACTCTTGCGGCATTGTAATGAGAACTTGAAACCCTAACCAATATGTTGAGATCAAAATTGGTGATTCACCTTCTAACAAGTTCGAAATGGTGATGGAAGATTGGTATAGTTGGCCATTCCCCTCCACTAGGAAAAAAAAGTAATTTCCCATTCTTTAGTATTTCTGACATAACTTTTTACTCCGGTCTCTGATTAAGATGATTCTTGCTGCATTGTAAAGAATTCTTGAATCCCTAACCATTTTATTCACATCAAAAGTCATGAAAAATCCTCTAGCATGGGCTCTATTGTAACGCAAGTTTGGTGTAATAAGTAGTCCACCTTTAAAATGAAATAGTATATCGGACATAACTGTTTCTCCCGAACTCGGATTGAGCTAACTCTTGCGGCATTGTAATGAGAACTTGAAACCCTAACCAATATATTGAGATCAAAATTGGTGATTCATCTTCTAACAAGTTCGAAATGGTGATGGAAGTTTGGTATAGTTGGCCATCCCCTCCACTATGAAAAAAAAGTAATTTCCCATTCTTTAGTATTTCTGACATAACTTTTTACTCCGGTCTCTAAATAAGATGATTCTTGCTGCATTGTAAAGAATTCTTGAATCCCTAACCATTTTATTCACATCAAAAGTCATGAAAAATCCTCTAGCATGGGCTCTATTGTAACGCATGTTTGGTGTAATAAGTAGTCCTCCTTTAAAATGAAATAGTATATCGGGCATAACTTTTTCTCCCGAACTCGGATTGAGCAAACTCTTGCGGCATTGTAATGAGAACTTGAAACCCTAACCAATATATTGAGATCAAAATTGGTGATTCATCTTCTAACAAGTTCGAAATGGTGATGGAAGTTTGGTATAGTTGGCCATCCCCTCCACTAGGAAAAAAAAGTAATTTCCCATTCTTTAGTATTTCTGACATAACTTTTTACTCCGGTCTCTAAATAAGATGATTCTTGCGGCATTGTAAAGAATTCTTGAATCCCTAACCATTTTATTCACATATAAAGTCATGAAAAATCCTCTAGCATGGGGTCTATTGTAACGCAAGTTTGGTGTAATAAGTAGTCCACCTTTAAAATGAAATAGTATATCGGACATAACTTTTTCTCCCGAACTCGGATTGAGCTAACTCTTGCGGCATTGTAATGAGAACTTGAAACCCTAACCAATATATTGAGATCAAAATTGGTGATTCATGTTCTAACAAGTTCGAAATGGTGATGGAAGTTTGGTATAGTTGGCCATTCCCCTCCACTAGGAAAAAAAAGTAATTTCCCATTCTTTAGTATTTCTGACATAACTTTTTACTCCGGTCTCTGATTAAGATGATTCTTGCGGCATTGTAAAGAATTCTTGAATCCCTAACCATTTTATTCACATCAAAAGTCATGAAAAATCCTCTAGCATGGGCTCTATTGTAACGCAAGTTTGGTGTAATAAGTAGTCCACCTTTAAAATGAAATAGTATATCGGACATAACTTTTTCTCCCGAACTCGGATTGAGCTAACTCTTGCGGCATTGAACTGAGAACTTGAAACCCTAACCAATATATTCAGATCAAAATTGGTGATTCATCTTCTAACAAGTTCGAAATGGTGATGGAAGTTTGGTATAGTTGCCAATTCCCCTCCACTAGGAAAAAAAAGTAATTTCCCATTCTTTAGTATTTCTGACATAACTTTTTACTCCGGTCTCTGATTAAGATGATTCTTGCTGCATTGTAAAGAATTCTTGAATCCCTAACCATTTTATTCACATCAAAAGTCATGAAAAATCCTCTAGCATGGGCTCTATTGTAACGCAAGTTTGGTGTAATAAGTAGTCCTCCTTTAAAATGAAATAGTATATCGGACATAACTTTTTCTCCCGAACTCGGATTGAGCTAACTCTTGCGGCATTGTAATGAGAACTTGAAACCCTAACCAATATATTGAGATCAAAATTGGTGATTCACCTTCTAACAAGTTCGAAATGGTGATGGAAGATTGGTATAGTTGGCCATTCCCCTCCACTAGGAAAAAAAAGTAATTTCCCATTCTTTAGTATTTCTGACATAACTTTTTACTCCGGTCTCTGATTAAGATGATTCTTGCTGCATTGTAAAGAATTCTTGAATCCCTAACCATTTTATTCACATCAAAAGTCATGAAAAATCCTCTAGCATGGGCTCTATTGTAACGCAAGTTTGGTGTAATAAGTAGTCCTCCTTTAAAATGAAATAGTATATCGGACATAACTTTTTCTCCCGAACTCGGATTGAGCTAACTCTTGCGGCATTGTAATGAGAACTTGAAACCCTAACCAATATATTGAGATCAAAATTGGTGATTCACCTTCTAACAAGTTCGAAATGGTGATGGAAGATTGGTATAGTTGGCCATTCCCCTCCACTAGGAAAAAAAAGTAATTTCCCATTCTTTTGTATTTCTGACATAACTTTTTACTCCGGTCTCTGATTAAGATGATTCTTGCTGCATTGTAAAGAATTCTTGAATCCCTAACCATTTTATTAAAATCAAAAGTCATGAAAAATCCTCTAGCATGGGCTCTATTGTAACGCAAGTTTGGTGTAATAAGTAGTCCACCTTTAAAATGAAATAGTATATCCGACATAACTGTTTCTCCCTAACTCGGATTGAGCTAACTCTTGCGGCATTGTAATGAGAACTTGAAACCCTAACCAATATATTGAGATCAAAATTGGTGATTCATCTTCTAACAAGTTCGAAATGGTGATGGAAGTTTGGTATAGTTGGCCATCCCCTCCACTACGAAAAAAAAGTAATTTCCCATTCTTTAGTATTTCTGACATAACTTTTTACTCCGGTCTCTAAATAAGATGATTCTTGCTGCATTGTAAAGAATTCTTGAATCCCTAACCATTTTATTCACATCAAAAGTCATGAAAAATCCTCTAGCATGGGCTCTATTGTAACGCAAGTTTGGTGTAATAAGTAGTCCTCCTTTAAAATGAAATAGTATATCGGACATAACTTTTTCTCCCGAACTCGGATTGAGCTAACTCTTGCGGCATTGTAATGAGAACTTGAAACCCTAACCAATATATTGAGATCAAAATTGGTGATTCACCTTCTAACAAGTTCGAAATGGTGATGGAAGGTTGGTATAGTTGGCCATTCCCCTCCACTAGGAAAAAAAAGTAATTTCCCATTCTTTAGTATTTCTGACATAACTTTTTACTCCGGTCACTGATTAAGATGATTCTTGCTGCATTGTAAAGAATTCTTGAATCCCTAACCATTTTATTCACATCAAAAGTCATGAAAAATCCTCTAGCATGGGCTCTATTGTAACGCAAGTTTGGTGTAATAAGTAGTCCACCTTTAAAATGAAATAGTATATCGGACATAACTGTTTCTCCCGAACTCGGATTGAGCTAACTCTTGCGGCATTGTAATGAGAACTTGAAACCCTAACCAATATATTGAGATCAAAATTGGTGATTCATCTTCTAACAAGTTCGAAATGGTGATGGAAGTTTGGTATAGTTGGCCATCCCCTCCACTATGAAAAAAAAGTAATTTCCCATTCTTTAGTATTTCTGACATAACTTTTTACTCCGGTCTCTAAATAAGATGATTCTTGCTGCATTGTAAAGAATTCTGGAATCCCTAACCATTTTATTCACATCAAAAGTCATGAAAAATCCTCTAGCATGGGCTCTATTGTAACGCATGTTTGGTGTAATAAGTAGTCCTCCTTTAAAATGAAATAGTATATCGGACATAACTTTTTCTCCCGAACTCGGATTGAGCTAACTCTTGCGGCATTGTAATGAGAACTTGAAACCCTAACCAATATATTGAGATCAAAATTGGTGATTCATCTTCTAACAAGTTCGAAATGGTGATGGAAGTTTGGTATAGTTGGCCATCCCCTCCACTAGGAAAAAAAAAGTAATTTCCCATTCTTTAGTATTTCTGACATAACTTTTTACTCCGGTCTCTAAATAAGATGATTCTTGCGGCATTGTAAAGAATTCTTGAATCCCTAACCATTTTATTCACATCAAAAGTCATGAAAAATCCTCTAGCATGGGCTCTATTGTAACGCAAGTTTGGTGTAATAAGTAGTCCTCCTTTAAAATGAAATAGTATATCGGACATAACTTTTTCTCCCGAACTCGGATTGAGCTAACTCTTGCGGCATTGTAATGAGAACTTGAAATCCTAACCAATATATTGAGATCAAAATTGGTGATTCATGTTCTAACAAGTTCGAAATGGTGATGGAAGTTTGGTATAGTTGGCCATTCCCCTCCACTAGGAAAAAAAAGTAATTTCCCATTCTTTAGTATTTCTGACATAACTTTTTACTCCGGTCTCTGATTAAGATGATTCTTGCGGCATTGTAAAGAATTCTTGAATCCCTAACCATTTTATTCACATCAAAAGTCATGAAAAATCCTCTAGCATGGGCTCTATTGTAACGCAAGTTTGGTGTAATAAGTAGTCCTCCTTTAAAATGAAATAGTATATCGGACATAACTTTTTCTCCCGAACTCGGATTGAGCTAACTCTTGCGGCATTGTAATGAGAACTTGAAACCCTAACCAATATATTGAGATCAAAATTGGTGATTCATGTTCTAACGAGTTCAAAATGGTGATGGAAGTTTGGTATAGTTGGCCATTCCCCTCCACTAGGAAAAAAAAGTAATTTCCCATTCTTTAGTATTTCTGACATAACTTTTTACTCCGGTCTCTGATTAAGATGATTCTTGCGGCATTGTAAAGAATTCTTGAATCCCTAACCATTTTATTCACATCAAAAGTCATAAAAAATCCTCTAGCATGGGCTCTATTGTAACGCAAGTTTGGTGTAATAAGTAGTCCACCTTTAAAATGAAATAGTATATCGGACATAACTTTTTCTCCCGAACTCGGATTGAGCTAACTCTTGCGGCATTGAAATGAGAACTTGAAACCCTAACCAATATATTGAGATCAAAATTGGTGATTCATCTTCTAACAAGTTCGAAATGGTGATGGAAGTTTGGTATAGTTGCCAATTCCCCTCCACTAGGAAAAAAAAGTAATTTCCCATTCTTTAGTATTTCTGACATAACTTTTTACTCCGGTCTCTGATTAAGATGATTCTTGCTGCATTGTAAAGAATTCTTGAATCCCTAACCATTTTATTCACATCAAAAGTCATGAAAAATCCTCTAGCATGGGCTCTAATTTAAAGCAAGTTTGGTGTAATAAGTAGTCCACCTTTAAAATGAAATAGTATATCGGACATAACTGTTTCTCCCGAACTCGGATTGAGCTAACTCTTGCGGCATTGTAATGAGAACTTGAAACCCTAACCAATATATTGAGATCAAAATTGGTGATTCATCTTCTAACAAGTTCGAAATGGTGATGGAAGTTTGGTATAGTTGGCCATCCCCTCCACTACGAAAAAAAAGTAATTTCCCATTCTTTAGTATTTCTGACATAACTTTTTACTCCGGTCTCTAAATAAGATGATTCTTGCTGCATTGTAAAGAATTCTTGAATCCCCAACCATTTTATTCACATCAAAAGTCATGAAAAATCCTCTAGCATGGGCTCTATTGTAACGCAAGTTTGGTGTAATAAGTAGTCCACCTTTAAAATGAAATAGTATATCGGACATAACTGTTTCTCCCTAACTCGGATTGAGCTAACTCTTGCGGCATTGTAATGAGAACTTGAAACCCTAACCAATATATTGAGATCAAAATTGGTGATTCATCTTCTAACAAGTTCGAAATGGTGATGGAAGTTTGGTATAGTTGGCCATCCCCTCCACTACGAAAAAAAAGTAATTTCCCATTCTTTAGTATTCCTGACATTACTTTTTACTCCGGTCTCTAAATAAGATGATTCTTGCTGCATTGTAAAGAATTCTTGAATCCCTAACCATTTTATTCACATCAAAAGTCATGAAAAATCCTCTAGCATGGGCTGTATTGTAACGCAAGTTTGGTGTAATAAGTAGTCCTCCTTTAAAATGAAATAGTATATCGGACATAACTTTTTCTCCCGAACTCGGATTGAGCTAACTCTTGCGGCATTGTAATGAGAACTTGAAACCCTAACCAATATATTGAGATCAAAATTGGTGATTCACCTTCTAACAAGTTCGAAATGGTGATGGAAGGTTGGTATAGTTGGCCATTCCCCTCCACTAGGAAAAAAAAGTAATTTCCCATTCTTTAGTATTTCTGACATAACTTTTTACTCCGGTCACTGATTAAGATGATTCTTGCTGCATTGTAAAGAATTCTTGAATCCCTAACCATTTTATTCACATCAAAAGTCATGAAAAATCCTCTAGCATGGGCTCTATTGTAACGCAAGTTTGGTGTAATAAGTAGTCCACCTTTAAAATGAAATAGTATATCGGACATAACTGTTTCTCCCGAACTCGGATTGAGCTAACTCTTGCGGCATTGTAATGAGAACTTGAAACCCTAACCAATATATTGAGATCAAAATTGGTGATTCATCTTCTAACAAGTTCGAAATGGTGATGGATGTTTGGTATAGTTGGCCATCCCCTCCACTATGAAAAAAAAGTAATTTCCCATTCTTTAGTATTTCTGACATAACTTTTTACTCCGGTCTCTAAATAAGATGATTCTTGCTGCATTGTAAAGAATTCTGGAATCCCTAACCATTTTATTCACATCAAAAGTCATGAAAAATCCTCTAGCATGGGCTCTATTGTAACGCATGTTTGGTGTAATAAGTAGTCCTCCTTTAAAATGAAATAGTATATCGGACATAACTTTTTCTCCCGAACTCGGATTGAGCTAACTCTTGCGGCATTGTAATGAGAACTTGAAACCCTAACCAATATATTGAGATCAAAATTGGTGATTCATCTTCTAACAAGTTCGAAATGGTTATGGAAGTTTGGTATAGTTGGCCATCCCCTCCACTAGGAAAAAAAAGTAATTTCCCATTCTTTAGTATTTCTGACATAACTTTTTACTCCGGTCTCTAAATAAGATGATTCTTGCGGCATTGTAAAGAATTCTTGAATCCCTAACCATTTTATTCACATCAAAAGTCATGAAAAATCCTCTAGCATGGGCTCTATTGTAACGCAAGTTTGGTGTAATAAGTAGTCCTCCTTTAAAATGAAATAGTATATCGGACATAACTTTTTCTCCCGAACTCGGATTGAGCTAACTCTTGCGGCATTGTAATGAGAACTTGAAATCCTAACCAATATATTGAGATCAAAATTGGTGATACATGTTCTAACAAGTTCGAAATGGTGATGGAAGTTTGGTATAGTGGGCCATTCCCCTCCACTAGGAAAAAAAAGTAATTTCCCATTCTTTAGTATTTCTGACATAACTTTTTACTCCGGTCTCTGATTAAGATGATTCTTGCGGCATTGTAAAGAATTCTTGAATCCCTAACCATTTTATTCACATCAAAAGTCATGAAAAATCCTCTAGCATGGGCTCTATTGTAACGCAAGTTTGGTGTAATAAGTAGTCCTCCTTTAAAATGAAATAGTATATCGGACATAACTTTTTCTCCCGAACTCGGATTGAGCTAACTCTTGCGGCATTGTAATGAGAACTTGAAACCCTAACCAATATATTGAGATCAAAATTGGTGATTCATGTTCTAACAAGTTCGAAATGGTGATGGAAGTTTGGTATAGTTGGCCATTCCCCTCCACTAGGAAAAAAAAGTAATTTCCCATTCTTTAGTATTTCTGACATAACTTTTTACTCCGGTCTCTGATTAAGATGATTCTTGCGGCATTGTAAAGAATTCTTGAATCCCTAACCATTTTATTCACATCAAAAGTCATGAAAAATCCTCTAGCATGGGCTCTATTGTAACGCAAGTTTGGTGTAATAAGTAGTCCACCTTTAAAATGAAATAGTATATCGGACATAACTTTTTCTCCCGAACTCGGATTGAGCTAACTCTTGCGGCATTGAAATGAGAACTTGAAACCCTAACCAATATATTGAGATCAAAATTGGTGATTCATCTTCTAACAAGTTCGAAATGGTGATGGAAGTTTGGTATAGTTGCCAATTCCCCTCCACTAGGAAAAAAAAGTAATTTCCCATTCTTTAGTATTTCTGACATAACTTTTTACTCCGGTCTCTGATTAAGATGATTCTTGCTGCATTGTAAAGAATTCTTGAATCCCTAACCATTTTATTCACATCAAAAGTCATGAAAAATCCTCTAGCATGGGCTCTATTGTAACGCAAGTTTGGTGTAATAAGTAGTCCTCCTTTAAAATGAAATAGTATATCGGACATAACTTTTTCTCCCGAACTCGGATTGAGCTAACTCTTGCGGCATTGTAATGAGAACTTGAAACCCTAACCAATATATTGAGATCAAAATTGGTGATTCACCTTCTAACAAGTTCGAAATGGTGATGGAAGTTTGGTATAGTTGGCCATTCCCCTCCACTAGGAAAAAAAAGTAATTTCCCATTCTTTAGTATTTCTGACATAACTTTTTACTCCGGTCTCTGATTAAGATGATTCTTGCTGCATTGTAAAGAATTCTTGAATCCCTAACCATTTTATTCACATCAAAAGTCATGAAAAATCCTCTAGCATGGGCTCTAATTTAACGCAAGTTTGGTGTAATAAGTAGTCCACCTTTAAAATGAAATAGTATATCGGACATAACTGTTTCTCCCGAACTCGGATTGAGCTAACTCTTGCGGCATTGAAATGAGAACTTGAAACCCTAACCAATATATTGAGATCAAAATTGGTGATTCATCTTCTAACAAGTTCGAAATGGTGATGGAAGTTTGGTATAGTTGCCAATTCCCCTCCACTAGGAAAAAAAAGTAATTTCCCATTCTTTAGTATTTCTGACATAACTTTTTACTCCGGTCTCTGATTAAGATGATTCTTGCTGCATTATAAAGAATTCTTGAATCCCTAACCATTTTATTCACATCAAAAGTCATGAAAAATCCTCTAGCATGGGCTCTATTGTAACGCAAGTTTGGTGTAATAAGTAGTCCTCCTTTAAAATGAAATAGTATATCGGACATAACTTTTTCTCCCGAACTCGGATTGAGCTAACTCTTGCGGCATTGTAATGAGAACTTGAAACCCTAACCAATATATTGAGATCAAAATTGGTGATTCACCTTCTAACAAGTTCGAAATGGTGATGGAAGGTTGGTATAGTTGGCCATTCCCCTCCACTAGGAAAAAAAAGTAATTTCCCATTCTTTAGTATTTCTGACATAACTTTTTACTCCGGTCACTGATTAAGATGATTCTTGCTGCATTGTAAAGAATTCTTGAATCCCTAACCATTTTATTCACATCAAAAGTCATGAAAAATCCTCTAGCATGGGCTCTATTGTAACGCAAGTTTGGTGTAATAAGTAGTCCACCTTTAAAATGAAATAGTATATCGGACATAACTGTTTCTCCCGAACTCGGATTGAGCTAACTCTTGCGGCATTGTAATGAGAACTTGAAACCCTAACCAATATATTGAGATCAAAATTGGTGATTCATCTTCTAACAAGTTCGAAATGGTGATGGAAGTTTGGTATAGTTGGCCATCCCCTCCACTATGAAAAAAAAGTAATTTCCCATTCTTTAGTATTTCTGACATAACTTTTTACTCCGGTCTCTAAATAAGATGATTCTTGCTGCATTGTAAAGAATTCTGGAATCCCTAACCATTTTATTCACATCAAAAGTCATGAAAAATCCTCTAGCATGGGCTCTATTGTAACGCATGTTTGGTGTAATAAGTAGTCCTCCTTTAAAATGAAATAGTATATCGGACATAACTTTTTCTCCCGAACTCGGATTGAGCTAACTCTTGCGGCATTGTAATGAGAACTTGAAACCCTAACCAATATATTGAGATCAAAATTGGTGATTCATCTTCTAACAAGTTCGAAATGGTTATGGAAGTTTGGTATAGTTGGCCATCCCCTCCACTAGGAAAAAAAAGTAATTTCCCATTCTTTAGTATTTCTGACATAACTTTTTACTCCGGTCTCTAAATAAGATGATTCTTGCGGCATTGTAAAGAATTCTTGAATCCCTAACCATTTTATTCACATCAAAAGTCATGAAAAATCCTCTAGCATGGGCTCTATTGTAACGCAAGTTTGGTGTAATAAGTAGTCCTCCTTTAAAATGAAATAGTATATCGGACATAACTTTTTCTCCCGAACTCGGATTGAGCTAACTCTTGCGGCATTGTAATGAGAACTTGAAATCCTAACCAATATATTGAGATCAAAATTGGTGATACATGTTCTAACAAGTTCGAAATGGTGATGGAAGTTTGGTATAGTGGGCCATTCCCCTCCACTAGGAAAAAAAAGTAATTTCCCATTCTTTAGTATTTCTGACATAACTTTTTACTCCGGTCTCTGATTAAGATGATTCTTGCGGCATTGTAAAGAATTCTTGAATCCCTAACCATTTTATTCACATCAAAAGTCATGAAAAATCCTCTAGCATGGGCTCTATTGTAACGCAAGTTTGGTGTAATAAGTAGTCCTCCTTTAAAATGAAATAGTATATCGGACATAACTTTTTCTCCCGAACTCGGATTGAGCTAACTCTTGCGGCATTGTAATGAGAACTTGAAACCCTAACCAATATATTGAGATCAAAATTGGTGATTCATGTTCTAACAAGTTCGAAATGGTGATGGAAGTTTGGTATAGTTGGCCATTCCCCTCCACTAGGAAAAAAAAGTAATTTCCCATTCTTTAGTATTTCTGACATAACTTTTTACTCCGGTCTCTGATTAAGATGATTCTTGCGGCATTGTAAAGAATTCTTGAATCCCTAACCATTTTATTCACATCAAAAGTCATGAAAAATCCTCTAGCATGGGCTCTATTGTAACGCAAGTTTGGTGTAATAAGTAGTCCACCTTTAAAATGAAATAGTATATCGGACATAACTTTTTCTCCCGAACTCGGATTGAGCTAACTCTTGCGGCATTGAAATGAGAACTTGAAACCCTAACCAATATATTGAGATCAAAATTGGTGATTCATCTTCTAACAAGTTCGAAATGGTGATGGAAGTTTGGTATAGTTGCCAATTCCCCTCCACTAGGAAAAAAAAGTAATTTCCCATTCTTTAGTATTTCTGACATAACTTTTTACTCCGGTCTCTGATTAAGATGATTCTTGCTGCATTGTAAAGAATTCTTGAATCCCTAACCATTTTATTCACATCAAAAGTCATGAAAAATCCTCTAGCATGGGCTCTATTGTAACGCAAGTTTGGTGTAATAAGTAGTCCTCCTTTAAAATGAAATAGTATATCGGACATAACTTTTTCTCCCGAACTCGGATTGAGCTAACTCTTGCGGCATTGTAATGAGAACTTGAAACCCTAACCAATATATTGAGATCAAAATTGGTGATTCACCTTCTAACAAGTTCGAAATGGTGATGGAAGTTTGGTATAGTTGGCCATTCCCCTCCACTAGGAAAAAAAAGTAATTTCCCATTCTTTAGTATTTCTGACATAACTTTTTACTCCGGTCTCTGATTAAGATGATTCTTGCTGCATTGTAAAGAATTCTTGAATCCCTAACCATTTTATTCACATCAAAAGTCATGAAAAATCCTCTAGCATGGGCTCTAATTTAACGCAAGTTTGGTGTAATAAGTAGTCCACCTTTAAAATGAAATAGTATATCGGACATAACTGTTTCTCCCGAACTCGGATTGAGCTAACTCTTGCGGCATTGAAATGAGAACTTGAAACCCTAACCAATATATTGAGATCAAAATTGGTGATTCATCTTCTAACAAGTTCGAAATGGTGATGGAAGTTTGGTATAGTTGCCAATTCCCCTCCACTAGGAAAAAAAAGTAATTTCCCATTCTTTAGTATTTCTGACATAACTTTTTACTCCGGTCTCTGATTAAGATGATTCTTGCTGCATTATAAAGAATTCTTGAATCCCTAACCATTTTATTCACATCAAAAGTCATGAAAAATCCTCTAGCATGGGCTCTATTGTAACGCAAGTTTGGTGTAATAAGTAGTCCTCCTTTAAAATGAAATAGTATATCGGACATAACTTTTTCTCCCGAACTCGGATTGAGCTAACTCTTGCGGCATTGTAATGAGAACTTGAAACCCTAACCAATATATTGAGATCAAAATTGGTGATTCACCTTCTAACAAGTTCGAAATGGTGATGGAAGTTTGGTATAGTTGGCCATTCCCCTCCACTAGGAAAAAAAAGTAATTTCCCATTCTTTAGTATTTCTGACATAACTTTTTACTCCGGTCTCTGATTAAGATGATTCTTGCTGCATTGTAAAGAATTCTTGAATCCCTAACCATTTTATTCACATCAAAAGTCATGAAAAATCCTCTAGCATGGGCTCTAATTTAACGCAAGTTTGGTGTAATAAGTAGTCCACCTTTAAAATGAAATAGTATATCGGACATAACTGTTTCTCCCGAACTCGGATTGAGCTAACTCTTGCGGCATTGTAATGAGAACTTGAAACCCTAACCAATATATTGAGATCAAAATTGGTGATTCATCTTCTAACAAGTTCGAAATGGTGATGGAAGTTTGGTATAGTTGGCCATCCCCTCCACTACGAAAAAAAAGTAATTTCCCATTCTTTAGTATTTCTGACATAACTTTTTACTCCGGTCTCTAAATAAGATGATTCTTGCTGCATTGTAAAGAATTCTTGAATCCCCAACCATTTTATTCACATCAAAAGTCATGAAAAATCCTCTAGCATGGGCTCTATTGTAACGCATGTTTGGTGTAATAAGTAGTCCTCCTTTAAAATGAAATAGTATATCGGACATAACTTTTTCTCCCGAACTCGGATTGAGCTAACTCTTGCGGCATTGTAATGAGAACTTGAAACCCTAACCAATATATTGAGATCAAAATTGGAGATTCATCTTCTAACAAGTTCGAAATGGTGATGGAAGTTTGGTATAGTTGGCCATCCCCTCCACTAGGAAAAAAAAGTAATTTCCCATTCTTTAGTATTTCTGACATAACTTTTTACTCCGGTCTCTAAATAAGATGATTCTTGCGGCATTGTAAAGAATTCTTGAATCCCTAACCATTTTATTCACATCAAAAGTCATAAAAAATCCTCTAGCATGGGCTCTATAGTAACGCAAGTTTGGTGTAATAAGTAGTCCTCCTTTAAAATGAAATAGTATATCGGACATAACTTTTTCTCCCGAACTCGGATTGAGCTAACTCTTGCGGCATTGAAATGAGAACTTGAAACCCTAACCAATATATTGAGATCAAAATTGGTGATTCATCTTCTAACAAGTTCGAAATGGTGATGGAAGTTTGGTATAGTTGCCAATTCCCCTCCACTAGGAAAAAAAAGTAATTTCCCATTCTTTAGTATTTCTGACATAACTTTTTACTCCGGTCTCTGATTAAGATGATTCTTGCTGCATTGTAAAGAATTCTTGAATCCCTAACCATTTTATTCACATCAAAAGTCATGAAAAATCCTCTAGCATGGGCTCTAATTTAAAGCAAGTTTGGTGTAATAAGTAGTCCACCTTTAAAATGAAATAGTATATCGGACATAACTGTTTCTCCCGAACTCGGATTGAGCTAACTCTTGCGGCATTGTAATGAGAACTTGAAACCCTAACCAATATATTGAGATCAAAATTGGTGATTCATCTTCTAACAAGTTCGAAATGGTGATGGAAGTTTGGTATAGTTGGCCATCCCCTCCACTACGAAAAAAAAGTAATTTCCCATTCTTTAGTATTTCTGACATAACTTTTTACTCCGGTCTCTAAATAAGATGATTCTTGCTGCATTGTAAAGAATTCTTGAATCCCCAACCATTTTATTCACATCAAAAGTCATGAAAAATCCTCTAGCATGGGCTCTATTGTAACGCAAGTTTGGTGTAATAAGTAGTCCACCTTTAAAATGAAATAGTATATCGGACATAACTGTTTCTCCCTAACTCGGATTGAGCTAACTCTTGCGGCATTGTAATGAGAACTTGAAACCCTAACCAATATATTGAGATCAAAATTGGTGATTCATCTTCTAACAAGTTCGAAATGGTGATGGAAGTTTGGTATAGTTGGCCATCCCCTCCACTACGAAAAAAAAGTAATTTCCCATTCTTTAGTATTCCTGACATTACTTTTTACTCCGGTCTCTAAATAAGATGATTCTTGCTGCATTGTAAAGAATTCTTGAATCCCTAACCATTTTATTCACATCAAAAGTCATGAAAAATCCTCTAGCATGGGCTGTATTGTAACGCAAGTTTGGTGTAATAAGTAGTCCTCCTTTAAAATGAAATAGTATATCGGACATAACTTTTTCTCCCGAACTCGGATTGAGCTAACTCTTGCGGCATTGTAATGAGAACTTGAAACCCTAACCAATATATTGAGATCAAAATTGGTGATTCACCTTCTAACAAGTTCGAAATGGTGATGGAAGGTTGGTATAGTTGGCCATTCCCCTCCACTAGGAAAAAAAAGTAATTTCCCATTCTTTAGTATTTCTGACATAACTTTTTACTCCGGTCACTGATTAAGATGATTCTTGCTGCATTGTAAAGAATTCTTGAATCCCTAACCATTTTATTCACATCAAAAGTCATGAAAAATCCTCTAGCATGGGCTCTATTGTAACGCAAGTTTGGTGTAATAAGTAGTCCACCTTTAAAATGAAATAGTATATCGGACATAACTGTTTCTCCCGAACTCGGATTGAGCTAACTCTTGCGGCATTGTAATGAGAACTTGAAACCCTAACCAATATATTGAGATCAAAATTGGTGATTCATCTTCTAACAAGTTCGAAATGGTGATGGAAGTTTGGTATAGTTGGCCATCCCCTCCACTATGAAAAAAAAGTAATTTCCCATTCTTTAGTATTTCTGACATAACTTTTTACTCCGGTCTCTAAATAAGATGATTCTTGCTGCATTGTAAAGAATTCTGGAATCCCTAACCATTTTATTCACATCAAAAGTCATGAAAAATCCTCTAGCATGGGCTCTATTGTAACGCATGTTTGGTGTAATAAGTAGTCCTCCTTTAAAATGAAATAGTATATCGGACATAACTTTTTCTCCCGAACTCGGATTGAGCTAACTCTTGCGGCATTGTAATGAGAACTTGAAACCCTAACCAATATATTGAGATCAAAATTGGTGATTCATCTTCTAACAAGTTCGAAATGGTTATGGAAGTTTGGTATAGTTGGCCATCCCCTCCACTAGGAAAAAAAAGTAATTTCCCATTCTTTAGTATTTCTGACATAACTTTTTACTCCGGTCTCTAAATAAGATGATTCTTGCGGCATTGTAAAGAATTCTTGAATCCCTAACCATTTTATTCACATCAAAAGTCATGAAAAATCCTCTAGCATGGGCTCTATTGTAACGCAAGTTTGGTGTAATAAGTAGTCCTCCTTTAAAATGAAATAGTATATCGGACATAACTTTTTCTCCCGAACTCGGATTGAGCTAACTCTTGCGGCATTGTAATGAGAACTTGAAATCCTAACCAATATATTGAGATCAAAATTGGTGATACATGTTCTAACAAGTTCGAAATGGTGATGGAAGTTTGGTATAGTTGGCCATTCCCCTCCACTAGGAAAAAAAAGTAATTTCCCATTCTTTAGTATTTCTGACATAACTTTTTACTCCGGTCTCTGATTAAGATGATTCTTGCGGCATTGTAAAGAATTCTTGAATCCCTAACCATTTTATTCACATCAAAAGTCATGAAAAATCCTCTAGCATGGGCTCTATTGTAACGCAAGTTTGGTGTAATAAGTAGTCCTCCTTTAAAATGAAATAGTATATCGGACATAACTTTTTCTCCCGAACTCGGATTGAGCTAACTCTTGCGGCATTGTAATGAGAACTTGAAACCCTAACCAATATATTGAGATCAAAATTGGTGATTCATGTTCTAACAAGTTCGAAATGGTGATGGAAGTTTGGTATAGTTGGCCATTCCCCTCCACTAGGAAAAAAAAGTAATTTCCCATTCTTTAGTATTTCTGACATAACTTTTTACTCCGGTCTCTGATTAAGATGATTCTTGCGGCATTGTAAAGAATTCTTGAATCCCTAACCATTTTATTCACATCAAAAGTCATGAAAAATCCTCTAGCATGGGCTCTATTGTAACGCAAGTTTGGTGTAATAAGTAGTCCACCTTTAAAATGAAATAGTATATCGGACATAACTTTTTCTCCCGAACTCGGATTGAGCTAACTCTTGCGGCATTGAAATGAGAACTTGAAACCCTAACCAATATATTGAGATCAAAATTGGTGATTCATCTTCTAACAAGTTCGAAATGGTGATGGAAGTTTGGTATAGTTGCCAATTCCCCTCCACTAGGAAAAAAAAGTAATTTCCCATTCTTTAGTATTTCTGACATAACTTTTTACTCCGGTCTCTGATTAAGATGATTCTTGCTGCATTGTAAAGAATTCTTGAATCCCTAACCATTTTATTCACATCAAAAGTCATGAAAAATCCTCTAGCATGGGCTCTATTGTAACGCAAGTTTGGTGTAATAAGTAGTCCTCCTTTAAAATGAAATAGTATATCGGACATAACTTTTTCTCCCGAACTCGGATTGAGCTAACTCTTGCGGCATTGTAATGAGAACTTGAAACCCTAACCAATATATTGAGATCAAAATTGGTGATTCACCTTCTAACAAGTTCGAAATGGTGATGGAAGTTTGGTATAGTTGGCCATTCCCCTCCACTAGGAAAAAAAAGTAATTTCCCATTCTTTAGTATTTCTGACATAACTTTTTACTCCGGTCTCTGATTAAGATGATTCTTGCTGCATTGTAAAGAATTCTTGAATCCCTAACCATTTTATTCACATCAAAAGTCATGAAAAATCCTCTAGCATGGGCTCTAATTTAACGCAAGTTTGGTGTAATAAGTAGTCCACCTTTAAAATGAAATAGTATATCGGACATAACTGTTTCTCCCGAACTCGGATTGAGCTAACTCTTGCGGCATTGAAATGAGAACTTGAAACCCTAACCAATATATTGAGATCAAAATTGGTGATTCATCTTCTAACAAGTTCGAAATGGTGATGAAAGTTTGGTATAGTTGCCAATTCCCCTCCACTAGGAAAAAAAAGTAATTTCCCATTCTTTAGTATTTCTGACATAACTTTTTACTCCGGTCTCTGATTAAGATGATTCTTGCTGCATTATAAAGAATTCTTGAATCCCTAACCATTTTATTCACATCAAAAGTCATGAAAAATCCTCTAGCATGGGCTCTATTGTAACGCAAGTTTGGTGTAATAAGTAGTCCTCCTTTAAAATGAAATAGTATATCGGACATAACTTTTTCTCCCGAACTCGGATTGAGCTAACTCTTGCGGCATTGTAATGAGAACTTGAAACCCTAACCAATATATTGAGATCAAAATTGGTGATTCACCTTCTAACAAGTTCGAAATGGTGATGGAAGTTTGGTATAGTTGGCCATTCCCCTCCACTAGGAAAAAAAAGTAATTTCCCATTCTTTAGTATTTCTGACATAACTTTTTACTCCGGTCTCTGATTAAGATGATTCTTGCTGCATTGTAAAGAATTCTTGAATCCCTAACCATTTTATTCACATCAAAAGTCATGAAAAATCCTCTAGTATGGGCTCTAATTTAACGCAAGTTTGGTGTAATAAGTAGTCCACCTTTAAAATGAAATAGTATATCGGACATAACTGTTTCTCCCGAACTCGGATTGAGCTAACTCTTGCGGCATTGTAATGAGAACTTGAAACCCTAACCAATATATTGAGATCAAAATTGGTGATTCATCTTCTAACAAGTTCGAAATGGTGATGGAAGTTTGGTATAGTTGGCCATCCCCTCCACTACGAAAAAAAAGTAATTTCCCATTCTTTAGTATTTCTGACATAACTTTTTACTCCGGTCTCTAAATAAGATGATTCTTGCTGCATTGTAAAGAATTCTTGAATCCCCAACCATTTTATTCACATCAAAAGTCATGAAAAATCCTCTAGCATGGGCTCTATTGTAACGCATGTTTGGTGTAATAAGTAGTCCTCCTTTAAAATGAAATAGTATATCGGACATAACTTTTTCTCCCGAACTCGGATTGAGCTAACTCTTGCGGCATTGTAATGAGAACTTGAAACCCTAACCAATATATTGAGATCAAAATTGGAGATTCATCTTCTAACAAGTTCGAAATGGTGATGGAAGTTTGGTATAGTTGGCCATCCCCTCCACTAGGAAAAAAAAGTAATTTCCCATTCTTTAGTATTTCTGACATAACTTTTTACTCCGGTCTCTAAATAAGATGATTCTTGCGGCATTGTAAAGAATTCTTGAATCCCTAACCATTTTATTCACATCAAAAGTCATAAAAAATCCTCTAGCATGGGCTCTATAGTAACGCAAGTTTGGTGTAATAAGTAGTCCTCCTTTAAAATGAAATAGTATATCGGACATAACTTTTTCTCCCGAACTCGGATTGAGCTAACTCTTGCGGCATTGTAATGAGAACTTGAAACCCTAACCAATATATTGAGATCAAAATTGGTGATTCATGTTCTAACAAGTTCGAAATGGTGATGGAAGTTTGGTATAGTTGGCCATTCCCCTCCACTAGGAAAAAAAAGTAATTTCTCATTCTTTTGTATTTCTGACATAACTTTTTACTCCGGTCTCTGATTAAGATGATTCTTGCGGCATTGTAAAGAATTCATGAATCCCTAACCATTTTATTCACATCAAAAGTCATGAAAAATCCTCTAGCATGGGCTCTATTGTAACGCAAGTTTGGTGTAATAAGTAGTCCACCTTTAAAATGAAATAGTATATCGGACATAACTTTTTCTCCCGAACTCGGATTGAGCTAACTCTTGCGGCATTGAAATGAGAACTTGAAACCCTAACCAATATATTGAGATAAAAATTGGTGATTCATCTTCTAACAAGTTCGAAATGGTGATGGAAGTTTGGTATAGTTGCCAATTCCCCTCCAGTAGGAAAAAAAAGTAATTTCCCATTCTTTAGTATTTCTGACATAATTTTTTACTCCGGTCTCTGATTAAGATGATTCTTGCTGCATTGTAAAGAATTCTTGAATCCCTAACCATTTTATTCACATCAAAAGTCATGAAAAATCCTCTAGCATGGGCTTTATTGTAACGCAAGTTTGGTGTAATAAGTGGTCCCCCTTTAAAATGAAATAGTATATCGGACATAACTTTTTCTCCCGAACTCGGATTGAGCTAACTCTTGCGGCATTGTAATGAGAACTTGAAACCCTAACCAATATATTGAGATCAAAAATGGTGATTCACCTTCTAACAAGTTCGAAATGGTGATGGAAGTTTGGTATAGTTGGCCATTCCCCTCCACTAGGAAAAAAAAGTAATTTCCCATTCTTTAGTATTTCTGACATAACTTTTTACTCCGGTCTCTGATTAAGATGATTCTTGCTGCATTTTAAAGAATTCTTGAATCCCTAACCATTTTATTCACATCAAAAGTCATGAAAAATCCTCTAGCATGGGCTCTAATTTAACGCAAGTTTGGTGTAATAAGTAGTCCACCTTTAAAATGAAATAGTATATCGGACATAACTGTTTCTCCCGAACTCGGATTGAGCTAACTCTTGCGGCATTGTAATGAGAACTTGAAACCCTAACCAATATATTGAGATCAAAATTGGTGATTCATCTTCTAACAAGTTCGAAATGGTGATGGAAGTTTGGTATAGTTGGCCATCCCCTCCACTACGAAAAAAAAGTAATTTTCCATTCTTTAGTATTTCTGACATAACTTTTTACTCCGGTCTCTAAATAAGATGATTCTTGCTGCATTGTAAAGAATTCTTGAATCCCCAACCATTTTATTCACATCAAAAGTCATGAAAAATCCTCTAGCATGGGCTCTATTGTAACGCATGTTTGGTGTAATAAGTAGTGCTCCTTTAAAATGAAATAGTATATCGGACATAACTTTTTCTCCCGAACTCGGATTGAGCTAACTCTTGCGGCATTGTAATGAGAACTTGAAACCCTAACCAATATATTGAGATCAAAATTGGTGATTCATCTTCTAACAAGATCGAAATGGTGATGGAATTTTGGTATAGTTGGCCATCCCCTCCACTAGGAAAAAAAAGTAATTTCCCATTCTTTAGTATTTCTGACATAACTTTTTACTCCGGTCTCTAAATAAGATGATTCTTGCGGCATTGTAAAGAATTCTTGAATCCCTAACCATTTTATTCACATCAAAAGTCATGAAAAATCCTCTAGCATGGGCTCTATTGTAACGCAAGTTTGGTGTAATAAGTAGTCCACCTTTAAAATGAAATAGTATATCGGACATAACTTTTTCTCCCGAACTCGGATTGAGCTAACTCTTGCGGCATTGTAATGAGAACTTGAAACCCTAACCAATATATTGAGATCAAAATTGGTGATTCATCTTCTAACAAGTTCGAAATGGTGATGGAAGATTGGTATAGTTGGCCATTCCCCTCCACTAGGAAAAAAAAGTAATTTCCCATTCTTTAGTATTTCTGACATAACTTTTTACTCCGGTCTCTGATTAAGATGATTCTTGCTGCATTGTAAAGAATTCTTGAATCCCTAACCATTTTATTCACATCAAAAGTCATGAAAAATCCTCTAGCATGGGCTCTATTGTAACGCAAGTTTGGTGTAATAAGTAGTCCTCCTTTAAAATGAAATAGTATATCGGACATAACTTTTTCTCCCGAACTCGGATTGAGCTAACTCTTGCGGCATTGTAATGAGAACTTGAAACCCTAACCAATATATTGAGATCAAAATTGGTGATTCACCTTCTAACAAGTTCGAAATGGTGATGGAAGTTTGGTATAGTTGGCCATTCCCCTCCACTAGGAAAAAAAAGTAATTTCCCATTCTTTAGTATTTCTGACATAACTTTTTACTCCGGTCTCTGATTAAGATGATTCTTGCTGCATTGTAAAGAATTCTTGAATCCCTAACCATTTTATTCACATCAAAAGTCATGAAAAATCCTCTAGCATGGGCTCTAATTTAACGCAAGTTTGGTGTAATAAGTAGTCCACCTTTAAAATGAAATAGTATATCGGACATAACTGTTTCTCCCGAACTCGGATTGAGCTAACTCTTGCGGCATTGTAATGAGAACTTGAAACCCTAACCAATATATTGAGATCAAAATTGGTGATTCATCTTCTAACAAGTTCGAAATGGTGATGGAAGTTTGGTATAGTTGGCCATCCCCTCCACTACGAAAAAAAAGTAATTTCCCATTCTTTAGTATTTCTGACATAACTTTTTACTCCGGTCTCTAAATAAGATGATTCTTGCTGCATTGTAAAGAATTCTTGAATCCCCAACCATTTTATTCACATCAAAAGTCATGAAAAATCCTCTAGCATGGGCTCTATTGTAACGCATGTTTGGTGTAATAAGTAGTCCTCCTTTAAAATGAAATAGTATATCGGACATAACTTTTTCTCCCGAACTCGGATTGAGCTAACTCTTGCGGCATTGTAATGAGAACTTGAAACCCTAACCAATATATTGAGATCAAAATTGGAGATTCATCTTCTAACAAGTTCGAAATGGTGATGGAAGTTTGGTATAGTTGGCCATCCCCTCCACTAGGAAAAAAAAGTAATTTCCCATTCTTTAGTATTTCTGACATAACTTTTTACTCCGGTCTCTAAATAAGATGATTCTTGCGGCATTGTAAAGAATTCTTGAATCCCTAACCATTTTATTCACATCAAAAGTCATAAAAAATCCTCTAGCATGGGCTCTATAGTAACGCAAGTTTGGTGTAATAAGTAGTCCTCCTTTAAAATGAAATAGTATATCGGACATAACTTTTTCTCCCGAACTCGGATTGAGCTAACTCTTGCGGCATTGTAATGAGAACTTGAAACCCTAACCAATATATTGAGATCAAAATTGGTGATTCATGTTCTAACAAGTTCGAAATGGTGATGGAAGTTTGGTATAGTTGGCCATTCCCCTCCACTAGGAAAAAAAAGTAATTTCTCATTCTTTTGTATTTCTGACATAACTTTTTACTCCGGTCTCTGATTAAGATGATTCTTGCGGCATTGTAAAGAATTCATGAATCCCTAACCATTTTATTCACATCAAAAGTCATGAAAAATCCTCTAGCATGGGCTCTATTGTAACGCAAGTTTGGTGTAATAAGTAGTCCACCTTTAAAATGAAATAGTATATCGGACATAACTTTTTCTCCCGAACTCGGATTGAGCTAACTCTTGCGGCATTGAAATGAGAACTTGAAACCCTAACCAATATATTGAGATAAAAATTGGTGATTCATCTTCTAACAAGTTCGAAATGGTGATGGAAGTTTGGTATAGTTGCCAATTCCCCTCCAGTAGGAAAAAAAAGTAATTTCCCATTCTTTAGTATTTCTGACATAATTTTTTACTCCGGTCTCTGATTAAGATGATTCTTGCTGCATTGTAAAGAATTCTTGAATCCCTAACCATTTTATTCACATCAAAAGTCATGAAAAATCCTCTAGCATGGGCTTTATTGTAACGCAAGTTTGGTGTAATAAGTGGTCCCCCTTTAAAATGAAATAGTATATCGGACATAACTTTTTCTCCCGAACTCGGATTGAGCTAACTCTTGCGGCATTGTAATGAGAACTTGAAACCCTAACCAATATATTGAGATCAAAAATGGTGATTCACCTTCTAACAAGTTCGAAATGGTGATGGAAGTTTGGTATAGTTGGCCATTCCCCTCCACTAGGAAAAAAAAGTAATTTCCCATTCTTTAGTATTTCTGACATAACTTTTTACTCCGGTCTCTGATTAAGATGATTCTTGCTGCATTTTAAAGAATTCTTGAATCCCTAACCATTTTATTCACATCAAAAGTCATGAAAAATCCTCTAGCATGGGCTCTAATTTAACGCAAGTTTGGTGTAATAAGTAGTCCACCTTTAAAATGAAATAGTATATCGGACATAACTGTTTCTCCCGAACTCGGATTGAGCTAACTCTTGCGGCATTGTAATGAGAACTTGAAACCCTAACCAATATATTGAGATCAAAATTGGTGATTCATCTTCTAACAAGTTCGAAATGGTGATGGAAGTTTGGTATAGTTGGCCATCCCCTCCACTACGAAAAAAAAGTAATTTTCCATTCTTTAGTATTTCTGACATAACTTTTTACTCCGGTCTCTAAATAAGATGATTCTTGCTGCATTGTAAAGAATTCTTGAATCCCCAACCATTTTATTCACATCAAAAGTCATGAAAAATCCTCTAGCATGGGCTCTATTGTAACGCATGTTTGGTGTAATAAGTAGTGCTCCTTTAAAATGAAATAGTATATCGGACATAACTTTTTCTCCCGAACTCGGATTGAGCTAACTCTTGCGGCATTGTAATGAGAACTTGAAACCCTAACCAATATATTGAGATCAAAATTGGTGATTCATCTTCTAACAAGATCGAAATGGTGATGGAATTTTGGTATAGTTGGCCATCCCCTCCACTAGGAAAAAAAAGTAATTTCCCATTCTTTAGTATTTCTGACATAACTTTTTACTCCGGTCTCTAAATAAGATGATTCTTGCGGCATTGTAAAGAATTCTTGAATCCCTAACCATTTTATTCACATCAAAAGTCATGAAAAATCCTCTAGCATGGGCTCTATTGTAACGCAAGTTTGGTGTAATAAGTAGTCCACCTTTAAAATGAAATAGTATATCGGACATAACTTTTTCTCCCGAACTCGGATTGAGCTAACTCTTGCGGCATTGTAATGAGAACTTGAAACCCTAACCAATATATTGAGATCAAAATTGGTGATTCATCTTCTAACAAGTTCGAAATGGTGATGGAAGATTGGTATAGTTGGCCATTCCCCTCCACTAGGAAAAAAAAGTAATTTCCCATTCTTTAGTATTTCTGACATAACTTTTTACTCCGGTCTCTGATTAAGATGATTCTTGCTGCATTGTAAAGAATTCTTGAATCCCTAACCATTTTATTCACATCAAAAGTCATGAAAAATCCTCTAGCATGGGCTCTATTGTAACGCAAGTTTGGTGTAATAAGTAGTCCTCCTTTAAAATGAAATAGTATATCGGACATAACTTTTTCTCCCGAACTCGGATTGAGCTAACTCTTGCGGCATTGTAATGAGAACTTGAAACCCTAACCAATATATTGAGATCAAAATTGGTGATTCACCTTCTAACAAGTTCGAAATGGTGATGGAAGTTTGGTATAGTTGGCCATTCCCCTCCACTAGGAAAAAAAAGTAATTTCCCATTCTTTAGTATTTCTGACATAACTTTTTACTCCGGTCTCTGATTAAGATGATTCTTGCTGCATTGTAAAGAATTCTTGAATCCCTAACCATTTTATTCACATCAAAAGTCATGAAAAATCCTCTAGCATGGGCTCTAATTTAACGCAAGTTTGGTGTAATAAGTAGTCCACCTTTAAAATGAAATAGTATATCGGACATAACTGTTTCTCCCGAACTCGGATTGAGCTAACTCTTGCGGCATTGTAATGAGAACTTGAAACCCTAACCAATATATTGAGATCAAAATTGGTGATTCATCTTCTAACAAGTTCGAAATGGTGATGGAAGTTTGGTATAGTTGGCCATCCCCTCCACTACGAAAAAAAAGTAATTTCCCATTCTTTAGTATTTCTGACATAACTTTTTACTCCGGTCTCTAAATAAGATGATTCTTGCTGCATTGTAAAGAATTCTTGAATCCCCAACCATTTTATTCACATCAAAAGTCATGAAAAATCCTCTAGCATGGGCTCTATTGTTACGCATGTTTGGTGTAATAAGTAGTCCTCCTTTAAAATGAAATAGTATATCGGACATAACTTTTTCTCCCGAACTCGGATTGAGCTAACTCTTGCGGCATTGTAATGAGAACTTGAAACCCTAACCAATATATTGAGATCAAAATTGGTGATTCATCTTCTAACAAGTTCGAAATGGTGATGGAAGTTTGGTATAGTTGGCCATCCCCTCCACTAGGAAAAAAAAGTAATTTCCCATTCTTTAGTATTTCTGACATAACTTTTTACTCCGGTCTCTAAATAAGATGATTCTTGCGGCATTGTAAAGAATTCTTGAATCCCTAACCATTTTATTCACATCAAAAGTCATGAAAAATCCTCTAGCATGGGCTCTATTGTAACGCAAGTTTGGTGTAATAAGTAGTCCTCCTTTAAAATGAAATAGTATATCGGACATAACTTTTTCTCCCGAACTCGGATTGAGCTAACTCTTGCGGCATTGTAATGAGAACTTGAAACCCTAACCAATATATTGAGATCAAAATTGGTGATTCATGTTCTAACAAGTTCGAAATGGTGATGGAAGTTTGGTATAGTTGGCCATTCCCCTCCACTAGGAAAAAAAAGTAATTTCCCATTCTTTAGTATTTCTGACATAACTTTTTACTCCGGTCTCTGATTAAGATGATTCTTGCGGCATTGTAAAGAATTCATGAATCCCTAACCATTTTATTCACATCAAAAGTCATGAAAAATCCTCTAGCATGGGCTCTATTGTAACGCAAGTTTGGTGTAATAAGTAGTCCACCTTTAAAATGAAATAGTATATCGGACATAACTTTTTCTCCCGAACTCGGATTGAGCTAACTCTTGCGGCATTGAAATGAGAACTTGAAACCCTAACCAATATATTGAGATAAAAATTGGTGATTCATCTTCTAACAAGTTCGAAATGGTGATGGAAGTTTGGTATAGTTGCCAATTCCCCTCCACTAGGAAAAAAAAGTAATTTCCCATTCTTTAGTATTTCTGACATAACTTTTTACTCCGGTCTCTGATTAAGATGATTCTTCCTGCATTGTAAAGAATTCTTGAATCCCTAACCATTTTATTCACATCAAAAGTCATGAAAAATCCTCTAGCATGGGTTCTTTGTAACGCAAGTTTGGTGTAATAAGTAGTCCTCCTTTAAAATGAAATAGTATATCGGACATAACTTTTTCTCCCGAACTCGGATTGAGCTAACTCTTGCGGCATTGTAATGAGAACTTGAAACCCTAACCAATATATTGAGATCAAAAATGGTGATTCACCTTCTAACAAGTTCGAAATGGTGATGGAAGTTTGGTATAGTTGGCCATTCCCCTCCACTAGGAAAAAAAAGTAATTTCCCATTCTTTAGTATTTCTGACATAACTTTTTACTCCGGTCTCTGATTAAGATGATTCTTGCTGCATTTTAAAGAATTCTTGAATCCCTAACCATTTTATTCACATCAAAAGTCATGAAAAATCCTCTAGCATGGGCTCTAATTTAACGCAAGTTTGGTGTAATAAGTAGTCCACCTTTAAAATGAAATAGTATATCGGACATAACTGTTTCTCCCGAACTCGGATTGAGCTAACTCTTGCGGCATTGTAATGAGAACTTGAAACCCTAACCAATATATTGAGATCAAAATTGGTGATTCATCTTCTAACAAGTTCGAAATGGTGATGGAAGTTTGGTATAGTTGGCCATCCCCTCCACTACGAAAAAAAAGTAATTTTCCATTCTTTAGTATTTCTGACATAACTTTTTACTCCGGTCTCTAAATAAGATGATTCTTGCTGCATTGTAAAGAATTCTTGAATCCCCAACCATTTTATTCACATCAAAAGTCATGAAAAATCCTCTAGCATGGGCTCTATTGTAACGCATGTTTGGTGTAATAAGTAGTCCTCCTTTAAAATGAAATAGTATATCGGACATAACTTTTTCTCCCGAACTCGGATTGAGCTAACTCTTGCGGCATTGTAATGAGAACTTGAAACCCTAACCAATATATTGAGATCAAAATTGGTGATTCATCTTCTAACAAGTTCGAAATGGTGATGGAAGTTTGGTATAGTTGGCCATCCCCTCCACTAGGAAAAAAAAGTAATTTCCCATTCTTTAGTATTTCTGACATAACTTTTTACTCCGGTCTCTAAATAAGATGATTCTTGCGGCATTGTAAAGAATTCTTGAATCCCTAACCATTTTATTCACATCAAAAGTCATGAAAAATCCTCTAGCATGGGGTCTATTGTAACGCAAGTTTGGTGTAATAAGTAGTCCACCTTTAAAATGAAATAGTATATCGGACATAACTTTTTCTCCCGAACTCGGATTGAGCTAACTCTTGCGGCATTGTAATGAGAACTTGAAACCCTAACCAATATATTGAGATCAAAATTGGTGATTCATGTTCTAACAAGTTCGAAATGGTGATGGAAGTTTGGTATAGTTGGCCATTCCCCTCCACTAGGAAAAAAAAGTAATTTCCCATTCTTTAGTATTTCTGACATAACTTTTTACTCCGGTCTCTGATTAAGATGATTCTTGCGGCATTGTAAAGAATTCTTGAATCCCTAACCATTTTATTCACATCAAAAGTCATGAAAAATCCTCTAGCATGGGCTCTATTGTAACGCAAGTTTGGTGTAATAAGTAGTCCACCTTTAAAATGAAATAGTATATCGGACATAACTTTTTCTCCCGAACTCGGATTGAGCTAACTCTTGCGGCATTGAAATGCGAACTTGAAACCCTAACCAATATATTGAGATCAAAATTGGTGATTCACCTTCTAACAAGTTCGAAATGGTGATGGAAGTTTGGTATAGTTGGCCATTCCCCTCCACTAGGAAAAAAAAGTAATTTCCCATTCTTTAGTATTTCTGACATAACTTTTTACTCCGGTCTCTGATTAAGATGATTCTTGCTGCATTGTAAAGAATTCTTGAATCCCTAACCATTTTATTCACATCAAAAGTCATGAAAAATCCTCTAGCATGGGCTCTATTGTAACGCAAGTTTGGTGTAATAAGTAGTCCACCTTTAAAATGAAATAGTATATCGGACATAACTGTTTCTCCCGAACTCGGATTGAGCTAACTCTTGCGGCATTGTAATGAGAACTTGAAACCCTAACCAATATATTGAGATCAAAATTGGTGATTCACCTTCTAACAAATTCGAAATGGTGATGGAAGTTTGGTATAGTTGGCCATTCCCCTCCACTAGGAAAAAAAAGTAATTTCCCATTCTTTAGTATTTCTGACATAACTTTTTACTCCGGTCTCTGATTAAGATGATTCTTGCTGCATTTTAAAGAATTCTTGAATCCCTAACCATTTTATTCACATCAAAAGTCATGAAAAATCCTCTAGCATGGGCTCTATTGTAACGCAAGTTTGGTGTAATAAGTAGTCCACCTTTAAAATGAAATAGTATATCGGACATAACTGTTTCTCCCGAACTCGGATTGAGCTAACTCTTGCGGCATTGTAATGAGAACTTGAAACCCTAACCAATATATTGAGATCAAAATTGGTGATTCACCTTCTAACAAGTTCGAAATGGTGATGGAAGTTTGGTATAGTTGGCCATTCCCCTCCACTAGGAAAAAAAAGTAATTTCCCATTCTTTAGTATTTCTGACATAACTTTTTACTCCGGTCTCTGATTAAGATGATTCTTGCTGCATTGTAAAGAATTCTTGAATCCCTAACCATTTTATTCACATCAAAAGTCATGAAAAATCCTCTAGCATGGGCTCTATTGTAACGCAAGTTTGGTGTAATAAGTAGTCCTCCTTTAAAATGAAATAGTATATCGGACATAACTTTTTCTCCCGAACTCGGATTGAGCTAACTCTTGCGGCATTGTAATGAGAACTTGAAACCCTAACCAATATATTGAGATCAAAATTGGTGATTCATCTTCTAACAAGTTCGAAATGGTGATGGAAGTTTGGTATAGTTGGCCATTCCCCTCCACTAGGAAAAAAAAGTAATTTCCCATTCTTTAGTATTTCTGACATAACTTTTTACTCCGGTCTCTAAATAAGATGATTCTTGCGGCATTGTAAAGAATTCTTGAATCCCTAACCATTTTATTCACATCAAAAGTCATGAAAAATCCTCTAGCATGGGGTCTATTGTAACGCAAGTTTGGTGTAATAAGTAGTCCACCTTTAAAATGAAATAGTATATCGGACATAACTTTTTCTCCCGAACTCGGATTGAGCTAACTCTTGCGGCATTGTAATGAGAACTTGAAACCCTAACCAATATATTGAGATCAAAATTGGTGATTCACCTTCTAACAAGTTCGAAATGGTGATGGAAGTTTGGTATAGTTGGCCATTCCCCTCCACTAGGAAAAAAAAGTAATTTCCCATTCTTTAGTATTTCTGACATAACTTTTTACTCCGGTCTCTGATTAAGATGATTCTTGCTGCATTGTAAAGAATTCTTGAATCCCTAACCATTTTATTCACATCAAAAGTCATGAAAAATCCTCTAGCATGGGCTCTATTGTAACGCAAGTTTGGTGTAATAAGTAGTCCACCTTTAAAATGAAATAGTATATCGGACATAACTGTTTCTCCCGAACTCGGATTGAGCTAACTCTTGCGGCATTGTAATGAGAACTTGAAACCCTAACCAATATATTGAGATCAAAATTGGTGATTCATCTTTTAACAAGTTCGAAATGGTGATGGAAGTTTGGTATAGTTGGCCATCCCCTCCACTACGAAAAAAAAGTAATTTCCCATTCTTTAGTATTTCTGACATAACTTTTTACTCCGGTCTCTAAATAAGATGATTCTTGCTGCATTGTAAAGAATTCTTGAATCCCTAACCATTTTATTCACATCAAAAGTCATGAAAAATCCTCTAGCATGGGCTCTATTGTAACGCAAGTTTGGTGTAATAAGTAGTCCTCCTTTAAAATGAAATAGTATATCGGACATAACTTTTTCTCCCGAACTCGGATTGAGCTAACTCTTGCGGCATTGTAATGAGAACTTGAAACCCTAACCAATATATTGAGATCAAAATTGGTGATTCATCTTCTAACAAGTTCGAAATGGTGATGGAAGTTTGGTATAGTTGGCCATTCCCCTCCACTAGGAAAAAAAAGTAATTTCCCATTCTTTAGTATTTCTGACATAACTTTTTACTCCGGTCTCTGATTAAGATGATTCTTGCTGCATTGTAAAGAATTCTTGACTTGTACAACGCCCTGTAGTTGGGACTGATTTCTCTGGTCCATAGTGGAATAGGGAAGAACAACACGTGCCTGTGTGAGTCCCGCCGACGACTGGGATTGAGAAGTCTCGGAACTCTGTGAGGTTTGCCTCAGGGGGCAATCCTTCTTCCTATGGCCCGGTTGTCGACAATAGAAACATGTCTTCTGGCCTCCTTGAAACGTTCCCTTGAATTTCTTCCCTCCTTGGGACAAAAAATTTTGGGCTTGATCCCCCTCCTGTGATCCCTGCCTCTGAGGACAATCCCTCCTCTTATGCCCCACTTGGCGACAATGATAACATGGCCCCTGCCCCGCTTGGCTGGGAACCCTGAAGTGCCCACTACTTTGGGAGGTTTGCCCTTGGCCTTGGCCTTGATAGCCGCGGCCCTGCCCCGATGATTCTTGTGGGCTCGATGTCTTTTGCTTTTTCCATAGCCGTTGATGGCCCATGGAACTTAAACTCCTTTGGATGGCTTGAGCCCCTTGGCTCAAATTGGCGCTTGCCTGTGCTAGGTTAGCAGCCATCGTACTCATAGCCTCCATATAGGCTTGTTGGTCCAAAGCCGGTAGTGGTTGGTTGTTCCGTCCACCGCCTAGACGTCCCCTTCCTCTATATGACATCTACACACATGTCAAATAGCAATGGTACAACGGCTTAGTATCCCTAGATAGGGACCAAAGTTAAAACGTTCAAATCTTTCTCACTGTCTCACTAGTAGGGCGTATGCCTCCAATAGTGGACCCTTACACTTTGAACTTTCCCGTTCATTTGTTTTCCCACTCCCAAGGTTAAGTTCTCTAAACACTAGGGTTAGAATACTTTTCACTATGCACATTCATCATGCATACAAGTCACACAACAAGTAACACATAACATGTACCAAGTAGAGCACATAACATGTAGCAAATATAGCACATAACGTGAGATGCACATGGAATGCAATAGTCTAAAACCCATGCCCATCAAGTCTTAGGTGAATCGTAAACCTAAGCTCTAAACCTCTTTCATTCTTGCAATGGAAGATGATAGACTCATTTCCCACAAGACCACATAAGATCTATAACCTATGCTCTGATACCAAGCTGTGACGCCCCGATTTCCCGGGGGTCCTTTATTAACCGTTGACCATCCGTCAACCCGCGGAAATACTCGTGATAGTCGTATAACCCGACACCACGTCATTCACATGCTTTTAACCGGTTTTACCATCCACAAGGTCAATTATATCTCAATTTATGTCCATTTATGTCATAGGAACCAAAGAAAATAAAGCCCAAGAGCATGGCTAAGCATTTTGAAAATTTCAGGTTTTTGGAAAAAACCTTCCGGAAGGTCGACATACACCTACCGGAAGGTCGCTGAAAGAACAGTTAAATGAAAAAGATCAATTTCAAGAACTTCCGGAAGGTCTACATCAGTAGCAAAAACCTTCCGGAAGGTTCATTCCAGTAGCCAAAACCTTCCGGAAGGTTCATTCCAGAAAACAAAACCTTCCGGAAGAATTTGGCAGTCAAAAAGAAACCCAAGGCAAAACCTTCCGGAAGGTCCATTCCAGTAGACAAGTTCTTCCGGTAGGTTTTACTCCAGTAGCTAAAATCTTCCGGAAGGTTCATTCCAGTGGGCAAAACCTTCCGGAAGGTATTAGCCGTGAACAAGGCATCCAGGGTTTTTAGCAAAACCTTCCGGAAGGCCGACATACACCTTCCGGTAGGTTTTCAGACTGTGAGCAAAAAAATGTATTTCTTTCCCTTCCAAACCATCCTTAAAGCTACCCCATACACTCCAAACTCATCCAACACATGTTTAATGAGCTTTTCCATATAATACACAACTCCTACAAGCTCTATCACAATTCATTCCATATATTTACATCTCAAAATGGAATTCTTACAAAACTTTACTAAATAACCATAAAAGCCACAAGTCGGCTTTCTTCAACTTTGGGGCTCGAATTGGGAGCCGTCCGCCGGCGTGAACCCCGCACCTGAAATGTTGTCCCACGAAGGGTGAGCCACGCTCAATAGGATATCCTCCTACAGAGGCTACTCCCCAACCTAAGTGCATATGAAATGCGCACATGCAACAAATCAACAAGCATCAACCAATCTAACAAGAATATACACCTCAATGTTAGAAAGCTACCATGCTATACTATGTCATGCCATGATATGAGATGTAACTCACTCATGCACCTTGTCCCGAGTCTTCCCCGACTCACACCACACAATGCAAAAGCCAATGTGTATGAACCCGTCTATTGACGGAAAAACCCTCCCAATGATCGTTTGAGATAAAAGTTATGTCTTTATAAAAATCAAATCATTGTTTGAGGCTACCCATTGGATGGGTGTTTTTATATAACAAAATCTTGTGTCTTCTTGGGCAACGGATTTTGGAGTCGCACCACTGGCTCCGTGGGCCATGCCACTTTTCTGGAATTTCACCGCCGGTCAAATGACTAAACCAAGTGGTTCCGGGTTTTTCACCCGAGGGAGTGTCTAGCCCTACTTGCTTTACCCGACACAAGTTTTCCTTATGCAATGCAACCGTGCAACTCAGTCGGATCTTCGATCCCGACTTTCCCGAGTTCACATACCAACCACCAAGATTTGGTGTTTGATCCACAACACATGCACACACCCACACTCATGCCTATGACCCATGAATGTGATGTACCCATGAGAATGCAATGTAATGTACCCTTGCATCTTCTCCACATGTTCAATATGTATGAATGCCATATGAACAACACAACAATAAATCCACATATCCATGGTACTTCATATCATAAGCATATGAACACCATAATTTAACACATTGTCAATATATAGCAAGCATGCATATATCAACATTTCATCCAATAACCATTTTCAAACATGTTATCACATAAGCATGCAATTAACATAGCAAACTCATCAATACAACATTTTCACCAAGGCATTTAATCAACACCTTCGAACCACCCAAAGCATGTAATCATATAATATACTCAAATTCATCATAAAGCTCAAGAAATCATATTAATTGATTTCTACACAATTATACCAAGATAGAATTCATTCTACCCATAACATAACCTCATATGTCATAATTTCTCAGGAAATTATCAACAACCATTCCTAATTGTCCATTTCATTTAGGAATTCACTTTACCCAATTTCCCATATCAATTTTCTACACTTCAAGTTTCTTTATGAAATTTACCCATCAAGTAAATTTATTTACCCATTTCATACCAACCTTGCTTAGCATATTTGGTACTCATTTCCCACACATGAAATGCATTAGTGGTACATTAAACTAGAGAATGTGATTTAAATCTTGCTACCCATTCTCAATACCCATTTCACCCAAATTACCACAATAGGCAAGTGATACATATATATATACACCTACCCATTCCATATAACCTTCCTAGGTTGGAAATAAACCTAAGTAGGAAGAAAACCCTACCTCTTGTAGCGTGTAGAATCGCCGTGGGAAGCTCCTAGAACTCAAAGCAAGCTTGAATCCTTCACTTCCAAATTTTCGGCCCTCCAACGTTCGGTGAAAACCGTCGTTTTTGGTACCCACGCGTAGCCCTCGACGCGTAGAGCAACTCTTGTTCTTGGCCCGAGTCGATTTGAGCGCTAGAACGGAGTAGATCGTAGAGAGAAGGTGGAGTTTTCTCTCATTTTCCCTCTCTTCTTTTCTCTCGGCTGAAACCGGCTGAAGGTGAAGGAGAAGTCTGATTTTTCAGACTTTAGGCCCCTATTTATATTTTTAGGATACTTGGCCCACAATTGGCCACATGTCCTATTTAATTTCGGGTCCGTTTTAATCCCGAAACGATTAAATTTCGCTCCGGTTTGAGTTCAAAATATTTTTATTTTAACTTGCCTCTAATATTTTTCCAAACTTTAAAATTTTATAAAAATTTCGTGTACGGGGTCACCCGAGGCCCGTTCGTCTCGTAAAACGCGAAAAATCCGACCATCTCGGAATTCAACGAAATTTGACGTGGTAACTAGATTTCGCGAGACGAATCCAACGGTGAAATCCGTTTCGTCATCCGAGTTCTAGAAAAATTCAGGTTTACAACCTGTACTGTAGTGGCAATTTACCGTTTTGCCCTTTTTCACAAAGGTTGAAATTTTCTCGGGTTTTACAACTTTTTCTCCCGAACTCGGATTGAGCTAACTCTTGCGGCATTGAAATGAGAACTTGAAACCCTAACCAATATATTGAGATAAAAATTGGTGATTCATCTTCTAACAAGTTCGAAATGGTGATGGAAGTTTGGTATAGTTGCCAATTCCCCTCCACTAGGAAAAAAAAGTAATTTCCCATTCTTTAGTATTTCTGACATAACTTTTTACTCCGGTCTCTGATTAAGATGATTCTTCCTGCATTGTAAAGAATTCTTGAATCCCTAACCATTTTATTCACATCAAAAGTCATGAAAAATCCTCTAGCATGGGTTCTTTGTAACGCAAGTTTGGTGTAATAAGTAGTCCTCCTTTAAAATGAAATAGTATGTCGGACATAACTTTTTCTCCCGAACTCGGATTGAGCTAACTCTTGCGGCATTGTAATGAGAACTTGAAACCCTAACCAATATATTGAGATCAAAAATGGTGATTCACCTTCTAACAAGTTCGAAATGGTGATGGAAGTTTGGTATAGTTGGCCATTCCCCTCCACTAGGAAAAAAAAGTAATTTCCCATTCTTTAGTATTTCTGACATAACTTTTTACTCCGGTCTCTGATTAAGATGATTCTTGCTGCATTTTAAAGAATTCTTGAATCCCTAACCATTTTATTCACATCAAAAGTCATGAAAAATCCTCTAGCATGGGCTCTAATTTAACGCAAGTTTGGTGTAATAAGTAGTCCACCTTTAAAATGAAATAGTATATCGGACATAACTGTTTCTCCCGAACTCGGATTGAGCTAACTCTTGCGGCATTGTAATGAGAACTTGAAACCCTAACCAATATATTCAGATCAAAATTGGTGATTCATCTTCTAACAAGTTCGAAATGGTGATGGAAGTTTGGTATAGTTGGCCATCCCCTCCACTACGAAAAAAAAGTAATTTTCCATTCTTTAGTATTTCTGACATAACTTTTTACTCCGGTCTCTAAATAAGATGATTCTTGCTGCATTGTAAAGAATTCTTGAATCCCCAACCATTTTATTCACATCAAAAGTCATGAAAAATCCTCTAGCATGGGCTCTATTGTAACGCATGTTTGGTGTAATAAGTAGTCCTCCTTTAAAATGAAATAGTATATCGGACATAACTTTTTCTCCCGAACTCGGATTGAGCTAACTCTTGCGGCATTGTAATGAGAACTTGAAACCCTAACCAATATATTGAGATCAAAATTGGTGATTCATGTTCTAACAAGTTCGAAATGGTGATGGAAGTTTGGTATAGTTGGCCATTCCCCTCCACTAGGAAAAAAAAGTAATTTCCCATTCTTTAGTATTTCTGACATAACTTTTTACTCCGGTCTCTGATTAAGATGATTCTTGCGGCATTGTAAAGAATTCATGAATCCCTAACCATTTTATTCACATCAAAAGTCATGAAAAATCCTCTAGCATGGGCTCTATTGTAACGCAAGTTTGGTGTAATAAGTAGTCCACCTTTAAAATGAAATAGTATATCGGACATAACTTTTTCTCCCGAACTCGGATTGAGCTAACTCTTGCGGCATTGAAATGAGAACTTGAAACCCTAACCAATATATTGAGATCAAAATTGGTGATTCACCTTCTAACAAGTTCGAAATGGTGATGGAAGTTTGGTATAGTTGGCCATTCCCCTCCACTAGGAAAAAAAAGTAATTTCCCATTCTTTAGTATTTCTGACATAACTTTTTACTCCGGTCTCTGATTAAGATGATTCTTGCTGCATTGTAAAGAATTCTTGAATCCCTAACCATTTTATTCACATCAAAAGTCATGAAAAATCCTCTAGCATGGGCTCTATTGTAACGCAAGTTTGGTGTAATAAGTAGTCCTCCTTTAAAATGAAATAGTATATCGGACATAACTTTTTCTCCCGAACTCGGATTGAGCTAACTCTTGCGGCATTGTAATGAGAACTTGAAACCCTAACCAATATATTGAGATCAAAATTGGTGATTCATGTTCTAACAAGTTCGAAATGGTGATGGAAGTTTGGTATAGTTGGCCTTTCCCCTCCACTAGGAAAAAAAAGTAATTTCCCATTCTTTAGTATTTCTGACATAACTTTTTACTCCGGTCTCTGATTAAGATGATTCTTGCGGCATTGTAAAGAATTCATGAATCCCTAACCATTTTATTCACATCAAAAGTCATGAAAAATCCTCTAGCATGGGCTCTATTGTAACGCAAGTTTGGTGTAATAAGTAGTCCACCTTTAAAATGAAATAGTATATCGGACATAACTTTTTCTCCCGAACTCGGATTGAGCTAACTCTTGCGGCATTGAAATGAGAACTTGAAACCCTAACCAATATATTGAGATAAAAATTGGTGATTCATCTTCTAACAAGTTCGAAATGGTGATGGAAGTTTGGTATAGTTGCCAATTCCCCTCCACTAGGAAAAAAAAGTAATTTCCCATTCTTTAGTATTTCTGACATAACTTTTTACTCCGGTCTCTGATTAAGATGATTCTTCCTGCATTGTAAAGAATTCTTGAATCCCTAACCATTTTATTCACATCAAAAGTCATGAAAAATCCTCTAGCATGGGTTCTTTGTAACGCAAGTTTGGTGTAATAAGTAGTCCTCCTTTAAAATGAAATAGTATGTCGGACATAACTTTTTCTCCCGAACTCGGATTGAGCTAACTCTTGCGGCATTGTAATGAGAACTTGAAACCCTAACCAATATATTGAGATCAAAAATGGTGATTCACCTTCTAACAAGTTCGAAATGGTGATGGAAGTTTGGTATAGTTGGCCATTCCCCTCCACTAGGAAAAAAAAGTAATTTCCCATTCTTTAGTATTTCTGACATAACTTTTTACTCCGGTCTCTGATTAAGATGATTCTTGCTGCATTTTAAAGAATTCTTGAATCCCTAACCATTTTATTCACATCAAAAGTCATGAAAAATCCTCTAGCATGGGCTCTAATTTAACGCAAGTTTGGTGTAATAAGTAGTCCACCTTTAAAATGAAATAGTATATCGGACATAACTGTTTCTCCCGAACTCGGATTGAGCTAACTCTTGCGGCATTGTAATGAGAACTTGAAACCCTAACCAATATATTCAGATCAAAATTGGTGATTCATCTTCTAACAAGTTCGAAATGGTGATGGAAGTTTGGTATAGTTGGCCATCCCCTCCACTACGAAAAAAAAGTAATTTTCCATTCTTTAGTATTTCTGACATAACTTTTTACTCCGGTCTCTAAATAAGATGATTCTTGCTGCATTGTAAAGAATTCTTGAATCCCCAACCATTTTATTCACATCAAAAGTCATGAAAAATCCTCTAGCATGGGCTCTATTGTAACGCATGTTTGGTGTAATAAGTAGTCCTCCTTTAAAATGAAATAGTATATCGGACATAACTTTTTCTCCCGAACTCGGATTGAGCTAACTCTTGCGGCATTGTAATGAGAACTTGAAACCCTAACCAATATATTGAGATCAAAATTGGTGATTCATGTTCTAACAAGTTCGAAATGGTGATGGAAGTTTGGTATAGTTGGCCATTCCCCTCCACTAGGAAAAAAAAGTAATTTCCCATTCTTTAGTATTTCTGACATAACTTTTTACTCCGGTCTCTGATTAAGATGATTCTTGCGGCATTGTAAAGAATTCATGAATCCCTAACCATTTTATTCACATCAAAAGTCATGAAAAATCCTCTAGCATGGGCTCTATTGTAACGCAAGTTTGGTGTAATAAGTAGTCCACCTTTAAAATGAAATAGTATATCGGACATAACTTTTTCTCCCGAACTCGGATTGAGCTAACTCTTGCGGCATTGAAATGAGAACTTGAAACCCTAACCAATATATTGAGATCAAAATTGGTGATTCACCTTCTAACAAGTTCGAAATGGTGATGGAAGTTTGGTATAGTTGGCCATTCCCCTCCACTAGGAAAAAAAAGTAATTTCCCATTCTTTAGTATTTCTGACATAACTTTTTACTCCGGTCTCTGATTAAGATGATTCTTGCTGCATTGTAAAGAATTCTTGAATCCCTAACCATTTTATTCACATCAAAAGTCATGAAAAATCCTCTAGCATGGGCTCTATTGTAACGCAAGTTTGGTGTAATAAGTAGTCCTCCTTTAAAATGAAATAGTATATCGGACATAACTTTTTCTCCCGAACTCGGATTGAGCTAACTCTTGCGGCATTGTAATGAGAACTTGAAACCCTAACCAATATATTGAGATCAAAATTGGTGATTCATGTTCTAACAAGTTCGAAATGGTGATGGAAGTTTGGTATAGTTGGCCTTTCCCCTCCACTAGGAAAAAAAAGTAATTTCCCATTCTTTAGTATTTCTGACATAACTTTTTACTCCGGTCTCTGATTAAGATGATTCTTGCGGCATTGTAAAGAATTCATGAATCCCTAACCATTTTATTCACATCAAAAGTCATGAAAAATCCTCTAGCATGGGCTCTATTGTAACGCAAGTTTGGTGTAATAAGTAGTCCACCTTTAAAATGAAATAGTATATCGGACATAACTTTTTCTCCCGAACTCGGATTGAGCTAACTCTTGCGGCATTGAAATGAGAACTTGAAACCCTAACCAATATATTGAGATAAAAATTGGTGATTCATCTTCTAACAAGTTCGAAATGGTGATGGAAGTTTGGTATAGTTGCCAATTCCCCTCCACTAGGAAAAAAAAGTAATTTCCCATTCTTTAGTATTTCTGACATAACTTTTTACTCCGGTCTCTGATTAAGATGATTCTTCCTGCATTGTAAAGAATTCTTGAATCCTAACCATTTTATTCACATCAAAAGTCATGAAAAATCCTCTAGCATGGGTTCTTTGTAACGCAAGTTTGGTGTAATAAGTAGTCCTCCTTTAAAATGAAATAGTATGTCGGACATAACTTTTTCTCCCGAACTCGGATTGAGCTAACTCTTGCGGCATTGTAATGAGAACTTGAAACCCTAACCAATATATTGAGATCAAAAATGGTGATTCACCTTCTAACAAGTTCGAAATGGTGATGGAAGTTTGGTATAGTTGGCCATTCCCCTCCACTAGGAAAAAAAAGTAATTTCCCATTCTTTAGTATTTCTGACATAACTTTTTACTCCGGTCTCTGATTAAGATGATTCTTGCTGCATTTTAAAGAATTCTTGAATCCCTAACCATTTTATTCACATCAAAAGTCATGAAAAATCCTCTAGCATGGGCTCTAATTTAACGCAAGTTTGGTGTAATAAGTAGTCCACCTTTAAAATGAAATAGTATATCGGACATAACTGTTTCTCCCGAACTCGGATTGAGCTAACTCTTGCGGCATTGTAATGAGAACTTGAAACCCTAACCAATATATTGAGATCAAAATTGGTGATTCATCTTCTAACAAGTTCGAAATGGTGATGGAAGTTTGGTATAGTTGGCCATCCCCTCCACTACGAAAAAAAAGTAATTTTCCATTCTTTACTATTTCTGACATAACTTTTTACTCCGGTCTCTAAATAAGATGATTCTTGCTGCATTGTAAAGAATTCTTGAATCCCCAACCATTTTATTCACATCAAAAGTGATGAAAAATCCTCAAGCATGGGCTCTATTGTAACGCATGTTTGGTGTAATAAGTAGTCCTCCTTTAAAATGAAATAGTATATCGGACATAACTTTTTCTCCCGAACTCGGATTGAGCTAACTCTTGCGGCATTGTAATGAGAACTTGAAACCCTAACCAATATATTGAGATCAAAATTGGTGATTAATCTTCTAACAAGTTCGAAATGGTGATGGAAGTTTGGTATAGTTGGCCATCCCCTCCACTACGAAAAAAAAGTAATTTCCCATTCTTTAGTATTTCTGACATAACTTTTTACTCCGGTCTCTAAATAAGATGATTCTTGCGGCATTGTAAAGAATTCTTGAATCCCTAACCATTTTATTCACATCAAAAGTCATGAAAAATCCTCTAGCATGGGGTCTATTGTAACGCAAGTTTGGTGTAATAAGTAGTCCACCTTTAAAATGAAATAGTATATCGGACATAACTTTTTCTCCCGAACTCGGATTGAGCTAACTCTTGCGGCATTGTAATGAGAACTTGAAACCCTAACCAATATATTAAGATCAAAATTGGTGATTCATCTTCTAACAAGTTCGAAATGGTGATGGAAGTTTGGTATAGTTGGCCATTCCCCTCCACTAGGAAAAAAAAGTAATTTCCCATTCTTTAGTATTTCTGACATAACTTTTTACTCCGGTCTCTAAATAAGATGATTCTTGCGGCATTGTAAAGAATTCTTGAATCCCTAACCATTTTATTCACATCAAAAGTCATGAAAAATCCTCTAGCATGGGGTCTATTGTTACGCAAGTTTGGTGTAATAAGTAGTCCACCTTTAAAATGAAATAGTATATCGGACATAACTTTTTCTCCCGAACTCGGATTGAGCTAACTCTTGCGGCATTGTAATGAGAACTTGAAACCCTAACCAATATATTGAGATCAAAATTGGTGATTCATGTTCTAACAAGTTCGAAATGGTGATGGAAGTTTGGTATAGTTGGCCATTCCCCTCCACTAGGAAAAAAAAGTAATTTCCCATTCTTTAGTATTTCTGACATAACTTTTTACTCCGGTCTCTGATTAAGATGATTCTTGCGGCATTGTAAAGAATTCTTGAATCCCTAACCATTTTATTCACATCAAAAGTCATGAAAAATCCTCTAGCATGGGGTCTATTGTAACGCAAGTTTGGTGTAATAAGTAGTCCACCTTTAAAATGAAATAGTATATCGGACATAACTTTTTCTCCCGAACTCGGATTGAGCTAACTCTTGCGGCATTGAAATGAGAACTTGAAACCCTAACCAATATATTGAGATCAAAATTGGTGATTCACCTTCTAACAAGTTCGAAATGGTGATGGAAGTTTGGTATAGTTGGCCATTCCCCTCCACTAGGAAAAAAAAGTAATTTTCCATTCTTTAGTATTTCTGACATAACTTTTTACTCCGGTCTCTGATTAAGATGATTCTTGCTGCATTGTAAAGAATTCTTGAATCCCTAACCATTTTATTCACATCAAAAGTCATGAAAAATCCTCTAGCATGGGCTCTATTGTAACGCAAGTTTGGTGTAATAAGTAGTCCACCTTTAAAATGAAATAGTATATCGGACATAACTGTTTCTCCCGAACTCGGATTGAGCTAACTCTTGCGGCATTGTAATGAGAACTTGAAACCCTAACCAATATATTGAGATCAAAATTGGTGATTCATCTTTTAACAAGTTCGAAATGGTGATGGAAGTTTGGTATAGTTGGCCATCCCCTCCACTACGAAAAAAAAGTAATTTCCCATTCTTTAGTATTTCTGACATAACTTTTTACTCCGGTCTCTAAATAAGATGATTCTTGCTGCATTGTAAAGAATTCTTGAATCCCTAACCATTTTATTCACATAAAAAGTCATGAAAAATCCTCTAGCATGGGCTCTATTGTAACGCAAGTTTGGTGTAATAAGTAGTCCTCCTTTAAAATGAAATAGTATATCGGACATAACTTTTTCTCCCGAACTCGGATTGAGCTAACTCTTGCGGCATTGTAATGAGAACTTGAAACCCTAACCAATATATTCAGATCAAAATTGGTGATTCACCTTCTAACAAATTCGAAATGGTGATGGAAGTTTGGTATAGTTGGCCATTCCCCTCCACTAGGAAAAAAAAGTAATTTCCCATTCTTTAGTATTTCTGACATAACTTTTTACTCCGGTCTCTGATTAAGATGATTCTTGCGGCATTGTAAAGAATTCTTGAATCCCTAACCATTTTATTCACATCAAAAGTCATGAAAAATCCTCTAGCATGGGCTCTATTGTAACGCAAGTTTGGTGTAATAAGTAGTCCACCTTTAAAATGAAATAGTATATCGGACATAACTTTTTCTCCCGAACTCGGATTGAGCTAACTCTTGCGGCATTGAAATGAGAACTTGAAACCCTAACCAATATATTGAGATCAAAATTGGTGATTCACCTTCTAACAAGTTCGAAATGGTGATGGAAGTTTGGTATAGTTGGCCATTCCCCTCCACTAGGAAAAAAAAGTAATTTCCCATTCTTTAGTATTTCTGACATAACTTTTTACTCCGGTCTCTGATTAAGATGATTCTTGCTGCATTGTAAAGAATTCTTGAATCCCTAACCATTTTATTCACATCAAAAGTCATGAAAAATCCTCTAGCATGGGCTCTATTGTAACGCATGTTTGGTGTAATAAGTAGTCCTCCTTTAAAATGAAATAGTATATCGGACATAACTTTTTCTCCCGAACTCGGATTGAGCTAACTCTTGCGGCATTGTAATGAGAACTTGAAACCCTAACCAATATATTGAGATCAAAATTGGTGATTCATCTTCTAACAAGTTCGAAATGGTGATGGAATTTTGGTATAGTTGGCAATCCCCTCCACTAGGAAAAAAAAGTAATTTCCCATTCTTTAGTATTTCTGACATAACTTTTTACTCCGGTCTCTGATTAAGATGATTCTTGCGGCATTGTAAAGAATTCTTGAATCCCTAACCATTTTATTCACATCAAAAGTCATGAAAAATCCTCTAGCATGGGCTCTATTGTAACGCAAGTTTGGTGTAATAAGTAGTCCACCTTTAAAATGAAATAGTATATCGGACATAACTTTTTCTCCCGAACTCGGATTGAGCTAACTCTTGCGGCATTGAAATGAGAACTTGAAACCCTAACCAATATATTGAGATCAAAATTGGTGATTCATCTTCTAACAAGTTCGAAATAGTGATGGAAGTTTGGTATAGTTGCCAATTCCCCTCCACTAGGAAAAAAAAGTAATTTCCCATTCTTTAGTATTTCTGACATAACTTTTTACTCCGGTCTCTGATTAAGATGATTCTTGCTGCATTGTAAAGAATTCTTGAATCCCTAACCATTTTATTCACATCAAAAGTCATGAAAAATCCTCTAGCATGGGCTCTATTGTAACACAAGTTTGGTGTAATAAGTAGTCCTCCTTTAAAATGAAATAGTATATCGGACATAACTTTTTCTCCCGAACTCGGATTGAGCTAACTCTTGCGGCATTGTAATGAGAACTTGAAACCCTAACCAATATATTGAGATCAAAATTGGTGATTCACCTTCTAACAAGTTCGAAATGGTGATGGAAGTTTGGTATAGTTGGCCATTCCCCTCCACTAGGAAAAAAAAGTAATTTCCCATTCTTTAGTATTTCTGACATAACTTTTTACTCCGGTCTCTGATTAAGATGATTCTTGCGGCATTGTAAAGAATTCTTGAATCCCTAACCATTTTATTCACATCAAAAGTCATGAAAAATCCTCTAGCATGGGGTCTATTGTAACGCAAGTTTGGTGTAATAAGTAGTCCACCTTTAAAATGAAATAGTATATCGGACATAACTTTTTCTCCCGAACTCGGATTGAGCTAACTCTTGCGGCATTGAAATGAGAACTTGAAACCCTAACCAATATATTGAGATCAAAATTGGTGATTCACCTTCTAACAAGTTCGAAATGGTGATGGAAGTTTGGTATAGTTGGCCATTCCCCTCCACTAGGAAAAAAAAGTAATTTTCCATTCTTTAGTATTTCTGACATAACTTTTTACTCCGGTCTCTGATTAAGATGATTCTTGCTGCATTGTAAAGAATTCTTGAATCCCTAACCATTTTATTCACATCAAAAGTCATGAAAAATCCTCTAGCATGGGCTCTATTGTAACGCAAGTTTGGTGTAATAAGTAGTCCACCTTTAAAATGAAATAGTATATCGGACATAACTGTTTCTCCCGAACTCGGATTGAGCTAACTCTTGCGGCATTGTAATGAGAACTTGAAACCCTAACCAATATATTGAGATCAAAATTGGTGATTCATCTTTTAACAAGTTCGAAATGGTGATGGAAGTTTGGTATAGTTGGCCATCCCCTCCACTAGGAAAAAAAAGTAATTTCCCATTCTTTAGTATTTCTGACATAACTTTTTACTCCGGTCTCTAAATAAGATGATTCTTGCTGCATTGTAAAGAATTCTTGAATCCCTAACCATTTTATTCACATAAAAAGTCATGAAAAATCCTCTAGCATGGGCTCTATTGTAACGCAAGTTTGGTGTAATAAGTAGTCCTCCTTTAAAATGAAATAGTATATCGGACATAACTTTTTCTCCCGAACTCGGATTGAGCTAACTCTTGCGGCATTGTAATGAGAACTTGAAACCCTAACCAATATATTGAGATCAAAATTGGTGATTCACCTTCTAACAAATTCGAAATGGTGATGGAAGTTTGGTATAGTTGGCCATTCCCCTCCACTAGGAAAAAAAAGTAATTTCCCATTCTTTAGTATTTCTGACATAACTTTTTACTCCGGTCTCTGATTAAGATGATTCTTGCGGCATTGTAAAGAATTCTTGAATCCCTAACCATTTTATTCACATCAAAAGTCATGAAAAATCCTCTAGCATGGGCTCTATTGTAACGCAAGTTTGGTGTAATAAGTAGTCCACCTTTAAAATGAAATAGTATATCGGACATAACTTTTTCTCCCGAACTCGGATTGAGCTAACTCTTGCGGCATTGAAATGAGAACTTGAAACCCTAACCAATATATTGAGATCAAAATTGGTGATTCACCTTCTAACAAGTTCGAAATGGTGATGGAAGTTTGGTATAGTTGGCCATTCCCCTCCACTAGGAAAAAAAAGTAATTTCCCATTCTTTAGTATTTCTGACATAACTTTTTACTCCGGTCTCTGATTAAGATGATTCTTGCTGCATTGTAAAGAATTCTTGAATCCCTAACCATTTTATTCACATCAAAAGTCATGAAAAATCCTCTAGCATGGGCTCTATTGTAACGCATGTTTGGTGTAATAAGTAGTCCTCCTTTAAAATGAAATAGTATATCGGACATAACTTTTTCTCCCGAACTCGGATTGAGCTAACTCTTGCGGCATTGTAATGAGAACTTGAAACCCTAACCAATATATTGAGATCAAAATTGGTGATTCATCTTCTAACAAGTTCGAAATGGTGATGGAATTTTGGTATAGTTGGCAATCCCCTCCACTAGGAAAAAAAAGTAATTTCCCATTCTTTAGTATTTCTGACATAACTTTTTACTCCGGTCTCTGATTAAGATGATTCTTGCGGCATTGTAAAGAATTCTTGAATCCCTAACCATTTTATTCACATCAAAAGTCATGAAAAATCCTCTAGCATGGGCTCTATTGTAACGCAAGTTTGGTGTAATAAGTAGTCCACCTTTAAAATGAAATAGTATATCGGACATAACTTTTTCTCCCGAACTCGGATTGAGCTAACTCTTGCGGCATTGAAATGAGAACTTGAAACCCTAACCAATATATTGAGATCAAAATTGGTGATTCATCTTCTAACAAGTTCGAAATAGTGATGGAAGTTTGGTATAGTTGCCAATTCCCCTCCACTAGGAAAAAAAAGTAATTTCCCATTCTTTAGTATTTCTGACATAACTTTTTACTCCGGTCTCTGATTAAGATGATTCTTGCTGCATTGTAAAGAATTCTTGAATCCCTAACCATTTTATTCACATCAAAAGTCATGAAAAATCCTCTAGCATGGGCTCTATTGTAACACAAGTTTGGTGTAATAAGTAGTCCTCCTTTAAAATGAAATAGTATATCGGACATAACTTTTTCTCCCGAACTCGGATTGAGCTAACTCTTGCGGCATTGTAATGAGAACTTGAAACCCTAACCAATATATTGAGATCAAAATTGGTGATTCACCTTCTAACAAGTTCGAAATGGTGATGGAAGTTTGGTATAGTTGGCCATTCCCCTCCACTAGGAAAAAAAAGTAATTTCCCATTCTTTAGTATTTCTGACATAACTTTTTACTCCGGTCTCTGATTAAGATGATTCTTGCGGCATTGTAAAGAATTCTTGAATCCCTAACCATTTTATTCACATCAAAAGTCATGAAAAATCCTCTAGCATGGGGTCTATTGTAACGCAAGTTTGGTGTAATAAGTAGTCCACCTTTAAAATGAAATAGTATATCGGACATAACTTTTTCTCCCGAACTCGGATTGAGCTAACTCTTGCGGCATTGAAATGAGAACTTGAAACCCTAACCAATATATTGAGATCAAAATTGGTGATTCACCTTCTAACAAGTTCGAAATGGTGATGGAAGTTTGGTATAGTTGGCCATTCCCCTCCACTAGGAAAAAAAAGTAATTTTCCATTCTTTAGTATTTCTGACATAACTTTTTACTCCGGTCTCTGATTAAGATGATTCTTGCTGCATTGTAAAGAATTCTTGAATCCCTAACCATTTTATTCACATCAAAAGTCATGAAAAATCCTCTAGCATGGGCTCTATTGTAACGCAAGTTTGGTGTAATAAGTAGTCCACCTTTAAAATGAAATAGTATATCGGACATAACTGTTTCTCCCGAACTCGGATTGAGCTAACTCTTGCGGCATTGTAATGAGAACTTGAAACCCTAACCAATATATTGAGATCAAAATTGGTGATTCATCTTTTAACAAGTTCGAAATGGTGATGGAAGTTTGGTATAGTTGGCCATCCCCTCCACTACGAAAAAAAAGTAATTTCCCATTCTTTAGTATTTCTGACATAACTTTTTACTCCGGTCTCTAAATAAGATGATTCTTGCTGCATTGTAAAGAATTCTTGAATCCCTAACCATTTTATTCACATAAAAAGTCATGAAAAATCCTCTAGCATGGGCTCTATTGTAACGCAAGTTTGGTGTAATAAGTAGTCCTCCTTTAAAATGAAATAGTATATCGGACATAACTTTTTCTCCCGAACTCGGATTGAGCTAACTCTTGCGGCATTGTAATGAGAACTTGAAACCCTAACCAATATATTGAGATCAAAATTGGTGATTCACCTTCTAACAAATTCGAAATGGTGATGGAAGTTTGGTATAGTTGGCCATTCCCCTCCACTAGGAAAAAAAAGTAATTTCCCATTCTTTAGTATTTCTGACATAACTTTTTACTCCGGTCTCTGATTAAGATGATTCTTGCGGCATTGTAAAGAATTCTTGAATCCCTAACCATTTTATTCACATCAAAAGTCATGAAAAATCCTCTAGCATGGGCTCTATTGTAACGCAAGTTTGGTGTAATAAGTAGTCCACCTTTAAAATGAAATAGTATATCGGACATAACTTTTTCTCCCGAACTCGGATTGAGCTAACTCTTGCGGCATTGAAATGAGAACTTGAAACCCTAACCAATATATTGAGATCAAAATTGGTGATTCACCTTCTAACAAGTTCGAAATGGTGATGGAAGTTTGGTATAGTTGGCCATTCCCCTCCACTAGGAAAAAAAAGTAATTTCCCATTCTTTAGTATTTCTGACATAACTTTTTACTCCGGTCTCTGATTAAGATGATTCTTGCTGCATTGTAAAGAATTCTTGAATCCCTAACCATTTTATTCACATCAAAAGTCATGAAAAATCCTCTAGCATGGGCTCTATTGTAACGCATGTTTGGTGTAATAAGTAGTCCTCCTTTAAAATGAAATAGTATATCGGACATAACTTTTTCTCCCGAACTCGGATTGAGCTAACTCTTGCGGCATTGTAATGAGAACTTGAAACCCTAACCAATATATTGAGATCAAAATTGGTGATTCATCTTCTAACAAGTTCGAAATGGTGATGGAATTTTGGTATAGTTGGCAATCCCCTCCACTAGGAAAAAAAAGTAATTTCCCATTCTTTAGTATTTCTGACATAACTTTTTACTCCGGTCTCTGATTAAGATGATTCTTGCGGCATTGTAAAGAATTCTTGAATCCCTAACCATTTTATTCACATCAAAAGTCATGAAAAATCCTCTAGCATGGGCTCTATTGTAACGCAAGTTTGGTGTAATAAGTAGTCCACCTTTAAAATGAAATAGTATATCGGACATAACTTTTTCTCCCGAACTCGGATTGAGCTAACTCTTGCGGCATTGAAATGAGAACTTGAAACCCTAACCAATATATTGAGATCAAAATTGGTGATTCATCTTCTAACAAGTTCGAAATAGTGATGGAAGTTTGGTATAGTTGCCAATTCCCCTCCACTAGGAAAAAAAAGTAATTTCCCATTCTTTAGTATTTCTGACATAACTTTTTACTCCGGTCTCTGATTAAGATGATTCTTGCTGCATTGTAAAGAATTCTTGAATCCCTAACCATTTTATTCACATCAAAAGTCATGAAAAATCCTCTAGCATGGGCTCTATTGTAACACAAGTTTGGTGTAATAAGTAGTCCTCCTTTAAAATGAAATAGTATATCGGACATAACTTTTTCTCCCGAACTCGGATTGAGCTAACTCTTGCGGCATTGTAATGAGAACTTGAAACCCTAACCAATATATTGAGATCAAAATTGGTGATTCACCTTCTAACAAGTTCGAAATGGTGATGGAAGTTTGGTATAGTTGGCCATTCCCCTCCACTAGGAAAAAAAAGTAATTTCCCATTCTTTAGTATTTCTGACATAACTTTTTACTCCGGTCTCTGATTAAGATGATTCTTGCGGCATTGTAAAGAATTCTTGAATCCCTAACCATTTTATTCACATCAAAAGTCATGAAAAATCCTCTAGCATGGGGTCTATTGTAACGCAAGTTTGGTGTAATAAGTAGTCCACCTTTAAAATGAAATAGTATATCGGACATAACTTTTTCTCCCGAACTCGGATTGAGCTAACTCTTGCGGCATTGAAATGAGAACTTGAAACCCTAACCAATATATTGAGATCAAAATTGGTGATTCACCTTCTAACAAGTTCGAAATGGTGATGGAAGTTTGGTATAGTTGGCCATTCCCCTCCACTAGGAAAAAAAAGTAATTTTCCATTCTTTAGTATTTCTGACATAACTTTTTACTCCGGTCTCTGATTAAGATGATTCTTGCTGCATTGTAAAGAATTCTTGAATCCCTAACCATTTTATTCACATCAAAAGTCATGAAAAATCCTCTAGCATGGGCTCTATTGTAACGCAAGTTTGGTGTAATAAGTAGTCCACCTTTAAAATGAAATAGTATATCGGACATAACTGTTTCTCCCGAACTCGGATTGAGCTAACTCTTGCGGCATTGTAATGAGAACTTGAAACCCTAACCAATATATTGAGATCAAAATTGGTGATTCATCTTTTAACAAGTTCGAAATGGTGATGGAAGTTTGGTATAGTTGGCCATCCCCTCCACTACGAAAAAAAAGTAATTTCCCATTCTTTAGTATTTCTGACATAACTTTTTACTCCGGTCTCTAAATAAGATGATTCTTGCTGCATTGTAAAGAATTCTTGAATCCCTAACCATTTTATTCACATAAAAAGTCATGAAAAATCCTCTAGCATGGGCTCTATTGTAACGCAAGTTTGGTGTAATAAGTAGTCCTCCTTTAAAATGAAATAGTATATCGGACATAACTTTTTCTCCCGAACTCGGATTGAGCTAACTCTTGCGGCATTGTAATGAGAACTTGAAACCCTAACCAATATATTGAGATCAAAATTGGTGATTCACCTTCTAACAAATTCGAAATGGTGATGGAAGTTTGGTATAGTTGGCCATTCCCCTCCACTAGGAAAAAAAAGTAATTTCCCATTCTTTAGTATTTCTGACATAACTTTTTACTCCGGTCTCTGATTAAGATGATTCTTGCGGCATTGTAAAGAATTCTTGAATCCCTAACCATTTTATTCACATCAAAAGTCATGAAAAATCCTCTAGCATGGGCTCTATTGTAACGCAAGTTTGGTGTAATAAGTAGTCCACCTTTAAAATGAAATAGTATATCGGACATAACTTTTTCTCCCGAACTCGGATTGAGCTAACTCTTGCGGCATTGAAATGAGAACTTGAAACCCTAACCAATATATTGAGATCAAAATTGGTGATTCACCTTCTAACAAGTTCGAAATGGTGATGGAAGTTTGGTATAGTTGGCCATTCCCCTCCACTAGGAAAAAAAAGTAATTTCCCATTCTTTAGTATTTCTGACATAACTTTTTACTCCGGTCTCTGATTAAGATGATTCTTGCTGCATTGTAAAGAATTCTTGAATCCCTAACCATTTTATTCACATCAAAAGTCATGAAAAATCCTCTAGCATGGGCTCTATTGTAACGCATGTTTGGTGTAATAAGTAGTCCTCCTTTAAAATGAAATAGTATATCGGACATAACTTTTTCTCCCGAACTCGGATTGAGCTAACTCTTGCGGCATTGTAATGAGAACTTGAAACCCTAACCAATATATTGAGATCAAAATTGGTGATTCATCTTCTAACAAGTTCGAAATGGTGATGGAATTTTGGTATAGTTGGCAATCCCCTCCACTAGGAAAAAAAAGTAATTTCCCATTCTTTAGTATTTCTGACATAACTTTTTACTCCGGTCTCTGATTAAGATGATTCTTGCGGCATTGTAAAGAATTCTTGAATCCCTAACCATTTTATTCACATCAAAAGTCATGAAAAATCCTCTAGCATGGGCTCTATTGTAACGCAAGTTTGGTGTAATAAGTAGTCCACCTTTAAAATGAAATAGTATATCGGACATAACTTTTTCTCCCGAACTCGGATTGAGCTAACTCTTGCGGCATTGAAATGAGAACTTGAAACCCTAACCAATATATTGAGATCAAAATTGGTGATTCATCTTCTAACAAGTTCGAAATAGTGATGGAAGTTTGGTATAGTTGCCAATTCCCCTCCACTAGGAAAAAAAAGTAATTTCCCATTCTTTAGTATTTCTGACATAACTTTTTACTCCGGTCTCTGATTAAGATGATTCTTGCTGCATTGTAAAGAATTCTTGAATCCCTAACCATTTTATTCACATCAAAAGTCATGAAAAATCCTCTAGCATGGGCTCTATTGTAACACAAGTTTGGTGTAATAAGTAGTCCTCCTTTAAAATGAAATAGTATATCGGACATAACTTTTTCTCCCGAACTCGGATTGAGCTAACTCTTGCGGCATTGTAATGAGAACTTGAAACCCTAACCAATATATTGAGATCAAAATTGGTGATTCACCTTCTAACAAGTTCGAAATGGTGATGGAAGTTTGGTATAGTTGGCCATTCCCCTCCACTAGGAAAAAAAAGTAATTTCCCATTCTTTAGTATTTCTGACATAACTTTTTACTCCGGTCTCTGATTAAGATGATTCTTGCGGCATTGTAAAGAATTCTTGAATCCCTAACCATTTTATTCACATCAAAAGTCATGAAAAATCCTCTAGCATGGGGTCTATTGTAACGCAAGTTTGGTGTAATAAGTAGTCCACCTTTAAAATGAAATAGTATATCGGACATAACTTTTTCTCCCGAACTCGGATTGAGCTAACTCTTGCGGCATTGAAATGAGAACTTGAAACCCTAACCAATATATTGAGATCAAAATTGGTGATTCACCTTCTAACAAGTTCGAAATGGTGATGGAAGTTTGGTATAGTTGGCCATTCCCCTCCACTAGGAAAAAAAAGTAATTTTCCATTCTTTAGTATTTCTGACATAACTTTTTACTCCGGTCTCTGATTAAGATGATTCTTGCTGCATTGTAAAGAATTCTTGAATCCCTAACCATTTTATTCACATCAAAAGTCATGAAAAATCCTCTAGCATGGGCTCTATTGTAACGCAAGTTTGGTGTAATAAGTAGTCCACCTTTAAAATGAAATAGTATATCGGACATAACTGTTTCTCCCGAACTCGGATTGAGCTAACTCTTGCGGCATTGTAATGAGAACTTGAAACCCTAACCAATATATTGAGATCAAAATTGGTGATTCATCTTTTAACAAGTTCGAAATGGTGATGGAAGTTTGGTATAGTTGGCCATCCCCTCCACTACGAAAAAAAAGTAATTTCCCATTCTTTAGTATTTCTGACATAACTTTTTACTCCGGTCTCTAAATAAGATGATTCTTGCTGCATTGTAAAGAATTCTTGAATCCCTAACCATTTTATTCACATAAAAAGTCATGAAAAATCCTCTAGCATGGGCTCTATTGTAACGCAAGTTTGGTGTAATAAGTAGTCCTCCTTTAAAATGAAATAGTATATCGGACATAACTTTTTCTCCCGAACTCGGATTGAGCTAACTCTTGCGGCATTGTAATGAGAACTTGAAACCCTAACCAATATATTGAGATCAAAATTGGTGATTCACCTTCTAACAAATTCGAAATGGTGATGGAAGTTTGGTATAGTTGGCCATTCCCCTCCACTAGGAAAAAAAAGTAATTTCCCATTCTTTAGTATTTCTGACATAACTTTTTACTCCGGTCTCTGATTAAGATGATTCTTGCGGCATTGTAAAGAATTCTTGAATCCCTAACCATTTTATTCACATCAAAAGTCATGAAAAATCCTCTAGCATGGGCTCTATTGTAACGCAAGTTTGGTGTAATAAGTAGTCCACCTTTAAAATGAAATAGTATATCGGACATAACTTTTTCTCCCGAACTCGGATTGAGCTAACTCTTGCGGCATTGAAATGAGAACTTGAAACCCTAACCAATATATTGAGATCAAAATTGGTGATTCACCTTCTAACAAGTTCGAAATGGTGATGGAAGTTTGGTATAGTTGGCCATTCCCCTCCACTAGGAAAAAAAAGTAATTTCCCATTCTTTAGTATTTCTGACATAACTTTTTACTCCGGTCTCTGATTAAGATGATTCTTGCTGCATTGTAAAGAATTCTTGAATCCCTAACCATTTTATTCACATAAAAAGTCATGAAAAATCCTCTAGCATGGGCTCTATTGTAACGCAAGTTTGGTGTAATAAGTAGTCCTCCTTTAAAATGAAATAGTATATCGGACATAACTTTTTCTCCCGAACTCGGATTGAGCTAACTCTTGCGGCATTGTAATGAGAACTTGAAACCCTAACCAATATATTGAGATCAAAATTGGTGATTCACCTTCTAACAAATTCGAAATGGTGATGGAAGTTTGGTATAGTTGGCCATTCCCCTCCACTAGGAAAAAAAAGTAATTTCCCATTCTTTAGTATTTCTGACATAACTTTTTACTCCGGTCTCTGATTAAGATGATTCTTGCGGCATTGTAAAGAATTCTTGAATCCCTAACCATTTTATTCACATCAAAAGTCATGAAAAATCCTCTAGCATGGGCTCTATTGTAACGCAAGTTTGGTGTAATAAGTAGTCCACCTTTAAAATGAAATAGTATATCGGACATAACTTTTTCTCCCGAACTCGGATTGAGCTAACTCTTGCGGCATTGTAATGAGAACTTGAAACCCTAACCAATATATTGAGATCAAAATTAGTGATTCACCTTCTAACAAGTTCGAAATGGTGATGGAAGTTTGGTATAGTTGGCCATTCCCCTCCACTAGGAAAAAAAAGTAATTTCCCATTCTTTAGTATTTCTGACATAACTTTTTACTCCGGTCTCTGATTAAGATGATTCTTGCTGCATTGTAAAGAATTCTTGAATCCCTAACCATTTTATTCACATCAAAAGTCATGAAAAATCCTCTAGCATGGGCTCTATTGTAACGCATGTTTGGTGTAATAAGTAGTCCTCCTTTAAAATGAAATAGTATATCGGACATAACTTTTTCTCCCGAACTCGGATTGAGCTAACTCTTGCGGCATTGTAATGAGAACTTGAAACCCTAACCAATATATTGAGATCAAAATTGGTGATTCATCTTCTAACAAGTTCGAAATGGTGATGGAATTTTGGTATAGTTGGCAATCCCCTCCACTAGGAAAAAAAAGTAATTTCCCATTCTTTAGTATTTCTGACATAACTTTTTACTCCGGTCTCTGATTAAGATGATTCTTGCGGCATTGTAAAGAATTCTTGAATCCCTAACCATTTTATTCACATCAAAAGTCATGAAAAATCCTCTAGCATGGGCTCTATTGTAACGCAAGTTTGGTGTAATAAGTAGTCCACCTTTAAAATGAAATAGTATATCGGACATAACTTTTTCTCCCGAACTCGGATTGAGCTAACTCTTGCGGCATTGAAATGAGAACTTGAAACCCTAACCAATATATTGAGATCAAAATTGGTGATTCATCTTCTAACAAGTTCGAAATAGTGATGGAAGTTTGGTATAGTTGCCAATTCCCCTCCACTAGGAAAAAAAAGTAATTTCCCATTCTTTAGTATTTCTGACATAACTTTTTACTCCGGTCTCTGATTAAGATGATTCTTGCTGCATTGTAAAGAATTCTTGAATCCCTAACCATTTTATTCACATCAAAAGTCATGAAAAATCCTCTAGCATGGGCTCTATTGTAACACAAGTTTGGTGTAATAAGTAGTCCTCCTTTAAAATGAAATAGTATATCGGACATAACTTTTTCTCCCGAACTCGGATTGAGCTAACTCTTGCGGCATTGTAATGAGAACTTGAAACCCTAACCAATATATTGAGATCAAAATTGGTGATTCACCTTCTAACAAGTTCGAAATGGTGATGGAAGTTTGGTATAGTTGGCCATTCCCCTCCACTAGGAAAAAAAAGTAATTTCCCATTCTTTAGTATTTCTGACATAACTTTTTACTCCGGTCTCTGATTAAGATGATTCTTGCTGCATTGTAAAGAATTCTTGAATCCCTAACCATTTTATTCACATCAAAAGTCATGAAAAATCCTCTAGCATGGGCTCTATTGTAACGCAAGTTTGGTGTAATAAGTAGTCCTCCTTTAAAATGAAATAGTATATCGGACCTAACTTTTTCTCCCGAACTCGGATTGAGCTAACTCTTGCGGCATTGTAATGAGAACTTGAAACCCTAACCAATATATTGAGATCAAAATTGGTGATTCACCTTCTAACAAGTTCGAAATGGTGATGGAAGTTTGGTATAGTTGGCCATTCCCCTCCACTAGGAAAAAAAAGTAATTTCCCATTCTTTAGTATTTCTGACATAACTTTTTACTCCGGTCTCTGATTAAGATGATTCTTGCTGCATTGTAAAGAATTCTTGAATCCCTAACCATTTTATTCACATCAAAAGTCATGAAAAATCCTCTAGCATGGGCTCTATTGTAACGCAAGTTTGGTGTAATAAGTAGTCCTCCTTTAAAATGAAATAGTATATCGGACATAACTTTTTCTCCCGAACTCGGATTGAGCTAACTCTTGCGGCATTGTAATGAGAACTTGAAACCCTAACCAATATATTGAGATCAAAATTGGTGATTCACCTTCTAACAAGTTCGAAATGGTGATGGAAGTTTGGTATAGTTGGCCATTCCCCTCCACTAGGAAAAAAAAGTAATTTCCCATTCTTTAGTATTTCTGACATAACTTTTTACTCCGGTCTCTGATTAAGATGATTCTTGCTGCATTGTAAAGAATTCTTGAATCCCTAACCATTTTATTCACATCAAAAGTCATGAAAAATCCTCTAGCATGGGCTCTATTGTAACGCAAGTTTGGTGTAATAAGTAGTCCTCCTTTAAAATGAAATAGTATATCGGACCTAACTTTTTCTCCCGAACTCGGATTGAGCTAACTCTTGCGGCATTGTAATGAGAACTTGAAACCCTAACCAATATATTGAGATCAAAATTGGTGATTCACCTTCTAACAAGTTCGAAATGGTGATGGAAGTTTGGTATAGTTGGCCATTCCCCTCCACTAGGAAAAAAAAGTAATTTCCCATTCTTTAGTATTTCTGACATAACTTTTTACTCCGGTCTCTGATTAAGATGATTCTTGCTGCATTGTAAAGAATTCTTGAATCCCTAACCATTTTATTCACATCAAAAGTCATGAAAAATCCTCTAGCATGGGCTCTATTGTAACGCAAGTTTGGTGTAATAAGTAGTCCTCCTTTAAAATGAAATAGTATATCGGACATAACTTTTTCTCCCGAACTCGGATTGAGCTAACTCTTGCGGCATTGTAATGAGAACTTGAAACCTTAACCAATATATTGAGATCAAAATTGGTGATTCACCTTCTAACAAGTTCGAAATGGTGATGGAAGTTTGGTATAGTTGGCCATTCCCCTCCACTAGGAAAAAAAAGTAATTTCCCATTCTTTAGTATTTCTGACATAACTTTTTACTCCGGTCTCTAAATAAGATGATTCTTGCGGCATTGTAAAGAATTCTTGAATCCCTAACCATTTTATTCACATCAAAAGTCATGAAAAATCCTCTAGCATGGGGTCTATTGTAACGCAAGTTAGGTGTAATAAGTAGTCCACCTTTAAAATGAAATAGTATATCGGACATAACTTTTTCTCCCGAACTCGGATTGAGCTAACTCTTGCGGCATTGAAATGAGAACTTGAAACCCTAACCAATATATTGAGATAAAAATTGGTGATTCATCTTCTAACAAGTTCGAAATGGTGATGGAAGTTTGGTATAGTTGCCAATTCCCCTCCACTAGGAAAAAAAAGTAATTTCCCATTCTTTAGTATTTCTGACATAACTTTTTACTCCGGTCTCTGATTAAGATGATTCTTCCTGCATTGTAAAGAATTCTTGAATCCCTAACCATTTTATTCACATCAAAAGTCATGAAAAATCCTCTAGCATGGGCTCTATTGTAACGCAAGTTTGGTGTAATAAGTAGTCCTCCTTTAAAATGAAATAGTATATCGGACATAACTTTTTCTCTAGAACTCGGATTGAGCTAACTCTTGCGGCATTGTAATGAGAACTTGAAACCCTAACCAATATATTGAGATCAAAATTGGTGATTCACCTTCTAACAAGTTCGAAATGGTGATGGAAGTTTGGTATAGTTGGCCATTCCCCTCCACTAGGTAAAAAAAGTAATTTCCCATTCTTTAGTATTTCTGACATAACTTTTTACTCCGGTCTCTGATTAAGATGATTCTTGCTGCATTGTAAAGAATTCTTGAATCCCTAACCATTTTATTCACATCAAAAGTCGTGAAAAATCCTCTAGCATGGGCTCTATTGTAACGCAAGTTTGGTGTAATAAGTAGTCCACCTTTAAAATGAAATAGTATATCGGACATAACTGTTTCTCCCGAACTCGGATTGAGCTAACTCTTGCGGCATTGTAATGAGAACTTGAAACCCTAACCAATATATTGAGATCAAAATTGGTGATTCATCTTCTAACAAGTTCGAAATGGTGATGGAAGTTTGGTATAGTTGGCAATCCCCTCCACTACGAAAAAAAAGTAATTTCCCATTCTTTAGTATTTCTGACATAACTTTTTACTCCGGTCTCTAAATAAGATGATTCTTGCTGCATTGTAAAGAATTCTTGAATCCCCAACCATTTTATTCACATCAAAAGTCATGAAAAATCCTCTAGCATGGGCTCTATTGTAACGCATGTTTGGTGTAATAAGTAGTCCTCCTTTAAAATGAAATAGTATATCGGACATAACTTTTTCTCCCGAACTCGGATTGAGCTAACTCTTGCGGCATTGTAATGAGAACTTGAAACCCTAACCAATATATTGAGATCAAAATTGGTGATTCACCTTCTAACAAATTCGAAATGGTGATGGAAGTTTGGTATAGTTGGCCATTCCCCTCCACTAGGAAAAAAAAGTAATTTCCCATTCTTTAGTATTTCTGACATAACTTTTTACTCCGGTCTCTGATTAAGATGATTCTTGCGGCATTGTAAAGAATTCTTGAATCCCTAACCATTTTATTCACATCAAAAGTCATGAAAAATCCTCTAGCATGGGCTCTATTGTAACGCAAGTTTGGTGTAATAAGTAGTCCACCTTTAAAATGAAATAGTATATCGGACATAACTTTTTCTCCCGAACTCGGATTGAGCTAACTCTTGCGGCATTGTAATGAGAACTTGAAACCCTAACCAATATATTGAGATCAAAATTGGTGATTCATGTTCTAACAAGTTCGAAATGGTGATGGAGGTTTGGTATAGTTGCCAATTCCCCTCCACTAGGAAAAAAAAGTAATTTCTCATTCTTTAGTATTTCTGACATAACTTTTTACTCCGGTCTCTGATTAAGATGATTCTTGCTGCATTGTAAAGAATTCTTGAATCCCTAACCATTTTATTCACATCAAAAGTCGTGAAAAATCCTCTAGCATGGGCTCTATTGTAACGCAAGTTTGGTGTAATAAGTAGTCCACCTTTAAAATGAAATAGTATATCGGACATAACTGTTTCTCCCGAACTCGGATTGAGCTAACTCTTGCGGCATTGTAATGAGAACTTGAAACCCTAACCAATATATTGAGATCAAAATTGGTGATTCATCTTCTAACAAGTTCGAAATGGTGATGGAAGTTTGGTATAGTTGGCAATCCCCTCCACTACGAAAAAAAAGTAATTTCCCATTCTTTAGTATTTCTGACATAACTTTTTACTCCGGTCTCTAAATAAGATGATTCTTGCTGCATTGTAAAGAATTCTTGAATCCCCAACCATTTTATTCACATCAAAAGTCATGAAAAATCCTCTAGCATGGGCTCTATTGTAACGCATGTTTGGTGTAATAAGTAGTCCTCCTTTAAAATGAAATAGTATATCGGACATAACTTTTTCTCCCGAACTCGGATTGAGCTAACTCTTGCGGCATTGTAATGAGAACTTGAAACCCTAACCAATATATTGAGATCAAAATTGGTGATTCATCTTCTAACAAGTTCGAAATGGTGATGGAAGTTTGGTATAGTTGGCAATCCCCTCCACTACGAAAAAAAAGTAATTTCCCATTCTTTAGTATTTCTGACATAACTTTTTACTCCGGTCTCTAAATAAGATGATTCTTGCTGCATTGTAAAGAATTCTTGAATCCCCAACCATTTTATTCACATCAAAAGTCATGAAAAATCCTCTAGCATGGGCTCTATTGTAACGCATGTTTGGTGTAATAAGTAGTCCTCCTTTAAAATGAAATAGTATATCGGACATAACTTTTTCTCCCGAACTCGGATTGAGCTAACTCTTGCGGCATTGTAATGAGAACTTGAAACCCTAACCAATATATTGAGATCAAAATTGGTGATTCATCTTCTAACAAGTTCGAAATGGTGATGGAAGTTTGGTATAGTTGGCCATCCCCTCCACTAGGAAAAAAAAGTAATTTCCCATTCTTTAGTATTTCTGACATAACTTTTTACTCCGGTCTCTAAATAAGATGATTCTCGCGGCATTGTAATGAATTCTTGAATCCCTAACCATTTTATTCACATCAAAAGTCATGAAAAATCCTCTAGCATGGGCTCTATTGTAACGCAAGTTTGGTGTAATAAGTAGTCCTCCTTTAAAATGAAATAGTATATCGGACATAACTTTTTCTCCCGAACTCGGATTGAGCTAACTCTTGCGGCATTGTAATGAGAACTTGAAACCCTAACCAATATATTGAGATCAAAATTGGTGATTCATGTTCTAACAAGTTCGAAATGGTGATGGAAGTTTGGTATAGTTGGCCATTCCCCTCCGCTAGGAAAAAAAAGTAATTTCCCATTCTTTAGTATTTCTGACATAACTTTTTACTCCGGTCTCTGATTAAGATGATTCTTGCGGCATTGTAAAGAATTCTTGAATCCCTAACCATTTTATTCACATCAAAAGTCATGAAAAATCTTCTAGCATGGGCTTTATTGTAACGCAAGTTTGGTGTAATAAGTAGTCCACCTTTAAAATGAAATAGTATATCGGACATAACTTTTTCTCCCGAACTCGGATTGAGCTAACTCTTGCGGCATTGAAATGAGAACTTGAAACCCTAACCAATATATTGAGATCAAAATTGGTGATTCATCTTCTAACAAGTTCGAAATGGTGATGGAAGTTTGGTATAGTTGCCAATTCCCCTCCACTAGGAAAAAAAAGTAATTTCCCATTCTTTAGTATTTCTGACATAACTTTTTACTCCGGTCTCTGATTAAGATGATTCTTGCTGCATTGTAAAGAATTCTTGAATCCCTAACCATTTTATTCACATCAAAAGTCATGAAAAATCCTCTAGCATGGGCTCTATTGTAACGCAAGTTTGGTGTAATAAGTAGTCCTCCTTTAAAATGAAATAGTATATCGGACATAACTTTTTCTCCCGAACTCGGATTGAGCTAACTCTTGCGGCATTGTAATGAGAACTTGAAACCCTAACCAATATATTGAGATCAAAATTGGTGATTCACCTTCTAACAAGTTCGAAATGGTGATGGAAGTTTGGTATAGTTGGCCATTCCCCTCCACTAGGAAAAAAAAGTAATTTCCCATTCTTTAGTATTTCTGACATAACTTTTTACTCCGGTCTCTGATTAAGATGATTCTTGCTGCATTGTAAAGAATTCTTGAATCCCTAACCATTTTATTCACATCAAAAGTCGTGAAAAATCCTCTAGCATGGGCTCTATTGTAACGCAAGTTTGGTGTAATAAGTAGTCCACCTTTAAAATGAAATAGTATATCGGACATAACTGTTTCTCCCGAACTCGGATTGAGCTAACTCTTGCGGCATTGTAATGAGAACTTGAAACCCTAACCAATATATTGAGATCAAAATTGGTGATTCATCTTCTAACAAGTTCGAAATGGTGATGGAAGTTTGGTATAGTTGCCAATTCCCCTCCACTAGGAAAAAAAAGTAATTTCCCATTCTTTAGTATTTCAGACATAACTTTTTACTCCGGTGTCTGATTAAGATGATTCTTGCTGCATTGTAAAGAATTCTTGAATCCCTAACCATTTTATTCACATCAAAAGTCATGAAAAATCCTCTAGCATGGGCTCTATTGTAACGCAAGTTTGGTGTAATAAGTAGTCCTCCTTTAAAATGAAATAGTATATCGGACATAACTTTTTCTCCCGAACTCGGATTGAGCTAACTCTTGCGGCATTGTAATGAGAACTTGAAACCCTAACCAATATATTGAGATCAAAATTGGTGATTCATGTTCTAAGAAGTTCGAAATGGTGATGGAAGTTTGGTATAGTTGGCCATTCCCCTCCACTAGGAAAAAAAAGTAATTTCCCATTCTTTAGTATTTCTGACATAACTTTTTACTCCGGTCTCTGATTAAGATGATTCTTGCGGCATTGTAAAGAATTCTTGAATCCCTAACCATTTTATTCACATCAAAAGTCATGAAAAATCCTCTAGCATGGGCTTTATTGTAACGCAAGTTTGGTGTAATAAGTAGTCCACCTTTAAAATGAAATAGTATATCGGACATAACTTTTTCTCCCGAACTCGGATTGAGCTAACTCTTGCGGCATTGAAATGAGAACTTGAAACCCTAACCAATATATTGAGATCAAAATTGGTGATTCATCTTCTAACAAGTTCGAAATGGTGATGAAAGTTTGGTATAGTTGCCAATTCCCCTCCACTAGGAAAAAAAAGTAATTTCTCATTCTTTAGTATTTCAGACATAACTTTTTACTCCGGTCTCTGATTAAGATGATTCTTGCTGCATTGTAAAGAATTCTTGAATCCCTAACCATTTTATTCACATCAAAAGTCATGAAAAATCCTCTAGCATGGGCTCTATTGTAACGCAAGTTTGGTGTAATAAGTAGTCCTCCTTTAAAATGAAATAGTATATCGGACATAACTTTTTCTCCCGAACTCGGATTGAGCTAACTCTTGCGGCATTGTAATGAGAACTTGAAACCCTAACCAATATATTGAGATCAAAATTGGTGATTCACCTTCTAACAAGTTCGAAATGGTGATGGAAGTTTGGTATAGTTGGCCATTCCCCTCCACTAGGAAAAAAAAGTAATTTCCCAATCTTTAGTATTTCTGACATAACTTTTTACTCCGGTCTCTAAATAAGATGATTCTTGCTACATTGTAAAGAATTCTTGAATCCCTAACCATTTTATTCACATCAAAAGTCATGAAAAATCCTCTAGCATGGGCTCTATTATAACGCAAGTTTGGTGTAATAAGTAGTCCTCCTTTAAAATGAAATAGTATATCGGACATAACTTTTTCTCCCGAACTCGGATTGAGCTAACTCTTGCGGCATTGTAATGAGAACTTGAAACCCTAACCAATATATTGAGATAAAAATTGGTGATTCATCTTCTAACAAGTTCGAAATGGTGATGGAAGTTTGGTATAGTTGGCAATCCCCTCCACTACGAAAAAAAAGTAATTTCCCATTCTTTAGTATTTCTGACATAACTTTTTACTCCGGTCTCTAAATAAGATGATTCTTGCTGCATTGTAAAGAATTCTTGAATCCCCAACCATTTTATTCACATCAAAAGTCATGAAAAATCCTCTAGCATGGGCTCTATTGTAACGCATGTTTGGTGTAATAAGTAGTCCTCCTTTAAAATGAAATAGTATATCGGACATAACTTTTTCTCCCGACCTCGGATTGAGCTAACTCTTGCGGCATTGTAATGAGAACTTGAAACCCTAACCAATATATTGAGATCAAAATTGGTGATTCATCTTCTAACAAGTTCGAAATGGTGATGGAAGTTTGGTATAGTTGGCCATCCCCTCCACTAGGAAAAAAAAGTAATTTCCCATTCTTTAGTATTTCTGACATAACTTTTTACTCCGGTCTCTAAATAAGATGATTCTTGCGGCATTGTAATGAATTCTTGAATCCCTAACCATTTTATTCACATCAAAAGTCATGAAAAATCCTCTAGCATGGGCTCTATTGTAACGCAAGTTTGGTGTAATAAGTAGTCCACCTTTAAAATGAAATAGTATATCGGACATAACTTTTTCTCCCGAACTCGGATTGAGCTAACTCTTGCGGCATTGTAATGAGAACTTGAAACCCTAACCAATATATTGAGATCAAAATTGGTGATTCATGTTCTAACAAGTTCGAAATGGTGATGGAAGTTTGGTATAGTTGGCCATTCCCCTCCACTAGGAAAAAAAAGTAATTTCCCATTCTTTAGTATTTCTGACATAACTTTTTACTCCGGTCTCTGATTAAGATGATTCTTGCGGCATTGTAAAGAATTCTTGAATCCCTAACCATTTTATTCACATCAAAAGTCATGAAAAATCCTCTAGCATGGGCTTTATTGTAACGCAAGTTTGGTGTAATAAGTAGTCCACCTTTAAAATGAAATAATATATCGGACATAACTTTTTCTCCCGAACTCGGATTGAGCTAACTCTTGCGGCATTGAAATGAGAACTTGAAATCCTAACCAATATATTGAGATCAAAATTGGTGATTCATCTTCTAACAAGTTCGAAATGGTGATGGAAGTTTGGTATAGTTGCCAATTCCCCTCCACTAGGAAAAAAAAGTAATTTCCCATTCTTTAGTATTTCAGACATAACTTTTTACTCCGGTCTCTGATTAAGATGATTCTTGCTGCATTGTAAAGAATTCTTGAATCCCTAACCATTTTATTCACATCAAAAGTCATGAAAAATCCTCTAGCATGGGCTCTATTATAACGCAAGTTTGGTGTAATAAGTAGTCCTCCTTTAAAATGAAATAGTATATCGGACATAACTTTTTCTCCCGAACTCGGATTGAGCTAACTCTTGCGGCATTGTAATGAGAACTTGAAACCCTAACCAATATATTCAGATCAAAATTGGTGATTCACCTTCTAACAAGTTCGAAATGGTGATGGAAGTTTGGTATAGTTGGCCATTCCCCTCCACTAGGAAAAAAAAGTAATTTCCCATTCTTTAGTATTTCTGACATAACTTTTTACTCCGGTCTCTAAATAAGATGATTCTTGCTGCATTGTAAAGAATTCTTGAATCCCTAACCATTTTATTCACATCAAAAGTCATGAAAAATCCTCTAGCATGGGCTCTATTGTAACGCAAGTTTGGTGTAATAAGTAGTCCTCCTTTAAAATGAAATAGTATATCGGACATAACTTTTTCTCCCGAACTCGGATTGAGCTAACTCTTGCGGCATTGTAATGAGAACTTGAAACCCTAACCAATATATTGAGATCAAAATTGGTGATTCAACTTCTAACAAGTTCGAAATGGTGATGGAAGTTTGGTATAGTTGGCCATTCCCCTCCACTAGGAAAAAAAAGTAATTTCCCATTCTTTAGTATTTCTGACATAACTTTTTACTCCGGTCTCTAAATAAGATGATTCTTGCTGCATTGTAAAGAATTCTTGAATCCCTAACCATTTTATTCACATCAAAAGTCATGAAAAATCCTCTAGCATGGGCTCTATTGTAACGCAAGTTTGGTGTAATAAGTAGTCCTCCTTTAAAATGAAATAGTATATCGGACATAACTTTTTCTCCCGAACTCGGATTGAGCTAACTCTTGCGGCATTGTAATGAGAACTTGAAACCCTAACCAATATATTGAGATAAAAATTGGTGATTCATCTTCTAACAAGTTCGAAATGGTGATGGAAGTTTGGTATAGTTGCCAATTCCCCTCCACTAGGAAAAAAAAGTAATTTCCCAATTTTTAGTATTTCTGACATAACTTTTTACTCCGGTCTCTGATTAAGATGATTCTTGCTGCATTGTAAAGAATTCTTGAATCCCTAACCATTTTATTCACATCAAAAGTCATGAAAAATCCTCTAGCATGGGCTCTATTGTAACGCAAGTTTGGTGTAATAAGTAGTCCTCCTTTAAAATGAAATAGTATATCGGACATAACTTTTTCTCCCGAACTCGGATTGAGCTAACTCTTGCGGCATTGTAATGAGAACTTGAAACCCTAACCAATATATTGAGATCAAAATTGGTGATTCACCTTCTAACAAGTTCGAAATGGTGATGGAAGTTTGGTATAGTTGCCAATTCCCCTCCACTAGGAAAAAAAAGTAATTTCCCAATTTTTAGTATTTCTGACATAACTTTTTACTCCGGTCTCTGATTAAGATGATTCTTGCTGCATTGTAAAGAATTCTTGAATCCCTAACCATTTTATTCACATCAAAAGTCATGAAAAATCCTCTAGCATGGGCTCTATTGTAACGCAAGTTTGGTGTAATAAGTAGTCCTCCTTTAAAATGAAATAGTATATCGGACATAACTTTTTCTCCCGAACTCGGATTGAGCTAACTCTTGCGGCATTGTAATGAGAACTTGAAACCCTAACCAATATATTGAGATCAAAATTGGTGATTCATCTTCTAACAAGTTCGAAATGGTGATGGAAGTTTGGTATAGTTGCCAATTCCCCTCCACTAGGAAAAAAAAGTAATTTCCCAATTTTTAGTATTTCTGACATAACTTTTTACTCCGGTCTCTGATTAAGATGATTCTTGCGGCATTGTAAAGAATTCTTGAATCCCTAACCATTTTATTCACATCAAAAGTCATGAAAAATCCTCTAGCATGGGCTCTATTGTAACGCAAGTTTGGTGTAATAAGTAGTCCACCTTTAAAATGAAATAGTATATCGGACATAACTGTTTCTCCCGAACTCGGATTGAGCTAACTCTTGCGGCATTGTAATGAGAACTTGAAACCCTAACCAATATATTGAGATCAAAATTGGTGATTCATCTTCTAACAAGTTCGAAATGGTGATGGAAGTTTGGTATAGTTGGCAATCCCCTCCACTACGAAAAAAAAGTAATTTCCCATTCTTTAGTATTTCTGACATAACTTTTTACTCCGGTCTCTAAATAAGATGATTCTTGCTGCATTGTAAAGAATTCTTGAATCCCCAACCATTTTATTCACATCAAAAGTCATGAAAAATCCTCTAGCATGGGCTCTATTGTAACGCATGTTTGGTGTAATAAGTAGTCCTCCTTTAAAATGAAATAGTATATCGGACATAACTTTTTCTCCCGAACTCGGATTGAGCTAACTCTTGCGGCATTGTAATGAGAACTTGAAACCCTAACCAATATATTGAGATCAAAATTGGTGATTCATGTTCTAACAAGTTCGAAATGGTGATGGAAGTTTGGTATAGTTGGCCATTCCCCTCCACTAGGAAAAAAAAGTAATTTCTCATTCTTTAGTATTTCTGACATAACTTTTTACTCCGGTCTCTGATTAAGATGATTCTTGCGGCATTGTAAAGAATTCTTGAATCCCTAACCATTTTATTCACATCAAAAGTCATGAAAAATCCTCTAGCATGGGCTCTATTGTAACGCAAGTTTGGTGTAATAAGTAGTCCACCTTTAAAATGAAATAGTATATCGGACATAACTTTTTCTCCCGAACTCGGATTGAGCTAACTCTTGCGGCATTGTAATGAGAACTTGAAACCCTAACCAATATATTGAGATCAAAATTGGTGATTCATCTTCTAACAAGTTCGAAATGGTGATGGAAGTTTGGTATAGTTGCCAATTCCCCTCCACTAGGAAAAAAAAGTAATTTCCCATTCTTTAGTATTTCTGACATAACTTTTTACTCCGGTCTCTGATTAAGATGATTCTTGCTGCATTGTAAAGAATTCTTGAATCCCTAACCATTTTATTCACATCAAAAGTCATGAAAAATCCTCTAGCATGGGCTCTATTGTAACGCAAGTTTGGTGTAATAAGTAGTCCTCCTTTAAAATGAAATAGTATATCGGACATAACTTTTTCTCCCGAACTCGGATTGAGCTAACTCTTGCGGCATTGTAATGAGAACTTGAAACCCTAACCAATATATTGAGATCAAAATTGGTGATTCAACTTCTAACAAGTTCGAAATGGTGATGGAAGTTTGGTATAGTTGGCCATTCCCCTCCACTAGGAAAAAAAAGTAATTTCCCATTCTTTAGTATTTCTGACATAACTTTTTACTCCGGTCTCTGATTAAGATGATTCTTGCTGCATTGTAAAGAATTCTTGAATCCCTAACCATTTTATTCACATCAAAAGTCATGAAAAATCCTCTAGCATGGGCTCTATTGTAACGCAAGTTTGGTGTAATAAGTAGTCCTCCTTTAAAATGAAATAGTATATCGGACATAACTTTTTCTCCCGAACTCGGATTGAGCTAACTCTTGCGGCATTGTAATGAGAACTTGAAACCCTAACCAATATATTGAGATAAAAATTGGTGATTCATCTTCTAACAAGTTCGAAATGGTGATGGAAGTTTGGTATAGTTGCCAATTCCCCTCCACTAGGAAAAAAAAGTAATTTCCCAATTTTTAGTATTTCTGACATAACTTTTTACTCCGGTCTCTGATTAAGATGATTCTTGCTGCATTGTAAAGAATTCTTGAATCCCTAACCATTTTATTCACATCAAAAGTCATGAAAAATCCTCTAGCATGGGCTCTATTGTAACGCAAGTTTGGTGTAATAAGTAGTCCTCCTTTAAAATGAAATAGTATATCGGACATAACTTTTTCTCCCGAACTCGGATTGAGCTAACTCTTGCGGCATTGTAATGAGAACTTGAAACCCTAACCAATATATTGAGATCAAAATTGGTGATTCACCTTCTAACAAGTTCGAAATGGTGATGGAAGTTTGGTATAGTTGCCAATTCCCCTCCACTAGGAAAAAAAAGTAATTTCCCAATTTTTAGTATTTCTGACATAACTTTTTACTCCGGTCTCTGATTAAGATGATTCTTGCTGCATTGTAAAGAATTCTTGAATCCCTAACCATTTTATTCACATCAAAAGTCATGAAAAATCCTCTAGCATGGGCTCTATTGTAACGCAAGTTTGGTGTAATAAGTAGTCCTCCTTTAAAATGAAATAGTATATCGGACATAACTTTTTCTCCCGAACTCGGATTGAGCTAACTCTTGCGGCATTGTAATGAGAACTTGAAACCCTAACCAATATATTGAGATCAAAATTGGTGATTCATCTTCTAACAAGTTCGAAATGGTGATGGAAGTTTGGTATAGTTGCCAATTCCCCTCCACTAGGAAAAAAAAGTAATTTCCCAATTTTTAGTATTTCTGACATAACTTTTTACTCCGGTCTCTGATTAAGATGATTCTTGCGGCATTGTAAAGAATTCTTGAATCCCTAACCATTTTATTCACATCAAAAGTCATGAAAAATCCTCTAGCATGGGCTCTATTGTAACGCAAGTTTGGTGTAATAAGTAGTCCACCTTTAAAATGAAATAGTATATCGGACATAACTGTTTCTCCCGAACTCGGATTGAGCTAACTCTTGCGGCATTGTAATGAGAACTTGAAACCCTAACCAATATATTGAGATCAAAATTGGTGATTCATCTTCTAACAAGTTCGAAATGGTGATGGAAGTTTGGTATAGTTGGCAATCCCCTCCACTACGAAAAAAAAGTAATTTCCCATTCTTTAGTATTTCTGACATAACTTTTTACTCCGGTCTCTAAATAAGATGATTCTTGCTGCATTGTAAAGAATTCTTGAATCCCCAACCATTTTATTCACATCAAAAGTCATGAAAAATCCTCTAGCATGGGCTCTATTGTAACGCATGTTTGGTGTAATAAGTAGTCCTCCTTTAAAATGAAATAGTATATCGGACATAACTTTTTCTCCCGAACTCGGATTGAGCTAACTCTTGCGGCATTGTAATGAGAACTTGAAACCCTAACCAATATATTGAGATCAAAATTGGTGATTCATGTTCTAACAAGTTCGAAATGGTGATGGAAGTTTGGTATAGTTGGCCATTCCCCTCCACTAGGAAAAAAAAGTAATTTCCCATTCTTTAGTATTTCTGACATAACTTTTTACTCCGGTCTCTGATTAAGATGATTCTTGCGGCATTGTAAAGAATTCTTGAATCCCTAACCATTTTATTCACATCAAAAGTCATGAAAAATCCTCTAGCATGGGCTCTATTGTAACGCAAGTTTGGTGTAATAAGTAGTCCACCTTTAAAATGAAATAGTATATCGGACATAACTTTTTCTCCCGAACTCGGATTGAGCTAACTCTTGCGGCATTGTAATGAGAACTTGAAACCCTAACCAATATATTGAGATCAAAATTGGTGATTCAACTTCTAACAAGTTCGAAATGGTGATGGAAGTTTGGTATAGTTGGCCATTCCCCTCCACTAGGAAAAAAAAGTAATTTCCCATTCTTTAGTATTTCTGACATAACTTTTTACTCCGGTCTCTGATTAAGATGATTCTTGCTGCATTGTAAAGAATTCTTGAATCCCTAACCATTTTATTCACATCAAAAGTCATGAAAAATCCTCTAGCATGGGCTCTATTGTAACGCAAGTTTGGTGTAATAAGTAGTCCTCCTTTAAAATGAAATAGTATATCGGACATAACTTTTTCTCCCGAACTCGGATTGAGCTAACTCTTGCGGCATTGTAATGAGAACTTGAAACCCTAACCAATATATTGAGATAAAAATTGGTGATTCATCTTCTAACAAGTTCGAAATGGTGATGGAAGTTTGGTATAGTTGCCAATTCCCCTCCACTAGGAAAAAAAAGTAATTTCCCAATTTTTAGTATTTCTGACATAACTTTTTACTCCGGTCTCTGATTAAGATGATTCTTGCTGCATTGTAAAGAATTCTTGAATCCCTAACCATTTTATTCACATCAAAAGTCATGAAAAATCCTCTAGCATGGGCTCTATTGTAACGCAAGTTTGGTGTAATAAGTAGTCCTCCTTTAAAATGAAATAGTATATCGGACATAACTTTTTCTCCCGAACTCGGATTGAGCTAACTCTTGCGGCATTGTAATGAGAACTTGAAACCCTAACCAATATATTGAGATCAAAATTGGTGATTCACCTTCTAACAAGTTCGAAATGGTGATGGAAGTTTGGTATAGTTGCCAATTCCCCTCCACTAGGAAAAAAAAGTAATTTCCCAATTTTTAGTATTTCTGACATAACTTTTTACTCCGGTCTCTGATTAAGATGATTCTTGCTGCATTGTAAAGAATTCTTGAATCCCTAACCATTTTATTCACATCAAAAGTCATGAAAAATCCTCTAGCATGGGCTCTATTGTAACGCAAGTTTGGTGTAATAAGTAGTCCTCCTTTAAAATGAAATAGTATATCGGACATAACTTTTTCTCCCGAACTCGGATTGAGCTAACTCTTGCGGCATTGTAATGAGAACTTGAAACCCTAACCAATATATTGAGATCAAAATTGGTGATTCATCTTCTAACAAGTTCGAAATGGTGATGGAAGTTTGGTATAGTTGCCAATTCCCCTCCACTAGGAAAAAAAAGTAATTTCCCAATTTTTAGTATTTCTGACATAACTTTTTACTCCGGTCTCTGATTAAGATGATTCTTGCGGCATTGTAAAGAATTCTTGAATCCCTAACCATTTTATTCACATCAAAAGTCATGAAAAATCCTCTAGCATGGGCTCTATTGTAACGCAAGTTTGGTGTAATAAGTAGTCCACCTTTAAAATGAAATAGTATATCGGACATAACTGTTTCTCCCGAACTCGGATTGAGCTAACTCTTGCGGCATTGTAATGAGAACTTGAAACCCTAACCAATATATTGAGATCAAAATTGGTGATTCATCTTCTAACAAGTTCGAAATGGTGATGGAAGTTTGGTATAGTTGGCAATCCCCTCCACTACGAAAAAAAAGTAATTTCCCATTCTTTAGTATTTCTGACATAACTTTTTACTCCGGTCTCTAAATAAGATGATTCTTGCTGCATTGTAAAGAATTCTTGAATCCCCAACCATTTTATTCACATCAAAAGTCATGAAAAATCCTCTAGCATGGGCTCTATTGTAACGCATGTTTGGTGTAATAAGTAGTCCTCCTTTAAAATGAAATAGTATATCGGACATAACTTTTTCTCCCGAACTCGGATTGAGCTAACTCTTGCGGCATTGTAATGAGAACTTGAAACCCTAACCAATATATTGAGATCAAAATTGGTGATTCATGTTCTAACAAGTTCGAAATGGTGATGGAAGTTTGGTATAGTTGGCCATTCCCCTCCACTAGGAAAAAAAAGTAATTTCCCATTCTTTAGTATTTCTGACATAACTTTTTACTCCGGTCTCTGATTAAGATGATTCTTGCGGCATTGTAAAGAATTCTTGAATCCCTAACCATTTTATTCACATCAAAAGTCATGAAAAATCCTCTAGCATGGGCTCTATTGTAACGCAAGTTTGGTGTAATAAGTAGTCCACCTTTAAAATGAAATAGTATATCGGACATAACTTTTTCTCCCGAACTCGGATTGAGCTAACTCTTGCGGCATTGTAATGAGAACTTGAAACCCTAACCAATATATTGAGATCAAAATTGGTGATTCATCTTCTAACAAGTTCGAAATGGTGATGGAAGTTTGGTATAGTTGCCAATTCCCCTCCACTAGGAAAAAAAAGTAATTTCCCATTCTTTAGTATTTCTGACATAACTTTTTACTCCGGTCTCTGATTAAGATGATTCTTGCTGCATTGTAAAGAATTCTTGAATCCCTAACCATTTTATTCACATCAAAAGTCATGAAAAATCCTCTAGCATGGGCTCTATTGTAACGCAAGTTTGGTGTAATAAGTAGTCCTCCTTTAAAATGAAATAGTATATCGGACATAACTTTTTCTCCCGAACTCGGATTGAGCTAACTCTTGCGGCATTGTAATGAGAACTTGAAACCCTAACCAATATATTGAGATCAAAATTGGTGATTCAACTTCTAACAAGTTCGAAATGGTGATGGAAGTTTGGTATAGTTGGCCATTCCCCTCCACTAGGAAAAAAAAGTAATTTCCCATTCTTTAGTATTTCTGACATAACTTTTTACTCCGGTCTCTGATTAAGATGATTCTTGCTGCATTGTAAAGAATTCTTGAATCCCTAACCATTTTATTCACATCAAAAGTCGTGAAAAATCCTCTAGCATGGGCTCTATTGTAACGCAAGTTTGGTGTAATAAGTAGTCCACCTTTAAAATGAAATAGTATATCGGACATAACTGTTTCTCCCGAACTCGGATTGAGCTAACTCTTGCGGCATTGTAATGAGAACTTGAAACCCTAACCAATATATTGAGATCAAAATTGGTGATTCATCTTCTAACAAGTTCGAAATGGTGATGGAAGTTTGGTATAGTTGGCAATCCCCTCCACTACGAAAAAAAAGTAATTTCCCATTCTTTAGTATTTCTGACATAACTTTTTACTCCGGTCTCTAAATAAGATGATTCTTGCTGCATTGTAAAGAATTCTTGAATCCCCAACCATTTTATTCACATCAAAAGTCATGAAAAATCCTCTAGCATGGGCTCTATTGTAACGCATGTTTGGTGTAATAAGTAGTCCTCCTTTAAAATGAAATAGTATATCGGACATAACTTTTTCTCCCGAACTCGGATTGAGCTAACTCTTGCGGCATTGTAATGAGAACTTGAAACCCTAACCAATATATTGAGATCAAAATTGGTGATTCATCTTCTAACAAGTTCGAAATGGTGATGGAAGTTTGGTATAGTTGGTCATCCCCTCCACTAGGAAAAAAAAGTAATTTCCCATTCTTTAGTATTTCTGACATAACTTTTTACTCCGGTCTCTAAATAAGATGATTCTCGCGGCATTGTAATGAATTCTTGAATCCCTAACCATTTTATTCACATCAAAAGTCATGAAAAATCCTCTAGCATGGGCTCTATTGTAACGCAAGTTTGGTGTAATAAGTAGTCCTCCTTTAAAATGAAATAGTATATCGGACATAACTTTTTCTCCCGAACTCGGATTGAGCTAACTCTTGCGGCATTGTAATGAGAACTTGAAACCCTAACCAATATATTGAGATCAAAATTGGTGATTCATGTTCTAACAAGTTCGAAATGGTGATGGAAGTTTGGTATAGTTGGCCATTCCCCTCCACTAGGAAAAAAAAGTAATTTCCCATTCTTTAGTATTTCTGACATAACTTTTTACTCCGGTCTCTGATTAAGATGATTCTTGCGGCATTGTAAAGAATTCTTGAATCCCTAACCATTTTATTCACATCAAAAGTCATGAAAAATCCTGTAGCATGGGCTTTATTGTAACGCAAGTTTGGTGTAATAAGTAGTCCACCTTTAAAATGAAATAGTATATCGGACATAACTTTTTCTCCCGAACTCGGATTGAGCTAACTCTTGCGGCATTGAAATGAGAACTTGAAACCCTAACCAATATATTGAGATCAAAATTGGTGATTCATCTTCTAACAAGTTCGAAATGGCGATGAAAGTTTGGTATAGTTGCCAATTCCCCTCCACTAGGAAAAAAAAGTAATTTCTCATTCTTTAGTATTTCAGACATAACTTTTTACTCCGGTCTCTGATTAAGATGATTCTTGCTGCATTGTAAAGAATTCTTGAATCCCTAACCATTTTATTCACATCAAAAGTCATGAAAAATCCTCTAGCATGGGCTCTATTGTAACGCAAGTTTGGTGTAATAAGTAGTCCTCCTTTAAAATGAAATAGTATATCGGACATAACTTTTTCTCCCGAACTCGGATTGAGCTAACTCTTGCGGCATTGTAATGAGAACTTGAAACCCTAACCAATATATTGAGATCAAAATTGGTGATTCACCTTCTAACAAGTTCGAAATGGTGATGGAAGTTTGGTATAGTTGGCCATTCCCCTCCACTAGGAAAAAAAAGTAATTTCCCAATCTTTAGTATTTCTGACATAACTTTTTACTCCGGTCTCTAAATAAGATGATTCTTGCTACATTGTAAAGAATTCTTGAATCCCTAACCATTTTATTCACATCAAAAGTCATGAAAAATCCTCTAGCATGGGCTCTATTGTAACGCAAGTTTGGTGTAATAAGTAGTCCTCCTTTAAAATGAAATAGTATATCGGACATAACTTTTTCTCCCGAACTCGGATTGAGCTAACTCTTGCGGCATTGTAATGAGAACTTGAAACCCTAACCAATATATTGAGATCAAAATTGGTGATTCATCTTCTAACAAGTTCGAAATGGTGATGGAAGTTTGGTATAGTTGGCCATCCCCTCCACTACGAAAAAAAAGTAATTTCCCATTCTTTAGTATTTCTGACATAACTTTTTACTCCGGTCTCTAAATAAGATGATTCTTGCTGCATTGTAAAGAATTCTTGAATCCCCAACCATTTTATTCACATCAAAAGTCATGAAAAATCCTCTAGCATGGGCTCTATTGTAACGCATGTTTGGTGTAATAAGTAGTCCTCCTTTAAAATGAAATAGTATATCGGACATAACTTTTTCTCCCGAACTCGGATTGAGCTAACTCTTGCGGCATTGTAATGAGAACTTGAAACCCTTACCAATATATTGAGATCAAAATTGGTGATTCATCTTCTAACAAGTTCGAAATGGTGATGGAAGTTTGGTATAGTTGGCCATCCCCTCCACTAGGAAAAAAAAGTAATTTCCCATTCTTTAGTATTTCTGACATAACTTTTTACTCCGGTCTCTAAATAAGATGATTCTTGCGGCATTGTAATGAATTCTTGAATCCCTAACCATTTTATTCACATCAAAAGTCATGAAAAATCCTCTAGCATGGGCTCTATTGTAACGCAAGTTTGGTGTAATAAGTAGTCCACCTTTAAAATGAAATAGTATATCGGACATAACTTTTTCTCCCGAACTCGGATTGAGCTAACTCTTGCGGCATTGTAATGAGAACTTGAAACCCTAACCAATATATTGAGATCAAAATTGGTGATTCATGTTCTAACAAGTTCGAAATGGTGATGGAAGTTTGGTATAGTTGGCCATTCCCCTCCACTAGGAAAAAAAAGTAATTTCCCATTCTTTAGTATTTCTGACATAACTTTTTACTCCGGTCTCTGATTAAGATGATTCTTGCGGCATTGTAAAGAATTCTTGAATCCCTAACCATTTTATTCACATCAAAAGTCATGAAAAATCCTCTAGCATGGGCTTTATTGTAACGCAAGTTTGGTGTAATAAGTAGTCCACCTTTAAAATGAAATAATATATCGGACATAACTTTTTCTCCCGAACTCGGATTGAGCTAACTCTTGCGGCATTGAAATGAGAACTTGAAATCCTAACCAATATATTGAGATCAAAATTGGTGATTCATCTTCTAACAAGTTCGAAATGGTGATGGAAGTTTGGTATAGTTGCCAATTCCCCTCCACTAGGAAAAAAAAGTAATTTCCCATTCTTTAGTATTTCAGACATAACTTTTTACTCCGGTCTCTGATTAAGATGATTCTTGCTGCATTGTAAAGAATTCTTGAATCCCTAACCATTTTATTCACATCAAAAGTCATGAAAAATCCTCTAGCATGGGCTCTATTGTAACGCATGTTTGGTGTAATAAGTAGTCCTCCTTTAAAATGAAATAGTATATCGGACATAACTTTTTCTCCCGAACTCGGATTGAGCTAACTCTTGCGGCATTGTAATGAGAACTTGAAACCCTAACCAATATATTGAGATCAAAATTGGTGATTCACCTTCTAACAAGTTCGAAATGGTGATGGAAGTTTGGTATAGTTGGCCATTCCCCTCCACTAGGAAAAAAAAGTAATTTCCCATTCTTTAGTATTTCTGACATAACTTTTTACTCCGGTCTCTAAATAAGATGATTCTTGCTGCATTGTAAAGAATTCTTGAATCCCTAACCATTTTATTCATATCAAAAGTCATGAAAAATCCTCTAGCATGGGCTCTATTGTAACGCAAGTTTGGTGTAATAAGTAGTCCTCCTTTAAAATGAAATAGTATATCGGACATAACTTTTTCTCCCGAACTCGGATTGAGCTAACTCTTGCGGCATTGTAATGAGAACTTGAAACCCTAACCAATATATTGAGATCTAAATTGGTGATTCACCTTCTAACAAGTTCGAAATGGTGATGGAAGTTTGGTATAGTTGGCCATTCCCCTCCACTAGGAAAAAAAAGTAATTTCCCATTCTTTAGTATTTCTGACATAACTTTTTACTCCGGTCTCTAAATAAAATGATTCTTGCTGCATTGTAAAGAATTCTTGAATCCCTAACCATTTTATTCACATCAAAAGTCATGAAAAATCCTCTAGCATGGGCTCTATTGTAACGCAAGTTTGGTGTAATAAGTAGTCCTCCTTTAAAATGAAATAGTATATCGGACATAACTTTTTCTCCCGAACTCGGATTGAGCTAATTCTTGCGGCATTGTAATGAGAACTTGAAACCCTAACCAATATATTGAGATAAAAATTGGTGATTCATCTTCTAACAAGTTCGAAATGGTGATGGAAGTTTGGTATAGTTGCCAATTCCCCTCCACTAGGAAAAAAAAGTAATTTCCCAATTTTTAGTATTTCTGACATAACTTTTTACTCCGGTCTCTGATTAAGATGATTCTTGCTGCATTGTAAAGAATTCTTGAATCCCTAACCATTTTATTCACATCAAAAGTCATGAAAAATCCTCTACCATGGGCTCTATTGTAACGCAAGTTTGGTGTAATAAGTAGTCCTCCTTTAAAATGAAATAGTATATCGGACATAACTTTTTCTCCCGAACTCGGATTGAGCTAACTCTTGCGGCATTGTAATGAGAACTTGAAACCCTAACCAATATATTGAGATAAAAATTGGTGATTCATCTTCTAACAAGTTCGAAATGGTGATGGAAGTTTGGTATAGTTGCCAATTCCCCTCCACTAGGAAAAAAAAGTAATTTCCCAATTTTTAGTATTTCTGACATAACTTTTTACTCCGGTCTCTGATTAAGATGATTCTTGCTGCATTGTAAAGAATTCTTGAATCCCTAACCATTTTATTCACATCAAAAGTCATGAAAAATCCTCTAGCATGGGCTCTATTGTAACGCAAGTTTGGTGTAATAAGTAGTCCTCCTTTAAAATAAAATAGTATATCGGACATAACTTTTTCTCCCGAACTCGGATTGAGCTAACTCTTGCGGCATTGTAATGAGAACTTGAAACCCTAACCAATATATTGAGATCAAAATTGGTGATTCACCTTCTAACAAGTTCGAAATGGTGATGGAAGTTTGGTATAGTTGCCAATTCCCCTCCACTAGGAAAAAAAAGTAATTTCCCAATTTTTAGTATTTCTGACATAACTTTTTACTCCGGTCTCTGATTAAGATGATTCTTGCTGCATTGTAAAGAATTCTTGAATCCCTAACCATTTTATTCACATCAAAAGTCATGAAAAATCCTCTAGCATGGGCTCTATTGTAACGCAAGTTTGGTGTAATAAGTAGTCCTCCTTTAAAATGAAATAGTATATCGGACATAACTTTTTCTCCCGAACTCGGATTGAGCTAACTCTTGCGGCATTGTAATGAGAACTTGAAACCCTAACCAATATATTGAGATCAAAATTGGTGATTCATCTTCTAACAAGTTCGAAATGGTGATGGAAGTTTGGTATAGTTGCCAATTCCCCTCCACTAGGAAAAAAAAGTAATTTCCCAATTTTTAGTATTTCTGACATAACTTTTTACTCCGGTCTCTGATTAAGATGATTCTTGCGGCATTGTAAAGAATTCTTGAATCCCTAACCATTTTATTCACATCAAAAGTCATGAAAAATCCTCTAGCATGGGCTCTATTGTAACGCAAGTTTGGTGTAATAAGTAATCCACCTTTAAAATGAAATAGTATATCGGACATAACTGTTTCTCCCGAACTCGGATTGAGCTAACTCTTGCGGCATTGTAATGAGAACTTGAAACCCTAACCAATATATTGAGATCAAAATTGGTGATTCATCTTCTAACAAGTTCGAAATGGTGATGGAAGTTTGGTATAGTTGGCCATCCCCTCCACTACGAAAAAAAAGTAATTTCCCATTCTTTAGTATTTCTGACATAACTTTTTACTCCGGTCTCTAAATAAGATGATTCTTGCTGCATTGTAAAGAATTCTTGAATCCCCAACCATTTTATTCACATCAAAAGTCATGAAAAATCCTCTAGCATGGGCTCTATTGTAACGCAAGTTTGGTGTAATAAGTAGTCCACCTTTAAAATGAAATAGTATATCGGACATAACTTTTTCTCCCGAACTCGGATTGAGCTAACTCTTGCGGCATTGTAATGAGAACTTGAAACCCTAACCAATATATTGAGATCAAAATTGGTGATTCATCTTCTAACAAGTTCGAAATGGTGATGGAAGTTTGGTATAGTTGGCCATCCCCTCCACTAGGAAAAAAAAGTAATTTCCCATTCTTTAGTATTTCTGACATAACTTTTTACTCCGGTCTCTAAATAAGATGATTCTTGCGGCATTGTAATGAATTCTTGAATCCCTAACCATTTTATTCACATCAAAAGTCATGAAAAATCCTCTAGCATGGGCTCTATTGTAACGCAAGTTTGGTGTAATAAGTAGTCCACCTTTAAAATGAAATAGTATATCGGACATAACTTTTTCTCCCGAACTCGGATTGAGCTAACTCTTGCGGCATTGTAATGAGAACTTGAAACCCTAACCAATATATTGAGATCAAAATTGGTGATTCATGTTCTAACAAGTTCGAAATGGTGATGGAAGTTTGGTATAGTTGGCCATTCCCCTCCACTAGGAAAAAAAAGTAATTTCCCATTCTTTAGTATTTCTGACATAACTTTTTACTCCGGTCTCTGATTAAGATGATTCTTGATGCATTGTAAAGAATTCTTGAATCCCTAACCATTTTATTCACATCAAAAGTCATGAAAAATCCACTAGCATGGGCTCTATTGTAACGCAAGTTTGGTGTAATAAGTAGTCCACCTTTAAAATGAATAGTATATCGGACATAACTTTTTCTCCCGAACTCGGATTGAGCTAACTCTTGCGGCATTGAAATGAGAACTTGAAACCCTAACCAATATATTGAGATCAAAATTGGTGATTCATCTTCTAACAAGTTCGAAATGGTGATGGAAGTTTGGTATAGTTGCCAATTCCCCTCCACTAGGAAAAAAAAGTAATTTTCCATTCTTTAGTATTTCAGACATAACTTTTTACTCCGGTCTCTGATTAAGATGATTCTTGCTGCATTGTAAAGAATTCTTGAATCCCTAACCATTTTATTCACATCAAAAGTCATGAAAAATCCTCTAGCATGGGCTCTATTGTAACGCAAGTTTGGTGTAATAAGTAGTCCTCCTTTAAAATGAAATAGTATATCGGACATAACTTTTTCTCCCGAACTCGGATTGAGCTAACTCTTGCGGCATTGTAATGAGAACTTGAAACCCTAACCAATATATTGAGATCAAAATTGGTGATTCACCTTCTAACAAGTTCGAAATGGTGATGGAAGTTTGGTATAGTTGGCCATTCCCCTCCACTAGGAAAAAAAAGTAATTTCCCATTCTTTAGTATTTCTGACATAACTTTTTACTCCGGTCTCTAAATAAGATAATTCTTGCTGCATTGTAAAGAATTCTTGAATCCCTAACCATTTTATTCACATCAAAAGTCATGAAAAATCCTCTAGCATGGGCTCTATTGTAACGCAAGTTTGGTGTAATAAGTAGTCCTCCTTTAAAATGAAATAGTATATCGGACATAACTTTTTCTCCCGAACTCGGATTGAGCTAACTCTTGCGGCATTGTAATGAGAACTTGAAACCCTAACCAATATATTGAGATCAAAATTGGTGATTCATCTTCTAACAAGTTCGAAATGGTGATGGAAGTTTGGTATAGTTGGCCATCCCCTCCACTAGGAAAAAAAAGTAATTTCCCATTCTTTAGTATTTCTGACATAACTTTTTACTCCGGTCTCTAAATAAGATGATTCTTGCGGCATTGTAATGAATTCTTGAATCCCTAACCATTTTATTCACATCAAAAGTCATGAAAAATCCTCTAGCATGGGCTCTATTGTAACGCAAGTTTGGTGTAATAAGTAGTCTACCTTTAAAATGAAATAGTATATCGGACATAACTTTTTCTCCCGAACTCAGATTGAGCTAACTCTTGCGGCATTGTAATGAGAACTTGAAACCCTAACCAATATATTGAGATCAAAATTGGTGATTCATGTTCTAACATGTTCGAAATGGTGATGGAAGTTTGGTATAGTTGGCCATTCCCCTCCACTAGGAAAAAAAAGTAATTTCCCATTCTTTAGTATTTCTGACATAACTTTTTACTCCGGTCTCTAAATAAGATGATTTTTGCGGCATTGTAATGAATTCTTGAATCCCTAACCATTTTATTCACATCAAAAGTCATGAAAAATCCTCTAGCATGGGCTCTATTGTAACGCAAGTTTGGTGTAATAAGTAGTCCACCTTTAAAATGAAATAGTATATCGGACATAACTTTTTCTCCCGAACTCAGATTGAGCTAACTCTTGCGGCATTGTAATGAGAACTTGAAACCCTAACCAATATATTGAGATCAAAATTGGTGATTCATGTTCTAACATGTTCGAAATGGTGATGGAAGTTTGGTATAGTTGGCCATTCCCCTCCACTAGGAAAAAAAAGTAATTTCCCATTCTTTAGTATTTCTGACATAACTTTTTACTCCGGTCTCTGATTAAGATGATTCTTGCGGCATTGTAAAGAATTCTTGAATCCCTAACCATTTTATTCACATCAAAAGTCATGAAAAATCCTCTAGCATGGGCTTTATTGTAACGCAAGTTTGGTGTAATAAGTAGTCCACCTTTAAAATGAAATAGTATATCGGACATAACTTTTTCTCCCGAACTCGGATTGAGCTAACTCTTGCGGCATTGAAATGAGAACTTGAAACCCTAACCAATATATTGAGATCAAAATTGGTGATTCATCTTCTAACAAGTTCGAAATGGCGATGAAAGTTTGGTATAGTTGCCAATTCCCCTCCACTAGGAAAAAAAAGTAATTTCTCATTCTTTAGTATTTCAGACATAACTTTTTACTCCGGTCTCTGATTAAGATGATTCTTGCTGCATTGTAAAGAATTCTTGAATCCCTAACCATTTTATTCACATCAAAAGTCATGAAAAATCCTCTAGCATGGGCTCTATTGTAACGCAAGTTTGGTGTAATAAGTAGTCCTCCTTTAAAATGAAATAGTATATCGGACATAACTTTTTCTCCCGAACTCGGATTGAGCTAACTCTTGCGGCATTGTAATGAGAACTTGAAACCCTAACCAATATATTGAGATCAAAATTGGTGATTCACCTTCTAACAAGTTCGAAATGGTGATGGAAGTTTGGTATAGTTGGCCATTCCCCTCCACTAGGAAAAAAAAGTAATTTCCCAATCTTTAGTATTTCTGACATAACTTTTTACTCCGGTCTCTAAATAAGATGATTCTTGCTACATTGTAAAGAATTCTTGAATCCCTAACCATTTTATTCACATCAAAAGTCATGAAAAATCCTCTAGCATGGGCTCTATTGTAACGCAAGTTTGGTGTAATAAGTAGTCCTCCTTTAAAATGAAATAGTATATCGGACATAACTTTTTCTCCCGAACTCGGATTGAGCTAACTCTTGCGGCATTGTAATGAGAACTTGAAACCCTAACCAATATATTGAGATCAAAATTGGTGATTCATCTTCTAACAAGTTCGAAATGGTGATGGAAGTTTGGTATAGTTGGCCATCCCCTCCACTACGAAAAAAAAGTAATTTCCCATTCTTTAGTATTTCTGACATAACTTTTTACTCCGGTCTCTAAATAAGATGATTCTTGCTGCATTGTAAAGAATTCTTGAATCCCCAACCATTTTATTCACATCAAAAGTCATGAAAAATCCTCTAGCATGGGCTCTATTGTAACGCATGTTTGGTGTAATAAGTAGTCCTCCTTTAAAATGAAATAGTATATCGGACATAACTTTTTCTCCCGAACTCGGATTGAGCTAACTCTTGCGGCATTGTAATGAGAACTTGAAACCCTTACCAATATATTGAGATCAAAATTGGTGATTCATCTTCTAACAAGTTCGAAATGGTGATGGAAGTTTGGTATAGTTGGCCATCCCCTCCACTAGGAAAAAAAAGTAATTTCCCATTCTTTAGTATTTCTGACATAACTTTTTACTCCGGTCTCTAAATAAGATGATTCTTGCGGCATTGTAATGAATTCTTGAATCCCTAACCATTTTATTCACATCAAAAGTCATGAAAAATCCTCTAGCATGGGCTCTATTGTAACGCAAGTTTGGTGTAATAAGTAGTCCACCTTTAAAATGAAATAGTATATCGGACATAACTTTTTCTCCCGAACTCGGATTGAGCTAACTCTTGCGGCATTGTAATGAGAACTTGAAACCCTAACCAATATATTGAGATCAAAATTGGTGATTCATGTTCTAACAAGTTCGAAATGGTGATGGAAGTTTGGTATAGTTGGCCATTCCCCTCCACTAGGAAAAAAAAGTAATTTCCCATTCTTTAGTATTTCTGACATAACTTTTTACTCCGGTCTCTGATTAAGATGATTCTTGCGGCATTGTAAAGAATTCTTGAATCCCTAACCATTTTATTCACATCAAAAGTCATGAAAAATCCTCTAGCATGGGCTTTATTGTAACGCAAGTTTGGTGTAATAAGTAGTCCACCTTTAAAATGAAATAATATATCGGACATAACTTTTTCTCCCGAACTCGGATTGAGCTAACTCTTGCGGCATTGAAATGAGAACTTGAAATCCTAACCAATATATTGAGATCAAAATTGGTGATTCATCTTCTAACAAGTTCGAAATGGTGATGGAAGTTTGGTATAGTTGCCAATTCCCCTCCACTAGGAAAAAAAAGTAATTTCCCATTCTTTAGTATTTCAGACATAACTTTTTACTCCGGTCTCTGATTAAGATGATTCTTGCTGCATTGTAAAGAATTCTTGAATCCCTAACCATTTTATTCACATCAAAAGTCATGAAAAATCCTCTAGCATGGGCTCTATTGTAACGCATGTTTGGTGTAATAAGTAGTCCTCCTTTAAAATGAAATAGTATATCGGACATAACTTTTTCTCCCGAACTCGGATTGAGCTAACTCTTGCGGCATTGTAATGAGAACTTGAAACCCTAACCAATATATTGAGATCAAAATTGGTGATTCACCTTCTAACAAGTTCGAAATGGTGATGGAAGTTTGGTATAGTTGGCCATTCCCCTCCACTAGGAAAAAAAAGTAATTTCCCATTCTTTAGTATTTCTGACATAACTTTTTACTCCGGTCTCTAAATAAGATGATTCTTGCTGCATTGTAAAGAATTCTTGAATCCCTAACCATTTTATTCACATCAAAAGTCATGAAAAATCCTCTAGCATGGGCTCTATTGTAACGCAAGTTTGGTGTAATAAGTAGTCCTCCTTTAAAATGAAATAGTATATCGGACATAACTTTTTCTCCCGAACTCGGATTGAGCTAACTCTTGCGGCATTGTAATGAGAACTTGAAACCCTAACCAATATATTGAGATCTAAATTGGTGATTCACCTTCTAACAAGTTCGAAATGGTGATGGAAGTTTGGTATAGTTGGCCATTCCCCTCCACTAGGAAAAAAAAGTAATTTCCCATTCTTTAGTATTTCTGACATAACTTTTTACTCCGGTCTCTAAATAAAATGATTCTTGCTGCATTGTAAAGAATTCTTGAATCCCTAACCATTTTATTCACATCAAAAGTCATGAAAAATCCTCTAGCATGGGCTCTATTGTAACGCAAGTTTGGTGTAATAAGTAGTCCTCCTTTAAAATGAAATAGTATATCGGACATAACTTTTTCTCCCGAACTCGGATTGAGCTAATTCTTGCGGCATTGTAATGAGAACTTGAAACCCTAACCAATATATTGAGATAAAAATTGGTGATTCATCTTCTAACAAGTTCGAAATGGTGATGGAAGTTTGGTATAGTTGCCAATTCCCCTCCACTAGGAAAAAAAAGTAATTTCCCAATTTTTAGTATTTCTGACATAACTTTTTACTCCGGTCTCTGATTAAGATGATTCTTGCTGCATTGTAAAGAATTCTTGAATCCCTAACCATTTTATTCACATCAAAAGTCATGAAAAATCCTCTAGCATGGGCTCTATTGTAACGCAAGTTTGGTGTAATAAGTAGTCCTCCTTTAAAATGAAATAGTATATCGGACATAACTTTTTCTCCCGAACTCGGATTGAGCTAACTCTTGCGGCATTGTAATGAGAACTTGAAACCCTAACCAATATATTGAGATAAAAATTGGTGATTCATCTTCTAACAAGTTCGAAATGGTGATGGAAGTTTGGTATAGTTGCCAATTCCCCTCCACTAGGAAAAAAAAGTAATTTCCCAATTTTTAGTATTTCTGACATAACTTTTTACTCCGGTCTCTGATTAAGATGATTCTTGCTGCATTGTAAAGAATTCTTGAATCCCTAACCATTTTATTCACATCAAAAGTCATGAAAAATCCTCTAGCATGGGCTCTATTGTAACGCAAGTTTGGTGTAATAAGTAGTCCTCCTTTAAAATAAAATAGTATATCGGACATAACTTTTTCTCCCGAACTCGGATTGAGCTAACTCTTGCGGCATTGTAATGAGAACTTGAAACCCTAACCAATATATTGAGATCAAAGTTGGTGATTCACCTTCTAACAAGTTCGAAATGGTGATGGAAGTTTGGTATAGTTGCCAATTCCCCTCCACTAGGAAAAAAAAGTAATTTCCCAATTTTTAGTATTTCTGACATAACTTTTTACTCCGGTCTCTGATTAAGATGATTCTTGCTGCATTGTAAAGAATTCTTGAATCCCTAACCATTTTATTCACATCAAAAGTCATGAAAAATCCTCTAGCATGGGCTCTATTGTAACGCAAGTTTGGTGTAATAAGTAGTCCTCCTTTAAAATGAAATAGTATATCGGACATAACTTTTTCTCCCGAACTCGGATTGAGCTAACTCTTGCGGCATTGTAATGAGAACTTGAAACCCTAACCAATATATTGAGATCAAAATTGGTGATTCATCTTCTAACAAGTTCGAAATGGTGATGGAAGTTTGGTATAGTTGCCAATTCCCCTCCACTAGGAAAAAAAAGTAATTTCCCAATTTTTAGTATTTCTGACATAACTTTTTACTCCGGTCTCTGATTAAGATGATTCTTGCGGCATTGTAAAGAATTCTTGAATCCCTAACCATTTTATTCACATCAAAAGTCATGAAAAATCCTCTAGCATGGGCTCTATTGTAACGCAAGTTTGGTGTAATAAGTAATCCACCTTTAAAATGAAATAGTATATCGGACATAACTGTTTCTCCCGAACTCGGATTGAGCTAACTCTTGCGGCATTGTAATGAGAACTTGAAACCCTAACCAATATATTGAGATCAAAATTGGTGATTCATCTTCTAACAAGTTCGAAATGGTGATGGAAGTTTGGTATAGTTGGCCATCCCCTCCACTACGAAAAAAAAGTAATTTCCCATTCTTTAGTATTTCTGACATAACTTTTTACTCCGGTCTCTAAATAAGATGATTCTTGCTGCATTGTAAAGAATTCTTGAATCCCCAACCATTTTATTCACATCAAAAGTCATGAAAAATCCTCTAGCATGGGCTCTATTGTAACGCAAGTTTGGTGTAATAAGTAGTCCACCTTTAAAATGAAATAGTATATCGGACATAACTTTTTCTCCCGAACTCGGATTGAGCTAACTCTTGCGGCATTGTAATGAGAACTTGAAACCCTAACCAATATATTGAGATCAAAATTGGTGATTCATCTTCTAACAAGTTCGAAATGGTGATGGAAGTTTGGTATAGTTGGCCATCCCCTCCACTAGGAAAAAAAAGTAATTTCCCATTCTTTAGTATTTCTGACATAACTTTTTACTCCGGTCTCTAAATAAGATGATTCTTGCGGCATTGTAATGAATTCTTGAATCCCTAACCATTTTATTCACATCAAAAGTCATGAAAAATCCTCTAGCATGGGCTCTATTGTAACGCAAGTTTGGTGTAATAAGTAGTCCACCTTTAAAATGAAATAGTATATCGGACATAACTTTTTCTCCCGAACTCGGATTGAGCTAACTCTTGCGGCATTGTAATGAGAACTTGAAACCCTAACCAATATATTGAGATCAAAATTGGTGATTCATCTTCTAACAAGTTCGAAATGGTGATGGAAGTTTGGTATAGTTGCCAATTCCCCTCCACTAGGAAAAAAAAGTAATTTCCCAATTTTTAGTATTTCTGACATAACTTTTTACTCCGGTCTCTGATTAAGATGATTCTTGCTGCATTGTAAAGAATTCTTGAATCCCTAACCATTTTATTCACATCAAAAGTCATGAAAAATCCTCTAGCATGGGCTCTATTGTAACGCAAGTTTGGTGTAATAAGTAGTCCTCCTTTAAAATAAAATAGTATATCGGACATAACTTTTTCTCCCGAACTCGGATTGAGCTAACTCTTGCGGCATTGTAATGAGAACTTGAAACCCTAACCAATATATTGAGATCAAAATTGGTGATTCACCTTCTAACAAGTTCGAAATGGTGATGGAAGTTTGGTATAGTTGCCAATTCCCCTCCACTAGGAAAAAAAAGTAATTTCCCAATTTTTAGTATTTCTGACATAACTTTTTACTCCGGTCTCTGATTAAGATGATTCTTGCTGCATTGTAAAGAATTCTTGAATCCCTAACCATTTTATTCACATCAAAAGTCATGAAAAATCCTCTAGCATGGGCTCTATTGTAACGCAAGTTTGGTGTAATAAGTAGTCCTCCTTTAAAATGAAATAGTATATCGGACATAACTTTTTCTCCCGAACTCGGATTGAGCTAACTCTTGCGGCATTGTAATGAGAACTTGAAACCCTAACCAATATATTGAGATCAAAATTGGTGATTCATCTTCTAACAAGTTCGAAATGGTGATGGAAGTTTGGTATAGTTGCCAATTCCCCTCCACTAGGAAAAAAAAGTAATTTCCCAATTTTTAGTATTTCTGACATAACTTTTTACTCCGGTCTCTGATTAAGATGATTCTTGCGGCATTGTAAAGAATTCTTGAATCCCTAACCATTTTATTCACATCAAAAGTCATGAAAAATCCTCTAGCATGGGCTCTATTGTAACGCAAGTTTGGTGTAATAAGTAATCCACCTTTAAAATGAAATAGTATATCGGACATAACTGTTTCTCCCGAACTCGGATTGAGCTAACTCTTGCGGCATTGTAATGAGAACTTGAAACCCTAACCAATATATTGATATCAAAATTGGTGATTCATCTTCTAACAAGTTCGAAATGGTGATGGAAGTTTGGTATAGTTGGCCATCCCCTCCACTACGAAAAAAAAGTAATTTCCCATTCTTTAGTATTTCTGACATAACTTTTTACTCCGGTCTCTAAATAAGATGATTCTTGCTGCATTGTAAAGAATTCTTGAATCCCCAACCATTTTATTCACATCAAAAGTCATGAAAAATCCTCTAGCATGGGCTCTATTGTAACGCAAGTTTGGTGTAATAAGTAGTCCACCTTTAAAATGAAATAGTATATCGGACATAACTTTTTCTCCCGAACTCGGATTGAGCTAACTCTTGCGGCATTGTAATGAGAACTTGAAACCCTAACCAATATATTGAGATCAAAATTGGTGATTCATCTTCTAACAAGTTCGAAATGGTGATGGAAGTTTGGTATAGTTGGCCATCCCCTCCACTAGGAAAAAAAAGTAATTTCCCATTCTTTAGTATTTCTGACATAACTTTTTACTCCGGTCTCTAAATAAGATGATTCTTGCGGCATTGTAATGAATTCTTGAATCCCTAACCATTTTATTCACATCAAAAGTCATGAAAAATCCTCTAGCATGGGCTCTATTGTAACGCAAGTTTGGTGTAATAAGTAGTCCACCTTTAAAATGAAATAGTATATCGGACATAACTTTTTCTCCCGAACTCGGATTGAGCTAACTCTTGCGGCATTGTAATGAGAACTTGAAACCCTAACCAATATATTGAGATCAAAATTGGTGATTCATGTTCTAACAAGTTCGAAATGGTGATGGAAGTTTGGTATAGTTGGCCATTCCCCTCCACTAGGAAAAAAAAGTAATTTCCCATTCTTTAGTATTTCTGACATAACTTTTTACTCCGGTCTCTGATTAAGATGATTCTTGATGCATTGTAAAGAATTCTTGAATCCCTAACCATTTTATTCACATCAAAAGTCATGAAAAATTCACTAGCATGGGCTCTATTGTAACGCAAGTTTGGTGTAATAAGTAGTCCACCTTTAAAATGAAATAGTATATCGGACATAACTTTTTCTCCCGAACTCGGATTGAGCTAACTCTTGCGGCATTGAAATGAGAACTTGAAACCCTAACCAATATATTGAGATCAAAATTGGTGATTCATCTTCTAACAAGTTCGAAATGGTGATGGAAGTTTGGTATAGTTGCCAATTCCCCTCCACTAGGAAAAAAAAGTAATTTCCCATTCTTTAGTATTTCAGACATAACTTTTTACTCCGGTCTCTGATTAAGATGATTCTTGCTGCATTGTAAAGAATTCTTGAATCCCTAACCATTTTATTCACATCAAAAGTCATGAAAAATCCTCTAGCATGGGCTCTATTGTAACGCAAGTTTGGTGTAATAAGTAGTCCTCCTTTAAAATGAAATAGTATATCGGACATAACTTTTTCTCCCGAACTCGGATTGAGCTAACTCTTGCGGCATTGTAATGAGAACTTGAAACCCTAACCAATATATTGAGATCAAAATTGGTGATTCACCTTCTAACAAGTTCGAAATGGTGATGGAAGTTTGGTATAGTTGGCCATTCCCCTCCACTAGGAAAAAAAAGTAATTTCCCATTCTTTAGTATTTCTGACATAACTTTTTACTCCGGTCTCTAAATAAGATAATTCTTGCTGCATTGTAAAGAATTCTTGAATCCCTAACCATTTTATTCACATCAAAAGTCATGAAAAATCCTCTAGCATGGGCTCTATTGTAACGCAAGTTTGGTGTAATAAGTAGTCCTCCTTTAAAATGAAATAGTATATCGGACATAACTTTTTCTCCCGAACTCGGATTGAGCTAACTCTTGCGGCATTGTAATGAGAACTTGAAACCCTAACCAATATATTGAGATCAAAATTGGTGATTCATCTTCTAACAAGTTCGAAATGGTGATGGAAGTTTGGTATAGTTGGCCATCCCCTCCACTAGGAAAAAAAAGTAATTTCCCATTCTTTAGTATTTCTGACATAACTTTTTACTCCGGTCTCTAAATAAGATGATTCTTGCGGCATTGTAATGAATTCTTGAATCCCTAACCATTTTATTCACATCAAAAGTCATGAAAAATCCTCTAGCATGGGCTCTATTGTAACGCAAGTTTGGTGTAATAAGTAGTCTACCTTTAAAATGAAATAGTATATCGGACATAACTTTTTCTCCCGAACTCAGATTGAGCTAACTCTTGCGGCATTGTAATGAGAACTTGAAACCCTAACCAATATATTGAGATCAAAATTGGTGATTCATGTTCTAACATGTTCGAAATGGTGATGGAAGTTTGGTATAGTTGGCCATTCCCCTCCACTAGGAAAAAAAAGTAATTTCCCATTCTTTAGTATTTCTGACATAACTTTTTACTCCGGTCTCTAAATAAGATGATTTTTGCGGCATTGTAATGAATTCTTGAATCCCTAACCATTTTATTCACATCAAAAGTCATGAAAAATCCTCTAGCATGGGCTCTATTGTAACGCAAGTTTGGTGTAATAAGTAGTCCACCTTTAAAATGAAATAGTATATCGGACATAACTTTTTCTCCCGAACTCAGATTGAGCTAACTCTTGCGGCATTGTAATGAGAACTTGAAACCCTAACCAATATATTGAGATCAAAATTGGTGATTCATGTTCTAACATGTTCGAAATGGTGATGGAAGTTTGGTATAGTTGGCCATTCCCCTCCACTAGGAAAAAAAAGTAATTTCCCATTCTTTAGTATTTCTGACATAACTTTTTACTCCGGTCTCTGATTAAGATGATTCTTGCGGCATTGTAAAGAATTCTTGAATCCCTAACCATTTTATTCACATCAAAAGTCATGAAAAATCCTCTAGCATGGGCTTTATTGTAACGCAAGTTTGGTGTAATAAGTAGTCCACCTTTAAAATGAAATAGTATATCGGACATAACTTTTTCTCCCGAACTCGGATTGAGCTAACTCTTGCGGCATTGAAATGAGAACTTGAAACCCTAACCAATATATTGAGATCAAAATTGGTGATTCATCTTCTAACAAGTTCGAAATAGTGATGGAAGTTTGGTATAATTGCCAATTCCCCTCCACTAGGAAAAAAAAGTAATTTCCCATTCTTTAGTATTTCTGACATAACTTTTTACTCCGGTCTCTGATTAAGATGATTCTTGCGGCATTGTAAAGAATTCTTGAATCCCTAACCATTTTATTCACATCAAAAGTCATGAAAAATCCTCTAACATGGGCTTTATTGTAACGCAAGTTTGGTGTAATAAGTAGTCCACCTTTAAAATGAAATAGTATATCGGACATAACTTTTTCTCCCGAACTCGGATTGAGCTAACTCTTGCGGCATTGAAATGAGAACTTGAAACCCTAACCAATATATTGAGATCAAAATTGGTGATTCATCTTCTAACAAGTTCGAAATAGTGATGGAAGTTTGGTATAATTGCCAATTCCCCTCCACTAGGAAAAAAAAGTAATTTCCCATTCTTTAGTATTTCTGACATAACTTTTTACTCCGGTCTCTGATTAAGATGATTCTTGCTGCATTGTAAAGAATTCTTGAATCCCTAACCATTTTATTCACATCAAAAGTCATGAAAAATCCTCTAGCATGGGCTCTATTGTAACGCAAGTTTGGTGTAATAAGTAGTCCTCCTTTAAAATGAAATAGTATATCGGACATAACTTTTTCTCCCGAACTCGGATTGAGCTAACTCTTGCGGCATTGTAATGAGAACTTGAAACCCTAACCAATATATTGAGTTCAAAATTGGTGATTCACCTTCTAACAAGTTCGAAATGGTGATGGAAGTTTGGTATAGTTGGCCATTCCCCTCCACTAGGAAAAAAAAGTAATTTCCCATTCTTTAGTATTTCTGACATAACTTTTTACTCCGGTCTCTGATTAAGATGATTCTTGCTGCATTGTAAAGAATTCTTGAATCCCTAACCATTTTATTCACATCAAAAGTCATGAAAAATCCTCTAGCATGGGCTCTATTGTAACGCAAGTTTGGTGTAATAAGTAGTCCACCTTTGAAATGAAATAGTATATCGGACATAACTGTTTTTCCCGAACTCGGATTGAGCTAACTCTTGCAGCATTGTAATGAGAACTTGAAACCCTAACCAATATATTAAGATCAAAATTGGTGATTCATCTTCTAACAAGTTCGAAATGGTGATGGAAGTTTGGTATAGTTGGCCATCCCCTCCACTACGAAAAAAAAGTAATTTCCCATTCTTTAGTATTTCTGACATAACTTTTTACTCCGGTCTCTAAATAAGATGATTCTTGCTGCATTGTAAAGAATTCTTGAATCCCTAACCATTTTATACACATCAAAAGTCATGAAAAATCCTCTAGCATGGGCTCTATTGTAACGCAAGTTTGGTGTAATAAGTAGTCCTCCTTTAAAATGAAATAGTATATCGGACATAACTTTTTCTCCCGAACTCGGATTGAGCTAACTCTTGCGGCATTGTAATGAGAACTTGAAACCCTAACCAATATATTGAGATCAAAATTGGTGATTCATCTTCTAACAAGTTCGAAATGGTGATGGAAGTTTGGTATAGTTGCCAATTCCCCTCCACTAGGAAAAAAAAGTAATTTCCCAATTTTTAGTATTTCTGACATAACTTTTTACTCCGGTCTCTGATTAAGATGATTCTGGCTGCATTGTAAAGAATTCTTGAATCCCTAACCATTTTATTCACATCAAAAGTCATGAAAAATCCTCTAGCATGGGCTCTATTGTAACGCAAGTTTGGTGTAATAAGTAGTCCTCCTTTAAAATGAAATAGTATATCGGACATAACTTTTTCTCCCGAACTCGGATTGAGCTAACTCTTGCGGCATTGTAATGAGAACTTGAAACCCTAACCAATATATTGAGATCAAAATTGGTGATTCACCTTCTAACAAGTTCGAAATGGTGATGGAAGTTTGGTATAGTTGCCAATTCCCCTCCACTAGGAAAAAAAAGTAATTTCCCAATTTTTAGTATTTCTGACATAACTTTTTACTCCGGTCTCTGATTAAGATGATTCTTGCTGCATTGTAAAGAATTCTTGAATCCCTAACCATTTTATTCACATCAAAAGTCATGAAAAATCCTCTAGCATGGGCTCTATTGTAACGCAAGTTTGGTGTAATAAGTAGTCCACCTTTAAAATGAAATATTATATCGGACATAACTTTTTCTCCCGAACTCGGATTGAGCTAACTCTTGCGGCATTGTAATGAGAACTTGAAACCCTAACCAATATATTGAGATCCAAATTGGTGATTCATCTTCTAACAAGTTCGAAATGGTGATGGAAGTTTGGTATAGTTGGCCATCCCCTCCACTACGAAAAAAAAGTAATTTCCCATTCTTTAGTATTTCTGACATAACTTTTTACTCCGGTCTCTAAATAAGATGATTCTTGCTGCATTGTAAAGAATTCTTGAATCCCTAACCATTTTATACACATCAAAAGTCATGAAAAATCCTCTAGCATGGGCTCTATTGTAACGCAAGTTTGGTGTAATAAGTAGTCCTCCTTTAAAATGAAATAGTATATCGGACATAACTTTTTCTCCCGAACTCGGATTGAGCTAACTCTTGCGGCATTGTAATGAGAACTTGAAACCCTAACCAATATATTGAGATCAAAATTGGTGATTCATCTTCTAACAAGTTCGAAATGGTGATGGAAGTTTGGTATAGTTGCCAATTCCCCTCCACTAGGAAAAAAAAGTAATTTCCCAATTTTTAGTATTTCTGACATAACTTTTTACTCCGGTCTCTGATTAAGATGATTCTGGCTGCATTGTAAAGAATTCTTGAATCCCTAACCATTTTATTCACATCAAAAGTCATGAAAAATCCTCTAGCATGGGCTCTATTGTAACGCAAGTTTGGTGTAATAAGTAGTCCTCCTTTAAAATGAAATAGTATATCGGACATAACTTTTTCTCCCGAACTCGGATTGAGCTAACTCTTGCGGCATTGTAATGAGAACTTGAAACCCTAACCAATATATTGAGATCAAAATTGGTGATTCACCTTCTAACAAGTTCGAAATGGTGATGGAAGTTTGGTATAGTTGCCAATTCCCCTCCACTAGGAAAAAAAAGTAATTTCCCAATTTTTAGTATTTCTGACATAACTTTTTACTCCGGTCTCTGATTAAGATGATTCTTGCTGCATTGTAAAGAATTCTTGAATCCCTAACCATTTTATTCACATCAAAAGTCATGAAAAATCCTCTAGCATGGGCTCTATTGTAACGCAAGTTTGGTGTAATAAGTAGTCCACCTTTAAAATGAAATATTATATCGGACATAACTTTTTCTCCCGAACTCGGATTGAGCTAACTCTTGCGGCATTGTAATGAGAACTTGAAACCCTAACCAATATATTGAGATCCAAATTGGTGATTCATCTTCTAACAAGTTCGAAATGGTGATGGAAGTTTGGTATAGTTGCCAATTCCCCTCCACTAGGAAAAAAAAGTAATTTCCCAATTTTTAGTATTTCTGACATAACTTTTTACTCCGGTCTCTGATTAAGATGATTCTTGCGGCATTGTAAAGAATTCTTGAATCCCTAACCATTTTATTCACATCAAAAGTCATGAAAAATCCTCTAGCATGGGCTCTATTGTAACGCAAGTTTGGTGTAATAAGTAGTCCACCTTTAAAATGAAATAGTATATCGGACATAACTGTTTCTCCCGAACTCGGATTGAGCTAACTCTTGCGGCATTGTAATGAGAACTTGAAACCCTAACCAATATATTGAGATCAAAATTGGTGATTCATCTTCTAACAAGTTCGAAATGGTGATGGAAGTTTGGTATAGTTGGCCATCCCCTCCACTACGAAAAAAAAGTAATTTCTCATTCTTTAGTATTTCTGACATAACTTTTTACTCCGGTCTCTAAATAAGATGATTCTTGCTGCATTGTAAAGAATTTTTGAATCCCTAACCATTTTATTCACATCAAAAGTCATGAAAAATCCTCTAGCATGGGCTCTATTGTAACGCAAGTTTGGTGTAATAAGTAGTCCTCCTTTAAAATGAAATAGTATATCGGACATAACTTTTTCTCCCGAACTCGGATTGAGCTAACTCTTGCGGCATTGTAATGAGAACTTGAAACCCTAACCAATATATTGAGATCAAAATTGGTGATTCACCTTCTAACAAGTTCGAAATGGTGATGGAAGGTTGGTATAGTTGGCCATTCCCCTCCACTAGGAAAAAAAAGTAATTTCCCATTCTTTAGTATTTCTGACATAACTTTTTACTCCGGTCTCTGATTAGGATGATTCTTGCTGCATTGTAAAGAATTCTTGAATCCCTAACCATTTTATTCACATCAAAAGTCATGACAAATCCTCTAGCATGGGCTCTATTGTAACGCAAGTTTGGTGTAATAAGTAGTCCACCTTTAAAATGAAATAGTATATCGGACATAACTGTTTCTCCCGAACTCGGATTGAGATAACTGTTGCGGCATTGTAATGAGAACTTGAAACCCTAACCAATATATTGAGATCAAAATTGGTGATTCATCTTCTAACAAGTTCGAAATGGTGATGGAAGTATGGTATAGTTGGCCATCCCCTCCACTAGGAAAAAAAAGTAATTTTCCATTCTTTAGTATTTCTGACATAACTTTTTACTCCGGTCTCTAAATAAGATGATTCTTGCGGCATTGTAAAGAATTCTTGAATCCCTAACCATTTTATTCACATCAAAAGTCATGAAAAATCCTCTAGCATGGGCTCTATTGTAACGCAAGTTTGGTGTAATAAGTAGTCCACCTTTAAAATGAAATAGTATATCGGACATAACTTTTTCTCCCGAACTCGGATTGAGCTAACTCTTGCGGCATTGTAATAAGAACTTGAAACCCTAACCAATATATTGAGATCAAAATTGGTGATTCATCTTCTAACAAGTTCGAAATGGTGATGGAAGTTTGGTATAGTTGGCCATTCCCCTCCACTAGGAAAAAAAAGTAATTTCCCATTCTTTAGTATTTCTGACATAACTTTTTACTCCGGTCTCTGATTAAGATGATTCTTGCTGCATTGTAAAGAATTCTTGAATCCCTAACCATTTTATTCACATCAAAAGTCATGAAAAATCCTCTAGCATGGGCTCTATTGTAACGCAAGTTTGGTGTAATAAGTAGTCCACCTTTAAAATGAAATAGTATATCGGACATAACTTTTTCTCCCGAACTCGGATTGAGCTAACTCTTGCGGCATTGTAATGAGAACTTGAAACCCTAACCAATATATTGAGATCAAAATTGGTGATTCATCTTCTAACAAGTTCGAAATGGTGATGGAAGTTTGGTATAGTTGCCAATTCCCCTCCACTAGGAAAAAAAAGTAATTTCCCAATTTTTAGTATTTCTGACATAACTTTTTACTCCGGTCTCTGATTAAGATGATTCTTGCGGCATTGTAAAGAATTCTTGAATCCCTAACCATTTTATTCACATCAAAAGTCATGAAAAATCCTCTAGCATGGGCTCTATTGTAACGCAAGTTTGGTGTAATAAGTAGTCCACCTTTAAAATGAAATAGTATATCGGACATAACTGTTTCTCCCGAACTCGGATTGAGCTAACTCTTGCGGCATTGTAATGAGAACTTGAAACCCTAACCAATATATTGAGATAAAAATTGGTGATTCATCTTCTAACAAGTTCGAAATGGTGATGGAAGTTTGGTATAGTTGGCCATCCCCTCCACTACGAAAAAAAAGTAATTTCCCATTCTTTAGTATTTCTGACATAACTTTTTACTCCGGTCTCTAAATAAGATGATTCTTGCTGCATTGTAAAGAATTCTTGAATCCCTAACCATTTTATACACATCAAAAGTCATGAAAAATCCTCTAGCATGGGCTCTATTGTAACGCAAGTTTGGTGTAATAAGTAGTCCTCCTTTAAAATGAAATAGTATATCGGACATAACTTTTTCTCCCGAACTCGGATTGAGCTAACTCTTGCGGCATTGTAATGAGAACTTGAAACCATAACCAATATATTGAGATCAAAATTGGTGATTCATCTTCTAACAAGTTCGAAATGGTGATGGAAGTTTGGTATAGTTGCCAATTCCCCTCCACTAGGAAAAAAAAGTAATTTCCCAATTTTTAGTATTTCTGACATAACTTTTTACTCCGGTCTCTGATTAAGATGATTCTGGCTGCATTGTAAAGAATTCTTGAATCCCTAACCATTTTATTCACATCAAAAGTCATGAAAAATCCTCTAGCATGGGCTCTATTGTAACGCAAGTTTGGTGTAATAAGTAGTCCTCCTTTAAAATGAAAAAGTATATCGGACATAACTTTTTCTCCCGAACTCGGATTGAGCTAACTCTTGCGGCATTGTAATGAGAACTTGAAACCCTAACCAATATATTGAGATCAAAATTGGTGATTCACCTTCTAACAAGTTCGAAATGGTGATGGAAGTTTGGTATAGTTGCCAATTCCCCTCCACTAGGAAAAAAAAGTAATTTCCCAATTTTTAGTATTTCTGACATAACTTTTTACTCCGGTCTCTGATTAAGATGATTCTTGCTGCATTGTAAAGAATTCTTGAATCCCTAACCATTTTATTCACATCAAAAGTCATGAAAAATCCTCTAGCATGGGCTCTATTGTAACGCAAGTTTGGTGTAATAAGTAGTCCACCTTTAAAATGAAATAGTATATCGGACATAACTTTTTCTCCCGAACTCGGATTGAGCTAACTCTTGCGGCATTGTAATGAGAACTTGAAACCCTAACCAATATATTGAGATCAAAATTGGTGATTCATCTTCTAACAAGTTCGAAATGGTGATGGAAGTTTGGTATAGTTGCCAATTCCCCTCCACTAGGAAAAAAAAGTAATTTCCCAATTTTTAGTATTTCTGACATAACTTTTTACTCCGGTCTCTGATTAAGATGATTCTTGCGGCATTGTAAAGAATTCTTGAATCCCTAACCATTTTATTCACATCAAAAGTCATGAAAAATCCTCTAGCATGGGCTCTATTGTAACGCAAGTTTGGTGTAATAAGTAGTCCTCCTTTAAAATGAAATAGTATATCGGACATAACTTTTTCTCCCGAACTCGGATTGAGCTAACTCTTGCGGCATTGTAATGAGAACTTGAAACCCTAACCAATATATTGAGATCAAAATTGGTGATTCACCTTCTAACAAGTTCGAAATGGTGATGGAAGGTTGGTATAGTTGGCCATTCCCCTCCACTAGGAAAAAAAAGTAATTTCCCATTCTTTAGTATTTCTGACATAACTTTTTACTCCGGTCTCTGATTAGGATGATTCTTGCTGCATTGTAAAGAATTCTTGAATCCCTAACCATTTTATTCACATCAAAAGTCATGACAAATCCTCTAGCATGGGCTCTATTGTAACGCAAGTTTGGTGTAATAAGTAGTCCACCTTTAAAATGAAATAGTATATCGGACATAACTGTTTCTCCCGAACTCGGATTGAGATAACTCTTGCGGCATTGTAATGAGAACTTGAAACCCTAACCAATATATTGAGATCAAAATTGGTGATTCATCTTCTAACAAGTTCGAAATGGTGATGGAAGTATGGTATAGTTGGCCATCCCCTCCACTAGGAAAAAAAAGTAATTTTCCATTCTTTAGTATTTCTGACATAACTTTTTACTCCGGTCTCTAAATAAGATGATTCTTGCGGCATTGTAAAGAATTCTTGAATCCCTAACCATTTTATTCACATCAAAAGTCATGAAAAATCCTCTAGCATGGGCTCTATTGTAAAGCAAGTTTGGTGTAATAAGTAGTCCACCTTTAAAATGAAATAGTATATCAGACATAACTTTTTCTCCCGAACTCGGATTGAGCTAACTCTTGCGGCATTGTAATGAGAACTTGAAACCCTAACCAATATATTGAGATCAAAATTGGTGATTCATCTTCTAACAAGTTCGAAATGGTGATGGAAGTTTGGTATAGTTGGCCATTCCCCTCCACTAGGAAAAAAAAGTAATTTCCCATTCTTTAGTATTTCTGACATAACTTTTTACTCCGGTCTCTGATTAAGATGATTCTTGCGGCATTGTAAAAAATTCTTGAATCCCTAACCATTTTATTCATATCAAAAGTCATGAAAAATCCTCTAGCATGGGCTCTATTGTAACGCAAGTTTGGTGTAATAAGTAGTCCACCTTTAAAATGAAATAGTATATCGGACATAACTTTTTCTCCCGAACTCGGATTGAGCTAACTCTTACGGCATTGTAATGAGAACTTGAAACCCTAACCAATATATTGAGATCAAAATTGGTGATTCATGTTCTAAAAAGTTCGAAATGGTGATGGAAGTTTGGTATAGTTGGCCATTCCCCTCCACTAGGAAAAAAAAGTAATTTTCCATTCTTTAGTATTTCTGACATAACTTTTTACTCCGGTCTCTAAATAAGATGATTCTTGCGGCATTGTAAAGAATTCTTGAATCCCTAACCATTTTATTCACATCAAAAGTCATGAAAAATCCTCTAGCATGGGCTCTATTGTAACGCAAGTTTGGTGTAATAAGTAGTCCACCTTTAAAATGAAATAGTATATCGGACATAACTTTTTCTCCCGAACTCGGATTGAGCTAACTCTTGCGGCATTGTAATAAGAACTTGAAACCCTAACCAATATATTGAGATCAAAATTGGTGATTCATCTTCTAACAAGTTCGAAATGGTGATGGAAGTTTGGTATAGTTGGCCATTCCCCTCCACTAGGAAAAAAAAGTAATTTCCCATTCTTTAGTATTTCTGACATAACTTTTTACTCCGGTCTCTGATTAAGATGATTCTTGCTGCATTGTAAAGAATTCTTGAATCCCTAACCATTTTATTCACATCAAAAGTCATGAAAAATCCTCTAGCATGGGCTCTATTGTAACGCAAGTTTGGTGTAATAAGTAGTCCACCTTTAAAATGAAATAGTATATCGGACATAACTTTTTCTCCCGAACTCGGATTGAGCTAACTCTTGCGGCATTGTAATGAGAACTTGAAACCCTAACCAATATATTGAGATCAAAATTGGTGATTCATCTTCTAACAAGTTCGAAATGGTGATGGAAGTTTGGTATAGTTGCCAATTCCCCTCCACTAGGAAAAAAAAGTAATTTCCCAATTTTTAGTATTTCTGACATAACTTTTTACTCCGGTCTCTGATTAAGATGATTCTTGCGGCATTGTAAAGAATTCTTGAATCCCTAACCATTTTATTCACATCAAAAGTCATGAAAAATCCTCTAGCATGGGCTCTATTGTAACGCAAGTTTGGTGTAATAAGTAGTCCACCTTTAAAATGAAATAGTATATCGGACATAACTGTTTCTCCCGAACTCGGATTGAGCTAACTCTTGCGGCATTGTAATGAGAACTTGAAACCCTAACCAATATATTGAGATCAAAATTGGTGATTCATCTTCTAACAAGTTCGAAATGGTGATGGAAGTTTGGTATAGTTGGCCGTCCCCTCCACTACGAAAAAAAAGTAATTTCCCATTCTTTAGTATTTCTGACATAACTTTTTACTCCGGTCTCTAAATAAGATGATTCTTGCTGCATTGTAAAGAATTCTTGAATCCCTAACCATTTTATACACATCAAAAGTCATGAAAAATCCTCTAGCATGGGCTCTATTGTAACGCAAGTTTGGTGTAATAAGTAGTCCTCCTTTAAAATGAAATAGTATATCGGACATAACTTTTTCTCCCGAACTCGGATTGAGCTAACTCTTGCGGCATTGTAATGAGAACTTGAAACCCTAACCAATATATTGAGATCAAAATTGGTGATTCATCTTCTAACAAGTTCGAAATGGTGATGGAAGTTTGGTATAGTTGCCAATTCCCCTCCACTAGGAAAAAAAAGTAATTTCCCAATTTTTAGTATTTCTGACATAACTTTTTACTCCGGTCTCTGATTAAGATGATTCTGGCTGCATTGTAAAGAATTCTTGAATCCCTAACCATTTTATTCACATCAAAAGTCATGAAAAATCCTCTAGCATGGGCTCTATTGTAACGCAAGTTTGGTGTAATAAGTAGTCCTCCTTTAAAATGAAAAAGTATATCGGACATAACTTTTTCTCCCGAACTCGGATTGAGCTAACTCTTGCGGCATTGTAATGAGAACTTGAAACCCTAACCAATATATTGAGATCAAAATTGGTGATTCACCTTCTAACAAGTTCGAAATGGTGATGGAAGTTTGGTATAGTTGCCAATTCCCCTCCACTAGGAAAAAAAAGTAATTTCCCAATTTTTAGTATTTCTGACATAACTTTTTACTCCGGTCTCTGATTAAGATGATTCTTGCTGCATTGTAAAGAATTCTTGAATCCCTAACCATTTTATTCACATCAAAAGTCATGAAAAATCCTCTAGCATGGGCTCTATTGTAACGCAAGTTTGGTGTAATAAGTAGTCCACCTTTAAAATGAAATAGTATATCGGACATAACTTTTTCTCCCGAACTCGGATTGAGCTAACTCTTGCGGCATTGTAATGAGAACTTGAAACCCTAACCAATATATTGAGATCAAAATTGGTGATTCATCTTCTAACAAGTTCGAAATGGTGATGGAAGTTTGGTATAGTTGCCAATTCCCCTCCACTAGGAAAAAAAAGTAATTTCCCAATTTTTAGTATTTCTGACATAACTTTTTACTCCGGTCTCTGATTAAGATGATTCTTGCGGCATTGTAAAGAATTCTTGAATCCCTAACCATTTTATTCACATCAAAAGTCATGAAAAATCCTCTAGCATGGGCTCTATTGTAACGCAAGTTTGGTGTAATAAGTAGTCCTCCTTTAAAATGAAATAGTATATCGGACATAACTTTTTCTCCCGAACTCGGATTGAGCTAACTCTTGCGGCATTGTAATGAGAACTTGAAACCCTAACCAATATATTGAGATCAAAATTGGTGATTCACCTTCTAACAAGTTCGAAATGGTGATGGAAGGTTGGTATAGTTGGCCATTCCCCTCCACTAGGAAAAAAAAGTAATTTCCCATTCTTTAGTATTTCTGACATAACTTTTTACTCCGGTCTCTGATTAGGATGATTCTTGCTGCATTGTAAAGAATTCTTGAATCCCTAACCATTTTATTCACATCAAAAGTCATGACAAATCCTCTAGCATGGGCTCTATTGTAACGCAAGTTTGGTGTAATAAGTAGTCCACCTTTAAAATGAAATAGTATATCGGACATAACTGTTTCTCCCGAACTCGGATTGAGATAACTCTTGCGGCATTGTAATGAGAACTTGAAACCCTAACCAATATATTGAGATCAAAATTGGTGATTCATCTTCTAACAAGTTCGAAATGGTGATGGAAGTATGGTATAGTTGGCCATCCCCTCCACTAGGAAAAAAAAGTAATTTTCCATTCTTTAGTATTTCTGACATAACTTTTTACTCCGGTCTCTAAATAAGATGATTCTTGCGGCATTGTAAAGAATTCTTGAATCCCTAACCATTTTATTCACATCAAAAGTCATGAAAAATCCTCTAGCATGGGCTCTATTGTAAAGCAAGTTTGGTGTAATAAGTAGTCCACCTTTAAAATGAAATAGTATATCAGACATAACTTTTTCTCCCGAACTCGGATTGAGCTAACTCTTGCGGCATTGTAATGAGAACTTGAAACCCTAACCAATATATTGAGATCAAAATTGGTGATTCATCTTCTAACAAGTTCGAAATGGTGATGGAAGTTTGGTATAGTTGGCCATTCCCCTCCACTAGGAAAAAAAAGTAATTTCCCATTCTTTAGTATTTCTGACATAACTTTTTACTCCGGTCTCTGATTAAGATGATTCTTGCGGCATTGTAAAAAATTCTTGAATCCCTAACCATTTTATTCATATCAAAAGTCATGAAAAATCCTCTAGCATGGGCTCTATTGTAACGCAAGTTTGGTGTAATAAGTAGTCCACCTTTAAAATGAAATAGTATATCGGACATAACTTTTTCTCCCGAACTCGGATTGAGCTAACTCTTACGGCATTGTAATGAGAACTTGAAACCCTAACCAATATATTGAGATCAAAATTGGTGATTCATGTTCTAAAAAGTTCGAAATGGTGATGGAAGTTTGGTATAGTTGGCCATTCCCCTCCACTAGGAAAAAAAAGTAATTTCCCATTCTTTAGTATTTCTGACATAACTTTTTACTCCGGTCTCTGATTAAGATGATTCTTGCGGCATTGTAAAGAATTCTTGAATCCCTAACCATTTTATTCACATCAAAAGTCATGAAAAATCCTCTAGCATGGGCTTTATTGTAACGCAAGTTTGGTGTAATAAGTAGTCCACCTTTAAAATGAAATAGTATATCGGACATAACTTTTTCTCCCGAACTCGGATTGAGATAACTCTTGCGGCATTGTAATGAGAACTTGAAACCCTAACCAATATATTGAGATCAAAATTGGTGATTCATCTTCTAACAAGTTCGAAATGGTGATGGAAGTATGGTATAGTTGGCCATCCCCTCCACTAGGAAAAAAAAGTAATTTTCCATTCTTTAGTATTTCTGACATAACTTTTTACACCGGTCTCTAAATAAGATGATTCTTGCGGCATTGTAAAGAATTCTTGAATCCCTAACCATTTTATTCACATCAAAAGTCATGAAAAATCCTCTAGCATGGGCTCTATTGTAACGCAAGTTTGGTGTAATAAGTAGTCCACCTTTAAAATGAAATAGTATATATCAGACATAACTTTTTCTCCCGAACTCGGATTGAGCTAACTCTTGCGGCATTGTAATGAGAACTTGAAACCCTAACCAATATATTGAGATCAAAATTGGTGATTCATCTTCTAACAAGTTCGAAATGGTGATGGAAGTTTGGTATAGTTGGCCATTCCCCTCCACTAGGAAAAAAAAGTAATTTCCCATTCTTTAGTATTTCTGACATAACTTTTTACTCCGGTCTCTGATTAAGATGATTCTTGCGGCATTGTAAAGAATTCTTGAATCCCTAACCATTTTATTCACATCAAAAGTCATGAAAAATCCTCTAGCATGGGCTCTATTGTAACGCAAGTTTGGTGTAATAAGTAGTCCTCCTTTAAAATGAAATAGTATATCGGACATAACTGTTTCTCCCGAACTCGGATTGAGCTAACTCTTGCGGCATTGAAATGAGAACTAGAAACCCTAACCAATATATTGAGATAAAAATTGGTGATTCATCTTCTAACAAGTTCGAAATGGTGATGGAAGTTTGGTATAGTTGCCAATTCCCCTCCACTAGGAAAAAAAAGTAATTTCCCATTCTTTAGTATTTCTGACATAACTTTTTACTCCGGTCTCTGATTAAGATGATTCTTGCTGCATTGTAAAGAATTCTTGAATCCCTAACCATTTTATTCACATCAAAAGTCATGAAAAATCCTCTAGCATGGGCTCTATTGTAATGCAAGTTTGGTGTAATAAGTAGTCCTCCTTTAAAATGAAATAGTATATCGGACATAACTTTTTCTCCCGAACTCGGATTGAGCTAACTCTTGCGGCATTGTAATGAGAACTTGAAACCCTAACCAATATATTGAGATCAAAATTGGTGATTCACCTTCTAACAAGTTCGAAATGGTGATGGAAGTTTGGTATAGTTGGCCATTCCCCTCCACTAGGAAAAAAAAGTAATTTCCCATTCTTTAGTATTTCTGACATAACTTTTTACTCCGGTCTCTGATTAAGATGATTCTTGCTGCATTGTAAAGAATTCTTGAATCCCTAACCATTTTATTCACATCAAAAGTCATGAAAAATCCTCTAGCATGGGCTCTATTGTAACTCAAGTTTGGTGTAATAAGTAGTCCACCTTTAAAATGAAATAGTATATCGGACATAACTGTTTCTCCCGAACTCGGATTGAGCTAACTCTTGCGGCATTGTAATGAGAACTTGAAACCCTAACCAATATATTGAGATCAAAATTGGTGATTCATCTTCTAACAAGTTCGAAATGGTGATGGAAGTTTGGTATAGTTGGCCATCCCCTCCACTACGAAAAAAAAGTAATTTCCCATTCTTTAGTATTTCTGACATAACTTTTTACTCCGGTCTCTAAATAAGATGATTCTTGCTGCATTGTAAAGAATTCTTGAATCCCTAACCATTTTATTCACATCAAAAGTCATGAAAAATCCTCTAGCATGGGCTCTAATGTAACGCAAGTTTGGTGTAATAAGTAGTCCTCCTTTAAAATGAAATAGTATATCGGACATAACTTTTTCTCCCGAACTCGGATTGAGCTAACTCTTGCGGCATTGTAATAAGAACTTGAAACCCTAACCAATATATTGAGATCAAAATTGGTGATTCATCTTCTAACAAGTTCGAAATGGTGATGGAAGTTTGGTATAGTTGGCCATTCCCCTCCACTAGGAAAAAAAAGTAATTTCCCATTCTTTAGTATTTCTGACATAACTTTTTACTCCGGTCTCTGATTAAGATGATTCTTGCTGCATTGTAAAAAATTCTTGAATCCCTAACCATTTTATTCACATCAAAAGTCATGAAAAATCCTCTAGCATGGGCTCTATTGTAACGCAAGTTTGGTGTAATAAGTAGTCCTCCTTTAAAATGAAATAGTATATCGCACATAACTTTTTCTCCCGAACTCGGATTGAGCTAACTCTTGCGGCATTGTAATGAGAACTTGAAACCCTAACCAATATATTGAGATCAAAATTGGTGATTCATCTTCTAACAAGTTCGAAATGGTGATGGAAGTTTGGTATAGTTGGCCATTCCCCTCCACTAGGAAAAAAAAGTAATTTCCTATTTTTTAGTATTTCTGACATAACTTTTTACTCCGGTCTCTGATTAAGATGATTCTTGCTGCATTATAAAGAATTCTTGAATCCTTAACCATTTTATTCACATCAAAAGTCATGAAAAATCCTCTAGCATGGGCTCTATTGTAACGCAAGTTTGGTGTAATAAGTAGTCCTCCTTTAAAATGAAATAGTATATCGGACATAACTTTTTCTCCCGAACTCGGATTGAGCTAACTCTTGCGGCATTGTAATGAGAACTTGAAACCCTTAAAAATATATTGAGATCAAAATTGGTGATTCATCTTCTAACAAGTTCGAAATGGTGATGGAAGTTTGGTATAGTTGGCCATTCCCCTCCACTAGAAAAAAAAAGTAATTTCCCATTCTTTAGTATTTCTGACATAATTTTTACTCCGGTCTCTGATTAAGATGATTCTTGCTGTATTGTAAAAAATTCTTGAATCCCTAACCATTTTATTCACATCAAAAGTCATGAAAAATCCTCTAGCATGGGCTCTATTGTAACGCAAGTTTGGTGTAATAAGTAGTCCTCCTTTAAAATGAAATAGTATATCGCACATAACTTTTTCTCCCGAACTCGGATTGAGCTAACTCTTGCGGCATTGTAATGAGAACTTGAAACCCTAACCAATATATTGAGATCAAAATTGGTGATTCATCTTCTAACAAGTTCGAAATGGTGAAGGAAGTTTGGTATAGTTGGTCATTCCCCTCCACTAGGAAAAAAAAGTAATTTCCCATTATTTAGTATTTCGGACATAACTTTTTACTCCGGTCTCTAAATAAGATGATTCTTGCGGCATTGTAAAGAATTCTTGAATCCCTAACCATTTTATTCACATCAAAAGTCATGAAAAATCCCCTAGCATGGGCTCTATTGTAACGCAAGTTTGGTGCAATAAGTAGTCCACCTTTAAAATGAAATAGTATATCGGATATAACTTTTTCTCCTGAACTCGGATTGAGCTAACTCTTGCGGCTTTGAAATGAGAACTTGAAACCGTAACCAATATATTGAGATCAAAATTGGTGATTCATCTTCTAACAAGTTCGAAATGGTGATGGAAGTTTGGTATAGTTGGCCATTCCCCTCCACTAGGAAAAAAAGTAATTTCCCATTCTTTAGTATTTCTGACATAACTTTTTACTCCGGTCTCTGATTAAGATGATTCTTGCTGCATTGTAAAGAATTCTTGAATCCCTAACCATTTTATTCACATCAAAAGTCATGAAAAATCCTCTAGCATGGGCTCTATTGTAACCCAAGTTTGGTGTAATAAGTAGTCCTCATTTAAAATGAAATAGTATATGGGACATAACTTTTTCTCCCGAACTCGGATTGAGCTAACTCTTGCGGCATTGTAATGAGAATTTGAAACCCTAACCAATATATTGAGATCAAAATTGGTGATTCATCTTCTAACAAGTTCGAAATGGTGATGGAAGTTTGGTATAGTTGGCCATTCCCCTCCACTAGGAAAAAAAAGTAATTTCCAACTCTTTAGTATTTCTGACATAACTTTTTACTCCGGTCTCTGATTAAGATGATTCTTGCGGCATTGTAAATAATTCTTGAATCCCTAACCATTTTATTCACATCAAAAGTCATGAAAAATCCTCTAGCATGGGCTCTATTGTAACGCAAGTTTGGTGTAATAAGTAGTTCACCTTTAAAATGAAATAGTATATCGGACATAACTTTTTCTCCCGAACTCGGATTGAGCTAACTCTTGCGGCATTGTAATGAGAATTTGAAACCCTAACCAATATATTGAGATCAAAATTGGTGATTCATCTTCTAACAAGTTCGAAATGGTGATGGAAGTTTGGTATAGTTGGCCATTCCCCTCCACTAGGAAAAAAAAGTAATTTCCCATTCTTTAGTATTTCTGACATAACTTTTTACTCCGGTCTCTGATTAAGATGATTCTTGCTGCATTGTAAAGAATTCTTGAATCCCTAACCATTTTATTCACATCAAAAGTCATGAAAAATCCTCTAGCATGGGCTCTATTGTAACGCAAGTTTGGTGTAATAAGTAGTCCTCCTTTAAAATGAAATAGTATATCGGACATAACTTTTTCTACCGAACTCGGATTGAGCTAACTCTTGCGGCATTGTAATGAGAACTTGAAACCATAACCAATATATTGAGATCAAAATTGTTGATTCATCTTCTAACAAGTTCGAAATGGTGATGGAAGTTTGGTATAGTTGGCCATTCCCCTCCACTAGGAAAAAAAAGTAATTTCCCACTCTTTAGTATTTCTGACATAACTTTTTACTCCGGTCTCTGATTGAGATGATTCTTGCTGCATTGTAAAGAATTCTTGAATCCGTAACCATTTTATTCACATCAAAAGTCATGAAAAATCCTCTAGCATGGGCTCTATTGTAACGCAAGTTTGGTGTAATAAGTAGTCCACCTTTAAAATGAAATAGTATATCATACATAACTTTTTCTCCCGAACTCGGATTGAGCTAACTCTTGCGGCATTGAAATGAGAACTTGAAACCCTAACCAATATATTGAGATCAAAATTGGTGATTCATCTTCTAACAAGTTCGAAATGGTGATGGAAGTTTGGTAGAGTTGGCCATTCCCCTCCACTAGGAAAAAAAAGTAATTTCCCACTCTTTAGTATTTCTGACATAACTTTTCACTCCGGTCTCTGATTAAGATGATTCTTGCTGCATTGTAAAGAATTCTTGAATCCGTAACCATTTTATTCACATCAAAAGTCATGAAAAATCCTCTAGCATGGGCTCTATTGTAACGCAACTTTGGTGTAATAAGTAGTCCTCCTTTAAAATGAAATAGTATATCGGACATAACTTTTTCTCCCGAACTCGGATTGAGCTAACTCTTGCGGCATTGTAATGAGAACTTGAAACCCTAACCAATATATTGTGATCAAAATTGGTGATTCATCTTCTAACAAGTTCGAAATGGTGATGGAAGTTTGGTATAGTTGGCCATTCCCCTCCACTAGGAAAAAAAAGTAATTTCCTATTTTTTAGTATTTCTGACATAACTTTTTACTCCGGTCTCTGATTAAGATGATTCTTGCTGCATTGTAAAGAATTCTTGAATCCCTAACCATTTTATTCACATCAAAAGTCATGAAAAATCCTCTAGCATGGGCTCTATTGTAACGCAAGTTTGGTGTAATAAGTAGTCCTCCTTTAAAATGAAATAGTATATCGCACATAACTTTTTCTCCCGAACTCGAATTGAGCTAACTCTTGCGGCATTGAAATGAGAACTTGAAACCCTAACCAATATATTGAGATCAAAATTGGTGATTCATCTTCTAACAAGTTCGAAATGGTGATGGAAGTTTGGTATAGTTGGCCATTCCCCTCCACTAGGAAAAAAAAGTAATTTCCCACTCTTTAGTATTTCTGACATAACTTTTTACTCCGGTCTCTGATTAAGATGATTCTTGCTGCATTGTAAAGAATTCTTGAATCCGTAACCATTTTATTCACATCAAAAGTCATGAAAAATCCTCTAGATTGGGCTCTATTGTAACGCAAGTTTGGTGTAATAAGTAGTCCACCTTTAAAATGAAATAGTATATCGGACATAACTTTTTCTCCCGAACTCGGATTGAGCTAACTCTTGCGGCATTGAAATGAGAACTTGAAACCCTAACCAATATATTGAGATCAAAATTGGTGATTCATCTTCTAACAAGTTCGAAATGGTGATGGAAGTTTGGTATAGTTGGCCATTCCCCTCCACTAGGAAAAAAAAGCAATTTCCCACTCTTTAGTATTTCTGACATAACTTTTTACTCCGGTCTCTAAATAAGATGATTCTTGCTGCATTGTAAAGAATTCTTGAATCCGTAACCATTTTATTCACATCAAAAGTCATGAAAAATCCTCTAGCATGGGCTCTATTGTAACGCAAGTTTGGTGTAATAAGTAGTCCTCCTTTAAAATGAAATAGTATATCGGACATAACTTTTTCTCCCGAACTCGGATTGAGCTAACTCTTGCGGCATTGTAATGAGAACTTGAAAACCTAACCAATATATTGAGATCAAAATTGGTGATTCATCTTCTAACAAGTTCGAAATGGTGATGGAAGTTTGGTATAGTTGGCCATTCCCCTCCACTAGGAAAAAAAAGTAATTTCCTATTTTTTAGTATTTCTGACATAACTTTTTACTCCGGTCTCTGATTAAGATGATTCTTGCTGCATTATAAAGAATTCTTGAATCCTTAACCATTTTATTCACATCAAAAGTCATGAAAAATCCTCTAGCATGGGCTCTATTGTAACGCAAGTTTGGTGTAATAAGTAGTCCTCCTTTAAAATGAAATAGTATATCGGACATAACTTTTTCTCCCGAACTCGGATTGAGCTAACTCTTGCGGCATTGTAATGAGAACTTGAAACCCTTACCAATATATTGAGATCAAAATTGGTGATTCATCTTCTAACAAGTTCGAAATGGTGATGGAAGTTTGGTATAGTTGGCCATTCCCCTCCACTAGGAAAAAAAAGTAATTTCCCATTCTTTAGTATTTCTGACATAATTTTTACTCCGGTCTCTGATTAAGATGATTCTTGCTGCATTGTAAAAAATTCTTGAATCCCTAACCATTTTATTCACATCAAAAGTCATGAAAAATCCTCTAGCATGGGCTCTATTGTAACGCAAGTTTGGTGTAATAAGTAGTCCTCCTTTAAAATGAAATAGTATATCGCACATAACTTTTTCTCCCGAACTCGGATTGAGCTAACTCTTGCGGCATTGTAATGAGAACTTGAAACCCTAACCAATATATTGAGATCAAAATTGGTGATTCATCTTCTAACAAGTTCGAAATGGTGAAGGAAGTTTGGTATAGTTGGTCATTCCCCTCCACTAGGAAAAAAAAGTAATTTCCCATTCTTTAGTATTTCGGACATAACTTTTTACTCCGGCCTCTAAATAAGATGATTCTTGCGGCATTGTAAAGAATTCTTGAATCCCTAACCATTTTATTCACATCAAAAGTCATGAAAAATCCCCTAGCATGGACTCTATTGTAACGCAAGTTTGGTGCAATAAGTAGTCCACCTTTAAAATGAAATAGTATATCGGATATAACTTTTTCTCCTGAACTCGGATTGAGCTAACTCTTGCGGCTTTGAAATGAGAACTTGAAACCGTAACCAATATATTGAGATCAAAATTGGTGATTCATCTTCTAACAAGTTCGAAATGGTGATGGAAGTTTGGTATAGTTGGCCATTCCCCTCCACTAGGAAAAAAAGTAATTTCCCATTCTTTAGTATTTCTGACATAACTTTTTACTCCGGTCTCTGATTAAGATGATTCTTGCTGCATTGTAAAGAATTCTTGAATCCCTAACCATTTTATTCACATCAAAAGTCATGAAAAATCCTCTAGCATGGGCTCTATTGTAACCCAAGTTTGGTGTAATAAGTAGTCCTCATTTAAAATGAAATAGTATATGGGACATAACTTTTTCTCCCGAACTCGGATTGAGCTAACTCTTGCGGCATTGTAATGAGAATTTGAAACCCTAACCAATATATTGAGATCAAAATTGGTGATTCATCTTCTAACAAGTTCGAAATGGTGATGGAAGTTTGGTATAGTTGGCCATTCCCCTCCACTAGGAAAAAAAAGTAATTTCCAACTCTTTAGTATTTCTGACATAACTTTTTACTCCGGTCTCTGATTAAGATGATTCTTGCGGCATTGTAAATAATTCTTGAATCCCTAACCATTTTATTCACATCAAAAGTCATGAAAAATCCTCTAGCATGGGCTCTATTGTAACGCAAGTTTGGTGTAATAAGTAGTTCACCTTTAAAATGAAATAGTATATCGGACATAACTTTTTCTCCCGAACTCGGATTGAGCTAACTCTTGCGGCATTGTAATGAGAATTTGAAACCCTAACCAATATATTGAGATCAAAATTGGTAATTCATCTTCTAACAAGTTCGAAATGGTGATGGAAGTTTGGTATAGTTGGCCATTCCCCTCCACTAGGAAAAAAAAGTAATTTCCCATTCTTTAGTATTTCTGACATAACTTTTTACTCCGGTCTCTGATTAAGATGATTCTTGCTGCATTGTAAAGAATTCTTGAATCCCTAACCATTTTATTCACATCAAAAGTCATGAAAAATCCTCTAGCATGGGCTCTATTGTAACGCAAGTTTGGTGTAATAAGTAGTCCTCCTTTAAAATGAAATAGTATATCGGACATAACTTTTTCTACCGAACTCGGATTGAGCTAACTCTTGCGGCATTGTAATGAGAACTTGAAACCATAACCAATATATTGAGATCAAAATTGTTGATTCATCTTCTAACAAGTTCGAAATGGTGATGGAAGTTTGGTATAGTTGGCCATTCCTCTCCACTAGGAAAAAAAAGTAATTTCCCACTCTTTAGTATTTCTGACATAACTTTTTACTCCGGTCTCTGATTGAGATGATTCTTGCTGCATTGTAAAGAATTCTTGAATCCGTAACCATTTTATTCACATCAAAAGTCATGAAAAATCCTCTAGCATGGGCTCTATTGTAACGCAAGTTTGGTGTAATAAGTAGTCCACCTTTAAAATGAAATAGTATATCGGACATAACTTTTTCTCCCGAACTCGGATTGAGCTAACTCTTGCGGCATTGAAATGAGAACTTGAAACCCTAACCAATATATTGAGATCAAAATTGGTGATTCATCTTCTAACAAGTTCGAAATGGTGATGGAAGTTTGGTAGAGTTGGCCATTCCCCTCCACTAGGAAAAAAAAGTAATTTCCCACTCTTTAGTATTTCTGACATAACTTTTCACTCCGGTCTCTGATTAAGATGATTCTTGCTGCATTGTAAAGAATTCTTGAATCCGTAACCATTTTATTCACATCAAAAGTCATGAAAAATCCTCTAGCATGGGCTCTATTGTAACGCAACTTTGGTGTAATAAGTAGTCCTCCTTTAAAATGAAATAGTATATCGGACATAACTTTTTCTCCCGAACTCGGATTGAGCTAACTCTTGCGGCATTGTAATGAGAACTTGAAACCCTAACCAATATATTGTGATCAAAATTGGTGATTCATCTTCTAACAAGTTCGAAATGGTGATGGAAGTTTGGTATAGTTGGCCATTCCCCTCCACTAGGAAAAAAAAGTAATTTCCTATTTTTTAGTATTTCTGACATAACTTTTTACTCCGGTCTCTGATTAAGATGATTCTTGCTGCATTGTAAAGAATTCTTGAATCCCTAACCATTTTATTCACATCAAAAGTCATGAAAAATCCTCTAGCATGGGCTCTATTGTAACGCAAGTTTGGTGTAATAAGTAGTCCTCCTTTAAAATGAAATAGTATATCGCACATAACTTTTTCTCCCGAACTCGAATTGAGCTAACTCTTGCGGCATTGAAATGAGAACTTGAAACCCTAACCAATATATTGAGATCAAAATTGGTGATTCATCTTCTAACAAGTTCGAAATGGTGATGGAAGTTTGGTATAGTTGGCCATTCCCCTCCACTAGGAAAAAAAAGTAATTTCCCACTCTTTAGTATTTCTGACATAACTTTTTACTCCGGTCTCTGATTAAGATGATTCTTGCTGCATTGTAAAGAATTCTTGAATCCGTAACCATTTTATTCACATCAAAAGTCATGAAAAATCCTCTAGAATGGGCTCTATTGTAACGCAAGTTTGGTGTAATAAGTAGTCCACCTTTAAAATGAAATAGTATATCGGACATAACTTTTTCTCCCGAACTCGGATTGAGCTAACTCTTGCGGCATTGAAATGAGAACTTGAAACCCTAACCAATATATTGAGATCAAAATTGGTGATTCATCTTCTAACAAGTTCGAAATGGTGATGGAAGTTTGGTATAGTTGGCCATTCCCCTCCACTAGGAAAAAAAAGCAATTTCCCACTCTTTAGTATTTCTGACATAACTTTTTACTCCGGTCTCTAAATAAGATGATTCTTGCTGCATTGTAAAGAATTCTTGAATCCGTAACCATTTTATTCACATCAAAAGTCATGAAAAATCCTCTAGAATGGGCTCTATTGTAACGCAAGTTTGGTGTAATAAGTAGTCCTCCTTTAAAATGAAATAGTATATCGCACATAACTTTTTCTCCTGAACTCGAATTGAGCTAACTCTTGCGGCATTGAAATGAGAACTTGAAACCCTAACCAATATATTGAGATCAAAATTGGTGATTCATCTTCTAACAAGTTCGAAATGGTGATGGAAGTTTGGTATAGTTGGCCATTCCCCTCCACTAGGAAAAAAAAGTAATTTCCCACTCTTTAGTATTTCTGACATAACTTTTTACTCCGGTCTCTGATTAAGATGATTCTTGCTGCATTGTAAAGAATTCTTGAATCCGTAACCATTTTATTCACATCAAAAGTCATGAAAAATCCTCTAGAATGGGCTCTATTGTAACGCAAGTTTGGTGTAATAAGTAGTCCACCTTTAAAATGAAATAGTATATCGGACATAACTTTTTCTCCCGAACTCGAATTGAGCTAACTCTTGCGGCATTGAAATGAGAACTTGAAACCCTAACCAATATATTGAGATCAAAATTGGTGATTCATCTTCTAACAAGTTCGAAATGGTGATGGAAGTTTGGTAGAGTTGGCCATTCCCCTCCACTAGGAAAAAAAAGTAATTTCCCACTCTTTAGTATTTCTGACATAACTTTTCACTCCGGTCTCTGATTAAGATGATTCTTGCTGCATTGTAAAGAATTCTTGAATCCGTAACCATTTTATTCACATCAAAAGTCATGAAAAATCCTCTAGCATGGGCTCTATTGTAACGCAACTTTGGTGTAATAAGTAGTCCTCCTTTAAAATGAAATAGTATATCGGACATAACTTTTTCTCCCGAACTCGGATTGAGCTAACTCTTGCGGCATTGTAATGAGAACTTGAAACCCTAACCAATATATTGTGATCAAAATTGGTGATTCATCTTCTAACAAGTTCGAAATGGTGATGGAAGTTTGGTATAGTTGGCCATTCCCCTCCACTAGGAAAAAAAAGTAATTTCCTATTTTTTAGTATTTCTGACATAACTTTTTACTCCGGTCTCTGATTAAGATGATTCTTGCTGCATTGTAAAGAATTCTTGAATCCCTAACCATTTTATTCACATCAAAAGTCATGAAAAATCCTCTAGCATGGGCTCTATTGTAACGCAAGTTTGGTGTAATAAGTAGTCCTCCTTTAAAATGAAATAGTATATCGCACATAACTTTTTCTCCCGAACTCGAATTGAGCTAACTCTTGCGGCATTGAAATGAGAACTTGAAACCCTAACCAATATATTGAGATCAAAATTGGTGATTCATCTTCTAACAAGTTCGAAATGGTGATGGAAGTTTGGTATAGTTGGCCATTCCCCTCCACTAGGAAAAAAAAGTAATTTCCCACTCTTTAGTATTTCTGACATAACTTTTTACTCCGGTCTCTGATTAAGATGATTCTTGCTGCATTGTAAAGAATTCTTGAATCCGTAACCATTTTATTCACATCAAAAGTCATGAAAAATCCTCTAGAATGGGCTCTATTGTAACGCAAGTTTGGTGTAATAAGTAGTCCACCTTTAAAATGAAATAGTATATCGGACATAACTTTTTCTCCCGAACTCGGATTGAGCTAACTCTTGCGGCATTGAAATGAGAACTTGAAACCCTAACCAATATATTGAGATCAAAATTGGTGATTCATCTTCTAACAAGTTCGAAATGGTGATGGAAGTTTGGTATAGTTGGCCATTCCCCTCCACTAGGAAAAAAAAGTAATTTCCCACTCTTTAGTATTTCTGACATAACTTTTCACTCCGGTCTCTGATTAAGATGATTCTTGCTGCATTGTAAAGAATTCTTGAATCCGTAACCATTTTATTCACATCAAAAGTCATGAAAAATCCTCTAGCATGGGCTCTATTGTAACGCAACTTTGGTGTAATAAGTAGTCCTCCTTTAAAATGAAATAGTATATCGGACATAACTTTTTCTCCCGAACTCGGATTGAGCTAACTCTTGCGGCATTGTAATGAGAACTTGAAACCCTAACCAATATATTGTGATCAAAATTGGTGATTCATCTTCTAACAAGTTCGAAATGGTGATGGAAGTTTGGTATAGTTGGCCATTCCCCTCCACTAGGAAAAAAAAGTAATTTCCTATTTTTTAGTATTTCTGACATAACTTTTTACTCCGGTCTCTGATTAAGATGATTCTTGCTGCATTGTAAAGAATTCTTGAATCCCTAACCATTTTATTCACATCAAAAGTCATGAAAAATCCTCTAGCATGGGCTCTATTGTAACGCAAGTTTGGTGTAATAAGTAGTCCTCCTTTAAAATGAAATAGTATATCGCACATAACTTTTTCTCCCGAACTCGAATTGAGCTAACTCTTGCGGCATTGAAATGAGAACTTGAAACCCTAACCAATATATTGAGATCAAAATTGGTGATTCATCTTCTAACAAGTTCGAAATGGTGATGGAAGTTTGGTATAGTTGGCCATTCCCCTCCACTAGGAAAAAAAAGTAATTTCCCACTCTTTAGTATTTCTGACATAACTTTTTACTCCGGTCTCTGATTAAGATGATTCTTGCTGCATTGTAAAGAATTCTTGAATCCGTAACCATTTTATTCACATCAAAAGTCATGAAAAATCCTCTAGAATGGGCTCTATTGTAACGCAAGTTTGGTGTAATAAGTAGTCCACCTTTAAAATGAAATAGTATATCGGACATAACTTTTTCTCCCGAACTCGGATTGAGCTAACTCTTGCGGCATTGAAATGAGAACTTGAAACCCTAACCAATATATTGAGATCAAAATTGGTGATTCATCTTCTAACAAGTTCGAAATGGTGATGGAAGTTTGGTATAGTTGGCCATTCCCCTCCACTAGGAAAAAAAAGCAATTTCCCACTCTTTAGTATTTCTGACATAACTTTTTACTCCGGTCTCTAAATAAGATGATTCTTGCTGCATTGTAAAGAATTCTTGAATCCGTAACCATTTTATTCACATCAAAAGTCATGAAAAATCCTCTAGCATGGGCTCTATTGTAACGCAAGTTTGGTGTAATAAGTAGTCCTCCTTTAAAATGAAATAGTATATCGGACATAACTTTTTCTCCCGAACTCGGATTGAGCTAACTCTTGCGGCATTGTAATGAGAACTTGAAAGCCTAACCAATATATTGAGATCAAAATTGGTGATTCATCTTCTAACAAGTTCGAAATGGTGATGGAAGTTTGGTATAGTTGGCCATTCCCCTCCACTAGGAAAAAAAAGTAATTTCCTATTTTTTAGTATTTCTGACATAACTTTTTACTCCGGTCTCTGATTAAGATGATTCTTGCTGCATTATAAAGAATTCTTGAATCCCTAACCATTTTATTCACATCAAAAGTCATGAAAAATCCTCTAGCATGGGCTCTATTGTAACGCAAGTTTGGTGTAATAAGTAGTCCTCCTTTAAAATGAAATAGTATATCGCACATAACTTTTTCTCCCGAACTCGGATTGAGCTAACTCTTGCGGCATTGAAATGAGAACTTGAAACCCTAACCAATATATTGAGATCAAAATTGGTGATTCATCTTCTAACAAGTTCGAAATGGTGATGGAAGTTTGGTATAGTTGGCCATTCCCCTCCACTAGGAAAAAAAAGTAATTTCCCATTCTTTAGTATTTCAGACATAACTTTTTACTCCAGTCTCTGAATAAGATGATTCTTGCGGCATTGTAAAGAATTCTTGAATCCCTAACCTTTTTATTCACATCAAAATTCATGAAAAATCCTCTAGCATGGGCTCTATTGTAACGCAAGTTTGGTGTAATAAGTAGTCCACCTTTAAAATGAAATAGTATATCGGACATAACTTTTTCTCCCGAACTCGGATTGAGCTAACTCTTGCGGCATTGAAATGAGAACTTGAAACCCTAACCAATATATTGAGATCAAAATTGGTGATTCATCTTCTAACAAGTTCGAAATGCTGATGGAAGTTTGGTATAGTTGGTTATTCCCCTCCACTAGGAAAAAAAAGTAATTTCCCATTCTTTAGTATTTCGGACATAACTTTTTACTCCGGTCTCTGAATAAGATGATTCTTGCGGCATTGTAAAGAATTCTTGAATCCCTAACCATTTTATTCACATCAAAAGTCATGAAAAATCCTCTAGCATGGGCTCTATTGTAACGCAAGTTTGGTGTAATAAGTAGTCCACCTTTAAAATGATATAGTATATCGGACATAACTTTTTCTCCCGAACTCGGATTGAGCTAACTCTTGCGGCATTGTAATGAGAACTTGAAACCCTAACCAATATATTGAGATCAAAATTGTTGATTCATCTTCTAACAAGTTCGAAATGGTGATGGAAGTTTGGTATAGTTGGCCATTCCCCTCCACTAGGAAAAAAAAGTAATTTCCCATTTTTTAGTATTTCGGACATAACTTTTTACTCCGGTCTCTGAATAAGATCATCAAAAGTCATGAAAAATCCTCTAGCATGGGCTCTATTGTAACGCAAGTTTGGTGTAATAAGTAGTCCACCTTTAAAATGATATAGTATATATCGGACATAACTTTTTCTCCCGAACTCGGATTGAGCTAACTCTTGCGGCATTGAAATGAGAACTTGAAACCCTAACCAATATATTGAGATCAAAATTGGTGATTCATCTTCTAACAAGTTCGAAATGGTGATGGAAGTTTGGTATAGTTGGCCATTCCCCTCCACTAGGAAAAAAAAGTAATTTCCTATTTTTTAGTATTTCTGACATAACTTTTTACTCCGGTCTCTGATTAAGATGATTCTTGCTGCATTATACAGAATTCTTGAATCCCTAACCATTTTATTCACATCAAAAGTCATGAAAAATCCTCTAGCATGGGCTCTATTGTAACGCAAGTTTGGTGTAATAAGTAGTCCTCCTTTAAAATGAAATAGTATATCGCACATAACTTTTTCTCCCGAACTCGAATTGAGCTAACTCTTGCGGCATTGAAATGAGAACTTGAAACCCTAACCAATATATTGAGATCAAAATTGGTGATTCATCTTCTAACAAGTTCGAAATGGTGATGGAAGTTTGGTATAGTTGGCCATTCCCCTCCACTAGGAAAAAAAAGTAATTTCCCACTCTTTAGTATTTCTGACATAACTTTTTACTCCGGTCTCTGATTAAGATGATTCTTGCTGCATTGTAAAGAATTCTTGAATCCGTAACCATTTTATTCACATCAAAAGTCATGAAAAATCCTCTAGCATGGGCTCTATTGTAACGCAAGTTTGGTGTAATAAGTAGTCCTCCTTTAAAATGAAATAGTATATCGGACATAACTTTTTCTCCCGAACTCGGATTGAGCTAACTCTTGCGGCATTGTAATGAGAACTTGAAACCCTAACCAATATATTGAGATCAAAATTGGTGATTCATCTTCTAACAAGTTCGAAATGGTGATGGAAGTTTGGTATAGTTGGCCATTCCCCTCCACTAGGAAAAAAAAGTAATTTCCTATTTTTTAGTATTTCTGACATAACTTTTTACTCCGGTCTCTGATTAAGATGATTCTTGCTGCATTATAAAGAATTCTTGAATCCCTAACCATTTTATTCACATCAAAAGTCATGAAAAATCCTCTAGCATGGGCTCTATTGTAACGCAAGTTTGGTGTAATAAGTAGTCCTCCTTTAAAATGAAATAGTATATCGGACATAACTTTTTCTCCCGAACTCGGATTGAGCTAACTCTTGCGGCATTGAAATGAGAACTTGAAACCCTAACCAATATATTGAGATCAAAATTGTTGATTCATCTTCTAACAAGTTCGAAATGGTGATGGAAGTTTGGTATAGTTGGCCATTCCCCTCCACTAGGAAAAAAAAGTAATTTCCCATTTTTTAGTATTTCGGACATAACTTTTTACTCCGGTCTCTGAATAAGATCATCAAAAGTCATGAAAAATCCTCTAGCATGGGCTCTATTGTAACGCAAGTTTGGTGTAATAAGTAGTCCACCTTTAAAATGATATAGTATATATCGGACATAACTTTTTCTCCCGAACTCGGATTGAGCTAACTCTTGCGGCATTGAAATGAGAACTTGAAACCCTAACCAATATATTGAGATCAAAATTGGTGATTCATCTTCTAACAAGTTCGAAATGGTGATGGAAGTTTGGTATAGTTGGCCATTCCCCTCCACTAGGAAAAAAAAGTAATTTCCTATTTTTTAGTATTTCTGACATAACTTTTTACTCCGGTCTCTGATTAAGATGATTCTTGCTGCATTATACAGAATTCTTGAATCCCTAACCATTTTATTCACATCAAAAGTCATGAAAAATCCTCTAGCATGGGCTCTATTGTAACGCAAGTTTGGTGTAATAAGTAGTCCTCCTTTAAAATGAAATAGTATATCGCACATAACTTTTTCTCCCGAACTCGAATTGAGCTAACTCTTGCGGCATTGAAATGAGAACTTGAAACCCTAACCAATATATTGAGATCAAAATTGGTGATTCATCTTCTAACAAGTTCGAAATGGTGATGGAAGTTTGGTATAGTTGGCCATTCCCCTCCACTAGGAAAAAAAAGTAATTTCCCACTCTTTAGTATTTCTGACATAACTTTTTACTCCGGTCTCTGATTAAGATGATTCTTGCTGCATTGTAAAGAATTCTTGAATCCGTAACCATTTTATTCACATCAAAAGTCATGAAAAATCCTCTAGCATGGGCTCTATTGTAACGCAAGTTTGGTGTAATAAGTAGTCCTCCTTTAAAATGAAATAGTATATCGGACATAACTTTTTCTCCCGAACTCGGATTGAGCTAACTCTTGCGGCATTGTAATGAGAACTTGAAACCCTAACCAATATATTGAGATCAAAATTGGTGATTCATCTTCTAACAAGTTCGAAATGGTGATGGAAGTTTGGTATAGTTGGCCATTCCCCTCCACTAGGAAAAAAAAGTAATTTCCTATTTTTTAGTATTTCTGACATAACTTTTTACTCCGGTCTCTGATTAAGATGATTCTTGCTGCATTATAAAGAATTCTTGAATCCCTAACCATTTTATTCACATCAAAAGTCATGAAAAATCCTCTAGCATGGGCTCTATTGTAACGCAAGTTTGGTGTAATAAGTAGTCCTCCTTTAAAATGAAATAGTATATCGGACATAACTTTTTCTCCCGAACTCGGATTGAGCTAACTCTTGCGGCATTGAAATGAGAACTTGAAACCCTAACCAATATATTGAGATCAAAATTGGTGATTCATCTTCTAACAAGTTCGAAATGGTGATGGAAGTTTGGTATAGTTGGCCATTCCCCTCCACTAGGAAAAAAAAGTAATTTCCTATTTTTTAGTATTTCTGACATAACTTTTTACTCCGGTCTCTGATTAAGATGATTCTTGCTGCATTATACAGAATTCTTGAATCCCTAACCATTTTATTCACATCAAAAGTCATGAAAAATCCTCTAGCATGGGCTCTATTGTAACGCAAGTTTGGTGTAATAAGTAGTCCTCCTTTAAAATGAAATAGTATATCGCACATAACTTTTTCTCCCGAACTCGAATTGAGCTAACTCTTGCGGCATTGAAATGAGAACTTGAAACCCTAACCAATATATTGAGATCAAAATTGGTGATTCATCTTCTAACAAGTTCGAAATGGTGATGGAAGTTTGGTATAGTTGGCCATTCCCCTCCACTAGGAAAAAAAAGTAATTTCCCACTCTTTAGTATTTCTGACATAACTTTTTACTCCGGTCTCTGATTAAGATGATTCTTGCTGCATTGTAAAGAATTCTTGAATCCGTAACCATTTTATTCACATCAAAAGTCATGAAAAATCCTCTAGCATGGGCTCTATTGTAACGCAAGTTTGGTGTAATAAGTAGTCCTCCTTTAAAATGAAATAGTATATCGGACATAACTTTTTCTCCCGAACTCGGATTGAGCTAACTCTTGCGGCATTGTAATGAGAACTTGAAAACCTAACCAATATATTGAGATCAAAATTGGTGATTCATCTTCTAACAAGTTCGAAATGGTGATGGAAGTTTGGTATAGTTGGCCATTCCCCTCCACTAGGAAAAAAAAGTAATTTCCTATTTTTTAGTATTTCTGACATAACTTTTTACTCCGGTCTCTGATTAAGATGATTCTTGCTGCATTATAAAGAATTCTTGAATCCCTAACCATTTTATTCACATCAAAAGTCATGAAAAATCCTCTAGCATGGGCTCTATTGTAACGCAAGTTTGGTGTAATAAGTAGTCCTCCTTTAAAATGAAATAGTATATCGGACATAACTTTTTCTCCCGAACTCGGATTGAGCTAACTCTTGCGGCATTGAAATGAGAACTTGAAACCCTAACCAATATATTGAGATCAAAATTGGTGATTCATCTTCTAACAAGTTCGAAATGGTGATGGAAGTTTGGTATAGTTGGCCATTCCCCTCCACTAGGAAAAAAAAGTAATTTCCTATTTTTTAGTATTTCTGACATAACTTTTTACTCCGGTCTCTGATTAAGATGATTCTTGCTGCATTATACAGAATTCTTGAATCCCTAACCATTTTATTCACATCAAAAGTCATGAAAAATCCTCTAGAATGGGCTCTATTGTAACGCAACTTTGGTGTAATAAGTAGTCCTCCTTTAAAATGAAATAGTATATCGCACATAACTTTTTCTCCCGAACTCGAATTGAGCTAACTCTTGCGGCATTGAAATGAGAACTTGAAACCCTAACCAATATATTGAGATCAAAATTGGTGATTCATCTTCTAACAAGTTCGAAATGGTGATGGAAGTTTGGTATAGTTGGCCATTCCCCTCCACTAGGAAAAAAAAGTAATTTCCCACTCTTTAGTATTTCTGACATAACTTTTTACTCCGGTCTCTGATTAAGATGATTCTTGCTGCATTGTAAAGAATTCTTGAATCCGTAACCATTTTATTCACATCAAAAGTCATGAAAAATCCTCTAGCATGGGCTCTATTGTAACGGAAGTTTGGTGTAATAAGTAGTCCTCCTTTAAAATGAAATAGTATATCAGACATAACTTTTTCTCCCGAACTCGGATTGAGCTAACTCTTGCGGCATTGTAATGAGAACTTGAAACCCTAACCAATATATTGAGATCAAAATTGGTGATTCATCTTCTAACAAGTTCGAAATGGTGATGGAAGTTTGGTATAGTTGGCCATTCCCCTCCACTAGGAAAAAAAAGTAATTTCCTATTTTTTAGTATTTCTGACATAACTTTTTACTCCGGTCTCTGATTAAGATGATTCTTGCTGCATTATAAAGAATTCTTGAATCCCTAACCATTTTATTCACATCAAAAGTCATGAAAAATCCTCTAGCATGGGCTCTATTGTAACGCAAGTTTGGTGTAATAAGTAGTTCTCCTTTAAAATGAAATAGTATATCGCACATAACTTTTTCTCCCGAACTCGGATTGAGCTAACTCTTGCGGCGTTGAAATGAGAACTTGAAACCCTGACCAATATATTGAGATCAAAATTGGTGATTCATCTTCTAACAAGTTCGAAATGGTGATGGAAGTTTGGTATAGTTGGCCATTCCCCTCCACTAGGAAAAAAAAGTAATTTCCTATTTTTTAGTATTTCTGACATAACTTTTTACTCCGGTCTCTGATTAAGATGATTCTTGCTGCATTATAAAGAATTCTTGAATCCCTAACCATTTTATTCACATCAAAAGTCATGAAAAATCCTCTAGCATGGGCTCTATTGTAACGCAAGTTTGGTGTAATAAGTAGTCCTCCTTTAAAATGAAATAGTATATCGCACATAACTTTTTCTCCCGAACTCGAATTGAGCTAACACTTGCGGCATTGAAATGAGAACTTGAAACCCTAACCAATATATTGAGATCAAAATTGGTGATTCATCTTCTAACAAGTTCGAAATGGTGATGGAAGTTTGGTATAGTTGGCCATTCCCCTCCACTAGGAAAAAAAAGTAATTTCCCACTCTTTAGTATTTCTGACATAACTTTTTACTCCGGTCTCTGATTAAGATGATTCTTGCTGCATTGTAAAGAATTCTTGAATCCGTAACCATTTTATTCACATCAAAAGTCATGAAAAATCCTCTAGCATGGGCTCTATTGTAACGCAAGTTTGGTGTAATAAGTAGTCCTTCTTTAAAATGAAATAGTATATCAGACATAACTTTTTCTCCCGAACTCGGATTGAGCTAACTCTTGCGGCATTGTAATGAGAACTTGAAACCCTAACCAATATATTGAGATCAAAATTGTTGATTCATCTTCTAACAAGGTCGAAATGGTGATGGAAGTTTGGTATAGTTGGCCATTCCCCTCCACTAGGAAAAAAAAGTAATTTCCCATTTTTTAGTATTTCGGACATAACTTTTTACTCCGGTCTCTGAATAAGATCATCAAAAGTCATGAAAAATCCTCTAGCATGGGCTCTATTGTAACGCAAGTTTGGTGTAATAAGTAGTCCACCTTTAAAATGATATAGTATATATCGGACATAACTTTTTCTCCCGAACTCGGATTGAGCTAACTCTTGCGGCATTGAAATGAGAACTTGAAACCCTAACCAATATATTGAGATCAAAATTGGTGATTCATCTTCTAACAAGTTCGAAATGGTGATGGAAGTTTGGTATAGTTGGCCATTCCCCTCCACTAGGAAAAAAAAGTAATTTCCTATTTTTTAGTATTTCTGACATAACTTTTTACTCCGGTCTCTGATTAAGATGATTCTTGCTGCATTATAAAGAATTCTTGAATCCCTAACCATTTTATTCACATCAAAAGTCATGAAAAATCCTCTAGCATGGGCTCTATTGTAACGCAAGTTTGGTGTAATAAGTAGTCCTCCTTTAAAATGAAATAGTATATCGGACATAACTTTTTCTCCCGAACTCGGATTGAGCTAACTCTTGCGGCATTGAAATGAGAACTTGAAACCCTAACCAATATATTGAGATCAAAATTGGTGATTCATCTTCTAACAAGTTCGAAATGGTGATGGAAGTTTGGTATAGTTGGCCATTCCCCTCCACTAGGAAAAAAAAGTAATTTCCTATTTTTTAGTATTTCTGACATAACTTTTTACTCCGGTCTCTGATTAAGATGATTCTTGCTGCATTATACAGAATTCTTGAATCCCTAACCATTTTATTCACATCAAAAGTCATGAAAAATCCTCTAGAATGGGCTCTATTGTAACGCAACTTTGGTGTAATAAGTAGTCCTCCTTTAAAATGAAATAGTATATCGCACATAACTTTTTCTCCCGAACTCGAATTGAGCTAACTCTTGCGGCATTGAAATGAGAACTTGAAACCCTAACCAATATATTGAGATCAAAATTGGTGATTCATCTTCTAACAAGTTCGAAATGGTGATGGAAGTTTGGTATAGTTGGCCATTCCCCTCCACTAGGAAAAAAAAGTAATTTCCCACTCTTTAGTATTTCTGACATAACTTTTTACTCCGGTCTCTGATTAAGATGATTCTTGCTGCATTGTAAAGAATTCTTGAATCCGTAACCATTTTATTCACATCAAAAGTCATGAAAAATCCTCTAGCATGGGCTCTATTGTAACGGAAGTTTGGTGTAATAAGTAGTCCTCCTTTAAAATGAAATAGTATATCAGACATAACTTTTTCTCCCGAACTCGGATTGAGCTAACTCTTGCGGCATTGTAATGAGAACTTGAAACCCTAACCAATATATTGAGATCAAAATTGGTGATTCATCTTCTAACAAGTTCGAAATGGTGATGGAAGTTTGGTATAGTTGGCCATTCCCCTCCACTAGGAAAAAAAAGTAATTTCCTATTTTTTAGTATTTCTGACATAACTTTTTACTCCGGTCTCTGATTAAGATGATTCTTGCTGCATTATAAAGAATTCTTGAATCCCTAACCATTTTATTCACATCAAAAGTCATGAAAAATCCTCTAGCATGGGCTCTATTGTAACGCAAGTTTGGTGTAATAAGTAGTTCTCCTTTAAAATGAAATAGTATATCGCACATAACTTTTTCTCCCGAACTCGGATTGAGCTAACTCTTGCGGCGTTGAAATGAGAACTTGAAACCCTGACCAATATATTGAGATCAAAATTGGTGATTCATCTTCTAACAAGTTCGAAATGGTGATGGAAGTTTGGTATAGTTGGCCATTCCCCTCCACTAGGAAAAAAAAGTAATTTCCTATTTTTTAGTATTTCTGACATAACTTTTTACTCCGGTCTCTGATTAAGATGATTCTTGCTGCATTATAAAGAATTCTTGAATCCCTAACCATTTTATTCACATCAAAAGTCATGAAAAATCCTCTAGCATGGGCTCTATTGTAACGCAAGTTTGGTGTAATAAGTAGTCCTCCTTTAAAATGAAATAGTATATCGCACATAACTTTTTCTCCCGAACTCGAATTGAGCTAACACTTGCGGCATTGAAATGAGAACTTGAAACCCTAACCAATATATTGAGATCAAAATTGGTGATTCATCTTCTAACAAGTTCGAAATGGTGATGGAAGTTTGGTATAGTTGGCCATTCCCCTCCACTAGGAAAAAAAAGTAATTTCCCACTCTTTAGTATTTCTGACATAACTTTTTACTCCGGTCTCTGATTAAGATGATTCTTGCTGCATTGTAAAGAATTCTTGAATCCGTAACCATTTTATTCACATCAAAAGTCATGAAAAATCCTCTAGCATGGGCTCTATTGTAACGCAAGTTTGGTGTAATAAGTAGTCCTTCTTTAAAATGAAATAGTATATCAGACATAACTTTTTCTCCCGAACTCGGATTGAGCTAACTCTTGCGGCATTGTAATGAGAACTTGAAACCCTAACCAATATATTGAGATCAAAATTGTTGATTCATCTTCTAACAAGGTCGAAATGGTGATGGAAGTTTGGTATAGTTGGCCATTCCCCTCCACTAGGAAAAAAAAGTAATTTCCCATTTTTTAGTATTTCGGACATAACTTTTTACTCCGGTCTCTGAATAAGATCATCAAAAGTCATGAAAAATCCTCTAGCATGGGCTCTATTGTAACGCAAGTTTGGTGTAATAAGTAGTCCACCTTTAAAATGATATAGTATATATCGGACATAACTTTTTCTCCCGAACTCGGATTGAGCTAACTCTTGCGGCATTGAAATGAGAACTTGAAACCCTAACCAATATATTGAGATCAAAATTGGTGATTCATCTTCTAACAAGTTCGAAATGGTGATGGAAGTTTGGTATAGTTGGCCATTCCCCTCCACTAGGAAAAAAAAGTAATTTCCTATTTTTTAGTATTTCTGACATAACTTTTTACTCCGGTCTCTGATTAAGATGATTCTTGCTGCATTATAAAGAATTCTTGAATCCCTAACCATTTTATTCACATCAAAAGTCATGAAAAATCCTCTAGCATGGGCTCTATTGTAACGCAAGTTTGGTGTAATAAGTAGTCCTCCTTTAAAATGAAATAGTATATCGGACATAACTTTTTCTCCCGAACTCGGATTGAGCTAACTCTTGCGGCATTGAAATGAGAACTTGAAACCCTAACCAATATATTGAGATCAAAATTGGTGATTCATCTTCTAACAAGTTCGAAATGGTGATGGAAGTTTGGTATAGTTGGCCATTCCCCTCCACTAGGAAAAAAAAGTAATTTCCTATTTTTTAGTATTTCTGACATAACTTTTTACTCCGGTCTCTGATTAAGATGATTCTTGCTGCATTATAAAGAATTCTTGAATCCCTAACCATTTTATTCACATCAAAAGTCATGAAAAATCCTCTAGCATGGGCTCTATTGTAACGCAAGTTTGGTGTAATAAGTAGTCCTCCTTTAAAATGAAATAGTATATCGGACATAACTTTTTCTCCCGAACTCGGATTGAGCTAACTCTTGCGGCATTGAAATGAGAACTTGAAACCCTAACCAATATATTGAGATCAAAATTGGTGATTCATCTTCTAACAAGTTCGAAATGGTGATGGAAGTTTGGTATAGTTGGCCATTCCCCTCCACTAGGAAAAAAAAGTAATTTCCTATTTTTTAGTATTTCTGACATAACTTTTTACTCCGGTCTCTGATTAAGATGATTCTTGCTGCATTATACAGAATTCTTGAATCCCTAACCATTTTATTCACATCAAAAGTCATGAAAAATCCTCTAGCATGGGCTCTATTGTAACGCAAGTTTGGTGTAATAAGTAGTCCTCCTTTAAAATGAAATAGTATATCGCACATAACTTTTTCTCCCGAACTCGAATTGAGCTAACTCTTGCGGCATTGAAATGAGAACTTGAAACCCTAACCAATATATTGAGATCAAAATTGGTGATTCATCTTCTAACAAGTTCGAAATGGTGATGGAAGTTTGGTATAGTTGGCCATTCCCCTCCACTAGGAAAAAAATGTAATTTCCCACTCTTTAGTATTTCTGACATAACTTTTTACTCCGGTCTCTGATTAAGATGATTCTTGCTGCATTGTAAAGAATTCTTGAATCCGTAACCATTTTATTCACATCAAAAGTCATGAAAAATCCTCTAGCATGGGCTCTATTGTAACGCAAGTTTGGTGTAATAAGTAGTCCTCCTTTAAAATGAAATAGTATATCGGACATAACTTTTTCTCCCGAACTCGGATTGAGCTAACTCTTGCGGCATTGTAATGAGAACTTGAAACCCTAACCAATATATTGAGATCAAAATTGGTGATTCATCTTCTAACAAGTTCGAAATGGTGATGGAAGTTTGGTATAGTTGGCCATTCCCCTCCACTAGGAAAAAAAAGTAATTTCCTATTTTTTAGTATTTCTGACATAACTTTTTACTCCGGTCTCTGATTAAGATGATTCTTGCTGCATTATAAAGAATTCTTGAATCCCTAACCATTTTATTCACATCAAAAGTCATGAAAAATCCTCTAGCATGGGCTCTATTGTAACGCAAGTTTGGTGTAATAAGTAGTCCTCCTTTAAAATGAAATAGTATATCGGACATAACTTTTTCTCCCGAACTCGGATTGAGCTAACTCTTGCGGCATTGAAATGAGAACTTGAAACCCTAACCAATATATTGAGATCAAAATTGGTGATTCATCTTCTAACAAGTTCGAAATGGTGATGGAAGTTTGGTATAGTTGGCCATTCCCCTCCACTAGGAAAAAAAAGTAATTTCCTATTTTTTAGTATTTCTGACATAACTTTTTACTCCGGTCTCTGATTAAGATGATTCTTGCTGCATTATACAGAATTCTTGAATCCCTAACCATTTTATTCACATCAAAAGTCATGAAAAATCCTCTAGAATGGGCTCTATTGTAACGCAACTTTGGTGTAATAAGTAGTCCTCCTTTAAAATGAAATAGTATATCGCACATAACTTTTTCTCCCGAACTCGAATTGAGCTAACTCTTGCGGCATTGAAATGAGAACTTGAAACCCTAACCAATATATTGAGATCAAAATTGGTGATTCATCTTCTAACAAGTTCGAAATGGTGATGGAAGTTTGGTATAGTTGGCCATTCCCCTCCACTAGGAAAAAAAAGTAATTTCCCACTCTTTAGTATTTCTGACATAACTTTTTACTCCGGTCTCTGATTAAGATGATTCTTGCTGCATTGTAAAGAATTCTTGAATCCGTAACCATTTTATTCACATCAAAAGTCATGAAAAATCCTCTAGCATGGGCTCTATTGTAACGCAAGTTTGGTGTAATAAGTAGTCCTCCTTTAAAATGAAATAGTATATCAGACATAACTTTTTCTCCCGAACTCGGATTGAGCTAACTCTTGCGGCATTGTAATGAGAACTTGAAACCCTAACCAATATATTGAGATCAAAATTGGTGATTCATCTTCTAACAAGTTCGAAATGGTGATGGAAGTTTGGTATAGTTGGCCATTCCCCTCCACTAGGAAAAAAAAGTAATTTCCTATTTTTTAGTATTTCTGACATAACTTTTTACTCCGGTCTCTGATTAAGATGATTCTTGCTGCATTATAAAGAATTCTTGAATCCCTAACCATTTTATTCACATCAAAAGTCATGAAAAATCCTCTAGCATGGGCTCTATTGTAACGCAAGTTTGGTGTAATAAGTAGTTCTCCTTTAAAATGAAATAGTATATCGCACATAACTTTTTCTCCCGAACTCGGATTGAGCTAACTCTTGCGGCGTTGAAATGAGAACTTGAAACCCTGACCAATATATTGAGATCAAAATTGGTGATTCATCTTCTAACAAGTTCGAAATGGTGATGGAAGTTTGGTATAGTTGGCCATTCCCCTCCACTAGGAAAAAAAAGTAATTTCCTATTTTTTAGTATTTCTGACATAACTTTTTACTCCGGTCTCTGATTAAGATGATTCTTGCTGCATTATAAAGAATTCTTGAATCCCTAACCATTTTATTCACATCAAAAGTCATGAAAAATCCTCTAGCATGGGCTCTATTGTAACGCAAGTTTGGTGTAATAAGTAGTCCTCCTTTAAAATGAAATAGTATATCGCACATAACTTTTTCTCCCGAACTCGAATTAAGCTAACTCTTGCGGCATTGAAATGAGAACTTGAAACCCTAACCAATATATTGAGATCAAAATTGGTGATTCATCTTCTAACAAGTTCGAAATGGTGATGGAAGTTTGGTATAGTTGGCCATTCCCCTCCACTAGGAAAAAAAAGTAATTTCCCACTCTTTAGTATTTCTGACATAACTTTTTACTCCGGTCTCTGATTAAGATGATTCTTGCTGCATTGTAAAGAATTCTTGAATCCGTAACCATTTTATTCACATCAAAAGTCATGAAAAATCCTCTAGCATGGGCTCTATTGTAACGCAAGTTTGGTGTAATAAGTAGTCCTTCTTTAAAATGAAATAGTATATCAGACATAACTTTTTCTCCCGAACTCGGATTGAGCTAACTCTTGCGGCATTGTAATGAGAACTTGAAACCCTAACCAATATATTGAGATCAAAATTGTTGATTCATCTTCTAACAAGTTCGAAATGGTGATGGAAGTTTGGTATAGTTGGCCATTCCCCTCCACTAGGAAAAAAAAGTAATTTCCCATTTTTTAGTATTTCGGACATAACTTTTTACTCCGGTCTCTGAATAAGATCATCAAAAGTCATGAAAAATCCTCTAGCATGGGCTCTATTGTAACGCAAGTTTGGTGTAATAAGTAGTCCACCTTTAAAATGATATAGTATATATCGGACATAACTTTTTCTCCCGAACTCGGATTGAGCTAACTCTTGCGGCATTGAAATGAGAACTTGAAACCCTAACCAATATATTGAGATCAAAATTGGTGATTCATCTTCTAACAAGTTCGAAATGGTGATGGAAGTTTGGTATAGTTGGCCATTCCCCTCCACTAGGAAAAAAAAGTAATTTCCTATTTTTTAGTATTTCTGACATAACTTTTTACTCCGGTCTCTGATTAAGATGATTCTTGCTGCATTATAAAGAATTCTTGAATCCCTAACCATTTTATTCACATCAAAAGTCATGAAAAATCCTCTAGCATGGGCTCTATTGTAACGCAAGTTTGGTGTAATAAGTAGTCCTCCTTTAAAATGAAATAGTATATCGGACATAACTTTTTCTCCCGAACTCGGATTGAGCTAACTCTTGCGGCATTGAAATGAGAACTTGAAACCCTAACCAATATATTGAGATCAAAATTGGTGATTCATCTTCTAACAAGTTCGAAATGGTGATGGAAGTTTGGTATAGTTGGCCATTCCCCTCCACTAGGAAAAAAAAGTAATTTCCTATTTTTTAGTATTTCTGACATAACTTTTTACTCCGGTCTCTGATTAAGATGATTCTTGCTGCATTATACAGAATTCTTGAATCCCTAACCATTTTATTCACATCAAAAGTCATGAAAAATCCTCTAGCATGGGCTCTATTGTAACGCAAGTTTGGTGTAATAAGTAGTCCTCCTTTAAAATGAAATAGTATATCGCACATAACTTTTTCTCCCGAACTCGAATTGAGCTAACTCTTGCGGCATTGAAATGAGAACTTGAAACCCTAACCAATATATTGAGATCAAAATTGGTGATTCATCTTCTAACAAGTTCGAAATGGTGATGGAAGTTTGGTATAGTTGGCCATTCCCCTCCACTAGGAAAAAAAAGTAATTTCCCACTCTTTAGTATTTCTGACATAACTTTTTACTCCGGTCTCTGATTAAGATGATTCTTGCTGCATTGTAAAGAATTCTTGAATCCGTAACCATTTTATTCACATCAAAAGTCATGAAAAATCCTCTAGCATGGGCTCTATTGTAACGCAAGTTTGGTGTAATAAGTAGTCCTCCTTTAAAATGAAATAGTATATCGGACATAACTTTTTCTCCCGAACTCGGATTGAGCTAACTCTTGCGGCATTGTAATGAGAACTTGAAATCCTAACCAATATATTGAGATCAAAATTGGTGATTCATCTTCTAACAAGTTCGAAATGGTGATGGAAGTTTGGTATAGTTGGCCATTCCCCTCCACTAGGAAAAAAAAGTAATTTCCTATTTTTTAGTATTTCTGACATAACTTTTTACTCCGGTCTCTGATTAAGATGATTCTTGCTGCATTATAAAGAATTCTTGAATCCCTAACCATTTTATTCACATCAAAAGTCATGAAAAATCCTCTAGCATGGGCTCTATTGTAACGCAAGTTTGGTGTAATAAGTAGTCCTCCTTTAAAATGAAATAGTATATCGGACATAACTTTTTCTCCCGAACTCGGATTGAGCTAACTCTTGCGGCATTGAAATGAGAACTTGAAACCCTAACCAATATATTGAGATCAAAATTGGTGATTCATCTTCTAACAAGTTCGAAATGGTGATGGAAGTTTGGTATAGTTGGCCATTCCCCTCCACTAGGAAAAAAAAGTAATTTCCTATTTTTTAGTATTTCTGACATAACTTTTTACTCCGGTCTCTGATTAAGATGATTCTTGCTGCATTATACAGAATTCTTGAATCCCTAACCATTTTATTCACATCAAAAGTCATGAAAAATCCTCTAGCATGGGCTCTATTGTAACGCAAGTTTGGTGTAATAAGTAGTCCTCCTTTAAAATGAAATAGTATATCGCACATAACTTTTTCTCCCGAACTCGAATTGAGCTAACTCTTGCGGCATTGAAATGAGAACTTGAAACCCTAACCAATATATTGAGATCAAAATTGGTGATTCATCTTCTAACAAGTTCGAAATGGTGATGGAAGTTTGGTATAGTTGGCCATTCCCCTCCACTAGGAAAAAAAAGTAATTTCCCACTCTTTAGTATTTCTGACATAACTTTTTACTCCGGTCTCTGATTAAGATCATTCTTGCTGCATTGTAAAGAATTCTTGAATCCGTAACCATTTTATTCACATCAAAAGTCATGAAAAATCCTCTAGCATGGGCTCTATTGTAACGCAAGTTTGGTGTAATAAGTAGTCCTCCTTTAAAATGAAATAGTATATCAGACATAACTTTTTCTCCCGAACTCGGATTGAGCTAACTCTTGCGGCATTGTAATGAGAACTTGAAACCCTAACCAATATATTCAGATCAAAATTGGTGATTCATCTTCTAACAAGTTCGAAATGGTGATGGAAGTTTGGTATAGTTGGCCATTCCCCTCCACTAGGAAAAAAAAGTAATTTCCTATTTTTTAGTATTTCTGACATAACTTTTTACTCCGGTCTCTGATTAAGATGATTCTTGCTGCATTATAAAGAATTCTTGAATCCCTAACCATTTTATTCACATCAAAAGTCATGAAAAATCCTCTAGCATGGGCTCTATTGTAACGCAAGTTTGGTGTAATAAGTAGTTCTCCTTTAAAATGAAATAGTATATCGCACATAACTTTTTCTCCCGAACTCGGATTGAGCTAACTCTTGCGGCGTTGAAATGAGAACTTGAAACCCTGACCAATATATTGAGATCAAAATTGGTGATTCATCTTCTAACAAGTTCGAAATGGTGATGGAAGTTTGGTATAGTTGGCCATTCCCCTCCACTAGGAAAAAAAAGTAATTTCCTATTTTTTAGTATTTCTGACATAACTTTTTACTCCGGTCTCTGATTAAGATGATTCTTGCTGCATTATAAAGAATTCTTGAATCCCTAACCATTTTATTCACATCAAAAGTCATGAAAAATCCTCTAGCATGGGCTCTATTGTAACGCAAGTTTGGTGTAATAAGTAGTCCTCCTTTAAAATGAAATAGTATATCGCACATAACTTTTTCTCCCGAACTCGAATTGAGCTAACTCTTGCGGCATTGAAATGAGAACTTGAAACCCTAACCAATATATTGAGATCAAAATTGGTGATTCATCTTCTAACAAGTTCGAAATGGTGATGGAAGTTTGGTATAGTTGGCCATTCCCCTCCACTAGGAAAAAAAAGTAATTTCCCACTCTTTAGTATTTCTGACATAACTTTTTACTCCGGTCTCTGATTAAGATGATTCTTGCTGCATTGTAAAGAATTCTTGAATCCGTAACCATTTTATTCACATCAAAAGTCATGAAAAATCCTCTAGCATGGGCTCTATTGTAAAGCAAGTTTGGTGTAATAAGTAGTCCTCCTTTAAAATGAAATAGTATATCAGACATAACTTTTTCTCCCGAACTCGGATTGAGCTAACTCTTGCGGCATTGTAATGAGAACTTGAAACCCTAACCAATATATTGAGATCAAAATTGGTGATTCATCTTCTAACAAGTTCGAAATGGTGATGGAAGTTTGGTATAGTTGGCCATTCCCCTCCACTAGGAAAAAAAAGTAATTTCCTATTTTTTAGTATTTCTGACATAACTTTTTACTCCGGTCTCTGATTAAGATGATTCTTGCTGCATTATAAAGAATTCTTGAATTCCTAACCATTTTATTCACATCAAAAGTCATGAAAAATCCTCTAGCATGGGCTCTATTGTAACGCAAGTTTGGTGTAATAAGTAGTCCTCCTTTAAAATGAAATAGTATATCGCACATAACTTTTTCTCCCGAACTCGGATTGAGCTAACTCTTGCGGCGTTGAAATGAGAACTTGAAACCCTAACCAATATATTGAGATCAAAATTGGTGATTCATCTTCTAACAAGTTCGAAATGGTGATGGAAGTTTGGTATAGTTGGCCATTCCCCTCCACTAGGAAAAAAAAGTAATTTCCTATTTTTTAGTATTTCTGACATAACTTTTTACTCCGGTCTCTGATTAAGATGATTCTTGCTGCATTATAAAGAATTCTTGAATCCCTAACCATTTTATTCACATCAAAAGTCATGAAAAATCCTCTAGCATGGGCTCTATTGTAACGCAAGTTTGGTGTAATAAGTAGTCCTCCTTTAAAATGAAATAGTATATCGCACATAACTTTTTCTCCCGAACTCGAATTGAGCTAACTCTTGCGGCATTGAAATGAGAACTTGAAACCCTAACCAATATATTGAGATCAAAATTGGTGATTCATCTTCTAACAAGTTCGAAATGGTGATGGAAGTTTGGTATAGTTGGCCATTCCCCTCCACTAGGAAAAAAAAGTAATTTCCCACTCTTTAGTATTTCTGACATAACTTTTTACTCCGGTCTCTGATTAAGATGATTCTTGCTGCATTGTAAAGAATTCTTGAATCCGTAACCATTTTATTCACATCAAAAGTCATGAAAAATCCTCTAGCATGGGCTCTATTGTAACGCAAGTTTGGTGTAATAAGTAGTCCTCCTTTAAAATTAAATAGTATATCAGACATAACTTTTTCTCCCGAACTCGGATTGAGCTAACTTTTGCGGCATTGTAATGAGAACTTGAAACCCTAACCAATATATTGAGATCAAAATTGGTGATTCATCTTCTAACAAGTTCGAAATGGTGATGGAAGTTTGGTATAGTTGGCCATTCCCCTCCACTAGGAAAAAAAAGTAATTTCCTATTTTTTAGTATTTCTGACATAACTTTTTACTCCGGTCTCTGATTAAGATGATTCTTGCTGCATTATAAAGAATTCTTGAATCCCTAACCATTTTATTCACATCAAAAGTCATGAAAAATCCTCTAGCATGGGCTCTATTGTAACGCAAGTTTGGTGTAATAAGTAGTCCTCCTTTAAAATGAAATAGTATATCGCACATAACTTTTTCTCCCGAACTCGGATTGAGCTAACTCTTGCGGCGTTGAAATGAGAACTTGAAACCCTGACCAATATATTGAGATCAAAATTGGTGATTCATCTTCTAACAAGTTCGAAATGGTGATGGAAGTTTGGTATAGTTGGCCATTCCCCTCCACTAGGAAAAAAAAGTAATTTCCTATTTTTTAGTATTTCTGACATAACTTTTTATTCCGGTCTCTGATTAAGATGATTCTTGCTGCATTATAAAGAATTCTTGAATCCCTAACCATTTTATTCACATCAAAAGTCATGAAAAATCCTCTAGCATGGGCTCTATTGTAACGCAAGTTTGGTGTAATAAGTAGTCCTCCTTTAAAATGAAATAGTATATCGCACATAACTTTTTCTCCCGAACTCGAATTGAGCTAACTCTTGCGGCATTGAAATGAGAACTTGAAACCCTAACCAATATATTGAGATCAAAATTGGTGATTCATCTTCTAACAAGTTCGAAATGGTGATGGAAGTTTGGTATAGTTGGCCATTCCCCTCCACTAGGAAAAAAAAGTAATTTCCCACTCTTTAGTATTTCTGACATAACTTTTTACTCCGGTCTCTGATTAAGATGATTCTTGCTGCATTGTAAAGAATTCTTGAATCCGTAACCATTTTATTCACATCAAAAGTCATGAAAAATCCTCTAGCATGGGCTCTATTGTAACGCAAGTTTGGTGTAATAAGTAGTCCTCCTTTAAAATGAAATAGTATATCAGACATAACTTTTTCTCCCGAACTCGGATTGAGCTAACTCTTGCGGCATTGTAATGAGAACTTGAAACCCTAACCAATATATTGAGATCAAAATTGGTGATTCATCTTCTAACAAGTTCGAAATGGTGATGGAAGTTTGGTATAGTTGGCCATTCCCCTCCACTAGGAAAAAAAAGTAATTTCCTATTTTTTAGTATTTCTGACATAACTTTTTACTCCGGTCTCTGATTAAGATGATTCTTGCTGCATTATAAAGAATTCTTGAATCCCTAACCATTTTATTCACATCAAAAGTCATGAAAAATCCTCTAGCATGGGCTCTATTGTAACGCAAGTTTGGTGTAATAAGTAGTCCTCCTTTAAAATGAAATAGTATATCGCACATAACTTTTTCTCCCGAACTCGAATTGAGCTAACTCTTGCGGCATTGAAATGAGAACTTGAAACCCTAACCAATATATTGAGATCAAAATTGGTGATTCATCTTCTAACAAGTTCGAAATGGTGATGGAAGTTTGGTATAGTTGGCCATTCCCCTCCACTAGGAAAAAAAAGTAATTTCCCATTCTTTAGTATTTCTGACATAACTTTTTACTCCGGTCTCAAATTAAGATGATTCTTGCTGCATTGTAAAGAATTCTTGAATCCCTAACCATTTTATTCACATCAAAAGTCATGAAAAATCCTCTAGCATGGGCTCTATTGTAACGCAAGTTTGGTGTAATAAGTAGTCCTCCTTTAAAATGAAATAGTATATCGGACATAACTTTTTCTCCCGAACTCGGATTGAGCTAACTCTTGCGGCATTGTAATGAGAACTTGAAACCCTAACCAATATATTGAGATCAAAATTGGTGATTCATCTTCTAACAAGTTCGAAATGGTGATGGAAGTTTGGTATAGTTGGCCATTCCCCTCCACTAGGAAAAAAAAGTAATTTCCTATTTTTTAGTATTTCTGACATAACTTTTTACTCCGGTCTCTGATTAAGATGATTCTTGCTGCATTATAAAGAATTCTTGAATCCCTAACTATTTTATTCACATCAAAAGTCATGAAAAATCCTCTAGCATGGGCTCTGTTGTAACGCAAGTTTGGTGTAATAAGTAGTCCTCCTTTAAAATGAAATAGTATATCGCACATAACTTTTTCTCCCGAACTCGAATTGAGCTAACTCTTGCGGCATTGAAATGAGAACTTGAAACCCTAACCAATATATTGAGATCAAAATTGGTGATTCATCTTCTAACAAGTTCGAAATGGTGATGGAAGTTTGGTATAGTTGGCCATTCCCCTCCACTAGGAAAAAAAAGTAATTTCCCACTCTTTAGTATTTCTGACATAACTTTTTACTCCGGTCTCTGATTAAGATGATTCTTGCTGCGTTGTAAAGAATTCTTGAATCCGTAACCATTTTATTCACATCAAAAGTCATGAAAAATCCTCTAGCATGGGCTCTATTGTAACGCAAGTTTGGTGTAATAAGTAGTCCTCCTTTAAAATGAAATAGTATATCGCACATAACTTTTTCTCCCGAACTCGGATTGAGCTAACTCTTGCGGCGTTGAAATGAGAACTTGAAACCCTGACCAATATATTGAGATCAAAATTGGTGATTCATCTTCTAACAAGTTCGAAATGGTGATGGAAGTTTGGTATAGTTGGCCATTCCCCTCCACTAGGAAAAAAAAGTAATTTCCTATTTTTTAGTATTTCTGACATAACTTTTTACTCCGGTCTCTGATTAAGATGATTCTTGCTGCATTATAAAGAATTCTTGAATCCCTAACCATTTTATTCACATCAAAAGTCATGAAAAATCCTCTAGCATGGGCTCTATTGTAACGCAAGTTTGGTGTAATAAGTAGTCCTCCTTTAAAATGAAATAGTATATCGCACATAACTTTTTCTCCCGAACTCGAATTGAGCTAACTCTTGCGGCATTGAAATGAGAACTTGAAACCCTAACCAATATATTGAGATCAAAATTGGTGATTCATCTTCTAACAAGTTCGAAATGGTGATGGAAGTTTGGTATAGTTGGCCATTCCCCTCCACTAGGAAAAAAAAGTAATTTCCCACTCTTTAGTATTTCTGACATAACTTTTTACTCCGGTCTCTGATTAAGATGATTCTTGCTGCATTGTAAAGAATTCTTGAATCCGTAACCATTTTATTCACATCAAAAGTCATGAAAAATCCTCTAGCATGGGCTCTATTGTAACGCAAGTTTGGTGTAATAAGTAGTCCTCCTTTAAAATGAAATAGTATATCAGACATAACTTTTTCTCCCGAACTCGGATTGAGCTAACTCTTGCGGCATTGTAATGAGAACTTGAAACCCTAACCAATATATTGAGATCAAAATTGGTGATTCATCTTCTAACAAGTTCGAAATGGTGATGGAAGTTTGGTATAGTTGGCCATTCCCCTCCACTAGGAAAAAAAAGTAATTTCCTATTTTTTAGTATTTCTGACATAACTTTTTACTCCGGTCTCTGATTAAGATGATTCTTGCTGCATTATAAAGAATTCTTGAATCCCTAACCATTTTATTCACATCAAAAGTCATGATAAATCCTCTAGCATGGGCTCTATTGTAACGCAAGTTTGGTGTAATAAGTAGTCCTCCTTTAAAATGAAATAGTATATCGCACATAACTTTTTCTCCCGAACTCGGATTGAGCTAACTCTTGCGGCGTTGAAATGAGAACTTGAAACCCTAACCAATATATTGAGATCAAAAATGGTGATTCATCTTCTAACAAGTTCGAAATGGTGATGGAAGTTTGGTATAGTTGGCCATTCCCCTCCACTAGGAAAAAAAAGTAATTTCCTATTTTTTAGTATTTCTGACATAACTTTTTACTCCGGTCTCTGATTAAGATGATTCTTGCTGCATTATAAAGAATTCTTGAATCCCTAACCATTTTATTCACATCAAAAGTCATGAAAAATCCTCTAGCATGGGCTCTATTGTAACGCAAGTTTGGTGTAATAAGTAGTCCTCCTTTAAAATGAAATAGTATATCACACATAACTTTTTCTCCCGAACTCGAATTGAGCTAACTCTTGCGGCATTGAAATGAGAACTTGAAACCCTAACCAATATATTGAGATCAAAATTGGTGATTCATCTTCTAACAAGTTCGAAATGGTGATGGAAGTTTGGTATAGTTGGCCATTCCCCTCCACTAGGAAAAAAAAGTAATTTCCCACTCTTTAGTATTTCTGACATAACTTTTTACTCCGGTCTCTGATTAAGATGATTCTTGCTGCATTGGAAAGAATTCTTGAATCCGTAACCATTTTATTCACATCAAAAGTCATGAAAAATCCTCTAGCATGGGCTCTATTGTAACGCAAGTTTGGTGTAATAAGTAGTCCACCTTTAAAATGAAATAGTATATCGGACATAACTTTTTCTCCCGAACTCGGATTGAGCTAACTCTTGCGGCATTGAAATGAGAACTTGAAACCCTAACCAATATATTGAGATCAAAATAGGTGATTCATCTTCTAACAAGTTCGAAATGGTGATGGAAGTTTGGTATAGTTGGCCATTCCCCTCCACTAGGAAAAAAAAGTAATTTCCCACTCTTTAGTATTTCTGACATAACTTTTTACTCCGGTCTCTGATTAAGATGATTCTTGCTGCATTGTAAAGAATTCTTGAATCCGTAACCATTTTATTCACATCAAAAGTCATGATAAATCCTCTAGCATGGGCTCTATTGTAACGCAAGTTTGGTGTAATAAGTAGTCCTCCTTTAAAATGAAATAGTATATCGGACATAACTTTTTCTCCCGAACAAGGATTGAGCTAACTCTTGCGGCATTGTAATGAGAACTTGAAACCCTAACCAATATATTGAGATCAAAATTGGTGATTCATCTTCTAACAAGTTCGAAATGGTGATGGAAGTTTGCTATAGTTGGCCATTCCCCTCCACTAGGAAAAAAAAGTAATTTCCTATTTTTTAGTATTTCTGACATAACTTTTTACTCCGGTCTCTGATTAAGATGATTATTGCTGCATTATAAAGAATTCTTGAATCCCTAACCATTTTATTCACATCAAAAGTCATGAAAAATCCTCTAGCATGGGCTCTATTGTAACGCAAGTTTGGTGTAATAAGTAGTCCTCCTTTAAAATGAAATAGTATATCGCACATAACTTTTTCTCCCGAACTCGGATTGAGCTAACTCTTGCGGCATTGAAATGAGAACTTGAAACCCTAACCAATATATTGAGATCAAAATTGGTGATTCATCTTCTAACAAGTTCGAAATGGTGATGGAAGTTTGGTATAGTTGGCCATTCCCCTCCACTAGGAAAAAAAAGTAATTTCCCATTCTTTAGTATTTCGGACATAACTTTTTACTCCGGTCTCTGAATAAGATGATTCTTGCGGCATTGTAAAGAATTCTTGAATCCCTAACCATTTTATTCACATCAAAATTCATGAAAAATCCTCTAGCATGGGCTCTATTGTAACGCAAGTTTGGTGTAATAAGTAGTCCACCTTTAAAATGAAATAGTATATCGGACATAACTTTTTCTCCCGAACTCGGATTGAGCTAACTCTTGCGGCATTGAAATGAGAACTTGAAACCCTAACCAATATATTGAGATCAAAATTGGTGATTCATCTTCTAACAAGTTCGAAATGGTGATGGAAGTTTGGTATAGTTGGTTATTCCCCTCCACTAGGAAAAAAAAGTAATTTCCCATTCTTTAGTATTTCGGACATAACTTTTTACTCCGGTCTCTGAATAAGATAATTCTTGCTGCATTGTAAAGAATTCTTGAATCCGTAACCATTTTATTCACATCAAAAGTCATGAAAAATCCTCTAGCATGGGCTCTATTGTAACGCAAGTTTGGTGTAATAAGTAGTCCACCTTTAAAATGAAATAGTATATCGGACATAACTTTTTCTCCCGAACTCGGATTGAGCTAACTCTTGCGGCATTGAAATGAGAACTTGAAACCCTAACCAATATATTGAGATCAAAATTGGTGATTCATCTTCTAACAAGTTCGAAATGGTGATGGAAGTTTGGTATAGTTGGCCATTCCCCTCCACTAGGAAAAAAAAGCAATTTCCCACTCTTTAGTATTTCTGACATAACTTTTTACTCCGGTCTCTAAATAAGATGATTCTTGCTGCATTGTAAAGAATTCTTGAATCCGTAACCATTTTATTCACATCAAAAGTCATGAAAAATCCTCTAGCATGGGCTCTATTGTAACGCAAGTTTGGTGTAATAAGTAGTCCTCCTTTAAAATGAAATAGTATATCGGACATAACTTTTTCTCCCGAACTCGGATTGAGCTAACTCTTGCGGCATTGTAATGAGAACTTGAAACCCTAACCAATATATTGAGATCAAAATTGGTGATTCATCTTCTAACAAGTTCGAAATGGTGATGGAAGTTTGGTATAGTTGGCCATTCCCCTCCACTAGGAAAAAAAAGTAATTTCCCATTCTTTAGTATTTCTGACATAACTTTTTACTCCGGTCTCTGATTAAGATGATTCTTGCTGCATTGTAAAGAATTCTTGAATCCCTAACCATTTTATTCACATCAAAAGTCATGAAAAATCCTCTAGCATGGGCTCTATTGTAACGCAAGTTTGGTGTAATAAGTAGTCCTCCTTTAAAATGAAATAGTATATCGGACATAACTTTTTCTCCCGAACTCGGATTGAGCTAACTCTTGCGGCATTGTAATGAGAACTTGAAACCCTAACCAATATATTGAGATCAAAATTGGTGATTCATCTTCTAACAAGTTCGAAATGGTGATGGAAGTTTGGTATAGTTGGCCATTCCCCTCCACTAGGAAAAAAAAGTAATTTCCTATTTTTTAGTATTTCTGACATAACTTTTTACTCCGGTCTCTGATTAAGATGATTCTTGCTGCATTATAAAGAATTCTTGAATCCCTAACTATTTTATTCACATCAAAAGTCATGAAAAATCCTCTAGCATGGGCTCTATTGTAACGCAAGTTTGGTGTAATAAGTAGTCCTCCTTTAAAATGAAATAGTATATCGCACATAACTTTTTCTCCCGAACTCGAATTGAGCTAACTCTTGCGGCATTGAAATGAGAACTTGAAACCCTAACCAATATATTGAGATCAAAATTGGTGATTCATCTTCTAACAAGTTCGAAATGGTGATGGAAGTTTGGTATAGTTGGCCATTCCCCTCCACTAGGAAAAAAAAGTAATTTCCCACTCTTTAGTATTTCTGACATAACTTTTTACTCCGGTCTCTGATTAAGATGATTCTTGCTGCATTGTAAAGAATTCTTGAATCCGTAACCATTTTATTCACATCAAAAGTCATGAAAAATCCTCTAGCATGGGCTCTATTGTAACGCAAGTTTGGTGTAATAAGTAGTCCTCCTTTAAAATGAAATAGTATATCGCACATAACTTTTTCTCCCGAACTCGGATTGAGCTAACTCTTGCGGCGTTGAAATGAGAACTTGAAACCCTGACCAATATATTGAGATCAAAATTGGTGATTCATCTTCTAACAAGTTCGAAATGGTGATGGAAGTTTGGTATAGTTGGCCATTCCCCTCCACTAGGAAAAAAAGTAATTTCCTATTTTTTAGTATTTCTGACATAACTTTTTACTCCGGTCTCTGATTAAGATGATTCTTGCTGCATTATAAAGAATTCTTGAATCCCTAACCATTTTATTCACATCAAAAGTCATGAAAAATCCTCTAGCATGGGCTCTATTGTAACGCAAGTTTGGTGTAATAAGTAGTCCTCCTTTAAAATGAAATAGTATATCGCACATAACTTTTTCTCCCGAACTCGAATTGAGCTAACTCTTGCGGCATTGAAATGAGAACTTGAAACCCTAACCAATATATTGAGATCAAAATTGGTGATTCATCTTCTAACAAGTTCGAAATGGTGATGGAAGTTTGGTATAGTTGGCCATTCCCCTCCACTAGGAAAAAAAAGTAATTTCCCACTCTTTAGTATTTCTGACATAACTTTTTACTCCGGTCTCTGATTAAGATGATTCTTGCTGCATTGTAAAGAATTCTTGAATCCGTAACCATTTTATTCACATCAAAAGTCATGAAAAATCCTCTAGCATGGGCTCTATTGTAACGCAAGTTTGGTGTAATAAGTAGTCCTCCTTTAAAATGAAATAGTATATCGCACATAACTTTTTCTCCCGAACTCGGATTGAGCTAACTCTTGCGGCACTGAAATGAGAACTTGAAACCCTAACCAATATATTGAGATCAAAATTGGTGATTCATCTTCTAACAAGTTCGAAATGGTGATGGAAGTTTGGTATAGTTGGCCATTCCCCTCCACTAGGAAAAAAAAGTAATTTCCCATTCTTTAGTATTTCGGACATAACTTTTTACTCCAGTCTCTGAATAAGATGATTCTTGCGGCATTGTAAAGAATTCTTGAATCCCTAACCATTTTATTCACATCAAAATTCATGAAAAATCCTCTAGCATGGGCTCTATTGTAACACAAGTTTGGTGTAATAAGTAGTCCACCTTTAAAATGAAATAGTATATCGGACATAACTTTTTCTCCCGAACTCGGATTGAGCTAACTCTTGTGGCATTGAAATGAGAACTTGAAACCCTAACCAATATATTGAGATCAAAAATGGTGATTCATCTTCTAACAAGTTGGAAATGGTGATGGAAGTTTGGTATAGTTGGTTATTCCCCTCCACTAGGAAAAAAAAGTAATTTCCCATTCTTTAGTATTTCGGACATAACTTTTTACTCCGGTCTCTGAATAAGATGATTCTTGTGGCATTGTAAAGAATTCTTGAATCCCTAACCATTTTATTCACATCAAAAGTCATGAAAAATCCTCTAGCATGGGCTCTATTGTAACGCAAGTTTGGTGTAATAAGTAGTCCACCTTTAAAATGATATAGTATATCGGACATAACTTTTTCTCCCGAACTCGGATTGAGCTAACTCTTGCGGCATTGAAATGAGAACTTGAAACCCTAACCAATATATTGAGATCAAAATTGGTGATTCATCTTCTAACAAGTTCGAAATGGTGATGGAAGTTTGGTATAGTTGGCCATTCCCCTCCACTAGGAAAAAAAAGTAATTACCTATTCTTTAGTATTTCTGACATAACTTTTTACTCCGGTCTCTGATTAAGATGATTCTTGCTGCATTATAAAGAATTCTTGAATCCCTAACCATTTTATTCACATCAAAAGTCATGAAAAATCCTCTAGCATGGGCTCTATTGTAACGCAAGTTTGGTGTAATAAGTAGTCCTCCTTTAAAATGAAATAGTATATCGGACATAACTTTTTCTCCCGAACTCGGATTGAGCTAACTCTTGCGGCATTGAAATGAGAACTTGAAACCCTAACCAATATATTGAGATCAAAATTGGTGATTCATCTTCTAACAAGTTCGAAATGGTGATGGAAGTTTGGTATAGTTGGCCATTCTCCTCCACTAGGAAAAAAAAGTAATTTCCCATTCTTTAGTACTTCTGACATAACTTTTTACTCCGGTCTCTGATTAAGATGATTCTTGCTGCATTGTAAAGAATTCTTGAATCCCTAACCATTTTATTCACATCAAAAGTCATGAAAAATCCTCTAGCATGGGCTCTATTGTAACGCAAGTTTGGTGTAATAAGTAGTCCTCCTTTAAAATGAAATAGTATATCGGACATAACTTTTTCTCCCGAACTCGGATTGAGCTAACTCTTGCGGCATTGTAATGAGAACTTGAAACCCTAACCAATATATTGAGATTAAAATTGGTGATTCATCTTCTAACAAGTTCGAAATGGTGATGGAAGTTTGGTATAGTTGGCCATTCCCCTCCACTAGGAAAAAAAAGTAATTTCCTATTTTTTAGTATTTCTGACATAACTTTTTACTCCGGTCTCTGATTAAGATGATTCTTGCTGCATTATAAAGAATTCTTGAATCCCTAACCATTTTATTCACATCAAAAGTCATGAAAAATCCTCTAGCATGGGCTCTATTGTAACGCAAGTTTGGTGTAATAAGTAGTCCTCCTTTAAAATGAAATAGTATATCGCACATAACTTTTTCTCCCGAACTCGGATTGAGCTAACTCTTGCGGCATTGAAATGAGAACTTGAAACCCTAACCAATATATTGAGATCAAAATTGGTGATTCATCTTCTAACAAGTTCGAAATGGTGATGGAAGTTTGGTATAGTTGGCCATTCCCCTCCACTAGGAAAAAAAAGTAATTTCCCATTCTTTAGTATTTCTGACATAACTTTTTACTCCGGTCTCTGAATAAGATGATTCTTGCGGCATTGTAAAGAATTCTTGAATCCCTAACCATTTTATTCACATCAAAATTCATGAAAAATCCTCTAGCATGGGCTCTATTGTAACGCAAGTTTGGTGTAATAAGTAGTCCACCTTTAAAATGAAATAGTATATCGGACATAACTTTTTCTCCCGAACTCGGATTGAGCTAACTCTTGCGGCATTGAAATGAGAACTTGAAACCCTAACCAATATATTGAGATCAAAATTGGTGATTCATCTTCTAACAAGTTCGAAATGGTGATGGAAGTTTGGTATAGTTGGCCATTCCCCTCCACTAGGAAAAAAAAGTAATTTCCCATTCTTTAGTATTTCGGACATAACTTTTTACTCCAGTCTCTGAATAAGATGATTCTTGCGGCATTGTAAAGAATTCTTGAATCCCTAACCATTTTATACACATCAAAAGTCATGAAAAATCCTCTAGCATGGGCTCTATTGTAACGCAAGTTTGGTGTAATAAGTAGTCCTCCTTTAAAATGAAATAGTATATCGGACATAACTTTTTCTCCCGACCTCGGATTGAGCTAACTCTTGCGGCATTGTAATGAGAACTTGAAACCCTAACCAATATATTGAGATCAAAATTGGTGATTCATCTTCTAACAAGTTCGAAATGGTGATGGAAGTTTGGTATAGTTGGCCATTCCCCTCCACTAGGAAAAAAAAGTAATTACCTATTTTTTAGTATTTCTGACATAACTTTTTACTCCGGTCTCTGATTAAGATGATTCTTGCTGCATTATAAAGAATTCTTGAATCCCTAACCATTTTATTCACATCAAAAGTCATGAAAAATCCTCTAGCATGGGCTCTATTGTAACGCAAGTTTGGTGTAATAAGTAGTCCTCCTTTAAAATGAAATAGTATATCGCACATAACTTTTTCTCCCGAACTCGGATTGAGCTAACTCTTGCGGCATTGAAATGAGAACTTGAAGCCCTAACCAATATATTGAGATCAAAATTGGTGATTCATCTTCTAACAAGTTCGAAATGGTGATGGAAGTTTGGTATAGTTGGCCATTCCCCTCCACTAGGAAAAAAAAGTAATTTCCCATTCTTTAGTATTTCGGACATAACTTTTTACTCCAGTCTCTGAATAAGATGATTCTTGCGGCATTGTAAAGAATTCTTGAATCCCTAACCATTTTATTCACATCAAAATTCATGAAAAATCCTCTAGCATGGGCTCTATTGTAACGCAAGTTTGGTGTAATAAGTAGTCCACCTTTAAAATGAAATAGTATATCGGACATAACTTTTTCTCCCGAACTCGGATTGAGCTAACTCTTGCGGCATTGAAATGAGAACTTGAAACCCTAACCAATATATTGAGATCAAAATTGGTGATTCATCTTCTAACAAGTTCGAAATGGTGATGGAAGTTTGGTATAGTTGGCCAGTCCCCTCCACTAGGAAAAAAAAGTAATTTCCCATTCTTTAGTATTTCGGACATAACTTTTTACTCCAGTCTCTGAATAAGATGATTCTTGCGGCATTGTAAAGAATTCTTGAATCCCTAACCATTTTATACACATCAAAAGTCATGAAAAATCCTCTAGCATGGGCTCTATTGTAACGCAAGTTTGGTGTAATAAGTAGTCCTCCTTTAAAATGAAATAGTATTTCGCACATAACTTTTTCTCCCGAACTCGGATTGAGCTAACTCTTGCGGCATTGAAATGAGAACTTGAAACCCTAACCAATATATTGAGATCAAAATTGGTGATTCATCTTCTAACAAGTTCGAAATGGTGATGGAAGTTTGGTATAGTTGGCCATTCCCCTCCACTAGGAAAAAAAAGTAATTTCCCATTCTTTAGTATTTCTGACATAACTTTTTACTCCGGTCTCTGAATAAGATGATTCTTGCGGCATTGTAAAGAATTCTTGAATCCCTAACCATTTTATTCACATCAAAATTCATGAAAAATCCTCTAGCATGGGCTCTATTGTAACGCAAGTTTGGTGTAATAAGTAGTCCACCTTTAAAATGAAATAGTATATCGGACATAACTTTTTCTCCCGAACTCGGATTGAGCTAACTCTTGCGGCATTGAAATGAGAACTTGAAACCCTAACCAATATATTGAGATCAAAATTGGTGATTCATCTTCTAACAAGTTCGAAATGGTGATGGAAGTTTGGTATAGTTGGCCATTCCCCTCCACTAGGAAAAAAAAGTAATTTCCCATTCTTTAGTATTTCGGACATAACTTTTTACTCCAGTCTCTGAATAAGATGATTCTTGCGGCATTGTAAAGAATTCTTGAATCCCTAACCATTTTATACACATCAAAAGTCATGAAAAATCCTCTAGCATGGGCTCTATTGTAACGCAAGTTTGGTGTAATAAGTAGTCCTCCTTTAAAATGAAATAGTATATCGGACATAACTTTTTCTCCCGACCTCGGATTGAGCTAACTCTTGCGGCATTGTAATGAGAACTTGAAACCCTAACCAATATATTGAGATCAAAATTGGTGATTCATCTTCTAACAAGTTCGAAATGGTGATGGAAGTTTGGTATAGTTGGCCATTCCCCTCCATTAGGAAAAAAAAGTAATTACCTATTTTTTAGTATTTCTGACATAACTTTTTACTCCGGTCTCTGATTAAGATGATTCTTGCTGCATTATAAAGAATTCTTGAATCCCTAACCATTTTATTCACATCAAAAGTCATGAAAAATCCTCTAGCATGGGCTCTATTGTAACGCAAGTTTGGTGTAATAAGTAGTCCTCCTTTAAAATGAAATAGTATATCGCACATAACTTTTTCTCCCGAACTCGGATTGAGCTAACTCTTGCGGCATTGAAATGAGAACTTGAAACCCTAACCAATATATTGAGATCAAAATTGGTGATTCATCTTCTAACAAGTTCGAAATGGTGATGGAAGTTTGGTATAGTTGGCCATTCCCCTCCACTAGGAAAAAAAAGTAATTTCCCATTCTTTAGTATTTCGGACATAACTTTTTACTCCAGTCTCTGAATAAGATGATTCTTGCGGCATTGTAAAGAATTCTTGAATCCCTAACCATTTTATGAACATCAAAATTCATGAAAAATCCTCTAGCATGGGCTCTATTGTAACGCAAGTTTGGTGTAATAAGTAGTCCACCTTTAAAATGAAATAGTATATCGGACATAACTTTTTCTCCCGAACTCGGATTGAGCTAACTCTTGCGGCATTGAAATGAGAACTTGAAACCCTAACCAATATATTGAGATCAAAATTGGTGATTCATCTTCTAACAAGTTCGAAATGGTGATGGAAGTTTGGTATAGTTGGCCAGTCCCCTCCACTAGGAAAAAAAAGTAATTTCCCATTCTTTAGTATTTCGGACATAACTTTTTACTCCAGTCTCTGAATAAGATGATTCTTGCGGCATTGTAAAGAATTCTTGAATCCCTAACCATTTTATACACATCAAAAGTCATGAAAAATCCTCTAGCATGGGCTCTATTGTAACGCAAGTTTGGTGTAATAAGTAGTCCTCCTTTAAAATGAAATAGTATATCGGACATAACTTTTTCTCCCGAACTCGGATTGAGCTAACTCTTGCGGCATTGTAATGAGAACTTGAAACCCTAACCAATATATTGAGATCAAAATTGGTGATTCATCTTCTAACAAGTTCGAAATGGTGATGGAAGTTTGGTATAGTTGGCCATTCCCCTCCACTAGGAAAAAAAAGTAATTACCTATTTTTTAGTATTTCTGACATAACTTTTTACTCCGGTCTCTGATTAAGATGATTCTTGCTGCATTATAAAGAATTCTTGAATCCCTAACCATTTTATTCACATCAAAAGTCATGAAAAATCCTCTAGCATGGGCTCTATTGTAACGCAAGTTTGGTGTAATAAGTAGTCCTCCTTTAAAATGAAATAGTATATCGGACATAACTTTTTCTCCCGAACTCGGATTGAGCTAACTCTTGCGGCATTGAAATGAGAACTTGAAACCCTAACCAATATATTGAGATCAAAATTGGTGATTCATCTTCTAACAAGTTCGAAATGGTGATGGAAGTTTGGTATAGTTGGCCATTCCCCTCCACTAGGAAAAAAAAGTAATTTCCCATTCTTTAGTATTTCGGACATAACTTTTTACTCCAGTCTCTGAATAAGATGATTCTTGCGGCATTGTAAAGAATTCTTGAATCCCTAACCATTTTATACACATCAAAAGTCATGAAAAATCCTCTAGCATGGGCTCTATTGTAACGCAAGTTTGGTGTAATAAGTAGTCCTCCTTTAAAATGAAATAGTATATCGGACATAACTTTTTCTCCCGACCTCGGATTGAGCTAACTCTTGCGGCATTGTAATGAGAACTTGAAACCCTAACCAATATATTGAGATCAAAATTGGTGATTCATCTTCTAACAAGTTCGAAATGGTGATGGAAGTTTGGTATAGTTGGCCATTCCCCTCCATTAGGAAAAAAAAGTAATTACCTATTTTTTAGTATTTCTGACATAACTTTTTACTCCGGTCTCTGATTAAGATGATTCTTGCTGCATTATAAAGAATTCTTGAATCCCTAACCATTTTATTCACATCAAAAGTCATGAAAAATCCTCTAGCATGGGCTCTATTGTAACGCAAGTTTGGTGTAATAAGTAGTCCTCCTTTAAAATGAAATAGTATATCGCACATAACTTTTTCTCCCGAACTCGGATTGAGCTAACTCTTGCGGCATTGAAATGAGAACTTGAAACCCTAACCAATATATTGAGATCAAAATTGGTGATTCATCTTCTAACAAGTTCGAAATGGTGATGGAAGTTTGGTATAGTTGGCCATTCCCCTCCACTAGGAAAAAAAAGTAATTTCCCATTCTTTAGTATTTCGGACATAACTTTTTACTCCAGTCTCTGAATAAGATGATTCTTGCGGCATTGTAAAGAATTCTTGAATCCCTAACCATTTTATTCACATCAAAATTCATGAAAAATCCTCTAGCATGGGCTCTATTGTAACGCAAGTTTGGTGTAATAAGTAGTCCACCTTTAAAATGAAATAGTATATCGGACATAACTTTTTCTCCCGAACTCGGATTGAGCTAACTCTTGCGGCATTGAAATGAGAACTTGAAACCCTAACCAATATATTGAGATCAAAATTGGTGATTCATCTTCTAACAAGTTCGAAATGGTGATGGAAGTTTGGTATAGTTGGCCAGTCCCCTCCACTAGGAAAAAAAAGTAATTTCCCATTCTTTAGTATTTCGGACATAACTTTTTACTCCAGTCTCTGAATAAGATGATTCTTGCGGCATTGTAAAGAATTCTTGAATCCCTAACCATTTTATACACATCAAAAGTCATGAAAAATCCTCTAGCATGGGCTCTATTGTAACGCAAGTTTGGTGTAATAAGTAGTCCTCCTTTAAAATGAAATAGTATATCGGACATAACTTTTTCTCCCGAACTCGGATTGAGCTAACTCTTGCGGCATTGTAATGAGAACTTGAAACCCTAACCAATATATTGAGATCAAAATTGGTGATTCATCTTCTAACAAGTTCGAAATGGTGATGGAAGTTTGGTATAGTTGGCCATTCCCCTCCACTAGGAAAAAAAAGTAATTACCTATTTTTTAGTATTTCTGACATAACTTTTTACTCCGGTCTCTGATTAAGATGATTCTTGCTGCATTATAAAGAATTCTTGAATCCCTAACCATTTTATTCACATCAAAAGTCATGAAAAATCCTCTAGCATGGGCTCTATTGTAACGCAAGTTTGGTGTAATAAGTAGTCCTCCTTTAAAATGAAATAGTATATCGGACATAACTTTTTCTCCCGAACTCGGATTGAGCTAACTCTTGCGGCATTGAAATGAGAACTTGAAACCCTAACCAATATATTGAGATCAAAATTGGTGATTCATCTTCTAACAAGTTCGAAATGGTGATGGAAGTTTGGTATAGTTGGCCATTCCCCTCCACTAGGAAAAAAAAGTAATTTCCCATTCTTTAGTATTTCGGACATAACTTTTTACTCCAGTCTCTGAATAAGATGATTCTTGCGGCATTGTAAAGAATTCTTGAATCCCTAACCATTTTATACACATCAAAAGTCATGAAAAATCCTCTAGCATGGGCTCTATTGTAACGCAAGTTTGGTGTAATAAGTAGTCCTCCTTTAAAATGAAATAGTATATCGGACATAACTTTTTCTCCCGACCTCGGATTGAGCTAACTCTTGCGGCATTGTAATGAGAACTTGAAACCCTAACCAATATATTGAGATCAAAATTGGTGATTCATCTTCTAACAAGTTCGAAATGGTGATGGAAGTTTGGTATAGTTGGCCATTCCCCTCCATTAGGAAAAAAAAGTAATTACCTATTTTTTAGTATTTCTGACATAACTTTTTACTCCGGTCTCTGATTAAGATGATTCTTGCTGCATTATAAAGAATTCTTGAATCCCTAACCATTTTATTCACATCAAAAGTCATGAAAAATCCTCTAGCATGGGCTCTATTGTAACGCAAGTTTGGTGTAATAAGTAGTCCTCCTTTAAAATGAAATAGTATATCGCACATAACTTTTTCTCCCGAACTCGGATTGAGCTAACTCTTGCGGCATTGAAATGAGAACTTGAAACCCTAACCAATATATTGAGATCAAAATTGGTGATTCATCTTCTAACAAGTTCGAAATGGTGATGGAAGTTTGGTATAGTTGGCCATTCCCCTCCACTAGGAAAAAAAAGTAATTTCCCATTCTTTAGTATTTCGGACATAACTTTTTACTCCAGTCTCTGAATAAGATGATTCTTGCGGCATTGTAAAGAATTCTTGAATCCCTAACCATTTTATTCACATCAAAATTCATGAAAAATCCTCTAGCATGGGCTCTATTGTAACGCAAGTTTGGTGTAATAAGTAGTCCACCTTTAAAATGAAATAGTATATCGGACATAACTTTTTCTCCCGAACTCGGATTGAGCTAACTCTTGCGGCATTGAAATGAGAACTTGAAACCCTAACCAATATATTGAGATCAAAATTGGTGATTCATCTTCTAACAAGTTCGAAATGGTGATGGAAGTTTGGTATAGTTGGCCAGTCCCCTCCACTAGGAAAAAAAAGTAATTTCCCATTCTTTAGTATTTCGGACATAACTTTTTACTCCAGTCTCTGAATAAGATGATTCTTGCGGCATTGTAAAGAATTCTTGAATCCCTAACCATTTTATACACATCAAAAGTCATGAAAAATCCTCTAGCATGGGCTCTATTGTAACGCAAGTTTGGTGTAATAAGTAGTCCTCCTTTAAAATGAAATAGTATATCGGACATAACTTTTTCTCCCGAACTCGGATTGAGCTAACTCTTGCGGCATTGTAATGAGAACTTGAAACCCTAACCAATATATTGAGATCAAAATTGGTGATTCATCTTCTAACAAGTTCGAAATGGTGATGGAAGTTTGGTATAGTTGGCCATTCCCCTCCACTAGGAAAAAAAAGTAATTACCTATTTTTTAGTATTTCTGACATAACTTTTTACTCCGGTCTCTGATTAAGATGATTCTTGCTGCATTATAAAGAATTCTTGAATCCCTAACCATTTTATTCACATCAAAAGTCATGAAAAATCCTCTAGCATGGGCTCTATTGTAACGCAAGTTTGGTGTAATAAGTAGTCCTCCTTTAAAATGAAATAGTATATCGGACATAACTTTTTCTCCCGAACTCGGATTGAGCTAACTCTTGCGGCATTGAAATGAGAACTTGAAACCCTAACCAATATATTGAGATCAAAATTGGTGATTCATCTTCTAACAAGTTCGAAATGGTGATGGAAGTTTGGTATAGTTGGCCATTCCCCTCCACTAGGAAAAAAAAGTAATTTCCCATTCTTTAGTATTTCTGACATAACTTTTTACTCCGGTCTCTGATTAAGATGATTCTTGCTGCATTGTAAAGAATTCTTGAATCCCTAACCATTTTATTCACATCAAAAGTCATGAAAAATCCTCTAGCATGGGCTCTATTGTAACGCAAGTTTGGTGTAATAAGTAGTCCACCTTTAAAATGAAATAGTATATCGGACATAACTTTTTCTCCCGAACTCGGATTGAGCTAACTCTTGCGGCATTGAAATGAGAACTTGAAACCCTAACCAATATATTGAGATCAAAATTGGTGATTCATCTTCTAACAAGTTCGAAATGGTGATGGAAGTTTGGTATAGTTGGCCATTCCCCTCCACTAGGAAAAAAAAGTAATTTCCCATTCTTTAGTATTTCGGACATAACTTTTTACTCCAGTCTCTGAATAAGATGATTCTTGCGGCATTGTAAAGAATTCTTGAATCCCTAACCATTTTATACACATCAAAAGTCATGAAAAATCCTCTAGCATGGGCTCTATTGTAACGCAAGTTTGGTGTAATAAGTAGTCCTCCTTTAAAATGAAATAGTATATCGGACATAACTTTTTCTCCCGAACTCGGATTGAGCTAACTCTTGCGGCATTGTAATGAGAACTTGAAACCCTAACCAATATATTGAGATCAAAATTGGTGATTCATCTTCTAACAAGTTCGAAATGGTGATGGAAGTTTGGTATAGTTGGCCATTCCCCTCCACTAGGAAAAAAAAGTAATTTCCCATTCTTTAGTATTTCGGACATAACTTTTTACTCCGGTCTCTGAATAAGATGATTCTTGCTGCATTGTAAAGAATTCTTGAATCCCTAACCATTTTATTCACATCAAAAGTCATGAAAAATCCTCTAGCATGGGCTCTATTGTAACGCAAGTTTGGTGTAATAAGTAGTCCTCTTTTAAAATGAAATAGTATATCGGACATAACTTTTTCTCCCGAACTCGGATTGAGCTAACTCTTGCGGCATTGTAATGAGAACTTGAAACCCTAACCAATATATTGAGATCAAAATTGGTGATTCATCTTCTAACAAGTTCGAAATGGTGATGGAAGTTTGGTATAGTTGGCCATTCCCCTCCACTAGGAAAAAAAAGTAATTTCCCATTCTTTAGTATTTCTGACATAACTTTTTACACCGGTCTCTGATTAAGATGATTCTTGCTGCATTGTAAAGAATTCTTGAATCCCTAACCATTTTATTCACATCAAAAGTCATGAAAAATCCTCTAGCATGGGCTCTATTGTAACGCAAGTTTGATGTAATAAGTAGTCCTCCTTTAAAATGAAATAGTATATCGGACATAACTTTTTCTCCCGAACTCGGATTGAGCTAACTCTTGCGGCATTGTAATGAGAACTTGAAACCCTAACCAATATATTGAGATCAAAATTGGTGATTCATCTTCTAACAAGTTCGAAATGGTGAAGGAAGTTTGGTATAGTTGGCCATTCCCCTCCACTAGGAAAAAAAAGTAATTTCCCATTCTTTAGTATTTCGGACATAACTTTTTACTCCAGTCTCTGAATAAGATGATTCTTGCGGCATTGTAAAGAATTCTAAAAATCCCTAACCATTTTATTCACATCAAAAGTCATGAAAAATCCTCTAGCATGGGCTCTATTGTAACGCAAGTTTGGTGTAATAAATAGTCCTCCTTTAAAATGAAATAGTATATCGGACATAACTTTTTCTCCCGAACTCGGATTGAGCTAACTCTTGCGGCATTGTAATGAGAACTTGAAACCCTAACCAATATATTGAGATCAAAATTGGTGATTCATCTTCTAACAAGTTCGAAATGGTGATGAAAGTTTGGTATAGTTGGCCATTCCCCTCCACTGGGAAAAAAAAATAATTTCCCATTCTTTAGTATTTCTGACATAACTTTTTACTCCGGTCTCTGATTAAGATGATTCTTGCTGCATTATAAAGAATTCTTGAATCCCTAACCATTTTATTCACATCAAAAGTCATGAAAAATCCTCTAGCATGGGCTCTATTGTAACGCAAGTTTGGTGTAATAAGTAGTCCTCCTTTAAAATGAAATAGTATATCGCACATAACTTTTTCTCCCGAACTCGGATTGAGCTAACTCTTGCGGCATTGAAATGAGAACTTGAAACCCTAACCAATATATTGAGATCAAAATTGGTGATTCATCTTCTAACAAATTCGAAATGGTGATGGAAGTTTGGTATAGTTGGCCATTCCCCTCCACTAGGAAAAAAAAGTAATTTCCCATTCTTTAGTATTTCGGACATAACTTTTTACTCCGGTCTCTGAATAAGATGATTCTTGCTGCATTGTAAAGAATTCTTGAATCCCTAACCATTTTATTCACATCAAAAGTCATGAAAAATCCTCTAGCATGGGCTCTATTGTAACGCAAGTTTGGTGTAATAAGTAGTCCTCCTTTAAAATGAAATAGTATATCGGACATAACTTTTTCTCCCGAACTCGGATTGAGCTAACTCTTGCGGCATTGTAATGAGAACTTGAAACCCTAACCAATATATTGAGATCAAAATTGGTGATTCATCTTCTAACAAGTTCGAAATGGTGATGGAAGTTTGGTATAGTTGGTCATTCCCCTCCACTAGGAAAAAAAAGTAATTTCCCATTCTTTAGTATTTCTGACATAACTTTTTACACCGGTCTCTGATTAAGATGATTCTTGCTGCATTGTAAAGAATTCTTGAATCCCTAACCATTTTATTCACATCAAAAGTCATGAAAAATCCTCTAGCATGGGCTCTATTGTAACGCAAGTTTGATGTAATAAGTAGTCCTCCTTTAAAATGAAATAGTATATCGGACATAACTTTTTCTCCCGAACTCGGATTGAGCTAACTCTTGCGGCATTGTAATGAGAACTTGAAACCCTAACCAATATATTGAGATCAAAATTGGTGATTCATCTTCTAACAAGTTCGAAATGGTGAAGGAAGTTTGGTATAGTTGGCCATTCCCCTCCACTCGGAAAAAAAAGTAATTTCCCATTCTTTAGTATTTCGGACATAACTTTTTACTCCAGTCTCTGAATAAGATGATTCTTGCGGCATTGTAAAGAATTCTAAAAATCCCTAACCATTTTATTCACATGAAAAGTCATGAAAAATCCTCTAGCATGGGCTCTATTGTAACGCAAGTTTGGTGTAATAAATAGTCCTCCTTTAAAATGAAATAGTATATCGGACATAACTTTTTCTCCCGAACTCGGATTGAGCTAACTCTTGCGGCATTGTAATGAGAACTTGAAACCCTAACCAATATATTGAGATCAAAATTGGTGATTCATCTTCTAACAAGTTCGAAATGGTGATGAAAGTTTGGTATAGTTGGCCATTCCCCTCCACTGGGAAAAAAAAATAATTTCCCATTCTTTAGTATTTCTGACATAACTTTTTACTCCGGTCTCTGATTAAGATGATTCTTGCTGCATTATAAAGAATTCTTGAATCCCTAACCATTTTATTCACATCAAAAGTCATGAAAAATCCTCTAGCATGGGCTCTATTGTAACGCAAGTTTGGTGTAATAAGTAGTCCTCTTTTAAAATGAAATAGTATATCGCACATAACTTTTTCTCCCGAACTCGGATTGAGCTAACTCTTGCGGCATTGAAATGAGAACTTGAAACCCTAACCAATATATTGAGATCAAAATTGGTGATTCATCTTCTAACAAATTCGAAATGGTGATGGAAGTTTGGTATAGTTGGCCATTCCCCTCCACTAGGAAAAAAAAGTAATTTCCCATTCTTTAGTATTTCGGACATAACTTTTTACTCCAGTCTCTGAATAAGATGATTCTTGCGGCATTGTAAAGAATTCTTGAATCCCTAACCATTTTATTCACATCAAAACTCATGAAAAATCCTCTAGCATGGGCTCTATTGTAAGTAGTCCTCCTTTAAAATGAAATAGTATATCGGACATAACTTTTTCTCCCGAACTCGGATTGAGCTAACTCTTGCGGCATTGTAATGAGAACTTGAAACCCTAACCAATATATTGAGATCAAAATTGGTGATTCATCTTCTAACAAGTTCGAAATGGTGATGGAAGTTTGGTATAGTTGGCCATTCCCCTCCACTAGGAAAAAAAAGTAATTTCCCATTCTTTAGTATTTCGGACATAACTTTTTACTCCGGTCTCTGAATAAGATGATTCTTGCTGCATTGTAAAGAATTCTTGAATCCCTAACCATTTTATTCACATCAAAAGTCATGAAAAATCCTCTAGCATGGGCTCTATTGTAACGCAAGTTTGGTGTAATAAGTAGTCCTCCTTTAAAATGAAATAGTATATCGGACATAACTTTTTCTCACGAACTCGGATTGAGCTAACTCTTGCGGCATTGTAATGAGAACTTGAAACCCTAACCAATATATTGAGATCAAAATTGGTGATTCATCTTCTAACAAGTTCGAAATGGTGATGGAAGTTTGGTATAGTTGGTCATTCCCCTCCACTAGGAAAAAAAAGTAATTTCCCATTCTTTAGTATTTCTGACATAACTTTTTACACCGGTCTCTGATTAAGATGATTCTTGCTGCATTGTAAAGAATTCTTGAATCCCTAACCATTTTATTCACATCAAAAGTCATGAAAAATCCTCTAGCATGGGCTCTATTGTAACGCAAGTTTGATGTAATAAGTAGTCCTCCTTTAAAATGAAATAGTATATCGGACATAACTTTTTCTCCCGAACTCGGATTGAGCTAACTCTTGCGGCATTGTAATGAGAACTTGAAACCCTAACCAATATATTGAGATCAAAATTGGTGATTCATCTTCTAACAAGTTCGAAATGGTGAAGGAAGTTTGGTATAGTTGGCCATTCCCCTCCACTCGGAAAAAAAAGTAATTTCCCATTCTTTAGTATTTCGGACATAACTTTTTACTCCAGTCTCTGAATAAGATGATTCTTGCGGCATTGTAAAGAATTCTTGAATCTCTAACCATTTTATTCACAGCAAAACTCATGAAAAATCCTCTAGCATGGGCTCTATTGTAACGCAAGTTTGGTGTAATAAGTAGTCCTCCTTTAAAATGAAATAGTATATCGGACATAACTTTTTCTCCCGAACTCGGATTGAGCTAATTCTTGCGGCATTGTAATGAGAACTTGAAACCCTAACCAATATATTGAGATCAAAATTGGTGATTCATCTTCTAACAAGTTCGAAATGGTGATGGAAGTTTGGTATAGTTGGCCATTCCCCTCCACTAGGAAAAAAAAGTAATTTCCCATTCTTTAGTATTAAGGACATAACTTTTTACTCCGGTCTCTGAATAAGATGATTCTTGCTGCATTGTAAAGAATTCTTGAATCCCTAACCATTTTATTCACATCAAAAGTCATGAAAAATCCTCTAGCATGGGCTCTATTGTAACGCAAGTTTGGTGTAATAAGTAGTCCACCTTTAAAATGATATAGTATATCGGACATAACTTTTTCTCCCGATCTCGGATTGAGCTAACTCTTGCGGCATTGAAATGAGAACTTGAAACCCTAACCAATATATTGAGATCAAAATTGGTGATTCATCTTCTAACAAGTTCGAAATGGTGATGGAAGTTTGGTATAGTTGGCCATTCCCCTCCACTAGGAAAAAAAAGTAATTTCCCACTCTTTAGTATTTCTGACATAACTTTTTACTCCGGTCTCTGATTAAGATGATTCTTGCAGCATTGTAAAGAATTCTTGAATCCCTAACCATTTTATTCACATCAAAAGTCATGAAAAATCCTCTAGCATGGGCTCTATTGTAACGCAAGTTTGGTGTAATAAGTAGTCCTCCTTTAAAATGAAATAGTATATCGGACATAACTTTTTCTCCCGAACTCGGATTGAGCTAACTCTTGCGGCATTGTAATGAGAACTTGAAACCCTAACCAATATATTGAGATCAAAATTGGTGATTCATCTTCTAACAAGTTCGAAATGGTGATGGAAGTTTGGTATAGTTGGCCATTCCCCTCCACTAGGAAAAAAAAGTAATTTCCCATTCTTTAGTATTTCTGACATAACTTTTTACACCGGTTTCTGATTAAGATGATTCTTGCTGCATTGTAAAGAATTCTTGAATCCCTAACCATTTTATTCACATGAAAACTCATGAAAAATCCTCTAGCATGGGCTCTATTGTAACGCAAGTTTGGTGTAATAAGTAGTCCTCTTTTAAAATGAAATAGTATATCGGACATAACTTTTTCTCCCGAACTCGGATTGAGCTAACTCTTGCGGCATTGTAATGAGAACTTGAAACCCTAACCAATATATTGAGATCAAAATTGGTGATTCATCTTCTAACAAGTTCGAAATGGTGATGGAAGTTTGGTATAGTTGGCCATTCCCCTCCACTAGGAAAAAAAAGTAATTTCCCATTCTTTAGTATTTCGGACATAACTTTTTACTCCAGTCTCTGAATAAGATGATTCTTGCGGCATTGTAAAGAATTCTTGAATCCCTAACCATTTTATTCACATCAAAAGTCATGAAAAATCCTCTAGCATGGGCTCTATTGTAACGCAAGTTTGGTGTAATAAGTAGTCCTCCTTTAAAATGAAATAGTATATCGGACATAACTTTTTCTCCCGAACTCGGATTGAGCTAACTCTTGCGGCATTGTAATGAGAACTTGAAACCCTAACCAATATATTGAGATCAAAATTGGTGATTCATCTTCTAACAAGTTCGAAATGGTGATGGAAGTTTGGTATAGTTGGCCATTCCCCTCCACTAGGAAAAAAAAGTAATTTCCCATTCTTTAGTATTTCGGACATAACTTTTTACTCCGGTCTCTGAATAAGATGATTCTTGCTGCATTGTAAAGAATTCTTGAATCCCTAACCATTTTATTCACATCAAAAGTCATGAAAAATCCTCTAGCATGGGCTCTATTGTAACGCAAGTTTGGTGTAATAAGTAGTCCACCTTTAAAATGATATAGTATATCGGACATAACTTTTTCTCCCGAACTCGGATTGAGCTAACTCTTGCGGCATTGTAATGAGAACTTGAAACCCTAACCAATATATTGAGATCAAAATTGGTGATTCATCTTCTAACAAGTTCGAAAATGGTGATGGAAGTTTGGTATAGTTGGCCATTCCCCTCCACTAGGAAAAAAAAGTAATTTCCCATTCTTTAGTATTTCTGACATAACTTTTTACACCGGTCTCTGATTAAGATGATTCTTGCTGCATTGTAAAGAATTCTTGAATCCCTAACCATTTTATTCACATCAAAAGTCATGAAAAATGCTCTAGCATGGGCTCTATTGTAACGCAAGTTTGGTGTAATAAGTAGTCCTCCTTTAAAATGAAATAGTATATCGGACATAACTTTTTCTCCCGAACTCGGATTGAGCTAACTCTTGCGGCATTGTAATGAGAACTTGAAACCCTAACCAATATATTGAGATCAAAATTGGTGATTCATCTTCTAACAAGTTCGAAATGGTGATGGAAGTTTGGTATAGTTGGCCATTCCCCTCCACTAGGAAAAAAAAGTAATTTCCCATTCTTTAGTATTTCGGACATAACTTTTTACTCCGGTCTCTGAATAAGATGATTCTTGCTGCATTGTAAAGAATTCTTGAATCCCTAACCATTTTATTCACATCAAAAGTCATGAAAAATCCTCTAGCATGGGCTCTATTGTAACGCAAGTTTGGTGTAATAAGTAGTCCACCTTTAAAATGATATAGTATATCGGACATAACTTTTTCTCCCGAACTCGGATTGAGCTAACTCTTGCGGCATTGAAATGAGAACTTGAAACCCTAACCAATATATTGAGATCAAAATTGGTGATTCATCTTCTAACAAGTTCGAAATGGTGATGGAAGTTTGGTATAGTTGGCCATTCCCCTTCACTAGGAAAAAAAAGTAATTTCCCACTCTTTAGTATTTCTGACATAACTTTTTACTCCGGTCTTTGATTAAGATGATTCTTGCGGCATTGTAAAGAATTCTTGAATCCCTAACCATTTTATTCACATCAAAAGTCATGAAAAATCCTCTAGCATGGGCTCTATTGTAACGCAAGTTTGGTGTAATAAGTAGTCCTCCTTTAAAATGAAATAGTATATCGGACATAACTTTTTCTCCCGAACTCGGATTGAGCTAACTCTTGCGGCATTGTAATGAGAACTTGAAACCCTAACCAATATATTGAGATCAAAATTGGTGATTCATCTTCTAACAAGTTCGAAATGGTGATGGAAGTTTGGTATAGTTGGCCATTCCCCTCCACTAGGAAAAAAAAGTAATTTCCCATTCTTTAGTATTTCGGACATAACTTTTTACTCCGGTCTCTGAATAAGATGATTCTTGCTGCATTGTAAAGAATTCTTGAATCCCTAACCATTTTATTCACATCAAAAGTCATGAAAAATCCTCTAGCATGGGCTCTATTGTAACGCAAGTTTGGTGTAATAAGTAGTCCACCTTTAAAATGATATAGTATATCGGACATAACTTTTTCTCCCGAACTCGGATTGAGCTAACTCTTGCGGCATTGAAATGAGAACTTGAAACCCTAACCAATATATTGAGATCAAAATTGGTGATTCATCTTCTAACAAGTTCGAAATGGTGATGGAAGTTTGGTATAGTTGGCCATTCCCCTCCACTAGGAAAAAAAAGTAATTTCCCACTCTTTAGTATTTCTGACATAACTTTTTACTCCGGTCTTTGATTAAGATGATTCTTGCGGCATTGTAAAGAATTCTTGAATCCCTAACCATTTTATTCACATCAAAAGTCATGAAAAATCTTCTAGCATGGGCTCTATTGTAACGCAAGTTTGGTGTAATAAGTAGTCCTCCTTTAAAATGAAATAGTATATCGGACATAACTTTTTCTCCCGAACTCGGATTGAGCTAACTCTTGCGGCATTGTAATGAGAACTTGAAACCCTAACCAATATATTGAGATCAAAATTGGTGATTCATCTTCTAACAAGTTCGAAATGGTGATGGAAGTTTGGTATAGTTGGCCATTCCCCTCCACTAGGAAAAAAAAGTAATTTCCCATTCTTTAGTATTTCGGACATAACTTTTTACTCCGGTCTCTGAATAAGATGATTCTTGCTGCATTGTAAAGAATTCTTGAATCCCTAACCATTTTATTCACATCAAAAGTCATGAAAAATCCTCTAGCATGGGCTCTATTGTAACGCAAGTTTGGTGTAATAAGTAGTCCACCTTTAAAATGATATAGTATATCGGACATAACTTTTTCTCCCGAACTCGGATTGAGCTAACTCTTGCGGCATTGTAATGAGAACTTGAAACCCTAACCAATATATTGAGATCAAAATTGGTGATTCATCTTCTAACAAGTTCGAAATGGTGATGGAAGTTTGGTAAAGTTGGCCATTCCCCTCCACTAGGAAAAAAAAGTAATTTCCCATTCTTTAGTATTTCTGACATAACTTTTTACACCGGTCTCTGATTAAGATGATTCTTGCTGCATTGTAAAGAATTCTTGAATCCCTAACCATTTTATTCACATCAAAAGTCATGAAAAATCCTCTAGCATGGGCTCTATTGTAACGCAAGTTTGGTGTAATAAGTAGTCCTCCTTTAAAATGAAATAGTATATCGGACATAACTTTTTCTCCCGAACTCGGATTGAGCTAACTCTTGCGGCATTGTAATCAGAACTTGAAACCCTAACCAATATATTGAGATCAAAATTGGTGATTCATCTTCTAACAAGTTCGAAATGGTGATGGAAGTTTGGTATAGTTGGCCATTCCCCTCCACTAGGAAAAAAAAGTAATTTCCCATTTTTTAGTATTTCGGACATAACTTTTTACTCCCGTCTCTGAATAAGATGATTCTTGCGGCATTGTAAAGAATTCTTGAATCCCTAACCATTTTATTCACATCAAAAGTCATGAAAAATCCTCTAGCATGGGCTCTATTGTAACGCAAGTTTGGTGTAATAAGTAGTCCTCCTTTAAAATGAAATAGTATATCGGACATAACTTTTTCTCCCGAACTCGGATTGAGCTAACTCTTGCGGCATTGTAATGAGAACTTGAAACCCTAACCAATATATTGAGATCAAAATTGGTGATTCATCTTCTAACAAGTTCGAAATGGTGATGGAAGTTTGGTATAGTTGGCCATTCCCCTCCACTAGGAAAAAAAAGTAATTTCCCATTCTTTAGTATTTCGGACATAACTTTTTACTCCGGTCTCTGATTAAGATGATTCTTGCTGCATTGTAAAGAATTCTTGAATCCCTAACCATTTTATTCACATCAAAAGTCATGAAAAATCCTCTAGCATGGGCTCTATTGTAACGCAAGTTTGGTGTAATAAGTAGTCCACCTTTAAAATGAAATAGTATATCGGACATAACTTTTTCTCCCGAACTCGGATTGAGCTAACTCTTGCGGCATTGTAATGAGAACTTGAAACCCTAACCAATATATTGAGATCAAAATTGGTGATTCATCTTCTAACAAGTTCGAAATGGTGATGGAAGTTTGGTATAGTTGGCCATTCCCCTCCACTAGGAAAAAAAAGTAATTTCCCATTCTTTAGTATTTCGGACATAACTTTTTACTCCGGTCTCTGAATAAGATGATTCTTGCTGCATTGTAAAGAATTCTTGAATCCCTAACCATTTTATTCACATCAAAAGTCATGAAAAATCCTCTAGCATGGGCTCTATTGTAACGCAAGTTTGGTGTAATAAGTAGTCCACCTTTAAAATGATATAGTATATCGGACATAACTTTTTCTCCCGAACTCGGATTGAGCTAACTCTTGCGGCATTGTAATGAGAACTTGAAACCCTAACCAATATATTGAGATCAAAATTGGTGATTCATCTTCTAACAAGTTCGAAATGGTGATGGAAGTTTGGTATAGTTGGCCATTCCCCTCCACTAGGAAAAAAAAGTAATTTCCCATTCTTTAGTATTTCTGACATAACTTTTTACACCGGTCTCTGATTAAGATGATTCTTGCTGCATTGTAAAGAATTCTTGAATCCCTAACCATTTTATTCACATCAAAAGTCATGAAAAATGCTCTAGCATGGGCTCTATTGTAACGCAAGTTTGGTGTAATAAGTAGTCCTCCTTTAAAATGAAATAGTATATCGGACATAACTTTTTCTCCCGAACTCGGATTGAGCTAACTCTTGCGGCATTGTAATGAGAACTTGAAACCCTAACCAATATATTGAGATCAAAATTGGTGATTCATCTTCTAACAAGTTCGAAATGGTGATGGAAGTTTGGTATAGTTGGCCATTCCCCTCCACTAGGAAAAAAAAGTAATTTCCCATTCTTTAGTATTTCGGACATAACTTTTTACTCCGGTCTCTGAATAAGATGATTCTTGCTGCATTGTAAAGAATTCTTGAATCCCTAACCATTTTATTCACATCAAAAGTCATGAAAAATCCTCTAGCATGGGCTCTATTGTAACGCAAGTTTGGTGTAATAAGTAGTCCACCTTTAAAATGATATAGTATATCGGACATAACTTTTTCTCCCGAACTCGGATTGAGCTAACTCTTGCGGCATTGAAATGAGAACTTGAAACCCTAACCAATATATTGAGATCAAAATTGGTGATTCATCTTCTAACAAGTTCGAAATGGTGATGGAAGTTTGGTATAGTTGGCCATTCCCCTTCACTAGGAAAAAAAAGTAATTTCCCACTCTTTAGTATTTCTGACATAACTTTTTACTCCGGTCTTTGATTAAGATGATTCTTGCGGCATTGTAAAGAATTCTTGAATCCCTAACCATTTTATTCACATCAAAAGTCATGAAAAATCCTCTAGCATGGGCTCTATTGTAACGCAAGTTTGGTGTAATAAGTAGTCCTCCTTTAAAATGAAATAGTATATCGGACATAACTTTTTCTCCCGAACTCGGATTGAGCTAACTCTTGCGGCATTGTAATGAGAACTTGAAACCCTAACCAATATATTGAGATCAAAATTGGTGATTCATCTTCTAACAAGTTCGAAATGGTGATGGAAGTTTGGTATAGTTGGCCATTCCCCTCCACTAGGAAAAAAAAGTAATTTCCCATTCTTTAGTATTTCGGACATAACTTTTTACTCCGGTCTCTGAATAAGATGATTCTTGCTGCATTGTAAAGAATTCTTGAATCCCTAACCATTTTATTCACATCAAAAGTCATGAAAAATCCTCTAGCATGGGCTCTATTGTAACGCAAGTTTGGTGTAATAAGTAGTCCACCTTTAAAATGATATAGTATATCGGACATAACTTTTTCTCCCGAACTCGGATTGAGCTAACTCTTGCGGCATTGAAATGAGAACTTGAAACCCTAACCAATATATTGAGATCAAAATTGGTGATTCATCTTCTAACAAGTTCGAAATGGTGATGGAAGTTTGGTATAGTTGGCCATTCCCCTCCACTAGGAAAAAAAAGTAATTTCCCACTCTTTAGTATTTCTGACATAACTTTTTACTCCGGTCTTTGATTAAGATGATTCTTGCGGCATTGTAAAGAATTCTTGAATCCCTAACCATTTTATTCACATCAAAAGTCATGAAAAATCCTCTAGCATGGGCTCTATTGTAACGCAAGTTTGGTGTAATAAGTAGTCCTCCTTTAAAATGAAATAGTATATCGGACATAACTTTTTCTCCCGAACTCGGATTGAGCTAACTCTTGCGGCATTGTAATGAGAACTTGAAACCCTAACCAATATATTGAGATCAAAATTGGTGATTCATCTTCTAACAAGTTCGAAATGGTGATGGAAGTTTGGTATAGTTGGCCATTCCCCTCCACTAGGAAAAAAAAGTAATTTCCCATTCTTTAGTATTTCGGACATAACTTTTTACTCCGGTCTCTGAATAAGATGATTCTTGCTGCATTGTAAAGAATTCTTGAATCCCTAACCATTTTATTCACATCAAAAGTCATGAAAAATCCTCTAGCATGGGCTCTATTGTAACGCAAGTTTGGTGTAATAAGTAGTCCACCTTTAAAATGATATAGTATATCGGACATAACTTTTTCTCCCGAACTCGGATTGAGCTAACTCTTGCGGCATTGTAATGAGAACTTGAAACCCTAACCAATATATTGAGATCAAAATTGGTGATTCATCTTCTAACAAGTTCGAAATGGTGATGGAAGTTTGGTAAAGTTGGCCATTCCCCTCCACTAGGAAAAAAAAGTAATTTCCCATTCTTTAGTATTTCTGACATAACTTTTTACACCGGTCTCTGATTAAGATGATTCTTGCTGCATTGTAAAGAATTCTTGAATCCCTAACCATTTTATTCACATCAAAAGTCATGAAAAATCCTCTAGCATGGGCTCTATTGTAACGCAAGTTTGGTGTAATAAGTAGTCCTCCTTTAAAATGAAATAGTATATCGGACATAACTTTTTCTCCCGAACTCGGATTGAGCTAACTCTTGCGGCATTGTAATCAGAACTTGAAACCCTAACCAATATATTGAGATCAAAATTGGTGATTCATCTTCTAACAAGTTCGAAATGGTGATGGAAGTTTGGTATAGTTGGCCATTCCCCTCCACTAGGAAAAAAAAGTAATTTCCCATTTTTTAGTATTTCGGACATAACTTTTTACTCCCGTCTCTGAATAAGATGATTCTTGCGGCATTGTAAAGAATTCTTGAATCCCTAACCATTTTATTCACATCAAAAGTCATGAAAAATCCTCTAGCATGGGCTCTATTGTAACGCAAGTTTGGTGTAATAAGTAGTCCTCCTTTAAAATGAAATAGTATATCGGACATAACTTTTTCTCCCGAACTCGGATTGAGCTAACTCTTGCGGCATTGTAATGAGAACTTGAAACCCTAACCAATATATTGAGATCAAAATTGGTGATTCATCTTCTAACAAGTTCGAAATGGTGATGGAAGTTTGGTATAGTTGGCCATTCCCCTCCACTAGGAAAAAAAAGTAATTTCCCATTCTTTAGTATTTCGGACATAACTTTTTACTCCGGTATCTGATTAAGATGATTCTTGCTGCATTGTAAAGAATTCTTGAATCCCTAACCATTTTATTCACATCAAAAGTCATGAAAAATCCTCTAGCATGGGCTCTATTGTAACGCAAGTTTGGTGTAATAAGTAGTCCACCTTTAAAATGAAATAGTATATCGGACATAACTTTTTCTCCCGAACTCAAATTGAGCTAACTCTTGCGGCATTGTAATGAGAACTTGAAACCCTAACCAATATATTGAGATCAAAATTGGTGATTCATCTTCTAACAAGTTCGAAATGGTGATGGAAGTTTGGTATAGTTGGCCATTCCCCTCCACTAGGAAAAAAAAGTAATTTCCCATTCTTTAGTATTTCGGACATAACTTTTTACTCCGGTCTCTGAATAAGATGATTCTTGCTGCATTGTAAAGAATTCTTGAATCCCTAACCATTTTATTCACATCAAAAGTCATGAAAAATCCTCTAGCATGGGCTCTATTGTAACGCAAGTTTGGTGTAATAAGTAGTCCACCTTTAAAATGATATAGTATATCGGACATAACTTTTTCTCCCGAACTCGGATTGAGCTAACTCTTGCGGCATTGTAATGAGAACTTGAAACCCTAACCAATATATTGAGATCAAAATTGGTGATTCATCTTCTAACAAGTTCGAAATGGTGATGGAAGTTTGGTATAGTTGGCCATTCCCCTCCACTAGGGAAAAAAAGTAATTTCCCATTCTTTAGTATTTCTGACATAACTTTTTACACCGGTCTCTGATTAAGATGATTCTTGCTGCATTGTAAAGAATTCTTGAATCCCTAACCATTTTATTCACATCAAAAGTCATGAAAAATCCTCTAGCATGGGCTCTATTGTAACGCAAGTTTGGTGTAATAAGTAGTCCACCTTTAAAATGATATAGTATATCGGACATAACTTTTTCTCCCGAACTCGGATTGAGCTAACTCTTGCGGCATTGTAATGAGAACTTGAAACCCTAACCAATATATTGAGATCAAAATTGGTGATTCATCTTCTAACAAGTTCGAAATGGTGATGGAAGTTTGGTAAAGTTGGCCATTCCCCTCCACTAGGAAAAAAAAGTAATTTCCCATTCTTTGTATTTCTGACATAACTTTTTACACCGGTCTCTGATTAAGATGATTCTTGCTGCATTGTAAAGAATTCTTGAATCCCTAACCATTTTATTCACATCAAAAGTCATGAAAAATCCTCTAGCATGGGCTCTATTGTAACGCAAGTTTGGTGTAATAAGTAGTCCTCCTTTAAAATGAAATAGTATATCGGACATAACTTTTTCTCCCGAACTCGGATTGAGCTAACTCTTGCGGCATTGTAATAAGAACTTGAAACCCTAACCAATATATTGAGATCAAAATTGGTGATTCATCTTCTAACAAGTTCGAAATGGTGATGGAAGTTTGGTATAGTTGGCCATTCCCCTCCACTAGGAAAAAAAAGTAATTTCCCATTCTTTAGTATTTCGGACATAACTTTTTACTCCAGTCTCTGAATAAGATGATTCTTGCGGCATTGTAAAGAATTCTTGAATCCCTAACCATTTTATTCACATCAAAAGTCATGAAAAATCCTCTAGCATGGGCTCTATTGTAACGCAAGTTTGGTGTAATAAGTAGTCCTCCTTTAAAATGAAATAGTATATCGGACATAACTTTTTCTCCCGAACTCGGATTGAGCTAACTCTTGCGGCATTGTAATGAGAACTTGAAACCCTAACCAATATATTGAGATCAAAATTGGTGATTCATCTTCTAACAAGTTCGAAATGGTGATGGAAGTTTGGTATAGTTGGCCATTCCCCTCCACTAGGAAAAAAAAGTAATTTCCCATTCTTTAGTATTTCGGACATAACTTTTTACTCCGGTCTCTGAATAAGATGATTCTTGCTGCATTGTAAAGAATTCTTGAATCCCTAACCATTTTATTCACATCAAAAGTCATGAAAAATCCTCTAGCATGGGCTCTATTGTAACGCAAGTTTGGTGTAATAAGTAGTCCACCTTTAAAATGATATAGTATATCGGACATAACTTTTTCTCCCGAACTCGGATTGAGCTAACTCTTGCGACATTGAAATGAGAACTTGAAACCCTAACCAATATATTGAGATCAAAATTGGTGATTCATCTTCTAACAAGTTCGAAATGGTGATGGAAGTTTGGTATAGTTGGCCATTCCCCTCCACTAGGAAAAAAAAGTAATTTCCCACTCTTTAGTATTTCTGACATAACTTTTTACTCCGGTCTCTGAATAAGATGATTCTTGCGGCATTGTAAAGAATTCTTGAATCCCTAACCATTTTATTCACATCAAAAGTCATGAAAAATCCTCTAGCATGGGCTCTATTGTAACGCAAGTTTGGTGTAATAAGTAGTCCTCCTTTAAAATGAAATAGTATATCGGACATAACTTTTTCTCCCGAACTCGGATTGAGCTAACTCTTGCGGCATTGTAATGAGAACTTGAAACCCTAACCAATATATTGAGATCAAAATTGGTGATTCATCTTCTAACAAGTTCGAAATGGTGATGGAAGTTTGGTATAGTTGGCCATTCCCCTCCACTAGGAAAAAAAAGTAATTTCCCATTCTTTAGTATTTCGGACATAACTTTTTACTCCGGTCTCTGAATAAGATGATTCTTGCTGCATTGTAAAGAATTCTTGAATCCCTAACCATTTTATTCACATCAAAAGTCATGAAAAATCCTCTAGCATGGGCTCTATTGTAACGCAAGTTTGGTGTAATAAGTAGTCCACCTTTAAAATGATATAGTATATCGGACATAACTTTTTCTCCCGAACTCGGATTGAGCTAACTCTTGCGACATTGAAATGAGAACTTGAAACCCTAACCAATATATTGAGATCAAAATTGGTGATTCATCTTCTAACAAGTTCGAAATGGTGATGGAAGTTTGGTATAGTTGGCCATTCCCCTCCACTAGGAAAAAAAAGTAATTTCCCATTCTTTAGTATTTCGGACATAACTTTTTACTCCGGTCTTTGATTAAGATGATTCTTGCGGCATTGTAAAGAATTCTTGAATCCCTAACCATTTTATTCACATCAAAAGTCATGAAAAATCCTCTAGCATGGGCTCTATTGTAACGCAAGTTTGGTGTAATAAGTAGTCCACCTTTAAAATGATATAGTATATCGGACATAACTTTTTCTCCCGAACTCGGATTGAGCTAACTCTTGCGGCATTGTAATGAGAACTTGAAACCCTAACCAATATATTGAGAGTTAGGGATTCAAGAATTCTTTACAATGCAGCAAGAATCATCTTAATCAGAGACCGGAGTAAAAAGTTATGTCAGAAATACTAAAGAATGGGAAATTACTTTTTTTTCCTAGTGGAGGGGAATGGCCAACTTTACCAAACTTCCATCACCATTTCGAACTTGTTAGAAGATGAATCACCAATTTTGATCTCAATATATTGGTTAGGGTTTCAAGTTCTCATTACAATGCCGCAAGAGTTAGCTCAATCCGAGTTCGGGAGAAATGGTGATGGAAGTTTGGTATAGTTGGCCATTCCCCTCCACTAGGAAAAAAAAGTAATTTCCCATTCTTTAGTATTTCTGACATAACTTTTTACACCGGTCTCTGATTAAGATGATTCTTGCTGCATTGTAAAGAATTCTTGAATCCCTAACCATTTTATTCACATCAAAAGTCATGAAAAATCCTCTAGCATGGGCTCTATTGTAACGCAAGTTTGGTGTAATAAGTAGTCCTCCTTTAAAATGATATAGTATATCGGACATAACTTTTTCTCCCGAACTCGGATTGAGCTAACTCTTGCGGCATTGTAATGAGAACTTGAAACCCTAACCAATATATTGAGATCAAAATTGGTGATTCATCTTCTAACAAGTTCGAAATGGTGATGGAAGTTTGGTAAAGTTGGCCATTCCCCTCCACTAGGAAAAAAAAGTAATTTCCCATTCTTTAGTATTTCGGACATAACTTTTTACTCCAGTCTCTGAATAAGATGATTCTTGCGGCATTGTAAAGAATTCTTGAATCCCTAACCATTTTATTCACATCAAAAGTCATGAAAAATCCTCTAGCATGGGCTCTATTGTAACGCAAGTTTGGTGTAATAAGTAGTCCTCCTTTAAAATGAAATAGTATATCGGACATAACTTTTTCTCCCGAACTCGGATTGAGCTAACTCTTGCGGCATTGTAATGAGAACTTGAAACCCTAACCAATATATTGAGATCAAAATTGGTGATTCATCTTCTAACAAGTTCGAAATGGTGATGGAAGTTTGGTATAGTTGGCCATTCCCCTCCACTAGGAAAAAAAAGTAATTTCCCATTCTTTAGTATTTCGGACATAACTTTTTACTCCGGTCTCTGAATAAGATGATTCTTGCTGCATTGTAAAGAATTCTTGAATCCCTAACCATTTTATTCACATCAAAAGTCATGAAAAATCCTCTAGCATGGGCTCTATTGTAACGCAAGTTTGGTGTAATAAGTAGTCCTCCTTTAAAATGATATAGTATATCGGACATAACTTTTTCTCCCGAACTCGGATTGAGCTAACTCTTGCGGCATTGTAATGAGAACTTGAAACCCTAACCAATATATTGAGAGTTAGGGATTCAAGAATTCTTTACAATGCAGCAAGAATCATCTTAATCAGAGACCGGAGTAAAAAGTTATGTCAGAAATACTAAAGAATGGGAAATTACTTTTTTTTCCTAGTGGAGGGGAATGGCCAACTTTACCAAACTTCCATCACCATTTCGAACTTGTTAGAAGATGAATCACCAATTTTGATCTCAATATATTGGTTAGGGTTTCAAGTTCTCATTACAATGCCGCAAGAGTTAGCTCAATCCGAGTTCGGGAGAAATGGTGATGGAAGTTTGGTATAGTTGGCCATTCCCCTCCACTAGGAAAAAAAAGTAATTTCCCATTCTTTAGTATTTCTGACATAACTTTTTACACCGGTCTCTGATTAAGATGATTCTTGCTGCATTGTAAAGAATTCTTGAATCCCTAACCATTTTATTCACATCAAAAGTCATGAAAAATCCTCTAGCATGGGCTCTATTGTAACGCAAGTTTGGTGTAATAAGTAGTCCTCCTTTAAAATGATATAGTATATCGGACATAACTTTTTCTCCCGAACTCGGATTGAGCTAACTCTTGCGGCATTGTAATGAGAACTTGAAACCCTAACCAATATATTGAGATCAAAATTGGTGATTCATCTTCTAACAAGTTCGAAATGGTGATGGAAGTTTGGTAAAGTTGGCCATTCCCCTCCACTAGGAAAAAAAAGTAATTTCCCATTCTTTAGTATTTCGGACATAACTTTTTACTCCAGTCTCTGAATAAGATGATTCTTGCGGCATTGTAAAGAATTCTTGAATCCCTAACCATTTTATTCACATCAAAAGTCATGAAAAATCCTCTAGCATGGGCTCTATTGTAACGCAAGTTTGGTGTAATAAGTAGTCCTCCTTTAAAATGAAATAGTATATCGGACATAACTTTTTCTCCCGAACTCGGATTGAGCTAACTCTTGCGACATTGAAATGAGAACTTGAAACCCTAACCAATATATTGAGATCAAAATTGGTGATTCATCTTCTAACAAGTTCGAAATGGTGATGGAAGTTTGGTATAGTTGGCCATTCCCCTCCACTAGGAAAAAAAAGTAATTTCCCATTCTTTAGTATTTCGGACATAACTTTTTACTCCGGTCTTTGATTAAGATGATTCTTGCGGCATTGTAAAGAATTCTTGAATCCCTAACCATTTTATTCACATCAAAAGTCATGAAAAATCCTCTAGCATGGGCTCTATTGTAACGCAAGTTTGGTGTAATAAGTAGTCCACCTTTAAAATGATATAGTATATCGGACATAACTTTTTCTCCCGAACTCGGATTGAGCTAACTCTTGCGGCATTGTAATGAGAACTTGAAACCCTAACCAATATATTGAGAGTTAGGGATTCAAGAATTCTTTACAATGCAGCAAGAATCATCTTAATCAGAGACCGGAGTAAAAAGTTATGTCAGAAATACTAAAGAATGGGAAATTACTTTTTTTTCCTAGTGGAGGGGAATGGCCAACTTTACCAAACTTCCATCACCATTTCGAACTTGTTAGAAGATGAATCACCAATTTTGATCTCAATATATTGGTTAGGGTTTCAAGTTCTCATTACAATGCCGCAAGAGTTAGCTCAATCCGAGTTCGGGAGAAATGGTGATGGAAGTTTGGTATAGTTGGCCATTCCCCTCCACTAGGAAAAAAAAGTAATTTCCCATTCTTTAGTATTTCTGACATAACTTTTTACACCGGTCTCTGATTAAGATGATTCTTGCTGCATTGTAAAGAATTCTTGAATCCCTAACCATTTTATTCACATCAAAAGTCATGAAAAATCCTCTAGCATGGGCTCTATTGTAACGCAAGTTTGGTGTAATAAGTAGTCCTCCTTTAAAATGATATAGTATATCGGACATAACTTTTTCTCCCGAACTCGGATTGAGCTAACTCTTGCGGCATTGTAATGAGAACTTGAAACCCTAACCAATATATTGAGATCAAAATTGGTGATTCATCTTCTAACAAGTTCGAAATGGTGATGGAAGTTTGGTAAAGTTGGCCATTCCCCTCCACTAGGAAAAAAAAGTAATTTCCCATTCTTTAGTATTTCGGACATAACTTTTTACTCCAGTCTCTGAATAAGATGATTCTTGCGGCATTGTAAAGAATTCTTGAATCCCTAACCATTTTATTCACATCAAAAGTCATGAAAAATCCTCTAGCATGGGCTCTATTGTAACGCAAGTTTGGTGTAATAAGTAGTCCTCCTTTAAAATGAAATAGTATATCGGACATAACTTTTTCTCCCGAACTCGGATTGAGCTAACTCTTGCGGCATTGTAATGAGAACTTGAAACCCTAACCAATATATTGAGATCAAAATTGGTGATTCATCTTCTAACAAGTTCGAAATGGTGATGGAAGTTTGGTATAGTTGGCCATTCCCCTCCACTAGGAAAAAAAAGTAATTTCCCATTCTTTAGTATTTCGGACATAACTTTTTACTCCGGTCTCTGAATAAGATGATTCTTGCTGCATTGTAAAGAATTCTTGAATCCCTAACCATTTTATTCACATCAAAAGTCATGAAAAATCCTCTAGCATGGGCTCTATTGTAACGCAAGTTTGGTGTAATAAGTAGTCCTCCTTTAAAATGATATAGTATATCGGACATAACTTTTTCTCCCGAACTCGGATTGAGCTAACTCTTGCGGCATTGTAATGAGAACTTGAAACCCTAACCAATATATTGAGAGTTAGGGATTCAAGAATTCTTTACAATGCAGCAAGAATCATCTTAATCAGAGACCGGAGTAAAAAGTTATGTCAGAAATACTAAAGAATGGGAAATTACTTTTTTTTCCTAGTGGAGGGGAATGGCCAACTTTACCAAACTTCCATCACCATTTCGAACTTGTTAGAAGATGAATCACCAATTTTGATCTCAATATATTGGTTAGGGTTTCAAGTTCTCATTACAATGCCGCAAGAGTTAGCTCAATCCGAGTTCGGGAGAAATGGTGATGGAAGTTTGGTATAGTTGGCCATTCCCCTCCACTAGGAAAAAAAAGTAATTTCCCATTCTTTAGTATTTCTGACATAACTTTTTACACCGGTCTCTGATTAAGATGATTCTTGCTGCATTGTAAAGAATTCTTGAATCCCTAACCATTTTATTCACATCAAAAGTCATGAAAAATCCTCTAGCATGGGCTCTATTGTAACGCAAGTTTGGTGTAATAAGTAGTCCTCCTTTAAAATGATATAGTATATCGGACATAACTTTTTCTCCCGAACTCGGATTGAGCTAACTCTTGCGACATTGAAATAAGAACTTGAAACCCTAACCAATATATTGAGATCAAAATTGGTGATTCATCTTCTAACAAGTTCGAAATGGTGATGGAAGTTTGGTATAGTTGGCCATTCCCCTCCACTAGGAAAAAAAAGTAATTTCCCATTCTTTAGTATTTCGGACATAACTTTTTACTCCGGTCTTTGATTAAGATGATTCTTGCGGCATTGTAAAGAATTCTTGAATCCCTAACCATTTTATTCACATCAAAAGTCATGAAAAATCCTCTAGCATGGGCTCTATTGTAACGCAAGTTTGGTGTAATAAGTAGTCCACCTTTAAAATGATATAGTATATCGGACATAACTTTTTCTCCCGAACTCGGATTGAGCTAACTCTTGCGGCATTGTAATGAGAACTTGAAACCCTAACCAATATATTGAGAGTTAGGGATTCAAGAATTCTTTACAATGCAGCAAGAATCATCTTAATCAGAGACCGGAGTAAAAAGTTATGTCAGAAATACTAAAGAATGGGAAATTACTTTTTTTTCCTAGTGGAGGGGAATGGCCAACTTTACCAAACTTCCATCACCATTTCGAACTTGTTAGAAGATGAATCACCAATTTTGATCTCAATATATTGGTTAGGGTTTCAAGTTCTCATTACAATGCCGCAAGAGTTAGCTCAATCCGAGTTCGGGAGAAATGGTGATGGAAGTTTGGTATAGTTGGCCATTCCCCTCCACTAGGAAAAAAAAGTAATTTCCCATTCTTTAGTATTTCTGACATAACTTTTTACACCGGTCTCTGATTAAGATGATTCTTGCTGCATTGTAAAGAATTCTTGAATCCCTAACCATTTTATTCACATCAAAAGTCATGAAAAATCCTCTAGCATGGGCTCTATTGTAACGCAAGTTTGGTGTAATAAGTAGTCCTCCTTTAAAATGATATAGTATATCGGACATAACTTTTTCTCCCGAACTCGGATTGAGCTAACTCTTGCGGCATTGTAATGAGAACTTGAAACCCTAACCAATATATTGAGATCAAAATTGGTGATTCATCTTCTAACAAGTTCGAAATGGTGATGGAAGTTTGGTAAAGTTGGCCATTCCCCTCCACTAGGAAAAAAAAGTAATTTCCCATTCTTTAGTATTTCGGACATAACTTTTTACTCCAGTCTCTGAATAAGATGATTCTTGCGGCATTGTAAAGAATTCTTGAATCCCTAACCATTTTATTCACATCAAAAGTCATGAAAAATCCTCTAGCATGGGCTCTATTGTAACGCAAGTTTGGTGTAATAAGTAGTCCTCCTTTAAAATGAAATAGTATATCGGACATAACTTTTTCTCCCGAACTCGGATTGAGCTAACTCTTGCGGCATTGTAATGAGAACTTGAAACCCTAACCAATATATTGAGATCAAAATTGGTGATTCATCTTCTAACAAGTTCGAAATGGTGATGGAAGTTTGGTATAGTTGGCCATTCCCCTCCACTAGGAAAAAAAAGTAATTTCCCATTCTTTAGTATTTCGGACATAACTTTTTACTCCGGTCTCTGAATAAGATGATTCTTGCTGCATTGTAAAGAATTCTTGAATCCCTAACCATTTTATTCACATCAAAAGTCATGAAAAATCCTCTAGCATGGGCTCTATTGTAACGCAAGTTTGGTGTAATAAGTAGTCCTCCTTTAAAATGATATAGTATATCGGACATAACTTTTTCTCCCGAACTCGGATTGAGCTAACTCTTGCGGCATTGTAATGAGAACTTGAAACCCTAACCAATATATTGAGAGTTAGGGATTCAAGAATTCTTTACAATGCAGCAAGAATCATCTTAATCAGAGACCGGAGTAAAAAGTTATGTCAGAAATACTAAAGAATGGGAAATTACTTTTTTTTCCTAGTGGAGGGGAATGGCCAACTTTACCAAACTTCCATCACCATTTCGAACTTGTTAGAAGATGAATCACCAATTTTGATCTCAATATATTGGTTAGGGTTTCAAGTTCTCATTACAATGCCGCAAGAGTTAGCTCAATCCGAGTTCGGGAGAAATGGTGATGGAAGTTTGGTATAGTTGGCCATTCCCCTCCACTAGGAAAAAAAAGTAATTTCCCATTCTTTAGTATTTCTGACATAACTTTTTACACCGGTCTCTGATTAAGATGATTCTTGCTGCATTGTAAAGAATTCTTGAATCCCTAACCATTTTATTCACATCAAAAGTCATGAAAAATCCTCTAGCATGGGCTCTATTGTAACGCAAGTTTGGTGTAATAAGTAGTCCTCCTTTAAAATGATATAGTATATCGGACATAACTTTTTCTCCCGAACTCGGATTGAGCTAACTCTTGCGGCATTGTAATGAGAACTTGAAACCCTAACCAATATATTGAGATCAAAATTGGTGATTCATCTTCTAACAAGTTCGAAATGGTGATGGAAGTTTGGTAAAGTTGGCCATTCCCCTCCACTAGGAAAAAAAAGTAATTTCCCATTCTTTAGTATTTCGGACATAACTTTTTACTCCAGTCTCTGAATAAGATGATTCTTGCGGCATTGTAAAGAATTCTTGAATCCCTAACCATTTTATTCACATCAAAAGTCATGAAAAATCCTCTAGCATGGGCTCTATTGTAACGCAAGTTTGGTGTAATAAGTAGTCCTCCTTTAAAATGAAATAGTATATCGGACATAACTTTTTCTCCCGAACTCGGATTGAGCTAACTCTTGCGACATTGAAATGAGAACTTGAAACCCTAACCAATATATTGAGATCAAAATTGGTGATTCATCTTCTAACAAGTTCGAAATGGTGATGGAAGTTTGGTAAAGTTGGCCATTCCCCTCCACTAGGAAAAAAAAGTAATTTCCCATTCTTTAGTATTTCGGACATAACTTTTTACTCCAGTCTCTGAATAAGATGATTCTTGCGGCATTGTAAAGAATTCTTGAATCCCTAACCATTTTATTCACATCAAAAGTCATGAAAAATCCTCTAGCATGGGCTCTATTGTAACGCAAGTTTGGTGTAATAAGTAGTCCTCCTTTAAAATGAAATAGTATATCGGACATAACTTTTTCTCCCGAACTCGGATTGAGCTAACTCTTGCGGCATTGTAATGAGAACTTGAAACCCTAACCAATATATTGAGATCAAAATTGGTGATTCATCTTCTAACAAGTTCGAAATGGTGATGGAAGTTTGGTATAGTTGGCCATTCCCCTCCACTAGGAAAAAAAAGTAATTTCCCATTCTTTAGTATTTCGGACATAACTTTTTACTCCGGTCTCTGAATAAGATGATTCTTGCTGCATTGTAAAGAATTCTTGAATCCCTAACCATTTTATTCACATCAAAAGTCATGAAAAATCCTCTAGCATGGGCTCTATTGTAACGCAAGTTTGGTGTAATAAGTAGTCCTCCTTTAAAATGATATAGTATATCGGACATAACTTTTTCTCCCGAACTCGGATTGAGCTAACTCTTGCGGCATTGTAATGAGAACTTGAAACCCTAACCAATATATTGAGAGTTAGGGATTCAAGAATTCTTTACAATGCAGCAAGAATCATCTTAATCAGAGACCGGAGTAAAAAGTTATGTCAGAAATACTAAAGAATGGGAAATTACTTTTTTTTCCTAGTGGAGGGGAATGGCCAACTTTACCAAACTTCCATCACCATTTCGAACTTGTTAGAAGATGAATCACCAATTTTGATCTCAATATATTGGTTAGGGTTTCAAGTTCTCATTACAATGCCGCAAGAGTTAGCTCAATCCGAGTTCGGGAGAAATGGTGATGGAAGTTTGGTATAGTTGGCCATTCCCCTCCACTAGGAAAAAAAAGTAATTTCCCATTCTTTAGTATTTCTGACATAACTTTTTACACCGGTCTCTGATTAAGATGATTCTTGCTGCATTGTAAAGAATTCTTGAATCCCTAACCATTTTATTCACATCAAAAGTCATGAAAAATCCTCTAGCATGGGCTCTATTGTAACGCAAGTTTGGTGTAATAAGTAGTCCTCCTTTAAAATGATATAGTATATCGGACATAACTTTTTCTCCCGAACTCGGATTGAGCTAACTCTTGCGGCATTGTAATGAGAACTTGAAACCCTAACCAATATATTGAGATCAAAATTGGTGATTCATCTTCTAACAAGTTCGAAATGGTGATGGAAGTTTGGTAAAGTTGGCCATTCCCCTCCACTAGGAAAAAAAAGTAATTTCCCATTCTTTAGTATTTCGGACATAACTTTTTACTCCAGTCTCTGAATAAGATGATTCTTGCGGCATTGTAAAGAATTCTTGAATCCCTAACCATTTTATTCACATCAAAAGTCATGAAAAATCCTCTAGCATGGGCTCTATTGTAACGCAAGTTTGGTGTAATAAGTAGTCCTCCTTTAAAATGAAATAGTATATCGGACATAACTTTTTCTCCCGAACTCGGATTGAGCTAACTCTTGCGACATTGAAATGAGAACTTGAAACCCTAACCAATATATTGAGATCAAAATTGGTGATTCATCTTCTAACAAGTTCGAAATGGTGATGGAAGTTTGGTATAGTTGGCCATTCCCCTCCACTAGGAAAAAAAAGTAATTTCCCATTCTTTAGTATTTCGGACATAACTTTTTACTCCGGTCTTTGATTAAGATGATTCTTGCGGCATTGTAAAGAATTCTTGAATCCCTAACCATTTTATTCACATCAAAAGTCATGAAAAATCCTCTAGCATGGGCTCTATTGTAACACAAGTTTGGTGTAATAAGTAGTCCACCTTTAAAATGATATAGTATATCGGACATAACTTTTTCTCCCGAACTCGGATTGAGCTAACTCTTGCGGCATTGTAATGAGAACTTGAAACCCTAACCAATATATTGAGAGTTAGGGATTCAAGAATTCTTTACAATGCAGCAAGAATCATCTTAATCAGAGACCGGAGTAAAAAGTTATGTCAGAAATACTAAAGAATGGGAAATTACTTTTTTTTCCTAGTGGAGGGGAATGGCCAACTTTACCAAACTTCCATCACCATTTCGAACTTGTTAGAAGATGAATCACCAATTTTGATCTCAATATATTGGTTAGGGTTTCAAGTTCTCATTACAATGCCGCAAGAGTTAGCTCAATCCGAGTTCGGGAGAAATGGTGATGGAAGTTTGGTATAGTTGGCCATTCCCCTCCACTAGGAAAAAAAAGTAATTTCCCATTCTTTAGTATTTCTGACATAACTTTTTACACCGGTCTCTGATTAAGATGATTCTTGCTGCATTGTAAAGAATTCTTGAATCCCTAACCATTTTATTCACATCAAAAGTCATGAAAAATCCTCTAGCATGGGCTCTATTGTAACGCAAGTTTGGTGTAATAAGTAGTCCTCCTTTAAAATGATATAGTATATCGGACATAACTTTTTCTCCCGAACTCGGATTGAGCTAACTCTTGCGGCATTGTAATGAGAACTTGAAACCCTAACCAATATATTGAGATCAAAATTGGTGATTCATCTTCTAACAAGTTCGAAATGGTGATGGAAGTTTGGTAAAGTTGGCCATTCCCCTCCACTAGGAAAAAAAAGTAATTTCCCATTCTTTAGTATTTCGGACATAACTTTTTACTCCAGTCTCTGAATAAGATGATTCTTGCGGCATTGTAAAGAATTCTTGAATCCCTAACCATTTTATTCACATCAAAAGTCATGAAAAATCCTCTAGCATGGGCTCTATTGTAACGCAAGTTTGGTGTAATAAGTAGTCCTCCTTTAAAATGAAATAGTATATCGGACATAACTTTTTCTCCCGAACTCGGATTGAGCTAACTCTTGCGGCATTGTAATGAGAACTTGAAACCCTAACCAATATATTGAGATCAAAATTGGTGATTCATCTTCTAACAAGTTCGAAATGGTGATGGAAGTTTGGTATAGTTGGCCATTCCCCTCCACTAGGAAAAAAAAGTAATTTCCCATTCTTTAGTATTTCGGACATAACTTTTTACTCCGGTCTCTGAATAAGATGATTCTTGCTGCATTGTAAAGAATTCTTGAATCCCTAACCATTTTATTCACATCAAAAGTCATGAAAAATCCTCTAGCATGGGCTCTATTGTAACGCAAGTTTGGTGTAATAAGTAGTCCTCCTTTAAAATGATATAGTATATCGGACATAACTTTTTCTCCCGAACTCGGATTGAGCTAACTCTTGCGGCATTGTAATGAGAACTTGAAACCCTAACCAATATATTGAGAGTTAGGGATTCAAGAATTCTTTACAATGCAGCAAGAATCATCTTAATCAGAGACCGGAGTAAAAAGTTATGTCAGAAATACTAAAGAATGGGAAATTACTTTTTTTTCCTAGTGGAGGGGAATGGCCAACTTTACCAAACTTCCATCACCATTTCGAACTTGTTAGAAGATGAATCACCAATTTTGATCTCAATATATTGGTTAGGGTTTCAAGTTCTCATTACAATGCCGCAAGAGTTAGCTCAATCCGAGTTCGGGAGAAATGGTGATGGAAGTTTGGTATAGTTGGCCATTCCCCTCCACTAGGAAAAAAAAGTAATTTCCCATTCTTTAGTATTTCTGACATAACTTTTTACACCGGTCTCTGATTAAGATGATTCTTGCTGCATTGTAAAGAATTCTTGAATCCCTAACCATTTTATTCACATCAAAAGTCATGAAAAATCCTCTAGCATGGGCTCTATTGTAACGCAAGTTTGGTGTAATAAGTAGTCCTCCTTTAAAATGATATAGTATATCGGACATAACTTTTTCTCCCGAACTCGGATTGAGCTAACTCTTGCGGCATTGTAATGAGAACTTGAAACCCTAACCAATATATTGAGATCAAAATTGGTGATTCATCTTCTAACAAGTTCGAAATGGTGATGGAAGTTTGGTAAAGTTGGCCATTCCCCTCCACTAGGAAAAAAAAGTAATTTCCCATTCTTTAGTATTTCGGACATAACTTTTTACTCCAGTCTCTGAATAAGATGATTCTTGCGGCATTGTAAAGAATTCTTGAATCCCTAACCATTTTATTCACATCAAAAGTCATGAAAAATCCTCTAGCATGGGCTCTATTGTAACGCAAGTTTGGTGTAATAAGTAGTCCTCCTTTAAAATGAAATAGTATATCGGACATAACTTTTTCTCCCGAACTCGGATTGAGCTAACTCTTGCGGCATTGTAATGAGAACTTGAAACCCTAACCAATATATTGAGATCAAAATTGGTGATTCATCTTCTAACAAGTTCGAAATGGTGATGGAAGTTTGGTATAGTTGGCCATTCCCCTCCACTAGGAAAAAAAAGTAATTTCCCATTCTTTAGTATTTCGGACATAACTTTTTACTCCGGTCTCTGAATAAGATGATTCTTGCTGCATTGTAAAGAATTCTTGAATCCCTAACCATTTTATTCACATCAAAAGTCATGAAAAATCCTCTAGCATGGGCTCTATTGTAACGCAAGTTTGGTGTAATAAGTAGTCCTCCTTTAAAATGAAATAGTATATCGGACATAACTTTTTCTCCCGAACTCGGATTGAGCTAACTCTTGCGGCATTGTAATGAGAACTTGAAACCCTAACCAATATATTCAGATCAAAATTGGTGATTCATCTTCTAACAAGTTCGAAATGGTGATGGAAGTTTGGTATAGTTGGCCATTCCCCTCCACTAGGAAAAAAAAGTAATTTCCCATTCTTTAGTATTTCTGACATAACTTTTTACACCGGTCTCTGATTAAGATGATTCTTGCTGCATTGTAAAGAATTCTTGAATCCCTAACCATTTTATTCACATCAAAAGTCATGAAAAATCCTCTAGCATGGGCTCTATTGTAACGCAAGTTTGGTGTAATAAGTAGTCCTCCTTTAAAATGATATAGTATATCGGACATAACTTTTTCTCCCGAACTCGGATTGAGCTAACTCTTGCGGCATTGTAATGAGAACTTGAAACCCTAACCAATATATTGAGATCAAAATTGGTGATTCATCTTCTAACAAGTTCGAAATGGTGATGGAAGTTTGGTAAAGTTGGCCATTCCCCTCCACTAGGAAAAAAAAGTAATTTCCCATTCTTTAGTATTTCAGACATAACTTTTTACTCCAGTCTCTGAATAAGATGATTCTTGTGGCATTGTAAAGAATTCTTGAATCCCTAACCATTTTATTCACATCAAAAGTCATGAAAAATCCTCTAGCATGGGCTCTATTGTAACGCAAGTTTGGTGTAATAAGTAGTCCTCCTTTAAAATGAAATAGTATATCGGACATAACTTTTTCTCCCGAACTCGGATTGAGCTAACTCTTGCGGCATTGTAATGAGAACTTGAAACCCTAACCAATATATTGAGATCAAAATTGGTGATTCATCTTCTAACAAGTTCGAAATGGTGATGGAAGTTTGGTATAGTTGGCCATTCCCCTCCACTAGGAAAAAAAAGTAATTTCCCATTCTTTAGTATTTCGGACATAACTTTTTACTCCGGTCTCTGAATAAGATGATTCTTGCTGCATTGTAAAGAATTCTTGAATCCCTAACCATTTTATTCACATCAAAAGTCATGAAAAATCCTCTAGCATGGGCTCTATTGTAACGCAAGTTTGGTGTAATAAGTAGTCCTCCTTTAAAATGAAATAGTATATCGGACATAACTTTTTCTCCCGAACTCGGATTGAGCTAACTCTTGCGGCATTGTAATGAGAACTTGAAACCCTAACCAATATATTGAGATCAAAATTGGTGATTCATCTTCTAACAAGTTCGAAATGGTGATGGAAGTTTGGTAAAGTTGGCCATTCCCCTCCACTAGGAAAAAAAAGTAATTTCCCATTCTTTAGTATTTCGGACATAACTTTTTACTCCAGTCTCTGAATAAGATGATTCTTGCGGCATTGTAAAGAATTCTTGAATCCCTAACCATTTTATTCACATCAAAAGTCATGAAAAATCCTCTAGCATGGGCTCTATTGTAACGCAAGTTTGGTGTAATAAGTAGTCCTCCTTTAAAATGAAATAGTATATCGGACATAACTTTTTCTCCCGAACTCGGATTGAGCTAACTCTTGCGGCATTGTAATGAGAACTTGAAACCCTAACCAATATATTGAGATCAAAATTGGTGATTCATCTTCTAACAAGTTCGAAATGGTGATGGAAGTTTGGTATAGTTGGCCATTCCCCTCCACTAGGAAAAAAAAGTAATTTCCCATTCTTTAGTATTTCGGACATAACTTTTTACTCCGGTCTCTGAATAAGATGATTCTTGCTGCATTGTAAAGAATTCTTGAATCCCTAACCATTTTATTCACATCAAAAGTCATGAAAAATCCTCTAGCATGGGCTCTATTGTAACGCAAGTTTGGTGTAATAAGTAGTCCTCCTTTAAAATGATATAGTATATCGGACATAACTTTTTCTCCCGAACTCGGATTGAGCTAACTCTTGCGGCATTGTAATGAGAACTTGAAACCCTAACCAATATATTGAGAGTTAGGGATTCAAGAATTCTTTACAATGCAGCAAGAATCATCTTAATCAGAGACCGGAGTAAAAAGTTATGTCAGAAATACTAAAGAATGGGAAATTACTTTTTTTTCCTAGTGGAGGGGAATGGCCAACTTTACCAAACTTCCATCACCATTTCGAACTTGTTAGAAGATGAATCACCAATTTTGATCTCAATATATTGGTTAGGGTTTCAAGTTCTCATTACAATGCCGCAAGAGTTAGCTCAATCCGAGTTCGGGAGAAATGGTGATGGAAGTTTGGTATAGTTGGCCATTCCCCTCCACTAGGAAAAAAAAGTAATTTCCCATTCTTTAGTATTTCTGACATAACTTTTTACACCGGTCTCTGATTAAGATGATTCTTGCTGCATTGTAAAGAATTCTTGAATCCCTAACCATTTTATTCACATCAAAAGTCATGAAAAATCCTCTAGCATGGGCTCTATTGTAACGCAAGTTTGGTGTAATAAGTAGTCCTCCTTTAAAATGATATAGTATATCGGACATAACTTTTTCTCCCGAACTCGGATTGAGCTAACTCTTGCGGCATTGTAATGAGAACTTGAAACCCTAACCAATATATTGAGATCAAAATTGGTGATTCATCTTCTAACAAGTTCGAAATGGTGATGGAAGTTTGGTAAAGTTGGCCATTCCCCTCCACTAGGAAAAAAAAGTAATTTCCCATTCTTTAGTATTTCGGACATAACTTTTTACTCCAGTCTCTGAATAAGATGATTCTTGCGGCATTGTAAAGAATTCTTGAATCCCTAACCATTTTATTCACATCAAAAGTCATGAAAAATCCTCTAGCATGGGCTCTATTGTAACGCAAGTTTGGTGTAATAAGTAGTCCTCCTTTAAAATGAAATAGTATATCGGACATAACTTTTTCTCCCGAACTCGGATTGAGCTAACTCTTGCGACATTGAAATGAGAACTTGAAACCCTAACCAATATATTGAGATCAAAATTGGTGATTCATCTTCTAACAAGTTCGAAATGGTGATGGAAGTTTGGTAAAGTTGGCCATTCCCCTCCACTAGGAAAAAAAAGTAATTTCCCATTCTTTAGTATTTCGGACATAACTTTTTACTCCAGTCTCTGAATAAGATGATTCTTGCGGCATTGTAAAGAATTCTTGAATCCCTAACCATTTTATTCACATCAAAAGTCATGAAAAATCCTCTAGCATGGGCTCTATTGTAACGCAAGTTTGGTGTAATAAGTAGTCCTCCTTTAAAATGAAATAGTATATCGGACATAACTTTTTCTCCCGAACTCGGATTGAGCTAACTCTTGCGGCATTGTAATGAGAACTTGAAACCCTAACCAATATATTGAGATCAAAATTGGTGATTCATCTTCTAACAAGTTCGAAATGGTGATGGAAGTTTGGTATAGTTGGCCATTCCCCTCCACTAGGAAAAAAAAGTAATTTCCCATTCTTTAGTATTTCGGACATAACTTTTTACTCCGGTCTCTGAATAAGATGATTCTTGCTGCATTGTAAAGAATTCTTGAATCCCTAACCATTTTATTCACATCAAAAGTCATGAAAAATCCTCTAGCATGGGCTCTATTGTAACGCAAGTTTGGTGTAATAAGTAGTCCTCCTTTAAAATGATATAGTATATCGGACATAACTTTTTCTCCCGAACTCGGATTGAGCTAACTCTTGCGGCATTGTAATGAGAACTTGAAACCCTAACCAATATATTGAGAGTTAGGGATTCAAGAATTCTTTACAATGCAGCAAGAATCATCTTAATCAGAGACCGGAGTAAAAAGTTATGTCAGAAATACTAAAGAATGGGAAATTACTTTTTTTTCCTAGTGGAGGGGAATGGCCAACTTTACCAAACTTCCATCACCATTTCGAACTTGTTAGAAGATGAATCACCAATTTTGATCTCAATATATTGGTTAGGGTTTCAAGTTCTCATTACAATGCCGCAAGAGTTAGCTCAATCCGAGTTCGGGAGAAATGGTGATGGAAGTTTGGTATAGTTGGCCATTCCCCTCCACTAGGAAAAAAAAGTAATTTCCCATTCTTTAGTATTTCTGACATAACTTTTTACACCGGTCTCTGATTAAGATGATTCTTGCTGCATTGTAAAGAATTCTTGAATCCCTAACCATTTTATTCACATCAAAAGTCATGAAAAATCCTCTAGCATGGGCTCTATTGTAACGCAAGTTTGGTGTAATAAGTAGTCCTCCTTTAAAATGATATAGTATATCGGACATAACTTTTTCTCCCGAACTCGGATTGAGCTAACTCTTGCGGCATTGTAATGAGAACTTGAAACCCTAACCAATATATTGAGATCAAAATTGGTGATTCATCTTCTAACAAGTTCGAAATGGTGATGGAAGTTTGGTAAAGTTGGCCATTCCCCTCCACTAGGAAAAAAAAGTAATTTCCCATTCTTTAGTATTTCGGACATAACTTTTTACTCCAGTCTCTGAATAAGATGATTCTTGCGGCATTGTAAAGAATTCTTGAATCCCTAACCATTTTATTCACATCAAAAGTCATGAAAAATCCTCTAGCATGGGCTCTATTGTAACGCAAGTTTGGTGTAATAAGTAGTCCTCCTTTAAAATGAAATAGTATATCGGACATAACTTTTTCTCCCGAACTCGGATTGAGCTAACTCTTGCGACATTGAAATGAGAACTTGAAACCCTAACCAATATATTGAGATCAAAATTGGTGATTCATCTTCTAACAAGTTCGAAATGGTGATGGAAGTTTGGTAAAGTTGGCCATTCCCCTCCACTAGGAAAAAAAAGTAATTTCCCATTCTTTAGTATTTCGGACATAACTTTTTACTCCAGTCTCTGAATAAGATGATTCTTGCGGCATTGTAAAGAATTCTTGAATCCCTAACCATTTTATTCACATCAAAAGTCATGAAAAATCCTCTAGCATGGGCTCTATTGTAACGCAAGTTTGGTGTAATAAGTAGTCCTCCTTTAAAATGAAATAGTATATCGGACATAACTTTTTCTCCCGAACTCGGATTGAGCTAACTCTTGCGGCATTGTAATGAGAACTTGAAACCCTAACCAATATATTGAGATCAAAATTGGTGATTCATCTTCTAACAAGTTCGAAATGGTGATGGAAGTTTGGTATAGTTGGCCATTCCCCTCCACTAGGAAAAAAAAGTAATTTCCCATTCTTTAGTATTTCGGACATAACTTTTTACTCCGGTCTCTGAATAAGATGATTCTTGCTGCATTGTAAAGAATTCTTGAATCCCTAACCATTTTATTCACATCAAAAGTCATGAAAAATCCTCTAGCATGGGCTCTATTGTAACGCAAGTTTGGTGTAATAAGTAGTCCTCCTTTAAAATGATATAGTATATCGGACATAACTTTTTCTCCCGAACTCGGATTGAGCTAACTCTTGCGGCATTGTAATGAGAACTTGAAACCCTAACCAATATATTGAGAGTTAGGGATTCAAGAATTCTTTACAATGCAGCAAGAATCATCTTAATCAGAGACCGGAGTAAAAAGTTATGTCAGAAATACTAAAGAATGGGAAATTACTTTTTTTTCCTAGTGGAGGGGAATGGCCAACTTTACCAAACTTCCATCACCATTTCGAACTTGTTAGAAGATGAATCACCAATTTTGATCTCAATATATTGGTTAGGGTTTCAAGTTCTCATTACAATGCCGCAAGAGTTAGCTCAATCCGAGTTCGGGAGAAATGGTGATGGAAGTTTGGTATAGTTGGCCATTCCCCTCCACTAGGAAAAAAAAGTAATTTCCCATTCTTTAGTATTTCTGACATAACTTTTTACACCGGTCTCTGATTAAGATGATTCTTGCTGCATTGTAAAGAATTCTTGAATCCCTAACCATTTTATTCACATCAAAAGTCATGAAAAATCCTCTAGCATGGGCTCTATTGTAACGCAAGTTTGGTGTAATAAGTAGTCCTCCTTTAAAATGATATAGTATATCGGACATAACTTTTTCTCCCGAACTCGGATTGAGCTAACTCTTGCGGCATTGTAATGAGAACTTGAAACCCTAACCAATATATTGAGATCAAAATTGGTGATTCATCTTCTAACAAGTTCGAAATGGTGATGGAAGTTTGGTAAAGTTGGCCATTCCCCTCCACTAGGAAAAAAAAGTAATTTCCCATTCTTTAGTATTTCGGACATAACTTTTTACTCCAGTCTCTGAATAAGATGATTCTTGCGGCATTGTAAAGAATTCTTGAATCCCTAACCATTTTATTCACATCAAAAGTCATGAAAAATCCTCTAGCATGGGCTCTATTGTAACGCAAGTTTGGTGTAATAAGTAGTCCTCCTTTAAAATGAAATAGTATATCGGACATAACTTTTTCTCCCGAACTCGGATTGAGCTAACTCTTGCGACATTGAAATGAGAACTTGAAACCCTAACCAATATATTGAGATCAAAATTGGTGATTCATCTTCTAACAAGTTCGAAATGGTGATGGAAGTTTGGTAAAGTTGGCCATTCCCCTCCACTAGGAAAAAAAAGTAATTTCCCATTCTTTAGTATTTCGGACATAACTTTTTACTCCAGTCTCTGAATAAGATGATTCTTGCGGCATTGTAAAGAATTCTTGAATCCCTAACCATTTTATTCACATCAAAAGTCATGAAAAATCCTCTAGCATGGGCTCTATTGTAACGCAAGTTTGGTGTAATAAGTAGTCCTCCTTTAAAATGAAATAGTATATCGGACATAACTTTTTCTCCCGAACTCGGATTGAGCTAACTCTTGCGGCATTGTAATGAGAACTTGAAACCCTAACCAATATATTGAGATCAAAATTGGTGATTCATCTTCTAACAAGTTCGAAATGGTGATGGAAGTTTGGTATAGTTGGCCATTCCCCTCCACTAGGAAAAAAAAGTAATTTCCCATTCTTTAGTATTTCGGACATAACTTTTTACTCCGGTCTCTGAATAAGATGATTCTTGCTGCATTGTAAAGAATTCTTGAATCCCTAACCATTTTATTCACATCAAAAGTCATGAAAAATCCTCTAGCATGGGCTCTATTGTAACGCAAGTTTGGTGTAATAAGTAGTCCTCCTTTAAAATGATATAGTATATCGGACATAACTTTTTCTCCCGAACTCGGATTGAGCTAACTCTTGCGGCATTGTAATGAGAACTTGAAACCCTAACCAATATATTGAGAGTTAGGGATTCAAGAATTCTTTACAATGCAGCAAGAATCATCTTAATCAGAGACCGGAGTAAAAAGTTATGTCAGAAATACTAAAGAATGGGAAATTACTTTTTTTTCCTAGTGGAGGGGAATGGCCAACTTTACCAAACTTCCATCACCATTTCGAACTTGTTAGAAGATGAATCACCAATTTTGATCTCAATATATTGGTTAGGGTTTCAAGTTCTCATTACAATGCCGCAAGAGTTAGCTCAATCCGAGTTCGGGAGAAATGGTGATGGAAGTTTGGTATAGTTGGCCATTCCCCTCCACTAGGAAAAAAAAGTAATTTCCCATTCTTTAGTATTTCTGACATAACTTTTTACACCGGTCTCTGATTAAGATGATTCTTGCTGCATTGTAAAGAATTCTTGAATCCCTAACCATTTTATTCACATCAAAAGTCATGAAAAATCCTCTAGCATGGGCTCTATTGTAACGCAAGTTTGGTGTAATAAGTAGTCCTCCTTTAAAATGATATAGTATATCGGACATAACTTTTTCTCCCGAACTCGGATTGAGCTAACTCTTGCGGCATTGTAATGAGAACTTGAAACCCTAACCAATATATTGAGATCAAAATTGGTGATTCATCTTCTAACAAGTTCGAAATGGTGATGGAAGTTTGGTAAAGTTGGCCATTCCCCTCCACTAGGAAAAAAAAGTAATTTCCCATTCTTTAGTATTTCGGACATAACTTTTTACTCCAGTCTCTGAATAAGATGATTCTTGCGGCATTGTAAAGAATTCTTGAATCCCTAACCATTTTATTCACATCAAAAGTCATGAAAAATCCTCTAGCATGGGCTCTATTGTAACGCAAGTTTGGTGTAATAAGTAGTCCTCCTTTAAAATGAAATAGTATATCGGACATAACTTTTTCTCCCGAACTCGGATTGAGCTAACTCTTGCGACATTGAAATGAGAACTTGAAACCCTAACCAATATATTGAGATCAAAATTGGTGATTCATCTTCTAACAAGTTCGAAATGGTGATGGAAGTTTGGTAAAGTTGGCCATTCCCCTCCACTAGGAAAAAAAAGTAATTTCCCATTCTTTAGTATTTCGGACATAACTTTTTACTCCAGTCTCTGAATAAGATGATTCTTGCGGCATTGTAAAGAATTCTTGAATCCCTAACCATTTTATTCACATCAAAAGTCATGAAAAATCCTCTAGCATGGGCTCTATTGTAACGCAAGTTTGGTGTAATAAGTAGTCCTCCTTTAAAATGAAATAGTATATCGGACATAACTTTTTCTCCCGAACTCGGATTGAGCTAACTCTTGCGGCATTGTAATGAGAACTTGAAACCCTAACCAATATATTGAGATCAAAATTGGTGATTCATCTTCTAACAAGTTCGAAATGGTGATGGAAGTTTGGTATAGTTGGCCATTCCCCTCCACTAGGAAAAAAAAGTAATTTCCCATTCTTTAGTATTTCGGACATAACTTTTTACTCCGGTCTCTGAATAAGATGATTCTTGCTGCATTGTAAAGAATTCTTGAATCCCTAACCATTTTATTCACATCAAAAGTCATGAAAAATCCTCTAGCATGGGCTCTATTGTAACGCAAGTTTGGTGTAATAAGTAGTCCTCCTTTAAAATGATATAGTATATCGGACATAACTTTTTCTCCCGAACTCGGATTGAGCTAACTCTTGCGGCATTGTAATGAGAACTTGAAACCCTAACCAATATATTGAGAGTTAGGGATTCAAGAATTCTTTACAATGCAGCAAGAATCATCTTAATCAGAGACCGGAGTAAAAAGTTATGTCAGAAATACTAAAGAATGGGAAATTACTTTTTTTTCCTAGTGGAGGGGAATGGCCAACTTTACCAAACTTCCATCACCATTTCGAACTTGTTAGAAGATGAATCACCAATTTTGATCTCAATATATTGGTTAGGGTTTCAAGTTCTCATTACAATGCCGCAAGAGTTAGCTCAATCCGAGTTCGGGAGAAATGGTGATGGAAGTTTGGTATAGTTGGCCATTCCCCTCCACTAGGAAAAAAAAGTAATTTCCCATTCTTTAGTATTTCTGACATAACTTTTTACACCGGTCTCTGATTAAGATGATTCTTGCTGCATTGTAAAGAATTCTTGAATCCCTAACCATTTTATTCACATCAAAAGTCATGAAAAATCCTCTAGCATGGGCTCTATTGTAACGCAAGTTTGGTGTAATAAGTAGTCCTCCTTTAAAATGATATAGTATATCGGACATAACTTTTTCTCCCGAACTCGGATTGAGCTAACTCTTGCGGCATTGTAATGAGAACTTGAAACCCTAACCAATATATTGAGATCAAAATTGGTGATTCATCTTCTAACAAGTTCGAAATGGTGATGGAAGTTTGGTAAAGTTGGCCATTCCCCTCCACTAGGAAAAAAAAGTAATTTCCCATTCTTTAGTATTTCGGACATAACTTTTTACTCCAGTCTCTGAATAAGATGATTCTTGCGGCATTGTAAAGAATTCTTGAATCCCTAACCATTTTATTCACATCAAAAGTCATGAAAAATCCTCTAGCATGGGCTCTATTGTAACGCAAGTTTGGTGTAATAAGTAGTCCTCCTTTAAAATGAAATAGTATATCGGACATAACTTTTTCTCCCGAACTCGGATTGAGCTAACTCTTGCGACATTGAAATGAGAACTTGAAACCCTAACCAATATATTGAGATCAAAATTGGTGATTCATCTTCTAACAAGTTCGAAATGGTGATGGAAGTTTGGTAAAGTTGGCCATTCCCCTCCACTAGGAAAAAAAAGTAATTTCCCATTCTTTAGTATTTCGGACATAACTTTTTACTCCAGTCTCTGAATAAGATGATTCTTGCGGCATTGTAAAGAATTCTTGAATCCCTAACCATTTTATTCACATCAAAAGTCATGAAAAATCCTCTAGCATGGGCTCTATTGTAACGCAAGTTTGGTGTAATAAGTAGTCCTCCTTTAAAATGAAATAGTATATCGGACATAACTTTTTCTCCCGAACTCGGATTGAGCTAACTCTTGCGGCATTGTAATGAGAACTTGAAACCCTAACCAATATATTGAGATCAAAATTGGTGATTCATCTTCTAACAAGTTCGAAATGGTGATGGAAGTTTGGTATAGTTGGCCATTCCCCTCCACTAGGAAAAAAAAGTAATTTCCCATTCTTTAGTATTTCGGACATAACTTTTTACTCCGGTCTCTGAATAAGATGATTCTTGCTGCATTGTAAAGAATTCTTGAATCCCTAACCATTTTATTCACATCAAAAGTCATGAAAAATCCTCTAGCATGGGCTCTATTGTAACGCAAGTTTGGTGTAATAAGTAGTCCTCCTTTAAAATGATATAGTATATCGGACATAACTTTTTCTCCCGAACTCGGATTGAGCTAACTCTTGCGGCATTGTAATGAGAACTTGAAACCCTAACCAATATATTGAGAGTTAGGGATTCAAGAATTCTTTACAATGCAGCAAGAATCATCTTAATCAGAGACCGGAGTAAAAAGTTATGTCAGAAATACTAAAGAATGGGAAATTACTTTTTTTTCCTAGTGGAGGGGAATGGCCAACTTTACCAAACTTCCATCACCATTTCGAACTTGTTAGAAGATGAATCACCAATTTTGATCTCAATATATTGGTTAGGGTTTCAAGTTCTCATTACAATGCCGCAAGAGTTAGCTCAATCCGAGTTCGGGAGAAATGGTGATGGAAGTTTGGTATAGTTGGCCATTCCCCTCCACTAGGAAAAAAAAGTAATTTCCCATTCTTTAGTATTTCTGACATAACTTTTTACACCGGTCTCTGATTAAGATGATTCTTGCTGCATTGTAAAGAATTCTTGAATCCCTAACCATTTTATTCACATCAAAAGTCATGAAAAATCCTCTAGCATGGGCTCTATTGTAACGCAAGTTTGGTGTAATAAGTAGTCCTCCTTTAAAATGATATAGTATATCGGACATAACTTTTTCTCCCGAACTCGGATTGAGCTAACTCTTGCGGCATTGTAATGAGAACTTGAAACCCTAACCAATATATTGAGATCAAAATTGGTGATTCATCTTCTAACAAGTTCGAAATGGTGATGGAAGTTTGGTAAAGTTGGCCATTCCCCTCCACTAGGAAAAAAAAGTAATTTCCCATTCTTTAGTATTTCGGACATAACTTTTTACTCCAGTCTCTGAATAAGATGATTCTTGCGGCATTGTAAAGAATTCTTGAATCCCTAACCATTTTATTCACATCAAAAGTCATGAAAAATCCTCTAGCATGGGCTCTATTGTAACGCAAGTTTGGTGTAATAAGTAGTCCTCCTTTAAAATGAAATAGTATATCGGACATAACTTTTTCTCCCGAACTCGGATTGAGCTAACTCTTGCGACATTGAAATGAGAACTTGAAACCCTAACCAATATATTGAGATCAAAATTGGTGATTCATCTTCTAACAAGTTCGAAATGGTGATGGAAGTTTGGTATAGTTGGCCATTCCCCTCCACTAGGAAAAAAAAGTAATTTCCCATTCTTTAGTATTTCGGACATAACTTTTTACTCCGGTCTTTGATTAAGATGATTCTTGCGGCATTGTAAAGAATTCTTGAATCCCTAACCATTTTATTCACATCAAAAGTCATGAAAAATCCTCTAGCATGGGCTCTATTGTAACGCAAGTTTGGTGTAATAAGTAGTCCACCTTTAAAATGATATAGTATATCGGACATAACTTTTTCTCCCGAACTCGGATTGAGCTAACTCTTGCGGCATTGTAATGAGAACTTGAAACCCTAACCAATATATTGAGAGTTAGGGATTCAAGAATTCTTTACAATGCAGCAAGAATCATCTTAATCAGAGACCGGAGTAAAAAGTTATGTCAGAAATACTAAAGAATGGGAAATTACTTTTTTTTCCTAGTGGAGGGGAATGGCCAACTTTACCAAACTTCCATCACCATTTCGAACTTGTTAGAAGATGAATCACCAATTTTGATCTCAATATATTGGTTAGGGTTTCAAGTTCTCATTACAATGCCGCAAGAGTTAGCTCAATCCGAGTTCGGGAGAAATGGTGATGGAAGTTTGGTATAGTTGGCCATTCCCCTCCACTAGGAAAAAAAAGTAATTTCCCATTCTTTAGTATTTCTGACATAACTTTTTACACCGGTCTCTGATTAAGATGATTCTTGCTGCATTGTAAAGAATTCTTGAATCCCTAACCATTTTATTCACATCAAAAGTCATGAAAAATCCTCTAGCATGGGCTCTATTGTAACGCAAGTTTGGTGTAATAAGTAGTCCTCCTTTAAAATGATATAGTATATCGGACATAACTTTTTCTCCCGAACTCGGATTGAGCTAACTCTTGCGGCATTGTAATGAGAACTTGAAACCCTAACCAATATATTGAGATCAAAATTGGTGATTCATCTTCTAACAAGTTCGAAATGGTGATGGAAGTTTGGTAAAGTTGGCCATTCCCCTCCACTAGGAAAAAAAAGTAATTTCCCATTCTTTAGTATTTCGGACATAACTTTTTACTCCCGTCTCTGAATAAGATGATTCTTGCGGCATTGTAAAGAATTCTTGAATCCCTAACCATTTTATTCACATCAAAAGTCATGAAAAATCCTCTAGCATGGGCTCTATTGTAACGCAAGTTTGGTGTAATAAGTAGTCCTCCTTTAAAATGAAATAGTATATCGGACATAACTTTTTCTCCCGAACTCGGATTGAGCTAACTCTTGCGGCATTGTAATGAGAACTTGAAACCCTAACCAATATATTGAGATCAAAATTGGTGATTCATCTTCTAACAAGTTCGAAATGGTGATGGAAGTTTGGTATAGTTGGCCATTCCCCTCCACTAGGAAAAAAAAGTAATTTCCCATTCTTTAGTATTTCGGACATAACTTTTTACTCCGGTCTCTGAATAAGATGATTCTTGCTGCATTGTAAAGAATTCTTGAATCCCTAACCATTTTATTCACATCAAAAGTCATGAAAAATCCTCTAGCATGGGCTCTATTGTAACGCAAGTTTGGTGTAATAAGTAGTCCTCCTTTAAAATGATATAGTATATCGGACATAACTTTTTCTCCCGAACTCGGATTGAGCTAACTCTTGCGGCATTGTAATGAGAACTTGAAACCCTAACCAATATATTGAGAGTTAGGGATTCAAGAATTCTTTACAATGCAGCAAGAATCATCTTAATCAGAGACCGGAGTAAAAAGTTATGTCAGAAATACTAAAGAATGGGAAATTACTTTTTTTTCCTAGTGGAGGGGAATGGCCAACTTTACCAAACTTCCATCACCATTTCGAACTTGTTAGAAGATGAATCACCAATTTTGATCTCAATATATTGGTTAGGGTTTCAAGTTCTCATTACAATGCCGCAAGAGTTAGCTCAATCCGAGTTCGGGAGAAATGGTGATGGAAGTTTGGTATAGTTGGCCATTCCCCTCCACTAGGAAAAAAAAGTAATTTCCCATTCTTTAGTATTTCTGACATAACTTTTTACACCGGTCTCTGATTAAGATGATTCTTGCTGCATTGTAAAGAATTCTTGAATCCCTAACCATTTTATTCACATCAAAAGTCATGAAAAATCCTCTAGCATGGGCTCTATTGTAACGCAAGTTTGGTGTAATAAGTAGTCCTCCTTTAAAATGATATAGTATATCGGACATAACTTTTTCTCCCGAACTCGGATTGAGCTAACTCTTGCGGCATTGTAATGAGAACTTGAAACCCTAACCAATATATTGAGATCAAAATTGGTGATTCATCTTCTAACAAGTTCGAAATGGTGATGGAAGTTTGGTAAAGTTGGCCATTCCCCTCCACTAGGAAAAAAAAGTAATTTCCCATTCTTTAGTATTTCGGACATAACTTTTTACTCCAGTCTCTGAATAAGATGATTCTTGCGGAATTGTAAAGAATTCTTGAATCCCTAACCATTTTATTCACATCAAAAGTCATGAAAAATCCTCTAGCATGGGCTCTATTGTAACGCAAGTTTGGTGTAATAAGTAGTCCTCCTTTAAAATGAAATAGTATATCGGACATAACTTTTTCTCCCGAACTCGGATTGAGCTAACTCTTGCGGCATTGTAATGAGAACTTGAAACCCTAACCAATATATTGAGATCAAAATTGGTGATTCATCTTCTAACAAGTTCGAAATGGTGATGGAAGTTTGGTATAGTTGGCCATTCCCCTCCACTAGGAAAAAAAAGTAATTTCCCATTCTTTAGTATTTCGGACATAACTTTTTACTCCGGTCTCTGAATAAGATGATTCTTGCTGCATTGTAAAGAATTCTTGAATCCCTAACCATTTTATTCACATCAAAAGTCATGAAAAATCCTCTAGCATGGGCTCTATTGTAACGCAAGTTTGGTGTAATAAGTAGTCCTCCTTTAAAATGAAATAGTATATCGGACATAACTTTTTCTCCCGAACTCGGATTGAGCTAACTCTTGCGGCATTGTAATGAGAACTTGAAACCCTAACCAATATATTGAGATCAAAATTGGTGATTCATCTTCTAACAAGTTCGAAATGGTGATGGAAGTTTGGTATAGTTGGCCATTCCCCTCCACTAGGAAAAAAAAGTAATTTCCCATTCTTTAGTATTTCTGACATAACTTTTTACACCGGTCTCTGATTAAGATGATTCTTGCTGCATTGTAAAGAATTCTTGAATCCCTAACCATTTTATTCACATCAAAAGTCATGAAAAATCCTCTAGCATGGGCTCTATTGTAACGCAAGTTTGGTGTAATAAGTAGTCCTCCTTTAAAATGATATAGTATATCGGACATAACTTTTTCTCCCGAACTCGGATTGAGCTAACTCTTGCGGCATTGTAATGAGAACTTGAAACCCTAACCAATATATTGAGATCAAAATTGGTGATTCATCTTCTAACAAGTTCGAAATGGTGATGGAAGTTTGGTAAAGTTGGCCATTCCCCTCCACTAGGAAAAAAAAGTAATTTCCCATTCTTTAGTATTTCAGACATAACTTTTTACTCCAGTCTCTGAATAAGATGATTCTTGCGGCATTGTAAAGAATTCTTGAATCCCTAACCATTTTATTCACATCAAAAGTCATGAAAAATCCTCTAGCATGGGCTCTATTGTAACGCAAGTTTGGTGTAATAAGTAGTCCTCCTTTAAAATGAAATAGTATATCGGACATAACTTTTTCTCCCGAACTCGGATTGAGCTAACTCTTGCGGCATTGTAATGAGAACTTGAAACCCTAACCAATATATTGAGATCAAAATTGGTGATTCATCTTCTAACAAGTTCGAAATGGTGATGGAAGTTTGGTATAGTTGGCCATTCCCCTCCACTAGGAAAAAAAAGTAATTTCCCATTCTTTAGTATTTCGGACATAACTTTTTACTCCGGTCTCTGAATAAGATGATTCTTGCTGCATTGTAAAGAATTCTTGAATCCCTAACCATTTTATTCACATCAAAAGTCATGAAAAATCCTCTAGCATGGGCTCTATTGTAACGCAAGTTTGGTGTAATAAGTAGTCCTCCTTTAAAATGAAATAGTATATCGGACATAACTTTTTCTCCCGAACTCGGATTGAGCTAACTCTTGCGGCATTGTAATGAGAACTTGAAACCCTAACCAATATATTGAGATCAAAATTGGTGATTCATCTTCTAACAAGTTCGAAATGGTGATGGAAGTTTGGTAAAGTTGGCCATTCCCCTCCACTAGGAAAAAAAAGTAATTTCCCATTCTTTAGTATTTCGGACATAACTTTTTACTCCAGTCTCTGAATAAGATGATTCTTGCGGCATTGTAAAGAATTCTTGAATCCCTAACCATTTTATTCACATCAAAAGTCATGAAAAATCCTCTAGCATGGGCTCTATTGTAACGCAAGTTTGGTGTAATAAGTAGTCCTCCTTTAAAATGAAATAGTATATCGGACATAACTTTTTCTCCCGAACTCGGATTGAGCTAACTCTTGCGGCATTGTAATGAGAACTTGAAACCCTAACCAATATATTGAGATCAAAATTGGTGATTCATCTTCTAACAAGTTCGAAATGGTGATGAAAGTTTGGTATAGTTGGCCATTCCCCTCCACTAGGAAAAAAAAGTAATTTCCCATTCTTTAGTATTTCGGACATAACTTTTTACTCCGGTCTCTGAATAAGATGATTCTTGCTGCATTGTAAAGAATTCTTGAATCCCTAACCATTTTATTCACATCAAAAGTCATGAAAAATCCTCTAGCATGGGCTCTATTGTAACGCAAGTTTGGTGTAATAAGTAGTCCTCCTTTAAAATGAAATAGTATATCGGACATAACTTTTTCTCCCGAACTCGGATTGAGCTAACTCTTGCGGCATTGTAATGAGAACTTGAAACCCTAACCAATATATTGAGATCAAAATTGGTGATTCATCTTCTAACAAGTTCGAAATGGTGATGGAAGTTTGGTAAAGTTGGCCATTCCCCTCCACTAGGAAAAAAAAGTAATTTCCCATTCTTTAGTATTTCTGACATAACTTTTTACACCGGTCTCTGATTAAGATGATTCTTGCTGCATTGTAAAGAATTCTTGAATCCCTAACCATTTTATTCACATCAAAAGTCATGAAAAATCCTCTAGCATGGGCTCTATTGTAACGCAAGTTTGGTGTAATAAGTAGTCCTCCTTTAAAATGAAATAGTATATCGGACATAACTTTTTCTCCCGAACTCGGATTGAGCTAACTCTTGCGGCATTGTAATAAGAACTTGAAACCCTAACCAATATATTGAGATCAAAATTGGTGATTCATCTTCTAACAAGTTCGAAATGGTGATGGAAGTTTGGTATAGTTGGCCATTCCCCTCCACTAGGAAAAAAAAGTAATTTCCCATTCTTTAGTATTTCGGACATAACTTTTTACTCCAGTCTCTGAATAAGATGATTCTTGCGGCATTGTAAAGAATTCTTGAATCCCTAACCATTTTATTCACATCAAAAGTCATGAAAAATCCTCTAGCATGGGCTCTATTGTAACGCTAGTTTGGTGTAATAAGTAGTCCTCCTTTAAAATGAAATAGTATATCGGACATAACTTTTTCTCCCGAACTCGGATTGAGCTAACTCTTGCGGCATTGTAATGAGAACTTGAAACCCTAACCAATATATTGAGATCAAAATTGGTGATTCATCTTCTAACAAGTTCGAAATGGTGATGGAAGTTTGGTATAGTTGGCCATTCCCCTCCACTAGGAAAAAAAAGTAATTTCCCATTCTTTAGTATTTCGGACATAACTTTTTACTCCGGTCTCTGAATAAGATGATTCTTGCTGCATTGTAAAGAATTCTTGAATCCCTAACCATTTTATTCACATCAAAAGTCATGAAAAATCCTCTAGCATGGGCTCTATTGTAACGCAAGTTTGGTGTAATAAGTAGTCCACCTTTAAAATGATATAGTATATCGGACATAACTTTTTCTCCCGAACTCGGATTGAGCTAACTCTTGCGGCATTGAAATGAGAACTTGAAACCCTAACCAATATATTGAGATCAAAATTGGTGATTCATCTTCTAACAAGTTCGAAATGGTGATGGAAGTTTGGTATAGTTGGCCATTCCCCTCCACTAGGAAAAAAAAGTAATTTCCCACTCTTTAGTATTTCTGACATAACTTTTTACTCCGGTCTTTGATTAAGATGATTCTTGCGGCATTGTAAAGAATTCTTGAATCCCTAACCATTTTATTCACATCAAAAGTCATGAAAAATCCTCTAGCATGGGCTCTATTGTAACGCAAGTTTGGTGTAATAAGTAGTCCTCCTTTAAAATGAAATAGTATATCGGACATAACTTTTTCTCCCGAACTCGGATTGAGCTAACTCTTGCGGCATTGTAATGAGAACTTGAAACCCTAACCAATATATTCAGATCAAAATTGGTGATTTATCTTCTAACAAGTTCGAAATGGTGATGGAAGTTTGGTATAGTTGGCCATTCCCCTCCACTAGGAAAAAAAAGTAATTTCCCATTCTTTAGTATTTCTGACATAACTTTTTACACCGGTCTCTGATTAAGATGATTCTTGCTGCATTGTAAAGAATTCTTGAATCCCTAACCATTTTATTCACATCAAAAGTCATGAAAAATCCTCTAGCATGGGCTCTATTGTAACGCAAGTTTGGTGTAATAAGTAGTCCTCCTTCAAAATGAAATAGTATATCGGACATAACTTTTTCTCCCGAACTCGGATTGAGCTGACTCTTGCGGCATTGTAATGAGAACTTGAAACCCTAACCAATATATTGAGATCAAAATTGGTGATTCATCTTCTAACAAGTTCGAAATGGTGATGGAAGTTTGGTATAGTTGGCCATTCCCCTCCACTAGGAAAAAAAAGTAATTTCCCATTCTTTAGTATTTCGGACATAACTTTTTACTCCGGTCTCTGAATAAGATGATTCTTGCTGCATTGTAAAGAATTCTTGAATCCCTAACCATTTTATTCACATCAAAAGTCATGAAAAATCCTCTAGCATGGGCTCTATTGTAACGCAAGTTTGGTGTAATAAGTAGTCCACCTTTAAAATGATATAGTATATCGGACATAACTTTTTCTCCCGAACTCGGATTGAGCTAACTCTTGTGGCATTAAAATGAGAACTTGAAACCCTAACCAATATATTGAGATCAAAATTGGTGATTCATCTTCTAACAAGTTCGAAATGGTGATGGAAGTTTGGTATAGTTGGCCATTCCCCTCCACTAGGAAAAAAAAGTAATTTCCCACTCTTTAGTATTTCTGACATAACTTTTTACTCCGGTCTCTGAATAAGATGATTCTTGCGGCATTGTAAAGAATTCTTGAATCCCTAACCATTTTATTCACATCAAAAGTCATGAAAAATCCTCTAGCATGGGCTCTATTGTAACGCAAGTTTGGTGTAATAAGTAGTCCTCCTTTAAAATGAAATAGTATATCGGACATAACTTTTTCTCCCGAACTCAGATTGAGCTAACTCTTGCGGCATTGTAATGAGAACTTGAAACCCTAACCAATATATTGAGATCAAAATTGGTGATTTATCTTCTAACAAGTTCGAAATGGTGATGGAAGTTTGGTATAGTTGGCCATTCCCCTCCACTAGGAAAAAAAAGTAATTTCCCATTCTTTAGTATTTCTGACATAACTTTTTACACCGGTCTCTGATTAAGATGATTCTTGCTGCATTGTAAAGAATTCTTGAATCCCTAACCATTTTATTCACATCAAAAGTCATGAAAAATCCTCTAGCATGGGCTCTATTGTAACGCAAGTTTGGTGTAATAAGTAGTCCTCCTTTAAAATGAAATAGTATATCGGACATAACTTTTTCTCCCGAACTCGGATTGAGCTAACTCTTGCGGCATTGTAATGAGAACTTGAAACCCTAACCAATATATTGAGATCAAAATTGGTGATTCATCTTCTAACAAGTTCGAAATGGTGATGGAAGTTTGGTATAGTTGGTCATTCCCCTCCACTAGGAAAAAAAAGTAATTTCCCATTCTTTAGTATTTCGGACATAACTTTTTACTCCGGTCTCTGAATAAGATGATTCTTGCGGCATTGTAAAGAATTCTTGAATCCCTAACCATTTTATTCACATCAAAAGTCATGAAAAATCCTCTAGCATGGGCTCTATTGTAACGCAAGTTTGGTGTAATAAGTAGTCCACCTTTAAAATGAAATAGTACATCGGACATAACTTTTTCTCCCGAACTCGGATTGAGCTAACTCTTGCGGCATTGAAATGAGAACTTGAAACCCTAACCAATATATTCAGATCAAAATTGGTGATTCATCTTCTAACAAGTTCGAAATGGTGATGGAAGTTTGGTATAGTTGGCCATTCCCCTCCACTAGCAAAAAAAAATAATTTCCCATTCTTTAGTATTTCTGACATAACTTTTTACTCCGGTCTCTGATTAAGATGATTCTTGCGGCATTGTAAAGAATTCTTGAATCCCTAACCATTTTATTCACATCAAAAGTCATGAAAAATCCTCTAGCATGGGCTCTATTGTAACGCAAGTTTGGTGTAATAAGTAGTCCTCCTTTAAAATGAAATAGTGTATCGGACATAACTTTTTCTCCCGAACTCGGATTGAGCTAACTCTTGCGGCATTGTAATGAGAACTTGAAACCCTAACCAATATATTGAGATCAAAATTGGTGATTCATCTTCTAACAAGTTCGAAATGGTGATGGAAGTTTGGTATAGTTGGCCATTGCCCTCCACTAGGAAAAAAAAGTAATTTCCCAGTCTTTAGTATTTCTGACATAAATTTTTACACCGGTCTCTGATTAAGATGATTCTTGCGGCATTGTAAAGAATTCTTGAATCCCTAACCATTTTATTCACATCAAAACTCATGAAAAATCCTCTAGCATGGGCTCTATTGTAACGCTAGTTTGGTGTAATAAGTAGTCCTCCTTTAAAATGAAATAGTATATCGGACATAACTTTTTCTCCCGAACTCGGATTGAGCTAACTCTTGCGGCATTGTAATGAGAACTTGAAACCCTAACCAATATATTGAGATCAAAATTGGTGATTCATCTTCTAACAAGTTCGAAATGGTGATGGAAGTTTGGTATAGTTGGCCATTCCCCTCCACTAGGAAAAAAAAGTAATTTCCCATTCTTTAGTATTTCGGACATAACTTTTTACTCCGGTCTCTGAATAAGATGATTCTTGCTGCATTGTAAAGAATTCTTGAATCTCTAACCATTTTATTCACATCAAAAGTCATGAAAAATCCTCTAGCATGGGCTCTATTGTAACGCAAGTTTGGTGTAATAAGTAGTCCACCTTTAAAATGATATAGTATATCGGACATAACTTTTTCTCCCGAACTCGGATTGAGCTAACTCTTGCGGCATTGAAATGAGAACTTGAAACCCTAACCAATATATTGAGATCAAAATTGGTGATTCATCTTCTAACAAGTTCGAAATGGTGATGGAAGTTTGGTATAGTTGGCCATTCCCCTCCACTAGGAAAAAAAAGTAATTTCCCACTCTTTAGTATTTCTGACATAACTTTTTACTCCGGTCTTTGATTAAGATGATTCTTGCGGCATTGTAAAGAATTCTTGAATCCCTAACCATTTTATTCACATCAAAAGTCATGAAAAATCCTCTAGCATGGGCTCTATTGTAACGCAAGTTTGGTGTAATAAGTAGTCCTCCTTTAAAATGAAATAGTATATCGGACATAACTTTTTCTCCCGAACTCGGATTGAGCTAACTCTTGCGGCATTGTAATGAGAACTTGAAACCCTAACCAATATATTCAGATCAAAATTGGTGATTTATCTTCTAACAAGTTCGAAATGGTGATGGAAGTTTGGTATAGTTGGCCATTCCCCTCCACTAGGAAAAAAAAGTAATTTCCCATTCTTTAGTATTTCTGACATAACTTTTTACACCGGTCTCTGATTAAGATGATTCTTGCTGCATTGTAAAGAATTCTTGAATCCCTAACCATTTTATTCACATCAAAAGTCATGAAAAATCCTCTAGCATGGGCTCTATTGTAACGCAAGTTTGGTGTAATAAGTAGTCCTCCTTTAAAATGAAATAGTATATCGGACATAACTTTTTCTCCCGAACTCGGATTGAGCTGACTCTTGCGGCATTGTAATGAGAACTTGAAACCCTAACCAATATATTGAGATCAAAATTGGTGATTCATCTTCTAACAAGTTCGAAATGGTGATGGAAGTTTGGTATAGTTGGCCATTCCCCTCCACTAGGAAAAAAAAGTAATTTCCCATTCTTTAGTATTTCGGACATAACTTTTTACTCCGGTCTCTGAATAAGATGATTCTTGCTGCATTGTAAAGAATTCTTGAATCCCTAACCATTTTATTCACATCAAAAGTCATGAAAAATCCTCTAGCATGGGCTCTATTGTAACGCAAGTTTGGTGTAATAAGTAGTCCACCTTTAAAATGATATAGTATATCGGACATAACTTTTTCTCCCGAACTCGGATTGAGCTAACTCTTGTGGCATTAAAATGAGAACTTGAAACCCTAACCAATATATTGAGATCAAAATTGGTGATTCATCTTCTAACAAGTTCGAAATGGTGATGGAAGTTTGGTATAGTTGGCCATTCCCCTCCACTAGGAAAAAAAAGTAATTTCCCACTCTTTAGTATTTCTGACATAACTTTTTACTCCGGTCTCTGAATAAGATGATTCTTGCGGCATTGTAAAGAATTCTTGAATCCCTAACCATTTTATTCACATCAAAAGTCATGAAAAATCCTCTAGCATGGGCTCTATTGTAACGCAAGTTTGGTGTAATAAGTAGTCCTCCTTTAAAATGAAATAGTATATCGGACATAACTTTTTCTCCCGAACTCAGATTGAGCTAACTCTTGCGGCATTGTAATGAGAACTTGAAACCCTAACCAATATATTGAGATCAAAATTGGTGATTTATCTTCTAACAAGTTCGAAATGGTGATGGAAGTTTGGTATAGTTGGCCATTCCCCTCCACTAGGAAAAAAAAGTAATTTCCCATTCTTTAGTATTTCTGACATAACTTTTTACACCGGTCTCTGATTAAGATGATTCTTGCTGCATTGTAAAGAATTCTTGAATCCCTAACCATTTTATTCACATCAAAAGTCATGAAAAATCCTCTAGCATGGGCTCTATTGTAACGCAAGTTTGGTGTAATAAGTAGTCCTCCTTTAAAATGAAATAGTATATCGGACATAACTTTTTCTCCCGAACTCGGATTGAGCTAACTCTTGCGGCATTGTAATGAGAACTTGAAACCCTAACCAATATATTGAGATCAAAATTGGTGATTCATCTTCTAACAAGTTCGAAATGGTGATGGAAGTTTGGTATAGTTGGTCATTCCCCTCCACTAGGAAAAAAAAGTAATTTCCCATTCTTTAGTATTTCGGACATAACTTTTTACTCCGGTCTCTGAATAAGATGATTCTTGCGGCATTGTAAAGAATTCTTGAATCCCTAACCATTTTATTCACATCAAAAGTCATGAAAAATCCTCTAGCATGGGCTCTATTGTAACGCAAGTTTGGTGTAATAAGTAGTCCACCTTTAAAATGAAATAGTACATCGGACATAACTTTTTCTCCCGAACTCGGATTGAGCTAACTCTTGCGGCATTGAAATGAGAACTTGAAACCCTAACCAATATATTCAGATCAAAATTGGTGATTCATCTTCTAACAAGTTCGAAATGGTGATGGAAGTTTGGTATAGTTGGCCATTCCCCTCCACTAGCAAAAAAAAATAATTTCCCATTCTTTAGTATTTCTGACATAACTTTTTACTCCGGTCTCTGATTAAGATGATTCTTGCGGCATTGTAAAGAATTCTTGAATCCCTAACCATTTTATTCACATCAAAAGTCATGAAAAATCCTCTAGCATGGGCTCTATTGTAACGCAAGTTTGGTGTAATAAGTAGTCCTCCTTTAAAATGAAATAGTGTATCGGACATAACTTTTTCTCCCGAACTCGGATTGAGCTAACTCTTGCGGCATTGTAATGAGAACTTGAAACCCTAACCAATATATTGAGATCAAAATTGGTGATTCATCTTCTAACAAGTTCGAAATGGTGATGGAAGTTTGGTATAGTTGGCCATTGCCCTCCACTAGGAAAAAAAAGTAATTTCCCAGTCTTTAGTATTTCTGACATAAATTTTTACACCGGTCTCTGATTAAGATGATTCTTGCGGCATTGTAAATAATTCTTGAATCCCTAACCATTTTATTCACATCAAAACTCATGAAAAATCCTCTAGCATGGGCTCTATTGTAACGCAAGTTTGGTGTAATAAGTAGTCCTCCTTTAAAATGAAATAGTATATCGGACATAACTTTTTCTCCCGAAATCGGATTGAGCTAACTCTTGCGGCATTGTAATGAGAACTTGAAACCCTAACCAATATATTGAGATCAAAATTGGTGATTCATCTTCTAACAAGTTCGAAATGGTGATGGAAGTTTGGTATAGTTGGCCATTCCCCTCCACTAGGAAAAAAAAGTAATTTCCCATTCTTTAGTATTTCGGACATAACTTTTTACTCCGGTCTCTGAATAAGATGATTCTTGCTGCATTGTAAAGAATTCTTGAATCCCTAACCATTTTATTCACATCAAAAGTCATGAAAAATCCTCTAGCATGGGCTCTATTGTAACGCAAGTTTGGTGTAATAAGTAGTCCACCTTTAAAATGATATAGTATATCGGACATAATTTTTTCTCCCGAACTCGGATTGAGCTAACTCTTGCGGCATTGAAATGAGAACTTGAAACCCTAACCAATATATTGAGATCAAAATTGGTGATTCATGTTCTAACAAGTTCGAAATGGTGATGGAAGTTTGGTATAGTTGGCCATTCCCCTCCACTAGGAAAAAAAAATAATTTCCCACTCTTTAGTATTTCTGACATAACTTTTTACTCCGGTCTCTGATTAAGATGATTCTTGCGGCATTGTAAAGAATTCTTGAATCCCTAACCATTTTATTCACATCAAAAGTCATGAAAAATCCTCTAGCATGGGCTCTATTGTAACGCAAGTTTGGTGTAATAAGTAGTCCTCCTTTAAAATGAAATAGTATATCGGACATAACTTTTTCTCCCGAACTCGGATTGAGCTAACTCTTGCGGCATTGTAATGAGAACTTGAAACCCTAACCAATATATTGAGATCAAAATTGGTGATTCATCTTCTAACAAGTTCGAAATGGTGATGGAAGTTTGGTATAGTTGGCCATTGCCCTCCACTAGGAAAAAAAAGTAATTTCCCATTCTTTAGTATTTCTGACATAACTTTTTACACCGGTCTCTGATTAAGATGATTCTTGCTGCATTGTAAAGAATTCTTGAATCCCTAACCATTTTATTCACATCAAAAGTCATGAAAAATCCTCTAGCATGGGCTCTATTGTAACGCAAGTTTGGTGTAATAAGTAGTCCACCTTTAAAATGAAATAGTACATCGGACATAACTTTTTCTCCCGAACTCGGATTGAGCTAACTCTTGCGGCATTGAAATGAGAACTTGAAACCCTAACCAATATATTCAGATCAAAATTGGTGATTCATCTTCTAACAAGTTCGAAATGGTGATGGAAGTTTGGTATAGTTGGCCATTCCCCTCCACTAGCAAAAAAAAATAATTTCCCATTCTTTAGTATTTCTGACATAACTTTTTACTCCGGTCTCTGATTAAGATGATTCTTGCGGCATTGTAAAGAATTCTTGAATCCCTAACCATTTTATTCACATCAAAAGTCATGAAAAATCCTCTAGCATGGGCTCTATTGTAACGCAAGTTTGGTGTAATAAGTAGTCCTCCTTTAAAATGAAATAGTATATCGGACATAACTTTTTCTCCCGAACTCGGATTGAGCTAACTCTTGCGGCATTGTAATGAGAACTTGAAACCCTAACCAATATATTGAGATCAAAATTGGTGATTCATCTTCTAACAAGTTCGAAATGGTGATGGAAGTTTGGTATAGTTGGCCATTGCCCTCCACTAGGAAAAAAAAGTAATTTCCCAGTCTTTAGTATTTCTGACATAAATTTTTACACCGGTCTCTGATTAAGATGATTCTTGCGGCATTGTAAAGAATTCTTGAATCCCTAACCATTTTATTCACATCAAAACTCATGAAAAATCCTCTAGCATGGGCTCTATTGTAACGCAAGTTTGGTGTAATAAGTAGTCCTCCTTTAAAATGAAATAGTATATCGGACATAACTTTTTCTCCCGAAATCGGATTGAGCTAACTCTTGCGGCATTGTAATGAGAACTTGAAACCCTAACCAATATATTGAGATCAAAATTGGTGATTCATCTTCTAACAAGTTCGAAATGGTGATGGAAGTTTGGTATAGTTGGCCATTCCCCTCCACTAGGAAAAAAAAGTAATTTCCCATTCTTTAGTATTTCGGACATAACTTTTTACTCCGGTCTCTGAATAAGATGATTCTTGCTGCATTGTAAAGAATTCTTGAATCCCTAACCATTTTATTCACATCAAAAGTCATGAAAAATCCTCTAGCATGGGCTCTATTGTAACGCAAGTTTGGTGTAATAAGTAGTCCACCTTTAAAATGATATAGTATATCGGACATAACTTTTTCTCCCGAACTCGGATTGAGCTAACTCTTGCGGCATTGAAATGAGAACTTGAAACCCTAACCAATATATTGAGATCAAAATTGGTGATTCATGTTCTAACAAGTTCGAAATGGTGATGGAAGTTTGGTATAGTTGGCCATTCCCCTCCACTAGGAAAAAAAAATAATTTCCCACTCTTTAGTATTTCTGACATAACTTTTTACTCCGGTCTCTGATTAAGATGATTCTTGCGGCATTGTAAAGAATTCTTGAATCCCTAACCATTTTATTCACATCAAAAGTCATGAAAAATCCTCTAGCATGGGCTCTATTGTAACGCAAGTTTGGTGTAATAAGTAGTCCTCCTTTAAAATGAAATAGTATATCGGACATAACTTTTTCTCCCGAACTCGGATTGAGCTAACTCTTGCGGCATTGTAATGAGAACTTGAAACCCTAACCAATATATTGAGATCAAAATTGGTGATTCATCTTCTAACAAGTTCGAAATGGTGATGGAAGTTTGGTATAGTTGGCCATTGCCCTCCACTAGGAAAAAAAAAGTAATTTCCCATTCTTTAGTATTTCTGACATAACTTTTTACTCCGGTCTCTGATTAAGATGATTCTTGCTGCATTGTAAAGAATTCTTGAATCCCTAACCATTTTATTCACATCAAAAGTCATGAAAAATCCTCTAGCATGGGCTCTATTGTAACGCAAGTTTGGTGTAATAAGTAGTCCACCTTTAAAATGAAATAGTACATCGGACATAACTTTTTCTCCCGAACTCGGATTGAGCTAACTCTTGCGGCATTGAAATGAGAACTTGAAACCCTAACCAATATATTCAGATCAAAATTGGTGATTCATCTTCTAACAAGTTCGAAATGGTGATGGAAGTTTGGTATAGTTGGCCATTCCCCTCCACTAGGAAAAAAAAATAATTTCCCACTCTTTAGTATTTCTGACATAACTTTTTACTCCGGTCTCTGATTAAGATGATTCTTGCGGCATTGTAAAGAATTCTTGAATCCCTAACCATTTTATTCACATCAAAAGTCATGAAAAATCATCTAGCATGGGCTCTATTGTAACGCAAGTTTGGTGTAATAAGTAGTCCTCCTTTAAAATGAAATAGTATATCGGACATAACTTTTTCTCCCGAACTCGGATTGAGCTAACTCTTGCGGCATTGTAATGAGAACTTGAAACCCTAACCAATATATTGAGATCAAAATTGGTGATTCATCTTCTAACAAGTTCGAAATGGTGATGGAAGTTTGGTATAGTTGGCCATTGCCCTCCACTAGGAAAAAAAAAGTAATTTCCCATTCTTTAGTATTTCTGACATAACTTTTTACACCGGTCTCTGATTAAGATGATTCTTGCTGCATTGTAAAGAATTCTTGAATCCCTAACCATTTTATTCACATCAAAAGTCATGAAAAATCCTCTAGCATGGGCTCTATTGTAACGCAAGTTTGGTGTAATAAGTAGTCCTCCTTTAAAATGAAATAGTATATCGGACATAACTTTTTCTCCCGAAATCGGATTGAGCTAACTCTTGCGGCATTGTAATGAGAACTTGAAACCCTAACCAATATATTGAGATCAAAATTGGTGATTCATCTTCTAACAAGTTCGAAATGGTGATGGAAGTTTGGTATAGTTGGCCATTGCCCTCCACTAGGAAAAAAAAGTAATTTCCCATTCTTTAGTATTTCTGACATAACTTTTTACACCGGTCTCTGATTAAGATGATTCTTGCTGCATTGTAAAGAATTCTTGAATCCCTAACCATTTTATTCACATCAAAAGTCATGAAAAATCCTCTAGCATGGGCTCTATTGTAACGCAAGTTTGGTGTAATAAGTAGTCCACCTTTAAAATGAAATAGTACATCGGACATAACTTTTTCTCCCGAACTCGGATTGAGCTAACTCTTGCGGCATTGAAATGAGAACTTGAAACCCTAACCAATATATTCAGATCAAAATTGGTGATTCATCTTCTAACAAGTTCGAAATGGTGATGGAAGTTTGGTATAGTTGGCCATTCCCCTCCACTAGCAAAAAAAAATAATTTCCCATTCTTTAGTATTTCTGACATAACTTTTTACTCCGGTCTCTGATTAAGATGATTCTTGCGGCATTGTAAAGAATTCTTGAATCCCTAACCATTTTATTCACATCAAAAGTCATGAAAAATCATCTAGCATGGGCTCTATTGTAACGCAAGTTTGGTGTAATAAGTAGTCCTCCTTTAAAATGAAATAGTATATCGGACATAACTTTTTCTCCCGAACTCGGATTGAGCTAACTCTTGCGGCATTGTAATGAGAACTTGAAACCCTAACCAATATATTGAGATCAAAATTGGTGATTCATCTTCTAACAAGTTCGAAATGGTGATGGAAGTTTGGTATAGTTGGCCATTGCCCTCCACTAGGAAAAAAAAGTAATTTCCCAGTCTTTAGTATTTCTGACATAAATTTTTACACCGGTCTCTGATTAAGATGATTCTTGCGGCATTGTAAAGAATTCTTGAATCCCTAACCATTTTATTCACATCAAAACTCATGAAAAATCCTCTAGCATGGGCTCTATTGTAACGCAAGTTTGGTGTAATAAGTAGTCCTCCTTTAAAATGAAATAGTATATCGGACATAACTTTTTCTCCCGAAATCGGATTGAGCTAACTCTTGCGGCATTGTAATGAGAACTTGAAACCCTAACCAATATATTGAGATCAAAATTGGTGATTCATCTTCTAACAAGTTCGAAATGGTGATGGAAGTTTGGTATAGTTGGCCATTCCCCTCCACTAGGAAAAAAAAGTAATTTCCCATTCTTTAGTATTTCGGACATAACTTTTTACTCCGGTCTCTGAATAAGATGATTCTTGCTGCATTGTAAAGAATTCTTGAATCCCTAACCATTTTATTCACATCAAAAGTCATGAAAAATCCTCTAGCATGGGCTCTATTGTAACGCAAGTTTGGTGTAATAAGTAGTCCACCTTTAAAATGATATAGTATATCGGACATAACTTTTTCTCCCGAACTCGGATTGAGCTAACTCTTGCGGCATTGAAATGAGAACTTGAAACCCTAACCAATATATTGAGATCAAAATTGGTGATTCATCTTCTAACAAGTTCGAAATGGTGATGGAAGTTTGGTATAGTTGGCCATTCCCCTCCACTAGGAAAAAAAAATAATTTCCCACTCTTTAGTATTTCGGACATAACTTTTTACTCCGGTCTCTGATTAAGATGATTCTTGCGGCATTGTAAAGAATTCTTGAATCCCTAACCATTTTATTCACATCAAAAGTCATGAAAAATCATCTAGCATGGGCTCTATTGTAACGCAAGTTTGGTGTAATAAGTAGTCCTCCTTTAAAATGAAATAGTATATCGGACATAACTTTTTCTCCCGAACTCGGATTGAGCTAACTCTTGCGGCATTGTAATGAGAACTTGAAACCCTAACCAATATATTGAGATCAAAATTGGTGATTCATCTTCTAACAAGTTCGAAATGGTGATGGAAGTTTGGTATAGTTGGCCATTGCCCTCCACTAGGAAAAAAAAAGTAATTTCCCATTCTTTAGTATTTCTGACATAACTTTTTACACCGGTCTCTGATTAAGATGATTCTTGCTGCATTGTAAAGAATTCTTGAATCCCTAACCATTTTATTCACATCAAAAGTCATGAAAAATCCTCTAGCATGGGCTCTATTGTAACGCAAGTTTGGTGTAATAAGTAGTCCTCCTTTAAAATGAAATAGTATATCGGACATAACTTTTTCTCCCGAAATCGGATTGAGCTAACTCTTGCGGCATTGTAATGAGAACTTGAAACCCTAACCAATATATTGAGATCAAAATTGGTGATTCATCTTCTAACAAGTTCGAAATGGTGATGGAAGTTTGGTATAGTTGGCCATTGCCCTCCACTAGGAAAAAAAAGTAATTTCCCATTCTTTAGTATTTCTGACATAACTTTTTACACCGGTCTCTGATTAAGATGATTCTTGCTGCATTGTAAAGAATTCTTGAATCCCTAACCATTTTATTCACATCAAAAGTCATGAAAAATCCTCTAGCATGGGCTCTATTGTAACGCAAGTTTGGTGTAATAAGTAGTCCACCTTTAAAATGAAATAGTACATCGGACATAACTTTTTCTCCCGAACTCGGATTGAGCTAACTCTTGCGGCATTGAAATGAGAACTTGAAACCCTAACCAATATATTCAGATCAAAATTGGTGATTCATCTTCTAACAAGTTCGAAATGGTGATGGAAGTTTGGTATAGTTGGCCATTCCCCTCCACTAGCAAAAAAAAATAATTTCCCATTCTTTAGTATTTCTGACATAACTTTTTACTCCGGTCTCTGATTAAGATGATTCTTGCGGCATTGTAAAGAATTCTTGAATCCCTAACCATTTTATTCACATCAAAAGTCATGAAAAATCATCTAGCATGGGCTCTATTGTAACGCAAGTTTGGTGTAATAAGTAGTCCTCCTTTAAAATGAAATAGTATATCGGACATAACTTTTTCTCCCGAACTCGGATTGAGCTAACTCTTGCGGCATTGTAATGAGAACTTGAAACCCTAACCAATATATTGAGATCAAAATTGGTGATTCATCTTCTAACAAGTTCGAAATGGTGATGGAAGTTTGGTATAGTTGGCCATTGCCCTCCACTAGGAAAAAAAAGTAATTTCCCAGTCTTTAGTATTTCTGACATAAATTTTTACACCGGTCTCTGATTAAGATGATTCTTGCGGCATTGTAAAGAATTCTTGAATCCCTAACCATTTTATTCACATCAAAACTCATGAAAAATCCTCTAGCATGGGCTCTATTGTAACGCAAGTTTGGTGTAATAAGTAGTCCTCCTTTAAAATGAAATAGTATATCGGACATAACTTTTTCTCCCGAAATCGGATTGAGCTAACTCTTGCGGCATTGTAATGAGAACTTGAAACCCTAACCAATATATTGAGATCAAAATTGGTGATTCATCTTCTAACAAGTTCGAAATGGTGATGGAAGTTTGGTATAGTTGGCCATTCCCCTCCACTAGGAAAAAAAAGTAATTTCCCATTCTTTAGTATTTCGGACATAACTTTTTACTCCGGTCTCTGAATAAGATGATTCTTGCTGCATTGTAAAGAATTCTTGAATCCCTAACCATTTTATTCACATCAAAAGTCATGAAAAATCCTCTAGCATGGGCTCTATTGTAACGCAAGTTTGGTGTAATAAGTAGTCCACCTTTAAAATGATATAGTATATCGGACATAACTTTTTCTCCCGAACTCGGATTGAGCTAACTCTTGCGGCATTGAAATGAGAACTTGAAACCCTAACCAATATATTGAGATCAAAATTGGTGATTCATGTTCTAACAAGTTCGAAATGGTGATGGAAGTTTGGTATAGTTGGCCATTCCCCTCCACTAGGAAAAAAAAATAATTTCCCACTCTTTAGTATTTCGGACATAACTTTTTACTCCGGTCTCTGATTAAGATGATTCTTGCGGCATTGTAAAGAATTCTTGAATCCCTAACCATTTTATTCACATCAAAAGTCATGAAAAATCCTCTAGCATGGGCTCTATTGTAACGCAAGTTTGGTGTAATAAGTAGTCCTCCTTTAAAATGAAATAGTATATCGGACATAACTTTTTCTCCCGAACTCGGATTGAGCTAACTCTTGCGGCATTGTAATGAGAACTTGAAACCCTAACCAATATATTGAGATCAAAATTGGTGATTCATCTTCTAACAAGTTCGAAATGGTGATGGAAGTTTGGTATAGTTGGCCATTGCCCTCCACTAGGAAAAAAAAAGTAATTTCCCATTCTTTAGTATTTCTGACATAACTTTTTACACCGGTCTCAATATAAGATGATTCTTGCTGCATTGTAAAGAATTCTTGAATCCCTAACCATTTTATTCACATCAAAAGTCATGAAAAATCCTCTAGCATGGGCTCTATTGTAACGCAAGTTTGGTGTAATAAGTAGTCCTCCTTTAAAATGAAATAGTATATCGGACATAACTTTTTCTCCCGAACTCGGATTGAGCTAACTCTTGCGGCATTGTAATGAGAACTTGAAACCCTAACCAATATATTGAGATCAAAATTGGTGATTCATCTTCTAACAAGTTCGAAATGGTGATGCAAGTTTGGTATAGTTGGCCATTCCCCTCCACAAGGAAAAAAAAGTAATTTCCCATTCTTTAGTATTTCGGACATAACTTTTTACTCCAGTCTCTGAATAAGATGATTCTTGCGGCATTGTAAAGAATTCTTGAATCCCTAACCATTTTATTCACATCAAAAGTCATGAAAAATCCTCTAGCATGGGCTCTATTGTAACGCAAGTTTGGTGTAATAAGTAGTCCTCCTTTAAAATGAAATAGTATATCGGACATAACTTTTTCTCCCGAACTCGGATTGAGCTAACTCTTGCGGCATTGTAATGAGAACTTGAAACCCTAACCAATATATTGAGATCAAAATTGGTGATTCATCTTCTAACAAGTTCGAAATGGTGATGGAAGTTTGGTATAGTTGGCCATTCCCCTCCACTAGGAAAAAAAAGTAATTTCCCATTCTTTAGTATTTCGGACATAACTTTTTACTCCGGTCTCTGAATAAGATGATTCTTGCTGCATTGTAAAGAATTCTTGAATCCCTAACCATTTTATTCACATCAAAAGTCATGAAAAATCCTCTAGCATGGGCTCTATTGTAACGCAAGTTTGGTGTAATAAGTAGTCCTCCTTTAAAATGAAATAGTATATCGGACATAACTTTTTCTCCCGAACTCGGATTGAGCTAACTCTTGCGGCATTGTAATGAGAACTTGAAACCCTAACCAATATATTGAGATCAAAATTGGTGATTCATCTTCTAACAAGTTCGAAATGGTGATGAAAGTTTGGTATAGTTGGTCATTCCCCTCCACTAGGAAAAAAAAGTAATTTCCCATTCTTTAGTATTTCGGACATAACTTTTTACTCCGGTCTCTGAATAAGATGATTCTTGCGGCATTGTAAAGAATTCTTGAATCCCTAACCATTTTATTCACATCAAAAGTCATGAAAAATCCTCTAGCATGGGCTCTATTGTAACGCAAGTTTGGTGTAATAAGTAGTCCTCCTTTAAAATGAAATAGTATATCGGACATAACTTTTTCTCCCGAACTCGGATTGAGCTAACTCTTGCGGCATTGTAATGAGAACTTGAAACCCTAACCAATATATTGAGATCAAAATTGGTGATTCATCTTCTAACAAGTTCGAAATGGTGATGGAAGTTTGGTATAGTTGGCCATTGCCCTCCACTAGGAAAAAAAAGTAATTTCCCATTCTTTAGTATTTCTGACATAACTTTTTACACCGGTCTCTGATTAAGATGATTCTTGCTGCATTGTAAAGAATTCTTGAATCCCTAACCATTTTATTCACATCAAAAGTCATGAAAAATCCTCTAGCATGGGCTCTATTGTAACGCAAGTTTGGTGTAATAAGTAGTCCTCCTTTAAAATGAAATAGTATATCGGACATAACTTTTTCTCCCGAACTCGGATTGAGCTAACTCTTGCGGCATTGTAATGAGAACTTGAAACCCTAACCAATATATTGAGATCAAAATTGGTGATTCATCTTCTAACAAGTTCGAAATGGTGATGCAAGTTTGGTATAGTTGGCCATTCCCCTCCACAAGGAAAAAAAAGTAATTTCCCATTCTTTAGTATTTCGGACATAACTTTTTACTCCGGTCTCTGAATAAGATGATTCTTGCGGCATTGTAAAGAATTCTTGAATCCCTAACCATTTTATTCACATCAAAAGTCATGAAAAATCCTCTAGCATGGGCTCTATTGTAACGCAAGTTTGGTGTAATAAGTAGTCCTCCTTTAAAATGAAATAGTATATCGGACATAACTTTTTCTCCCGAACTCGGATTGAGCTAACTCTTGCGGCATTGTAATGAGAACTTGAAACCCTAACCAATATATTGAGATCAAAATTGGTGATTCATCTTCTAACAAGTTCGAAATGGTGATGGAAGTTTGGTATAGTTGGCCATTCCCCTCCACTAGGAAAAAAAAGTAATTTCCCATTCTTTAGTATTTCGGACATAACTTTTTACTCCGGTCTCTGAATAAGATGATTCTTGCTGCATTGTAAAGAATTCTTGAATCCCTAACCATTTTATTCACATCAAAAGTCATGAAAAATCCTCTAGCATGGGCTCTATTGTAACGCAAGTTTGGTGTAATAAGTAGTCCTCCTTTAAAATGAAATAGTATATCGGACATAACTTTTTCTCCCGAACTCGGATTGAGCTAACTCTTGCGGCATTGTAATGAGAACTTGAAACCCTAACCAATATATTGAGATCAAAATTGGTGATTCATCTTCTAACAAGTTCGAAATGGTGATGGAAGTTTGGTATAGTTGGCCATTCCCCTCCACTAGGAAAAAAAAGTAATTTCCCATTCTTTAGTATTTCGGACATAACTTTTTACTCCGGTCTCTGAATAAGATGATTCTTGCTGCATTGTAAAGAATTCTTGAATCCCTAACCATTTTATTCACATCAAAAGTCATGAAAAATCCTCTAGCATGGGCTCTATTGTAACGCAAGTTTGGTGTAATAAGTAGTCCTCCTTTAAAATGAAATAGTATATCGGACATAACTTTTTCTCCCGAACTCGGATTGAGCTAACTCTTGCGGCATTGTAATGAGAACTTGAAACCCTAACCAATATATTGAGATCAAAATTGGTGATTCATCTTCTAACAAGTTCGAAATGGTGATGGAAGTTTGGTATAGTTGGCCATTGCCCTCCACTAGGAAAAAAAAGTAATTTCCCATTCTTTAGTATTTCTGACATAACTTTTTACACCGGTCTCTGATTAAGATGATTCTTGCGGCATTGTAAAGAATTCTTGAATCCCTAACCATTTTATTCACATCAAAAGTCATGAAAAATCCTCTAGCATGGGCTCTATTGTAACGCAAGTTTGGTGTAATAAGTAGTCCTCCTTTAAAATGAAATAGTATATCGGACATAACTTTTTCTCCCGAACTCGGATTGAGCTAACTCTTGCGGCATTGTAATGAGAACTTGAAACCCTAACCAATATATTGAGATCAAAATTGGTGATTCATCTTCTAACAAGTTCGAAATGGTGATGGAAGTTTGGTATAGTTGGCCATTCCCCTCCACTAGGAAAAAAAAGTAATTTCCCATTCTTTAATATTTCGGACATAACTTTTTACTCCAGTCTCTGAATAAGATGATTCTTGCGGCATTGTAAAGAATTCTTGAATCCCTAACCATTTTATTCACGTCAAAAGTCATGAAAAATCCTCTAGCATGGGCTCTATTGTAACGCAAGTTTGGTGTAATAAGTAGTCCTCCTTTAAAATGAAATAGTATATCGGACATAACTTTTTCTCCCGAACTCGGATTGAGCTAACTCTTGCGGCATTGTAATGAGAACTTGAAACCCTAACCAATATATTGAGATCAAAATTGGTGATTCATCTTCTAACAAGTTCGAAATGGTGATGGAAGTTTGGTATAGTTGGCCATTCCCCTCCACTAGGAAAAAAAAGTAATTTCCCATTCTTTAGTATTTCGGACATAACTTTTTACTCCGGTATCTGAATAAGATGATTCTTGCTGCATTGTAAAGAATTCTTGAATCCCTAACCATTTTATTCACATCAAAAGTCATGAAAAATCATCTAGCATGGGCTCTATTGTAACGCAAGTTTGGTGTAATAAGTAGTCCACCTTTAAAATGATATAGTATATCGGACATAACTTTTTCTCCCGAACTCGGATTGAGCTAACTCTTGCGGCATTGAAATGAGAACTTGAAACCGTAACCAATATATTGAGATCAAAATTGGTGATTCATCTTCTAACAAGTTCGAAATGGTGATGGAAGTTTGGTATAGTTGGTCATTCCCCTCCACTAGGAAAAAAAAGTAATTTCCCACTCTTTAGTATTTCTGACATAACTTTTTACTCCGGTCTCTGATTAAGATGATTCTTGCGGCATTGTAAAGAATTCTTGAATCCCTAACCATTTTATTCACATCAAAAGTCATGAAAAATCCTCTAGCATGGGCTCTATTGTAACGCAAGTTTGGTGTAATAAGTAGTCCTCCTTTAAAATGAAATAGTATATCGGACATAACTTTTTCTCCCGAACTCGGATTGAGCTAACTCTTGCGGCATTGTAATGAGAACTTGAAACCCTAACCAATATATTGAGATCAAAATTGGTGATTCATCTTCTAACAAGTTCGAAATGGTGATGGAAGTTTGGTATAGTTGGCCATTCCCCTCCACTAGGAAAAAAAAGTAATTTCCCATTCTTTAGTATTTCTGACATAACTTTTTACACCGGTCTCTGATTAAGATGATTCTTGCTGCATTGTAAAGAATTCTTGAATCCCTAACCATTTTATTCACATCAAAAGTCATGAAAAATCCTCTAGCATGGGCTCTATTGTAACGCAAGTTTGGTGTAATAAGTAGTCCTCCTTTAAAATGAAATAGTATATCGGACATAACTTTTTCTCCCGAACTCGGATTGAGCTAACTCTTGCGGCATTGTAATGAGAACTTGAAACCCTAACCAATATATTGAGATCAAAATTGGTGATTCATCTTCTAACAAGTTCGAAATGGTGATGGAAGTTTGGTATAGTTGGCCATTGCCCTCCACTAGGAAAAAAAAGTAATTTCCCATTCTTTAGTATTTCTGACATAACTTTTTACACCGGTCTCTGATTAAGATGATTCTTGCGGCATTGTAAAGAATTCTTGAATCCCTAACCATTTTATTCACATCAAAAGTCATGAAAAATCCTCTAGCATGGGCTCTATTGTAACGCAAGTTTGGTGTAATAAGTAGTCCTCCTTTAAAATGAAATAGTATATCGGACATAACTTTTTCTCCCGAACTCGGATTGAGCTAACTCTTGCGGCATTGTAATGAGAACTTGAAACCCTAACCAATATATTGAGATCAAAATTGGTGATTCATCTTCTAACAAGTTCGAAATGGTGATGGAAGTTTGGTATAGTTGGCCATTCCCCTCCACTAGGAAAAAAAAGTAATTTCCCATTCTTTAATATTTCGGACATAACTTTTTACTCCAGTCTCTGAATAAGATGATTCTTGCGGCATTGTAAAGAATTCTTGAATCCCTAACCATTTTATTCACGTCAAAAGTCATGAAAAATCCTCTAGCATGGGCTCTATTGTAACGCAAGTTTGGTGTAATAAGTAGTCCTCCTTTAAAATGAAATAGTATATCGGACATAACTTTTTCTCCCGAACTCGGATTGAGCTAACTCTTGCGGCATTGTAATGAGAACTTGAAACCCTAACCAATATATTGAGATCAAAATTGGTGATTCATCTTCTAACAAGTTCGAAATGGTGATGGAAGTTTGGTATAGTTGGCCATTCCCCTCCACTAGGAAAAAAAAGTAATTTCCCATTCTTTAGTATTTCGGACATAACTTTTTACTCCGGTATCTGAATAAGATGATTCTTGCTGCATTGTAAAGAATTCTTGAATCCCTAACCATTTTATTCACATCAAAAGTCATGAAAAATCATCTAGCATGGGCTCTATTGTAACGCAAGTTTGGTGTAATAAGTAGTCCACCTTTAAAATGATATAGTATATCGGACATAACTTTTTCTCCCGAACTCGGATTGAGCTAACTCTTGCGGCATTGAAATGAGAACTTGAAACCGTAACCAATATATTGAGATCAAAATTGGTGATTCATCTTCTAACAAGTTCGAAATGGTGATGGAAGTTTGGTATAGTTGGTCATTCCCCTCCACTAGGAAAAAAAAGTAATTTCCCACTCTTTAGTATTTCTGACATAACTTTTTACTCCGGTCTCTGATTAAGATGATTCTTGCGGCATTGTAAAGAATTCTTGAATCCCTAACCATTTTATTCACATCAAAAGTCATGAAAAATCCTCTAGCATGGGCTCTATTGTAACGCAAGTTTGGTGTAATAAGTAGTCCTCCTTTAAAATGAAATAGTATATCGGACATAACTTTTTCTCCCGAACTCGGATTGAGCTAACTCTTGCGGCATTGTAATGAGAACTTGAAACCCTAACCAATATATTGAGATCAAAATTGGTGATTCATCTTCTAACAAGTTCGAAATGGTGATGGAAGTTTGGTATAGTTGGCCATTCCCCTCCACTAGGAAAAAAAAGTAATTTCCCATTCTTTAGTATTTCTGACATAACTTTTTACACCGGTCTCTGATTAAGATGATTCTTGCTGCATTGTAAAGAATTCTTGAATCCCTAACCATTTTATTCACATCAAAAGTCATGAAAAATCCTCTAGCATGGGCTCTATTGTAACGCAAGTTTGGTGTAATAAGTAGTCCTCCTTTAAAATGAAATAGTATATCGGACATAACTTTTTCTCCCGAACTCGGATTGAGCTAACTCTTGCGGCATTGTAATGAGAACTTGAAACCCTAACCAATATATTGAGATCAAAATTGGTGATTCATCTTCTAACAAGTTCGAAATGGTGATGGAAGTTTGGTATAGTTGGCCATTCCCCTCCACTAGGAAAAAAAAGTAATTTCCCATTCTTTAGTATTTCGGACATAACTTTTTACTCCAGTCTCTGAATAAGATGATTCTTGCGGCATTGTAAAGAATTCTTGAATCCCTAACCATTTTATTCACATCAAAAGTCATGAAAAATCCTCTAGCATGGGCTCTATTGTAACGCAAGTTTGGTGTAATAAGTAGTCCTCCTTTAAAATGAAATAGTATATCGGACATAACTTTTTCTCCCGAACTCGGATTGAGCTAACTCTTGCGGCATTGTAATGAGAACTTGAAACCCTAACCAATATATTGAGATCAAAATTGGTGATTCATCTTCTAACAAGTTCGAAATGGTGATGGAAGTTTGGTATAGTTGGCCATTCCCCTCCACTAGGAAAAAAAAGTAATTTCCCATTCTTTAGTATTTCGGACATAACTTTTTACTCCGGTCTCTGAATAAGATGATTCTTGCTGCATTGTAAAGAATTCTTGAATCCCTAACCATTTTATTCACATCAAAAGTCATGAAAAATCCTCTAGCATGGGCTCTATTGTAACGCAAGTTTGGTGTAATAAGTAGTCCACCTTTAAAATGATATAGTATATCGGACATAACTTTTTCTCCCGAACTCGGATTGAGCTAACTCTTGCGGCATTGAAATGAGAACTTGAAACCCTAACCAATATATTCAGATCAAAATTGGTGATTCATCTTCTAACAAGTTCGAAATGGTGATGGAAGTTTGGTATAGTTGGCCATTCCCCTCCACTAGGAAAAAAAAGTAATTTCCCACTCTTTAGTATTTCTGACATAACTTTTTACTCCGGTCTCTGATTAAGATGATTCTTGCGGCATTGTAAAGAATTCTTGAATCCCTAACCATTTTATTCACATCAAAAGTCATGAAAAATCCTCTAGCATGGGCTCTATTGTAACGCAAGTTTGGTGTAATAAGTAGTCCTCCTTTAAAATGAAATAGTATATCGGACATAACTTTTTCTCCCGAACTCGGATTGAGCTAACTCTTGCGGCATTGTAATGAGAACTTGAAACCCTAACCAATATATTGAGATCAAAATTGGTGATTCATCTTCTAACAAGTTCGAAATGGTGATGGAAGTTTGGTATAGTTGGCCATTCCCCTCCACTAGGAAAAAAAAGTAATTTCCCATTCTTTAGTATTTCTGACATAACTTTTTACACCGGTCTCTGATTAAGATGATTCTTGCGGCATTGTAAAGAATTCTTGAATCCCTAACCATTTTATTCACATCAAAAGTCATGAAAAATCCTCTAGCATGGGCTCTATTGTAACGCAAGTTTGGTGTAATAAGTAGTCCTCCTTTAAAATGAAATAGTATATCGGACATAACTTTTTCTCCCGAACTCGGATTGAGCTAACTCTTGCGGCATTGTAATGAGAACTTGAAACCCTAACCAATATATTGAGATCAAAATTGGTGATTCATCTTCTAACAAGTTCGAAATGGTGATGGAAGTTTGGTATAGTTGGCCATTCCCCTCCACTAGGAAAAAAAAGTAATTTCCCATTCTTTAGTATTTCGGACATAACTTTTTACTCCAGTCTCTGAATAAGATGATTCTTGCGGCATTGTAAAGAATTCTTGAATCCCTAACCATTTTATTCACATCAAAACTCATGAAAAATCCTCTAGCATGGGCTCTATTGTAACGCAAGTTTAGTGTAATAAGTAGTCCTCCTTTAAAATGAAATAGTATATCGGACATAACTTTTTCTCCCGAACTCGGATTGAGCTAACTCTTGCGGCATTGTAATGAGAACTTGAAACCCTAACCAATATATTGAGATCAAAATTGGTGATTCATCTTCTAACAAGTTCGAAATGGTGATGGAAGTTTGGTATAGTTGGCCATTCCCCTCCACTAGGAAAAAAAAGTAATTTCCCATTCTTTAGTATTTCGGACATAACTTTTTACTCCGGTCTCTGAATAAGATGATTCTTGCTGCATTGTAAAGAATTCTTGAATCCCTAACCATTTTATTCACATCAAAAGTCATGAAAAATCCTCTAGCATGGGCTCTATTGTAACGCAAGTTTGGTGTAATAAGTAGTCCACCTTTAAAATGATATAGTATATCGGACATAACTTTTTCTCCCGAACTCGGATTGAGCTAACTCTTGCGGCATTGAAATGAGAACTTGAAATCCTAACCAATATATTGAGATCAAAATTGGTGATTCATCTTCTAACAAGTTCGAAATGGTGATGGAAGTTTGGTATAGTTGGCCATTCCCCTCCACTAGGAAAAAAAAGTAATTTCCCACTCTTTAGTATTTCTGACATAACTTTTTACTCCGGTCTCTGATTAAGATGATTCTTGCGGCATTGTAAAGAATTCTTGAATCCCTAACCATTTTATTCACATCAAAAGTCATGAAAAATCCTCTAGCATGGGCTCTATTGTAACGCAAGTTTGGTGTAATAAGTAGTCCTCCTTTAAAATGAAATAGTATATCGGACATAACTTTTTCTCCCGAACTCGGATTGAGCTAACTCTTGCGGCATTGTAATGAGAACTTGAAACCCTAACCAATATATTGAGATCAAAATTGGTGATTCATCTTCTAACAAGTTCGAAATGGTGATGGAAGTTTGGTATAGTTGGCCATTCCCCTCCACTAGGAAAAAAAAGTAATTTCCCATTCTTTAGTATTTCTGACATAACTTTTTACACCGGTCTCTGATTAAGATGATTCTTGCGGCATTGTAAAGAATTCTTGAATCCCTAACCATTTTATTCACATCAAAAGTCATGAAAAATCCTCTAGCATGGGCTCTATTGTAACGCAAGTTTGGTGTAATAAGTAGTCCTCCTTTAAAATGAAATAGTATATCGGACATAACTTTTTCTCCCGAACTCGGATTGAGCTAACTCTTGCGGCATTGTAATGAGAACTTGAAACCCTAACCAATATATTGAGATCAAAATTGGTGATTCATCTTCTAACAAGTTCGAAATGGTGATGGATGTTTGGTATAGTTGGCCATTCCCCTCCACTAGGAAAAAAAAGTAATTTCCCATTCTTTAGTATTTCGGACATAACTTTTTACTCCAGTCTCTGAATAAGATGATTCTTGCGGCATTGTAAAGAATTCTTGAATCCCTAACCATTTTATTCACATCAAAACTCATGAAAAATCCTCTAGCATGGGCTCTATTTTAACGCAAGTTTGGTGTAATAAGTAGTCCTCCTTTAAAATGAAATAGTATATCGGACATAACTTTTTCTCCCGAACTCGGATTGAGCTAACTCTTGCGGCATTGTAATGAGAACTTGAAACCCTAACCAATATATTGAGATCAAAATTGGTGATTCATCTTCTAACAAGTTCGAAATGGTGATGGAAGTTTGGTATAGTTGGCCATTCCCCTCCACTAGGAAAAAAAAGTAATTTCCCATTCTTTAGTATTTCTGACATAACTTTTTACACCGGTCTCTGATTAAGATGATTCTTGCTGCATTGTAAAGAATTCTTGAATCCCTAACCATTTTATTCACATCAAAAGTCATGAAAAATCCTCTAGCATGGGCTCTATTGTAACGCAAGTTTGGTGTAATAAGTAGTCCTCCTTTAAAATGAAATAGTATATCGGACATAACTTTTTCTCCCGAACTCGGATTGAGCTAACTCTTGCGGCATTGTAATGAGAACTTGAAACCCTAACCAATATATTGAGATCAAAATTGGTGATTCATCTTCTAACAAGTTCGAAATGGTGATGGAAGTTTGGTATAGTTGGCCATTCCCCTCCACTAGGAAAAAAAAGTAATTTCCCATTCTTTAGTATTTCTGACATAACTTTTTACACCGGTCTCTGATTAAGATGATTCTTGCGGCATTGTAAAGAATTCTTGAATCCCTAACCATTTTATTCACATCAAAACTCATGAAAAATCCTCTAGCATGGGCTCTATTTTAACGCAAGTTTGGTGTAATAAGTAGTCCTCCTTTAAAATGAAATAGTATATCGGACATAACTTTTTCTCCCGAACTCGGATTGAGCTAACTCTTGCGGCATTGTAATGAGAACTTGAAACCCTAACCAATATATTGAGATCAAAATTGGTGATTCATCTTCTAACAAGTTCGAAATGGTGATGGAAGTTTGGTATAGTTGGCCATTCCCCTCCACTAGGAAAAAAAAGTAATTTCCCATTCTTTAGTATTTCTGACATAACTTTTTACACCGGTCTCTGATTAAGATGATTCTTGCTGCATTGTAAAGAATTCTTGAATCCCTAACCATTTTATTCACATCAAAAGTCATGAAAAATCCTCTAGCATGGGCTCTATTGTAACGCAAGTTTGGTGTAATAAGTAGTTCTCCTTTAAAATGAAATAGTATATCGGACATAACTTTTTCCCCCGAACTCGGATTGAGCTAACTCTTGCGGCATTGTAATGAGAACTTGAAACCCTAACCAATATATTGAGATCAAAATTGGTGATTCATCTTCTAACAAGTTCGAAATGGTGATGGAAGTTTGGTATAGTTGGCCATTCCCCTCCACTAAGAAAAAAAAGTAATTTCCCATTCTTTAGTATTTCGGACATAACTTTTTACTCCGGTCTCTGAATAAGATGATTCTTGCTGCATTGTAAAAAATTCTTGAATCCCTAACCATTTTATTCACATCAAAAGTCATGAAAAATCCTCTAGCATGGGCTCTATTGTAACGCAAGTTTGGTGTAATAAGTAGTCCACCTTTAAAATGATATAGTATATCGGACATAACTTTTTCTCCCGAACTCGGATTGAGCTAACTCTTGCGGCATTGAAATGAGAACTTGAAACCCTAACCAATATATTGAGATCAAAATTGGTGATTCATCTTCTAACAAGTTCGAAATGGTGATGGAAGTTTGGTATAGTTGGCCATTCCCCTCCACTAGGAAAAAAAAGTAATTTCCCACTCTTTAGTATTTCTGACATAACTTTTTACTCCGGTCTCTGATTAAGATGATTCTTGCGGCATTGTAAAGAATTCTTGAATCCCTAACCATTTTATTCACATCAAAAGTCATGAAAAATCCTCTAGCATGGGCTCTATTGTAACGCAAGTTTGGTGTAATAAGTAGTCCTCCTTTAAAATGAAATAGTATATCGGACATAACTTTTTCTCCCGAACTCGGATTGAGCTAACTCTTGCGGCATTGTAATGAGAACTTGAAACCCTAACCAATATATTGAGATCAAAATTGGTGATTCATCTTCTAACAAGTTCGAAATGGTGATGGAAGTTTGGTATAGTTGGCCATTCCCCTCCACTAGGAAAAAAAAGTAATTTCCCATTCTTTAGTATTTCTGACATAACTTTTTACACCGGTCTCTGATTAAGATGATTCTTGCTGCATTGTAAAGAATTCTTGAATCCCTAACCATTTTATTCACATCAAAAGTCATGAAAAATCCTCTAGCATGGGCTCTATTGTAACGCAAGTTTGGTGTAATAAGTAGTCCTCCTTTAAAATGAAATAGTATATCGGACATAACTTTTTCTCCCGAACTCGGATTGAGCTAACTCTTGCGGCATTGTAATGAGAACTTGAAACCCTAACCAATATATTGAGATCAAAATTGGTGATTCATCTTCTAACAAGTTCGAAATGGTGATGGAAGTTTGGTATAGTTGGCCATTCCCCTCCACTAGGAAAAAAAAGTAATTTCCCATTCTTTAGTATTTCGGACATAACTTTTTACTCCAGTCTCTGAATAAGATGATTCTTGCGGCATTGTAAAGAATTCTTGAATCCCTAACCATTTTATTCACATCAAAAGTCATGAAAAATCCTCTAGCATGGGCTCTATTGTAACGCAAGTTTGGTGTAATAAGTAGTCCTCCTTTAAAATGAAATAGTATATCGGACATAACTTTTTCTCCCGAACTCGGATTGAGCTAACTCTTGCGGCATTGTAATGAGAACTTGAAACCCTAACCAATATATTGAGATCAAAATTGGTGATTCATCTTCTAACAAGTTCGAAATGGTGATGGAAGTTTGGTATAGTTGGCCATTCCCCTCCACTAGGAAAAAAAAGTAATTTCCCATTCTTTAGTATTTCGGACATAACTTTTTACTCCGGTCTCTGAATAAGATGATTCTTGCTGCATTGTAAAGAATTCTTGAATCCCTAACCATTTTATTCACATCAAAAGTCATGAAAAATCCTCTAGCATGGGCTCTATTGTAACGCAAGTTTGGTGTAATAAGTAGTCCACCTTTAAAATGATATAGTATATCGGACATAACTTTTTCTCCCGAACTCGGATTGAGCTAACTCTTGCGGCATTGAAATGAGAACTTGAAACCCTAACCAATATATTGAGATCAAAATTGGTGATTCATCTTCTAACAAGTTCGAAATGGTGATGGAAGTTTGGTATAGTTGGCCATTCCCCTCCACTAGGAAAAAAAAGTAATTTCCCACTCTTTAGTATTTCTGACATAACTTTTTACTCCGGTCTCTGATTAAGATGATTCTTGCGGCATTGTAAAGAATTCTTGAATCCCTAACCATTTTATTCACATCAAAAGTCATGAAAAATCCTCTAGCATGGGCTCTATTGTAACGCAAGTTTGGTGTAATAAGTAGTCCACCTTTAAAATGATATAGTATATCGGACATAACTTTTTCTCCCGAACTCGGATTGAGCTAACTCTTGAGGCATTGAAATGAGAACTTGAAACCCTAACCAATATATTCAGATCAAAATTGGTGATTCATCTTCTAACAAGTTCGAAATGGTGATGGAAGTTTGGTATAGTTGGCCATTCCCCTCCACTAGGAAAAAAAAGTAATTTCCCACTCTTTAGTATTTCTGACATAACTTTTTACTCCGGTCTCTGATTAAGATGATTCTTGCGGCATTGTAAAGAATTCTTGAATCCCTAACCATTTTATTCACATCAAAAGTCATGAAAAATCCTCTAGCATGGGCTCTATTGTAACGCAAGTTTGGTGTAATAAGTAGTCCTCCTTTAAAATGAAATAGTATATCGGACATAACTTTTTCTCCCGAACTCGGATTGAGCTAACTCTTGCGGCATTGTAATGAGAACTTGAAACCCTAACCAATATATTGAGATCAAAATTGGTGATTCATCTTCTAACAAGTTCGAAATGGTGATGGAAGTTTGGTATAGTTGGCCATTCCCCTCCACTAGGAAAAAAAAGTAATTTCCCATTCTTTAGTATTTCTGACATAACTTTTTACACCGGTATCTGATTAAGATGATTCTTGCTGCATTGTAAAGAATTCTTGAATCCCTAACCATTTTATTCACATCAAAAGTCATGAAAAATCCTCTAGCATGGGCTCTATTGTAACGCAAGTTTGGTGTAATAAGTAGTCCTCCTTTAAAATGAAATAGTATATCGGACATAACTTTTTCTCCCGAACTCGGATTGAGCTAACTCTTGCGGCATTGTAATGAGAACTTGAAACCCTAACCAATATATTGAGATCAAAATTGGTGATTCATCTTCTAACAAGTTCGAAATGGTGATGGAAGTTTGGTATAGTTGGCCATTCCCCTCCACTAGGAAAAAAAAGTAATTTCCCATTCTTTAGTATTTCGGACATAACTTTTTACTCCAGTCTCTGAATAAGATGATTCTTGCGGCATTGTAAAGAATTCTTGAATCCCTAACCATTTTATTCACATCAAAACTCATGAAAAATCCTCTAGCATGGGCTCTATTGTAACGCAAGTTTGGTGTAATAAGTAGTCCTCCTTTAAAATGAAATAGTATATCGGACATAACTTTTTCTCCCGAACTCGGATTGAGCTAACTCTTGCGGCATTGTAATGAGAACTTGAAACCCTAACCAATATATTGAGATCAAAATTGGTGATTCATCTTCTAACAAGTTCGAAATGGTGATGGAAGTTTGGTATAGTTGGCCATTCCCCTCCACTAGGAAAAAAAAGTAATTTCCCATTCTTTAGTATTTCTGACATAACTTTTTACTCCCGTCTCTGAATAAGATGATTCTTGCGGCATTGTAAAGAATTCTTGAATCCCTAACCATTTTATTCACATCAAAAGTCATGAAAAATCCTCTAGCATGGGCTCTATTGTAACGCAAGTTTGGTGTAATAAGTAGTCCTCCTTTAAAATGAAATAGTATATCGGACATAACTTTTTCTCCCGAACTCGGATTGAGCTAACTCTTGCGGCATTGTAATGAGAACTTGAAACCCTAACCAATATATTGAGATCAAAATTGGTGATTCATCTTCTAACAAGTTCGAAATGGTGATGGAAGTTTGGTATAGTTGGCCATTCCCCTCCACTAGGAAAAAAAAGTAATTTCCCATTCTTTAGTATTTCGGACATAACTTTTTACTCCCGTCTCTGAATAAGATGATTCTTGCTGCATTGTAAAGAATTCTTGAATCCCTAACCATTTTATTCACATCAAAAGTCATGAAAAATCCTCTAGCATGGGCTCTATTGTAACGCAAGTTTGGTGTAATAAGTAGTCCACCTTTAAAATGATATAGTATATCGGACATAACTTTTTCTCCCGAACTCGGATTGAGCTAACTCTTGCGGCATTGAAATGAGAACTTGAAACCCTAACCAATATATTGAGATCAAAATTGGTGATTCATCTTCTAACAAGTTCGAAATGGTGATGGAAGTTTGGTATAGTTGGCCATTCCCCTCCACTAGGAAAAAAAAGTAATTTCCCACTCTTTAGTATTTCTGACATAACTTTTTACTCCGGTCTCTGATTAAGATGATTCTTGCGGCATTGTAAAGAATTCTTGAATCCCTAACCATTTTATTCACATCAAAAGTCATGAAAAATCCTCTAGCATGGGCTCTATTGTAACGCAAGTTTGGTGTAATAAGTAGTCCACCTTTAAAATGATATAGTATATCGGACATAACTTTTTCTCCCGAACTCGGATTGAGCTAACTCTTGCGGCATTGTAATGAGAACTTGAAACCCTAACCAATATATTGAGATCAAAATTGGTGATTCATCTTCTAACAAGTTCGAAATGGTGATGGAAGTTTGGTATAGTTGGCCATTCCCCTCCACTAGGAAAAAAAAGTAATTTCCCACTCTTTAGTATTTCTGACATAACTTTTTACTCCGGTCTCTGATTAAGATGATTCTTGCGGCATTGTAAAGAATTCTTGAATCCCTAACCATTTTATTCACATCAAAAGTCATGAAAAATCCTCTAGCATGGGCTCTATTGTAACGCAAGTTTGGTGTAATAAGTAGTCCTCCTTTAAAATGAAATAGTATATCGGACATAACTTTTTCTCCCGAACTCGGATTGAGCTAACTCTTGCGGCATTGTAATGAGAACTTGAAACCCTAACCAATATATTGAGATCAAAATTGGTGATTCATCTTCTAACAAGTTCGAAATGGTGATGGAAGTTTGGTATAGTTGGCCATTCCCCTCCACTAGGAAAAAAAAGTAATTTCCCATTCTTTAGTATTTCTGACATAACTTTTTACACCGGTCTCTGATTAAGATGATTCTTGCTGCATTGTAAAGAATTCTTGAATCCCTAACCATTTTATTCACATCAAAAGTCATGAAAAATCTTCTAGCATGGGCTCTATTGTAACGCAAGTTTGGTGTAATAAGTAGTCCTCCTTTAAAATGAAATAGTATATCGGACATAACTTTTTCTCCCGAACTCGGATTGAGCTAACTCTTGCGGCATTGTAATGAGAACTTGAAACCCTAACCAATATATTGAGATCAAAATTGGTGATTCATCTTCTAACAAGTTCGAAATGGTGATGGAAGTTTGGTATAGTTGGCCATTCCCCTCCACTAGGAAAAAAAAGTAATTTCCCATTCTTTAGTATTTCGGACATAACTTTTTACTCCAGTCTCTGAATAAGATGATTCTTGCGGCATTGTAAAGAATTCTTGAATCCCTAACCATTTTATTCACATCAAAAGTCATGAAAAATCCTCTAGCATGGGCTCTATTGTAACGCAAGTTTGGTGTAATAAGTAGTCCTCCTTTAAAATGAAATAGTATATCGGACATAACTTTTTCTCCCGAACTCGGATTGAGCTAACTCTTGCGGCATTGTAATGAGAACTTGAAACCCTAACCAATATATTGAGATCAAAATTGGTGATTCATCTTCTAACAAGTTCGAAATGGTGATGGAAGTTTGGTATAGTTGGCCATTCCCCTCCACTAGGAAAAAAAAGTAATTTCCCATTCTTTAGTATTTCAGACATAACTTTTTACTCCCGTCTCTGAATAAGATGATTCTTGCGGCATTGTAAAGAATTCTTGAATCCCTAACCATTTTATTCACATCAAAAGTCATGAAAAATCCTCTAGCATGGGCTCTATTGTAACGCAAGTTTGGTGTAATAAGTAGTCCTCCTTTAAAATGAAATAGTATATCGGACATAACTTTTTCTCCCGAACTCGGATTGAGCTAACTCTTGCGGCATTGTAATGAGAACTTGAAACCCTAACCAATATATTGAGATCAAAATTGGTGATTCATCTTCTAACAAGTTCGAAATGGTGATGGAAGTTTGGTATAGTTGGCCATTCCCCTCCACTAGGAAAAAAAAGTAATTTCCCACTCTTTAGTATTTCTGACATAACTTTTTACTCCGGTCTCTGATTAAGATGATTCTTGCGGCATTGTAAAGAATTCTTGAATCCCTAACCATTTTATTCACATCAAAAGTCATGAAAAATCCTCTAGCATGGGCTCTATTGTAACGCAAGTTTGGTGTAATAAGTAGTCCACCTTTAAAATGATATAGTATATCGGACATAACTTTTTCTCCCGAACTCGGATTGAGCTAACTCTTGCGGCATTGTAATGAGAACTTGAAACCCTAACCAATATATTGAGATCAAAATTGGTGATTCATCTTCTAACAAGTTCGAAATGGTGATGGAAGTTTGGTATAGTTGGCCATTCCCCTCCACTAGGAAAAAAAAGTAATTTCCCACTCTTTAGTATTTCTGACATAACTTTTTACTCCGGTCTCTGATTAAGATGATTCTTGCGGCATTGTAAAGAATTCTTGAATCCCTAACCATTTTATTCACATCAAAAGTCATGAAAAATCCTCTAGCATGGGCTCTATTGTAACGCAAGTTTGGTGTAATAAGTAGTCCTCCTTTAAAATGAAATAGTATATCGGACATAACTTTTTCTCCCGAACTCGGATTGAGCTAACTCTTGCGGCATTGTAATGAGAACTTGAAACCCTAACCAATATATTGAGATCAAAATTGGTGATTCATCTTCTAACAAGTTCGAAATGGTGATGGAAGTTTGGTATAGTTGGCCATTCCCCTCCACTAGGAAAAAAAAGTAATTTCCCATTCTTTAGTATTTCTGACATAACTTTTTACACCGGTCTCTGATTAAGATGATTCTTGCTGCATTGTAAAGAATTCTTGAATCCCTAACCATTTTATTCACATCAAAAGTCATGAAAAATCCTCTAGCATGGGCTCTATTGTAACGCAAGTTTGGTGTAATAAGTAGTCCTCCTTTAAAATGAAATAGTATATCGGACATAACTTTTTCTCCCGAACTCGGATTGAGCTAACTCTTGCGGCATTGTAATGAGAACTTGAAACCCTAACCAATATATTGAGATCAAAATTGGTGATTCATCTTCTAACAAGTTCGAAATGGTGATGGAAGTTTGGTATAGTTGGCCATTCCCCTCCACTAGGAAAAAAAAGTAATTTCCCATTCTTTAGTATTTCGGACATAACTTTTTACTCCAGTCTCTGAATAAGATGATTCTTGCGGCATTGTAAAGAATTCTTGAATCCCTAACCATTTTATTCACATCAAAAGTCATGAAAAATCCTCTAGCATGGGCTCTATTGTAACGCAAGTTTGGTGTAATAAGTAGTCCTCCTTTAAAATGAAATAGTATATCGGACATAACTTTTTCTCCCGAACTCGGATTGAGCTAACTCTTGCGGCATTGTAATGAGAACTTGAAACCCTAACCAATATATTGAGATCAAAATTGGTGATTCATCTTCTAACAAGTTCGAAATGGTGATGGAAGTTTGGTATAGTTGGCCATTCCCCTCCACTAGGAAAAAAAAGTAATTTCCCATTCTTTAGTATTTCGGACATAACTTTTTACTCCCGTCTCTGAATAAGATGATTCTTGCGGCATTGTAAAGAATTCTTGAATCCCTAACCATTTTATTCACATCAAAAGTCATGAAAAATCCTCTAGCATGGGCTCTATTGTAACGCAAGTTTGGTGTAATAAGTAGTCCTCCTTTAAAATGAAATAGTATATCGGACATAACTTTTTCTCCCGAACTCGGATTGAGCTAACTCTTGCGGCATTGTAATGAGAACTTGAAACCCTAACCAATATATTGAGATCAAAATTGGTGATTCATCTTCTAACAAGTTCGAAATGGTGATGGAAGTTTGGTATAGTTGGCCATTCCCCTCCACTAGGAAAAAAAAGTAATTTCCCACTCTTTAGTATTTCGGACATAACTTTTTACTCCGGTCTCTGAATAAGATGATTCTTGCTGCATTGTAAAGAATTCTTGAATCCCTAACCATTTTATTCACATCAAAAGTCACGAAAAATCCTCTAGCATGGGCTCTATTGTAACGCAAGTTTGGTGTAATAAGTAGTCCACCTTTAAAATGATATAGTATATCGGACATAACTTTTTCTCCCGAACTCGGATTGAGCTAACTCTTGCGGCATTGAAATGAGAACTTGAAACCCTAACCAATATATTGAGATCAAAATTGGTGATTCATCTTCTAACAAGTTCGAAATGGTGATGGAAGTTTGGTATAGTTGGCCATTCCCCTCCACTAGGAAAAAAAAGTAATTTCCCACTCTTTAGTATTTCTGACATAACTTTTTACTCCGGTCTCTGATTAAGATGATTCTTGCGGCATTGTAAAGAATTCTTGAATCCCTAACCATTTTATTCACATCAAAAGTCATGAAAAATCCTCTAGCATGGGCTCTATTGTAACGCAAGTTTGGTGTAATAAGTAGTCCTCCTTTAAAATGAAATAGTATATCGGACATAACTTTTTCTCCCGAACTCGGATTGAGCTAACTCTTGCGGCATTGTAATGAGAACTTGAAACCCTAACCAATATATTGAGATCAAAATTGGTGATTCATCTTCTAACAAGTTCGAAATGGTGATGGAAGTTTGGTATAGTTGGCCATTCCCCTCCACTAGGAAAAAAAAGTAATTTCCCATTCTTTAGTATTTCTGACATAACTTTTTTGCACCGGTCTCTGATTAAGATGATTCTTGCTGCATTGTAAAGAATTCTTGAATCCCTAACCATTTTATTCACATCAAAAGTCATGAAAAATCCTCTAGCATGGGCTCTATTGTAACGCAAGTTTGGTGTAATAAGTAGTCCTCCTTTAAAATGAAATAGTATATCGGACATAACTTTTTCTCCCGAACTCGGATTGAGCTAACTCTTGCGGCATTGTAATGAGAACTTGAAACCCTAACCAATATATTGAGATCAAAATTGGTGATTCATCTTCTAACAAGTTCGAAATGGTGATGGAAGTTTGGTATAGTTGGCCATTCCCCTCCACTAGGAAAAAAAAGTAATTTCCCATTCTTTAGTATTTCGGACATAACTTTTTACTCCAGTCTCTGAATAAGATGATTCTTGCGGCATTGTAAAGAATTCTTGAATCCCTAACCATTTTATTCACATCAAAAGTCATGAAAAATCCTCTAGCATGGGCTCTATTGTAACGCAAGTTTGGTGTAATAAGTAGTCCTCCTTTAAAATGAAATAGTATATCGGACATAACTTTTTCTCCCGAACTCGGATTGAGCTAACTCTTGCGGCATTGTAATGAGAACTTGAAACCCTAACCAATATATTGAGATCAAAATTGGTGATTCATCTTCTAACAAGTTCGAAATGGTGATGGAAGTTTGGTATAGTTGGCCATTCCCCTCCACTAGGAAAAAAAAGTAATTTCCCATTCTTTAGTATTTCTGACATAACTTTTTACACCGGTCTCTGATTAAGATGATTCTTGCTGCATTGTAAAGAATTCTTGAATCCCTAACCATTTTATTCACATCAAAAGTCATGAAAAATCCTCTAGCATGGGCTCTATTGTAACGCAAGTTTGGTGTAATAAGTAGTCCTCCTTTAAAATGAAATAGTATATCGGACATAACTTTTTCTCCCGAACTCGGATTGAGCTAACTCTTGCGGCATTGTAATGAGAACTTGAAACCCTAACCAATATATTGAGATCAAAATTGGTGATTCATCTTCTAACAAGTTCGAAATGGTGATGGAAGTTTGGTATAGTTGGCCATTCCCCTCCACTAGGAAAAAAAAGTAATTTCCCATTCTTTAGTATTTCGGACATAACTTTTTACTCCCGTCTCTGAATAAGATGATTCTTGCGCCATTGTAAAGAATTCTTGAATCCCTAACCATTTTATTCACATCAAAAGTCATGAAAAATCCTCTAGCATGGGCTCTATTGTAACGCAAGTTTGGTGTAATAAGTAGTCCTCCTTTAAAATGAAATAGTATATCGGACATAACTTTTTCTCCCGAACTCGGATTGAGCTAACTCTTGCGGCATTGTAATGAGAACTTGAAACCCTAACCAATATATTGAGATCAAAATTGGTGATTCATCTTCTAACAAGTTCGAAATGGTGATGGAAGTTTGGTATAGTTGGCCATTCCCCTCCACTAGGAAAAAAAAGTAATTTCCCATTCTTTAGTATTTCTGACATAACTTTTTACACCGGTCTCTGATTAAGATGATTCTTGCTGCATTGTAAAGAATTCTTGAATCCCTAACCATTTTATTCACATCAAAAGTCATGAAAAATCCTCTAGCATGGGCTCTATTGTAACGCAAGTTTGGTGTAATAAGTAGTCCTCCTTTAAAATGAAATAGTATATCGGACATAACTTTTTCTCCCGAACTCGGATTGAGCTAACTCTTGCGGCATTGTAATGAGAACTTGAAACCCTAACCAATATATTGAGATCAAAATTGGTGATTCATCTTCTAACAAGTTCGAAATGGTGATGGAAGTTTGGTATAGTTGGCCATTCCCCTCCACTAGGAAAAAAAAGTAATTTCCCATTCTTTAGTATTTCGGACATAACTTTTTACTCCACTCTCTGAATAAGATGATTCTTGCGGCATTGTAAAGAATTCTTGAATCCCTAACCATTTTATTCACATCAAAAGTCATGAAAAATCCTCTAGCATGGGCTCTATTGTAACGCAAGTTTGGTGTAATAAGTAGTCCTCCTTTAAAATGAAATAGTATATCGGACATAACTTTTTCTCCCGAACTCGGATTGAGCTAACTCTTGCGGCATTGTAATGAGAACTTGAAACCCTAACCAATATATTGAGATCAAAATTGGTGATTCATCTTCTAACAAGTTCGAAATGGTGATGGAAGTTTGGTATAGTTGGCCATTCCCCTCCACTAGGAAAAAAAAGTAATTTCCCAGTCTTTAGTATTTCGGACATAACTTTTTACTCCGGTCTCTGAATAAGATGATTCTTGCTGCATTGTAAAGAATTCTTGAATCCCTAACCATTTTATTCACATCAAAAGTCATGAAAAATCCTCTAGCATGGGCTCTATTGTAACGCAAGTTTGGTGTAATAAGTAGTCCACCTTTAAAATGATATAGTATATCGGACATAACTTTTTCTCCCGAACTCGGATTGAGCTAACTCTTGCGGCATTGAAATGAGAACTTGAAACCCTAACCAATATATTGAGATCAAAATTGGTGATTCATCTTCTAACAAGTTCGAAATGGTGATGGAAGTTTGGTATAGTTGGCCATTCCCCTCCACTAGGAAAAAAAAGTAATTTCCCACTCTTTAGTATTTCTGACATAACTTTTTACTCCGGTCTCTGATTAAGATGATTCTTGCGGCATTGTAAAGAATTCTTGAATCCCTAACCATTTTATTCACATCAAAAGTCATGAAAAATCCTCTAGCATGGGCTCTATTGTAACGCAAGTTTGGTGTAATAAGTAGTCCTCCTTTAAAATGAAATAGTATATCGGACATAACTTTTTCTCCCGAACTCGGATTGAGCTAACTCTTGCGGCATTGTAATGAGAACTTGAAACCCTAACCAATATATTGAGATCAAAATTGGTGATTCATCTTCTAACAAGTTCGAAATGGTGATGGAAGTTTGGTATAGTTGGCCATTCCCCTCCACTAGGAAAAAAAAGTAATTTCCCATTCTTTAGTATTTCTGACATAACTTTTTACACCGGTCTCTGATTAAGATGATTCTTGCGGCATTGTAAAGAATTCTTGAATCCCTAACCATTTTATTCACATCAAAAGTCATGAAAAATCCTCTAGCATGGGCTCTATTGTAACGCAAGTTTGGTGTAATAAGTAGTCCTCCTTTAAAATGAAATAGTATATCGGACATAACTTTTTCTCCCGAACTCGGATTGAGCTAACTCTTGCGGCATTGTAATGAGAACTTGAAACCCTAACCAATATATTGAGATCAAAATTGGTGATTCATCTTCTAACAAGTTCGAAATGGTGATGGAAGTTTGGTATAGTTGGCCATTCCCCTCCACTAGGAAAAAAAAGTAATTTCCCATTCTTTAGTATTTCGGACATAACTTTTTACTCCAGTCTCTGAATAAGATGATTCTTGCGGCATTGTAAAGAATTCTTGAATCCCTAACCATTTTATTCACATCAAAACTCATGAAAAATCCTCTAGCATGGGCTCTATTGTAACGCAAGTTTGGTGTAATAAGTAGTCCTCCTTTAAAATGAAATAGTATATCGGACATAACTTTTTCTCCCGAACTCGGATTGAGCTAACTCTTGCGGCATTGTAATGAGAACTTGAAACCCTAACCAATATATTGAGATCAAAATTGGTGATTCATCTTCTAACAAGTTCGAAATGGTGATGGAAGTTTGGTATAGTTGGCCATTCCCCTCCACTAGGAAAAAAAAGTAATTTCCCATTCTTTAGTATTTCGGACATAACTTTTTACTCCAGTCTCTGAATAAGATGATTCTTGCGGCATTGTAAAGAATTCTTGAATCCCTAACCATTTTATTCACATCAAAAGTCATGAAAAATCCTCTAGCATGGGCTCTATTGTAACGCAAGTTTGGTGTAATAAGTAGTCCTCCTTTAAAATGAAATAGTATATCGGACATAACTTTTTCTCCCGAACTCGGATTGAGCTAACTCTTGCGGCATTGTAATGAGAACTTGAAACCCTAACCAATATATTGAGATCAAAATTGGTGATTCATCTTCTAACAAGTTCGAAATGGTGATGGAAGTTTGGTATAGTTGGCCATTCCCCTCCACTAGGAAAAAAAAGTAATTTCCCAGTCTTTAGTATTTCGGACATAACTTTTTACTCCGGTCTCTGAATAAGATGATTCTTGCTGCATTGTAAAGAATTCTTGAATCCCTAACCATTTTATTCACATCAAAAGTCATGAAAAATCCTCTAGCATGGGCTCTATTGTAACGCAAGTTTGGTGTAATAAGTAGTCCACCTTTAAAATGATATAGTATATCGGACATAACTTTTTCTCCCGAACTCGGATTGAGCTAACTCTTGCGGCATTGAAATGAGAACTTGAAACCCTAACCAATATATTGAGATCAAAATTGGTGATTCATCTTCTAACAAGTTCGAAATGGTGATGGAAGTTTGGTATAGTTGGCCATTCCCCTCCACTAGGAAAAAAAAGTAATTTCCCACTCTTTAGTATTTCTGACATAACTTTTTACTCCGGTCTCTGATTAAGATGATTCTTGCGGCATTGTAAAGAATTCTTGAATCCCTAACCATTTTATTCACATCAAAAGTCATGAAAAATCCTCTAGCATGGGCTCTATTGTAACGCAAGTTTGGTGTAATAAGTAGTCCTCCTTTAAAATGAAATAGTATATCGGACATAACTTTTTCTCCCGAACTCGGATTGAGCTAACTCTTGCGGCATTGTAATGAGAACTTGAAACCCTAACCAATATATTGAGATCAAAATTGGTGATTCATCTTCTAACAAGTTCGAAATGGTGATGGAAGTTTGGTATAGTTGGCCATTCCCCTCCACTAGGAAAAAAAAGTAATTTCCCATTCTTTAGTATTTCTGACATAACTTTTTACACCGGTCTCTGATTAAGATGATTCTTGCGGCATTGTAAAGAATTCTTGAATCCCTAACCATTTTATTCACATCAAAAGTCATGAAAAATCCTCTAGCATGGGCTCTATTGTAACGCAAGTTTGGTGTAATAAGTAGTCCTCCTTTAAAATGAAATAGTATATCGGACATAACTTTTTCTCCCGAACTCGGATTGAGCTAACTCTTGCGGCATTGTAATGAGAACTTGAAACCCTAACCAATATATTGAGATCAAAATTGGTGATTCATCTTCTAACAAGTTCGAAATGGTGATGGAAGTTTGGTATAGTTGGCCATTCCCCTCCACTAGGAAAAAAAAGTAATTTCCCATTCTTTAGTATTTCGGACATAACTTTTTACTCCAGTCTCTGAATAAGATGATTCTTGCGGCATTGTAAAGAATTCTTGAATCCCTAACCATTTTATTCACATCAAAACTCATGAAAAATCCTCTAGCATGGGCTCTATTGTAACGCAAGTTTGGTGTAATAAGTAGTCCTCCTTTAAAATGAAATAGTATATCGGACATAACTTTTTCTCCCGAACTCGGATTGAGCTAACTCTTGCGGCATTGTAATGAGAACTTGAAACCCTAACCAATATATTGAGATCAAAATTGGTGATTCATCTTCTAACAAGTTCGAAATGGTGATGGAAGTTTGGTATAGTTGGCCATTCCCCTCCACTAGGAAAAAAAAGTAATTTCCCATTCTTTAGTATTTCTGACATAACTTTTTACACCGGTCTCTGATTAAGATGATTCTTGCGGCATTGTAAAGAATTCTTGAATCCCTAACCATTTTATTCACATCAAAAGTCATGAAAAATCCTCTAGCATGGGCTCTATTGTAACGCAAGTTTGGTGTAATAAGTAGTCCTCCTTTAAAATGAAATAGTATATCGGACATAACTTTTTCTCCCGAACTCGGATTGAGCTAACTCTTGCGGCATTGTAATGAGAACTTGAAACCCTAACCAATATATTGAGATCAAAATTGGTGATTCATCTTCTAACAAGTTCGAAATGGTGATGGAAGTTTGGTATAGTTGGCCATTCCCCTCCACTAGGAAAAAAAAGTAATTTCCCATTCTTTAGTATTTCGGACATAACTTTTTACTCCAGTCTCTGAATAAGATGATTCTTGCGGCATTGTAAAGAATTCTTGAATCCCTAACCATTTTATTCACATCAAAACTCATGAAAAATCCTCTAGCATGGGCTCTATTGTAACGCAAGTTTGGTGTAATAAGTAGTCCACCTTTAAAATGAAATAGTATATCGGACATAACTTTTTCTCCCGAACTCGGATTGAGCTAACTCTTGCGGCATTGTAATGAGAACTTGAAACCCTAACCAATATATTGAGATCAAAATTGGTGATTCATCTTCTAACAAGTTCGAAATGGTGATGGAAGTTTGGTATAGTTGGCCATTCCCCTCCACTAGGAAAAAAAAGTAATTTCCCATTCTTTAGTATTTCGGACATAACTTTTTACTCCGGTTTCTGAATAAGATGATTCTTGCTGCATTGTAAAGAATTCTTGAATCCCTAACCATTTTATTCACATCAAAAGTCATGAAAAATCCTCTAGCATGGGCTCTATTGTAACGCAAGTTTGGTGTAATAAGTAGTCCACCTTTAAAATGATATAGTATATCGGACATAACTTTTTCTCCCGAACTCGGATTGAGCTAACTCTTGCGGCATTGAAATGAGAACTTGAAACCCTAACCAATATATTGAGATCAAAATTGGTGATTCATCTTCTAACAAGTTCGAAATGGTGATGGAAGTTTGGTATAGTTGGTCATTCCCCTCCACTAGGAAAAAAAAGTAATTTCCCACTCTTTAGTATTTCTGACATAACTTTTTACTCCGGTCTCTGATTAAGATGATTCTTGCGGCATTGTAAAGAATTCTTGAATCCCTAACCATTTTATTCACATCAAAAGTCATGAAAAATCCTCTAGCATGGGCTCTATTGTAACGCAAGTTTGGTGTAATAAGTAGTCCTCCTTTAAAATGAAATAGTATATCGGACATAACTTTTTCTCCCGAACTCGGATTGAGCTAACTCTTGCGGCATTGTAATGAGAACTTGAAACCCTAACCAATATATTGAGATCAAAATTGGTGATTCATCTTCTAACAAGTTCGAAATGGTGATGGAAGTTTGGTATAGTTGGCCATTCCCCTCCACTAGGAAAAAAAAGTAATTTCCCATTCTTTAGTATTTCTGACATAACTTTTTACACCGGTCTCTGAATAAGATGATTCTTGCGGCATTGTAAAGAATTCTTGAATCCCTAACCATTTTATTCACATCAAAAGTCATGAAAAATCCTCTAGCATGGGCTCTATTGTAACGCAAGTTTGGTGTAATAAGTAGTCCTCCTTTAAAATGAAATAGTATATCGGACATAACTTTTTCTCCCGAACTCGGATTGAGCTAACTCTTGCGGCATTGTAATGAGAACTTGAAACCCTAACCAATATATTGAGATCAAAATTGGTGATTCATCTTCTAACAAGTTCGAAATGGTGATAGATGTTTGGTATAGTTGGCCATTCCCCTCCACTAGGAAAAAAAAGTAATTTCCCATTCTTTAGTATTTCGGACATAACTTTTTACTCCAGTCTCTGAATAAGATGATTCTTGCGGCATTGTAAAGAATTCTTGAATCCCTAACCATTTTATTCACATCAAAACTCATGAAAAATCCTCTAGCATGGGCTCTATTTTAACGCAAGTTTGGTGTAATAAGTAGTCCTTCTTTAAAATGAAATAGTATATCGGACAGAACTTTTTCTCCCGAACTCGGATTGAGCTAACTCTTGCGGCATTGTAATGAGAACTTGAAACCCTAACCAATATATTGAGATCAAAATTGGTGATTCATCTTCTAACAAGTTCGAAATGGTGATGGAAGTTTGGTATAGTTGGCCATTCCCCTCCACTAGGAAAAAAAAGTAATTTCCCATTCTTTAGTATTTCTGACATAACTTTTTACACCGGTCTCTGATTAAGATGATTCTTGCTGCATTGTAAAGAATTCTTGAATCCCTAACCATTTTATTCACATCAAAAGTCATGAAAAATTCTCTAGCATGGGCTCTATTGTAACGCAAGTTTGGTGTAATAAGTAGTTCTCCTTTAAAATGAAATAGTATATCGGACATAACTTTTTCCCCCGAACTCGGATTGAGCTAACTCTTGCGGCATTGTAATGAGAACTTGAAACCCTAACCAATATATTGAGATCAAAATTGGTGATTCATCTTCTAACAAGTTCGAAATGGTGATGGAAGTTTGGTATAGTTGGCCATTCCCCTCCACTAGGAAAAAAAAGTAATTTCCCATTCTTTAGTATTTCGGACATAACTTTTTACTCCGGTCTCTGAATAAGATGATTCTTGCTGCATTGTAAAGAATTCTTGAATCCCTAACCATTTTATTCACATCAAAAGTCATGAAAAATCCTCTAGCATGGGCTCTATTGTAACGCAAGTTTGGTGTAATAAGTAGTCCACCTTTAAAATGATATAGTATATCGGACATAACTTTTTCTCCCGAACTCGGATTGAGCTAACTCTTGCGGCATTGAAATGAGAACTTGAAACCCTAACCAATATATTGAGATCAAAATTGGTGATTCATCTTCTAACAAGTTCGAAATGGTGATGGAAGTTTGGTATAGTTGGCCATTCCCCTCCACTAGGAAAAAAAAGTAATTTCCCACTCTTTAGTATTTCTGACATAACTTTTTACTCCGGTCTCTGATTAAGATGATTCTTGCGGCATTGTAAAGAATTCTTGAATCCCTAACCATTTTATTCACCTCAAAAGTCATGAAAAATCCTCTAGCATGGGCTCTATTGTAACGCAAGTTTGGTGTAATAAGTAGTCCTCCTTTAAAATGAAATAGTATATCGGACATAACTTTTTCTCCCGAACTCGGATTGAGCTAACTCTTGCGGCATTGTAATGAGAACTTGAAACCCTAACCAATATATTGAGATCAAAATTGGTGATTCATCTTCTAATAAGTTCGAAATGGTGATGGAAGTTTGGTATAGTTGGCCATTCCCCTCCACTAGGAAAAAAAAGTAATTTCCCATTCTTTAGTATTTCGGACATAACTTTTTACTCCGGTCTCTGAATAAGATGATTCTTGCTGCATTGTAAAGAATTCTTGAATCCCTAACCATTTTATTCACATCAAAAGTCATGAAAAATCCTCTAGCATGGGCTCTATTGTAACGCAAGTTTGGTGTAATTAGTAGTCCACCTTTAAAATGATATAGTATATCGGACATAACTTTTTCTCCCGAACTCGGATTGAGCTAACTCTTGCGGCATTGAAATGAGAACTTGAAACCCTAACCAATATATTGAGATCAAAATTGGTGATTCATCTTCTAACAAGTTCGAAATGGTGATGGAAGTTTGGTATAGTTGGCCATTCCCCTCCACTAGGAAAAAAAAGTAATTTCCCACTCTTTAGTATTTCTGACATAACTTTTTACTCCGGTCTCTGATTAAGATGATTCTTACGGCATTGTAAAGAATTCTTGAATCCCTAACCATTTTATTCACATCAAAAGTCATGAAAAATCCTCTAGCATGGTCTCTATTGTAACGCAAGTTTGGTGTAATAAGTAGTCCTCCTTTAAAATGAAATTGTATATCGGACATAACTTTTTCTCCCGAACTCGGATTGAGCTAACTCTTGCGGCATTGAAATGAGAACTTGAAACCCTAACCAATATATTGAGATCAAAATTGGTGATTCATCTTCTAACAAGTTCGAAATGGTGATGGAAGTTTGGTATAGTTGGCCATTCCCCTCCACTAGGAAAAAAAAGTAATTTCCCACTCTTTAGTATTTCTGACATAACTTTTTACTCCGGTCTCTGATTAAGATGATTCTTGCGGCATTGTAAAGAATTCTTGAATCCCTAACCATTTTATTCACATCAAAAGTCATGAAAAATCCTCTAGCATGGGCTCTATTGTAACGCAAGTTTGGTGTAATAAGTAGTCCTCCTTTAAAATGAAATAGTATATCGGACATAACTTTTTCTCCCGAACTCGGATTGAGCTAACTCTTGCGGCATTGTAATGAGAACTTGAAACCCTAACCAATATATTGAGATCAAAATTGGTGATTCATCTTCTAACAAGTTCGAAATGGTGATGGAAGTTTGGTATAGTTGGCCATTCCCCTCCACTAGGAAAAAAAAGTAATTTCCCATTCTTTAGTATTTCTGACATAACTTTTTACACCGGTCTCTGATTAAGATGATTCTTGCGGCATTGTAAAGAATTCTTGAATCCCTAACCATTTTATTCACATCAAAAGTCATGAAAAATCCTCTAGCATGGGCTCTATTGTAACGCAAGTTTGGTGTAATAAGTAGTCCTCCTTTAAAATGAAATAGTATATCGGACATAACTTTTTCTCCCGAACTCGGATTGAGCTAACTCTTGCGGCATTGTAATGAGAACTTGAAACCCTAACCAATATATTGAGATCAAAATTGGTGATTCATCTTCTAACAAGTTCGAAATGGTGATGGAAGTTTGGTATAGTTGGCCCTTCCCCTCCAGTAGGAAAAAAAAGTAATTTCCCATTCTTTAGTATTTCGGACATAACTTTTTACTCCAGTCTCTGAATAAGATGATTCTTGCGGCATTGTAAAGAATTCTTGAATCCCTAACCATTTTATTCACATCAAAACTCATGAAAAATCCTCTAGCATGGGCTCTATTGTAACGCAAGTTTGGTGTAATAAGTAGTCCTCCTTTAAAATGAAATAGTATATCGGACATAACTTTTTCTCCCGAACTCGGATTGAGCTAACTCTTGCGGCATTGTAATGAGAACTTGAAACCCTAACCAATATATTGAGATCAAAATTGGTGATTCATCTTCTAACAAGTTCGAAATGGTGATAGATGTTTGGTATAGTTGGCCATTCCCCTCCACTAGGAAAAAAAAGTAATTTCCCATTCTTTAGTATTTCGGACATAACTTTTTACTCCAGTCTCTGAATAAGATGATTCTTGCGGCATTGTAAAGAATTCTTGAATCCCTAACCATTTTATTCACATCAAAACTCATGAAAAATCCTCTAGCATGGGCTCTATTTTAACGCAAGTTTGGTGTAATAAGTAGTCCTTCTTTAAAATGAAATAGTATATCGGACAGAACTTTTTCTCCCGAACTCGGATTGAGCTAACTCTTGCGGCATTGTAATGAGAACTTGAAACCCTAACCAATATATTGAGATCAAAATTGGTGATTCATCTTCTAACAAGTTCGAAATGGTGATGGAAGTTTGGTATAGTTGGCCATTCCCCTCCACTAGGAAAAAAAAGTAATTTCCCATTCTTTAGTATTTCTGACATAACTTTTTACACCGGTCTCTGATTAAGATGATTCTTGCTGCATTGTAAAGAATTCTTGAATCCCTAACCATTTTATTCACATCAAAAGTCATGAAAAATTCTCTAGCATGGGCTCTATTGTAACGCAAGTTTGGTGTAATAAGTAGTTCTCCTTTAAAATGAAATAGTATATCGGACATAACTTTTTCCCCCGAACTCGGATTGAGCTAACTCTTGCGGCATTGTAATGAGAACTTGAAACCCTAACCAATATATTGAGATCAAAATTGGTGATTCATCTTCTAACAAGTTCGAAATGGTGATGGAAGTTTGGTATAGTTGGCCATTCCCCTCCACTAGGAAAAAAAAGTAATTTCCCATTCTTTAGTATTTCGGACATAACTTTTTACTCCGGTCTCTGAATAAGATGATTCTTGCTGCATTGTAAAGAATTCTTGAATCCCTAACCATTTTATTCACATCAAAAGTCATGAAAAATCCTCTAGCATGGGCTCTATTGTAACGCAAGTTTGGTGTAATAAGTAGTCCACCTTTAAAATGATATAGTATATCGGACATAACTTTTTCTCCCGAACTCGGATTGAGCTAACTCTTGCGGCATTGAAATGAGAACTTGAAACCCTAACCAATATATTGAGATCAAAATTGGTGATTCATCTTCTAACAAGTTCGAAATGGTGATGGAAGTTTGGTATAGTTGGCCATTCCCCTCCACTAGGAAAAAAAAGTAATTTCCCACTCTTTAGTATTTCTGACATAACTTTTTACTCCGGTCTCTGATTAAGATGATTCTTGCGGCATTGTAAAGAATTCTTGAATCCCTAACCATTTTATTCACCTCAAAAGTCATGAAAAATCCTCTAGCATGGGCTCTATTGTAACGCAAGTTTGGTGTAATAAGTAGTCCTCCTTTAAAATGAAATAGTATATCGGACATAACTTTTTCTCCCGAACTCGGATTGAGCTAACTCTTGCGGCATTGTAATGAGAACTTGAAACCCTAACCAATATATTGAGATCAAAATTGGTGATTCATCTTCTAATAAGTTCGAAATGGTGATGGAAGTTTGGTATAGTTGGCCATTCCCCTCCACTAGGAAAAAAAAGTAATTTCCCATTCTTTAGTATTTCGGACATAACTTTTTACTCCGGTCTCTGAATAAGATGATTCTTGCTGCATTGTAAAGAATTCTTGAATCCCTAACCATTTTATTCACATCAAAAGTCATGAAAAATCCTCTAGCATGGGCTCTATTGTAACGCAAGTTTGGTGTAATTAGTAGTCCACCTTTAAAATGATATAGTATATCGGACATAACTTTTTCTCCCGAACTCGGATTGAGCTAACTCTTGCGGCATTGAAATGAGAACTTGAAACCCTAACCAATATATTGAGATCAAAATTGGTGATTCATCTTCTAACAAGTTCGAAATGGTGATGGAAGTTTGGTATAGTTGGCCATTCCCCTCCACTAGGAAAAAAAAGTAATTTCCCACTCTTTAGTATTTCTGACATAACTTTTTACTCCGGTCTCTGATTAAGATGATTCTTACGGCATTGTAAAGAATTCTTGAATCCCTAACCATTTTATTCACATCAAAAGTCATGAAAAATCCTCTAGCATGGTCTCTATTGTAACGCAAGTTTGGTGTAATAAGTAGTCCTCCTTTAAAATGAAATTGTATATCGGACATAACTTTTTCTCCCGAACTCGGATTGAGCTAACTCTTGCGGCATTGAAATGAGAACTTGAAACCCTAACCAATATATTGAGATCAAAATTGGTGATTCATCTTCTAACAAGTTCGAAATGGTGATGGAAGTTTGGTATAGTTGGCCATTCCCCTCCACTAGGAAAAAAAAGTAATTTCCCACTCTTTAGTATTTCTGACATAACTTTTTACTCCGGTCTCTGATTAAGATGATTCTTGCGGCATTGTAAAGAATTCTTGAATCCCTAACCATTTTATTCACATCAAAAGTCATGAAAAATCCTCTAGCATGGGCTCTATTGTAACGCAAGTTTGGTGTAATAAGTAGTCCTCCTTTAAAATGAAATAGTATATCGGACATAACTTTTTCTCCCGAACTCGGATTGAGCTAACTCTTGCGGCATTGTAATGAGAACTTGAAACCCTAACCAATATATTGAGATCAAAATTGGTGATTCATCTTCTAACAAGTTCGAAATGGTGATGGAAGTTTGGTATAGTTGGCCATTCCCCTCCACTAGGAAAAAAAAGTAATTTCCCATTCTTTAGTATTTCTGACATAACTTTTTACACCGGTCTCTGATTAAGATGATTCTTGCGGCATTGTAAAGAATTCTTGAATCCCTAACCATTTTATTCACATCAAAAGTCATGAAAAATCCTCTAGCATGGGCTCTATTGTAACGCAAGTTTGGTGTAATAAGTAGTCCTCCTTTAAAATGAAATAGTATATCGGACATAACTTTTTCTCCCGAACTCGGATTGAGCTAACTCTTGCGGCATTGTAATGAGAACTTGAAACCCTAACCAATATATTGAGATCAAAATTGGTGATTCATCTTCTAACAAGTTCGAAATGGTGATGGAAGTTTGGTATAGTTGGCCCTTCCCCTCCAGTAGGAAAAAAAAGTAATTTCCCATTCTTTAGTATTTCGGACATAACTTTTTACTCCAGTCTCTGAATAAGATGATTCTTGCGGCATTGTAAAGAATTCTTGAATCCCTAACCATTTTATTCACATCAAAACTCATGAAAAATCCTCTAGCATGGGCTCTATTGTAACGCAAGTTTGGTGTAATAAGTAGTCCTCCTTTAAAATGAAATAGTATATCGGACATAACTTTTTCTCCCGAACTCGGATTGAGCTAACTCTTGCGGCATTGTAATGAGAACTTGAAACCCTAACCAATATATTGAGATCAAAATTGGTGATTCATCTTCTAACAAGTTCGAAATGGTGATGGAAGTTTGGTATAGTTGGCCATTCCCCTCCACTAGGAAAAAAAAGTAATTTCCCATTCTTTAGTATTTCGGACATAACTTTTTACTCCGGTCTCTGAATAAGATGATTCTTGCTGCATTGTAAAGAATTCTTGAATCCCTAACCATTTTATTCACATCAAAAGTCATGAAAAATCCTCTAGCATGGGCTCTATTGTAACGCAAGTTTGGTGTAATAAGTAGTCCACCTTTAAAATGATATAGTATATCGGACATAACTTTTTCTCCCGAACTCGGATTGAGCTAACTCTTGCGGCATTGAAATGAGAACTTGAAACCCTAACCAATATATTGAGATCAAAATTGGTGATTCATCTTCTAACAAGTTCGAAATGGTGATGGAAGTTTGGTATAGTTGGCCATTCCCCTCCACTAGGAAAAAAAAGTAATTTCCCACTCTTTAGTATTTCTGACATAACTTTTTACTCCGGTCTCTGATTAAGATGATTCTTGCGGCATTGTAAAGAATTCTTGAATCCCTAACCATTTTATTCACATCAAAAGTCATGAAAAATCCTCTAGCATGGGCTCTATTGTAACGCAAGTTTGGTGTAATAAGTAGTCCTCCTTTAAAATGAAATAGTATATCGGACATAACTTTTTCTCCCGAACTCGGATTGAGCTAACTCTTGCGGCATTGTAATGAGAACTTGAAACCCTAACCAATATATTGAGATCAAAATTGGTGATTCATCTTCTAACAAGTTCGAAATGGTGATGGATGTTTGGTATAGTTGGCCATTCCCCTCCACTAGGAAAAAAAAGTAATTTCCCATTCTTTAGTATTTCGGACATAACTTTTTACTCCAGTCTCTGAATAAGATGATTCTTGCGGCATTGTAAAGAATTCTTGAATCCCTAACCATTTTATTCACATCAAAACTCATGAAAAATCCTCTAGCATGGGCTCTATTTTAACGCAAGTTTGGTGTAATAAGTAGTCCTCCTTTAAAATGAAATAGTATATCGGACATAACTTTTTCTCCCGAACTCGGATTGAGCTAACTCTTGCGGCATTGTAATGAGAACTTGAAACCCTAACCAATATATTGAGATCAAAATTGGTGATTCATCTTCTAACAAGTTCGAAATGGTGATGGAAGTTTGGTATAGTTGGCCATTCCCCTCCACTAGGAAAAAAAAGTAATTTCCCATTCTTTAGTATTTCTGACATAACTTTTTACACCGGTCTCTGATTAAGATGATTCTTGCTGCATTGTAAAGAATTCTTGAATCCCTAACCATTTTATTCACATCAAAAGTCATGAAAAATCCTCTAGCATGGGCTCTATTGTAACGCAAGTTTGGTGTAATAAGTAGTTCTCCTTTAAAATGAAATAGTATATCGGACATAACTTTTTCCCCCGAACTCGGATTGAGCTAACTCTTGCGGCATTGTAATGAGAACTTGAAACCCTAACCAATATATTGAGATCAAAATTGGTGATTCATCTTCTAACAAGTTCGAAATGGTGATGGAAGTTTGGTATAGTTGGCCATTCCCCTCCACTAGGAAAAAAAAGTAATTTCCCATTCTTTAGTATTTCGGACATAACTTTTTACTCCGGTCTCTGAATAAGATGATTCTTGCTGCATTGTAAAGAATTCTTGAATCCCTAACCATTTTATTCACATCAAAAGTCATGAAAAATCCTCTAGCATGGGCTCTATTGTAACGCAAGTTTGGTGTAATAAGTAGTCCACCTTTAAAATGATATAGTATATCGGACATAACTTTTTCTCCCGAACTCGGATTGAGCTAACTCTTGCGGCATTGAAATGAGAACTTGAAACCCTAACCAATATATTGAGATCAAAATTGGTGATTCATCTTCTAACAAGTTCGAAATGGTGATGGAAGTTTGGTATAGTTGGCCATTCCCCTCCACTAGGAAAAAAAAGTAATTTCCCACTCTTTAGTATTTCTGACATAACTTTTTACTCCGGTCTCTGATTAAGATGATTCTTGCGGCATTGTAAAGAATTCTTGAATCCCTAACCATTTTATTCACATCAAAAGTCATGAAAAATCCTCTAGCATGGGCTCTATTGTAACGCAAGTTTGGTGTAATAAGTAGTCCTCCTTTAAAATGAAATAGTATATCGGACATAACTTTTTCTCCCGAACTCGGATTGAGCTAACTCTTGCGGCATTGTAATGAGAACTTGAAACCCTAACCAATATATTGAGATCAAAATTGGTGATTCATCTTCTAACAAGTTCGAAATGGTGATGGAAGTTTGGTATAGTTGGCCATTCCCCTCCACTAGGAAAAAAAAATAATTTCCCATTCTTTAGTATTTCTGACATAACTTTTTACACCGGTCTCTGATTAAGATGATTCTTGCTGCATTATAAAGAATTCTTGAATCCCTAACCATTTTATTCACATCAAAAGTCATGAAAAATCCTCTAGCATGGGCTCTATTGTAACGCAAGTTTGGTGTAATAAGTAGTCCTCCTTTAAAATGAAATAGTATATCGGACAAAACTTTTTCTCCCGAACTCGGATTGAGCTAACTCTTGCGGCATTGTAATGAGAACTTGAAACCCTAACCAATATATTGAGATCAAAATTGGTGATTCATCTTCTAATAAGTTCGAAATGGTGATGGAAGTTTGGTATAGTTGGCCATTCCCCTCCACTAGGAAAAAAAAGTAATTTCCCATTCTTTAGTATTTCGGACATAACTTTTTACTCCGGTCTCTGAATAAGATGATTCTTGCTGCATTGTAAAGAATTCTTGAATCCCTAACCATTTTATTCACATCAAAAGTCATGAAAAATCCTCTAGCATGGGCTCTATTGTAACGCAAGTTTGGTGTAATAAGTAGTCCACCTTTAAAATGATATAGTATATCGGACATAACTTTTTCTCCCGAACTCGGATTGAGCTAACTCTTGCGGCATTGAAATGAGAACTTGAAACCCTAACCAATATATTGAGATCAAAATTGGTGATTCATCTTCTAACAAGTTCGAAATGGTGATGGAAGTTTGGTATAGTTGGCCATTCCCCTCCACTAGGAAAAAAAAGTAATTTCCCATTCTTTAGTATTTCTGACATAACTTTTTACACCGGTCTCTGATTAAGATGATTCTTGCTGCATTGTAAAGAATTCTTGAATCCCTAACCATTTTATTCACATCAAAAGTCATGAAAAATCCTCTAGCATGGGCTCTATTGTAACGCAAGTTTGGTGTAATAAGTAGTCCTCCTTTAAAATGAAATAGTATATCGGACATAACTTTTTCTCCCGAACTCGGATTGAGCTAACTCTTGCGGCATTGTAATGAGAACTTGAAACCCTAACCAATATATTGAGATCAAAATTGGTGATTCATCTTCTAACAAGTTCGAAATGGTGATGGAAGTTTGGTATAGTTGGCCATTCCCCTCCACTAGGAAAAAAAAGTAATTTCCCATTCTTTAGTATTTCGGACATAACTTTTTACTCCCGTCTCTGAATAAGATGATTCTTGCGGCATTGTAAAGAATTCTTGAATCCCTAACCATTTTATTCACATCAAAAGTCATGAAAAATCCTCTAGCATGGGCTCTATTGTAACGCAAGTTTGGTGTAATAAGTAGTCCTCCTTTAAAATGAAATAGTATATCGGACATAACTTTTTCTCCCGAACTCGGATTGAGCTAACTCTTGCGGCATTGTAATGAGAACTTGAAACCCTAACCAATATATTGAGATCAAAATTGGTGATTCATCTTCTAACAAGTTCGAAATGGTGATGGATGTTTGGTATAGTTGGCCATTCCCCTCCACTAGGAAAAAAAAGTAATTTCCCATTCTTTAGTATTTCTGACATAACTTTTTACTCCAGTCTCTGAATAAGATGATTCTTGCGGCATTGTAAAGAATTCTTGAATCCCTAACCATTTTATTCACATCAAAACTCATGAAAAATCCTCTAGCATGGGCTCTATTTTAACGCAAGTTTGGTGTAATAAGTAGTCCTCCTTTAAAATGAAATAGTATATCGGACATAACTTTTTCTCCCGAACTCGGATTGAGCTAACTCTTGCGGCATTGTAATGAGAACTTGAAACCCTAACCAATATATTGAGATCAAAATTGGTGATTCATCTTCTAACAAGTTCGAAATGGTGATGGAAGTTTGGTATAGTTGGCCATTCCCCTCCACTAGGAAAAAAAAGTAATTTCCCATTCTTTAGTATTTCTGACATAACTTTTTACACCGGTCTCTGATTAAGATGATTCTTGCTGCATTGTAAAGAATTCTTGAATCCCTAACCATTTTATTCACATCAAAAGTCATGAAAAATCCTCTAGCATGGGCTCTATTGTAACGCAAGTTTGGTGTAATAAGTAGTTCTCCTTTAAAATGAAATAGTATATCGGACATAACTTTTTCCCCCGAACTCGGATTGAGCTAACTCTTGCGGCATTGTAATGAGAACTTGAAACCCTAACCAATATATTGAGATCAAAATTGGTGATTCATCTTCTAACAAGTTCGAAATGGTGATGGAAGTTTGGTATAGTTGGCCATTCCCCTCCACTAGGAAAAAAAAGTAATTTCCCATTCTTTAGTATTTCGGACATAACTTTTTACTCCGGTCTCTGAATAAGATGATTCTTGCTGCATTGTAAAGAATTCTTGAATCCCTAACCATTTTATTCACATCAAAAGTCATGAAAAATCCTCTAGCATGGGCTCTATTGTAACGCAAGTTTGGTGTAATAAGTAGTCCACCTTTAAAATGATATAGTATATCGGACATAACTTTTTCTCCCGAACTCGGATTGAGCTAACTCTTGCGGCATTGAAATGAGAACTTGAAACCCTAACCAATATATTGAGATCAAAATTGGTGATTCATCTTCTAACAAGTTCGAAATGGTGATGGAAGTTTGGTATAGTTGGCCATTCCCCTCCACTAGGAAAAAAAAGTAATTTCCCACTCTTTAGTATTTCTGACATAACTTTTTACTCCGGTCTCTGATTAAGATGATTCTTGCGGCATTGTAAAGAATTCTTGAATCCCTAACCATTTTATTCACATCAAAAGTCATGAAAAATCCTCTAGCATGGGCTCTATTGTAACGCAAGTTTGGTGTAATAAGTAGTCCTCCTTTAAAATGAAATAGTATATCGGACATAACTTTTTCTCCCGAACTCGGATTGAGCTAACTCTTGCGGCATTGTAATGAGAACTTGAAACCCTAACCAATATATTGAGATCAAAATTGGTGATTCATCTTCTAACAAGTTCGAAATGGTGATGGAAGTTTGGTATAGTTGGCCATTCCCCTCCACTAGGAAAAAAAAGTAATTTCCCATTCTTTAGTATTTCGGACATAACTTTTTACTCCGGTCTCTGAATAAGATGATTCTTGCTGCATTGTAAAGAATTCTTGAATCCCTAACCATTTTATTCACATCAAAAGTCATGAAAAATCCTCTAGCATGGGCTCTATTGTAACGCAAGTTTGGTGTAATAAGTAGTCCACCTTTAAAATGATATAGTATATCGGACATAACTTTTTCTCCCGAACTCGGATTGAGCTAACTCTTGCGGCATTGAAATGAGAACTTGAAACCCTAACCAATATATTGAGATCAAAATTGGTGATTCATCTTCTAACAAGTTCGAAATGGTGATGGAAGTTTGGTATAGTTGGCCATTCCCCTCCACTAGGAAAAAAAAGTAATTTCCCACTCTTTAGTATTTCTGACATAACTTTTTACTCCGGTCTCTGATTAAGATGATTCTTGCGGCATTGTAAAGAATTCTTGAATCCCTAACCATTTTATTCACATCAAAAGTCATGAAAAATCCTCTAGCATGGGCTCTATTGTAACGCAAGTTTGGTGTAATAAGTAGTCCTCCTTTAAAATGAAATAGTATATCGGACATAACTTTTTCTCCCGAACTCGGATTGAGCTAACTCTTGCGGCATTGTAATGAGAACTTGAAACCCTAACCAATATATTGAGATCAAAATTGGTGATTCATCTTCTAACAAGTTCGAAATGGTGATGGATGTTTGGTATAGTTGGCCATTCCCCTCCACTAGGAAAAAAAAGTAATTTCCCATTCTTTAGTATTTCGGACATAACTTTTTACTCCAGTCTCTGAATAAGATGATTCTTGCGGCATTGTAAAGAATTCTTGAATCCCTAACCATTTTATTCACATCAAAACTCATGAAAAATCCTCTAGCATGGGCTCTATTTTAACGCAAGTTTGGTGTAATAAGTAGTCCTCCTTTAAAATGAAATAGTATATCGGACATAACTTTTTCTCCCGAACTCGGATTGAGCTAACTCTTGCGGCATTGTAATGAGAACTTGAAACCCTAACCAATATATTGAGATCAAAATTGGTGATTCATCTTCTAACAAGTTCGAAATGGTGATGGAAGTTTGGTATAGTTGGCCATTCCCCTCCACTAGGAAAAAAAAGTAATTTCCCATTCTTTAGTATTTCTGACATAACTTTTTACACCGGTCTCTGATTAAGATGATTCTTGCTGCATTGTAAAGAATTCTTGAATCCCTAACCATTTTATTCACATCAAAAGTCATGAAAAATCCTCTAGCATGGGCTCTATTGTAACGCAAGTTTGGTGTAATAAGTAGTTCTCCTTTAAAATGAAATAGTATATCGGACATAACTTTTTCCCCCGAACTCGGATTGAGCTAACTCTTGCGGCATTGTAATGAGAACTTGAAACCCTAACCAATATATTGAGATCAAAATTGGTGATTCATCTTCTAACAAGTTCGAAATGGTGATGGAAGTTTGGTATAGTTGGCCATTCCCCTCCACTAGGAAAAAAAAGTAATTTCCCATTCTTTAGTATTTCGGACATAACTTTTTACTCCGGTCTCTGAATAAGATGATTCTTGCTGCATTGTAAAGAATTCTTGAATCCCTAACCATTTTATTCACATCAAAAGTCATGAAAAATCCTCTAGCATGGGCTCTATTGTAACGCAAGTTTGGTGTAATAAGTAGTCCACCTTTAAAATGATATAGTATATCGGACATAACTTTTTCTCCCGAACTCGGATTGAGCTAACTCTTGCGGCATTGAAATGAGAACTTGAAACCCTAACCAATATATTGAGATCAAAATTGGTGATTCATCTTCTAACAAGTTCGAAATGGTGATGGAAGTTTGGTATAGTTGGCCATTCCCCTCCACTAGGAAAAAAAAGTAATTTCCCACTCTTTAGTATTTCTGACATAACTTTTTACTCCGGTCTCTGATTAAGATGATTCTTGCGGCATTGTAAAGAATTCTTGAATCCCTAACCATTTTATTCACATCAAAAGTCATGAAAAATCCTCTAGCATGGGCTCTATTGTAACGCAAGTTTGGTGTAATAAGTAGTCCTCCTTTAAAATGAAATAGTATATCGGACATAACTTTTTCTCCCGAACTCGGATTGAGCTAACTCTTGCGGCATTGTAATGAGAACTTGAAACCCTAACCAATATATTGAGATCAAAATTGGTGATTCATCTTCTAACAAGTTCGAAATGGTGATGGAAGTTTGGTATAGTTGGCCATTCCCCTCCACTAGGAAAAAAAAATAATTTCCCATTCTTTAGTATTTCTGACATAACTTTTTACACCGGTCTCTGATTAAGATGATTCTTGCTGCATTATAAAGAATTCTTGAATCCCTAACCATTTTATTCACATCAAAAGTCATGAAAAATCCTCTAGCATGGGCTCTATTGTAACGCAAGTTTGGTGTAATAAGTAGTCCTCCTTTAAAATGAAATAGTATATCGGACAAAACTTTTTCTCCCGAACTCGGATTGAGCTAACTCTTGCGGCATTGTAATGAGAACTTGAAACCCTAACCAATATATTGAGATCAAAATTGGTGATTCATCTTCTAATAAGTTCGAAATGGTGATGGAAGTTTGGTATAGTTGGCCATTCCCCTCCACTAGGAAAAAAAAGTAATTTCCCATTCTTTAGTATTTCGGACATAACTTTTTACTCCGGTCTCTGAATAAGATGATTCTTGCTGCATTGTAAAGAATTCTTGAATCCCTAACCATTTTATTCACATCAAAAGTCATGAAAAATCCTCTAGCATGGGCTCTATTGTAACGCAAGTTTGGTGTAATAAGTAGTCCACCTTTAAAATGATATAGTATATCGGACATAACTTTTTCTCCCGAACTCGGATTGAGCTAACTCTTGCGGCATTGAAATGAGAACTTGAAACCCTAACCAATATATTGAGATCAAAATTGGTGATTCATCTTCTAACAAGTTCGAAATGGTGATGGAAGTTTGGTATAGTTGGCCATTCCCCTCCACTAGGAAAAAAAAGTAATTTCCCATTCTTTAGTATTTCTGACATAACTTTTTACACCGGTCTCTGATTAAGATGATTCTTGCTGCATTGTAAAGAATTCTTGAATCCCTAACCATTTTATTCACATCAAAAGTCATGAAAAATCCTCTAGCATGGGCTCTATTGTAACGCAAGTTTGGTGTAATAAGTAGTCCTCCTTTAAAATGAAATAGTATATCGGACATAACTTTTTCTCCCGAACTCGGATTGAGCTAACTCTTGCGGCATTGTAATGAGAACTTGAAACCCTAACCAATATATTGAGATCAAAATTGGTGATTCATCTTCTAACAAGTTCGAAATGGTGATGGAAGTTTGGTATAGTTGGCCATTCCCCTCCACTAGGAAAAAAAAGTAATTTCCCATTCTTTAGTATTTCGGACATAACTTTTTACTCCCGTCTCTGAATAAGATGATTCTTGCGGCATTGTAAAGAATTCTTGAATCCCTAACCATTTTATTCACATCAAAAGTCATGAAAAATCCTCTAGCATGGGCTCTATTGTAACGCAAGTTTGGTGTAATAAGTAGTCCTCCTTTAAAATGAAATAGTATATCGGACATAACTTTTTCTCCCGAACTCGGATTGAGCTAACTCTTGCGGCATTGTAATGAGAACTTGAAACCCTAACCAATATATTGAGATCAAAATTGGTGATTCATCTTCTAACAAGTTCGAAATGGTGATGGATGTTTGGTATAGTTGGCCATTCCCCTCCACTAGGAAAAAAAAGTAATTTCCCATTCTTTAGTATTTCTGACATAACTTTTTACTCCAGTCTCTGAATAAGATGATTCTTGCGGCATTGTAAAGAATTCTTGAATCCCTAACCATTTTATTCACATCAAAACTCATGAAAAATCCTCTAGCATGGGCTCTATTTTAACGCAAGTTTGGTGTAATAAGTAGTCCTCCTTTAAAATGAAATAGTATATCGGACATAACTTTTTCTCCCGAACTCGGATTGAGCTAACTCTTGCGGCATTGTAATGAGAACTTGAAACCCTAACCAATATATTGAGATCAAAATTGGTGATTCATCTTCTAACAAGTTCGAAATGGTGATGGAAGTTTGGTATAGTTGGCCATTCCCCTCCACTAGGAAAAAAAAGTAATTTCCCATTCTTTAGTATTTCTGACATAACTTTTTACACCGGTCTCTGATTAAGATGATTCTTGCTGCATTGTAAAGAATTCTTGAATCCCTAACCATTTTATTCACATCAAAAGTCATGAAAAATCCTCTAGCATGGGCTCTATTGTAACGCAAGTTTGGTGTAATAAGTAGTTCTCCTTTAAAATGAAATAGTATATCGGACATAACTTTTTCCCCCGAACTCGGATTGAGCTAACTCTTGCGGCATTGTAATGAGAACTTGAAACCCTAACCAATATATTGAGATCAAAATTGGTGATTCATCTTCTAACAAGTTCGAAATGGTGATGGAAGTTTGGTATAGTTGGCCATTCCCCTCCACTAGGAAAAAAAAGTAATTTCCCATTCTTTAGTATTTCGGACATAACTTTTTACTCCGGTCTCTGAATAAGATGATTCTTGCTGCATTGTAAAGAATTCTTGAATCCCTAACCATTTTATTCACATCAAAAGTCATGAAAAATCCTCTAGCATGGGCTCTATTGTAACGCAAGTTTGGTGTAATAAGTAGTCCACCTTTAAAATGATATAGTATATCGGACATAACTTTTTCTCCCGAACTCGGATTGAGCTAACTCTTGCGGCATTGAAATGAGAACTTGAAACCCTAACCAATATATTGAGATCAAAATTGGTGATTCATCTTCTAACAAGTTCGAAATGGTGATGGAAGTTTGGTATAGTTGGCCATTCCCCTCCACTAGGAAAAAAAAGTAATTTCCCACTCTTTAGTATTTCTGACATAACTTTTTACTCCGGTCTCTGATTAAGATGATTCTTGCGGCATTGTAAAGAATTCTTGAATCCCTAACCATTTTATTCACATCAAAAGTCATGAAAAATCCTCTAGCATGGGCTCTATTGTAACGCAAGTTTGGTGTAATAAGTAGTCCTCCTTTAAAATGAAATAGTATATCGGACATAACTTTTTCTCCCGAACTCGGATTGAGCTAACTCTTGCGGCATTGTAATGAGAACTTGAAACCCTAACCAATATATTGAGATCAAAATTGGTGATTCATCTTCTAACAAGTTCGAAATGGTGATGGAAGTTTGGTATAGTTGGCCATTCCCCTCCACTAGGAAAAAAAAATAATTTCCCATTCTTTAGTATTTCTGACATAACTTTTTACACCGGTCTCTGATTAAGATGATTCTTGCTGCATTGTAAAGAATTCTTGAATCCCTAACCATTTTATTCACATCAAAAGTCATGAAAAATCCTCTAGCATGGGCTCTATTGTAACGCAAGTTTGGTGTAATAAGTAGTCCTCCTTTAAAATGAAATAGTATATCGGACAAAACTTTTTCTCCCGAACTCGGATTGAGCTAACTCTTGCGGCATTGTAATGAGAACTTGAAACCCTAACCAATATATTGAGATCAAAATTGGTGATTCATCTTCTAATAAGTTCGAAATGGTGATGGAAGTTTGGTATAGTTGGCCATTCCCCTCCACTAGGAAAAAAAAGTAATTTCCCATTCTTTAGTATTTCGGACATAACTTTTTACTCCGGTCTCTGAATAAGATGATTCTTGCTGCATTGTAAAGAATTCTTGAATCCCTAACCATTTTATTCACATCAAAAGTCATGAAAAATCCTCTAGCATGGGCTCTATTGTAACGCAAGTTTGGTGTAATAAGTAGTCCACCTTTAAAATGATATAGTATATCGGACATAACTTTTTCTCCCGAACTCGGATTGAGCTAACTCTTGCGGCATTGAAATGAGAACTTGAAACCCTAACCAATATATTGAGATCAAAATTGGTGATTCATCTTCTAACAAGTTCGAAATGGTGATGGAAGTTTGGTATAGTTGGCCATTCCCCTCCACTAGGAAAAAAAAGTAATTTCCCATTCTTTAGTATTTCTGACATAACTTTTTACACCGGTCTCTGATTAAGATGATTCTTGCTGCATTGTAAAAAATTCTTGAATCCCTAACCATTTTATTCACATCAAAAGTCATGAAAAATCCTCTAGCATGGGCTCTATTGTAACGCAAGTTTGGTGTAATAAGTAGTCCTCCTTTAAAATGAAATAGTATATCGGACATAACTTTTTCTCCCGAACTCGGATTGAGCTAACTCTTGCGGCATTGTAATGAGAACTTGAAACCCTAACCAATATATTGAGATCAAAATTGGTGATTCATCTTCTAACAAGTTCGAAATGGTGATGGAAGTTTGGTATAGTTGGCCATTCCCCTCCACTAGGAAAAAAAAGTAATTTCCCATTCTTTAATATTTCGGACATAACTTTTTACTCCCGTCTCTGAATAAGATGATTCTTGCGGCATTGTAAAGAATTCTTGAATCCCTAACCATTTTATTCACATCAAAAGTCATGAAAAATCCTCTAGCATGGGCTCTATTGTAACGCAAGTTTGGTGTAATAAGTAGTCCTCCTTTAAAATGAAATAGTATATCGGACATAACTTTTTCTCCCGAACTCGGATTGAGCTAACTCTTGCGGCATTGTAATGAGAACTTGAAACCCTAACCAATATATTGAGATCAAAATTGGTGATTCATCTTCTAACAAGTTCGAAATGGTGATGGAAGTTTGGTATAGTTGGCCATTCCCCTCCACTAGGAAAAAAAAGTAATTTCCCATTCTTTAGTATTTCTGACATAACTTTTTACACCGGTCTCTGATTAAGATGATTCTTGCTGCATTGTAAAGAATTCTTGAATCCCTAACCATTTTATTCACATCAAAAGTCATGAAAAATCCTCTAGCATGGGCTCTATTGTAACGCAAGTTTGGTGTAATAAGTAGTCCTCCTTTAAAATGAAATAGTATATCGGACATAACTTTTTCTCCCGAACTCGGATTGAGCTAACTCTTGCGGCATTGTAATGAGAACTTGAAACCCTAACCAATATATTGAGATCAAAATTGGTGATTCATCTTCTAATAAGTTCGAAATGGTGATGGAAGTTTGGTATAGTTGGCCATTGCCCTCCACTAGGAAAAAAAAGTAATTTCCCATTCTTTAGTATTTCGGACATAACTTTTTACTCCGGTCTCTGAATAAGATGATTCTTGCTGCATTGTAAAGAATTCTTGAATCCCTAACCATTTTATTCACATCAAAAGTCATGAAAAATCCTCTAGCATGGGCTCTATTGTAACGCAAGTTTGGTGTAATAAGTAGTCCACCTTTAAAATGATATAGTATATCGGACATAACTTTTTCTCCCGAACTCGGATTGAGCTAACTCTTGCGGCATTGAAATGAGAACTTGAAACCCTAACCAATATATTGAGATCAAAATTGGTGATTCATCTTCTAACAAGTTCGAAATGGTGATGGAAGTTTGGTATAGTTGGCCATTCCCCTCCACTAGGAAAAAAAAGTAATTTCCCACTCTTTAGTATTTCTGACATAACTTTTTACTCCGGTCTCTGATTAAGATGATTCTTGCGGCATTGTAAAGAATTCTTGAATCCCTAACCATTTTATTCACATCAAAAGTCATGAAAAATCCTCTAGCATGGGCTCTATTGTAACGCAAGTTTGGTGTAATAAGTAGTCCTCCTTTAAAATGAAATAGTATATCGGACATAACTTTTTCTCCCGAACTCGGATTGAGCTAACTCTTGCGGCATTGTAATGAGAACTTGAAACCCTAACCAATATATTGAGATCAAAATTGGTGATTCATCTTCTAACAAGTTCGAAATGGTGATGGAAGTTTGGTATAGTTGGCCATTCCCCTCCACTAGGAAAAAAAAGTAATTTCCCATTCTTTAGTATTTCTGACATAACTTTTTACACCGGTCTCTGATTAAGATGATTCTTGCTGCATTGTAAAGAATTCTTGAATCCCTAACCATTTTATTCACATCAAAAGTCATGAAAAATCCTCTAGCATGGGCTCTATTGTAACGCAAGTTTGGTGTAATAAGTAGTCCTCCTTTAAAATGAAATAGTATATCGGACATAACTTTTTCTCCCGAACTCGGATTGAGCTAACTCTTGCGGCATTGTAATGAGAACTTGAAACCCTAACCAATATATTGAGATCAAAATTGGTGATTCATCTTCTAATAAGTTCGAAATGGTGATGGAAGTTTGGTATAGTTGGCCATTGCCCTCCACTAGGAAAAAAAAGTAATTTCCCATTCTTTAGTATTTCGGACATAACTTTTTACTCCGGTCTCTGAATAAGATGATTCTTGCTGCATTGTAAAGAATTCTTGAATCCCTAACCATTTTATTCACATCAAAAGTCATGAAAAATCCTCTAGCATGGGCTCTATTGTAACGCAAGTTTGGTGTAATAAGTAGTCCACCTTTAAAATGATATAGTATATCGGACATAACTTTTTCTCCCGAACTCGGATTGAGCTAACTCTTGCGGCATTGAAATGAGAACTTGAAACCCTAACCAATATATTGAGATCAAAATTGGTGATTCATCTTCTAACAAGTTCGAAATGGTGATGGAAGTTTGGTATAGTTGGCCATTCCCCTCCACTAGGAAAAAAAAGTAATTTCCCACTCTTTAGTATTTCTGACATAACTTTTTACTCCGGTCTCTGATTAAGATGATTCTTGCGGCATTGTAAAGAATTCTTGAATCCCTAACCATTTTATTCACATCAAAAGTCATGAAAAATCCTCTAGCATGGGCTCTATTGTAACGCAAGTTTGGTGTAATAAGTAGTCCTCCTTTAAAATGAAATAGTATATCGGACATAACTTTTTCTCCCGAACTCGGATTGAGCTAACTCTTGCGGCATTGTAATGAGAACTTGAAACCCTAACCAATATATTGAGATCAAAATTGGTGATTCATCTTCTAACAAGTTCGAAATGGTGATGGAAGTTTGGTATAGTTGGCCATTCCCCTCCACTAGGAAAAAAAAGTAATTTCCCATTCTTTAGTATTTCTGACATAACTTTTTACACCGGTCTCTGATTAAGATGATTCTTGCTGCATTGTAAAGAATTCTTGAATCCCTAACCATTTTATTCACATCAAAAGTCATGAAAAATCCTCTAGCATGGGCTCTATTGTAACGCAAGTTTGGTGTAATAAGTAGTCCTCCTTTAAAATGAAATAGTATATCGGACATAACTTTTTCTCCCGAACTCGGATTGAGCTAACTCTTGCGGCATTGTAATGAGAACTTGAAACCCTAACCAATATATTGAGATCAAAATTGGTGATTCATCTTCTAATAAGTTCGAAATGGTGATGGAAGTTTGGTATAGTTGGCCATTGCCCTCCACTAGGAAAAAAAAGTAATTTCCCATTCTTTAGTATTTCGGACATAACTTTTTACTCCGGTCTCTGAATAAGATGATTCTTGCTGCATTGTAAAGAATTCTTGAATCCCTAACCATTTTATTCACATCAAAAGTCATGAAAAATCCTCTAGCATGGGCTCTATTGTAACGCAAGTTTGGTGTAATAAGTAGTCCACCTTTAAAATGATATAGTATATCGGACATAACTTTTTCTCCCGAACTCGGATTGAGCTAACTCTTGCGGCATTGAAATGAGAACTTGAAACCCTAACCAATATATTGAGATCAAAATTGGTGATTCATCTTCTAACAAGTTCGAAATGGTGATGGAAGTTTGGTATAGTTGGCCATTCCCCTCCACTAGGAAAAAAAAGTAATTTCCCACTCTTTAGTATTTCTGACATAACTTTTTACTCCGGTCTCTGATTAAGATGATTCTTGCGGCATTGTAAAGAATTCTTCAATCCCTAACCATTTTATTCACATCAAAAGTCATGAAAAATCCTCTAGCATGGGCTCTATTGTAACGCAAGTTTGGTGTAATAAGTAGTCCACCTTTAAAATGATATAGTATATCGGACATAACTTTTTCTCCCGAACTCGGATTGAGCTAACTCTTGCGGCATTGAAATGAGAACTTGAAACCCTAACCAATATATTGAGATCAAAATTGGTGATTCATCTTCTAACAAGTTCGAAATGGTGATGGAAGTTTGGTATAGTTGGCCATTCCCCTCCACTAGGAAAAAAAAGTAATTTCCCATTCTTTAGTATTTCTGACATAACTTTTTACACCGGTCTCTGATTAAGATGATTCTTGCTGCATTGTAAAGAATTCTTGAATCCCTAACCATTTTATTCACATCAAAAGTCATGAAAAATCCTTTAGCATGGGCTCTATTGTAACGCAAGTTTGGTGTAATAAGTTGTCCTCCTTTAAAATGAAATAGTATATCGGACATAACTTTTTCTCCCGAACTCGGATTGAGCTAACTCTTGCGGCATTGTAATGAGAACTTGAAACCCTAACCAATATATTGAGATCAAAATTGGTGATTCATCTTCTAACAAGTTCGAAATGGTGATGGAAGTTTGGTATAGTTGGCCATTCCCCTCCACTAGGAAAAAAAAGTAATTTCCCATTCTTTAGTATTTCGGACATAACTTTTTACTCCAGTCTCTGAATAAGATGATTCTTGCGGCATTGTAAAGAATTCTTGAATACCTAACCATTTTATTCACATCAAAAGTCATGAAAAATCCTCTAGCATGGGCTCTATTGTAACGCAAGTTTGGTGTAATAAGTAGTCCTCCTTTAAAATGAAATAGTATATCGGACATAACTTTTTCACCCGAACTCGGATTGAGCTAACTCTTGCGGCATTGTAATGAGAACTTGAAACCCTAACCAATATATTGAGATCAAAATTGGTGATTCATCTTCTAACAAGTTCGAAATGGTGATGGAAGTTTGGTATAGTTGGCCATTCCCCTCCACTAGGAAAAAAAAGTAATTTCCCATTCTTTAGTATTTCGGACATAACTTTTTACTCCGGTCTCTGAATAAGATGATTTTTGCTGCATTGTAAAGAATTCTTGAATCCCTAACCATTTTATTCACATCAAAAGTCATGAAAAATCCTCTAGCATGGGCTCTATTGTAACGCAAGTTTGGTGTAATAAGTAGTCCACCTTTAAAATGATATAGTATATCGGACATAACTTTTTCTCCCGAACTCGGATTGAGCAAACTCTTGCGGCATTGAAATGAGAACTTGAAACCCTAACCAATATATTGAGATCAAAATTGGTGATTCATCTTCTAACAAGTTCGAAATGGTGATGGAAGTTTGGTATAGTTGGCCATTCCCCTCCACTAGGAAAAAAAAGTAATTTCCCACTCTTTAGTATTTCTGACATAACTTTTTACTCCGGTCTCTGATTAAGATGATTCTTGCGGCATTGTAAAGAATTCTTGAATCCCTAACCATTTTATTCACATCAAAAGTCATGAAAAATCCTCTAGCATGGGCTCTATTGTAACGCAAGTTTGGTGTAATAAGTAGTCCTCCTTTAAAATGAAATAGTATATCGGACATAACTTTTTCTCCCGAACTCGGATTGAGCTAACTCTTGCGGCATTGTAATGAGAACTTGAAACCCTAACCAATATATTGAGATCAAAATTGGTGATTCATCTTCTAACAAGTTCGAAATGGTGATGGAAGTTTGGTATAGTTGGCCATTCCCCTCCACTAGGAAAAAAAAGTAATTTCCCATTCTTTAGTATTTCGGACATAACTTTTTACTCCAGTCTCTGAATAAGATGATTCTTGCGGCATTGTAAAGAATTCTTGAATCCCTAACCATTTTATTCACATCAAAAGTCATGAAAAATCCTCTAGCATGGGCTCTATTGTAACGCAAGTTTGGTGTAATAAGTAGTCCTCCTTTAAAATGAAATAGTATATCGGACATAACTTTTTCTCCCGAACTCGGATTGAGCTAATTCTTGCGGCATTGTAATGAGAACTTGAAACCCTAACCAATATATTGAGATCAAAATTGGTGATTCATCTTCTAACAAGTTCGAAATGGTGATGGAAGTTTGGTATAGTTGGCCATTCCCCTCCACTAGGAAAAAAAAGTAATTTCCCATTCTTTAGTATTTCGGACATAACTTTTTACTCCGGTCTCTGAATAAGATGATTCTTGCTGCATTGTAAAGAATTCTTGAATCCCTAACCATTTTATTCACATCAAAAGTCATGAAAAATCCTCTAGCATGGGCTCTATTGTAACGCAAGTTTGGTGTAATAAGTAGTCCTCCTTTAAAATGAAATAGTATATCGGACAGAACTTTTTCTCCCGAACTCGGATTGAGCTAACTCTTGCGGCATTGTAATGAGAACTTGAAACCCTAACCAATATATTGAGATCAAAATTGGTGATTCATCTTCTAACAAGTTCGAAATGGTGATGGAAGTTTGGTATAGTTGGCCATTCCCCTCCACTAGGAAAAAAAAGTAATTTCCCACTCTTTAGTATTTCTGACATAACTTTTTACTCCGGTCTCTGATTAAGATGATTCTTGCGGCATTGTAAAGAATTCTTGAATCCCTAACCATTTTATTCACATCAAAAGTCATGAAAAATCCTCTAGCATGGGCTCTATTGTAACGCAAGTTTGGTGTAATAAGTAGTCCTCCTTTAAAATGAAATAGTATATCGGACATAACTTTTTCTCCCGAACTCGGATTGAGCTAACTCTTGCGGCATTGTAATGAGAACTTGAAACCCTAACCAATATATTGAGATCAAAATTGGTGATTCATCTTCTAACAAGTTCGAAATGGTGATGGAAGTTTGGTATAGTTGGCCATTCCCCTCCACTAGGAAAAAAAAGTAATTTCCCATTCTTTAGTATTTCTGACATAACTTTTTACACCGGTCTCTGATTAAGATGATTCTTGCTGCATTGTAAAGAATTCTTGAATCCCTAACCATTTTATTCACATCAAAAGTCATGAAAAATCCTTTAGCATGGGCTCTATTGTAACGCAAGTTTGGTGTAATAAGTTGTCCTCCTTTAAAATGAAATAGTATATCGGACATAACTTTTTCTCCCGAACTCGGATTGAGCTAACTCTTGCGGCATTGTAATGAGAACTTGAAACCCTAACCAATATATTGAGATCAAAATTGGTGATTCATCTTCTAACAAGTTCGAAATGGTGATGGAAGTTTGGTATAGTTGGCCATTCCCCTCCACTAGGAAAAAAAAGTAATTTCCCATTCTTTAGTATTTCGGACATAACTTTTTACTCCAGTCTCTGAATAAGATGATTCTTGCGGCATTGTAAAGAATTCTTGAATACCTAACCATTTTATTCACATCAAAAGTCATGAAAAATCCTCTAGCATGGGCTCTATTGTAACGCAAGTTTGGTGTAATAAGTAGTCCTCCTTTAAAATGAAATAGTATATCGGACATAACTTTTTCACCCGAACTCGGATTGAGCTAACTCTTGCGGCATTGTAATGAGAACTTGAAACCCTAACCAATATATTGAGATCAAAATTGGTGATTCATCTTCTAACAAGTTCGAAATGGTGATGGAAGTTTGGTATAGTTGGCCATTCCCCTCCACTAGGAAAAAAAAGTAATTTCCCATTCTTTAGTATTTCGGACATAACTTTTTACTCCGGTCTCTGAATAAGATGATTTTTGCTGCATTGTAAAGAATTCTTGAATCCCTAACCATTTTATTCACATCAAAAGTCATGAAAAATCCTCTAGCATGGGCTCTATTGTAACGCAAGTTTGGTGTAATAAGTAGTCCACCTTTAAAATGATATAGTATATCGGACATAACTTTTTCTCCCGAACTCGGATTGAGCAAACTCTTGCGGCATTGAAATGAGAACTTGAAACCCTAACCAATATATTGAGATCAAAATTGGTGATTCATCTTCTAACAAGTTCGAAATGGTGATGGAAGTTTGGTATAGTTGGCCATTCCCCTCCACTAGGAAAAAAAAGTAATTTCCCACTCTTTAGTATTTCTGACATAACTTTTTACTCCGGTCTCTGATTAAGATGATTCTTGCGGCATTGTAAAGAATTCTTGAATCCCTAACCATTTTATTCACATCAAAAGTCATGAAAAATCCTCTAGCATGGGCTCTATTGTAACGCAAGTTTGGTGTAATAAGTAGTCCTCCTTTAAAATGAAATAGTATATCGGACATAACTTTTTCTCCCGAACTCGGATTGAGCTAACTCTTGCGGCATTGTAATGAGAACTTGAAACCCTAACCAATATATTGAGATCAAAATTGGTGATTCATCTTCTAACAAGTTCGAAATGGTGATGGAAGTTTGGTATAGTTGGCCATTCCCCTCCACTAGGAAAAAAAAGTAATTTCCCATTCTTTAGTATTTCGGACATAACTTTTTACTCCAGTCTCTGAATAAGATGATTCTTGCGGCATTGTAAAGAATTCTTGAATCCCTAACCATTTTATTCACATCAAAAGTCATGAAAAATCCTCTAGCATGGGCTCTATTGTAACGCAAGTTTGGTGTAATAAGTAGTCCTCCTTTAAAATGAAATAGTATATCGGACATAACTTTTTCTCCCGAACTCGGATTGAGCTAATTCTTGCGGCATTGTAATGAGAACTTGAAACCCTAACCAATATATTGAGATCAAAATTGGTGATTCATCTTCTAACAAGTTCGAAATGGTGATGGAAGTTTGGTATAGTTGGCCATTCCCCTCCACTAGGAAAAAAAAGTAATTTCCCATTCTTTAGTATTTCGGACATAACTTTTTACTCCGGTCTCTGAATAAGATGATTCTTGCTGCATTGTAAAGAATTCTTGAATCCCTAACCATTTTATTCACATCAAAAGTCATGAAAAATCCTCTAGCATGGGCTCTATTGTAACGCAAGTTTGGTGTAATAAGTAGTCCTCCTTTAAAATGAAATAGTATATCGGACAGAACTTTTTCTCCCGAACTCGGATTGAGCTAACTCTTGCGGCATTGTAATGAGAACTTGAAACCCTAACCAATATATTGAGATCAAAATTGGTGATTCATCTTCTAACAAGTTCGAAATGGTGATGGAAGTTTGGTATAGTTGGCCATTGCCCTCCACTAGGAAAAAAAAGTAATTTCCCATTCTTTAGTATTTCTGACATAACTTTTTACACGGGTCTCTGATTAAGATGATCCTTGCTGCATTGTAAAGAATTCTTGAATCCCTAACCATTTTATTCACATCAAAAGTCATGAAAAATCCTCTAGCATGGGCTCTATTGTAACGCAAGTTTGGTGTAATAAGTAGTCCTCCTTTAAAATGAAATAGTATATCGGACATAACTTTTTCTCCCGAACTCGGATTGAGCTAACTCTTGCGGCATTGTAATGAGAACTTGAAACCCTAACCAATATATTGAGATCAAAATTGGTGATTCATCTTCTAACAAGTTCGAAATGGTGATGGAAGTTTGGTATAGTTGGTCATTCCCCTCCACTAGGAAAAAAAAGTAATTTCCCATTCTTTAGTATTTCGGACATAACTTTTTACTCCAGTCTCTGAATAAGATGATTCTTGCGGCGTTGTAAAGAATTCTTGAATCCCTAACCATTTTATTCACATCAAAACTCATGAAAAATCCTCTAGCATGGGCTCTATTGTAACGCAAGTTTGGTGTAATAAGTAGTCCTCCTTTAAAATGAAATAGTATATCGGACATAACTTTTTCTCCCGAACTCGGATTGAGCTAACTCTTGCGGCATTGTAATGAGAACTTGAAACCCTAACCAATATATTGAGATCAAAATTGGTGATTCATCTTCTAACAAGTTCGAAATGGTGATGGAAGTTTGGTATAGTTGGCCATTGCCCTCCACTAGGAAAAAAAAGTAATTTCCCATTCTTTAGTATTTCTGACATAACTTTTTACACCGGTCTCTGATTAAGATGATTCTTGCTGCATTGTAAAGAATTCTTGAATCCCTAACCATTTTATTCACATCAAAAGTCATGAAAAATCCTCTAGCATGGGCTCTATTGTAACGCAAGTTTGGTGTAATAAGTAGTCCTCCTTTAAAATGAAATAGTATATCGGACATAACTTTTTCTCCCGAACTCGGATTGAGCTAACTCTTGCGGCATTGTAATGAGAACTTGAAACCCTAACCAATATATTGAGATCAAAATTGGTGATTCATCTTCTAACAAGTTCGAAATGGTGATGGAAGTTTGGTATAGTTGGCCATTCCCCTCCACTAGGAAAAAAAAGTAATTTCCCATTCTTTAGTATTTCGGACATAACTTTTTACTCCAGTCTCTGAATAAGATGATTCTTGCGGCGTTGTAAAGAATTCTTGAATCCCTAACCATTTTATTCACATCAAAACTCCTGAAAAATCCTCTAGCATGGGCTCTATTGTAACGCAAGTTTGGTGTAATAAGTAGTCCTCCTTTAAAATGAAATAGTATATCGGACATAACTTTTTCTCCCGAACTCGGATTGAGCTAACTCTTGCGGCATTGTAATGAGAACTTGAAACCCTAACCAATATATTGAGATCAAAATTGGTGATTCATCTTCTAACAAGTTCGAAATGGTGATGGAAGTTTGGTATAGTTGGCCATTCCCCTCCACTAGGAAAAAAAAGTAATTTCCCATTCTTTAGTATTTCGGACATAACTTTTTACTCCAGTCTCTGAATAAGATGATTCTTGCGGCGTTGTAAAGAATTCTTGAATCCCTAACCATTTTATTCACATCAAAACTCATGAAAAATCCTCTAGCATGGGCTCTATTGTAACGCAAGTTTGGTGTAATAAGTAGTCCTCCTTTAAAATGAAATAGTATATCGGACATAACTTTTTCTCCCGAACTCGGATTGAGCTAACTCTTGCGGCATTGTAATGAGAACTTGAAACCCTAACCAATATATTGAGATCAAAATTGGTGATTCATCTTCTAACAAGTTCGAAATGGTGATGGAAGTTTGGTATAGTTGGCCATTGCCCTCCACTAGGAAAAAAAAGTAATTTCCCATTCTTTAGTATTTCTGACATAACTTTTTACACCGGTCTCTGATTAAGATGATTCTTGCTGCATTGTAAAGAATTCTTGAATCCCTAACCATTTTATTCACATCAAAAGTCATGAAAAATCCTCTAGCATGGGCTCTATTGTAACGCAAGTTTGGTGTAATAAGTAGTCCTCCTTTAAAATGAAATAGTATATCGGACATAACTTTTTCTCCCGAACTCGGATTGAGCTAACTCTTGCGGCATTGTAATGAGAACTTGAAACCCTAACCAATATATTGAGATCAAAATTGGTGATTCATCTTCTAACAAGTTCGAAATGGTGATGGAAGTTTGGTATAGTTGGCCATTCCCCTCCACTAGGAAAAAAAAGTAATTTCCCATTCTTTAGTATTTCGGACATAACTTTTTACTCCAGTCTCTGAATAAGATGATTCTTGCGGCGTTGTAAAGAATTCTTGAATCCCTAACCATTTTATTCACATCAAAACTCATGAAAAATCCTCTAGCATGGGCTCTATTGTAACGCAAGTTTGGTGTAATAAGTAGTCCTCCTTTAAAATGAAATAGTATATCGGACATAACTTTTTCTCCCGAACTCGGATTGAGCTAACTCTTGCGGCATTATAATGAGAACTTGAAACCCTAACCAATATATTGAGATCAAAATTGGTGATTCATCTTCTAACAAGTTCGAAATGGTGATGGAAGTTTGGTATAGTTGGCCATTGCCCTCCACTAGGAAAAAAAAGTAATTTCCCATTCTTTAGTATTTCTGACATAACTTTTTACACCGGTCTCTGATTAAGATGATTCTTGCTGCATTGTAAAGAATTCTTGAATCCCTAACCATTTTATTCACATCAAAAGTCATGAAAAATCCTCTAGCATGGGCTCTATTGTAACGCAAGTTTGGTGTAATAAGTAGTCCTCCTTTAAAATGAAATAGTATATCGGACATAACTTTTTCTCCCGAACTCGGATTGAGCTAACTCTTGCGGCATTGTAATGAGAACTTGAAACCCTAACCAATATATTGAGATCAAAATTGGTGATTCATCTTCTAACAAGTTCGAAATGGTGATGGAAGTTTGGTATAGTTGGCCATTCCCCTCCACTAGGAAAAAAAAGTAATTTCCCATTCTTTAGTATTTCGGACATAACTTTTTACTCCAGTCTCTGAATAAGATGATTCTTGCGGCGTTGTAAAGAATTCTTGAATCCCTAACCATTTTATTCACATCAAAACTCATGAAAAATCCTCTAGCATGGGCTCTATTGTAACGCAAGTTTGGTGTAATAAGTAGTCCTCCTTTAAAATGAAATAGTATATCGGACATAACTTTTTCTCCCGAACTCGGATTGAGCTAACTCTTGCGGCATTGTAATGAGAACTTGAAACCCTAACCAATATATTGAGATCAAAATTGGTGATTCATCTTCTAACAAGTTCGAAATGGTGATGGAAGTTTGGTATAGTTGGCCATTCCCCTCCACTAGGAAAAAAAAGTAATTTCCCATTCTTTAGTATTTCGGACATAACTTTTTACTCCAGTCTCTGAATAAGATGATTCTTGCGGCGTTGTAAAGAACTCTTGAATCCCTAACCATTTTATTCACATCAAAACTCATGAAAAATCCTCTAGCATGGGCTCTATTGTAACGCAAGTTTGGTGTAATAAGTAGTCCTCCTTTAAAATGAAATAGTATATCGGACATAACTTTTTCTCCCGAACTCGGATTGAGCTAACTCTTGCGGCATTGTAATGAGAACTTGAAACCCTAACCAATATATTGAGATCAAAATTGGTGATTCATCTTCTAACAAGTTCGAAATGGTGATGGAAGTTTGGTATAGTTGGCCATTGCCCTCCACTAGGAAAAAAAAGTAATTTCCCATTCTTTAGTATTTCTGACATAACTTTTTACACCGGTCTCTGATTAAGATGATTCTTGCTGCATTGTAAAGAATTCTTGAATCCCTAACCATTTTATTCACATCAAAAGTCATGAAAAATCCTCTAGCATGGGCTCTATTGTAACGCAAGTTTGGTGTAATAAGTAGTCCTCCTTTAAAATGAAATAGTATATCGGACATAACTTTTTCTCCCGAACTCGGATTGAGCTAACTCTTGCGGCATTGTAATGAGAACTTGAAACCCTAACCAATATATTGAGATCAAAATTGGTGATTCATCTTCTAACAAGTTCGAAATGGTGATGGAAGTTTGGTATAGTTGGCCATTCCCCTCCACTAGGAAAAAAAAGTAATTTCCCATTCTTTAGTATTTCGGACATAACTTTTTACTCCAGTCTCTGAATAAGATGATTCTTGCGGCGTTGTAAAGAATTCTTGAATCCCTAACCATTTTATTCACATCAAAACTCATGAAAAATCCTCTAGCATGGGCTCTATTGTAACGCAAGTTTGGTGTAATAAGTAGTCCTCCTTTAAAATGAAATAGTATATCGGACATAACTTTTTCTCCCGAACTCGGATTGAGCTAACTCTTGCGGCATTGTAATGAGAACTTGAAACCCTAACCAATATATTGAGATCAAAATTGGTGATTCATCTTCTAACAAGTTCGAAATGGTGATGGAAGTTTGGTATAGTTGGCCATTCCCCTCCACTAGGAAAAAAAAGTAATTTCCCATTCTTTAGTATTTCGGACATAACTTTTTTCTCCGGTCTCTGAATAAGATGATTCTTGCTGCATTGTAAAGAATTCTTGAATCCTTAACCATTTTATTCACATCAAAAGTCATGAAAAATCCTCTAGCATGGGCTCTATTGTAACGCAAGTTTGGTGTAATAAGTAGTCCACCTTTAAAATGATATAGTATATCGGACATAACTTTTTCTCCCGAACTCGGATTGAGCTAACTCTTGCGGCATTGTAATGAGAACTTGAAACCCTAACCAATATATTGAGATCAAAATTGGTGATTCATCTTCTAACAAGTTCGAAATGGTGATGGAAGTTTGGTATAGTTGGCCATTCCCCTCCACTAGGAAAAAAAAGTAATTTCCCACTCTTTAGTATTTCTGACATAACTTTTTACTCCGGTCTCTGATTAAGATGATTCTTGCGGCATTGTAAAGAATTCTTGAATCCCTAACCATTTTATTCACATCAAAAGTCATGAAAAATCCTCTAGCATGGGCTCTATTGTAACGCAAGTTTGGTGTAATAAGTAGTCCTCCTTTAAAATGAAATAGTATATCGGACATAACTTTTTCTCCCGAACTCGGATTGAGCTAACTCTTGCGGCATTGTAATGAGAACTTGAAACCCTAACCAATATATTGAGATCAAAATTGGTGATTCATCTTCTAACAAGTTCGAAATGGTGATGGAAGTTTGGTATAGTTGGCCATTCCCCTCCACTAGGAAAAAAAAGTAATTTCCCATTCTTTAGTATTTCTGACATAACTTTTTACACCGGTCTCTGATTAAGATGATTCTTGCTGCATTGTAAAGAATTCTTGAATCCCTAACCATTTTATTCACATCAAAAGTCATGAAAAATCCTCTAGCATGGGCTCTATTGTAACGCAAGTTTGGTGTAATAAGTAGTCCTCCTTTAAAATGAAATAGTATATCGGACATAACTTTTTCTCCCGAACTCGGATTGAGCTAACTCTTGCGGCATTGTAATGAGAACTTGAAACCCTAACCAATATATTGAGATCAAAATTGGTGATTCATCTTCTAACAAGTTCGAAATGGTGATGGAAGTTTGGTATAGTTGGCCATTCCCCTCCACTAGGAAAAAAAAGTAATTTCCCATTCTTTAGTATTTCGGACATTACTTTTTACTCCAGTCTCTGAATAAGATGATTCTTGCGGCATTGTAAAGAATTCTTGAATCCCTAACCATTTTATTCACATCAAAAGTCATGAAAAATCCTCTAGCATGGGCTCTATTGTAACGCAAGTTTGGTGTAATAAGTAGTCCTCCTTTAAAATGAAATAGTATATCGGACATAACTTTTTCTCCCGAACTCGGATTGAGCTAACTCTTGCGGCATTGTAATGAGAACTTGAAACCCTAACCAATATATTGAGATCAAAATTGGTGATTCATCTTCTAACAAGTTCGAAATGGTGATGGAAGTTTGGTATAGTTGGCCATTCCCCTCCACTAGGAAAAAAAAGTAATTTCCCATTCTTTAGTATTTCGGACATAACTTTTTACTCCAGTCTCTGAATAAGATGATTCTTGCGGCATTGTAAATAATTCTTGAATCCCTAACCATTTTATTCACATCAAAAGTCATGAAAAATCCTCTAGCATGGGCTCTATTGTAACGCAAGTTTGGTGTAATAAGTAGTCCTCCTTTAAAATGAAATAGTATATCGGACATAACTTTTTCTCCCGAACTCGGATTGAGCTAATTCTTGCGGCATTGTAATGAGAACTTGAAACCCTAACCAATATATTGAGATCAAAATTGGTGATTCATCTTCTAACAAGTTCGAAATGGTGATGGAAGTTTGGTATAGTTGGCCATTCCCCTCCACTAGGAAAAAAAAGTAATTTCCCATTCTTTAGTATTTCGGACATAACTTTTTACTCCGGTCTCTGAATAAGATGATTCTTGCTGCATTGTAAAGAATTCTTGAATCCCTAACCATTTTATTCACATCAAAAGTCATGAAAAATCCTCTAGCATGGGCTCTATTGTAACGCAAGTTTGGTGTAATAAGTAGTCCTCCTTTAAAATGAAATAGTATATCGGACATAACTTTTTCTCCCGAACTCGGATTGAGCTAACTCTTGCGGCATTGTAATGAGAACTTGAAACCCTAACCAATATATTGAGATCAAAATTGGTGATTCATCTTCTAACAAGTTCGAAATGGTGATGGAAGTTTGGTATAGTTGGCCATTGCCCTCCACTAGGAAAAAAAAGTAATTTCCCATTCTTTAGTATTTCTGACATAAGTTTTTACACCGGTCTCTGATTAAGATGATTCTTGCTGCATTGTAAAGAATTCTTGAATCCCTAACCATTTTATTCACATCAAAAGTCATGAAAAATCCTCTAGCATGGGCTCTATTGTAACGCAAGTTTGGTGTAATAAGTAGTCCTCCTTTAAAATGAAATAGTATATCGGACATAACTTTTTCTCCCGAACTCGGATTGAGCTAACTCTTGCGGCATTGTAATGAGAACTTGAAACCCTAACCAATATATTGAGATCAAAATTGGTGATTCATCTTCTAACAAGTTCGAAATGGTGATGGAAGTTTGGTATAGTTGGCCATTCCCCTCCACTAGGAAAAAAAAGTAATTTCCCATTCTTTAGTATTTCGGACATAACTTTTTACTCCAGTCTCTGAATAAGATGATTCTTGCGGCGTTGTAAAGAATTCTTGAATCCCTAACCATTTTATTCACATCAAAAGTCATGAAAAATCCTCTAGCATGGGCTCTATTGTAACGCAAGTTTGGTGTAATAAGTAGTCCTCCTTTAAAATGAAATAGTATATCGGACATAACTTTTTCTCCCGAACTCGGATTGAGCTAACTCTTGCGGCATTGTAATGAGAACTTGAAACCCTAACCAATATATTGAGATCAAAATTGGTGATTCATCTTCTAACAAGTTCGAAATGGTGATGGAAGTTTGGTATAGTTGGCCATTCCCCTCCACTAGGAAAAAAAAGTAATTTCCCATTCTTTAGTATTTCGGACATAACTTTTTACTCCAGTCTCTGAATAAGATGATTCTTGCGGCGTTGTAAAGAATTCTTGAATCCCTAACCATTTTATTCACATCAAAACTCATGAAAAATCCTCTAGCATGGGCTCTATTGTAACGCAAGTTTGGTGTAATAAGTAGTCCTCCTTTAAAATGAAATAGTATATCGGACATAACTTTTTCTCCCGAACTCGGATTGAGCTAACTCTTGCGGCATTGTAATGAGAACTTGAAACCCTAACCAATATATTGAGATCAAAATTGGTGATTCATCTTCTAACAAGTTCGAAATGGTGATGGAAGTTTGGTATAGTTGGCCATTCCCCTCCACTAGGAAAAAAAAGTAATTTCCCATTCTTTAGTATTTCGGACATAACTTTTTACTCCAGTCTCTGAATAAGATGATTCTTGCGGCATTGTAAAGAATTCTTGAATCCCTAACCATTTTATTCACATCAAAAGTCATGAAAAATCCTCTAGCATGGGCTCTATTGTAACGCAAGTTTGGTGTAATAAGTAGTCCTCCTTTAAAATGAAATAGTATATCGGACATAACTTTTTCTCCCGAACTCGGATTGAGCTAATTCTTGCGGCATTGTAATGAGAACTTGAAACCCTAACCAATATATTGAGATCAAAATTGGTGATTCATCTTCTAACAAGTTCGAAATGGTGATGGAAGTTTGGTATAGTTGGCCATTCCCCTCCACTAGGAAAAAAAAGTAATTTCCCATTCTTTAGTATTTCGGACATAACTTTTTACTCCGGTCTCTGAATAAGATGATTCTTGCTGCATTGTAAAGAATTCTTGAATCCCTAACCATTTTATTCACATCAAAAGTCATGAAAAATCCTCTAGCATGGCTCTATTGTAACGCAAGTTTGGTGTAATAAGTAGTCCTCCTTTAAAATGAAATAGTATATCGGACATAACTTTTTCTCCCGAACTCGGATTGAGCTAACTCTTGCGGCATTGTAATGAGAACTTGAAACCCTAACCAATATATTGAGATCAAAATTGGTGATTCATCTTCTAACAAGTTCGAAATGGTGATGGAAGTTTGGTATAGTTGGCCATTGCCCTCCACTAGGAAAAAAAAGTAATTTCCCATTCTTTAGTATTTCTGACATAAGTTTTTACACCGGTCTCTGATTAAGATGATTCTTGCTGCATTGTAAAGAATTCTTGAATCCCTAACCATTTTATTCACATCAAAAGTCATGAAAAATCCTCTAGCATGGGCTCTATTGTAACGCAAGTTTGGTGTAATAAGTAGTCCTCCTTTAAAATGAAATAGTATATCGGACATAACTTTTTCTCCCGAACTCGGATTGAGCTAACTCTTGCGGCATTGTAATGAGAACTTGAAACCCTAACCAATATATTGAGATCAAAATTGGTGATTCATCTTCTAACAAGTTCGAAATGGTGATGGAAGTTTGGTATAGTTGGCCATTCCCCTCCACTAGGAAAAAAAAGTAATTTCCCATTCTTTAGTATTTCGGACATAACTTTTTACTCCAGTCTCTGAATAAGATGATTCTTGCGGCGTTGTAAAGAATTCTTGAATCCCTAACCATTTTATTCACATCAAAACTCATGAAAAATCCTCTAGCATGGGCTCTATTGTAACGCAAGTTTGGTGTAATAAGTAGTCCTCCTTTAAAATGAAATAGTATATCGGACATAACTTTTTCTCCCGAACTCGGATTGAGCTAACTCTTGCGGCATTGTAATGAGAACTTGAAACCCTAACCAATATATTGAGATCAAAATTGGTGATTCATCATTTAACAAGTTCGAAATGGTGATGGAAGTTTGGTATAGTTGGCCATTGCCCTCCACTAGGAAAAAAAAGTAATTTCCCATTCTTTAGTATTTCTGACATAAGTTTTTACACCGGTCTCTGATTAAGATGATTCTTGCTGCATTGTAAAGAATTCTTGAATCCCTAACCATTTTATTCACATCAAAAGTCATGAAAAATCCTCTAGCATGGGCTCTATTGTAACGCAAGTTTGGTGTAATAAGTAGTCCTCCTTTAAAATGAAATAGTATATCGGACATAACTTTTTCTCCCGAACTCGGATTGAGCTAACTCTTGCGGCATTGTAATGAGAACTTGAAACCCTAACCAATATGTTGAGATCAAAATTGGTGATTCATCTTCTAACAAGTTCGAAATGGTGATGGAAGTTTGGTATAGTTGGCCATTCCCCTCCACTAGGAAAAAAAAGTAATTTCCCATTCTTTAGTATTTCGGACATAACTTTTTACTCCAGTCTCTGAATAAGATGATTCTTGCGGCGTTGTAAAGAATTCTTGAATCCCTAACCATTTTATTCACATCAAAACTCATGAAAAATCCTCTATCATGGGCTCTATTGTTACGCAAGTTTGGTGTAATAAGTAGTCCTCCTTTAAAATGAAATAGTATATCGGACATAACTTTTTCTCCCGAACTCGGATTGAGCTAACTCTTGCGGCATTGTAATGAGAACTTGAAACCCTAACCAATATATTGAGATCAAAATTGGTGATTCATCTTCTAACAAGTTCGAAATGGTGATGGAAGTTTGGTATAGTTGGCCATTCCCCTCCACTAGGAAAAAAAAGTAATTTCCCATTCTTTAGTATTTCGGACATAACTTTTTTCTCCGGTCTCTGAATAAGATGATTCTTGCTGCATTGTAAAGAATTCTTGAATCCCTAACCATTTTATTCACATCAAAAGTCATGAAAAATCCTCTAGCATGGGCTCTATTGTAACGCAAGTTTGGTGTAATAAGTAGTCCACCTTTAAAATGATATAGTATATCGGACATAACTTTTTCTCCCGAACTCGGATTGAGCTAACTCTTGCGGCATTGAAATGAGAACTTGAAACCCTAACCAATATATTGAGATCAAAATTGGTGATTCATCTTCTAACAAGTTCGAAATGGTGATGGAAGTTTGGTATAGTTGGCCATTCCCCTCCACTAGGAAAAAAAAGTAATTTCCCACTCTTTAGTATTTCTGACATAACTTTTTACCCCGGTCTCTGATTAAGATGATTCTTGCGGCATTGTAAAGAATTCTTGAATCCCTAACCATTTTATTCACATCAAAAGTCATGAAAAATCCTCTAGCATGGGCTCTATTGTAACGCAAGTTTGGTGTAATAAGTAGTCCTCCTTTAAAATGAAATAGTATATCGGACATAACTTTTTCTCCCGAACTCGGATTGAGCTAACTCTTGCGGCATTGTAATGAGAACTTGAAACCCTAACCAATATATTTAGATCAAAATTGGTGATTCATCTTCTAACAAGTTCGAAATGGTGATGGAAGTTTGGTATAGTTGGCCATTCCCCTCCACTAGGAAAAAAAAGTAATTTCCCATTCTTTAGTATTTCTGACATAACTTTTTACACCGGTCTCTGATTAAGATGATTCTTGCTGCATTGTAAAGAATTCTTGAATCCCTAACCATTTTATTCACATCAAAAGTCATGAAAAATCCTCTAGCATGGGCTCTATTGTAACGCAAGTTTGGTGTAATAAGTAGTCCTCCTTTAAAATGAAATAGTATATCGGACATAACTTTTTCTCCCGAACTCGGATTGAGCTAACTCTTGCGGCATTGTAATGAGAACTTGAAACCCTAACCAATATATTGAGATCAAAATTGGTGATTCATCTTCTAACAAGTTCGAAATGGTGATGGAAGTTTGGTATAGTTGGCCATTGCCCTCCACTAGGAAAAAAAAGTAATTTCCCATTCTTTAGTATTTCTGACATAAGTTTTTACACCGGTCTCTGATTAAGATGATTCTTGCTGCATTGTAAAGAATTCTTGAATCCCTAACCATTTTATTCACATCAAAAGTCATGAAAAATCCTCTAGCATGGGCTCTATTGTAACGCAAGTTTGGTGTAATAAGTAGTCCTCCTTTAAAATGAAATAGTATATCGGACATAACTTTTTCTCCCGAACTCGGATTGAGCTAACTCTTGCGGCATTGTAATAAGAACTTGAAACCCTAACCAATATATTGAGATCAAAATTGGTGATTCATCTTCTAACAAGTTCGAAATGGTGATGGAAGTTTGGTATAGTTGGCCATTCCCCTCCACTAGGAAAAAAAAGTAATTTCCCATTCTTTAGTATTTCGGACATAACTTTTTACTCCAGTCTCTGAATAAGATGATTCTTGCGGCGTTGTAAAGAATTCTTGAATCCCTAACCATTTTATTCACATCAAAACTCATGAAAAATCCTCTAGCATGGGCTCTATTGTAACGCAAGTTTGGTGTAATAAGTAGTCCTCCTTTAAAATGAAATAGTATATCGGACATAACTTTTTCTCCCGAACTCGGATTGAGCTAACTCTTGCGGCATTGTAATGAGAACTTGAAACCCTAACCAATATATTGAGATCAAAATTGGTGATTCATCATTTAACAAGTTCGAAATGGTGATGGAAGTTTGGTATAGTTGGCCATTGCCCTCCACTAGGAAAAAAAAGTAATTTCCCATTCTTTAGTATTTCTGACATAAGTTTTTACACCGGTCTCTGATTAAGATGATTCTTGCTGCATTGTAAAGAATTCTTGAATCCCTAACCATTTTATTCACATCAAAAGTCATGAAAAATCCTCTAGCATGGGCTCTATTGTAACGCAAGTTTGGTGTAATAAGTAGTCCTCCTTTAAAATGAAATAGTATATCGGACATAACTTTTTCTCCCGAACTCGGATTGAGCTAACTCTTGCGGCATTGTAATGAGAACTTGAAACCCTAACCAATATGTTGAGATCAAAATTGGTGATTCATCTTCTAACAAGTTCGAAATGGTGATGGAAGTTTGGTATAGTTGGCCATTCCCCTCCACTAGGAAAAAAAAGTAATTTCCCATTCTTTAGTATTTCGGACATAACTTTTTACTCCAGTCTCTGAATAAGATGATTCTTGCGGCGTTGTAAAGAATTCTTGAATCCCTAACCATTTTATTCACATCAAAACTCATGAAAAATCCTCTAGCATGGGCTCTATTGTTACGCAAGTTTGGTGTAATAAGTAGTCCTCCTTTAAAATGAAATAGTATATCGGACATAACTTTTTCTCCCGAACTCGGATTGAGCTAACTCTTGCGGCATTGTAATGAGAACTTGAAACCCTAACCAATATATTGAGATCAAAATTGGTGATTCATCTTCTAACAAGTTCGAAATGGTGATGGAAGTTTGGTATAGTTGGCCATTCCCCTCCACTAGGAAAAAAAAGTAATTTCCCATTCTTTAGTATTTCGGACATAACTTTTTTCTCCGGTCTCTGAATAAGATGATTCTTGCTGCATTGTAAAGAATTCTTGAATCCCTAACCATTTTATTCACATCAAAATTCATGAAAAATCCTCTAGCATGGGCTCTATTGTAACGCAAGTTTGGTGTAATAAGTAGTCCACCTTTAAAATGATATAGTATATCGGACATAACTTTTTCTCCCGAACTCGGATTGAGCTAACTCTTGCGGCATTGAAATGAGAACTTGAAACCCTAACCAATATATTGAGATCAAAATTGGTGATTCATCTTCTAACAAGTTCGAAATGGTGATGGAAGTTTGGTATAGTTGGCCATTCCCCTCCACTAGGAAAAAAAAGTAATTTCCCACTCTTTAGTATTTCTGACATAACTTTTTACTCCGGTCTCTGATTAAGATGATTCTTGCGGCATTGTAAAGAATTCTTGAATCCCTAACCATTTTATTCACATCAAAAGTCATGAAAAATCCTCTAGCATGGGCTCTATTGTAACGCAAGTTTGGTGTAATAAGTAGTCCTCCTTTAAAATGAAATAGTATATCGGACATAACTTTTTCTCCCGAACTCGGATTGAGCTAACTCTTGCGGCATTGTAATGAGAACTTGAAACCCTAACCAATATATTGAGATCAAAATTGGTGATTCATCTTCTAACAAGTTCGAAATGGTGATGGAAGTTTGGTATAGTTGGCCATTCCCCTCCACTAGGAAAAAAAAGTAATTTCCCATTCTTTAGTATTTCTGACATAACTTTTTACACCGGTCTCTGATTAAGATGATTCTTGCTGCATTGTAAAGAATTCTTGAATCCCTAACCATTTTATTCACATCAAAAGTCATGAAAAATCCTCTAGCATGGGCTCTATTGTAACGCAAGTTTGGTGTAATAAGTAGTCCTCCTTTAAAATGAAATAGTATATCGGACATAACTTTTTCTCCCGAACTCGGATTGAGCTAATTCTTGCGGCATTGTAATGAGAACTTGAAACCCTAACCAATATATTGAGATCAAAATTGGTGATTCATCTTCTAACAAGTTCGAAATGGTGATGGAAGTTTGGTATAGTTGGCCATTCCCCTCCACTAGGAAAAAAAAGTAATTTCCCATTCTTTAGTATTTCGGACATAACTTTTTACTCCAGTCTCTGAATAAGATGATTCTTGCGGCGTTGTAAAGAATTCTTGAATCCCTAACCATTTTATTCACATCAAAACTCATGAAAAATCCTCTAGCATGGGCTCTATTGTAACGCAAGTTTGGTGTAATAAGTAGTCCTCCTTTAAAATGAAATAGTATATCGGACATAACTTTTTCTCCCGAACTCGGATTGAGCTAACTCTTGCGGCATTGTAATGAGAACTTGAAACCCTAACCAATATATTGAGATCAAAATTGGTGATTCATCATTTAACAAGTTCGAAATGGTGATGGAAGTTTGGTATAGTTGGCCATTGCCCTCCACTAGGAAAAAAAAGTAATTTCCCATTCTTTAGTATTTCTGACATAAGTTTTTACACCGGTCTCTGATTAAGATGATTCTTGCTGCATTGTAAAGAATTCTTGAATCCCTAACCATTTTATTCACATCAAAAGTCATGAAAAATCCTCTAGCATGGGCTCTATTGTAACGCAAGTTTGGTGTAATAAGTAGTCCTCCTTTAAAATGAAATAGTATATCGGACATAACTTTTTCTCCCGAACTCGGATTGAGCTAACTCTTGCGGCATTGTAATGAGAACTTGAAACCCTAACCAATATATTGAGATCAAAATTGGTGATTCATCTTCTAACAAGTTCGAAATGGTGATGGAAGTTTGGTATAGTTGGCCATTCCCCTCCACTAGGAAAAAAAAGTAATTTCCCATTCTTTAGTATTTCTGACATAACTTTTTACACCGGTCTCTGATTAAGATGATTCTTGCTGCATTGTAAAGAATTCTTGAATCCCTAACCATTTTATTCACATCAAAAGTCATGAAAAATCCTCTAGCATGGGCTCTATTGTAACGCAAGTTTGGTGTAATAAGTAGTCCTCCTTTAAAATGAAATAGTATATCGGACATAACTTTTTCTCCCGAACTCGGATTGAGCTAACTCTTGCGGCATTGTAATGAGAACTTGAAACCCTAACCAATATATTGAGATCAAAATTGGTGATTCATCTTCTAACAAGTTCGAAATGGTGATGGAAGTTTGGTATAGTTGGCCATTCCCCTCCACTAGGAAAAAAAAGTAATTTCCCATTCTTTAGTATTTCTGACATAACTTTTTACACCGGTCTCTGATTAAGATGATTCTTGCTGCATTGTAAAGAATTCTTGAATCCCTAACCATTTTATTCACATCAAAAGTCATGAAAAATCCTCTAGCATGGGCTCTATTGTAACGCAAGTTTGGTGTAATAAGTAGTCCTCCTTTAAAATGAAATAGTATATCGGACATAACTTTTTCTCCCGAACTCGGATTGAGCTAACTCTTGCGGCATTGTAATGAGAACTTGAAACCCTAACCAATATATTGAGATCAAAATTGGTGATTCATCTTCTAACAAGTTCGAAATGGTGATGGAAGTTTGGTATAGTTGGCCATTCCCCTCCACTAGGAAAAAAAAGTAATTTCCCATTCTTTAGTATTTCGGACATAACTTTTTACTCCAGTCTCTGAATAAGATGATTCTTGCGGCGTTGTAAAGAATTCTTGAATCCCTAACCATTTTATTCACATCAAAACTCATGAAAAATCCTCTAGCATGGGCTCTATTGTAACGCAAGTTTGGTGTAATAAGTAGTCCTCCTTTAAAATGAAATAGTATATCGGACATAACTTTTTCTCCCGAACTCGGATTGAGCTAACTCTTGCGGCATTGTAATGAGAACTTGAAACCCTAACCAATATATTGAGATCAAAATTGGTGATTCATCATTTAACAAGTTCGAAATGGTGATGGAAGTTTGGTATAGTTGGCCATTGCCCTCCACTAGGAAAAAAAAGTAATTTCCCATTCTTTAGTATTTCTGACATAAGTTTTTACACCGGTCTCTGATTAAGATGATTCTTGCTGCATTGTAAAGAATTCTTGAATCCCTAACCATTTTATTCACATCAAAAGTCATGAAAAATCCTCTAGCATGGGCTCTATTGTAACGCAAGTTTGGTGTAATAAGTAGTCCTCCTTTAAAATGAAATAGTATATCGGACATAACTTTTTCTCCCGAACTCGGATTGAGCTAACTCTTGCGGCATTGTAATGAGAACTTGAAACCCTAACCAATATGTTGAGATCAAAATTGGTGATTCATCTTCTAACAAGTTCGAAATGGTGATGGAAGTTTGGTATAGTTGGCCATTCCCCTCCACTAGGAAAAAAAAGTAATTTCCCATTCTTTAGTATTTCGGACATAACTTTTTACTCCAGTCTCTGAATAAGATGATTCTTGCGGCGTTGTAAAGAATTCTTGAATCCCTAACCATTTTATTCACATCAAAACTCATGAAAAATCCTCTAGCATGGGCTCTATTGTTACGCAAGTTTGGTGTAATAAGTAGTCCTCCTTTAAAATGAAATAGTATATCGGACATAACTTTTTCTCCCGAACTCGGATTGAGCTAACTCTTGCGGCATTGTAATGAGAACTTGAAACCCTAACCAATATATTGAGATCAAAATTGGTGATTCATCTTCTAACAAGTTCGAAATGGTGATGGAAGTTTGGTATAGTTGGCCATTCCCCTCCACTAGGAAAAAAAAGTAATTTCCCATTCTTTAGTATTTCGGACATAACTTTTTTCTCCGGTCTCTGAATAAGATGATTCTTGCTGCATTGTAAAGAATTCTTGAATCCCTAACCATTTTATTCACATCAAAAGTCATGAAAAATCCTCTAGCATGGGCTCTATTGTAACGCAAGTTTGGTGTAATAAGTAGTCCACCTTTAAAATGATATAGTATATCGGACATAACTTTTTCTCCCGAACTCGGATTGAGCTAACTCTTGCGGCATTGAAATGAGAACTTGAAACCCTAACCAATATATTGAGATCAAAATTGGTGATTCATCTTCTAACAAGTTCGAAATGGTGATGGAAGTTTGGTATAGTTGGCCATTCCCCTCCACTAGGAAAAAAAAGTAATTTCCCACTCTTTAGTATTTCTGACATAACTTTTTACTCCGGTCTCTGATTAAGATGATTCTTGCGGCATTGTAAAGAATTCTTGAATCCCTAACCATTTTATTCACATCAAAAGTCATGAAAAATCCTCTAGCATGGGCTCTATTGTAACGCAAGTTTGGTGTAATAAGTAGTCCTCCTTTAAAATGAAATAGTATATCGGACATAACTTTTTCTCCCGAACTCGGATTGAGCTAACTCTTGCGGCATTGTAATGAGAACTTGAAACCCTAACCAATATATTGAGATCAAAATTGGTGATTCATCTTCTAACAAGTTCGAAATGGTGATGGAAGTTTGGTATAGTTGGCCATTCCCCTCCACTAGGAAAAAAAAGTAATTTCCCATTCTTTAGTATTTCTGACATAACTTTTTACACCGGTCTCTGATTAAGATGATTCTTGCTGCATTGTAAAGAATTCTTGAATCCCTAACCATTTTATTCACATCAAAAGTCATGAAAAATCCTCTAGCATGGGCTCTATTGTAACGCAAGTTTGGTGTAATAAGTAGTCCTCCTTTAAAATGAAATAGTATATCGGACATAACTTTTTCTCCCGAACTCGGATTGAGCTAATTCTTGCGGCATTGTAATGAGAACTTGAAACCCTAACCAATATATTGAGATCAAAATTGGTGATTCATCTTCTAACAAGTTCGAAATGGTGATGGAAGTTTGGTATAGTTGGCCATTCCCCTCCACTAGGAAAAAAAAGTAATTTCCCATTCTTTAGTATTTCGGACATAACTTTTTACTCCGGTCTCTGAATAAGATGATTCTTGCTGCATTGTAAAGAATTCTTGAATCCCTAACCATTTTATTCACATCAAAAGTCATGAAAAATCCTCTAGCATGGGCTCTATTGTAACGCAAGTTTGGTGTAATAAGTAGTCCTCCTTTAAAATGAAATAGTATATCGGACATAACTTTTTCTCCCGAACTCGGATTGAGCTAACTCTTGCGGCATTGTAATGAGAACTTGAAACCCTAACCAATATATTGAGATCAAAATTGGTGATTCATCTTCTAACAAGTTCGAAATGGTGATGGAAGTTTGGTATAGTTGGCCATTGCCCTCCACTAGGAAAAAAAAGTAATTTCCCATTCTTTAGTATTTCTGACATAACTTTTTACACCGGTCTCTGATTAAGATGATTCTTGCTGCATTGTAAAGAATTCTTGAATCCCTAACCATTTTATTCACATCAAAAGTCATGAAAAATCCTCTAGCATGGGCTCTATTGTAACGCAAGTTTGGTGTAATAAGTAGTCCTCCTTTAAAATGAAATAGTATATCGGACATAACTTTTTCTCCCGAACTCGGATTGAGCTAACTCTTGCGGCATTGTAATGAGAACTTGAAACCCTAACCAATATATTGAGATCAAAATTGGTGATTCATCTTCTAACAAGTTCGAAATGGTGATGGAAGTTTGGTATAGTTGGCCATTCCCCTCCACTAGGAAAAAAAAGTAATTTCCCATTCTTTAGTATTTCGGACATAACTTTTTACTCCAGTCTCTGAATAAGATGATTCTTGCGGCGTTGTAAAGAATTCTTGAATCCCTAACCATTTTATTCACATCAAAACTCATGAAAAATCCTCTAGCATGGGCTCTATTGTAACGCAAGTTTGGTGTAATAAGTAGTCCTCCTTTAAAATGAAATAGTATATCGGACATAACTTTTTCTCCCGAACTCGGATTGAGCTAACTCTTGCGGCATTGTAATGAGAACTTGAAACCCTAACCAATATATTGAGATCAAAATTGGTGATTCATCTTCTAACAAGTTCGAAATGGTGATGGAAGTTTGGTATAGTTGGCCATTCCCCTCCACTAGGAAAAAAAAGTAATTTCCCATTCTTTAGTATTTCGGACATAACTTTTTACTCCAGTCTCTGAATAAGATGATTCTTGCGGCGTTGTAAAGAATTCTTGAATCCCTAACCATTTTATTCACATCAAAACTCATGAAAAATCCTCTAGCATGGGCTCTATTGTAACGCAAGTTTGGTGTAATAAATAGTCCTCCTTTAAAATGAAATAGTATATCGGACATAACTTTTTCTCCCGAACTCGGATTGAGCTAACTCTTGCGGCATTGTAATGAGAACTTGAAACCCTAACCAATATATTGAGATCAAAATTGGTGATTCATCTTCTAACAAGTTCGAAATGGTGATGGAAGTTTGGTATAGTTGGCCATTCCCCTCCACTAGGAAAAAAAAGTAATTTCCCATTCTTTAGTATTTCTGACATAACTTTTTACACCGGTCTCGGATTAAGATGATTCTTGCTGCATTGTAAAGAATTCTTGAATCCCTAACCATTTTATTCACATCAAAAGTCATGAAAAATCCTCTAGCATGGGCTCTATTGTAACGCAAGTTTGGTGTAATAAGTAGTCCTCCTTTAAAATGAAATAGTATATCGGACATAACTTTTTCTCCCGAACTCGGATTGAGCTAACTCTTGCGGCATTGTAATGAGAACTTGAAACCCTAACCAATATATTGAGATCAAAATTGGTGATTCATCTTCTAACAAGTTCGAAATGGTGATGGAAGTTTGGTATAGTTGGCCATTCCCCTCCACTAGGAAAAAAAAGTAATTTCCCATTCTTTAGTATTTCGGACATAACTTTTTACTCCAGTCTCTGAATAAGATGATTCTTGCGGCATTGTAAAGAATTCTTGAATCCCTAACCATTTTATTCACATCAAAAGTCATGAAAAATCCTCTAGCATGGGCTCTATTGTAACGCAAGTTTGGTGTAATAAGTAGTCCTCCTTTAAAATGAAATAGTATATCGGACATAACTTTTTCTCCCGAACTCGGATTAAGCTAACTCTTGCGGCATTGTAATGAGAACTTGAAACCCTAACCAATATATTGAGATCAAAATTGGTGATTCATCTTCTAACAAGTTCGAAATGGTGATGGAAGTTTGGTATAGTTGGCCATTCCCCTCCACTAGGAAAAAAAAGTAATTTCCCATTCTTTAGTATTTCGGACATAACTTTTTACTCCAGTCTCTGAATAAGATGATTCTTGCGGCATTGTAAAGAATTCTTGAATCCCTAACCATTTTATTCACATCAAAAGTCATGAAAAATCCTCTAGCATGGGCTCTATTGTAACGCAAGTTTGGTGTAATAAGTAGTCCTCCTTTAAAATGAAATAGTATATCGGACATAACTTTTTCTCCCGAACTCGGATTGAGCTAATTCTTGCGGCATTGTAATGAGAACTTGAAACCCTAACCAATATATTGAGATCAAAATTGGTGATTCATCTTCTAACAAGTTCGAAATGGTGATGGAAGTTTGGTATAGTTAGCCATTCCCCTCCACTAGGAAAAAAAAGTAATTTCCCATTCTTTAGTATTTCGGACATAACTTTTTACTCCGGTCTCTGAATAAGATGATTCTTGCTGCATTGTAAAGAATTCTTGAATCCCTAACCATTTTATTCACATCAAAAGTCATGAAAAATCCTCTAGCATGGGCTCTATTGTAACGCAAGTTTGGTGTAATAAGTAGTCCACCTTTAAAATGATATAGTATATCGGACATAACTTTTTCTCCCGAACTCGGATTGAGCTAACTCTTGCGGCATTGAAATGAGAACTTGAAACCCTAACCAATATATTGAGATCAAAATTGGTGATTCATCTTCTAACAAGTTCGAAATGGTGATGGAAGTTTGGTATAGTTGGCCATTCCCCTCCACTAGGAAAAAAAAGTAATTTCCCATTCTTTAGTATTTCGGACATAACTTTTTACTCCGGTCTCTGAATAAGATGATTCTTGCTGCATTGTAAAGAATTCTTGAATCCCTAACCATTTTATTCACATCAAAAGTCATGAAAAATCCTCTAGCATGGGCTCTATTGTAACGCAAGTTTGGTGTAATAAGTAGTCCTCCTTTAAAATGAAATAGTATATCGGACATAACTTTTTCTCCCGAACTCGGATTGAGCTAACTCTTGCGGCATTGTAATGAGAACTTGAAACCCTAACCAATATATTGAGATCAAAATTGGTGATTCATCTTCTAACAAGTTCGAAATGGTGATGGAAGTTTGGTATAGTTGGCCATTGCCCTCCACTAGGAAAAAAAAGTAATTTCCCATTCTTTAGTATTTCTGACATAACTTTTTACACCGGTCTCTGATTAAGATGATTCTTGCTGCATTGTAAAGAATTCTTGAATCCCTAACCATTTTATTCACATCAAAAGTCATGAAAAATCCTCTAGCATGGGCTCTATTGTAACGCAAGTTTGGTGTAATAAGTAGTCCTCCTTTAAAATGAAATAGTATATCGGACATAACTTTTTCTCCCGAACTCGGATTGAGCTAACTCTTGCGGCATTGTAATGAGAACTTGAAACCCTAACCAATATATTGAGATCAAAATTGGTGATTCATCTTCTAACAAGTTCGAAATGGTGATGGAAGTTTGGTATAGTTGGCCATTCCCCTCCACTAGGAAAAAAAAGTAATTTCCCATTCTTTAGTATTTCGGACATAACTTTTTACTCCAGTCTCTGAATAAGATGATTCTTGCGGCGTTGTAAAGAATTCTTGAATCCCTAACCATTTTATTCACATCAAAACTCATGAAAAATCCTCTAGCATGGGCTCTATTGTAACGCAAGTTTGGTGTAATAAGTAGTCCTCCTTTAAAATGAAATAGTATATCGGACATAACTTTTTCTCCCGAACTCGGATTGAGCTAACTCTTGCGGCATTGTAATGAGAACTTGAAACCCTAACCAATATATTGAGATCAAAATTGGTGATTCATCTTCTAACAAGTTCGAAATGGTGATGGAAGTTTGGTATAGTTGGCCATTCCCCTCCACTAGGAAAAAAAAGTAATTTCCCATTCTTTAGTATTTCGGACATAACTTTTTACTCCAGTCTCTGAATAAGATGATTCTTGCGGCGTTGTAAAGAATTCTTGAATCCCTAACCATTTTATTCACATCAAAACTCATGAAAAATCCTCTAGCATGGGCTCTATTGTAACGCAAGTTTGGTGTAATAAGTAGTCCTCCTTTAAAATGAAATAGTATATCGGACATAACTTTTTCTCCCGAACTCGGATTGAGCTAACTCTTGCGGCATTGTAATGAGAACTTGAAACCCTAACCAATATATTGAGATCAAAATTGGTGATTCATCTTCTAACAAGTTCGAAATGGTGATGGAAGTTTGGTATAGTTGGCCATTCCCCTCCACTAGGAAAAAAAAGTAATTTCCCATTCTTTAGTATTTCTGACATAACTTTTTACACCGGTCTCGGATTAAGATGATTCTTGCTGCATTGTAAAGAATTCTTGAATCCCTAACCATTTTATTCACATCAAAAGTCATGAAAAATCCTCTAGCATGGGCTCTATTGTAACGCAAGTTTGGTGTAATAAGTAGTCCTCCTTTAAAATGAAATAGTATATCGGACATAACTTTTTCTCCCGAACTCGGATTGAGCTAACTCTTGCGGCATTGTAATGAGAACTTGAAACCCTAACCAATATATTGAGATCAAAATTGGTGATTCATCTTCTAACAAGTTCGAAATGGTGATGGAAGTTTGGTATAGTTGGCCATTCCCCTCCACTAGGAAAAAAAAGTAATTTCCCATTCTTTAGTATTTCGGACATAACTTTTTACTCCAGTCTCTGAATAAGATGATTCTTGCGGCATTGTAAAGAGTTCTTGAATCCCTAACCATTTTATTCACATCAAAAGTCATGAAAAATCCTCTAGCATGGGCTCTATTGTAACGCAAGTTTGGTGTAATAAGTAGTCCTCCTTTAAAATGAAATAGTATATCGGACATAACTTTTTCTCCCGAACTCGGATTGAGCTAACTCTTGCGGCATTGTAATGAGAACTTGAAACCCTAACCAATATATTGAGATCAAAATTGGTGATTCATCTTCTAACAAGTTCGAAATGGTGATGGAAGTTTGGTATAGTTGGCCATTCCCCTCCACTAGGAAAAAAAAGTAATTTCCCATTCTTTAGTATTTCGGACATAACTTTTTACTCCAGTCTCTGAATAAGATGATTCTTGCGGCATTGTAAAGAATTCTTGAATCCCTAACCATTTTATTCACATCAAAAGTCATGAAAAATCCTCTAGCATGGGCTCTATTGTAACGCAAGTTTGGTGTAATAAGTAGTCCTCCTTTAAAATGAAATAGTATATCGGACATAACTTTTTCTCCCGAACTCGGATTGAGCTAATTCTTGCGGCATTGTAATGAGAACTTGAAACCCTAACCAATATATTGAGATCAAAATTGGTGATTCATCTTCTAACAAGTTCGAAATGGTGATGGAAGTTTGGTATAGTTAGCCATTCCCCTCCACTAGGAAAAAAAAGTAATTTCCCATTCTTTAGTATTTCGGACATAACTTTTTACTCCGGTCTCTGAATAAGATGATTCTTGCTGCATTGTAAAGAATTCTTGAATCCCTAACCATTTTATTCACATCAAAAGTCATGAAAAATCCTCTAGCATGGGCTCTATTGTAACGCAAGTTTGGTGTAATAAGTAGTCCTCCTTTAAAATGAAATAGTATATCGGACATAACTTTTTCTCCCGAACTCGGAATGAGCTAACTCTTGCGGCATTGTAATGAGAACTTGAAACCCTAACCAATATATTGAGATCAAAATTGGTGATTCATCTTCTAACAAGTTCGAAATGGTGATGGAAGTTTGGTATAGTTGGCCATTGCCCTCCACTAGGAAAAAAAAGTAATTTCCCATTCTTTAGTATTTCTGACATAAGTTTTTACACCGGTCTCTGATTAAGATGATTCTTGCTGCATTGTAAAGAATTCTTGAATCCCTAACCATTTTATTCACATCAAAAGTCATGAAAAATCCTCTAGCATGGGCTCTATTGTAACGCAAGTTTGGTGTAATAAGTAGTCCTCCTTTAAAATGAAATAGTATATCGGACATAACTTTTTCTCCCGAACTCGGATTGAGCTAACTCTTGCGGCATTGTAATGAGAACTTGAAACCCTAACCAATATATTGAGATCAAAATTGGTGATTCATCTTCTAACAAGTTCGAAATGGTGATGGAAGTTTGGTATAGTTGGCCATTCCTCTCCACTAGGAAAAAAAAGTAATTTCCCATTCTTTAGTATTTCAGACATAACTTTTTACTCCAGTCTCTGAATAAGATGATTCTTGCGGCGTTGTAAAGAATTCTTGAATCCCTAACCATTTTATTCACATCAAAACTCATGAAAAATCCTCTAGCATGGGCTCTATTGTAACGCAAGTTTGGTGTAATAAGTAGTCCTCCTTTAAAATGAAATAGTATATCGGACATAACTTTTTCTCCCGAACTCGGATTGAGCTAACTCTTGCGGCATTGTAATGAGAACTTGAAACCCTAACCAATATATTGAGATCAAAATTGGTGATTCATCTTCTAACAAGTTCGAAATGGTGATGGAAGTTTGGTATAGTTGGCCATTCCCCTCCACTAGGAAAAAAAAGTAATTTCCCATTCTTTAGTATTTCGGACATAACTTTTTACTCCAGTCTCTGAATAAGATGATTCTTGCGGCGTTGTAAAGAATTCTTGAATCCCTAACCATTTTATTCACATCAAAACTCATGAAAAATCCTCTAGCATGGGCTCTATTGTAACGCAAGTTTGGTGTAATAAGTAGTCCTCCTTTAAAATGAAATAGTATATCGGACATAACTTTTTCTCCCGAACTCGGATTGAGCTAACTCTTGCGGCATTGTAATGAGAACTTGAAACCCTAACCAATATATTGAGATCAAAATTGGTGATTCATCTTCTAACAAGTTCGAAATGGTGATGGAAGTTTGGTATAGTTGGCCATTCCCCTCCACTAGGAAAAAAAAGTAATTTCCCATTCTTTAGTATTTCTGACATAACTTTTTACACCGGTCTCGGATTAAGATGATTCTTGCTGCATTGTAAAGAATTCTTGAATCCCTAACCATTTTATTCACATCAAAAGTCATGAAAAATCCTCTAGCATGGGCTCTATTGTAACGCAAGTTTGGTGTAATAAGTAGTCCTCCTTTAAAATGAAATAGTATATCGGACATAACTTTTTCTCCCGAACTCGGATTGAGCTAACTCTTGCGGCATTGTAATGAGAACTTGAAACCCTAACCAATATATTGAGATCAAAATTGGTGATTCATCTTCTAACAAGTTCGAAATGGTGATGGAAGTTTGGTATAGTTGGCCATTCCCCTCCACTAGGAAAAAAAAGTAATTTCCCATTCTTTAGTATTTCGGACATAACTTTTTACTCCAGTCTCTGAATAAGATGATTCTTGCGGCATTGTAAAGAGTTCTTGAATCCCTAACCATTTTATTCACATCAAAAGTCATGAAAAATCCTCTAGCATGGGCTCTATTGTAACGCAAGTTTGGTGTAATAAGTAGTCCTCCTTTAAAATGAAATAGTATATCGGACATAACTTTTTCTCCCGAACTCGGATTGAGCTAACTCTTGCGGCATTGTAATGAGAACTTGAAACCCTAACCAATATATTGAGATCAAAATTGGTGATTCATCTTCTAACAAGTTCGAAATGGTGATGGAAGTTTGGTATAGTTGGCCATTCCCCTCCACTAGGAAAAAAAAGTAATTTCCCATTCTTTAGTATTTCGGACATAACTTTTTACTCCAGTCTCTGAATAAGATGATTCTTGCGGCATTGTAAAGAATTCTTGAATCCCTAACCATTTTATTCACATCAAAAGTCATGAAAAATCCTCTAGCATGGGCTCTATTGTAACGCAAGTTTGGTGTAATAAGTAGTCCTCCTTTAAAATGAAATAGTATATCGGACATAACTTTTTCTCCCGAACTCGGATTGAGCTAATTCTTGCGGCATTGTAATGAGAACTTGAAACCCTAACCAATATATTGAGATCAAAATTGGTGATTCATCTTCTAACAAGTTCGAAATGGTGATGGAAGTTTGGTATAGTTAGCCATTCCCCTCCACTAGGAAAAAAAAGTAATTTCCCATTCTTTAGTATTTCGGACATAACTTTTTACTCCGGTCTCTGAATAAGATGATTCTTGCTGCATTGTAAAGAATTCTTGAATCCCTAACCATTTTATTCACATCAAAAGTCATGAAAAATCCTCTAGCATGGGCTCTATTGTAACGCAAGTTTGGTGTAATAAGTAGTCCTCCTTTAAAATGAAATAGTATATCGGACATAACTTTTTCTCCCGAACTCGGAATGAGCTAACTCTTGCGGCATTGTAATGAGAACTTGAAACCCTAACCAATATATTGAGATCAAAATTGGTGATTCATCTTCTAACAAGTTCGAAATGGTGATGGAAGTTTGGTATAGTTGGCCATTGCCCTCCACTAGGAAAAAAAAGTAATTTCCCATTCTTTAGTATTTCTGACATAAGTTTTTACACCGGTCTCTGATTAAGATGATTCTTGCTGCATTGTAAAGAATTCTTGAATCCCTAACCATTTTATTCACATCAAAAGTCATGAAAAATCCTCTAGCATGGGCTCTATTGTAACGCAAGTTTGGTGTAATAAGTAGTCCTCCTTTAAAATGAAATAGTATATCGGACATAACTTTTTCTCCCGAACTCGGATTGAGCTAACTCTTGCGGCATTGTAATGAGAACTTGAAACCCTAACCAATATATTGAGATCAAAATTGGTGATTCATCTTCTAACAAGTTCGAAATGGTGATGGAAGTTTGGTATAGTTGGCCATTCCTCTCCACTAGGAAAAAAAAGTAATTTCCCATTCTTTAGTATTTCAGACATAACTTTTTACTCCAGTCTCTGAATAAGATGATTCTTGCGGCGTTGTAAAGAATTCTTGAATCCCTAACCATTTTATTCACATCAAAACTCATGAAAAATCCTCTAGCATGGGCTCTATTGTAACGCAAGTTTGGTGTAATAAGTAGTCCTCCTTTAAAATGAAATAGTATATCGGACATAACTTTTTCTCCCGAACTCGGATTGAGCTAACTCTTGCGGCATTGTAATGAGAACTTGAAACCCTAACCAATATATTGAGATCAAAATTGGTGATTCATCTTCTAACAAGTTCGAAATGGTGATGGAAGTTTGGTATAGTTGGCCATTGCCCTCCACTAGGAAAAAAAAGTAATTTCCCATTCTTTAGTATTTCTGACATAAGTTTTTACACCGGTCTCTGATTAAGATGATTCTTGCTGCATTGTAAAGAATTCTTGAATCCCTAACCATTTTATTCACATCAAAAGTCATGAAAAATCCTCTAGCATGGGCTCTATTGTAACGCAAGTTTGGTGTAATAAGTAGTCCTCCTTTAAAATGAAATAGTATATCGGACATAACTTTTTCTCCCGAACTCGGATTGAGCTAACTCTTGCGGCATTGTAATGAGAACTTGAAACCCTAACCAATATATTGAGATCAAAATTGGTGATTCATCTTCTAACAAGTTCGAAATGGTGATGGAAGTTTGGTATAGTTGGCCATTCCCCTCCACTAGGAAAAAAAAGTAATTTCCCATTCTTTAGTATTTCGGACATAACTTTTTACTCCAGTCTCTGAATAAGATGATTCTTGCGGCATTGTAAAGAATTCTTGAATCCCTAACCATTTTATTCACATCAAAAGTCATGAAAAATCCTCTAGCATGGGCTCTATTGTAACGCAAGTTTGGTGTAATAAGTAGTCCTCCTTTAAAATGAAATAGTATATCGGACATAACTTTTTCTCCCGAACTCGGATTGAGCTAATTCTTGCGGCATTGTAATGAGAACTTGAAACCCTAACCAATATATTGAGATCAAAATTGGTGATTCATCTTCTAACAAGTTCGAAATGGTGATGGAAGTTTGGTATAGTTAGCCATTCCCCTCCACTAGGAAAAAAAAGTAATTTCCCATTCTTTAGTATTTCGGACATAACTTTTTACTCCGGTCTCTGAATAAGATGATTCTTGCTGCATTGTAAAGAATTCTTGAATCCCTAACCATTTTATTCACATCAAAAGTCATGAAAAATCCTCTAGCATGGGCTCTATTGTAACGCAAGTTTGGTGTAATAAGTAGTCCTCCTTTAAAATGAAATAGTATATCGGACATAACTTTTTCTCCCGAACTCGGATTGAGCTAACTCTTGCGGCATTGTAATGAGAACTTGAAACCCTAACCAATATATTGAGATCAAAATTGGTGATTCATCTTCTAACAAGTTCGAAATGGTGATGGAAGTTTGGTATAGTTGGCCATTCCCCTCCACTAGGAAAAAAAAGTAATTTCCCATTCTTTAGTATTTCAGACATAACTTTTTACTCCAGTCTCTGAATAAGATGATTCTTGCGGCGTTGTAAAGAATTCTTGAATCCCTAACCATTTTATTCACATCAAAACTCATGAAAAATCCTCTAGCATGGGCTCTATTGTAACGCAAGTTTGGTGTAATAAGTAGTCCTCCTTTAAAATGAAATAGTATATCGGACATAACTTTTTCTCCCGAACTCGGATTGAGCTAACTCTTGCGGCATTGTAATGAGAACTTGAAACCCTAACCAATATATTGAGATCAAAATTGGTGATTCATCTTCTAACAAGTTCGAAATGGTGATGGAAGTTTGGTATAGTTGGCCATTGCCCTCCACTAGGAAAAAAAAGTAATTTCCCATTCTTTAGTATTTCTGACATAAGTTTTTACACCGGTCTCTGATTAAGATGATTCTTGCTGCATTGTAAAGAATTCTTGAATCCCTAACCATTTTATTCACATCAAAAGTCATGAAAAATCCTCTAGCATGGGCTCTATTGTAACGCAAGTTTGGTGTAATAAGTAGTCCTCCTTTAAAATGAAATAGTATATCGGACATAACTTTTTCTCCCGAACTCGGATTGAGCTAATTCTTGCGGCATTGTAATGAGAACTTGAAACCCTAACCAATATATTGAGATCAAAATTGGTGATTCATCTTCTAACAAGTTCGAAATGGTGATGGAAGTTTGGTATAGTTGGCCATTCCCCTCCACTAGGAAAAAAAAGTAATTTCCCATTCTTTAGTATTTCTGACATAACTTTTTACACCGGTCTCTGATTAAGATGATTCTTGCTGCATTGTAAAGAATTCTTGAATCCCTAACCATTTTATTCACATCAAAAGTCATGAAAAATCCTCTAGCATGGGCTCTATTGTAACGCAAGTTTGGTGTAATAAGTAGTCCTCCTTTAAAATGAAATAGTATATCGGACATAACTTTTTCTCCCGAACTCGGATTGAGCTAATTCTTGCGGCATTGTAATGAGAACTTGAAACCCTAACCAATATATTGAGATCAAAATTGGTGATTCATCTTCTAACAAGTTCGAAATGGTGATGGAAGTTTGGTATAGTTGGCCATTCCCCTCCACTAGGAAAAAAAAGTAATTTCCCATTCTTTAGTATTTCGGACATAACTTTTTACTCCGGTCTCTGAATAAGATGATTCTTGCTGCATTGTAAAGAATTCTTGAATCCCTAACCATTTTATTCACATCAAAAGTCATGAAAAATCCTCTAGCATGGGCTCTATTGTAACGCAAGTTTGGTGTAATAAGTAGTCCTCCTTTAAAATGAAATAGTATATCGGACATAACTTTTTCTCCCGAACTCGGATTGAGCTAACTCTTGCGGCATTGTAATGAGAACTTGAAACCCTAACCAATATATTGAGATCAAAATTGGTGATTCATCTTCTAACAAGTTCGAAATGGTGATGGAAGTTTGGTATAGTTGGCCATTGCCCTCCACTAGGAAAAAAAAGTAATTTCCCATTCTTTAGTATTTCTGACATAAGTTTTTACACCGGTCTCTGATTAAGATGATTCTTGCTGCATTGTAAAGAATTCTTGAATCCCTAACCATTTTATTCACATCAAAAGTCATGAAAAATCATCTAGCATGGGCTCTATTGTAACGCAAGTTTGGTGTAATAAGTAGTCCTCCTTTAAAATGAAATAGTATATCGGACATAACTTTTTCTCCCGAACTCGGATTGAGCTAACTCTTGCGGCATTGTAATGAGAACTTGAAACCCTAACCAATATATTGAGATCAAAATTGGTGATTCATCTTCTAACAAGTTCGAAATGGTGATGGAAGTTTGGTATAGTTGGCCATTCCCCTCCACTAGGAAAAAAAAGTAATTTCCCATTCTTTAGTATTTCGGACATAACTTTTTACTCCAGTCTCTGAATAAGATGATTCTTGCGGCGTTGTAAAGAATTCTTGAATCCCTAACCATTTTATTCACATCAAAACTCATGAAAAATCCTCTAGCATGGGCTCTATTGTAACGCAAGTTTGGTGTAATAAGTAGTCCTCCTTTAAAATGAAATAGTATATCGGACATAACTTTTTCTCCCGAACTCGGATTGAGCTAACTCTTGCGGCATTGTAATGAGAACTTGAAACCCTAACCAATATATTGAGATCAAAATTGGTGATTCATCTTCTAACAAGTTCGAAATGGTGATGGAAGTTTGGTATAGTTGGCCATTCCCCTCCACTAGGAAAAAAAAGTAATTTCCCATTCTTTAGTATTTCGGACATAACTTTTTACTCCAGTCTCTGAATAAGATGATTCTTGCGGCGTTGTAAAGAATTCTTGAATCCCTAACCATTTTATTCACATCAAAACTCATGAAAAATCCTCTAGCATGGGCTCTATTGTAACGCAAGTTTGGTGTAATAAGTAGTCCTCCTTTAAAATGAAATAGTATATCGGACATAACTTTTTCTCCCGAACTCGGATTGAGCTAACTCTTGCAGCATTGTAATGAGAACTTGAAACCCTAACCAATATATTGAGATCAAAATTGGTGATTCATCTTCTAACAAGTTCGAAATGGTGATGGAAGTTTGGTATAGTTGGCCATTCCCCTCCACTAGGAAAAAAAAGTAATTTCCCATTCTTTAGTATTTCTGACATAACTTTTTACACCGGTCTCGGATTAAGATGATTCTTGCTGCATTGTAAAGAATTCTTGAATCCCTAACCATTTTATTCACATCAAAAGTCATGAAAAATCCTCTAGCATGGGCTCTATTGTAACGCAAGTTTGGTGTAATAAGTAGTCCTCCTTTAAAATGAAATAGTATATCGGACATAACTTTTTCTCCCGAACTCGGATTGAGCTAACTCTTGCGGCATTGTAATGAGAACTTGAAACCCTAACCAATATATTGAGATCAAAATTGGTGATTCATCTTCTAACAAGTTCGAAATGGTGATGGAAGTTTGGTATAGTTGGCCATTCCCCTCCACTAGGAAAAAAAAGTAATTTCCCATTCTTTAGTATTTCGGACATAACTTTTTACTCCAGTCTCTGAATAAGATGATTCTTGCGGCATTGTAAAGAATTCTTGAATCCCTAACCATTTTATTCACATCAAAAGTCATGAAAAATCCTCTAGCATGGGCTCTATTGTAACGCAAGTTTGGTGTAATAAGTAGTCCTCCTTTAAAATGAAATAGTATATCGGACATAACTTTTTCTCCCGAACTCGGATTGAGCTAACTCTTGCGGCATTGTAATGAGAACTTGAAACCCTAACCAATATATTGAGATCAAAATTGGTGATTCATCTTCTAACAAGTTCGAAATGGTGATGGAAGTTTGGTATAGTTGGCCATTCCCCTCCACTAGGAAAAAAAAGTAATTTCCCATTCTTTAGTATTTCGGACATAACTTTTTACTCCAGTCTCTGAATAAGATGATTCTTGCGGCATTGTAAAGAATTCTTGAATCCCTAACCATTTTATTCACATCAAAAGTCATGAAAAATCCTCTAGCATGGGCTCTATTGTAACGCAAGTTTGGTGTAATAAGTAGTCCTCCTTTAAAATGAAATAGTATATCGGACATAACTTTTTCTCCCGAACTCGGATTAAGCTAATTCTTGCGGCATTGTAATGAGAACTTGAAACCCTAACCAATATATTGAGATCAAAATTGGTGATTCATCTTCTAACAAGTTCGAAATGGTGATGGAAGTTTGGTATAGTTAGCCATTCCCCTCCACTAGGAAAAAAAAGTAATTTCCCATTCTTTAGTATTTCGGACATAACTTTTTACTCCGGTCTCTGAATAAGATGATTCTTGCTGCATTGTAAAGAATTCTTGAATCCCTAACCATTTTATTCACATCAAAAGTCATGAAAAATCCTCTAGCATGGGCTCTATTGTAACGCAAGTTTGGTGTAATAAGTAGTCCTCCTTTAAAATGAAATAGTATATCGGACATAACTTTTTCTCCCGAACTCGGATTGAGCTAACTCTTGCGGCATTGTAATGAGAACTTGAAACCCTAACCAATATATTGAGATCAAAATTGGTGATTCATCTTCTAACAAGTTCGAAATGGTGATGGAAGTTTGGTATAGTTGGCCATTGCCCTCCACTAGGAAAAAAAAGTAATTTCCCATTCTTTAGTATTTCTGACATAACTTTTTACACCGGTCTCTGATTAAGATGATTCTTGCTGCATTGTAAAGAATTCTTGAATCCCTAACCATTTTATTCACATCAAAAGTCATGAAAAATCCTCTAGCATGGGCTCTATTGTAACGCAAGTTTGGTGTAATAAGTAGTCCTCCTTTAAAATGAAATAGTATATCGGACATAACTTTTTCTCCCGAACTCGGATTGAGCTAACTCTTGCGGCATTGTAATGAGAACTTGAAACCCTAACCAATATATTGAGATCAAAATTGGTGATTCATCTTCTAACAAGTTCGAAATGGTGATGGAAGTTTGGTATAGTTGGCCATTCCCCTCCACTAGGAAAAAAAAGTAATTTCCCATTCTTTAGTATTTCAGACATAACTTTTTACTCCAGTCTCTGAATAAGATGATTCTTGCGGCGTTGTAAAGAATTCTTGAATCCCTAACCATTTTATTCACATCAAAACTCATGAAAAATCCTCTAGCATGGGCTCTATTGTAACGCAAGTTTGGTGTAATAAGTAGTCCTCCTTTAAAATGAAATAGTATATCGGACATAACTTTTTCTCCCGAACTCGGATTGAGCTAACTCTTGCGGCATTGTAATGAGAACTTGAAACCCTAACCAATATATTGAGATCAAAATTGGTGATTCATCTTCTAACAAGTTCGAAATGGTGATGGAAGTTTGGTATAGTTGGCCATTGCCCTCCACTAGGAAAAAAAAGTAATTTCCCATTCTTTAGTATTTCTGACATAAGTTTTTACACCGGTCTCTGATTAAGATGATTCTTGCTGCATTGTAAAGAATTCTTGAATCCCTAACCATTTTATTCACATCAAAAGTCATGAAAAATCCTCTAGCATGGGCTCTATTGTAACGCAAGTTTGGTGTAATAAGTAGTCCTCCTTTAAAATGAAATAGTATATCGGACATAACTTTTTCTCCCGAACTCGGATTGAGCTAATTCTTGCGGCATTGTAATGAGAACTTGAAACCCTAACCAATATATTGAGATCAAAATTGGTGATTCATCTTCTAACAAGTTCGAAATGGTGATGGAAGTTTGGTATAGTTGGCCATTCCCCTCCACTAGGAAAAAAAAGTAATTTCCCATTCTTTAGTATTTCTGACATAACTTTTTACACCGGTCTCTGATTAAGATGATTCTTGCTGCATTGTAAAGAATTCTTGAATCCCTAACCATTTTATTCACATCAAAAGTCATGAAAAATCCTCTAGCATGGGCTCTATTGTAACGCAAGTTTGGTGTAATAAGTAGTCCTCCTTTAAAATGAAATAGTATATCGGACATAACTTTTTCTCCCGAACTCGGATTGAGCTAACTCTTGCGGCATTGTAATGAGAACTTGAAACCCTAACCAATATATTGAGATCAAAATTGGTGATTCATCTTCTAACAAGTTCGAAATGGTGATGGAAGTTTGGTATAGTTGGCCATTCCCCTCCACTAGGAAAAAAAAGTAATTTCCCATTCTTTAGTATTTCGGACATAACTTTTTACTCCAGTCTCTGAATAAGATGATTCTTGCGGCGTTGTAAAGAATTCTTGAATCCCTAACCATTTTATTCACATCAAAACTCATGAAAAATCCTCTAGCATGGGCTCTATTGTAACGCAAGTTTGGTGTAATAAGTAGTCCTCCTTTAAAATGAAATAGTATATCGGACATAACTTTTTCTCCCGAACTCGGATTGAGCTAACTCTTGCAGCATTGTAATGAGAACTTGAAACCCTAACCAATATATTGAGATCAAAATTGGTGATTCATCTTCTAACAAGTTCGAAATGGTGATGGAAGTTTGGTATAGTTGGCCATTCCCCTCCACTAGGAAAAAAAAGTAATTTCCCATTCTTTAGTATTTCTGACATAACTTTTTACACCGGTCTCGGATTAAGATGATTCTTGCTGCATTGTAAAGAATTCTTGAATCCCTAACCATTTTATTCACATCAAAAGTCATGAAAAATCCTCTAGCATGGGCTCTATTGTAACGCAAGTTTGGTGTAATAAGTAGTCCTCCTTTAAAATGAAATAGTATATCGGACATAACTTTTTCTCCCGAACTCGGATTGAGCTAACTCTTGCGGCATTGTAATGAGAACTTGAAACCCTAACCAATATATTGAGATCAAAATTGGTGATTCATCTTCTAACAAGTTCGAAATGGTGATGGAAGTTTGGTATAGTTGGCCATTCCCCTCCACTAGGAAAAAAAAGTAATTTCCCATTCTTTAGTATTTCGGACATAACTTTTTACTCCAGTCTCTGAATAAGATGATTCTTGCGGCATTGTAAAGAATTCTTGAATCCCTAACCATTTTATTCACATCAAAAGTCATGAAAAATCCTCTAGCATGGGCTCTATTGTAACGCAAGTTTGGTGTAATAAGTAGTCCTCCTTTAAAATGAAATAGTATATCGGACATAACTTTTTCTCCCGAACTCGGATTGAGCTAACTCTTGCAGCATTGTAATGAGAACTTGAAACCCTAACCAATATATTGAGATCAAAATTGGTGATTCATCTTCTAACAAGTTCGAAATGGTGATGGAAGTTTGGTATAGTTGGCCATTCCCCTCCACTAGGAAAAAAAAGTAATTTCCCATTCTTTAGTATTTCTGACATAACTTTTTACACCGGTCTCGGATTAAGATGATTCTTGCTGCATTGTAAAGAATTCTTGAATCCCTAACCATTTTATTCACATCAAAAGTCATGAAAAATCCTCTAGCATGGGCTCTATTGTAACGCAAGTTTGGTGTAATAAGTAGTCCTCCTTTAAAATGAAATAGTATATCGGACATAACTTTTTCTCCCGAACTCGGATTGAGCTAACTCTTGCGGCATTGTAATGAGAACTTGAAACCCTAACCAATATATTGAGATCAAAATTGGTGATTCATCTTCTAACAAGTTCGAAATGGTGATGGAAGTTTGGTATAGTTGGCCATTCCCCTCCACTAGGAAAAAAAAGTAATTTCCCATTCTTTAGTATTTCGGACATAACTTTTTACTCCAGTCTCTGAATAAGATGATTCTTGCGGCATTGTAAAGAATTCTTGAATCCCTAACCATTTTATTCACATCAAAAGTCATGAAAAATCCTCTAGCATGGGCTCTATTGTAACGCAAGTTTGGTGTAATAAGTAGTCCTCCTTTAAAATGAAATAGTATATCGGACATAACTTTTTCTCCCGAACTCGGATTGAGCTAACTCTTGCGGCATTGTAATGAGAACTTGAAACCCTAACCAATATATTGAGATCAAAATTGGTGATTCATCTTCTAACAAGTTCGAAATGGTGATGGAAGTTTGGTATAGTTGGCCATTCCCCTCCACTAGGAAAAAAAAGTAATTTCCCATTCTTTAGTATTTCGGACATAACTTTTTACTCCAGTCTCTGAATAAGATGATTCTTGCGGCATTGTAAAGAATTCTTGAATCCCTAACCATTTTATTCACATCAAAACTCATGAAAAATCCTCTAGCATGGGCTCTATTGTAACGCAAGTTTGGTGTAATAAGTAGTCCTCCTTTAAAATGAAATAGTATATCGGACATAACTTTTTCTCCCGAACTCGGATTGAGCTAACTCTTGCAGCATTGTAATGAGAACTTGAAACCCTAACCAATATATTGAGATCAAAATTGGTGATTCATCTTCTAACAAGTTCGAAATGGTGATGGAAGTTTGGTATAGTTGGCCATTCCCCTCCACTAGGAAAAAAAAGTAATTTCCCATTCTTTAGTATTTCTGACATAACTTTTTACACCGGTCTCGGATTAAGATTATTCTTGCTGCATTGTAAAGAATTCTTGAATCCCTAACCATTTTATTCACATCAAAAGTCATGAAAAATCCTCTAGCATGGGCTCTATTGTAACGCAAGTTTGGTGTAATAAGTAGTCCTCCTTTAAAATGAAATAGTATATCGGACATAACTTTTTCTCCCGAACTCGGATTGAGCTAACTCTTGCGGCATTGTAATGAGAACTTGAAACCCTAACCAATATATTGAGATCAAAATTGGTGATTCATCTTCTAACAAGTTCGAAATGGTGATGGAAGTTTGGTATAGTTGGCCATTCCCCTCCACTAGGAAAAAAAAGTAATTTCCCATTCTTTAGTATTTCGGACATAACTTTTTACTCCAGTCTCTGAATAAGATGATTCTTGCGGCATTGTAAAGAATTCTTGAATCCCTAACCATTTTATTCACATCAAAAGTCATGAAAAATCCTCTAGCATGGGCTCTATTGTAACGCAAGTTTGGTGTAATAAGTAGTCCTCCTTTAAAATGAAATAGTATATCGGACATAACTTTTTCTCCCGAACTCGGATTGAGCTAACTCTTGCGGCATTGTAATTAGAACTTGAAACCCTAACCAATATATTGAGATCAAAATTGGTGATTCATCTTCTAACAAGTTCGAAATGGTGATGGAAGTTTGGTATAGTTGGCCATTCCCCTCCACTAGGAAAAAAAAGTAATTTCCCATTCTTTAGTATTTCGGACATAACTTTTTACTCCAGTCTCTGAATAAGATGATTCTTGCGGCATTGTAAAGAATTCTTGAATCCCTAACCATTTTATTCACATCAAAAGTCATGAAAAATCCTCTAGCATGGGCTCTATTGTAACGCAAGTTTGGTGTAATAAGTAGTCCTCCTTTAAAATGAAATAGTATATCGGACATAACTTTTTCTCCCGAACTCGGATTAAGCTAATTCTTGCGGCATTGTAATGAGAACTTGAAACCCTAACCAATATATTGAGATCAAAATTGGTGATTCATCTTCTAACAAGTTCGAAATGGTGATGGAAGTTTGGTATAGTTAGCCATTCCCCTCCACTAGGAAAAAAAAGTAATTTCCCATTCTTTAGTATTTCGGACATAACTTTTTACTCCGGTCTCTGAATAAGATGATTCTTGCTGCATTGTAAAGAATTCTTGAATCCCTAACCATTTTATTCACATCAAAAGTCATGAAAAATCCTCTAGCATGGGCTCTATTGTAACGCAAGTTTGGTGTAATAAGTAGTCCTCCTTTAAAATGAAATAGTATATCGGACATAACTTTTTCTCCCGAACTCGGATTGAGCTAACTCTTGCGGCATTGTAATGAGAACTTGAAACCCTAACCAATATATTGAGATCAAAATTGGTGATTCATCTTCTAACAAGTTCGAAATGGTGATGGAAGTTTGGTATAGTTGGCCATTGCCCTCCACTAGGAAAAAAAAGTAATTTCCCATTCTTTAGTATTTCTGACATAACTTTTTACACCGGTCTCTGATTAAGATGATTCTTGCTGCATTGTAAAGAATTCTTGAATCCCTAACCATTTTATTCACATCAAAAGTCATGAAAAATCCTCTAGCATGGGCTCTATTGTAACGCAAGTTTGGTGTAATAAGTAGTCCTCCTTTAAAATGAAATAGTATATCGGACATAACTTTTTCTCCCGAACTCGGATTGAGCTAACTCTTGCGGCATTGTAATGAGAACTTGAAACCCTAACCAATATATTGAGATCAAAATTGGTGATTCATCTTCTAACAAGTTCGAAATGGTGATGGAAGTTTGGTATAGTTGGCCATTCCCCTCCACTAGGAAAAAAAAGTAATTTCCCATTCTTTAGTATTTCAGACATAACTTTTTACTCCAGTCTCTGAATAAGATGATTCTTGCGGCGTTGTAAAGAATTCTTGAATCCCTAACCATTTTATTCACATCAAAACTCATGAAAAATCCTCTAGCATGGGCTCTATTGTAACGCAAGTTTGGTGTAATAAGTAGTCCTCCTTTAAAATGAAATAGTATATCGGACATAACTTTTTCTCCCGAACTCGGATTGAGCTAACTCTTGCGGCATTGTAATGAGAACTTGAAACCCTAACCAATATATTGAGATCAAAATTGGTGATTCATCTTCTAACAAGTTCGAAATGGTGATGGAAGTTTGGTATAGTTGGCCATTGCCCTCCACTAGGAAAAAAAAGTAATTTCCCATTCTTTAGTATTTCTGACATAAGTTTTTACACCGGTCTCTGATTAAGATGATTCTTGCTGCATTGTAAAGAATTCTTGAATCCCTAACCATTTTATTCACATCAAAAGTCATGAAAATCCTCTAGCATGGGCTCTATTGTAACGCAAGTTTGGTGTAATAAGTAGTCCTCCTTTAAAATGAAATAGTATATCGGACATAACTTTTTCTCCCGAACTCGGATTGAGCTAACTCTTGCGGCATTGTAATGAGAACTTGAAACCCTAACCAATATATTGAGATCAAAATTGGTGATTCATCTTCTAACAAGTTCGAAATGGTGATGGAAGTTTGGTATAGTTGGCCATTGCCCTCCACTAGGAAAAAAAAGTAATTTCCCATTCTTTAGTATTTCTGACATAACTTTTTACACCGGTCTCTGATTAAGATGATTCTTGCTGCATTGTAAAGAATTCTTGAATCCCTAACCATTTTATTCACATCAAAAGTCATGAAAAATCCTCTAGCATGGGCTCTATTGTAACGCAAGTTTGGTGTAATAAGTAGTCCTCCTTTAAAATGAAATAGTATATCGGACATAACTTTTTCTCCCGAACTCGGATTGAGCTAACTCTTGCGGCATTGTAATGAGAACTTGAAACCCTAACCAATATATTGAGATCAAAATTGGTGATTCATCTTCTAACAAGTTCGAAATGGTGATGGAAGTTTGGTATAGTTGGCCATTCCCCTCCACTAGGAAAAAAAAGTAATTTCCCATTCTTTAGTATTTCAGACATAACTTTTTACTCCAGTCTCTGAATAAGATGATTCTTGCGGCGTTGTAAAGAATTCTTGAATCCCTAACCATTTTATTCACATCAAAACTCATGAAAAATCCTCTAGCATGGGCTCTATTGTAACGCAAGTTTGGTGTAATAAGTAGTCCTCCTTTAAAATGAAATAGTATATCGGACATAACTTTTTCTCCCGAACTCGGATTGAGCTAACTCTTGCGGCATTGTAATGAGAACTTGAAACCCTAACCAATATATTGAGATCAAAATTGGTGATTCATCTTCTAACAAGTTCGAAATGGTGATGGAAGTTTGGTATAGTTGGCCATTGCCCTCCACTAGGAAAAAAAAGTAATTTCCCATTCTTTAGTATTTCTGACATAAGTTTTTACACCGGTCTCTGATTAAGATGATTCTTGCTGCATTGTAAAGAATTCTTGAATCCCTAACCATTTTATTCACATCAAAAGTCATGAAAAATCCTCTAGCATGGGCTCTATTGTAACGCAAGTTTGGTGTAATAAGTAGTCCTCCTTTAAAATGAAATAGTATATCGGACATAACTTTTTCTCCCGAACTCGGATTGAGCTAATTCTTGCGGCATTGTAATGAGAACTTGAAACCCTAACCAATATATTGAGATCAAAATTGGTGATTCATCTTCTAACAAGTTCGAAATGGTGATGGAAGTTTGGTATAGTTGGCCATTCCCCTCCACTAGGAAAAAAAAGTAATTTCCCATTCTTTAGTATTTCTGACATAACTTTTTACACCGGTCTCTGATTAAGATGATTCTTGCTGCATTGTAAAGAATTCTTGAATCCCTAACCATTTTATTCACATCAAAAGTCATGAAAAATCCTCTAGCATGGGCTCTATTGTAACGCAAGTTTGGTGTAATAAGTAGTCCTCCTTTAAAATGAAATAGTATATCGGACATAACTTTTTCTCCCGAACTCGGATTGAGCTAACTCTTGCGGCATTGTAATGAGAACTTGAAACCCTAACCAATATATTGAGATCAAAATTGGTGATTCATCTTCTAACAAGTTCGAAATGGTGATGGAAGTTTGGTATAGTTGGCCATTCCCCTCCACTAGGAAAAAAAAGTAATTTCCCATTCTTTAGTATTTCGGACATAACTTTTTACTCCAGTCTCTGAATAAGATGATTCTTGCGGCGTTGTAAAGAATTCTTGAATCCCTAACCATTTTATTCACATCAAAACTCATGAAAAATCCTCTAGCATGGGCTCTATTGTAACGCAAGTTTGGTGTAATAAGTAGTCCTCCTTTAAAATGAAATAGTATATCGGACATAACTTTTTCTCCCGAACTCGGATTGAGCTAACTCTTGCAGCATTGTAATGAGAACTTGAAACCCTAACCAATATATTGAGATCAAAATTGGTGATTCATCTTCTAACAAGTTCGAAATGGTGATGGAAGTTTGGTATAGTTGGCCATTCCCCTCCACTAGGAAAAAAAAGTAATTTCCCATTCTTTAGTATTTCTGACATAACTTTTTACACCGGTCTCGGATTAAGATGATTCTTGCTGCATTGTAAAGAATTCTTGAATCCCTAACCATTTTATTCACATCAAAAGTCATGAAAAATCCTCTAGCATGGGCTCTATTGTAACGCAAGTTTGGTGTAATAAGTAGTCCTCCTTTAAAATGAAATAGTATATCGGACATAACTTTTTCTCCCGAACTCGGATTGAGCTAACTCTTGCGGCATTGTAATGAGAACTTGAAACCCTAACCAATATATTGAGATCAAAATTGGTGATTCATCTTCTAACAAGTTCGAAATGGTGATGGAAGTTTGGTATAGTTGGCCATTCCCCTCCACTAGGAAAAAAAAGTAATTTCCCATTCTTTAGTATTTCGGACATAACTTTTTACTCCAGTCTCTGAATAAGATGATTCTTGCGGCATTGTAAAGAATTCTTGAATCCCTAACCATTTTATTCACATCAAAAGTCATGAAAAATCCTCTAGCATGGGCTCTATTGTAACGCAAGTTTGGTGTAATAAGTAGTCCTCCTTTAAAATGAAATAGTATATCGGACATAACTTTTTCTCCCGAACTCGGATTGAGCTAACTCTTGCAGCATTGTAATGAGAACTTGAAACCCTAACCAATATATTGAGATCAAAATTGGTGATTCATCTTCTAACAAGTTCGAAATGGTGATGGAAGTTTGGTATAGTTGGCCATTCCCCTCCACTAGGAAAAAAAAGTAATTTCCCATTCTTTAGTATTTCTGACATAACTTTTTACACCGGTCTCGGATTAAGATGATTCTTGCTGCATTGTAAAGAATTCTTGAATCCCTAACCATTTTATTCACATCAAAAGTCATGAAAAATCCTCTAGCATGGGCTCTATTGTAACGCAAGTTTGGTGTAATAAGTAGTCCTCCTTTAAAATGAAATAGTATATCGGACATAACTTTTTCTCCCGAACTCGGATTGAGCTAACTCTTGCGGCATTGTAATGAGAACTTGAAACCCTAACCAATATATTGAGATCAAAATTGGTGATTCATCTTCTAACAAGTTCGAAATGGTGATGGAAGTTTGGTATAGTTGGCCATTCCCCTCCACTAGGAAAAAAAAGTAATTTCCCATTCTTTAGTATTTCGGACATAACTTTTTACTCCAGTCTCTGAATAAGATGATTCTTGCGGCATTGTAAAGAATTCTTGAATCCCTAACCATTTTATTCACATCAAAAGTCATGAAAAATCCTCTAGCATGGGCTCTATTGTAACGCAAGTTTGGTGTAATAAGTAGTCCTCCTTTAAAATGAAATAGTATATCGGACATAACTTTTTCTCCCGAACTCGGATTGAGCTAACTCTTGCGGCATTGTAATGAGAACTTGAAACCCTAACCAATATATTGAGATCAAAATTGGTGATTCATCTTCTAACAAGTTCGAAATGGTGATGGAAGTTTGGTATAGTTGGCCATTCCCCTCCACTAGGAAAAAAAAGTAATTTCCCATTCTTTAGTATTTCGGACATAACTTTTTACTCCAGTCTCTGAATAAGATGATTCTTGCGGCATTGTAAAGAATTCTTGAATCCCTAACCATTTTATTCACATCAAAACTCATGAAAAATCCTCTAGCATGGGCTCTATTGTAACGCAAGTTTGGTGTAATAAGTAGTCCTCCTTTAAAATGAAATAGTATATCGGACATAACTTTTTCTCCCGAACTCGGATTGAGCTAACTCTTGCAGCATTGTAATGAGAACTTGAAACCCTAACCAATATATTGAGATCAAAATTGGTGATTCATCTTCTAACAAGTTCGAAATGGTGATGGAAGTTTGGTATAGTTGGCCATTCCCCTCCACTAGGAAAAAAAAGTAATTTCCCATTCTTTAGTATTTCTGACATAACTTTTTACACCGGTCTCGGATTAAGATTATTCTTGCTGCATTGTAAAGAATTCTTGAATCCCTAACCATTTTATTCACATCAAAAGTCATGAAAAATCCTCTAGCATGGGCTCTATTGTAACGCAAGTTTGGTGTAATAAGTAGTCCTCCTTTAAAATGAAATAGTATATCGGACATAACTTTTTCTCCCGAACTCGGATTGAGCTAACTCTTGCGGCATTGTAATGAGAACTTGAAACCCTAACCAATATATTGAGATCAAAATTGGTGATTCATCTTCTAACAAGTTCGAAATGGTGATGGAAGTTTGGTATAGTTGGCCATTCCCCTCCACTAGGAAAAAAAAGTAATTTCCCATTCTTTAGTATTTCGGACATAACTTTTTACTCCAGTCTCTGAATAAGATGATTCTTGCGGCATTGTAAAGAATTCTTGAATCCCTAACCATTTTATTCACATCAAAAGTCATGAAAAATCCTCTAGCATGGGCTCTATTGTAACGCAAGTTTGGTGTAATAAGTAGTCCTCCTTTAAAATGAAATAGTATATCGGACATAACTTTTTCTCCCGAACTCGGATTGAGCTAACTCTTGCGGCATTGTAATTAGAACTTGAAACCCTAACCAATATATTGAGATCAAAATTGGTGATTCATCTTCTAACAAGTTCGAAATGGTGATGGAAGTTTGGTATAGTTGGCCATTCCCCTCCACTAGGAAAAAAAAGTAATTTCCCATTCTTTAGTATTTCGGACATAACTTTTTACTCCAGTCTCTGAATAAGATGATTCTTGCGGCATTGTAAAGAATTCTTGAATCCCTAACCATTTTATTCACATCAAAAGTCATGAAAAATCCTCTAGCATGGGCTCTATTGTAACGCAAGTTTGGTGTAATAAGTAGTCCTCCTTTAAAATGAAATAGTATATCGGACATAACTTTTTCTCCCGAACTCGGATTAAGCTAATTCTTGCGGCATTGTAATGAGAACTTGAAACCCTAACCAATATATTGAGATCAAAATTGGTGATTCATCTTCTAACAAGTTCGAAATGGTGATGGAAGTTTGGTATAGTTAGCCATTCCCCTCCACTAGGAAAAAAAAGTAATTTCCCATTCTTTAGTATTTCGGACATAACTTTTTACTCCGGTCTCTGAATAAGATGATTCTTGCTGCATTGTAAAGAATTCTTGAATCCCTAACCATTTTATTCACATCAAAAGTCATGAAAAATCCTCTAGCATGGGCTCTATTGTAACGCAAGTTTGGTGTAATAAGTAGTCCTCCTTTAAAATGAAATAGTATATCGGACATAACTTTTTCTCCCGAACTCGGATTGAGCTAACTCTTGCGGCATTGTAATGAGAACTTGAAACCCTAACCAATATATTGAGATCAAAATTGGTGATTCATCTTCTAACAAGTTCGAAATGGTGATGGAAGTTTGGTATAGTTGGCCATTGCCCTCCACTAGGAAAAAAAAGTAATTTCCCATTCTTTAGTATTTCTGACATAACTTTTTACACCGGTCTCTGATTAAGATGATTCTTGCTGCATTGTAAAGAATTCTTGAATCCCTAACCATTTTATTCACATCAAAAGTCATGAAAAATCCTCTAGCATGGGCTCTATTGTAACGCAAGTTTGGTGTAATAAGTAGTCCTCCTTTAAAATGAAATAGTATATCGGACATAACTTTTTCTCCCGAACTCGGATTGAGCTAACTCTTGCGGCATTGTAATGAGAACTTGAAACCCTAACCAATATATTGAGATCAAAATTGGTGATTCATCTTCTAACAAGTTCGAAATGGTGATGGAAGTTTGGTATAGTTGGCCATTCCCCTCCACTAGGAAAAAAAAGTAATTTCCCATTCTTTAGTATTTCAGACATAACTTTTTACTCCAGTCTCTGAATAAGATGATTCTTGCGGCGTTGTAAAGAATTCTTGAATCCCTAACCATTTTATTCACATCAAAACTCATGAAAAATCCTCTAGCATGGGCTCTATTGTAACGCAAGTTTGGTGTAATAAGTAGTCCTCCTTTAAAATGAAATAGTATATCGGACATAACTTTTTCTCCCGAACTCGGATTGAGCTAACTCTTGCGGCATTGTAATGAGAACTTGAAACCCTAACCAATATATTGAGATCAAAATTGGTGATTCATCTTCTAACAAGTTCGAAATGGTGATGGAAGTTTGGTATAGTTGGCCATTGCCCTCCACTAGGAAAAAAAAGTAATTTCCCATTCTTTAGTATTTCTGACATAAGTTTTTACACCGGTCTCTGATTAAGATGATTCTTGCTGCATTGTAAAGAATTCTTGAATCCCTAACCATTTTATTCACATCAAAAGTCATGAAAAATCCTCTAGCATGGGCTCTATTGTAACGCAAGTTTGGTGTAATAAGTAGTCCTCCTTTAAAATGAAATAGTATATCGGACATAACTTTTTCTCCCGAACTCGGATTGAGCTAACTCTTGCGGCATTGTAATGAGAACTTGAAACCCTAACCAATATATTGAGATCAAAATTGGTGATTCATCTTCTAACAAGTTCGAAATGGTGATGGAAGTTTGGTATAGTTGGCCATTGCCCTCCACTAGGAAAAAAAAGTAATTTCCCATTCTTTAGTATTTCTGACATAACTTTTTACACCGGTCTCTGATTAAGATGATTCTTGCTGCATTGTAAAGAATTCTTGAATCCCTAACCATTTTATTCACATCAAAAGTCATGAAAAATCCTCTAGCATGGGCTCTATTGTAACGCAAGTTTGGTGTAATAAGTAGTCCTCCTTTAAAATGAAATAGTATATCGGACATAACTTTTTCTCCCGAACTCGGATTGAGCTAACTCTTGCGGCATTGTAATGAGAACTTGAAACCCTAACCAATATATTGAGATCAAAATTGGTGATTCATCTTCTAACAAGTTCGAAATGGTGATGGAAGTTTGGTATAGTTGGCCATTCCCCTCCACTAGGAAAAAAAAGTAATTTCCCATTCTTTAGTATTTCAGACATAACTTTTTACTCCAGTCTCTGAATAAGATGATTCTTGCGGCGTTGTAAAGAATTCTTGAATCCCTAACCATTTTATTCACATCAAAACTCATGAAAAATCCTCTAGCATGGGCTCTATTGTAACGCAAGTTTGGTGTAATAAGTAGTCCTCCTTTAAAATGAAATAGTATATCGGACATAACTTTTTCTCCCGAACTCGGATTGAGCTAACTCTTGCGGCATTGTAATGAGAACTTGAAACCCTAACCAATATATTGAGATCAAAATTGGTGATTCATCTTCTAACAAGTTCGAAATGGTGATGGAAGTTTGGTATAGTTGGCCATTGCCCTCCACTAGGAAAAAAAAGTAATTTCCCATTCTTTAGTATTTCTGACATAAGTTTTTACACCGGTCTCTGATTAAGATGATTCTTGCTGCATTGTAAAGAATTCTTGAATCCCTAACCATTTTATTCACATCAAAAGTCATGAAAAATCCTCTAGCATGGGCTCTATTGTAACGCAAGTTTGGTGTAATAAGTAGTCCTCCTTTAAAATGAAATAGTATATCGGACATAACTTTTTCTCCCGAACTCGGATTGAGCTAATTCTTGCGGCATTGTAATGAGAACTTGAAACCCTAACCAATATATTGAGATCAAAATTGGTGATTCATCTTCTAACAAGTTCGAAATGGTGATGGAAGTTTGGTATAGTTGGCCATTCCCCTCCACTAGGAAAAAAAAGTAATTTCCCATTCTTTAGTATTTCTGACATAACTTTTTACACCGGTCTCTGATTAAGATGATTCTTGCTGCATTGTAAAGAATTCTTGAATCCCTAACCATTTTATTCACATCAAAAGTCATGAAAAATCCTCTAGCATGGGCTCTATTGTAACGCAAGTTTGGTGTAATAAGTAGTCCTCCTTTAAAATGAAATAGTATATCGGACATAACTTTTTCTCCCGAACTCGGATTGAGCTAACTCTTGCGGCATTGTAATGAGAACTTGAAACCCTAACCAATATATTGAGATCAAAATTGGTGATTCATCTTCTAACAAGTTCGAAATGGTGATGGAAGTTTGGTATAGTTGGCCATTCCCCTCCACTAGGAAAAAAAAGTAATTTCCCATTCTTTAGTATTTCGGACATAACTTTTTACTCCAGTCTCTGAATAAGATGATTCTTGCGGCGTTGTAAAGAATTCTTGAATCCCTAACCATTTTATTCACATCAAAACTCATGAAAAATCCTCTAGCATGGGCTCTATTGTAACGCAAGTTTGGTGTAATAAGTAGTCCTCCTTTAAAATGAAATAGTATATCGGACATAACTTTTTCTCCCGAACTCGGATTGAGCTAACTCTTGCAGCATTGTAATGAGAACTTGAAACCCTAACCAATATATTGAGATCAAAATTGGTGATTCATCTTCTAACAAGTTCGAAATGGTGATGGAAGTTTGGTATAGTTGGCCATTCCCCTCCACTAGGAAAAAAAAGTAATTTCCCATTCTTTAGTATTTCTGACATAACTTTTTACACCGGTCTCGGATTAAGATGATTCTTGCTGCATTGTAAAGAATTCTTGAATCCCTAACCATTTTATTCACATCAAAAGTCATGAAAAATCCTCTAGCATGGGCTCTATTGTAACGCAAGTTTGGTGTAATAAGTAGTCCTCCTTTAAAATGAAATAGTATATCGGACATAACTTTTTCTCCCGAACTCGGATTGAGCTAACTCTTGCGGCATTGTAATGAGAACTTGAAACCCTAACCAATATATTGAGATCAAAATTGGTGATTCATCTTCTAACAAGTTCGAAATGGTGATGGAAGTTTGGTATAGTTGGCCATTCCCCTCCACTAGGAAAAAAAAGTAATTTCCCATTCTTTAGTATTTCGGACATAACTTTTTACTCCAGTCTCTGAATAAGATGATTCTTGCGGCATTGTAAAGAATTCTTGAATCCCTAACCATTTTATTCACATCAAAAGTCATGAAAAATCCTCTAGCATGGGCTCTATTGTAACGCAAGTTTGGTGTAATAAGTAGTCCTCCTTTAAAATGAAATAGTATATCGGACATAACTTTTTCTCCCGAACTCGGATTGAGCTAACTCTTGCGGCATTGTAATGAGAACTTGAAACCCTAACCAATATATTGAGATCAAAATTGGTGATTCATCTTCTAACAAGTTCGAAATGGTGATGGAAGTTTGGTATAGTTGGCCATTGCCCTCCACTAGGAAAAAAAAGTAATTTCCCATTCTTTAGTATTTCTGACATAAGTTTTTACACCGGTCTCTGATTAAGATGATTCTTGCTGCATTGTAAAGAATTCTTGAATCCCTAACCATTTTATTCACATCAAAAGTCATGAAAAATCCTCTAGCATGGGCTCTATTGTAACGCAAGTTTGGTGTAATAAGTAGTCCTCCTTTAAAATGAAATAGTATATCGGACATAACTTTTTCTCCCGAACTCGGATTGAGCTAATTCTTGCGGCATTGTAATGAGAACTTGAAACCCTAACCAATATATTGAGATCAAAATTGGTGATTCATCTTCTAACAAGTTCGAAATGGTGATGGAAGTTTGGTATAGTTGGCCATTCCCCTCCACTAGGAAAAAAAAGTAATTTCCCATTCTTTAGTATTTCTGACATAACTTTTTACACCGGTCTCTGATTAAGATGATTCTTGCTGCATTGTAAAGAATTCTTGAATCCCTAACCATTTTATTCACATCAAAAGTCATGAAAAATCCTCCAGCATGGGCTCTATTGTAACGCAAGTTTGGTGTAATAAGTAGTCCTCCTTTAAAATGAAATAGTATATCGGACATAACTTTTTCTCCCGAACTCGGATTGAGCTAACTCTTGCGGCATTGTAATGAGAACTTGAAACCCTAACCAATATATTGAGATCAAAATTGGTGATTCATCTTCTAACAAGTTCGAAATGGTGATGGAAGTTTGGTATAGTTGGCCATTCCCCTCCACTAGGAAAAAAAAGTAATTTCCCATTCTTTAGTATTTCGGACATAACTTTTTACTCCAGTCTCTGAATAAGATGATTCTTGCGGCGTTGTAAAGAATTCTTGAATCCCTAACCATTTTATTCACATCAAAACTCATGAAAAATCCTCTAGCATGGGCTCTATTGTAACGCAAGTTTGGTGTAATAAGTAGTCCTCCTTTAAAATGAAATAGTATATCGGACATAACTTTTTCTCCCGAACTCGGATTGAGCTAACTCTTGCAGCATTGTAATGAGAACTTGAAACCCTAACCAATATATTGAGATCAAAATTGGTGATTCATCTTCTAACAAGTTCGAAATGGTGATGGAAGTTTGGTATAGTTGGCCATTCCCCTCCACTAGGAAAAAAAAGTAATTTCCCATTCTTTAGTATTTCTGACATAACTTTTTACACCGGTCTCGGATTAAGATGATTCTTGCTGCATTGTAAAGAATTCTTGAATCCCTAACCATTTTATTCACATCAAAAGTCATGAAAAATCCTCTAGCATGGGCTCTATTGTAACGCAAGTTTGGTGTAATAAGTAGTCCTCCTTTAAAATGAAATAGTATATCGGACATAACTTTTTCTCCCGAACTCGGATTGAGCTAACTCTTGCGGCATTGTAATGAGAACTTGAAACCCTAACCAATATATTGAGATCAAAATTGGTGATTCATCTTCTAACAAGTTCGAAATGGTGATGGAAGTTTGGTATAGTTGGCCATTCCCCTCCACTAGGAAAAAAAAGTAATTTCCCATTCTTTAGTATTTCGGACATAACTTTTTACTCCAGTCTCTGAATAAGATGATTCTTGCGGCATTGTAAAGAATTCTTGAATCCCTAACCATTTTATTCACATCAAAAGTCATGAAAAATCCTCTAGCATGGGCTCTATTGTAACGCAAGTTTGGTGTAATAAGTAGTCCTCCTTTAAAATGAAATAGTATATCGGACATAACTTTTTCTCCCGAACTCGGATTGAGCTAACTCTTGCGGCATTGTAATGAGAACTTGAAACCCTAACCAATATATTGAGATCAAAATTGGTGATTCATCTTCTAACAAGTTCGAAATGGTGATGGAAGTTTGGTATAGTTGGCCATTCCCCTCCACTAGGAAAAAAAAGTAATTTCCCATTCTTTAGTATTTCGGACATAACTTTTTACTCCAGTCTCTGAATAAGATGATTCTTGCGGCATTGTAAAGAATTCTTGAATCCCTAACCATTTTATTCACATCAAAAGTCATGAAAAATCCTCTAGCATGGGCTCTATTGTAACGCAAGTTTGGTGTAATAAGTAGTCCTCCTTTAAAATGAAATAGTATATCGGACATAACTTTTTCTCCCGAACTCGGATTGAGCTAATTCTTGCGGCATTGTAATGAGAACTTGAAACCCTAACCAATATATTGAGATCAAAATTGGTGACTCATCTTCTAACAAGTTCGAAATGGTGATGGAAGTTTGGTATAGTTAGCCATTCCCCTCCACTAGGAAAAAAAAGTAATTTCCCATTCTTTAGTATTTCGGACATAACTTTTTACTCCGGTCTCTGAATAAGATGATTCTTCCTGCATTGTAAAGAATTCTTGAATCCCTAACCATTTTATTCACATCAAAAGTCATGAAAAATCCTCTAGCATGGGCTCTATTGTAACGCAAGTTTGGTGTAATAAGTAGTCCTCCTTTAAAATGAAATAGTATATCGGACATAACTTTTTCTCCCGAACTCGGATTGAGCTAACTCTTGCGGCATTGTAATGAGAACTTGAAACCCTAACCAATATATTGAGATCAAAATTGGTGATTCATCTTCTAACAAGTTCGAAATGGTGATGGAAGTTTGGTATAGTTGGCCATTCCCCTCCACTAGGAAAAAAAAGTAATTTCCCATTCTTTAGTATTTCAGACATAACTTTTTACTCCAGTCTCTGAATAAGATGATTCTTGCGGCGTTGTAAAGAATTCTTGAATCCCTAACCATTTTATTCACATCAAAACTCATGAAAAATCCTCTAGCATGGGCTCTATTGTAACGCAAGTTTGGTGTAATAAGTAGTCCTCCTTTAAAATGAAATAGTATATCGGACATAACTTTTTCTCCCGAACTCGGATTGAGCTAACTCTTGCGGCATTGTAATGAGAACTTGAAACCCTAACCAATATATTGAGATCAAAATTGGTGATTCATCTTCTAACAAGTTCGAAATGGTGATGGAAGTTTGGTATAGTTGGCCATTGCCCTCCACTAGGAAAAAAAAGTAATTTCCCATTCTTTAGTATTTCTGACATAAGTTTTTACACCGGTCTCTGATTAAGATGATTCTTGCTGCATTGTAAAGAATTCTTGAATCCCTAACCATTTTATTCACATCAAAAGTCATGAAAAATCCTCTAGCATGGGCTCTATTGTAACGCAAGTTTGGTGTAATAAGTAGTCCTCCTTTAAAATGAAATAGTATATCGGACATAACTTTTTCTCCCGAACTCGGATTGAGCTAATTCTTGCGGCATTGTAATGAGAACTTGAAACCCTAACCAATATATTGAGATCAAAATTGGTGATTCATCTTCTAACAAGTTCGAAATGGTGATGGAAGTTTGGTATAGTTGGCCATTCCCCTCCACTAGGAAAAAAAAGTAATTTCCCATTCTTTAGTATTTCTGACATAACTTTTTACACCGGTCTCTGATTAAGATGATTCTTGCTGCATTGTAAAGAATTCTTGAATCCCTAACCATTTTATTCACATCAAAAGTCATGAAAAATCCTCTAGCATGGGCTCTATTGTAACGCAAGTTTGGTGTAATAAGTAGTCCTCCTTTAAAATGAAATAGTATATCGGACATAACTTTTTCTCCCGAACTCGGATTGAGCTAATTCTTGCGGCATTGTAATGAGAACTTGAAACCCTAACCAATATATTGAGATCAAAATTGGTGATTCATCTTCTAACAAGTTCGAAATGGTGATGGAAGTTTGGTATAGTTGGCCATTCCCCTCCACTAGGAAAAAAAAGTAATTTCCCATTCTTTAGTATTTCGGACATAACTTTTTACTCCGGTCTCTGAATAAGATGATTCTTGCTGCATTGTAAAGAATTCTTGAATCCCTAACCATTTTATTCACATCAAAAGTCATGAAAAATCCTCTAGCATGGGCTCTATTGTAACGCAAGTTTGGTGTAATAAGTAGTCCTCCTTTAAAATGAAATAGTATATCGGACATAACTTTTTCTCCCGAACTCGGATTGAGCTAACTCTTGCGGCATTGTAATGAGAACTTGAAACCCTAACCAATATATTGAGATCAAAATTGGTGATTCATCTTCTAACAAGTTCGAAATGGTGATGGAAGTTTGGTATAGTTGGCCATTGCCCTCCACTAGGAAAAAAAAGTAATTTCCCATTCTTTAGTATTTCTGACATAACTTTTTACACCGGTCTCTGATTAAGATGATTCTTGCTGCATTGTAAAGAATTCTTGAATCCCTAACCATTTTATTCACATCAAAAGTCATGAAAAATCCTCTAGCATGGGCTCTATTGTAACGCAAGTTTGGTGTAATAAGTAGTCCTCCTTTAAAATGAAATAGTATATCGGACATAACTTTTTCTCCCGAACTCGGATTGAGCTAACTCTTGCGGCATTGTAATGAGAACTTGAAACCCTAACCAATATATTGAGATCAAAATTGGTGATTCATCTTCTAACAAGTTCGAAATGGTGATGGAAGTTTGGTATAGTTGGCCATTCCCCTCCACTAGGAAAAAAAAGTAATTTCCCATTCTTTAGTATTTCGGACATAACTTTTTACTCCAGTCTCTGAATAAGATGATTCTTGCGGCGTTGTAAAGAATTCTTGAATCCCTAACCATTTTATTCACATCAAAACTCATGAAAAATCCTCTAGCATGGGCTCTATTGTAACGCAAGTTTGGTGTAATAAGTAGTCCTCCTTTAAAATGAAATAGTATATCGGACATAACTTTTTCTCCCGAACTCGGATTGAGCTAACTCTTGCGGCATTGTAATGAGAACTTGAAACCCTAACCAATATATTGAGATCAAAATTGGTGATTCATCTTCTAACAAGTTCGAAATGGTGATGGAAGTTTGGTATAGTTGGCCATTCCCCTCCACTAGGAAAAAAAAGTAATTTCCCATTCTTTAGTATTTCGGACATAACTTTTTACTCCAGTCTCTGAATAAGATGATTCTTGCGGCGTTGTAAAGAATTCTTGAATCCCTAACCATTTTATTCACATCAAAACTCATGAAAAATCCTCTAGCATGGGCTCTATTGTAACGCAAGTTTGGTGTAATAAGTAGTCCTCCTTTAAAATGAAATAGTATATCGGACATAACTTTTTCTCCCGAACTCGGATTGAGCTAACTCTTGCAGCATTGTAATGAGAACTTGAAACCCTAACCAATATATTGAGATCAAAATTGGTGATTCATCTTCTAACAAGTTCGAAATGGTGATGGAAGTTTGGTATAGTTGGCCATTCCCCTCCACTAGGAAAAAAAAGTAATTTCCCATTCTTTAGTATTTCTGACATAACTTTTTACACCGGTCTCGGATTAAGATGATTCTTGCTGCATTGTAAAGAATTCTTGAATCCCTAACCATTTTATTCACATCAAAAGTCATGAAAAATCCTCTAGCATGGGCTCTATTGTAACGCAAGTTTGGTGTAATAAGTAGTCCTCCTTTAAAATGAAATAGTATATCGGACATAACTTTTTCTCCCGAACTCGGATTGAGCTAACTCTTGCGGCATTGTAATGAGAACTTGAAACCCTAACCAATATATTGAGATCAAAATTGGTGATTCATCTTCTAACAAGTTCGAAATGGTGATGGAAGTTTGGTATAGTTGGCCATTCCCCTCCACTAGGAAAAAAAAGTAATTTCCCATTCTTTAGTATTTCGGACATAACTTTTTACTCCAGTCTCTGAATAAGATGATTCTTGCGGCATTGTAAAGAATTCTTGAATCCCTAACCATTTTATTCACATCAAAAGTCATGAAAAATCCTCTAGCATGGGCTCTATTGTAACGCAAGTTTGGTGTAATAAGTAGTCCTCCTTTAAAATGAAATAGTATATCGGACATAACTTTTTCTCCCGAACTCGGATTGAGCTAACTCTTGCGGCATTGTAATGAGAACTTGAAACCCTAACCAATATATTGAGATCAAAATTGGTGATTCATCTTCTAACAAGTTCGAAATGGTGATGGAAGTTTGGTATAGTTGGCCATTCCCCTCCACTAGGAAAAAAAAGTAATTTCCCATTCTTTAGTATTTCTGACATAACTTTTTACACCGGTCTCTGATTAAGATGATTCTTGCTGCATTGTAAAGAATTCTTGAATCCCTAACCATTTTATTCACATCAAAAGTCATGAAAAATCCTCTAGCATGGGCTCTATTGTAACGCAAGTTTGGTGTAATAAGTAGTCCTCCTTTAAAATGAAATAGTATATCGGACATAACTTTTTCTCCCGAACTCGGATTGAGCTAACTCTTGCGGCATTGTAATGAGAACTTGAAACCCTAACCAATATATTGAGATCAAAATTGGTGATTCATCTTCTAACAAGTTCGAAATGGTGATGGAAGTTTGGTATAGTTGGCCATTCCCCTCCACTAGGAAAAAAAAGTAATTTCCCATTCTTTAGTATTTCGGACATAACTTTTTACTCCAGTCTCTGAATAAGATGATTCTTGCGGCGTTGTAAAGAATTCTTGAATCCCTAACCATTTTATTCACATCAAAACTCATGAAAAATCCTCTAGCATGGGCTCTATTGTAACGCAAGTTTGGTGTAATAAGTAGTCCTCCTTTAAAATGAAATAGTATATCGGACATAACTTTTTCTCCCGAACTCGGATTGAGCTAACTCTTGCGGCATTGTAATGAGAACTTGAAACCCTAACCAATATATTGAGATCAAAATTGGTGATTCATCTTCTAACAAGTTCGAAATGGTGATGGAAGTTTGGTATAGTTGGCCATTCCCCTCCACTAGGAAAAAAAAGTAATTTCCCATTCTTTAGTATTTCGGACATAACTTTTTACTCCAGTCTCTGAATAAGATGATTCTTGCGGCGTTGTAAAGAATTCTTGAATCCCTAACCATTTTATTCACATCAAAACTCATGAAAAATCCTCTAGCATGGGCTCTATTGTAACGCAAGTTTGGTGTAATAAGTAGTCCTCCTTTAAAATGAAATAGTATATCGGACATAACTTTTTCTCCCGAACTCGGATTGAGCTAACTCTTGCGGCATTGTAATGAGAACTTGAAACCCTAACCAATATATTGAGATCAAAATTGGTGATTCATCTTCTAACAAGTTCGAAATGTTGATGGAAGTTTGGTATAGTTGGCCATTCCCCTCCACTAGGAAAAAAAAGTAATTTCCCATTCTTTAGTATTTCTGACATAACTTTTTACACCGGTCTCGGATTAAGATGATTCTTGCTGCATTGTAAAGAATTCTTGAATCCCTAACCATTTTATTCACATCAAAAGTCATGAAAAATCCTCTAGCATGGGCTCTATTGTAACGCAAGTTTGGTGTAATAAGTAGTCCTCCTTTAAAATGAAATAGTATATCGGACATAACTTTTTCTCCCGAACTCGGATTGAGCTAACTCTTGCGGCATTGTAATGAGAACTTGAAACCCTAACCAATATATTGAGATCAAAATTGGTGATTCATCTTCTAACAAGTTCGAAATGGTGATGGAAGTTTGGTATAGTTGGCCATTCCCCTCCACTAGGAAAAAAAAGTAATTTCCCATTCTTTAGTATTTCGGACATAACTTTTTACTCCAGTCTCTGAATAAGATGATTCTTGCGGCGTTGTAAAGAATTCTTGAATCCCTAACCATTTTATTCACATCAAAACTCATGAAAAATCCTCTAGCATGGGCTCTATTGTAACGCAAGTTTGGTGTAATAAGTAGTCCTCCTTTAAAATGAAATAGTATATCGGACATAACTTTTTCTCCCGAACTCGGATTGAGCTAACTCTTGCAGCATTGTAATGAGAACTTGAAACCCTAACCAATATATTGAGATCAAAATTGGTGATTCATCTTCTAACAAGTTCGAAATGGTGATGGAAGTTTGGTATAGTTGGCCATTCCCCTCCACTAGGAAAAAAAAGTAATTTCCCATTCTTTAGTATTTCTGACATAACTTTTTACACCGGTCTCAGATTAAGATGATTCTTGCTGCATTGTAAAGAATTCTTGAATCCCTAACCATTTTATTCACATCAAAAGTCATGAAAAATCCTCTAGCATGGGCTCTATTGTAACGCAAGTTTGGTGTAATAAGTAGTCCTCCTTTAAAATGAAATAGTATATCGGACATAACTTTTTCTCCCGAACTCGGATTGAGCTAACTCTTGCGGCATTGTAATGAGAACTTGAAACCCTAACCAATATATTGAGATCAAAATTGGTGATTCATCTTCTAACAAGTTCGAAATGGTGATGGAAGTTTGGTATAGTTGGCCATTCCCCTCCACTAGGAAAAAAAAGTAATTTCCCATTCTTTAGTATTTCGGACATAACTTTTTACTCCAGTCTCTGAATAAGATGATTCTTGCGGCATTGTAAAGAATTCTTGAATCCCTAACCATTTTATTCACATCAAAAGTCATGAAAAATCCTCTAGCATGGGCTCTATTGTAACGCAAGTTTGGTGTAATAAGTAGTCCTCCTTTAAAATGAAATAGTATATCGGACATAACTTTTTCTCCCGAACTCGGATTGAGCTAACTCTTGCGGCATTGTAATGAGAACTTGAAACCCTAACCAATATATTGAGATCAAAATTGGTGATTCATCTTCTAACAAGTTCGAAATGGTGATGGAAGTTTGGTATAGTTGGCCATTCCCCTCCACTAGGAAAAAAAAGTAATTTCCCATTCTTTAGTATTTCGGACATAACTTTTTACTCCAGTCTCTGAATAAGATGATTCTTGCGGCATTGTAAAGAATTCTTGAATCCCTAACCATTTTATTCACATCAAAAGTCATGAAAAATCCTCTAGCATGGGCTCTATTGTAACGCAAGTTTGGTGTAATAAGTAGTCCTCCTTTAAAATGAAATAGTATATCGGACATAACTTTTTCTCCCGAACTCGGATTGAGCTAATTCTTGCGGCATTGTAATGAGAACTTGAAACCCTAACCAATATATTGAGATCAAAATTGGTGATTCATCTTCTAACAAGTTCGAAATGGTGATGGAAGTTTGGTATAGTTAGCCATTCCCCTCCACTAGGAAAAAAAAGTAATTTCCCATTCTTTAGTATTTCGGACATAACTTTTTACTCCGGTCTCTGAATAAGATGATTCTTGCTGCATTGTAAAGAATTCTTGAATCCCTAACCATTTTATTCACATCAAAAGTCATGAAAAATCCTCTAGCATGGGCTCTATTGTAACGCAAGTTTGGTGTAATAAGTAGTCCTCCTTTAAAATGAAATAGTATATCGGACATAACTTTTTCTCCCGAACTCGGATTGAGCTAACTCTTGCGGCATTGTAATGAGAACTTGAAACCCTAACCAATATATTGAGATCAAAATTGGTGATTCATCTTCTAACAAGTTCGAAATGGTGATGGAAGTTTGGTATAGTTGGCCATTGCCCTCCACTAGGAAAAAAAAGTAATTTCCCATTCTTTAGTATTTCTGACATAACTTTTTACACCGGTCTCTGATTAAGATGATTCTTGCTGCATTGTAAAGAATTCTTGAATCCCTAACCATTTTATTCACATCAAAAGTCATGAAAAATCCTCTAGCATGGGCTCTATTGTAACGCAAGTTTGGTGTAATAAGTAGTCCTCCTTTAAAATGAAATAGTATATCGGACATAACTTTTTCTCCCGAACTCGGATTGAGCTAACTCTTGCGGCATTGTAATGAGAACTTGAAACCCTAACCAATATATTGAGATCAAAATTGGTGATTCATCTTCTAACAAGTTCGAAATGGTGATGGAAGTTTGGTATAGTTGGCCATTCCCCTCCACTAGGAAAAAAAAGTAATTTCCCATTCTTTAGTATTTCAGACATAACTTTTTACTCCAGTCTCTGAATAAGATGATTCTTGCGGCGTTGTAAAGAATTCTTGAATCCCTAACCATTTTATTCACATCAAAACTCATGAAAAATCCTCTAGCATGGGCTCTATTGTAACGCAAGTTTGGTGTAATAAGTAGTCCTCCTTTAAAATGAAATAGTATATCGGACATAACTTTTTCTCCCGGACTCGGATTGAGCTAACTCTTGCGGCATTGTAATGAGAACTTGAAACCCTAACCAATATATTGAGATCAAAATTGGTGATTCATCTTCTAACAAGTTCGAAATGGTGATGGAAGTTTGGTATAGTTGGCCATTGCCCTCCACTAGGAAAAAAAAGTAATTTCCCATTCTTTAGTATTTCTGACATAAGTTTTTACACCGGTCTCTGATTAAGATGATTCTTGCTGCATTGTAAAGAATTCTTGAATCCCTAACCATTTTATTCACATCAAAAGTCATGAAAAATCCTCTAGCATGGGCTCTATTGTAACGCAAGTTTGGTGTAATAAGTAGTCCTCCTTTAAAATGAAATAGTATATCGGACATAACTTTTTCTCCCGAACTCGGATTGAGCTAATTCTTGCGGCATTGTAATGAGAACTTGAAACCCTAACCAATATATTGAGATCAAAATTGGTGATTCATCTTCTAACAAGTTCGAAATGGTGATGGAAGTTTGGTATAGTTGGCCATTCCCCTCCACTAGGAAAAAAAAGTAATTTCCCATTCTTTAGTATTTCTGACATAACTTTTTACACCGGTCTCTGATTAAGATGATTCTTGCTGCATTGTAAAGAATTCTTGAATCCCTAACCATTTTATTCACATCAAAAGTCATGAAAAATCCTCTAGCATGGGCTCTATTGTAACGCAAGTTTGGTGTAATAAGTAGTCCTCCTTTAAAATGAAATAGTATATCGGACATAACTTTTTCTCCCGAACTCGGATTGAGCTAATTCTTGCGGCATTGTAATGAAAACTTGAAACCCTAACCAATATATTGAGATCAAAATTGGTGATTCATCTTCTAACAAGTTCGAAATGGTGATGGAAGTTTGGTATAGTTGGCCATTCCCCTCCACTAGGAAAAAAAAGTAATTTCCCATTCTTTAGTATTTCGGACATAACTTTTTACTCCGGTCTCTGAATAAGATGATTCTTGCTGCATTGTAAAGAATTCTTGAATCCCTAACCATTTTATTCACATCAAAAGTCATGAAAAATCCTCTAGCATGGGCTCTATTGTAACGCAAGTTTGGTGTAATAAGTAGTCCTCCTTTAAAATGAAATAGTATATCGGACATAACTTTTTCTCCCGAACTCGGATTGAGCTAACTCTTGCGGCATTGTAATGAGAACTTGAAACCCTAACCAATATATTGAGATCAAAATTGGTGATTCATCTTCTAACAAGTTCGAAATGGTGATGGAAGTTTGGTATAGTTGGCCATTCCCCTCCACTAGGAAAAAAAAGTAATTTCCCATTCTTTAGTATTTCGGACATAACTTTTTACTCCAGTCTCTGAATAAGATGATTCTTGCGGCATTGTAAAGAATTCTTGAATCCCTAACCATTTTATTCACATCAAAAGTCATGAAAAATCCTCTAGCATGGGCTCTATTGTAACGCAAGTTTGGTGTAATAAGTAGTCCTCCTTTAAAATGAAATAGTATATCGGACATAACTTTTTCTCCCGAACTCGGATTGAGCTAACTCTTGCGGCATTGTAATGAGAACTTGAAACCCTAACCAATATATTGAGATCAAAATTGGTGATTCATCTTCTAACAAGTTCGAAATGGTGATGGAAGTTTGGTATAGTTGGCCATTCCCCTCCACTAGGAAAAAAAAGTAATTTCCCATTCTTTAGTATTTCGGACATAACTTTTTACTCCAGTCTCTGAATAAGATGATTCTTGCGGCATTGTAAAGAATTCTTGAATCCCTAACCATTTTATTCACATCAAAAGTCATGAAAAATCCTCTAGCATGGGCTCTATTGTAACGCAAGTTTGGTGTAATAAGTAGTCCTCCTTTAAAATGAAATAGTATATCGGACATAACTTTTTCTCCCGAACTCGGATTGAGCTAACTCTTGCGGCATTGTAATGAGAACTTGAAACCCTAACCAATATATTGAGATCAAAATTGGTGATTCATCTTCTAACAAGTTCGAAATGGTGATGGAAGTTTGGTATAGTTGGCCATTCCCCTCCACTAGGAAAAAAAAGTAATTTCCCATTCTTTAGTATTTCAGACATAACTTTTTACTCCAGTCTCTGAATAAGATGATTCTTGCGGCGTTGTAAAGAATTCTTGAATCCCTAACCATTTTATTCACATCAAAACTCATGAAAAATCCTCTAGCATGGGCTCTATTGTAACGCAAGTTTGGTGTAATAAGTAGTCCTCCTTTAAAATGAAATAGTATATCGGACATAACTTTTTCTCCCGAACTCGGATTGAGCTAACTCTTGCGGCATTGTAATGAGAACTTGAAACCCTAACCAATATATTGAGATCAAAATTGGTGATTCATCTTCTAACAAGTTCGAAATGGTGATGGAAGTTTGGTATAGTTGGCCATTGCCCTCCACTAGGAAAAAAAAGTAATTTCCCATTCTTTAGTATTTCTGACATAAGTTTTTACACCGGTCTCTGATTAAGATGATTCTTGCTGCATTGTAAAGAATTCTTGAATCCCTAACCATTTTATTCACATCAAAAGTCATGAAAAATCCTCTAGCATGGGCTCTATTGTAACGCAAGTTTGGTGTAATAAGTAGTCCTCCTTTAAAATGAAATAGTATATCGGACATAACTTTTTCTCCCGAACTCGGATTGAGCTAATTCTTGCGGCATTGTAATGAGAACTTGAAACCCTAACCAATATATTGAGATCAAAATTGGTGATTCATCTTCTAACAAGTTCGAAATGGTGATGGAAGTTTGGTATAGTTGGCCATTCCCCTCCACTAGGAAAAAAAAGTAATTTCCCATTCTTTAGTATTTCTGACATAACTTTTTACACCGGTCTCTGATTAAGATGATTCTTGCTGCATTGTAAAGAATTCTTGAATCCCTAACCATTTTATTCACATCAAAAGTCATGAAAAATCCTCTAGCATGGGCTCTATTGTAACGCAAGTTTGGTGTAATAAGTAGTCCTCCTTTAAAATGAAATAGTATATCGGACATAACTTTTTCTCCCGAACTCGGATTGAGCTAATTCTTGCGGCATTGTAATGAAAACTTGAAACCCTAACCAATATATTGAGATCAAAATTGGTGATTCATCTTCTAACAAGTTCGAAATGGTGATGGAAGTTTGGTATAGTTGGCCATTCCCCTCCACTAGGAAAAAAAAGTAATTTCCCATTCTTTAGTATTTCGGACATAACTTTTTACTCCGGTCTCTGAATAAGATGATTCTTGCTGCATTGTAAAGAATTCTTGAATCCCTAACCATTTTATTCACATCAAAAGTCATGAAAAATCCTCTAGCATGGGCTCTATTGTAACGCAAGTTTGGTGTAATAAGTAGTCCTCCTTTAAAATGAAATAGTATATCGGACATAACTTTTTCTCCCGAACTCGGATTGAGCTAACTCTTGCGGCATTGTAATGAGAACTTGAAACCCTAACCAATATATTGAGATCAAAATTGGTGATTCATCTTCTAACAAGTTCGAAATGGTGATGGAAGTTTGGTATAGTTGGCCATTCCCCTCCACTAGGAAAAAAAAGTAATTTCCCATTCTTTAGTATTTCGGACATAACTTTTTACTCCAGTCTCTGAATAAGATGATTCTTGCGGCATTGTAAAGAATTCTTGAATCCCTAACCATTTTATTCACATCAAAAGTCATGAAAAATCCTCTAGCATGGGCTCTATTGTAACGCAAGTTTGGTGTAATAAGTAGTCCTCCTTTAAAATGAAATAGTATATCGGACATAACTTTTTCTCCCGAACTCGGATTGAGCTAACTCTTGCGGCATTGTAATGAGAACTTGAAACCCTAACCAATATATTGAGATCAAAATTGGTGATTCATCTTCTAACAAGTTCGAAATGGTGATGGAAGTTTGGTATAGTTGGCCATTCCCCTCCACTAGGAAAAAAAAGTAATTTCCCATTCTTTAGTATTTCGGACATAACTTTTTACTCCAGTCTCTGAATAAGATGATTCTTGCGGCATTGTAAAGAATTCTTGAATCCCTAACCATTTTATTCACATCAAAAGTCATGAAAAATCCTCTAGCATGGGCTCTATTGTAACGCAAGTTTGGTGTAATAAGTAGTCCTCCTTTAAAATGAAATAGTATATCGGACATAACTTTTTCTCCCGAACTCGGATTGAGCTAATTCTTGCGGCATTGTAATGAGAACTTGAAACCCTAACCAATATATTGAGATCAAAATTGGTGATTCATCTTCTAACAAGTTCGAAATGGTGATGGAAGTTTGGTATAGTTAGCCATTCCCCTCCACTAGGAAAAAAAAGTAATTTCCCATTCTTTAGTATTTCGGACATAACTTTTTACTCCGGTCTCTGAATAAGATGATTCTTGCTGCATTGTAAAGAATTCTTGAATCCCTAACCATTTTATTCACATCAAAAGTCATGAAAAATCCTCTAGCATGGGCTCTATTGTAACGCAAGTTTGGTGTAATAAGTAGTCCTCCTTTAAAATGAAATAGTATATCGGACATAACTTTTTCTCCCGAACTCGGATTGAGCTAACTCTTGCGGCATTGTAATGAGAACTTGAAACCCTAACCAATATATTGAGATCAAAATTGGTGATTCATCTTCTAACAAGTTCGAAATGGTGATGGAAGTTTGGTATAGTTGGCCATTGCCCTCCACTAGGAAAAAAAAGTAATTTCCCATTCTTTAGTATTTCTGACATAACTTTTTACACCGGTCTCTGATTAAGATGATTCTTGCTGCATTGTAAAGAATTCTTGAATCCCTAACCATTTTATTCACATCAAAAGTCATGAAAAATCCTCTAGCATGGGCTCTATTGTAACGCAAGTTTGGTGTAATAAGTAGTCCTCCTTTAAAATGAAATAGTATATCGGACATAACTTTTTCTCCCGAACTCGGATTGAGCTAACTCTTGCGGCATTGTAATGAGAACTTGAAACCCTAACCAATATATTGAGATCAAAATTGGTGATTCATCTTCTAACAAGTTCGAAATGGTGATGGAAGTTTGGTATAGTTGGCCATTCCCCTCCACTAGGAAAAAAAAGTAATTTCCCATTCTTTAGTATTTCAGACATAACTTTTTACTCCAGTCTCTGAATAAGATGATTCTTGCGGCGTTGTAAAGAATTCTTGAATCCCTAACCATTTTATTCACATCAAAACTCATGAAAAATCCTCTAGCATGGGCTCTATTGTAACGCAAGTTTGGTGTAATAAGTAGTCCTCCTTTAAAATGAAATAGTATATCGGACATAACTTTTTCTCCCGAACTCGGATTGAGCTAACTCTTGCGGCATTGTAATGAGAACTTGAAACCCTAACCAATATATTGAGATCAAAATTGGTGATTCATCTTCTAACAAGTTCGAAATGGTGATGGAAGTTTGGTATAGTTGGCCATTGCCCTCCACTAGGAAAAAAAAGTAATTTCCCATTCTTTAGTATTTCTGACATAAGTTTTTACACCGGTCTCTGATTAAGATGATTCTTGCTGCATTGTAAAGAATTCTTGAATCCCTAACCATTTTATTCACATCAAAAGTCATGAAAAATCCTCTAGCATGGGCTCTATTGTAACGCAAGTTTGGTGTAATAAGTAGTCCTCCTTTAAAATGAAATAGTATATCGGACATAACTTTTTCTCCCGAACTCGGATTGAGCTAATTCTTGCGGCATTGTAATGAGAACTTGAAACCCTAACCAATATATTGAGATCAAAATTGGTGATTCATCTTCTAACAAGTTCGAAATGGTGATGGAAGTTTGGTATAGTTGGCCATTCCCCTCCACTAGGAAAAAAAAGTAATTTCCCATTCTTTAGTATTTCTGACATAAGTTTTTACACCGGTCTCTGATTAAGATGATTCTTGCTGCATTGTAAAGAATTCTTGAATCCCTAACCATTTTATTCACATCAAAAGTCATGAAAAATCCTCTAGCATGGGCTCTATTGTAACGCAAGTTTGGTGTAATAAGTAGTCCTCCTTTAAAATGAAATAGTATATCGGACATAACTTTTTCTCCCGAACTCGGATTGAGCTAATTCTTGCGGCATTGTAATGAAAACTTGAAACCCTAACCAATATATTGAGATCAAAATTGGTGATTCATCTTCTAACAAGTTCGAAATGGTGATGGAAGTTTGGTATAGTTGGCCATTCCCCTCCACTAGGAAAAAAAAGTAATTTCCCATTCTTTAGTATTTCGGACATAACTTTTTACTCCGGTCTCTGAATAAGATGATTCTTGCTGCATTGTAAAGAATTCTTGAATCCCTAACCATTTTATTCACATCAAAAGTCATGAAAAATCCTCTAGCATGGGCTCTATTGTAACGCAAGTTTGGTGTAATAAGTAGTCCTCCTTTAAAATGAAATAGTATATCGGACATAACTTTTTCTCCCGAACTCGGATTGAGCTAACTCTTGCGGCATTGTAATGAGAACTTGAAACCCTAACCAATATATTGAGATCAAAATTGGTGATTCATCTTCTAACAAGTTCGAAATGGTGATGGAAGTTTGGTATAGTTGGCCATTGCCCTCCACTAGGAAAAAAAAGTAATTTCCCATTCTTTAGTATTTCTGACATAAGTTTTTACACCGGTCTCTGATTAAGATGATTCTTGCTGCATTGTAAAGAATTCTTGAATCCCTAACCATTTTATTCACATCAAAAGTCATGAAAAATCCTCTAGCATGGGCTCTATTGTAACGCAAGTTTGGTGTAATAAGTAGTCCTCCTTTAAAATGAAATAGTATATCGGACATAACTTTTTCTCCCGAACTCGGATTGAGCTAATTCTTGCGGCATTGTAATGAGAACTTGAAACCCTAACCAATATATTGAGATCAAAATTGGTGATTCATCTTCTAACAAGTTCGAAATGGTGATGGAAGTTTGGTATAGTTGGCCATTCCCCTCCACTAGGAAAAAAAAGTAATTTCCCATTCTTTAGTATTTCTGACATAACTTTTTACACCGGTCTCTGATTAAGATGATTCTTGCTGCATTGTAAAGAATTCTTGAATCCCTAACCATTTTATTCACATCAAAAGTCATGAAAAATCCTCTAGCATGGGCTCTATTGTAACGCAAGTTTGGTGTAATAAGTAGTCCTCCTTTAAAATGAAATAGTATATCGGACATAACTTTTTCTCCCGAACTCGGATTGAGCTAATTCTTGCGGCATTGTAATGAAAACTTGAAACCCTAACCAATATATTGAGATCAAAATTGGTGATTCATCTTCTAACAAGTTCGAAATGGTGATGGAAGTTTGGTATAGTTGGCCATTGCCCTCCACTAGGAAAAAAAAGTAATTTCCCATTCTTTAGTATTTCGGACATAACTTTTTACTCCGGTCTCTGAATAAGATGATTCTTGCTGCATTGTAAAGAATTCTTGAATCCCTAACCATTTTATTCACATCAAAAGTCATGAAAAATCCTCTAGCATGGGCTCTATTGTAACGCAAGTTTGGTGTAATAAGTAGTCCTCCTTTAAAATGAAATAGTATATCGGACATAACTTTTTCTCCCGAACTCGGATTGAGCTAACTCTTGCGGCATTGTAATGAGAACTTGAAACCCTAACCAATATATTGAGATCAAAATTGGTGATTCATCTTCTAACAAGTTCGAAATGGTGATGGAAGTTTGGTATAGTTGGCCATTGCCCTCCACTAGGAAAAAAAAGTAATTTCCCATTCTTTAGTATTTCTGACATAACTTTTTACACCGGTCTCTGATTAAGATGATTCTTGCTGCATTGTAAAGAATTCTTGAATCCCTAACCATTTTATTCACATCAAAAGTCATGAAAAATCCTCTAGCATGGGCTCTATTGTAACGCAAGTTTGGTGTAATAAGTAGTCCTCCTTTAAAATGAAATAGTATATCGGACATAACTTTTTCTCCCGAACTCGGATTGAGCTAACTCTTGCGGCATTGTAATGAGAACTTGAAACCCTAACCAATATATTGAGATCAAAATTGGTGATTCATCTTCTAACAAGTTCGAAATGGTGATGGAAGTTTGGTATAGTTGGCCATTCCCCTCCACTAGGAAAAAAAAGTAATTTCCCATTCTTTAGTATTTCGGACATAACTTTTTACTCCAGTCTCTGAATAAGATGATTCTTGCGGCGTTGTAAAGAATTCTTGAATCCCTAACCATTTTATTCACATCAAAACTCATGAAAAATCCTCTAGCATGGGCTCTATTGTAACGCAAGTTTGGTGTAATAAGTAGTCCTCCTTTAAAATGAAATAGTATATCGGACATAACTTTTTCTCCCGAACTCGGATTGAGCTAACTCTTGCGGCATTGTAATGAGAACTTGAAACCCTAACCAATATATTGAGATCAAAATTGGTGATTCATCTTCTAACAAGTTCGAAATGGTGATGGAAGTTTGGTATAGTTGGCCATTCCCCTCCACTAGGAAAAAAAAGTAATTTCCCATTCTTTAGTATTTCGGACATAACTTTTTACTCCAGTCTCTGAATAAGATGATTCTTGCGGCGTTGTAAAGAATTCTTGAATCCCTAACCATTTTATTCACATCAAAACTCATGAAAAATCCTCTAGCATGGGCTCTATTGTAACGCAAGTTTGGTGTAATAAGTAGTCCTCCTTTAAAATGAAATAGTATATCGGACATAACTTTTTCTCCCGAACTCGGATTGAGCTAACTCTTGCAGCATTGTAATGAGAACTTGAAACCCTAACCAATATATTGAGATCAAAATTGGTGATTCATCTTCTAACAAGTTCGAAATGGTGATGGAAGTTTGGTATAGTTGGCCATTCCCCTCCACTAGGAAAAAAAAGTAATTTCCCATTCTTTAGTATTTCTGACATAACTTTTTACACCGGTCTCGGATTAAGATGATTCTTGCTGCATTGTAAAGAATTCTTGAATCCCTAACCATTTTATTCACATCAAAAGTCATGAAAAATCCTCTAGCATGGGCTCTATTGTAACGCAAGTTTGGTGTAATAAGTAGTCCTCCTTTAAAATGAAATAGTATATCGGACATAACTTTTTCTCCCGAACTCGGATTGAGCTAACTCTTGCGGCATTGTAATGAGAACTTGAAACCCTAACCAATATATTGAGATCAAAATTGGTGATTCATCTTCTAACAAGTTCGAAATGGTGATGGAAGTTTGGTATAGTTGGCCATTCCCCTCCACTAGGAAAAAAAAGTAATTTCCCATTCTTTAGTATTTCGGACATAACTTTTTACTCCAGTCTCTGAATAAGATGATTCTTGCGGCATTGTAAAGAATTCTTGAATCCCTAACCATTTTATTCACATCAAAAGTCATGAAAAATCCTCTAGCATGGGCTCTATTGTAACGCAAGTTTGGTGTAATAAGTAGTCCTCCTTTAAAATGAAATAGTATATCGGACATAACTTTTTCTCCCGAACTCGGATTGAGCTAACTCTTGCGGCATTGTAATGAGAACTTGAAACCCAAACCAATATATTGAGATCAAAATTGGTGATTCATCTTCTAACAAGTTCGAAATGGTGATGGAAGTTTGGTATAGTTGGCCATTCCCCTCCACTAGGAAAAAAAAGTAATTTCCCATTCTTTAGTATTTCTGACATAACTTTTTACACCGGTCTCTGATTAAGATGATTCTTGCTGCATTGTAAAGAATTCTTGAATCCCTAACCATTTTATTCACATCAAAAGTCATGAAAAATCCTCTAGCATGGGCTCTATTGTAACGCAAGTTTGGTGTAATAAGTAGTCCTCCTTTAAAATGAAATAGTATATCGGACATAACTTTTTCTCCCGAACTCGGATTGAGCTAACTCTTGCGGCATTGTAATGAGAACTTGAAACCCTAACCAATATATTGAGATCAAAATTGGTGATTCATCTTCTAACAAGTTCGAAATGGTGATGGAAGTTTGGTATAGTTGGCCATTCCCCTCCACTAGGAAAAAAAAGTAATTTCCCATTCTTTAGTATTTCGGACATAACTTTTTACTCCAGTCTCTGAATAAGATGATTCTTGCGGCGTTGTAAAGAATTCTTGAATCCCTAACCATTTTATTCACATCAAAACTCATGAAAAATCCTCTAGCATGGGCTCTATTGTAACGCAAGTTTGGTGTAATAAGTAGTCCTCCTTTAAAATGAAATAGTATATCGGACATAACTTTTTCTCCCGAACTCGGATTGAGCTAACTCTTGCGGCATTGTAATGAGAACTTGAAACCCTAACCAATATATTGAGATCAAAATTGGTGATTCATCTTCTAACAAGTTCGAAATGGTGATGGAAGTTTGGTATAGTTGGCCATTCCCCTCCACTAGGAAAAAAAAGTAATTTCCCATTCTTTAGTATTTCGGACATAACTTTTTACTCCAGTCTCTGAATAAGATGATTCTTGCGGCGTTGTAAAGAATTCTTGAATCCCTAACCATTTTATTCACATCAAAACTCATGAAAAATCCTCTAGCATGGGCTCTATTGTAACGCAAGTTTGGTGTAATAAGTAGTCCTCCTTTAAAATGAAATAGTATATCGGACATAACTTTTTCTCCCGAACTCGGATTGAGCTAACTCTTGCGGCATTGTAATGAGAACTTGAAACCCTAACCAATATATTGAGATCAAAATTGGTGATTCATCTTCTAACAAGTTCGAAATGGTGATGGAAGTTTGGTATAGTTGGCCATTCCCCTCCACTAGGAAAAAAAAGTAATTTCCCATTCTTTAGTATTTCTGACATAACTTTTTACACCGGTCTCGGATTAAGATGATTCTTGCTGCATTGTAAAGAATTCTTGAATCCCTAACCATTTTATTCACATCAAAAGTCATGAAAAATCCTCTAGCATGGGCTCTATTGTAACGCAAGTTTGGTGTAATAAGTAGTCCTCCTTTAAAATGAAATAGTATATCGGACATAACTTTTTCTCCCGAACTCGGATTGAGCTAACTCTTGCGGCATTGTAATGAGAACTTGAAACCCTAACCAATATATTGAGATCAAAATTGGTGATTCATCTTCTAACAAGTTCGAAATGGTGATGGAAGTTTGGTATAGTTGGCCATTCCCCTCCACTAGGAAAAAAAAGTAATTTCCCATTCTTTAGTATTTCGGACATAACTTTTTACTCCAGTCTCTGAATAAGATGATTCTTGCGGCATTGTAAAGAATTCTTGAATCCCTAACCATTTTATTCACATCAAAAGTCATGAAAAATCCTCTAGCATGGGCTCTATTGTAACGCAAGTTTGGTGTAATAAGTAGTCCTCCTTTAAAATGAAATAGTATATCGGACATAACTTTTTCTCCCGAACTCGGATTGAGCTAACTCTTGCGGCATTGTAATGAGAACTTGAAACCCTAACCAATATATTGAGATCAAAATTGGTGATTCATCTTCTAACAAGTTCGAAATGGTGATGGAAGTTTGGTATAGTTGGCCATTCCCCTCCACTAGGAAAAAAAAGTAATTTCCCATTCTTTAGTATTTCGGACATAACTTTTTACTCCAGTCTCTGAATAAGATGATTCTTGCGGCATTGTAAAGAATTCTTGAATCCCTAACCATTTTATTCACATCAAAAGTCATGAAAAATCCTCTAGCATGGGCTCTATTGTAACGCAAGTTTGGTGTAATAAGTAGTCCTCCTTTAAAATGAAATAGTATATCGGACATAACTTTTTCTCCCGAACTCGGATTGAGCTAACTCTTGCAGCATTGTAATGAGAACTTGAAACCCTAACCAATATATTGAGATCAAAATTGGTGATTCATCTTCTAACAAGTTCGAAATGGTGATGGAAGTTTGGTATAGTTGGCCATTCCCCTCCACTAGGAAAAAAAAGTAATTTCCCATTCTTTAGTATTTCTGACATAACTTTTTACACCGGTCTCGGATTAAGATGATTCTTGCTGCATTGTAAAGAATTCTTGAATCCCTAACCATTTTATTCACATCAAAAGTCATGAAAAATCCTCTAGCATGGGCTCTATTGTAACGCAAGTTTGGTGTAATAAGTAGTCCTCCTTTAAAATGAAATAGTATATCGGACATAACTTTTTCTCCCGAACTCGGATTGAGCTAACTCTTGCGGCATTGTAATGAGAACTTGAAACCCTAACCAATATATTGAGATCAAAATTGGTGATTCATCTTCTAACAAGTTCGAAATGGTGATGGAAGTTTGGTATAGTTGGCCATTCCCCTCCACTAGGAAAAAAAAGTAATTTCCCATTCTTTAGTATTTCGGACATAACTTTTTACTCCAGTCTCTGAATAAGATGATTCTTGCGGCATTGTAAAGAATTCTTGAATCCCTAACCATTTTATTCACATCAAAAGTCATGAAAAATCCGCTAGCATGGGCTCTATTGTAACGCAAGTTTGGTGTAATAAGTAGTCCTCCTTTAAAATGAAATAGTATATCGGACATAACTTTTTCTCCCGAACTCGGATTGAGCTAACTCTTGCGGTATTGTAATGAGAACTTGAAACCCAAACCAATATATTGAGATCAAAATTGGTGATTCATCTTCTAACAAGTTCGAAATGGTGATGGAAGTTTGGTATAGTTGGCCATTCCCCTCCACTAGGAAAAAAAAGTAATTTCCCATTCTTTAGTATTTCTGACATAACTTTTTACACCGGTCTCTGATTAAGATGATTCTTGCTGCATTGTAAAGAATTCTTGAATCCCTAACCATTTTATTCACATCAAAAGTCATGAAAAATCCTCTAGCATGGGCTCTATTGTAACGCAAGTTTGGTGTAATAAGTAGTCCTCCTTTAAAATGAAATAGTATATCGGACATAACTTTTTCTCCCGAACTCGGATTGAGCTAACTCTTGCGGCATTGTAATGAGAACTTGAAACCCTAACCAATATATTGAGATCAAAATTGGTGATTCATCTTCTAACAAGTTCGAAATGGTGATGGAAGTTTGGTATAGTTGGCCATTCCCCTCCACTAGGAAAAAAAAGTAATTTCCCATTCTTTAGTATTTCGGACATAACTTTTTACTCCAGTCTCTGAATAAGATGATTCTTGCGGCGTTGTAAAGAATTCTTGAATCCCTAACCATTTTATTCACATCAAAACTCATGAAAAATCCTCTAGCATGGGCTCTATTGTAACGCAAGTTTGGTGTAATAAGTAGTCCTCCTTTAAAATGAAATAGTATATCGGACATAACTTTTTCTCCCGAACTCGGATTGAGCTAACTCTTGCGGCATTGTAATGAGAACTTGAAACCCTAACCAATATATTGAGATCAAAATTGGTGATTCATCTTCTAACAAGTTCGAAATGGTGATGGAAGTTTGGTATAGTTGGCCATTCCCCTCCACTAGGAAAAAAAAGTAATTTCCCACTCTTTAGTATTTCGGACATAACTTTTTACTCCAGTCTCTGAATAAGATGATTCTTGCGGCGTTGTAAAGAATTCTTGAATCCCTAACCATTTTATTCACATCAAAACTCATGAAAAATCCTCTAGCATGGGCTCTATTGTAACGCAAGTTTGGTGTAATAAGTAGTCCTCCTTTAAAATGAAATAGTATATCGGACATAACTTTTTCTCCCGAACTCGGATTGAGCTAACTCTTGCGGCATTGTAATGAGAACTTGAAACCCTAACCAATATATTGAGATCAAAATTGGTGATTCATCTTCTAACAAGTTCGAAATGGTGATGGAAGTTTGGTATAGTTGGACATTGCCCTCCACTAGGAAAAAAAAGTAATTTCCCATTCTTTAGTATTTCTGACATAAGTTTTTACACCGGTCTCTGATTAAGATGATTCTTGCTGCATTGTAAAGAATTCTTGAATCCCTAACCATTTTATTCACATCAAAAGTCATGAAAAATCCTCTAGCATGGGCTCTATTGTAACGCAAGTTTGGTGTAATAAGTAGTCCTCCTTTAAAATGAAATAGTATATCGGACATAACTTTTTCTCCCGAACTCGGATTGAGCTAATTCTTGCGGCATTGTAATGAGAACTTGAAACCCTAACCAATATATTGAGATCAAAATTGGTGATTCATCTTCTAACAAGTTCGAAATGGTGATGGAAGTTTGGTATAGTTGGCCATTCCCCTCCACTAGGAAAAAAAAGTAATTTCCCATTCTTTAGTATTTCTGACATAACTTTTTACACCGGTCTCTGATTAAGATGATTCTTGCTGCATTGTAAAGAATTCTTGAATCCCTAACCATTTTATTCACATCAAAAGTCATGAAAAATCCTCTAGCATGGGCTCTATTGTAACGCAAGTTTGGTGTAATAAGTAGTCCTCCTTTAAAATGAAATAGTATATCGGACATAACTTTTTCTCCCGAACTCGGATTGAGCTAACTCTTGCGGTATTGTAATGAGAACTTGAAACCCAAACCAATATATTGAGATCAAAATTGGTGATTCATCTTCTAACAAGTTCGAAATGGTGATGGAAGTTTGGTATAGTTGGCCATTCCCCTCCACTAGGAAAAAAAAGTAATTTCCCATTCTTTAGTATTTCGGACATAACTTTTTACTCCAGTCTCTGAATAAGATGATTCTTGCGGCATTGTAAAGAATTCTTGAATCCCTAACCATTTTATTCACATCAAAAGTCATGAAAAATCCTCTAGCATGGGCTCTATTGTAACGCAAGTTTGGTGTAATAAGTAGTCCTCCTTTAAAATGAAATAGTATATCGGACATAACTTTTTCTCCCGAACTCGGATTGAGCTAACTCTTGCGGTATTGTAATGAGAACTTGAAACCCAAACCAATATATTGAGATCAAAATTGGTGATTCATCTTCTAACAAGTTCGAAATGGTGATGGAAGTTTGGTATAGTTGGCCATTCCCCTCCACTAGGAAAAAAAAGTAATTTCCCATTCTTTAGTATTTCTGACATAACTTTTTACACCGGTCTCTGATTAAGATGATTCTTGCTGCATTGTAAAGAATTCTTGAATCCCTAACCATTTTATTCACATCAAAAGTCATGAAAAATCCTCTAGCATGGGCTCTATTGTAACGCAAGTTTGGTGTAATAAGTAGTCCTCCTTTAAAATGAAATAGTATATCGGACATAACTTTTTCTCCCGAACTCGGATTGAGCTAACTCTTGCGGCATTGTAATGAGAACTTGAAACCCTAACCAATATATTGAGATCAAAATTGGTGATTCATCTTCTAACAAGTTCGAAATGGTGATGGAAGTTTGGTATAGTTGGCCATTCCCCTCCACTAGGAAAAAAAAGTAATTTCCCATTCTTTAGTATTTCGGACATAACTTTTTACTCCAGTCTCTGAATAAGATGATTCTTGCGGCGTTGTAAAGAATTCTTGAATCCCTAACCATTTTATTCACATCAAAACTCATGAAAAATCCTCTAGCATGGGCTCTATTGTAACGCAAGTTTGGTGTAATAAGTAGTCCTCCTTTAAAATGAAATAGTATATCGGACATAACTTTTTCTCCCGAACTCGGATTGAGCTAACTCTTGCGGCATTGTAATGAGAACTTGAAACCCTAACCAATATATTGAGATCAAAATTGGTGATTCATCTTCTAACAAGTTCGAAATGGTGATGGAAGTTTGGTATAGTTGGCCATTCCCCTCCACTAGGAAAAAAAAGTAATTTCCCACTCTTTAGTATTTCGGACATAACTTTTTACTCCAGTCTCTGAATAAGATGATTCTTGCGGCGTTGTAAAGAATTCTTGAATCCCTAACCATTTTATTCACATCAAAACTCATGAAAAATCCTCTAGCATGGGCTCTATTGTAACGCAAGTTTGGTGTAATAAGTAGTCCTCCTTTAAAATGAAATAGTATATCGGACATAACTTTTTCTCCCGAACTCGGATTGAGCTAACTCTTGCGGCATTGTAATGAGAACTTGAAACCCTAACCAATATATTGAGATCAAAATTGGTGATTCATCTTCTAACAAGTTCGAAATGGTGATGGAAGTTTGGTATAGTTGGCCATTCCTCTCCACTAGGAAAAAAAAGTAATTTCCCATTCTTTAGTATTTCTGACATAACTTTTTACACCGGTCTCGGATTAAGATGATTCTTGCTGCATTGTAAAGAATTCTTGAATCCCTAACCATTTTATTCACATCAAAAGTCATGAAAAATCCTCTAGCATGGGCTCTATTGTAACGCAAGTTTGGTGTAATAAGTAGTCCTCCTTTAAAATGAAATAGTATATCGGACATAACTTTTTCTCCCGAACTCGGATTGAGCTAACTCTTGCGGCATTGTAATGAGAACTTGAAACCCTAACCAATATATTGAGATCAAAATTGGTGATTCATCTTCTAACAAGTTCGAAATGGTGATGGAAGTTTGGTATAGTTGGCCATTCCCCTCCACTAGGAAAAAAAAGTAATTTCCCATTCTTTAGTATTTCGGACATAACTTTTTACTCCAGTCTCTGAATAAGATGATTCTTGCGGCATTGTAAAGAATTCTTGAATCCCTAACCATTTTATTCACATCAAAAGTCATGAAAAATCCTCTAGCATGGGCTCTATTGTAACGCAAGTTTGGTGTAATAAGTAGTCCTCCTTTAAAATGAAATAGTATATCGGACATAACTTTTTCTCCCGAACTCGGATTGAGCTAACTCTTGCGGTATTGTAATGAGAACTTGAAACCCAAACCAATATATTGAGATCAAAATTGGTGATTCATCTTCTAACAAGTTCGAAATGGTGATGGAAGTTTGGTATAGTTGGCCATTCCCCTCCACTAGGAAAAAAAAGTAATTTCCCATTCTTTAGTATTTCGGACATAACTTTTTACTCCAGTCTCTGAATAAGATGATTCTTGCGGCATTGTAAAGAATTCTTGAATCCCTAACCATTTTATTCACATCAAAAGTCATGAAAAATCCTCTAGCATGGGCTCTATTGTAACGCAAGTTTGGTGTAATAAGTAGTCCTCCTTTAAAATGAAATAGTATATCGGACATAACTTTTTCTCCCGAACTCGGATTGAGCTAACTCTTGCGGTATTGTAATGAGAACTTGAAACCCAAACCAATATATTGAGATCAAAATTGGTGATTCATCTTCTAACAAGTTCGAAATGGTGATGGAAGTTTGGTATAGTTGGCCATTCCCCTCCACTAGGAAAAAAAAGTAATTTCCCATTCTTTAGTATTTCTGACATAACTTTTTACACCGGTCTCTGATTAAGATGATTCTTGCTGCATTGTAAAGAATTCTTGAATCCCTAACCATTTTATTCACATCAAAAGTCATGAAAAATCCTCTAGCATGGGCTCTATTGTAACGCAAGTTTGGTGTAATAAGTAGTCCTCCTTTAAAATGAAATAGTATATCGGACATAACTTTTTCTCCCGAACTCGGATTGAGCTAACTCTTGCGGCATTGTAATGAGAACTTGAAACCCTAACCAATATATTGAGATCAAAATTGGTGATTCATCTTCTAACAAGTTCGAAATGGTGATGGAAGTTTGGTATAGTTGGCCATTCCCCTCCACTAGGAAAAAAAAGTAATTTCCCATTCTTTAGTATTTCGGACATAACTTTTTACTCCAGTCTCTGAATAAGATGATTCTTGCGGCGTTGTAAAGAATTCTTGAATCCCTAACCATTTTATTCACATCAAAACTCATGAAAAATCCTCTAGCATGGGCTCTATTGTAACGCAAGTTTGGTGTAATAAGTAGTCCTCCTTTAAAATGAAATAGTATATCGGACATAACTTTTTCTCCCGAACTCGGATTGAGCTAACTCTTGCGGCATTGTAATGAGAACTTGAAACCCTAACCAATATATTGAGATCAAAATTGGTGATTCATCTTCTAACAAGTTCGAAATGGTGATGGAAGTTTGGTATAGTTGGCCATTCCCCTCCACTAGGAAAAAAAAGTAATTTCCCATTCTTTAGTATTTCTGACATAACTTTTTACACCGGTCTCTGATTAAGATGATTCTTGCTGCATTGTAAAGAATTCTTGAATCCCTAACCATTTTATTCACATCAAAAGTCATGAAAAATCCTCTAGCATGGGCTCTATTGTAACGCAAGTTTGGTGTAATAAGTAGTCCTCCTTTAAAATGAAATAGTATATCGGACATAACTTTTTCTCCCGAACTCGGATTGAGCTAACTCTTGCGGTATTGTAATGAGAACTTGAAACCCAAACCAATATATTGAGATCAAAATTGGTGATTCATCTTCTAACAAGTTCGAAATGGTGATGGAAGTTTGGTATAGTTGGCCATTCCCCTCCACTAGGAAAAAAAAGTAATTTCCCATTCTTTAGTATTTCGGACATAACTTTTTACTCCAGTCTCTGAATAAGATGATTCTTGCGGCATTGTAAAGAATTCTTGAATCCCTAACCATTTTATTCACATCAAAAGTCATGAAAAATCCTCTAGCATGGGCTCTATTGTAACGCAAGTTTGGTGTAATAAGTAGTCCTCCTTTAAAATGAAATAGTATATCGGACATAACTTTTTCTCCCGAACTCGGATTGAGCTAACTCTTGCGGTATTGTAATGAGAACTTGAAACCCAAACCAATATATTGAGATCAAAATTGGTGATTCATCTTCTAACAAGTTCGAAATGGTGATGGAAGTTTGGTATAGTTGGCCATTCCCCTCCACTAGGAAAAAAAAGTAATTTCCCATTCTTTAGTATTTCTGACATAACTTTTTACACCGGTCTCTGATTAAGATGATTCTTGCTGCATTGTAAAGAATTCTTGAATCCCTAACCATTTTATTCACATCAAAAGTCATGAAAAATCCTCTAGCATGGGCTCTATTGTAACGCAAGTTTGGTGTAATAAGTAGTCCTCCTTTAAAATGAAATAGTATATCGGACATAACTTTTTCTCCCGAACTCGGATTGAGCTAACTCTTGCGGCATTGTAATGAGAACTTGAAACCCTAACCAATATATTGAGATCAAAATTGGTGATTCATCTTCTAACAAGTTCGAAATGGTGATGGAAGTTTGGTATAGTTGGCCATTCCCCTCCACTAGGAAAAAAAAGTAATTTCCCATTCTTTAGTATTTCGGACATAACTTTTTACTCCAGTCTCTGAATAAGATGATTCTTGCGGCGTTGTAAAGAATTCTTGAATCCCTAACCATTTTATTCACATCAAAACTCATGAAAAATCCTCTAGCATGGGCTCTATTGTAACGCAAGTTTGGTGTAATAAGTAGTCCTCCTTTAAAATGAAATAGTATATCGGACATAACTTTTTCTCCCGAACTCGGATTGAGCTAACTCTTGCGGCATTGTAATGAGAACTTGAAACCCTAACCAATATATTGAGATCAAAATTGGTGATTCATCTTCTAACAAGTTCGAAATGGTGATGGAAGTTTGGTATAGTTGGCCATTCCCCTCCACTAGGAAAAAAAAGTAATTTCCCACTCTTTAGTATTTCGGACATAACTTTTTACTCCAGTCTCTGAATAAGATGATTCTTGCGGCGTTGTAAAGAATTCTTGAATCCCTAACCATTTTATTCACATCAAAACTCATGAAAAATCCTCTAGCATGGGCTCTATTGTAACGCAAGTTTGGTGTAATAAGTAGTCCTCCTTTAAAATGAAATAGTATATCGGACATAACTTTTTCTCCCGAACTCGGATTGAGCTAACTCTTGCGGCATTGTAATGAGAACTTGAAACCCTAACCAATATATTGAGATCAAAATTGGTGATTCATCTTCTAACAAGTTCGAAATGGTGATGGAAGTTTGGTATAGTTGGCCATTCCCCTCCACTAGGAAAAAAAAGTAATTTCCCATTCTTTAGTATTTCTGACATAACTTTTTACACCGGTCTCGGATTAAGATGATTCTTGCTGCATTGTAAAGAATTCTTGAATCCCTAACCATTTTATTCACATCAAAAGTCATGAAAAATCCTCTAGCATGGGCTCTATTGTAACGCAAGTTTGGTGTAATAAGTAGTCCTCCTTTAAAATGAAATAGTATATCGGACATAACTTTTTCTCCCGAACTCGGATTGAGCTAACTCTTGCGGCATTGTAATGAGAACTTGAAACCCTAACCAATATATTGAGATCAAAATTGGTGATTCATCTTCTAACAAGTTCGAAATGGTGATGGAAGTTTGGTATAGTTGGCCATTCCCCTCCACTAGGAAAAAAAAGTAATTTCCCATTCTTTAGTATTTCGGACATAACTTTTTACTCCAGTCTCTGAATAAGATGATTCTTGCGGCATTGTAAAGAATTCTTGAATCCCTAACCATTTTATTCACATCAAAAGTCATGAAAAATCCTCTAGCATGGGCTCTATTGTAACGCAAGTTTGGTGTAATAAGTAGTCCTCCTTTAAAATGAAATAGTATATCGGACATAACTTTTTCTCCCGAACTCGGATTGAGCTAACTCTTGCGGCATTGTAATGAGAACTTGAAACCCTAACCAATATATTGAGATCAAAATTGGTGATTCATCTTCTAACAAGTTCGAAATGGTGATGGAAGTTTGGTATAGTTGGCCATTCCCCTCCACTAGGAAAAAAAAGTAATTTCCCATTCTTTAGTATTTCGGACATAACTTTTTACTCCAGTCTCTGAATAAGATGATTCTTGCGGCATTGTAAAGAATTCTTGAATCCCTAACCATTTTATTCACATCAAAAGTCATGAAAAATCCTCTAGCATGGGCTCTATTGTAACGCAAGTTTGGTGTAATAAGTAGTCCTCCTTTAAAATGAAATAGTATATCGGACATAACTTTTTCTCCCGAACTCGGATTGAGCTAACTCTTGCGGCATTGTAATGAGAACTTGAAACCCTAACCAATATATTGAGATCAAAATTGGTGATTCATCTTCTAACAAGTTCGAAATGGTGATGGAAGTTTGGTATAGTTGGCCATTCCCCTCCACTAGGAAAAAAAAGTAATTTCCCACTCTTTAGTATTTCTGACATAACTTTTTACTCCGGTCTCTGATTAAGATGATTCTTGCGGCATTGTAAAGAATTCTTGAATCCCTAACCATTTTATTCACATCAAAAGTCATGAAAAATCCTCTAGTATGGGCTCTATTGTAACGCAAGTTTGGTGTAATAAGTAGTCCTCCTTTAAAATGAAATAGTATATCGGACATAACTTTTTCTCCCGAACTCGGATTGAGCTAACTCTTGCGGCATTGTAATGAGAACTTGAAACCCTAACCAATATATTGAGATCAAAATTGGTGATTCATCTTCTAACAAGTTCGAAATGGTGATGGAAGTTTGGTATAGTTGGCCATTCCCCTCCACTAGGAAAAAAAAGTAATTTCCCATTCTTTAGTATTTCTGACATAACTTTTTACACCGGTCTCTGATTAAGATGATTCTTGCTGCATTGTAAAGAATTCTTGAATCCCTAACCATTTTATTCACATCAAAAGTCATGAAAAATCCTCTAGCATGGGCTCTATTGTAACGCAAGTTTGGTGTAATAAGTAGTCCTCCTTTAAAATGAAATAGTATATCGGACATAACTTTTTCTCCCGAACTCGGATTGAGCTAACTCTTGCGGCATTGTAATGAGAACTTGAAACCCTAACCAATATATTGAGATCAAAATTGGTGATTCATCTTCTAACAAGTTCGAAATGGTGATGGAAGTTTGGTATAGTTGGCCATTCCCCTCCACTAGGAAAAAAAATTAATTTCCCATTCTTTAGTATTTCGGACATAACTCTTTACTCCAGTCTCTGAATAAGATGATTCTTGCGGCATTGTAAAGAATTCTTGAATCCCTAACCATTTTATTCACATCAAAAGTCATGAAAAATCCTCTAGCATGGGCTCTATTGTAACGCAAGTTTGGTGTAATAAGTAGTCCTCCTTTAAAATGAAATAGTATATCGGACATAACTTTTTCTCCCGAACTCGGATTGAGCTAACTCTTGCGGCATTGTAATGAGAACTTGAAACCCTAACCAATATATTGAGATCAAAATTGGTGATTCATCTTCTAACAAGTTCGAAATGGTGATGGAAGTTTGGTATAGTTGGCCATTCCCCTCCACTAGGAAAAAAAAGTAATTTCCCATTCTTTAGTATTTCTGACATAAGTTTTTACACCGGTCTCTGATTAAGATGATTCTTGCTGCATTGTAAAGAATTCTTGAATCCCTAACCATTTTATTCACATCAAAAGTCATGAAAAATCCTCTAGCATGGGCTCTATTGTAACGCAAGTTTGGTGTAATAAGTAGTCCTCCTTTAAAATGAAATAGTATATCGGACATAACTTTTTCTCCCGAACTCGGATTGAGCTAACTCTTGCGGCATTGTGATGAGTACTTGAAACCCTAACCAATATATTGAGATCAAAATTGGTGATTCATCTTCTAACAAGTTCGAAATGGTGATGGAAGTTTGGTATAGTTGGCCATTCCCCTCCACTAGGAAAAAAAAGTAATTTCCCACTCTTTAGTATTTCTGACATAACTTTTTACTCCGGTCTCTGATTAAGATGATTCTTGCGGCATTGTAAAGAATTCTTGACTCCCTAACCATTTTATTCACATCAAAAGTCATGAAAAATCCTCTAGCATGGGCTCTATTGTAACGCAAGTTTGGTGTAATAAGTAGTCCTCCTTTCAAATGAAATAGTATATCGGACATAACTTTTTCTCCCGAACTCGGATTGAGCTAACTCTTGCGGCATTGTAATGAGAACTTGAAACCCTAACCAATATATTGAGATCAAAATTGGTGATTCATCTTCTAACAAGTTCGAAATGGTGATGGAAGTTTGGTATAGTTGGCCATTCCCCTCCACTAGGAAAAAAAAGTAATTTCCCATTCTTTAGTATTTCTGACATAACTTTTTACACCGGTCTCTGATTAAGATGATTCTTGCTGCATTGTAAAGAATTCTTGAATCCCTAACCATTTTATTCACATCAAAAGTCATGAAAAATCCTCTAGCATGGGCTCTATTGTAACGCAAGTTTGGTGTAATAAGTAGTCCTCCTTTAAAATGAAATAGTATATCGGACATAACTTTTTCTCCCGAACTCGGATTGAGCTAACTCTTGCGGCATTGTAATGAGAACTTGAAACCCTAACCAATATATTGAGATCAAAATTGGTGATTCATCTTCTAACAAGTTCGAAATGGTGATGGAAGTTTGGTATAGTTGGCCATTCCCCTCCACTAGGAAAAAAAAGTAATTTCCCATTCTTTAGTATTTCTGACATAACTTTTTACTCCCGTCTCTGAATAAGATGATTCTTGCGGCATTGTAAAGAATTCTTGAATCCCTAACCATTTTATTCACATCAAAAGTCATGAAAAATCCTCTAGCATGGGCTCTATTGTAACGCAAGTTTGGTGTAATAAGTAGTCCTCCTTTAAAATGATATAGTATATCGGACATAACTTTTTCTCCCGAACTCGGATTGAGCTAACTCTTGCGGCATTGTAATGAGAACTTGAAACCCTAACCAATATATTGAGATCAAAATTGGTGATTCATCTTCTAACAAGTTCGAAATGGTGATGGAAGTTTGGTATAGTTGGCCATTCCCCTCCACTAGGAAAAAAAAGTAATTTCCCATTCTTTAGTATTTCTGACATAACTTTTTACACCGGTCTCTGATTAAGATGATTCTTGCTGCATTGTAAAGAATTCTTGAATCCCTAACCATTTTATTCACATCAAAAGTCATGAAAAATCCTCTAGCATGGGCTCTATTGTAACGCAGGTTTGGTGTAATAAGTAGTCCTCCTTTAAAATGAAATAATATATCGGACATAACTTTTTCTCCCGAACTCGGATTGAGCTAACTCTTGCGGCATTGTGATGAGAACTTGAAACCCTAACCAATATATTGAGATCAAAATTGGTGATTCATCTTCTAACAAGTTCGAAATGGTGATGGAAGTTTGGTATAGTTGGCCATTCCCCTCCACTAGGAAAAAAAAGTAATTTCCCATTCTTTAGTATTTCTGACATAACTTTTTACACCGGTCTCTGATTAAGATGATTCTTGCTGCATTGTAAAGAATTCTTGAATCCCTAACCATTTTATTCACATCAAAACTCATGAAAAATCCTCTAGCATGGGCTCTATTGTTACGCAAGTTTGGTGTAATAAGTAGTCCTCCTTTAAAATGAAATAGTATATCGGACATAACTTTTTCTCCCGAACTCGGATTGAGCTAACTCTTGCGGCATTGTAATGAGAACTTGAAACCCTAACCAATATATTGAGATCAAAATTGGTGATTCATCTTCTAACAAGTTCGAAATGGTGATGGAAGTTTGGTATAGTTGGCCATTCCCCTCCACTAGGAAAAAAAAGTAATTTCCCATTCTTTAGTATTTCTGACATAACTTTTTACACCGGTCTCTGATTAAGATGATTCTTGCTGCATTGTAAAGAATTCTTGAATCCCTAACCATTTTATTCACATCAAAAGTCATGAAAAATCCTCTAGCATGGGCTCTATTGTAACGCAAGTTTGGTGTAATAAGTAGTCCACCTTTAAAATGATATAGTATATCGGACATAACTTTTTCTCCCGAACTCGGATTGAGCTAACTCTTGCGGCATTGAAATGAGAACTTGAAACCCTAACCAATATATTGAGATCAAAATTGGTGATTCATCTTCTAACAAGTTCGAAATGGTGATGGAAGTTTGGTATAGTTGGCCATTCCCCTCCACTAGGAAAAAAAAGTAATTTCCCACTCTTTAGTATTTCTGACATAACTTTTTACTCCGGTCTCTGATTAAGATGATTCTTGCGGCATTGTAAAGAATTCTTGAATCCCTAACCATTTTATTCACATCAAAAGTCATGAAAAATCCTCTAGCATGGGCTCTATTGTAACGCAGGTTTGGTGTAATAAGTAGTCCTCCTTTAAAATGAAATAATATATCGGACATAACTTTTTCTCCCGAACTCGGATTGAGCTAACTCTTGCGGCATTGTGATGAGAACTTGAAACCCTAACCAATATATTGAGATCAAAATTGGTGATTCATCTTCTAACAAGTTCGAAATGGTGATGGAAGTTTGGTATAGTTGGCCATTCCCCTCCACTAGGAAAAAAAAGTAATTTCCCATTCTTTAGTATTTCTGACATAACTTTTTACACCGGTCTCTGATTAAGATGATTCTTGCTGCATTGTAAAGAATTCTTGAATCCCTAACCATTTTATTCACATCAAAACTCATGAAAAATCCTCTAGCATGGGCTCTATTGTTACGCAAGTTTGGTGTAATAAGTAGTCCTCCTTTAAAATGAAATAGTATATCGGACATAACTTTTTCTCCCGAACTCGGATTGAGCTAACTCTTGCGGCATTGTAATGAGAACTTGAAACCCTAACCAATATATTGAGATCAAAATTGGTGATTCATCTTCTAACAAGTTCGAAATGGTGATGGAAGTTTGGTATAGTTGGCCATTCCCCTCCACTAAGAAAAAAAAGTAATTTCCCATTCTTTAGTATTTCTGACATAACTTTTTACACCGGTCTCTGATTAAGATGATTCTTGCTGCATTGTAAAGAATTCTTGAATCCCTAACCATTTTATTCACATCAAAAGTCATGAAAAATCCTCTAGCATGGGCTCTATTGTAACGCAAGTTTGGTGTAATAAGTAGTCCACCTTTAAAATGATATAGTATATCGGACATAACTTTTTCTCCCGAACTCGGATTGAGCTAACTCTTGCGGCATTGAAATGAGAACTTGAAACCCTAACCAATATATTGAGATCAAAATTGGTGATTCATCTTCTAACAAGTTCGAAATGGTGATGGAAGTTTGGTATAGTTGGCCATTCCCCTCCACTAGGAAAAAAAAGTAATTTCCCACTCTTTAGTATTTCTGACATAACTTTTTACTCCGGTCTCTGATTAAGATGATTCTTGCGGCATTGTAAAGAATTCTTGAATCCCTAACCATTTTATTCACATCAAAAGTCATGAAAAATCCTCTAGCATGGGCTCTATTGTAACGCAGGTTTGGTGTAATAAGTAGTCCTCCTTTAAAATGAAATAATATATCGGACATAACTTTTTCTCCCGAACTCGGATTGAGCTAACTCTTGCGGCATTGTGATGAGAACTTGAAACCCTAACCAATATATTGAGATCAAAATTGGTGATTTATCTTCTAACAAGTTCGAAATGGTGATGGAAGTTTGGTATAGTTGGCCATTCCCCTCCACTAGGAAAAAAAAGTAATTTCCCATTCTTTAGTATTTCTGACATAACTTTTTACACCGGTCTCTGATTAAGATGATTCTTGCTGCATTGTAAAGAATTCTTGAATCCCTAACCATTTTATTCACATCAAAAGTCATGAAAAATCCTCTAGCATGGGCTCTATTGTAACGCAAGTTTGGTGTAATAAGTAGTCCTCCTTTAAAATGAAATAGTATATCGGACATAACTTTTTCTCCCGAACTCGGATTGAGCTAACTCTTGCGGCATTGTAATGAGAACTTGAAACCCTAACCAATATATTGAGATCAAAATTGGTGATTCATCTTCTAACAAGTTCGAAATGGTGATGGAAGTTTGGTATAGTTGGTCATTCCCCTCCACTAGGAAAAAAAAGTAATTTTCCATTCTTTAGTATTTCGGACATAACTTTTTACTCCGGTCTCTGAATAAGATGATTCTTGCGGCATTGTAAAGAATTCTTGAATCCCTAACCATTTTATTCACATCAAAAGTCATGAAAAATCCCCTAGCATGGGCTCTATTGTAACGCAAGTTTGGTGTAATAAGTAGTCCACCTTTAAAATGAAATAGTATATCGGACATAACTTTTTCTCCCGAACTCGGATTGAGCTAACTCTTGCGGCATTGAAATGAGAACTTGAAACCCTAACCAATATATTGAGATCAAAATTGGTGATTCATCTTCTAACAAGTTCGAAATGGTGATGGAAGTTTGGTATAGTTGGCCATTCCCCTCCACTAGCAAAAAAAAATAATTTCCCATTCTTTAGTATTTCTGACATAACTTTTTACTCCGGTCTCTGATTAAGATGATTCTTGCTGCATTGTAAAGAATTCTTGAATCCCTAACCATTTTATTCACATCAAAAGTCATGAAAAATCCTCTAGCATGGGCTCTATTGTAACGCAAGTTTGGTGTAATAAGTAGTCCACCTTTAAAATGATATAGTATATCGGACATAACTTTTTCTCCCGAACTCGGATTGAGCTAACTCTTGCGGCATTGAAATGAGAACTTGAAACCCTAACCAATATATTGAGATCAAAATTGGTGATTCATCTTCTAACAAGTTCGAACTGGTGATGGAAGTTTGGTATAGTTGGCCATTCCCCTCCACTAGGAAAAAAAAGTAATTTCCCACTCTTTAGTATTTCTGACATAACTTTTTACTCCGGTCTCTGATTAAGATGATTCTTGCGGCATTGTAAAGAATTCTTGAATCCCTAACCATTTTATTCACATCAAAAGTCATGAAAAATCCCCTAGCATGGGCTCTATGTAACGCAAGTTTGGTGTAATAAGTAGTCCACCTTTAAAATGAAATAGTATATCGGACATAACTTTTTCTCCCGAACTCGGATTGAGCTAACTATTGCGGCATTGAAATGAGAACTTGAAACCCTAACCAATATATTGAGATCAAAATTGGTGATTCATCTTCTAACAAGTTCGAAATGGTGATGGAAGTTTGGTATAGTTGGCCATTCCCCTCCACTAGCAAAAAAAAATAATTTCCCATTCTTTAGTATTTCTGACATAACTTTTTACTCCGGTCTCTGATTAAGATGATTCTTGCTGCATTGTAAAGAATTCTTGAATCCCTAACCATTTTATTCACATCAAAAGTCATGAAAAATCCTCTAGCATGGGCTCTATTGTAACGCAAGTTTCGTGTAATAAGTAGTCCACCTTTAAAATGATATAGTATATCGGACATAACTTTTTCTCCCGAACTCGGATTGAGCTAACTCTTGCGGCATTGAAATGAGAACTTGAAACCCTAACCAATATATTGAGATCAAAATTGGTGATTCATCTTCTAACAAGTTCGAAATGGTGATGGAAGTTTGGTATAGTTGGCCATTCCCCTCCACAAGGAAAAAAAAGTAATTTCCCACTCTTTAGTATTTCTGACATAACTTTTTACTCCGGTCTCTGATTAAGATGACTCTTGCGGCATTGTAAAGAATTCTTGAATCCCTAACCATTTTATTCACATCAAAAGTCATGAAAAATCCTCTAGCATGGGCTCTATTGTAACGCAAGTTTGGTGTAATAAGTAGTCCTCCTTTAAAATGAAATAGTATATCGGACATAACTTTTTCTCCCGAACTCGGATTGAGCTAACTCTTGCGGCATTGTAATGAGAACTTGAAACCCTAACCAATATATTGAGATCAAAATTGGTGATTCATCTTCTAACAAGTTCGAAATGGTGATGGAAGTTTGGTATAGTTGGCCATTCCCCTCCACTAGGAAAAAAAAGTAATTTCCCATTCTTTAGTATTTCTGACATAACTTTTTACACCGGTCTCTGATTAAGATGATTCTTGCTGCATTGTAAAGAATTCTTGAATCCCTAACCATTTTATTCACATCAAAAGTCATGAAAAATCCTCTAGCATGGGCTCTATTGTAACGCAAGTTTGGTGTAATAAGTAGTCCTCCTTTAAAATGAAATAGTATATCGGAGATAACTTTTTCTCCCGAACTCGGATTGAGCTAACTCTTGCGGCATTGTAATGAGAACTTGAAACCCTAACCAATATATTGAGATCAAAATTGGTGATCCATCTTCTAACAAGTTCGAAATGGTGATGGAAGTTTGGTATAGTTGGCCATTCCCCTCCACTAGGAAAAAAAAGTAATTTCCCATTCTTTAGTATTTCGGACATAACTTTTTACTCCAGTCTCTGAATAAGATGATTCTTGCGGCATTGTAAAGAATTCTTGAATCCCTAACCATTTTATTCACATCAAAAGTCATGAAAAATCCTCTAGCATGGGCTCTATTGTAACGCAAGTTTGGTGTAATAAGTAGTCCTCCTTTAAAATGAAATAGTATATCGGACATAACTTTTTCTCCCGAACTCGGATTGAGCTAACTCTTGCGGCATTGTAATGAGAACTTGAAACCCTAACCAATATATTGAGATCAAAATTGGTGATTCATCTTCTAACAAGTTCGAAATGGTGATGGAAGTTTGGTATAGTTGGCCATTCCCCTCCACTAGGAAAAAAAAGTAATTTCCCATTCTTTAGTATTTCGGACATAACTTTTTACTCCGGTCTCTGAATAAGATGATTCTTGCTGCATTGTAAAGAATTCTTGAATCCCTAACCATTTTATTCACATCAAAAGTCATGAAAAATCCTCTAGCATGGGCTCTATTGTAACGCAAGTTTGGTGTAATAAGTAGTCCACCTTTAAAATGATATAGTATATCGGACATAACTTTTTCTCCCGAACTCGGATTGAGCTAACTCTTGCGGCATTGAAATGAGAACTTGAAACCCTAACCAATATATTGAGATCAAAATTGGTGATTCATCTTCTAACAAGTTCGAAATGGTGATGGAAGTTTGGTATAGTTGGCCATTCCCCTCCACTAGGAAAAAAAAGTAATTTCCCACTCTTTAGTATTTCTGACATAACTTTTTACTCCGGTCTCTGATTAAGATGATTCTTGCGGCATTGTAAAGAATTCTTGAATCCCTAACCATTTTATTCACATCAAAAGTCATGAAAAATCCTCTAGCATGGGCTCTATTGTAACGCAAGTTTGGTGTAATAAGTAGTCCTCCTTTAAAATGAAATAGTATATCGGACATAACTTTTTCTCCCGAACTCGGATTGAGCTAACTCTTGCGGCATTGTAATGAGAACTTGAAACCCTAACCAATATATTGAGATCAAAATTGGTGATTCATCTTCTAACAAGTTCGAAATGGTGATGGAAGTTTGGTATAGTTGGCCATTCCCCTCCACTAGGAAAAAAAAGTAATTTCCCATTCTTTAGTATTTCTGACATAACTTTTTACACCGGTCTCTGATTAAGATGATTCTTGCTGCATTGTAAAGAATTCTTGAATCCCTAACCATTTTATTCACATCAAAAGTCATGAAAAATCCTCTAGCATGGGCTCTATTGTAACGCAAGTTTGGTGTAATAAGTAGTCCACCTTTAAAATGATATAGTATATCGGACATAACTTTTTCTCCCGAACTCGGATTGAGCTAACTCTTGCGGCATTGAAATGAGAACTTGAAACCCTAACCAATATATTGAGATCAAAATTGGTGATTCATCTTCTAACAAGTTCGAAATGGTGATGGAAGTTTGGTATAGTTGGCCATTCCCCTCCACTAGGAAAAAAAAGTAATTTCCCACTCTTTAGTATTTCTGACATAACTTTTTACTCCGGTCTCTGATTAAGATGATTCTTGCGGCATTGTAAAGAATTCTTGAATCCCTAACCATTTTATTCACATCAAAAGTCATGAAAAATCCTCTAGCATGGGCTCTATTGTAACGCAGGTTTGGTGTAATAAGTAGTCCTCCTTTAAAATGAAATAATATATCGGACATAACTTTTTCTCCCGAACTCGGATTGAGCTAACTCTTGCGGCATTGTGATGAGAACTTGAAACCCTAACCAATATATTGAGATCAAAATTGGTGATTTATCTTCTAACAAGTTCGAAATGGTGATGGAAGTTTGGTATAGTTGGCCATTCCCCTCCACTAGGAAAAAAAAGTAATTTCCCATTCTTTAGTATTTCTGACATAACTTTTTACACCGGTCTCTGATTAAGATGATTCTTGCTGCATTGTAAAGAATTCTTGAATCCCTAACCATTTTATTCACATCAAAAGTCATGAAAAATCCTCTAGCATGGGCTCTATTGTAACGCAAGTTTGGTGTAATAAGTAGTCCTCCTTTAAAATGAAATAGTATATCGGACATAACTTTTTCTCCCGAACTCGGATTGAGCTAACTCTTGCGGCATTGTAATGAGAACTTGAAACCCTAACCAATATATTGAGATCAAAATTGGTGATTCATCTTCTAACAAGTTCGAAATGGTGATGGAAGTTTGGTATAGTTGGTCATTCCCCTCCACTAGGAAAAAAAAGTAATTTCCCATTCTTTAGTATTTCGGACATAACTTTTTACTCCGGTCTCTGAATAAGATGATTCTTGCGGCATTGTAAAGAATTCTTGAATCCCTAACCATTTTATTCACATCAAAAGTCATGAAAAATCCTCTAGCATGGGCTCTATTGTAACGCAAGTTTGGTGTAATAAGTAGTCCACCTTTAAAATGAAATAGTATATCGGACATAACTTTTTCTCCCGAACTCGGATTGAGCTAACTCTTGCGGCATTGAAATGAGAACTTGAAACCCTAACCAATATATTGAGATCAAAATTGGTGATTCATCTTCTAACAAGTTCGAAATGGTGATGGAAGTTTGGTATAGTTGGCCATTCCCCTCCACTAGCAAAAAAAAATAATTTCCCATTCTTTAGTATTTCTGACATAACTTTTTACTCCGGTCTCTGATTAAGATGATTCTTGCTGCATTGTAAAGAATTCTTGAATCCCTAACCATTTTATTCACATCAAAAGTCATGAAAAATCCTCTAGCATGGGCTCTATTGTAACGCAAGTTTGGTGTAATAAGTAGTCCACCTTTAAAATGATATAGTATATCGGACATAACTTTTTCTCCCGAACTCGGATTGAGCTAACTCTTGCGGCATTGAAATGAGAACTTGAAACCCTAACCAATATATTGAGATCAAAATTGGTGATTCATCTTCTAACAAGTTCGAAATGGTGATGGAAGTTTGGTATAGTTGGCCATTCCCCTCCACTAGGAAAAAAAAGTAATTTCCCACTCTTTAGTATTTCTGACATAACTTTTTACTCCGGTCTCTGATTAAGATGATTCTTGCGGCATTGTAAAGAATTCTTGAATCCCTAACCATTTTATTCACATCAAAAGTCATGAAAAATCCCCTAGCATGGGCTCTATTGTAACGCAAGTTTGGTGTAATAAGTAGTCCACCTTTAAAATGAAATAGTATATCGGACATAACTTTTTCTCCCGAACTCGGATTGAGCTAACTCTTGCGGCATTGAAATGAGAACTTGAAACCCTAACCAATATATTGAGATCAAAATTGGTGATTCATCTTCTAACAAGTTCGAAATGGTGATGGAAGTTTGGTATAGTTGGCCATTCCCCTCCACTAGCAAAAAAAAATAATTTCCCATTCTTTAGTATTTCTGACATAACTTTTTACTCCGGTCTCTGATTAAGATGATTCTTGCTGCATTGTAAAGAATTCTTGAATCCCTAACCATTTTATTCACATCAAAAGTCATGAAAAATCCTCTAGCATGGGCTCTATTGTAACGCAAGTTTGGTGTAATAAGTAGTCCACCTTTAAAATGATATAGTATATCGGACATAACTTTTTCTCCCGAACTCGGATTGAGCTAACTCTTGCGGCATTGAAATGAGAACTTGAAACCCTAACCAATATATTGAGATCAAAATTGGTGATTCATCTTCTAACAAGTTCGAAATGGTGATGGAAGTTTGGTATAGTTGGCCATTCCCCTCCACTAGGAAAAAAAAGTAATTTCCCACTCTTTAGTATTTCTGACATAACTTTTTACTCCGGTCTCTGATTAAGATGATTCTTGCGGCATTGTAAAGAATTCTTGAATCCCTAACCATTTTATTCACATCAAAAGTCATGAAAAATCCCCTAGCATGGGCTCTATTGTAACGCAAGTTTGGTGTAATAAGTAGTCCACCTTTAAAATGAAATAGTATATCGGACATAACTTTTTCTCCCGAACTCGGATTGAGCTAACTCTTGCGGCATTGAAATGAGAACTTGAAACCCTAACCAATATATTGAGATCAAAATTGGTGATTCATCTTCTAACAAGTTCAAAATGGTGATGGAAGTTTGGTATAGTTGGCCATTCCCCTCCACTAGCAAAAAAAAATAATTTCCCATTCTTTAGTATTTCTGACATAACTTTTTACTCCGGTCTCTGATTAAGATGATTCTTGCTGCATTGTAAAGAATTCTTGAATCCCTAACCATTTTATTCACATCAAAAGTCATGAAAAATCCTCTAGCATGGGCTCTATTGTAACGCAAGTTTGGTGTAATAAGTAGTCCACCTTTAAAATGATATAGTATATCGGACATAACTTTTTCTCCCGAACTCGGATTGAGTTAACTCTTGCGGCATTGAAATGAGAACTTGAAACCCTAACCAATATATTGAGATCAAAATTGGTGATTCATCTTCTAACAAGTTCGAAATGGTGATGGAAGTTTGGTATAGTTGGCCATTCCCCTCCACTAGGAAAAAAAAGTAATTTCCCACTCTTTAGTATTTCTGACATAACTTTTTACTCCGGTCTCTGATTAAGATGACTCTTGCGGCATTGTAAAGAATTCTTGAATCCCTAACCATTTTATTCACATCAAAAGTCATGAAAAATCCTCTAGCATGGGCTCTATTGTAACGCAAGTTTGGTGTAATAAGTAGTCCTCCTTTAAAATGAAATAGTATATCGGACATAACTTTTTCTCCCGAACTCGGATTGAGCTAACTCTTGCGGCATTGTAATGAGAACTTGAAACCCTAACCAATATATTGAGATCAAAATTGGTGATTCATCTTCTAACAAGTTCGAAATGGTGATGGAAGTTTGGTATAGTTGGCCATTCCCCTCCACTAGGAAAAAAAAGTAATTTCCCATTCTTTAGTATTTCTGACATAACTTTTTACACCGGTCTCTGATTAAGATGATTCTTGCTGCATTGTAAAGAATTCTTGAATCCCTAACCATTTTATTCACATCAAAAGTCATGAAAAATCCTCTAGCATGGGCTCTATTGTAACGCAAGTTTGGTGTAATAAGTAGTCCTCCTTTAAAATGAAATAGTATATCGGACATAACTTTTTCTCCCGAACTCGGATTGAGCTAACTCTTGCGGCATTGTAATGAGAACTTGAAACCCTAACCAATATATTGAGATCAAAATTGGTGATCCATCTTCTAACAAGTTCGTAATGGTGATGGAAGTTTGGTATAGTTGGCCATTCCCCTCCACTAGGAAAAAAAAGTAATTTCCCATTCTTTAGTATTTCGGACATAACTTTTTACTCCAGTCTCTGAATAAGATGATTCTTGCGGCATTGTAAAGAATTCTTGAATCCCTAACCATTTTATTCACATCAAAAGTCATGAAAAATCCTCTAGCATGGGCTCTATTGTAACGCAAGTTTGGTGTAATAAGTAGTCCTTCTTTTAAAATGAAATAGTATATCGGACATAACTTTTTCTCCCGAACTCGGATTGAGCTAACTCTTGCGGCATTGTAATGAGAACTTGAAACCCTAACCAATATATTGAGATCAAAATTGGTGATTCATCTTCTAACAAGTTCGAAATGGTGATGGAAGTTTGGTATAGTTGGCCATTCCCCTCCACTAGGAAAAAAAAGTAATTTCCCATTCTTTAGTATTTCGGACATAACTTTTTACTCCGGTCTCTGAATAAGATGATTCTTGCTGCATTGTAAAGAATTCTTGAATCCCTAACCATTTTATTCACATCAAAAGTCATGAAAAATCCTCTAGCATGGGCTCTATTGTAACGCAAGTTTGGTGTAATAAGTAGTCCACCTTTAAAATGATATAGTATATCGGACATAACTTTTTCTCCCGAACTCGGATTGAGCTAACTCTTGCGGCATTGAAATGAGAACTTGAAACCCTAACCAATATATTGAGATCAAAATTGGTGATTCATCTTCTAACAAGTTCGAAATGGTGATGGAAGTTTGGTATAGTTGGCCATTCCCCTCCACTAGGAAAAAAAAGTAATTTCCCACTCTTTAGTATTTCTGACATAACTTTTTACTCCGGTCTCTGATTAAGATGATTCTTGCGGCATTGTAAAGAATTCTTGAATCCCTAACCATTTTATTCACATCAAAAGTCATGAAAAATCCTCTAGCATGGGCTCTATTGTAACGCAACTTTGGTGTAATAAGTAGTCCTCCTTTAAAATGAAATAGTATATCCGACATAACTTTTTCTCCCGAACTCGGATTGAGCTAACTCTTGCGGCATTGTAATGAGAACTTGAAACCCTAACCAATATATTGAGATCAAAATTGGTGATTTATCTTCTAACAAGTTCGAAATGGTGATGGAAGTTTGGTATAGTTGGCCATTCCCCTCCACTAGGAAAAAAAAGTAATTTCCCATTCTTTAGTATTTCTGACATAACTTTTTACACCGGTCTCTGATTAAGATGATTCTTGCTGCATTGTAAAGAATTCTTGAATCCCTAACCATTTTATTCACATCAAAAGTCATGAAAAATCCTCTAGCATGGGCTCTATTGTAACGCAAGTTTGGTGTAATAAGTAGTCCTCCTTTAAAATGAAATAGTATATCGGACATAACTTTTTCTCCCGAACTCGGATTGAGCTAACTCTTGCGGCATTGTAATGAGAACTTGAAACCCTAACCAATATATTGAGATCAAAATTGGTGATTCATCTTCTAACAAGTTCGAAATGGTGATGGAAGTTTGGTATAGTCGGCCATTCCCCTCCACTAGGAAAAAAAAGTAATTTCCTATTTTTTAGTATTTCTGACTTAACTTTTTACTCCGGTCTCTGATTAAGATGATTCTTGCTGCATTATAAAGAATTCTTGAATCCCTAACCATTTTATTCACATCAAAAGTCATGAAAAATCCTCTAGCATGGGCTCTATTGTAACGCAAGTTTGGTGTAATAAGTAGTCCTCCTTTAAAATGAAATAGTATATCGCACATAACTTTTTCTCCCGAACTCGGATTGAGCTAACTCTTGCGGCATTGAAATGAGAACTTGAAACCCTAACCAATATATTGAGATCAAAATTGGTGATTCATCTTCTAACAAGTTCGAAATGGTGATGGAAGTTTGGTATAGTTGGCCATTCCCCTCCACTAGGAAAAAAAAGTAATTTCCCACTCTTTAGTATTTCTGACATAACTTTTTACTCCGGTCTCTGATTAAGATGATTCTTGCGGCATTGTAAAGAATTCTTGAATCCCTAACCATTTTATTCACATCAAAAGTCATGAAAAATCCTCTAGCATGGGCTCTATTGTAACGCAAGTTTGGTGTAATAAGTAGTCCTCCTTTAAAATGAAATAGTATATCGGACATAACTTTTTCTCCCGAACTCGGATTGAGCTAACTCTTGCGGCATTGTAATGAGAACTTGAAACCCTAACCAATATATTGAGATCAAAATTGGTGATTCATCTTCTAACAAGTTCGAAATAGTGATGGAAGTTTGGTATAGTTGGCCATTCCCCTCCACTAGGAAAAAAAAGTAATTTCTCATTCTTTAGAATTTCTGACATAACTTTTTACACCGGTCTCTGATTAAGATGATTCTTGCTGCATTGTAAAGAATTTTTGAATCCCTAACCATTTTATTCACATCAAAAGTCATGAAAAATCCTCTAGCATGGGCTCTATTGTAACGCAAGTTTGGTGTAATAAGTAGTCCTCCTTTAAAATGAAATAGTATATCGGACATAACTTTTTCTCCCGAACTCGGATTGAGCTAAATCTTGCGGCATTGTAATGAGAACTTGAAACCCTAACCAATATATTGAGATCAAAATTGGTGATCCATCTTCTAACAAGTTCGAAATGGTGATGGAAGTTTGGCATAGTTGGCCATTCCCCTCCACTAGGAAAAAAAAGTAATTTCCCATTCTTTAGTATTTCGGACATAACTTTTTACTCCAGTCTCTGAATAAGATGATTCTTGCGGCATTGTAAAGAATTCTTGAATCCCTAACCATTTTATTCACATCAAAAGTCATGAAAAATCCTCTAGCATGGGCTCTATTGTAACGCAAGTTTGGTGTAATAAGTAGTCCTCCTTTGAAATGAAATAGTATATCGGACATAACTTTTCCTCCCGAACTCGGATTGAGCTAACTCTTGCGGCATTGTAATGAGAACTTGAAACCCTAACCAATATATTGAGATCAAAATTGGTGATTCATCTTCTAACAAGTTCGAAATGGTGATGGAAGTTTGGTATAGTTGGCCATTCCCCTCCACTAGGAAAAAAAAGTAATTTCCCATTCTTTAGTATTTCGGACATAACTTTTTACTCCGGTCTCTGAATAAGATGATTCTTGCTGCATTGTAAAGAATTCTTGAATCCCTAACCATTTTATTCACATCAAAAGTCATGAAAAATCCTCTAGCATGGGCTCTATTGTAACGCAAGTTTGGTGTAATAAGTAGTCCACCTTTAAAATGAAATAGTATATCGGACATAACTTTTTCTCCCGAACTCGGATTGAGCTAACTCTTGCGGCATTGAAATGAGAACTTGAAACCCTAACCAATATATTGACATCAAAATTGGTGATTCATCTTCTAACAAGTTCGAAATGGTGATGGAAGTTTGGTATAGTTGGCCATTCCCCTCCACTAGCAAAAAAAAATAATTTCCCATTCTTTAGTATTTCTGACATAACTTTTTACTCCGGTCTCTGATTAAGATGATTCTTGCTGCATTGTAAAGAATTCTTGAATCCCTAACCATTTTATTCACATCAAAAGTCATGAAAAATCCTCTAGCATGGGCTCTATTGTAACGCAAGTTTGGTGTAATAAGTAGTCCACCTTTAAAATGATATAGTATATCGGACATAACTTTTTCTCCCGAACTCGGATTGAGCTAACTCTTGCGGCATTGAAATGAGAACTTGAAACTCTAACCAATATATTGAGATCAAAATTGGTGATTCATCTTCTAACAAGTTCGAAATGGTGATGGAAGTTTGGCATAGTTGGCCATTCCCCTCCACTAGGAAAAAAAAGTAATTTCCCACTCTTTAGTATTTCTGACATAACTTTTTACTCCGGTCTCTGATTAAGATGATTCTTGCGGCATTGTAAAGAATTCTTGAATCCCTAACCATTTTATTCACATCAAAAGTCATGAAAAATCCTCTAGCATGGGCTCTATTGTAACGCAAGTTTGGTGTAATAAGTAGTCCTCCTTTAAAATGAAATAGTATATCGGACATAACTTTTTCTCCCGAACTCGGATTGAGCTAACTCTTGCGGCATTGTAATGAGAACTTGAAACCCTAACCAATATATTGAGATCAAAATTGGTGATTCATCTTCTAACAAGTTCGAAATAGTGATGGAAGTTTGGTATAGTTGGCCATTCCCCTCCACTAGGAAAAAAAAGTAATTTCTCATTCTTTAGAATTTCTGACATAACTTTTTACACCGGTCTCTGATTAAGATGATTCTTGCTGCATTGTAAAGAATTTTTGAATCCCTAACCATTTTATTCACATCAAAAGTCATGAAAAATCCTCTGGCATGGGCTCTATTGTAACGCAAGTTTGGTGTAATAATTAGTCCTCCTTTAAAATGAAATAGTATATCGGACATAACTTTTTCTCCCGAACTCGGATTGAGCTAAATCTTGCGGCATTGTAATGAGAACTTGAAACCCTAACCAATATATTGAGATCAAAATTGGTGATTCATCTTCTAACAAGTTCGAAATGGTGATGGAAGTTTGGTATAGTCGGCCATTCCCCTCCACTAGGAAAAAAAAGTAATTTCCCATTCTTTAGTATTTCGGACATAACTTTTTACTCCAGTCTCTGAATAAGATGATTCTTGCGGCATTGTAAAGAATTCTTGAATCCCTAACCATTTTATTCACATCAAAAGTCATGAAAAATCCTCTAGCATGGGCTCTATTGTAACGCAAGTTTGGTGTAATAAGTAGTCCTCCTTTGAAATGAAATAGTATATCGGACATAACTTTTCCTCCCGAACTCGGATTGAGCTAACTCTTGCGGCATTGTAATGAGAACTTGAAACCCTAACCAATATATTGAGATCAAAATTGGTGATTCATCTTCTAACAAGTTCGAAATGGTGATGGAAGTTTGGTATAGTTGGCCATTCCCCTCCACTAGGAAAAAAAAGTAATTTCCCATTCTTTTGTATTTCGGACATAACTTTTTACTCCGGTCTCTGAATAAGATGATTCTTGCTGCATTGTAAAGAATTCTTGAATCCCTAACCATTTTATTCACATCAAAAGTCATGAAAAATCCTCTAGCATGGGCTCTATTGTAACGCAAGTTTGGTGTAATAAGTAGTCCACCTTTAAAATGATATAGTATATCGGACATAACTTTTTCTCCCGAACTCGGATTGAGCTAACTCTTGCGGCATTGAAATGAGAACTTGAAACCCTAACCAATATATTGAGATCAAAATTGGTGATTCATCTTCTAACAAGTTCGAAATGGTGATGGAAGTTTGGCATAGTTGGCCATTCCCCTCCACTAGGAAAAAAAAGTAATTTCCCACTCTTTAGTATTTCTGACATAACTTTTTACTCCGGTCTCTGATTAAGATGATTCTTGCGGCATTGTAAAGAATTCTTGAATCCCTAACCATTTTATTCACATCAAAAGTCATGAAAAATCCTCTAGCATGGGCTCTATTGTAACGCAAGTTTGGTGTAATAAGTAGTCCTCCTTTAAAATGAAATAGTATATCGGACATAACTTTTTCTCCCGAACTCGGATTGAGCTAACTCTTGCGGCATTGTAATGAGAACTTGAAACCCTAACCAATATATTGAGATCAAAATTGGTGATTCATCTTCTAACAAGTTCGAAATAGTGATGGAAGTTTGGTATAGTTGGCCATTCCCCTCCACTAGGAAAAAAAAGTAATTTCTCATTCTTTAGAATTTCTGACATAACTTTTTACACCGGTCTCTGATTAAGATGATTCTTGCTGCATTGTAAAGAATTTTTGAATCCCTAACCATTTTATTCACATCAAAAGTCATGAAAAATCCTCTGGCATGGGCTCTATTGTAACGCAAGTTTGGTGTAATAAGTAGTCCTCCTTTAAAATGAAATAGTATATCGGACATAACTTTTTCTCCCGAACTCGGATTGAGCTAAATCTTGCGGCATTGTAATGAGAACTTGAAACCCTAACCAATATATTGAGATCAAAATTGGTGATCCATCTTCTAACAAGTTCGAAATGGTGATGGAAGTTTGGCATAGTTGGCCATTCCCCTCCACTAGGAAAAAAAAGTAATTTCCCATTCTTTAGTATTTCGGACATAACTTTTTACTCCAGTCTCTGAATAAGATGATTCTTGCGGCATTGTAAAGAATTCTTGAATCCCTAACCATTTTATTCACATCAAAAGTCATGAAAAATCCTCTAGCATGGGCTCTATTGTAACGCAAGTTTGGTGTAATAAGTAGTCCTCCTTTGAAATGAAATAGTATATCGGACATAACTTTTCCTCCCGAACTCGGATTGAGCTAACTCTTGCGGCATTGTAATGAGAACTTGAAACCCTAACCAATATATTGAGATCAAAATTGGTGATTCATCTTCTAACAAGTTCGAAATGGTGATGGAAGTTTGGTATAGTTGGCCATTCCCCTCCACTAGGAAAAAAAAGTAATTTCCCATTCTTTAGTATTTCGGACATAACTTTTTACTCCGGTCTCTGAATAAGATGATTCTTGCTGCATTGTAAAGAATTCTTGAATCCCTAACCATTTTATTCACATCAAAAGTCATGAAAAATCCTCTAGCATGGGCTCTATTGTAACGCAAGTTTGGTGTAATAAGTAGTCCACCTTTAAAATGATATAGTATATCGGACATAACTTTTTCTCCCGAACTCGGATTGAGCTAACTCTTGCGGCATTGAAATGAGAACTTGAAACCCTAACCAATATATTGAGATCAAAATTGGTGATTCATCTTCTAACAAGTTCGAAATGGTGATGGAAGTTTGGCATAGTTGGCCATTCCCCTCCACTAGGAAAAAAAAGTAATTTCCCACTCTTTAGTATTTCTGACATAACTTTTTACTCCGGTCTCTGATTAAGATGATTCTTGCGGCATTGTAAAGAATTCTTGAATCCCTAACCATTTTATTCACATCAAAAGTCATGAAAAATCCTCTAGCATGGGCTCTATTGTAACGCAAGTTTGGTGTAATAAGTAGTCCTCCTTTAAAATGAAATAGTATATCGGACATAACTTTTTCTCCCGAACTCGGATTGAGCTAACTCTTGCGGCATTGTAATGAGAACTTGAAACCCTAACCAATATATTGAGATCAAAATTGGTGATTCATCTTCTAACAAGTTCGAAATAGTGATGGAAGTTTGGTATAGTTGGCCATTCCCCTCCACTAGGAAAAAAAAGTAATTTCTCATTCTTTAGAATTTCTGACATAACTTTTTACACCGGTCTCTGATTAAGATGATTCTTGCTGCATTGTAAAGAATTTTTGAATCCCTAACCATTTTATTCACATCAAAAGTCATGAAAAATCCTCTGGCATGGGCTCTATTGTAACGCAAGTTTGGTGTAATAAGTAGTCCTCCTTTAAAATGAAATAGTATATCGGACATAACTTTTTCTCCCGAACTCGGATTGAGCTAAATCTTGCGGCATTGTAATGAGAACTTGAAACCCTAACCAATATATTAAGATCAAAATTGGTGATCCATCTTCTAACAAGTTCGAAATGGTGATGGAAGTTTGGCATAGTTGGCCATTCCCCTCCACTAGGAAAAAAAAGTAATTTCCCATTCTTTAGTATTTCGGACATAACTTTTTACTCCAGTCTCTGAATAAGATGATTCTTGCGGCATTGTAAAAAATTCTTGAATCCCTAACCATTTTATTCACATCAAAAGTCATGAAAAATCCTCTAGCATGGGCTCTATTGTAACGCAAGTTTGGTGTAATAAGTAGTCCTCCTTTGAAATGAAATAGTATATCGGACATAACTTTTCCTCCCGAACTCGGATTGAGCTAACTCTTGCGGCATTGTAATGAGAACTTGAAACCCTAACCAATATATTGAGATCAAAATTGGTGATTCATCTTCTAACAAGTTCGAAATGGTGATGGAAGTTTGGTATAGTTGGCCATTCCCCTCCACTAGGAAAAAAAAGTAATTTCCCATTCTTTAGTATTTCGGACATAACTTTTTACTCCGGTCTCTGAATAAGATGATTCTTGCTGCATTGTAAAGAATTCTTGAATCCCTAACCATTTTATTCACATCAAAAGTCATGAAAAATCCTCTAGCATGGGCTCTATTGTAACGCAAGTTTGGTGTAATAAGTAGTCCACCTTTAAAATGATATAGTATATCGGACATAACTTTTTCTCCCGAACTCGGATTGAGCTAACTCTTGCGGCATTGAAATGAGAACTTGAAACCCTAACCAATATATTGAGATCAAAATTGGTGATTCATCTTCTAACAAGTTCGAAATGGTGATGGAAGTTTGGTATAGTTGGCCATTCCCCTCCACTAGGAAAAAAAAGTAATTTCCCATTCTTTAGTATTTCTGACATAACTTTTTACTCCGGTCTCTGATTAAGATGATTCTTGCGGCATTGTAAAGAATTCTTGAATCCCTAACCATTTTATTCACATCAAAAGTCATGAAAAATCCTCTAGCATGGGCTCTATTGTAACGCAAGTTTGGTGTAATAAGTAGTCCTCCTTTAAAATGAAATAGTATATCGGACATAACTTTTTCTCCCGAACTCGGATTGAGCTAACTCTTGCGGCATTGTAATGAGAACTTGAAACCCTAACCAATATATTGAGATCAAAATTGGTGATTCATCTTCTAACAAGTTCGAAATAGTGATGGAAGTTTGGTATAGTTGGCCATTCCCCTCCACTAGGAAAAAAAAGTAATTTCTCATTCTTTAGAATTTCTGACATAACTTTTTACACCGGTCTCTGATTAAGATGATTCTTGCTGCATTGTAAAGAATTTTTGAATCCCTAACCATTTTATTCACATCAAAAGTCATGAAAAATCCTCTGGCATGGGCTCTATTGTAACGCAAGTTTGGTGTAATAAGTAGTCCTCCTTTAAAATGAAATAGTATATCGGACATAACTTTTTCTCCCGAACTCGGATTGAGCTAAATCTTGCGGCATTGTAATGAGAACTTGAAACCCTAACCAATATATTGAGATCAAAATTGGTGATCCATCTTCTAACAAGTTCGAAATGGTGATGGAAGTTTGGCATAGTTGGCCATTCCCCTCCACTAGGAAAAAAAAGTAATTTCCCATTCTTTAGTATTTCGGACATAACTTTTTACTCCAGTCTCTGAATAAGATGATTCTTGCGGCATTGTAAAGAATTCTTGAATCCCTAACCATTTTATTCACATCAAAAGTCATGAAAAATCCTCTAGCATGGGCTCTATTGTAACGCAAGTTTGGTGTAATAAGTAGTCCTCCTTTGAAATGAAATAGTATATCGGACATAACTTTTCCTCCCGAACTCGGATTGAGCTAACTCTTGCGGCATTGTAATGAGAACTTGAAACCCTAACCAATATATTGAGATCAAAATTGGTGATTCATCTTCTAACAAGTTCGAAATGGTGATGGAAGTTTGGTATAGTTGGCCATTCCCCTCCACTAGGAAAAAAAAGTAATTTCCCATTCTTTAGTATTTCGGACATAACTTTTTACTCCGGTCTCTGAATAAGATGATTCTTGCTGCATTGTAAAGAATTCTTGAATCCCTAACCATTTTATTCACATCAAAAGTCATGAAAAATCCTCTAGCATGGGCTCTATTGTAACGCAAGTTTGGTGTAATAAGTAGTCCACCTTTAAAATGATATAGTATATCGGACATAACTTTTTCTCCCGAACTCGGATTGAGCTAACTCTTGCGGCATTGAAATGAGAACTTGAAACCCTAACCAATATATTGAGATCAAAATTGGTGATTCATCTTCTAACAAGTTCGAAATGGTGATGGAAGTTTGGTATAGTTGGCCATTCCCCTCCACTAGGAAAAAAAAGTAATTTCCCATTCTTTAGTATTTCTGACATAACTTTTTACTCCGGTCTCTGATTAAGATGATTCTTGCGGCATTGTAAAGAATTCTTGAATCCCTAACCATTTTATTCACATCAAAAGTCATGAAAAATCCTCTAGCATGGGCTCTATTGTAACGCAAGTTTGGTGTAATAAGTAGTCCTCCTTTAAAATGAAATAGTATATCGGACATAACTTTTTCTCCCGAACTCGGATTGAGCTAACTCTTGCGGCATTGTAATGAGAACTTGAAACCCTAACCAATATATTGAGATCAAAATTGGTGATTTATCTTCTAACAAGTTCGAAATGGTGATGGAAGTTTGGTATAGTTGGCCATTCCCCTCCACTAGGAAAAAAAAGTAATTTCCCATTCTTTAGTATTTCTGACATAACTTTTTACACCGGTCTCTGATTAAGATGATTCTTGCTGCATTGTATAGAATTCTTGAATCCCTAACCATTTTATTCACATCAAAAGTCATGAAAAATCCTCTAGCATGGGCTCTATTGTAACGCAAGTTTGGTGTAATAAGTAGTCCTCCTTTAAAATGAAATAGTATATCGGACATAACTTTTTCTCCCGAACTCGGATTGAGCTAACTCTTGCGGCATTGAAATGAGAACTTGAAACCCTAACCAATATATTGAGATCAAAATTGGTGATTCATCTTCTAACAAGTTCGAAATGGTGATGGAAGTTTGGTATAGTTGGCCATTCCCCTCCACTAGCAAAAAAAAATAATTTCCCATTCTTTAGTATTTCTGACATAACTTTTTACTCCGGTCTCTGATTAAGATGATTCTTGCTGTATTGTAAAGAATTCTTGAATCCCTAACCATTTTATTCACATCAAAAGTCATGAAAAATCCTCTAGCATGGGCTCTATTGTAACGCAAGTTTGGTGTAATAAGTAGTCCACCTTTAAAATGATATAGTATATCGGACATAACTTTTTCTCCCGAACTCGGATTGAGCTAACTCTTGCGGCATTGAAATGAGAACTTGAAACCCTAACCAATATATTGAGATCAAAATTGGTGATTCATCTTCTAACAAGTTCGAAATGGTGATGCAAGTTTGGTATAGTTGGCCATTCCCCTCCACTAGGAAAAAAAAGTAATTTCCCACTCTTTAGTATTTCTGACATAACTTTTTACTCCGGTCTCTGATTAAGATGATTCTTGCGGCATTGTAAAGAATTCTTGAATCCCTAACCATTTTATTCACATCAAAAGTCATGAAAAATCCTCTAGCATGGGCTCTATTGTAACGCAAGTTTGGTGTAATAAGTAGTCCTCCTTTAAAATGAAATAGTATATCGGACATAACTTTTTCTCCCGAACTCGGATTGAGCTAACTCTTGCGGCATTGTAATGAGAACTTGAAACCCTAACCAATATATTGAGATCAAAATTGGTGATTCATCTTCTAACAAGTTCGAAATGGTGATGGAAGTTTGGTATAGTTGGCCATTCCCCTCCACTAGGAAAAAAAAGTAATTTCCCATTCTTTAGTATTTCGGACATAACTTTTTACTCCGGTCTCTGAATAAGATGATTCTTGCTGCATTGTAAAGAATTCTTGAATCCCTAACCATTTTATTCACATCAAAAGTCATGAAAAATCCTCTAGCATGGGCTCTATTGTAACGCAAGTTTGGTGTAATAAGTAGTCCACCTTTAAAATGATATAGTATATCGGACATAACTTTTTCTCCCGAACTCGGATTGAGCTAACTCTTGCGGCATTGAAATGAGAACTTGAAACCCTAACCAATATATTGAGATCAAAATTGGTGATTCATCTTCTAACAAGTTCGAAATGGTGATGGAAGTTTGGTATAGTTGGCCATTCCCCTCCACTAGGAAAAAAAAGTAATTTCCCATTCTTTAGTATTTCTGACATAACTTTTTACTCCGGTCTCTGATTAAGATGATTCTTGCGGCATTGTAAAGAATTCTTGAATCCCTAACCATTTTATTCACATCAAAAGTCATGAAAAATCCTCTAGCATGGGCTCTATTGTAACGCAAGTTTGGTGTAATAAGTAGTCCTCCTTTAAAATGAAATAGTATATCGGACATAACTTTTTCTCCCGAACTCGGATTGAGCTAACTCTTGCGGCATTGTAATGAGAACTTGAAACCCTAACCAATATATTGAGATCAAAATTGGTGATTCATCTTCTAACAAGTTCGAAATAGTGATGGAAGTTTGGTATAGTTGGCCATTCACCTCCACTAGGAAAAAAAAGTAATTTCTCATTCTTTAGAATTTCTGACATAACTTTTTACACCGGTCTCTGATTAAGATGATTCTTGCTGCATTGTAAAGAATTTTTGAATCCCTAACAATTTTATTCACATCAAAAGTCATGAAAAATCCTCTGGCATGGGCTCTATTGTAACGCAAGTTTGGTGTAATAAGTAGTCCTCCTTTAAAATGAAATAGTATATCGGACATAACTTTTTCTCCCGAACTCGGATTGAGCTAAATCTTGCGGCATTGTAATGAGAACTTGAAACCCTAACCAATATATTGAGATCAAAATTGGTGATCCATCTTCTAACAAGTTCGAAATGGTGATGGAAGTTTGGCATAGTTGGCCATTCCCCTCCACTAGGAAAAAAAAGTAATTTCCCATTCTTTAGTATTTCGGACATAACTTTTTACTCCAGTCTCTGAATAAGATGATTCTTGCGGCATTGTAAAGAATTCTTGAATCCCTAACCATTTTATTCACATCAAAAGTCATGAAAAATCCTCTAGCATGGGCTCTATTGTAACGCAAGTTTGGTGTAATAAGTAGTCCTCCTTTGAAATGAAATAGTATATCGGACATAACTTTTCCTCCCGAACTCGGATTGAGCTAACTCTTGCGGCATTGTAATGAGAACTTGAAACCCTAACCAATATATTGAGATCAAAATTGGTGATTCATCTTCTAACAAGTTCGAAATGGTGATGGAAGTTTGGTATAGTTGGCCATTCCCCTCCACTAGGAAAAAAAAGTAATTTCCCATTCTTTAGTATTTCGGACATAACTTTTTACTCCGGTCTCTGAATAAGATGATTCTTGCTGCATTGTAAAGAATTCTTGAATCCCTAACCATTTTATTCACATCAAAAGTCATGAAAAATCCTCTAGCATGGGCTCTATTGTAACGCAAGTTTGGTGTAATAAGTAGTCCACCTTTAAAATGATATAGTATATCGGACATAACTTTTTCTCCCGAACTCGGATTGAGCTAACTCTTGCGGCATTGAAATGAGAACTTGAAACCCTAACCAATATATTGAGATCAAAATTGGTGATTCATCTTCTAACAAGTTCGAAATGGTGATGGAAGTTTGGCATAGTTGGCCATTCCCCTCCACTAGGAAAAAAAAGTAATTTCCCACTCTTTAGTATTTCTGACATAACTTTTTACTCCGGTCTCTGATTAAGATGATTCTTGCGGCATTGTAAAGAATTCTTGAATCCCTAACCATTTTATTCACATCAAAAGTCATGAAAAATCCTCTAGCATGGGCTCTATTGTAACGCAAGTTTGGTGTAATAAGTAGTCCTCCTTTAAAATGAAATAGTATATCGGACATAACTTTTTCTCCCGAACTCGGATTGAGCTAACTCTTGCGGCATTGTAATGAGAACTTGAAACCCTAACCAATATATTGAGATCAAAATTGGTGATTCATCTTCTAACAAGTTCGAAATAGTGATGGAAGTTTGGTATAGTTGGCCATTCCCCTCCACTAGGAAAAAAAAGTAATTTCTCATTCTTTAGAATTTCTGACATAACTTTTTACACCGGTCTCTGATTAAGATGATTCTTGCTGCATTGTAAAGAATTTTTGAATCCCTAACCATTTTATTCACATCAAAAGTCATGAAAAATCCTCTGGCATGGGCTCTATTGTAACGCAAGTTTGGTGTAATAAGTAGTCCTCCTTTAAAATGAAATAGTATATCGGACATAACTTTTTCTCCCGAACTCGGATTGAGCTAAATCTTGCGGCATTGTAATGAGAACTTGAAACCCTAACCAATATATTAAGATCAAAATTGGTGATCCATCTTCTAACAAGTTCGAAATGGTGATGGAAGTTTGGCATAGTTGGCCATTCCCCTCCACTAGGAAAAAAAAGTAATTTCCCATTCTTTAGTATTTCGGACATAACTTTTTACTCCAGTCTCTGAATAAGATGATTCTTGCGGCATTGTAAAAAATTCTTGAATCCCTAACCATTTTATTCACATCAAAAGTCATGAAAAATCCTCTAGCATGGGCTCTATTGTAACGCAAGTTTGGTGTAATAAGTAGTCCTCCTTTGAAATGAAATAGTATATCGGACATAACTTTTCCTCCCGAACTCGGATTGAGCTAACTCTTGCGGCATTGTAATGAGAACTTGAAACCCTAACCAATATATTGAGATCAAAATTGGTGATTCATCTTCTAACAAGTTCGAAATGGTGATGGAAGTTTGGTATAGTTGGCCATTCCCCTCCACTAGGAAAAAAAAGTAATTTCCCATTCTTTAGTATTTCGGACATAACTTTTTACTCCGGTCTCTGAATAAGATGATTCTTGCTGCATTGTAAAGAATTCTTGAATCCCTAACCATTTTATTCACATCAAAAGTCATGAAAAATCCTCTAGCATGGGCTCTATTGTAACGCAAGTTTGGTGTAATAAGTAGTCCACCTTTAAAATGATATAGTATATCGGACATAACTTTTTCTCCCGAACTCGGATTGAGCTAACTCTTGCGGCATTGAAATGAGAACTTGAAACCCTAACCAATATATTGAGATCAAAATTGGTGATTCATCTTCTAACAAGTTCGAAATGGTGATGGAAGTTTGGTATAGTTGGCCATTCCCCTCCACTAGGAAAAAAAAGTAATTTCCCATTCTTTAGTATTTCTGACATAACTTTTTACACCGGTCTCTGATTAAGATGATTCTTGCTGCATTGTATAGAATTCTTGAATCCCTAACCATTTTATTCACATCAAAAGTCATGAAAAATCCTCTAGCATGGGCTCTATTGTAACGCAAGTTTGGTGTAATAAGTAGTCCTCCTTTAAAATGAAATAGTATATCGGACATAACTTTTTCTCCCGAACTCGGATTGAGCTAACTCTTGCGGCATTGTAATGAGAACTTGAAACCCTAACCAATATATTGAGATCAAAATTGGTGATTCATCTTCTAACAAGTTCGAAATGGTGATGGAAGTTTGGTATAGTTGGCCATTCCCCTCCACTAGGAAAAAAAAGTAATTTCCCATTCTTTAGTATTTCGGACATAACTTTTTACTCCGGTCTCTGAATAAGATGATTCTTGCTGCATTGTAAAGAATTCTTGAATCCCTAACCATTTTATTCACATCAAAAGTCATGAAAAATCCTCTAGCATGGGCTCTATTGTAACGCAAGTTTGGTGTAATAAGTAGTCCACCTTTAAAATGATATAGTATATCGGACATAACTTTTTCTCCCGAACTCGGATTGAGCTAACTCTTGCGGCATTGAAATGAGAACTTGAAACCCTAACCAATATATTGAGATCAAAATTGGTGATTCATCTTCTAACAAGTTCGAAATGGTGATGGAAGTTTGGTATAGTTGGCCATTCCCCTCCACTAGGAAAAAAAAGTAATTTCCCATTCTTTAGTATTTCTGACATAACTTTTTACTCCGGTCTCTGATTAAGATGATTCTTGCGGCATTGTAAAGAATTCTTGAATCCCTAACCATTTTATTCACATCAAAAGTCATGAAAAATCCTCTAGCATGGGCTCTATTGTAACGCAAGTTTGGTGTAATATGTAGTCCTCCTTTAAAATGAAATAGTATATCGGACATAACTTTTTCTCCCGAACTCGGATTGAGCTAACTCTTGCGGCATTGTAATGAGAACTTGAAACCCTAACCAATATATTGAGATCAAAATTGGTGATTTATCTTCTAACAAGTTCGAAATGGTGATGGAAGTTTGGTATAGTTGGCCATTCCCCTCCACTAGGAAAAAAAAGTAATTTCCCATTCTTTAGTATTTCTGACATAACTTTTTACACCGGTCTCTGATTAAGATGATTCTTGCTGCATTGTATAGAATTCTTGAATCCCTAACCATTTTATTCACATCAAAAGTCATGAAAAATCCTCTAGCATGGGCTCTATTGTAACGCAAGTTTGGTGTAATAAGTAGTCCTCCTTTAAAATGAAATAGTATATCGGACATAACTTTTTCTCCCGAACTCGGATTGAGCTAACTCTTGCGGCATTGAAATGAGAACTTGAAACCCTAACCAATATATTGAGATCAAAATTGGTGATTCATCTTCTAACAAGTTCGAAATGGTGATGGAAGTTTGGTATAGTTGGCCATTCCCCTCCACTAGCAAAAAAAAATAATTTCCCATTCTTTAGTATTTCTGACATAACTTTTTACTCCGGTCTCTGATTAAGATGATTCTTGCTGTATTGTAAAGAATTCTTGAATCCCTAACCATTTTATTCACATCAAAAGTCATGAAAAATCCTCTAGCATGGGCTCTATTGTAACGCAAGTTTGGTGTAATAAGTAGTCCACCTTTAAAATGATATAGTATATCGGACATAACTTTTTCTCCCGAACTCGGATTGAGCTAACTCTTGCGGCATTGAAATGAGAACTTGAAACCCTAACCAATATATTGAGATCAAAATTGGTGATTCATCTTCTAACAAGTTCGAAATGGTGATGCAAGTTTGGTATAGTTGGCCATTCCCCTCCACTAGGAAAAAAAAGTAATTTCCCACTCTTTAGTATTTCTGACATAACTTTTTACTCCGGTCTCTGATTAAGATGATTCTTGCGGCATTGTAAAGAATTCTTGAATCCCTAACCATTTTATTCACATCAAAAGTCATGAAAAATCCTCTAGCATGGGCTCTATTGTAACGCAAGTTTGGTGTAATAAGTAGTCCTCCTTTAAAATGAAATAGTATATCGGACATAACTTTTTCTCCCGAACTCGGATTGAGCTAACTCTTGCGGCATTGTAATGAGAACTTGAAACCCTAACCAATATATTGAGATCAAAATTGGTGATTCATCTTCTAACAAGTTCGAAATGGTGATGGAAGTTTGGTATAGTTGGCCATTCCCCTCCACTAGGAAAAAAAAGTAATTTCCCATTCTTTAGTATTTCGGACATAACTTTTTACTCCGGTCTCTGAATAAGATGATTCTTGCTGCATTGTAAAGAATTCTTGAATCCCTAACCATTTTATTCACATCAAAAGTCATGAAAAATCCTCTAGCATGGGCTCTATTGTAACGCAAGTTTGGTGTAATAAGTAGTCCACCTTTAAAATGATATAGTATATCGGACATAACTTTTTCTCCCGAACTCGGATTGAGCTAACTCTTGCGGCATTGAAATGAGAACTTGAAACCCTAACCAATATATTGAGATCAAAATTGGTGATTCATCTTCTAACAAGTTCGAAATGGTGATGGAAGTTTGGTATAGTTGGCCATTCCCCTCCACTAGGAAAAAAAAGTAATTTCCCATTCTTTAGTATTTCTGACATAACTTTTTACTCCGGTCTCTGATTAAGATGATTCTTGCGGCATTGTAAAGAATTCTTGAATCCCTAACCATTTTATTCACATCAAAAGTCATGAAAAATCCTCTAGCATGGGCTCTATTGTAACGCAAGTTTGGTGTAATAAGTAGTCCTCCTTTAAAATGAAATAGTATATCGGACATAACTTTTTCTCCCGAACTCGGATTGAGCTAACTCTTGCGGCATTGTAATGAGAACTTGAAACCCTAACCAATATATTGAGATCAAAATTGGTGATTTATCTTCTAACAAGTTCGAAATGGTGATGGAAGTTTGGTATAGTTGGCCATTCCCCTCCACTAGGAAAAAAAAGTAATTTCCCATTCTTTAGTATTTCTGACATAACTTTTTACACCGGTCTCTGATTAAGATGATTCTTGCTGCATTGTATAGAATTCTTGAATCCCTAACCATTTTATTCACATCAAAAGTCATGAAAAATCCTCTAGCATGGGCTCTATTGTAACGCAAGTTTGGTGTAATAAGTAGTCCTCCTTTAAAATGAAATAGTATATCGGACATAACTTTTTCTCCCGAACTCGGATTGAGCTAACTCTTGCGGCATTGAAATGAGAACTTGAAACCCTAACCAATATATTGAGATCAAAATTGGTGATTCATCTTCTAACAAGTTCGAAATGGTGATGGAAGTTTGGTATAGTTGGCCATTCCCCTCCACTAGCAAAAAAAAATAATTTCCCATTCTTTAGTATTTCTGACATAACTTTTTACTCCGGTCTCTGATTAAGATGATTCTTGCTGTATTGTAAAGAATTCTTGAATCCCTAACCATTTTATTCACATCAAAAGTCATGAAAAATCCTCTAGCATGGGCTCTATTGTAACGCAAGTTTGGTGTAATAAGTAGTCCACCTTTAAAATGATATAGTATATCGGACATAACTTTTTCTCCCGAACTCGGATTGAGCTAACTCTTGCGGCATTGAAATGAGAACTTGAAACCCTAACCAATATATTGAGATCAAAATTGGTGATTCATCTTCTAACAAGTTCGAAATGGTGATGGAAGTTTGGTATAGTTGGCCATTCCCCTCCACTAGGAAAAAAAAGTAATTTCCCATTCTTTAGTATTTCGGACATAACTTTTTACTCCGGTCTCTGAATAAGATGATTCTTGCTGCATTGTAAAGAATTCTTGAATCCCTAACCATTTTATTCACATCAAAAGTCATGAAAAATCCTCTAGCATGGGCTCTATTGTAACGCAAGTTTGGTGTAATAAGTAGTCCACCTTTAAAATGATATAGTATATCGGACATAACTTTTTCTCCCGAACTCGGATTGAGCTAACTCTTGCGGCATTGAAATGAGAACTTGAAACCCTAACCAATATATTGAGATCAAAATTGGTGATTCATCTTCTAACAAGTTCGAAATGGTGATGGAAGTTTGGCATAGTTGGCCATTCCCCTCCACTAGGAAAAAAAAGTAATTTCCCACTCTTTAGTATTTCTGACATAACTTTTTACTCCGGTCTCTGATTAAGATGATTCTTGCGGCATTGTAAAGAATTCTTGAATCCCTAACCATTTTATTCACATCAAAAGTCATGAAAAATCCTCTAGCATGGGCTCTATTGTAACGCAAGTTTGGTGTAATAAGTAGTCCTCCTTTAAAATGAAATAGTATATCGGACATAACTTTTTCTCCCGAACTCGGATTGAGCTAACTCTTGCGGCATTGTAATGAGAACTTGAAACCCTAACCAATATATTGAGATCAAAATTGGTGATTCATCTTCTAACAAGTTCGAAATAGTGATGGAAGTTTGGTATAGTTGGCCATTCCCCTCCACTAGGAAAAAAAAGTAATTTCTCATTCTTTAGAATTTCTGACATAACTTTTTACACCGGTCTCTGATTAAGATGATTCTTGCTGCATTGTAAAGAATTTTTGAATCCCTAACCATTTTATTCACATCAAAAGTCATGAAAAATCCTCTGGCATGGGCTCTATTGTAACGCAAGTTTGGTGTAATAAGTAGTCCTCCTTTAAAATGAAATAGTATATCGGACATAACTTTTTCTCCCGAACTCGGATTGAGCTAAATCTTGCGGCATTGTAATGAGAACTTGAAACCCTAACCAATATATTAAGATCAAAATTGGTGATCCATCTTCTAACAAGTTCGAAATGGTGATGGAAGTTTGGCATAGTTGGCCATTCCCCTCCACTAGGAAAAAAAAGTAATTTCCCATTCTTTAGTATTTCGGACATAACTTTTTACTCCAGTCTCTGAATAAGATGATTCTTGCGGCATTGTAAAAAATTCTTGAATCCCTAACCATTTTATTCACATCAAAAGTCATGAAAAATCCTCTAGCATGGGCTCTATTGTAACGCAAGTTTGGTGTAATAAGTAGTCCTCCTTTGAAATGAAATAGTATATCGGACATAACTTTTCCTCCCGAACTCGGATTGAGCTAACTCTTGCGGCATTGTAATGAGAACTTGAAACCCTAACCAATATATTGAGATCAAAATTGGTGATTCATCTTCTAACAAGTTCGAAATGGTGATGGAAGTTTGGTATAGTTGGCCATTCCCCTCCACTAGGAAAAAAAAGTAATTTCCCATTCTTTAGTATTTCGGACATAACTTTTTACTCCGGTCTCTGAATAAGATGATTCTTGCTGCATTGTAAAGAATTCTTGAATCCCTAACCATTTTATTCACATCAAAAGTCATGAAAAATCCTCTAGCATGGGCTCTATTGTAACGCAAGTTTGGTGTAATAAGTAGTCCACCTTTAAAATGATATAGTATATCGGACATAACTTTTTCTCCCGAACTCGGATTGAGCTAACTCTTGCGGCATTGAAATGAGAACTTGAAACCCTAACCAATATATTGAGATCAAAATTGGTGATTCATCTTCTAACAAGTTCGAAATGGTGATGGAAGTTTGGTATAGTTGGCCATTCCCCTCCACTAGGAAAAAAAAGTAATTTCCCATTCTTTAGTATTTCTGACATAACTTTTTACACCGGTCTCTGATTAAGATGATTCTTGCTGCATTGTATAGAATTCTTGAATCCCTAACCATTTTATTCACATCAAAAGTCATGAAAAATCCTCTAGCATGGGCTCTATTGTAACGCAAGTTTGGTGTAATAAGTAGTCCTCCTTTAAAATGAAATAGTATATCGGACATAACTTTTTCTCCCGAACTCGGATTGAGCTAACTCTTGCGGCATTGTAATGAGAACTTGAAACCCTAACCAATATATTGAGATCAAAATTGGTGATTCATCTTCTAACAAGTTCGAAATGGTGATGGAAGTTTGGTATAGTTGGCCATTCCCCTCCACTAGGAAAAAAAAGTAATTTCCCATTCTTTAGTATTTCGGACATAACTTTTTACTCCGGTCTCTGAATAAGATGATTCTTGCTGCATTGTAAAGAATTCTTGAATCCCTAACCATTTTATTCACATCAAAAGTCATGAAAAATCCTCTAGCATGGGCTCTATTGTAACGCAAGTTTGGTGTAATAAGTAGTCCACCTTTAAAATGATATAGTATATCGGACATAACTTTTTCTCCCGAACTCGGATTGAGCTAACTCTTGCGGCATTGAAATGAGAACTTGAAACCCTAACCAATATATTGAGATCAAAATTGGTGATTCATCTTCTAACAAGTTCGAAATGGTGATGGAAGTTTGGTATAGTTGGCCATTCCCCTCCACTAGGAAAAAAAAGTAATTTCCCATTCTTTAGTATTTCTGACATAACTTTTTACTCCGGTCTCTGATTAAGATGATTCTTGCGGCATTGTAAAGAATTCTTGAATCCCTAACCATTTTATTCACATCAAAAGTCATGAAAAATCCTCTAGCATGGGCTCTATTGTAACGCAAGTTTGGTGTAATATGTAGTCCTCCTTTAAAATGAAATAGTATATCGGACATAACTTTTTCTCCCGAACTCGGATTGAGCTAACTCTTGCGGCATTGTAATGAGAACTTGAAACCCTAACCAATATATTGAGATCAAAATTGGTGATTTATCTTCTAACAAGTTCGAAATGGTGATGGAAGTTTGGTATAGTTGGCCATTCCCCTCCACTAGGAAAAAAAAGTAATTTCCCATTCTTTAGTATTTCTGACATAACTTTTTACACCGGTCTCTGATTAAGATGATTCTTGCTGCATTGTATAGAATTCTTGAATCCCTAACCATTTTATTCACATCAAAAGTCATGAAAAATCCTCTAGCATGGGCTCTATTGTAACGCAAGTTTGGTGTAATAAGTAGTCCTCCTTTAAAATGAAATAGTATATCGGACATAACTTTTTCTCCCGAACTCGGATTGAGCTAACTCTTGCGGCATTGAAATGAGAACTTGAAACCCTAACCAATATATTGAGATCAAAATTGGTGATTCATCTTCTAACAAGTTCGAAATGGTGATGGAAGTTTGGTATAGTTGGCCATTCCCCTCCACTAGCAAAAAAAAATAATTTCCCATTCTTTAGTATTTCTGACATAACTTTTTACTCCGGTCTCTGATTAAGATGATTCTTGCTGTATTGTAAAGAATTCTTGAATCCCTAACCATTTTATTCACATCAAAAGTCATGAAAAATCCTCTAGCATGGGCTCTATTGTAACGCAAGTTTGGTGTAATAAGTAGTCCACCTTTAAAATGATATAGTATATCGGACATAACTTTTTCTCCCGAACTCGGATTGAGCTAACTCTTGCGGCATTGAAATGAGAACTTGAAACCCTAACCAATATATTGAGATCAAAATTGGTGATTCATCTTCTAACAAGTTCGAAATGGTGATGCAAGTTTGGTATAGTTGGCCATTCCCCTCCACTAGGAAAAAAAAGTAATTTCCCACTCTTTAGTATTTCTGACATAACTTTTTACTCCGGTCTCTGATTAAGATGATTCTTGCGGCATTGTAAAGAATTCTTGAATCCCTAACCATTTTATTCACATCAAAAGTCATGAAAAATCCTCTAGCATGGGCTCTATTGTAACGCAAGTTTGGTGTAATAAGTAGTCCTCCTTTAAAATGAAATAGTATATCGGACATAACTTTTTCTCCCGAACTCGGATTGAGCTAACTCTTGCGGCATTGTAATGAGAACTTGAAACCCTAACCAATATATTGAGATCAAAATTGGTGATTCATCTTCTAACAAGTTCGAAATGGTGATGGAAGTTTGGTATAGTTGGCCATTCCCCTCCACTAGGAAAAAAAAGTAATTTCCCATTCTTTAGTATTTCGGACATAACTTTTTACTCCGGTCTCTGAATAAGATGATTCTTGCTGCATTGTAAAGAATTCTTGAATCCCTAACCATTTTATTCACATCAAAAGTCATGAAAAATCCTCTAGCATGGGCTCTATTGTAACGCAAGTTTGGTGTAATAAGTAGTCCACCTTTAAAATGATATAGTATATCGGACATAACTTTTTCTCCCGAACTCGGATTGAGCTAACTCTTGCGGCATTGAAATGAGAACTTGAAACCCTAACCAATATATTGAGATCAAAATTGGTGATTCATCTTCTAACAAGTTCGAAATGGTGATGGAAGTTTGGTATAGTTGGCCATTCCCCTCCACTAGGAAAAAAAAGTAATTTCCCATTCTTTAGTATTTCTGACATAACTTTTTACTCCGGTCTCTGATTAAGATGATTCTTGCGGCATTGTAAAGAATTCTTGAATCCCTAACCATTTTATTCACATCAAAAGTCATGAAAAATCCTCTAGCATGGGCTCTATTGTAACGCAAGTTTGGTGTAATAAGTAGTCCTCCTTTAAAATGAAATAGTATATCGGACATAACTTTTTCTCCCGAACTCGGATTGAGCTAACTCTTGCGGCATTGTAATGAGAACTTGAAACCCTAACCAATATATTGAGATCAAAATTGGTGATTTATCTTCTAACAAGTTCGAAATGGTGATGGAAGTTTGGTATAGTTGGCCATTCCCCTCCACTAGGAAAAAAAAGTAATTTCCCATTCTTTAGTATTTCTGACATAACTTTTTACACCGGTCTCTGATTAAGATGATTCTTGCTGCATTGTATAGAATTCTTGAATCCCTAACCATTTTATTCACATCAAAAGTCATGAAAAATCCTCTAGCATGGGCTCTATTGTAACGCAAGTTTGGTGTAATAAGTAGTCCTCCTTTAAAATGAAATAGTATATCGGACATAACTTTTTCTCCCGAACTCGGATTGAGCTAACTCTTGCGGCATTGAAATGAGAACTTGAAACCCTAACCAATATATTGAGATCAAAATTGGTGATTCATCTTCTAACAAGTTCGAAATGGTGATGGAAGTTTGGTATAGTTGGCCATTCCCCTCCACTAGCAAAAAAAAATAATTTCCCATTCTTTAGTATTTCTGACATAACTTTTTACTCCGGTCTCTGATTAAGATGATTCTTGCTGTATTGTAAAGAATTCTTGAATCCCTAACCATTTTATTCACATCAAAAGTCATGAAAAATCCTCTAGCATGGGCTCTATTGTAACGCAAGTTTGGTGTAATAAGTAGTCCACCTTTAAAATGATATAGTATATCGGACATAACTTTTTCTCCCGAACTCGGATTGAGCTAACTCTTGCGGCATTGAAATGAGAACTTGAAACCCTAACCAATATATTGAGATCAAAATTGGTGATTCATCTTCTAACAAGTTCGAAATGGTGATGCAAGTTTGGTATAGTTGGCCATTCCCCTCCACTAGGAAAAAAAAGTAATTTCCCACTCTTTAGTATTTCTGACATAACTTTTTACTCCGGTCTCTGATTAAGATGATTCTTGCGGCATTGTAAAGAATTCTTGAATCCCTAACCATTTTATTCACATCAAAAGTCATGAAAAATCCTCTAGCATGGGCTCTATTGTAACGCAAGTTTGGTGTAATAAGTAGTCCTCCTTTAAAATGAAATAGTATATCGGACATAACTTTTTCTCCCGAACTCGGATTGAGCTAACTCTTGCGGCATTGTAATGAGAACTTGAAACCCTAACCAATATATTGAGATCAAAATTGGTGATTCATCTTCTAACAAGTTCGAAATGGTGATGGAAGTTTGGTATAGTTGGCCATTCCCCTCCACTAGGAAAAAAAAGTAATTTCCCATTCTTTAGTATTTCGGACATAACTTTTTACTCCGGTCTCTGAATAAGATGATTCTTGCTGCATTGTAAAGAATTCTTGAATCCCTAACCATTTTATTCACATCAAAAGTCATGAAAAATCCTCTAGCATGGGCTCTATTGTAACGCAAGTTTGGTGTAATAAGTAGTCCACCTTTAAAATGATATAGTATATCGGACATAACTTTTTCTCCCGAACTCGGATTGAGCTAACTCTTGCGGCATTGAAATGAGAACTTGAAACCCTAACCAATATATTGAGATCAAAATTGGTGATTCATCTTCTAACAAGTTCGAAATGGTGATGGAAGTTTGGTATAGTTGGCCATTCCCCTCCACTAGGAAAAAAAAGTAATTTCCCATTCTTTAGTATTTCTGACATAACTTTTTACTCCGGTCTCTGATTAAGATGATTCTTGCGGCATTGTAAAGAATTCTTGAATCCCTAACCATTTTATTCACATCAAAAGTCATGAAAAATCCTCTAGCATGGGCTCTATTGTAACGCAAGTTTGGTGTAATAAGTAGTCCTCCTTTAAAATGAAATAGTATATCGGACATAACTTTTTCTCCCGAACTCGGATTGAGCTAACTCTTGCGGCATTGTAATGAGAACTTGAAACCCTAACCAATATATTGAGATCAAAATTGGTGATTCATCTTCTAACAAGTTCGAAATAGTGATGGAAGTTTGGTATAGTTGGCCATTCCCCTCCACTAGGAAAAAAAAGTAATTTCTCATTCTTTAGAATTTCTGACATAACTTTTTACACCGGTCTCTGATTAAGATGATTCTTGCTGCATTGTAAAGAATTTTTGAATCCCTAACCATTTTATTCACATCAAAAGTCATGAAAAATCCTCTGGCATGGGCTCTATTGTAACGCAAGTTTGGTGTAATAAGTAGTCCTCCTTTAAAATGAAATAGTATATCGGACATAACTTTTTCTCCCGAACTCGGATTGAGCTAAATCTTGCGGCATTGTAATGAGAACTTGAAACCCTAACCAATATATTGAGATCAAAATTGGTGATCCATCTTCTAACAAGTTCGAAATGGTGATGGAAGTTTGGCATAGTTGCCCATTCCCCTCCACTAGGAAAAAAAAGTAATTTCCCATTCTTTAGTATTTCGGACATAACTTTTTACTCCAGTCTCTGAATAAGATGATTCTTGCGGCATTGTAAAGAATTCTTGAATCCCTAACCATTTTATTCACATCAAAAGTCATGAAAAATCCTCTAGCATGGGCTCTATTGTAACGCAAGTTTGGTGTAATATGTAGTCCTCCTTTGAAATGAAATAGTATATCGGACATAACTTTTCCTCCCGAACTCGGATTGAGCTAACTCTTGCGGCATTGTAATGAGAACTTGAAACCCTAACCAATATATTGAGATCAAAATTGGTGATTCATCTTCTAACAACTTCGAAATGGTGATGGAAGTTTGGTATAGTTGGCCATTCCCCTCCACTAGGAAAAAAAAGTAATTTCCCATTCTTTAGTATTTCGGACATAACTTTTTACTCCGGTCTCTGAATAAGATGATTCTTGCTGCATTGTAAAGAATTCTTGAATCCCTAACCATTTTATTCACATCAAAAGTCATGAAAAATCCTCTAGCATGGGCTCTATTGTAACGCAAGTTTGGTGTAATAAGTAGTCCACCTTTAAAATGATATAGTATATCGGACATAACTTTTTCTCCCGAACTCGGATTGAGCTAACTCTTGCGGCATTGAAATGAGAACTTGAAACCCTAACCAATATATTGAGATCAAAATTGGTGATTCATCTTCTAACAAGTTCGAAATGGTGATGGAAGTTTGGTATAGTTGGCCATTCCCCTCCACTAGGAAAAAAAAGTAATTTCCCATTCTTTAGTATTTCTGACATAACTTTTTACTCCGGTCTCTGATTAAGATGATTCTTGCGGCATTGTAAAGAATTCTTGAATCCCTAACCATTTTATTCACATCAAAAGTCATGAAAAATCCTCTAGCATGGGCTCTATTGTAACGCAAGTTTGGTGTAATAAGTAGTCCTCCTTTAAAATGAAATAGTATATCGGACATAACTTTTTCTCCCGAACTCGGATTGAGCTAACTCTTGCGGCATTGTAATGAGAACTTGAAACCCTAACCAATATATTGAGATCAAAATTGGTGATTTATCTTCTAACAAGTTCGAAATGGTGATGGAAGTTTGGTATAGTTGGCCATTCCCCTCCACTAGGAAAAAAAAGTAATTTCCCATTCTTTAGTATTTCTGACATAACTTTTTACACCGGTCTCTGATTAAGATGATTCTTGCTGCATTGTATAGAATTCTTGAATCCCTAACCATTTTATTCACATCAAAAGTCATGAAAAATCCTCTAGCATGGGCTCTATTGTAACGCAAGTTTGGTGTAATAAGTAGTCCTCCTTTAAAATGAAATAGTATATCGGACATAACTTTTTCTCCCGAACTCGGATTGAGCTAACTCTTGCGGCATTGAAATGAGAACTTGAAACCCTAACCAATATATTGAGATCAAAATTGGTGATTCATCTTCTAACAAGTTCGAAATGGTGATGGAAGTTTGGTATAGTTGGCCATTCCCCTCCACTAGCAAAAAAAAATAATTTCCCATTCTTTAGTATTTCTGACATAACTTTTTACTCCGGTCTCTGATTAAGATGATTCTTGCTGCATTGTAAAGAATTCTTGAATCCCTAACCATTTTATTCACATCAAAAGTCATGAAAAATCCTCTAGCATGGGCTCTATTGTAACGCAAGTTTGGTGTAATAAGTAGTCCACCTTTAAAATGATATAGTATATCGGACATAACTTTTTCTCCCGAACTCGGATTGAGCTAACTCTTGCGGCATTGAAATGAGAACTTGAAACCCTAACCAATATATTGAGATCAAAATTGGTGATTCATCTTCTAACAAGTTCGAAATGGTGATGCAAGTTTGGTATAGTTGGCCATTCCCCTCCACTAGGAAAAAAAAGTAATTTCCCACTCTTTAGTATTTCTGACATAACTTTTTACTCCGGTCTCTGATTAAGATGATTCTTGCGGCATTGTAAAGAATTCTTGAATCCCTAACCATTTTATTCACATCAAAAGTCATGAAAAATCCTCTAGCATGGGCTCTATTGTAACGCAAGTTTGGTGTAATAAGTAGTCCTCCTTTAAAATGAAATAGTATATCGGACATAACTTTTTCTCCCGAACTCGGATTGAGCTAACTCTTGCGGCATTGTAATGAGAACTTGAAACCCTAACCAATATATTGAGATCAAAATTGGTGATTCATCTTCTAACAAGTTCGAAATAGTGATGGAAGTTTGGTATAGTTGGCCATTCCCCTCCACTAGGAAAAAAAAGTAATTTCTCATTCTTTAGAATTTCTGACATAACTTTTTACACCGGTCTCTGATTAAGATGATTCTTGCTGCATTGTAAAGAATTTTTGAATCCCTAACCATTTTATTCACATCAAAAGTCATGAAAAATCCTCTGGCATGGGCTCTATTGTAACGCAAGTTTGGTGTAATAAGTAGTCCTCCTTTAAAATGAAATAGTATATCGGACATAACTTTTTCTCCCGAACTCGGATTGAGCTAAATCTTGCGGCATTGTAATGAGAACTTGAAACCCTAACCAATATATTGAGATCAAAATTGGTGATCCATCTTCTAACAAGTTCGAAATGGTGATGGAAGTTTGGCATAGTTGGCCATTCCCCTCCACTAGGAAAAAAAAGTAATTTCCCATTCTTTAGTATTTCGGACATAACTTTTTACTCCAGTCTCTGAATAAGATGATTCTTGCGGCATTGTAAAGAATTCTTGAATCCCTAACCATTTTATTCACATCAAAAGTCATGAAAAATCCTCTAGCATGGGCTCTATTGTAACGCAAGTTTGGTGTAATAAGTAGTCCTCCTTTGAAATGAAATAGTATATCGGACATAACTTTTCCTCCCGAACTCGGATTGAGCTAACTCTTGCGGCATTGTAATGAGAACTTGAAACCCTAACCAATATATTGAGATCAAAATTGGTGATTCATCTTCTAACAAGTTCGAAATGGTGATGGAAGTTTGGTATAGTTGGCCATTCCCCTCCACTAGGAAAAAAAAGTAATTTCCCATTCTTTAGTATTTCGGACATAACTTTTTACTCCGGTCTCTGAATAAGATGATTCTTGCTGCATTGTAAAGAATTCTTGAATCCCTAACCATTTTATTCACATCAAAAGTCATGAAAAATCCTCTAGCATGGGCTCTATTGTAACGCAAGTTTGGTGTAATAAGTAGTCCACCTTTAAAATGATATAGTATATCGGACATAACTTTTTCTCCCGAACTCGGATTGAGCTAACTCTTGCGGCATTGAAATGAGAACTTGAAACCCTAACCAATATATTGAGATCAAAATTGGTGATTCATCTTCTAACAAGTTCGAAATGGTGATGGAAGTTTGGTATAGTTGGCCATTCCCCTCCACTAGGAAAAAAAAGTAATTTCCCATTCTTTAGTATTTCTGACATAACTTTTTACTCCGGTCTCTGATTAAGATGATTCTTGCGGCATTGTAAAGAATTCTTGAATCCCTAACCATTTTATTCACATCAAAAGTCATGAAAAATCCTCTAGCATGGGCTCTATTGTAACGCAAGTTTGGTGTAATAAGTAGTCCTCCTTTAAAATGAAATAGTATATCGGACATAACTTTTTCTCCCGAACTCGGATTGAGCTAACTCTTGCGGCATTGTAATGAGAACTTGAAACCCTAACCAATATATTGAGATCAAAATTGGTGATTTATCTTCTAACAAGTTCGAAATGGTGATGGAAGTTTGGTATAGTTGGCCATTCCCCTCCACTAGGAAAAAAAAGTAATTTCCCATTCTTTAGTATTTCTGACATAACTTTTTACACCGGTCTCTGATTAAGATGATTCTTGCTGCATTGTATAGAATTCTTGAATCCCTAACCATTTTATTCACATCAAAAGTCATGAAAAATCCTCTAGCATGGGCTCTATTGTAACGCAAGTTTGGTGTAATAAGTAGTCCTCCTTTAAAATGAAATAGTATATCGGACATAACTTTTTCTCCCGAACTCGGATTGAGCTAACTCTTGCGGCATTGAAATGAGAACTTGAAACCCTAACCAATATATTGAGATCAAAATTGGTGATTCATCTTCTAACAAGTTCGAAATGGTGATGGAAGTTTGGTATAGTTGGCCATTCCCCTCCACTAGCAAAAAAAAATAATTTCCCATTCTTTAGTATTTCTGACATAACTTTTTACTCCGGTCTCTGATTAAGATGATTCTTGCTGTATTGTAAAGAATTCTTGAATCCCTAACCATTTTATTCACATCAAAAGTCATGAAAAATCCTCTAGCATGGGCTCTATTGTAACGCAAGTTTGGTGTAATAAGTAGTCCACCTTTAAAATGATATAGTATATCGGACATAACTTTTTCTCCCGAACTCGGATTGAGCTAACTCTTGCGGCATTGAAATGAGAACTTGAAACCCTAACCAATATATTGAGATCAAAATTGGTGATTCATCTTCTAACAAGTTCGAAATGGTGATGCAAGTTTGGTATAGTTGGCCATTCCCCTCCACTAGGAAAAAAAAGTAATTTCCCACTCTTTAGTATTTCAGACATAACTTTTTACTCCGGTCTCTGATTAAGATGATTCTTGCGGCATTGTAAAGAATTCTTGAATCCCTAACCATTTTATTCACATCAAAAGTCATGAAAAATCCTCTAGCATGGGCTCTATTGTAACGCAAGTTTGGTGTAATAAGTAGTCCTCCTTTAAAATGAAATAGTATATCGGACATAACTTTTTCTCCCGAACTCGGATTGAGCTAACTCTTGCGGCATTGTAATGAGAACTTGAAACCCTAACCAATATATTGAGATCAAAATTGGTGATTCATCTTCTAACAAGTTCGAAATGGTGATGGAAGTTTGGTATAGTTGGCCATTCCCCTCCACTAGGAAAAAAAAGTAATTTCCCATTCTTTAGTATTTCGGACATAACTTTTTACTCCGGTCTCTGAATAAGATGATTCTTGCTGCATTGTAAAGAATTCTTGAATCCCTAACCATTTTATTCACATCAAAAGTCATGAAAAATCCTCTAGCATGGGCTCTATTGTAACGCAAGTTTGGTGTAATAAGTAGTCCACCTTTAAAATGATATAGTATATCGGACATAACTTTTTCTCCCGAACTCGGATTGAGCTAACTCTTGCGGCATTGAAATGAGAACTTGAAACCCTAACCAATATATTGAGATCAAAATTGGTGATTCATCTTCTAACAAGTTCGAAATGGTGATGGAAGTTTGGTATAGTTGGCCATTCCCCTCCACTAGGAAAAAAAAGTAATTTCCCATTCTTTAGTATTTCTGACATAACTTTTTACTCCGGTCTCTGATTAAGATGATTCTTGCGGCATTGTAAAGAATTCTTGAATCCCTAACCATTTTATTCACATCAAAAGTCATGAAAAATCCTCTAGCATGGGCTCTATTGTAACGCAAGTTTGGTGTAATAAGTAGTCCTCCTTTAAAATGAAATAGTATATCGGACATAACTTTTTCTCCCGAACTCGGATTGAGCTAACTCTTGCGGCATTGTAATGAGAACTTGAAACCCTAACCAATATATTGAGATCAAAATTGGTGATTCATCTTCTAACAAGTTCGAAATAGTGATGGAAGTTTGGTATAGTTGGCCATTCCCCTCCACTAGGAAAAAAAAGTAATTTCTCATTCTTTAGAATTTCTGACATAACTTTTTACACCGGTCTCTGATTAAGATGATTCTTGCTGCATTGTAAAGAATTTTTGAATCCCTAACCATTTTATTCACATCAAAAGTCATGAAAAATCCTCTGGCATGGGCTCTATTGTAACGCAAGTTTGGTGTAATAAGTAGTCCTCCTTTAAAATGAAATAGTATATCGGACATAACTTTTTCTCCCGAACTCGGATTGAGCTAAATCTTGCGGCATTGTAATGAGAACTTGAAACCCTAACCAATATATTGAGATCAAAATTGGTGATCCATCTTCTAACAAGTTCGAAATGGTGATGGAAGTTTGGCATAGTTGGCCATTCCCCTCCACTAGGAAAAAAAAGTAATTTCCCATTCTTTAGTATTTCGGACATAACTTTTTACTCCAGTCTCTGAATAAGATGATTCTTGCGGCATTGTAAAGAATTCTTGAATCCCTAACCATTTTATTCACATCAAAAGTCATGAAAAATCCTCTAGCATGGGCTCTATTGTAACGCAAGTTTGGTGTAATATGTAGTCCTCCTTTGAAATGAAATAGTATATCGGACATAACTTTTCCTCCCGAACTCGGATTGAGCTAACTCTTGCGGCATTGTAATGAGAACTTGAAACCCTAACCAATATATTGAGATCAAAATTGGTGATTCATCTTCTAACAACTTCGAAATGGTGATGGAAGTTTGGTATAGTTGGCCATTCCCCTCCACTAGGAAAAAAAAGTAATTTCCCATTCTTTAGTATTTCGGACATAACTTTTTACTCCGGTCTCTGAATAAGATGATTCTTGCTGCATTGTAAAGAATTCTTGAATCCCTAACCATTTTATTCACATCAAAAGTCATGAAAAATCCTCTAGCATGGGCTCTATTGTAACGCAAGTTTGGTGTAATAAGTAGTCCACCTTTAAAATGATATAGTATATCGGACATAACTTTTTCTCCCGAACTCGGATTGAGCTAACTCTTGCGGCATTGAAATGAGAACTTGAAACCCTAACCAATATATTGAGATCAAAATTGGTGATTCATCTTCTAACAAGTTCGAAATGGTGATGGAAGTTTGGTATAGTTGGCCATTCCCCTCCACTAGGAAAAAAAAGTAATTTCCCATTCTTTAGTATTTCTGACATAACTTTTTACTCCGGTCTCTGATTAAGATGATTCTTGCGGCATTGTAAAGAATTCTTGAATCCCTAACCATTTTATTCACATCAAAAGTCATGAAAAATCCTCTGGCATGGGCTCTATTGTAACGCAAGTTTGGTGTAATAAGTAGTCCTCCTTTAAAATGAAATAGTATATCGGACATAACTTTTTCTCCCGAACTCGGATTGAGCTAAATCTTGCGGCATTGTAATGAGAACTTGAAACCCTAACCAATATATTGAGATCAAAATTGGTGATCCATCTTCTAACAAGTTCGAAATGGTGATGGAAGTTTGGCATAGTTGGCCATTCCCCTCCACTAGGAAAAAAAAGTAATTTCCCATTCTTTAGTATTTCGGACATAACTTTTTACTCCAGTCTCTGAATAAGATGATTCTTGCGGCATTGTAAAGAATTCTTGAATCCCTAACCATTTTATTCACATCAAAAGTCATGAAAAATCCTCTAGCATGGGCTCTATTGTAACGCAAGTTTGGTGTAATATGTAGTCCTCCTTTGAAATGAAATAGTATATCGGACATAACTTTTCCTCCCGAACTCGGATTGAGCTAACTCTTGCGGCATTGTAATGAGAACTTGAAACCCTAACCAATATATTGAGATCAAAATTGGTGATTCATCTTCTAACAACTTCGAAATGGTGATGGAAGTTTGGTATAGTTGGCCATTCCCCTCCACTAGGAAAAAAAAGTAATTTCCCATTCTTTAGTATTTCGGACATAACTTTTTACTCCGGTCTCTGAATAAGATGATTCTTGCTGCATTGTAAAGAATTCTTGAATCCCTAACCATTTTATTCACATCAAAAGTCATGAAAAATCCTCTAGCATGGGCTCTATTGTAACGCAAGTTTGGTGTAATAAGTAGTCCACCTTTAAAATGATATAGTATATCGGACATAACTTTTTCTCCCGAACTCGGATTGAGCTAACTCTTGCGGCATTGAAATGAGAACTTGAAACCCTAACCAATATATTGAGATCAAAATTGGTGATTCATCTTCTAACAAGTTCGAAATGGTGATGGAAGTTTGGTATAGTTGGCCATTCCCCTCCACTAGGAAAAAAAAGTAATTTCCCATTCTTTAGTATTTCTGACATAACTTTTTACTCCGGTCTCTGATTAAGATGATTCTTGCGGCATTGTAAAGAATTCTTGAATCCCTAACCATTTTATTCACATCAAAAGTCATGAAAAATCCTCTAGCATGGGCTCTATTGTAACGCAAGTTTGGTGTAATAAGTAGTCCTCCTTTAAAATGAAATAGTATATCGGACATAACTTTTTCTCCCGAACTCGGATTGAGCTAACTCTTGCGGCATTGTAATGAGAACTTGAAACCCTAACCAATATATTGAGATCAAAATTGGTGATTTATCTTCTAACAAGTTCGAAATGGTGATGGAAGTTTGGTATAGTTGGCCATTCCCCTCCACTAGGAAAAAAAAGTAATTTCCCATTCTTTAGTATTTCTGACATAACTTTTTACACCGGTCTCTGATTAAGATGATTCTTGCTGCATTGTATAGAATTCTTGAATCCCTAACCATTTTATTCACATCAAAAGTCATGAAAAATCCTCTAGCATGGGCTCTATTGTAACGCAAGTTTGGTGTAATAAGTAGTCCTCCTTTAAAATGAAATAGTATATCGGACATAACTTTTTCTCCCGAACTCGGATTGAGCTAACTCTTGCGGCATTGAAATGAGAACTTGAAACCCTAACCAATATATTGAGATCAAAATTGGTGATTCATCTTCTAACAAGTTCGAAATGGTGATGGAAGTTTGGTATAGTTGGCCATTCCCCTCCACTAGCAAAAAAAAATAATTTCCCATTCTTTAGTATTTCTGACATAACTTTTTACTCCGGTCTCTGATTAAGATGATTCTTGCTGCATTGTAAAGAATTCTTGAATCCCTAACCATTTTATTCACATCAAAAGTCATGAAAAATCCTCTAGCATGGGCTCTATTGTAACGCAAGTTTGGTGTAATAAGTAGTCCACCTTTAAAATGATATAGTATATCGGACATAACTTTTTCTCCCGAACTCGGATTGAGCTAACTCTTGCGGCATTGAAATGAGAACTTGAAACCCTAACCAATATATTGAGATCAAAATTGGTGATTCATCTTCTAACAAGTTCGAAATGGTGATGCAAGTTTGGTATAGTTGGCCATTCCCCTCCACTAGGAAAAAAAAGTAATTTCCCACTCTTTAGTATTTCTGACATAACTTTTTACTCCGGTCTCTGATTAAGATGATTCTTGCGGCATTGTAAAGAATTCTTGAATCCCTAACCATTTTATTCACATCAAAAGTCATGAAAAATCCTCTAGCATGGGCTCTATTGTAACGCAAGTTTGGTGTAATAAGTAGTCCTCCTTTAAAATGAAATAGTATATCGGACATAACTTTTTCTCCCGAACTCGGATTGAGCTAACTCTTGCGGCATTGAAATGAGAACTTGAAACCCTAACCAATATATTGAGATCAAAATTGGTGATTCATCTTCTAACAAGTTCGAAATAGTGATGGAAGTTTGGTATAGTTGGCGATTCCCCTCCACTAGGAAAAAAAAGTAATTTCTCATTCTTTAGAATTTCTGACATAACTTTTTACACCGGTCTCTGATTAAGATGATTCTTGCTGCATTGTAAAGAATTTTTGAATCCCTAACCATTTTATTCACATCAAAAGTCATGAAAAATCCTCTGGCATGGGCTCTATTGTAACGCAAGTTTGGTGTAATAAGTAGTCCTCCTTTAAAATGAAATAGTATATCGGACATAACTTTTTCTCCCGAACTCGGATTGAGCTAAATCTTGCGGCATTGTAATGAGAACTTGAAACCCTAACCAATATATTGAGATCAAAATTGGTGATCCATCTTCTAACAAGTTCGAAATGGTGATGGAAGTTTGGCATAGTTGGCCATTCCCCTCCACTAGGAAAAAAAAGTAATTTCCCATTCTTTAGTATTTCGGACATAACTTTTTACTCCAGTCTCTGAATAAGATGATTCTTGCGGCATTGTAAAGAATTCTTGAATCCCTAACCATTTTATTCACATCAAAAGTCATGAAAAATCCTCTAGCATGGGCTCTATTGTAACGCAAGTTTGGTGTAATATGTAGTCCTCCTTTGAAATGAAATAGTATATCGGACATAACTTTTCCTCCCGAACTCGGATTGAGCTAACTCTTGCGGCATTGTAATGAGAACTTGAAACCCTAACCAATATATTGAGATCAAAATTGGTGATTCATCTTCTAACAACTTCGAAATGGTGATGGAAGTTTGGTATAGTTGGCCATTCCCCTCCACTAGGAAAAAAAAGTAATTTCCCATTCTTTAGTATTTCGGACATAACTTTTTACTCCGGTCTCTGAATAAGATGATTCTTGCTGCATTGTAAAGAATTCTTGAATCCCTAACCATTTTATTCACATCAAAAGTCATGAAAAATCCTCTAGCATGGGCTCTATTGTAACGCAAGTTTGGTGTAATAAGTAGTCCACCTTTAAAATGATATAGTATATCGGACATAACTTTTTCTCCCGAACTCGGATTGAGCTAACTCTTGCGGCATTGAAATGAGAACTTGAAACCCTAACCAATATATTGAGATCAAAATTGGTGATTCATCTTCTAACAAGTTCGAAATGGTGATGGAAGTTTGGTATAGTTGGCCATTCCCCTCCACTAGGAAAAAAAAGTAATTTCCCATTCTTTAGTATTTCTGACATAACTTTTTACTCCGGTCTCTGATTAAGATGATTCTTGCGGCATTGTAAAGAATTCTTGAATCCCTAACCATTTTATTCACATCAAAAGTCATGAAAAATCCTCTAGCATGGGCTCTATTGTAACGCAAGTTTGGTGTAATAAGTAGTCCTCCTTTAAAATGAAATAGTATATCGGACATAACTTTTTCTCCCGAACTCGGATTGAGCTAACTCTTGCGGCATTGTAATGAGAACTTGAAACCCTAACCAATATATTGAGATCAAAATTGGTGATTTATCTTCTAACAAGTTCGAAATGGTGATGGAAGTTTGGTATAGTTGGCCATTCCCCTCCACTAGGAAAAAAAAGTAATTTCCCATTCTTTAGTATTTCTGACATAACTTTTTACACCGGTCTCTGATTAAGATGATTCTTGCTGCATTGTATAGAATTCTTGAATCCCTAACCATTTTATTCACATCAAAAGTCATGAAAAATCCTCTAGCATGGGCTCTATTGTAACGCAAGTTTGGTGTAATAAGTAGTCCTCCTTTAAAATGAAATAGTATATCGGACATAACTTTTTCTCCCGAACTCGGATTGAGCTAACTCTTGCGGCATTGAAATGAGAACTTGAAACCCTAACCAATATATTGAGATCAAAATTGGTGATTCATCTTCTAACAAGTTCGAAATGGTGATGGAAGTTTGGTATAGTTGGCCATTCCCCTCCACTAGCAAAAAAAAATAATTTCCCATTCTTTAGTATTTCTGACATAACTTTTTACTCCGGTCTCTGATTAAGATGATTCTTGCTGCATTGTAAAGAATTCTTGAATCCCTAACCATTTTATTCACATCAAAAGTCATGAAAAATCCTCTAGCATGGGCTCTATTGTAACGCAAGTTTGGTGTAATAAGTAGTCCACCTTTAAAATGATATAGTATATCGGACATAACTTTTTCTCCCGAACTCGGATTGAGCTAACTCTTGCGGCATTGAAATGAGAACTTGAAACCCTAACCAATATATTGAGATCAAAATTGGTGATTCATCTTCTAACAAGTTCGAAATGGTGATGCAAGTTTGGTATAGTTGGCCATTCCCCTCCACTAGGAAAAAAAAGTAATTTCCCACTCTTTAGTATTTCTGACATAACTTTTTACTCCGGTCTCTGATTAAGATGATTCTTGCGGCATTGTAAAGAATTCTTGAATCCCTAACCATTTTATTCACATCAAAAGTCATGAAAAATCCTCTAGCATGGGCTCTATTGTAACGCAAGTTTGGTGTAATAAGTAGTCCTCCTTTAAAATGAAATAGTATATCGGACATAACTTTTTCTCCCGAACTCGGATTGAGCTAACTCTTGCGGCATTGTAATGAGAACTTGAAACCCTAACCAATATATTGAGATCAAAATTGGTGATTCATCTTCTAACAAGTTCGAAATGGTGATGGAAGTTTGGTATAGTTGGCCATTCCCCTCCACTAGGAAAAAAAAGTAATTTCTCATTCTTTAGTATTTCTGACATAACTTTTTACACCGGTCTCTGATTAAGATGATTCTTGCTGCATTGTAAAGAATTCTTGAATCCCTAACCATTTTATTCACATCAAAAGTCATGAAAAATCCTCTAGCATGGGCTCTATTGTAACGCAAGTTTGGTGTAATAAGTAGTCCTCCTTTAAAATGAAATAGTATATCGGACATAACTTTTTCTCCCGAACTCGGATTGAGCTAACTCTTGCGGCATTGTAATGAGAACTTGAAACCCTAACCAATATATTGAGATCAAAATTGGTGATCCATCTTCTAACAAGTTCGAAATGGTGATGGAAGTTTGGTATAGTTGGCCATTCCCCTCCACTAGGAAAAAAAAGTAATTTCCCATTCTTTAGTATTTCGGACATAACTTTTTACTCCAGTCTCTGAATAAGATGATTCTTGCGGCATTGTAAAGAATTCTTGAATCCCTAACCATTTTATTCACATCAAAAGTCATGAAAAATCCTCTAGCATGGGCTCTATTGTAACGCAAGTTTGGTGTAATAAGTAGTCCTCCTTTAAAATGAAATAGTATATCGGACATAACTTTTTCTCCCGAACTCGGATTGAGCTAACTCTTGCGGCATTGTAATGAGAACTTGAAACCCGAACCAATATATTGAGATCAAAATTGGTGATTCATCTTCTAACAAGTTCGAAATGGTGATGGAAGTTTGGTATAGTTGGCCATTCCCCTCCACTAGGAAAAAAAAGTAATTTCCCATTCTTTAGTATTTCGAACATAACTTTTTACTCCGGTCTCTGAATAAGATGATTCTTGCTGCATTGTAAAGAATTCTTGAATCCCTAACCATTTTATTCACATCAAAAGTCATGAAAAATCCTCTAGCATGGGCTCTATTGTAACGCAAGTTTGGTGTAATAAGTAGTCCACCTTTAAAATGATATAGTATATCGGACATAACTTTTTCTCCCGAACTCGGATTGAGCTAACTCTTGCGGCATTGAAATGAGAACTTGAAACCCTAACCAATATATTGAGATCAAAATTGGTGATTCATCTTCTAACAAGTTCGAAATGGTGATGGAAGTTTGGTATAGTTGGCCATTCCCCTCCACTAGGAAAAAAAAGTAATTTCCCATTCTTTAGTATTTCTGACATAACTTTTTACTCCGGTCTCTGATTAAGATGATTCTTGCGGCATTGTAAAGAATTCTTGAATCCCTAACCATTTTATTCACATCAAAAGTCATGAAAAATCCTCTAGCATGGGCTCTATTGTAACGCAAGTTTGGTGTAATAAGTAGTCCTCCTTTAAAATGAAATAGTATATCGGACATAACTTTTTCTCCCGAACTCGGATTGAGCTAACTCTTGCGGCATTGAAATGAGAACTTGAAACCCTAACCAATATATTGAGATCAAAATTGGTGATTCATCTTCTAACAAGTTCGAAATGGTGATGGAAGTTTGGTATAGTTGGCCATTCCCCTCCACTAGCAAAAAAAAATAATTTCCCATTCTTTAGTATTTCTGACATAACTTTTTACTCCGGTCTCTGATTAAGATGATTCTTGCTGCATTGTAAAGAATTCTTGAATCCCTAACCATTTTATTCACATCAAAAGTCATGAAAAATCCTCTAGCATGGGCTCTATTGTAACGCAAGTTTGGTGTAATAAGTAGTCCACCTTTAAAATGATATAGTATATCGGACATAACTTTTTCTCCCGAACTCGGATTGAGCTAACTCTTGCGGCATTGAAATGAGAACTTGAAACCCTAACCAATATATTGAGATCAAAATTGGTGATTCATCTTCTAACAAGTTCGAAATGGTGACGCAAGTTTGGTATAGTTGGCCATTCCCCTCCACTAGGAAAAAAAAGTAATTTCCCACTCTTTAGTATTTCTGACATAACTTTTTACTCCGGTCTCTGATTAAGATGATTCTTGCGGCATTGTAAAGAATTCTTGAATCCCTAACCATTTTATTCACATCAAAAGTCATGAAAAATCCTCTAGCATGGGCTCTATTGTAACGCAAGTTTGGTGTAATAAGTAGTCCTCCTTTAAAATGAAATAGTATATCGGACATAACTTTTTCTCCCGAACTCGGATTGAGCTAACTCTTGCGGCATTGTAATGAGAACTTGAAACCCTAACCAATATATTGAGATCAAAATTGGTGATCCATCTTCTAACAAGTTCGAAATGGTGATGGAAGTTTGGTATAGTTGGCCATTCCCCTCCACTAGGAAAAAAAAGTAATTTCCCATTCTTTAGTATTTCAGACATAACTTTTTACTCCAGTCTCTGAATAAGATGATTCTTGCGGCATTGTAAAGAATTCTTGAATCCCTAACCATTTTATTCACATCAAAAGTCATGAAAAATCCTCTAGCATGGGCTCTATTGTAACGCAAGTTTGGTGTAATAAGTAGTCCTCCTTTAAAATGAAATAGTATATCGGACATAACTTTTTCTCCCGAACTCGGATTGAGCTAACTCTTGCGGCATTGTAATGAGAACTTGAAACCCTAACCAATATATTGAGATCAAAATTGGTGATTCATCTTCTAACAAGTTCGAAATGGTGATGGAAGTTTGGTATAGTTGGCCATTCCCCTCCACTAGGAAAAAAAAGTAATTTCCCATTCTTTAGTATTTCGGACATAACTTTTTACTCCGGTCTCTGAATAAGATGATTCTTGCTGCATTGTAAAGAATTCTTGAATCCCTAACCATTTTATTCACATCAAAAGTCATGAAAAATCCTCTAGCATGGGCTCTATTGTAACGCAAGTTTGGTGTAATAAGTAGTCCACCTTTAAAATGATATAGTATATCGGACATAACTTTTTCTCCCGAACTCGGATTGAGCTAACTCTTGCGGCATTGAAATGAGAACTTGAAACCCTAACCAATATATTGAGATCAAAATTGGTGATTCATCTTCTAACAAGTTCGAAATGGTGATGGAAGTTTGGTATAGTTGGCCATTCCCCTCCACTAGGAAAAAAAAGTAATTTCCCATTCTTTAGTATTTCTGACATAACTTTTTACTCCGGTCTCTGATTAAGATGATTCTTGCGGCATTGTAAAGAATTCTTGAATCCCTAACCATTTTATTCACATCAAAAGTCATGAAAAATCCTCTAGCATGGGCTCTATTGTAACGCAAGTTTGGTGTAATAAGTAGTCCTCCTTTAAAATGAAATAGTATATCGGACATAACTTTTTCTCCCGAACTCGGATTGAGCTAACTCTTGCGGCATTGAAATGAGAACTTGAAACCCTAACCAATATATTGAGATCAAAATTGGTGATTCATCTTCTAACAAGTTCGAAATGGTGATGGAAGTTTGGTATAGTTGGCCATTCCCCTCCACTAGCAAAAAAAAATAATTTCCCATTCTTTAGTATTTCTGACATAACTTTTTACTCCGGTCTCTGATTAAGATGATTCTTGCTGCATTGTAAAGAATTCTTGAATCCCTAACCATTTTATTCACATCAAAAGTCATGAAAAATCCTCTAGCATGGGCTCTATTGTAACGCAAGTTTGGTGTAATAAGTAGTCCACCTTTAAAATGATATAGTATATCGGACATAACTTTTTCTCCCGAACTCGGATTGAGCTAACTCTTGCGGCATTGAAATGAGAACTTGAAACCCTAACCAATATATTGAGATCAAAATTGGTGATTCATCTTCTAACAAGTTCGAAATGGTGATGGAAGTTTGGTATAGTTGGCCATTCCCCTCCACTAGCAAAAAAAAATAATTTCCCATTCTTTAGTATTTCTGACATAACTTTTTACTCCGGTCTCTGATTAAGATGATTCTTGCTGCATTGTAAAGAATTCTTGAATCCCTAACCATTTTATTCACATCAAAACTCATGAAAAATCCTCTAGCATGGGCTCTATTGTAACGCAAGTTTGGTGTAATAAGTAGTCCACCTTTAAAATGATATAGTATATCGGACATAACTTTTTCTCCCGAACTCGGATTGAGCTAACTCTTGCGGCATTGAAATGAGAACTTGAAACCCTAACCAATATATTGAGATCAAAATTGGTGATTCATCTTCTAACAAGTTCGAAATGGTGATGCAAGTTTGGTATAGTTGGCCATTCCCCTCCACTAGGAAAAAAAAGTAATTTCCCACTCTTTAGTATTTCTGACATAACTTTTTACTCCGGTCTCTGATTAAGATGATTCTTGCGGCATTGTAAAGAATTCTTGAATCCCTAACCATTTTATTCACATCAAAAGTCATGAAAAATCCTCTAGCATGGGCTCTATTGTAACGCAAGTTTGGTGTAATAAGTAGTCCTCCTTTAAAATGAAATAGTATATCGGACATAACTTTTTCTCCCGAACTCGGATTGAGCTAACTCTTGCGGCATTGTAATGAGAACTTGAGACCCTAACCAATATATTGAGATCAAAATTGGTGATTCATCTTCTAACAAGTTCGAAATGGTGATGGAAGTTTGGTATAGTTGGCCATTCCCCTCCACTAGGAAAAAAAAGTAATTTCCCATTCTTTAGTATTTCTGACATAACTTTTTACACCGGTCTCTGATTAAGATGATTCTTGCTGCATTGTAAAGAATTCTTGAATCCCTAACCATTTTATTCACATCAAAAGTCATGAAAAATCCTCTAGCATGGGCTCTATTGTAACGCAAGTTTGGTGTAATAAGTAGTCCTCCTTTAAAATGAAATAGTATATCGGACATAACTTTTTCTCCCGAACTCGGATTGAGCTAACTCTTGCGGCATTGTAATGAGAACTTGAAACCCTAACCAATATATTGAGATCAAAATTGGTGATCCATCTTCTAACAAGTTCGAAATGGTGATGGAAGTTTGGTATAGTTGGCCATTCCCCTCCACTAGGAAAAAAAAGTAATTTCCCATTCTTTAGTATTTCGGACATAACTTTTTACTCCAGTCTCTGAATAAGATGATTCTTGCGGCATTGTAAAGAATTCTTGAATCCCTAACCATTTTATTCACATCAAAAGTCATGAAAAATCCTCTAGCATGGGCTCTATTGTAACGCAAGTTTGGTGTAATAAGTAGTCCTCCTTTAAAATGAAATAGTATATCGGACATAACTTTTTCTCCCGAACTCGGATTGAGCTAACTCTTGCGGCATTGTAATGAGAACTTGAAACCCTAACCAATATATTGAGATCAAAATTGGTGATTCATCTTCTAACAAGTTCGAAATGGTGATGGAAGTTTGGTATAGTTGGCCATTCCCCTCCACTAGGAAAAAAAAGTAATTTCCCATTCTTTAGTATTTCGGACATAACTTTTTACTCCGGTCTCTGAATAAGATGATTCTTGCTGCATTGTAAAGAATTCTTGAATCCCTAACCATTTTATTCACATCAAAAGTCATGAAAAATCCTCTAGCATGGGCTCTATTGTAACGCAAGTTTGGTGTAATAAGTAGTCCACCTTTAAAATGATATAGTATATCGGACATAACTTTTTCTCCCGAACTCGGATTGAGCTAACTCTTGCGGCATTGAAATGAGAACTTGAAACCCTAACCAATATATTGAGATCAAAATTGGTGATTCATCTTCTAACAAGTTCGAAATGGTGATGGAAGTTTGGTATAGTTGGCCATTCCCCTCCACTAGGAAAAAAAAGTAATTTCCCATTCTTTAGTATTTCTGACATAACTTTTTACTCCGGTCTCTGATTAAGATGATTCTTGCGGCATTGTAAAGAATTCTTGAATCCCTAACCATTTTATTCACATCAAAAGTCATGAAAAATCCTCTAGCATGGGCTCTATTGTAACGCAAGTTTGGTGTAATAAGTAGTCCTCCTTTAAAATGAAATAGTATATCGGACATAACTTTTTCTCCCGAACTCGGATTGAGCTAACTCTTGCGGCATTGAAATGAGAACTTGAAACCCTAACCAATATATTGAGATCAAAATTGGTGATTCATCTTCTAACAAGTTCGAAATGGTGATGGAAGTTTGGTATAGTTGGCCATTCCCCTCCACTAGGAAAAAAAAGTAATTTCCCATTCTTTAGTATTTCTGACATAACTTTTTACTCCGGTCTCTGATTAAGATGATTCTTGCTGCATTGTAAAGAATTCTTGAATCCCTAACCATTTTATTCACATCAAAAGTCATGAAAAATCCTCTAGCATGGGCTCTATTGTAACGCAAGTTTGGTGTAATAAGTAGTCCACCTTTAAAATGATATAGTATATCGGACATAACTTTTTCTCCCGAACTCGGATTGAGCTAACTCTTGCGGCATTGAAATGAGAACTTGAAACCCTAACCAATATATTGAGATCAAAATTGGTGATTCATCTTCTAACAAGTTCGAAATGGTGATGGAAGTTTGGTATAGTTGGCCATTCCCCTCCACTAGCAAAAAAAAATAATTTCCCATTCTTTAGTATTTCTGACATAACTTTTTACTCCGGTCTCTGATTAAGATGATTCTTGCTGCATTGTAAAGAATTCTTGAATCCCTAACCATTTTATTCACATCAAAACTCATGAAAAATCCTCTAGCATGGGCTCTATTGTAACGCAAGTTTGGTGTAATAAGTAGTCCACCTTTAAAATGATATAGTATATCGGACATAACTTTTTCTCCCGAACTCGGATTGAGCTAACTCTTGCGGCATTGAAATGAGAACTTGAAACCCTAACCAATATATTGAGATCAAAATTGGTGATTCATCTTCTAACAAGTTCGAAATGGTGATGCAAGTTTGGTATAGTTGGCCATTCCCCTCCACTAGGAAAAAAAAGTAATTTCCCACTCTTTAGTATTTCTGACATAACTTTTTACTCCGGTCTCTGATTAAGATGATTCTTGCGGCATTGTAAAGAATTCTTGAATCCCTAACCATTTTATTCACATCAAAAGTCATGAAAAATCCTCTAGCATGGGCTCTATTGTAACGCAAGTTTGGTGTAATAAGTAGTCCTCCTTTAAAATGAAATAGTATATCGGACATAACTTTTTCTCCCGAACTCGGATTGAGCTAACTCTTGCGGCATTGTAATGAGAACTTGAGACCCTAACCAATATATTGAGATCAAAATTGGTGATTCATCTTCTAACAAGTTCGAAATGGTGATGGAAGTTTGGTATAGTTGGCCATTCCCCTCCACTAGGAAAAAAAAGTAATTTCCCATTCTTTAGTATTTCTGACATAACTTTTTACACCGGTCTCTGATTAAGATGATTCTTGCTGCATTGTAAAGAATTCTTGAATCCCTAACCATTTTATTCACATCAAAAGTCATGAAAAATCCTCTAGCATGGGCTCTATTGTAACGCAAGTTTGGTGTAATAAGTAGTCCTCCTTTAAAATGAAATAGTATATCGGACATAACTTTTTCTCCCGAACTCGGATTGAGCTAACTCTTGCGGCATTGTAATGAGAACTTGAAACCCTAACCAATATATTGAGATCAAAATTGGTGATCCATCTTCTAACAAGTTCGAAATGGTGATGGAAGTTTGGTATAGTTGGCCATTCCCCTCCACTAGGAAAAAAAAGTAATTTCCCATTCTTTAGTATTTCGGACATAACTTTTTACTCCAGTCTCTGAATAAGATGATTCTTGCGGCATTGTAAAGAATTCTTGAATCCCTAACCATTTTATTCACATCAAAAGTCATGAAAAATCCTCTAGCATGGGCTCTATTGTAACGCAAGTTTGGTGTAATAAGTAGTCCTCCTTTAAAATGAAATAGTATATCGGACATAACTTTTTCTCCCGAACTCGGATTGAGCTAACTCTTGCGGCATTGTAATGAGAACTTGAAACCCTAACCAATATATTGAGATCAAAATTGGTGATTCATCTTCTAACAAGTTCGAAATGGTGATGGAAGTTTGGTATAGTTGGCCATTCCCCTCCACTAGGAAAAAAAAGTAATTTCCCATTCTTTAGTATTTCGGACATAACTTTTTACTCCGGTCTCTGAATAAGATGATTCTTGCTGCATTGTAAAGAATTCTTGAATCCCTAACCATTTTATTCACATCAAAAGTCATGAAAAATCCTCTAGCATGGGCTCTATTGTAACGCAAGTTTGGTGTAATAAGTAGTCCACCTTTAAAATGATATAGTATATCGGACATAACTTTTTCTCCCGAACTCGGATTGAGCTAACTCTTGCGGCATTGAAATGAGAACTTGAAACCCTAACCAATATATTGAGATCAAAATTGGTGATTCATCTTCTAACAAGTTCGAAATGGTGATGGAAGTTTGGTATAGTTGGCCATTCCCCTCCACTAGGAAAAAAAAGTAATTTCCCACTCTTTAGTATTTCTGACATAACTTTTTACTCCGGTCTCTGATTAAGATGATTCTTGCGGCATTGTAAAGAATTCTTGAATCCCTAACCATTTTATTCACATCAAAACTCATGAAAAATCCTCTAGCATGGGCTCTATTGTAACGCAAGTTTGGTGTAATAAGTAGTCCTCCTTTAAAATGAAATAGTATATCGGACATAACTTTTTCTCCCGAACTCGGATTGAGCTAACTCTTGCGGCATTGTAATGAGAACTTGAAACCCTAACCAATATATTGAGATCAAAATTGGTGATTTATCTTCTAACAAGTTCGAAATGGTGATGGAAGTTTGGTATAGTTGGCCATTCCCCTCCACTAGGAAAAAAAAGTAATTTCCCATTCTTTAGTATTTCTGACATAACTTTTTACACCGGTCTCTGATTAAGATGATTCTTGCTGCATTGTAAAGAATTCTTGAATCCCTAACCATTTTATTCACATCAAAAGTCATGAAAAATCCTCTAGCATGGGCTCTATTGTAACGCAAGTTTGGTGTAATAAGTAGTCCTCCTTTAAAATGAAATAGTATATCGGACATAACTTTTTATCCCGAACTCGGATTGAGCTAACTCTTGCGGCATTGAAATGAGAACTTGAAACCCTAACCAATATATTGAGATCAAAATTGGTGATTCATCTTCTAACAAGTTCGAAATGGTGATGGAAATTTGGTATAGTTGGCCATTCCCCTCCACTAGCAAAAAAAAATAATTTCCCATTCTTTAGTATTTCTGACATAACTTTTTACTCCGGTCTCTGATTAAGATGATTCTTGCTGCATTGTAAAGAATTCTTGAATCCCTAACCATTTTATTCACATCAAAAGTCATGAAAAATCCTCTAGCATGGGCTCTATTGTAACGCAAGTTTGGTGTAATAAGTAGTCCTCCTTTAAAATGAAATAGTATATCGGACATAACTTTTTCTCCCGAACTCGGATTGAGCTAACTCTTGCGGCATTGTAATGAGAACTTGAAACCCTAACCAATATATTGAGATCAAAATTGGTGATTCATCTTCTAACAAGTTCGAAATGGTGATGGAAGTTTGGTATAGTCGGCCATTCCCCTCCACTAGGAAAAAAAAGTAATTTCCTATTTTTTAGTATTTCTGACTTAACTTTTTACTCCGGTCTCTGATTAAGATGATTCTTGCTGCATTATAAAGAATTCTTGAATCCCTAACCATTTTATTCACATCAAAAGTCATGAAAAATCCTCTAGCATGGGCTCTATTGTAACGCAAGTTTGGTGTAATAAGTAGTCCTCCTTTAAAATGAAATAGTATATCGCACATAACTTTTTCTCCCGAACTCGGATTGAGCTAACTCTTGCGGCATTGAAATGAGAACTTGAAACCCTAACCAATATATTGAGATCAAAATTGGTGATTCATCTTCTAACAAGTTCGAAATGGTGATGGAAGTTTGGTATAGTTGGCCATTCCCCTCCACTAGGAAAAAAAAGTAATTTCCCATTCTTTAGTATTTCGGACATAACTTTTTACTCCGGTCTCTGAATAAGATGATTCTTGCGGCATTGTAAAGAATTCTTGAATCCCTAACCATTTTAATCACATCAAAAGTCATGAAAAATCCTCTAGCATGGGCTCTATTGTAACGCAAGTTTGGTGTAATAAGTAGTCCACCTTTAAAATGAAATAGTATATCGGACATAACTTTTTCTCCCGAACTCGGATTGAGCTAACTCTTGCGGCATTGAAATGAGAACTTGAAACCCTAACCAATATATTGAGATCAAAATTGGTGATTCATCTTCTAACAAGTTCGAAATGGTGATGGAAGTTTGGTATAGTTGGCCATTCCCCTCCACTAGGAAAAAAAAGTAATTTCCCACTCTTTAGTATTTCTGACATAACTTTTTACACCGGTCTCTGATTAAGATGATTCTTGCTGCATTGTAAAGAATTCTTGAATCCCTAACCATTTTATTCACATCAAAAGTCATGAAAAATCCTCTAGCATGGGCTCTATTGTAACGCAAGTTTGGTGTAATAAGTAGTCCTCCTTTAAAATGAAATAGTATATCGGACATAACTTTTTCTCCCGAACTCGGATTGAGCTAACTCTTGCGGCATTGTAATGAGAACTTGAAACCCTAACCAATATATTGAGATCAAAATTGGTGAACCATCTTCTAACAAGTTCGAAATGGTGATGGAAGTTTGGTATAGTTGGCCATTCCCCTCCACTAGGAAAAAAAAGTAATTTCCCATTCTTTAGTATTTCGGACATAACTTTTTACTCCAGTCTCTGAATAAGATGATTTTTGCGGCATTGTAAAAATTCTTGAATCCCTAACCATTTTATTCACATCAAAAGTCATGAAAAATCCTCTAGCATGGGCTCTATTGTAACGCAAGTTTGGTGTAATAAGTAGTCCTCCTTTAAAATGAAATAGTATATCGGACATAACTTTTTATCCCGAACTCGGATTGAGCTAACTCTTGCGGCATTGAAATGAGAACTTGAAACCCTAACCAATATATTGAGATCAAAATTGGTGATTCATCTTCTAACAAGTTCGAAATGGTGATGGAAATTTGGTATAGTTGGCCATTCCCCTCCACTAGCAAAAAAAAATAATTTCCCATTCTTTAGTATTTCTGACATAACTTTTTACTCCGGTCTCTGATTAAGATGATTCTTGCTGCATTGTAAAGAATTCTTGAATCCCTAACCATTTTATTCACATCAAAAGTCATGAAAAATCCTCTAGCATGGGCTCTATTGTAACGCAAGTTTGGTGTAATAAGTAGTCCTCCTTTAAAATGAAATAGTATATCGGACATAACTTTTTATCCCGAACTCGGATTGAGCTAACTCTTGCGGCATTGAAATGAGAACTTGAAACCCTAACCAATATATTGAGATCAAAATTGGTGATTCATCTTCTAACAAGTTCGAAATGGTGATGGAAATTTGGTATAGTTGGCCATTCCCCTCCACTAGCAAAAAAAAATAATTTCCCATTCTTTAGTATTTCTGACATAACTTTTTACTCCGGTCTCTGATTAAGATGATTCTTGCTGCATTGTAAAGAATTCTTGAATCCCTAACCATTTTATTCACATCAAAAGTCATGAAAAATCCTCTAGCATGGGCTCTATTGTAACGCAAGTTTGGTGTAATAAGTAGTCCTCCTTTAAAATGAAATAGTATATCGGACATAACTTTTTCTCCCGAACTCGGATTGAGCTAACTCTTGCGGCATTGTAATGAGAACTTGAAACCCTAACCAATATATTGAGATCAAAATTGGTGATTCATCTTCTAACAAGTTCGAAATGGTGATGGAAGTTTGGTATAGTCGGCCATTCCCCTCCACTAGGAAAAAAAAGTAATTTCCTATTTTTTAGTATTTCTGACTTAACTTTTTACTCCGGTCTCTGATTAAGATGATTCTTGCTGCATTATAAAGAATTCTTGAATCCCTAACCATTTTATTCACATCAAAAGTCATGAAAAATCCTCTAGCATGGGCTCTATTGTAACGCAAGTTTGGTGTAATAAGTAGTCCTCCTTTAAAATGAAATAGTATATCGCACATAACTTTTTCTCCCGAACTCGGATTGAGCTAACTCTTGCGGCATTGAAATGAGAACTTGAAACCCTAACCAATATATTGAGATCAAAATTGGTGATTCATCTTCTAACAAGTTCGAAATGGTGATGGAAGTTTGGTATAGTTGGCCATTCCCCTCCACTAGGAAAAAAAAGTAATTTCCCATTCTTTAGTATTTCGGACATAACTTTTTACTCCGGTCTCTGAATAAGATGATTCTTGCGGCATTGTAAAGAATTCTTGAATCCCTAACCATTTTAATCACATCAAAAGTCATGAAAAATCCTCTAGCATGGGCTCTATTGTAACGCAAGTTTGGTGTAATAAGTAGTCCACCTTTAAAATGAAATAGTATATCGGACATAACTTTTTCTCCCGAACTCGGATTGAGCTAACTCTTGCGGCATTGAAATGAGAACTTGAAACCCTAACCAATATATTGAGATCAAAATTGGTGATTCATCTTCTAACAAGTTCGAAATGGTGATGGAAGTTTGGTATAGTTGGCCATTCCCCTCCACTAGGAAAAAAAAGTAATTTCCCACTCTTTAGTATTTCTGACATAACTTTTTACACCGGTCTCTGATTAAGATGATTCTTGCTGCATTGTAAAGAATTCTTGAATCCCTAACCATTTTATTCACATCAAAAGTCATGAAAAATCCTCTAGCATGGGCTCTATTGTAACGCAAGTTTGGTGTAATAAGTAGTCCTCCTTTAAAATGAAATAGTATATCGGACATAACTTTTTCTCCCGAACTCGGATTGAGCTAACTCTTGCGGCATTGTAATGAGAACTTGAAACCCTAACCAATATATTGAGATCAAAATTGGTGAACCATCTTCTAACAAGTTCGAAATGGTGATGGAAGTTTGGTATAGTTGGCCATTCCCCTCCACTAGGAAAAAAAAGTAATTTCCCATTCTTTAGTATTTCGGACATAACTTTTTACTCCAGTCTCTGAATAAGATGATTTTTGCGGCATTGTAAAAATTCTTGAATCCCTAACCATTTTATTCACATCAAAAGTCATGAAAAATCCTCTAGCATGGGCTCTATTGTAACGCAAGTTTGGTGTAATAAGTAGTCCTCCTTTAAAATGAAATAGTATATCGGACATAACTTTTTCTCCCGAACTCGGATTGAGCTAACTCTTGCGGCATTGTAATGAGAACTTGAAACCCTAACCAATATATTGAGATCAAAATTGGTGATTCATCTTCTAACAAGTTCGAAATGGTGATGGAAGTTTGGTATAGTTGGCCATTCCCCTCCACTAGGAAAAAAAAGTAATTTCCCATTCTTTAGTATTTCGGACATAACTTTTTACTCCGGTCTCTGAATAAGATGATTCTTGCTGCATTGTAAAGAATTCTTGAATCCCTAACCATTTTATTCACATCAAAAGTCATGAAAAATCCTCTAGCATGGGCTCTATTGTAACGCAAGTTTGGTGTAATAAGTAGTCCACCTTTAAAATGATATAGTATATCGGACATAACTTTTTCTCCCGAACTCGGATTGAGCTAACTCTTGCGGCATTGAAATGAGAACTTGAAACCCTAACCAATATATTGAGATCAAAATTGGTGATTCATCTTCTAACAAGTTCGAAATGGTGATGGAAGTTTGGTATAGTTGGCCATTCCCCTCCACTAGGAAAAAAAAGTAATTTCCCACTCTTTAGTATTTCTGACATAACTTTTTACTCCGGTCTCTGATTAAGATGATTCTTGCGGCATTGTAAAGAATTCTTGAATCCCTAACCATTTTATTCACATCAAAACTCATGAAAAATCCTCTAGCATGGGCTCTATTGTAACGCAAGTTTGGTGTAATAAGTAGTCCTCCTTTAAAATGAAATAGTATATCGGACATAACTTTTTCTCCCGAACTCGGATTGAGCTAACTCTTGCGGCATTGTAATGAGAACTTGAAACCCTAACCAATATATTGAGATCAAAATTGGTGATTTATCTTCTAACAAGTTCGAAATGGTGATGGAAGTTTGGTATAGTTGGCCATTCCCCTCCACTAGGAAAAAAAAGTAATTTCCCATTCTTTAGTATTTCTGACATAACTTTTTACACCGGTCTCTGATTAAGATGATTCTTGCTGCATTGTAAAGAATTCTTGAATCCCTAACCATTTTATTCACATCAAAAGTCATGAAAAATCCTCTAGCATGGGCTCTATTGTAACGCAAGTTTGGTGTAATAAGTAGTCCTCCTTTAAAATGAAATAGTATATCGGACATAACTTTTTCTCCCGAACTCGGATTGAGCTAACTCTTGCGGCATTGTAATGAGAACTTGAAACCCTAACCAATATATTGAGATCAAAATTGGTGATTCATCTTCTAACAAGTTCGAAATGGTGATGGAAGTTTGGTATAGTTGGTCATTCCCCTCCACTAGGAAAAAAAAGTAATTTCCCATTCTTTAGTATTTCGGACATAACTTTTTACTCCGGTCTCTGAATAAGATGATTCTTGCGGCATTGTAAAGAATTCTTGAATCCCTAACCATTTTATTCACATCAAAAGTCATGAAAAATCCCCTAGCATGGGCTCTATTGTAACGCAAGTTTGGTGTAATAAGTAGTCCACCTTTAAAATGAAATAGTATATCGGACATAACTTTTTATCCCGAACTCGGATTGAGCTAACTCTTGCGGCATTGAAATGAGAACTTGAAACCCTAACCAATATATTGAGATCAAAATTGGTGATTCATCTTCTAACAAGTTCGAAATGGTGATGGAAGTTTGGTATAGTTGGCCATTCCCCTCCACTAGCAAAAAAAAATAATTTCCCATTCTTTAGTATTTCTGACATAACTTTTTACTCCGGTCTCTGATTAAGATGATTCTTGCTGCATTGTAAAGAATTCTTGAATCCCTAACCATTTTATTCACATCAAAAGTCATGAAAAATCCTCTAGCATGGGCTCTATTGTAACGCAAGTTTGGTGTAATAAGTAGTCCTCCTTTAAAATGAAATAGTATATCGGACATAACTTTTTCTCCCGAACTCGGATTGAGCTAACTCTTGCGGCATTGTAATGAGAACTTGAAACCCTAACCAATATATTGAGATCAAAATTGGTGATTCATCTTCTAACAAGTTCGAAATGGTGATGGAAGTTTGGTATAGTCGGCCATTCCCCTCCACTAGGAAAAAAAAGTAATTTCCTATTTTTTAGTATTTCTGACTTAACTTTTTACTCCGGTCTCTGATTAAGATGATTCTTGCTGCATTATAAAGAATTCTTGAATCCCTAACCATTTTATTCACATCAAAAGTCATGAAAAATCCTCTAGCATGGGCTCTATTGTAACGCAAGTTTGGTGTAATAAGTAGTCCTCCTTTAAAATGAAATAGTATATCGCACATAACTTTTTCTCCCGAACTCGGATTGAGCTAACTCTTGCGGCATTGAAATGAGAACTTGAAACCCTAACCAATATATTGAGATCAAAATTGGTGATTCATCTTCTAACAAGTTCGAAATGGTGATGGAAGTTTGGTATAGTTGGCCATTCCCCTCCACTAGGAAAAAAAAGTAATTTCCCATTCTTTAGTATTTCGGACATAACTTTTTACTCCGGTCTCTGAATAAGATGATTCTTGCGGCATTGTAAAGAATTCTTGAATCCCTAACCATTTTAATCACATCAAAAGTCATGAAAAATCCTCTAGCATGGGCTCTATTGTAACGCAAGTTTGGTGTAATAAGTAGTCCACCTTTAAAATGAAATAGTATATCGGACATAACTTTTTCTCCCGAACTCGGATTGAGCTAACTCTTGCGGCATTGAAATGAGAACTTGAAACCCTAACCAATATATTGAGATCAAAATTGGTGATTCATCTTCTAACAAGTTCGAAATGGTGATGGAAGTTTGGTATAGTTGGCCATTCCCCTCCACTAGGAAAAAAAAGTAATTTCCCACTCTTTAGTATTTCTGACATAACTTTTTACTCCGGTCTCTGATTAAGATGATTCTTGCTGCATTGTAAAGAATTCTTGAATCCCTAACCATTTTATTCACATCAAAAGTCATGAAAAATCCTCTAGCATGGGCTCTATTGTAACGCAAGTTTGGTGTAATAAGTAGTCCTCCTTTAAAATGAAATAGTATATCGGACATAACTTTTTCTCCCGAACTCGGATTGAGCTAACTCTTGCGGCATTGAAATGAGAACTTGAAACCCTAACCAATATATTGAGATCAAAATAGGTGATTCATCATCTAACAAGTTCGAAATGGTGATGGAAGTTTGGTATAATTGGCCATTCCCCTCCACTAGGAAAAAAAAGTAATTTCCCATTCTTTAGTATTTCGGACATAAATTTCTACTCCGGTCTCTGAATAAGATGATTCTTGCGGCATTGTAAAGAATTCTTGAATCCCTAACCATTTTATTCACATCAAAAGTCATGAAAAATCCTCTAGCATGGGCTCTATTGTAACGCAAGTTTGGTGTAATAAGTAGTCGTCCTTTAAAATGAAATAGTATATCGGACATAACTTTTTTTCCCGAACTCGGATTGAGCTAACTCTTGCGGCATTGTAATGAGAACTTGAAACCCTAACCAATATATTGAGATCAAAATTGGTGATTCATCTTCAAACAAGTTCGAAATGGTGATGGAAGTTTGGTATAGTTGGTCATTCCCCTCCACTAGGAAAAAAAAGTAATTTCCCATTCTTTAGTATTTCTGACATAACTTTTTACTCCGGTCTCTGATTAAGATGATTCTTGCTGCATTATAAAGAATTCTTGAATCCCTAACCATTTTATTCACATCAAAAGTCATGAAAAATCCTCTAGCATGGGCTCTATTGTAACGCAAGTTTGGTGTAATAAGTAGTCCTCCTTTAAAATGAAATAGTATATCGCACATAACTTTTTCTCCCGAACTCGGATTGAGCTAACTCTTGCGGCATTGAAATGAGAACTTGAAACCCTAACCAATATATTGAGATCAAAATAGGTGATTCATCTTCTAACAAGTTCGAAATGGTGATGGAAGTTTGGTATAATTGGCCATTCCCCTCCACTAGGAAAAAAAAGTAATTTCCCATTCTTTAGTATTTCGGACATAACTTTTTACTCCGGTCTCTGAATAAGATGATTCTTGCGGCATTGTAAAGAATTCTTTAATCCCTAACCATTTTATTCACATCAAAAGTCATGAAAAATCCTCTAGCATGGGCTCTATTGTAACGCAAGTTTGGTGTAATAAGTAGTCCTCCTTTAAAATGAAATAGTATATCGCACATAACTTTTTCTCCCGAACTCGGATTGAGCTAACTCTTGCGGCATTGTAATGAGAACTTGAAACCCTAACCAATATATTGAGATCAAAATTGGTGATTCATCTTCTAACAAGTTCGAAATGGTGATGGAAGTTTGGTATAGTTGGCCATTCCCCTCCACTAGGAAAAAAATGTAATTTCCCATTCTTTAGTATTTCGGACATAACTTTTACTCCAGTCTCTGAATAAGATGATTCTTGCGGCATTGTAAAGAATTCTTGAATCCCTAACCATTTTATTCACATCAAAAGTCATGAAAAATCCTCTAGCATGGGCTCTATTGTAACGCAAGTTTGGTGTAATAAGTAGTCCTCCTTTAAAATGAAATAGTATATCGGACATAACTTTTTCTCCCGAAATCGGATTGAGCTAACTCTTGCGGCATTGTAATGAGAACTTGAAACCCTAACCAATATATTGAGATCAAAATTGGTGATTCATCTTCTAACAAGTTCGAAATGGTGATGGAAGTTTGGTATAGATGGCCATTCCCCTCCACTAGGAAAAAAAAGTAATTTCCCATTCTTTAGTATTTCGGACATAACTTTTTACTCCGGTCTCTGAATAAGATGATTCTTGCTGCATTGTAAAGAATTCTTGAATCCCTAACCATTTTATTCACATCAAAAGTCATGAAAAATCCTCTAGCATGGGCTCTATTGTAACGCAAGTTTGGTGTAATAAGTAGTCCTCCTTTAAAATGATATAGTATATCGGACATAACTTTTTCTCCCGAACTCGGATTGAGCTAACTCTTGCGGCATTGTAATGAGAACTTGAAACCCTAACCAATATATTGAGATCAAAATTGGTGATTCATCTTCTAACAAGTTCGAAATGGTGATGGAAGTTTGGTATAGTTGGCCATTCCCCTCCACTAGGAAAAAAAAGTAATTTCCCATTCTTTAGTATTTCGGACATAACTTTTTACTCCAGTCTCTGAATAAGATGATTCTTGCGGCATTGTAAAGAATTCTTGAATCCCTAACCATTTTATTCACATCAAAAGTCATGAAAAATCCTCTAGCATGGGCTCTATTGTAACGCAAGTTTGGTGTAATAAGTAGTCCTCCTTTAAAATGAAATAGTATATCGGACATAACTTTTTCTCCCGAACTCGGATTGAGCTAACTCTTGCGGCATTGTAATGAGAACTTGAAACCCTAACCAATATATTGAGATCAAAATTGGTGATTCATCTTCTAACAAGTTCGAAATGGTGATGGAAGTTTGGTATAGATGGCCATTCCCCTCCACTAGGAAAAAAAAGTAATTTCCCATTCTTTAGTATTTCGGACATAACTTTTTACTCCGGTCTCTGAATAAGATGATTCTTGCTGCATTGTAAAGAATTCTTGAATCCCTAACCATTTTATTCACATCAAAAGTCATGAAAAATCCTCTAGCATGGGCTCTATTGTAACGCAAGTTTGGTGTAATAAGTAGTCCTCCTTTAAAATGATATAGTATATCGGACATAACTTTTTCTCCCGAACTCGGATTGAGCTAACTCTTGCGGCATTGAAATGAGAACTTGAAACCCTAACCAATATATTGAGATCAAAATTGGTGATTCATCTTCTAACAAGTTCGAAATGGTGATGGAAGTTTGGTATAGTTGGCCATTCCCCTCTACTAGGAAAAAAAAGTAATTTCCCACTCTTTAGTATTTCTGACATAACTTTTTACTCCGGTCTCTGATTAAGATGATTCTTGCGGCATTGTAAAGAATTCTTGAATCCCTAACCATTTTATTCACATCAAAAGTCATGAAAAATCCTCTAGCATGGGCTCTATTGTAACGCAAGTTTGGTGTAATAAGTAGTCCTCCTTTAAAATGAAATAGTATATCGGACATAACTTTTTCTCCCGAACTCGGATTGAGCTAACTCTTGCGGCATTGTAATGAGAACTTGAAACCCTAACCAATATATTGAGATCAAAATTGGTGATTGATCTTCTAACAAGTTCGAAATGGTGATGGAAGTTTGGTATAGTTGGCCATTCCCCTCCACTAGGAAAAAAAAGTAATTTCCCATTCTTTAGTATTTCTGACATAACTTTTTACACCGGTCTCTGATTAAGATGATTCTTGCTGCATTGTAAAGAATTCTTGAATCCCTAACCATTTTATTCACATCAAAAGTCATGAAAAATCCTCTAGCATGGGCTCTATTGTAACGCAAGTTTGGTGTAATAAGTAGTCCTCCTTTAAAATGAAATAGTATATCGGACATAACTTTTTCTCCCGAACTCGGATTGAGCTAACTCTTGCGGCATTGTAATGAGAACTTGAAACCCTAACCAATATATTGAGATCAAAATTGGTGATTCATCTTCTAACAAGTTCGAAATGGTGATGGAAGTTTGGTATAGTTGGTCATTCCCCTCCACTAGGAAAAAAAAGTAATTTCCCATTCTTTAGTATTTCGGACATAACTTTTTACTCCGGTCTCTGAATAAGATGATTCTTGCGGCATTGGAAAGAATTCTTGAATCCCTAACCATTTTATTCACATCAAAAGTCATGAAAAATCCCCTAGCATGGGCTCTATTGTAACGCAAGTTTGGTGTAATAAGTAGTCCACCTTTAAAATGAAATAGTATATCGGACATAACTTTTTATCCCGAACTCGGATTGAGCTAACTCTTGCGGCATTGAAATGAGAACTTGAAACCCTAACCAATATATTGAGATCAAAATTGGTGATTCATCTTCTAACAAGTTCGAAATGGTGATGGAAGTTTGGTATAGTTGGCCATTCCCCTCCACTAGCAAAAAAAAATAATTTCCCATTCTTTAGTATTTCTGACATAACTTTTTACTCCGGTCTCTGATTAAGATGATTCTTGCTGCATTGTAAAGAATTCTTGAATCCCTAACCATTTTATTCACATCAAAAGTCATGAAAAATCCCCTAGCATGGGCTCTATTGTAACGCAAGTTTGGTGTAATAAGTAGTCCACCTTTAAAATGAAATAGTATATCGGACATAACTTTTTATCCCGAACTCGGATTGAGCTAACTCTTGCGGCATTGAAATGAGAACTTGAAACCCTAACCAATATATTGAGATCAAAATTGGTGATTCATCTTCTAACAAGTTCGAAATGGTGATGGAAGTTTGGTATAGTTGGCCATTCCCCTCCACTAGCAAAAAAAAATAATTTCCCATTCTTTAGTATTTCTGACATAACTTTTTACTCCGGTCTCTGATTAAGATGATTCTTGCTGCATTGTAAAGAATTCTTGAATCCCTAACCATTTTATTCACATCAAAAGTCATGAAAAATCCTCTAGCATGGGCTCTATTGTAACGCAAGTTTGGTGTAATAAGTAGTCCTCCTTTAAAATGAAATAGTATATCGGACATAACTTTTTCTCCCGAACTCGGATTGAGCTAACTCTTGCGGCATTGTAATGAGAACTTGAAACCCTAACCAATATATTGAGATCAAAATTGGTGATTCATCTTCTAACAAGTTCGAAATGGTGATGGAAGTTTGGTATAGTCGGCCATTCCCCTCCACTAGGAAAAAAAAGTAATTTCCTATTTTTTAGTATTTCTGACTTAACTTTTTACTCCGGTCTCTGATTAAGATGATTCTTGCTGCATTATAAAGAATTCTTGAATCCCTAACCATTTTATTCACATCAAAAGTCATGAAAAATCCTCTAGCATGGGCTCTATTGTAACGCAAGTTTGGTGTAATAAGTAGTCCTCCTTTAAAATGAAATAGTATATCGCACATAACTTTTTCTCCCGAACTCGGATTGAGCTAACTCTTGCGGCATTGAAATGAGAACTTGAAACCCTAACCAATATATTGAGATCAAAATTGGTGATTCATCTTCTAACAAGTTCGAAATGGTGATGGAAGTTTGGTATAGTTGGCCATTCCCCTCCACTAGGAAAAAAAAGTAATTTCCCATTCTTTAGTATTTCGGACATAACTTTTTACTCCGGTCTCTGAATAAGATGATTCTTGCGGCATTGTAAAGAATTCTTGAATCCCTAACCATTTTATTCACATCAAAAGTCATGAAAAATCCTCTAGCATGGGCTCTATTGTAACGCAAGTTTGGTGTAATAAGTAGTCCACCTTTAAAATGAAATAGTATATCGGACATAACTTTTTCTCCCGAACTCGGATTGAGCTAACTCTTGCGGCATTGAAATGAGAACTTGAAACCCTAACCAATATATTGAGATCAAAATTGGTGATTCATCTTCTAACAAGTTCGAAATGGTGATGGAAGTTTGGTATAGTTGGCCATTCCCCTCCACTAGGAAAAAAAAGTAATTTCCCACTCTTTAGTATTTCTGACATAACTTTTTACTCCGGTCTCTGATTAAGATGATTCTTGCTGCATTGTAAAGAATTCTTGAATCCCTAACCATTTTATTCACATCAAAAGTCATGAAAAATCCTCTAGCGTGGGCTCTATTGTAACGCAAGTTTGGTGTAATAAGTAGTCCTCCTTTAAAATGAAATAGTATATCGGACATAACTTTTTCTCCCGAACTCGGATTGAGCTAACTCTTGCGGCATTGTAATGAGAACTTGAAACCCTAACCAATATATTGAGATCAAAATTGGTGATTCATCTTCTAACAAGTTCGAAATGGTGATGGAAGTTTGGTATAGTTGGCCATTCCCCTCCACTAGGAAAAAAAAGTAATTTCCCATTCTTTAGTATTTCTGACATAACTTTTTACTCCGGTCTCTGATTAAGATGATTCTTGCTGCATTATAAAGAATTCTTGAATACCTAACCATTTTATTCACATCAAAAGTCATGAAAAATCCTCTAGCATGGGCTCTATTGTAACGCAAGTTTGGTGTAATAAGTAGTCCTCCTTTAAAATGAAATAGTATATCGCACATAACTTTTTCTCCCGAACTCGGATTGAGCTAACTCTTGCGGCATTGAAATGAGAACTTGAAACCCTAACCAATATATTGAGATCAAAATAGGTGATTCATCTTCTAACAAGTTCGAAATGGTGATGGAAGTTTGGTATAATTGGCCATTCCCCTCCACTAGGAAAAAAAAGTAATTTCCCATTCTTTAGTATTTCGGACATAAATTTTTACTCCGGTCTCTGAATAAGATGATTCTTGCGGCATTGTAAAGAATTCTTGAATCCCTAACCATTTTATTCACATCAAAAGTCATGAAAAATCCTCTAGCATGGGCTCTATTGTAACGCAAGTTTGGTGTAATAAGTAGTCGTCCTTTAAAATGAAATAGTATATCGGACATAACTTTTTCTCCCGAACTCGGATTGAGCTAACTCTTGCGGCATTGTAATGAGAACTTGAAACCCTAACCAATATATTGAGATCAAAATTGGTGATTCATCTTCTAACAAGTTCGAAATGGTGATGGAAGTTTGGTATAGTTGGCCATTCCCCTCCACTAGGAAAAAAAAGTAATTTCCCATTCTTTAGTATTTCTGACATAACTTTTTACTCCCGTCTCTGATTAAGATGATTCTTGCTGGATTATAAAGAATTCTTGAATCCCTAACCATTTTATTCACATCAAAAGTCATGAAAAATCCTCTAGCATGGGCTCTATTGTAACGCAAGTTTGGTGTAATAAGTAGTCCTCCTTTAAAATGAAATAGTATATCGCACATAACTTTTTCTCCCGAACTCGGATTGAGCTAACTCTTGCGGCATTGAAATGAGAACTTGAAACCCTAACCAATATATTGAGATCAAAATAGGTGATTCATCTTCTAACAAGTTCGAAATGGTGATGGAAGTTTGGTATAATTGGCCATTCCCCTCCACTAGGAAAAAAAAGTAATTTCCCTTTCTTTAGTATTTCGGACATAACTTTTTACTCCGGTCTCTGAATAAGATGATTCTTGCGGCATTGTAAAGAATTCTTTAATCCCTAACCATTTTATTCACATCAAAAGTCATGAAAAATCCTCTAGCATGGGCTCTATTGTAACGCAAGTTTGGTGTAATAAGTAGTCCTCCTTTAAAATGAAATAGTATATCGCACATAACTGTTTCTCCCGAACTCGGATTGAGCTAACTCTTGCGGCATTGTAATGAGAACTTGAAACCCTAACCAATATATTGAGATCAAAATTGGTGATTCATCTTCTAACAAGTTCGAAATGGCGATGGAAGTTTGGTATAGTTGGCCATTCCCCTCCACTAGGAAAAAAAAGTAATTTCCCACTCTTTAGTATTTCTGACATAACTTTTTACTCCGGTCTCTGATTAAGATGATTCTTGCGGCATTGTAAAGAATTCTTGAATCCCTAACCATTTTATTCACATCAAAAGTCATGAAAAATCCTCTAGCATGGGCTCTATTGTAACGCAAGTTTGGTGTAATAAGTAGTCCTCCTTTAAAATGAAATAGTATATCGGACATAACTTTTTCTCCCGAACTCGGATTGAGCTAACTCTTGCGGCATTGTAATGAGAACTTGAAACCCTAACCAATATATTGAGATCAAAATTGGTGATTTATCTTCTAACAAGTTCGAAATGGTGATGGAAGTTTGGTATAGTTGGCCATTCCCCTCCACTAGGAAAAAAAAGTAATTTCCCATTCTTTAGTATTTCTGACATAACTTTTTACACCGGTCTCTGATTAAGATGATTCTTGCTGCATTGTAAAGAATTCTTGAATCCCTAACCATTTTATTCACATCAAAAGTCATGAAAAATCCTCTAGCATGGGCTCTATTGTAACGCAAGTTTGGTGTAATAAGTAGTCCTCCTTTAAAATGAAATAGTATATCGGACATAACTTTTTCTCCCGAACTCGGATTGAGCTAACTCTTGCGGCATTGTAATGAGAACTTGAAACCCTAACCAATATATTGAGATCAAAATTGGTGATTCATCTTCTAACAAGTTCGAAATGGTGATGGAAGTTTGGTATAGTTGGTCATTCCCCTCCACTAGGAAAAAAAAGTAATTTCCCATTCTTTAGTATTTCGGACATAACTTTTTACTCCGGTCTCTGAATAAGATGATTCTTGCGGCATTGTAAAGAATTCTTGAATCCCTAACCATTTTATTCACATCAAAAGTCATGAAAAATCCCCTAGCATGGGCTCTATTGTAACGCAAGTTTGGTGTAATAAGTAGTCCACCTTTAAAATGAAATAGTATATCGGACATAACTTTTTCTCCCGAACTCGGATTGAGCTAACTCTTGCGGCATTGAAATTAGAACTTGAAACCCTAACCAATATATTGAGATCAAAATTGGTGATTCATCTTCTAACAAGTTCGAAATGGTGATGGAAGTTTGGTATAGTTGGCCATTCCCCTCCACTAGCAAAAAAAAATAATTTTCCATTCTTTAGTATTTCTGACATAACTTTTTACTCCGGTCTCTGATTAAGATGATTCTTGCTGCATTGTAAAGAATTCTTGAATCCCTAACCATTTTATTCACATCAAAAGTCATGAAAAATCCTCTAGCATGGGCTCTATTGTAACGCAAGTTTGGTGTAATAAGTAGTCCTCCTTTAAAATGAAATAGTATATCGGACATAACTTTTTCTCCCGAACTCGGATTGAGCTAACTCTTGCGGCATTGTAATGAGAACTTGAAACCCTAACCAATATATTGAGATCAAAATTGGTGATTCATCTTCTAACAAGTTCGAAATGGTGATGGAAGTTTGGTATAGTCGGCCATTCCCCTCCACTAGGAAAAAAAAGTAATTTCCTATTTTTTAGTATTTCTGACATAACTTTTTACTCCGGTCTCTGATTAAGATGATTCTTGCTGCATTATAAAGAATTCTTGAATCCCTAACAATTTTTTTCACATCAAAAGTCATGAAAAATCCTCTAGCATGGGCTCTATTGTAACGCAAGTTTGGTGTAATAAGTAGTCCTCCTTTAAAATGAAATAGTATATCGCACATAACTTTTTCTCCCGAACTCGGATTGAGCTAACTCTTGCGGCATTGAAATGAGAACTTGAAACCCTAACCAATATATTCAGATCAAAATTGGTGATTCATCTTCTAACAAGTTCGAAATGGTGATGGAAGTTTGGTATAGTTGGCCATTCCCCTCCACTAGGAAAAAAAAGTAATTTCCCATTCTTTAGTATTTCTGACATAACTTTTTACTCCGGTCTCTGATTAAGATGATTCTTGCTGCATTATAAAGAATTCTTGAATCCCTAACCATTTTATTCACATCAAAAGTCATGAAAAATCCTCTAGCGTGGGCTCTATTGTAACGCAAGTTTGGTGTAATAAGTAGTCCTCCTTTAAAATGAAATAGTATATCGGACATAACTTTTTCTCCCGAACTCGGATTGAGCTAACTCTTGCGGCATTGAAATGAGAACGTGAAACCCTAACCAATATATTGAGATCAAAATTGGTGATTCATCTTCTAACAAGTTCGAAATGGTGATGGAAGTTTGGTATAGTTGGCCATTCCCCTCCACTAGGAAAAAAAAGTAATTTCCCACTCTTTAGTATTTCTGACATAACTTTTTACTCCGGTCTCTGATTAAGATGATTCTTGCGGCATTGTAAAGAATTCTTGAATCCCTAACCATTTTATTCACATCAAAAGTCATGAAAAATCCTCTAGCATGGGCTCTATTGTAACGCAAGTTTGGTGTAATAAGTAGTCGTCCTTTAAAATGAAATAGTATATCGGACATAACTTTTTCTCCCGAACTCGGATTGAGCTAACTCTTGCGGCATTGTAATGAGAACTTGAAACCCTAACCAATATATTGAGATCAAAATTGGTGATTCATCTTCTAACAAGTTCGAAATGGTGATGGAAGTTTGGTATAGTTGGCCATTCCCCTCCACTAGGAAAAAAAAGTAATTTCCCATTCTTTAGTATTTCTGACATAACTTTTTACACCGGTCTCTGATTAAGATGATTCTTGCTGCATTGTAAAGAATTCTTGAATCCCTAACCATTTTATTCACATCAAAAGTCATGAAAAATCCTCTAGCATGGGCTCTATTGTAACGCAAGTTTGGTGTAATAAGTAGTCCTCCTTTAAAATGAAATAGTATATCGGACATAACTTTTTCTCCCGAACTCGGATTGAGCTAACTCTTGCGGCATTGTAATGAGAACTTGAAACCCTAACCAATATATTGAGATCAAAATTGGTGATCCATCTTCTAACAAGTTCGAAATGGTGATGGAAGTTTGGTATAGTTGGCCATTCCCCTCCACTAGGAAAAAAAAGTAATTTCCCATTCTTTAGTATTTCGGACATAACTTTTTACTCCGGTCTCTGAATAAGATGATTCTTGCGGCATTGTAAAGAATTCTTGAATCCCTAACCATTTTATTCACATCAAAAGTCATGAAAAATCCTCTAGCATGGGCTCTATTGTAACGCAAGTTTGGTGTAATAAGTAGTCCTCCTTTAAAATGAAATAGTATATCGGACATAACTTTTTCTCCCGAACTCGGATTGAGCTAACTCTTGCGGCATTGTAATGAGAACTTGAAACCCTAACCAATATATTGAGATCAAAATTGGTGATTCATCTTCTAACAAGTTCGAAATGGTGATGGAAGTTTGGTATAGTTGGCCATTCCCCTCCACTAGGAAAAAAAAGTAATTTCCCATTCTTTAGTATTTCGGACATAACTTTTTACTCCGGTCTCTGAATAAGATGATTCTTGCTGCATTGTAAAGAATTCTTGAATCCCTAACCATTTTATTCACATCAAAAGTCATGAAAAATCCTCTAGCATGGGCTCTATTGTAACGCAAGTTTGGTGTAATAAGTAGTCCACCTTTAAAATGATATAGTATATCGGACATAACTTTTTCTCCCGAACTCGGATTGAGCTAACTCTTGCAGCATTGAAATGAGAACTTGAAACCCTAACCAATATATTGAGATCAAAATTGGTGATTCATCTTCTAACAAGTTCGAAATGGTGATGGAAGTTTGGTATAGTTGGCCATTCCCCTCCACTAGGAAAAAAAAGTAATTTCCCACTCTTTAGTATTTCTGACATAACTTTTTACTCCGGTCTCTGATTAAGATGATTCTTGCTGCATTGTAAAGAATTCTTGAATCCGTAACCATTTTATTCACATCAAAAGTCATGAAAAATCCTCTAGCATGGGCTCTATTGTAACGCAAGTTTGGTGTAATAAGTAGTCCACCTTTAAAATGAAATAGTATATCGCACATAACTTTTTCTCCCGAACTCAGATTGAGCTAACTCTTGCGGCATTGTAATGAGAACTTGAAACCCTAACCAATATATTGAGATCAAAATTGGTGATTCATCTTCTAACAAGTTCGAAATGGTGAAGGAAGTTTGGTATAGTTGGCCATTCCCCTCCACTAGGAAAAAAAAGTAATTTCCCATTCTTTAGTATTTCGGACATAACTTTTTACTCCAGTCTCTGAATAAGATGATTCTTGCGGCATTGTAAAGAATTCTTGAATCCCTAACCATTTTATTCACATCAAAACTCATGAAAAATCCTCTAGCATGGGCTCTATTGTAACGCAAGTTTGGTGTAATAAGTAGTCGTCCTTTAAAATGAAATAGTATTCGGACATAACTTTTTCTCCCGAACTCGGATTGAGCTAACTCTTGCGGCATTGTAATGAGAACTTGAAACCCTAACCAATATATTGAGATCAAAATTGGTGATTCATCTTCTAACAAGTTCGAAATGGTGATGGAAGTTTGGTATAGTTGGCCATTCCCCTCCACTAGGAAAAAAAAGTAATTTCCCATTCTTTAGTATTTCGGACATAACTTTTTACTCCAGTCTCTGAATAAGATGATTCTTGCGGCATTGTAAAGAATTCTTGAATCCCTAACCATTTTATTCACATCAAAACTCATGAAAAATCCTCTAGCATGGGCTCTATTGTAACGCAAGTTTGGTGTAATAAGTAGTCCACCTTTAAAATGATATAGTATATCGGACATAACTTTTTCTCCCGAACTCGGATTGAGCTAACTCTTGCGGCATTGAAATGAGAACTTGAAACCCTAACCAATATATTGAGATCAAAATTGGTGATTCATCTTCTAACAAGTTCGAAATGGTGATGGAAGTTTGGTATAGTTGGCCATTCCCCTCCACTAGGAAAAAAAAGTAATTTCCCACTCTTTAGTATTTCTGACATAACTTTTTACTCCGGTCTCTGATTAAGATGATTCTTGCGGCATTGTAAAGAATTCTTGAATCCCTAACCATTTTATTCACATCAAAAGTCATGAAAAATCCTCTAGCATGGGCTCTATTGTAACGCAAGTTTGGTGTAATAAGTAGTCCTCCTTTAAAATGAAATAGTATATCGGACATAACTTTTTCTCCCGAACTCGGATTGAGCTAACTCTTGCGGCATTGTAATGAGAACTTGAAACCCTAACCAATATATTGAGATCAAAATTGGTGATTCATCTTCTAACAAGTTCGAAATGGTGATGGAAGTTTGGTATAGTTGGCCATTCCCCTCCACTAGGAAAAAAAAGTAATTTCCCATTCTTTAGTATTTCTGACATAACTTTTTACACCGGTCTCTGATTAAGATGATTCTTGCTGCATTGTAAAGAATTCTTGAATCCCTAACCATTTTATTCACATCAAAAGTCATGAAAAATCCTCTAGCATGGGCTCTATTGTAACGCAAGTTTGGTGTAATAAGTAGTCCTCCTTTAAAATGAAATAGTATATCGGACATAACTTTTTCTCCCGAACTCGGATTGAGCTAACTCTTGCGGCATTGTAATGAGAACTTGAAACCCTAACCAATATATTGAGATCAAAATTGGTGATTCATCTTCTAACAAGTTCGAAATGGTGATGGAAGTTTGGTATAGTTGGCCATTCCCCTCCACTAGGAAAAAAAAGTAATTTCCCATTCTTTAGTATTTCGGACATAACTTTTTACTCCAGTCTCTGAATAAGATGATTCTTGCGGCATTGTAAAGAATTCTTGAATCCCTAACCATTTTATTCACATCAAAAGTCATGAAAAATCCTCTAGCATGGGCTCTATTGTAACGCAAGTTTGGTGTAATAAGTAGTCCTCCTTTAAAATGAAATAGTATATCGGACATAACTTTTTCTCCCGAACTCGGATTGAGCTAACTCTTGCGGCATTGTAATGAGAACTTGAAACCCTAACCAATATATTGAGATCAAAATTGGTGATTCATCTTCTAACAAGTTCGAAATGGTGATGGAAGTTTCGTATAGTTGGCCATTCCCCTCCACTAGGAAAAAAAAGTAATTTCCCATTCTTTAGTATTTCAGACATAACTTTTTACTCCAGTCTCTGAATAAGATGATTCTTGCGGCATTGTAAAGAATTCTTGAATCCCTAACCATTTTATTCACATCAAAAGTCATGAAAAATCCTCTAGCATGGGCTCTATTGTAACGCAAGTTTGGTGTAATAAGTAGTCCTCCTTTAAAATGAAATAGTATATCGGACATAACTTTTTCTCCCGAACTCGGATTGAGCTAACTCTTGCGGCATTGTAATGAGAACTTGAAACCCTAACCAATATATTGAGATCAAAATTGGTGATTCATCTTCTAACAAGTTCGAAATGGTGATGGAAGTTTGGTATAGTTGGCCATTCCCCTCCACTAGGAAAAAAAAGTAATTTCCCATTCTTTAGTATTTCGGACATAACTTTTTACTCCGGTCTCTGAATAAGATGATTCTTGCTGCATTGTAAAGAATTCTTGAATCCCTAACCATTTTATTCACATCAAAAGTCATGAAAAATCCTCTAGCATGGGCTCTATTGTAACGCAAGTTTGGTGTAATAAGTAGTCCACCTTTAAAATGATATAGTATATCGGACATAACTTTTTCTCCCGAACTCGGATTGAGCTAACTCTTGCGGCATTGAAATGAGAACTTGAAACCCTAACCAATATATTGAGATCAAAATTGGTGATTCATCTTCTAACAAGTTCGAAATGGTGATGGAAGTTTGGTATAGTTGGCCATTCCCCTCCACTAGGAAAAAAAAGTAATTTCCCATTCTTTAGTATTTCGGACATAACTTTTTACTCCAGTCTCTGAATAAGATGATTCTTGCAGCATTGTAAAGAATTCTTGAATCCCTAACCATTTTATTCACATCAAAACTCATGAAAAATCCTCTAGCATGGGCTCTATTGTAACGCAAGTTTGGTGTAATAAGTAGTCCTCCTTTAAAATGATATAGTATATCGGACATAACTTTTTCTCCCGAACTCGGATTGAGCTAACTCTTGCGGCATTGTAATGAGAACTTGAAACCCTAACCAATATATTGAGATCAAAATTGGTGATTCATCTTCTAACAAGTTCGAAATGGTGATGGAAGTTTGGTATAGTTGGCCATTCCCCTCCACTAGGAAAAAAAAGTAATTTCCCATTCTTTAGTATTTCGGACATAACTTTTTACTCCAGTCTCTGAATAAGATGATTCTTGCGGCATTGTAAAGAATTCTTGAATCCCTAACCATTTTATTCACATCAAAAGTCATGAAAAATCCTCTAGCATGGGCTCTATTGTAACGCAAGTTTGGTGTAATAAGTAGTCCTCCTTTAAAATGAAATAGTATATCGGACATAACTTTTTCTCCCGAACTCGGATTGAGCTAACTCTTGCGGCATTGTAATGAGAACTTGAAACCCTAACCAATATATTGAGATCAAAATTGGTGATTCATCTTCTAACAAGTTCGAAATGGTGATGGAAGTTTGGTATAGTTGGCCATTCCCCTCCACTAGGAAAAAAAAGTAATTTCCCATTCTTTAGTATTCCGGACATAACTTTTTACTCCGGTCTCTGAATAAGATGATTCTTGCTGCATTGTAAAGAATTCTTGAATCCCTAACCATTTTATTCACATCAAAAGTCATGAAAAATCCTCTAGCATGGGCTCTATTGTAACGCAAGTTTGGTGTAATAAGTAGTCCACCTTTAAAATGATATAGTATATCGGACATAACTTTTTCTCCCGAACTCGGATTGAGCTAACTCTTGCGGCATTGAAATGAGAACTTGAAACCCTAACCAATATATTGAGATCAAAATTGGTGATTCATCTTCTAACAAGTTCGAAATGGTGATGGAAGTTTGGTATAGTTGGCCATTCCCCTCCACTAGGAAAAAAAAGTAATTTCCCACTCTTTAGTATTTCTGACATAACTTTTTACTCCGGTCTCTGAATAAGATGATTCTTGCTGCATTGTAAAGAATTCTTGAATCCGTAACCATTTTATTCACATCAAAAGTCATGAAAAATCCTCTAGCAAGGGCTCTATTGTAACGCAAGTTTGGTGTAATAAGTAGTCCACCTTTAAAATGAAATAGTATATCGCACATAACTTTTTCTCCCGAACTCAGATTGAGCTAACTCTTGCGGCATTGTAATGAGAACTTGAAACCCTAACCAATATATTGAGATCAAAATTGGTGATTCATCTTCTAACAAGTTCGAAATGGTGAAGGAAGTTTGGTATAGTTGGCCATTCCCCTCCACTAGGAAAAAAAAGTAATTTCCCATTCTTTAGTATTTCTGACATAACTTTTTACACCGGTCTCTGATTAAGATGATTCTTGCTGCATTGTAAAGAATTCTTGAATCCCTAACCATTTTATTCACATCAAAAGTCATGAAAAATCCTCTAGCATGGGCTCTATTGTAACGCAAGTATGGTGTAATAAGTAGTCCTCCTTTAAAATGAAATAGTATATCGGACATAACTTTTTCTCCCGAACTCGGATTGAGCTAACTCTTGCGGCATTGTAATGAGAACTTGAAACCCTAACCAATATATTGAGATCAAAATTGGTGATTCATCTTCTAACAAGTTCGAAATGGTGATGGAAGTTTGGTATAGTTGGCCATTCCCCTCCACTAGGAAAAAAAAGTAATTTCCCATTCTTTAGTATTTCGGACATAACTTTTTACTCCGGTCTCTGAATAAGATGATTCTTGCTGCATTGTAAAGAATTCTTGAATCCCTAACCATTTTATTCACATCAAAAGTCATGAAAAATCCTCTAGCATGGGCTCTATTGTAACGCAAGTTTGGTGTAATAAGTAGTCCACCTTTAAAATGATATAGTATATCGGACATAACTTTTTCTCCCGAACTCGGATTGAGCTAACTCTTGCGGCATTGAAATGAGAACTTGAAACCCTAACCAATATATTGAGATCAAAATTGGTGATTCATCTTCTAACAAGTTCGAAATGGTGATGGAAGTTTGGTATAGTTGGCCATTCCCCTCCACTAGGAAAAAAAAGTAATTTCCCACTCTTTAGTATTTCTGACATAACTTTTTACTCCGGTCTCTGATTAAGATGATTCTTGCTGCATTGTAAAGAATTCTTGAATCCGTAACCATTTTATTCACATCAAAAGTCATGAAAAATCCTCTAGCATGGGCTCTATTGTAACGCAAGTTTGGTGTAATAAGTAGTCCACCTTTAAAATGAAATAGTATATCGCACATAACTTTTTCTCCCGAACTCATATTGAGCTAACTCTTGCGGCATTGTAATGAGAACTTGAAACCCTAACCAATATATTGAGATCAAAATTGGTGATTCATCTTCTAACAAGTTCGAAATGGTGAAGGAAGTTTGGTATAGTTGGCCATTCCCCTCCACTAGGAAAAAAAAGTAATTTCCCACTCTTTAGTATTTCTGACATAACTTTTTACTCCGGTCTCTGATTAAGATGATTCTTGCGGCATTGTAAAGAATTCTTGAATCCCTAACCATTTTATTCACATCAAAAGTCTTGAAAAATCCTCTAGCATGGGCTCTATTGTAACGCAAGTTTGGTGTAATAAGTAGTCCTCCTTTAAAATGAAATAGTATATCGGACATAACTTTTTCTCCCGAACTCGGATTGAGCTAACTCTTGCGGCATTGTAATGAGAACTTGAAACCCTAACCAATATATTGAGATCAAAATTGGTGATTCATCTTCTAACAAGTTCGAAATGGGGATGGAAGTTTGGTATAGTTGGCCATTCCCCTCCACTAGGAAAAAAAAGTAATTTCCCATTCTTTAGTATTTCTGACATAACTTTTTACACCGGTCTCTGATTAAGATGATTCTTGCTGCATTGTAAAGAATTCTTGAATCCCTAACCATTTTATTCACATCAAAAGTCATGAAAAATCCTCTAGCATGGGCTCTATTGTAACGCAAGTTTGGTGTAATAAGTAGTCCTCCTTTAAAATGAAATAGTATATCGGACATAACTTTTTCTCCCGAACTCGGATTGAGCTAACTCTTGCGGCATTGTAATGAGAACTTGAAACCCTAACCAATATATTGAGATCAAAATTGGTGATTCATCTTCTAACAAGTTCGAAATGGTGATGGAAGTTTGGTATAGTTGGCCATTCCCCTCCACTAGGAAAAAAAAGTAATTTCCCATTCTTTAGTATTTCGGACATAACTTTTTACTCCAGTCTCTGAATAAGATGATTCTTGCGGCATTGTAAAGAATTCTTGAATCCCTAACCATTTTATTCACATCAAAACTCATGAAAAATCCTCTAGCATGGGCTCTATTGTAACGCAAGTTTGGTGTAATAAGTAGTCCTCCTTTAAAATGATATAGTATATCGGACATAACTTTTTCTCCCGAACTCGGATTGAGCTAACTCTTGCGGCATTGTAATGAGAACTTGAAACCCTAACCAATATATTGAGATCAAAATTGGTGATTCATCTTCTAACAAGTTCGAAATGGTGATGGAAGTTTGGTATAGTTGGCCATTCCCCTCCACTAGGAAAAAAAAGTAATTTCCCATTCTTTAGTATTTCGGACATAACTTTTTACTCCAGTCTCTGAATAAGATGATTCTTGCGGCATTGTAAAGAATTCTTGAATCCCTAACCATTTTATTCACATCAAAAGTCATGAAAAATCCTCTAGCATGGGCTCTATTGTAACGCAAGTTTGGTGTAATAAGTAGTCCTCCTTTAAAATGAAATAGTATATCGGACATAACTTTTTCTCCCGAACTCGGATTGAGCTAACTCTTGCGGCATTGTAATGAGAACTTGAAACCCTAACCAATATATTGAGATCAAAATTGGTGATTCATCTTCTAACAAGTTCGAAATGGTGATGGAAGTTTGGTATAGTTGGCCATTCCCCTCCACTAGGAAAAAAAAGTAATTTCCCATTCTTTAGTATTCCGGACATAACTTTTTACTCCGGTCTCTGAATAAGATGATTCTTGCTGCATTGTAAAGAATTCTTGAATCCCTAACCATTTTATTCACATCAAAAGTCATGAAAAATCCTCTAGCATGGGCTCTATTGTAACGCAAGTTTGGTGTAATAAGTAGTCCACCTTTAAAATGATATAGTATATCGGACATAACTTTTTCTCCCGAACTCGGATTGAGCTAACTCTTGCGGCATTGAAATGAGAACTTGAAACCCTAACCAATATATTGAGATCAAAATTGGTGATTCATCTTCTAACAAGTTCGAAATGGTGATGGAAGTTTGGTATAGTTGGCCATTCCCCTCCACTAGGAAAAAAAAGTAATTTCCCACTCTTTAGTATTTCTGACATAACTTTTTACTCCGGTCTCTGATTAAGATGATTCTTGCTGCATTGTAAAGAATTCTTGAATCCGTAACCATTTTATTCACATCAAAAGTCATGAAAAATCCTCTAGCATGGGCTCTATTGTAACGCAAGTTTGGTGTAATAAGTAGTCCACCTTTAAAATGAAATAGTATATCGCACATAACTTTTTCTCCCGAACTCAGATTGAGCTAACTCTTGCGGCATTGTAATGAGAACTTGAAACCCTAACCAATATATTGAGATCAAAATTGGTGATTCATCTTCTAACAAGTTCGAAATGGTGAAGGAAGTTTGGTATAGTTGGCCATTCCCCTCCACTAGGAAAAAAAAGTAATTTCCCATTCTTTAGTATTTCTGACATAACTTTTTACACCGGTCTCTGATTAAGATGATTCTTGCTGCATTGTAAAGAATTCTTGAATCCCTAACCATTTTATTCACATCAAAAGTCATGAAAAATCCTCTAGCATGGGCTCTATTGTAACGCAAGTATGGTGTAATAAGTAGTCCTCCTTTAAAATGAAATAGTATATCGGACATAACTTTTTCTCCCGAACTCGGATTGAGCTAACTCTTGCGGCATTGTAATGAGAACTTGAAACCCTAACCAATATATTGAGATCAAAATTGGTGATTCATCTTCTAACAAGTTCGAAATGGTGATGGAAGTTTGGTATAGTTGGCCATTCCCCTCCACTAGGAAAAAAAAGTAATTTCCCATTCTTTAGTATTTCGGACATAACTTTTTACTCCGGTCTCTGAATAAGATGATTCTTGCTGCATTGTAAAGAATTCTTGAATCCCTAACCATTTTATTCACATCAAAAGTCATGAAAAATCCTCTAGCATGGGCTCTATTGTAACGCAAGTTTGGTGTAATAAGTAGTCCACCTTTAAAATGATATAGTATATCGGACATAACTTTTTCTCCCGAACTCGGATTGAGCTAACTCTTGCGGCATTGAAATGAGAACTTGAAACCCTAACCAATATATTGAGATCAAAATTGGTGATTCATCTTCTAACAAGTTCGAAATGGTGATGGAAGTTTGGTATAGTTGGCCATTCCCCTCCACTAGGAAAAAAAAGTAATTTCCCACTCTTTAGTATTTCTGACATAACTTTTTACTCCGGTCTCTGATTAAGATGATTCTTGCTGCATTGTAAAGAATTCTTGAATCCGTAACCATTTTATTCACATCAAAAGTCATGAAAAATCCTCTAGCATGGGCTCTATTGTAACGCAAGTTTGGTGTAATAAGTAGTCCACCTTTAAAATGAAATAGTATATCGCACATAACTTTTTCTCCCGAACTCAGATTGAGCTAACTCTTGCGGCATTGTAATGAGAACTTGAAACCCTAACCAATATATTGAGATCAAAATTGGTGATTCATCTTCTAACAAGTTCGAAATGGTGAAGGAAGTTTGGTATAGTTGGCCATTCCCCTCCACTAGGAAAAAAAAGTAATTTCCCATTCTTTAGTATTTCTGACATAACTTTTTACACCGGTCTCTGATTAAGATGATTCTTGCTGCATTGTAAAGAATTCTTGAATCCCTAACCATTTTATTCACATCAAAAGTCATGAAAAATCCTCTAGCATGGGCTCTATTGTAACGCAAGTATGGTGTAATAAGTAGTCCTCCTTTAAAATGAAATAGTATATCGGACATAACTTTTTCTCCCGAACTCGGATTGAGCTAACTCTTGCGGCATTGTAATGAGAACTTGAAACCCTAACCAATATATTGAGATCAAAATTGGTGATTCATCTTCTAACAAGTTCGAAATGGTGATGGAAGTTTGGTATAGTTGGTCATTCCCCTCCACTAGGAAAAAAAAGTAATTTCCCATTCTTTAGTATTTCGGACATAACTTTTTACTCCGGTCTCTGAATAAGATGATTCTTGCGGCATTGTAAAGAATTCTTGAATCCCTAACCATTTTATTCACATCAAAAGTCATGAAAAATCCTCTAGCATGGGCTCTATTGTAACGCAAATTTGGTGTAATAAGTAGTCCACCTTTAAAATGATATAGTATATATCGGACATAACTTTTTCTCCCGAACTCGGATTGAGCTAACTCTTGCGGCGTTGAAATGAGAACTTGAAACCCTAACCAATATATTGAGATCAAAATTGGTGATTCATCTTCTAACAAGTTCGAAATGGTGATGGAAGTTTGGTATAGTTGGCCATTCCCCTCCACTAGGAAAAAAAAGTAATTTCCCACTCTTTAGTATTTCTGACATAACTTTTTACTCCGGTCTCTGATTAAGATGATTCTTGCGGCATTGTAAAGAATTCTTGAATCCCTAACCATTTTATTCACATCAAAAGTCATGAAAAATCCTCTAGCATGGGCTCTATTGTAACGCAAGTTTGGTGTAATAAGTAGTCCTCCTTTAAAATGAAATAGTATATCGGACATAACTTTTTCTCCCGAACTCGGATTGAGCTAACTCTTGCGGCATTGTAATGAGAACTTGAAACCCTAACCAATATATTGAGATCAAAATTGGTGATTCATCTTCTAACAAGTTCGAAATGGTGATGGAAGTTTGGTATAGTTGGCCATTCCCCTCCACTAGGAAAAAAAAGTAATTTCCCATTCTTTAGTATTTCTGACATAACTTTTTACACCGGTCTCTGATTAAGATGATTCTTGCTGCATTGTAAAGAATTCTTGAATCCCTAACCATTTTATTCACATCAAAAGTCATGAAAAATCCTCTAGCATGGGCTCTATTGTAACGCAAGTATGGTGTAATAAGTAGTCCTCCTTTAAAATGAAATAGTATATCGGACATAACTTTTTCTCCCGAACTCGGATTGAGCTAACTCTTGCGGCATTGTAATGAGAACTTGAAACCCTAACCAATATATTGAGATCAAAATTGGTGATTCATCTTCTAACAAGTTCGAAATGGTGATGGAAGTTTGGTATAGTTGGCCATTCCCCTCCACTAGGAAAAAAAAGTAATTTCCCATTCTTTAGTATTTCGGACATAACTTTTTACTCCGGTCTCTGAATAAGATGATTCTTGCTGCATTGTAAAGAATTCTTGAATCCCTAACCATTTTATTCACATCAAAAGTCATGAAAAATCCTCTAGCATGGGCTCTATTGTAACGCAAGTTTGGTGTAATAAGTAGTCCACCTTTAAAATGATATAGTATATCGGACATAACTTTTTCTCCCGAACTCGGATTGAGCTAACTCTTGCGGCATTGAAATGAGAACTTGAAACCCTAACCAATATATTGAGATCAAAATTGGTGATTCATCTTCTAACAAGTTCGAAATGGTGATGGAAGTTTGGTATAGTTGGCCATTCCCCTCCACTAGGAAAAAAAAGTAATTTCCCATTCTTTAGTATTTCTGACATAACTTTTTACACCGGTCTCTGATTAAGATGATTCTTGCTGCATTGTAAAGAATTCTTGAATCCCTAACCATTTTATTCACATCAAAAGTCATGAAAAATCCTCTAGCATGGGCTCTATTGTAACGCAAGTATGGTGTAATAAGTAGTCCTCCTTTAAAATGAAATAGTATATCGGACATAACTTTTTCTCCCGAACTCGGATTGAGCTAACTCTTGCGGCATTGTAATGAGAACTTGAAACCCTAACCAATATATTGAGATCAAAATTGGTGATTCATCTTCTAACAAGTTCGAAATGGTGATGGAAGTTTGGTATAGTTGGCCATTCCCCTCCACTAGGAAAAAAAAGTAATTTCCCACTCTTTAGTATTTCTGACATAACTTTTTACTCCGGTCTCTGATTAAGATGATTCTTGCTGCATTGTAAAGAATTCTTGAATCCGTAACCATTTTATTCACATCAAAAGTCATGAAAAATCCTCTAGCATGGGCTCTATTGTAACGCAAGTTTGGTGTAATAAGTAGTCCACCTTTAAAATGAAATAGTATATCGCACATAACTTTTTCTCCCGAACTCAGATTGAGCTAACTCTTGCGGCATTGTAATGAGAACTTGAAACCCTAACCAATATATTGAGATCAAAATTGGTGATTCATCTTCTAACAAGTTCGAAATGGTGAAGGAAGTTTGGTATAGTTGGCCATTCCCCTCCACTAGGAAAAAAAAGTAATTTCCCATTCTTTAGTATTTCTGACATAACTTTTTACACCGGTCTCTGATTAAGATGATTCTTGCTGCATTGTAAAGAATTCTTGAATCCCTAACCATTTTATTCACATCAAAAGTCATGAAAAATCCTCTAGCATGGGCTCTATTGTAACGCAAGTATGGTGTAATAAGTAGTCCTCCTTTAAAATGAAATAGTATATCGGACATAACTTTTTCTCCCGAACTCGGATTGAGCTAACTCTTGCGGCATTGTAATGAGAACTTGAAACCCTAACCAATATATTGAGATCAAAATTGGTGATTCATCTTCTAACAAGTTCGAAATGGTGATGGAAGTTTGGTATAGTTGGTCATTCCCCTCCACTAGGAAAAAAAAGTAATTTCCCATTCTTTAGTATTTCGGACATAACTTTTTACTCCGGTCTCTGAATAAGATGATTCTTGCGGCATTGTAAAGAATTCTTGAATCCCTAACCATTTTATTCACATCAAAAGTCATGAAAAATCCTCTAGCATGGGCTCTATTGTAACGCAAATTTGGTGTAATAAGTAGTCCACCTTTAAAATGATATAGTATATATCGGACATAACTTTTTCTCCCGAACTCGGATTGAGCTAACTCTTGCGGCGTTGAAATGAGAACTTGAAACCCTAACCAATATATTGAGATCAAAATTGGTGATTCATCTTCTAACAAGTTCGAAATGGTGATGGAAGTTTGGTATAGTTGGCCATTCCCCTCCACTAGGAAAAAAAAGTAATTTCCCACTCTTTAGTATTTCTGACATAACTTTTTACTCCGGTCTCTGATTAAGATGATTCTTGCGGCATTGTAAAGAATTCTTGAATCCCTAACCATTTTATTCACATCAAAAGTCATGAAAAATCCTCTAGCATGGGCTCTATTGTAACGCAAGTTTGGTGTAATAAGTAGTCCTCCTTTAAAATGAAATAGTATATCGGACATAACTTTTTCTCCCGAACTCGGATTGAGCTAACTCTTGCGGCATTGTAATGAGAACTTGAAACCCTAACCAATATATTGAGATCAAAATTGGTGATTCATCTTCTAACAAGTTCGAAATGGTGATGGAAGTTTGGTATAGTTGGCCATTCCCCTCCACTAGGAAAAAAAAGTAATTTCCCATTCTTTAGTATTTCTGACATAACTTTTTACACCGGTCTCTGATTAAGATGATTCTTGCTGCATTGTAAAGAATTCTTGAATCCCTAACCATTTTATTCACATCAAAAGTCATGAAAAATCCTCTAGCATGGGCTCTATTGTAACGCAAGTTTGGTGTAATAAGTAGTCCTCCTTTAAAATGAAATAGTATATCGGACATAACTTTTTCTCCCGAACTCGGATTGAGCTAACTCTTGCGGCATTGTAATGAGAACTTGAAACCCTAACCAATATATTGAGATCAAAATTGGTGATTCATCTTCTAACAAGTTCGAAATGGTGATGGAAGTTTGGTATAGTTGGCCATTCCCCTCCACTAGGAAAAAAAAGTAATTTCCCATTCTTTAGTATTTCGGACATAACTTTTTACTCCAGTCTCTGAATAAGATGATTCTTGCGGCATTGTAAAGAATTCTTGAATCCCTAACCATTTTATTCACATCAAAAGTCATGAAAAATCCTCTAGCATGGGCTCTATTGTAACGCAAGTTTGGTGTAATAAGTAGTCCTCCTTTAAAATGAAATAGTATATCGGACATAACTTTTTCTCCCGAACTCGGATTGAGCTAACTCTTGCGGCATTGTAATGAGAACTTGAAACCCTAACCAATATATTGAGATCAAAATTGGTGATTCATCTTCTAACAAGTTCGAAATGGTGATGGAAGTTTGGTATAGTTGGCCATTCCCCTCCACTAGGAAAAAAAAGTAATTTCCCATTCTTTAGTATTTCGGACATAACTTTTTACTCCGGTCTCTGAATAAGATGATTCTTGCTGCATTGTAAAGAATTCTTGAATCCCTAACCATTTTATTCACATCAAAAGTCATGAAAAATCCTCTAGCATGGGCTCTATTGTAACGCAAGTTTGGTGTAATAAGTAGTCCACCTTTAAAATGATATAGTATATCGGACATAACTTTTTCTCCCGAACTCGGATTGAGCTAACTCTTGCGGCATTGAAATGAGAACTTGAAACCCTAACCAATATATTGAGATCAAAATTGGTGATTCATCTTCTAACAAGTTCGAAATGGTGATGGAAGTTTGGTATAGTTGGCCATTCCCCTCCACTAGGAAAAAAAAGTAATTTCCCACTCTTTAGTATTTCTGACATAACTTTTTACTCCGGTCTCTGATTAAGATGATTCTTGCTGCATTGTAAAGAATTCTTGAATCCGTAACCATTTTATTCACATCAAAAGTCATGAAAAATCCTCTAGCATGGGCTCTATTGTAACGCAAGTTTGGTGTAATAAGTAGTCCACCTTTAAAATGAAATAGTATATCGCACATAACTTTTTCTCCCGAACTCAGATTGAGCTAACTCTTGCGGCATTGTAATGAGAACTTGAAACCCTAACCAATATATTGAGATCAAAATTGGTGATTCATCTTCTAACAAGTTCGAAATGGTGAAGGAAGTTTGGTATAGTTGGCCATTCCCCTCCACTAGGAAAAAAAAGTAATTTCCCATTCTTTAGTATTTCTGACATAACTTTTTACACCGGTCTCTGATTAAGATGATTCTTGCTGCATTGTAAAGAATTCTTGAATCCCTAACCATTTTATTCACATCAAAAGTCATGAAAAATCCTCTAGCATGGGCTCTATTGTAACGCAAGTATGGTGTAATAAGTAGTCCTCCTTTAAAATGAAATAGTATATCGGACATAACTTTTTCTCCCGAACTCGGATTGAGCTAACTCTTGCGGCATTGTAATGAGAACTTGAAACCCTAACCAATATATTGAGATCAAAATTGGTGATTCATCTTCTAACAAGTTCGAAATGGTGATGGAAGTTTGGTATAGTTGGTCATTCCCCTCCACTAGGAAAAAAAAGTAATTTCCCATTCTTTAGTATTTCGGACATAACTTTTTACTCCGGTCTCTGAATAAGATGATTCTTGCGGCATTGTAAAGAATTCTTGAATCCCTAACCATTTTATTCACATCAAAAGTCATGAAAAATCCTCTAGCATGGGCTCTATTGTAACGCAAATTTGGTGTAATAAGTAGTCCACCTTTAAAATGATATAGTATATATCGGACATAACTTTTTCTCCCGAACTCGGATTGAGCTAACTCTTGCGGCGTTGAAATGAGAACTTGAAACCCTAACCAATATATTGAGATCAAAATTGGTGATTCATCTTCTAACAAGTTCGAAATGGTGATGGAAGTTTGGTATAGTTGGCCATTCCCCTCCACTAGGAAAAAAAAGTAATTTCCCACTCTTTAGTATTTCTGACATAACTTTTTACTCCGGTCTCTGATTAAGATGATTCTTGCGGCATTGTAAAGAATTCTTGAATCCCTAACCATTTTATTCACATCAAAAGTCATGAAAAATCCTCTAGCATGGGCTCTATTGTAACGCAAGTTTGGTGTAATAAGTAGTCCTCCTTTAAAATGAAATAGTATATCGGACATAACTTTTTCTCCCGAACTCGGATTGAGCTAACTCTTGCGGCATTGTAATGAGAACTTGAAACCCTAACCAATATATTGAGATCAAAATTGGTGATTCATCTTCTAACAAGTTCGAAATGGTGATGGAAGTTTGGTATAGTTGGCCATTCCCCTCCACTAGGAAAAAAAAGTAATTTCCCATTCTTTAGTATTTCTGACATAACTTTTTACACCGGTCTCTGATTAAGATGATTCTTGCTGCATTGTAAAGAATTCTTGAATCCCTAACCATTTTATTCACATCAAAAGTCATGAAAAATCCTCTAGCATGGGCTCTATTGTAACGCAAGTTTGGTGTAATAAGTAGTCCTCCTTTAAAATGAAATAGTATATCGGACATAACTTTTTCTCCCGAACTCGGATTGAGCTAACTCTTGCGGCATTGTAATGAGAACTTGAAACCCTAACCAATATATTGAGATCAAAATTGGTGATTCATCTTCTAACAAGTTCGAAATGGTGATGGAAGTTTGGTATAGTTGGCCATTCCCCTCCACTAGGAAAAAAAAGTAATTTCCCATTCTTTAGTATTTCGGACATAACTTTTTACTCCAGTCTCTGAATAAGATGATTCTTGCGGCATTGTAAAGAATTCTTGAATCCCTAACCATTTTATTCACATCAAAAGTCATGAAAAATCCTCTAGCATGGGCTCTATTGTAACGCAAGTTTGGTGTAATAAGTAGTCCTCCTTTAAAATGAAATAGTATATCGGACATAACTTTTTCTCCCGAACTCGGATTGAGCTAACTCTTGCGGCATTGTAATGAGAACTTGAAACCCTAACCAATATATTGAGATCAAAATTGGTGATTCATCTTCTAACAAGTTCGAAATGGTGATGGAAGTTTGGTATAGTTGGCCATTCCCCTCCACTAGGAAAAAAAAGTAATTTCCCATTCTTTAGTATTTCTGACATAACTTTTTACACCGGTCTCTGATTAAGATGATTCTTGCTGCATTGTAAAGAATTCTTGAATCCCTAACCATTTTATTCACATCAAAAGTCATGAAAAATCCTCTAGCATGGGCTCTATTGTAACGCAAGTTTGGTGTAATAAGTAGTCCTCCTTTAAAATGAAATAGTATATCGGACATAACTTTTTCTCCCGAACTCGGATTGAGCTAACTCTTGCGGCATTGTAATGAGAACTTGAAACCCTAACCAATATATTGAGATCAAAATTGGTGATTCATCTTCTAACAAGTTCGAAATGGTGATGGAAGTTTGGTATAGTTGGCCATTCCCCTCCACTAGGAAAAAAAAGTAATTTCCCATTCTTTAGTATTTCGGACATAACTTTTTACTCCAGTCTCTGAATAAGATGATTCTTGCGGCATTGTAAAGAATTCTTGAATCCCTAACCATTTTATTCACATCAAAAGTCATGAAAAATCCTCTAGCATGGGCTCTATTGTAACGCAAGTTTGGTGTAATAAGTAGTCCTCCTTTAAAATGAAATAGTATATCGGACATAACTTTTTCTCCCGAACTCGGATTGAGCTAACTCTTGCGGCATTGTAATGAGAACTTGAAACCCTAACCAATATATTGAGATCAAAATTGGTGATTCATCTTCTAACAAGTTCGAAATGGTGATGGAAGTTTGGTATAGTTGGCCATTCCCCTCCACTAGGAAAAAAAAGTAATTTCCCATTCTTTAGTATTTCGGACATAACTTTTTACTCCGGTCTCTGAATAAGATGATTCTTGCTGCATTGTAAAGAATTCTTGAATCCCTAACCATTTTATTCACATCAAAAGTCATGAAAAATCCTCTAGCATGGGCTCTATTGTAACGCAAGTTTGGTGTAATAAGTAGTCCACCTTTAAAATGATATAGTATATCGGACATAACTTTTTCTCCCGAACTCGGATTGAGCTAACTCTTGCGGCATTGAAATGAGAACTTGAAACCCTAACCAATATATTGAGATCAAAATTGGTGATTCATCTTCTAACAAGTTCGAAATGGTGATGGAAGTTTGGTATAGTTGGCCATTCCCCTCCACTAGGAAAAAAAAGTAATTTCCCACTCTTTAGTATTTCTGACATAACTTTTTACTCCGGTCTCTGATTAAGATGATTCTTGCTGCATTGTAAAGAATTCTTGAATCCGTAACCATTTTATTCACATCAAAAGTCATGAAAAATCCTCTAGCATGGGTTCTATTGTAACGCAAGTTTGGTGTAATAAGTAGTCCACCTTTAAAATGAAATAGTATATCGCACATAACTTTTTCTCCCGAACTCAGATTGAGCTAACTCTTGCGGCATTGTAATGAGAACTTGAAACCCTAACCAATATATTGAGATCAAAATTGGTGATTCATCTTCTAACAAGTTCGAAATGGTGAAGGAAGTTTGGTATAGTTGGCCATTCCCCTCCACTAGGAAAAAAAAGTAATTTCCCATTCTTTAGTATTTCTGACATAACTTTTTACACCGGTCTCTGATTAAGATGATTCTTGCTGCATTGTAAAGAATTCTTGAATCCCTAACCATTTTATTCACATCAAAAGTCATGAAAAATCCTCTAGCATGGGCTCTATTGTAACGCAAGTATGGTGTAATAAGTAGTCCTCCTTTAAAATGAAATAGTATATCGGACATAACTTTTTCTCCCGAACTCGGATTGAGCTAACTCTTGCGGCATTGTAATGAGAACTTGAAACCCTAACCAATATATTGAGATCAAAATTGGTGATTCATCTTCTAACAAGTTCGAAATGGTGATGGAAGTTTGGTATAGTTGGCCATTCCCCTCCACTAGGAAAAAAAAGTAATTTCCCACTCTTTAGTATTTCTGACATAACTTTTTACTCCGGTCTCTGATTAAGATGATTCTTGCGGCATTGTAAAGAATTCTTGAATCCCTAACCATTTTATTCACATCAAAAGTCATGAAAAATCCTCTAGCATGGGCTCTATTGTAACGCAAATTTGGTGTAATAAGTAGTCCACCTTTAAAATGATATAGTATATATCGGACATAACTTTTTCTCCCGAACTCGGATTGAGCTAACTCTTGCGGCGTTGAAATGAGAACTTGAAACCCTAACCAATATATTCAGATCAAAATTGGTGATTCATCTTCTAACAAGTTCGAAATGGTGATGGAAGTTTGGTATAGTTGGCCATTCCCCTCCACTAGGAAAAAAAAGTAATTTCCCACTCTTTAGTATTTCTGACATAACTTTTTACTCCGGTCTCTGATTAAGATGATTCTTGCGGCATTGTAAAGAATTCTTGAATCCCTAACCATTTTATTCACATCAAAAGTCATGAAAAATCCTCTAGCATGGGCTCTATTGTAACGCAAGTTTGGTGTAATAAGTAGTCCTCCTTTAAAATGAAATAGTATATCGGACATAACTTTTTCTCCCGAACTCGGATTGAGCTAACTCTTGCGGCATTGTAATGAGAACTTGAAACCCTAACCAATATATTGAGATCAAAATTGGTGATTCATCTTCTAACAAGTTCGAAATGGTGATGGAAGTTTGGTATAGTTGGCCATTCCCCTCCACTAGGAAAAAAAAGTAATTTCCCATTCTTTAGTATTTCTGACATAACTTTTTACACCGGTCTCTGATTAAGATGATTCTTGCTGCATTGTAAAGAATTCTTGAATCCCTAACCATTTTATTCACATCAAAAGTCATGAAAAATCCTCTAGCATGGGCTCTATTGTAACGCAAGTTTGGTGTAATAAGTAGTCCTCCTTTAAAATGAAATAGTATATCGGACATAACTTTTTCTCCCGAACTCGGATTGAGCTAACTCTTGCGGCATTGTAATGAGAACTTGAAACCCTAACCAATATATTGAGATCAAAATTGGTGATTCATCTTCTAACAAGTTCGAAATGGTGATGGAAGTTTGGTATAGTTGGCCATTCCCCTCCACTAGGAAAAAAAAGTAATTTCCCATTCTTTAGTATTTCGGACATAACTTTTTACTCCAGTCTCTGAATAAGATGATTCTTGCGGCATTGTAAAGAATTCTTGAATCCCTAACCATTTTATTCACATCAAAAGTCATGAAAAATCCTCTAGCATGGGCTCTATTGTAACGCAAGTTTGGTGTAATAAGTAGTCCTCCTTTAAAATGAAATAGTATATCGGACATAACTTTTTCTCCCGAACTCGGATTGAGCTAACTCTTGCGGCATTGTAATGAGAACTTGAAACCCTAACCAATATATTGAGATCAAAATTGGTGATTCATCTTCTAACAAGTTCGAAATGGTGATGGAAGTTTGGTATAGTTGGCCATTCCCCTCCACTAGGAAAAAAAAGTAATTTCCCATTCTTTAGTATTTCGGACATAACTTTTTACTCCGGTCTCTGAATAAGATGATTCTTGCTGCATTGTAAAGAATTCTTGAATCCCTAACCATTTTATTCACATCAAAAGTCATGAAAAATCCTCTAGCATGGGCTCTATTGTAACGCAAGTTTGGTGTAATAAGTAGTCCACCTTTAAAATGATATAGTATATCGGACATAACTTTTTCTCCCGAACTCGGATTGAGCTAACTCTTGCGGCATTGAAATGAGAACTTGAAACCCTAACCAATATATTGAGATCAAAATTGGTGATTCATCTTCTAACAAGTTCGAAATGGTGATGGAAGTTTGGTATAGTTGGCCATTCCCCTCCACTAGGAAAAAAAAGTAATTTCCCACTCTTTAGTATTTCTGACATAACTTTTTACTCCGGTCTCTGATTAAGATGATTCTTGCTGCATTGTAAAGAATTCTTGAATCCGTAACCATTTTATTCACATCAAAAGTCATGAAAAATCCTCTAGCATGGGTTCTATTGTAACGCAAGTTTGGTGTAATAAGTAGTCCACCTTTAAAATGAAATAGTATATCGCACATAACTTTTTCTCCCGAACTCAGATTGAGCTAACTCTTGCGGCATTGTAATGAGAACTTGAAACCCTAACCAATATATTGAGATCAAAATTGGTGATTCATCTTCTAACAAGTTCGAAATGGTGAAGGAAGTTTGGTATAGTTGGCCATTCCCCTCCACTAGGAAAAAAAAGTAATTTCCCATTCTTTAGTATTTCTGACATAACTTTTTACACCGGTCTCTGATTAAGATGATTCTTGCTGCATTGTAAAGAATTCTTGAATCCCTAACCATTTTATTCACATCAAAAGTCATGAAAAATCCTCTAGCATGGGCTCTATTGTAACGCAAGTTTGGTGTAATAAGTAGTCCTCCTTTAAAATGAAATAGTATATCGGACATAACTTTTTCTCCCGAACTCGGATTGAGCTAACTCTTGCGGCATTGTAATGAGAACTTGAAACCCTAACCAATATATTGAGATCAAAATTGGTGATTCATCTTCTAACAAGTTCGAAATGGTGATGGAAGTTTGGTATAGTTGGCCATTCCCCTCCACTAGGAAAAAAAAGTAATTTCCCATTCTTTAGTATTTCGGACATAACTTTTTACTCCGGTCTCTGAATAAGATGATTCTTGCTGCATTGTAAAGAATTCTTGAATCCCTAACCATTTTATTCACATCAAAAGTCATGAAAAATCCTCTAGCATGGGCTCTATTGTAACGCAAATTTGGTGTAATAAGTAGTCCACCTTTAAAATGATATAGTATATATCGGACATAACTTTTTCTCCCGAACTCGGATTGAGCTAACTCTTGCGGCGTTGAAATGAGAACTTGAAACCCTAACCAATATATTGAGATCAAAATTGGTGATTCATCTTCTAACAAGTTCGAAATGGTGATGGAAGTTTGGTATAGTTGGCCATTCCCCTCCACTAGGAAAAAAAAGTAATTTCCCACTCTTTAGTATTTCTGACATAACTTTTTACTCCGGTCTCTGATTAAGATGATTCTTGCGGCATTGTAAAGAATTCTTGAATCCCTAACCATTTTATTCACATCAAAAGTCATGAAAAATCCTCTAGCATGGGCTCTATTGTAACGCAAGTTTGGTGTAATAAGTAGTCCTCCTTTAAAATGAAATAGTATATCGGACATAACTTTTTCTCCCGAACTCGGATTGAGCTAACTCTTGCGGCATTGTAATGAGAACTTGAAACCCTAACCAATATATTGAGATCAAAATTGGTGATTCATCTTCTAACAAGTTCGAAATGGTGATGGAAGTTTGGTATAGTTGGCCATTCCCCTCCACTAGGAAAAAAAAGTAATTTCCCATTCTTTAGTATTTCTGACATAACTTTTTACACCGGTCTCTGATTAAGATGATTCTTGCTGCATTGTAAAGAATTCTTGAATCCCTAACCATTTTATTCACATCAAAAGTCATGAAAAATCCTCTAGCATGGGCTCTATTGTAACGCAAGTTTGGTGTAATAAGTAGTCCTCCTTTAAAATGAAATAGTATATCGGACATAACTTTTTCTCCCGAACTCGGATTGAGCTAACTCTTGCGGCATTGTAATGAGAACTTGAAACCCTAACCAATATATTGAGATCAAAATTGGTGATTCATCTTCTAACAAGTTCGAAATGGTGATGGAAGTTTGGTATAGTTGGCCATTCCCCTCCACTAGGAAAAAAAAGTAATTTCCCATTCTTTAGTATTTCGGACATAACTTTTTACTCCAGTCTCTGAATAAGATGATTCTTGCGGCATTGTAAAGAATTCTTGAATCCCTAACCATTTTATTCACATCAAAAGTCATGAAAAATCCTCTAGCATGGGCTCTATTGTAACGCAAGTTTGGTGTAATAAGTAGTCCTCCTTTAAAATGAAATAGTATATCGGACATAACTTTTTCTCCCGAACTCGGATTGAGCTAACTCTTGCGGCATTGTAATGAGAACTTGAAACCCTAACCAATATATTGAGATCAAAATTGGTGATTCATCTTCTAACAAGTTCGAAATGGTGATGGAAGTTTGGTATAGTTGGCCATTCCCCTCCACTAGGAAAAAAAAGTAATTTCCCATTCTTTAGTATTTCGGACATAACTTTTTACTCCGGTCTCTGAATAAGATGATTCTTGCTGCATTGTAAAGAATTCTTGAATCCCTAACCATTTTATTCACATCAAAAGTCATGAAAAATCCTCTAGCATGGGCTCTATTGTAACGCAAGTTTGGTGTAATAAGTAGTCCACCTTTAAAATGATATAGTATATCGGACATAACTTTTTCTCCCGAACTCGGATTGAGCTAACTCTTGCGGCATTGAAATGAGAACTTGAAACCCTAACCAATATATTGAGATCAAAATTGGTGATTCATCTTCTAACAAGTTCGAAATGGTGATGGAAGTTTGGTATAGTTGGCCATTCCCCTCCACTAGGAAAAAAAAGTAATTTCCCACTCTTTAGTATTTCTGACATAACTTTTTACTCCGGTCTCTGATTAAGATGATTCTTGCTGCATTGTAAAGAATTCTTGAATCCGTAACCATTTTATTCACATCAAAAGTCATGAAAAATCCTCTAGCATGGGTTCTATTGTAACGCAAGTTTGGTGTAATAAGTAGTCCACCTTTAAAATGAAATAGTATATCGCACATAACTTTTTCTCCCGAACTCAGATTGAGCTAACTCTTGCGGCATTGTAATGAGAACTTGAAACCCTAACCAATATATTGAGATCAAAATTGGTGATTCATCTTCTAACAAGTTCGAAATGGTGAAGGAAGTTTGGTATAGTTGGCCATTCCCCTCCACTAGGAAAAAAAAGTAATTTCCCATTCTTTAGTATTTCTGACATAACTTTTTACACCGGTCTCTGATTAAGATGATTCTTGCTGCATTGTAAAGAATTCTTGAATCCCTAACCATTTTATTCACATCAAAAGTCATGAAAAATCCTCTAGCATGGGCTCTATTGTAACGCAAGTATGGTGTAATAAGTAGTCCTCCTTTAAAATGAAATAGTATATCGGACATAACTTTTTCTCCCGAACTCGGATTGAGCTAACTCTTGCGGCATTGTAATGAGAACTTGAAACCCTAACCAATATATTGAGATCAAAATTGGTGATTCATCTTCTAACAAGTTCGAAATGGTGATGGAAGTTTGGTATAGTTGGCCATTCCCCTCCACTAGGAAAAAAAAGTAATTTCCCATTCTTTAGTATTTCGGACATAACTTTTTACTCCGGTCTCTGAATAAGATGATTCTTGCTGCATTGTAAAGAATTCTTGAATCCCTAACCATTTTATTCACATCAAAAGTCATGAAAAATCCTCTAGCATGGGCTCTATTGTAACGCAAGTTTGGTGTAATAAGTAGTCCACCTTTAAAATGATATAGTATATCGGACATAACTTTTTCTCCCGAACTCGGATTGAGCTAACTCTTGCGGCATTGAAATGAGAACTTGAAACCCTAACCAATATATTGAGATCAAAATTGGTGATTCATCTTCTAACAAGTTCGAAATGGTGATGGAAGTTTGGTATAGTTGGCCATTCCCCTCCACTAGGAAAAAAAAGTAATTTCCCACTCTTTAGTATTTCTGACATAACTTTTTACTCCGGTCTCTGATTAAGATGATTCTTGCGGCATTGTAAAGAATTCTTGAATCCCTAACCATTTTATTCACATCAAAAGTCATGAAAAATCCTCTAGCATGGGCTCTATTGTAACGCAAGTTTGGTGTAATAAGTAGTCCTCCTTTAAAATGAAATAGTATATCGGACATAACTTTTTCTCCCGAACTCGGATTGAGCTAACTCTTGCGGCATTGTAATGAGAACTTGAAACCCTAACCAATATATTGAGATCAAAATTGGTGATTCATCTTCTAACAAGTTCGAAATGGTGATGGAAGTTTGGTATAGTTGGCCATTCCCCTCCACTAGGAAAAAAAAGTAATTTCCCATTCTTTAGTATTTCGGACATAACTTTTTACTCCGGTCTCTGAATAAGATGATTCTTGCTGCATTGTAAAGAATTCTTGAATCCCTAACCATTTTATTCACATCAAAAGTCATGAAAAATCCTCTAGCATGGGCTCTATTGTAACGCAAGTTTGGTGTAATAAGTAGTCCACCTTTAAAATGATATAGTATATCGGACATAACTTTTTCTCCCGAACTCGGATTGAGCTAACTCTTGCGGCTTTGAAATGAGAACTTGAAACCCTAACCAATATATTGAGATCAAAATTGGTGATTCATCTTCTAACAAGTTCGAAATGGTGATGGAAGTTTGGTATAGTTGGCCATTCCCCTCCACTAGGAAAAAAAAGTAATTTCCCACTCTTTAGTATTTCTGACATAACTTTTTACTCCGGTCTCTGATTAAGATGATTCTTGCTGCATTGTAAAGAATTCTTGAATCCGTAACCATTTTATTCACATCAAAAGTCATGAAAAATCCTCTAGCATGGGTTCTATTGTAACGCAAGTTTGGTGTAATAAGTAGTCCACCTTTAAAATGAAATAGTATATCGCACATAACTTTTTCTCCCGAACTCAGATTGAGCTAACTCTTGCGGCATTGTAATGAGAACTTGAAACCCTAACCAATATATTGAGATCAAAATTGGTGATTCATCTTCTAACAAGTTCGAAATGGTGAAGGAAGTTTGGTATAGTTGGCCATTCCCCTCCACTAGGAAAAAAAAGTAATTTCCCATTCTTTAGTATTTCTGACATAACTTTTTACACCGGTCTCTGATTAAGATGATTCTTGCTGCATTGTAAAGAATTCTTGAATCCCTAACCATTTTATTCACATCAAAAGTCATGAAAAATCCTCTAGCATGGGCTCTATTGTAACGCAAGTATGGTGTAATAAGTAGTCCTCCTTTAAAATGAAATAGTATATCGGACATAACTTTTTCTCCCGAACTCGGATTGAGCTAACTCTTGCGGCATTGTAATGAGAACTTGAAACCCTAACCAATATATTGAGATCAAAATTGGTGATTCATCTTCTAACAAGTTCGAAATGGTGATGGAAGTTTGGTATAGTTGGCCATTCCCCTCCACTAGGAAAAAAAAGTAATTTCCCATTCTTTAGTATTTCGGACATAACTTTTTACTCCGGTCTCTGAATAAGATGATTCTTGCTGCATTGTAAAGAATTCTTGAATCCCTAACCATTTTATTCACATCAAAAGTCATGAAAAATCCTCTAGCATGGGCTCTATTGTAACGCAAGTTTGGTGTAATAAGTAGTCCACCTTTAAAATGATATAGTATATCGGACATAACTTTTTCTCCCGAACTCGGATTGAGCTAACTCTTGCGGCATTGAAATGAGAACTTGAAACCCTAACCAATATATTGAGATCAAAATTGGTGATTCATCTTCTAACAAGTTCGAAATGGTGATGGAAGTTTGGTATAGTTGGCCATTCCCCTCCACTAGGAAAAAAAAGTAATTTCCCACTCTTTAGTATTTCTGACATAACTTTTTACTCCGGTCTCTGATTAAGATGATTCTTGCGGCATTGTAAAGAATTCTTGAATCCCTAACCATTTTATTCACATCAAAAGTCATGAAAAATCCTCTAGCATGGGCTCTATTGTAACGCAAGTTTGGTGTAATAAGTAGTCCTCCTTTAAAATGAAATAGTATATCGGACATAACTTTTTCTCCCGAACTCGGATTGAGCTAACTCTTGCGGCATTGTAATGAGAACTTGAAACCCTAACCAATATATTGAGATCAAAATTGGTGATTCATCTTCTAACAAGTTCGAAATGGTGATGGAAGTTTGGTATAGTTGGCCATTCCCCTCCACTAGGAAAAAAAAGTAATTTCCCATTCTTTAGTATTTCGGACATAACTTTTTACACCGGTCTCTGAATAAGATGATTCTTGCTGCATTGTAAAGAATTCTTGAATCCCTAACCATTTTATTCACATCAAAAGTCATGAAAAATCCTCTAGCATGGGCTCTATTGTAACGCAAGTTTGGTGTAATAAGTAGTCCTCCTTTAAAATGAAATAGTATATCGGACATAACTTTTTCTCCCGAACTCGGATTGAGCTAACTCTTGCGGCATTGTAATGAGAACTTGAAACCCTAACCAATATATTGAGATCAAAATTGGTGATTCATCTTCTAACAAGTTCGAAATGGTGATGGAAGTTTGGTATAGTTGGCCATTCCCCTCCACTAGGAAAAAAAAGTAATTTCCCATTCTTTAGTATTTCGGACATAACTTTTTACTCCGGTCTCTGAATAAGATGATTCTTGCTGCATTGTAAAGAATTCTTGAATCCCTAACCATTTTATTCACATCAAAAGTCATGAAAAATCCTCTAGCATGGGCTCTATTGTAACGCAAGTTTGGTGTAATAAGTAGTCCACCTTTAAAATGATATAGTATATCGGACATAACTTTTTCTCCCGAACTCGGATTGAGCTAACTCTTGCGGCATTGAAATGAGAACTTGAAACCCTAACCAATATATTGAGATCAAAATTGGTGATTCATCTTCTAACAAGTTCGAAATGGTGATGGAAGTTTGGTATAGTTGGCCATTCCCCTCCACTAGGAAAAAAAAGTAATTTCCCACTCTTTAGTATTTCTGACATAACTTTTTACTCCGGTCTCTGATTAAGATGATTCTTGCGGCATTGTAAAGAATTCTTGAATCCCTAACCATTTTATTCACATCAAAAGTCATGAAAAATCCTCTAGCATGGGCTCTATTGTAACGCAAGTTTGGTGTAATAAGTAGTCCTCCTTTAAAATGAAATAGTATATCGGACATAACTTTTTCTCCCGAACTCGGATTGAGCTAACTCTTGCGGCATTGTAATGAGAACTTGAAACCCTAACCAATATATTGAGATCAAAATTGGTGATTCATCTTCTAACAAGTTCGAAATGGTGATGGAAGTTTGGTATAGTTGGCCATTCCCCTCCACTAGGAAAAAAAAGTAATTTCCCATTCTTTAGTATTTCGGACATAACTTTTTACTCCGGTCTCTGAATAAGATGATTCTTGCTGCATTGTAAAGAATTCTTGAATCCCTAACCATTTTATTCACATCAAAAGTCATGAAAAATCCTCTAGCATGGGCTCTATTGTAACGCAAGTTTGGTGTAATAAGTAGTCCACCTTTAAAATGATATAGTATATCGGACATAACTTTTTCTCCCGAACTCGGATTGAGCTAACTCTTGCGGCATTGAAATGAGAACTTGAAACCCTAACCAATATATTGAGATCAAAATTGGTGATTCATCTTCTAACAAGTTCGAAATGGTGATGGAAGTTTGGTATAGTTGGCCATTCCCCTCCACTAGGAAAAAAAAGTAATTTCCCACTCTTTAGTATTTCTGACATAACTTTTTACTCCGGTCTCTGATTAAGATGATTCTTGCTGCATTGTAAAGAATTCTTGAATCCGTAACCATTTTATTCACATCAAAAGTCATGAAAAATCCTCTAGCATGGGCTCTATTGTAACGCAAGTTTGGTGTAATAAGTAGTCCACCTTTAAAATGAAATAGTATATCGCACATAACTTTTTCTCCCGAACTCAGATTGAGCTAACTCTTGCGGCATTGTAATGAGAACTTGAAACCCTAACCAATATATTGAGATCAAAATTGGTGATTCATCTTCTAACAAGTTCGAAATGGTGAAGGAAGTTTGGTATAGTTGGCCATTCCCCTCCACTAGGAAAAAAAAGTAATTTCCCATTCTTTAGTATTTCTGACATAACTTTTTACACCGGTCTCTGATTAAGATGATTCTTGCTGCATTGTAAAGAATTCTTGAATCCCTAACCATTTTATTCACATCAAAAGTCATGAAAAATCCTCTAGCATGGGCTCTATTGTAACGCAAGTATGGTGTAATAAGTAGTCCTCCTTTAAAATGAAATAGTATATCGGACATAACTTTTTCTCCCGAACTCGGATTGAGCTAACTCTTGCGGCATTGTAATGAGAACTTGAAACCCTAACCAATATATTGAGATCAAAATTGGTGATTCATCTTCTAACAAGTTCGAAATGGTGATGGAAGTTTGGTATAGTTGGTCATTCCCCTCCACTAGGAAAAAAAAGTAATTTCCCATTCTTTAGTATTTCGGACATAACTTTTTACTCCGGTCTCTGAATAAGATGATTCTTGCGGCATTGTAAAGAATTCTTGAATCCCTAACCATTTTATTCACATCAAAAGTCATGAAAAATCCTCTAGCATGGGCTCTATTGTAACGCAAATTTGGTGTAATAAGTAGTCCACCTTTAAAATGATATAGTATATATCGGACATAACTTTTTCTCCCGAACTCGGATTGAGCTAACTCTTGCGGCGTTGAAATGAGAACTTGAAACCCTAACCAATATATTGAGATCAAAATTGGTGATTCATCTTCTAACAAGTTCGAAATGGTGATGGAAGTTTGGTATAGTTGGCCATTCCCCTCCACTAGGAAAAAAAAGTAATTTCCCACTCTTTAGTATTTCTGACATAACTTTTTACTCCGGTCTCTGATTAAGATGATTCTTGCGGCATTGTAAAGAATTCTTGAATCCCTAACCATTTTATTCACATCAAAAGTCATGAAAAATCCTCTAGCATGGGCTCTATTGTAACGCAAGTTTGGTGTAATAAGTAGTCCTCCTTTAAAATGAAATAGTATATCGGACATAACTTTTTCTCCCGAACTCGGATTGAGCTAACTCTTGGGGCATTGTAATGAGAACTTGAAACCCTAACCAATATATTGAGATCAAAATTGGTGATTCATCTTCTAACAAGTTCGAAATGGTGATGGAAGTTTGGTATAGTTGGCCATTCCCCTCCACTAGGAAAAAAAAGTAATTTCCCATTCTTTAGTATTTCTGACATAACTTTTTACACCGGTCTCTGATTAAGATGATTCTTGCTGCATTGTAAAGAATTCTTGAATCCCTAACCATTTTATTCACATCAAAAGTCATGAAAAATCCTCTAGCATGGGCTCTATTGTAACGCAAGTATGGTGTAATAAGTAGTCCTCCTTTAAAATGAAATAGTATATCGGACATAACTTTTTCTCCCGAACTCGGATTGAGCTAACTCTTGCGGCATTGTAATGAGAACTTGAAACCCTAACCAATATATTGAGATCAAAATTGGTGATTCATCTTCTAACAAGTTCGAAATGGTGATGGAAGTTTGGTATAGTTGGTCATTCCCCTCCACTAGGAAAAAAAAGTAATTTCCCATTCTTTAGTATTTCGGACATAACTTTTTACTCCGGTCTCTGAATAAGATGATTCTTGCGGCATTGTAAAGAATTCTTGAATCCCTAACCATTTTATTCACATCAAAAGTCATGAAAAATCCTCTAGCATGGGCTCTATTGTAACGCAAATTTGGTGTAATAAGTAGTCCACCTTTAAAATGATATAGTATATATCGGACATAACTTTTTCTCCCGAACTCGGATTGAGCTAACTCTTGCGGCGTTGAAATGAGAACTTGAAACCCTAACCAATATATTGAGATCAAAATTGGTGATTCATCTTCTAACAAGTTCGAAATGGTGATGGAAGTTTGGTATAGTTGGCCATTCCCCTCCACTAGGAAAAAAAAGTAATTTCCCACTCTTTAGTATTTCTGACATAACTTTTTACTCCGGTCTCTGATTAAGATGATTCTTGCGGCATTGTAAAGAATTCTTGAATCCCTAACCATTTTATTCACATCAAAAGTCATGAAAAATCCTCTAGCATGGGCTCTATTGTAACGCAAGTTTGGTGTAATAAGTAGTCCTCCTTTAAAATGAAATAGTATATCGGACATAACTTTTTCTCCCGAACTCGGATTGAGCTAACTCTTGGGGCATTGTAATGAGAACTTGAAACCCTAACCAATATATTGAGATCAAAATTGGTGATTCATCTTCTAACAAGTTCGAAATGGTGATGAAAGTTTGGTATAGTTGGCCATTCCCCTCCACTAGGAAAAAAAAGTAATTTCCCATTCTTTAGTATTTCTGACATAACTTTTTACACCGGTCTCTGATTAAGATGATTCTTGCTGCATTGTAAAGAATTCTTGAATCCCTAACCATTTTATTCACATCAAAAGTCATGAAAAATCCTCTAGCATGGGCTCTATTGTAACGCAAGTTTGGTGTAATAAGTAGTCCTCCTTTAAAATGAAATAGTATATCGCACATAACTTTTTCTCCCGAACTCGGATTGAGCTAACTCTTGCGGCATTGTAATGAGAACTTGAAACCCTAACCAATATATTGAGATCAAAATTGGTGATTCATCTTCTAACAAGTTCGAAATGGTGATGGAAGTTTGGTATAGTTGGCCATTCCCCTCCACTAGGAAAAAAAAGTAATTTCCCATTCTTTAGTATTTCGGACATAACTTTTTACTCCAGTCTCTGAATAAGATGATTCTTGCGGCATTGTAAAGAATTCTTGAATCCCTAACCATTTTATTCACATCAAAAGTCATGAAAAATCCTCTAGCATGGGCTCTATTGTAACGCAAGTTTGGTGTAATAAGTAGTCCTCCTTTAAAATGAAATAGTATATCGGACATAACTTTTTCTCCCGAACTCGGATTGAGCTAACTCTTGCGGCATTGTAATGAGAACTTGAAACCCTAACCAATATATTGAGATCAAAATTGGTGATTCATCTTCTAACAAGTTCGAAATGGTGATGGAAGTTTGGTATAGTTGGCCATTCCCCTCCACTAGGAAAAAAAAGTAATTTCCCATTCTTTAGTATTTCGGACATAACTTTTTACTCCGGTCTCTGAATAAGATGATTCTATCTGCATTGTAAAGAATTCTTGAATCCCTAACCATTTTATTCACATCAAAACTCATGAAAAATCCTCTAGCATGGGCTCTATTGTAACGCAAGTTTGGTGTAATAAGTAGTCCACCTTTAAAATGATATAGTATATCGGACATAACTTTTTCTCCCGAACTCGGATTGAGCTAACTCTTGCGGCATTGAAATGAGAACTTGAAACCCTAACCAATATATTGAGATCAAAATTGGTGATTCATCTTCTAACAAGTTCGAAATGGTGATGGAAGTTTGGTATAGTTGGCCATTCCCCTCCACTAGGAAAAAAAAGTAATTTCCCACTCTTTAGTATTTCTGACATAACTTTTTACTCCGGTCTCTGATTAAGATGATTCTTGCGGCATTGTAAAGAATTCTTGAATCCCTAACCATTTTATTCACATCAAAAGTCATGAAAAATCCTCTAGCATGGGCTCTATTGTAACGCAAGTTTGGTGTAATAAGTAGTCCACCTTTAAAATGAAATAGTATATCGCACATAACTTTTTCTCCCGAACTCGGATTGAGCTAACTCTTGCGGCATTGTAATGAGAACTTGAAACCCTAACCAATATATTGAGATCAAAATTGGTGATTCATCTTCTAACAAGTTCGAAATGGTGAAGGAAGTTTGGTATAGTTGGCCATTCCCCTCCACTAGGAAAAAAAAGTAATTTCCCATTCTTTAGTATTTCTGACATAACTTTTTACTCCAGTCTCTGAATAAGATGATTCTTGCGGCATTGTAAAGAATTCTTGAATCCCTAACCATTTTATTCACATCAAAACTCATGAAAAATCCTCTAGCATGGGCTCTATTGTAACGCAAGTTTGGTGTAATAAGTAGTCGTCCTTTAAAATGAAATAGTATTCGGACATAACTTTTTCTCCCGAACTCGGATTGAGCTAACTCTTGCGGCATTGTAATGAGAACTTGAAACCCTAACCAATATATTGAGATCAAAATTGGTGATTCATCTTCTAACAAGTTCGAAATGGTGATGGAAGTTTGGTATAGTTGGCCATTCCCCTCCACTAGGAAAAAAAAGTAATTTCCCATTCTTTAGTATTTCGGACATAACTTTTTACTCCAGTCTCTGAATAAGATGATTCTTGCGGCATTGTAAAGAATTCTTGAATCCCTAACCATTTTATTCACATCAAAACTCATGAAAAATCCTCTAGCATGGGCTCTATTGTAACGCAAGTTTGGTGTAATAAGTAGTCCACCTTTAAAATGATATAGTATATCGGACATAACTTTTTCTCCCGAACTCGGATTGAGCTAACTCTTGCGGCATTGAAATGAGAACTTGAAACCCTAACCAATATATTGAGATCAAAATTGGTGATTCATCTTCTAACAAGTTCGAAATGGTGATGGAAGTTTGGTATAGTTGGCCATTCCCCTCCACTAGGAAAAAAAAGTAATTTCCCACTCTTTAGTATTTCTGACATAACTTTTTACTCCGGTCTCTGATTAAGATGATTCTTGCGGCATTGTAAAGAATTCTTGAATCCCTAACCATTTTATTCACATCAAAAGTCATGAAAAATCCTCTAGCATGGGCTCTATTGTAACGCAAGTTTGGTGTAATAAGTAGTCCTCCTTTAAAATGAAATAGTATATCGGACATAACTTTTTCTCCCGAACTCGGATTGAGCTAACTCTTGGGGCATTGTAATGAGAACTTGAAACCCTAACCAATATATTGAGATCAAAATTGGTGATTCATCTTCTAACAAGTTCGAAATGGTGATGGAAGTTTGGTATAGTTGGCCATTCCCCTCCACTAGGAAAAAAAAGTAATTTCCCATTCTTTAGTATTTCTGACATAACTTTTTACACCGGTCTCTGATTAAGATGATTCTTGCTGCATTGTAAAGAATTCTTGAATCCCTAACCATTTTATTCACATCAAAAGTCATGAAAAATCCTCTAGCATGGGCTCTATTGTAACGCAAGTTTGGTGTAATAAGTAGTCCTCCTTTAAAATGAAATAGTATATCGGACATAACTTTTTCTCCCGAACTCGGATTGAGCTAACTCTTGCGGCATTGTAATGAGAACTTGAAACCCTAACCAATATATTGAGATCAAAATTGGTGATTCATCTTCTAACAAGTTCGAAATGGTGATGGAAGTTTGGTATAGTTGGCCATTCCCCTCCACTAGGAAAAAAAAGTAATTTCCCATTCTTTAGTATTTCGGACATAACTTTTTACTCCAGTCTCTGAATAAGATGATTCTTGCGGCATTGTAAAGAATTCTTGAATCCCTAACCATTTTATTCACATCAAAAGTCATGAAAAATCCTCTAGCATGGGCTCTATTGTAACGCAAGTTTGGTGTAATAAGTAGTCCTCCTTTAAAATGAAATAGTATATCGGACATAACTTTTTCTCCCGAACTCGGATTGAGCTAACTCTTGCGGCATTGTAATGAGAACTTGAAACCCTAACCAATATATTGAGATCAAAATTGGTGATTCATCTTCTAACAAGTTCGAAATGGTGATGGAAGTTTGGTATAGTTGGCCATTCCCCTCCACTAGGAAAAAAAAGTAATTTCCCACTCTTTAGTATTTCTGACATAACTTTTTACTCCGGTCTCTGATTAAGATGATTCTTGCGGCATTGTAAAGAATTCTTGAATCCCTAACCATTTTATTCACATCAAAAGTCATGAAAAATCCTCTAGCATGGGCTCTATTGTAACGCAAGTTTGGTGTAATAAGTAGTCCTCCTTTAAAATGAAATAGTATATCGGACATAACTTTTTCTCCCGAACTCGGATTGAGCTAACTCTTGGGGCATTGTAATGAGAACTTGAAACCCTAACCAATATATTGAGATCAAAATTGGTGATTCATCTTCTAACAAGTTCGAAATGGTGATGGAAGTTTGGTATAGTTGGCCATTCCCCTCCACTAGGAAAAAAAAGTAATTTCCCATTCTTTAGTATTTCTGACATAACTTTTTACACCGGTCTCTGATTAAGATGATTCTTGCTGCATTGTAAAGAATTCTTGAATCCCTAACCATTTTATTCACATCAAAAGTCATGAAAAATCCTCTAGCATGGGCTCTATTGTAACGCAAGTTTGGTGTAATAAGTAGTCCTCCTTTAAAATGAAATAGTATATCGGACATAACTTTTTCTCCCGAACTCGGATTGAGCTAACTCTTGCGGCATTGTAATGAGAACTTGAAACCCTAACCAATATATTGAGATCAAAATTGGTGATTCATCTTCTAACAAGTTCGAAATGGTGATGGAAGTTTGGTATAGTTGGCCATTCCCCTCCACTAGGAAAAAAAAGTAATTTCCCATTCTTTAGTATTTCGGACATAACTTTTTACTCCAGTCTCTGAATAAGATGATTCTTGCGGCATTGTAAAGAATTCTTGAATCCCTAACCATTTTATTCACATCAAAAGTCATGAAAAATCCTCTAGCATGGGCTCTATTGTAACGCAAGTTTGGTGTAATAAGTAGTCCTCCTTTAAAATGAAATAGTATATCGGACATAACTTTTTCTCCCGAACTCGGATTGAGCTAACTCTTGCGGCATTGTAATGAGAACTTGAAACCCTAACCAATATATTGAGATCAAAATTGGTGATTCATCTTCTAACAAGTTCGAAATGGTGATGGAAGTTTGGTATAGTTGGCCATTCCCCTCCACTAGGAAAAAAAAGTAATTTCCCATTCTTTAGTATTTCGGACATAACTTTTTACTCCGGTCTCTGAATAAGATGATTCTATCTGCATTGTAAAGAATTCTTGAATCCCTAACCATTTTATTCACATCAAAAGTCATGAAAAATCCTCTAGCATGGGCTCTATTGTAACGCAAGTTTGGTGTAATAAGTAGTCCACCTTTAAAATGATATAGTATATCGGACATAACTTTTTCTCCCGAACTCGGATTGAGCTAACTCTTGCAGCATTGAAATGAGAACTTGAAACCCTAACCAATATATTGAGATCAAAATTGGTGATTCATCTTCTAACAAGTTCGAAATGGTGATGGAAGTTTGGTATAGTTGGCCATTCCCCTCCACTAGGAAAAAAAAGTAATTTCCCACTCTTTAGTATTTCTGACATAACTTTTTACTCCGGTCTCTGATTAAGATGATTCTTGCTGCATTGTAAAGAATTCTTGAATCCGTAACCATTTTATTCACATCAAAAGTCATGAAAAATCCTCTAGCATGGGCTCTATTGTAACGCAAGTTTGGTGTAATAAGTAGTCCACCTTTAAAATGAAATAGTATATCGCACATAACTTTTTCTCCCGAACTCAGATTGAGCTAACTCTTGCGGCATTGTAATGAGAACTTGAAACCCTAACCAATATATTGAGATCAAAATTGGTGATTCATCTTCTAACAAGTTCGAAATGGTGAAGGAAGTTTGGTATAGTTGGCCATTCCCCTCCACTAGGAAAAAAAAGTAATTTCCCATTCTTTAGTATTTCGGACATAACTTTTTACTCCAGTCTCTGAATAAGATGATTCTTGCGGCATTGTAAAGAATTCTTGAATCCCTAACCATTTTATTCACATCAAAACTCATGAAAAATCCTCTAGCATGGGCTCTATTGTAACGCAAGTTTGGTGTAATAAGTAGTCATCCTTTAAAATGAAATAGTATTCGGACATAACTTTTTCTCCCGAACTCGGATTGAGCTAACTCTTGCGGCATTGTAATGAGAACTTGAAACCCTAACCAATATATTGAGATCAAAATTGGTGATTCATCTTCTAACAAGTTCGAAATGGTGATGGAAGTTTGGTATAGTTGGCCATTCCTCTCCACTAGGAAAAAAAAGTAATTTCCCATTCTTTAGTATTTCGGACATAACTTTTTACTCCAGTCTCTGAATAAGATGATTCTTGCGGCATTGTAAAGAATTCTTGAATCCCTAACCATTTTATTCACATCAAAACTCATGAAAAATCCTCTAGCATGGGCTCTATTGTAACGCAAGTTTGGTGTAATAAGTAGTCCACCTTTAAAATGATATAGTATATCGGACATAACTTTTTCTCCCGAACTCGGATTGAGCTAACTCTTGCGGCATTGAAATGAGAACTTGAAACCCTAACCAATATATTGAGATCAAAATTGGTGATTCATCTTCTAACAAGTTCGAAATGGTGATGGAAGTTTGGTATAGTTGGCCATTCCCCTCCACTAGGAAAAAAAAGTAATTTCCCACTCTTTAGTATTTCTGACATAACTTTTTACTCCGGTCTCTGATTAAGATGATTCTTGCGGCATTGTAAAGAATTCTTGAATCCCTAACCATTTTATTCACATCAAAAGTCATGAAAAATCCTCTAGCATGGGCTCTATTGTAACGCAAGTTTGGTGTAATAAGTAGTCCTCCTTTAAAATGAAATAGTATATCGGACATAACTTTTTCTCCCGAACTCGGATTGAGCTAACTCTTGCGGCATTGTAATGAGAACTTGAAACCCTAACCAATATATTGAGATCAAAATTGGTGATTCATCTTCTAACAAGTTCGAAATGGTGATGGAAGTTTGGTATAGTTGGCCATTCCCCTCCACTAGGAAAAAAAAGTAATTTCCCATTCTTTAGTATTTCTGACATAACTTTTTACACCGGTCTCTGATTAAGATGATTCTTGCTGCATTGTAAAGAATTCTTGAATCCCTAACCATTTTATTCACATCAAAAGTCATGAAAAATCCTCTAGCATGGGCTCTATTGTAACGCAAGTTTGGTGTAATAAGTAGTCCTCCTTTAAAATGAAATAGTATATCGGACATAACTTTTTCTCCCGAACTCGGATTGAGCTAACTCTTGCGGCATTGTAATGAGAACTTGAAACCCTAACCAATATATTGAGATCAAAATTGGTGATTCATCTTCTAACAAGTTCGAAATGGTGATGGAAGTTTGGTATAGTTGGCCATTCCCCTCCACTAGGAAAAAAAAGTAATTTCCCATTCTTTAGTATTTCGGACATAACTTTTTACTCCAGTCTCTGAATAAGATGATTCTTGCGGCATTGTAAAGAATTCTTGAATCCCTAACCATTTTATTCACATCAAAAGTCATGAAAAATCCTCTAGCATGGGCTCTATTGTAACGCAAGTTTGGTGTAATAAGTAGTCCTCCTTTAAAATGAAATAGTATATCGGACATAACTTTTTCTCCCGAACTCGGATTGAGCTAACTCTTGCGGCATTGTAATGAGAACTTGAAACCCTAACCAATATATTGAGATCAAAATTGGTGATTCATCTTCTAACAAGTTCGAAATGGTGATGGAAGTTTGGTATAGTTGGCCATTCCCCTCCACTAGGAAAAAAAAGTAATTTCCCATTCTTTAGTATTTCGGACATAACTTTTTACTCCGGTCTCTGAATAAGATGATTCTTGCTGCATTGTAAAGAATTCTTGAATCCCTAACCATTTTATTCACATCAAAAGTCATGAAAAATCCTCTAGCATGGGCTCTATTGTAACGCAAGTTTGGTGTAATAAGTAGTCCACCTTTAAAATGATATAGTATATCGGACATAACTTTTTCTCCCGAACTCGGATTGAGCTAACTCTTGCGGCATTGAAATGAGAACTTGAAACCCTAACCAATATATTGAGATCAAAATTGGTGATTCATCTTCTAACAAGTTCGAAATGGTGATGGAAGTTTGGTATAGTTGGCCATTCCCCTCCACTAGGAAAAAAAAGTAATTTCCCACTCTTTAGTATTTCTGACATAACTTTTTACTCCGGTCTCTGATTAAGATGATTCTTGCTGCATTGTAAAGAATTCTTGAATCCGTAACCATTTTATTCACATCAAAAGTCATGAAAAATCCTCTAGCATGGGCTCTATTGTAACGCAAGTTTGGTGTAATAAGTAGTCCACCTTTAAAATGAAATAGTATATCGCACATAACTTTTTCTCCCGAACTCAGATTGAGCTAACTCTTGCGGCATTGTAATGAGAACTTGAAACCCTAACCAATATATTGAGATCAAAATTGGTGATTCATCTTCTAACAAGTTCGAAATGGTGAAGGAAGTTTGGTATAGTTGGCCATTCCCCTCCACTAGGAAAAAAAAGTAATTTCCCATTCTTTAGTATTTCTGACATAACTTTTTACACCGGTCTCTGATTAAGATGATTCTTGCTGCATTGTAAAGAATTCTTGAATCCCTAACCATTTTATTCACATCAAAAGTCATGAAAAATCCTCTAGCATGGGCTCTATTGTAACGCAAGTATGGTGTAATAAGTAGTCCTCCTTTAAAATGAAATAGTATATCGGACATAACTTTTTCTCCCGAACTCGGATTGAGCTAACTCTTGCGGCATTGTAATGAGAACTTGAAACCCTAACCAATATATTGAGATCAAAATTGGTGATTCATCTTCTAACAAGTTCGAAATGGTGATGGAAGTTTGGTATAGTTGGTCATTCCCCTCCACTAGGAAAAAAAAGTAATTTCCCATTCTTTAGTATTTCGGACATAACTTTTTACTCCGGTCTCTAAATAAGATGATTCTTGCGGCATTGTAAAGAATTCTTGAATCCCTAACCATTTTATTCACATCAAAAGTCATGAAAAATCCTCTAGCATGGGCTCTATTGTAACGCAAATTTGGTGTAATAAGTAGTCCACCTTTAAAATGATATAGTATATATCGGACATAACTTTTTCTCCTGAACTCGGATTGAGCTAACTCTTGCGGCGTTGAAATGAGAACTTGAAACCCTAACCAATATATTGAGATCAAAATTGGTGATTCATCTTCTAACAAGTTCGAAATGGTGATGGAAGTTTGGTATAGTTGGCCATTCCCCTCCACTAGGAAAAAAAAGTAATTTCCCACTCTTTAGTATTTCTGACATAACTTTTTACTCCGGTCTCTGATTAAGATGATACTTGCGGCATTGTAAAGAATTCTTGAATCCCTAACCATTTTATTCACATCAAAAGTCATGAAAAATCCTCTAGCATGGGCTCTATTGTAACGCAAGTTTGGTGTAATAAGTAGTCCTCCTTTAAAATGAAATAGTATATCGGACATAACTTTTTCTCCCGAACTCGGATTGAGCTAACTCTTGCGGCATTGTAATGAGAACTTGAAACCCTAACCAATATATTGAGATCAAAATTGGTGATTCATCTTCTAACAAGTTCGAAATGGTGATGGAAGTTTGGTATAGTTGGCCATTCCCCTCCACTAGGAAAAAAAAGTAATTTCCCATTCTTTAGTATTTCTGACATAACTTTTTACACCGGTCTCTGATTAAGATGATTCTTGCTGCATTGTAAAGAATTCTTGAATCCCTAACCATTTTATTCACATCAAAAGTCATGAAAAATCCTCTAGCATGGGCTCTATTGTAACGCAAGTTTGGTGTAATAAGTAGTCCTCCTTTAAAATGAAATAGTATATCGGACATAACTTTTTCTCCCGAACTCGGATTGAGCTAACTCTTGCGGCATTGTAATGAGAACTTGAAACCCTAACCAATATATTGAGATCAAAATTGGTGATTCATCTTCTAACAAGTTCGAAATGGTGATGGAAGTTTGGTATAGTTGGCCATTCCCCTCCACTAGGAAAAAAAAGTAATTTCCCATTCTTTAGTATTTCGGACATAACTTTTTACTCCAGTCTCTGAATAAGATGATTCTTGCGGCATTGTAAAGAATTCTTGAATCCCTAACCATTTTATTCACATCAAAAGTCATGAAAAATCCTCTAGCATGGGCTCTATTGTAACGCAAGTTTGGTGTAATAAGTAGTCCTCCTTTAAAATGAAATAGTATATCGGACATAACTTTTTCTCCCGAACTCGGATTGAGCTAACTCTTGCGGCATTGTAATGAGAACTTGAAACCCTAACCAATATATTGAGATCAAAATTGGTGATTCATCTTCTAACAAGTTCGAAATGGTGATGGAAGTTTGGTATAGTTGGCCATTCCCCTCCACTAGGAAAAAAAAGTAATTTCCCATTCTTTAGTATTTCTGACATAACTTTTTACACCGGTCTCTGATTAAGATGATTCTTGCTGCATTGTAAAGAATTCTTGAATCCCTAACCATTTTATTCACATCAAAAGTCATGAAAAATCCTCTAGCATGGGCTCTATTGTAACGCAAGTTTGGTGTAATAAGTAGTCCTCCTTTAAAATGAAATAGTATATCGGACATAACTTTTTCTCCCGAACTCGGATTGAGCTAACTCTTGCGGCATTGTAATGAGAACTTGAAACCCTAACCAATATATTGAGATCAAAATTGGTGATTCATCTTCTAACAAGTTCGAAATGGTGATGGAAGTTTGGTATAGTTGGCCATTCCCCTCCACTAGGAAAAAAAAGTAATTTCCCATTCTTTAGTATTTCGGACATAACTTTTTACTCCAGTCTCTGAATAAGATGATTCTTGCGGCATTGTAAAGAATTCTTGAATCCCTAACCATTTTATTCACATCAAAAGTAATGAAAAATCCTCTAGCATGGGCTCTATTGTAACGCAAGTTTGGTGTAATAAGTAGTCCTCCTTTAAAATGAAATAGTATATCGGACATAACTTTTTCTCCCGAACTCGGATTGAGCTAACTCTTGCGGCATTGTAATGAGAACTTGAAACCCTAACCAATATATTGAGATCAAAATTGGTGATTCATCTTCTAACAAGTTCGAAATGGTGATGGAAGTTTGGTATAGTTGGCCATTCCCCTCCACTAGGAAAAAAAAGTAATTTCCCATTCTTTAGTATTTCGGACATAACTTTTTACTCCGGTCTCTGAATAAGATGATTCTTGCTGCATTGTAAAGAATTCTTGAATCCCTAACCATTTTATTCACATCAAAAGTCATGAAAAATCCTCTAGCATGGGCTCTATTGTAACGCAAGTTTGGTGTAATAAGTAGTCCACCTTTAAAATGATATAGTATATCGGACATAACTTTTTCTCCCGAACTCGGATTGAGCTAACTCTTGCGGCATTGAAATGAGAACTTGAAACCCTAACCAATATATTGAGATCAAAATTGGTGATTCATCTTCTAACAAGTTCGAAATGGTGATGGAAGTTTGGTATAGTTGGCCATTCCCCTCCACTAGGAAAAAAAAGTAATTTCCCACTCTTTAGTATTTCTGACATAACTTTTTACTCCGGTCTCTGATTAAGATGATTCTTGCTGCATTGTAAAGAATTCTTGAATCCGTAACCATTTTATTCACATCAAAAGTCATGAAAAATCCTCTAGCATGGGCTCTATTGTAACGCAAGTTTGGTGTAATAAGTAGTCCACCTTTAAAATGAAATAGTATATCGCACATAACTTTTTCTCCCGAACTCAGATTGAGCTAACTCTTGCGGCATTGTAATGAGAACTTGAAACCCTAACCAATATATTGAGATCAAAATTGGTGATTCATCTTCTAACAAGTTCGAAATGGTGAAGGAAGTTTGGTATAGTTGGCCATTCCCCTCCACTAGGAAAAAAAAGTAATTTCCCATTCTTTAGTATTTCTGACATAACTTTTTACACCGGTCTCTGATTAAGATGATTCTTGCTGCATTGTAAAGAATTCTTGAATCCCTAACCATTTTATTCACATCAAAAGTCATGAAAAATCCTCTAGCATGGGCTCTATTGTAACGCAAGTATGGTGTAATAAGTAGTCCTCCTTTAAAATGAAATAGTATATCGGACATAACTTTTTCTCCCGAACTCGGATTGAGCTAACTCTTGCGGCATTGTAATGAGAACTTGAAACCCTAACCAATATATTGAGATCAAAATTGGTGATTCATCTTCTAACAAGTTCGAAATGGTGATGGAAGTTTGGTATAGTTGGTCATTCCCCTCCACTAGGAAAAAAAAGTAATTTCCCATTCTTTAGTATTTCGGACATAACTTTTTACTCCGGTCTCTAAATAAGATGATTCTTGCGGCATTGTAAAGAATTCTTGAATCCCTAACCATTTTATTCACATCAAAACTCATGAAAAATCCTCTAGCATGGGCTCTATTGTAACGCAAATTTGGTGTAATAAGTAGTCCACCTTTAAAATGATATAGTATATATCGGACATAACTTTTTCTCCCGAACTCGGATTGAGCTAACTCTTGCGGCGTTGAAATGAGAACTTGAAACCCTAACCAATATATTGAGATCAAAATTGGTGATTCATCTTCTAACAAGTTCGAAATGGTGATGGAAGTTTGGTATAGTTGGCCATTCCCCTCCACTAGGAAAAAAAAGTAATTTCCCACTCTTTAGTATTTCTGACATAACTTTTTACTCCGGTCTCTGATTAAGATGATACTTGCGGCATTGTAAAGAATTCTTGAATCCCTAACCATTTTATTCACATCAAAAGTCATGAAAAATCCTCTAGCATGGGCTCTATTGTAACGCAAGTTTGGTGTAATAAGTAGTCCTCCTTTAAAATGAAATAGTATATCGGACATAACTTTTTCTCCCGAACTCGGATTGAGCTAACTCTTGCGGCATTGTAATGAGAACTTGAAACCCTAACCAATATATTGAGATCAAAATTGGTGATTCATCTTCTAACAAGTTCGAAATGGTGATGGAAGTTTGGTATAGTTGGCCATTCCCCTCCACTAGGAAAAAAAAGTAATTTCCCATTCTTTAGTATTTCTGACATAACTTTTTACACCGGTCTCTGATTAAGATGATTCTTGCTGCATTGTAAAGAATTCTTGAATCCCTAACCATTTTATTCACATCAAAAGTCATGAAAAATCCTCTAGCATGGGCTCTATTGTAACGCAAGTTTGGTGTAATAAGTAGTCCTCCTTTAAAATGAAATAGTATATCGGACATAACTTTTTCTCCCGAACTCGGATTGAGCTAACTCTTGCGGCATTGTAATGAGAACTTGAAACCCTAACCAATATATTGAGATCAAAATTGGTGATTCATCTTCTAACAAGTTCGAAATGGTGATGGAAGTTTGGTATAGTTGGCCATTCCCCTCCACTAGGAAAAAAAAGTAATTTCCCATTCTTTAGTATTTCGGACATAACTTTTTACTCCAGTCTCTGAATAAGATGATTCTTGCGGCATTGTAAAGAATTCTTGAATCCCTAACCATTTTATTCACATCAAAAGTCATGAAAAATCCTCTAGCATGGGCTCTATTGTAACGCAAGTTTGGTGTAATAAGTAGTCCTCCTTTAAAATGAAATAGTATATCGGACATAACTTTTTCTCCCGAACTCGGATTGAGCTAACTCTTGCGGCATTGTAATGAGAACTTGAAACCCTAACCAATATATTGAGATCAAAATTGGTGATTCATCTTCTAACAAGTTCGAAATGGTGATGGAAGTTTGGTATAGTTGGCCATTCCCCTCCACTAGGAAAAAAAAGTAATTTCCCATTCTTTAGTATTTCGGACATAACTTTTTACTCCGGTCTCTGAATAAGATGATTCTTGCTGCATTGTAAAGAATTCTTGAATCCCTAACCATTTTATTCACATCAAAAGTCATGAAAAATCCTCTAGCATGGGCTCTATTGTAACGCAAGTTTGGTGTAATAAGTAGTCCACCTTTAAAATGATATAGTATATCGGACATAACTTTTTCTCCCGAACTCGGATTGAGCTAACTCTTGCGGCATTGAAATGAGAACTTGAAACCCTAACCAATATATTGAGATCAAAATTGGTGATTCATCTTCTAACAAGTTCGAAATGGTGATGGAAGTTTGGTATAGTTGGCCATTCCCCTCCACTAGGAAAAAAAAGTAATTTCCCACTCTTTAGTATTTCTGACATAACTTTTTACTCCGGTCTCTGATTAAGATGATTCTTGCTGCATTGTAAAGAATTCTTGAATCCGTAACCATTTTATTCACATCAAAAGTCATGAAAAATCCTCTAGCATGGGCTCTATTGTAACGCAAGTTTGGTGTAATAAGTAGTCCACCTTTAAAATGAAATAGTATATCGCACATAACTTTTTCTCCCGAACTCAGATTGAGCTAACTCTTGCGGCATTGTAATGAGAACTTGAAACCCTAACCAATATATTGAGATCAAAATTGGTGATTCATCTTCTAACAAGTTCGAAATGGTGAAGGAAGTTTGGTATAGTTGGCCATTCCCCTCCACTAGGAAAAAAAAGTAATTTCCCATTCTTTAGTATTTCTGACATAACTTTTTACACCGGTCTCTGATTAAGATGATTCTTGCTGCATTGTAAAGAATTCTTGAATCCCTAACCATTTTATTCACATCAAAAGTCATGAAAAATCCTCTAGCATGGGCTCTATTGTAACGCAAGTATGGTGTAATAAGTAGTCCTCCTTTAAAATGAAATAGTATATCGGACATAACTTTTTCTCCCGAACTCGGATTGAGCTAACTCTTGCGGCATTGTAATGAGAACTTGAAACCCTAACCAATATATTGAGATCAAAATTGGTGATTCATCTTCTAACAAGTTCGAAATGGTGATGGAAGTTTGGTATAGTTGGTCATTCCCCTCCACTAGGAAAAAAAAGTAATTTCCCATTCTTTAGTATTTCGGACATAACTTTTTACTCCGGTCTCTGAATAAGATGATTCTTGCGGCATTGTAAAGAATTCTTGAATCCCTAACTATTTTATTCACATCAAAAGTCATGAAAAATCCTCTAGCATGGGCTCTATTGTAACGCAAATTTGGTGTAATAAGTAGTCCACCTTTAAAATGATATAGTATATATCGGACATAACTTTTTCTCCCGAACTCGGATTGAGCTAACTCTTGCGGCGTTGAAATGAGAACTTGAAACCCTAACCAATATATTGAGATCAAAATTGGTGATTCATCTTCTAACAAGTTCGAAATGGTGATGGAAGTTTGGTATAGTTGGCCATTCCCCTCCACTAGGAAAAAAAAGTAATTTCCCACTCTTTAGTATTTCTGACATAACTTTTTACTCCGGTCTCTGATTAAGATGATTCTTGCTGCATTGTAAAGAATTCTTGAATCCGTAACCATTTTATTCACATCAAAAGTCATGAAAAATCCTCTAGCATGGGCTCTATTGTAACGCAAGTTTGGTGTAATAAGTAGTCCACCTTTAAAATGAAATAGTATATCGCACATAACTTTTTCTCCCGAACTCAGATTGAGCTAACTCTTGCGGCATTGTAATGAGAACTTGAAACCCTAACCAATATATTGAGATCAAAATTGGTGATTCATCTTCTAACAAGTTCGAAATGGTGAAGGAAGTTTGGTATAGTTGGCCATTCCCCTCCACTAGGAAAAAAAAGTAATTTCCCATTCTTTAGTATTTCTGACATAACTTTTTACACCGGTCTCTGATTAAGATGATTCTTGCTGCATTGTAAAGAATTCTTGAATCCCTAACCATTTTATTCACATCAAAAGTCATGAAAAATCCTCTAGCATGGGCTCTATTGTAACGCAAGTATGGTGTAATAAGTAGTCCTCCTTTAAAATGAAATAGTATATCGGACATAACTTTTTCTCCCGAACTCGGATTGAGCTAACTCTTGCGGCATTGTAATGAGAACTTGAAACCCTAACCAATATATTGAGATCAAAATTGGTGATTCATCTTCTAACAAGTTCGAAATGGTGATGGAAGTTTGGTATAGTTGGTCATTCCCCTCCACTAGGAAAAAAAAGTAATTTCCCATTCTTTAGTATTTCGGACATAACTTTTTACTCCGGTCTCTGAATAAGATGATTCTTGCGGCATTGTAAAGAATTCTTGAATCCCTAACTATTTTATTCACATCAAAAGTCATGAAAAATCCTCTAGCATGGGCTCTATTGTAACGCAAATTTGGTGTAATAAGTAGTCCACCTTTAAAATGATATAGTATATATCGGACATAACTTTTTCTCCCGAACTCGGATTGAGCTAACTCTTGCGGCGTTGAAATGAGAACTTGAAACCCTAACCAATATATTGAGATCAAAATTGGTGATTCATCTTCTAACAAGTTCGAAATGGTGATGGAAGTTTGGTATAGTTGGCCATTCCCCTCCACTAGGAAAAAAAAGTAATTTCCCACTCTTTAGTATTTCTGACATAACTTTTTACTCCGGTCTCTGATTAAGATGATTCTTGCGGCATTGTAAAGAATTCTTGAATCCCTAACCATTTTATTCACATCAAAAGTCATGAAAAATCCTCTAGCATGGGCTCTATTGTAACGCAAGTTTGGTGTAATAAGTAGTCCTCCTTTAAAATGAAATAGTATATCGGACATAACTTTTTCTCCCGAACTCGGATTGAGCTAACTCTTGCGGCATTGTAATGAGAACTTGAAACCCTAACCAATATATTGAGATCAAAATTGGTGATTCATCTTCTAACAAGTTCGAAATGGTGATGGAAGTTTGGTATAGTTGGCCATTCCCCTCCACTAGGAAAAAAAAGTAATTTCCCATTCTTTAGTATTTCTGACATAACTTTTTACACCGGTCTCTGATTAAGATGATTCTTGCGGCATTGTAAAGAATTCTTGAATCCCTAACCATTTTATTCACATCAAAAGTCATGAAAAATCCTCTAGCATGGGCTCTATTGTAACGCAAGTTTGGTGTAATAAGTAGTCCTCCTTTAAAATGAAATAGTATATCGGACATAACTTTTTCTCCCGAACTCGGATTGAGCTAACTCTTGCGGCATTGTAATGAGAACTTGAAACCCTAACCAATATATTGAGATCAAAATTGGTGATTCATCTTCTAACAAGTTCGAAATGGTGATGGAAGTTTGGTATAGTTGGCCATTCCCCTCCACTTGGAAAAAAAAGTAATTTCCCATTCTTTAGTATTTCGGACATAACTTTTTACTCCAGTCTCTGAATAAGATGATTCTTGCGGCATTGTAAAGAATTCTTGAATCCCTAACCATTTTATTCACATCAAAAGTCATGAAAAATCCTCTAGCATGGGCTCTATTGTAACGCAAGTTTGGTGTAATAAGTAGTCCACCTTTAAAATGATATAGTATATCGGACATAACTTTTTCTCCCGAACTCGGATTGAGCTAAATCTTGCGGCATTGAAATGAGAACTTGAAACCCTAACCAATATATTGAGATCAAAATTGGTGATTCATCTTCTAACAAGTTCGAAATGGTGATGGAAGTTTGGTATAGTTGGCCATTCCCCTCCACTAGGAAAAAAAAGTAATTTCCCATTCTTTAGTATTTCGGACATAACTTTTTACTCCGGTCTCTGAATAAGATGATTCTTGCTGCATTGTAAAGAATTCTTGAATCCCTAACCATTTTATTCACATCAAAAGTCATGAAAAATCCTCTAGCATGGGCTCTATTGTAACGCAAGTTTGGTGTAATAAGTAGTCCACCTTTAAAATGATATAGTATATCGGACATAACTTTTTCTCCCGAACTCGGATTGAGCTAACTCTTGCGGCATTGAAATGAGAACTTGAAACCCTAACCAATATATTGAGATCAAAATTGGTGATTCATCTTCTAACAAGTTCGAAATGGTGATGGAAGTTTGGTATAGTTGGCCATTCCCCTCCACTAGGAAAAAAAAGTAATTTCCCACTCTTTAGTATTTCTGACATAACTTTTTACTCCGGTCTCTGATTAAGATGATTCTTGCTGCATTGTAAAGAATTCTTGAATCCGTAACCATTTTATTCACATCAAAAGTCATGAAAAATCCTCTAGCATGGGCTCTATTGTAACGCAAGTTTGGTGTAATAAGTAGTCCACCTTTAAAATGAAATAGTATATCGCACATAACTTTTTCTCCCGAACTCAGATTGAGCTAACTCTTGCGGCATTGTAATGAGAACTTGAAACCCTAACCAATATATTGAGATCAAAATTGGTGATTCATCTTCTAACAAGTTCGAAATGGTGAAGGAAGTTTGGTATAGTTGGCCATTCCCCTCCACTAGGAAAAAAAAGTAATTTCCCATTCTTTAGTATTTCTGACATAACTTTTTACACCGGTCTCTGATTAAGATGATTCTTGCTGCATTGTAAAGAATTCTTGAATCCCTAACCATTTTATTCACATCAAAAGTCATGAAAAATCCTCTAGCATGGGCTCTATTGTAACGCAAGTATGGTGTAATAAGTAGTCCTCCTTTAAAATGAAATAGTATATCGGACATAACTTTTTCTCCCGAACTCGGATTGAGCTAACTCTTGCGGCATTGTAATGAGAACTTGAAACCCTAACCAATATATTGAGATCAAAATTGGTGATTCATCTTCTAACAAGTTCGAAATGGTGATGGAAGTTTGGTATAGTTGGTCATTCCCCTCCACTAGGAAAAAAAAGTAATTTCCCATTCTTTAGTATTTCGGACATAACTTTTTACTCCGGTCTCTGAATAAGATGATTCTTGCGGCATTGTAAAGAATTCTTGAATCCCTAACTATTTTATTCACATCAAAAGTCATGAAAAATCCTCTAGCATGGGCTCTATTGTAACGCAAATTTGGTGTAATAAGTAGTCCACCTTTAAAATGATATAGTATATATCGGACATAACTTTTTCTCCCGAACTCGGATTGAGCTAACTCTTGCGGCGTTGAAATGAGAACTTGAAACCCTAACCAATATATTGAGATCAAAATTGGTGATTCATCTTCTAACAAGTTCGAAATGGTGATGGAAGTTTGGTATAGTTGGCCATTCCCCTCCACTAGGAAAAAAAAGTAATTTCCCACTCTTTAGTATTTCTGACATAACTTTTTACTCCGGTCTCTGATTAAGATGATTCTTGCGGCATTGTAAAGAATTCTTGAATCCCTAACCATTTTATTCACATCAAAAGTCATGAAAAATCCTCTAGCATGGGCTCTATTGTAACGCAAGTTTGGTGTAATAAGTAGTCCTCCTTTAAAATGAAATAGTATATCGGACATAACTTTTTCTCCCGAACTCGGATTGAGCTAACTCTTGCGGCATTGTAATGAGAACTTGAAACCCTAACCAATATATTGAGATCAAAATTGGTGATTCATCTTCTAACAAGTTCGAAATGGTGATGGAAGTTTGGTATAGTTGGCCATTCCCCTCCACTAGGAAAAAAAAGTAATTTCCCATTCTTTAGTATTTCTGACATAACTTTTTACACCGGTCTCTGATTAAGATGATTCTTGCGGCATTGTAAAGAATTCTTGAATCCCTAACCATTTTATTCACATCAAAAGTCATGAAAAATCCTCTAGCATGGGCTCTATTGTAACGCAAGTTTGGTGTAATAAGTAGTCCTCCTTTAAAATGAAATAGTATATCGGACATAACTTTTTCTCCCGAACTCGGATTGAGCTAACTCTTGCGGCATTGTAATGAGAACTTGAAACCCTAACCAATATATTGAGATCAAAATTGGTGATTCATCTTCTAACAAGTTCGAAATGGTGATGGAAGTTTGGTATAGTTGGCCATTCCCCTCCACTAGGAAAAAAAAGTAATTTCCCATTCTTTAGTATTTCGGACATAACTTTTTACTCCAGTCTCTGAATAAGATGATTCTTGCGGCATTGTAAAGAATTCTTGAATCCCTAACCATTTTATTCACATCAAAAGTCATGAAAAATCCTCTAGCATGGGCTCTATTGTAACGCAAGTTTGGTGTAATAAGTAGTCCACCTTTAAAATGATATAGTATATCGGACATAACTTTTTCTCCCGAACTCGGATTGAGCTAACTCTTGCGGCATTGAAATGAGAACTTGAAACCCTAACCAATATATTGAGATCAAAATTGGTGATTCATCTTCTAACAAGTTCGAAATGGTGATGGAAGTTTGGTATAGTTGGCCATTCCCCTCCACTAGGAAAAAAAAGTAATTTCCCACTCTTTAGTATTTCTGACATAACTTTTTACTCCGGTCTCTGATTAAGATGATTCTTGCTGCATTGTAAAGAATTCTTGAATCCGTAACCATTTTATTCACATCAAAAGTCATGAAAAATCCTCTAGCATGGGCTCTATTGTAACGCAAGTTTGGTGTAATAAGTAGTCCACCTTTAAAATGAAATAGTATATCGCACATAACTTTTTCTCCCGAACTCAGATTGAGCTAACTCTTGCGGCATTGTAATGAGAACTTGAAACCCTAACCAATATATTGAGATCAAAATTGGTGATTCATCTTCTAACAAGTTCGAAATGGTGAAGGAAGTTTGGTATAGTTGGCCATTCCCCTCCACTAGGAAAAAAAAGTAATTTCCCATTCTTTAGTATTTCTGACATAACTTTTTACACCGGTCTCTGATTAAGATGATTCTTGCTGCATTGTAAAGAATTCTTGAATCCCTAACCATTTTATTCACATCAAAAGTCATGAAAAATCCTCTAGCATGGGCTCTATTGTAACGCAAGTATGGTGTAATAAGTAGTCCTCCTTTAAAATGAAATAGTATATCGGACATAACTTTTTCTCCCGAACTCGGATTGAGCTAACTCTTGCGGCATTGTAATGAGAACTTGAAACCCTAACCAATATATTGAGATCAAAATTGGTGATTCATCTTCTAACAAGTTCGAAATGGTGATGGAAGTTTGGTATAGTTGGTCATTCCCCTCCACTAGGAAAAAAAAGTAATTTCCCATTCTTTAGTATTTCGGACATAACTTTTTACTCCGGTCTCTGAATAAGATGATTCTTGCGGCATTGTAAAGAATTCTTGAATCCCTAACTATTTTATTCACATCAAAAGTCATGAAAAATCCTCTAGCATGGGCTCTATTGTAACGCAAATTTGGTGTAATAAGTAGTCCACCTTTAAAATGATATAGTATATATCGGACATAACTTTTTCTCCCGAACTCGGATTGAGCTAACTCTTGCGGCGTTGAAATGAGAACTTGAAACCCTAACCAATATATTGAGATCAAAATTGGTGATTCATCTTCTAACAAGTTCGAAATGGTGATGGAAGTTTGGTATAGTTGGCCATTCCCCTCCACTAGGAAAAAAAAGTAATTTCCCACTCTTTAGTATTTCTGACATAACTTTTTACTCCGGTCTCTGATTAAGATGATTCTTGCGGCATTGTAAAGAATTCTTGAATCCCTAACCATTTTATTCACATCAAAAGTCATGAAAAATCCTCTAGCATGGGCTCTATTGTAACGCAAGTTTGGTGTAATAAGTAGTCCTCCTTTAAAATGAAATAGTATATCGGACATAACTTTTTCTCCCGAACTCGGATTGAGCTAACTCTTGCGGCATTGTAATGAGAACTTGAAACCCTAACCAATATATTGAGATCAAAATTGGTGATTCATCTTCTAACAAGTTCGAAATGGTGATGGAAGTTTGGTATAGTTGGCCATTCCCCTCCACTAGGAAAAAAAAGTAATTTCCCATTCTTTAGTATTTCTGACATAACTTTTTACACCGGTCTCTGATTAAGATGATTCTTGCGGCATTGTAAAGAATTCTTGAATCCCTAACCATTTTATTCACATCAAAAGTCATGAAAAATCCTCTAGCATGGGCTCTATTGTAACGCAAGTTTGGTGTAATAAGTAGTCCTCCTTTAAAATGAAATAGTATATCGGACATAACTTTTTCTCCCGAACTCGGATTGAGCTAACTCTTGCGGCATTGTAATGAGAACTTGAAACCCTAACCAATATATTGAGATCAAAATTGGTGATTCATCTTCTAACAAGTTCGAAATGGTGATGGAAGTTTGGTATAGTTGGCCATTCCCCTCCACTAGGAAAAAAAAGTAATTTCCCATTCTTTAGTATTTCGGACATAACTTTTTACTCCAGTCTCTGAATAAGATGATTCTTGCGGCATTGTAAAGAATTCTTGAATCCCTAACCATTTTATTCACATCAAAAGTCATGAAAAATCCTCTAGCATGGGCTCTATTGTAACGCAAGTTTGGTGTAATAAGTAGTCCACCTTTAAAATGATATAGTATATCGGACATAACTTTTTCTCCCGAACTCGGATTGAGCTAACTCTTGCGGCATTGAAATGAGAACTTGAAACCCTAACCAATATATTGAGATCAAAATTGGTGATTCATCTTCTAACAAGTTCGAAATGGTGATGGAAGTTTGGTATAGTTGGCCATTCCCCTCCACTAGGAAAAAAAAGTAATTTCCCACTCTTTAGTATTTCTGACATAACTTTTTACTCCGGTCTCTGATTAAGATGATTCTTGCTGCATTGTAAAGAATTCTTGAATCCGTAACCATTTTATTCACATCAAAAGTCATGAAAAATCCTCTAGCATGGGCTCTATTGTAACGCAAGTTTGGTGTAATAAGTAGTCCACCTTTAAAATGAAATAGTATATCGCACATAACTTTTTCTCCCGAACTCAGATTGAGCTAACTCTTGCGGCATTGTAATGAGAACTTGAAACCCTAACCAATATATTGAGATCAAAATTGGTGATTCATCTTCTAACAAGTTCGAAATGGTGAAGGAAGTTTGGTATAGTTGGCCATTCCCCTCCACTAGGAAAAAAAAGTAATTTCCCATTCTTTAGTATTTCTGACATAACTTTTTACACCGGTCTCTGATTAAGATGATTCTTGCTGCATTGTAAAGAATTCTTGAATCCCTAACCATTTTATTCACATCAAAAGTCATGAAAAATCCTCTAGCATGGGCTCTATTGTAACGCAAGTATGGTGTAATAAGTAGTCCTCCTTTAAAATGAAATAGTATATCGGACATAACTTTTTCTCCCGAACTCGGATTGAGCTAACTCTTGCGGCATTGTAATGAGAACTTGAAACCCTAACCAATATATTGAGATCAAAATTGGTGATTCATCTTCTAACAAGTTCGAAATGGTGATGGAAGTTTGGTATAGTTGGTCATTCCCCTCCACTAGGAAAAAAAAGTAATTTCCCATTCTTTAGTATTTCGGACATAACTTTTTACTCCGGTCTCTGAATAAGATGATTCTTGCGGCATTGTAAAGAATTCTTGAATCCCTAACCATTTTATTCACATCAAAAGTCATGAAAAATCCTCTAGCATGGGCTCTATTGTAACGCAAATTTGGTGTAATAAGTAGTCCACCTTTAAAATGATATAGTATATATCGGACATAACTTTTTCTCCCGAACTCGGATTGAGCTAACTCTTGCGGCGTTGAAATGAGAACTTGAAACCCTAACCAATATATTGAGATCAAAATTGGTGATTCATCTTCTAACAAGTTCGAAATGGTGATGGAAGTTTGGTATGGTTGGCCATTCCCCTCCACTAGGAAAAAAAAGTAATTTCCCACTCTTTAGTATTTCTGACATAACTTTTTACTCCGGTCTCTGATTAAGATGATACTTGCGGCATTGTAAAGAATTCTTGAATCCCTAACCATTTTATTCACATCAAAAGTCATGAAAAATCCTCTAGCATGGGCTCTATTGTAACGCAAGTTTGGTGTAATAAGTAGTCCTCCTTTAAAATGAAATAGTATATCGGACATAACTTTTTCTCCCGAACTCGGATTGAGCTAACTCTTGCGGCATTGTAATGAGAACTTGAAACCCTAACCAATATATTGAGATCAAAATTGGTGATTCATCTTCTAACAAGTTCGAAATGGTGATGGAAGTTTGGTATAGTTGGCCATTCCCCTCCACTAGGAAAAAAAAGTAATTTCCCATTCTTTAGTATTTCTGACATAACTTTTTACACCGGTCTCTGATTAAGATGATTCTTGCTGCATTGTAAAGAATTCTTGAATCCCTAACCATTTTATTCACATCAAAAGTCATGAAAAATCCTCTAGCATGGGCTCTATTGTAACGCAAGTTTGGTGTAATAAGTAGTCCTCCTTTAAAATGAAATAGTATATCGGACATAACTTTTTCTCCCGAACTCGGATTGAGCTAACTCTTGCGGCATTGTAATGAGAACTTGAAACCCTAACCAATATATTGAGATCAAAATTGGTGATTCATCTTCTAACAAGTTCGAAATGGTGATGGAAGTTTGGTATAGTTGGCCATTCCCCTCCACTAGGAAAAAAAAGTAATTTCCCATTCTTTAGTATTTCGGACATAACTTTTTACTCCAGTCTCTGAATAAGATGATTCTTGCGGCATTGTAAAGAATTCTTGAATCCCTAACCATTTTATTCACATCAAAAGTCATGAAAAATCCTCTAGCATGGGCTCTATTGTAACGCAAGTTTGGTGTAATAAGTAGTCCTCCTTTAAAATGAAATAGTATATCGGACATAACTTTTTCTCCCGAACTCGGATTGAGCTAACTCTTGCGGCATTGTAATGAGAACTTGAAACCCTAACCAATATATTGAGATCAAAATTGGTGATTCATCTTCTAACAAGTTCGAAATGGTGATGGAAGTTTGGTATAGTTGGCCATTCCCCTCCACTAGGAAAAAAAAGTAATTTCCCATTCTTTAGTATTTCGGACATAACTTTTTACTCCGGTCTCTGAATAAGATGATTCTTGCTGCATTGTAAAGAATTCTTGAATCCCTAACCATTTTATTCACATCAAAAGTCATGAAAAATCCTCTAGCATGGGCTCTATTGTAACGCAAGTTTGGTGTAATAAGTAGTCCACCTTTAAAATGATATAGTATATCGGACATAACTTTTTCTCCCGAACTCGGATTGAGCTAACTCTTGCGGCATTGAAATGAGAACTTGAAACCCTAACCAATATATTGAGATCAAAATTGGTGATTCATCTTCTAACAAGTTCGAAATGGTGATGGAAGTTTGGTATAGTTGGCCATTCCCCTCCACTAGGAAAAAAAAGTAATTTCCCACTCTTTAGTATTTCTGACATAACTTTTTACTCCGGTCTCTGATTAAGATGATTCTTGCTGCATTGTAAAGAATTCTTGAATCCGTAACCATTTTATTCACATCAAAAGTCATGAAAAATCCTCTAGCATGGGCTCTATTGTAACGCAAGTTTGGTGTAATAAGTAGTCCACCTTTAAAATGAAATAGTATATCGCACATAACTTTTTCTCCCGAACTCAGATTGAGCTAACTCTTGCGGCATTGTAATGAGAACTTGAAACCCTAACCAATATATTGAGATCAAAATTGGTGATTCATCTTCTAACAAGTTCGAAATGGTGAAGGAAGTTTGGTATAGTTGGCCATTCCCCTCCACTAGGAAAAAAAAGTAATTTCCCATTCTTTAGTATTTCTGACATAACTTTTTACACCGGTCTCTGATTAAGATGATTCTTGCTGCATTGTAAAGAATTCTTGAATCCCTAACCATTTTATTCACATCAAAAGTCATGAAAAATCCTCTAGCATGGGCTCTATTGTAACGCAAGTATGGTGTAATAAGTAGTCCTCCTTTAAAATGAAATAGTATATCGGACATAACTTTTTCTCCCGAACTCGGATTGAGCTAACTCTTGCGGCATTGTAATGAGAACTTGAAACCCTAACCAATATATTGAGATCAAAATTGGTGATTCATCTTCTAACAAGTTCGAAATGGTGATGGAAGTTTGGTATAGTTGGTCATTCCCCTCCACTAGGAAAAAAAAGTAATTTCCCATTCTTTAGTATTTCGGACATAACTTTTTACTCCGGTCTCTGAATAAGATGATTCTTGCGGCATTGTAAAGAATTCTTGAATCCCTAACTATTTTATTCACATCAAAAGTCATGAAAAATCCTCTAGCATGGGCTCTATTGTAACGCAAATTTGGTGTAATAAGTAGTCCACCTTTAAAATGATATAGTATATATCGGACATAACTTTTTCTCCCGAACTCGGATTGAGCTAACTCTTGCGGCGTTGAAATGAGAACTTGAAACCCTAACCAATATATTGAGATCAAAATTGGTGATTCATCTTCTAACAAGTTCGAAATGGTGATGGAAGTTTGGTATAGTTGGCCATTCCCCTCCACTAGGAAAAAAAAGTAATTTCCCACTCTTTAGTATTTCTGACATAACTTTTTACTCCGGTCTCTGATTAAGATGATTCTTGCGGCATTGTAAAGAATTCTTGAATCCCTAACCATTTTATTCACATCAAAAGTCATGAAAAATCCTCTAGCATGGGCTCTATTGTAACGCAAGTTTGGTGTAATAAGTAGTCCTCCTTTAAAATGAAATAGTATATCGGACATAACTTTTTCTCCCGAACTCGGATTGAGCTAACTCTTGCGGCATTGTAATGAGAACTTGAAACCCTAACCAATATATTGAGATCAAAATTGGTGATTCATCTTCTAACAAGTTCGAAATGGTGATGGAAGTTTGGTATAGTTGGCCATTCCCCTCCACTAGGAAAAAAAAGTAATTTCCCATTCTTTAGTATTTCTGACATAACTTTTTACACCGGTCTCTGATTAAGATGATTCTTGCTGCATTGTAAAGAATTCTTGAATCCCTAACCATTTTATTCACATCAAAAGTCATGAAAAATCCTCTAGCATGGGCTCTATTGTAACGCAAGTTTGGTGTAATAAGTAGTCCTCCTTTAAAATGAAATAGTATATCGGACATAACTTTTTCTCCCGAACTCGGATTGAGCTAACTCTTGCGGCATTGTAATGAGAACTTGAAACCCTAACCAATATATTGAGATCAAAATTGGTGATTCATCTTCTAACAAGTTCGAAATGGTGATGGAAGTTTGGTATAGTTGGCCATTCCCCTCCACTAGGAAAAAAAAGTAATTTCCCATTCTTTAGTATTTCGGACATAACTTTTTACTCCAGTCTCTGAATAAGATGATTCTTGCGGCATTGTAAAGAATTCTTGAATCCCTAACCATTTTATTCACATCAAAAGTCATGAAAAATCCTCTAGCATGGGCTCTATTGTAACGCAAGTTTGGTGTAATAAGTAGTCCTCCTTTAAAATGAAATAGTATATCGGACATAACTTTTTCTCCCGAACTCGGATTGAGCTAACTCTTGCGGCATTGTAATGAGAACTTGAAACCCTAACCAATATATTGAGATCAAAATTGGTGATTCATCTTCTAACAAGTTCGAAATGGTGATGGAAGTTTGGTATAGTTGGCCATTCCCCTCCACTAGGAAAAAAAAGTAATTTCCCATTCTTTAGTATTTCGGACATAACTTTTTACTCCGGTCTCTGAATAAGATGATTCTTGCTGCATTGTAAAGAATTCTTGAATCCCTAACCATTTTATTCACATCAAAAGTCATGAAAAATCCTCTAGCATGGGCTCTATTGTAACGCAAGTTTGGTGTAATAAGTAGTCCACCTTTAAAATGATATAGTATATCGGACATAACTTTTTCTCCCGAACTCGGATTGAGCTAACTCTTGCGGCATTGAAATGAGAACTTGAAACCCTAACCAATATATTGAGATCAAAATTGGTGATTCATCTTCTAACATGTTCGAAATGGTGATGGAAGTTTGGTATAGTTGGCCATTCCCCTCCACTAGGAAAAAAAAGTAATTTCCCACTCTTTAGTATTTCTGACATAACTTTTTACTCCGGTCTCTGATTAAGATGATTCTTGCTGCATTGTAAAGAATTCTTGAATCCGTAACCATTTTATTCACATCAAAAGTCATGAAAAATCCTCTAGCATGGGCTCTATTGTAACGCAAGTTTGGTGTAATAAGTAGTCCACCTTTAAAATGAAATAGTATATCGCACATAACTTTTTCTCCCGAACTCAGATTGAGCTAACTCTTGCGGCATTGTAATGAGAACTTGAAACCCTAACCAATATATTAAGATCAAAATTGGTGATTCATCTTCTAACAAGTTCGAAATGGTGAAGGAAGTTTGGTATAGTTGGCCATTCCCCTCCACTAGGAAAAAAAAGTAATTTCCCATTCTTTAGTATTTCGGACATAACTTTTTACTCCAGTCTCTGAATAAGATGATTCTTGCGGCATTGTAAAGAATTCTTGAATCCCTAACCATTTTATTCACATCAAAAGTCATGAAAAATCCTCTAGCATGGGCTCTATTGTAACGCAAGTTTGGTGTAATAAGTAGTCCTCCTTTAAAATGAAATAGTATATCGGACATAACTTTTTCTCCCGAACTCGGATTGAGCTAACTCTTGCGGCATTGTAATGAGAACTTGAAACCCTAACCAATATATTGAGATCAAAATTGGTGATTCATCTTCTAACAAGTTCGAAATGGTGATGGAAGTTTGGTATAGTTGGCCATTCCCCTCCACTAGGAAAAAAAAGTAATTTCCCATTCTTTAGTATTTCGGACATAACTTTTTACTCCGGTCTCTGAATAAGATGATTCTTGCTGCATTGTAAAGAATTCTTGAATCCCTAACCATTTTATTCACATCAAAAGTCATGAAAAATCCTCTAGCATTGGCTCTATTGTAACGCAAATTTGGTGTAATAAGTAGTCCACCTTTAAAATGATATAGTATATCGGACATAACTTTTTCTCCCGAACTCGGATTGAGCTAACTCTTGCGGCATTGAAATGAGAACTTGAAACCCTAACCAATATATTGAGATCAAAATTGGTGATTCATCTTCTAACAAGTTCGAAATGGTGATGGAAGTTTGGTATAGTTGGCCATTCCCCTCCACTAGGAAAAAAAAGTAATTTCCCACTCTTTAGTATTTCTGACATAACTTTTTACTCCGGTCTCTGATTAAGATGATTCTTGCGGCATTGTAAAGAATTCTTGAATCCCTAACCATTTTATTCACATCAAAAGTCATGAAAAATCCTCTAGCATGGGCTCTATTGTAACGCAAGTTTGGTGTAATAAGTAGTCCTCCTTTAAAATGAAATAGTATATCGGACATAACTTTTTCTCCCGAACTCGGATTGAGCTAACTCTTGCGGCATTGTAATGAGAACTTGAAACCCTAACCAATATATTGAGATCAAAATTGGTGATTTATCTTCTAACAAGTTCGAAATGGTGATGGAAGTTTGGTATAGTTGGCCATTCCCCTCCACTAGGAAAAAAAAGTAATTTCCCATTCTTTAGTATTTCTGACATAACTTTTTACACCGGTCTCTGATTAAGATGATTCTTGCTGCATTGTAAAGAATTCTTGAATCCCTAACCATTTTATTCACATCAAAAGTCATGAAAAATCCTCTAGCATGGGCTCTATTGTAACGCAAGTTTGGTGTAATAAGTAGTCCTCCTTTAAAATGAAATAGTATATCGGACATAACTTTTTCTCCCGAACTCGGATTGAGCTAACTCTTGCGGCATTGTAATGAGAACTTGCAACCCTAACCAATATATTGAGATCAAAATTGGTGATTCATCTTCTAACAAGTTCGAAATGGTGATGGAAGTTTGGTATAGTTTGTCATTCCCCTCCACTAGGAAAAAAAAGTAATTTCCCATTCTTTAGTATTTCGGACATAACTTTTTACTCCGGTCTCTGAATAAGATGATTCTTGCGGCATTGTAAAGAATTCTTGAATCCCTAACCATTTTATTCACATCAAAAGTCATGAAAAATCCTCTAGCATGGGCTCTATTGTAACGCAAGTTTGGTGTAATAAGTAGTCCACCTTTAAAATGAAATAGTATATCGGACATAACTTTTTCTCCCGAACTCGGATTGAGCTAACTCTTGCGGCATTGAAATGAGAACTTGAAACCCTAACCAATATATTGAGATCAAAATTGGTGATTCATCTTCTAACAAGTTCGAAATGGTGATGGAAGTTTGGTATAGTTGGCCATTCGCCTCCACTAGGAAAAAAAAGTAATTTCCCACTCTTTAGTATTTCTGACATAACTTTTTACTCCGGTCTCTGATTAAGATGATTCTTGCGGCATTGTAAAGAATTCTTGAATCCCTAACCATTTTATTCACATCAAAAGTCATGAAAAATCCTCTAGCATGGGCTCTATTGTAACGCAAGTTTGGTGTAATAAGTAGTCCTCCTTTAAAATGAAATAGTATATCGGACATAACTTTTTCTCCCGAACTCGGATTGAGCTAACTCTTGCGGCATTGTAATGAGAACTTGAAACCCTAACCAATATATTGAGATCAAAATTGGTGATTTATCTTCTAACAAGTTCGAAATGGTGATGGAAGTTTGGTATAGTTGGCCATTCCCCTCCACTAGGAAAAAAAAGTAATTTCCCATTCTTTAGTATTTCTGACATAACTTTTTACACCGGTCTCTGATTAAGATGATTCTTGCTGCATTGTAAAGAATTCTTGAATCCCTAACCATTTTATTCACATCAAAAGTCATGAAAAATCCTCTAGCATGGGCTCTATTGTAACGCAAGTTTGGTGTAATAAGTAGTCCTCCTTTAAAATGAAATAGTATATCGGACATAACTTTTTCTCCCGAACTCGGATTGAGCTAACTCTTGCGGCATTGTAATGAGAACTTGCAACCCTAACCAATATATTGAGATCAAAATTGGTGATTCATCTTCTAACAAGTTCGAAATGGTGATGGAAGTTTGGTATAGTTTGTCATTCCCCTCCACTAGGAAAAAAAAGTAATTTCCCATTCTTTAGTATTTCGGACATAACTTTTTACTCCGGTCTCTGAATAAGATGATTCTTGCGGCATTGTAAAGAATTCTTGAATCCCTAACCATTTTATTCACATCAAAAGTCATGAAAAATCCTCTAGCATGGGCTCTATTGTAACGCAAGTTTGGTGTAATAAGTAGTCCACCTTTAAAATGAAATAGTATATCGGACATAACTTTTTCTCCCGAACTCGGATTGAGCTAACTCTTGCGGCATTGAAATGAGAACTTGAAACCCTAACCAATATATTGAGATCAAAATTGGTGATTCATCTTCTAACAAGTTCGAAATGGTGATGGAAGTTTGGTATAGTTGGCCATTCCCCTCCACTAGGAAAAAAAAGTAATTTCCCATTCTTTAGTATTTCGGACATAACTTTTTACTCCGGTCTCTGAATAAGATGATTCTTGCTGCATTGTAAAGAATTCTTGAATCCCTAACCATTTTATTCACATCAAAAGTCATGAAAAATCCTCTAGCATGGGCTCTATTGTAACGCAAGTTTGGTGTAATAAGTAGTCCACCTTTAAAATGATATAGTATATCGGACATAACTTTTTCTCCCGAACTCGGATTGAGCTAACTCTTGCGGCATTGAAATGAGAACTTGAAACCCTAACCAATATATTGAGATCAAAATTGGTGATTCATCTTCTAACATGTTCGAAATGGTGATGGAAGTTTGGTATAGTTGGCCATTCCCCTCCACTAGGAAAAAAAAGTAATTTCCCACTCTTTAGTATTTCTGACATAACTTTTTACTCCGGTCTCTGATTAAGATGATTCTTGCTGCATTGTAAAGAATTCTTGAATCCGTAACCATTTTATTCACATCAAAAGTCATGAAAAATCCTCTAGCATGGGCTCTATTGTAACGCAAGTTTGGTGTAATAAGTAGTCCACCTTTAAAATGAAATAGTATATCGCACATAACTTTTTCTCCCGAACTCAGATTGAGCTAACTCTTGCGGCATTGTAATGAGAACTTGAAACCCTAACCAATATATTAAGATCAAAATTGGTGATTCATCTTCTAACAAGTTCGAAATGGTGAAGGAAGTTTGGTATAGTTGGCCATTCCCCTCCACTAGGAAAAAAAAGTAATTTCCCATTCTTTAGTATTTCGGACATAACTTTTTACTCCAGTCTCTGAATAAGATGATTCTTGCGGCATTGTAAAGAATTCTTGAATCCCTAACCATTTTATTCACATCAAAAGTCATGAAAAATCCTCTAGCATGGGCTCTATTGTAACGCAAGTTTGGTGTAATAAGTAGTCCTCCTTTAAAATGAAATAGTATATCGGACATAACTTTTTCTCCCGAACTCGGATTGAGCTAACTCTTGCGGCATTGTAATGAGAACTTGAAACCCTAACCAATATATTGAGATCAAAATTGGTGATTCATCTTCTAACAAGTTCGAAATGGTGATGGAAGTTTGGTATGGTTGGCCATTCCCCTCCACTAGGAAAAAAAAGTAATTTCCCATTCTTTAGTATTTCGGACATAACTTTTTACTCCGGTCTCTGAATAAGATGATTCTTGCTGCATTGTAAAGAATTCTTGAATCCCTAACCATTTTATTCACATCAAAAGTCATGAAAAATCCTCTAGCATGGGCTCTATTGTAACGCAAGTTTGGTGTAATAAGTAGTCCACCTTTAAAATGATATAGTATATCGGACATAACTTTTTCTCCCGAACTCGGATTGAGCTAACTCTTGCGGCATTGAAATGAGAACTTGAAACCCTAACCAATATATTGAGATCAAAATTGGTGATTCATCTTCTAACAAGTTCGAAATGGTGATGGAAGTTTGGTATAGTTGGCCATTCCCCTCCACTAGGAAAAAAAAGTAATTTCCCACTCTTTAGTATTTCTGACATAACTTTTTACTCCGGTCTCTGATTAAGATGATTCTTGCGGCATTGTAAAGAATTCTTGAATCCCTAACCATTTTATTCACATCAAAAGTCATGAAAAATCCTCTAGCATGGGCTCTATTGTAACGCAAGTTTGGTGTAATAAGTAGTCCTCCTTTAAAATGAAATAGTATATCGGACATAACTTTTTCTCCCGAACTCGGATTGAACTAACTCTTGCGGCATTGTAATGAGAACTTGAAACCCTAACCAATATATTGAGATCAAAATTGGTGATTTATCTTCTAACAAGTTCGAAATGGTGATGGAAGTTTGGTATAGTTGGCCATTCCCCTCCACTAGGAAAAAAAAGTAATTTCCCATTCTTTAGTATTTCTGACATAACTTTTTACACCGGTCTCTGATTAAGATGATTCTTGCTGCATTGTAAAGAATTCTTGAATCCCTAACCATTTTATTCACATCAAAAGTCATGAAAAATCCTCTAGCATGGGCTCTATTGTAACGCAAGTTTGGTGTAATAAGTAGTCCTCCTTTAAAATGAAATAGTATATCGGACATAACTTTTTCTCCCGAACTCGGATTGAGCTAACTCTTGCGGCATTGTAATGAGAACTTGCAACCCTAACCAATATATTGAGATCAAAATTGGTGATTCATCTTCTAACAAGTTCGAAATGGTGATGGAAGTTTGGTATAGTTTGTCATTCCCCTCCACTAGGAAAAAAAAGTAATTTCCCATTCTTTAGTATTTCGGACATAACTTTTTACTCCGGTCTCTGAATAAGATGATTCTTGCGGCATTGTAAAGAATTCTTGAATCCCTAACCATTTTATTCACATCAAAAGTCATGAAAAATCCTCTAGCATGGGCTCTATTGTAACGCAAGTTTGGTGTAATAAGTAGTCCACCTTTAAAATGAAATAGTATATCGGACATAACTTTTTCTCCCGAACTCGGATTGAGCTAACTCTTGCGGCATTGAAATGAGAACTTGAAACCCTAACCAATATATTGAGATCAAAATTGGTGATTCATCTTCTAACAAGTTCGAAATGGTGATGGAAGTTTGGTATAGTTGGCCATTCCCCTCCACTAGGAAAAAAAAGTAATTTCCCACTCTTTAGTATTTCTGACATAACTTTTTACTCCGGTCTCTGATTAAGATGATTCTTGCGGCATTGTAAAGAATTCTTGAATCCCTAACCATTTTATTCACATCAAAAGTCATGAAAAATCCTCTAGCATGGGCTCTATTGTAACGCAAGTTTGGTGTAATAAGTAGTCCTCCTTTAAAATGAAATAGTATATCGGACATAACTTTTTCTCCCGAACTCGGATTGAGCTAACTCTTGCGGCATTGTAATGAGAACTTGAAACCCTAACCAATATATTGAGATCAAAATTGGTGATTTATCTTCTAACAAGTTCGAAATGGTGATGGAAGTTTGGTATAGTTGGCCATTCCCCTCCACTAGGAAAAAAAAGTAATTTCCCATTCTTTAGTATTTCTGACATAACTTTTTACACCGGTCTCTGATTAAGATGATTCTTGCTGCATTGTAAAGAATTCTTGAATCCCTAACCATTTTATTCACATCAAAAGTCATGAAAAATCCTCTAGCATGGGCTCTATTGTAACGCAAGTTTGGTGTAATAAGTAGTCCTCCTTTAAAATGAAATAGTATATCGGACATAACTTTTTCTCCCGAACTCGGATTGAGCTAACTCTTGCGGCATTGTAATGAGAACTTGCAACCCTAACCAATATATTGAGATCAAAATTGGTGATTCATCTTCTAACAAGTTCGAAATGGTGATGGAAGTTTGGTATAGTTTGTCATTCCCCTCCACTAGGAAAAAAAAGTAATTTCCCATTCTTTAGTATTTCGGACATAACTTTTTACTCCGGTCTCTGAATAAGATGATTCTTGCGGCATTGTAAAGAATTCTTGAATCCCTAACCATTTTATTCACATCAAAAGTCATGAAAAATCCTCTAGCATGGGCTCTATTGTAACGCAAGTTTGGTGTAATAAGTAGTCCACCTTTAAAATGAAATAGTATATCGGACATAACTTTTTCTCCCGAACTCGGATTGAGCTAACTCTTGCGGCATTGAAATGAGAACTTGAAACCCTAACCAATATATTGAGATCAAAATTGGTGATTCATCTTCTAACAAGTTCGAAATGGTGATGGAAGTTTGGTATAGTTGGCCATTCCCCTCCACTAGCAAAAAAAAAATAATTTCCCATTCTTTAGTATTTCTGACATAACTTTTTACTCCGGTCTCTGATTAAGATGATTCTTGCGGCATTGTAAAGAATTCTTGAATCCCTAACCATTTTATTCACATCAAAAGTCATGAAAAATCCTCTAGCATGGGCTCTATTGTAACGCAAGTTTGGTGTAATAAGTAGTCCTCCTTTAAAATGAAATAGTATATCGGACATAACTTTTTCTCCCGAACTCGGATTGAGCTAACTCTTGCGGCATTGTAATGAGAACTTGAAACCCTAACCAATATATTGAGATCAAAATTGGTGATTCATCTTCTAACAAGTTCGAAATGGTGATGGAAGTTTGGTATAGTTGGCCATTCCCCTCCACTAGGAAAAAAAAGTAATTTCCCATTCTTTAGTATTTCGGACATAACTTTTTACTCCAGTCTCTGAATAAGATGATTCTTGCGGCATTGTAAAGAATTCTTGAATCCCTAACCATTTTATTCACATCAAAAGTCATGAAAAATCCTCTAGCATGGGCTCTATTGTAACGCAAGTTTGGTGTAATAAGTAGTCCTCCTTTAAAATGAAATAGTATATCGGACATAACTTTTTCTCCCGAACTCGGATTGAGCTAACTCTTGCGGCATTGTAATGAGAACTTGAAACCCTAACCAATATATTGAGATCAAAATTGGTGATTCATCTTCTAACAAGTTCGAAATGGTGATGGAAGTTTGGTATAGTTGGCCATTCCCCTCCACTAGGAAAAAAAAGTAATTTCCCATTCTTTAGTATTTCGGACATAACTTTTTACTCCGGTCTCTGAATAAGATGATTCTTGCTGCATTGTAAAGAATTCTTGAATCCCTAACCATTTTATTCACATCAAAAGTCATGAAAAATCCTCTAGCATGGGCTCTATTGTAACGCAAGTTTGGTGTAATAAGTTGTCCACCTTTAAAATGATATAGTATATCGGACATAACTTTTTCTCCCGAACTCGGATTGAGCTAACTCTTGCGGCATTGAAATGAGAACTTGAAACCCTAACCAATATATTGAGATCAAAATTGGTGATTCATCTTCTAACAAGTTCGAAATGGTGATGGAAGTTTGGTATAGTTGGCCATTCCCCTCCACTAGGAAAAAAAAGTAATTTCCCATTCTTTAGTATTTCTGACATAACTTTTTACACCGGTCTCTGATTAAGATGATTCTTGCTGCATTGTAAAGAATTCTTGAATCCCTAACCATTTTATTCACATCAAAAGTCATGAAAAATCCTCTAGCATGGGCTCTATTGTAACGCAAGTTTGGTGTAATAAGTAGTCCTCCTTTAAAATGAAATAGTATATCGGACATAACTTTTTCTCCCGAACTCGGATTGAGCTAACTCTTGCGGCATTGTAATGAGAACTTGAAACCCTAACCAATATATTGAGATCAAAATTGGTGATTCATCTTCTAACAAGTTCGAAATGGTGATGGAAGTTTGGTATAGTTGGCCATTCCCCTCCACTAGGAAAAAAAAGTAATTTCCCACTCTTTAGTATTTCTGACATAACTTTTTACTCCGGTCTCTGATTAAGATGATTCTTGCGGCATTGTAAAGAATTCTTGAATCCCTAACCATTTTATTCACATCAAAAGTCATGAAAAATCCTCTAGCATGGGCTCTATTGTAACGCAAGTTTGGTGTAATAAGTAGTCCTCCTTTAAAATGAAATAGTATATCGGACATAACTTTTTCTCCCGAACTCGGATTGAGCTAACTCTTGCGGCATTGTAATGAGAACTTGAAACCCTAACCAATATATTGAGATCAAAATTGGTGATTCATCTTCTAACAAGTTCGAAATGGTGATGGAAGTTTGGTATAGTTGGCCATTCCCCTCCACTAGGAAAAAAAAGTAATTTCCCATTCTTTAGTATTTCTGACATAACTTTTTACACCGGTCTCTGATTAAGATGATTCTTGCTGCATTGTAAAGAATTCTTGAATCCCTAACCATTTTATTCACATCAAAAGTCTTGAAAAATCCTCTAGCATGGGCTCTATTGTAACGCAAGTTTGGTGTAATAAGTAGTCCTCCTTTAAAATGAAATAGTATATCGGACATAACTTTTTCTCCCGAACTCGGATTGAGCTAACTCTTGCGGCATTGTAATGAGAACTTGAAACCCTAACCAATATATTGAGATCAAAATTGGTGATTCATCTTCTAACAAGTTCGAAATGGTGATGGAAGTTTGGTATAGTTGGCCATTCCCCTCCACTAGGAAAAAAAAGTAATTTCCCATTCTTTAGTATTTCGGACATAACTTTTTACTCCAGTCTCTGAATAAGAAGATTCTTGCGGCATTGTAAAGAATTCTTGAATCCCTAACCATTTTATTCACATCAAAAGTCATGAAAAATCCTCTAGCATGGGCTCTATTGTAACGCAAGTTTGGTGTAATAAGTAGTCCTCCTTTAAAATGAAATAGTATATCGGACATAACTTTTTCTCCCGAACTCGGATTGAGCTAACTCTTGCGGCATTGTAATGAGAACTTGAAACCCTAACCAATATATTGAGATCAAAATTGGTGATTCATCTTCTAACAAGTTCGAAATGGTGATGGAAGTTTGGTATAGTTGGCCATTCCCCTCCACTAGGAAAAAAAAGTAATTTCCCATTCTTTAGTATTTCTGACATAACTTTTTACACCGGTCTCTGATTAAGATGATTCTTGCTGCATTGTAAAGAATTCTTGAATCCCTAACCATTTTATTCACATCAAAAGTCTTGAAAAATCCTCTAGCATGGGCTCTATTGTAACGCAAGTTTGGTGTAATAAGTAGTCCTCCTTTAAAATGAAATAGTATATCGGACATAACTTTTTCTCCCGAACTCGGATTGAGCTAACTCTTGCGGCATTGTAATGAGAACTTGAAACCCTAACCAATATATTGAGATCAAAATTGGTGATTCATCTTCTAACAAGTTCGAAATGGTGATGGAAGTTTGGTATAGTTGGCCATTCCCCTCCACTAGGAAAAAAAAGTAATTTCCCATTCTTTAGTATTTCGGACATAACTTTTTACTCCAGTCTCTGAATAAGATGATTCTTGCGGCATTGTAAAGAATTCTTGAATCCCTAACCATTTTATTCACATCAAAAGTCATGAAAAATCCTCTAGCATGGGCTCTATTGTAACGCAAGTTTGGTGTAATAAGTAGTCCTCCTTTAAAATGAAATAGTATATCGGACATAACTTTTTCTCCCGAACTCGGATTGAGCTAACTCTTGCGGCATTGTAATGAGAACTTGAAACCCTAACCAATATATTGAGATCAAAATTGGTGATTCATCTTCTAACAAGTTCGAAATGGTGATGGAAGTTTGGTATAGTTGGCCATTCCCCTCCACTAGGAAAAAAAAGTAATTTCCCATTCTTTAGTATTTCGGACATAACTTTTTACTCCGGTCTCTGAATAAGATGATTCTTGCTGCATTGTAAAGAATTCTTGAATCCCTAACCATTTTATTCACATCAAAAGTCATGAAAAATCCTCTAGCATGGGCTCTATTGTAACGCAAGTTTGGTGTAATAAGTTGTCCACCTTTAAAATGATATAGTATATCGGACATAACTTTTTCTCCCGAACTCGGATTGAGCTAACTCTTGCGGCATTGAAATGAGAACTTGAAACCCTAACCAATATATTGAGATCAAAATTGGTGATTCATCTTCTAACAAGTTCGAAATGGTGATGGAAGTTTGGTATAGTTGGCCATTCCCCTCCACTAGGAAAAAAAAGTAATTTCCCATTCTTTAGTATTTCTGACATAACTTTTTACACCGGTCTCTGATTAAGATGATTCTTGCTGCATTGTAAAGAATTCTTGAATCCCTAACCATTTTATTCACATCAAAAGTCATGAAAAATCCTCTAGCATGGGCTCTATTGTAACGCAAGTTTGGTGTAATAAGTAGTCCTCCTTTAAAATGAAATAGTATATCGGACATAACTTTTTCTCCCGAACTCGGATTGAGCTAACTCTTGCGGCATTGTAATGAGAACTTGAAACCCTAACCAATATATTGAGATCAAAATTGGTGATTCATCTTTTAACAAGTTCGAAATGGTGATGGAAGTTTGGTATAGTTGGCCATTCCCCTCCACTAGGAAAAAAAAGTAATTTCCCATTCTTTAGTATTTCGGATATAACTTTTTACTCCAGTCTCTGAATAAGATGATTCTTGCGGCATTGTAAAGAATTCTTGAATCCCTAACCATTTTATTCACATCAAAAGTCATGAAAAATCCTCTAGCATGGGCTTTATTGTAACGCAAGTTTGGTGTAATAAGTACTCCTCCTTTAAAATGAAATAGTATATCGGACATAACTTTTTCTCCCGAACTCGGATTGAGCTAACTCTTGCGGCATTGTAATGAGAACTTGAAACCCTAACCAATATATTGAGATCAAAATTGGTGATTCATCTTCTAACAAGTTCGAAATGGTGATGGAAGTTTGGTATAGTTGGCCATTCCCCTCCACTAGGAAAAAAAAGTAATTTCCCATTCTTTAGTATTTCGGACATAACTTTTTACTCCGGTCTCTGAATAAGATGATTCTTGCTGCATTGTAAAGAATTCTTGAATCCCTAACCATTTTATTCACATCAAAAGTCATGAAAAATCCTCTAGCATGGGCTCTATTGTAACGCAAGTTTGGTGTAATAAGTAGTCCACCTTTAAAATGATATAGTATATCGGACATAACTTTTTCTCCCGAACTCGGATTGAGGTAACTCTTGCGGCATTGAAATGAGAACTTGAAACCCTAACCAATATATTGAGATCAAAATTGGTGATTCATTTTCTAACAAGTTCGAAATGGTGATGCAAGTTTGGTATAGTTGGCCATTCCCCTCCACTAGGAAAAAAAAGTAATTTCCCACTCTTTAGTATTTCTGACATAACTTTTTACTCCGGTCTCTGATTAAGATGATTCTTGCGGCATTGTAAAGAATTCTTGAATCCCTAACCATTTTATTCACATCAAAAGTCATGAAAAATCCTCTAGCATGGGCTCTATTGTAACGCAAGTTTGGTGTAATAAGTAGTCCTCCTTTAAAATGAAATAGTATATCGGACATAACTTTTTCTCCCGAACTCGGATTGAGCTAACTCTTGCGGCATTGTAATGAGAACTTGAAACCCTAACCAATATATTGAGATCAAAATTGGTGATTTATCTTCTAACAAGTTCGAAATGGTGATGGAAGTTTGGTATAGTTGGCCATTCCCCTCCACTAGGAAAAAAAAGTAATTTCCCATTCTTTAGTATTTCTGACATAACTTTTTACACCGGTCTCTGATTAAGATGATTCTTGCTGCATTGTAAAGAATTCTTGAATCCCTAACCATTTTATTCACATCAAAAGTCATGAAAAATCCTCTAGCATGGGCTCTATTGTAACGCAAGTTTGGTGTAATAAGTAGTCCTCCTTTAAAATGAAATAGTATATCGGACATAACTTTTTCTCCCGAACTCGGATTGAGCTAACTGTTGCGGCATTGTAATGAGAACTTGAAACCCTAACCAATATATTGAGATCAAAATTGGTGATTCATCTTCTAACAAGTTCGAAATGGTGATGGAAGTTTGGTATAGTTGGTCATTCCCCTCCACTAGGAAAAAAAAGTAATTTCCCATTCTTTAGTATTTCGGACATAACTTTTTACTCCGGTCTCTGAATAAGATGATTCTTGCGGCATTGTAAAGAATTCTTGAATCCCTAACCATTTTATTCACATCAAAAGTCATGAAAAATCCTCTAGCATGGGCTCTATTGTAACGCAAGTTTGGTGTAATAAGTAGTCCACCTTTAAAATGAAATAGTATATCGGACATAACTTTTTCTCCCGAACTCGGATTGAGCTAACTCTTGCGGCATTGAAATGAGAACTTGAAACCCTAACCAATATATTGAGATCAAAATTGGTGATTCATCTTCTAACAAGTTCGAAATGGTGATGGAAGTTTGGTATAGTTGGCCATTCCCCTCCACTAGCAAAAAAAAATAATTTCCCATTCTTTAGTATTTCTGACATAACTTTTTACTCCGGTCTCTGATTAAGATGATTCTTGCGGCATTGTAAAGAATTCTTGAATCCCTAACCATTTTATTCACATCAAAAGTCATGAAAAATCCTCTAGCATGGGCTCTATTGTAACGCAAGTTTCGTGTAATAAGTAGTCCACCTTTAAAATGATATAGTATATCGGACATAACTTTTTCTCCCGAACTCGGATTGAGCTAACTCTTGCGGCATTGAAATGAGAACTTGAAACCCTAACCAATATATTGAGATCAAAATTGGTGATTCATCTTCTAACAAGTTCGAAATGGTGATGGAAGTTTGGTATAGTTGGCCATTCCCCTCCACTAGGAAAAAAAAGTAATTTCCCATTCTTTAGTATTTCTGACATAACTTTTTACACCGGTCTCTGATTAAGATGATTCTTGCTGCATTGTAAAGAATTCTTGAATCCCTAACCATTTTATTCACATCAAAAGTCATGAAAAATCCTCTAGCATGGGCTCTATTGTAACGCAAGTTTGGTGTAATAAGTAGTCCTCCTTTAAAATGAAATAGTATATCGGACATAACTTTTTCTCCCGAACTCGGATTGAGCTAACTCTTGCGGCATTGTAATGAGAACTTGAAACCCTAACCAATATATTGAGATCAAAATTGGTGATTCATCTTCTAACAAGTTCGAAATGGTGATGGAAGTTTGGTATAGTTGGCCATTCCCCTCCACTAGGAAAAAAAAGTAATTTCCCATTCTTTAATATTTCGGACATAACTTTTTACTCCAGTCTCTGAATAAGATGATTCTTGCGGCATTGTAAAGAATTCTTGAATCCCTAACCATTTTATTCACATCAAAAGTCATGAAAAATCCTCTAGCATGGGCTCTATTGTAACGCAAGTTTGGTGTAATAAGTAGTCCTCCTTTAAAATGAAATAGTATATCGGACATAACTTTTTCTCCCGAACTCGGATTGAGCTAACTCTTGCGGCATTGTAATGAGAACTTGAAACCCTAACCAATATATTGAGATCAAAATTGGTGATTCATCTTCTAACAAGTTCGAAATGGTGATGGAAGTTTGGTATAGTTGGCCATTCCCCTCCACTAGGAAAAAAAAGTAATTTCCCATTCTTTAGTATTTCTGACATAACTTTTTACACCGGTCTCTGATTAAGATGATTCTTGCTGCATTGTAAAGAATTCTTGAATCCCTAACCATTTTATTCACATCAAAAGTCATGAAAAATCCTCTAGCATGGGCTCTATTGTAACGCAAGTTTGGTGTAATAAGTAGTCCTCCTTTAAAATGAAATAGTATATCGGACATAACTTTTTCTCCCGAACTCGGATTGAGCTAACTCTTGCGGCATTGTAATGAGAACTTGAAACCCTAACCAATATATTGAGATCAAAATTGGTGATTCATCTTCTAACAAGTTCGAAATGGTGATGGAAGTTTGGTATAGTTGGCCATTCCCCTCCACTAGGAAAAAAAAGTAATTTCCCATTCTTTAGTATTTCGGACATAACTTTTTACTCCGGTCTCTGAATAAGATGATTCTTGCTGCATTGTAAAGAATTCTTGAATCCCTAACCATTTTATTCACATCAAAAGTCATGAAAAATCCTCTAGCATGGGCTCTATTGTAACGCAAGTTTGGTGTAATAAGTAGTCCTCCTTTAAAATGAAATAGTATATCGGACATAACTTTTTCTCCCGAACTCGGATTGAGCTAACTCTTGCCGCATTGTAATGAGAACTTGAAACCCTAACCAATATATTGAGATCAAAATTGGTGATTCATCTTCTAACAAGTTCGAAATGGTGATGGAAGTTTGGTATAGTTGGTCATTCCCCTCCACTAGAAAAAAAAAGTAATTTCCCATTCTTTAGTATTTCGGACATAACTTTTTACTCCGGTCTCTGAATAAGATGATTCTTGCGGCATTGTAAAGAATTCTTGAATCCCTAACCATTTTATTCACATCAAAAGTCATGAAAAATCCTCTAGCATGGGCTCTATTGTAACGCAAGTTTGGTGTAATAAGTAGTCCACCTTTAAAATGAAATAGTATATCGGACATAACTTTTTCTCCCGAACTCGGATTGAGCTAACTCTTGCGGCATTGAAATGAGAACTTGAAACCCTAACCAATATATTGAGATCAAAATTGGTGATTCATCTTCTAACAAGTTCGAAATGGTGATGGAAGTTTGGTATAGTTGGCCATTCCCCTCCACTAGCAAAAAAAAATAATTTCCCATTCTTTAGTATTTCTGACATAACTTTTTACTCCGGTCTCTGATTAAGATGATTCTTGCGGCATTGTAAAGAATTCTTGAATCCCTAACCATTTTATTCACATCAAAAGTCATGAAAAATCCTCTAGCATGGGCTCTATTGTAACGCAAGTTTGGTGTAATAAGTAGTCCACCTTTAAAATGATATAGTATATCGGACATAACTTTTTCTCCCGAACTCGGATTGAGCTAACTCTTGCGGCATTGAAATGAGAACTTGAAACCCTAACCAATATATTGAGATCAAAATTGGTGATTCATCTTCTAACAAGTTCGAAATGGTGATGGAAGTTTGGTATAGTTGGCCATTCCCCTCCACTAGCAAAAAAAAATAATTTCCCATTCTTTAGTATTTCTGACATAACTTTTTACTCCGGTCTCTGATTAAGATGATTCTTGCGGCATTGTAAAGAATTCTTGAATCCCTAACCATTTTATTCACATCAAAAGTCATGAAAAATCCTCTAGCATGGGCTCTATTGTAACGCAAGTTTGGTGTAATAAGTAGTCCTCCTTTAAAATGAAATAGTATATCGGACATAACTTTTTCTCCCGAACTCGGATTGAGCTAACTCTTGCGGCATTGTAATGAGAACTTGAAACCCTAACCAATATATTGAGATCAAAATTGGTGATTCATCTTCTAAGAAGTTCGAAATGGTGATGGAAGTTTGGTATAGTTGGCCATTCTCCTCCACTAGGAAAAAAAAGTAATTTCCCATTCTTTAGTATTTCTGACATAACTTTTTACACCGGTCTCTGATTAAGATGATTCTTGCTGCATTGTAAAGAATTCTTGAATCCCTAACCATTTTATTCACATCAAAAGTCTTGAAAAATCCTCTAGCATGGGCTCTATTGTAACGCAAGTTTGGTGTAATAAGTAGTCCTCCTTTAAAATGAAATAGTATATCGGACATAACTTTTTCTCCCGAACTCGGATTGAGCTAACTCTTGCGGCATTGTAATGAGAACTTGAAACCCTAACCAATATATTGAGATCAAAATTGGTGATTCATCTTCTAACAAGTTCGAAATGGTGATGGAAGTTTGGTATAGTTGGCCATTCCCCTCCACTAGGAAAAAAAAGTAATTTCCCATTCTTTAGTATTTCGGACATAACTTTTTACTCCAGTCTCTGAATAAGATGATTCTTGCGGCATTGTAAAGAATTCTTGAATCCCTAACCATTTTATTCACATCAAAAGTCATGAAAAATCCTCTAGCATGGGCTCTATTGTAACGCAAGTTTGGTGTAATAAGTAGTCCTCCTTTAAAATGAAATAGTATATCGGACATAACTTTTTCTCCCGAACTCGGATTGAGCTAACTCTTGCGGCATTGTAATGAGAACTTGAAACCCTAACCAATATATTGAGATCAAAATTGGTGATTCATCTTCTAACAAGTTCGAAATGGTGATGGAAGTTTGGTATAGTTGGCCATTCCCCTCCACTAGGAAAAAAAAGTAATTTCCCATTCTTTAGTATTTCGGACATAACTTTTTACTCCGGTCTCTGAATAAGATGATTCTTGCTGCATTGTAAAGAATTCTTGAATCCCTAACCATTTTATTCACATCAAAAGTCATGAAAAATCCTCTAGCATGGGCTCTATTGTAACGCAAGTTTGGTGTAATAAGTAGTCCACCTTTAAAATGATATAGTATATCGGACATAACTTTTTCTCCCGAACTCGGATTGAGCTAACTCTTGCGGCATTGAAATGAGAACTTGAAACCCTAACCAATATATTGAGATCAAAATTGGTGATTCATCTTCTAACAAGTTCGAAAAGGTGATGGAAGTTTGGTATAGTTGGCCATTCCCCTCCACTAGGAAAAAAAAGTAATTTCCCATTCTTTAGTATTTCTGACATAACTTTTTACACCGGTCTCTGATTAAGATGATTCTTGCTGCATTGTAAAGAATTCTTGAATCCCTAACCATTTTATTCACATCAAAAGTCATGAAAAATCCTCTAGCATGGGCTCTATTGTAACGCAAGTTTGGTGTAATAAGTAGTCCTCCTTTAAAATGAAATAGTATATCGGACATAACTTTTTCTCCCGAACTCGGATTGAGCTAACTCTTGCGGCATTGTAATGAGAACTTGAAACCCTAACCAATATATTGAGATCAAAATTGGTGATTCATCTTCTAACAAGTTCGAAATGGTGATGGAAGTTTGGTATAGTTGGCCATTCCCCTCCACTAGGAAAAAAAAGTAATTTCCCATTCTTTAGTATTTCGGATATAACTTTTTACTCCAGTCTCTGAATAAGATGATTCTTGCGGCATTGTAAAGAATTCTTGAATCCCTAACCATTTTATTCACATCAAAAGTCATGAAAAATCCTCTAGCATGGGCTCTATTGTAACGCAAGTTTGGTGTAATAAGTAGTCCTCCTTTAAAATGAAATAGTATATCGGACATAACTTTTTCTCCCGAACTCGGATTGAGCTAACTCTTGCGGCATTGTAATGAGAACTTGAAACCCTAACCAATATATTGAGATCAAAATTGGTGATTCATCTTCTAACAAGTTCGAAATGGTGATGGAAGTTTGGTATAGTTGGCCATTCCCCTCCACTAGGAAAAAAAAGTAATTTCCCATTCTTTAGTATTTCGGACATAACTTTTTACTCCGGTCTCTGAATAAGATGATTCTTGCTGCATTGTAAAGAATTCTTGAATCCCTAACCATTTTATTCACATCAAAAGTCATGAAAAATCCTCTAGCATGGGCTCTATTGTAACGCAAGTTTGGTGTAATAAGTAGTCCACCTTTAAAATGATATAGTATATCGGACATAACTTTTTCTCCCGAACTCGGATTGAGCTAACTCTTGCGGCATTGAAATGAGAACTTGAAACCCTAACCAATATATTGAGATCAAAATTGGTGATTCATCTTCTAACAAGTTCGAAATGGTGATGGAAGTTTGGTATAGTTGGCCATTCCCCTCCACTAGGAAAAAAAAGTAATTTCCCACTCTTTAGTATTTCTGACATAACTCTTTACTCCGGTCTCTGATTAAGATGATTCTTGCGGAATTGTAAAGAATTCTTGAATCCCTAACCATTTTATTCACATCAAAAGTCATGAAAAATCCTCTAGCATGGGCTCTATTGTAACGCAAGTTTGGTGTAATAAGTAGTCCTCCTTTAAAATGAAATAGTATATCGGACATAACTTTTTCTCCCGAACTCGGATTGAGCTAACTCTTGCGGCATTGTAATGAGAACTTGAAACCCTAACCAATATATTGAGATCAAAATTGGTGATTTATCTTCTAACAAGTTCGAAATGGTGATGGAAGTTTGGTATAGTTGGCCATTCCCCTCCACTAGGAAAAAAAAGTAATTTCCCATTCTTTAGTATTTCTGACATAACTTTTTACACCGGTCTCTGATTAAGATGATTCTTGCTGCATTGTAAAGAATTCTTGAATCCCTAACCATTTTATTCACATCAAAAGTCATGAAAAATCCTCTAGCATGGGCTCTATTGTAACGCAAGTTTGGTGTAATAAGTAGTCCTCCTTTAAAATGAAATAGTATATCGGACATAACTTTTTCTCCTGAACTCGGATTGAGCTAACTCTTGCGGCATTGTAATGAGAACTTGAAACCCTAACCAATATATTGAGATCAAAATTGGTGATTCCTCTTCTAACAAGTTCGAAATGGTGATGGAAGTTTGGTATAGTTGGTCATTCCCCTCCACTAGGAAAAAAAAGTAATTTCCCATTCTTTAGTATTTCGGACATAACTTTTTACTCCGGTCTCTGAATAAGATGATTCTTGCGGCATTGTAAAGAATTCTTGAATCCCTAACCATTTTATTCACATCAAAAGTCATGAAAAATCCTCTAGCATGGGCTCTATTGTAACGCAAGTTTGGTGTAATAAGTAGTCCACCTTTAAAATGAAATAGTATATCGAACATAACTTTTTCTCCCGAACTCGGATTGAGCTAACTCTTGCGGCATTGAAATGAGAACTTGAAACCCTAACCAATATATTGAGATCAAAATTGGTGATTCATCTTCTAACAAGTTCGAAATGGTGATGGAAGTTTGGTATAGTTGGCCATTCCCCTCCACTAGCAAAAAAAAAATAATTTCCCATTCTTTAGTATTTCTGACATAACTTTTTACTCCGGTCTCTGATTAAGATGATTCTTGCGGCATTGTAAAGAATTCTTGAATCCCTAACCATTTTATTCACATCAAAAGTCATGAAAAATCCTCTAGCATGGGCTCTATTGTAACGCAAGTTTGGTGTAATAAGTAGTCCACCTTTAAAATGATATAGTATATCGGACATAACTTTTTCTCCCGAACTCGGATTGAGCTAACTCTTGCGGCATTGAAATGAGAACTTGAAACCCTAACCAATATATTGAGATCAAAATTGGTGATTCATCTTCTAACAAGTTCGAAATGGTGATGGAAGTTTGGTATAGTTGGCCATTCCCCTCCACTAGGAAAAAAAAGTAATTTCCCACTCTTTAGTATTTCTGACATAACTTTTTACTCCGGTCTCTGATTAAGATGATTCTTGCGGCATTGTAAAGAATTCTTGAATCCCTAACCATTTTATTCACATCAAAAGTCATGAAAAATCCTCTAGCATGGGCTCTATTGTAACGCAAGTTTGGTGTAATAAGTAGTCCTCCTTTAAAATGAAATAGTATATCGGACATAACTTTTTCTCCCGAACTCGGATTGAGCTAACTCTTGCGGCATTGTAATGAGAACTTGAAACCCTAACCAATATATTGAGATCAAAATTGGTGATTCATCTTCTAACAAGTTCGAAATGGTGATGGAAGTTTGGTATAGTTGGTCATTCCCCTCCACTAGGAAAAAAAAGTAATTTCCCATTCTTTAGTATTTCGGACATAACTTTTTACTCCGGTCTCTGAATAAGATGATTCTTGCGGCATTGTAAAGAATTCTTGAATCCCTAACCATTTTCTTCACATCAAAAGTCATGAAAAATCCTCTAGCATGGGCTCTATTGTAACGCAAGTTTGGTGTAATAAGTAGTCCACCTTTAAAATGAAATAGTATATCGGACATAACTTTTTCTCCCGAACTCGGATTGAGCTAACTCTTGCGGCATTGAAATGAGAACTTGAAACCCTAACCAATATATTGAGATCAAAATTGGTGATTCATCTTCTAACAAGTTCGAAATGGTGATGGAAGTTTGGTATAGTTGGCCATTCCCCTCCACTAGCAAAAAAAAATAATTTCCCATTCTTTAGTATTTCTGACATAACTTTTTACTCCGGTCTCTGATTAAGATGATTCTTGCGGCATTGTAAAGAATTCTTGAATCCCTAACCATTTTATTCACATCAAAAGTCATGAAAAATCCTCTAGCATGGGCTCTATTGTAACGCAAGTTTGGTGTAATAAGTAGTCCACCTTTAAAATGATATAGTATATCGGACATAACTTTTTCTCCCGAACTCGGATTGAGCTAACTCTTGCGGCATTGAAATGAGAACTTGAAACCCTAACCAATATATTGAGATCAAAATTGGTGATTCATCTTCTAACAAGTTCGAAATGGTGATGGAAGTTTGGTATAGTTGGCCATTCCCCTCCACTAGGAAAAAAAAGTAATTTCCCATTCTTTAGTATTTCTGACATAACTTTTTACACCGGTCTCTGATTAAGATGATTCTTGCTGCATTGTAAAGAATTCTTGAATCCCTAACCATTTTATTCACATCAAAAGTCATGAAAAATCCTCTAACATGGGCTCTATTGTAACGCAAGTTTGGTGTAATAAGTAGTCCTCCTTTAAAATGAAATAGTATATCGGACATAACTTTTTCTCCTGAACTCGGATTGAGCTAACTCTTGCGGCATTGTAATGAGAACTTGAAACCCTAACCAATATATTGAGATCAAAATTGGTGATTCCTCTTCTAACAAGTTCGAAATGGTGATGGAAGTTTGGTATAGTTGGTCATTCCCCTCCACTAGGAAAAAAAAGTAATTTCCCATTCTTTAGTATTTCGGACATAACTTTTTACTCCGGTCTCTGAATAAGATGATTCTTGCGGCATTGTAAAGAATTCTTGAATCCCTAACCATTTTATTCACATCAAAAGTCATGAAAAATCCTCTAGCATGGGCTCTATTGTAACGCAAGTTTGCTGTAATAAGTAGTCCACCTTTAAAATGAAATAGTATATCGGACATAACTTTTTCTCCCGAACTCGGATTGAGCTAACTCTTGCGGCATTGAAATGAGAACTTGAAACCCTAACCAATATATTGAGATCAAAATTGGTGATTCATCTTCTAACAAGTTCGAAATGGTGATGGAAGTTTGGTATAGTTGGCCATTCCCCTCCACTAGCAAAAAAAAAATAATTTCCCATTCTTTAGTATTTCTGACATAACTTTTTACTCCGGTCTCTGATTAAGATGATTCTTGCGGCATTGTAAAGAATTCTTGAATCCCTAACCATTTTATTCACATCAAAAGTCATGAAAAATCCTCTAGCATGGGCTCTATTGTAACGCAAGTTTGGTGTAATAAGTAGTCCACCTTTAAAATGATATAGTATATCGGACATAACTTTTTCTCCCGAACTCGGATTGAGCTAACTCTTGCGGCATTGAAATGAGAACTTGAAACCCTAACCAATATATTGAGATCAAAATTGGTGATTCATCTTCTAACAAGTTCGAAATGGTGATGGAAGTTTGGTATAGTTGGCCATTCCCCTCCACTAGGAAAAAAAAGTAATTTCCCACTCTTTAGTATTTCTGACATAACTTTTTACTCCGGTCTCTGATTAAGATGATTCTTGCGGCATTGTAAAGAATTCTTGAATCCCTAACCATTTTATTCACATCAAAAGTCATGAAAAATCCTCTAGCATGGGCTCTATTGTAACGCAAGTTTGGTGTAATAAGTAGTCCTCCTTTAAAATGAAATAGTATATCGGACATAACTTTTTCTCCCGAACTCGGATTGAGCTAACTCTTGCGGCATTGTAATGAGAACTTGAAACCCTAACCAATATATTGAGATCAAAATTGGTGATTCATCTTCTAACAAGTTCGAAATGGTGATGGAAGTTTGGTATAGTTGGTCATTCCCCTCCACTAGGAAAAAAAAGTAATTTCCCATTCTTTAGTATTTCGGACATAACTTTTTACTCCGGTCTCTGAATAAGATGATTCTTGCGGCATTGTAAAGAATTCTTGAATCCCTAACCATTTTCTTCACATCAAAAGTCATGAAAAATCCTCTAGCATGGGCTCTATTGTAACGCAAGTTTGGTGTAATAAGTAGTCCACCTTTAAAATGAAATAGTATATCGGACATAACTTTTTCTCCCGAACTCGGATTGAGCTAACTCTTGCGGCATTGAAATGAGAACTTGAAACCCTAACCAATATATTGAGATCAAAATTGGTGATTCATCTTCTAACAAGTTCGAAATGGTGATGGAAGTTTGGTATAGTTGGCCATTCCCCTCCACTAGCAAAAAAAAATAATTTCCCATTCTTTAGTATTTCTGACATAACTTTTTACTCCGGTCTCTGATTAAGATGATTCTTGCTGCATTGTAAAGAATTCTTGAATCCCTAACCATTTTATTCACATCAAAAGTCATGAAAAATCCTCTAGCATGGGCTCTATTGTAACGCAAGTTTGGTGTAATAAGTAGTCCACCTTTAAAATGATATAGTATATCGGACATAACTTTTTCTCCCGAACTCGGATTGAGCTAACTCTTGCGGCATTGAAATGAGAACTTGAAACCCTAACCAATATATTGAGATCAAAATTGGTGATTCATCTTCTAACAAGTTCGAAATGGTGATGGAAGTTTGGTATAGTTGGCCATTCCCCTCCACTAGGAAAAAAAAGTAATTTCCCATTCTTTAGTATTTCGGACATAACTTTTTACTCCGGTCTCTGAATAAGATGATTCTTGCTGCATTGTAAAGAATTCTTGAATCCCTAACCATTTTATTCACATCAAAAGTCATGAAAAATCCTCTAGCATGGGCTCTATTGTAACGCAAGTTTGGTGTAATAAGTAGTCCACCTTTAAAATGATATAGTATATCGGACATAACTTTTTCTCCCGAACTCGGATTGAGCTAACTCTTGCGGCATTGAAATGAGAACTTGAAACCCTAACCAATATATTGAGATCAAAATTGGTGATTCATCTTCTAACAAGTTCGAAATGGTGATGGAAGTTTGGTATAGTTGGCCATTCCCCTCCACTAGGAAAAAAAAGTAATTTCCCACTCTTTAGTATTTCTGACATAACTCTTTACTCCGGTCTCTGATTAAGATGATTCTTGCGGCATTGTAAAGAATTCTTGAATCCCTAACCATTTTATTCACATCAAAAGTCATGAAAAATCCTCTAGCATGGGCTCTATTGTAACGCAAGTTTGGTGTAATAAGTAGTCCTCCTTTAAAATGAAATAGTATATCGGACATAACTTTTTCTCCCGAACTCGGATTGAGCTAACTCTTGCGGCATTGTAATGAGAACTTGAAACCCTAACCAATATATTGAGATCAAAATTGGTGATTTATCTTCTAACAAGTTCGAAATGGTGATGGAAGTTTGGTATAGTTGGCCATTCCCCTCCACTAGGAAAAAAAAGTAATTTCCCATTCTTTAGTATTTCTGACATAACTTTTTACACCGGTCTCTGATTAAGATGATTCTTGCTGCATTGTAAAGAATTCTTGAATCCCTAACCATTTTATTCACATCAAAAGTCATGAAAAATCCTCTAGCATGGGCTCTATTGTAACGCAAGTTTGGTGTAATAAGTAGTCCTCCTTTAAAATGAAATAGTATATCGGACATAACTTTTTCTCCTGAACTCGGATTGAGCTAACTCTTGCGGCATTGTAATGAGAACTTGAAACCCTAACCAATATATTGAGATCAAAATTGGTGATTCCTCTTCTAACAAGTTCGAAATGGTGATGGAAGTTTGGTATAGTTGGTCATTCCCCTCCACTAGGAAAAAAAAGTAATTTCCCATTCTTTAGTATTTCGGACATAACTTTTTACTCCGGTCTCTGAATAAGATGATTCTTGCGGCATTGTAAAGAATTCTTGAATCCCTAACCATTTTATTCACATCAAAAGTCATGAAAAATCCTCTAGCATGGGCTCTATTGTAACGCAAGTTTGGTGTAATAAGTAGTCCACCTTTAAAATGAAATAGTATATCGAACATAACTTTTTCTCCCGAACTCGGATTGAGCTAACTCTTGCGGCATTGAAATGAGAACTTGAAACCCTAACCAATATATTGAGATCAAAATTGGTGATTCATCTTCTAACAAGTTCGAAATGGTGATGGAAGTTTGGTATAGTTGGCCATTCCCCTCCACTAGCAAAAAAAAAATAATTTCCCATTCTTTAGTATTTCTGACATAACTTTTTACTCCGGTCTCTGATTAAGATGATTCTTGCGGCATTGTAAAGAATTCTTGAATCCCTAACCATTTTATTCACATCAAAAGTCATGAAAAATCCTCTAGCATGGGCTCTATTGTAACGCAAGTTTGGTGTAATAAGTAGTCCACCTTTAAAATGATATAGTATATCGGACATAACTTTTTCTCCCGAACTCGGATTGAGCTAACTCTTGCGGCATTGAAATGAGAACTTGAAACCCTAACCAATATATTGAGATCAAAATTGGTGATTCATCTTCTAACAAGTTCGAAATGGTGATGGAAGTTTGGTATAGTTGGCCATTCCCCTCCACTAGGAAAAAAAAGTAATTTCCCACTCTTTAGTATTTCTGACATAACTTTTTACTCCGGTCTCTGATTAAGATGATTCTTGCGGCATTGTAAAGAATTCTTGAATCCCTAACCATTTTATTCACATCAAAAGTCATGAAAAATCCTCTAGCATGGGCTCTATTGTAACGCAAGTTTGGTGTAATAAGTAGTCCTCCTTTAAAATGAAATAGTATATCGGACATAACTTTTTCTCCCGAACTCGGATTGAGCTAACTCTTGCGGCATTGTAATGAGAACTTGAAACCCTAACCAATATATTGAGATCAAAATTGGTGATTCATCTTCTAACAAGTTCGAAATGGTGATGGAAGTTTGGTATAGTTGGCCATTCCCCTCCACTAGGAAAAAAAAGTAATTTCCCATTCTTTAGTATTTCTGACATAACTTTTTACACCGGTCTCTGATTAAGATGATTCTTGCTGCATTGTAAAGAATTCTTGAATCCCTAACCATTTTATTCACATCAAAAGTCATGAAAAATCCTCTAGCATGGGCTCTATTGTAACGCAAGTTTGGTGTAATAAGTAGTCCTCCTTTAAAATGAAATAGTATATCGGACATAACTTTTTCTCCCGAACTCGGATTGAGCTAACTCTTGCGGCATTGTAATGAGAACTTGATACCCTAACCAATATATTGAGATCAAAATTGGTGATTCATCTTCTAACAAGTTCGAAATGGTGATGGAAGTTTGGTATAGTTGGCCATTCCCCTCCACTAGGAAAAAAAAGTAATTTCCCACTCTTTAGTATTTCTGACATAACTTTTTACTCCGGTCTCTGATTAAGATGATTCTTGCGGCATTGTAAAGAATTCTTGAATCCCTAACCATTTTATTCACATCAAAAGTCATGAAAAATCCTCTAGCATGGGCTCTATTGTAACGCAAGTTTGGTGTAATAAGTAGTCCTCCTTTAAAATGAAATAGTATATCGAACATAACTTTTTCTCCCGAACTCGGATTGAGCTAACTCTTGCGGCATTGTAATGAGAACTTGAAACCCTAACCAATATATTGAGATCAAAATTGGTGATTCATCTTCTAACAAGTTCGAAATGGTGATGGAAGTTTGGTATAGTTGGCCATTCCCCTCCACTAGGAAAAAAAAGTAATTTCCCATTCTTTAGTATTTCTGACATAACTTTTTACACCGGTCTCTGATTAAGATGATTCTTGCTGCATTGTAAAGAATTCTTGAATCCCTAACCATTTTATTCACATCAAAAGTCATGAAAAATCCTCTAGCATGGGCTCTATTGTAACGCAAGTTTGGTGTAATAAGTAGTCCTCCTTTAAAATGAAATAGTATATCGGACATAACTTTTTCTCCCGAACTCGGATTGAGCTAACTCTTGCGGCATTGTAATGAGAACTTGATACCCTAACCAATATATTGAGATCAAAATTGGTGATTCATCTTCTAACAAGTTCGAAATGGTGATGGAAGTTTGGTATAGTTGGCCATTCCCCTCCACTAGGAAAAAAAAGTAATTTCCCATTCTTTAGTATTTCGGACATAACTTTTTACTCCAGTCTCTGAATAAGATGATTCTTGCGGCATTGTAAAGAATTCTTGAATCCCTAACCATTTTATTCACATCAAAACTCATGAAAAATCCTCTAGCATGGGCTCTATTGTAACGCAAGTTTGGTGTAATAAGTAGTCCTCCTTTAAAATGAAATAGTATATCGGACATAACTTTTTCTCCCGAACTCGGATTGAGCTAACTCTTGCGGCATTGTAATGAGAACTTGAAACCCTAACCAATATATTGAGATCAAAATTGGTGATTCATCTTCTAACAAGTTCGAAATGGTGATGGAAGTTTGGTATAGTTGGCCATTCCCCTCCACTAGGAAAAAAAAGTAATTTCCCATTCTTTAGTATTTCGGACATAACTTTTTACTCCGGTCTCTGAATAAGATGATTCTTGCTGCATTGTAAAGAATTCTTGAATCCCTAACCATTTTATTCACATCAAAAGTCATGAAAAATCCTCTAGCATGGGCTCTATTGTAACGCAAGTTTGGTGTAATAAGTAGTCCACCTTTAAAATGATATAGTATATCGGACATAACTTTTTCTCCCGAACTCGGATTGAGCTAACTCTTGCGGCATTGAAATGAGAACTTGAAACCCTAACCAATATATTGAGATCAAAATTGGTGATTCATCTTCTAACAAGTTCGAAATGGTGATGAAAGTTTGGTATAGTTGGCCATTCCCCTCCACTAGGAAAAAAAAGTAATTTCCCACTCTTTAGTATTTCTGACATAACTTTTTACTCCGGTCTCTGATTAAGATGATTCTTGCGGCATTGTAAAGAATTCTTGAATCCCTAACCATTTTATTAACATCAAAAGTAATGAAAAATCCTCTAGCATGGGCTCTATTGTAACGCAAGTTTGGTGTAATAAGTAGTCCTCCTTTAAAATGAAATAGTATATCGGACATAACTTTTTCTCCCGAACTCGGATTGAGCTAACTCTTGCGGCATTGTAATGAGAACTTGAAACCCTAACCAATATATTGAGATCAAAATTGGTGATTTATCTTCTAACAAGTTCGAAATGGTGATGGAAGTTTGGTATAGTTGGCCATTCCCCTCCACTAGGAAAAAAAAGTAATTTCCCATTCTTTAGTATTTCTGACATAACTTTTTACACCGGTCTCTGATTAAGATGATTCTTGCTGCATTGTAAAGAATTCTTGAATCCCTAACCATTTTATTCACATCAAAAGTCATGAAAAATCCTCTAGCATGGGCTCTATTGTAACGCAAGTTTGGTGTAATAAGTAGTCCTCCTTTAAAATGAAATAGTATATCAGACATAACTTTTTCTCCCGAACTCGGATTGAGCTAACTCTTGCGGCATTGTAATGAGAACTTGAAACCCTAACCAATATATTGAGATCAAAATTGGTGATTCATCTTCTAACAAGTTCGAAATGGTGATGAAAGTTTGGTATAGTTGGTCATTCCCCTCCACTAGGAAAAAACAGTAATTTCCCATTCTTTAATATTTCGGACATAACTTTTTACTCCGGTCTCTGAATAAGATGATTCTTGCGGCATTGTAAAGAATTCTTGAATCCCTAACCATTTTATTCACATCAAAAGTCATGAAAAATCCTCTAGCATGGGCTCTATTGTAACGCAAGTTTGGTGTAATAAGTAGTCCACCTTTAAAATGAAATAGTATATCGGACATAACTTTTTCTCCCGAACTCGGATTGAGCTAACTCTTGCGGCATTGAAATGAGAACTTGAAACCCTAACCAATATATTGAGATCAAAATTGGTGATTCATCTTCTAACAAGTTCGAAATGGTGATGGAAGTTTGGTATAGTTGGCCATTCCCCTCCACTAGGAAAAAAAAGTAATTTCCCATTCTTTAGTATTTCTGACATAACTTTTTACACCGGTCTCTGATTAAGATGATTCTTGCTGCATTGTAAAGAATTCTTGAATCCCTAACCATTTTATTCACATCAAAAGTCATGAAAAATCCTCTAGCATGGGCTCTATTGTAACGCAAGTTTGGTGTAATAAGTAGTCCTCCTTTAAAATGAAATAGTATATCGGACATAACTTTTTCTCCCGAACTCGGATTGAGCTAACTCTTGCGGCATTGTACTGAGAACTTGAAACCCTAACCAATATATTGAGATCAAAATTGGTCATTCATCTTCTAACAAGTTCGAAATGGTGATGGAAGTTTGGTATAGTTGGCCATTCCCCTCCACTAGGAAAAAAAAGTAATTTCCCATTCTTTAGTATTTCAGACATAACTTTTTACTCCAGTCTCTGAATAAGATGATTCTTGCGGCATTGTAAAGAATTCTTGAATCCCTAACCATTTTATTCACATCAAAAGTCATGAAAAATCCTCTAGCATGGGCTCTATTGTAACGCAAGTTTGGTGTAATAAGTAGTCCTCCTTTAAAATGAAATAGTATATCGGACATAACTTTTTCTCCCGAACTCGGATTGAGCTAACTCTTGCGGCATTGTAATGAGAACTTGAAACCCTAACCAATATATTGAGATCAAAATTGGTGATTCATCTTCTAACAAGTTCGAAATGGTGATGGAAGTTTGGTATAGTTGGCCATTCCCCTCCACTAGGAAAAAAAAGTAATTTCCCATTCTTTAGTATTTCGGACATAACTTTTTACTCCGGTCTCTGAATAAGATGATTCTTGCTGCATTGTAAAGAATTCTTGAATCCCTAACCATTTTATTCACATCAAAAGTCATGAAAAATCCTCTAGCATGGGCTCTATTGTAACGCAAGTTTGGTGTAATAAGTAGTCCACCTTTAAAATGATATAGTATATCGGACATAACTTTTTCTCCCGAACTCGGATTGAGGTAACTCTTGCGGCATTGAAATGAGAACTTGAAACCCTAACCAATATATTGAGATCAAAATTGGTGATTCATCTTCTAACAAGTTCGAAATGGTGATGGAAGTTTGGTATAGTTGGCCATTCCCCTCCACTAGGAAAAAAAAGTAATTTCCCACTCTTTAGTATTTCTGACATAACTTTTTACTCCGGTCTCTGATTAAGATGATTCTTGCGGCATTGTAAAGAATTCTTGAATCCCTAACCATTTTATTCACATCAAAAGTCATGAAAAATCCTCTAGCATGGGCTCTATTGTAACGCAAGTTTGGTGTAATAAGTAGTCCTCCTTTAAAATGAAATAGTATATCGGACATAACTTTTTCTCCCGAACTCGGATTGAGCTAACTCTTGCGGCATTGTAATGAGAACTTGAAACCCTAACCAATATATTGAGATCAAAATTGGTGATTTATCTTCTAACAAGTTCGAAATGGTGATGGAAGTTTGGTATAGTTGGCCATTCCCCTCCACTAGGAAAAAAAAGTAATTTCCCATTCTTTAGTATTTCTGACATAACTTTTTACACCGGTCTCTGATTAAGATGATTCTTGCTGCATTGTAAAGAATTCTTGAATCCCTAACCATTTTATTCACATCAAAAGTCATGAAAAATCCTCTAGCATGGGCTCTATTGTAACGCAAGTTTGGTGTAATAAGTAGTCCTCCTTTAAAATGAAATAGTATATCGGACATAACTTTTTCTCCCGAACTCGGATTGAGCTAACTCTTGCGGCATTGTAATGAGAACTTGAAACCCTAACCAATATATTGAGATCAAAATTGGTGATTCATCTTCTAACAAGTTCGAAATGGTGATGGAAGTTTGGTATAGTTGGTCATTCCCCTCCACTAGGAAAAAAAAGTAATTTCCCATTCTTTAGTATTTCGGACATAACTTTTTACTCCGGTCTCTGAATAAGATGATTCTTGCGGCATTGTAAAGAATTCTTGAATCCCTAACCATTTTATTCACATCAAAAGTCATGAAAAATCCTCTAGCATGGGCTCTATTGTAACGCAAGTTTGGTGTAATAAGTAGTCCACCTTTAAAATGAAATAGTATATCGGACATAACTTTTTCTCCCGAACTCGGATTGAGCTAACTCTTGCGGCATTGAAATGAGAACTTGAAACCCTAACCAATATATTGAGATCAAAATTGGTGATTCATCTTCTAACAAGTTCGAAATGGTGATGGAAGTTTGGTATAGTTGGCCATTCCCCTCCACTAGCAAAAAAAAATAATTTCCCATTCTTTAGTATTTCTGACATAACTTTTTACTCCGGTCTCTGATTAAGATGATTCTTGCGGCATTGTAAAGAATTCTTGAATTCCTAACCATTTTATTCACATCAAAAGTCATGAAAAATCCTCTAGCATGGGCTCTATTGTAACGCAAGTTTGGTGTAATAAGTAGTCCACCTTTAAAATGATATAGTATATCGGACATAACTTTTTCTCCCGAACTCGGATTGAGCTAACTCTTGCGGCATTGAAATGAGAACTTGAAACCCTAACCAATATATTGAGATCAAAATTGGTGATTCATCTTCTAACAAGTTCGAAATGGTGATGGAAGTTTGGTATAGTTGGCCATTCCCCTCCACTAGGAAAAAAAAGTAATTTCCCACTCTTTAGTATTTCTGACATAACTTTTTACTCCGGTCTCTGATTAAGATGATTCTTGCGGCATTGTAAAGAATTCTTGAATCCCTAACCATTTTATTCACATCAAAAGTCATGAAAAATCCTCTAGCATGGGCTCTATTGTAACGCAAGTTTGGTGTAATAAGTAGTCCTCCTTTAAAATGAAATAGTATATCGGACATAACTTTTTCTCCCGAACTCGGATTGAGCTAACTCTTGCGGCATTGTAATGAGAACTTGAAACCCTAACCAATATATTGAGATCAAAATTGGTGATTTATCTTCTAACAAGTTCGAAATGGTGATGGAAGTTTGGTATAGTTGGCCATTCCCCTCCACTAGGAAAAAAAAGTAATTTCCCATTCTTTAGTATTTCTGACATAACTTTTTACACCGGTCTCTGATTAAGATGATTCTTGCTGCATTGTAAAGAATTCTTGAATCCCTAACCATTTTATTCACATCAAAAGTCATGAAAAATCCTCTAGCATGGGCTCTATTGTAACGCAAGTTTGGTGTAATAAGTAGTCCTCCTTTAAAATGAAATAGTATATCGGACATAACTTTTTCTCCCGAACTCGGATTGAGCTAACTCTTGCGGCATTGTAATGAGAACTTGAAACCCTAACCAATATATTGAGATCAAAATTGGTGATTCATCTTCTAACAAGTTCGAAATGGTGATGGAAGTTTGGTATAGTTGGTCATTCCCCTCCACTAGGAAAAAAAAGTAATTTCCCATTCTTTAGTATTTCGGACATAACTTTTTACTCCGGTCTCTGAATAAGATGATTCTTGCGGCATTGTAAAGAATTATTGAATCCCTAACCATTTTATTCACATCAAAAGTCATGAAAAATCCTCTAGCATGGGCTCTATTGTAACGCAAGTTTGGTGTAATAAGTAGTCCACCTTTAAAATGAAATAGTATATCGGACATAACTTTTTCTCCCGAACTCGGATTGAGCTAACTCTTGCGGCATTGAAATGAGAACTTGAAACCCTAACCAATATATTGAGATCAAAATTGGTGATTCATCTTCTAACAAGTTCGAAATGGTGATGGAAGTTTGGTATAGTTGGCCATTCCCCTCCACTAGGAAAAAAAAGTAATTTCCCATTCTTTAGTATTTCGGACATAACTTTTTACTCCGGTCTCTGATTAAGATGATTCTTGCGGCATTGTAAAGAATTCTTGAATCCCTAACCATTTTATTCACATCAAAAGTCATGAAAAATCCTCTAGCATGGGCTCTATTGTAACGCAAGTTTGGTGTAATAAGTAGTCCACCTTTAAAATGATATAGTATATCGAACATAACTTTTTCTCCCGAACTCGGATTGAGCTAACTCTTGCGGCATTGAAATGAGAACTTGAAACCCTAACCAATATATTGAGATCAAAATTGGTGATTCATCTTCTAACAAGATCGAAATGGTGATGGAAGTTTGGTATAGTTGGCCATTCCCCTCCACTAGGAAAAAAAAGTAATTTCCCACTCTTTAGTATTTCTGACATAACTTTTTACTCCGGTCTCTGATTAAGATGATTCTTGCGGCATTGTAAAGAATTCTTGAATCCCTAACCATTTTATTCACATCAAAAGTCATGAAAAATCCTCTAGCATGGGCTCTATTGTAACGCAAGTTTGGTGTAATAAGTAGTCCTCCTTTAAAATGAAATAGTATATCGGACATAACTTTTTCTCCCGAACTCGGATTGAGCTAACTCTTGCGGCATTGTAATGAGAACTTGAAACCCTAACCAATATATTGAGATCAAAATTGGTGATTCATCTTCTAACAAGTTCGAAATGGTGATGGAAGTTTGGTATAGTTGGCCATTCCCCTCCACTAGGAAAAAAAAGTAATTTCCCATTCTTTAGTATTTCTGACATAACTTTTTACACCGGTCTCTGATTAAGATGATTCTTGCTGCATTCTAAAGAATTCTTGAATCCCTAACCATTTTATTCACATCAAAAGTCATGAAAAATACTCTAGCATGGGCTCTATTGTAACGCAAGTTTGGTGTAATAAGTAGTTCTCCTTTAAAATGAAATAGTATATCGGACAAAACTTTTTCTCCCGAACTCGGATTGAGCTAACTCTTGCGGCATTGTAATGAGAACTTGAAACCCTAACCAATATATTGAGATCAAAATTGGTGATTCATCTTCTAACAAGTTCGAAATGGTGATGAAAGTTTGGTATAGTTGGCCATTCCCCTCCACTAGGAAAAAAAAGTAATTTCCCATTCTTTAGTATTTCGGACATAACTTTTTACTCCAGTCTCTGAATAAGATGATTCTTGCGGCATTGTAAAGAATTCTTGAATCCCTAACCATTTTATTCATATCAAAAGTCATGAAAAATCCTCTAGCATGGGCTCTATTATAACGCAAGTTTGGTTTAATAAGTAGTCCTCCTTTAAAATGAAATAGTATATCGGACATAACTTTTTCTCCCGAACTCGGATTGAGCTAACTCTTGCGGCATTGTAATGAGAACTTGAAACCCTAACCAATATATTGAGATCAAAATTGGTGATTCATCTTCTAACAAGTTCGAAATGGTGATGAAAGTTTGGTATAGTTGGCCATTCCCCTCCACTAGGAAAAAAAAGTAATTTCCCATTCTTTAGTATTTCGGACATAACTTTTTACTCCGGTCTCTGAATAAGATGATTCTTGCTGCATTGTAAAGAATTCTTGAATCCCTAACCATTTTATTCACATCAAAAGTCATGAAAAATCCTCTAGCATGGGCTCTATTGTAACGCAAGTTTGGTGTAATAAGTAGTCCACCTTTAAAATGATATAGTATATCGGACATAACTTTTTCTCCCGAACTCGGATTGAGCTAACTCTTGCGGCATTGAAATGAGAACTTGAAACCCTAACCAATATATTGAGATCAAAATTGGTGATTCATCTTCTAACAAGTTCGAAATGGTGATGGAAGTTTGGTATAGTTGGCCATTCCCCTCCACTAGGAAAAAAAAGTAATTTCCCACTCTTTAGTATTTCTGACATAACTTTTTACTCCGGTCTCTGATTAAGATGATTCTTGCGGCATTGTAAAGAATTCTTGAATCCCTAACCATTTTATTCACATCAAAAGTCATGAAAAATCCTCTAGCATGGGCTCTATTGTAACGCAAGTTTGGTGTAATAAGTAGTTCTCCTTTAAAATGAAATAGTATATCGGACATAACTTTTTCTCCCGAACTCGGTTTGAGCTAACTCTTGCGGCATTGTAATGAGAACTTGAAACCCTAACCAATATATTGAGATCAAAATTGGTGATTCATCTTCTAACAAGTTCGAAATGGTGATGGAAGTTTGGTATAGTTGGCCATTCCCCTCCACTAGGAAAAAAAAGTAATTTCCCATTCTTTAGTATTTCGGACATAACTTTTTACTCCAGTCTCTGAATAAGATGATTCTTGCGGCATTGTAAAGAATTCTTGAATCCCTAACCATTTTATTCATATCAAAAGTCATGAAAAATCCTCTAGCATGGGCTCTATTGTAACGCAAGTTTGGTTTAATAAGTAGTCCTCCTTTAAAATGAAATAGTATATCGGACATAACTTTTTCTCCCGAACTCGGATTGAGCTAACTCTTGCGGCATTGTAATGAGAACTTGAAACCCTAACCAATATATTGAGATCAAAATTGGTGATTCATCTTCTAACAAGTTCGAAATGGTGATGGAAGTTTGGTATAGTTGGCCATTCCCCTCCACTAGGAAAAAAAAGTAATTTCCCATTCTTTAGTATTTCGGACATAACTTTTTACTCCGGTCTCTGAATAAGATGATTCTTGCTGCATTGTAAAGAATTCTTGAATCCCTAACCATTTTATTCACATCAAAAGTCATGAAAAATCCTCTAGCATGGGCTCTATTGTAACGCAAGTTTGGTGTAATAAGTAGTCCACCTTTAAAATGATATAGTATATCGGACATAACTTTTTCTCCCGAACTCGGATTGAGCTAACTCTTGCGGCATTGAAATGAGAACTTGAAACCCTAACCAATATATTGAGATCAAAATTGGTGATTCATCTTCTAACAAGTTCGAAATGGTGATGGAAGTTTGGTATAGTTGGCCATTCCCCTCCACTAGGAAAAAAAAGTAATTTCCCACTCTTTAGTATTTCTGACATAACTTTTTACTCCGGTCTCTGATTAAGATGATTCTTGCGGCATTGTAAAGAATTCTTGAATCCCTAACCATTTTATTCACATCAAAAGTCATGAAAAATCCTCTAGCATGGGCTCTATTGTAACGCAAGTTTGGTGTAATAAGTAGTTCTCCTTTAAAATGAAATAGTATATCGGACATAACTTTTTCTCCCGAACTCGGTTTGAGCTAACTCTTGCGGCATTGTAATGAGAACTTGAAACCCTAACCAATATATTGAGATCAAAATTGGTGATTCATCTTCTAACAAGTTCGAAATGGTGATGGAAGTTTGGTATAGTTGGCCATTCCCCTCCACTAGGAAAAAAAAGTAATTTCCCATTCTTTAGTATTTCGGACATAACTTTTTACTCCAGTCTCTGAATAAGATGATTCTTGCGGCATTGTAAAGAATTCTTGAATCCCTAACCATTTTATTCATATCAAAAGTCATGAAAAATCCTCTAGCATGGGCTCTATTGTAACGCAAGTTTGGTTTAATAAGTAGTCCTCCTTTAAAATGAAATAGTATATCGGACATAACTTTTTCTCCCGAACTCGGATTGAGCTAACTCTTGCGGCATTGTAATGAGAACTTGAAACCCTAACCAATATATTGAGATCAAAATTGGTGATTCATCTTCTAACAAGTTCGAAATGGTGATGGAAGTTTGGTATAGTTGGCCATTCCCCTCCACTAGGAAAAAAAAGTAATTTCCCATTCTTTAGTATTTCGGACATAACTTTTTACTCCGGTCTCTGAATAAGATGATTCTTGCTGCATTGTAAAGAATTCTTGAATCCCTAACCATTTTATTCACATCAAAAGTCATGAAAAATCCTCTAGCATGGGCTCTATTGTAACGCAAGTTTGGTGTAATAAGTAGTCCACCTTTAAAATGATATAGTATATCGGACATAACTTTTTCTCCCGAACTCGGATTGAGCTAACTCTTGCGGCATTGAAATGAGAACTTGAAACCCTAACCAATATATTGAGATCAAAATTGGTGATTCATCTTCTAACAAGTTCGAAATGGTGATGGAAGTTTGGTATAGTTGGCCATTCCCCTCCACTAGGAAAAAAAAGTAATTTCCCACTCTTTAGTATTTCTGACATAACTTTTTACTCCGGTCTCTGATTAAGATGATTCTTGCGGCATTGTAAAGAATTCTTGAATCCCTAACCATTTTATTCACATCAAAAGTCATGAAAAATCCTCTAGCATGGGCTCTATTGTAACGCAAGTTTGGTGTAATAAGTAGTCCTCCTTTAAAATGAAATAGTATATCGGACATAACTTTTTCTCCCGAACTCGGATTGAGCTAACTCTTGCGACATTGAAATGAGAACTTGAAACCCTAACCAATATATTGAGATCAAAATTGGTGATTCATCTTCTAACAAGTTCGAAATGGTGATGGAAGTTTGGTATAGTTGGCCATTCCCCTCCACTAGGAAAAAAAAGTAATTTCCCATTCTTTAGTATTTCGGACATAACTTTTTACTCCAGTCTCTGAATAAGATGATTCTTGCGGCATTGTAAAGAATTCTTGAATCCCTAACCATTTTATTCATATCAAAAGTCATGAAAAATCCTCTAGCATGGGCTCTATTGTAACGCAAGTTTGGTTTAATAAGTAGTCCTCCTTTAAAATGAAATAGTATATCGGACATAACTTTTTCTCCCGAACTCGGATTGAGCTAACTCTTGCGGCATTGTAATGAGAACTTGAAACCCTAACCAATATATTGAGATCAAAATTGGTGATTCATCTTCTAACAAGTTCGAAATGGTGATGGAAGTTTGGTATAGTTGGCCATTCCCCTCCAATAGGAAAAAAAAGTAATTTCTCATTCTTTAGTATTTCGGACATAACTTTTTACTCCGGTCTCTGAATAAGATGATTCTTGCTGCATTGTAAAGAATTCTTGAATCCCTAACCATTTTATTCACATCAAAAGTCATGATAAATCCTCTAGCATGGGCTCTATTGTAACGCAAGTTTGGTGTAATAAGTAGTCCACCTTTAAAATGATATAGTATATCGGACATAACTTTTTCTCCCGAACTCGGATTGAGCTAACTCTTGCGGCATTGAAATGAGAACTTGAAACCCTAACCAATATATTGAGATCAAAATTGGTGATTCATCTTCTAACAAGTTCGAAATGGTGATGGAAGTTTGGTATAGTTGGCCATTCCCCTCCACTAGGAAAAAAAAGTAATTTCCCACTCTTTAGTATTTCTGACATAACTTTTTACTCCGGTCTCTGATTAAGATGATTCTTGCGGCATTGTAAAGAATTCTTGAATCCCTAACCATTTTATTCACATCAAAAGTCATGAAAAATCCTCTAGCATGGGCTCTATTGTAACGCAAGTTTGGTGTAATAAGTAGTCCTCCTTTAAAATGAAATAGTATATCGGACATAACTTTTTCTCCCGAACTCGGTTTGAGCTAACTCTTGCGGCATTGTAATGAGAACTTGAAACCCTAACCAATATATTGAGATCAAAATTGGTGATTCATCTTCTAACAAGTTCGAAATGGTGATGGAAGTTTGGTATAGTTGGCCATTCCCCTCCACTAGGAAAAAAAAGTAATTTCCCATTCTTTAGTATTTCGGACATAACTTTTTACTCCAGTCTCTGAATAAGATGATTCTTGCGGCATTGTAAAGAATTCTTGAATCCCTAACCATTTTATTCATATCAAAAGTCATGAAAAATCCTCTAGCATGGGCTCTATTGTAACGCAAGTTTGGTTTAATAAGTAGTCCTCCTTTAAAATGAAATAGTATATCGGACATAACTTTTTCTCCCGAACTCGGATTGAGCTAACTCTTGCGGCATTGTAATGAGAACTTAAAACCCTAACCAATATATTGAGATCAAAATTGGTGATTCATCTTCTAACAAGTTCGAAATGGTGATGGAAGTTTGGTATAGTTGGCCATTCCCCTCCACTAGGAAAAAAAAGTAATTTCTCATTCTTTAGTATTTCGGACATAACTTTTTACTCCGGTCTCTGAATAAGATGATTCTTGCTGCATTGTAAAGAATTCTTGAATCCCTAACCATTTTATTCACATCAAAAGTCATGATAAATCCTCTAGCATGGGCTCTATTGTAACGCAAGTTTGGTGTAATAAGTAGTCCACCTTTAAAATGATATAGTATATCGGACATAACTTTTTCTCCCGAACTCGGATTGAGCTAACTCTTGCGGCATTGAAATGAGAACTTGAAACCCTAACCAATATATTGAGATCAAAATTGGTGATTCATCTTCTAACAAGTTCGAAATGGTGATGGAAGTTTGGTATAGTTGGCCATTCCCCTCCACTAGGAAAAAAAAGTAATTTCCCACTCTTTAGTATTTCTGACATAACTTTTTACTCCGGTCTCTGATTAAGATGATTCTTGCGGCATTGTAAAGAATTCTTGAATCCCTAACCATTTTATTCACATCAAAAGTCATGAAAAATCCTCTAGCATGGGCTCTATTGTAACGCAAGTTTGGTGTAATAAGTAGTCCTCCTTTAAAATGAAATAGTATATCGGACATAACTTTTTCTCCCGAACTCGGATTGAGCTAACTCTTGCGGCATTGTAATGAGAACTTGAAACCCTAACCAATATATTGAGATCAAAATTGGTGATTCATCTTCTAACAAGTTCGAAATGGTGATGGAAGTTTGGTATAGTTGGCCATTCCCCTCCACTAGGAAAAAAAAGTAATTTCCCATTCTTTAGTATTTCTGACATAACTTTTTACACCGGTCTCTGATTAAGATGATTCTTGCTGCATTGTAAAGAATTCTTGAATCCCTAACCATTTTATTCACATCAAAAGTCATGAAAAATCCTCTAGCATGGGCACTATTGTAACGCAAGTTTGGTGTAATAAGTAGTCCTCCTTTAAAATGAAATAGTATATCGGACATAACTTTTTCTCCCGAACTCGGATTGAGCTAACTCTTGCGGCATTGTAATGAGAACTTGAAACCCTAACCAATATATTGAGATCAAAATTGGTGATTCATCTTCTAACAAGTTCGAAATGGTGATGGAAGTTTGGTATAGTTGGTCATTCCCCTCCACTAGGAAAAAAAAGTAATTTCCCATTCTTTAGTATTTCGGACATAACTTTTTACTCCGGTCTCTGAATAAGATGATTCTTGCGGCATTGTAAAGAATTCTTGAATCCCTAACCATTTTATTCATATCAAAAGTCATGAAAAATCCTCTAGCATGGGCTCTATTGTAACGCAAGTTTGGTTTAATAAGTAGTCCTCCTTTAAAATGAAATAGTATATCGGACATAACTTTTTCTCCCGAACTCGGATTGAGCTAACTCTTGCGGCATTGTAATGAGAACTTGAAACCCTAACCAATATATTGAGATCAAAATTGGTGATTCATCTTCTAACAAGTTCGAAATGGTGATGGAAGTTTGGTATAGTTGGCCATTCCCCTCCACTAGGAAAAAAAAGTAATTTCCCATTCTTTAGTATTTCGGACATAACTTTTTACTCCGGTCTCTGAATAAGATGATTCTTGCTGCATTGTAAAGAATTCTTGAATCCCTAACCATTTTATTCACATCAAAAGTCATGAAAAATCCTCTAGCATGGGCTCTATTGTAACGCAAGTTTGGTGTAATAAGTAGTCCACCTTTAAAATGATATAGTATATCGGACATAACTTTTTCTCCCGAACTCGGATTGAGCTAACTCTTGCGGCATTGAAATGAGAACTTGAAACCCTAACCAATATATTGAGATCAAAATTGGTGATTCATCTTCTAACAAGTTCGAAATGGTGATGGAAGTTTGGTATAGTTGGCCATTCCCCTCCACTAGGAAAAAAAAGTAATTTCCCACTCTTTAGTATTTCTGACATAACTTTTTACTCCGGTCTCTGATTAAGATGATTCTTGCGGCATTGTAAAGAATTCTTGAATCCCTAACCATTTTATTCACATCAAAAGTCATGAAAAATCCTCTAGCATGGGCTCTAATGTAACGCAAGTTTGGTGTAATAAGTAGTCCTCCTTTAAAATGAAATAGTATATCGGACATAACTTTTTCTCCCGAACTCGGATTGAGCTAACTCTTGCGGCATTGTAATGAGAACTTGAAACCCTAACCAATATATTGAGATCAAAATTGGTGATTTATCTTCTAACAAGTTCGAAATGGTGATGGAAGTTTGGTATAGTTGGCCATTCCCCTCCACTAGGAAAAAAAAGTAATTTCCCATTCTTTAGTATTTCTGACATAACTTTTTACACCGGTCTCTGATTAAGATGATTCTTGCTGCATTGTAAATAATTCTTGAATCCCTAACCATTTTATTCACATCAAAAGTCATGAAAAATCCTCTAGCATGGGCTCTATTGTAACGCAAGTTTGGTGTAATAAGTAGTCCTCCTTTAAAATGAAATAGTATATCGGACATAACTTTTTCTCCCGAACTCGGATTGAGCTAACTCTTGCGGCATTGTAATGAGAACTTGAAACCCTAACCAATATATTGAGATCAAAATTGGTGATTCATCTTCTAACAAGTTCGAAATGGTGATGGAAGTTTGGTATAGTTGGCCATTCCCCTCCACTAGGAAAAAAAAGTAATTTCCCATTCTTTAGTATTTCTGACATAACTTTTTACACCGGTCTCTGATTAAGATGATTACTTAGTCCACCTTTAAAATGAAATAGTATATCGGACATAACTTTTTCTCCCGAACTCGGATTGAGCTAACTCTTGCGGCATTGAAATGAGAACTTGAAACCCTAACCAATATATTGAGATCAAAATTGGTGATTCATCTTCTAACAAGTTCGAAATGGTGATGGAAGTTTGGTATAGTTGGCCATTCCCCTCCACTAGGAAAAAAAAGTAATTTCCCATTCTTTAGTATTTCTGACATAACTTTTTACTCCGGTCTCTGATTAAGATGATTCTTGCCGCATTGTAAAGAATTCTTGAATCCCTAACCATTTTATTCACATCAAAAGTCATGAAAAATCCTCTAGCATGGGCTCTATTGTAACGCAAATTTGGTGTAATAAGTAGTCCTCCTTTAAAATGAAATAGTATATCGGACATAACTTTTTCTCCCGAACTCGGATTGAGCTAACTCTTGCGGCATTGTAATGAGAACTTGAAACCCTAACCAATATATTGAGATCAAAATTGGTGATTCATCTTCTAACAAGTTCGAAATGGTGATGGAAGTTTGGTATAGTTGGCCATTCCCCTCCACTAGGAAAAAAAAGTAATTTCCTATTTTTTAGTATTTCTGACATAACTTTTTACTCCGGTCTCTGATTAAGATGATTCTTGCTGCATTATAAAGAATTATTGAATCCCTAACCATTTTATTCACATCAAAAGTCATGAAAAATCCTCTAGCATGGGCTCTATTGTAACGCAAGTTTGGTGTAATAAGTAGTCCTCCTTTAAAATGAAATAGTATATCGCACATAACTTTTTCTCCCGAACTCGGATTGAGCTAACTCTTGCGGCATTGTAATGAGAACTTGAAACCCTAAACAATATATTGAGATCAAAATTGGTGATTCATCTTCTAACAAGTTCGAAATGGTGATGGAAGTTTGGTATAGTTGGCCATTCCCCTCCACTAGGAAAAAAAAGTAATTTCCTATTTTTTAGTATTTCTGACATAACTTTTTACTCCGGTCTCTGATTAAGATGATTCTTGCTGCATTATAAAGAATTCTTGAATCCCTAACCATTTTATTCACATCAAAAGTCATGAAAAATCCTCTAGCATGGGCTCTATTGTAACGCAAGTTTGGTGTAATAAGTAGTCCTCCTTTAAAATGAAATAGTATATCGCACATAACTTTTTCTCCCGAATTCGGATTGAGCTAACTCTTGCGGCATAGAAATGAGAACTTGAAACCCTAACCAATATATTGAGATCAAAATTGGTGATTCATCTTCTAACAAGTTCGAAATGGTGATGGAAGTTTGGTATAGTTGGCCATTCCCCTCCACTAGGAAAAAAAAGGAATTTCCCATTCTTTAGTATTTCGGACATAACTTTTTACTCCGGTCTCTGAATAAGATGATTCTTGCGGCATTGTAAAGAATTCTTGAATCCCTAACCATTTTATTCAAATCAAAAGTCATGAAAAATCCTCTAGCATGGGCTCTATTGTAACGCAAGTTTGGTGTGATAAGTAGTCCACCTTTAAAATGAAATAGTATATCGGACATAACTTTTTCTCCCGAACTCGCATTGAGCTAACTCTTGCGGCATTGAAATGAGAACTTGAAACCCTAACCAATATATTGAGATCAAAATTGGTGATTCATCTTCTAACAAGTTCGAAATGGTGATGGAAGTTTGGTATAGTTGGTCATTCCCCTCCACTAGGAAAAAAAAGTAATTTTTCATTCTTTAGTATTTCGGACATAACTTTTTACTCCGGTCTCTGAGTAAGATGATTCTTGCGGCATTGTAAAGAATTCTTGAATCCCTAACCATTTTATTCACATCAAAAGTCATGAAAAATCCTCTAGCATGGGCTCTATTGTAACGCAAGTTTGGTGTAATAAGTAGTCCTCCTTTAAAATGAAATAGTATATCGCACATAACTTTTTCTCCCGAACTCGGATTGAGCTAACTCTTGCGGCATTGAAATGAGAACTTGAAACCCTAACCAATATATTGAGATCAAAATAGGTGATTCATCTTCTAACAAGTTCGAAATGGTGATGGAAGTTTGGTATAATTGGCCATTCCCCTCCACTAGGAAAAAAAAATAATTTCCCATTCTTTAGTATTTCGGACATAACTTTTTACTCCGGTCTCTGAATAAGATGATTCTTGCGGCATTGTAAAGAATTCTTGAATCCCTAACCATTTTATTCACATCAAAAGTCATGAAAAATCCTCTAGCATGGGCTCTATTGTAACGCAAGTTTGGTGTAATAAGTAGTCCTCCTTTAAAATGAAATAGTATATCGGACATAACTTTTTCTCCCGAACTCGGATTGAGCTAACTCTTGCGGCATTGTAATGAGAACTTGAAACCCTAACCAATATATTGAGATCAAAATTGGTGATTCATCTTCTAACAAGTTCGAAATGGTGATGGAAGTTTGGTATAGTTGGCCATTCCCCTCCACTAGGAAAAAAAAGTAATTTCCCATTCTTTAGTATTTCTGACATAACTTTTTACACCGGTCTCTGATTAAGATGATTCTTGCTGCATTGTAAAGAATTCTTGAATCCCTAACCATTTTATTCACATCAAAAGTCATGAAAAATCCTCTAGCATGGGCACTATTGTAACGCAAGTTTGGTGTAATAAGTAGTCCTCCTTTAAAATGAAATAGTATATCGGACATAACTTTTTCTCCCGAACTCGGATTGAGCTAACTCTTGCGGCATTGTAATGAGAACTTGAAACCCTAACCAATATATTGAGATCAAAATTGGTGATTCATCTTCTAACAAGTTCGAAATGGTGATGGAAGTTTGGTATAGTTGGTCATTCCCCTCCACTAGGAAAAAAAAGTAATTTCCCATTCTTTAGTATTTCGGACATAACTTTTTACTCCGGTCTCTGAATAAGATGATTCTTGCGGCATTGTAAAGAATTCTTGAATCCCTAACCATTTTATTCATATCAAAAGTCATGAAAAATCCTCTAGCATGGGCTCTATTGTAACGCAAGTTTGGTTTAATAAGTAGTCCTCCTTTAAAATGAAATAGTATATCGGACATAACTTTTTCTCCCGAACTCGGATTGAGCTAACTCTTGCGGCATTGTAATGAGAACTTGAAACCCTAACCAATATATTGAGATCAAAATTGGTGATTCATCTTCTAACAAGTTCGAAATGGTGATGGAAGTTTGGTATAGTTGGCCATTCCCCTCCACTAGGAAAAAAAAGTAATTTCCCATTCTTTAGTATTTCGGACATAACTTTTTACTCCGGTCTCTGAATAAGATGATTCTTGCTGCATTGTAAAGAATTCTTGAATCCCTAACCATTTTATTCACATCAAAAGTCATGAAAAATCCTCTAGCATGGGCTCTATTGTAACGCAAGTTTGGTGTAATAAGTAGTCCACCTTTAAAATGATATAGTATATCGGACATAACTTTTTCTCCCGAACTCGGATTGAGCTAACTCTTGCGGCATTGAAATGAGAACTTGAAACCCTAACCAATATATTGAGATCAAAATTGGTGATTCATCTTCTAACAAGTTCGAAATGGTGATGGAAGTTTGGTATAGTTGGCCATTCCCCTCCACTAGGAAAAAAAAGTAATTTCCCACTCTTTAGTATTTCTGACATAACTTTTTACTCCGGTCTCTGATTAAGATGATTCTTGCGGCATTGTAAAGAATTCTTGAATCCCTAACCATTTTATTCACATCAAAAGTCATGAAAAATCCTCTAGCATGGGCTCTAATGTAACGCAAGTTTGGTGTAATAAGTAGTCCTCCTTTAAAATGAAATAGTATATCGGACATAACTTTTTCTCCCGAACTCGGATTGAGCTAACTCTTGCGGCATTGTAATGAGAACTTGAAACCCTAACCAATATATTGAGATCAAAATTGGTGATTTATCTTCTAACAAGTTCGAAATGGTGATGGAAGTTTGGTATAGTTGGCCATTCCCCTCCACTAGGAAAAAAAAGTAATTTCCCATTCTTTAGTATTTCTGACATAACTTTTTACACCGGTCTCTGATTAAGATGATTCTTGCTGCATTGTAAATAATTCTTGAATCCCTAACCATTTTATTCACATCAAAAGTCATGAAAAATCCTCTAGCATGGGCTCTATTGTAACGCAAGTTTGGTGTAATAAGTAGTCCTCCTTTAAAATGAAATAGTATATCGGACATAACTTTTTCTCCCGAACTCGGATTGAGCTAACTCTTGCGGCATTGTAATGAGAACTTGAAACCCTAACCAATATATTGAGATCAAAATTGGTGATTCATCTTCTAACAAGTTCGAAATGGTGATGGAAGTTTGGTATAGTTGGCCATTCCCCTCCACTAGGAAAAAAAAGTAATTTCCCATTCTTTAGTATTTCTGACATAACTTTTTACACCGGTCTCTGATTAAGATGATTACTTAGTCCACCTTTAAAATGAAATAGTATATCGGACATAACTTTTTCTCCCGAACTCGGATTGAGCTAACTCTTGCGGCATTGAAATGAGAACTTGAAACCCTAACCAATATATTGAGATCAAAATTGGTGATTCATCTTCTAACAAGTTCGAAATGGTGATGGAAGTTTGGTATAGTTGGCCATTCCCCTCCACTAGGAAAAAAAAGTAATTTCCCATTCTTTAGTATTTCTGACATAACTTTTTACTCCGGTCTCTGATTAAGATGATTCTTGCCGCATTGTAAAGAATTCTTGAATCCCTAACCATTTTATTCACATCAAAAGTCATGAAAAATCCTCTAGCATGGGCTCTATTGTAACGCAAATTTGGTGTAATAAGTAGTCCTCCTTTAAAATGAAATAGTATATCGGACATAACTTTTTCTCCCGAACTCGGATTGAGCTAACTCTTGCGGCATTGTAATGAGAACTTGAAACCCTAACCAATATATTGAGATCAAAATTGGTGATTCATCTTCTAACAAGTTCGAAATGGTGATGGAAGTTTGGTATAGTTGGCCATTCCCCTCCACTAGGAAAAAAAAGTAATTTCCTATTTTTTAGTATTTCTGACATAACTTTTTACTCCGGTCTCTGATTAAGATGATTCTTGCTGCATTATAAAGAATTATTGAATCCCTAACCATTTTATTCACATCAAAAGTCATGAAAAATCCTCTAGCATGGGCTCTATTGTAACGCAAGTTTGGTGTAATAAGTAGTCCTCCTTTAAAATGAAATAGTATATCGCACATAACTTTTTCTCCCGAACTCGGATTGAGCTAACTCTTGCGGCATTGTAATGAGAACTTGAAACCCTAAACAATATATTGAGATCAAAATTGGTGATTCATCTTCTAACAAGTTCGAAATGGTGATGGAAGTTTGGTATAGTTGGCCATTCCCCTCCACTAGGAAAAAAAAGTAATTTCCTATTTTTTAGTATTTCTGACATAACTTTTTACTCCGGTCTCTGATTAAGATGATTCTTGCTGCATTATAAAGAATTCTTGAATCCCTAACCATTTTATTCACATCAAAAGTCATGAAAAATCCTCTAGCATGGGCTCTATTGTAACGCAAGTTTGGTGTAATAAGTAGTCCTCCTTTAAAATGAAATAGTATATCGCACATAACTTTTTCTCCCGAATTCGGATTGAGCTAACTCTTGCGGCATAGAAATGAGAACTTGAAACCCTAACCAATATATTGAGATCAAAATTGGTGATTCATCTTCTAACAAGTTCGAAATGGTGATGGAAGTTTGGTATAGTTGGCCATTCCCCTCCACTAGGAAAAAAAAGGAATTTCCCATTCTTTAGTATTTCGGACATAACTTTTTACTCCGGTCTCTGAATAAGATGATTCTTGCGGCATTGTAAAGAATTCTTGAATCCCTAACCATTTTATTCAAATCAAAAGTCATGAAAAATCCTCTAGCATGGGCTCTATTGTAACGCAAGTTTGGTGTGATAAGTAGTCCACCTTTAAAATGAAATAGTATATCGGACATAACTTTTTCTCCCGAACTCGCATTGAGCTAACTCTTGCGGCATTGAAATGAGAACTTGAAACCCTAACCAATATATTGAGATCAAAATTGGTGATTCATCTTCTAACAAGTTCGAAATGGTGATGGAAGTTTGGTATAGTTGGTCATTCCCCTCCACTAGGAAAAAAAAGTAATTTTTCATTCTTTAGTATTTCGGACATAACTTTTTACTCCGGTCTCTGAGTAAGATGATTCTTGCGGCATTGTAAAGAATTCTTGAATCCCTAACCATTTTATTCACATCAAAAGTCATGAAAAATCCTCTAGCATGGGCTCTATTGTAACGCAAGTTTGGTGTAATAAGTAGTCCTCCTTTAAAATGAAATAGTATATCGCACATAACTTTTTCTCCCGAACTCGGATTGAGCTAACTCTTGCGGCATTGAAATGAGAACTTGAAACCCTAACCAATATATTGAGATCAAAATAGGTGATTCATCTTCTAACAAGTTCGAAATGGTGATGGAAGTTTGGTATAATTGGCCATTCCCCTCCACTAGGAAAAAAAAATAATTTCCCATTCTTTAGTATTTCGGACATAACTTTTTACTCCGGTCTCTGAATAAGATGATTCTTGCGGCATTGTAAAGAATTCTTGAATCCCTAACCATTTTATTCACATCAAAAGTCATGAAAAATCCTCTAGCATGGGCTCTATTGTAACGCAAGTTTGGTGTAATAAGTAGTCCTCCTTTAAAATGAAATAGTATATCGCACATAACTTTTTCTCCCGAACTCGGATTGAGCTAACTCTTGCGGCATTGAAATGAGAACTTGAAACCCTAACCAATATATTGAGATCAAAATTGGTGATTCATCTTCTAACAAGTTCGAAATGGTGATGGAAGTTTGGTATAGTTGGCCATTCCCCTCCACTAGGAAAAAAAAGTAATTTCCCATTCTTTAGTATTTCGGACATAACTTTTTACTCCGGTCTCTGAATAAGATGATTCTTGCGGCATTGTAAAGAATTCTTGAATCCCTAACCATTTTATTCACATCAAAAGTCATGAAAAATCCTCTAGCATGGGCTCTATTGTAACGCAAGTTTGGTGTAATAAGTAGTCCACCTTTAAAATGAAATAGTATATCGGACATAACTTTTTCTCCCGAACTCGGATTGAGCTAACTCTTGCGGCATTGAAATGAGAACTTGAAACCCTAACCAATATATTGAGATCAAAATTGGTGATTCATCTTCTAATAAGTTCGAAATGGTGATGGAAGTTTGGTATAGTTGGCCATTCCCCTCCACTAGGAAAAAAAAGTAATTTCCCATTCTTTAGTATTTCTGACATAACTTTTTACTCCGGTCTCTGAATAAGATGATTCTTACGGCATTGTAAAGAATTCTTGAATCCCTAACCATTTTATTCACATCAAAAGTCATGAAAAATCCTCTAGCATGGGCTCTATTGTAACGCAAGTTTGGTGTAATAAGTAGTCCTCCTTTAAAATGAAATAGTATATCGCACATAACTTTTTCTCTCGAACTCGGATTGAGCTAACTCATGCGGCATTGAAATGAGAACTTGAAACCCTAACCAATATATTGAGATCAAAATAGGTGATTCATCTTCTAACAAGTTCGAAATGGTGATGGAAGTTTGGTATAATTGGCCATTCCCCTCCACTAGGAAAAAAAAGTAATTTCCCATTCTTTAGTATTTCGGACATAACTTTTTACTCCGGTCTCTGAATAAGATGATTCTTGCGGCATTGTAAAGAATTCTTGAATCCCTAACCATTTTATTCACATAAAAAGTCATGAAAAATCCTCTAGCATGGGCTCTTTTGTAACGCAAGTTTGGTGTAATAAGTAGTCCTCCTTTAAAATGAAATAGTATATCGCATATAACTTTTTCTCCCGAACTCGGATTGAGCTAACTCTTGCGGCATTGAAATGAGAACTTGAAACCCTAACCAATATATTGAGATCAAAATAGGTGATTCATCTTCTAACAAGTTCGAAATGGTGATGGAAGTTTGGTATAATTGGCCATTCCCCTCCACTAGGAAAAAAAAATAATTTCCCATTCTTTAGTATTTCGGACATAACTTTTTACTCCGGTCTCTGAATAAGATGATTCTTGCGGCATTGTAAAGAATTCTTGAATCCCTAACCATTTTATTCACATCAAAAGTCATGAAAAATCCTCTAGCATGGGCTCTATTGTAACGCAAGTTTGGTGTAATAAGTAGTCCTCCTTTAAAATGAAATAGTATATCGCACATAACTTTTTCTCCCGAACTCGGATTGAGCTAACTCTTGCGGCATTGAAATGAGAACTTAAAACCCTAACCAATATATTGAGATCAAAATTGGTGATTCATCTTCTAACAAGTTCGAAATGGTGATGGAAGTTTGGTATAGTTGGCCATTCCCCTCCACTAGGAAAAAAAAGTAATTTCCCATTCTTTAGTATTTCGGACATAACTTTTTACTCCGGTCTCTGAATAAGATGATTCTTGCGGCATTGTAAAGAATTCTTGAATCCCTAACCATTTTATTCACATCAAAAGTCATGAAAAATCCTCTAGCATGGGCTCTATTGTAACGCAAGTTTGGTGTAATAAGTAGTCCACCTTTAAAATGAAATAGTATATCGGACATAACTTTTTCTCCCGAACTCGGATTGAGCTAACTCTTGCGGCATTGAAATGAGAACTTGAAACCCTAACCAATATATTGAGATCAAAATTGGTGATTCATCTTCTAATAAGTTCGAAATGGTGATGGAAGTTTGGTATAGTTGGCCATTCCCCTCCACTAGGAAAAAAAAGTAATTTCCCATTCTTTAGTATTTCTGACATAACTTTTTACTCCGGTCTCTGAATAAGATGATTCTTACGGCATTGTAAAGAATTCTTGAATCCCTAACCATTTTATTCACATCAAAAGTCATGAAAAATCCTCTAGCATGGGCTCTATTGTAACGCAAGTTTGGTGTAATAAGTAGTCCTCCTTTAAAATGAAATAGTATATCGCACATAACTTTTTCTCTCGAACTCGGATTGAGCTAACTCATGCGGCATTGAAATGAGAACTTGAAACCCTAACCAATATATTGAGATCAAAATAGGTGATTCATCTTCTAACAAGTTCGAAATGGTGATGGAAGTTTGGTATAATTGGCCATTCCCCTCCACTAGGAAAAAAAAGTAATTTCCCATTCTTTAGTATTTCGGACATAACTTTTTACTCCGGTCTCTGAATAAGATGATTCTTGCGGCATTGTAAAGAATTCTTGAATCCCTAACCATTTTATTCACATAAAAAGTCATGAAAAATCCTCTAGCATGGGCTCTTTTGTAACGCAAGTTTGGTGTAATAAGTAGTCCTCCTTTAAAATGAAATAGTATATCGCACATAACTTTTTCTCCCGAACTCGGATTGAGCTAACTCTTGCGGCATTGAAATGAGAACTTGAAACCCTAACCAATATATTGAGATCAAAATAGGTGATTCATCTTCTAACAAGTTCGAAATGGTGATGGAAGTTTGGTATAATTGGCCATTCCCCTCCACTAGGAAAAAAAAATAATTTCCCATTCTTTAGTATTTCGGACATAACTTTTTACTCCGGTCTCTGAATAAGATGATTCTTGCGGCATTGTAAAGAATTCTTGAATCCCTAACCATTTTATTCACATCAAAAGTCATGAAAAATCCTCTAGCATGGGCTCTATTGTAACGCAAGTTTGGTGTAATAAGTAGTCCTCCTTTAAAATGAAATAGTATATCGCACATAACTTTTTCTCCCGAACTCGGATTGAGCTAACTCTTGCGGCATTGAAATGAGAACTTAAAACCCTAACCAATATATTGAGATCAAAATTGGTGATTCATCTTCTAACAAGTTCGAAATGGTGATGGAAGTTTGGTATAGTTGGCCATTCCCCTCCACTAGGAAAAAAAAGTAATTTCCCATTCTTTAGTATTTCGGACATAACTTTTTACTCCGGTCTCTGAATAAGATGATTCTTGCGGCATTGTAAAGAATTCTTGAATCCCTAACCATTTTATTCACATCAAAAGTCATGAAAAATCCTCTAGCATGGGCTCTATTGTAACGCAAGTTTGGTGTAATAAGTAGTCCACCTTTAAAATGAAATAGTATATCGGACATAACTTTTTCTCCCGAACTCGGATTGAGCTAACTCTTGCGACATTGAAATGAGAACTTGAAACCCTAACCAATATATTGAGATCAAAATTGGTGATTCATCTTCTAATAAGTTCGAAATGGTGATGGAAGTTTGGTATAGTTGGCCATTCCCCTCCACTAGGAAAAAAAAGTAATTTCCCATTCTTTAGTATTTCTGACATAACTTTTTACTCCGGTCTCTGAATAAGATGATTCTTACGGCATTGTAAAGAATTCTTGAATCCCTAACCATTTTATTCACATCAAAAGTCATGAAAAATCCTCTAGCATGGGCTCTATTGTAACGCAAGTTTGGTGTAATAAGTAGTCCTCCTTTAAAATGAAATAGTATATCGCACATAACTTTTTCTCTCGAACTCGGATTGAGCTAACTCATGCGGCATTGAAATGAGAACTTGAAACCCTAACCAATATATTGAGATCAAAATAGGTGATTCATCTTCTAACAAGTTCGAAATGGTGATGGAAGTTTGGTATAATTGGCCATTCCCCTCCACTAGGAAAAAAAAGTAATTTCCCATTCTTTAGTATTTCGGACATAACTTTTTACTCCGGTCTCTGAATAAGATGATTCTTGCGGCATTGTGAAGAATTCTTGAATCCCTAACCATTTTATTCACATAAAAAGTCATGAAAAATCCTCTAGCATGGGCTCTTTTGTAACGCAAGTTTGGTGTAATAAGTAGTCCTCCTTTAAAATGAAATAGTATATCGCACATAACTTTTTCTCCCGAACTCGGATTGAGCTAACTCTTGCGGCATTGAAATGAGAACTTTAAACCCTAACCAATATATTGAGATCAAAATTGGTGATTCATCTTCTAACAAGTTCGAAATGGTGATGGAAGTTTGGTATAGTTGGCCATTCCCCTCCACTCGGAAAAAAAAGTAATTTCCCATTCTTTAGTATTTCGGACATAACTTTTTACTCCGGTCTCTGAATAAGATGATTCTTGCGGCATTGTAAAGAATTCTTGAATCCCTAACCATTTTATTCACATCAAAAGTCATGAAAAATCCTCTAGCATGGGCTCTATTGTAACGCAAGTTTGGTGTAATAAGTAGTCCACCTTTAAAATGATATAGTATATCGGACATAACTTTTTCTCCCGAACTCTGATTGAGCTAACTCTTGCGGCATTGAAATGAGAACTTGAAACCCTAACCAATATATTGAGATCAAAATTGGTGATTCATCTTCTAACAAGTTCGAAATGGTGATGGAAGTTTGGTATAGTTGGCCATTCCCCTCCACTAGGAAAAAAAAGTAATTTCCAATTCTTTAGTATTTCTGACATAACTTTTTACTCCGGTCTTTGATTAAGATGATTCTTGCTGCATTGTAAAGAATTCTTGAATCCCTAACCATTTTATTCACATCAAAAGTCATGAAAAATCCTCTAGCATGGGCTCTATTGTAACGCAAGTTTGGTGTAATAAGTAGTCCACCTTTAAAATGAAATAGTATATCGGACATAACTTTTTCTCCCGAACTCGGATTGAGCTAACTCTTGCGGCATTGAAATGAGAACTTGAAACCCTAACCAATATATTGAGATCAAAATTGGTGATTCATCTTCTAACAAGTTCGAAATGGTGATGGAAGTTTGGTATAGTTGGCCTTTCCCCTCCACTAGGAAAAAAAAGTAATTTCCCATTCTTTAGTATTTCTGACATAACTTTTTACTCCGGTCTCTGAATAAGATGATTCTTGCGGCATTGTAAAGAATTCTTGAATCCCTAACCATTTTATTCACATCAAAAGTCATGAAAAATCCTCTAGCATGGGCTCTATTGTAACGCAAGTTTGGTGTAATAAGTAGTCCACCTTTAAAATGAAATAGTATATCGGACATAACTTTTTCTCCCGAACTCGGATTTAGCTAACTCTTGCGGCATTGAAATGAAAACTTGAAACCCTAACCAATATATTGAGATCAAAATTGGTGATTCATCTTCTAACAAGTTCGAAATGGTGATGGAAGTTTGGTATAGTTGGCCATTCCCCTCCAATAGGAAAAAAAAGTAATTTCCCATTCTTTAGTATTTCTGACATAACTTTTTACTCCGGTCTCTGATTAAGATGATTCTTGCCGCATTGTAAAGAATTCTTGAATCCCTAACCATTTTATTCACATCAAAAGTCATGAAAAATCCTCTAGCATGGGCTCTATTGTAACGCAAGTTTGGTGTAATAAGTAGTCCTCCTTTAAAATGAAATAGTATATCGGACATAACTTTTTCTCCCGAACTCGGATTGAGCTAACTCTTGCGGCATTGTAATGAGAACTTGAAACCCTAACCAATATATTGAGATCAAAATTGGTGATTCATCTTCTAACAAGTTCGAAATGGTGATGGAAGTTTGGTATAGTTGGCCATTCCCCTCCACTAGGAAAAAAAAGTAATTTCCTATTTTTTAGTATTTCTGACATAACTTTTTACTCCGGTCTCTGATTAAGATGATTCTTGCTGCATTATAAAGAATTCTTGAATCCCTAACCATTTTATAAACATCAAAAGTCATGAAAAATCCTCTAGCATGGGCTCTATTGTAACGCAAGTTTGGTGTAATAAGTAGTCCTCCTTTAAAATGAAATAGTATATCGCACATAACTTTTTCTCCCGAACTCGGATTGAGCTAACTCTTGCGGCATAGAAATGAGAACTTGAAACCCTAACCAATATATTGAGATCAAAATTGGTGATTCATCTTCTAACAAGTTCGAAATGGTGATGGAAGTTTGGTATAGTTGGCCATTCCCCTCCACTAGGAAAAAAAAGGAATTTCCCATTCTTTAGTATTTCGGACATAACTTTTTACTCCGGTCTCTGAATAAGATGATTCTTGCGGCATTGTAAAGAATTCTTGAATCCCTAACCATTTTATTCACATCAAAATTCATGAAAAATCCTCTAGCATGGGCTCTATTGTAACGCAAGTTTGGTGTAATAAGTAGTCCACCTTTAAAATGAAATAGTATATCGGACATAACTTTTTCTCCCGAACTCGCATTGAGCTAACTCTTGCGGCATTGAAATGAGAACTTGAAACCCTAACCAATATATTGAGATCAAAATTGGTGATTCATCTTCTAACAAGTTCAAAATGGTGATGGAAGTTTGGTATAGTTGGTCATTCCCCTCCACTAGGAAAAAAAAGTAATTTCGCATTCTTTAGTATTTCGGACATAACTTTTTACTCCGGTCTCTGAGTAAGATGATTCTTGCGGCATTGTAAAGAATTCTTGAATCCCTAACCATTTTATTCACATCAAAAGTCATGAAAAATCCTCTAGCTTGGGCTCTATTGTAACGCAAGTTTGGTGTAATAAGTAGTCCTCCTTTAAAATGAAATAGTATATCGCACATAACTTTTTCTCCCGAACTCGGATTGAGCTAACTCTTGCGGCATTGAAATGAGAACTTGAAACCCTAACCAATATATTGAGATCAAAATAGGTGATTCATCTTCTAACAAGTTCGAAATGGTGATGGAAGTTTGGTATAATTGGCCATTCCCCTCCACTAGGAAAAAAAAGTAATTTCCCATTCTTTAGTATTTCGGACATAACTTTTTACTCCGGTCTCTGAATAAGATGATTCTTGCGGCATTGTAAAGAATTCTTGAATCCCTAACCATTTTATTCACATCAAAAGTCATGAAAAATCCTCTAGCATGGGCTCTATTGTAACGCAAGTTTGGTGTAATAAGTAGTCCTCCTTTAAAATGAAATAGTATATCGCACATAACTTTTTCTCCCGAACTCGGATTGAGCTAACTCTTGCGGCATTGAAATGAGAACTTGAAACCCTAACCAATATATTGAGATCAAAATTGGTGATTCATCTTCTAACAAGTTCGAAATGGTGATGGAAGTTTGGTATAGTTGGCCATTCCCCTCCACTAGGAAAAAAAATTAATTTCCCATTCTTTAGTATTTCGGACATAACTTTTTACTCCGGTCTCTGAATAAGATGATTCTTGCGGCATTGTAAAGAATTCTTGAATCCCTAACCATTTTATTCACATCAAAAGTCATGAAAAATCCTCTAGCATGGGCTCTATTGTAACGCAAGTTTGGTGTAATAAGTAGTCCACCTTTAAAATGAAATAGTATATCGGACATAACTTTTTCTCCCGAACTCGGATTGAGCTAACTCTTGCGGCATTGAAATGAGAACTTGAAACCCTAACCAATATATTGAGATCAAAATTGGTGATTCATCTTCTAACAAGTTCGAAATGGTGATGGAAGTTTGGTATAGTTGGCCATTCCCCTCCACTAGGAAAAAAAAGTAATTTCCCATTCTTTAGTATTTCTGACATAACTTTTTACTCCGGTCTCTGAATAAGATGATTCTTGCGGCATTGTAAAGAATTCTTGAATCCCTAACCATTTTATTCACATAAAAGTCATGAAAAATCCTCTAGCATGGGCTCTATTGTAACGCAAGTTTGGTGTAATAAGTAGTCCTCCTTTAAAATGAAATAGTATATCGCACATAACTTTTTCTCCCGAACTCGGATTGAGCTAACTCTTGCGGCATTGAAATGAGAACTTGAAACCCTAACCAATATATTGAGATCAAAATAGGTGATTCATCTTCTAACAAGTTCGAAATGGTGATGGAAGTTTGGTATAATTGGCCATTCCCCTCCACTAGGAAAAAAAAGTAATTTCCCATTCTTTAGTATTTCGGACATAACTTTTTACTCCGGTCTCTGAATAAGATGATTCTTGCGGCATTGTAAAGAATTCTTGAATCCCTAACCATTTTATTCACATAAAAAGTCATGAAAAATCCTCTAGCATGGGCTCTATTGTAACGCAAGTTTGGTGTAATAAGTAGTCCTCCTTTAAAATGAAATAGTATATCGCACATAACTTTTTCTCCCGAACTCGGATTGAGCTAACTCTTGCGGCATTGAAATGAGAACTTGAAACCCTAACCAATATATTGAGATCAAAATTGGTGATTCATCTTCTAACAAGTTCGAAATGGTGATGGAAGTTTGGTATAGTTGGCCATTCCCCTCCACTAGGAAAAAAAAGTAATTTCCCATTCTTTAGTATTTCTGACATAACTTTTTACTCCGGTCTCTGAATAAGATGATTCTTGCGGCATTGTAAAGAATTCTTGAATCCCTAACCATTTTATTCACATAAAAGTCATGAAAAATCCTCTAGCATGGGCTCTATTGTAACGCAAGTTTGGTGTAATAAGTAGTCCTCCTTTAAAATGAAATAGTATATCGCACATAACTTTTTCTCCCGAACTCGGATTGAGCTAACTCTTGCGGCATTGAAATGAGAACTTGAAACCCTAACCAATATATTGAGATCAAAATAGGTGATTCATCTTCTAACAAGTTCGAAATGGTGATGGAAGTTTGGTATAATTGGCCATTCCCCTCCACTAGGAAAAAAAAGTAATTTCCCATTCTTTAGTATTTCGGACATAACTTTTTACTCCGGTCTCTGAATAAGATGATTCTTGCGGCATTGTAAAGAATTCTTGAATCCCTAACCATTTTATTCACATAAAAAGTCATGAAAAATCCTCTAGCATGGGCTCTATTGTAACGCAAGTTTGGTGTAATAAGTAGTCCTCCTTTAAAATGAAATAGTATATCGCACATAACTTTTTCTCCCGAACTCGGATTGAGCTAACTCTTGCGGCATTGAAATGAGAACTTGAAACCCTAACCAATATATTGAGATCAAAATTGGTGATTCATCTTCTAACAAGTTCGAAATGGTGATGGAAGTTTGGTATAGTTGGCCATTCCCCTCCACTAGGAAAAAAAAGTAATTTCCCATTCTTTAGTATTTCGGACATAACTTTTTACTCCGGTCTCTGAATAAGATGATTCTTGCGGCATTGTAAAGAATTCTTGAATCCCTAACCATTTTATTCACATCAAAAGTCATGAAAAATCCTCTAGCATGGGCTCTATTGTAACGCAAGTTTGGTGTAATAAGTAGTCCACCTTTAAAATGAAATAGTATATCGCACATAACTTTTTCTCCCGAACTCGGATTGAGCTAACTCTTGCGGCATTGAAATGAGAACTTTAAACCCTAACCAATATATTAAGATCAAAATTGGTGATTCATCTTCTAACAAGTTCGAAATGGTGATGGAAGTTTGGTATAGTTGGCCATTCCCCTCCACTAGGAAAAAAAAGTAATTTCCCATTCTTTAGTATTTATGACATAACTTTTTACTCCGGTCTCTGAATAAGATGATTCTTGCGGCATTGTAAAGAATTCTTGAATCCCTAACCATTTTATTCACATCCAAAGTCATGAAAAATCCTCTAGCATGGGCTCTATTGTAACGCAAGTTTGGTGTAATAAGTAGTCCACCTTTAAAATGAAATAGTATATCGGACATAACTTTTTCTCCCGAACTCGGATTGAGCTAACTCTTGCGGCATTGAAATGAGAACTTGAAACCCTAACCAATATATTGAGATCAAAATTGGTGATTCATCTTCTAACAAGTTCGAAATGGTGATGGAAGTTTGGTATAGTTGGCCATTCCCCTCCACTAGGAAAAAAAAGTAATTTCCCATTCTTTAGTATTTCTGACAGAACTTTTTACTCCGGTCTCTGATTAAGATGATTCTTGCTGCATTGTAAAGAATTCTTGAATCCCTAACCATTTTATTCACATCAAAAGTCATGAAAAATCCTCTAGCATGGGCTCTATTGTAACGCAAGTTTGGTGTAATAAGTAGTCCTCCTTTAAAATGAAATAGTATATCGGACATAACTTTTTCTCCCGAACTCGGATTGAGCTAACTCTTGCGGCATTGTAATGAGAACTTGAAACCCTAACCAATATATTGAGATCAAAATTGGTGATTCATCTTCTAACAAGTTCGAAATGGTGATGGAAGTTTGGTATAGTTGGCCATTCCCCTCCACTAGGAAAAAAAAGTAATTTCCTATTTTTTAGTATTTCTGACATAACTTTTTACTCCGGTCTCTGATTAAGATGATTCTTGCTGCATTATAAAGAATTCTTGAATCCCTAACCATTTTATAAACATCAAAAGTCATGAAAAATCCTCTAGCATGGGCTCTATTGTAACGCAAGTTTGGTGTAATAAGTAGTCCTCCTTTAAAATGAAATAGTATATCGCACATAACTTTTTCTCCCGAACTCGGATTGAGCTAACTCTTGCGGCATAGAAATGAGAACTTGAAACCCTAACCAATATATTGAGATCAAAATTGGTGATTCATCTTCTAACAAGTTCGAAATGGTGATGGAAGTTTGGTATAGTTGGCCATTCCCCTCCACTAGGAAAAAAAAGGAATTTCCCATTCTTTAGTATTTCGGACATAACTTTTTACTCCGGTCTCTGAATAAGATGATTCTTGCGGCATTGTAAAGAATTCTTGAATCCCTAACCATTTTATTCACATCAAAAGTCATGAAAAATCCTCTAGCATGGGCTCTATTGTAACGCAAGTTTGGTGTAATAAGTAGTCCACCTTTAAAATGAAATAGTATATCGGACATAACTTTTTCTCCCGAACTCGCATTGAGCTAACTCTTGCGGCATTGAAATGAGAACTTGAAACCCTAACCAATATATTAAGATCAAAATTGGTGATTCATCTTCTAACAATTTCGAAATGGTGATGGAAGTTTGGTATAGTTGGTCATTCCCCTCCACTAGGAAAAAAAAGTAATTTCTCATTCTTTAGTATTTCGGACATAACTTTTTACTCCGGTCTCTGAATAAGATGATTCTTGCGGCATTGTAAAGAATTCTTGAATCCCTAACCATTTTATTCACATCAAAAGTCATGAAAAATCCTCTAGCATGGGCTCTATTGTAACGCAAGTTTGGTGTAATAAGTAGTCCTCCTTTAAAATGAAATAGTATATCGGACATAACTTTTTCTCCCGAACTCGGATTGAGCTAACTCTTGCGGCATTGTAATGAGAACTTGAAACCCTAACCAATATATTGAGATCAAAATTGGTGATTCATCTTCTAACAAGTTCGAAATGGTGATGGAAGTTTGGTATAGTTGGCCATTCCCCTCCACTAGGAAAAAAAAGTAATTTCCTATTTTTTAGTATTTCTGACATAACTTTTTACTCCGGTCTCTGATTAAGATGATTCTTGCTGCATTATAAAGAATTCTTGAATCCCTAACCATTTTATAAACATCAAAAGTCATGAAAAATCCTCTAGCATGGGCTCTATTGTAACGCAAGTTTGGTGTAATAAGTAGTCCTCCTTTAAAATGAAATAGTATATCGCACATAACTTTTTCTCCCGAACTCGGATTGAGCTAACTCTTGCGGCATAGAAATGAGAACTTGAAACCCTAACCAATATATTGAGATCAAAATTGGTGATTCATCTTCTAACAAGTTCGAAATGGTGATGGAAGTTTGGTATAGTTGGCCATTCCCCTCCACTAGGAAAAAAAAGGAATTTCCCATTCTTTAGTATTTCGGACATAACTTTTTACTCCGGTCTCTGAATAAGATGATTCTTGCGGCATTGTAAAGAATTCTTGAATCCCTAACCATTTTATTCACATCAAAAGTCATGAAAAATCCTCTAGCATGGGCTCTATTGTAACGCAAGTTTGGTGTAATAAGTAGTCCACCTTTAAAATGAAATAGTATATCGGACATAACTTTTTCTCCCGAACTCGCATTGAGCTAACTCTTGCGGCATTGAAATGAGAACTTGAAACCCTAACCAATATATTGAGATCAAAATTGGTGATTCATCTTCTAACAAGTTCGAAATGGTGATGGAAGTTTGGTATAGTTGGTCATTCCCCTCCACTAGGAAAAAAAAGTAATTTCTCATTCTTTAGTATTTCGGACATAACTTTTTACTCCGGTCTCTGAATAAGATGATTCTTGCGGCATTGTAAAGAATTCTTGAATCCCTAACCATTTTATTCACATCAAAAGTCATGAAAAATCCTCTAGCATGGGCTCTATTGTAACGCAAGTTTGGTGTAATAAGTAGTCCTCCTTTAAAATGAAATAGTATATCGCACATAACTTTTTCTCCCGAACTCGGATTGAGCTAACTCTTGCGGCATTGAAATGAGAACTTGAAACCCTAACCAATATATTGAGATCAAAATTGGTGATTCATCTTCTAACAAGTTCGAAATGGTGATGGAAGTTTGGTATAGTTGGCCATTCCCCTCCACTAGGAAAAAAAAGTAATTTCCCATTCTTTAGTATTTCGGACATAACTTTTTACTCCGGTCTCTGAATAAGATGATTCTTGCGGCATTGTAAAGAATTCTTGAATCCCTAACCATTTTATTCACATCAAAAGTCATGAAAAATCCTCTAGCATGGGCTCTATTGTAACGCAAGTTTGGTGTAATAAGTAGTCCACCTTTAAAATGAAATAGTATATCGCACATAACTTTTTCTCCCGAACTCGGATTGAGCTAACTCTTGCGGCATTGAAATGAGAACTTTAAACCCTAACCAATATATTAAGATCAAAATTGGTGATTCATCTTCTAACAAGTTCGAAATGGTGATGGAAGTTTGGTATAGTTGGCCATTCCCCTCCACTAGGAAAAAAAAGTAATTTCCCATTCTTTAGTATTTATGACATAACTTTTTACTCCGGTCTCTGAATAAGATGATTCTTGCGGCATTGTAAAGAATTCTTGAATCCCTAACCATTTTATTCACATCCAAAGTCATGAAAAATCCTCTAGCATGGGCTCTATTGTAACGCAAGTTTGGTGTAATAAGTAGTCCACCTTTAAAATGAAATAGTATATCGGACATAACTTTTTCTCCCGAACTCGGATTGAGCTAACTCTTGCGGCATTGTAATGAGAACTTGAAACCCTAACCAATATATTGAGATCAAAATTGGTGATTCATCTTCTAACAAGTTCGAAATGGTGATGGAAGTTTGGTATAGTTGGCCATTCCCCTCCACTAGGAAAAAAAAGTAATTTCCTATTTTTTAGTATTTCTGACATAACTTTTTACTCCGGTCTCTGATTAAGATGATTCTTGCTGCATTATAAAGAATTCTTGAATCCCTAACCATTTTATAAACATCAAAAGTCATGAAAAATCCTCTAGCATGGGCTCTATTGTAACGCAAGTTTGGTGTAATAAGTAGTCCTCCTTTAAAATGAAATAGTATATCGCACATAACTTTTTCTCCCGAACTCGGATTGAGCTAACTCTTGCGGCATAGAAATGAGAACTTGAAACCCTAACCAATATATTGAGATCAAAATTGGTGATTCATCTTCTAACAAGTTCGAAATGGTGATGGAAGTTTGGTATAGTTGGCCATTCCCCTCCACTACGAAAAAAAAGGAATTTCCCATTCTTTAGTATTTCGGACATAACTTTTTACTCCGGTCTCTGAATAAGATGATTCTTGCGGCATTGTAAAGAATTCTTGAATCCCTAACCATTTTATTCACATCAAAAGTCATGAAAAATCCTCTAGCATGGGCTCTATTGTAACGCAAGTTTGGTGTAATAAGTAGTCCACCTTTAAAATGAAATAGTATATCGGACATAACTTTTTCTCCCGAACTCGCATTGAGCTAACTCTTGCGGCATTGAAATGAGAACTTGAAACCCTAACCAATATATTGAGATCAAAATTGGTGATTCATCTTCTAACAAGTTCGAAATGGTGATGGAAGTTTGGTATAGTTGGTCATTCCCCTCCACTAGGAAAAAAAAGTAATTTCTCATTCTTTAGTATTTCGGACATAACTTTTTACTCCGGTCTCTGAATAAGATGATTCTTGCGGCATTGTAAAGAATTCTTGAATCCCTAACCATTTTATTCACATCAAAAGTCATGAAAAATCCTCTAGCATGGGCTCTATTGTAACGCAAGTTTGGTGTAATAAGTAGTCCTCCTTTAAAATGAAATAGTATATCGCACATAACTTTTTCTCCCGAACTCGGATTGAGCTAACTCTTGCGGCATTGAAATGAGAACTTGAAACCCTAACCAATATATTGAGATCAAAATTGGTGATTCATCTTCTAACAAGTTCGAAATGGTGATGGAAGTTTGGTATAGTTGGCCATTCCCCTCCACTAGGAAAAAAAAGTAATTTCCCATTCTTTAGTATTTCGGACATAACTTTTTACTCCGGTCTCTGAATAAGATGATTCTTGCGGCATTGTAAAGAATTCTTGAATCCCTAACCATTTTATTCACATCAAAAGTCATGAAAAATCCTCTAGCATGGGCTCTATTGTAACGCAAGTTTGGTGTAATAAGTAGTCCACCTTTAAAATGAAATAGTATATCGCACATAACTTTTTCTCCCGAACTCGGATTGAGCTAACTCTTGCGGCATTGAAATGAGAACTTTAAACCCTAACCAATATATTAAGATCAAAATTGGTGATTCATCTTCTAACAAGTTCGAAATGGTGATGGAAGTTTGGTATAGTTGGCCATTCCCCTCCACTAGGAAAAAAAAGTAATTTCCCATTCTTTAGTATTTATGACATAACTTTTTACTCCGGTCTCTGAATAAGATGATTCTTGCGGCATTGTAAAGAATTCTTGAATCCCTAACCATTTTATTCACATCCAAAGTCATGAAAAATCCTCTAGCATGGGCTCTATTGTAACGCAAGTTTGGTGTAATAAGTAGTCCACCTTTAAAATGAAATAGTATATCGGACATAACTTTTTCTCCCGAACTCGGATTGAGCTAACTCTTGCGGCATTGTAATGAGAACTTGAAACCCTAACCAATATATTGAGATCAAAATTGGTGATTCATCTTCTAACAAGTTCGAAATGGTGATGGAAGTTTGGTATAGTTGGCCATTCCCCTCCACTAGGAAAAAAAAGTAATTTCCTATTTTTTAGTATTTCTGACATAACTTTTTACTCCGGTCTCTGATTAAGATGATTCTTGCTGCATTATAAAGAATTCTTGAATCCCTAACCATTTTATAAACATCAAAAGTCATGAAAAATCCTCTAGCATGGGCTCTATTGTAACGCAAGTTTGGTGTAATAAGTAGTCCTCCTTTAAAATGAAATAGTATATCGCACATAACTTTTTCTCCCGAACTCGGATTGAGCTAACTCTTGCGGCATAGAAATGAGAACTTGAAACCCTAACCAATATATTGAGATCAAAATTGGTGATTCATCTTCTAACAAGTTCGAAATGGTGATGGAAGTTTGGTATAGTTGGCCATTCCCCTCCACTACGAAAAAAAAGGAATTTCCCATTCTTTAGTATTTCGGACATAACTTTTTACTCCGGTCTCTGAATAAGATGATTCTTGCGGCATTGTAAAGAATTCTTGAATCCCTAACCATTTTATTCACATCAAAAGTCATGAAAAATCCTCTAGCATGGGCTCTATTGTAACGCAAGTTTGGTGTAATAAGTAGTCCACCTTTAAAATGAAATAGTATATCGGACATAACTTTTTCTCCCGAACTCGCATTGAGCTAACTCTTGCGGCATTGAAATGAGAACTTGAAACCCTAACCAATATATTAAGATCAAAATTGGTGATTCATCTTCTAACAAGTTCGAAATGGTGATGGAAGTTTGGTATAGTTGATCATTCCCCTCCACTAGGAAAAAAAAGTAATTTCTCATTCTTTAGTATTTCGGACATAACTTTTTACTCCGGTCTCTGAATAAGATGATTCTTGCGGCATTGTAAAGAATTCTTGAATCCCTAACCATTTTATTCACATCAAAAGTCATGAAAAATCCTCTAGCATGGGCTCTATTGTAACGCAAGTTTGGTGTAATAAGTAGTCCTCCTTTAAAATGAAATAGTATATCGGACATAACTTTTTCTCCCGAACTCGGATTGAGCTAACTCTTGCGGCATTGTAATGAGAACTTGAAACCCTAACCAATATATTGAGATCAAAATTGGTGATTCATCTTCTAACAAGTTCGAAATGGTGATGGAAGTTTGGTATAGTTGGCCATTCCCCTCCACTAGGAAAAAAAAGTAATTTCCTATTTTTTAGTATTTCTGACATAACTTTTTACTCCGGTCTCTGATTAAGATGATTCTTGCTGCATTATAAAGAATTCTTGAATCCCTAACCATTTTATAAACATCAAAAGTCATGAAAAATCCTCTAGCATGGGCTCTATTGTAACGCAAGTTTGGTGTAATAAGTAGTCCTCCTTTAAAATGAAATAGTATATCGCACATAACTTTTTCTCCCGAACTCGGATTGAGCTAACTCTTGCGGCATAGAAATGAGAACTTGAAACCCTAACCAATATATTGAGATCAAAATTGGTGATTCATCTTCTAACAAGTTCGAAATGGTGATGGAAGTTTGGTATAGTTGGCCATTCCCCTCCACTAGGAAAAAAAAGGAATTTCCCATTCTTTAGTATTTCGGACATAACTTTTTACTCCGGTCTCTGAATAAGATGATTCTTGCGGCATTGTAAAGAATTCTTGAATCCCTAACCATTTTATTCACATCAAAAGTCATGAAAAATCCTCTAGCATGGGCTCTATTGTAACGCAAGTTTGGTGTAATAAGTAGTCCACCTTTAAAATGAAATAGTATATCGGACATAACTTTTTCTCCCGAACTCGCATTGAGCTAACTCTTGCGGCATTGAAATGAGAACTTGAAACCCTAACCAATATATTGAGATCAAAATTGGTGATTCATCTTCTAACAAGTTCGAAATGGTGATGGAAGTTTGGTATAGTTGGTCATTCCCCTCCACTAGGAAAAAAAAGTAATTTCTCATTCTTTAGTATTTCGGACATAACTTTTTACTCCGGTCTCTGAATAAGATGATTCTTGCGGCATTGTAAAGAATTCTTGAATCCCTAACCATTTTATTCACATCAAAAGTCATGAAAAATCCTCTAGCATGGGCTCTATTGTAACGCAAGTTTGGTGTAATAAGTAGTCCTCCTTTAAAATGAAATAGTATATCGCACATAACTTTTTCTCCCGAACTCGGATTGAGCTAACTCTTGCGGCATTGAAATGAGAACTTGAAACCCTAACCAATATATTGAGATCAAAATTGGTGATTCATCTTCTAACAAGTTCGAAATGGTGATGGAAGTTTGGTATAGTTGGCCATTCCCCTCCACTAGGAAAAAAAAGTAATTTCCCATTCTTTAGTATTTCGGACATAACTTTTTACTCCGGTCTCTGAATAAGATGATTCTTGCGGCATTGTAAAGAATTCTTGAATCCCTAACCATTTTATTCACATCAAAAGTCATGAAAAATCCTCTAGCATGGGCTCTATTGTAACGCAAGTTTGGTGTAATAAGTAGTCCTCCTTTAAAATGAAATAGTATATCGCACATAACTTTTTCTCCCGAACTCGGATTGAGCTAACTCTTGCGGCATTGTAATGAGAACTTGAAACCCTAACCAATATATTGAGATCAAAATTGGTGATTCATCTTCTAACAAGTTCGAAATGGTGATGGAAGTTTGGTATAGTTGGCCATTCCCCTCCACTAGGAAAAAAAAGGAATTTCCCATTCTTTAGTATTTCGGACATAACTTTTTACTCCGGTCTCTGAATAAGATGATTCTTGCGGCATTGTAAAGAATTCTTGAATCCCTAACCATTTTATTCACATCAAAAGTCATGAAAAATCCTCTAGCATGGGCTCTATTGTAACGCAAGTTTGGTGTAATAAGTAGTCCACCTTTAAAATGAAATAGTATATCGGACATAACTTTTTCTCCCGAACTCGCATTGAGCTAACTCTTGCGGCATTGAAATGAGAACTTGAAACCCTAACCAATATATTGAGATCAAAATTGGTGATTCATCTTCTAACAAGTTCGAAATGGTGATGGAAGTTTGGTATAGTTGGTCATTCCCCTCCACTAGGAAAAAAAAGTAATTTCTCATTCTTTAGTATTTCGGACATAACTTTTTACTCCGGTCTCTGAATAAGATGATTCTTGCGGCATTGTAAAGAATTCTTGAATCCCTAACCATTTTATTCACATCAAAAGTCATGAAAAATCCTCTAGCATGGGCTCTATTGTAACGCAAGTTTGGTGTAATAAGTAGTCCTCCTTTAAAATGAAATAGTATATCGCACATAACTTTTTCTCCCGAACTCGGATTGAGCTAACTCTTGCGGCATTGAAATGAGAACTTGAAACCCAAACCAATATATTGAGATCAAAATTGGTGATTCATCTTCTAACAAGTTCGAAATGGTGATGGAAGTTTGGTATAGTTGGCCATTCCCCTCCACTAGGAAAAAAAAGTAATTTCCCATTCTTTAGTATTTCGGACATAACTTTTTACTCCGGTCTCTGAATAAGATGATTCTTGCGGCATTGTAAAGAATTCTTGAATCCCTAACCATTTTATTCACATCAAAAGTCATGAAAAATCCTCTAGCATGGGCTCTATTGTAACGCAAGTTTGGTGTAATAAGTAGTCCTCCTTTAAAATGAAATAGTATATCGCACATAACTTTTTCTCCCGAACTCGGATTGAGCTAACTCTTGCGGCATTGTAATGAGAACTTGAAACCCTAACCAATATATTGAGATCAAAATTGGTGATTCATCTTCTAACAAGTTCGAAATGGTGATGGAAGTTTGGTATAGTTGGCCATTCCCCTCCACTAGGAAAAAAAAGTAATTTCCTATTTTTTAGTATTTCTGACATAACTTTTTACTCCGGTCTCTGATTAAGATGATTCTTGCTGCATTATAAAGAATTCTTGAATCCCTAACCATTTTATAAACATCAAAAGTCATGAAAAATCCTCTAGCATGGGCTCTATTGTAACGCAAGTTTGGTGTAATAAGTAGTCCTCCTTTAAAATGAAATAGTATATCGCACATAACTTTTTCTCCCGAACTCGGATTGAGCTAACTCTTGCGGCATAGAAATGAGAACTTGAAACCCTAACCAATATATTGAGATCAAAATTGGTGATTCATCTTCTAACAAGTTCGAAATGGTGATGGAAGTTTGGTATAGTTGGCCATTCCCCTCCACTAGGAAAAAAAAGGAATTTCCCATTCTTTAGTATTTCGGACATAACTTTTTACTCCGGTCTCTGAATAAGATGATTCTTGCGGCATTGTAAAGAATTCTTGAATCCCTAACCATTTTATTCACATCAAAAGTCATGAAAAATCCTCTAGCATGGGCTCTATTGTAACGCAAGTTTGGTGTAATAAGTAGTCCACCTTTAAAATGAAATAGTATATCGGACATAACTTTTTCTCCCGAACTCGCATTGAGCTAACTCTTGCGGCATTGAAATGAGAACTTGAAACCCTAACCAATATATTGAGATCAAAATTGGTGATTCATCTTCTAACAAGTTCGAAATGGTGATGGAAGTTTGGTATAGTTGGTCATTCCCCTCCACTAGGAAAAAAAAGTAATTTCTCATTCTTTAGTATTTCGGACATAACTTTTTACTCCGGTCTCTGAATAAGATGATTCTTGCGGCATTGTAAAGAATTCTTGAATCCCTAACCATTTTATTCACATCAAAAGTCATGAAAAATCCTCTAGCATGGGCTCTATTGTAACGCAAGTTTGGTGTAATAAGTAGTCCTCCTTTAAAATGAAATAGTATATCGGACATAACTTTTTCTCCCGAACTCGGATTGAGCTAACTCTTGCGGCATTGTAATGAGAACTTGAAACCCTAACCAATATATTGAGATCAAAATTGGTGATTCATCTTCTAACAAGTTCGAAATGGTGATGGAAGTTTGGTATAGTTGGCCATTCCCCTCCACTAGGAAAAAAAAGTAATTTCCTATTTTTTAGTATTTCTGACATAACTTTTTACTCCGGTCTCTGATTAAGATGATTCTTGCTGCATTATAAAGAATTCTTGAATCCCTAACCATTTTATAAACATCAAAAGTCATGAAAAATCCTCTAGCATGGGCTCTATTGTAACGCAAGTTTGGTGTAATAAGTAGTCCTCCTTTAAAATGAAATAGTATATCGCACATAACTTTTTCTCCCGAACTCGGATTGAGCTAACTCTTGCGGCATAGAAATGAGAACTTGAAACCCTAACCAATATATTGAGATCAAAATTGGTGATTCATCTTCTAACAAGTTCGAAATGGTGATGGAAGTTTGGTATAGTTGGCCATTCCCCTCCACTAGGAAAAAAAAGGAATTTCCCATTCTTTAGTATTTCGGACATAACTTTTTACTCCGGTCTCTGAATAAGATGATTCTTGCGGCATTGTAAAGAATTCTTGAATCCCTAACCATTTTATTCACATCAAAAGTCATGAAAAATCCTCTAGCATGGGCTCTATTGTAACGCAAGTTTGGTGTAATAAGTAGTCCACCTTTAAAATGAAATAGTATATCGGACATAACTTTTTCTCCCGAACTCGCATTGAGCTAACTCTTGCGGCATTGAAATGAGAACTTGAAACCCTAACCAATATATTGAGATCAAAATTGGTGATTCATCTTCTAACAAGTTCGAAATGGTGATGGAAGTTTGGTATAGTTGGTCATTCCCCTCCACTAGGAAAAAAAAGTAATTTCTCATTCTTTAGTATTTCGGACATAACTTTTTACTCCGGTCTCTGAATAAGATGATTCTTGCGGCATTGTAAAGAATTCTTGAATCCCTAACCATTTTATTCACATCAAAAGTCATGAAAAATCCTCTAGCAGGGGCTCTATTGTAACGCAAGTTTGGTGTAATAAGTAGTCCTCCTTTAAAATGAAATAGTATATCGCACATAACTTTTTCTCCCGAACTCGGATTGAGCTAACTCTTGCGGCATTGAAATGAGAACTTGAAACCCTAACCAATATATTGAGATCAAAATTGGTGATTCATCTTCTAACAAGTTCGAAATGGTGATGGAAGTTTGGTATAGTTGGCCATTCCCCTCCACTAGGAAAAAAAAGTAATTTCCCATTCTTTAGTATTTCTGACATAACTTTTTACTCCGGTCTCTGAATAAGATGATTCTTGCGGCATTGTAAAGAATTCTTGAATCCCTAACCATTTTATTCACATCAAAAGTCATGAAAAATCCTCTAGCATGGGCTCTATTGTAACGCAAGTTTGGTGTAATAAGTAGTCCACCTTTAAAATGAAATAGTATATCGGACATAACTTTTTCTCCCGAACTCGCATTGAGCTAACTCTTGCGGCATTGAAATGAGAACTTGAAACCCTAACCAATATATTGAGATCAAAATTGGTGATTCATCTTCTAACAAGTTCGAAATGGTGATGGAAGTTTGGTATAGTTGGTCATTCCCCTCCACTAGGAAAAAAAAGTAATTTCTCATTCTTTAGTATTTCGGACATAACTTTTTACTCCGGTCTCTGAATAAGATGATTCTTGCGGCATTGTAAAGAATTCTTGAATCCCTAACCATTTTATTCACATCAAAAGTCATGAAAAATCCTCTAGCATGGGCTCTATTGTAACGCAAGTTTGGTGTAATAAGTAGTCCTCCTTTAAAATGAAATAGTATATCGCACATAACTTTTTCTCCCGAACTCGGATTGAGCTAACTCTTGCGGCATTGAAATGAGAACTTGAAACCCTAACCAATATATTGAGATCAAAATTGGTGATTCATCTTCTAACAAGTTCGAAATGGTGATGGAAGTTTGGTATAGTTGGCCATTCCCCTCCACTAGGAAAAAAAAGTAATTTCCCATTCTTTAGTATTTCGGACATATTTTTTTACTCCGGTCTCTGAATAAGATGATTCTTGCGGCATTGTAAAGAATTCTTGAATCCCTAACCATTTTATTCACATCAAAAGTCATGAAAAATCCTCTAGCATGGGCTCTATTGTAACGCAAGTTTGGTGTAATAAGTAGTCCACCTTTAAAATGAAATAGTATATCGCACATAACTTTTTCTCCCGAACTCGGATTGAGCTAACTCTTGCGGCATTGAAATGAGAACTTTAAACCCTAACCAATATATTGAGATCAAAATTGGTGATTCATCTTCTAACAAGTTCGAAATGGTGATGGAAGTTTGGTATAGTTGGCCATTCCCCTCCACTAGGAAAAAAAAGTAATTTCCCATTCTTTAGTATTTCTGACATAACTTTTTACTCCGGTCTCTGAATAAGATGATTCTTGCGGCATTGTAAAGAATTCTTGAATCCCTAACCATTTTATTCACATCAAAAGTCATGAAAAATCCTCTAGCATGGGCTCTATTGTAACGCAAGTTTGGTGTAATAAGTAGTCCTCCTTTAAAATGATATAGTATATCGGACATAACTTTTTCTCCCGAACTCGGATTGAGCTAACTCTTGCGGCATTGAAATGAGAACTTGAAACCCTAACCAATATATTGAGATCAAAATTGGTGATTCAACTTCTAACAAGTTCGAAATGGTGATGGAAGTTTGGTATAGTTGGCCATTCCCCTCCACTAGGAAAAAAAAGTAATTTCCCATTCTTTAGTATTTCTGACATAACTTTTTACTCCGGTCTCTGATTAAGATGATTCTTGCTGCATTGTAAAGAATTCTTGAATCCCTAACCATTTTATTCACATCAAAAGTCATGAAAAATCCTCTAGCATGGGCTCTATTGTAACGCAAGTTTGGTGTAATAAGTAGTCCACCTTTAAAATGAAATTGTATATCGGACATAACTTTTTCTCCCGAACTCGGATTGAGCTAACTCTTGCGGCATTGAAATGAGAACTTGAAACCCTAACCAATATATTGAGATCAAAATTGGTGATTCATCTTCCAACAAGTTCGAAATGGTGATGGAAGTTTGGTATAGTTGGCCTTTCCCCTCCACTAGGAAAAAAAAGTAATTTCCCATTCTTTAGTATTTCTGACATAACTTTTTACTCCGGTCTCTGAATAAGATGATTCTTGCGGCATTGTAAAGAATTCTTGAATCCCTAACCATTTTATTCACATCAAAAGTCATGAAAAATCCTCTAGCATGGGCTCTATTGTAACGCAAGTTTGGTGTAATAAGTAGTCCACCTTTAAAATGATATAGTATATCGGACATAACTTTTTCTCCCGAACTCGGATTGAGCTAACTCTTGCGGCATTGAAATGAGAACTTGAAACCCTAACCAATATATTGAGATCAAAATTGGTGATTCATCTTCTAACAAGTTCGAAATGGTGATGGAAGTTTGGTATAGTTGGCCTTTCCCCTCCACTAGGAAAAAAAAGTAATTTCCCATTCTTTAGTATTTCTGACATAACTTTTTACTCCGGTCTCTGAATAAGATGATTCTTGCGGCATTGTAAAGAATTCTTGAATCCCTAACCATTTTATTCACATCAAAAGTCATGAAAAATCCTCTAGCATGGGCTCTATTGTAACGCAAGTTTGGTGTAATAAGTAGTCCACCTTTAAAATGAAATAGTATATCGGACATAACTTTTTCTCCCGAACTCGGATTGAGCTAACTCTTGCGGCATTGAAATGAGAACTTGAAACCCTAACCAATATACTGAGATCAAAATTGGTGATTCATCTTCTAACAAGTTCGAAATGGTGATGGAAGTTTGGTATAGTTGGCCATTCCCCTCCACTAGGAAAAAAAAGTAATTTCCCATTCTTTAGTATTTCTGACATAACTTTTTACTCCGGTCTCTGATTAAGATGATTCTTGCTGCATTGTAAAGAATTCTTGAATCCCTAACCATTTTATTCACATCAAAAGTCATGAAAAATCCTCTAGCATGGGCTCTATTGTAACGCAAGTTTGGTGTAATAAGTAGTCCTCCTTTAAAATGAAATAGTATATCGGACATAACTTTTTCTCCCGAACTCGGATTGAGCTAACTCTTGCGGCATTGTAATGAGAACTTGAAACCCTAACCAATATATTGAGATCAAAATTGGTGATTCATCTTCTAACATGTTCGAAATGGTGATGGAAGTTTGGTATAGTTGGCCATTCCCCTCCACTAGGAAAAAAAAGTAATTTCCTATTTTTTAGTATTTCTGACATAACTTTTTACTCCGGTCTCTGATTAAGATGATTCTTGCTGCATTATAAAGAATTCTTGAATCCCTAACCATTTTATTCACATCAAAAGTCATGAAAAATCCTCTAGCATGGGCTCTATTGTAACGCAAGTTTGGTGTAATAAGTAGTCCTCCTTTAAAATGAAATAGTATATCGCACATAACTTTTTCTCCCGAACTCGGATTGAGCTAACTCTTGCGGCATTGAAATGAGAACTTGAAACCCTAACCAATATATTGAGATCAAAATTGGTGATTCATCTACTAACAAGTTCGAAATGGTGATGGAAGTTTGGTATAGTTTACCATTCCCCTCCACTAGGAAAAAAAAGTAATTTCCCATTCTTTAGTATTTCGGACATAACTTTTTACTCCGGTCTCTGATTAAGATGATTCTTGCTGCATTGTAAAGAATTCTTGAATCCCTAACCATTTTATTCACATCAAAAGCCATGAAAAATCCTCTAGCATGGGCTCTATTGTAACGCAAGTTTGGTGTAATAAGTAGTCCTCCTTTAAAATGAAATAGTATATCGGACATAACTTTTTCTCCCGAACTCGGATTGAGCTAACTCTTGCGGCATTGTAATGAGAACTTGAAACCCTAACCAATATATTGAGATCAAAATTGGTGATTCATCTTCTAACAAGTTCGAAATGGTGATGGAAGTTTGGTATAGTTGGCCATTCCCCTCCACTAGGAAAAAAAAGTAATTTCCTATTTTTTAGTATTTCTGACATAACTTTTTACTCCGGTCTCTGATTAAGATGATTCTTGCTGCATTATAAAGAATTCTTGAATCCCTAACCATTTTATTCACATCAAAAGTCATGAAAAATCCTCTAGCATGGGCTCTATTGTAACGCAAGTTTGGTGTAATAAGTAGTCCTCCTTTAAAATGAAATAGTATATCGCACATAACTTTTTCTCCCGAACTCGGATTGAGCTAACTCTTGCGGCATTGAAATGAGAACTTGAAACCCTAACCAATATATTGAGATCAAAATTGGTGATTCATCTACTAACAAGTTCGAAATGGTGATGGAAGTTTGGTATAGTTTACCATTCCCCTCCACTAGGAAAAAAAAGTAATTTCCCATTCTTTAGTATTTCGGACATAACTTTTTACTCCGGTCTCTGATTAAGATGATTCTTGCTGCATTGTAAAGAATTCTTGAATCCCTAACCATTTTATTCACATCAAAAGCCATGAAAAATCCTCTAGCATGGGCTCTATTGTAACGCAAGTTTGGTGTAATAAGTAGTCCTCCTTTAAAATGAAATAGTATATCGGACATAACTTTTTCTCCCGAACTCGGATTGAGCTAACTCTTGCGGCATTGTAATGAGAACTTGAAACCCTAACCAATATATTGAGATCAAAATTGGTGATTCATCTTCTAACAAGTTCGAAATGGTGATGGAAGTTTGGTATTGTTGGCCATTCCCCTCCACTAGGAAAAAAAAGTAATTTCCTATTTTTTAGTATTTCTGACATAACTTTTTACTCCGGTCTCTGATTAAGATGATTCTTGCTGCATTATAAAGAATTCTTGAATCCCTAACCATTTTATTCACATCAAAAGTCATGAAAAATCCTCTAGCATGGACTCTATTGTAACGCAAGTTTGGTGTAATAAGTAGTCCACCTTTAAAATGAAATAGTATATCGGACATAACTTTTTCTCCCGAACTCGCATTGAGCTAACTCTTGCGGCATTGAAATGAGAACTTGAAACCCTAACCAATATATTGAGATCAAAATTGGTGATTCATCTTCTAACAAGTTCGAAATGGTGATGGAAGTTTGGTATAGTTGGTCATTCCCCTCCACTAGGAAAAAAAAGTAATTTCTCATTCTTTAGTATTTCGGACATAACTTTTTACTCCGGTCTCTGAATAAGATGATTCTTGCGGCATTGTAAAGAATTCTTGAATCCCTAACCATTTTATTCACATCAAAAGTCATGAAAAATCCTCTAGCATGGGCTCTATTGTAACGCAAGTTTGGTGTAATAAGTAGTCCTCCTTTAAAATGAAATAGTATATCGCACATAACTTTTTCTCCCGAACTCGGATTGAGCTAACTCTTGCGGCATTGAAATGAGAACTTGAAACCCTAACCAATATATTGAGATCAAAATTGGTGATTCATCTTCTAACAAGTTCGAAATGGTGATGGAAGTTTGGTATAGTTGGCCATTCCCCTCCACTAGGAAAAAAAAGTAATTTCCCATTCTTTAGTATTTCGGACATAACTTTTTACTCCGGTCTCTGAATAAGATGATTCTTGCGGCATTGTAAAGAATTCTTGAATCCCTAACCATTTTATTCACATCAAAAGTCATGAAAAATCCTCTAGCATGGGCTCTATTGTAACGCAAGTTTGGTGTAATAAGTAGTCCACCTTTAAAATGAAATAGTATATCGCACATAACTTTTTCTCCCGAACTCGGATTGAGCTAACTCTTGCGGCATTGAAATGAGAACTTTAAACCCTAACCAATATATTGAGATCAAAATTGGTGATTCATCTTCTAACAAGTTCGAAATGGTGATGGAAGTTTGGTATAGTTGGCCATTCCCCTCCACTAGGAAAAAAAAGTAATTTCCCATTCTTTAGTATTTCTGACATAACTTTTTACTCCGGTCTCTGAATAAGATGATTCTTGCGGCATTGTAAAGAATTCTTGAATCCCTAACCATTTTATTCACATCAAAAGTCATGAAAAATCCTCTAGCATGGGCTCTATTGTAACGCAAGTTTGGTGTAATAAGTAGTCCACCTTTAAAATGATATAGTATATCGGACATAAATTTTTCTCCCGAACTCGGATTGAGCTAACTCTTGCGGCATTGAAATGAGAACTTGAAACCCTAACCAATATATTGAGATCAAAATTGGTGATTCATCTTCTAACAAGTTCGAAATGGTGATGGAAGTTTGGTATAGTTGGCCATTCCCCTCCACTAGGAAAAAAAAGTAATTTCCCATTCTTTAGTATTTCTGACATAACTTTTTACTCCGGTCTCTGATTAAGATGATTCTTGCTGCATTGTAAAGAATTCTTGAATCCCTAACCATTTTATTCACATCAAAAGTCATGAAAAATCCTCTAGCATGGGCTCTATTGTAACGCAAGTTTGGTGTAATAAGTAGTCCACCTTTAAAATGAAATTGTATATCGGACATAACTTTTTCTCCCGAACTCGGATTGAGCTAACTCTTGCGGCATTGAAATGAGAACTTGAAACCCTAACCAATATATTGAGATCAAAATTGGTGATTCATCTTCTAACAAGTTCGAAATGGTGATGGAAGTTTGGTATAGTTGGCCTTTCCCCTCCACTAGGAAAAAAAAGTAATTTCCCATTCTTTAGTATTTCTGACATAACTTTTTACTCCGATCTCTGAATAAGATGATTCTTGCGGCATTGTAAAGAATTCTTGAATCCCTAACCATTTTATTCACATCAAAAGTCATGAAAAATCCTCTAGCATGGGCTCTATTGTAACGCAAGTTTGGTGTAATAAGTAGTCCACCTTTAAAATGATATAGTATATCGGACATAACTTTTTCTCCCGAACTCGGATTGAGCTAACTCTTGCGGCATTGAAATGAGAACTTGAAACCCTAACCAATATATTGAGATCAAAATTGGTGATTCATCTTCTAACAAGTTCGAAATGGTGATGGAAGTTTGGTATAGTTGGCCTTTCCCCTCCACTAGGAAAAAAAAGTAATTTCCCATTCTTTAGTATTTCTGACATAACTTTTTACTCCGGTCTCTGAATAAGATGATTCTTGCGGCATTGTAAAGAATTCTTGAATCCCTAACCATTTTATTCACATCAAAATTCATGAAAAATCCTCTAGCATGGGCTCTATTGTAACGCAAGTTTGGTGTAATAAGTAGTCCACCTTTAAAATGAAATAGTATATCGGACATAACTTTTTCTCCCGAACTCGGATTGAGCTAACTCTTGCGGCATTGAAATGAGAACTTGAAACCCTAACCAATATACTGAGATCAAAATTGGTGATTCATCTTCTAACAAGTTCGAAATGGTGATGGAAGTTTGGTATAGTTGGCCATTCCCCTCCACTAGGAAAAAAAAGTAATTTCCCATTCTTTAGTATTTCTGACATAACTTTTTACTCCGGTCTCTGATTAAGATGATTCTTGCTGCATTGTAAAGAATTCTTGAATCCCTAACCATTTTATTCACATCAAAAGTCATGAAAAATCCTCTAGCATGGGCTCTATTGTAACGCAAGTTTGGTGTAATAAGTAGTCCTCCTTTAAAATGAAATAGTATATCGGACATAACTTTTTCTCCCGAACTCGGATTGAGCTAACTCTTGCGGCATTGTAATGAGAACTTGAAACCCTAACCAATATATTGAGATCAAAATTGGTGATTCATCTTCTAACAAGTTCGAAATGGTGATGAAAGTTTGGTATAGTTGGCCATTCCCCTCCACTAGGAAAAAAAAGTAATTTCCTATTTTTTAGTATTTCTGACATAACTTTTTACTCCGGTCTCTGATTAAGATGATTCTTGCTGCATTATAAAGAATTCTTGAATCCCTAACCATTTTATTCACATCAAAAGTCATGAAAAATCCTCTAGCATGGGCTCTATTGTAACGCAAGTTTGGTGTAATAAGTAGTCCTCCTTTAAAATGAAATAGTATATCGCACATAACTTTTTCTCCCGAACTCGGATTGAGCTAACTCTTGCGGCATTGAAATGAGAACTTGAAACCCTAACCAATATATTGAGATCAAAATTGGTGATTCATCTACTAACAAGTTCGAAATGGTGATGGAAGTTTGGTATAGTTTACCATTCCCCTCCACTAGGAAAAAAAAGTAATTTCCCATTCTTTAGTATTTCGGACATAACTTTTTACTCCGGTCTCTGATTAAGATGATTCTTGCTGCATTGTAAAGAATTCTTGAATCCCTAACCATTTTATTCACATCAAAAGCCATGAAAAATCCTCTAGCATGGGCTCTATTGTAACGCAAGTTTGGTGTAATAAGTAGTCCTCCTTTAAAATGAAATAGTATATCGGACATAACTTTTTCTCCCGAACTCGGATTGAGCTAACTCTTGCGGCATTGTAATGAGAACTTGAAACCCTAACCAATATATTGAGATCAAAATTGGTGATTCATCTTCTAACAAGTTCGAAATGGTGATGGAAGTTTGGTATAGTTGGCCATTCCCCTCCACTAGGAAAAAAAAGTAATTTCCTATTTTTTAGTATTTCTGACATAACTTTTTACTCCGGTCTCTGATTAAGATGATTCTTGCTGCATTATAAAGAATTCTTGAATCCCTAACCATTTTATTCACATCAAAAGTCATGAAAAATCCTCTAGCATGGGCTCTATTGTAACGCAAGTTTGGTGTAATAAGTAGTCCTCCTTTAAAATGAAATAGTATATCGCACATAACTTTTTCTCCCGAACTCGGATTGAGCTAACTCTTGCGGCATTGAAATGAGAACTTGAAACCCTAACCAATATATTTAGATCAAAATTGGTGATTCATCTTCTAACAAGTTCGAAATGGTGATGGAAGTTTGGTATAGTTTACCATTCCCCTCCACTAGGAAAAAAAAGTAATTTCCCATTCTTTAGTATTTCGGACATAACTTTTTACTCCGGTCTCTGAATAAGATGATTCTTGCGGCATTGTAAAGAATTCTTGAATCCCTAACCATTTTATTCAAATCAAAAGTCATGAAAAATCCTCTAGCATGGGCTCTATTGTAACGCAAGTTTGGTGTAATAAGTAGTCCACCTTTAAAATGAAATAGTATATCGCACATAACTTTTTCTCCCGAACTCGCATTGAGCTAACTCTTGCGGCATTGAAATGAGAACTTGAAACCCTAACCAATATATTGAGATCAAAATTGGTGATTCATCTTCTAACAAGTTCGAAATGGTGATGGAAGTTTGGTATAGTTGGTCATTCCCCTCCACTAGGAAAAAAAAGTAATTTCTCATTCTTTAGTATTTCGGACATAACTTTTTACTCCGGTCTCTGAATAAGATGATTCTTGTGGCATTGTAAAGAATTCTTGAATCCCTAACCATTTTATTCACATCAAAAGTCATGAAAAATCCTCTAGCATGGGCTCTATTGTAACGCAAGTTTGGTGTAATAAGTAGTCCACCTTTAAAATGAGATAGTATATCGGACATAACTTTTTCTCCCGAACTCGGATTGAGCTAACTCTTGCGGCATTGAAATGAGAACTTGAAACCCTAACCAATATATTGAGATCAAAATTGGTGATTCATCTTCTAACAAGTTCGAAATGGTGATGGAAGTTTGGTATAGTTGGCCATTCCCCTCCACTAGGAAAAAAAAGTAATTTCCTATTTTTTAGTATTTCTGACATAACTTTTTACTCCGGTCTCTGATTAAGATGATTCTTGCTGCATTATAAAGAATTCTTGAATCCCTAACCATTTTATTCACATCAAAAGTCATGAAAAATCCTCTAGCATGGGCTCTATTGTAACGCAAGTTTGGTGTAATAAGTAGTCCTCCTTTAAAATGAAATAGTATATCGGACATAACTTTTTCTCCCGAACTCGGATTGAGCTAACTCTTGCGGCATTGTAATGAGAACTTGAAACCCTAACCAATATATTGAGATCAAAATTGGTGATTCATCTTCTAACAAGTTCGAAATGGTGATGGAAGTTTGGTATAGTTGGCCATTCCCCTCCACTAGGAAAAAAAAGTAATTTCCTATTTTTTAGTATTTCTGACATAACTTTTTACTCCGGTCTCTGATTAAGATGATTCTTGCTGCATTATAAAGAATTCTTGAATCCCTAACCATTTTATTCACATCAAAAGTCATGAAAAATCCTCTAGCATGGGCTCTATTGTAACGCAAGTTTGGTGTAATAAGTAGTCCTCCTTTAAAATGAAATAGTATATCGCACATAACTTTTTCTCCCGAACTCGGATTGAGCTAACTCTTGCGGCATTGAAATGAGAACTTGAAACCCTAACCAATATATTGAGATCAAAATTGGTGATTCATCTACTAACAAGTTCGAAATGGTGATGGAAGTTTGGTATAGTTTACCATTCCCCTCCACTAGGAAAAAAAAGTAATTTCCCATTCTTTAGTATTTCGGACATAACTTTTTACTCCGGTCTCTGATTATGATGATTCTTGCTGCATTGTAAAGAATTCTTGAATCCCTAACCATTTTATTCACATCAAAAGCCATGAAAAATCCTCTAGCATGGGCTCTATTGTAACGCAAGTTTGGTGTAATAAGTAGTCCTCCTTTAAAATGAAATAGTATATCGGACATAACTTTTTCTCCCGAACTCGGATTGAGCTAACTCTTGCGGCATTGTAATGAGAACTTGAAACCCTAACCAATATATTGAGATCAAAATTGGTGATTCATCTTCTAACAAGTTCGAAATGGTGATGGAAGTTTGGTATAGTTGGCCATTCCCCTCCACTAGGAAAAAAAAGTAATTTCCTATTTTTTAGTATTTCTGACATAACTTTTTACTCCGGTCTCTGATTAAGATGATTCTTGCTGCATTATAAAGAATTCTTGAATCCCTAACCATTTTATTCACATCAAAAGTCATGAAAAATCCTCTAGCATGGGCTCTATTGTAACGCAAGTTTGGTGTAATAAGTAGTCCTCCTTTAAAATGAAATAGTATATCGCACATAACTTTTTCTCCCGAACTCGGATTGAGCTAACTCTTGCGGCATTGAAATGAGAACTTGAAACCCTAACCAATATATTTAGATCAAAATTGGTGATTCATCTTCTAACAAGTTCGAAATGGTGATGGAAGTTTGGTATAGTTTACCATTCCCCTCCACTAGGAAAAAAAAGTAATTTCCCATTCTTTAGTATTTCGGACATAACTTTTTACTCCGGTCTCTGAATAAGATGATTCTTGCGGCATTGTAAAGAATTCTTGAATCCCTAACCATTTTATTCAAATCAAAAGTCATGAAAAATCCTCTAGCATGGGCTCTATTGTAACGCAAGTTTGGTGTAATAAGTAGTCCACCTTTAAAATGAAATAGTATATCGGACATAACTTTTTCTCCCGAACTCGCATTGAGCTAACTCTTGCGGCATTGAAATGAGAACTTGAAACCCTAACCAATATATTGAGATCAAAATTGGTGATTCATCTTCTAACAAGTTCGAAATGGTGATGGAAGTTTGGTATAGTTGGTCATTCCCCTCCACTAGGAAAAAAAAGTAATTTCTCATTCTTTAGTATTTCGGACATAACTTTTTACTCCGGTCTCTGAATAAGATGATTCTTGTGGCATTGTAAAGAATTCTTGAATCCCTAACCATTTTATTCACATCAAAAGTCATGAAAAATCCTCTAGCATGGGCTCTATTGTAACGCAAGTTTGGTGTAATAAGTAGTCCACCTTTAAAATGAGATAGTATATCGGACATAACTTTTTCTCCCGAACTCGGATTGAGCTAACTCTTGCGGCATTGAAATGAGAACTTGAAACCCTAACCAATATATTGAGATCAAAATTGGTGATTCATCTTCTAACAAGTTCGAAATGGTGATGGAAGTTTGGTATAGTTGGCCATTCCCCTCCACTAGGAAAAAAAAGTAATTTCCCATTCTTTAGTATTTCTGACATAACTTTTTACTCCGGTCTCTGATTAAGATGATTCTTACTGCATTGTAAAGAATTCTTGAATCCCTAACCATTTTATTCACATCAAAAGTCATGAAAAATCCTCTAGCATGGGCTCTATTGTAACGCAAGTTTGGTGTAATAAGTAGTCCTCCTTTAAAATGAAATAGTATATCGCACATAACTTTTTCTCCCGAACTCGGATTGAGCTAACTCTTGCGGCATTGAAATGAGAACTTGAAACCCTAACCAATATATTTAGATCAAAATTGGTGATTCATCTTCTAACAAGTTCGAAATGGTGATGGAAGTTTGGTATAGTTTACCATTCCCCTCCACTAGGAAAAAAAAGTAATTTCCCATTCTTTAGTATTTCGGACATAACTTTTTACTCCGGTCTCTGATTATGATGATTCTTGCTGCATTGTAAAGAATTCTTGAATCCCTAACCATTTTATTCACATCAAAAGCCATGAAAAATCCTCTAGCATGGGCTCTATTGTAACGCAAGTTTGGTGTAATAAGTAGTCCTCCTTTAAAATGAAATAGTATATCGGACATAACTTTTTCTCCCGAACTCGGATTGAGCTAACTCTTGCGGCATTGTAATGAGAACTTGAAACCCTAACCAATATATTGAGATCAAAATTGGTGATTCATCTTCTAACAAGTTCGAAATGGTGATGGAAGTTTGGTATAGTTGGCCATTCCCCTCCACTAGGAAAAAAAAGTAATTTCCTATTTTTTAGTATTTCTGACATAACTTTTTACTCCGGTCTCTGATTAAGATGATTCTTGCTGCATTATAAAGAATTCTTGAATCCCTAACCATTTTATTCACATCAAAAGTCATGAAAAATCCTCTAGCATGGGCTCTATTGTAACGCAAGTTTGGTGTAATAAGTAGTCCTCCTTTAAAATGAAATAGTATATCGCACATAACTTTTTCTCCCGAACTCGGATTGAGCTAACTCTTGCGGCATTGAAATGAGAACTTGAAACCCTAACCAATATATTTAGATCAAAATTGGTGATTCATCTTCTAACAAGTTCGAAATGGTGATGGAAGTTTGGTATAGTTTACCATTCCCCTCCACTAGGAAAAAAAAGTAATTTCCCATTCTTTAGTATTTCGGACATAACTTTTTACTCCGGTCTCTGAATAAGATGATTCTTGCGGCATTGTAAAGAATTCTTGAATCCCTAACCATTTTATTCAAATCAAAAGTCATGAAAAATCCTCTAGCATGGGCTCTATTGTAACGCAAGTTTGGTGTAATAAGTAGTCCACCTTTAAAATGAAATAGTATATCGCACATAACTTTTTCTCCCGAACTCGCATTGAGCTAACTCTTGCGGCATTGAAATGAGAACTTGAAACCCTAACCAATATATTGAGATCAAAATTGGTGATTCATCTTCTAACAAGTTCGAAATGGTGATGGAAGTTTGGTATAGTTGGTCATTCCCCTCCACTAGGAAAAAAAAGTAATTTCTCATTCTTTAGTATTTCGGACATAACTTTTTACTCCGGTCTCTGAATAAGATGATTCTTGTGGCATTGTAAAGAATTCTTGAATCCCTAACCATTTTATTCACATCAAAAGTCATGAAAAATCCTCTAGCATGGGCTCTATTGTAACGCAAGTTTGGTGTAATAAGTAGTCCTCCTTTAAAATGAGATAGTATATCGGACATAACTTTTTCTCCCGAACTCGGATTGAGCTAACTCTTGCGGCATTGAAATGAGAACTTGAAACCCTAACCAATATATTGAGATCAAAATTGGTGATTCATCTTCTAACAAGTTCGAAATGGTGATGGAAGTTTGGTATAGTTGGCCATTCCCCTCCACTAGGAAAAAAAAGTAATTTCCTATTTTTTAGTATTTCTGACATAACTTTTTACTCCGGTCTCTGATTAAGATGATTCTTGCTGCATTATAAAGAATTCTTGAATCCCTAACCATTTTATTCACATCAAAAGTCATGAAAAATCCTCTAGCATGGGCTCTATTGTAACGCAAGTTTGGTGTAATAAGTACTCCTCCTTTAAAATGAAATAGTATATCGGACATAACTTTTTCTCCCGAACTCGGATTGAGCTAACTCTTGCGGCATTGTAATGAGAACTTGAAACCCTAACCAATATATTGAGATCAAAATTGGTGATTCATCTTCTAACAAGTTCGAAATGGTGATGGAAGTTTGGTATAGTTGGCCATTCCCCTCCACTAGGAAAAAAAAGTAATTTCCTATTTTTTAGTATTTCTGACATAACTTTTTACTCCGGTCTCTGATTAAGATGATTCTTGCTGCATTATAAAGAATTCTTGAATCCCTAACCATTTTATTCACATCAAAAGTCATGAAAAATCCTCTAGCATGGGCTCTATTGTAACGCAAGTTTGGTGTAATAAGTAGTCCTCCTTTAAAATGAAATAGTATATCGCACATAACTTTTTCTCCCGAACTCGGATTGAGCTAACTCTTGCGGCATTGAAATGAGAACTTGAAACCCTAACCAATATATTGAGATCAAAATTGGTGATTCATCTACTAACAAGTTCGAAATGGTGATGGAAGTTTGGTATAGTTTACCATTCCCCTCCACTAGGAAAAAAAAGTAATTTCCCATTCTTTAGTATTTCGGACATAACTTTTTACTCCGGTCTCTGATTATGATGATTCTTGCTGCATTGTAAAGAATTCTTGAATCCCTAACCATTTTATTCACATCAAAAGCCATGAAAAATCCTCTAGCATGGGCTCTATTGTAACGCAAGTTTGGTGTAATAAGTAGTCCTCCTTTAAAATGAAATAGTATATCGGACATAACTTTTTCTCCCGAACTCGGATTGAGCTAACTCTTGCGGCATTGTAATGAGAACTTGAAACCCTAACCAATATATTGAGATCAAAATTGGTGATTCATCTTCTAACAAGTTCGAAATGGTGATGGAAGTTTGGTATAGTTGGCCATTCCCCTCCACTAGGAAAAAAAAGTAATTTCCTATTTTTTAGTATTTCTGACATAACTTTTTACTCCGGTCTCTGATTAAGATGATTCTTGCTGCATTATAAAGAATTCTTGAATCCCTAACCATTTTATTCACATCAAAAGTCATGAAAAATCCTCTAGCATGGGCTCTATTGTAACGCAAGTTTGGTGTAATAAGTAGTCCTCCTTTAAAATGAAATAGTATATCGCACATAACTTTTTCTCCCGAACTCGGATTGAGCTAACTCTTGCGGCATTGAAATGAGAACTTGAAACCCTAACCAATATATTTAGATCAAAATTGGTGATTCATCTTCTAACAAGTTCGAAATGGTGATGGAAGTTTGGTATAGTTTACCATTCCCCTCCACTAGGAAAAAAAAGTAATTTCCCATTCTTTAGTATTTCGGACATAACTTTTTACTCCGGTCTCTGAATAAGATGATTCTTGCGGCATTGTAAAGAATTCTTGAATCCCTAACCATTTTATTCAAATCAAAAGTCATGAAAAATCCTCTAGCATGGGCTCTATTGTAACGCAAGTTTGGTGTAATAAGTAGTCCACCTTTAAAATGAAATAGTATATCGGACATAACTTTTTCTCCCGAACTCGCATTGAGCTAACTCTTGCGGCATTGAAATGAGAACTTGAAACCCTAACCAATATATTGAGATCAAAATTGGTGATTCATCTTCTAACAAGTTCGAAATGGTGATGGAAGTTTGGTATAGTTGGTCATTCCCCTCCACTAGGAAAAAAAAGTAATTTCTCATTCTTTAGTATTTCGGACATAACTTTTTACTCCGGTCTCTGAATAAGATGATTCTTGTGGCATTGTAAAGAATTCTTGAATCCCTAACCATTTTATTCACATCAAAAGTCATGAAAAATCCTCTAGCATGGGCTCTATTGTAACGCAAGTTTGGTGTAATAAGTAGTCCACCTTTAAAATGAGATAGTATATCGGACATAACTTTTTCTCCCGAACTCGGATTGAGCTAACTCTTGCGGCATTGAAATGAGAACTTGAAACCCTAACCAATATATTGAGATCAAAATTGGTGATTCATCTTCTAACAAGTTCGAAATGGTGATGGAAGTTTGGTATAGTTGGCCATTCCCCTCCACTAGGAAAAAAAAGTAATTTCCCATTCTTTAGTATTTCTGACATAACTTTTTACTCCGGTCTCTGATTAAGATGATTCTTGCTGCATTGTAAAGAATTCTTGAATCCCTAACCATTTTATTCACATCAAAAGTCATGAAAAATCCTCTAGCATGGGCTCTATTGTAACGCAAGTTTGGTGTAATAAGTAGTCCTCCTTTAAAATGAAATAGTATATCGGACATAACTTTTTCTCCCGAACTCGGATTGAGCTAACTCTTGCGGCATTGTAATGAGAACTTGAAACCCTAACCAATATATTGAGATCAAAATTGGTGATTCATCTTCTAACAAGTTCGAAATGGTGATGGAATTTTCGTATAGTTGGTCATTCCCCTCCACTAGGAAAAAAAAGTAATTTCCCATTCTTTAGTATTTCGGACATAACTTTTTACTCCGGTCTCTGAATAAGATGATTCTTGCGGCATTGTAAAGAATTCTTGAATCCCTAACCATTTTATTCACATCAAAAGTCATGAAAAATCCTCTAGCATGGGCTCTATTGTAACGCAAGTTTGGTGTAATAAGTAGTCCACCTTTAAAATGAAATAGTATATCGGACATAACTTTTTCTCCCGAACTCGGATTGAGCTAACTCTTGCGGCATTGAAATGAGAACTTGAAACCCTAACCAATATATTGAGATCAAAATTGGTGATTCATCTTCTAACAAGTTCGAAATGGTGATGGAAGTTTGGTATAGTTGGCCATTCCCCTCCACTAGGAAAAAAAAGTAATTTCCCATTCTTTAGTATTTCTGACATAACTTTTTACTCCGGTCTCTGATTAAGATGATTCTTGCGGCATTGTAAAGAATTCTTGAATCCCTAACCATTTTATTCACATCAAAAGTCATGAAAAATCCTCTAGCATGGGCTCTATTGTAACGCAAGTTTGGTGTAATAAGTAGTCCTCCTTTAAAATGAAATTGTATATCGGACAGAACTTTTTCTCCCGAACTCGGATTGAGCTAACTCTTGCGGCATTGAAATGAGAACTTGAAACCCTAACCAATATATTGAGATCAAAATTGGTGATTCATCTTCTAACAAGTTCAAAATGGTGATGGAAGTTTGGTATAGTTGGCCATTCCCCTCCACTAGGAAAAAAAAGTAATTTCCCACTCTTTAGTATTTCGGACATAACTTTTTACTCCGGTCTCTGAATAAGATGATTCTTGCGGCATTGTAAAGAATTCTTGAATCCCTAACCATTTTATTCACATAAAAAGTCATGAAAAATCCTCTAGCATGGGCTCTATTGTAACGCAAGTTTGGTGTAATAAGTAGTCCTCCTTTAAAATGAAATAGTATATCGCACATAACTTTTTCTCCCGAACTCGGATTGAGCTAACTCTTGCGGCATTGAAATGAGAACTTGAAACCCTAACCAATATATTGAGATCAAAATTGGTGATTCATCTTCTAACAAGTTCGAAATGGTGATGGAAGTTTGGTATAGTTGGCCATTCCCCTCCACTAGGAAAAAAAAGTAATTTCCCATTCTTTAGTATTTCGGACATAACTTTTTACTCCGGTCTCTGAATAAGATGATTCTTGCGGCATTGTAAAGAATTCTTGAATCCCTAACCATTTTATTCACATCAAAACTCATGAAAAATCCTCTAGCATGGGCTCTATTGTAACGCAAGTTTGGTGTAATAAGTAGTCCACCTTTAAAATGAAATTGTATATCGGACATAACTTTTTCTCTCGAACTCGGATTGAGCTAACTCTTGCGGCATTGAAATGAGAACTTGAAACCCTAACCAATATATTGAGATCAAAATTGGTGATTCATCTTCTAACAAGTTCGAAATGGTGATGGAAGTTTGGTATAGTTGGCCATTCCCCTCCACTAGGAAAAAAAAGTAATTTCCCATTCTTCAGTATTTCTGACATAACTTTTTACTCCGGTCTCTGAATAAGATGATTCTTGCGGCATTGTAAAGAATTCTTGAATCCCTAACCATTTTATTCACATCAAAAGTCATGAAAAATCCTCTAGCATGGGCTCTATTGAAACGCAAGTTTGGTGTAATAAGTAGTCCACCTTTAAAATGAAATAGTATATCGGACATAACTTTTTCTCCCGAACTCGGATTGAGCTAACTCTTGCGGCATTGAAATGAGAACTTGTAACCCTAACCAATATATTGAGATCAAAATTGGTGATTCATCTTCTAACAAGTTCGAAATGGTGATGGAAGTTTGGTATAGTTGGCCATTCCCCTCCACTAGGAAAAAAAAGTAATTTCCCATTCTTTAGTATTTCTGACATAACTTTTTACTCCGGTCTCTGATTAAGATGATTCTTGCTGCATTGTAAAGAATTCTTGAATCCCTAACCATTTTATTCACATCAAAAGTCATGAAAAATCCTCTAGCATGGGCTCTATTGTAACGCAAGTTTGGTGTAATAAGTAGTCCTCCTTTAAAATGAAATTGTATATCGGACATAACTTTTTCTCCCGAACTCGGATTGAGCTAACTCTTGCGGCATTGAAATGAGAACTTGAAACCCTAACCAATATATTGAGATCAAAATTGGTGATTCATCTTCTAACAAGTTCAAAATGGTGATGGAAGTTTGGTATAGTTGGCCATTCCCCTCCACTAGGAAAAAAAAGTAATTTCCCACTCTTTAGTATTTCGGACATAACTTTTTACTCCGATCTCTGAATAAGATGATTCTTGCGGCATTGTAAAGAATTCTTGAATCCCTAACCATTTTATTCACATCAAAAGTCATGAAAAATCCTCTAGCATGGGCTCTATTGTAACGCAAGTTTGGTGTAATAAGTAGTCCTCCTTTAAAATGAAATAGTATATCGCACATAACTTTTTCTCCCGAACTCGGATTGAGCTAACTCTTGCGGCATTGAAATGAAAACTTGAAACCCTAACCAATATATTGAGATCAAAATTGGTGATTCATCTTCTAACAAGTTCGAAATGGTGATGGAAGTTTGGTATAGTTGGCCATTCCCCTCCACTAGGAAAAAAAAGTAATTTCCCATTCTTTAGTATTTCGGACATAACTTTTTACTCCGGTCTCTGAATAAGATGATTCTTGCGGCATTGTAAAGAATTCTTGAATCCCTAACCATTTTATTCACATCAAAAGTCATGAAAAATCCTCTAGCATGGGCTCTATTGTAACGCAAGTTTGGTGTAATAAGTAGTCCACCTTTAAAATGAAATAGTATATCGGACATAACTTTTTCTCCCGAACTCGGATTGAGCTAACTCTTGCGGCATTGAAATGAGAACTTGTAACCCTAACCAATATATTGAGATCAAAATTGGTGATTCATCTTCTAACAAGTTCGAAATGGTGATGGAAGTTTGGTATAGTTGGCCATTCCCCTCCACTAGGAAAAAAAAGTAATTTCCCACTCTTTAGTATTTCGGACATAACTTTTTACTCCGATCTCTGAATAAGATGATTCTTGCGGCATTGTAAAGAATTCTTGAATCCCTAACCATTTTATTCACATAAAAAGTCATGAAAAATCCTCTAGCATGGGCTCTATTGTAACGCAAGTTTGGTGTAATAAGTAGTCCTCCTTTAAAATGAAATAGTATATCGCCCATTACTTTTTCTCCCGAACTCGGATTGAGCTAACTCTTGCGGCATTGAAATGAAAACTTGAAACCCTAACCAACATATTGAGATCAAAATTGGTGATTCATCTTCTAACAAGTTCGAAATGGTGATGGAAGTTTGGTATAGTTGGCCATTCCCCTCCACTAGGAAAAAAAAGTAATTTCCCATTCTTTAGTATTTCGGACATAACTTTTTACTCCGGTCTCTGAATAAGATGATTCTTGCGGCATTGTAAAGAATTCTTGAATCCCTAACCATTTTATTCACATCAAAAGTCATGAAAAATCCTCTAGCATGGGCTCTATTGTAACGCAAGTTTGGTGTAATAAGTAGTCCACCTTTAAAATGAAATAGTATATCGGACATAACTTTTTCTCCCGAACTCGGATTGAGCTAACTCTTGCGGCATTGAAATGAGAACTTGTAACCCTAACCAATATATTGAGATCAAAATTGGTGATTCATCTTCTAACAAGTTCGAAATGGTGATGGAAGTTTGGTATAGTTGGCCATTCCCCTCCACTAGGAAAAAAAAGTAATTTCCCATTCTTTAGTATTTCTGACATAACTTTTTACTCCGGTCTCTGATTAAGATGATTCTTGCTGCATTGTAAAGAATTCTTGAATCCCTAACCATTTTATTCACATCAAAAGTCATGAAAAATCCTCTAGCATGGGCTCTATTGTAACGCAAGTTTGGTGTAATAAGTAGTCCACCTTTAAAATGAAATAGTATATCGGACATAACTTTTTCTCCCGAACTCGGATTGAGCTAACTCTTGCGGCATTGAAATGAGAACTTGTAACCCTAACCAATATATTGAGATCAAAATTGGTGATTCATCTTCTAACAAGTTCGAAATGGTGATGGAAGTTTGGTATAGTTGGCCATTCCCCTCCACTAGGAAAAAAAAGTAATTTCCCATTCTTTAGTATTTCTGACATAACTTTTTACTCCGGTCTCTGATTAAGATGATTCTTGCTGCATTGTAAAGAATTCTTGAATCCCTAACCATTTTATTCACATCAAAAGTCATGAAAAATCCTCTAGCATGGGCTCTATTGTAACGCAAGTTTGGTGTAATAAGTAGTCCACCTTTAAAATGAAATAGTATATCGGACATTACTTTTTCTCCCGAACTCGGATTGAGCTAACTCTTGCGGCATTGAAATGAGAACTTGTAACCCTAACCAATATATTGAGATCAAAATTGGTGATTCATCTTCTAACAAGTTCGAAATGGTGATGGAAGTTTGGTATAGTTGGCCATTCCCCTCCACTAGGAAAAAAAAGTAATTTCTCATTCTTTAGTATTTCTGACATAACTTTTTACTCCGGTCTCTGATTAAGATGATTCTTGCTGCATTGTAAAGAATTCTTGAATCCCTAACCATTTTATTCACATAAAAAGTCATGAAAAATCCTCTAGCATGGGCTCTATTGTAACGCAAGTTTGGTGTAATAAGTAGTCCACCTTTAAAATGAAATAGTATATCGGACATTACTTTTTCTCCCGAACTCGGATTGAGCTAACTCTTGCGGCATTGAAATGAGAACTTGAAACCCTAACCAATATATTGAGATCAAAATTGGTGATTCATCTTCTAACAAGTTCGAAATGGTGATGGAAGTTTGGTATAGTTGGCCATTCCCCTCCACTAGGAAAAAAAAGGAATTTCCCATTCTTTAGTATTTCGGACATAACTTTTTACTCCGGTCTCTGAATAAGATGATTCTTGCGGCATTGTAAAGAATTCTTGAATCCCTAACCATTTTATTCACATCAAAAGTCATGAAAAATCCTCTAGCATGGGCTCTATTGTAACGCAAGTTTGGTGTAATAAGTAGTCCTCCTTTAAAATGAAATAGTATATCGGACATAACTTTTTCTCCCGAACTCGGATTGAGCTAACTCTTGCGGCATTGTAATGAGAACATGAAACCCTAACCAATATATTGAGATCAAAATTGGTGATTCATCTTCTAACAAGTTCGAAATGGTGATGGAAGTTTCGTATAGTTGGTCATTCCCCTCCACTAGGAAAAAAAAGTAATTTCCCATTCTTTAGTATTTCGGACATAACTTTTTACTCCGGTCTCTGAATAAGATGATTCTTGCGGCATTGTAAAGAATTCTTGAATCCCTAACCATTTTATTCACATCAAAAGTCATGAAAAATCCTCTAGCATGGGCTCTATTGTAACGCAAGTTTGGTGTAATAAGTAGTCCACCTTTAAAATGAAATAGTATATCGGACATAACTTTTTCTCCCGAACTCGGATTGAGCTAACTCTTGCGGCATTGAAATGAGAACTTGAAACCCTAACCAATATATTGAGATCAAAATTGGTGATTCATCTTCTAACAAGTTCGAAATGGTGATGGAAGTTTGGTATAGTTGGCCATTCCCCTCCACTAGGAAAAAAAAGTAATTTCCCATTCTTTAGTATTTCTGACATAACTTTTTACTCCGGTCTCTGATTAAGATGATTCTTGCGGCATTGTAAAGAATTCTTGAATCCCTAACCATTTTATTCACATCAAAAGTCATGAAAAATCCTCTAGCATGGGCTCTATTGTAACGCAAGTTTGGTGTAATAAGTAGTCCTCCTTTAAAATGAAATTGTATATCGGACATAACTTTTTCTCCCGAACTCGGATTGAGCTAACTCTTGCGGCATTGAAATGAGAACTTGAAACCCTAACCAATATATTGAGATCAAAATTGGTGATTCATCTTCTAACAACTTCAAAATGGTGATGGAAGTTTGGTATAGTTGGCCATTCCCCTCCACTAGGAAAAAAAAGTAATTTCCCACTCTTTAGTATTTCGGACATAACTTTTTACTCCGGTCTCTGAATAAGATGATTCTTGCGGCATTGTAAAGAATTCTTGAATCCCTAACCATTTTATTCACATAAAAATTCATGAAAAATCCTCTAGCATGGGCTCTATTGTAACGCAAGTTTGGTGTAATAAGTAGTCCTCCTTTAAAATGAAATAGTATATCGCACATAACTTTTTCTCCCGAACTCGGATTGAGGTAACTCTTGCGGCATTGAAATGAGAACTTGAAACCCTAACCAATATATTGAGATCAAAATTGGTGATTCATCTTCTAACAAGTTCGAAATGGTGATGGAAGTTTGGTATAGTTGGCCATTCCCCTCCACTAGGAAAAAAAAGTAATTTCCCATTCTTTAGTATTTCGGACATAACTTTTTACTCCGGTCTCTGAATAAGATGATTCTTGCGGCATTGTAAAGAATTCTTGAATCCCTAACCATTTTATTCACATCAAAAGTCATGAAAAATCCTCTAGCATGGGCTCTATTGTAACGCAAGTTTGGTGTAATAAGTAGTCCACCTTTAAAATGAAATTGTATATCGGACATAACTTTTTCTCTCGAACTCGGATTGAGCTAACTCTTGCGGCATTGAAATGAGAACTTGAAACCCTAACCAATATATTGAGATCAAAATTGGTGATTCATCTTCTAACAAGTTCGAAATGGTGATGGAAGTTTGGTATAGTTGGCCATTCCCCTCCACTAGGAAAAAAAAGTAATTTCCCATTCTTCAGTATTTCTGACATAACTTTTTACTCCGGTCTCTGAATAAGATGATTCTTGCGGCATTGTAAAGAATTCTTGAATCCCTAACCATTTTATTCACATCAAAAGTCATGAAAAATCCTCTAGCATGGGCTCTATTGTAACGCAAGTTTGGTGTAATAAGTAGTCCACCTTTAAAATGAAATAGTATATCGGACATAACTTTTTCTCCCGAACTCGGATTGAGCTAACTCTTGCGGCATTGAAATGAGAACTTGTAACCCTAACCAATATATTGAGATCAAAATTGGTGATTCATCTTCTAACAAGTTCGAAATGGTGATGGAAGTTTGGTATAGTTGGCCATTCCCCTCCACTAGGAAAAAAAAGTAATTTCCCATTCTTTAGTATTTCTGACATAACTTTTTACTCCGGTCTCTGATTAAGATGATTCTTGCTGCATTGTAAAGAATTCTTGAATCCCTAACCATTTTATTCACATCAAAAGTCATGAAAAATCCTCTAGCATGGGCTCTATTGTAACGCAAGTTTGGTGTAATAAGTAGTCCTCCTTTAAAATGAAATTGTATATCGGACATAACTTTTTCTCCCGAACTCGGATTGAGCTAACTCTTGCGGCATTGAAATGAGAACTTGAAACCCTAACCAATATATTGAGATCGAAATTGGTGATTCATCTTCTAACAAGTTCAAAATGGTGATGGAAGTTTGGTATAGTTGGCCATTCCCCTCCATTAGGAAAAAAAAGTAATTTCCCACTCTTTAGTATTTCGGACATAACTTTTTACTCCGATCTCTGAATAAGATGATTCTTGCGGCATTGTAAAGAATTCTTGAATCCCTAACCATTTTATTCACATCAAAAGTCATGAAAAATCCTCTAGCATAGGCTCTATTGTAACGCAAGTTTGGTGTAATAAGTAGTCCTCCTTTAAAATGAAATAGTATATCGCACATAACTTTTTCTCCCGAACTCGGATTGAGCTAACTCTTGCGGCATTGAAATGAAAACTTGAAACCCTAACCAATATATTGATATCAAAATTGGTGATTCATCTTCTAACAAGTTCGAAATGGTGATGGAAGTTTGGTATAGTTGGCCATTCCCCTCCACTAGGAAAAAAAAGTAATTTCCCATTCTTTGGTATTTCGGACATAACTTTTTACTCCGGTCTCTGAATAAGATGATTCTTGCGGCATTGTAAAGAATTCTTGAATCCCTAACCATTTTATTCACATCAAAAGTCATGAAAAATCCTCTAGCATGGGCTCTATTGTAACGCAAGTTTGGTGTAATAAGTAGTCCACCTTTAAAATGAAATAGTATATCGGACATAACTTTTTCTCCCGAACTCGGATTGAGCTAACTCTTGCGGCATTGAAATGAGAACTTGTAACCCTAACCAATATATTGAGATCAAAATTGGTGATTCATCTTCTAACAAGTTCGAAATGGTGATGGAAGTTTGGTATAGTTGGCCATTCCCCTCCACTAGGAAAAAAAAGTAATTTCCCATTCTTTAGTATTTCTGACATAACTTTTTACTCCGGTCTCTGATTAAGATGATTCTTGCTGCATTGTAAAGAATTCTTGAATCCCTAACCATTTTATTCACATCAAAAGTCATGAAAAATCCTCTAGCATGGGCTCTATTGTAACGCAAGTTTGGTGTAATAAGTAGTCCACCTTTAAAATGAAATAGTATATCGGACATTACTTTTTCTCCCGAACTCGGATTGAGCTAACTCTTGCGGCATTGAAATGAGAACTTGAAACCCTAACCAATATATTGAGATCAAAATTGGTGATTCATCTTCTAACAAGTTCGAAATGGTGATGGAAGTTTGGTATAGTTGGCCATTCCCCTCCACTAGGAAAAAAAAGTAATTTCCCACTCTTTAGTATTTCGGACATAACTTTTTACTCCGATCTCTGAATAAGATGATTCTTGCGGCATTGTAAAGAATTCTTGAATCCCTAACCATTTTATTCACATAAAAAGTCATGAAAAATCCTCTAGCATGGGCTCTATTGTAACGCAAGTTTGGTGTAATAAGTAGTCCTCCTTTAAAATGAAATAGTATATCGCACATAACTTTTTCTCCCGAACTCGGATTGAGCTAACTCTTGCGGCATTGAAATGAAAACTTGAAACCCTAACCAACTTATTGAGATCAAAATTGGTGATTCATCTTCTAACAAGTTCGAAATGGTGATGGAAGTTTGGTATAGTTGGCCATTCCCCTCCACTAGGAAAAAAAAGTAATTTCCCATTCTTTAGTATTTCGGACATAACTTTTTACTCCGGTCTCTGAATAAGATGATTCTTGCGTCATTGTAAAGAATTCTTGAATCCCTAACCATTTTATTCACATCAAAAGTCATGAAAAATCCTCTAGGATGGGCTCTATTGTAACGCAAGTTTGGTGTAATAAGTAGTCCACCTTTAAAATGAAATAGTATATCGGACATAACTTTTTCTCCCGAACTCGGATTGAGCTAACTCTTGCGGCATTGAAATGAGAATTTGTAACCCTAACCAATATATTGAGATCAAAATTGGTGATTCATCTTCTAACAAGTTCGAAATGGTGATGGAAGTTTGGTATAGTTGGCCATTCCCCTCCACTAGGAAAAAAAAGTAATTTCCCATTCTTTAGTATTTCTGACATAACTTTTTACTCCGGTCTCTGATTAAGATGATTCTTGCTGCATTGTAAAGAATTCTTGAATCCCTAACCATTTTATTCACATCAAAAGTCATGAAAAATCCTCTAGCATGGGCTCTATTGTAACGCAAGTTTGGTGTAATAAGTAGTCCACCTTTAAAATGAAATAGTATATCGGACATAACTTTTTCTCCCGAACTCGGATTGAGCTAACTCTTGCGGCATTGAAATGAGAACTTGTAACCCTAACCAATATATTGAGATCAAAATTGGTGATTCATCTTCTAACAAGTTCGAAATGGTGATGGAAGTTTGGTATAGTTGGCCATTCCCCTCCACTAGGAAAAAAAAGTAATTTCCCATTCTTTAGTATTTCTGACATAACTTTTTACTCCGGTCTCTGATTAAGATGATTCTTGCTGCATTGTAAAGAATTCTTGAATCCCTAACCATTTTATTCACATCAAAAGTCATGAAAAATCCTCTAGCATGGGCTCTATTGTAACGCAAGTTTGGTGTAATAAGTAGTCCACCTTTAAAATGAAATAGTATATCGGACATTACTTTTTCTCCCGAACTCGGATTGAGCTAACTCTTGCGGCATTGAAATGAGAACTTGAAACCCTAACCAATATATTGAGATCAAAATTGGTGATTCATCTTCTAACAAGTTCGAAATGGTGATGGAAGTTTGGTATAGTTGGCCATTCCCCTCCACTAGGAAAAAAAAGTAATTTCCCATTCTTTAGTATTTCTGACATAACTATTTACTCCGGTCTCTGATTAAGATGATTCTTGCTGCATTGTAAAGAATTCTTGAATCCCTAACCATTTTATTCACATCAAAAGTCATGAAAAATCCTCTAGCATGGGCTCTATTGTAACGCAAGTTTGGTGTAATAAGTAGTCCTCATTTAAAATGAAATAGTATATCGGACATAACTTTTTCTCCCGAACTCGGATTGAGCTAACTCTTGCGGCATTGTAATGAGAACTTGAAACCCTAACCAATATATTGAGATCAAAATTGGTGATTCATCTTCTAACAAGTTCGAAATGGTGATGGAAGTTTGGTATAGTTGGCCATTCCCCTCCACTAGGAAAAAAAAGTAATTTCCTATTTTTTAGTATTTCTGACATAACTTTTTACTCCGGTCTCTGATTAAGATGATTCTTGCTGCATTATAAAGAATTCTTGAATCCCTAACTATTTTATTCACATCAAAAGTCATGAAAAATCCTCTAGCATGGGCTCTATTGTAACGCAAGTTTGGTGTAATAAGTAGTCCTCCTTTAAAATGAAATAGTATATCGCACATAACTTTTTCTCCCGAACTCGGATTGAGCTAACTCTTGCGGCATTGAAATGAGAACTTGTAACCCTAACCAATATATTGAGATCAAAATTGGTGATTCATCTTCTAACAAGTTCGAAATGGTGATGGAAGTTTGGTATAGTTGGCCATTCCCCTCCACTTGGAAAAAAAAGTAATTTCCCATTCTTTAGTATTTCTGACATAACTTTTTACTCCGGTCTCTGATTAAGATGATTCTTGCTGCATTGTAAAGAATTCTTGAATCCCTAACCATTTTATTCACATCAAAAGTCATGAAAAATCCTCTAGCATGGGCTCTATTGTAACGCAAGTTTGGTGTAATAAGTAGTCCACCTTTAAAATGAAATAGTATATCGGACATAACTTTTTCTCCCGAACTCGGATTGAGCTAACTCTTGCGGCATTGAAATGAGAACTTGAAACCCTAACCAATATATTGAGATCAAAATTGGTGATTCATCTTCTAACAAGTTCGAAATGGTGATGGAAGTTTGGTATAGTTGGCCATTCCCCTCCACTAGGAAAAAAAAGTAATTTCCCACTCTTTAGTATTTCGGACATAACTTTTTACTCCGATCTCTGAATAAGATGATTCTTGCGGCATTGTAAAGAATTCTTGAATCCCTAACCATTTTATTCACATAAAAAGTCATGAAAAATCCTCTAGCATGGGCTCTATTGTAACGCAAGTTTGGTGTAATAAGTAGTCCTCCTTTAAAATGAAATAGTATATCGCACATAACTTTTTCTCCCGAACTCGGATTGAGCTAACTCTTGCGGCATTGAAATGAAAACTTGAAACCCTAACCAACATATTGAGATCAAAATTGGTGATTCATCTTCTAACAAGTTCGAAATGGTGATGGAAGTTTGGTATAGTTGGCCATTCCCCTCCACTAGGAAAAAAAAGTAATTTCCCATTCTTTAGTATTTCGGACATAACTTTTTACTCCGGTCTCTGAATAAGATGATTCTTGCGGCATTGTAAAGAATTCTTGAATCCCTAACCATTTTATTCACATCAAAAGTCATGAAAAATCCTCTAGCATGGGCTCTATTGTAACGCAAGTTTGGTGTAATAAGTAGTCCACCTTTAAAATGAAATAGTATATCGGACATAACTTTTTCTCCCGAACTCGGATTGAGCTAACTCTTGCGGCATTGAAATGAGAATTTGTAACCCTAACCAATATATTGAGATCAAAATTGGTGATTCATCTTCTAACAAGTTCGAAATGGTGATGGAAGTTTGGTATAGTTGGCCATTCCCCTCCACTAGGAAAAAAAAGTAATTTCCCATTCTTTAGTATTTCTGACATAACTTTTTACTCCGGTCTCTGATTAAGATGATTCTTGCTGCATTGTAAAGAATTCTTGAATCCCTAACCATTTTATTCACATCAAAAGTCATGAAAAATCCTCTAGCATGGGCTCTATTGTAACGCAAGTTTGGTGTAATAAGTAGTCCACCTTTAAAATGAAATAGTATATCGGACATAACTTTTTCTCCCGAACTCGGATTGAGCTAACTCTTGCGGCATTGAAATGAGAACTTGTAACCCTAACCAATATATTGAGATCAAAATTGGTGATTCATCTTCTAACAAGTTCGAAATGGTGATGGAAGTTTGGTATAGTTGGCCATTCCCCTCCACTAGGAAAAAAAAGTAATTTCCCATTCTTTAGTATTTCTGACATAACTTTTTACTCCGGTCTCTGATTAAGATGATTCTTGCTGCATTGTAAAGAATTCTTGAATCCCTAACCATTTTATTCACATCAAAAGTCATGAAAAATCCTCTAGCATGGGCTCTATTGTAACGCAAGTTTGGTGTAATAAGTAGTCCACCTTTAAAATGAAATAGTATATCGGACAAAACTTTTTCTCCCGAACTCGGATTGAGCTAACTCTTGCGGCATTGAAATGAGAACTTGTAACCCTAACCAATATATTGAGATCAAAATTGGTGATTCATCTTCTAACAAGTTCGAAATGGTGATGGAAGTTTGGTATAGTTGGCCATTCCCCTCCACTAGGAAAAAAAAGTAATTTCCCATTCTTTAGTATTTCTGACATAACTTTTTACTCCGGTCTCTGATTAAGATGATTCTTGCTGCATTGTAAAGAATTCTTGAATCCCTAACCATTTTATTCACATCAAAAGTCATGAAAAATCCTCTAGCATGGGCTCTATTGTAACGCAAGTTTGGTGTAATAAGTAGTCCACCTTTAAAATGAAATAGTATATCGGACATTACTTTTTCTCCCGAACTCGGATTGAGCTAACTCTTGCGGCATTGAAATGAGAACTTGAAACCCTAACCAATATATTGAGATCAAAATTGGTGATTCATCTTCTAACAAGTTCGAAATGGTGATGGAAGTTTGGTATAGTTGGCCATTCCCCTCCACTAGGAAAAAAAAGTAATTTCCCATTCTTTAGTATTTCTGACATAACTATTTACTCCGGTCTCTGATTAAGATGATTCTTGCTGCATTGTAAAGAATTCTTGAATCCCTAACCATTTTATTCACATCAAAAGTCATGAAAAATCCTCTAGCATGGGCTCTATTGTAACGCAAGTTTGGTGTAATAAGTAGTCCTCCTTTAAAATGAAATAGTATATCGGACATAACTTTTTCTCCCGAACTCGGATTGAGCTAACTCTTGCGGCATTGTAATGAGAACTTGAAACCCTAACCAATATATTGAGATCAAAATTGGTGATTCATCTTCTAACAAGTTCGAAATGGTGATGGAAGTTTGGTATAGTTGGCCATTCCCCTCCACTAGGAAAAAAAAGTAATTTCCTATTTTTTAGTATTTCTGACATAACTTTTTACTCCGGTCTCTGATTAAGATGATTCTTGCTGCATTATAAAGAATTCTTGAATCCCTAACTATTTTATTCACATCAAAAGTCATGAAAAATCCTCTAGCATGGGCTCTATTGTAACGCAAGTTTGGTGTAATAAGTAGTCCTCCTTTAAAATGAAATAGTATATCGCACATAACTTTTTCTCCCGAACTCGGATTGAGCTAACTCTTGCGGCATTGAAATGAGAACTTGAAACCCTAACCAATATATTGAGATCAAAATTGGTGATTCATCTTCTAACAAGTTCGAAATGGTGATGGAAGTTTGGTATAGTTGGCCATTCCCCTCCACTAGGAAAAAAAAGTAATTTCCCATTCTTTAGTATTTCTGACATAACTTTTTACTCCGGTCTCTGATTAAGATGATTCTTGCTGCATTGTAAAGAATTCTTGAATCCCTAACCATTTTATTCACATCAAAAGTCATGAAAAATCCTCTAGCATGGGCTCTATTGTAACGCAAGTTTGGTGTAATAAGTAGTCCACCTTTAAAATGAAATAGTATATCGGACATTACTTTTTCTCCCGAACTCGGATTGAGCTAACTCTTGCGGCATTGAAATGAGAACTTGAAACCCTAACCAATATATTGAGATCAAAATTGGTGATTCATCTTCTAACAAGTTCGAAATGGTGATGGAAGTTTGGTATAGTTGGCCATTCCCCTCCACTAGGAAAAAAAAGTAATTTCCCATTCTTTAGTATTTCTGACATAACTATTTACTCCGGTCTCTGATTAAGATGATTCTTGCTGCATTGTAAAGAATTCTTGAATCCCTAACCATTTTATTCACATCAAAAGTCATGAAAAATCCTCTAGCATGGGCTCTATTGTAACGCAAGTTTGGTGTAATAAGTAGTCCTCCTTTAAAATGAAATAGTATATCGGACATAACTTTTTCTCCCGAACTCGGATTGAGCTAACTCTTGCGGCATTGTAATGAGAACTTGAAACCCTAACCAATATATTGAGATCAAAATTGGTGATTCATCTTCTAACAAGTTCGAAATGGTGATGGAAGTTTGGTATAGTTGGCCATTCCCCTCCACTAGGAAAAAAAAGTAATTTCCTATTTTTTAGTATTTCTGACATAACTTTTTACTCCGGTCTCTGATTAAGATGATTCTTGCTGCATTATAAAGAATTCTTGAATCCCTAACTATTTTATTCACATCAAAAGTCATGAAAAATCCTCTAGCATGGGCTCTATTGTAACGCAAGTTTGGTGTAATAAGTAGTCCTCCTTTAAAATGAAATAGTATATCGCACATAACTTTTTCTCCCGAACTCGGATTGAGCTAACTCTTGCGGCATTGAAATGAGAACTTGTAACCCTAACCAATATATTGAGATCAAAATTGGTGATTCATCTTCTAACAAGTTCGAAATGGTGATGGAAGTTTGGTATAGTTGGCCATTCCCCTCCACTAGGAAAAAAAAGTAATGTCCCATTCTTTAGTATTTCTGACATAACTTTTTACTCCGGTCTCTGATTAAGATGATTCTTGCTGCATTGTAAAGAATTCTTGAATCCCTAACCATTTTATTCACATCAAAAGTCATGAAAAATCCTCTAGCATGGGCTCTATTGTAACGCAAGTTTGGTGTAATAAGTAGTCCACCTTTAAAATGAAATAGTATATCGGACATAACTTTTTCTCCCGAACTCGGATTGAGCTAACTCTTGCGGCATTGAAATGAGAACTTGAAACCCTAACCAATATATTGAGATCAAAATTGGTGATTCATCTTCTAACAAGTTCGAAATGGTGATGGAAGTTTGGTATAGTTGGCCATTCCCCTCCACTAGGAAAAAAAAGTAATTTCCCACTCTTTAGTATTTCGGACATAACTTTTTACTCCGATCTCTGAATAAGATGATTCTTGCGGCATTGTAAAGAATTCTTGAATCCCTAACCATTTTATTCACATAAAAAGTCATGAAAAATCCTCTAGCATGGGCTCTATTGTAACGCAAGTTTGGTGTAATAAGTAGTCCTCCTTTAAAATGAAATAGTATATCGCACATAACTTTTTCTCCCGAACTCGGATTGAGCTAACTCTTGCGGCATTGAAATGAAAACTTGAAACCCTAACCAACATATTGAGATCAAAATTGGTGACTCATCTTCTAACAAGTTCGAAATGGTGATGGAAGTTTGGTATAGTTGGCCATTCCCCTCCACTAGGAAAAAAAAGTAATTTCCCATTCTTTAGTATTTCGGACATAACTTTTTACTCCGGTCTCTGAATAAGATGATTCTTGCGGCATTGTAAAGAATTCTTGAATCCCTAACCATTTTATTCACATCAAAAGTCATGAAAAATCCTCTAGCATGGGCTCTATTGTAACGCAAGTTTGGTGTAATAAGTAGTCCACCTTTAAAATGAAATAGTATATCGGACATAACTTTTTCTCCCGAACTCGGATTGAGCTAACTCTTGCGGCATTGAAATGAGAATTTGTAACCCTAACCAATATATTCAGATCAAAATTGGTGATTCATCTTCTAACAAGTTCGAAATGGTGATGGAAGTTTGGTATAGTTGGCCATTCCCCTCCACTAGGAAAAAAAAGTAATTTCCCATTCTTTAGTATTTCTGACATAACTTTTTACTCCGGTCTCTGATTAAGATGATTCTTGCTGCATTGTAAAGAATTCTTGAATCCCTAACCATTTTATTCACATCAAAAGTCATGAAAAATCCTCTAGCATGGGCTCTATTGTAACGCAAGTTTGGTGTAATAAGTAGTCCACCTTTAAAATGAAATAGTATATCGGACATAACTTTTTCTCCCGAACTCGGATTGAGCTAACTCTTGCGGCATTGAAATGAGAACTTGTAACCCTAACCAATATATTGAGATCAAAATTGGTGATTCATCTTCTAACAAGTTCGAAATGGTGATGGAAGTTTGGTATAGTTGGCCATTCCCCTCCACTAGGAAAAAAAAGTAATTTCCCATTCTTTAGTATTTCTGACATAACTTTTTACTCCGGTCTCTGATTAAGATGATTCTTGCTGCATTGTAAAGAATTCTTGAATCCCTAACCATTTTATTCACATCAAAAGTCATGAAAAATCCTCTAGCATGGGCTCTATTGTAACGCAAGTTTGGTGTAATAAGTAGTCCACCTTTAAAATGAAATAGTATATCGGACAAAACTTTTTCTCCCGAACTCGGATTGAGCTAACTCTTGCGGCATTGAAATGAGAACTTGTAACCCTAACCAATATATTGAGATCAAAATTGGTGATTCATCTTCTAACAAGTTCGAAATGGTGATGGAAGTTTGGTATAGTTGGCCATTCCCCTCCACTAGGAAAAAAAAGTAATTTCCCATTCTTTAGTATTTCTGACATAACTTTTTACTCCGGTCTCTGATTAAGATGATTCTTGCTGCATTGTAAAGAATTCTTGAATCCCTAACCATTTTATTCACATCAAAAGTCATGAAAAATCCTCTAGCATGGGCTCTATTGTAACGCAAGTTTGGTGTAATAAGTAGTCCACCTTTAAAATGAAATAGTATATCGGACATTACTTTTTCTCCCGAACTCGGATTGAGCTAACTCTTGCGGCATTGAAATGAGAACTTGAAACCCTAACCAATATATTGAGATCAAAATTGGTGATTCATCTTCTAACAAGTTCGAAATGGTGATGGAAGTTTGGTATAGTTGGCCATTCCCCTCCACTAGGAAAAAAAAGTAATTTCCCATTCTTTAGTATTTCTGACATAACTATTTACTCCGGTCTCTGATTAAGATGATTCTTGCTGCATTGTAAAGAATTCTTGAATCCCTAACCATTTTATTCACATCAAAAGTCATGAAAAATCCTCTAGCATGGGCTCTATTGTAACGCAAGTTTGGTGTAATAAGTAGTCCTCCTTTAAAATGAAATAGTATATCGGACATAACTTTTTCTCCCGAACTCGGATTGAGCTAACTCTTGCGGCATTGTAATGAGAACTTGAAACCCTAACCAATATATTGAGATCAAAATTGGTGATTCATCTTCTAACAAGTTCGAAATGGTGATGGAAGTTTGGTATAGTTGGCCATTCCCCTCCACTAGAAAAAAAAAGTAATTTCCTATTTTTTAGTATTTCTGACATAACTTTTTACTCCGGTCTCTGATTAAGATGATTCTTGCTGCATTATAAAGAATTCTTGAATCCCTAACTATTTTATTCACATCAAAAGTCATGAAAAATCCTCTAGCATGGGCTCTATTGTAACGCAAGTTTGGTGTAATAAGTAGTCCTCCTTTAAAATGAAATAGTATATCGCACATAACTTTTTCTCCCGAACTCGGATTGAGCTAACTCTTGCGGCATTGAAATGAGAACTTGTAACCCTAACCAATATATTGAGATCAAAATTGGTGATTCATCTTCTAACAAGTTCGAAATGGTGATGGAAGTTTGGTATAGTTGGCCATTCCCCTCCACTAGGAAAAAAAAGTAATTTCCCATTCTTTAGTATTTCTGACATAACTTTTTACTCCGGTCTCTGATTAAGATGATTCTTGCTGCATTGTAAAGAATTCTTGAATCCCTAACCATTTTATTCACATCAAAAGTCATGAAAAATCCTCTAGCATGGGCTCTATTGTAACGCAAGTTTGGTGTAATAAGTAGTCCACCTTTAAAATGAAATAGTATATCGGACATAACTTTTTCTCCCGAACTCGGATTGAGCTAACTCTTGCGGCATTGAAATGAGAACTTGTAACCCTAACCAATATATTGAGATCAAAATTGGTGATTCATCTTCTAACAAGTTCGAAATGGTGATGGAAGTTTGGTATAGTTGGCCATTCCCCTCCACTAGGAAAAAAAAGTAATTTCCCATTCTTTAGTATTTCTGACATAACTTTTTACTCCGGTCTCTGATTAAGATGATTCTTGCTGCATTGTAAAGAATTCTTGAATCCCTAACCATTTTATTCACATCAAAAGTCATGAAAAATCCTCTAGCATGGGCTCTATTGTAACGCAAGTTTGGTGTAATAAGTAGTCCACCTTTAAAATGAAATAGTATATCGGACATTACTTTTTCTCCCGAACTCGGATTGAGCTAACTCTTGCGGCATTGAAATGAGAACTTGAAACCCTAACCAATATATTGAGATCAAAATTGGTGATTCATCTTCTAACAAGTTCGAAATGGTGATGGAAGTTTGGTATAGTTGGCCATTCCCCTCCACTAGGAAAAAAAAGTAATTTCCCACTCTTTAGTATTTCGGACATAACTTTTTACTCCGATCTCTGAATAAGATGATTCTTGCGGCATTGTAAAGAATTCTTGAATCCCTAACCATTTTATTCACATAAAAAGTCATGAAAAATCCTCTAGCATGGGCTCTATTGTAACGCAAGTTTGGTGTAATAAGTAGTCCTCCTTTAAAATGAAATAGTATATCGCACATAACTTTTTCTCCCGAACTCGGATTGAGCTAACTCTTGCGGCATTGAAATGAAAACTTGAAACCCTAACCAACATATTGAGATCAAAATTGGTGATTCATCTTCTAACAAGTTCGAAATGGTGATGGAAGTTTGGTATAGTTGGCCATTCCCCTCCACTAGGAAAAAAAAGTAATTTCCCATTCTTTAGTATTTCGGACATAACTTTTTACTCCGGTCTCTGAATAAGATGATTCTTGCGGCATTGTAAAGAATTCTTGAATCCCTAACCATTTTATTCACATCAAAATTCATGAAAAATCCTCTAGCATGGGCTCTATTGTAACGCAAGTTTGGTGTAATAAGTAGTCCACCTTTAAAATGAAATAGTATATCGGACATAACTTTTTCTCCCGAACTCGGATTGAGCTAACTCTTGCGGCATTGAAATGAGAATTTGTAACCCTAACCAATATATTGAGATCAAAATTGGTGATTCATCTTCTAACAAGTTCGAAATGGTGATGGAAGTTTGGTATAGTTGGCCATTCCCCTCCACTAGGAAAAAAAAGTAATTTCCGATTCTTTAGTATTTCTGACATAACTTTTTACTCCGGTCTCTGATTAAGATTATTCTTGCTGCATTGTAAAGAATTCTTGAATCCCTAACCATTTTATTCACATCAAAAGTCATGAAAAATCCTCTAGCATGGGCTCTATTGTAACGCAAGTTTGGTGTAATAAGTAGTCCTCCTTTAAAATGAAATAGTATATCGGACATAACTTTTTCTCCCGAACTCGGATTGAGCTAACTCTTGCGGCATTGAAATGAGAACTTGTAACCCTAACCAATATATTGAGATCAAAATTGGTGATTCATCTTCTAACAAGTTCGAAATGGTGATGGAAGTTTGGTATAGTTGGCCATTCCCCTCCACTAGGAAAAAAAAGTAATTTCCCATTCTTTAGTATTTCTGACATAACTTTTTACTCCGGTCTCTGATTAAGATGATTCTTGCTGCATTGTAAAGAATTCTTGAATCCCTAACCATTTTATTCACATCAAAAGTCATGAAAAATCCTCTAGCATGGGCTCTATTGTAACGCAAGTTTGGTGTAATAAGTAGTCCACCTTTAAAATGAAATAGTATATCGGACAAAACTTTTTCTCCCGAACTCGGATTGAGCTAACTCTTGCGGCATTGAAATGAGAACTTGTAACCCTAACCAATATATTGAGATCAAAATTGGTGATTCATCTTCTAACAAGTTCGAAATGGTGATGGAAGTTTGGTATAGTTGGCCATTCCCCTCCACTAGGAAAAAAAAGTAATTTCCCATTCTTTAGTATTTCTGACATAACTTTTTACTCCGGTCTCTGATTAAGATGATTCTTGCTGCATTGTAAAGAATTCTTGAATCCCTAACCATTTTATTCACATCAAAAGTCATGAAAAATCCTCTAGCATGGGCTCTATTGTAACGCAAGTTTGGTGTAATAAGTAGTCCACCTTTAAAATGAAATAGTATATCGGACATTACTTTTTCTCCCGAACTCGGATTGAGCTAACTCTTGCGGCATTGAAATGAGAACTTGAAACCCTAACCAATATATTGAGATCAAAATTGGTGATTCATCTTCTAACAAGTTCGAAATGGTGATGGAAGTTTGGTATAGTTGGCCATTCCCCTCCACTAGGAAAAAAAAGTAATTTCCCATTCTTTAGTATTTCTGACATAACTATTTACTCCGGTCTCTGATTAAGATGATTCTTGCTGCATTGTAAAGAATTCTTGAATCCCTAACCATTTTATTCACATCAAAAGTCATGAAAAATCCTCTAGCATGGGCTCTATTGTAACGCAAGTTTGGTGTAATAAGTAGTCCTCCTTTAAAATGAAATAGTATATCGGACATAACTTTTTCTCCCGAACTCGGATTGAGCTAACTCTTGCGGCATTGTAATGAGAACTTGAAACCCTAACCAATATATTGAGATCAAAATTGGTGATTCATCTTCTAACAAGTTCGAAATGGTGATGGAAGTTTGGTATAGTTGGCCATTCCCCTCCACTAGGAAAAAAAAGTAATTTCCTATTTTTTAGTATTTCTGACATAACTTTTTACTCCGGTCTCTGATTAAGATGATTCTTGCTGCATTATAAAGAATTCTTGAATCCCTAACTATTTTATTCACATCAAAAGTCATGAAAAATCCTCTAGCATGGGCTCTATTGTAACGCAAGTTTGGTGTAATAAGTAGTCCTCCTTTAAAATGAAATAGTATATCGCACATAACTTTTTCTCCCGAACTCGGATTGAGCTAACTCTTGCGGCATTGAAATGAGAACTTGTAACCCTAACCAATATATTGAGATCAAAATTGGTGATTCATCTTCTAACAAGTTCGAAATGGTGATGGAAGTTTGGTATAGTTGGCCATTCCCCTCCACTAGGAAAAAAAAGTAATTTCCCATTCTTTAGTATTTCTGACATAACTATTTACTCCGGTCTCTGATTAAGATGATTCTTGCTGCATTGTAAAGAATTCTTGAATCCCTAACCATTTTATTCACATCAAAAGTCATGAAAAATCCTCTAGCATGGGCTCTATTGTAACGCAAGTTTGGTGTAATAAGTAGTCCTCCTTTAAAATGAAATAGTATATCGGACATAACTTTTTCTCCCGAACTCGGATTGAGCTAACTCTTGCGGCATTGTAATGAGAACTTGAAACCCTAACCAATATATTGAGATCAAAATTGGTGATTCATCTTCTAACAAGTTCGAAATGGTGATGGAAGTTTGGTATAGTTGGCCATTCCCCTCCACTAGGAAAAAAAAGTAATTTCCTATTTTTTAGTATTTCTGACATAACTTTTTACTCCGGTCTCTGATTAAGATGATTCTTGCTGCATTATAAAGAATTCTTGAATCCCTAACTATTTTATTCACATCAAAAGTCATGAAAAATCCTCTAGCATGGGCTCTATTGTAACGCAAGTTTGGTGTAATAAGTAGTCCTCCTTTAAAATGAAATAGTATATCGCACATAACTTTTTCTCCCGAACTCGGATTGAGCTAACTCTTGCGGCATTGAAATGAGAACTTGTAACCCTAACCAATATATTGAGATCAAAATTGGTGATTCATCTTCTAACAAGTTCGAAATGGTGATGGAAGTTTGGTATAGTTGGCCATTCCCCTCCACTAGGAAAAAAAAGTAATTTCCCATTCTTTAGTATTTCTGACATAACTTTTTACTCCGGTCTCTGATTAAGATGATTCTTGCTGCATTGTAAAGAATTCTTGAATCCCTAACCATTTTATTCACATCAAAAGTCATGAAAAATCCTCTAGCATGGGCTCTATTGTAACGCAAGTTTGGTGTAATAAGTAGTCCACCTTTAAAATGAAATAGTATATCGGACATAACTTTTTCTCCCGAACTCGGATTGAGCTAACTCTTGCGGCATTGAAATGAGAACTTGTAACCCTAACCAATATATTGAGATCAAAATTGGTGATTCATCTTCTAACAAGTTCGAAATGGTGATGGAAGTTTGGTATAGTTGGCCATTCCCCTCCACTAGGAAAAAAAAGTAATTTCCCATTCTTTAGTATTTCTGACATAACTTTTTACTCCGGTCTCTGATTAAGATGATTCTTGCTGCATTGTAAAGAATTCTTGAATCCCTAACCATTTTATTCACATCAAAAGTCATGAAAAATCCTCTAGCATGGGCTCTATTGTAACGCAAGTTTGGTGTAATAAGTAGTCCACCTTTAAAATGAAATAGTATATCGGACATTACTTTTTCTCCCGAACTCGGATTGAGCTAACTCTTGCGGCATTGAAATGAGAACTTGAAACCCTAACCAATATATTGAGATCAAAATTGGTGATTCATCTTCTAACAAGTTCGAAATGGTGATGGAAGTTTGGTATAGTTGGCCATTCCCCTCCACTAGGAAAAAAAAGTAATTTCCCACTCTTTAGTATTTCGGACATAACTTTTTACTCCGGTCTCTGAATAAGATGATTCTTGCGGCATTGTAAAGAATTCTTGAATCCCTAACCATTTTATTCACATAAAAAGTCATGAAAAATCCTCTAGCATGGGCTCTATTGTAACGCAAGTTTGGTGTAATAAGTAGTCCACCTTTAAAATGAAATAGTATATCGGACATTACTTTTTCTCCCGAACTCGGATTGAGCTAACTCTTGCGGCATTGAAATGAGAACTTGAAACCCTAACCAATATATTGAGATCAAAATTGGTGATTCATCTTCTAACAAGTTCGAAATGGTGATGGAAGTTTGGTATAGTTGGCCATTCCCCTCCACTAGGAAAAAAAAGTAATTTCCCACTCTTTAGTATTTCGGACATAACTTTTTACTCCGGTCTCTGAATAAGATGATTCTTGCGGCATTGTAAAGAATTCTTGAATCCCTAACCATTTTATTCACATAAAAAGTCATGAAAAATCCTCTAGCATGGGCTCTATTGTAACGCAAGTTTGGTGTAATAAGTAGTCCTCCTTTAAAATGAAATAGTATATCGCACATAACTTTTTCTCCCGAACTCGGATTGAGCTAACTCTTGCGGCATTGAAATGAAAACTTGAAACCCTAACCAACATATTGAGATCAAAATTGGTGATTCATCTTCTAACAAGTTCGAAATGGTGATGGAAGTTTGGTATAGTTGGCCATTCCCCTCCACTAGGAAAAAAAAGTAATTTCCCATTCTTTAGTATTTCGGACATAACTTTTTACTCCGGTCTCTGAATAAGATGATTCTTGCGGCATTGTAAAGAACTCTTGAATCCCTAACCATTTTATTCACATCAAAAGTCATGAAAAATCCTCTAGCATGGGCTCTATTGTAACGCAAGTTTGGTGTAATAAGTAGTCCACCTTTAAAATGAAATAGTATATCGGACATAACTTTTTCTCCCGAACTCGGATTGAGCTAACTCTTGCGGCATTGAAATGAGAACTTGAAACCCTAACCAATATATTGAGATCAAAATTGGTGATTCATCTTCTAACAAGTTCGAAATGGTGATGGAAGTTTGGTATAGTTGGCCATTCCCCTCCACTAGGAAAAAAAAGTAATTTCCCATTCTTTAGTATTTCTGACATAACTTTTTACTCCGGTCTCTGATTAAGATGATTCTTGCTGCATTGTAAAGAATTCTTGAATCCCTAACCATTTTATTCACATCAAAAGTCATGAAAAATCCTCTAGCATGGGCTCTATTGTAACGCAAGTTTGGTGTAATAAGTAGTCCTCCTTTAAAATGAAATAGTATATCGGACAAAACTTTTTCTCCCGAACTCGGATTGAGCTAACTCTTGCGGCATTGAAATGAGAACTTGTAACCCTAACCAATATATTGAGATCAAAATTGGTGATTCATCTTCTAACAAGTTCGAAATGGTGATGGAAGTTTGGTATAGTTGGCCATTCCCCTCCACTAGGAAAAAAAAGTAATTTCCCATTCTTTAGTATTTCTGACATAACTTTTTACTCCGGTCTCTGATTAAGATGATTCTTGCTGCATTGTAAAGAATTCTTGAATCCCTAACCATTTTATTCACATCAAAAGTCATGAAAAATCCTCTAGCATGGGCTCTATTGTAACGCAAGTTTGGTGTAATAAGTAGTCCACCTTTAAAATGAAATAGTATATCGGACATTACTTTTTCTCCCGAACTCGGATTGAGCTAACTCTTGCGGCATTGAAATGAGAACTTGAAACCCTAACCAATATATTGAGATCAAAATTGGTGATTCATCTTCTAACAAGTTCGAAATGGTGATGGAAGTTTGGTATAGTTGGCCATTCCCCTCCACTAGGAAAAAAAAGTAATTTCCCATTCTTTAGTATTTCTGACATAACTATTTACTCCGGTCTCTGATTAAGATGATTCTTGCTGCATTGTAAAGAATTCTTGAATCCCTAACCATTTTATTCACATCAAAAGTCATGAAAAATCCTCTAGCATGGGCTCTATTGTAACGCAAGTTTGATGTAATAAGTAGTCCTCCTTTAAAATGAAATAGTATATCGGACATAACTTTTTCTCCCGAACTCGGATTGAGCTAACTCTTGCGGCATTGTAATGAGAACTTGAAACCCTAACCAATATATTGAGATCAAAATTGGTGATTCATCTTCTAACAAGTTCGAAATGGTGATGGAAGTTTGGTATAGTTGGCCATTCCCCTCCACTAGGAAAAAAAAGTAATTTCCTATTTTTTAGTATTTCTGACATAACTTTTTACTCCGGTCTCTGATTAAGATGATTCTTGCTGCATTATAAAGAATTCTTGAATCCCTAACTATTTTATTCACATCAAAAGTCATGAAAAATCCTCTAGCATGGGCTCTATTGTAACGCAAGTTTGGTGTAATAAGTAGTCCTCCTTTAAAATGAAATAGTATATCGCACATAACTTTTTCTCCCGAACTCGGATTGAGCTAACTCTTGCGGCATTGAAATGAGAACTTGTAACCCTAACCAATATATTGAGATCAAAATTGGTGATTCATCTTCTAACAAGTTCGAAATGGTGATGGAAGTTTGGTATAGTTGGCCATTCCCCTCCACTAGGAAAAAAAAGTAATTTCCCATTCTTTAGTATTTCTGACATAACTTTTTACTCCGGTCTCTGATTAAGATGATTCTTGCTGCATTGTAAAGAATTCTTGAATCCCTAACCATTTTATTCACATCAAAAGTCATGAAAAATCCTCTAGCATGGGCTCTATTGTAACGCAAGTTTGGTGTAATAAGTAGTCCACCTTTAAAATGAAATAGTATATCGGACATAACTTTTTCTCCCGAACTCGGATTGAGCTAACTCTTGCGGCATTGAAATGAGAACTTGTAACCCTAACCAATATATTGAGATCAAAATTGGTGATTCATCTTCTAACAAGTTCGAAATGGTGATGGAAGTTTGGTATAGTTGGCCATTCCCCTCCACTAGGAAAAAAAAGTAATTTCCCATTCTTTAGTATTTCTGACATAACTTTTTACTCCGGTCTCTGATTAAGATGATTCTTGCTGCATTGTAAAGAATTCTTGAATCCCTAACCATTTTATTCACATCAAAAGTCATGAAAAATCCTCTAGCATGGGCTCTATTGTAACGCAAGTTTGGTGTAATAAGTAGTCCACCTTTAAAATGAAATAGTATATCGGACATTACTTTTTCTCCCGAACTCGGATTGAGCTAACTCTTGCGGCATTGAAATGAGAACTTGAAACCCTAACCAATATATTGAGATCAAAATTGGTGATTCATCTTCTAACAAGTTCGAAATGGTGATGGAAGTTTGGTATAGTTGGCCATTCCCCTCCACTAGGAAAAAAAAGTAATTTCCCACTCTTTAGTATTTCGGACATAACTTTTTACTCCGGTCTCTGAATAAGATGATTCTTGCGGCATTGTAAAGAATTCTTGAATCCCTAACCATTTTATAAACATAAAAAGTCATGAAAAATCCTCTAGCATGGGCTCTATTGTAACGCAAGTTTGGTGTAATAAGTAGTCCACCTTTAAAATGAAATAGTATATCGGACATTACTTTTTCTCCCGAACTCGGATTGAGCTAACTCTTGCGGCATTGAAATGAGAACTTGAAACCCTAACCAATATATTGAGATCAAAATTGGTGATTCATCTTCTAACAAGTTCGAAATGGTGATGGAAGTTTGGTATAGTTGGCCATTCCCCTCCACTAGGAAAAAAAAGTAATTTCCCACTCTTTAGTATTTCGGACATAACTTTTTACTCCGGTCTCTGAATAAGATGATTCTTGCGGCATTGTAAAGAATTCTTGAATCCCTAACCATTTTATTCACATAAAAAGTCATGAAAAATCCTCTAGCATGGGCTCTATTGTAACGCAAGTTTGGTGTAATAAGTAGTCCTCCTTTAAAATGAAATAGTATATCGCACATAACTTTTTCTCCCGAACTCGGATTGAGCTAACTCTTGCGGCATTGAAATGAAAACTTGAAACCCTAACCAACATATTGAGATCAAAATTGGTGATTCATCTTCTAACAAGTTCGAAATGGTGATGGAAGTTTGGTATAGTTGGCCATTCCCCTCCACTAGGAAAAAAAAGTAATTTCCCATTCTTTAGTATTTCGGACATAACTTTTTACTCCGGTCTCTGAATAAGATGATTCTTGCGGCATTGTAAAGAACTCTTGAATCCCTAACCATTTTATTCACATCAAAAGTCATGAAAAATCCTCTAGCATGGGCTCTATTGTAACGCAAGTTTGGTGTAATAAGTAGTCCACCTTTAAAATGAAATAGTATATCGGACATAACTTTTTCTCCCGAACTCGGATTGAGCTAACTCTTGCGGCATTGAAATGAGAACTTGAAACCCTAACCAATATATTGAGATCAAAATTGGTGATTCATCTTCTAACAAGTTCGAAATGGTGATGGAAGTTTGGTATAGTTGGCCATTCCCCTCCACTAGGAAAAAAAAGTAATTTCCCATTCTTTAGTATTTCTGACATAACTTTTTACTCCGGTCTCTGATTAAGATGATTCTTGCTGCATTGTAAAGAATTCTTGAATCCCTAACCATTTTATTCACATCAAAAGTCATGAAAAATCCTCTAGCATGGGCTCTATTGTAACGCAAGTTTGGTGTAATAAGTAGTCCACCTTTAAAATGAAATAGTATATCGGACATAACTTTTTCTCCCGAACTCGCATTGAGCTAACTCTTGCGGCATTGAAATGAGAACTTGAAACCCTAACCAATATATTGAGATCAAAATTGGTGATTCATCTTCTAACAAGTTCGAAATGGTGATGGAAGTTTGGTATAGTTGGTCATTCCCCTCCACTAGGAAAAAAAATTAATTTCTCATTCTTTAGTATTTCGGACATAACTTTTTACTCCGGTCTCTGAATAAGATGATTCTTGCGGCATTGTAAAGAATTCTTGAATCCCTAACCATTTTATTCACATCAAAAGTCATGAAAAATCCTCTAGCATGGGCTCTATTGTAACGCAAGTTTGGTGTAATAAGTAGTCCTCCTTTAAAATGAAATAGTATATCGGACATAACTTTTTCTCCCGAACTCGGATTGAGCTAACTCTTGCGGCATTGTAATGAGAACTTGAAACCCTAACCAATATATTGAGATCAAAATTGGTGATTCATCTTCTAACAAGTTCGAAATGGTGATGGAAGTTTGGTATAGTTGGCCATTCCCCTCCACTAGGAAAAAAAAGTAATTTCCTATTTTTTAGTATTTCTGACATAACTTTTTACTCCGGTCTCTGATTAAGATGATTCTTGCTGCATTATAAAGAATTCTTGAATCCCTAACCATTTTATTCACATCAAAAGTCATGAAAAATCCTCTAGCATGGGCTCTATTGTAACGCAAGTTTGGTGTAATAAGTAGTCCTCCGAAAAATCCTCTAGCATGGGCTATATTGTAACGCAAGTTTGGTGTAATAAGTAGTCCTCCTTTAAAATGAAATAGTATATCGGACATAACTTTTTCTCCCGAACTCGGATTGAGCTAACTCTTGCGGCATTGAAATGAGAACTTGAAACCCTAACCAATATATTGAGATCAAAATTGGTGATTCATCTTCTAACAAGTTCGAAATGGTGATGGAAGTTTGGTATAGTGGGCCATTCCCCTCCACTAGGAAAAAAAAGTAATTTCCCATTCTTTAGTATTTCAGACATAACTTTTTACTCCGGTCTCTGATTAAGATGATTCTTGCGGCATTGTAAAGAATTCTTGAATCCCTAACCATTTTATTCACATCAAAAGTCATGAAAAATCCTCTAGCATGGGCTCTATTGTAACGCAAGTTTGGTGTAATAAGTAGTCCACCTTTAAAATGAAATAGTATATCGGACATAACTTTTTCTCCCGAACTCGGATTGAGCTAACTCTTGCGGCATTGTAATGAGAACTTGAAACCCTAACCAATATATTGAGATCAAAATTGGTGATTCATCTTCTAACAAGTTCGAAATGGTGATGGAAGTTTGGTAAAGTTGGCCATTCCCCTCCACTAGGAAAAAAAAGTAATTTCCCACTCTTTAGTATTTCTGACATAACTTTTTACTCCGGTCTCTGATTAAGATGATTCTTGCGGCATTGTAAAGAATTCTTGAATCCCTAACCATTTTATTCACATCAAAAGTCATGAAAAATCCTCTAGCATGGGCTCTATTGTAACGCAAGTTTGGTGTAATAAGTAGTCCTCCTTTAAAATGAAATAGTATATCGGACATAACTTTTTCTCCCGAACTCGGATTGAGCTAACTCTTGCGGCATTGTAATGAGAACTTGAAACCCTAACCAATATATTGAGATCAAAATTGGTGATTCATCTTCTAACAAGTTCGAAATGGTGATGGAAGTTTGGTATAGTTGGCCATTCCCCTCCACTAGGAAAAAAAAGTAATTTCCTATTTTTTAGTATTTCTGACATAACTTTTTACTCCGGTCTCTGATTAAGATGATTCTTGCTGCATTATAAAGAATTCTTGAATCCCTAACCATTTTATTCACATCAAAAGTCATGAAAAATCCTCTAGCATGAGCTCTATTGTAACGCAAGTTTGGTGTAATAAGTAGTCCTCCTTTAAAATGAAATAGTATATCGCACATAACTTTTTCTCCCGAACTCGGATTGAGCTAACTCTTGCGGCATTGAAATGAGAACTTGAAACCCTAACCAATATATTGAGATCAAAATTGGTGATTCATCTTCTAACAAGTTCGAAATGGTGATGAAAGTTTGGTATAGTTGGCCATTCCCCTCCACTAGGAAAAAAAAGTAATTTCCCATTCTTTAGTATTTCGGACATAACTTTTTACTCCGGTCTCTGAATAAAATGATTCTTGCGGCATTGTAAAGAATTTTGAATCCCTAACCATTTTATTCCCATCAAAAGTCATGAAAAATCCTCTAGCATGGGCTCTATTGTAACGCAAGTTTGGTGTAATAAGTAGTCCACCTTTAAAATGAAATAGTATATCGGACATAACTTTTTCTCCCGAACTCGGATTGAGCTAACTCTTGCGGCATTGTAATGAGAACTTGAAACCCTAACCAATATATTGAGATCAAAATTGGTGATTCATCTTCTAACAAGTTCGAAATGGTGATGGAAGTTTGGTAAAGTTGGCCATTCCCCTCCACTAGGAAAAAAAAGTAATTTCCCACTCTTTAGTATTTCTGACATAACTTTTTACTCCGGTCTCTGATTAAGATGATTCTTGCGGCATTGTAAAGAATTCTTGAATCCCTAACCATTTTATTCACATCAAAAGTCATGAAAAATCCTCTAGCATGGGCTCTATTGTAACGCAAGTTTGGTGTAATAAGTAGTCCTCCTTTAAAATGAAATAGTATATCGGACATAACTTTTTCTCCCGAACTCGGATTGAGCTAACTCTTGCGGCATTGTAATGAGAACTTGAAACCCTAACCAATATATTGAGATCAAAATTGGTGATTCATCTTCTAACAAGTTCGAAATGGTGATGGAAGTTTGGTATAGTTGGCCATTCCCCTCCACTAGGAAAAAAAAGTAATTTCCTATTTTTTAGTATTTCTGACATAACTTTTTACTCCGGTCTCTGATTAAGATGATTCTTGCTGCATTATAAAGAATTCTTGAATCCCTAACCATTTTATTCACATCAAAAGTCATGAAAAATCCTCTAGCATGAGCTCTATTGTAACGCAAGTTTTGTGTAATAAGTAGTCCTCCTTTAAAATGAAATAGTATATCGCACATAACTTTTTCTCCCGAACTCGGATTGAGCTAACTCTTGCGGCATTGAAATGAGAACTTGAAACCCTAACCAATATATTGAGATCAAAATTGGTGATTCATCTTCTAACAAGTTCGAAATGGTGATGGAAGTTTGGTATAGTTGGCCATTCCCCTCCACTAGGAAAAAAAAGTAATTTCCCATTCTTTAGTATTTCGGACATAACTTTTTACTCCGGTCTCTGAATAAAATGATTCTTGCGGCATTGTAAAGAATTTTGAATCCCTAACCATTTTATTCCCATCAAAAGTCATGAAAAATCCTCTAGCATGGGCTCTATTGTAACGCAAGTTTGGTGTAATAAGTAGTCCACCTTTAAAATGAAATAGTATATCGGACATAACTTTTTCTCCCGAACTCGGATTGAGCTAACTCTTGCGGCATTGAAATGAGAACTTGAAACCCTAACCAATATATTGAGATCAAAATTGGTGATTCATCTTCTAACAAGATCGAAATGGTGATGGAAGTTTGGTATAGTTGGTCATTCCCCTCCACTAGGAAAAAAAAGTAATTTCCCATTCTTTAGTATTTCGGACATAACTTTTTACTCCGGTCTCTGAATAAGATGATTCTTGCGGCATTGTAAAGAATTCTTGAATCCCTAACCATTTTATTCACATCAAAAGTCATGAAAAATCCTCTAGCATGGGCTCTATTGTAACGCAAGTTTGTTGTAATAAGTAGTCCACCTTTAAAATGAAATAGTATATCGCACATAACTTTTTCTCCCGAACTCGGATTGAGCTAACTCTTGCGGCATTGAAATGAGAACTTGAAACCCTAACCAATATATTGAGATCAAAATTGGTGATTCATCTTCTAACAAGTTCGAAATGGTGATGGAAGTTTGGTATAGTTGGCCATTCCCCTCCACTAGGAAAAAAAAGTAATTTCCCATTCATTAGTATTTCTGACATAACTTTTTACTCCGGTCTCTGATTAAGATGATTCTTGCTGCATTGTAAAGAATTCTTGAATCCCTAACCATTTTATTCACATCAAAAGTCATGAAAAATCCTCTAGCATGGGCTCTATTGTAACGCAAGTTTGGTGTAATAAGTACTCCTCCTTTAAAATGAAATAGTATATCCGACATAACTTTTTCTCCCGAACTCGGATTGAGCTAACTCTTGCGGCATTGTAATGAGAACTTGAAACCCTAACCAATATATTGAGATCAAAATTGGTGATTCATCTTCTAACAAGTTCGAAATGGTGATGGAAGTTTGGTATAGTTGGCCATTCCCCTCCACTAGGAAAAAAAAGTAATTTCCTATTTTTTAGTATTTCTGACATAACTTTTTACTCCGGTCTCTGATTAAGATGATTCTTGCTGCATTATAAAGAATTCTTGAATCCCTAACCATTTTATTCACATCAAAAGTCATGAAAAATCCTCTAGCATGGGCTCTATTGTAACGCAAGTTTGGTGTAATAAGTAGTCCTCCTTTAAAATGAAATAGTATATCGCACATAACTTTTTCTCCCGAACTCGGATTGAGCTAACTCTTGCGGCATTGAAATCAGAACTTGAAACCCTAACCAATATATTGAGATCAAAATTGGTGATTCATCTTCTAACAAGTTCGAAATGCTGATGGAAGTTTGGTATAGTTGGCCATTCCCCTCCACTAGGAAAAAAAAGTAATTTCCCATTCTTTAGTATTTCGGACATAACTTTTTACTCCGGTCTCTGAATAAGATGATTCTTGCGGCATTGTAAAGAATTCTTGAATCCCTAACCATTTTATTCCCATCAAAAGTCATGAAAAATCCTCTAGCATGGGCTCTATTGTAACGCAAGTTTGGTGTAATAAGTAGTCCACCTTTAAAATGAATTAGTATATCGGACATAACTTTTTCTCCCGAACTCGGATTGAGCTAACTCTTGCGGCATTGAAATGAGAACTTGAAACCCTAACCAATATATTGAGATCAAAATTGGTGACTCATCTTCTAACAAGTTCGAAATGGTGATGGAAGTTTGGTATAGTTGGTCATTCCCCTCCACTAGGAAAAAAAAGTAATTTCCCATTCTTTAGTATTTCGGACATAACTTTTTACTCCGGTCTCTGAATAAGATGATTCTTGCGGCATTGTAAAGAATTCTTGAATCCCTAACCATTTTATTCACATCAAAAGTCATGAAAAATCCTCTAGCATGGGCTCTATTGTAACGCAAGTTTGGTGTAATAAGTAGTCCACCTTTAAAATGATATAGTATATCGGACATAACTTTTTCTCCCGAACTCGCATTGAGCTAACTCTTGCGGCATTGAAATGAGAACTTGAAACCCTAACCAATATATTGAGATCAAAATTGGTGATTCATCTTCTAACAAGTTCGAAATGGTGATGGAAGTTTGGTATAGTTGGCCATTCCCCTCCACTAGGAAAAAAAAGTAATTTCCCATTCTTTAGTATTTCAGACATAACTTTTTACTCCGGTCTCTGATTAAGATGATTCTTGCGGCATTGTAAAGAATTCTTGAATCCCTAACCATTTTATTCACATCAAAAGTCATGAAAAATCCTCTAGCATGGGCTCTATTGTAACGCAAGTTTGGTGTAATAAGTAGTCCACCTTTAAAATGAAATAGTATATCGGACATAACTTTTTCTCCCGAACTCGGATTGAGCTAACTCTTGCGGCATTGTAATGAGAACTTGAAACCCTAACCAATATATTGAGATCAAAATTGGTGATTCATCTTCTAACAAGTTCGAAATGGTGATGGAAGTTTGGTAAAGTTGGCCATTCCCCTCCACTAGGAAAAAAAAGTAATTTCCCACTCTTTAGTATTTCTGACATAACTTTTTACTCCGGTCTCTGATTAAGATGATTCTTGCGGCATTGTAAAGAATTCTTGAATCCCTAACCATTTTATTCACATCAAAAGTCATGAAAAATCCTCTAGCATGGGCTCTATTGTAACGCAAGTTTGGTGTAATAAGTACTCCTCCTTTAAAATGAAATAGTATATCCGACATAACTTTTTCTCCCGAACTCGGATTGAGCTAACTCTTGCGGCATTGTAATGAGAACTTGAAACCCTAACCAATATATTGAGATCAAAATTGGTGATTCATCTTCTAACAAGTTCGAAATGGTGATGGAAGTTTGGTATAGTTGGCCATTCCCCTCCACTAGGAAAAAAAAGTAATTTCCTATTTTTTAGTATTTCTGACATAACTTTTTACTCCGGTCTCTGATTAAGATGATTCTTGCTGCATTATAAAGAATTCTTGAATCCCTAACCATTTTATTCACATCAAAAGTCATGAAAAATCCTCTAGCATGAGCTCTATTGTAACGCAAGTTTGGTGTAATAAGTAGTCCTCCTTTAAAATGAAATAGTATATCGCACATAACTTTTTCTCCCGAACTCGGATTGAGCTAACTCTTGCGGCATTGAAATGAGAACTTGAAACCCTAACCAATATATTGAGATCAAAATTGGTGATTCATCTTCTAACAAGTTCGAAATGGTGATGGAAGTTTGGTATAGTTGGCCATTCCCCTCCACTAGGAAAAAAAAGTAATTTCCCATTCTTTAGTATTTCGGACATAACTTTTTACTCCGGTCTCTGAATAAAATGATTCTTGCGGCATTGTAAAGAATTTTGAATCCCTAACCATTTTATTCCCATCAAAAGTCATGAAAAATCCTCTAGCATGGGCTCTATTGTAACGCAAGTTTGGTGTAATAAGTAGTCCACCTTTAAAATGAAATAGTATATCGGACATAACTTTTTCTCCCGAACTCGGATTGAGCTAACTCTTGCGGCATTGAAATGAGAACTTGAAACCCTAACCAATATATTGAGATCAAAATTGGTGATTCATCTTCTAACAAGATCGAAATGGTGATGGAAGTTTGGTATAGTTGGTCATTCCCCTCCACTAGGAAAAAAAAGTAATTTCCCATTCTTTAGTATTTCGGACATAACTTTTTACTCCGGTCTCTGAATAAGATGATTCTTGCGGCATTGTAAAGAATTCTTGAATCCCTAACCATTTTATTCACATCAAAAGTCATGAAAAATCCTCTAGCATGGGCTCTATTGTAACGCAAGTTTGTTGTAATAAGTAGTCCACCTTTAAAATGAAATAGTATATCGCACATAACTTTTTCTCCCGAACTCGGATTGAGCTAACTCTTGCGGCATTGAAATGAGAACTTGAAACCCTAACCAATATATTGAGATCAAAATTGGTGATTCATCTTCTAACAAGTTCGAAATGGTGATGGAAGTTTGGTATAGTTGGCCATTCCCCTCCACTAGGAAAAAAAAGTAATTTCCCATTCATTAGTATTTCTGACATAACTTTTTACTCCGGTCTCTGATTAAGATGATTCTTGCTGCATTGTAAAGAATTCTTGAATCCCTAACCATTTTATTCACATCAAAAGTCATGAAAAATCCTCTAGCATGGGCTCTATTGTAACGCAAGTTTGGTGTAATAAGTACTCCTCCTTTAAAATGAAATAGTATATCCGACATAACTTTTTCTCCCGAACTCGGATTGAGCTAACTCTTGCGGCATTGTAATGAGAACTTGAAACCCTAACCAATATATTGAGATCAAAATTGGTGATTCATCTTCTAACAAGTTCGAAATGGTGATGGAAGTTTGGTATAGTTGGCCATTCCCCTCCACTAGGAAAAAAAAGTAATTTCCTATTTTTTAGTATTTCTGACATAACTTTTTACTCCGGTCTCTGATTAAGATGATTCTTGCTGCATTATAAAGAATTCTTGAATCCCTAACCATTTTATTCACATCAAAAGTCATGAAAAATCCTCTAGCATGGGCTCTATTGTAACGCAAGTTTGGTGTAATAAGTAGTCCTCCTTTAAAATGAAATAGTATATCGCACATAACTTTTTCTCCCGAACTCGGATTGAGCTAACTCTTGCGGCATTGAAATCAGAACTTGAAACCCTAACCAATATATTGAGATCAAAATTGGTGATTCATCTTCTAACAAGTTCGAAATGCTGATGGAAGTTTGGTATAGTTGGCCATTCCCCTCCACTAGGAAAAAAAAGTAATTTCCCATTCTTTAGTATTTCGGACATAACTTTTTACTCCGGTCTCTGAATAAGATGATTCTTGCGGCATTGTAAAGAATTCTTGAATCCCTAACCATTTTATTCCCATCAAAAGTCATGAAAAATCCTCTAGCATGGGCTCTATTGTAACGCAAGTTTGGTGTAATAAGTAGTCCACCTTTAAAATGAATTAGTATATCGGACATAACTTTTTCTCCCGAACTCGGATTGAGCTAACTCTTGCGGCATTGAAATGAGAACTTGAAACCCTAACCAATATATTGAGATCAAAATTGGTGACTCATCTTCTAACAAGTTCGAAATGGTGATGGAAGTTTGGTATAGTTGGTCATTCCCCTCCACTAGGAAAAAAAAGTAATTTCCCATTCTTTAGTATTTCGGACATAACTTTTTACTCCGGTCTCTGAATAAGATGATTCTTGCGGCATTGTAAAGAATTCTTGAATCCCTAACCATTTTATTCACATCAAAAGTCATGAAAAATCCTCTAGCATGGGCTCTATTGTAACGCAAGTTTGGTGTAATAAGTAGTCCACCTTTAAAATGATATAGTATATCGGACATAACTTTTTCTCCCGAACTCGCATTGAGCTAACTCTTGCGGCATTGAAATGAGAACTTGAAACCCTAACCAATATATTGAGATCAAAATTGGTGATTCATCTTCTAACAAGTTCGAAATGGTGATGGAAGTTTGGTATAGTTGGCCATTCCCCTCCACTAGGAAAAAAAAGTAATTTCCCATTCTTTAGTATTTCAGACATAACTTTTTACTCCGGTCTCTGATTAAGATGATTCTTGCGGCATTGTAAAGAATTCTTGAATCCCTAACCATTTTATTCACATCAAAAGTCATGAAAAATCCTCTAGCATGGGCTCTATTGTAACGCAAGTTTGGTGTAATAAGTAGTCCACCTTTAAAATGAAATAGTATATCGGACATAACTTTTTCTCCCGAACTCGGATTGAGCTAACTCTTGCGGCATTGTAATGAGAACTTGAAACCCTAACCAATATATTGAGATCAAAATTGGTGATTCATCTTCTAACAAGTTCGAAATGGTGATGGAAGTTTGGTAAAGTTGGCCATTCCCCTCCACTAGGAAAAAAAAGTAATTTCCCACTCTTTAGTATTTCTGACATAACTTTTTACTCCGGTCTCTGATTAAGATGATTCTTGCGGCATTGTAAAGAATTCTTGAATCCCTAACCATTTTATTCACATCAAAAGTCATGAAAAATCCTCTAGCATGGGCTCTATTGTAACGCAAGTTTGGTGTAATAAGTACTCCTCCTTTAAAATGAAATAGTATATCCGACATAACTTTTTCTCCCGAACTCGGATTGAGCTAACTCTTGCGGCATTGTAATGAGAACTTGAAACCCTAACCAATATATTGAGATCAAAATTGGTGATTCATCTTCTAACAAGTTCGAAATGGTGATGGAAGTTTGGTATAGTTGGCCATTCCCCTCCACTAGGAAAAAAAAGTAATTTCCTATTTTTTAGTATTTCTGACATAACTTTTTACTCCGGTCTCTGATTAAGATGATTCTTGCTGCATTATAAAGAATTCTTGAATCCCTAACCATTTTATTCACATCAAAAGTCATGAAAAATCCTCTAGCATGAGCTCTATTGTAACGCAAGTTTGGTGTAATAAGTAGTCCTCCTTTAAAATGAAATAGTATATCGCACATAACTTTTTCTCCCGAACTCGGATTGAGCTAACTCTTGCGGCATTGAAATGAGAACTTGAAACCCTAACCAATATATTGAGATCAAAATTGGTGATTCATCTTCTAACAAGTTCGAAATGGTGATGGAAGTTTGGTATAGTTGGCCATTCCCCTCCACTAGGAAAAAAAAGTAATTTCCCATTCTTTAGTATTTCGGACATAACTTTTTACTCCGGTCTCTGAATAAAATGATTCTTGCGGCATTGTAAAGAATTTTGAATCCCTAACCATTTTATTCCCATCAAAAGTCATGAAAAATCCTCTAGCATGGGCTCTATTGTAACGCAAGTTTGGTGTAATAAGTAGTCCACCTTTAAAATGAAATAGTATATCGGACATAACTTTTTCTCCCGAACTCGGATTGAGCTAACTCTTGCGGCATTGAAATGAGAACTTGAAACCCTAACCAATATATTGAGATCAAAATTGGTGATTCATCTTCTAACAAGATCGAAATGGTGATGGAAGTTTGGTATAGTTGGTCATTCCCCTCCACTAGGAAAAAAAAGTAATTTCCCATTCTTTAGTATTTCGGACATAACTTTTTACTCCGGTCTCTGAATAAGATGATTCTTGCGGCATTGTAAAGAATTCTTGAATCCCTAACCATTTTATTCACATCAAAAGTCATGAAAAATCCTCTAGCATGGGCTCTATTGTAACGCAAGTTTGTTGTAATAAGTAGTCCACCTTTAAAATGAAATAGTATATCGCACATAACTTTTTCTCCCGAACTCGGATTGAGCTAACTCTTGCGGCATTGAAATGAGAACTTGAAACCCTAACCAATATATTGAGATCAAAATTGGTGATTCATCTTCTAACAAGTTCGAAATGGTGATGGAAGTTTGGTATAGTTGGCCATTCCCCTCCACTAGGAAAAAAAAGTAATTTCCTATTTTTTAGTATTTCTGACATAACTTTTTACTCCGGTCTCTGATTAAGATGATTCTTGCTGCATTATAAAGAATTCTTGAATCCCTAACCATTTTATTCACATCAAAAGTCATGAAAAATCCTCTAGCATGGGCTCTATTGTAACGCAAGTTTGGTGTAATAAGTAGTCCTCCTTTAAAATGAAATAGTATATCGCACATAACTTTTTCTCCCGAACTCGGATTGAGCTAACTCTTGCGGCATTGAAATGAGAACTTGAAACCCTAACCAATATATTGAGATCAAAATTGGTGATTCATCTTCTAACAAGTTCGAAATGGTGATGGAAGTTTGGTATAGTTGGCCATTCCCCTCCACTAGGAAAAAAAAGTAATTTCCCATTCTTTAGTATTTCGGACATAACTTTTTACTCCGGTCTCTGAATAAAATGATTCTTGCGGCATTGTAAAGAATTCTTGAATCCCTAACCATTTTATTCCCATCAAAAGTCATGAAAAATCCTCTAGCATGGGCTCTATTGTAACGCAAGTTTGGTGTAATAAGTAGTCCACCTTTAAAATGAAATAGTATATCGGACATAACTTTTTCTCCCGAACTCGGATTGAGCTAACTCTTGCGGCATTGAAATGAGAACTTGAAACCCTAACCAATATATTGAGATCAAAATTGGTGATTCATCTTCTAACAAGTTCGAAATGGTGATGGAAGTTTGGTATAGTTGGTCATTCCCCTCCACTAGGAAAAAAAAGTAATTTCCCATTCTTTAGTATTTCGGACATAACTTTTTACTCCGGTCTCTGAATAAGATGATTCTTGCGGCATTGTAAAGAATTCTTGAATCCCTAACCATTTTATTCACATCAAAAGTCATGAAAAATCCTCTAGCATGGGCTCTATTGTAACGCAAGTTTGGTGTAATAAGTAGTCCACCTTTAAAATGAAATAGTATATCGCACATAACTTTTTCTCCCGAACTCGGATTGAGCTAACTCTTGCGGCATTGAAATGAGAACTTGAAACCCTAACCAATATATTGAGATCAAAATTGGTGATTCATCTTCTAATAAGTTCGAAATGGTGATGGAAGTTTGGTATAGTTGGCCATTCCCCTCCACTAGGAAAAAAAAGTAATTTCCCATTCATTAGTATTTCTGACATAACTTTTTACTCCGGTCTCTGATTAAGATGATTCTTGCTGCATTGTAAAGAATTCTTGAATCCCTAACCATTTTATTCACATCAAAAGTCATGAAAAATCCTCTAGCATGGGCTCTATTGTAACGCAAGTTTGGTGTAATAAGTAGTCCTCCTTTAAAATGAAATAGTATATCAGACATAACTTTTTCTCCCGAACTCGGATTGAGCTAACTCTTGCGGCATTGTAATGAGAACTTGAAACCCTAACCAATATATTGAGATCAAAATTGGTGATTCATCTTCTAACAAGTTCGAAATGGTGATGGAAGTTTGGTATAGTTGGCCATTCCCCTCCACTAGGAAAAAAAAGTAATTTCCTATTTTTTAGTATTTCTGACATAACTTTTTACTCCGGTCTCTGATTAAGATGATTCTTGCTGCATTATAAAGAATTCTTGAATCCCTAACCATTTTATTCACATCAAAAGTCATGAAAAATCCTCTAGCATGGGCTCTATTGTAACGCAAGTTTGGTGTAATAAGTAGTCCTCCTTTAAAATGAAATAGTATATCGCACATAACTTTTTCTCCCGAACTCGGATTGAGCTAACTCTTGCGGCATTGAAATCAGAACTTGAAACCCTAACCAATATATTGAGATCAAAATTGGTGATTCATCTTCTAACAAGTTCGAAATGCTGATGGAAGTTTGGTATAGTTGGCCATTCCCCTCCACTAGGAAAAAAAAGTAATTTCCCATTCTTTAGTATTTCGGACATAACTTTTTACTCCGGTCTCTGAATAAGATGATTCTTGCGGCATTGTAAAGAATTCTTGAATCCCTAACCATTTTATTCCCATCAAAAGTCATGAAAAATCCTCTAGCATGGGCTCTATTGTAACGCAAGTTTGGTGTAATAAGTAGTCCACCTTTAAAATGAATTAGTATATCGGACATAACTTTTTCTCCCGAACTCGGATTGAGCTAACTCTTGCGGCATTGAAATGAGAACTTGAAACCTTAACCAATATATTGAGATCAAAATTGGTGACTCATCTTCTAACAAGTTCGAAATGGTGATGGAAGTTTGGTATAGTTGGTCATTCCCCTCCACTAGGAAAAAAAAGTAATTTCCCATTCTTTAGTATTTCGGACATAACTTTTTACTCCGGTCTCTGAATAAGATGATTCTTGCGGCATTGTAAAGAATTCTTGAATCCCTAACCATTTTATTCACATCAAAAGTCATGAAAAATCCTCTAGCATGGGCTCTATTGTAACGCAAGTTTGGTGTAATAAGTAGTCCACCTTTAAAATGATATAGTATATCTGACATAACTTTTTCTCCCGAACTCGCATTGAGCTAACTCTTGCGGCATTGAAATGAGAACTTGAAACCCTAACCAATATATTGAGATCAAAATTGGTGATTCATCTTCTAACAAGTTCGAAATGGTGATGGAAGTTTGGTATAGTTGGCCATTCCCCTCCACTAGGAAAAAAAAGTAATTTCCTATTTTTTAGTATTTCTGACATAACTTTTTACTCCGGTCTCTGATTAAGATGATTCTTGCTGCATTATAAAGAATTCTTGAATCCCTAACCATTTTATTCACATCAAAAGTCATGAAAAATCCTCTAGCATGGGCTCTATTGTAACGCAAGTTTGGTGTAATAAGTAGTCCTCCTTTAAAATGAAATAGTATATCGCACATAACTTTTTCTCCCGAACTCGGATTGAGCTAACTCTTGCGGCATTGAAATGAGAACTTGAAACCCTAACCAATATATTGAGATCAAAATTGGTGATTCATCTTCTAACAAGTTCGAAATGCTGATGGAAGTTTGGTATAGTTGGCCATTCCCCTCCACTAGGAAAAAAAAGTAATTTCCCATTCTTTAGTATTTCGGACATAACTTTTTACTCCGGTCTCTGAATAAGATGATTCTTGCGGCATTGTAAAGAATTCTTGAATCCCTAACCATTTTATTCCCATCAAAAGTCATGAAAAATCCTCTAGCATGGGCTCTATTGTAACGCAAGTTTGGTGTAATAAGTAGTCCACCTTTAAAATGAATTAGTATATCGGACATAACTTTTTCTCCCGAACTCGGATTGAGCTAACTCTTGCGGCATTGAAATGAGAACTTGAAACCCTAACCAATATATTGAGATCAAAATTGGTGACTCATCTTCTAACAAGTTCGAAATGGTGATGGAAGTTTGGTATAGTTGGTCATTCCCCTCCACTAGGAAAAAAAAGTAATTTCCCATTCTTTAGTATTTCGGACATAACTTTTTACTCCGGTCTCTGAATAAGATGATTCTTGCGGCATTGTAAAGAATTCTTGAATCCCTAACCATTTTATTCACATCAAAAGTCATGAAAAATCCTCTAGCATGGGCTCTATTGTAACGCAAGTTTGGTGTAATAAGTAGTCCACCTTTAAAATGATATAGTATATCTGACATAACTTTTTCTCCCGAACTCGCATTGAGCTAACTCTTGCGGCATTGAAATGAGAACTTGAAACCCTAACCAATATATTGAGATCAAAATTGGTGATTCATCTTCTAACAAGTTCGAAATGGTGATGGAAGTTTGGTATAGTTGGCCATTCCCCTCCACTAGGAAAAAAAAGTAATTTCCTATTTTTTAGTATTTCTGACATAACTTTTTACTCCGGTCTCTGATTAAGATGATTCTTGCTGCATTATAAAGAATTCTTGAATCCCTAACCATTTTATTCACATCAAAAGTCATGAAAAATCCTCTAGCATGGGCTCTATTGTAACGCAAGTTTGGTGTAATAAGTAGTCCTCCTTTAAAATGAAATAGTATATCGCACATAACTTTTTCTCCCGAACTCGGATTGAGCTAACTCTTGCGGCATTGAAATGAGAACTTGAAACCCTAACCAATATATTGAGATCAAAATTGGTGATTCATCTTCTAACAAGTTCGAAATGGTGATGGAAGTTTGGTATAGTTGGCCATTCCCCTCCACTAGGAAAAAAAAGTAATTTCCCATTCTTTAGTATTTCGGACATAACTTTTTACTCCGGTCTCTGAATAAAATGATTCTTGCGGCATTGTAAAGAATTCTTGAATCCCTAACCATTTTATTCCCATCAAAAGTCATGAAAAATCCTCTAGCATGGGCTCTATTGTAACGCAAGTTTGGTGTAATAAGTAGTCCACCTTTAAAATGAAATAGTATATCGCACATAACTTTTTCTCCCGAACTCGGATTGAGCTAACTCTTGCGGCATTGAAATGAGAACTTGAAACCCTAACCAATATATTGAGATCAAAATTGGTGATTCATCTTCTAATAAGTTCGAAATGGTGATGGAAGTTTGGTATAGTTGGCCATTCCCCTCCACTAGGAAAAAAAAGTAATTTCCCATTCATTAGTATTTCTGACATAACTTTTTACTCCGGTCTCTGATTAAGATGATTCTTGCTGCATTGTAAAGAATTCTTGAATCCCTAACCATTTTATTCACATCAAAAGTCATGAAAAATCCTCTAGCATGGGCTCTATTGTAACGCAAGTTTGGTGTAATAAGTAGTCCTCCTTTAAAATGAAATAGTATATCAGACATAACTTTTTCTCCCGAACTCGGATTGAGCTAACTCTTGCGGCATTGTAATGAGAACTTGAAACCCTAACCAATATATTGAGATCAAAATTGGTGATTCATCTTCTAACAAGTTCGAAATGGTGATGGAAGTTTGGTATAGTTGGCCATTCCCCTCCACTAGGAAAAAAAAGTAATTTCCTATTTTTTAGTATTTCTGACATAACTTTTTACTCCGGTCTCTGATTAAGATGATTCTTGCTGCATTATAAAGAATTCTTGAATCCCTAACCATTTTATTCACATCAAAAGTCATGAAAAATCCTCTAGCATGGGCTCTATTGTAACGCAAGTTTGGTGTAATAAGTAGTCCTCCTTTAAAATGAAATAGTATATCGCACATAACTTTTTCTCCCGAACTCGGATTGAGCTAACTCTTGCGGCATTGAAATCAGAACTTGAAACCCTAACCAATATATTGAGATCAAAATTGGTGATTCATCTTCTAACAAGTTCGAAATGCTGATGGAAGTTTGGTATAGTTGGCCATTCCCCTCCACTAGGAAAAAAAAGTAATTTCCCATTCTTTAGTATTTCGGACATAACTTTTTACTCCGGTCTCTGAATAAGATGATTCTTGCGGCATTGTAAAGAATTCTTGAATCCCTAACCATTTTATTCACATCAAAAGTCATGAAAAATCCTCTAGCATGGGCTCTATTGTAACGCAAGTTTGGTGTAATAAGTAGTCCACCTTTAAAATGATATAGTATATCTGACATAACTTTTTCTCCCGAACTCGCATTGAGCTAACTCTTGCGGCATTGAAATGAGAACTTGAAACCCTAACCAATATATTGAGATCAAAATTGGTGATTCATCTTCTAACAAGTTCGAAATGGTGATGGAAGTTTGGTATAGTTGGCCATTCCCCTCCACTAGGAAAAAAAAGTAATTTCCCATTCTTTAGTATTTCGGACATAACTTTTTACTCCGGTCTCTGAATAAAATGATTCTTGCGGCATTGTAAAGAATTCTTGAATCCCTAACCATTTTATTCCCATCAAAAGTCATGAAAAATCCTCTAGCATGGGCTCTATTGTAACGCAAGTTTGGTGTAATAAGTAGTCCACCTTTAAAATGAAATAGTATATCGCACATAACTTTTTCTCCCGAACTCGGATTGAGCTAACTCTTGCGGCATTGAAATGAGAACTTGAAACCCTAACCAATATATTGAGATCAAAATTGGTGATTCATCTTCTAATAAGTTCGAAATGGTGATGGAAGTTTGGTATAGTTGGCCATTCCCCTCCACTAGGAAAAAAAAGTAATTTCCCATTCATTAGTATTTCTGACATAACTTTTTACTCCGGTCTCTGATTAAGATGATTCTTGCTGCATTGTAAAGAATTCTTGAATCCCTAACCATTTTATTCACATCAAAAGTCATGAAAAATCCTCTAGCATGGGCTCTATTGTAACGCAAGTTTGGTGTAATAAGTAGTCCTCCTTTAAAATGAAATAGTATATCAGACATAACTTTTTCTCCCGAACTCGGATTGAGCTAACTCTTGCGGCATTGTAATGAGAACTTGAAACCCTAACCAATATATTGAGATCAAAATTGGTGATTCATCTTCTAACAAGTTCGAAATGGTGATGGAAGTTTGGTATAGTTGGCCATTCCCCTCCACTAGGAAAAAAAAGTAATTTCCTATTTTTTAGTATTTCTGACATAACTTTTTACTCCGGTCTCTGATTAAGATGATTCTTGCTGCATTATAAAGAATTCTTGAATCCCTAACCATTTTATTCACATCAAAAGTCATGAAAAATCCTCTAGCATGGGCTCTATTGTAACGCAAGTTTGGTGTAATAAGTAGTCCTCCTTTAAAATGAAATAGTGTATCGCACATAACTTTTTCTCCCGAACTCGGATTGAGCTAACTCTTGCGGCATTGAAATCAGAACTTGAAACCCTAACCAATATATTGAGATCAAAATTGGTGATTCATCTTCTAACAAGTTCGAAATGCTGATGGAAGTTTGGTATAGTTGGCCATTCCCCTCCACTAGGAAAAAAAAGTAATTTCCCATTCTTTAGTATTTCGGACATAACTTTTTACTCCGGTCTCTGAATAAGATGATTCTTGCGGCATTGTAAAGAATTCTTGAATCCCTAACCATTTTATTCCCATCAAAAGTCATGAAAAATCCTCTAGCATGGGCTCTATTGTAACGCAAGTTTGGTGTAATAAGTAGTCCACCTTTAAAATGAATTAGTATATCGGACATAACTTTTTCTCCCGAACTCGGATTGAGCTAACTCTTGCGGCATTGAAATGAGAACTTGAAACCCTAACCAATATATTGAGATCAAAATTGGTGACTCATCTTCTAACAAGTTCGAAATGGTGATGGAAGTTTGGTATAGTTGGTCATTCCCCTCCACTAGGAAAAAAAAGTAATTTCCCATTCTTTAGTATTTCGGACATAACTTTTTACTCCGGTCTCTGAATAAGATGATTCTTGCGGCATTGTAAAGAATTCTTGAATCCCTAACCATTTTATTCACATCAAAAGTCATGAAAAATCCTCTAGCATGGGCTCTATTGTAACGCAAGTTTGGTGTAATAAGTAGTCCACCTTTAAAATGATATAGTATATCGGACATAACTTTTTCTCCCGAACTCGCATTGAGCTAACTCTTGCGGCATTGAAATGAGAACTTGAAACCCTAACCAATATATTGAGATCAAAATTGGTGATTCATCTTCTAACAAGTTCGAAATGGTGATGGAAGTTTGGTATAGTTGGCCATTCCCCTCCACTAGGAAAAAAAAGTAATTTCCTATTTTTTAGTATTTCTGACATAACTTTTTACTCCGGTCTCTGATTAAGATGATTCTTGCTGCATTATAAAGAATTCTTGAATCCCTAACCATTTTATTCACATCAAAAGTCATGAAAAATCCTCTAGCATGGGCTCTATTGTAACGCAAGTTTGGTGTAATAAGTAGTCCTCCTTTAAAATGAAATAGTATATCAGACATAACTTTTTCTCCCGAACTCGGATTGAGCTAACTCTTGCGGCATTGTAATGAGAACTTGAAACCCTAACCAATATATTGAGATCAAAATTGGTGATTCATCTTCTAACAAGTTCGAAATGGTGATGGAAGTTTGGTATAGTTGGCCATTCCCCTCCACTAGGAAAAAAAAGTAATTTCCTATTTTTTAGTATTTCTGACATAACTTTTTACTCCGGTCTCTGATTAAGATGATTCTTGCTGCATTATAAAGAATTCTTGAATCCCTAACCATTTTATTCACATCAAAAGTCATGAAAAATCCTCTAGCATGGGCTCTATTGTAACGCAAGTTTGGTGTAATAAGTAGTCCTCCTTTAAAATGAAATAGTATATCGCACATAACTTTTTCTCCCGAACTCGGATTGAGCTAACTCTTGCGGCATTGAAATCAGAACTTGAAACCCTAACCAATATATTGAGATCAAAATTGGTGATTCATCTTCTAACAAGTTCGAAATGCTGATGGAAGTTTGGTATAGTTGGCCATTTCCCTCCACTAGGAAAAAAAAGTAATTTCCCATTCTTTAGTATTTCGGACATAACTTTTTACTCCGGTCTCTGAATAAGATGATTCTTGCGGCATTGTAAAGAATTCTTGAATCCCTAACCATTTTATTCCCATCAAAAGTCATGAAAAATCCTCTAGCATGGGCTCTATTGTAACGCAAGTTTGGTGTAATAAGTAGTCCACCTTTAAAATGAATTAGTATATCGGACATAACTTTTTCTCCCGAACTCGGATTGAGCTAACTCTTGCGGCATTGAAATGAGAACTTGAAACCCTAACCAATATATTGAGATCAAAATTGGTGACTCATCTTCTAACAAGTTCGAAATGGTGATGGAAGTTTGGTATAGTTGGTCATTCCCCTCCACTAGGAAAAAAAAGTAATTTCCCATTCTTTAGTATTTCGGACATAACTTTTTACTCCGGTCTCTGAATAAGATGATTCTTGCGGCATTGTAAAGAATTCTTGAATCCCTAACCATTTTATTCACATCAAAAGTCATGAAAAATCCTCTAGCATGGGCTCTATTGTAACGCAAGTTTGGTGTAATAAGTAGTCCACCTTTAAAATGATATAGTATATCGGACATAACTTTTTCTCCCGAACTCGCATTGAGCTAACTCTTGCGGCATTGAAATGAGAACTTGAAACCCTAACCAATATATTGAGATCAAAATTGGTGATTCATCTTCTAACAAGTTCGAAATGGTGATGGAAGTTTGGTATAGTTGGCCATTCCCCTCCACTAGGAAAAAAAAGTAATTTCCTATTTTTTAGTATTTCTGACATAACTTTTTACTCCGGTCTCTGAATAAGATGATTCTTGCGGCATTGTAAAGAATTCTTGAATCCCTAACCATTTTATTCACATCAAAAGTCATGAAAAATCCTCTAGCATGGGCTCTATTGTAACGCAAGTTTGGTGTAATAAGTAGTCCACCTTTAAAATGATATAGTATATCGGACATAACTTTTTCTCCCGAACTCGCATTGAGCTAACTCTTGCGGCATTGAAATGAGAACTTGAAACCCTAACCAATATATTGAGATCAAAATTGGTGATTCATCTTCTAACAAGTTCGAAATGGTGATGGAAGTTTGGTATAGTTGGCCATTCCCCTCCACTAGGAAAAAAAAGTAATTTCCTATTTTTTAGTATTTCTGACATAACTTTTTACTCCGGTCTCTGATTAAGATGATTCTTGCTGCATTATAAAGAATTCTTGAATCCCTAACCATTTTATTCACATCAAAAGTCATGAAAAATCCTCTAGCATGGGCTCTATTGTAACGCAAGTTTGGTGTAATAAGTAGTCCTCCTTTAAAATGAAATAGTATATCAGACATAACTTTTTCTCCCGAACTCGGATTGAGCTAACTCTTGCGGCATTGTAATGAGAACTTGAAACCCTAACCAATATATTGAGATCAAAATTGGTGATTCATCTTCTAACAAGTTCGAAATGGTGATGGAAGTTTGGTATAGTTGGCCATTCCCCTCCACTAGGAAAAAAAAGTAATTTCCTATTTTTTAATATTTCTGACATAACTTTTTACTCCGGTCTCTGATTAAGATGATTCTTGCTGCATTATAAAGAATTCTTGAATCCCTAACCATTTTATTCACATCAAAAGTCATGAAAAATCCTCTAGCATGGGCTCTATTGTAACGCAAGTTTGGTGTAATAAGTAGTCCTCCTTTAAAATGAAATAGTATATCGCACATAACTTTTTCTCCCGAACTCGGATTGAGCTAACTCTTGCGGCATTGAAATCAGAACTTGAAACCCTAACCAATATATTGAGATTAAAATTGGTGATTCATCTTCTAACAAGTTCGAAATGCTGATGGAAGTTTGGTATAGTTGGCCATTCCCCTCCACTAGGAAAAAAAATAATTTCCCATTCTTTAGTATTTCGGACATAACTTTTTACTCCGGTCTCTGAATAAGATGATTCTTGCGGCATTGTAAAGAATTCTTGAATCCCTAACCATTTTATTCCCATCAAAAGTCATGAAAAATCCTCTAGCATGGGCTCTATTGTAACGCAAGTTTGGTGTAATAAGTAGTCCACCTTTAAAATGAATTAGTATATCGGACATAACTTTTTCTCCCGAACTCGGATTGAGCTAACTCTTGCGGCATTGAAATGAGAACTTGAAACCCTAACCAATATATTGAGATCAAAATTGGTGACTCATCTTCTAACAAGTTCGAAATGGTGATGGAAGTTTGGTATAGTTGGTCATTCCCCTCCACTAGGAAAAAAAAGTAATTTCCCATTCTTTAGTATTTCGGACATAACTTTTTACTCCGGTCTCTGAATAAGATGATTCTTGCGGCATTGTAAAGAATTCTTGAATCCCTAACCATTTTATTCACATCAAAAGTCATGAAAAATCCTCTAGCATGGGCTCTATTGTAACGCAAGTTTGGTGTAATAAGTAGTCCACCTTTAAAATGATATAGTATATCGGACATAACTTTTTCTCCCGAACTCGCATTGAGCTAACTCTTGCGGCATTGAAATGAGAACTTGAAACCCTAACCAATATATTGAGATCAAAATTGGTGATTCATCTTCTAACAAGTTCGAAATGGTGATGGAAGTTTGGTATAGTTGGCCATTCCCCTCCACTAGGAAAAAAAAGTAATTTCCTATTTTTTAGTATTTCTGACATAACTTTTTACTCCGGTCTCTGATTAAGATGATTCTTGCTGCATTATAAAGAATTCTTGAATCCCTAACCATTTTATTCACATCAAAAGTCATGAAAAATCCTCTAGCATGGGCTCTATTGTAACGCAAGTTTGGTGTAATAAGTAGTCCTCCTTTAAAATGAAATAGTATATCAGACATAACTTTTTCTCCGGAACTCGGATTGAGCTAACTCTTGCGGCATTGTAATGAGAACTTGAAACCCTAACCAATATATTGAGATCAAAATTGGTGATTCATCTTCTAACAAGTTCGAAATGGTGATGGAAGTTTGGTATAGTTGGCCATTCCCCTCCACTAGGAAAAAAAAGTAATTTCCTATTTTTTAGTATTTCTGACATAACTTTTTACTCCGGTCTCTGATTAAGATGATTCTTGCTGCATTATAAAGAATTCTTGAATCCCTAACCATTTTATTCACATCAAAAGTCATGAAAAATCCTCTAGCATGGGCTCTATTGTAACGCAAGTTTGGTGTAATAAGTAGTCCTCCTTTAAAATGAAATAGTATATCGCACATAACTTTTTCTCCCGAACTCGGATTGAGCTAACTCTTGCGGCATTGAAATGAGAACTTGAAACCCTAACCAATATATTGAGATCAAAATTGGTGATTCATCTTCTAACAAGTTCGAAATGGTGATGGAAGTTTGGTATAGTTGGCCATTCCCCTCCACTAGGAAAAAAAAGTAATTTCCCATTCTTTAGTATTTCTGACATAACTTTTTACTCCGGTCTCTGATTAAGATGATTCTTGCTGCATTGTAAAGAATTCTTGAATCCCTAACCATTTTATTCCCATCAAAAGTCATGAAAAATCCTCTAGCATGGGCTCTATTGTAACGCAAGTTTGGTGTAATAAGTAGTCCACCTTTAAAATGAATTAGTATATCGGACATAACTTTTTCTCCCGAACTCGGATTGAGCTAACTCTTGCGGCATTGAAATGAGAACTTGAAACCCTAACCAATATATTGAGATCAAAATTGGTGACTCATCTTCTAACAAGTTCGAAATGGTGATGGAAATTTGGTATAGTTGGTCATTCCCCTCCACTAGGAAAAAAAAGTAATTTCCCATTCTTTAGTATTTCGGACATAACTTTTTACTCCGGTCTCTGAATAAGATGATTCTTGCGGCATTGTAAAGAATTCTTGAATCCCTAACCATTTTATTCACATCAAAAGTCATGAAAAATCCTCTAGCATGGGCTCTATTGTAACGCAAGTTTGGTGTAATAAGTAGTCCACCTTTAAAATGATATAGTATATCGGACATAACTTTTTCTCCCGAACTCGCATTGAGCTAACTCTTGCGGCATTGAAATGAGAACTTGAAACCCTAACCAATATATTGAGATCAAAATTGGTGATTCATCTTCTAACAAGTTCGAAATGGTGATGGAAGTTTGGTATAGTTGGCCATTCCCCTCCACTAGGAAAAAAAAGTAATTTCCCACTCTTTAGTATTTCTGACATAACTTTTTACTCCGGTCTCTGATTAAGATGATTCTTGCTGCATTATAAAGAATTCTTGAATCCCTAACCATTTTATTCACATCAAAAGTCATGAAAAATCCTCTAGCATGGGCTCTATTGTAACGTAAGTTTGGTGTAATAAGTAGTCCTCCTTTAAAATGAAATAGTATATCAGACATAACTTTTTCTCCCGAACTCGGATTGAGCTAACTCTTGCGGCATTGTAATGAGAACTTGAAACCCTAACCAATATATTGAGATCAAAATTGGTGATTCATCTTCTAACAAGTTCGAAATGGTGATGGAAGTTTGGTATAGTTGGCCATTCCCCTCCACTAGGAAAAAAAAGTAATTTCCTATTTTTTAGTATTTCTGACATAACTTTTTACTCCGGTCTCTGATTAAGATGATTCTTGCTGCATTATAAAGAATTCTTGAATCCCTAACCATTTTATTCACATCAAAAGTCATGAAAAATCCTCTAGCATGGGCTCTATTGTAACGCAAGTTTGGTGTAATAAGTAGTCCTCCTTTAAAATGAAATAGTATATCGCACATAACTTTTTCTCCCGAACTCGGATTGAGCTAACTCTTGCGGCATTGAAATGAGAACTTGAAACCCTAACCAATATATTCAGATCAAAATTGGTGATTCATCTTCTAACAAGTTCGAAATGGTGATGGAAGTTTGGTATAGTTGGCCATTCCCCTCCACTAGGAAAAAAAAGTAATTTCCCATTCTTTAGTATTTCGGACATAACTTTTTACTCCGGTCTCTGAATAAAATGATTCTTGCGGCATTGTAAAGAATTCTTGAATCCCTAACCATTTTATTCCCATCAAAAGTCATGAAAAATCCTCTAGCATGGGCTCTATTGTAACGCAAGTTTGGTGTAATAAGTAGTCCACCTTTAAAATGAAATAGTATATCGGACATAACTTTTTCTCCCGAACTCGGATTGAGCTAACTCTTGCGGCATTGAAATGAGAACTTGAAACCCTAACCAATATATTGAGATCAAAATTGGTGATTCATCTTCTAACAAGTTCGAAATGGTGATGGAAGTTTGGTATAGTTGGTCATTCCCCTCCACTAGGAAAAAAAAGTAATTTCCCATTCTTTAGTATTTCGGACATAACTTTTTACTCCGGTCTCTGAATAAGATGATTCTTGCGGCATTGTACAGAATTCTTGAATCCCTAACCATTTTATTCACATCAAAAGTCATGAAAAATCCTCTAGCATGGGCTCTATTGTAACGCAAGTTTGGTGTAATAAGTAGTCCACCTTTAAAATGATATAGTATATCGGACATAACTTTTTCTCCCGAACTCGCATTGAGCTAACTCTTGCGGCATTGAAATGAGAACTTGAAACCCTAACCAATATATTGAGATCAAAATTGGTGATTCATCTTCTAACAAGTTCGAAATGGTGATGGAAGTTTGGTATAGTTGGCCATTCCCCTCCACTAGGAAAAAAAAGTAATTTCCTATTTTTTAGTATTTCTGACATAACTTTTTACTCCGGTCTCTGATTAAGATGATTCTTGCTGCATTATAAAGAATTCTTGAATCCCTAACCATTTTATTCACATCAAAAGTCATGAAAAATCCTCTAGCATGGGCTCTATTGTAACGCAAGTTTGGTGTAATAAGTAGTCCTCCTTTAAAATGAAATAGTATATCGCACATAACTTTTTCTCCCGAACTCGGATTGAGCTAACTCTTGCGGCATTGAAATGAGAACTTGAAACCCTAACCAATATATTAAGATCAAAATTGGTGATTCATCTTCTAACAAGTTCGAAATGGTGATGGAAGTTTGGTATAGTTGGCCATTCCCTTCCACTAGGAAAAAAAAGTAATTTCCCATTCTTTAGTATTTCGGACATAACTTTTTACTCCGGTCTCTGAATAAAATGATTCTTGCGGCATTGTAAAGAATTCTTGAATCCCTAACCATTTTATTCCCATCAAAAGTCATGAAAAATCCTCTAGCATGGGCTCTATTGTAACGCAAGTTTGGTGTAATAAGTAGTCCACCTTTAAAATGAAATAGTATATCGGACATAACTTTTTCTCCCGAACTCGGATTGAGCTAACTCTTGCGGCATTGAAATGAGAACTTGAAACCCTAACCAATATATTGAGATCAAAATTGGTGATTCATCTTCTAACAAGTTCGAAATGGTGATGGAAGTTTGGTATAGTTGGTCATTCCCCTCCACTAGGAAAAAAAAGTAATTTCCCATTCTTTAGTATTTCGGACATAACTTTTTACTCCGGTCTCTGAATAAGATGATTCTTGCGGCATTGTAAAGAATTCTTGAATCCCTAACCATTTTATTCACATCAAAAGTCATGAAAAATCCTCTAGCATGGGCTCTATTGTAACGCAAGTTTGGTGTAATAAGTAGTCCACCTTTAAAATGAAATAGTATATCGGACATAACTTTTTCTCCCGAACTCGGATTGAGCTAACTCTTGCGGCATTGAAATGAGAACTTGAAACCCTAACCAATATATTGAGATCAAAATTGGTGATTCATCTTCTAACAAGTTCGAAATGGTGATGGAAGTTTGGTATAGTTGGTCATTCCCCTCCACTAGGAAAAAAAAGTAATTTCCCATTCTTTAGTATTTCGGACATAACTTTTTACTCCGGTCTCTGAATAAGATGATTCTTGCGGCATTGTACAGAATTCTTGAATCCCTAACCATTTTATTCACATCAAAAGTCATGAAAAATCCTCTAGCATGGGCTCTATTGTAACGCAAGTTTGGTGTAATAAGTAGTCCACCTTTAAAATGATATAGTATATCGGACATAACTTTTTCTCCCGAACTCGCATTGAGCTAACTCTTGCGGCATTGAAATGAGAACTTGAAACCCTAACCAATATATTGAGATCAAAATTGGTGATTCATCTTCTAACAAGTTCGAAATGGTGATGGAAGTTTGGTATAGTTGGCCATTCCCCTCCACTAGGAAAAAAAAGTAATTTCCTATTTTTTAGTATTTCTGACATAACTTTTTACTCCGGTCTCTGATTAAGATGATTCTTGCTGCATTATAAAGAATTCTTGAATCCCTAACCATTTTATTCACATCAAAAGTCATGAAAAATCCTCTAGCATGGGCTCTATTGTAACGCAAGTTTGGTGTAATAAGTAGTCCTCCTTTAAAATGAAATAGTATATCGCACATAACTTTTTCTCCCGAACTCGGATTGAGCTAACTCTTGCGGCATTGAAATGAGAACTTGAAACCCTAACCAATATATTGAGATCAAAATTGGTGATTCATCTTCTAACAAGTTCGAAATGGTGATGGAAGTTTGGTATAGTTGGCCATTCCCCTCCACTAGGAAAAAAAAGTAATTTCCCATTCTTTAGTATTTCGGACATAACTTTTTACTCCGGTCTCTGAATAAAATGATTCTTGCGGCATTGTAAAGAATTCTTGAATCCCTAACCATTTTATTCCCATCAAAAGTCATGAAAAATCCTCTAGCATGGGCTCTATTGTAACGCAAGTTTGGTGTAATAAGTAGTCCACCTTTAAAATGAAATAGTATATCGGACATAACTTTTTCTCCCGAACTCGGATTGAGCTAACTCTTGCGGCATTGAAATGAGAACTTGAAACCCTAACCAATATATTGAGATCAAAATTGGTGATTCATCTTCTAACAAGTTCGAAATGGTGATGGAAGTTTGGTATAGTTGGTCATTCCCCTCCACTAGGAAAAAAAAGTAATTTCCCATTCTTTAGTATTTCGGACATAACTTTTTACTCCGGTCTCTGAATAAGATGATTCTTGCGGCATTGTAAAGAATTCTTGAATCCCTAACCATTTTATTCACATCAAAAGTCATGAAAAATCCTCTAGCATGGGCTCTATTGTAACGCAAGTTTGGTGTAATAAGTAGTCCACCTTTAAAATGAAATAGTATATCGCACATAACTTTTTCTCCCGAACTCGGATTGAGCTAACTCTTGCGGCATTGAAATGAGAACTTGAAACCCTAACCAATATATTGAGATCAAAATTGGTGATTCATCTTCTAACAAGTTCGAAATGGTGATGGAAGTTTGGTATAGTTGGCCATTCCCCTCCACTAGGAAAAAAAAGTAATTTCCTATTTTTTAGTATTTCTGACATAACTTTTTACTCCGGTCTCTGATTAAGATGATTCTTGCTGCATTATAAAGAATTCTTGAATCCCTAACCATTTTATTCACATCAAAAGTCATGAAAAATCCTCTAGCATGGGCTCTATTGTAACGCAAGTTTGGTGTAATAAGTAGTCCTCCTTTAAAATGAAATAGTATATCAGACATAACTTTTTCTCCCGAACTCGGATTGAGCTAACTCTTGCGGCATTGTAATGAGAACTTGAAACCCTAACCAATATATTGAGATCAAAATTGGTGATTCATCTTCTAACAAGTTCGAAATGGTGATGGAAGTTTGGTATAGTTGGCCATTCCCCTCCACTAGGAAAAAAAAGTAATTTCCTATTTTTTAGTATTTCTGACATAACTTTTTACTCCGGTCTCTGATTAAGATGATTCTTGCTGCATTATAAAGAATTCTTGAATCCCTAACCATTTTATTCACATCAAAAGTCATGAAAAATCCTCTAGCATGGGCTCTATTGTAACGCAAGTTTGGTGTAATAAGTAGTCCTCCTTTAAAATGAAATAGTATATCGCACATAACTTTTTCTCCCGAACTCGGATTGAGCTAACTCTTGCGGCATTGAAATCAGAACTTGAAACCCTAACCAATATATTGAGATCAAAATTGGTGATTCATCTTCTAACAAGTTCGAAATGCTGATGGAAGTTTGGTATAGTTGGCCATTCCCCTCCACTAGGAAAAAAAAGTAATTTCCCATTCTTTAGTATTTCGGACATAACTTTTTACTCCGGTCTCTGAATAAGATGATTCTTGCGGCATTGTAAAGAATTCTTGAATCCCTAACCATTTTATTCCCATCAAAAGTCATGAAAAATCCTCTAGCATGGGCTCTATTGTAACGCAAGTTTGGTGTAATAAGTAGTCCACCTTTAAAATGAATTAGTATATCGGACATAACTTTTTCTCCCGAACTCGGATTGAGCTAACTCTTGCGGCATTGAAATGAGAACTTGAAACCCTAACCAATATATTGAGATCAAAATTGGTGACTCATCTTCTAACAAGTTCGAAATGGTGATGGAAGTTTGGTATAGTTGGTCATTCCCCTCCACTAGGAAAAAAAAGTAATTTCCCATTCTTTAGTATTTCGGACATAACTTTTTACTCCGGTCTCTGAATAAGATGATTCTTGCGGCATTGTAAAGAATTCTTGAATCCCTAACCATTTTATTCACATCAAAAGTCATGAAAAATCCTCTAGCATGGGCTCTATTGTAACGCAAGTTTGGTGTAATAAGTAGTCCACCTTTAAAATGATATAGTATATCGGACATAACTTTTTCTCCCGAACTCGCATTGAGCTAACTCTTGCGGCATTGAAATGAGAACTTGAAACCCTAACCAATATATTGAGATCAAAATTGGTGATTCATCTTCTAACAAGTTCGAAATGGTGATGGAAGTTTGGTATAGTTGGCCATTCCCCTCCACTAGGAAAAAAAAGTAATTTCCTATTTTTTAGTATTTCTGACATAACTTTTTACTCCGGTCTCTGAATAAGATGATTCTTGCGGCATTGTAAAGAATTCTTGAATCCCTAACCATTTTATTCACATCAAAAGTCATGAAAAATCCTCTAGCATGGGCTCTATTGTAACGCAAGTTTGGTGTAATAAGTAGTCCACCTTTAAAATGATATAGTATATCGGACATAACTTTTTCTCCCGAACTCGCATTGAGCTAACTCTTGCGGCATTGAAATGAGAACTTGAAACCCTAACCAATATATTGAGATCAAAATTGGTGATTCATCTTCTAACAAGTTCGAAATGGTGATGGAAGTTTGGTATAGTTGGCCATTCCCCTCCACTAGGAAAAAAAAGTAATTTCCTATTTTTTAGTATTTCTGACATAACTTTTTACTCCGGTCTCTGATTAAGATGATTCTTGCTGCATTATAAAGAATTCTTGAATCCCTAACCATTTTATTCACATCAAAAGTCATGAAAAATCCTCTAGCATGGGCTCTATTGTAACGCAAGTTTGGTGTAATAAGTAGTCCTCCTTTAAAATGAAATAGTATATCAGACATAACTTTTTCTCCCGAACTCGGATTGAGCTAACTCTTGCGGCATTGTAATGAGAACTTGAAACCCTAACCAATATATTGAGATCAAAATTGGTGATTCATCTTCTAACAAGTTCGAAATGGTGATGGAAGTTTGGTATAGTTGGCCATTCCCCTCCACTAGGAAAAAAAAGTAATTTCCTATTTTTTAATATTTCTGACATAACTTTTTACTCCGGTCTCTGATTAAGATGATTCTTGCTGCATTATAAAGAATTCTTGAATCCCTAACCATTTTATTCACATCAAAAGTCATGAAAAATCCTCTAGCATGGGCTCTATTGTAACGCAAGTTTGGTGTAATAAGTAGTCCTCCTTTAAAATGAAATAGTATATCGCACATAACTTTTTCTCCCGAACTCGGATTGAGCTAACTCTTGCGGCATTGAAATCAGAACTTGAAACCCTAACCAATATATTGAGATTAAAATTGGTGATTCATCTTCTAACAAGTTCGAAATGCTGATGGAAGTTTGGTATAGTTGGCCATTCCCCTCCACTAGGAAAAAAAATAATTTCCCATTCTTTAGTATTTCGGACATAACTTTTTACTCCGGTCTCTGAATAAGATGATTCTTGCGGCATTGTAAAGAATTCTTGAATCCCTAACCATTTTATTCCCATCAAAAGTCATGAAAAATCCTCTAGCATGGGCTCTATTGTAACGCAAGTTTGGTGTAATAAGTAGTCCACCTTTAAAATGAATTAGTATATCGGACATAACTTTTTCTCCCGAACTCGGATTGAGCTAACTCTTGCGGCATTGAAATGAGAACTTGAAACCCTAACCAATATATTGAGATCAAAATTGGTGACTCATCTTCTAACAAGTTCGAAATGGTGATGGAAGTTTGGTATAGTTGGTCATTCCCCTCCACTAGGAAAAAAAAGTAATTTCCCATTCTTTAGTATTTCGGACATAACTTTTTACTCCGGTCTCTGAATAAGATGATTCTTGCGGCATTGTAAAGAATTCTTGAATCCCTAACCATTTTATTCACATCAAAAGTCATGAAAAATCCTCTAGCATGGGCTCTATTGTAACGCAAGTTTGGTGTAATAAGTAGTCCACCTTTAAAATGATATAGTATATCGGACATAACTTTTTCTCCCGAACTCGCATTGAGCTAACTCTTGCGGCATTGAAATGAGAACTTGAAACCCTAACCAATATATTGAGATCAAAATTGGTGATTCATCTTCTAACAAGTTCGAAATGGTGATGGAAGTTTGGTATAGTTGGCCATTCCCCTCCACTAGGAAAAAAAAGTAATTTCCTATTTTTTAGTATTTCTGACATAACTTTTTACTCCGGTCTCTGATTAAGATGATTCTTGCTGCATTATAAAGAATTCTTGAATCCCTAACCATTTTATTCACATCAAAAGTCATGAAAAATCCTCTAGCATGGGCTCTATTGTAACGCAAGTTTGGTGTAATAAGTAGTCCTCCTTTAAAATGAAATAGTATATCAGACATAACTTTTTCTCCGGAACTCGGATTGAGCTAACTCTTGCGGCATTGTAATGAGAACTTGAAACCCTAACCAATATATTGAGATCAAAATTGGTGATTCATCTTCTAACAAGTTCGAAATGGTGATGGAAGTTTGGTATAGTTGGCCATTCCCCTCCACTAGGAAAAAAAAGTAATTTCCTATTTTTTAGTATTTCTGACATAACTTTTTACTCCGGTCTCTGATTAAGATGATTCTTGCTGCATTATAAAGAATTCTTGAATCCCTAACCATTTTATTCACATCAAAAGTCATGAAAAATCCTCTAGCATGGGCTCTATTGTAACGCAAGTTTGGTGTAATAAGTAGTCCTCCTTTAAAATGAAATAGTATATCGCACATAACTTTTTCTCCCGAACTCGGATTGAGCTAACTCTTGCGGCATTGAAATGAGAACTTGAAACCCTAACCAATATATTGAGATCAAAATTGGTGATTCATCTTCTAACAAGTTCGAAATGGTGATGGAAGTTTGGTATAGTTGGCCATTCCCCTCCACTAGGAAAAAAAAGTAATTTCCCATTCTTTAGTATTTCTGACATAACTTTTTACTCCGGTCTCTGATTAAGATGATTCTTGCTGCATTGTAAAGAATTCTTGAATCCCTAACCATTTTATTCCCATCAAAAGTCATGAAAAATCCTCTAGCATGGGCTCTATTGTAACGCAAGTTTGGTGTAATAAGTAGTCCACCTTTAAAATGAATTAGTATATCGGACATAACTTTTTCTCCCGAACTCGGATTGAGCTAACTCTTGCGGCATTGAAATGAGAACTTGAAACCCTAACCAATATATTGAGATCAAAATTGGTGACTCATCTTCTAACAAGTTCGAAATGGTGATGGAAATTTGGTATAGTTGGTCATTCCCCTCCACTAGGAAAAAAAAGTAATTTCCCATTCTTTAGTATTTCGGACATAACTTTTTACTCCGGTCTCTGAATAAGATGATTCTTGCGGCATTGTAAAGAATTCTTGAATCCCTAACCATTTTATTCACATCAAAAGTCATGAAAAATCCTCTAGCATGGGCTCTATTGTAACGCAAGTTTGGTGTAATAAGTAGTCCACCTTTAAAATGATATAGTATATCGGACATAACTTTTTCTCCCGAACTCGCATTGAGCTAACTCTTGCGGCATTGAAATGAGAACTTGAAACCCTAACCAATATATTGAGATCAAAATTGGTGATTCATCTTCTAACAAGTTCGAAATGGTGATGGAAGTTTGGTATAGTTGGCCATTCCCCTCCACTAGGAAAAAAAAGTAATTTCCCACTCTTTAGTATTTCTGACATAACTTTTTACTCCGGTCTCTGATTAAGATGATTCTTGCTGCATTATAAAGAATTCTTGAATCCCTAACCATTTTATTCACATCAAAAGTCATGAAAAATCCTCTAGCATGGGCTCTATTGTAACGTAAGTTTGGTGTAATAAGTAGTCCTCCTTTAAAATGAAATAGTATATCAGACATAACTTTTTCTCCCGAACTCGGATTGAGCTAACTCTTGCGGCATTGTAATGAGAACTTGAAACCCTAACCAATATATTGAGATCAAAATTGGTGATTCATCTTCTAACAAGTTCGAAATGGTGATGGAAGTTTGGTATAGTTGGCCATTCCCCTCCACTAGGAAAAAAAAGTAATTTCCTATTTTTTAGTATTTCTGACATAACTTTTTACTCCGGTCTCTGATTAAGATGATTCTTGCTGCATTATAAAGAATTCTTGAATCCCTAACCATTTTATTCACATCAAAAGTCATGAAAAATCCTCTAGCATGGGCTCTATTGTAACGCAAGTTTGGTGTAATAAGTAGTCCTCCTTTAAAATGAAATAGTATATCGCACATAACTTTTTCTCCCGAACTCGGATTGAGCTAACTCTTGCGGCATTGAAATGAGAACTTGAAACCCTAACCAATATATTCAGATCAAAATTGGTGATTCATCTTCTAACAAGTTCGAAATGGTGATGGAAGTTTGGTATAGTTGGCCATTCCCCTCCACTAGGAAAAAAAAGTAATTTCCCATTCTTTAGTATTTCGGACATAACTTTTTACTCCGGTCTCTGAATAAAATGATTCTTGCGGCATTGTAAAGAATTCTTGAATCCCTAACCATTTTATTCCCATCAAAAGTCATGAAAAATCCTCTAGCATGGGCTCTATTGTAACGCAAGTTTGGTGTAATAAGTAGTCCACCTTTAAAATGAAATAGTATATCGGACATAACTTTTTCTCCCGAACTCGGATTGAGCTAACTCTTGCGGCATTGAAATGAGAACTTGAAACCCTAACCAATATATTGAGATCAAAATTGGTGATTCATCTTCTAACAAGTTCGAAATGGTGATGGAAGTTTGGTATAGTTGGTCATTCCCCTCCACTAGGAAAAAAAAGTAATTTCCCATTCTTTAGTATTTCGGACATAACTTTTTACTCCGGTCTCTGAATAAGATGATTCTTGCGGCATTGTACAGAATTCTTGAATCCCTAACCATTTTATTCACATCAAAAGTCATGAAAAATCCTCTAGCATGGGCTCTATTGTAACGCAAGTTTGGTGTAATAAGTAGTCCACCTTTAAAATGATATAGTATATCGGACATAACTTTTTCTCCCGAACTCGCATTGAGCTAACTCTTGCGGCATTGAAATGAGAACTTGAAACCCTAACCAATATATTGAGATCAAAATTGGTGATTCATCTTCTAACAAGTTCGAAATGGTGATGGAAGTTTGGTATAGTTGGCCATTCCCCTCCACTAGGAAAAAAAAGTAATTTCCTATTTTTTAGTATTTCTGACATAACTTTTTACTCCGGTCTCTGATTAAGATGATTCTTGCTGCATTATAAAGAATTCTTGAATCCCTAACCATTTTATTCACATCAAAAGTCATGAAAAATCCTCTAGCATGGGCTCTATTGTAACGCAAGTTTGGTGTAATAAGTAGTCCTCCTTTAAAATGAAATAGTATATCGCACATAACTTTTTCTCCCGAACTCGGATTGAGCTAACTCTTGCGGCATTGAAATGAGAACTTGAAACCCTAACCAATATATTAAGATCAAAATTGGTGATTCATCTTCTAACAAGTTCGAAATGGTGATGGAAGTTTGGTATAGTTGGCCATTCCCCTCCACTAGGAAAAAAAAGTAATTTCCCATTCTTTAGTATTTCGGACATAACTTTTTACTCCGGTCTCTGAATAAAATGATTCTTGCGGCATTGTAAAGAATTCTTGAATCCCTAACCATTTTATTCCCATCAAAAGTCATGAAAAATCCTCTAGCATGGGCTCTATTGTAACGCAAGTTTGGTGTAATAAGTAGTCCACCTTTAAAATGAAATAGTATATCGGACATAACTTTTTCTCCCGAACTCGGATTGAGCTAACTCTTGCGGCATTGAAATGAGAACTTGAAACCCTAACCAATATATTGAGATCAAAATTGGTGATTCATCTTCTAACAAGTTCGAAATGGTGATGGAAGTTTGGTATAGTTGGTCATTCCCCTCCACTAGGAAAAAAAAGTAATTTCCCATTCTTTAGTATTTCGGACATAACTTTTTACTCCGGTCTCTGAATAAGATGATTCTTGCGGCATTGTAAAGAATTCTTGAATCCCTAACCATTTTATTCACATCAAAAGTCATGAAAAATCCTCTAGCATGGGCTCTATTGTAACGCAAGTTTGGTGTAATAAGTAGTCCACCTTTAAAATGAAATAGTATATCGGACATAACTTTTTCTCCCGAACTCGGATTGAGCTAACTCTTGCGGCATTGAAATGAGAACTTGAAACCCTAACCAATATATTGAGATCAAAATTGGTGATTCATCTTCTAACAAGTTCGAAATGGTGATGGAAGTTTGGTATAGTTGGTCATTCCCCTCCACTAGGAAAAAAAAGTAATTTCCCATTCTTTAGTATTTCGGACATAACTTTTTACTCCGGTCTCTGAATAAGATGATTCTTGCGGCATTGTACAGAATTCTTGAATCCCTAACCATTTTATTCACATCAAAAGTCATGAAAAATCCTCTAGCATGGGCTCTATTGTAACGCAAGTTTGGTGTAATAAGTAGTCCACCTTTAAAATGATATAGTATATCGGACATAACTTTTTCTCCCGAACTCGCATTGAGCTAACTCTTGCGGCATTGAAATGAGAACTTGAAACCCTAACCAATATATTGAGATCAAAATTGGTGATTCATCTTCTAACAAGTTCGAAATGGTGATGGAAGTTTGGTATAGTTGGCCATTCCCCTCCACTAGGAAAAAAAAGTAATTTCCTATTTTTTAGTATTTCTGACATAACTTTTTACTCCGGTCTCTGATTAAGATGATTCTTGCTGCATTATAAAGAATTCTTGAATCCCTAACCATTTTATTCACATCAAAAGTCATGAAAAATCCTCTAGCATGGGCTCTATTGTAACGCAAGTTTGGTGTAATAAGTAGTCCTCCTTTAAAATGAAATAGTATATCGCACATAACTTTTTCTCCCGAACTCGGATTGAGCTAACTCTTGCGGCATTGAAATGAGAACTTGAAACCCTAACCAATATATTGAGATCAAAATTGGTGATTCATCTTCTAACAAGTTCGAAATGGTGATGGAAGTTTGGTATAGTTGGCCATTCCCCTCCACTAGGAAAAAAAAGTAATTTCCCATTCTTTAGTATTTCGGACATAACTTTTTACTCCGGTCTCTGAATAAAATGTTTCTTGCGGCATTGTAAAGAATTCTTGAATCCCTAACCATTTTATTCCCATCAAAAGTCATGAAAAATCCTCTAGCATGGGCTCTATTGTAACGCAAGTTTGGTGTAATAAGTAGTCCACCTTTAAAATGAAATAGTATATCGGACATAACTTTTTCTCCCGAACTCGGATTGAGCTAACTCTTGCGGCATTGAAATGAGAACTTGAAACCCTAACCAATATATTGAGATCAAAATTGGTGATTCATCTTCTAACAAGTTCGAAATGGTGATGGAAGTTTGGTATAGTTGGTCATTCCCCTCCACTAGGAAAAAAAAGTAATTTCCCATTCTTTAGTATTTCGGACATAACTTTTTACTCCGGTCTCTGAATAAGATGATTCTTGCGGCATTGTACAGAATTCTTGAATCCCTAACCATTTTATTCACATCAAAAGTCATGAAAAATCCTCTAGCATGGGCTCTATTGTAACGCAAGTTTGGTGTAATAAGTAGTCCACCTTTAAAATGATATAGTATATCGGACATAACTTTTTCTCCCGAACTCGCATTGAGCTAACTCTTGCGGCATTGAAATGAGAACTTGAAACCCTAACCAATATATTGAGATCAAAATTGGTGATTCATCTTCTAACAAGTTCGAAATGGTGATGGAAGTTTGGTATAGTTGGCCATTCCCCTCCACTAGGAAAAAAAAGTAATTTCCTATTTTTTAGTATTTCTGACATAACTTTTTACTCCGGTCTCTGATTAAGATGATTCTTGCTGCATTATAAAGAATTCTTGAATCCCTAACCATTTTATTCACATCAAAAGTCATGAAAAATCCTCTAGCATGGGCTCTATTGTAACGCAAGTTTGGTGTAATAAGTAGTCCTCCTTTAAAATGAAATAGTATATCGCACATAACTTTTTCTCCCGAACTCGGATTGAGCTAACTCTTGCGGCATTGAAATGAGAACTTGAAACCCTAACCAATATATTGAGATCAAAATTGGTGATTCATCTTCTAACAAGTTCGAAATGGTGATGGAAGTTTGGTATAGTTGGCCATTCCCCTCCACTAGGAAAAAAAAGTAATTTCCCATTCTTTAGTATTTCGGACATAACTTTTTACTCCGGTCTCTGAATAAAATGATTCTTGCGGCATTGTAAAGAATTCTTGAATCCCTAACCATTTTATTCCCATCAAAAGTCATGAAAAATCCTCTAGCATGGGCTCTATTGTAACGCAAGTTTGGTGTAATAAGTAGTCCACCTTTAAAATGAAATAGTATATCGGACATAACTTTTTCTCCCGAACTCGGATTGAGCTAACTCTTGCGGCATTGAAATGAGAACTTGAAACCCTAACCAATATATTGAGATCAAAATTGGTGATTCATCTTCTAACAAGTTCGAAATGGTGATGGAAGTTTGGTATAGTTGGTCATTCCCCTCCACTAGGAAAAAAAAGTAATTTCCCATTCTTTAGTATTTCGGACATAACTTTTTACTCCGGTCTCTGAATAAGATGATTCTTGCGGCATTGTAAAGAATTCTTGAATCCCTAACCATTTTATTCACATCAAAAGTCATGAAAAATCCTCTAGCATGGGCTCTATTGTAACGCAAGTTTGGTGTAATAAGTAGTCCACCTTTAAAATGAAATAGTATATCGCACATAACTTTTTCTCCCGAACTCGGATTGAGCTAACTCTTGCGGCATTGAAATGAGAACTTGAAACCCTAACCAATATATTGAGATCAAAATTGGTGATTCATCTTCTAACAAGTTCGAAATGGTGATGGAAGTTTGGTATAGTTGGCCATTCCCCTCCACTAGGAAAAAAAAGTAATTTCCCATTCATTAGTATTTCTGACATAACTTTTTACTCCGGTCTCTGATTAAGATGATTCTTGCTGCATTGTAAAGAATTCTTGAATCCCTAACCATTTTATTCACATCAAAAGTCATGAAAAATCCTCTAGCATGGGCTCTATTGTAACGCAAGTTTGGTGTAATAAGTAGTCCTCCTTTAAAATGAAATAGTATATCAGACATAACTTTTTCTCCCGAACTCGGATTGAGCTAACTCTTGCGGCATTGTAATGAGAACTTGAAACCCTAACCAATATATTGAGATCAAAATTGGTGATTCATCTTCTAACAAGTTCGAAATGGTGATGGAAGTTTGGTATAGTTGGCCATTCCCCTCCACTAGGAAAAAAAAGTAATTTCCTATTTTTTAGTATTTCTGACATAACTTTTTACTCCGGTCTCTGATTAAGATGATTCTTGCTGCATTATAAAGAATTCTTGAATCCCTAACCATTTTATTCACATCAAAAGTCATGAAAAATCCTCTAGCATGGGCTCTATTGTAACGCAAGTTTGGTGTAATAAGTAGTCCTCCTTTAAAATGAAATAGTATATCGCACATAACTTTTTCTCCCGAACTCGGATTGAGCTAACTCTTGCGGCATTGAAATCAGAACTTGAAACCCTAACCAATATATTGAGATCAAAATTGGTGATTCATCTTCTAACAAGTTCGAAATGCTGATGGAAGTTTGGTATAGTTGGCCATTCCCCTCCACTAGGAAAAAAAAGTAATTTCCCATTCTTTAGTATTTCGGACATAACTTTTTACTCCGGTCTCTGAATAAGATGATTCTTGCGGCATTGTAAAGAATTCTTGAATCCCTAACCATTTTATTCCCATCAAAAGTCATGAAAAATCCTCTAGCATGGGCTCTATTGTAACGCAAGTTTGGTGTAATAAGTAGTCCACCTTTAAAATGAAATAGTATATCGGACATAACTTTTTCTCCCGAACTCGGATTGAGCTAACTCTTGCGGCATTGAAATGAGAACTTGAAACCCTAACCAATATATTGAGATCAAAATTGGTGATTCATCTTCTAACAAGTTCGAAATGGTGATGGAAGTTTGGTATAGTTGGTCATTCCCCTCCACTAGGAAAAAAAAGTAATTTCCCATTCTTTAGTATTTCGGACATAACTTTTTACTCCGGTCTCTGAATAAGATGATTCTTGCGGCATTGTAAAGAATTCTTGAATCCCTAACCATTTTATTCACATCAAAAGTCATGAAAAATCCTCTAGCATGGGCTCTATTGTAACGCAAGTTTGGTGTAATAAGTAGTCCACCTTTAAAATGAAATAGTATATCGCACATAACTTTTTCTCCCGAACTCGGATTGAGCTAACTCTTGCGGCATTGAAATGAGAACTTGAAACCCTAACCAATATATTGAGATCAAAATTGGTGATTCATCTTCTAACAAGTTCGAAATGGTGATGGAAGTTTGGTATAGTTGGCCATTCCCCTCCACTAGGAAAAAAAAGTAATTTCCCATTCATTAGTATTTCTGACATAACTTTTTACTCCGGTCTCTGATTAAGATGATTCTTGCTGCATTGTAAAGAATTCTTGAATCCCTAACCATTTTATTCACATCAAAAGTCATGAAAAATCCTCTAGCATGGGCTCTATTGTAACGCAAGTTTGGTGTAATAAGTAGTCCTCCTTTAAAATGAAATAGTATATCAGACATAACTTTTTCTCCCGAACTCGGATTGAGCTAACTCTTGCGGCATTGTAATGAGAACTTGAAACCCTAACCAATATATTGAGATCAAAATTGGTGATTCATCTTCTAACAAGTTCGAAATGGTGATGGAAGTTTGGTATAGTTGGCCATTCCCCTCCACTAGGAAAAAAAAGTAATTTCCTATTTTTTAGTATTTCTGACATAACTTTTTACTCCGGTCTCTGATTAAGATGATTCTTGCTGCATTATAAAGAATTCTTGAATCCCTAACCATTTTATTCACATCAAAAGTCATGAAAAATCCTCTAGCATGGGCTCTATTGTAACGCAAGTTTGGTGTAATAAGTAGTCCTCCTTTAAAATGAAATAGTATATCGCACATAACTTTTTCTCCCGAACTCGGATTGAGCTAACTCTTGCGGCATTGAAATCAGAACTTGAAACCCTAACCAATATATTGAGATCAAAATTGGTGATTCATCTTCTAACAAGTTCGAAATGCTGATGGAAGTTTGGTATAGTTGGCCATTCCCCTCCACTAGGAAAAAAAAGTAATTTCCCATTCTTTAGTATTTCGGACATAACTTTTTACTCCGGTCTCTGAATAAGATGATTCTTGCGGCATTGTAAAGAATTCTTGAATCCCTAACCATTTTATTCCCATCAAAAGTCATGAAAAATCCTCTAGCATGGGCTCTATTGTAACGCAAGTTTGGTGTAATAAGTAGTCCACCTTTAAAATGAATTAGTATATCGGACATAACTTTTTCTCCCGAACTCGGATTGAGCTAACTCTTGCGGCATTGAAATGAGAACTTGAAACCCTAACCAATATATTGAGATCAAAATTGGTGACTCATCTTCTAACAAGTTCGAAATGGTGATGGAAGTTTGGTATAGTTGGTCATTCCCCTCCACTAGGAAAAAAAAGTAATTTCCCATTCTTTAGTATTTCGGACATAACTTTTTACTCCGGTCTCTGAATAAGATGATTCTTGCGGCATTGTAAAGAATTCTTGAATCCCTAACCATTTTATTCACATCAAAAGTCATGAAAAATCCTCTAGCATGGGCTCTATTGTAACGCAAGTTTGGTGTAATAAGTAGTCCACCTTTAAAATGATATAGTATATCGGACATAACTTTTTCTCCCGAACTCGCATTGAGCTAACTCTTGCGGCATTGAAATGAGAACTTGAAACCCTAACCAATATATTGAGATCAAAATTGGTGATTCATCTTCTAACAAGTTCGAAATGGTGATGGAAGTTTGGTATAGTTGGCCATTCCCCTCCACTAGGAAAAAAAAGTAATTTCCTATTTTTTAGTATTTCTGACATAACTTTTTACTCCGGTCTCTGATTAAGATGATTCTTGCTGCATTATAAAGAATTCTTGAATCCCTAACCATTTTATTCACATCAAAAGTCATGAAAAATCCTCTAGCATGGGCTCTATTGTAACGCAAGTTTGGTGTAATAAGTAGTCCTCCTTTAAAATGAAATAGTATATCGCACATAACTTTTTCTCCCGAACTCGGATTGAGCTAACTCTTGCGGCATTGAAATCAGAACTTGAAACCCTAACCAATATATTGAGATCAAAATTGGTGATTCATCTTCTAACAAGTTCGAAATGCTGATGGAAGTTTGGTATAGTTGGCCATTCCCCTCCACTAGGAAAAAAAAGTAATTTCCCATTCTTTAGTATTTCGGACATAACTTTTTACTCCGGTCTCTGAATAAGATGATTCTTGCGGCATTGTAAAGAATTCTTGAATCCCTAACCATTTTATTCCCATCAAAAGTCATGAAAAATCCTCTAGCATGGGCTCTATTGTAACGCAAGTTTGGTGTAATAAGTAGTCCACCTTTAAAATGAAATAGTATATCGGACATAACTTTTTCTCCCGAACTCGGATTGAGCTAACTCTTGCGGCATTGAAATGAGAACTTGAAACCCTAACCAATATATTGAGATCAAAATTGGTGATTCATCTTCTAACAAGTTCGAAATGGTGATGGAAGTTTGGTATAGTTGGTCATTCCCCTCCACTAGGAAAAAAAAGTAATTTCCCATTCTTTAGTATTTCGGACATAACTTTTTACTCCGGTCTCTGAATAAGATGATTCTTGCGGCATTGTAAAGAATTCTTGAATCCCTAACCATTTTATTCACATCAAAAGTCATGAAAAATCCTCTAGCATGGGCTCTATTGTAACGCAAGTTTGGTGTAATAAGTAGTCCACCTTTAAAATGAAATAGTATATCGCACATAACTTTTTCTCCCGAACTCGGATTGAGCTAACTCTTGCGGCATTGAAATGAGAACTTGAAACCCTAACCAATATATTGAGATCAAAATTGGTGATTCATCTTCTAACAAGTTCGAAATGGTGATGGAAGTTTGGTATAGTTGGCCATTCCCCTCCACTAGGAAAAAAAAGTAATTTCCCATTCATTAGTATTTCTGACATAACTTTTTACTCCGGTCTCTGATTAAGATGATTCTTGCTGCATTGTAAAGAATTCTTGAATCCCTAACCATTTTATTCACATCAAAAGTCATGAAAAATCCTCTAGCATGGGCTCTATTGTAACGCAAGTTTGGTGTAATAAGTAGTCCTCCTTTAAAATGAAATAGTATATCAGACATAACTTTTTCTCCCGAACTCGGATTGAGCTAACTCTTGCGGCATTGTAATGAGAACTTGAAACCCTAACCAATATATTGAGATCAAAATTGGTGATTCATCTTCTAACAAGTTCGAAATGGTGATGGAAGTTTGGTATAGTTGGCCATTCCCCTCCACTAGGAAAAAAAAGTAATTTCCCATTCTTTAGTATTTCGGACATAACTTTTTACTCCGGTCTCTGAATAAAATGATTCTTGCGGCATTGTAAAGAATTCTTGAATCCCTAACCATTTTATTCCCATCAAAAGTCATGAAAAATCCTCTAGCATGGGCTCTATTGTAACGCAAGTTTGGTGTAATAAGTAGTCCACCTTTAAAATGAAATAGTATATCGGACATAACTTTTTCTCCCGAACTCGGATTGAGCTAACTCTTGCGGCATTGAAATGAGAACTTGAAACCCTAACCAATATATTGAGATCAAAATTGGTGATTCATCTTCTAACAAGTTCGAAATGGTGATGGAAGTTTGGTATAGTTGGCCATTCCCCTCCACTAGGAAAAAAAAGTAATTTCCCATTCTTTAGTATTTCGGACATAACTTTTTACTCCGGTCTCTGAATAAGATGATTCTTGCGGCATTGTAAAGAATTCTTGAATCCCTAACCATTTTATTCCCATCAAAAGTCATGAAAAATCCTCTAGCATGGGCTCTATTGTAACGCAAGTTTGGTGTAATAAGTAGTCCACCTTTAAAATGAAATAGTATATCGGACATAACTTTTTCTCCCGAACTCGGATTGAGCTAACTCTTGCGGCATTGAAATGAGAACTTGAAACCCTAACCAATATATTGAGATCAAAATTGGTGACTCATCTTCTAACAAGTTCGAAATGGTGATGGAAGTTTGGTATAGTTGGTCATTCCCCTCCACTAGGAAAAAAAAGTAATTTCCCATTCTTTAGTATTTCGGACATAACTTTTTACTCCGGTCTCTGAATAAGATGATTCTTGCGGCATTGTAAAGAATTCTTGAATCCCTAACCATTTTATTCACATCAAAAGTCATGAAAAATCCTCTAGCATGGGCTCTATTGTAACGCAAGTTTGGTGTAATAAGTAGTCCACCTTTAAAATGATATAGTATATCGGACATAACTTTTTCTCCCGAACTCGCATTGAGCTAACTCTTGCGGCATTGAAATGAGAACTTGAAACCCTAACCAATATATTGAGATCAAAATTGGTGATTCATCTTCTAACAAGTTCGAAATGGTGATGGAAGTTTGGTATAGTTGGCCATTCCCCTCCACTAGGAAAAAAAAGTAATTTCCCACTCTTTAGTATTTCTGACATAACTTTTTACTCCGGTCTCTGATTAAGATGATTCTTGCTGCATTATAAAGAATTTTTGAATCCCTAACCATTTTATTCACATCAAAAGTCATGAAAAATCCTCTAGCATGGGCTCTATTGTAACGCAGGTTTGGTGTAATAAGTAGTCCTCCTTTAAAATGAAATAGTATATCAGACATAACTTTTTCTCCCGAACTCGGATTGAGCTAACTCTTGCGGCATTGTAATGAGAACTTGAAACCCTAACCAATATATTGAGATCAAAATTGGTGATTCATCTTCTAACAAGTTCGAAATGGTGATGGAAGTTTGGTATAGTTGGCCATTCCCCTCCACTAGGAAAAAAAAGTAATTTCCTATTTTTTAGTATTTCTGACATAACTTTTTACTCCGGTCTCTGATTAAGATGATTCTTGCTGCATTATAAAGAATTCTTGAATCCCTAACCATTTTATTCACATCAAAAGTCATGAAAAATCCTCTAGCATGGGCTCTATTGTAACGCAAGTTTGGTGTAATAAGTAGTCCTCCTTTAAAATGAAATAGTATATCGCACATAACTTTTTCTCCCGAACTCGGATTGAGCTAACTCTTGCGGCATTGAAATGAGAACTTGAAACCCTAACCAATATATTGAGATCAAAATTGGTGATTCATCTTCTAACAAGTTCGAAATGGTGATGGAAGTTTGGTATAGTTGGCCATTCCCCTCCACTAGGAAAAAAAAGTAATTTCCCATTCTTTAGTATTTCGGACATAACTTTTTACTCCGGTCTCTGAATAAAATGATTCTTGCGGCATTGTAAAGAATTCTTGAATCCCTAACCATTTTATTCCCATCAAAAGTCATGAAAAATCCTCTAGCATGGGCTCTATTGTAACGCAAGTTTGGTGTAATAAGTAGTCCACCTTTAAAATGAAATAGTATATCGGACATAACTTTTTCTCCCGAACTCGGATTGAGCTAACTCTTGCGGCATTGAAATGAGAACTTGAAACCCTAACCAATATTGAGATCAAAATTGGTGATTCATCTTCTAACAAGTTCGAAATGGTGATGGAAGTTTGGTATAGTTGGTCATTCCCCTCCACTAGGAAAAAAAAGTAATTTCCCATTCTTTAGTATTTCGGACATAACTTTTTACTCCGGTCTCTGAATAAGATGATTCTTGCGGCATTGTAAAGAATTCTTGAATCCCTAACCATTTTATTCACATCAAAAGTCATGAAAAATCCTCTAGCATGGGCTCTATTGTAACGCAAGTTTGGTGTAATAAGTAGTCCACCTTTAAAATGAAATAGTATATCGCACATAACTTTTTCTCCCGAACTCGGATTGAGCTAACTCTTGCGGTATTGAAATGAGAACTTGAAACCCTAACCAATATATTCAGATCAAAATTGGTGATTCATCTTCTAACAAGTTCGAAATGGTGATGGAAGTTTGGTATAGTTGGCCATTCCCCTCCACTAGGAAAAAAAAGTAATTTCCCATTCATTAGTATTTCTGACATAACTTTTTACTCCGGTCTCTGATTAAGATGATTCTTGCTGCATTGTAAAGAATTCTTGAATCCCTAACCATTTTATTCACATCAAAAGTCATGAAAAATCCTCTAGCATGGGCTCTATTGTAACGCAAGTTTGGTGTAATAAGTAGTCCTCTTTTAAAATGAAATAGTATATCAGACATAACTTTTTCTCCGGAACTCGGATTGAGCTAACTCTTGCGGCATTGTAATGAGAACTTGAAACCCTAACCAATATATTGAGATCAAAATTGGTGATTCATCTTCTAACAAGTTCGAAATGGTGATGGAAGTTTGGTATAGTTGGCCATTCCCCTCCACTAGGAAAAAAAAGTAATTTCCTATTTTTTAGTATTTCTGACATAACTTTTTACTCCGGTCTCTGATTAAGATGATTCTTGCTGCATTATAAAGAATTCTTGAATCCCTAACCATTTTATTCACATCAAAAGTCATGAAAAATCCTCTAGCATGGGCTCTATTGTAACGCAAGTTTGGTGTAATAAGTAGTCCTCCTTTAAAATGAAATAGTATATCGCACATAACTTTTTCTCCCGAACTCGGATTGAGCTAACTCTTGCGGCATTGAAATGAGAACTTGAAACCCTAACCAATATATTGAGATCAAAATTGGTGATTCATCTTCTAACAAGTTCGAAATGCTGATGGAAGTTTGGTATAGTTGGCCATTCCCCTCCACTAGGAAAAAAAAGTAATTTCCCATTCTTTAGTATTTCGGACATAACTTTTTACTCCGGTCTCTGAATAAGATGATTCTTGCGGCATTGTAAAGAATTCTTGAATCCCTAACCATTTTATTCCCATCAAAAGTCATGAAAAATCCTCTAGCATGGGCTCTATTGTAACGCAAGTTTGGTGTAATAAGTAGTCCACCTTTAAAATGAATTAGTATATCGGACATAACTTTTTCTCCCGAACTCGGATTGAGCTAACTCTTGCGGCATTGAAATGAGAACTTGAAACTCTAACCAATATATTGAGATCAAAATTGGTGACTCATCTTCTAACAAGTTCGAAATGGTGATGGAAGTTTGGTATAGTTGGTCATTCCCCTCCACTAGGAAAAAAAAGTAATTTCCCATTCTTTAGTATTTCGGACATAACTTTTTACTCCGGTCTCTGAATAAGATGATTCTTGCGGCATTGTAAAGAATTCTTGAATCCCTAACCATTTTATTCACATCAAAAGTCATGAAAAATCCTCTAGCATTGGCTCTATTGTAACGCAAGTTTGGTGTAATAAGTAGTCCACCTTTAAAATGATATAGTATATCGGACATAACTTTTTCTCCCGAACTCGCATTGAGCTAACTCTTGCGGCATTGAAATGAGAACTTGAAACCCTAACCAATATATTGAGATCAAAATTGGTGATTCATCTTCTAACAAGTTCGAAATGGTGATGGAAGTTTGGTATAGTTGGCCATTCCCCTCCACTAGAAAAAAAAAGTAATTTCCTATTTTTTAGTATTTCTGACATAACTTTTTACTCCGGTCTCTGATTAAGATGATTCTTGCTGCATTATAAAGAATTCTTGAATCCCTAACCATTTTATTCACATCAAAAGTCATGAAAAATCCTCTAGCATGGGCTCTATTGTAACGCAAGTTTGGTGTAATAAGTAGTCCACCTTTAAAATGAAATAGTATATCAGACATAACTTTTTCTCCCGAACTCGGATTGAGCTAACTCTTGCGGCATTGTAATGAGAACTTGAAACCCTAACCAATATATTGAGATCAAAATTGGTGATTCATCTTCTAACAAGTTCGAAATGGTGATGGAAGTTTGGTATAGTTGGCCATTCCCCTCCACTAGGAAAAAAAAGTAATTTCCCACTCTTTAGTATTTCTGACATAACTTTTTACTCCGGTCTCTGATTAAGATGATTCTTGCTGCATTATAAAGAATTTTTGAATCCCTAACCATTTTATTCACATCAAAAGTCATGAAAAATCCTCTAGCATGGGCTCTATTGTAACGCAGGTTTGGTGTAATAAGTAGTCCTCCTTTAAAATGAAATAGTATATCAGACATAACTTTTTCTCCCGAACTCGGATTGAGCTAACTCTTGCGGCATTGTAATGAGAACTTGAAACCCTAACCAATATATTGAGATCAAAATTGGTGATTCATCTTCTAACAAGTTCGAAATGGTGATGGAAGTTTGGTATAGTTGGCCATTCCCCTCCACTAGGAAAAAAAAGTAATTTCCTATTTTTTAGTATTTCTGACATAACTTTTTACTCCGGTCTCTGATTAAGATGATTCTTGCTGCATTATAAAGAATTCTTGAATCCCTAACCATTTTATTCACATCAAAAGTCATGAAAAATCCTCTAGCATGGGCTCTATTGTAACGCAAGTTTGGTGTAATAAGTAGTCCTCCTTTAAAATGAAATAGTATATCGCACATAACTTTTTCTCCCGAACTCGGATTGAGCTAACTCTTGCGGCATTGAAATGAGAACTTGAAACCCTAACCAATATATTGAGATCAAAATTGGTGATTCATCTTCTAACAAGTTCGAAATGGTGATGGAAGTTTGGTATAGTTGGCCATTCCCCTCCACTAGGAAAAAAAAGTAATTTCCCATTCTTTAGTATTTCGGACATAACTTTTTACTCCGGTCTCTGAATAAAATGATTCTTGCGGCATTGTAAAGAATTCTTGAATCCCTAACCATTTTATTCCCATCAAAAGTCATGAAAAATCCTCTAGCATGGGCTCTATTGTAACGCAAGTTTGGTGTAATAAGTAGTCCACCTTTAAAATGAAATAGTATATCGGACATAACTTTTTCTCCCGAACTCGGATTGAGCTAACTCTTGCGGCATTGAAATGAGAACTTGAAACCCTAACCAATATTGAGATCAAAATTGGTGATTCATCTTCTAACAAGTTCGAAATGGTGATGGAAGTTTGGTATAGTTGGTCATTCCCCTCCACTAGGAAAAAAAAGTAATTTCCCATTCTTTAGTATTTCGGACATAACTTTTTACTCCGGTCTCTGAATAAGATGATTCTTGCGGCATTGTAAAGAATTCTTGAATCCCTAACCATTTTATTCACATCAAAAGTCATGAAAAATCCTCTAGCATGGGCTCTATTGTAACGCAAGTTTGGTGTAATAAGTAGTCCACCTTTAAAATGAAATAGTATATCGCACATAACTTTTTCTCCCGAACTCGGATTGAGCTAACTCTTGCGGTATTGAAATGAGAACTTGAAACCCTAACCAATATATTCAGATCAAAATTGGTGATTCATCTTCTAACAAGTTCGAAATGGTGATGGAAGTTTGGTATAGTTGGCCATTCCCCTCCACTAGGAAAAAAAAGTAATTTCCCATTCATTAGTATTTCTGACATAACTTTTTACTCCGGTCTCTGATTAAGATGATTCTTGCTGCATTGTAAAGAATTCTTGAATCCCTAACCATTTTATTCACATCAAAAGTCATGAAAAATCCTCTAGCATGGGCTCTATTGTAACGCAAGTTTGGTGTAATAAGTAGTCCTCTTTTAAAATGAAATAGTATATCAGACATAACTTTTTCTCCGGAACTCGGATTGAGCTAACTCTTGCGGCATTGTAATGAGAACTTGAAACCCTAACCAATATATTGAGATCAAAATTGGTGATTCATCTTCTAACAAGTTCGAAATGGTGATGGAAGTTTGGTATAGTTGGCCATTCCCCTCCACTAGGAAAAAAAAGTAATTTCCTATTTTTTAGTATTTCTGACATAACTTTTTACTCCGGTCTCTGATTAAGATGATTCTTGCTGCATTATAAAGAATTCTTGAATCCCTAACCATTTTATTCACATCAAAAGTCATGAAAAATCCTCTAGCATGGGCTCTATTGTAACGCAAGTTTGGTGTAATAAGTAGTCCTCCTTTAAAATGAAATAGTATATCGCACATAACTTTTTCTCCCGAACTCGGATTGAGCTAACTCTTGCGGCATTGAAATGAGAACTTGAAACCCTAACCAATATATTGAGATCAAAATTGGTGATTCATCTTCTAACAAGTTCGAAATGCTGATGGAAGTTTGGTATAGTTGGCCATTCCCCTCCACTAGGAAAAAAAAGTAATTTCCCATTCTTTAGTATTTCGGACATAACTTTTTACTCCGGTCTCTGAATAAGATGATTCTTGCGGCATTGTAAAGAATTCTTGAATCCCTAACCATTTTATTCCCATCAAAAGTCATGAAAAATCCTCTAGCATGGGCTCTATTGTAACGCAAGTTTGGTGTAATAAGTAGTCCACCTTTAAAATGAAATAGTATATCGGACATAACTTTTTCTCCCGAACTCGGATTGAGCTAACTCTTGCGGCATTGAAATGAGAACTTGAAACCCTAACCAATATTGAGATCAAAATTGGTGATTCATCTTCTAACAAGTTCGAAATGGTGATGGAAGTTTGGTATAGTTGGTCATTCCCCTCCACTAGGAAAAAAAAGTAATTTCCCATTCTTTAGTATTTCGGACATAACTTTTTACTCCGGTCTCTGAATAAGATGATTCTTGCGGCATTGTAAAGAATTCTTGAATCCCTAACCATTTTATTCACATCAAAAGTCATGAAAAATCCTCTAGCATGGGCTCTATTGTAACGCAAGTTTGGTGTAATAAGTAGTCCACCTTTAAAATGAAATAGTATATCGCACATAACTTTTTCTCCCGAACTCGGATTGAGCTAACTCTTGCGGTATTGAAATGAGAACTTGAAACCCTAACCAATATATTCAGATCAAAATTGGTGATTCATCTTCTAACAAGTTCGAAATGGTGATGGAAGTTTGGTATAGTTGGCCATTCCCCTCCACTAGGAAAAAAAAGTAATTTCCCATTCATTAGTATTTCTGACATAACTTTTTACTCCGGTCTCTGATTAAGATGATTCTTGCTGCATTGTAAAGAATTCTTGAATCCCTAACCATTTTATTCACATCAAAAGTCATGAAAAATCCTCTAGCATGGGCTCTATTGTAACGCAAGTTTGGTGTAATAAGTAGTCCTATTTTAAAATGAAATAGTATATCAGACATAACTTTTTCTCCGGAACTCGGATTGAGCTAACTCTTGCGGCATTGTAATGAGAACTTGAAACCCTAACCAATATATTGAGATCAAAATTGGTGATTCATCTTCTAACAAGTTCGAAATGGTGATGGAAGTTTGGTATAGTTGGCCATTCCCCTCCACTAGGAAAAAAAAGTAATTTCCTATTTTTTAGTATTTCTGACATAACTTTTTACTCCGGTCTCTGATTAAGATGATTCTTGCTGCATTATAAAGAATTCTTGAATCCCTAACCATTTTATTCACATCAAAAGTCATGAAAAATCCTCTAGCATGGGCTCTATTGTAACGCAAGTTTGGTGTAATAAGTAGTCCTCCTTTAAAATGAAATAGTATATCGCACATAACTTTTTCTCCCGAACTCGGATTGAGCTAACTCTTGCGGCATTGAAATGAGAACTTGAAACCCTAACCAATATATTGAGATCAAAATTGGTGATTCATCTTCTAACAAGTTCGAAATGCTGATGGAAGTTTGGTATAGTTGGCCATTCCCCTCCACTAGGAAAAAAAAGTAATTTCCCATTCTTTAGTATTTCGGACATAACTTTTTACTCCGGTCTCTGAATAAGATGATTCTTGCGGCATTGTAAAGAATTCTTGAATCCCTAACCATTTTATTCCCATCAAAAGTCATGAAAAATCCTCTAGCATGGGCTCTATTGTAACGCAAGTTTGGTGTAATAAGTAGTCCACCTTTAAAATGAATTAGTATATCGGACATAACTTTTTCTCCCGAACTCGGATTGAGCTAACTCTTGCGGCATTGAAATGAGAACTTGAAACTCTAACCAATATATTGAGATCAAAATTGGTGACTCATCTTCTAACAAGTTCGAAATGGTGATGGAAGTTTGGTATAGTTGGTCATTCCCCTCCACTAGGAAAAAAAAGTAATTTCCCATTCTTTAGTATTTCGGACATAACTTTTTACTCCGGTCTCTGAATAAGATGATTCTTGCGGCATTGTAAAGAATTCTTGAATCCCTAACCATTTTATTCACATCAAAAGTCATGAAAAATCCTCTAGCATTGGCTCTATTGTAACGCAAGTTTGGTGTAATAAGTAGTCCACCTTTAAAATGATATAGTATATCGGACATAACTTTTTCTCCCGAACTCGCATTGAGCTAACTCTTGCGGCATTGAAATGAGAACTTGAAACCCTAACCAATATATTGAGATCAAAATTGGTGATTCATCTTCTAACAAGTTCGAAATGGTGATGGAAGTTTGGTATAGTTGGCCATTCCCCTCCACTAGAAAAAAAAAGTAATTTCCTATTTTTTAGTATTTCTGACATAACTTTTTACTCCGGTCTCTGATTAAGATGATTCTTGCTGCATTATAAAGAATTCTTGAATCCCTAACCATTTTATTCACATCAAAAGTCATGAAAAATCCTCTAGCATGGGCTCTATTGTAACGCAAGTTTGGTGTAATAAGTAGTCCTCCTTTAAAATGAAATAGTATATCAGACATAACTTTTTCTCCCGAACTCGGATTGAGCTAACTCTTGCGGCATTGTAATGAGAACTTGAAACCCTAACCAATATATTGAGATCAAAATTGGTGATTCATCTTCGAACAAGTTCGAAATGGTGATGGAAGTTTGGTATAGTTGGCCATTCCCCTCCACTAGGAAAAAAAAGTAATTTCCTATTTTTTAGTATTTCTGACATAACTTTTTACTCCGGTCTCTGATTAAGATGATTTTTGCTGCATTATAAAGAATTCTTGAATCCCTAACCATTTTATTCACATCAAAAGTCATGAAAAATCCTCTAGCATGGGCTCTATTGTAACGCAAGTTTGGTGTAATAAGTAGTCCTCCTTTAAAATGAAATAGTATATCGCACATAACTTTTTCTCCCGAACTCGCATTGAGCTAACTCTTGCGGCATTGAAATGAGAACTTGAAACCCTAACCAATATATTGAGATCAAAATTGGTGATTCATCTTCTAACAAGTTCGAAATGGTGATGGAAGTTTGGTATAGTTGGCCATTCCCCTCCACTAGGAAAAAAAAGTAATTTCCCATTCTTTAGTATTTCGGACATAACTTTTTACTCCGGTCTCTGAATAAGATGATTCTTGCGGCATTGTAAAGAATTCTTGAATCCCTAACCATTTTATTCCCATCAAAAGTCATGAAAAATCCTCTAGCATGGGCTCTATTGTAACGCAAGTTTGGTGTAATAAGTAGTCCACCTTTAAAATGAAATAGTATATCGGACATAACTTTTTCTCCCGAACTCGGATTGAGCTAACTCTTGCGGCATTGAAATGAGAACTTGAAACCCTAACCAATATATTGAGATCAAAATTGGTGACTCATCTTCTAACAAGTTCGAAATGGTGATGGAAGTTTGGTATAGTTGGTCATTCCCCTCCACTAGGAAAAAAAAGTAATTTCCCATTCTTTAGTATTTCGGACATAACTTTTTACTCCGGTCTCTGAATAAGATGATTCTTGCGGCATTGTAAAGAATTCTTGAATCCCTAACCATTTTATTCACATCAAAAGTCATGAAAAATCCTCTAGCATGGGCTCTATTGTAACGCAAGTTTGGTGTAATAAGTAGTCCACCTTTAAAATGATATAGTATATCGGACATAACTTTTTCTCCCGAACTCGCATTGAGCTAACTCTTGCGGCATTGAAATGAGAACTTGAAACCCTAACCAATATATTGAGATCAAAATTGGTGATTCATCTTCTAACAAGTTCGAAATGGTGATGGAAGTTTGGTATAGTTGGCCATTCCCCTCCACTAGGAAAAAAAAGTAATTTCCCACTCTTTAGTATTTCTGACATAACTTTTTACTCCGGTCTCTGATTAAGATGATTCTTGCTGCATTATAAAGAATTCTTGAATCCCTAACCATTTTATTCACATCAAAAGTCATGAAAAATCCTCTAGCATGGGCTCTATTGTAACGCAAGTTTGGTGTAATAAGTAGTCCTCCTTTAAAATGAAATAGTATATCAGACATAACTTTTTCTCCCGAACTCGGATTGAGCTAACTCTTGCGGCATTGTAATGAGAACTTGAAACCCTAACCAATATATTGAGATCAAAATTGGTGATTCATCTTCTAACAAGTTCGAAATGCTGATGGAAGTTTGGTATAGTTGGCCATTCCCCTCCACTAGGAAAAAAAAGTAATTTCCTATTTTTTAGTATTTCTGACATAACTTTTTACTCCGGTCTCTGATTAAGATGATTCTTGCGGCATTGTAAAGAATTCTTGAATCCCTAACCATTTTATTCCCATCAAAAGTCATGAAAAATCCTCTAGCATGGGCTCTATTTGTAACGCAAGTTTGGTGTAATAAGTAGTCCACCTTTAAAATGAAATAGTATATCGGCCATAACTTTTTCTCCCGAACTCGGATTGAGCTAACTCTTGCGGCATTGAAATGAGAACTTGAAACCCTAACCAATATATTGAGATCAAAATTGGTGACTCATCTTCTAACAAGTTCGAAATGGTGATGGAAGTTTGGTATAGTTGGTCATTCCCCTCCACTAGGAAAAAAAAGTAATTTCCCATTCTTTAGTATTTCGGACATAACTTTTTACTCCGGTCTCTGAATAAGATGATTCTTGCGGCATTGTAAAGAATTCTTGAATCCCTAACCATTTTATTCACATCAAAAGTCATGAAAAATCCTCTAGCATGGGCTCTATTGTAACGCAAGTTTGGTGTAATAAGTAGTCCACCTTTAAAATGATATAGTATATCGGACATAACTTTTTCTCCCGAACTCGCATTGAGCTAACTCTTGCGGCATTGAAATGAGAACTTGAAACCCTAACCAATATATTGAGATCAAAATTGGTGATTCATCTTCTAACAAGTTCGAAATGGTGATGGAAGTTTGGTATAGTTGGCCATTCCCCTCCACTAGGAAAAAAAAGTAATTTCCCACTCTTTAGTATTTCTGACATAACTTTTTACTCCGGTCTCTGATTAAGATGATTCTTGCTGCATTATAAAGAATTCTTGAATCCCTAACCATTTTATTCACATCAAAAGTCATGAAAAATCCTCTAGCATGGGCTCTATTGTAACGCAAGTTTGGTGTAATAAGTAGTCCTCCTTTAAAATGAAATAGTATATTTCTCCCGAACTCGGATTGAGCTAACTCTTGCGGCATTGTAATGAGAACTTGAAACCCTAACCAATATATTGAGATCAAAATTGGTGATTCATCTTCTAACAAGTTCGAAATGCTGATGGAAGTTTGGTATAGTTGGCCATTCCCCTCCACTAGGAAAAAAAAGTAATTTCCTATTTTTTAGTATTTCTGACATAACTTTTTACTCCGGTCTCTGATTAAGATGATTCTTGCGGCATTGTAAAGAATTCTTGAATCCCTAACCATTTTATTCCCATCAAAAGTCATGAAAAATCCTCTAGCATGGGCTCTATTTGTAACGCAAGTTTGGTGTAATAAGTAGTCCACCTTTAAAATGAAATAGTATATCGGCCATAACTTTTTCTCCCGAACTCGGATTGAGCTAACTCTTGCGGCATTGAAATGAGAACTTGAAACCCTAACCAATATATTGAGATCAAAATTGGTGACTCATCTTCTAACAAGTTCGAAATGGTGATGGAAGTTTGGTATAGTTGGTCATTCCCCTCCACTAGGAAAAAAAAGTAATTTCCCATTCTTTAGTATTTCGGACATAACTTTTTACTCCGGTCTCTGAATAAGATGATTCTTGCGGCATTGTAAAGAATTCTTGAATCCCTAACCATTTTATTCACATCAAAAGTCATGAAAAATCCTCTAGCATGAGCTCTATTGTAACGCAAGTTTGGTGTAATAAGTAGTCCACCTTTAAAATGATATAGTATATCGGACATAACTTTTTCTCCCGAACTCGCATTGAGCTAACTCTTGCGGCATTGAAATGAGAACTTGAAACCCTAACCAATATATTGAGATCAAAATTGGTGATTCATCTTCTAACAAGTTCGAAATGGTGATGGAAGTTTGGTATAGTTGGCCATTCCCCTCCACTAGGAAAAAAAAGTAATTTCCCACTCTTTAGTATTTCTGACATAACTTTTTACTCCGGTCTCTGATTAAGATGATTCTTGCTGCATTATAAAGAATTCTTGAATCCCTAACCATTTTATTCACATCAAAAGTCATGAAAAATCCTCTAGCATGGGCTCTATTGTAACGCAAGTTTGGTGTAATAAGTAGTCCTCCTTTAAAATGAAATAGTATATCAGACATAACTTTTTCTCCCGAACTCGGATTGAGCTAACTCTTGCGGCATTGTAATGAGAACTTGAAACCCTAACCAATATATTGAGATCAAAATTGGTGATTCATCTTCTAACAAGTTCGAAATGGTGATGGAAGTTTGGTATAGTTGGCCATTCCCCTCCACTAGGAAAAAAAAGTAATTTCCTATTTTTTAGTATTTCTGACATAACTTTTTACTCCGGTCTCTGATTAAGATGATTCTTGCTGCATTATAAAGAATTCTTGAATCCCTAACCATTTTATTCACATCAAAAGTCATGAAAAATCCTCTAGCATGGGCTCTATTGTAACGCAAGTTTGGTGTAATAAGTAGTCCTCCTTTAAAATGAAATAGTATATCGCACATAACTTTTTCTCCCGAACTCGGATTGAGCTAACTCTTGCGGCATTGAAATGAGAACTTAAACCCTAACCAATATATTGAGATCAAAATTGGTGATTCATCTTCTAACAAGTTCGAAATGGTGATGAAAGTTTGGTATAGTTGGCCATTCCCCTCCACTAGGAAAAAAAAGTAATTTCCCATTCTTTAGTATTTCGGACATAACTTTTTACTCCGGTCTCTGAATAAGATGATTCTTGCGGCATTGTAAAGAATTCTTGAATCCCTAACCATTTTATTCCCATCAAAAGTCATGAAAAATCCTCTAGCATGGGCTCTATTGTAACGCAAGTTTGGTGTAATAAGTAGTCCACCTTTAAAATGAAATAGTATATCGGACATAACTTTTTCTCCCGAACTCGGATTGAGCTAACTCTTGCGGCATTGAAATGAGAACTTGAAACCCTAACCAATATATTGAGATCAAAATTGGTGACTTATCTTCTAACAAGTTCGAAATGGTGATGGAAGTTTGGTATAGTTGGTCATTCCCCTCCACTAGGAAAAAAAAGTAATTTCCCATTCTTTAGTATTTCGGACATAACTTTTTACTCCGGTCTCTGAATAAGATGATTCTTGCGGCATTGTAAAGAATTCTTGAATCCCTAACCATTTTATTCACATCAAAAGTCATGAAAAATCCTCTAGCATGGGCTCTATTGTAACGCAAGTTTGGTGTAATAAGTAGTCCACCTTTAAAATGATATAGTATATCGGACATAACTTTTTCTCCCGAACTCGCATTGAGCTAACTCTTGCGGCATTGAAATGAGAACTTGAAACCCTAACCAATATATTGAGATCAAAATTGGTGATTCATCTTCTAACAAGTTCGAAATGGTGATGGAAGTTTGGTATAGTTGGCCATTCCCCTCCACTAGGAAAAAAAAGTAATTTCCCACTCTTTAGTATTTCTGACATAACTTTTTACTCCGGTCTCTGATTAAGATGATTCTTGCTGCATTATAAAGAATTCTTGAATCCCTAACCATTTTATTCACATCAAAAGTCATGAAAAATCCTCTAGCATGGGCTCTATTGTAACGCAAGTTTGGTGTAATAAGTAGTCCTCATTTAAAATGAAATAGTATATCAGACATAACTTTTTCTCCCGAACTCGGATTGAGCTAACTCTTGCGGCATTGTAATGAGAACTTGAAACCCTAACCAATATATTGAGATCAAAATTGGTGATTCATCTTCTAACAAGTTCGAAATGGTGATGGAAGTTTGGTATAGTTGGCCATTCCCCTCCACTAGGAAAAAAAAGTAATTTCCTATTTTTTAGTATTTCTGACATAACTTTTTACTCCGGTCTCTGATTAAGATGATTCTTGCTGCATTATAAAGAATTCTTGAATCCCTAACCATTTTATTCACATCAAAAGTCATGAAAAATCCTCTAGCATGGGCTCTATTGTAACGCAAGTTTGGTGTAATAAGTAGTCCTCCTTTAAAATGAAATAGTATATCGCACATAACTTTTTCTCCCGAACTCGGATTGAGCTAACTCTTGCGGCATTGAAATGAGAACTTGAAACCCTAACCAATATATTGAGATCAAAATTGGTGATTCATCTTCTAACAAGTTCGAAATGGTGATGAAAGTTTGGTATAGTTGGCCATTCCCCTCCACTAGGAAAAAAAAGTAATTTCCCATTCTTTAGTATTTCGGACATAACTTTTTACTCCGGTCTCTGAATAAGATGATTCTTGCGGCATTGTAAAGAATTCTTGAATCCCTAACCATTTTATTCCCATCAAAAGTCATGAAAAATCCTCTAGCATGGGCTCTATTGTAACGCAAGTTTGGTGTAATAAGTAGTCCACCTTTAAAATGAAATAGTATATCGGACATAACTTTTTCTCCCGAACTCGGATTGAGCTAACTCTTGCGGCATTGAAATGAGAACTTGAAACCCTAACCAATATATTGAGATCAAAATTGGTGACTCATCTTCTAACAAGTTCGAAATGGTGATGGAAGTTTGGTATAGTTGGTCATTCCCCTCCACTAGGAAAAAAAAGTAATTTCCCATTCTTTAGTATTTCGGACATAACTTTTTACTCCGGTCTCTGAATAAGATGATTCTTGCGGCATTGTAAAGAATTCTTGAATCCCTAACCATTTTATTCACATCAAAAGTCATGAAAAATCCTCTAGCATGGGCTCTATTGTAATGCAAGTTTGGTGTAATAAGTAGTCCACCTTTAAAATGATATAGTATATCGGACATAACTTTTTCTCCCGAACTCGCATTGAGCTAACTCTTGCGGCATTGAAATGAGAACTTGAAACCCTAACCAATATATTGAGATCAAAATTGGTGATTCATCTTCTAACAAGTTCGAAATGGTGATGGAAGTTTGGTATAGTTGGCCATTCCCCTCCACTAGGAAAAAAAAGTAATTTCCTATTTTTTAGTATTTCTGACATAACTTTTTACTCCGGTCTCTGATTAAGATGATTCTTGCTGCATTATAAAGAATTCTTGAATCCCTAACCATTTTATTCACATCAAAAGTCATGAAAAATCCTCTAGCATGGGCTCTATTGTAACGCAAGTTTGGTGTAATAAGTAGTCCTCCTTTAAAATGAAATAGTATATCAGACATAACTTTTTCTCCCGAACTCGGATTGAGCTAACTCTTGCGGCATTGTAATGAGAACTTGAAACCCTAACCAATATATTGAGATCAAAATTGGTGATTCATCTTCTAACAAGTTCGAAATGGTGATGGAAGTTTGGTATAGTTGGCCATTCCCCTCCACTAGGAAAAAAAAGTAATTTGCTATTTTTTAGTATTTCTGACATAACTTTTTACTCCGGTCTCTGATTAAGATGATTCTTGCTGCATTATAAAGAATTCTTGAATCCCTAACCATTTTATTCACATCAAAAGTCATGAAAAATCCTCTAGCATGGGCTCTATTGTAACGCAAGTTTGGTGTAATAAGTAGTCCTACTTTAAAATGAAATAGTATATCGCACATAACTTTTTCTCCCGAACTCGGATTGAGCTAACTCTTGCGGCATTGAAATGAGAACTTGAAACCCTAACCAATATATTGAGATCAAAATTGGTGATTCATCTTCTAACAAGTTCGAAATGGTGATGGAAGTTTGGTATAGTTGGCCATTCCCCTCCACTAGGAAAAAAAAGTAATTTCCCATTCTTTAGTATTTCGGACATAACTTTTTACTCCGGTCTCTGAATAAGATGATTCTTGCGGCATTGTAAAGAATTCTTGAATCCCTAACCATTTTATTCCCATCAAAAGTCATGAAAAATCCTCTAGCATGGGCTCTATTGTAACGCAAGTTTGGTGTAATAAGTAGTCCACCTTTAAAATGAAATAGTATATCGGACATAACTCTTTCTCCCGAACTCGGATTGAGCTAACTCTTGCGGCATTGAAATGAGAACTTGAAACCCTAACCAATATATTGAGATCAAAATTGGTGACTCATCTTCTAACAAGTTCGAAATGGTGATGGAAGTTTGGTATAGTTGGTCATTCCCCTCCACTAGGAAAAAAAAGTAATTTCCCATTCTTTAGTATTTCGGACATAACTTTTTACTCCGGTCTCTGAATAAGATGATTCTTGCGGCATTGTAAAGAATTCTTGAATCCCTAACCATTTTATTCACATCAAAAGTCATGAAAAATCCTCTAGCATGGGCTCTATTGTAACGCAAGTTTGGTGTAATAAGTAGTCCACCTTTAAAATGATATAGTATATCGGACATAACTTTTTCTCCCGAACTCGCATTGAGCTAACTCTTGCGGCATTGAAATGAGAACTTGAAACCCTAACCAATATATTGAGATCAAAATTGGTGATTCATCTTCTAACAAGTTCGAAATGGTGATGGAAGTTTGGTATAGTTGGCCATTCCCCTCCACTAGGAAAAAAAAGTAATTTCCCACTCTTTAGTATTTCTGACATAACTTTTTACTCCGGTCTCTGATTAAGATGATTCTTGCCGCATTATAAAGAATTCTTGAATCCCTAACCATTTTATTCACATCAAAAGTCATGAAAAATCCTCTAGCATGGGCTCTATTGTAACGCAAGTTTGGTGTAATAAGTAGTCCTCCTTTAAAATGAAATAGTATATCAGACATAACTTTTTCTCCCGAACTCGGATTGAGCTAACTCTTGCGGCATTGTAATGAGAACTTGAAACCCTAACCAATATATTGAGATCAAAATTGGTGATTCATCTTCTAACAAGTTCGAAATGGTGATGGAAGTTTGGTATAGTTGGCCATTCCCCTCCACTAGGAAAAAAAAGTAATTTCCTATTTTTTAGTATTTCTGACATAACTTTTTACTCCGGTCTCTGATTAAGATGATTCTTGCTGCATTATAAAGAATTCTTGAATCCCTAACCATTTTATTCACATCAAAAGTCATGAAAAATCCTCTAGCATGGGCTCTATTGTAACGCAAGTTTGGTGTAATAAGTAGTCCTCCTTTAAAATGAAATAGTATATCGGACATAACTTTTTCTCCCGAACTCGGATTGAGCTAACTCTTGCGGCATTGTAATGAGAACTTGAAACCCTAACCAATATATTGAGATCAAAATTGGTGATTCATCTTCTAACAAGTTCTAAATGGTGATGGAAGTTTGGTATAGTTGGCCATTCCCCTCCACTAGGAAAAAAAAGTAATTTCCCACTCTTTAGTATTTCTGACATAACTTTTTACTCCGGTCTCTGATTAAGATGATTCTTGGTGCATTATAAAGAATTCTTGAATCCCTAACCATTTTATTCACATCAAAAGTCATGAAAAATCCTCTAGCATGGGCTCTATTGTAACGCAAGTTTGGTGTAATAAGTAGTCCTCCTTTAAAATGAAATAGTATATCAGACATAACTTTTTCTCCCGAACTCGGATTGAGCTAACTCTTGCGGCATTGTAATGAGAACTTGAAACCCTAACCAATATATTCAGATCAAAATTGGTGATTCATCTTCTAACAAGTTCGAAATGGTGATGGAAGTTTGGTATAGTTGGCTATTCCCCTCCACTAGGAAAAAAAAGTAATTTCCTATTTTTTAGTATTTCTGACATAACTTTTTACTCCGGTCTCTGATTAAGATGATTCTTGCTGCATTATAAAGAATTTTTGAATCCCTAACCATTTTATTCACATCAAAAGTCTTGACAAATCCTCTAGCATGGGCTCTATTGTAACGCAAGTTTGGTGTAATAAGTAGTCCTCCTTTAAAATGAAATAGTATATCGCACATAACTTTTTCTCCCGAACTCGGATTGAGCTAACTCTTGCGGCATTGAAATGAGAACTTGAAACCCTAACCAATATATTGAGATCAAAATTGGTGATTCATCTTCTAACAAGTTCGAAATGGTGATGGAAGTTTGGTATAGTTGGCCATTCCCCTCCACTAGGAAAAAAAAGTAATTTCCCATTCTTTAGTATTTCGGACATAACTTTTTACTCCGGTCTCTGAATAAGATGATTCTTGCGGCATTGTAAAGAATTCTTGAATCCCTAACCATTTTATTCCAATCAAAAGTCATGAAAAATCCTCTAGCATGGGCTCTATTGTAACGCAAGTTTGGTGTAATAAGTAGTCCACCTTTAAAATGAAATAGTATATCGGACATAACTTTTTCTCCCGAACTCGGATTGAGCTAACTCTTGCGGCATTGAAATGAGAACTTGAAACCCTAACCAATATATTGAGATCAAAATTGGTGACTCATCTTCTAACAAGTTCGAAATGGTGATGGAAGTTTGGTATAGTTGGTCATTCCCCTCCACTAGGAAAAAAAAGTAATTTCCCATTCTTTAATATTTCGGACATAACTTTTTACTCCGGTCTCTGAATAAGATGATTCTTGCGGCATTGTAAAGAATTCTTGAATCCCTAACCATTTTATTCACATCAAAAGTCATGAAAAATCCTCTAGCATGGGCTCTATTGTAACGCAAGTTTGGTGTATTAAGTAGTCCACCTTTAAAATGATATAGTATATCGGACATAACTTTTTCTCCCGAACTCGCATTGAGCTAACTCTTGCGGCATTGAAATGAGAACTTGAAACCCTAACCAATATATTGAGATCAAAATTGGTGATTCATCTTCTAACAAGTTCGAAATGGTGATGGAAGTTTGGTATAGTTGGCCATTCCCCTCCACTAGGAAAAAAAAGTAATTTCCCACTCTTTAGTATTTCTGACATAACTTTTTACTCCGGTCTCTGATTAAGATGATTCTTGGTGCATTATAAAGAATTCTCGAATCCCTAACCATTTTATTCACATCAAAAGTCATGAAAAATCCTCTAGCATGGGCTCTATTGTAACGCAAGTTTGGTGTAATAAGTAGTCCTCCTTTAAAATGAAATTGTATATCGGACATAACTTTTTCTCCCGAACTCGGATTGAGCTAACTCTTGCGGCATTGTAATGAGAACTTGAAACCCTAACCAATATATTGAGATCAAAATTGGTGATTCATCTTCTAACAAGTTCGAAATGGTGATGGAAGTTTGGTATAGTTGGCCATTCCCCTCCACTAGGAAAAAAAAGTAATTTCCTATTTTTTAGTATTTCTGACATAACTTTTTACTCCGGTCTCTGATTAAGATGATTCTTGCTGCATTATAAAGAATTTTTGAATCCCTAACCATTTTATTCACATCAAAAGTCATGAAAAATCCTCTAGCATGGGCTCTATTGTAACGCAAGTTTGGTGTAATAAGTAGTCCTCCTTTAAAATGAAATAGTATATCGCACATAACTTTTTCTCCCGAACTCGGATTGAGCTAACTCTTGCGGCATTGAAATGAGAACTTGAAACCCTAACCAATATATTGAGATCAAAATTGGTGATTCATCTTCTAACAAGTTCGAAATGGTGATGGAAGTTTGGTATAGTTGGCCATTCCCCTCCACTAGGAAAAAAAAGTAATTTCCCATTCTTTAGTATTTCGGACATAACTTTTTACTCCGGTCTCTGAATAAGATGATTCTTGCGGCATTGTAAAGAATTCTTGAATCCCTAACCATTTTATTCCCATCAAAAGTCATGAAAAATCCTCTAGCATGGGCTCTATTGTAACGCAAGTTTGGTGTAATAAGTAGTCCACCTTTAAAATGAAATAGTATATCGGACATAACTTTTTCTCCCGAACTCGGATTGAGCTAACTCTTGCGGCATTGAAATGAGAACTTGAAACCCTAACCAATATATTGAGATCAAAATTGGTGACTCATCTTCTAACAAGTTCGAAATGGTGATGGAAGTTTGGTATAGTTGGTCATTCCCCTCCACTAGGAAAAAAAAGTAATTTCCCATTCTTTAATATTTCGGACATAACTTTTTACTCCGGTCTCTGAATAAGATGATTCTTGCGGCATTGTAAAGAATTCTTGAATCCCTAACCATTTTATTCACATCAAAAGTCATGAAAAATCCTCTAGCATGGGCTCTATTGTAACGCAAGTTTGGTGTAATAAGTAGTCCACCTTTAAAATGATATAGTATATCGGACATAACTTTTTCTCCCGAACTCGCATTGAGCTAACTCTTGCGGCATTGAAATGAGAACTTGAAACCCTAACCAATATATTGAGATCAAAATTGGTGATTCATCTTCTAACAAGTTCGAAATGGTGATGGAAGTTTGGTATAGTTGGCCATTCCCCTCCACTAGGAAAAAAAAGTAATTTCCCACTCTTTAGTATTTCTGACATAACTTTTTACTCCGGTCTCTGATTAAGATGATTCTTGCTGCATTATAAAGAATTCTTGAATCCCTAACCATTTTATTCACATCAAAAGTCATGAAAAATCCTCTAGCATGGGCTCTATTGTAACGCAAGTTTGGTGTAATAAGTAGTCCTCCTTTAAAATGAAATTGTATATCGGACATAACTTTTTCTCCCGAACTCGGATTGAGCTAACTCTTGCGGCATTGAAATGAGAACTTGAAACCCTAACCAATATATTGAGATCAAAATTGGTGATTCATCTTCTAACAAGTTCGAAATGGTGATGGAAGTTTGGTATAGTTGGTCATTCCCCTCCACTAGAAAAAAAAAATAATTTCCCATTCTTTAGTATTTCGGACATAACTTTTTACTCCGGTCTCTGATTAAGATGATTCTTGCGGCATTGTAAAGAATTCTTGAATCCCTAACCATTTTATTCACTTCAAAAGTCATGAAAAATCCTCTAGCATGGGCTCTATTGTAACGCAAGTTTGGTGTAATAAGTAGTCCTCCTTTAAAATGAAATAGTATATCGGACATAACTTTTTCTCCCGAACTCGGATTGAGCTAACTCTTGCGGCATTGTAATGAGAACTTGAAACCCTAACCAATATATTGAGATCAAAATTGGTGATTCATCTTCTAACAAGTTCTAAATGGTGATGGAAGTTTGGTATAGTTGGCCATTCCCCTCTACTAGGAAAAAAAAGTAATTTCCTATTTTTTAGTATTTCTGACATAACTTTTTACTCCGGTCTCTGATTAAGATGATTCTTGCTGCATTATAAAGAATTCTTGAATCCCTAACCATTTTATTCACATCAAAAGTCATGAAAAATCCTCTAGCATGGGCTCTATTGTACCGCAAGTTTGGTGTAATAAGTAGTCCTCCTTTAAAATGAAATAGTATATCGCACATAACTTTTTCTCCCGAACTCGGATTGAGCTAACTCTTGCGGCATTGAAATGAGAACTTGAAACCCTAACCAATATATTGAGATCAAAATTGGTGACTCATCTTCTAACAAGTTCGAAATGGTGATGGAAGTTTGGTATAGTTGGTCATTCCCCTCCACTAGGAAAAAAAAGTAATTTCCCATTCTTTAATATTTCGGACATAACTTTTTACTCCGGTCTCTGAATAAGATGATTCTTGCGGCATTGTAAAGAATTCTTGAATCCCTAACCATTTTATTCACATCAAAAGTCATGAAAAATCCTCTAGCATGGGCTCTATTGTAACGCAAGTTTGGTGTATTAAGTAGTCCACCTTTAAAATGATATAGTATATCGGACATAACTTTTTCTCCCGAACTCGCATTGAGCTAACTCTTGCGGCATTGAAATGAGAACTTGAAACCCTAACCAATATATTGAGATCAAAATTGGTGATTCATCTTCTAACAAGTTCGAAATGGTGATGGAAGTTTGGTATAGTTGGCCATTCCCCTCCACTAGGAAAAAAAAGTAATTTCCCACTCTTTAGTATTTCTGACATAACTTTTTACTCCGGTCTCTGATTAAGATGATTCTTGGTGCATTATAAAGAATTCTCGAATCCCTAACCATTTTATTCACATCAAAAGTCATGAAAAATCCTCTAGCATGGGCTCTATTGTAACGCAAGTTTGGTGTAATAAGTAGTCCTCCTTTAAAATGAAATTGTATATCGGACATAACTTTTTCTCCCGAACTCGGATTGAGCTAACTCTTGCGGCATTGTAATGAGAACTTGAAACCCTAACCAATATATTGAGATCAAAATTGGTGATTCATCTTCTAACAAGTTCGAAATGGTGATGGAAGTTTGGTATAGTTGGCCATTCCCCTCCACTAGGAAAAAAAAGTAATTTCCTATTTTTTAGTATTTCTGACATAACTTTTTACTCCGGTCTCTGATTAAGATGATTCTTGCTGCATTATAAAGAATTTTTGAATCCCTAACCATTTTATTCACATCAAAAGTCATGAAAAATCCTCTAGCATGGGCTCTATTGTAACGCAAGTTTGGTGTAATAAGTAGTCCTCCTTTAAAATGAAATAGTATATCGCACATAACTTTTTCTCCCGAACTCGGATTGAGCTAACTCTTGCGGCATTGAAATGAGAACTTGAAACCCTAACCAATATATTGAGATCAAAATTGGTGATTCATCTTCTAACAAGTTCGAAATGGTGATGGAAGTTTGGTATAGTTGGCCATTCCCCTCCACTAGGAAAAAAAAGTAATTTCCCATTCTTTAGTATTTCGGACATAACTTTTTACTCCGGTCTCTGAATAAGATGATTCTTGCGGCATTGTAAAGAATTCTTGAATCCCTAACCATTTTATTCCCATCAAAAGTCATGAAAAATCCTCTAGCATGGGCTCTATTGTAACGCAAGTTTGGTGTAATAAGTAGTCCACCTTTAAAATGAAATAGTATATCGGACATAACTTTTTCTCCCGAACTCGGATTGAGCTAACTCTTGCGGCATTGAAATGAGAACTTGAAACCCTAACCAATATATTGAGATCAAAATTGGTGACTCATCTTCTAACAAGTTCGAAATGGTGATGGAAGTTTGGTATAGTTGGTCATTCCCCTCCACTAGGAAAAAAAAGTAATTTCCCATTCTTTAATATTTCGGACATAACTTTTTACTCCGGTCTCTGAATAAGATGATTCTTGCGGCATTGTAAAGAATTCTTGAATCCCTAACCATTTTATTCACATCAAAAGTCATGAAAAATCCTCTAGCATGGGCTCTATTGTAACGCAAGTTTGGTGTAATAAGTAGTCCACCTTTAAAATGATATAGTATATCGGACATAACTTTTTCTCCCGAACTCGCATTGAGCTAACTCTTGCGGCATTGAAATGAGAACTTGAAACCCTAACCAATATATTGAGATCAAAATTGGTGATTCATCTTCTAACAAGTTCGAAATGGTGATGGAAGTTTGGTATAGTTGGCCATTCCCCTCCACTAGGAAAAAAAAGTAATTTCCCACTCTTTAGTATTTCTGACATAACTTTTTACTCCGGTCTCTGATTAAGATGATTCTTGCTGCATTATAAAGAATTCTTGAATCTCTAACCATTTTATTCACATCAAAAGTCATGAAAAATCCTCTAGCATGGGCTCTATTGTAACGCAAGTTTGGTGTAATAAGTAGTCCTCCTTTAAAATGAAATTGTATATCGGACATAACTTTTTCTCCCGAACTCGGATTGAGCTAACTCTTGCGGCATTGAAATGAGAACTTGAAACCCTAACCAATATATTGAGATCAAAATTGGTGATTCATCTTCTAACAAGTTCGAAATGGTGATGGAAGTTTGGTATAGTTGGTCATTCCCCTCCACTAGAAAAAAAAAATAATTTCCCATTCTTTAGTATTTCGGACATAACTTTTTACTCCGGTCTCTGATTAAGATGATTCTTGCGGCATTGTAAAGAATTCTTGAATCCCTAACCATTTTATTCACATCAAAAGTCATGAAAAATCCTCTAGCATGGGCTCTATTGTAACGCAAGTTTGGTGTAATAAGTAGTCCTCCTTTAAAATGAAATAGTATATCGGACATAACTTTTTCTCCCGAACTCGGATTGAGCTAACTCTTGCGGCATTGTAATGAGAACTTGAAACCCTAACCAATATATTGAGATCAAAATTGGTGATTCATCTTCTAACAAGTTCTAAATGGTGATGGAAGTTTGGTATAGTTGGCCATTCCCCTCTACTAGGAAAAAAAAGTAATTTCCTATTTTTTAGTATTTCTGACATAACTTTTTACTCCGGTCTCTGATTAAGATGATTCTTGCTGCATTATAAAGAATTCTTGAATCCCTAACCATTTTATTCACATCAAAAGTCATGAAAAATCCTCTAGCATGGGCTCTATTGTACCGCAAGTTTGGTGTAATAAGTAGTCCTCCTTTAAAATGAAATAGTATATCGCACATAACTTTTTCTCCCGAACTCGGATTGAGCTAACTCTTGCGGCATTGAAATGAGAACTTGAAACCCTAACCAATATATTGAGATCAAAATTGGTGATTCATCTTCTAACAAGTTCGAAATGGTGATGGAAGTTTGGTATAGTTGGCCATTCCCCTCCACTTGGAAAAAAAAGTAATTTCCCATTCTTTAGTATTTCGGACATAACTTTTTACTCCGGTCTCTGAATAAGATGATTCTTGCGGCATTGTAAAGAATTCTTGAATCCCTAACCATTTTATTCACATCAAAAGTCATGAAAAATCCTCTAGCATGGGCTCTATTGTAACGCAAGTTTGGTGTAATAAGTAGTCCACCTTTAAAATGAAATAGTATATCGGACATAACTTTTTCTCCCGAACTCGGATTGAGCTAACTCTTGCGGCATTGAAATGAGAACTTGAAACCCTAACCAATATATTGAGATCAAAATTGGTGATTCATCTTCTAACAAGTTCGAAATGGTGATGGAAGTTTGGTATAGTTGGCCATTCCCCTCCACTAGGAAAAAAAAGTAATTTCCTATTTTTTAGTATTTCTGACATAACTTTTTACTCCGGTCTCTGATTAAGATGATTCTTGCTGCATTATAAAGAATTTTTGAATCCCTAACCATTTTATTCACATCAAAAGTCATGAAAAATCCTCTAGCATGGGCTCTATTGTAACGCAAGTTTGGTGTAATAAGTAGTCCTCCTTTAAAATGAAATAGTATATCGCACATAACTTTTTCTCCCGAACTCGGATTGAGCTAACTCTTGCGGCATTGAAATGAGAACTTGAAACCCTAACCAATATATTGAGATCAAAATTGGTGATTCATCTTCTAACAAGTTCGAAATGGTGATGGAAGTTTGGTATAGTTGGCCATTCCCCTCCACTAGGAAAAAAAAGTAATTTCCCATTCTTTAGTATTTCGGACATAACTTTTTACTCCGGTCTCTGAATAAGATGATTCTTGCGGCATTGTAAAGAATTCTTGAATCCCTAACCATTTTATTCCCATCAAAAGTCATGAAAAATCCTCTAGCATGGGCTCTATTGTAACGCAAGTTTGGTGTAATAAGTAGTCCACCTTTAAAATGAAATAGTATATCGGACATAACTTTTTCTCCCGAACTCGGATTGAGCTAACTCTTGCGGCATTGAAATGAGAACTTGAAACCCTAACCAATATATTGAGATCAAAATTGGTGACTCATCTTCTAACAAGTTCGAAATGGTGATGGAAGTTTGGTATAGTTGGTCATTCCCCTCCACTAGGAAAAAAAAGTAATTTCCCATTCTTTAATATTTCGGACATAACTTTTTACTCCGGTCTCTGAATAAGATGATTCTTGCGGCATTGTAAAGAATTCTTGAATCCCTAACCATTTTATTCACATCAAAAGTCATGAAAAATCCTCTAGCATGGGCTCTATTGTAACGCAAGTTTGGTGTAATTAGTAGTCCACCTTTAAAATGATATAGTATATCGGACATAACTTTTTCTCCCGAACTCGCATTGAGCTAACTCTTGCGGCATTGAAATGAGAACTTGAAACCCTAACCAATATATTGAGATCAAAATTGGTGATTCATCTTCTAACAAGTTCGAAATGGTGATGGAAGTTTGGTATAGTTGGCCATTCCCCTCCACTAGGAAAAAAAAGTAATTTCCCACTCTTTAGTATTTCTGACATAACTTTTTACTCCGGTCTCTGATTAAGATGATTCTTGCTGCATTATAAAGAATTCTTGAATCTCTAACCATTTTATTCACATCAAAAGTCATGAAAAATCCTCTAGCATGGGCTCTATTGTAACGCAAGTTTGGTGTAATAAGTAGTCCTCCTTTAAAATGAAATTGTATATCGGACATAACTTTTTCTCCCGAACTCGGATTGAGCTAACTCTTGCGGCATTGAAATGAGAACTTGAAACCCTAACCAATATATTGAGATCAAAATTGGTGATTCATCTTCTAACAAGTTCGAAATGGTGATGGAAGTTTGGTATAGTTGGTCATTCCCCTCCACTAGAAAAAAAAAATAATTTCCCATTCTTTAGTATTTCGGACATAACTTTTTACTCCGGTCTCTGATTAAGATGATTCTTGCGGCATTGTAAAGAATTCTTGAATCCCTAACCATTTTATTCACATCAAAAGTCATGAAAAATCCTCTAGCATGGGCTCTATTGTAACGCAAGTTTGGTGTAATAAGTAGTCCTCCTTTAAAATGAAATAGTATATCGGACATAACTTTTTCTCCCGAACTCGGATTGAGCTAACTCTTGCGGCATTGTAATGAGAACTTGAAACCCTAACCAATATATTGAGATCAAAATTGGTGATTCATCTTCTAACAAGTTCTAAATGGTGATGGAAGTTTGGTATAGTTGGCCATTCCCCTCTACTAGGAAAAAAAAGTAATTTCCTATTTTTTAGTATTTCTGACATAACTTTTTACTCCGGTCTCTGATTAAGATGATTCTTGCTGCATTATAAAGAATTCTTGAATCCCTAACCATTTTATTCACATCAAAAGTCATGAAAAATCCTCTAGCATGGGCTCTATTGTACCGCAAGTTTGGTGTAATAAGTAGTCCTCCTTTAAAATGAAATAGTATATCGCACATAACTTTTTCTCCCGAACTCGGATTGAGCTAACTCTTGCGGCATTGAAATGAGAACTTGAAACCCTAACCAATATATTGAGATCAAAATTGGTGATTCATCTTCTAACAAGTTCGAAATGGTGATGGAAGTTTGGTATAGTTGGCCATTCCCCTCCACTTGGAAAAAAAAGTAATTTCCCATTCTTTAGTATTTCGGACATAACTTTTTACTCCGGTCTCTGATTAAGATGATTCTTGCTGCATTGTAAAGAATTCTTGAATCCCTAACCATTTTATTCACATCAAAAGTCATGAAAAATCCTCTAGCATGGGCTCTATTGTAACGCAAGTTTGGTGTAATAAGTAGTCCACCTTTAAAATGAAATAGTATATCGGACATAACTTTTTCTCCCGAACTCGGATTGAGCTAACTCTTGCGGCATTGAAATGAGAACTTGAAACCCCAACCAATATATTGACATCAAAATTGGTGATTCATCTTCTAACAAGTTCGAAATGGTGATGGAAGTTTGGTATAGTTGGCCATTCCCCTCCACCAGGAAAAAAAAGTAATTTCCCACTCTTTAGTATTTCTGACATAACTTTTTACTCCGGTCTCTGATTAAGATGATTCTTGCTGCATTGTAAAGAATTCTTGAATCCCTAACCATTTTATTCACATCAAAAGTCATGAAAAATCCTCTAGCATGGGCTCTATTGTAACGCAAGTTTGGTGTAATAAGTAGTCCTCCTTTAAAGTGAAATAGTATATCCCACATAACTTTTTCTCCCGAACTCGGATTGAGCTAACTCTTGCGGCATTGAAATGAGAACTTGAAACCCTAACCAATATATTGAGATCAAAATTGGTGATTCATCTTCTAACAAGTTCGAAATGGTGATGGAAGTTTGGTATAGTTGGCCATTCCCCTCCACTAGGAAAAAAAAGTAATTTCCCACTCTTTAGTATTTCTGACATAACTTTTTACTCCGGTCTCTGATTAAGATTATTCTTGCTGCATTATAAAGAATTCTTGAATCCCTAACCATTTTATTCACATCAAAAGTCATGAAAAATCCTCTAGCATAGGCTCTATTGTAACGCAAGTTTGGTGTAATAAGTAGTCCTCCTTTAAAATGAAATAGTATATCGCACATAACTTTTTCTCCCGAACTCGGATTGAGCTAACTCTTGCGGCATTGAAATGAGAACTTGAAACCCTAACCAATATATTGAGATCAAAATTGGTGATTCATCTTCTAACAAGTTCGAAATGGTGATGGAAGTTTGGTATAGTTGGCCATTCCCCTCCACTAGGAAAAAAAAGTAATTTCCCACTCTTTAGTATTTCTGACATAACTTTTTACTCCGGTCTCTGATTAAGATGATTCTTGCTGCATTGTAAAGAATTCTTGAATCCCTAACCATTTTATTCACATCAAAAGTCATGAAAAATCCTCTAGCATGGGCTCTATTGTAACGCAAGTTTGGTGTAATAAGTAGTCCTCCTTTAAAATGAAATAGTATATCGGTCATTACTTTTTCTCCCGAACTCGGATTGAGCTAACTCTTGCGGCATTGAAATGAGAACTTGAAACCCTAACCAATATATTGAGATCAAAATTGGTGATTCATCTTCTAACAAGTTCGAAATGGTGATGGAAGTTTGGTATAGTTGGCCATTCCCCTCCACTAGGAAAAAAAAGTAATTTCCTATTTTTTAGTATTTCTGACATAACTTTTTACTCCGGTCTCTGATTAAGATGATTCTTGCTGCATTATAAAGAATTCTTGAATCCCTAACCATTTTATTCACATCAAAAGTCATGAAAAATCCTCTAGCATGGGCTCTATTGTAACGCAAGTTTGGTGTAATAAGTAGTCCTCCTTTAAAATGAAATAGTATATCGCACATAACTTTTTCTCCCGAACTCGGATTGAGCTAACTCTTGCGGCATTGAAATGAGAACTTGAAACCCTAACCAATATATTGAGATCAAAATAGGTGATTCATCTTCTAACAAGTTCGAAATGGTGATGGAAGTTTGGTATAGTTGGCCATTCCCCTCCACTAGGAAAAAAAAGTAATTTCCCATTCTTTAGTATTTCGGACATAACTTTTTACTCCGGTCTCTGAATAAGTTGATTCTTGCGGCATTGTAAAGAATTCTTGAATCCCTAACCATTTTATTCACATCAAAAGTCATGAAAAATCCTCTAGCATGGGCTCTATTGTAACGCAAGTTTGGTGTAATAAGTAGTCCACCTTTAAAATGAAATAGTATATCGGACATAACTTTTTCTCCCGAACTCGGATTGAGCTAACTCTTGCGGCATTGAAATGAGAACTTGAAACCCTAACCAATATATTGAGATCAAAATTGGTGATTCATCTTCTAACAAGTTCGAAATGGTGATGGAAGTTTGGTATAGTTGGTCATTCCCCTCCACTAGGAAAAAAAAGTAATTTCCCATTCTTTAGTATTTGGGACATAACTTTTTACTCCGGTCTCTGAATAAGATGATTCTTGCGGCATTGTAAAGAATTCTTGAATCCCTAACCATTTTATTCACATCAAAAGTCATGAAAAATCCTCTAGCATGGGCTCTATTGTAACGCAAGTTTGGTGTAATAAGTAGTCCACCTTTAAAATGATATAGTATATCGGACATAACTTTTTCTCCCGAACTCGGATTGACCTAACTCTTGCGGCATTGAAATGAGAACTTGAAACCCTAACCAATATATTGAGATCAAAATTGGTGATTCATCTTCTAACAAGTTCGAAATGGTGATGGAAGTTTGGTATAGTTGGCCATTCCCCTCCACTAGGAAAAAAAAGTAATTTCCCACTCTTTAGTATTTCTGACATAACTTTTTACTCCGGTCTCTGATTAAGATGATTTTTGTGGCATTGTAAAGAATTCTTGAATCCCTAACCATTTTATTCACATCAAAAGTCATGAAAAATCCTCTAGCATGGGCTCTATTGTAACGCAAGTTTGGTGTAATAAGTAGTCCTCCTTTAAAATGAAATTGTATATCGGACATAACTTTTTCTCCCGAACTCGGATTGAGCTAACTCTTGCGGCATTGAAATGAGAACTTGAAACCCTAACCAATATATTGAGATCAAAATTGGTGATTCATCTTCTAACAAGTTCGAAATGGTGATGGAAGTTTGGTATAGTTGGTCATTCCCCTCCACTAGGAAAAAAAAGTAATTTCCCATTCTTTAGTATTTCGGACATAACTTTTTACTCCGGTCTCTGATTAAGATGATTCTTGCTGCATTATAAAGAATTCTTGAATCCCTAACCATTTTATTCACATCAAAAGTCATGAAAAATCCTCTAGCATGGGCTCTATTGTAACGCAAGTTTGGTGTAATAAGTAGTCCTCCTTTAAAATGAAATAGTATATCGCACATAACTTTTTCTCCCGAACTCGGATTGAGCTAACTCTTGCGGCATTGAAATGAGAACTTGAAACCCTAACCAATATATTGAGATCAAAATTGGTGATTCATCTTCTAACAAGTTCGAAATGGTGATGGAAGTTTGGTATAGTTGGCCATTCCCCTCCACTAGGAAAAAAAAGTAATTTCCCATTCTTTAGTATTTCAGACATAACTTTTTACTCCGGTCTCTGAATAAGATGATTCTTGCGGCATTGTAAAGAATTCTTGAATCCCTAACCATTTTATTCACATCAAAAGTCATGAAAAATCCTCTAGCATGGGCTCTATTGTAACGCAAGTTTGGTGTAATAAGTAGTCCACCTTTAAAATGAAATAGTATATCGGACATAACTTTTTCTCCCGAACTCGGATTGAGCTAACTCTTGCGGCATTGAAATGAGAACTTGAAACCCTAACCAATATATTGAGATCAAAATTGGTGATTCATCTTCTAACAAGTTCGAAATGGTGATGGAAGTTTGGTATAGTTGGTCATTCCCCTCCACAAGGAAAAAAAAGTAATTTCCCATTCTTTAGTATTTCGGACATAACTTTTTACTCCGGTCTCTGATTAAGATGATTCTTGCTGCATTATAAAGAATTCTTGAATCCCTAACCATTTTATTCACATCAAAAGTCATGAAAAATCCTCTAGCATGGGCTCTATTGTAACGCAAGTTTGGTGTAATAAGTAGTCCTCCTTTAAAATGAAATAGTATATCGCACATAACTTTTTCTCCCGAACTCGGATTGAGCTAACTCTTGCGGCATTGAAATGAGAACTTGAAACCCTAACCAATATATTGAGATCAAAATTGGTGATTCATCTTCTAACAAGTTCGAAATGGTGATGGAAGTTTGGTATAGTTGGCCATTCCCCTCCACTAGGAAAAAAAAGTAATTTCCCATTCTTTAGTATTTCAGACATAACTTTTTACTCCGGTCTCTGAATAAGATGATTCTTGCGGCATTGTAAAGAATTCTTGAATCCCTAACCATTTTATTCACATCAAAAGTCATGAAAAATCCTCTAGCATGGGCTCTATTGTAACGCAAGTTTGGTGTAATAAGTAGTCCACCTTTAAAATGAAATAGTATATCGGACATAACTTTTTCTCCCGAACTCGGATTGAGCTAACTCTTGCGGCATTGAAATGAGAACTTGAAACCCTAACCAATATATTGAGATCAAAATTGGTGATTCATCTTCTAACAAGTTCGAAATGGTGATGGAAGTTTGGTATAGTTGGTCATTCCCCTCCACTAGGAAAAAAAAGTAATTTCCCATTCTTTAGTATTTCGGACATAACTTTTTACTCCGGTCTCTGATTAAGATGATTCTTGCTGCATTATAAAGAATTCTTGAATCCCTAACCATTTTATTCACATCAAAAGTCATGAAAAATCCTCTAGCATGGGCTCTATTGTAACGCAAGTTTGGTGTAATAAGTAGTCCTCCTTTAAAATGAAATAGTATATCGCACATAACTTTTTCTCCCGAACTCGGATTGAGCTAACTCTTGCGGCATTGAAATGAGTACTTGAAACCCTAACCAATATATTGAGATCAAAATTGGTGATTCATCTTCTAACAAGTTCGAAATGGTGATGGAAGTTTGGTATAGTTGGCCATTCCCCTCCACTAGGAAAAAAAAGTAATTTCCCATTCTTTAGTATTTCAGACATAACTTTTTACTCCGGTCTCTGAATAAGATGATTCTTGCGGCATTGTAAAGAATTCTTGAATCCCTAACCATTTTATTCACATCAAAAGTCATGAAAAATCCTCTAGCATGGGCTCTATTGTAACGCAAGTTTGGTGTAATAAGTAGTCCACCTTTAAAATGAAATAGTATATCGGACATAACTTTTTCTCCCGAACTCGGATTGAGCTAACTCTTGCGGCATTGAAATGAGAACTTGAAACCCTAACCAATATATTGAGATCAAAATTGGTGATTCATCTTCTAACAAGTTCGAAATGGTGATGGAAGTTTGGTATAGTTGGTCATTCCCCTCCACTAGGAAAAAAAAGTAATTTCCCATTCTTTAGTATTTCGGACATAACTTTTTACTCCGGTCTCTGATTAAGATGATTCTTGCTGCATTATAAAGAATTCTTGAATCCCTAACCATTTTATTCACATCAAAAGTCATGAAAAATCCTCTAGCATGGGCTCTATTGTAACGCAAGTTTGGTGTAATAAGTAGTCCTCCTTTAAAATGAAATAGTATATCGCACATAACTTTTTCTCCCGAACTCGGATTGAGCTAACTCTTGCGGCATTGAAATGAGAACTTGAAACCCTAACCAATATATTGAGATCAAAATTGGTGATTCATCTTCTAACAAGTTCGAAATGGTGATGGAAGTTTGGTATAGTTGGCCATTCCCCTCCACTAGGAAAAAAAAGTAATTTCCCATTCTTTAGTATTTCGGACATAACTTTTTACTCCGGTCTCTGAATAAGATGATTCTTGCGGCATTGTAAAGAATTCTTGAATCCCTAACCATTTTATTCACATCAAAAGTCATGAAAAATCCTCTAGCATGGGCTCTATTGTAACGCAAGTTTGGTGTAATAAGTAGTCCACCTTTAAAATGAAATAGTATATCGGACATAACTTTTTCTCCCGAACTCGGATTGAGCTAACTCTTGCGGCATTGAAATGAGAACTTGAAACCCTAACCAATATATTGAGATCAAAATTGGTGATTCATCTTCTAACAAGTTCGAAATGGTGATGGAGGTTTGGTATAGTTGGTCATTCCCCTCCACTAGGAAAAAAAAGTAATTTCCCATTCTTTAGTATTTCGGACATAACTTTTTACTCCGGTCTCTGAATAAGATGATTCTTGCGGCATTGTAAAGAATTCTTTAATCCCTAACCATTTTATTCACATCAAAAGTCATGAAAAATCCTCTAGCATGGGCTCTATTATAACGCAAGTTTGGTATAATAAGTAGTCCACCTTTAAAATGATATAGTATATCGGACATAACTTTTTCTCCCGAACTCGGATTGAGCTAACTCTTGCGGCATTGAAATGAGAACTTGAAACCCTAACCAATATATTGAGATTAAAATTGGTGATTCATCTTCTAACAAGTTCGAAATGGTGATGGAAGTTTGGTATAGTTGGCCATTCCCCTCCACTAGGAAAAAAAAGTAATTTCCCACTCTTTAGTATTTCTGACATAACTTTTTACTCCGGTCTCTGATTAAGATGATTCTTACGGCATTGTAAAGAATTCTTGAATCCCTAACCATTTTATTCACATCAAAAGTCATGAAAAATCCTCTAGCATGGTCTCTATTGTAACGCAAGTTTGGTGTAATAAGTAGTCCTCCTTTAAAATGAAATTGTATATCGGACATAACTTTTTCTCCCGAACTCGGATTGAGCTAACTCTTGCGGCATTGAAATGAGAACTTGAAACCCTAACCAATATATTGAGATCAAAATTGGTGATTCATCTTCTAACAAGTTCGAAATGGTGATGGAAGTTTGGTATAGTTGGTCATTCCCCTCCACTAGGAAAAAAAAGTAATTTCCCATTCTTTAGTATTTCTGACATAACATTTTACTCCGGTCTCTGATTAAGATGATTCTTGCTGCATTATAAAGAATTCTTGAATCCCTAACCATTTTATTCACATCAAAAGTCATGAAAAATCCTCTAGCATGGGCTCTATTGTAACGCAAGTTTGGTGTAATAAGTAGTCCTCCTTTAAAATGAAATAGTATATCGCACATAACTTTTTCTCCCGAACTCGGATTGAGCTAACTCTTGCGGCATTGAAATGAGAACTTGAAACCCTAACCAATATATTGAGATCAAAATTGGTGATTCATCTTCTAACAAGTTCGAAATGGTGATGGAAGTTTGGTATAGTTGGCCATTCCCCTCCACTAGGAAAAAAAAGTAATTTCCCATTCTTTAGTATTTCGGACATAACTTTTTACTCCGGTCTCTGAATAAGATGATTCTTGCGGCATTGTAAAGAATTCTTGAATCCCTAACCATTTTATTCACATCAAAAGTCATGAAAAATCCTCTAGCATGGGCTCTATTGTAACGCAAGTTTGGTGTAATAAGTAGTCCACCTTTAAAATGAAATAGTATATCGGACATAACTTTTTCTCCCGAACTCGGATTGAGCTAACTCTTGCGGCATTGAAATGAGAACTTGAAACCCTAACCAATATATTGAGATCAAAATTGGTGATTCATCTTCTAACAAGTTCGAAATGGTGATGGAAGTTTGGTATAGTTGGCCATTCCCCTCCACTAGGAAAAAAAAGTAATTTCCCATTCTTTAGTATTTCGGACATAACTTTTTACTCCGGTCTCTGAATAAGATGATTCTTGCGGCATTGTAAAGAATTCTTGAATCCCTAACCATTTTATTCACATCAAAAGTCATGAAAAATCCTCTAGCATGGGCTCTATTGTAACGCAAGTTTGGTGTAATAAGTAGTCCACCTTTAAAATGAAATAGTATATCGGACATAACTTTTTCTCCCGAACTCGGATTGAGCTAACTCTTGCGGCATTGAAATGAGAACTTGAAACCCTAACCAATATATTGAGATCAAAATTGGTGATTCATCTTCTAACAAGTTCGAAATGGTGATGGAGGTTTGGTATAGTTGGTCATTCCCCTCCACTAGGAAAAAAAAGTAATTTCCCATTCTTTAGTATTTCGGACATAACTTTTTACTCCGGTCTCTGAATAAGATGATTCTTGCGGCATTGTAAAGAATTCTTTAATCCCTAACCATTTTATTCACATCAAAAGTCATGAAAAATCCTCTAGCATGGGCTCTATTATAACGCAAGTTTGGTATAATAAGTAGTCCACCTTTAAAATGATATAGTATATCGGACATAACTTTTTCTCCCGAACTCGGATTGAGCTAACTCTTGCGGCATTGAAATGAGAACTTGAAACCCTAACCAATATATTGAGATTAAAATTGGTGATTCATCTTCTAACAAGTTCGAAATGGTGATGGAAGTTTGGTATAGTTGGCCATTCCCCTCCACTAGGAAAAAAAAGTAATTTCCCACTCTTTAGTATTTCTGACATAACTTTTTACTCCGGTCTCTGATTAAGATGATTCTTACGGCATTGTAAAGAATTCTTGAATCCCTAACCATTTTATTCACATCAAAAGTCATGAAAAATCCTCTAGCATGGTCTCTATTGTAACGCAAGTTTGGTGTAATAAGTAGTCCTCCTTTAAAATGAAATTGTATATCGGACATAACTTTTTCTCCCGAACTCGGATTGAGCTAACTCTTGCGGCATTGAAATGAGAACTTGAAACCCTAACCAATATATTGAGATCAAAATTGGTGATTCATCTTCTAACAAGTTCGAAATGGTGATGGAAGTTTGGTATAGTTGGTCATTCCCCTCCACTAGGAAAAAAAAGTAATTTCCCATTCTTTAGTATTTCTGACATAACATTTTACTCCGGTCTCTGATTAAGATGATTCTTGCTGCATTATAAAGAATTCTTGAATCCCTAACCATTTTATTCACATCAAAAGTCATGAAAAATCCTCTAGCATGGGCTCTATTGTAACGCAAGTTTGGTGTAATAAGTAGTCCTCCTTTAAAATGAAATAGTATATCGCACATAACTTTTTCTCCCGAACTCGGATTGAGCTAACTCTTGCGGCATTGAAATGAGAACTTGAAACCCTAACCAATATATTGAGATCAAAATTGGTGATTCATCTTCTAACAAGTTCGAAATGGTGATGGAAGTTTGGTATAGTTGGCCATTCCCCTCCACTAGGAAAAAAAAGTAATTTCCCATTCTTTAGTATTTCGGACATAACTTTTTACTCCGGTCTCTGAATAAGATGATTCTTGCGGCATTGTAAAGAATTCTTGAATCCCTAACCATTTTATTCACATCAAAAGTCATGAAAAATCCTCTAGCATGGGCTCTATTGTAACGCAAGTTTGGTGTAATAAGTAGTCCACCTTTAAAATGAAATAGTATATCGGACATAACTTTTTCTCCCGAACTCGGATTGAGCTAACTCTTGCGGCATTGAAATGAGAACTTGAAACCCTAACCAATATATTGAGATCAAAATTGGTGATTCATCTTCTAACAAGTTCGAAATGGTGATGGAAGTTTGGTATAGTTGGCCATTCCCCTCCACTAGGAAAAAAAAGTAATTTCCCACTCTTTAGTATTTCTGACATAACTTTTTACTCCGGTCTCTGATTAAGATGATTCTTGCTGCATTGTAAAGAATTCTTGAATCCCTAACCATTTTATTCACATCAAAAGTCATGAAAAATCCTCTAGCATGGGCTCTATTGTAACGCAAGTTTGGTGTAATAAGTAGTCCTCCTTTAAAATGAAATAGTATATCGCACATAACTTTTTCTCCCGAACTCGGATTGAGCTAACTCTTGCGGCATTGAAATGAGAACTTGAAACCCTAACCAATATATTGAGATCAAAATTGGTGATTCATCTTCTAACAAGTTCGAAATGGTGATGGAAGTTTGGTATAGTTGGCCATTCCCCTCCACTAGGAAAAAAAAGTAATTTCCCATTCTTTAGTATTTCGGACATAACTTTTTACTCCGGTCTCTGAATAAGATGATTCTTGCGGCATTGTAAAGAATTCTTGAATCCCTAACCATTTTATTCACATCAAAAGTCATGAAAAATCCTCTAGCATGGGCTCTATTGTAACGCAAGTTTGGTGTAATAAGTAGTCCACCTTTAAAATGAAATAGTATATCGGACATAACTTTTTCTCCCGAACTCGGATTGAGCTAACTCTTGCGGCATTGAAATGAGAACTTGAAACCCTAACCAATATATTGAGATCAAAATTGGTGATTCATCTTCTAACAAGTTCGAAATGGTGATGGAGGTTTGGTATAGTTGGTCATTCCCCTCCACTAGGAAAAAAAAGTAATTTCCCATTCTTTAGTATTTCGGACATAACTTTTTACTCCGGTCTCTGAATAAGATGATTCTTGCGGCATTGTAAAGAATTCTTTAATCCCTAACCATTTTATTCACATCAAAAGTCATGAAAAATCCTCTAGCATGGGCTCTATTATAACGCAAGTTTGGTATAATAAGTAGTCCACCTTTAAAATGATATAGTATATCGGACATAACTTTTTCTCCCGAACTCGGATTGAGCTAACTCTTGCGGCATTGAAATGAGAACTTGAAACCCTAACCAATATATTGAGATTAAAATTGGTGATTCATCTTCTAACAAGTTCGAAATGGTGATGGAAGTTTGGTATAGTTGGCCATTTCCCTCCACTAGGAAAAAAAAGTAATTTCCCACTCTTTAGTATTTCTGACATAACTTTTTACTCCGGTCTCTGATTAAGATGATTCTTACGGCATTGTAAAGAATTCTTGAATCCCTAACCATTTTATTCACATCAAAAGTCATGAAAAATCCTCTAGCATGGTCTCTATTGTAACGCAAGTTTGGTGTAATAAGTAGTCCTCCTTTAAAATGAAATTGTATATCGGACATAACTTTTTCTCCCGAACTCGGATTGAGCTAACTCTTGCGGCATTGAAATGAGAACTTGAAACCCTAACCAATATATTGAGATCAAAATTGGTGATTCATCTTCTAACAAGTTCGAAATGGTGATGGAAGTTTGGTATAGTTGGTCATTCCCCTCCACTAGGAAAAAAAAGTAATTTCCCATTCTTTAGTATTTCTGACATAACATTTTACTCCGGTCTCTGATTAAGATGATTCTTGCTGCATTATAAAGAATTCTTGAATCCCTAACCATTTTATTCACATCAAAAGTCATGAAAAATCCTCTAGCATGGGCTCTATTGTAACGCAAGTTTGGTGTAATAAGTAGTCCTCCTTTAAAATGAAATAGTATATCGCACATAACTTTTTCTCCCGAACTCGGATTGAGCTAACTCTTGCGGCATTGAAATGAGAATTTGAAACCCTAACCAATATATTGAGATCAAAATTGGTGATTCATCTTCTAACAAGTTCGAAATGGTGATGGAAGTTTGGTATAGTTGGCCATTCCCCTCCACTAGGAAAAAAAAGTAATTTCCCATTCTTTAGTATTTCGGACATAACTTTTTACTCCGGTCTCTGAATAAGATGATTCTTGCGGCATTGTAAAGAATTCTTGAATCCCTAACCATTTTATTCACATCAAAAGTCATGAAAAATCCTCTAGCATGGGCTCTATTGTAACGCAAGTTTGGTGTAATAAGTAGTCCACCTTTAAAATGAAATAGTATATCGGACATAACTTTTTCTCCCGAACTCGGATTGAGCTAACTCTTGCGGCATTGAAATGAGAACTTGAAACCCTAACCAATATATTGAGATCAAAATTGGTGATTCATCTTCTAACAAGTTCGAAATGGTGATGGAAGTTTGGTATAGTTGGCCATTCCCCTCCACTAGGAAAAAAAAGTAATTTCCCATTCTTTAGTATTTCGGACATAACTTTTTACTCCGGTCTCTGAATAAGATGATTCTTGCGGCATTGTAAAGAATTCTTGAATCCCTAACCATTTTATTCACATCAAAAGTCATGAAAAATCCTCTAGCATGGGCTCTATTGTAACGCAAGTTTGGTGTAATAAGTAGTCCACCTTTAAAATGAAATAGTATATCGGACATAACTTTTTCTCCCGAACTCGGATTGAGCTAACTCTTGCGGCATTGAAATGAGAACTTGAAACCCTAACCAATATATTGAGATCAAAATTGGTGATTCATCTTCTAACAAGTTCGAAATGGTGATGGAGGTTTGGTATAGTTGGTCATTCCCCTCCACTAGGAAAAAAAAGTAATTTCCCATTCTTTAGTATTTCGGACATAACTTTTTACTCCGGTCTCTGAATAAGATGATTCTTGCGGCATTGTAAAGAATTCTTTAATCCCTAACCATTTTATTCACATCAAAAGTCATGAAAAATCCTCTAGCATGGGCTCTATTATAACGCAAGTTTGGTATAATAAGTAGTCCACCTTTAAAATGATATAGTATATCGGACATAACTTTTTCTCCCGAACTCGGATTGAGCTAACTCTTGCGGCATTGAAATGAGAACTTGAAACCCTAACCAATATATTGAGATTAAAATTGGTGATTCATCTTCTAACAAGTTCGAAATGGTGATGGAAGTTTGGTATAGTTGGCCATTCCCCTCCACTAGGAAAAAAAAGTAATTTCCCACTCTTTAGTATTTCTGACATAACTTTTTACTCCGGTCTCTGATTAAGATGATTCTTACGGCATTGTAAAGAATTCTTGAATCCCTAACCATTTTATTCACATCAAAAGTCATGAAAAATCCTCTAGCATGGTCTCTATTGTAACGCAAGTTTGGTGTAATAAGTAGTCCTCCTTTAAAATGAAATTGTATATCGGACATAACTTTTTCTCCCGAACTCGGATTGAGCTAACTCTTGCGGCATTGAAATGAGAACTTGAAACCCTAACCAATATATTGAGATCAAAATTGGTGATTCATCTTCTAACAAGTTCGAAATGGTGATGGAAGTTTGGTATAGTTGGTCATTCCCCTCCACTAGGAAAAAAAAGTAATTTCCCATTCTTTAGTATTTCTGACATAACATTTTACTCCGGTCTCTGATTAAGATGATTCTTGCTGCATTATAAAGAATTCTTGAATCCCTAACCATTTTATTCACATCAAAAGTCATGAAAAATCCTCTAGCATGGGCTCTATTGTAACGCAAGTTTGGTGTAATAAGTAGTCCTCCTTTAAAATGAAATAGTATATCGCACATAACTTTTTCTCCCGAACTCGGATTGAGCTAACTCTTGCGGCATTGAAATGAGAACTTGAAACCCTAACCAATATATTGAGATCAAAATTGGTGATTCATCTTCTAACAAGTTCGAAATGGTGATGGAAGTTTGGTATAGTTGGCCATTCCCCTCCACTAGGAAAAAAAAGTAATTTCCCATTCTTTAGTATTTCGGACATAACTTTTTACTCCGGTCTCTGAATAAGATGATTCTTGCGGCATTGTAAAGAATTCTTGAATCCCTAACCATTTTATTCACATCAAAAGTCATGAAAAATCCTCTAGCATGGGCTCTATTGTAACGCAAGTTTGGTGTAATAAGTAGTCCACCTTTAAAATGAAATAGTATATCGGACATAACTTTTTCTCCCGAACTCGGATTGAGCTAACTCTTGCGGCATTGAAATGAGAACTTGAAACCCTAACCAATATATTGAGATCAAAATTGGTGATTCATCTTCTAACAAGTTCGAAATGGTGATGGAAGTTTGGTATAGTTGGCCATTCCCCTCCACTAGGAAAAAAAAGTAATTTCCCATTCTTTAGTATTTCGGACATAACTTTTTACTCCGGTCTCTGAATAAGATGATTCTTGCGGCATTGTAAAGAATTCTTGAATCCCTAACCATTTTATTCACATCAAAAGTCATGAAAAATCCTCTAGCATGGGCTCTATTGTAACGCAAGTTTGGTGTAATAAGTAGTCCACCTTTAAAATGAAATAGTATATCGGACATAACTTTTTCTCCCGAACTCGGATTGAGCTAACTCTTGCGGCATTGAAATGAGAACTTGAAACCCTAACCAATATATTGAGATCAAAATTGGTGATTCATCTTCTAACAAGTTCGAAATGGTGATGGAGGTTTGGTATAGTTGGTCATTCCCCTCCACTAGGAAAAAAAAGTAATTTCCCATTCTTTAGTATTTCGGACATAACTTTTTACTCCGGTCTCTGAATAAGATGATTCTTGCGGCATTGTAAAGAATTCTTTAATCCCTAACCATTTTATTCACATCAAAAGTCATGAAAAATCCTCTAGCATGGGCTCTATTATAACGCAAGTTTGGTATAATAAGTAGTCCACCTTTAAAATGATATAGTATATCGGACATAACTTTTTCTCCCGAACTCGGATTGAGCTAACTCTTGCGGCATTGAAATGAGAACTTGAAACCCTAACCAATATATTGAGATTAAAATTGGTGATTCATCTTCTAACAAGTTCGAAATGGTGATGGAAGTTTGGTATAGTTGGCCATTCCCCTCCACTAGGAAAAAAAAGTAATTTCCCACTCTTTAGTATTTCTGACATAACTTTTTACTCCGGTCTCTGATTAAGATGATTCTTACGGCATTGTAAAGAATTCTTGAATCCCTAACCATTTTATTCACATCAAAAGTCATGAAAAATCCTCTAGCATGGTCTCTATTGTAACGCAAGTTTGGTGTAATAAGTAGTCCTCCTTTAAAATGAAATTGTATATCGGACATAACTTTTTCTCCCGAACTCGGATTGAGCTAACTCTTGCGGCATTGAAATGAGAACTTGAAACCCTAACCAATATATTGAGATCAAAATTGGTGATTCATCTTCTAACAAGTTCGAAATGGTGATGGAAGTTTGGTATAGTTGGTCATTCCCCTCCACTAGGAAAAAAAAGTAATTTCCCATTCTTTAGTATTTCTGACATAACATTTTACTCCGGTCTCTGATTAAGATGATTCTTGCTGCATTATAAAGAATTCTTGAATCCCTAACCATTTTATTCACATCAAAAGTCATGAAAAATCCTCTAGCATGGGCTCTATTGTAACGCAAGTTTGGTGTAATAAGTAGTCCTCCTTTAAAATGAAATAGTATATCGCACATAACTTTTTCTCCCGAACTCGGATTGAGCTAACTCTTGCGGCATTGAAATGAGAACTTGAAACCCTAACCAATATATTGAGATCAAAATTGGTGATTCATCTTCTAACAAGTTCGAAATGGTGATGGAAGTTTGGTATAGTTGGCCATTCCCCTCCACTAGGAAAAAAAAGTAATTTCCCATTCTTTAGTATTTCGGACATAACTTTTTACTCCGGTCTCTGAATAAGATGATTCTTGCGGCATTGTAAAGAATTCTTGAATCCCTAACCATTTTATTCACATCAAAAGTCATGAAAAATCCTCTAGCATGGGCTCTATTGTAACGCAAGTTTGGTGTAATAAGTAGTCCACCTTTAAAATGAAATAGTATATCGGACATAACTTTTTCTCCCGAACTCGGATTGAGCTAACTCTTGCGGCATTGAAATGAGAACTTGAAACCCTAACCAATATATTGAGATCAAAATTGGTGATGGAAGTTTGGTATAGTTGGCCATTCCCCTCCACTAGGAAAAAAAAGTAATTTCCCACTCTTTAGTATTTCTGACATAACTTTTTACTCCGGTCTCTGATTAAGATGATTCTTGCTGCATTGTAAAGAATTCTTGAATCCCTAACCATTTTATTCACATCAAAAGTCATGAAAAATCCTCTAGCATGGGCTCTATTGTAACGCAAGTTTGGTGTAATAAGTAGTCCTCCTTTAAAATGAAATAGTATATCGCACATAACTTTTTCTCCCGAACTCGGATTGAGCTAACTCTTGCGGCATTGAAATGAGAACTTGAAACCCTAACCAATATATTGAGATCAAAATTGGTGATTCATCTTCTAACAAGTTCGAAATGGTGATGGAAGTTTGGTATAGTTGGCCATTCCCCTCCACTAGGAAAAAAAAGTAATTTCCCATTCTTTAGTATTTCGGACATAACTTTTTACTCCGGTCTCTGAATAAGATGATTCTTGCGGCATTGTAAAGAATTCTTGAATCCCTAACCATTTTATTCACATCAAAAGTCATGAAAAATCCTCTAGCATGGGCTCTATTGTAACGCAAGTTTGGTGTAATAAGTAGTCCACCTTTAAAATGAAATAGTATATCGGACATAACTTTTTCTCCCGAACTCGGATTGAGCTAACTCTTGCGGCATTGAAATGAGAACTTGAAACCCTAACCAATATATTGAGATCAAAATTGGTGATTCATCTTCTAACAAGTTCGAAATGGTGATGGAGGTTTGGTATAGTTGGTCATTCCCCTCCACTAGGAAAAAAAAGTAATTTCCCATTCTTTAGTATTTCGGACATAACTTTTTACTCCGGTCTCTGAATAAGATGATTCTTGCGGCATTGTAAAGAATTCTTTAATCCCTAACCATTTTATTCACATCAAAAGTCATGAAAAATCCTCTAGCATGGGCTCTATTATAACGCAAGTTTGGTATAATAAGTAGTCCACCTTTAAAATGATATAGTATATCGGACATAACTTTTTCTCCCGAACTCGGATTGAGCTAACTCTTGCGGCATTGAAATGAGAACTTGAAACCCTAACCAATATATTGAGATTAAAATTGGTGATTCATCTTCTAACAAGTTCGAAATGGTGATGGAAGTTTGGTATAGTTGGCCATTCCCCTCCACTAGGAAAAAAAAGTAATTTCCCACTCTTTAGTATTTCTGACATAACTTTTTACTCCGGTCTCTGATTAAGATGATTCTTACGGCATTGTAAAGAATTCTTGAATCCCTAACCATTTTATTCACATCAAAAGTCATGAAAAATCCTCTAGCATGGTCTCTATTGTAACGCAAGTTTGGTGTAATAAGTAGTCCTCCTTTAAAATGAAATTGTATATCGGACATAACTTTTTCTCCCGAACTCGGATTGAGCTAACTCTTGCGGCATTGAAATGAGAACTTGAAACCCTAACCAATATATTGAGATCAAAATTGGTGATTCATCTTCTAACAAGTTCGAAATGGTGATGGAAGTTTGGTATAGTTGGTCATTCCCCTCCACTAGGAAAAAAAAGTAATTTCCCATTCTTTAGTATTTCTGACATAACATTTTACTCCGGTCTCTGATTAAGATGATTCTTGCTGCATTATAAAGAATTCTTGAATCCCTAACCATTTTATTCACATCAAAAGTCATGAAAAATCCTCTAGCATGGGCTCTATTGTAACGCAAGTTTGGTGTAATAAGTAGTCCTCCTTTAAAATGAAATAGTATATCGCACATAACTTTTTCTCCCGAACTCGGATTGAGCTAACTCTTGCGGCATTGAAATGAGAACTTGAAACCCTAACCAATATATTGAGATCAAAATTGGTGATTCATCTTCTAACAAGTTCGAAATGGTGATGGAAGTTTGGTATAGTTGGCCATTCCCCTCCACTAGGAAAAAAAAGTAATTTCCCATTCTTTAGTATTTCGGACATAACTTTTTACTCCGGTCTCTGAATAAGATGATTCTTGCGGCATTGTAAAGAATTCTTGAATCCCTAACCATTTTATTCACATCAAAAGTCATGAAAAATCCTCTAGCATGGGCTCTATTGTAACGCAAGTTTGGTGTAATAAGTAGTCCTCCTTTAAAATGAAATAGTATATCGCACATAACTTTTTCTCCCGAACTCGGATTGAGCTAACTCTTGCGGCATTGAAATGAGAACTTGAAACCCTAACCAATATATTGAGATCAAAATTGGTGATTCATCTTCTAACAAGTTCGAAATGGTGATGGAGGTTTGGTATAGTTGGTCATTCCCCTCCACTAGGAAAAAAAAGTAATTTCCCATTCTTTAGTATTTCGGACATAACTTTTTACTCCGGTCTCTGAATAAGATGATTCTTGCGGCATTGTAAAGAATTCTTTAATCCCTAACCATTTTATTCACATCAAAAGTCATGAAAAATCCTCTAGCATGGGCTCTATTATAACGCAAGTTTGGTATAATAAGTAGTCCACCTTTAAAATGATATAGTATATCGGACATAACTTTTTCTCCCGAACTCGGATTGAGCTAACTCTTGCGGCATTGAAATGAGAACTTGAAACCCTAACCAATATATTGAGATTAAAATTGGTGATTCATCTTCTAACAAGTTCGAAATGGTGATGGAAGTTTGGTATAGTTGGCCATTCCCCTCCACTAGGAAAAAAAAGTAATTTCCCACTCTTTAGTATTTCTGACATAACTTTTTACTCCGGTCTCTGATTAAGATGATTCTTACGGCATTGTAAAGAATTCTTGAATCCCTAACCATTTTATTCACATCAAAAGTCATGAAAAATCCTCTAGCATGGTCTCTATTGTAACGCAAGTTTGGTGTAATAAGTAGTCCTCCTTTAAAATGAAATTGTATATCGGACATAACTTTTTCTCCCGAACTCGGATTGAGCTAACTCTTGCGGCATTGAAATGAGAACTTGAAACCCTAACCAATATATTGAGATCAAAATTGGTGATTCATCTTCTAACAAGTTCGAAATGGTGATGGAAGTTTGGTATAGTTGGTCATTCCCCTCCACTAGGAAAAAAAAGTAATTTCCCATTCTTTAGTATTTCTGACATAACATTTTACTCCGGTCTCTGATTAAGATGATTCTTGCTGCATTATAAAGAATTCTTGAATCCCTAACCATTTTATTCACATCAAAAGTCATGAAAAATCCTCTAGCATGGGCTCTATTGTAACGCAAGTTTGGTGTAATAAGTAGTCCTCCTTTAAAATGAAATAGTATATCGCACATAACTTTTTCTCCCGAACTCGGATTGAGCTAACTCTTGCGGCATTGAAATGAGAACTTGAAACCCTAACCAATATATTGAGATCAAAATTGGTGATTCATCTTCTAACAAGTTCGAAATGGTGATGGAAGTTTGGTATAGTTGGCCATTCCCCTCCACTAGGAAAAAAAAGTAATTTCCCATTCTTTAGTATTTCGGACATAACTTTTTACTCCGGTCTCTGAATAAGATGATTCTTGCGGCATTGTAAAGAATTCTTGAATCCCTAACCATTTTATTCACATCAAAAGTCATGAAAAATCCTCTAGCATGGGCTCTATTGTAACGCAAGTTTGGTGTAATAAGTAGTCCACCTTTAAAATGAAATAGTATATCGGACATAACTTTTTCTCCCGAACTCGGATTGAGCTAACTCTTGCGGCATTGAAATGAGAACTTGAAACCCTAACCAATATATTGAGATCAAAATTGGTGATTCATCTTCTAACAAGTTCGAAATGGTGATGGAAGTTTGGTATAGTTGGCCATTCCCCTCCACTAGGAAAAAAAAGTAATTTCCCACTCTTTAGTATTTCTGACATAACTTTTTACTCCGGTCTCTGATTAAGATGATTCTTGCTGCATTGTAAAGAATTCTTGAATCCCTAACCATTTTATTCACATCAAAAGTCATGAAAAATCCTCTAGCATGGGCTCTATTGTAACGCAAGTTTGGTGTAATAAGTAGTCCTCCTTTAAAATGAAATAGTATATCGCACATAACTTTTTCTCCCGAACTCGCATTGAGCTAACTCTTGCGGCATTGAAATGAGAACTTGAAACCCTAACCAATATATTGAGATCAAAATTGGTGATTCATCTTCTAACAAGTTCGAAATGGTGATGGAAGTTTGGTAAAGTTGGCCATTCTCCTCCACTAGGAAAAAAAAGTAATTTCCTATTTTTTAGTATTTCTGACATAACTTTTTACTCCGGTCTCTGATTAAGATGATTCTTGCTGCATTATAAAGAATTCTTGAATCCCTAACCATTTTATTCACATCAAAAGTCATGAAAAATCCTCTAGCATGGGCTCTATTGTAACGCAAGTTTGGTGTAATAAGTAGTCCTCCTTTAAAATGAAATAGTATATCGCACATAACTTTTTCTCCCGAACTCGGATTGAGCTAACTCTTGCGGCATTGAAATGAGAACTTGAAACCCTAACCAATATATTGAGATCAAAATAGGTGATTCATCTTCTAACAAGTTCGAAATGGTGATGGAAGTTTGGTATAGTTGGCCATTCCCCTCCACTAGGAAAAAAAAGTAATTTCCCATTCTTTAGTATTTCGGACATAACTTTTTACTCCGGTCTCTGAATAAGATGATTCTTGCGGCATTGTAAAGAATTCTTTAATCCCTAACCATTTTATTCACATCAAAAGTCATGAAAAATCCTCTAGTATGGGCTCTATTGTAACGCAAGTTTGGTGTAATAAGTAGTCCACCTTTAAAATGATATAGTATATCGGACATAACTTTTTCTCCCGAACTCGGATTGAGCTAACTCTTGCGGCATTGAAATGAGAACTTGAAACCCTAACCAATATATTGAGATCAAAATTGGTGATTCATCTTCTAACAAGTTCGAAATGGTGATGGAAGTTTGGTATAGTTGGCCATTCCCCTCCACTAGGAAAAAAAAGTAATTTCCCACTCTTTAGTATTTCTGACATAACTTTTTACTCCGGTCTCTGATTAAGATGATTCTTGCTGCATTGTAAAGAATTCTTGAATCCCTAACCATTTTATTCACATCAAAAGTCATGAAAAATCCTCTAGCATGGTCTCTATTGTAACGCAAGTTTGGTGTAATAAGTAGTCCTCCTTTAAAATGAAATTGTATATCGGACATAACTTTTTCTCCCGAACTCGGATTGAGCTAACTCTTGCGGCATTGAAATGAGAACTTGAAACCCTAACCAATATATTGAGATCAAAATTGGTGATTCATCTTCTCACAAGTTCGAAATGGTGATGGAAGTTTGGTATAGTTGGTCATTCCCCTCCACTAGGAAAAAAAAGTAATTTCCCATTCTTTAGTATTTCTGACATAACCTTTTACTCCGGTCTCTGATTAAGATGATTCTTGCTGCATTATAAAGAATTCTTGAATCCCTAACCATTTTATTCACATCAAAAGTCATTAAAAATCCTCTAGCATGGGCTCTATTGTAACGCAAGTTTGGTGTAATAAGTAGTCCTCTTTTAAAATGAAATAGTATATCGCACATAACTTTTTCTCCCGAACTCGGATTGAGCTAACTCTTGCGGCATTGAAATGAGAACTTGAAACCCTAACCAATATATTAAGATCAAAATTGGTGATTCATCTTCTAACAAGTTCGAAATGGTGATGGAAGTTTGGTATAGTTGGCCATTCCCCTCCACTAGGAAAAAAAAGTAATTTCCCACTCTTTAGTATTTCTGACATAACTTTTTACTCCGGTCTCTGATTAAGATGATTCTTGCTGCATTGTAAAGAATTCTTGAATCCCTAACCATTTTATTCACATCAAAAGTCATGAAAAATCCTCTTGCATGGGCTCTATTGTAACGCAAGTTTGGTGTAATAAGTAGTCCACCTTTAAAATGAAATAGTATATCGGACATAACTTTTTCTCCCGAACTCGGATTGAGCTAACTCTTGCGGCATTGAAATGAGAACTTGAAACCCTAACCAATATATTGAGATCAAAATTGGTGATTCATCTTCTAACAAGTTCGAAATGGTGATGGAAGTTTGGTAAAGTTGGTCATTCCCCTCCACTAGGAAAAAAAAGTAATTTCCTATTTTTTAGTATTTCTGACATAACTTTTTACTCCGGTCTCTGATTAAGATCATTCTTGCTGCATTATAAAGAATTCTTGAATCCCTAACCATTTTATTCACATCAAAAGTCATGAAAAATCCTCTAGCATGGGCTCTATTGTAAAGCAAGTTTGGTGTAATAAGTAGTCCTCCTTTAAAATGAAATAGTATATCGCACATAACTTTTTCTCCCGAACTCGGATTGAGCTAACTCTTGCGGCATTGAAATGAGAACTTGAAACCCTAACCAATATATTGAGATCAAAATAGGTGATTCATCTTCTAACAAGTTCGAAATGGTGATGGAAGTTTGGTATAGTTGGCCATTCCCCTCCACTAGGAAAAAAAAGTAATTTCCCATTCTTTAGTATTTCGGACATAACTTTTTACTCCGGTCTCTGAATAAGATGATTCTTGCGGCATTGTAAAGAATTCTTGAATCCCTAACCATTTTATTCACATCAAAAGTCATGAAAAATCCTCTAGCATGGGCTCTATTGTAACGCAAGTTTGGTGTAATAAGTAGTCCACCTTTAAAATGAAATAGTATATCGGACATAACTTTTTCTCCCGAACTCGGATTGAGCTAACTCTTGCGGCAAAATTGGTGATTCATCTTCTAACAAGTTCGAAATGGTGATGGAAGTTTGGTATAGTTGGCCATTCCCCTCCACTAGGAAAAAAAAGTAATTTCCCACTCTTTAGTATTTCTGACATAACTTTTTACTCCGGTCTCTGATTAAGATGATTCTTGCTGCATTGTAAAGAATTCTTGAATCCCTAACCATTTTATTCACATCAAAAGTCATGAAAAATCCTCTAGCATGGGCTCTATTGTAACGCAAGTTTGGTGTAATAAGTAGTCCTCCTTTAAAATGAAATAGTATATCGGACATAACTTTTTCTCCCGAACTCGGATTGAGCTAACTCTTGCGGCATTGAAATGAGAACTTGAAACCCTAACCAATATATTGAGATCAAAATTGGTGATTCATCTTCTAACAAGTTCGAAATGGTGATGGAAGTTTGGTAAAGTTGGCCATTCCCCTCCACTAGGAAAAAAAAGTAATTTCCTATTTTTTAGTATTTCTGACATAACTTTTTACTCCGGTCTCTGATTAAGATGATTCTTGCTGCATTATAAAGAATTCTTGAATCCCTAACCATTTTATTCACATCAAAAGTCATGAAAAATCCTCTAGCATGGGCTCTATTGTAACGCAAGTTTGGTGTAATAAGTAGTCCTCCTTTAAAATGAAATAGTATATCGCACATAACTTTTTCTCCCGAACTCGGATTGAGCTAACTCTTGCGGCATTGAAATGAGAACTTGAAACCCTAACCAATATATTGAGATCAAAATAGGTGATTCATCTTCTAACAAGTTCGAAATGGTGATGGAAGTTTGGTATAGTTGGCCATTCCCCTCCACTAGGAAAAAAAAGTAATTTCCCATTCTTTAGTATTTCGGACATAACTTTTTACTCCGGTCTCTGAATAAGATGATTCTTGCGGCATTGTAAAGAATTCTTTAATCCCTAACCATTTTATTCACATCAAAAGTCATGAAAAATCCTCTAGCATGGGCTCTATTGTAACGCAAGTTTGGTGTAATAAGTAGTCCACCTTTAAAATGATATAGTATATCGGACATAACTTTTTCTCCCGAACTCGGATTGAGCTAACTCTTGCGGCATTGAAATGAGAACTTGAAACCCTAACCAATATATTGAGATCAAAATTGGTGATTCATCTTCAAACAAGTTCGAAATGGTGATGGAAGTTTGGTATAGTTGGCCATTCCCCTCCACTAGGAAAAAAAAGTAATTTCCCACTCTTTAGTATTTCTGACATAACTTTTTACTCCGGTCTCTGATTAAGATGATTCTTGCGGCATTGTAAAGAATTCTTGAATCCCTAACCATTTTATTCACATCAAAAGTCATGAAAAATCCTCTAGCATGGTCTCTATTGTAACGCAAGTTTGGTGTAATAAGTAGTCCTCCTTTAAAATGAAATTGTATATCGGACATAACTTTTTCTCCCGAACTCGGATTGAGCTAACTCTTGCGGCATTGAAATGAGAACTTGAAACCCTAACCAATATATTGAGATCAAAATTGGTGATTCATCTTCTAACAAGTTCGAAATGGTGATGGAAGTTTGGTATAGTTGGCCATTCCCCTCCACTAGGAAAAAAAAGTAATTTCCCACTCTTTAGTATTTCTGACATAACTTTTTACTCCGGTCTCTGATTAAGATGATTCTTGCTGCATTGTAAAGAATTCTTGAATCCCTAACCATTTTATTCACATCAAAAGTCATGAAAAATCCTCTAGCATGGGCTCTATTGTAACGCAAGTTTGGTGTAATAAGTAGTCCTCCTTTAAAATGAAATAGTATATCGGACATAATTTTTCTCCCGAACTCGGATTGAGCTAACTCTTGCGGCATTGAAATGAGAACTTGAAACCCTAACCAATATATTGAGATCAAAATTGGTGATTCATCTTCTAACAAGTTCGAAATGGTGATGGAAGTTTGGTAAAGTTGGTCATTCCCCTCCACTAGGAAAAAAAGTAATTTCCTATTTTTTAGTATTTCTGACATAACTTTTTACTCCGGTCTCTGAATAAGATGATTCTTGCGGCATTGTAAAGAATTCTTTAATCCCTAACCATTTTATTCACATAAAAAGTCATGAAAAATCCTCTAGCATGGGCTCTATTGTAACGCAAGTTTGGTGTAATAAGTAGTCCACCTTTAAAATGATATAGTATATCGGACATAACTTTTTCTCCCGAACTCGGATTGAGCTAACTCTTGCGGCATTGAAATGAGAACTTGAAACCCTAACCAATATATTGAGATTAAAATTGGTGATTCATCTTCTAACAAGTTCGAAATGGTGATGGAAGTTTGGTATAGTTGGCCATTCCCCTCCACTAGGAAAAAAAAGTAATTTCCCACTCTTTAGTATTTCTGACATAACTTTTTACTCCGGTCTCTGATTAAGATGATTCTTGCGGCATTGTAAAGAATTCTTGAATCCCTAACCATTTTATTCACATCAAAAGTCATGAAAAATCCTCTAGCATGGTCTCTATTGTAACGCAAGTTTGGTGTAATAAGTAGTCCTCCTTTAAGATGAAATTGTATATCGGACATAACTTTTTCTCCCGAACTCGGATTGAGCTAACTCTTGCGGCATTGAAATGAGAACTTGAAACCCTAACCAATATATTGAGATCAAAATTGGTGATTCATCTTCTAACAAGTTCGAAATGGTGATGGAAGTTTGGTATAGTTGGTCATTCCCCTCCACTAGGAAAAAAAAGTAATTTCCCATTCTTTAGTATTTCTGACATAACCTTTTACTCCGGTCTCTGATTAAGATGATTCTTGCTGCATTATAAAGAATTCTTGAATCCCTAACCATTTTATTCACATAAAAAGTCATGAAAAATCCTCTAGCATGGGCTCTATTGTAACGCAAGTTTGGTGTAATAAGTAGTCCACCTTTAAAATGAAATAGTATATCGGACATAACTTTTTCTCCCGAACTCGGATTGAGCTAACTCTTGCGGCATTGAAATGAGAACTTGAAACCCTAACCAATATATTGAGATCAAAATTGGTGATTCATCTTCTAACAAGTTCGAAATGGTGATGGAAGTTTGGTATAGTTGGCCATTCCCCTCCACTAGGAAAAAAAAGTAATTTCCCACTCTTTAGTATTTCTGACATAACTTTTTACTCCGGTCTCTGATTAAGATGATTCTTGCTGCATTGTAAAGAATTCTTGAATCCCTAACCATTTTATTCACATCAAAAGTCATGAAAAATCCTCTAGCATGGGCTCTATTGTAACGCAAGTTTGGTGTAATAAGTAGTCCTCCTTTAAAATGAAATAGTATATCGGACATAACTTTTTCTCCCGAACTCGGATTGAGCTAACTCTTGCGGCATTGAAATGAGAACTTGAAACCCTAACCAATATATTGAGATCAAAATTGGTGATTCATCTTCTAACAAGTTCGAAATGGTGATGGAAGTTTGGTATAGTTGGTCATTCCCCACCACTAGGAAAAAAAAGTAATTTTCCATTCTTTAGTATTTCGGACATAACTTTTTACTCCGGTCTCTGAATAAGATGATTCTTGCGGCATTGTAAAGAATTCTTTAATCCCTAACCATTTTATTCACATCAAAAGTCATGAAAAATCCTCTAGCATGGGCTCTATTGTAACGCAAGTTTGGTGTAATAAGTAGTCCACCTTTAAAATGATATAGTATATCGGACATAACTTTTTCTCCCGAACTCGGATTGAGCTAACTCTTGCGGAATTGAAATGAGAACTTGAAACCCTAACCAATATATTGAGATTAAAATTGGTGATTCATCTTCTAACAAGTTCGAAATGGTGATGGAAGTTTGGTATAGTTGGCCATTCCCCTCCACTAGGAAAAAAAAGTAATTTCCCACTCTTTAGTATTTCTGACATAACTTTTTACTCTGGTCTCTGATTAAGATGATTCTTGCGGCATTGTAAAGAATTCTTGAATCCCTAACCATTTTATTCACATCAAAAGTCATGAAAAATCCTCTAGCATGGTCTCTATTGTAACGCAAGTTTGGTGTAATAAGTAGTCCTCCTTTAAAATGAAATTGTATATCGGACATAACTTTTTCTCCCGAACTCGGATTGAGCTAACTCTTGCGGCATTGAAATGAGAACTTGAAACCCTAACCAATATATTGAGATCAAAATTGGTGATTCATCTTCTAACAAGTTCGAAATGGTGATGGAAGTTTGGTATAGTTGGCCATTCCCCTCCACTAGGAAAAAAAAGTAATTTCCCATTCTTTAGTATTTCGGACATAACTTTTTACTCCGGTCTCTGAATAAGATGATTCTTGCGGCATTGTAAAGAATTCTTGAATCCCTAACCATTTTATTCACATCAAAAGTCATGAAAAATCCTCTAGCATGGGCTCTATTGTAACGCAAATTTGGTGTAATAAGTAGTCCACCTTTAAAATGAAATAGTATATCGGACATAACTTTTTCTCCCGAACTCGGATTGAGCTAACTCTTGCGGCATTGAAATGAGAACTTGAAACCCTAACCAATATATTGAGATCAAAATTGGTGATTCATCTTCTAACAAGTTCAAAATGGTGATGGAAGTTTGGTATAGTTGGCCATTCCCCTCCACTAGGAAAAAAAAGTAATTTCCCACTCTTTAGTATTTCTGACATAACTTTTTACTCCGGTCTCTGATTAAGATGATTCTTGCTGCATTGTAAAGAATTCTTGAATCCCTAACCATTTTATTCACATCAAAAGTCATGAAAAATCCTCTAGCATGGGCTCTATTGTAACGCAAGTTTGGTGTAATAAGTAGTCCTCCTTTAAAATGAAATAGTATATCGGACATAACTTTTTCTCCCGAACTCGGATTGAGCTAACTCTTGCGGCATTGAAATGAGAACTTGAAACCCTAACCAATATATTGAGATCAAAATTGGTGATTCATCTTCTAATAAGTTCGAAATGGTGATGGAAGTTTGGTATAGTTGGTCATTCCCCACCACTAGGAAAAAAAAGTAATTTCCCATTCTTTAGTATTTCGGACATAACTTTTTACTCCGGTCTCTGAATAAGATGATTCTTGCGGCATTGTAAAGAATTCTTTAATCCCTAACCATTTTATTCACATCAAAAGTCATGAAAAATCCTCTAGCATGGGCTCTATTGTAACGCAAGTTTGGTGTAATAAGTAGTCCACCTTTAAAATGAAATTGTATATCGGACATAACTTTTTCTCCCGAACTCGGATTGAGCTAACTCTTGCGGCATTGAAATGAGAACTTGAAACCCTAACCAATATATTGAGATCAAAATTGGTGATTCATCTTCTAACAAGTTCGAAATGGTGATGGAAGTTTGGTATAGTTGGCCATTCCCCTCCACTAGGAAAAAAAAGTAATTTCCCACTCTTTAGTATTTCTGACATAACTTTTTACTCTGGTCTCTGATTAAGATGATTCTTGCGGCATTGTAAAGAATTCTTGAATCCCTAACCATTTTATTCACATCAAAAGTCATGAAAAATCCTCTAGCATGGTCTCTATTGTAACGCAAGTTTGGTGTAATAAGTAGTCCTCCTTTAAAATGAAATTGTATATCGGACATAACTTTTTCTCCCGAACTCGGATTGAGCTAACTCTTGCGGCATTGAAATGAGAACTTGAAACCCTAACCAATATATTGAGATCAAAATTGGTGATTCATCTTCTAACAAGTTCGAAATGGTGATGGAAGTTTGGTATAGTTGGTCATTCCCCTCCACTAGGAAAAAAAAGTAATTTCCCATTCTTTAGTATTTCGGACATAACCTTTTACTCCGGTCTCTGATTAAGATGATTCTTGCTGCATTATAAAGAATTCTTGAATCCCTAACCATTTTATTCACATCAAAAGTCATGAAAAATCATCTAGCATGGGCTCTATTGTAACGCAAGTTTGGTGTAATAAGTAGTCCTCCTTTAAAATGAAATAGTATATCGCACATAACTTTTTCTCCCGAACTCGGATTGAGCTAACTCTTGCGGCATTGAAATGAGAACTTGAAACCCTAACCAATATATTGAGATCAAAATTGGTGATTCATCTTCTAACAAGTTCGAAATGGTGATGGAATTTTGGTATAGTTGGCCATTCCCCTCCACTAGGAAAAAAAAGTAATTTCCCATTCTTTAGTATTTCGGACATAACTTTTTACTCCGGTCTCTGAATAAGATGATTCTTGCGGCATTGTAAAGAATTCTTGAATCCCTAACCATTTTATTCACATCAAAAGTCATGAAAAATCCTCTAGCATGGGCTCTATTGTAACACAAGTTTGGTGTAATAAGTAGTCCTCATTTAAAATGAAATTGTATATCGGACATAACTTTTTCTCCCGAACTCGGATTGAGCTAACTCTTGCGGCATTGAAATGAGAACTTGAAACCCTAACCAATATATTGAGATCAAAATTGGTGATTCATCTTCTAACAAGTTCGAAATGGTGATGGAAGTTTGGTATAGTTGGCCATTGCCCTCCACTAGGAAAAAAAAGTAATTTCCCATTCTTTAGTATTTCGGACATAACTTTTTACTCCGGTCTCTGAATAAGATGATTCTTGCGGCATTGTAAAGAATTCTTTAATCCCTAACCATTTTATTCACATCAAAAGTCATGAAAAATCCTCTAGCATGGGCTCTATTGTAACTCAAGTTTGGTGTAATAAGTAGTCCACCTTTAAAATGATATAGTATATCGGACATAACTTTTTCTCCCGAACTCGGATTGAGCTAACTCTTGCGGCATTGAAATGAGAACTTGAAACCCTAACCAATATATTGAGATTAAAATTGGTGATTCATCTTCTAACAAGTTCGAAATGGTGATGGAAGTTTGGTATAGTTGGCCATTCCCCTCCACTAGGAAAAAAAAGTAATTTCCCACTCTTTAGTATTTCTGACATAACTTTTTACTCCGGTCTCTGATTAAGATGATTCTTGCGGCATTGTAAAGAATTCTTGAATCCCTAACCATTTTATTCACATCAAAAGTCATGAAAAATCCTCTAGCATGGTCTCTATTGTAACGCAAGTTTGGTGTAATAAGTAGTCCTCCTTTAAAATGAAATTGTATATCGGACATAACTTTTTCTCCCGAACTCGGATTGAGCTAACTCTTGCGGCATTGAAATGAGAACTTGAAACCCTAACCAATATATTGAGATCAAAATTTGTGATTCATCTTCTAACAAGTTCGAAATGGTGATGGAAGTTTGGTATAGTTGGTCATTCCCCTCCACTAGGAAAAAAAAGTAATTTCCCATTCTTTAGTATTTCGGACATAACCTTTTACTCCGGTCTCTGATTAAGATGATTCTTGCTGCATTATAAAGAATTCTTGAATCCCTAACCATTTTATTCACATCAAAAGTCATGAAAAATCCTCTAGCATGGGCTCTATTGTAACGCAAGTTTGGTGTAATAAGTAGTCCTTCTTTAAAATGAAATAGTATATCGCACATAACTTTTTCTCCCGAACTCGGATTGAGCTAACTCTTGCGGCATTGAAATGAGAACTTGAAACCCTAACCAATATATTGAGATCAAAATTGGTGATTCATCTTCTAACAAGTTCGAAATGGTGATGGAAGTTTGGTATAGTTGGCCATTCCCCTCCACTAGGAAAAAAAAGTAATTTCCCATTCTTTAGTATTTCGGACATAACCTTTTACTCCGGTCTCTGATTAAGATGATTCTTGCTGCATTATAAAGAATTCTTGAATCCCTAACCATTTTATTCACATCAAAAGTCATGAAAAATCATCTAGCATGGGCTCTATTGTAACGCAAGTTTGGTGTAATAAGTAGTCCTCCTTTAAAATGAAATAGTATATCGCACATAACTTTTTCTCCCGAACTCGGATTGAGCTATCTCTTGCGGCATTGAAATGAGAACTTGAAACCCTAACCAATATATTGAGATCAAAATTGGTGATTCATCTTCTAACAAGTTCGAAATGGTGATGGAAGTTTGGTATAGTTGGCCATTCCCCTCCACTAGGAAAAAAAAGTAATTTCCCATTCTTTAGTATTTCGGAGATAACTTTTTACTCCGGTCTCTGAATAAGATGATTCTTGCGGCATTGTAAAGAATTCTTGAATCCCTAACCATTTTATTCACATCAAAAGTCATGAAAAATCCTCTAGCATGGGCTCTATTGTAACGCAAGTTTGGTGTAATAAGTAGTCCTCCTTTAAAATGAAATTGTATATCGGACATAACTTTTTCTCCCGAACTCGGATTGAGCTAACTCTTGCGGCATTGAAATGAGAACTTGAAACCCTAACCAATATATTGAGATCAAAATTGGTGATTCATCTTCTAACAAGTTCGAAATGGTGATGGAAGTTTGGTATAGTTGGCCATTGCCCTCCACTAGGAAAAAAAAGTAATTTCCCATTCTTTAATATTTCGGACATAACTTTTTACTCCGGTCTCTGAATAAGATGATTCTTGCGGCATTGTAAAGAATTCTTTAATCCCTAACCATTTTATTCACATCAAAAGTCATGAAAAATCCTCTAGCATGGGCTCTATTGTAACTCAAGTTTGGTGTAATAAGTAGTCCACCTTTAAAATGATATAGTATATCGGACATAACTTTTTCTCCCGAACTTGGATTGAGCTAACTCTTGCGGCATTGAAATGAGAACTTGAAACCCTAACCAATATATTGAGATTAAAATTGGTGATTCATCTTCTAACAAGTTCGAAATGGTGATGGAAGTTTGGTATAGTTGGCCATTCCCCTCCACTAGGAAAAAAAAGTAATTTCCCACTCTTTAGTATTTCTGACATAACTTTTTACTCCGGTCTCTGATTAAGATGATTCTTGCGGCATTGTAAAGAATTCTTGAATCCCTAACCATTTTATTCACATCAAAAGTCATGAAAAATCCTCTAGCATGGTCTCTATTGTAACGCAAGTTTGGTGTAATAAGTAGTCCTCCTTTAAAATGAAATTGTATATCGGACATAACTTTTTCTCCCGAACTCGGATTGAGCTAACTCTTGCGGCATTGAAATGAGAACTTGAAACCCTAACCAATATATTGAGATCAAAATTTGTGATTCATCTTCTAACAAGTTCGAAATGGTGATGGAAGTTTGGTATAGTTGGTCATTCCCCTCCACTAGGAAAAAAAAGTAATTTCCCATTCTTTAGTATTTCGGACATAACCTTTTACTCCGGTCTCTGATTAAGATGATTCTTGCTGCATTATAAAGAATTTTTGAATCCCTAACCATTTTATTCACATCAAAAGTCTTGACAAATCCTCTAGCATGGGCTCTATTGTAACGCAAGTTTGGTGTAATAAGTAGTCCTCCTTTAAAATGAAATAGTATATCGCACATAACTTTTTCTCCCGAACTCGGATTGAGCTAACTCTTGCGGCATTGAAATGAGAACTTGAAACCCTAACCAATATATTGAGATCAAAATTGGTGATTCATCTTCTAACAAGTTCGAAATGGTGATGGAAGTTTGGTATAGTTGGCCATTGCCCTCCACTAGGAAAAAAAAGTAATTTCCCATTCTTTAGTATTTCGGACATAACTTTTTACTCCGGTCTCTGAATAAGATGATTCTTGCGGCATTGTAAAGAATTCTTTAATCCCTAACCATTTTATTCACATCAAAAGTCATGAAAAATCCTCTAGCATGGGCTCTATTGTAACTCAAGTTTGGTGTAATAAGTAGTCCACCTTTAAAATGATATAGTATATCGGACATAACTTTTTCTCCCGAACTCGGATTGAGCTAACTCTTGCGGCATTGAAATGAGAACTTGAAACCCTAACCAATATATTGAGATTAAAATTGGTGATTCATCTTCTAACAAGTTCGAAATGGTGATGGAAGTTTGGTATCGTTGGCCATTCCCCTCCACTAGGAAAAAAAAGTAATTTCCCACTCTTTAGTATTTCTGACATAACTTTTTACTCCGGTCTCTGATTAAGATGATTCTTGCGGCATTGTAAAGAATTCTTGAATCCCTAACCATTTTATTCACATCAAAAGTCATGAAAAATCCTCTAGCATGGTCTCTATTGTAACGCAAGTTTGGTGTAATAAGTAGTCCTCCTTTAAAATGAAATTGTATATCGGACATAACTTTTTCTCCCGAACTCGGATTGAGCTAACTCTTGCGGCATTGAAATGAGAACTTGAAACCCTAACCAATATATTGAGATCAAAATTTGTGATTCATCTTCTAACAAGTTCGAAATGGTGATGGAAGTTTGGTATAGTTGGTCATTCCCCTCCACTAGGAAAAAAAAGTAATTTCCCATTCTTTAGTATTTCGGACATAACCTTTTACTCCGGTCTCTGATTAAGATGATTCTTGCTGCATTATAAAGAATTCTTGAATCCCTAACCATTTTATTCACATCAAAAGTCATGAAAAATCCTCTAGCATGGGCTCTATTGTAACGCAAGTTTGGTGTAATAAGTAGTCCTTCTTTAAAATGAAATAGTATATCGCACATAACTTTTTCTCCCGAACTCGGATTGAGCTAACTCTTGCGGCATTGAAATGAGAACTTGAAACCCTAACCAATATATTGAGATCAAAATTGGTGATTCATCTTCTAACAAGTTCGAAATGGTGATGGAAGTTTGGTATAGTTGGCCATTCCCCTCCACTAGGAAAAAAAAGTAATTTCCCATTCTTTAGTATTTCGGACATAACCTTTTACTCCGGTCTCTGATTAAGATGATTCTTGCTGCATTATAAAGAATTCTTGAATCCCTAACCATTTTATTCACATCAAAAGTCATGAAAAATCATCTAGCATGGGCTCTATTGTAACGCAAGTTTGGTGTAATAAGTAGTCCTCCTTTAAAATGAAATAGTATATCGCACATAACTTTTTCTCCCGAACTCGGATTGAGCTAACTCTTGCGGCATTGAAATGAGAACTTGAAACCCTAACCAATATATTGAGATCAAAATTGGTGATTCATCTTCTAACAAGTTCGAAATGGTGATGGAAGTTTGGTATAGTTGGCCATTCCCCTCCACTAGGAAAAAAAAGTAATTTCCCATTCTTTAGTATTTCGGACATAACTTTTTACTCCGGTCTCTGAATAAGATGATTCTTGCGGCATTGTAAAGAATTCTTGAATCCCTAACCATTTTATTCACATCAAAAGTCATGAAAAATCCTCTAGCATGGGCTCTATTGTAACGCAAGTTTGGTGTAATAAGTAGTCATCCTTTAAAATGAAATTGTATATCGGACATAACTTTTTCTCCCGAACTCGGATTGAGCTAACTCTTGCGGCATTGAAATGAGAACTTGAAACCCTAACCAATATATTGAGATCAAAATTGGTGATTCATCTTCTAACAAGTTCGAAATGGTGATGGAAGTTTGGTATAGTTGGCCATTGCCCTCCACTAGGAAAAAAAAGTAATTTCCCATTCTTTAGTATTTCGGACATAAATTTTTACTCCGGTCTCTGAATAAGATGATTCTTGCGGCATTGTAAAGAATTCTTTAATCCCTAACCATTTTATTCACATCAAAAGTCATGAAAAATCTTCTAGCATGGGCTCTATTGTAACTCAAGTTTGGTGTAATAAGTAGTCCACCTTTAAAATGATATAGTATATCGGACATAACTTTTTCTCCCGAACTCGGATTGAGCTAACTCTTGCGGCATTGAAATGAGAACTTGAAACCCTAACCAATATATTGAGATTAAAATTGGTGATTCATCTTCTAACAAGTTCGAAATGGTGATGGAAGTTTGGTATAGTTGGCCATTCCCCTCCACTAGGAAAAAAAAGTAATTTCCCACTCTTTAGTATTTCTGACATAACTTTTTACTCCGGTCTCTGATTAAGATGATTCTTGCGGCATTGTAAAGAATTCTTGAATCCCTAACCATTTTATTCACATCAAAAGTCATGAAAAATCCTCTAGCATGGTCTCTATTGTAACGCAAGTTTGGTGTAATAAGTAGTCCTCCTTTAAAATGAAATTGTATATCGGACATAACTTTTTCTCCCGAACTCGGATTGAGCTAACTCTTGCGGCATTGAAATGAGAACTTGAAACCCTAACCAATATATTGAGATCAAAATTTGTGATTCATCTTCTAACAAGTTCGAAATGGTGATGGAAGTTTGGTATAGTTGGTCATTCCCCTCCACTAGGAAAAAAAAGTAATTTCCCATTCTTTAGTATTTCGGACATAACCTTTTACTCCGGTCTCTGATTAAGATGATTCTTGCTGCATTATAAAGAATTCTTGAATCCCTAACCATTTTATTCACATCAAAAGTCATGAAAAATCCTCTAGCATGGGCTCTATTGTAACGCAAGTTTGGTGTAATAAGTAGTCCTTCTTTAAAATGAAATAGTATATCGCACATAACTTTTTCTCCCGAACTCGGATTGAGCTAACTCTTGCGGCATTGAAATGAGAACTTGAAACCCTAACCAATATATTGAGATCAAAATTGGTGATTCATCTTCTAACAAGTTCGAAATGGTGATGGAAGTTTGGTATAGTTGGCCATTCCCCTCCACTAGGAAAAAAAAGTAATTTCCCATTCTTTAGTATTTCGGACATAACCTTTTACTCCGGTCTCTGATTAAGATGATTCTTGCTGCATTATAAAGAATTCTTGAATCCCTAACCATTTTATTCACATCAAAAGTCATGAAAAATCATCTAGCATGGGCTCTATTGTAACGCAAGTTTGGTGTAATAAGTAGTCCTCCTTTAAAATGAAATAGTATATCGCACATAACTTTTTCTCCCGAACTCGGATTGAGCTAACTCTTGCGGCATTGAAATGAGAACTTGAAACCCTAACCAATATATTGAGATCAAAATTGGTGATTCATCTTCTAACAAGTTCGAAATGGTGATGGAAGTTTGGTATAGTTGGCCATTCCCCTCCACTAGGAAAAAAAAGTAATTTCCCATTCTTTAGTATTTCGGACATAACTTTTTACTCCGGTCTCTGAATAAGATGATTCTTGCGGCATTGTAAAGAATTCTTGAATCCCTAACCATTTTATTCAAATCAAAAGTCATGAAAAATCCTCTAGCATGGTCTCTATTGTAACGCAAGTTTGGTGTAATAAGTAGTCCTCCTTTAAAATGAAATTGTATATCGGACATAACTTTTTCTCCCGAACTCGGATTGAGCTAACTCTTGCGGCATTGAAATGAGAACTTGAAACCCTAACCAATATATTGAGATCAAAATTGGTGATTCATCTTCTAACAAGTTCGAAATGGTGATGGAAGTTTGGTATAGTTGGTCATTCCCCTCCACTAGGAAAAAAAAGTAATTTCCCATTCTTTAGTATTTCGGACATAACCTTTTACTCCGGTCTCTGATTAAGATGATTCTTGCTGCATTATAAAGAATTCTTGAATCCCTAACCATTTTATTCACATCAAAAGTCATGAAAAATCCTCTAGCATGGGCTCTATTGTAACGCAAGTTTGGTGTAATAAGTAGTCATCCTTTAAAATGAAATTGTATATCGGACATAACTTTTTCTCCCGAACTCGGATTGAGCTAACTCTTGCGGCATTGAAATGAGAACTTGAAACCCTAACCAATATATTGAGATCAAAATTGGTGATTCATCTTCTAACAAGTTCGAAATGGTGATGGAAGTTTGGTATAGTTGGCCATTGCCCTCCACTAGGAAAAAAAAGTAATTTCCCATTCTTTAGTATTTCGGACATAAATTTTTACTCCGGTCTCTGAATAAGATGATTCTTGCGGCATTGTAAAGAATTCTTTAATCCCTAACCATTTTATTCACATCAAAAGTCATGAAAAATCCTCTAGCATGGGCTCTATTGTAACTCAAGTTTGGTGTAATAAGTAGTCCACCTTTAAAATGATATAGTATATCGGACATAACTTTTTCTCCCGAACTCGGATTGAGCTAACTCTTGCGGCATTGAAATGAGAACTTGAAACCCTAACCAATATATTGAGATTAAAATTGGTGATTCATCTTCTAACAAGTTCGAAATGGTGATGGAAGTTTGGTATAGTTGGCCATTCCCCTCCACTAGGAAAAAAAAGTAATTTCCCACTCTTTAGTATTTCTGACATAACTTTTTACTCCGGTCTCTGATTAAGATGATTCTTGCGGCATTGTAAAGAATTCTTGAATCCCTAACCATTTTATTCACATCAAAAGTCATGAAAAATCCTCTAGCATGGTCTCTATTGTAACGCAAGTTTGGTGTAATAAGTAGTCCTCCTTTAAAATGAAATTGTATATCGGACATAACTTTTTCTCCCGAACTCGGATTGAGCTAACTCTTGCGGCATTGAAATGAGAACTTGAAACCCTAACCAATATATTGAGATCAAAATTTGTGATTCATCTTCTAACAAGTTCGAAATGGTGATGGAAGTTTGGTATAGTTGGTCATTCCCCTCCACTAGGAAAAAAAAGTAATTTCCCATTCTTTAGTATTTCGGACATAACCTTTTACTCCGGTCTCTGATTAAGATGATTCTTGCTGCATTATAAAGAATTCTTGAATCCCTAACCATTTTATTCACATCAAAAGTCATGAAAAATCCTCTAGCATGGGCTCTATTGTAACGCAAGTTTGGTGTAATAAGTAGTCCTTCTTTAAAATGAAATAGTATATCGCACATAACTTTTTCTCCCGAACTCGGATTGAGCTAACTCTTGCGGCATTGAAATGAGAACTTGAAACCCTAACCAATATATTGAGATCAAAATTGGTGATTCATCTTCTAACAAGTTCGAAATGGTGATGGAAGTTTGGTATAGTTGGCCATTCCCCTCCACTAGGAAAAAAAAGTAATTTCCCATTCTTTAGTATTTCGGACATAACCTTTTACTCCGGTCTCTGATTAAGATGATTCTTGCTGCATTATAAAGAATTCTTGAATCCCTAACCATTTTATTCACATCAAAAGTCATGAAAAATCATCTAGCATGGGCTCTATTGTAACGCAAGTTTGGTGTAATAAGTAGTCCTCCTTTAAAATGAAATAGTATATCGCACATAACTTTTTCTCCCGAACTCGGATTGAGCTAACTCTTGCGGCATTGAAATGAGAACTTGAAACCCTAACCAATATATTGAGATCAAAATTGGTGATTCATCTTCTAACAAGTTCGAAATGGTGATGGAAGTTTGGTATAGTTGGCCATTCCCCTCCACTAGGAAAAAAAAGTAATTTCCCATTCTTTAGTATTTCGGACATAACTTTTTACTCCGGTCTCTGAATAAGATGATTCTTGCGGCATTGTAAAGAATTCTTGAATCCCTAACCATTTTATTCAAATCAAAAGTCATGAAAAATCCTCTAGCATGGTCTCTATTGTAACGCAAGTTTGGTGTAATAAGTAGTCCTCCTTTAAAATGAAATTGTATATCGGACATAACTTTTTCTCCCGAACTCGGATTGAGCTAACTCTTGCGGCATTGAAATGAGAACTTGAAACCCTAACCAATATATTGAGATCAAAATTGGTGATTCATCTTCTAACAAGTTCGAAATGGTGATGGAAGTTTGGTATAGTTGGTCATTCCCCTCCACTAGGAAAAAAAAGTAATTTCCCATTCTTTAGTATTTCGGACATAACCTTTTACTCCGGTCTCTGATTAAGATGATTCTTGCTGCATTATAAAGAATTCTTGAATCCCTAACCATTTTATTCACATCAAAAGTCATGAAAAATCATCTAGCATGGGCTCTATTGTAACGCAAGTTTGGTGTAATAAGTAGTCCTCCTTTAAAATGAAATAGTATATCGCACATAACTTTTTCTCCCGAACTCGGATTGAGCTAACTCTTGCGGCATTGAAATGAGAACTTGAAACCCTAACCAATATATTGAGATCAAAATTGGTGATTCATCTTCTAACAAGTTCGAAATGGTGATGGAAGTTTGGTATAGTTGGCCATTCCCCTCCACTAGGAAAAAAAAGTAATTTCCCATTCTTTAGTATTTCGGACATAACTTTTTACTCCGGTCTCTGAATAAGATGATTCTTGCGGCATTGTAAAGAATTCTTGAATCCCTAACCATTTTATTCACATCAAAAGTCATGAAAAATCCTCTAGCATGGGCTCTATTGTAACGCAAGTTTGGTGTAATAAGTAGTCCTCCTTTAAAATGAAATTGTATATCGGACATAACTTTTTCTCCCGAACTCGGATTGAGCTAACTCTTGCGGCATTGAAATGAGAACTTGAAACCCTAACCAATATATTGAGATCAAAATTGGTGATTCATCTTCTAACAAGTTCGAAATGGTGATGGAAGTTTGGTATAGTTGGCCATTCCCCTCCACTAGGAAAAAAAAGTAATTTCCCATTCTTTAGTATTTCGGACATAACTTTTTACTCCGGTCTCTGAATAAGATGATTCTTGCGGCATTGTAAAGAATTCTTTAATCCCTAACCATTTTATTCACATCAAAAGTCATGAAAAATCCTCTAGCATGGGCTCTATTGTAACTCAAGTTTGGTGTAATAAGTAGTCCACCTTTAAAATGATATAGTATATCGGACATAACTTTTTCTCCCGAACTCGGATTGAGCTAACTCTTGCGGCATTGAAATGAGAACTTGAAACCCTAACCAATATATTGAGATTAAAATTGGTGATTCATCTTCTAACAAGTTCGAAATGGTGATGGAAGTTTGGTATAGTTGGCCATTCCCCTCCACTAGGAAAAAAAAGTAATTTCCCACTCTTTAGTATTTCTGACATAACTTTTTACTCCGGTCTCTGATTAAGATGATTCTTGCGGCATTGTAAAGAATTCTTGAATCCCTAACCATTTTATTCACATCAAAAGTCATTAAAAATCCTCTAGCATGGTCTCTATTGTAACGCAAGTTTGGTGTAATAAGTAGTCCTCCTTTAAAATGAAATTGTATATCGGACATAACTTTTTCTCCCGAACTCGGATTGAGCTAACTCTTGCGGCATTGAAATGAGAACTTGAAACCCTAACCAATATATTGAGATCAAAATTTGTGATTCATCTTCTAACAAGTTCGAAATGGTGATGGAAGTTTGGTATAGTTGGTCATTCCCCTCCACTAGGAAAAAAAAGTAATTTCCCATTCTTTAGTTTTTCGGACATAACCTTTTACTCCGGTCTCTGATTAAGATGATTCTTGCTGCATTATAAAGAATTCTTGAATCCCTAACCATTTTATTCACATCAAAAGTCATGAAAAATCCTCTAGCATGGGCTCTATTGTAACGCAAGTTTGGTGTAATAAGTAGTCCTTCTTTAAAATGAAATAGTATATCGCACATAACTTTTTCTCCCGAACTCGGATTGAGCTAACTCTTGCGGCATTGAAATGAGAACTTGAAACCCTAACCAATATATTGAGATCAAAATTGGTGATTCATCTTCTAACAAGTTCGAAATGGTGATGGAAGTTTGGTATAGTTGGTCATTCCCCTCCACTAGGAAAAAAAAGTAATTTCCCATTCTTTAGTATTTCGGACATAACCTTTTACTCCGGTCTCTGATTAAGATGATTCTTGCTGCATTATAAAGAATTCTTGAATCCCTAACCATTTTATTCACATCAAAAGTCATGAAAAATCATCTAGCATGGGCTCTATTGTAACGCAAGTTTGGTGTAATAAGTAGTCCTCCTTTAAAATGAAATAGTATATCGCACATAACTTTTTCTCCCGAACTCGGATTGAGCTAACTCTTGCGGCATTGAAATGAGAACTTGAAACCCTAACCAATATATTGAGATCAAAATTGGTGATTCATCTTCTAACAAGTTCGAAATGGTGATGGAAGTTTGGTATAGTTGGCCATTCCCCTCCACTAGGAAAAAAAAGTAATTTCCCATTCTTTAGTATTTCGGACATAACTTTTTACTCCGGTCTCTGAATAAGATGATTCTTGCGGCATTGTAAAGAATTCTTGAATCCCTAACCATTTTATTCACATCAAAAGTCATGAAAAATCCTCTAGCATGGGCTCTATTGTAACGCAAGTTTGGTGTAATAAGTAGTCCTCCTTTAAAATGAAATTGTATATCGGACATAACTTTTTCTCCCGAACTCGGATTGAGCTAACTCTTGCGGCATTGAAATGAGAACTTGAAACCCTAACCAATATATTGAGATCAAAATTGGTGATTCATCTTCTAACAAGTTCGAAATGGTGATGGAAGTTTGGTATAGTTGGCCATTCCCCTCCACTAGGAAAAAAAAGTAATTTCCCATTCTTTAGTATTTCGGACATAACTTTTTACTCCGGTCTCTGAATAAGATGATTCTTGCGGCATTGTAAAGAATTCTTTAATCCCTAACCATTTTATTCACATCAAAAGTCATGAAAAATCCTCTAGCATGGGCTCTATTGTAACTCAAGTTTGGTGTAATAAGTAGTCCACCTTTAAAATGATATAGTATATCGGACATAACTTTTTCTCCCGAACTCGGATTGAGCTAACTCTTGCGGCATTGAAATGAGAACTTGAAACCCTAACCAATATATTGAGATTAAAATTGGTGATTCATCTTCTAACAAGTTCGAAATGGTGATGGAAGTTTGGTATAGTTGGCCATTCCCCTCCACTAGGAAAAAAAAGTAATTTCCCACTCTTTAGTATTTCTGACATAACTTTTTACTCCGGTCTCTGATTAAGATGATTCTTGCGGCATTGTAAAGAATTCTTGAATCCCTAACCATTTTATTCACATCAAAAGTCATGAAAAATCCTCTAGCATGGTCTCTATTGTAACGCAAGTTTGGTGTAATAAGTAGTCCTCCTTTAAAATGAAATTGTATATCGGACATAACTTTTTCTCCCGAACTCGGATTGAGCTAACTCTTGCGGCATTGAAATGAGAACTTGAAACCCTAACCAATATATTGAGATCAAAATTTGTGATTCATCTTCTAACAAGTTCGAAATGGTGATGGAAGTTTGGTATAGTTGGTCATTCCCCTCCACTAGGAAAAAAAAGTAATTTCCCATTCTTTAGTATTTCGGACATAACCTTTTACTCCGGTCTCTGATTAAGATGATTCTTGCTGCATTATAAAGAATTCTTGAATCCCTAACCATTTTATTCACATCAAAAGTCATGAAAAATCCTCTAGCATGGGCTCTATTGTAACGCAAGTTTGGTGTAATAAGTAGTCCTTCTTTAAAATGAAATAGTATATCGCACATAACTTTTTCTCCCGAACTCGGATTGAGCTAACTCTTGCGGCATTGAAATGAGAACTTGAAACCCTAACCAATATATTGAGATCAAAATTGGTGATTCATCTTCTAACAAGTTCGAAATGGTGATGGAAGTTTGGTATAGTTGGCCATTCCCCTCCACTAGGAAAAAAAAGTAATTTCCCATTCTTTAGTATTTCGGACATAACCTTTTACTCCGGTCTCTGATTAAGATGATTCTTGCTGCATTATAAAAAATTCTTGAATCCCTAACCATTTTATTCACATCAAAAGTCATGAAAAATCATCTAGCATGGGCTCTATTGTAACGCAAGTTTGGTGTAATAAGTAGTCCTCCTTTAAAATGAAATAGTATATCGCACATAACTTTTTCTCCCGAACTCGGATTGAGCTAACTCTTGCGGCATTGAAATGAGAACTTGAAACCCTAACCAATATATTGAGATCAAAATTGGTGATTCATCTTCTAACAAGTTCGAAATGGTGATGGAAGTTTGGTATAGTTGGCCATTCCCCTCCACTAGGAAAAAAAAGTAATTTCCCATTCTTTAGTATTTCGGACATAACTTTTTACTCCGGTCTCTGAATAAGATGATTCTTGCGGCATTGTAAAGAATTCTTGAATCCCTAACCATTTTATTCACATCAAAAGTCATGAAAAATCCTCTAGCATGGGCTCTATTGTAACGCAAGTTTGGTGTAATAAGTAGTCCTCCTTTAAAATGAAATTGTATATCGGACATAACTTTTTCTCCCGAACTCGGATTGAGCTAACTCTTGCGGCATAGAAATGAGAACTTGAAACCCTAACCAATATATTGAGATCAAAATTGGTGATTCATCTTCTAACAAGTTCGAAATGGTGATGGAAGTTTGGTATAGTTGGTCATTCCCCTCCACTAGGAAAAAAAAGTAATTTCCCATTCTTTAGTATTTCGGACATAACTTTTTACTCCGGTCTCTGAATAAGATGATTCTTGCGGCATTGTAAAGAATTCTTTAATCCCTAACCATTTTATTCACATCAAAAGTCATGAAAAATCCTCTAGCATGGGCTCTATTGTAACTCAAGTTTGGTGTAATAAGTAGTCCACCTTTAAAATGATATAGTATATCGGACATAACTTTTTCTCCCGAACTCGGATTGAGCTAACTCTTGCGGCATTGAAATGAGAACTTGAAACCCTAACCAATATATTGAGATTAAAATTGGTGATTCATCTTCTAACAAGTTCGAAATGGTGATGGAAGTTTGGTATAGTTGGCCATTCCCCTCCACTAGGAAAAAAAAGTAATTTCCCACTCTTTAGTATTTCTGACATAACTTTTTACTCCGGTCTCTGATTAAGATGATTCTTGCGGCATTGTAAAGAATTCTTGAATCCCTAACCATTTTATTCACATCAAAAGTCATGAAAAATCCTCTAGCATGGTCTCTATTGTAACGCAAGTTTGGTGTAATAAGTAGTCCTCCTTTAAAATGAAATTGTATATCGGACATAACTTTTTCTCCCGAACTCGGATTGAGCTAACTCTTGCGGCATTGAAATGAGAACTTGAAACCCTAACCAATATATTGAGATCAAAATTTGTGATTCATCTTCTAACAAGTTCGAAATGGTGATGGAAGTTTGGTATAGTTGGTCATTCCCCTCCACTAGGAAAAAAAAGTAATTTCCCATTCTTTAGTATTTCGGACATAACCTTTTACTCCGGTCTCTGATTAAGATGATTCTTGCTGCATTATAAAGAATTCTTGAATCCCTAACCATTTTATTCACATCAAAAGTCATGAAAAATCCTCTAGCATGGGCTCTATTGTAACGCAAGTTTGGTGTAATAAGTAGTCCTTCTTTAAAATGAAATAGTATATCGCACATAACTTTTTCTCCCGAACTCGGATTGAGCTAACTCTTGCGGCATTGAAATGAGAACTTGAAACCCTAACCAATATATTGAGATCAAAATTGGTGATTCATCTTCTAACAAGTTCGAAATGGTGATGGAAGTTTGGTATAGTTGGCCATTCCCCTCCACTAGGAAAAAAAAGTAATTTCCCATTCTTTAGTATTTCGGACATAACCTTTTACTCCGGTCTCTGATTAAGATGATTCTTGCTGCATTATAAAAAATTCTTGAATCCCTAACCATTTTATTCACATCAAAAGTCATGAAAAATCATCTAGCATGGGCTCTATTGTAACGCAAGTTTGGTGTAATAAGTAGTCCTCCTTTAAAATGAAATAGTATATCGCACATAACTTTTTCTCCCGAACTCGGATTGAGCTAACTCTTGCGGCATTGAAATGAGAACTTGAAACCCTAACCAATATATTGAGATCAAAATTGGTGATTCATCTTCTAACAAGTTCGAAATGGTGATGGAAGTTTGGTATAGTTGGCCATTCCCCTCCACTAGGAAAAAAAAGTAATTTCCCATTCTTTAGTATTTCGGACATAACTTTTTACTCCGGTCTCTGAATAAGATGATTCTTGCGGCATTGTAAAGAATTCTTTAATCCCTAACCATTTTATTCACATCAAAAGTCATGAAAAATCCTCTAGCATGGGCTCTATTGTAACGCAAGTTTGGTGTAATAAGTAGTCCTCCTTTAAAATGAAATTGTATATCGGACATAACTTTTTCTCCCGAACTCGGATTGAGCTAACTCTTGCGGCATAGAAATGAGAACTTGAAACCCTAACCAATATATTGAGATCAAAATTGGTGATTCATCTTCTAACAAGTTCGAAATGGTGATGGAAGTTTGGTATAGTTGGTCATTCCCCTCCACTAGGAAAAAAAAGTAATTTCCCATTCTTTAGTATTTCGGACATAACTTTTTACTCCGGTCTCTGAATAAGATGATTCTTGCGGCATTGTAAAGAATTCTTTAATCCCTAACCATTTTATTCACATCAAAAGTCATGAAAAATCCTCTAGCATGGGCTCTATTGTAACTCAAGTTTGGTGTAATAAGTAGTCCACCTTTAAAATGATATAGTATATCGGACATAACTTTTTCTCCCGAACTCGGATTGAGCTAACTCTTGCGGCATTGAAATGAGAACTTGAAACCCTAACCAATATATTGAGATTAAAATTGGTGATTCATCTTCTAACAAGTTCGAAATGGTGATGGAAGTTTGGTATAGTTGGCCATTCCCCTCCACTAGGAAAAAAAAGTAATTTCCCACTCTTTAGTATTTCTGACATAACTTTTTACTCCGGTCTCTGATTAAGATGATTCTTGCGGCATTGTAAAGAATTCTTGAATCCCTAACCATTTTATTCACATCAAAAGTCATGAAAAATCCTCTAGCATGGTCTCTATTGTAACGCAAGTTTGGTGTAATAAGTAGTCCTCCTTTAAAATGAAATTGTATATCGGACATAACTTTTTCTCCCGAACTCGGATTGAGCTAACTCTTGCGGCATTGAAATGAGAACTTGAAACCCTAACCAATATATTGAGATCAAAATTTGTGATTCATCTTCTAACAAGTTCGAAATGGTGATGGAAGTTTGGTATAGTTGGTCATTCCCCTCCACTAGGAAAAAAAAGTAATTTCCCATTCTTTAGTATTTCGGACATAACCTTTTACTCCGGTCTCTGATTAAGATGATTCTTGCTGCATTATAAAGAATTCTTGAATCCCTAACCATTTTATTCACATCAAAAGTCATGAAAAATCCTCTAGCATGGGCTCTATTGTAACGCAAGTTTGGTGTAATAAGTAGTCCTTCTTTAAAATGAAATAGTATATCGCACATAACTTTTTCTCCCGAACTCGGATTGAGCTAACTCTTGCGGCATTGAAATGAGAACTTGAAACCCTAACCAATATATTGAGATCAAAATTGGTGATTCATCTTCTAACAAGTTCGAAATGGTGATGGAAGTTTGGTATAGTTGGCCATTCCCCTCCACTAGGAAAAAAAAGTAATTTCCCACTCTTTAGTATTTCTGACATAACTTTTTACTCCGGTCTCTGATTAAGATGATTCTTGCTGCATTGCAAAGAATTCTTGAATCCCTAACCATTTTATTCACATCAAAAGTCATGAAAATCCTCTAGCATGGGCTCTATTGTAACGCAAGTTTGGTGTAATAAGTAGTCCTCCTTTAAAATGAAATAGTATATCGGACATAACTTTTTCTCCCGAACTCGGATTGAGCTAACTCTTGCGGCATTGTAATGAGAACTTGAAACCCTAACCAATATATTGAGATCAAAATTGGTGATTCATCTTCTAACAAGTTCGAAATGGTGATGGAAGTTTGGTATAGTTGGTCATTCCCCTCCACTAGGAAAAAAAAGTAATTTCCCATTCTTTAGTATTTCGGACATAACTTTTTACTCCGGTCTCTGAATAAGATGATTCTTGCGGCATTGTAAAGAATTCTTGAATCCCTAACCATTTTATTCACATCAAAAGTCATGAAAAATCCTCTAGCATGGGCTCTATTGTAACGCAAGTTTGGTGTAATAAGTAGTCCACTTTTAAAATGATATAGTATATCGGACATAACTTTTTCTCCCGAACTCGGATTGAGCTAACTCTTGCGGCATTGAAATGAGAACTTGAAACCCTAACCAATATATTGAGATCAAAATTGGTGATTCATCTTCTAACAAGTTCGAAATGGTGATGGAAGTTTGGTATAGTTGGCCATTCCCCTCCACTAGGAAAAAAAAGTAATTTCCCACTCTTTAGTATTTCTGACATAACCTTTTACTCCGGTCTCTGATTAAGATGATTCTTGCGGCATTGTAAAGAATTCTTGAATCCCTAACCATTTTATTCACATCAAAAGTCATGAAAAATCCTCTAGCATGGTCTCTATTGTAACGCAAGTTTGGTGTAATAAGTAGTCCTCCTTTAAAATGAAATTGTATATCGGACATAACTTTTTCTCCCGAACTCGGATTGAGCTAACTCTTGCGGCATTGAAATGAGAACTTGAAACCCTAACCAATATATTGAGATCAAAATTTGTGATTCATCTTCTAACAAGTTCGAAATGGTGATGGAAGTTTGGTATAGTTGGTCATTCCCCTCCACTAGGAAAAAAAAGTAATTTCCCATTCTTTAGTATTTCGGACATAACCTTTTACTCCGGTCTCTGATTAAGATGATTCTTGCTGCATTATAAAGAATTCTTGAATCCCTAACCATTTTATTCACATCAAAAGTCATGAAAAATCCTCTAGCATGGGCTCTATTGTAACGCAAGTTTGGTGTAATAAGTAGTCCTCCTTTAAAATGAAATAGTATATCGCACATAACTTTTTCTCCCGAACTCGGATTGAGCTAACTCTTGCGGCATTGAAATGAGAACTTGAAACCCTAACCAATATATTGAGATCAAAATTGGTGATTCATCTTCTAACAAGTTCGAAATGGTGATGGAAGTTTGGTATAGTTGGCCATTCCCCTCCACTAGGAAAAAAAAGTAATTTCCCATTCTTTAGTATTTCGGACATAACTTTTTACTCCGGTCTCTGAATAAGATGATTCTTGCGGCATTGTAAAGAATTCTTGAATCCCTAACCATTTTATTCACATCAAAAGTCATGAAAAATCCTCTAGCATGGGCTCTATTGTAACGCAAGTTTGGTGTAATAAGTAGTCCACCTTTAAAATGAAATAGTATATCGGACATAACTTTTTCTCCCGAACTCGGATTGAGCTAACTCTTGCGGCATTGAAATGAGAACTTGAAACCCTAACCAATATATTGAGATCAAAATTGGTGATTCATCTTCTAACAAGTTCGAAATGGTGATGGAAGTTTGGTATAGTTGGCCATTCCCCTCCACTAGGAAAAAAAAGTAATTTCCCACTCTTTAGTATTTCTGACATAACTTTTTACTCCGGTCTCTGATTAAGATGATTCTTGCGGCATTGTAAAGAATTCTTGAATCCCTAACCATTTTATTCACATCAAAAGTCATGAAAAATCCTCTAGCATGGTCTCTATTGTAACGCAAGTTTGGTGTAATAAGTAGTCATCCTTTAAAATGAAATTGTATATCGGACATAACTTTTTCTCCCGAACTCGGATTGAGCTAACTCTTGCGGCATTGAAATGAGAACTTGAAACCCTAACCAATATATTGAGATCAAAATTTGTGATTCATCTTCTAACAAGTTCGAAATGGTGATGGAAGTTTGGTATAGTTGGTCATTCCCCTCCACTAGGAAAAAAAAGTAATTTCCCATTCTTTAGTATTTCGGACATAACCTTTTACTCCGGTCTCTGATTAAGATGATTCTTGCTGCATTATAAAGAATTCTTGAATCCCTAACCATTTTATTCACATCAAAAGTCATGAAAAATCCTCTAGCATGGGCTCTATTGTAACGCAAGTTTGGTGTAATAAGTAGTCCTTCTTTAAAATGAAATAGTATATCGCACATAACTTTTTCTCCCGAACTCGGATTGAGCTAACTCTTGCGGCATTGAAATGAGAACTTGAAACCCTAACCAATATATTGAGATCAAAATTGGTGATTCATCTTCTAACAAGTTCGAAATGGTGATGGAAGTTTGGTATAGTTGGCCATTCCCCTCCACTAGGAAAAAAAAGTAATTTCCCATTCTTTAGTATTTCGGACATAACTTTTTACTCCGGTCTCTGAATAAGATGATTCTTGCGGCATTGTAAAGAATTCTTGAATCCCTAACCATTTTATTCACATCAAAAGTCATGAAAAATCCTCTAGCATGGGCTCTATTGTAACGCAAGTTTGGTGTAATAAGTAGTCCACCTTTAAAATGAAATAGTATATCGGACATAACTTTTTCTCCCGAACTCGGATTGAGCTAACTCTTGCGGCATTGAAATGAGAACTTGAAACCCTTACCAATATATTGAGATCAAAATTGGTGATTCATCTTCTAACAAGTTCGAAATGGTGATGGAAGTTTGGTATAGTTGGCCATTCCCCTCCACTAGGAAAAAAAAGTAATTTCCCACTCTTTAGTATTTCTGACATAACTTTTTACTCCGGTCTCTGATTAAGATGATTCTTGCTGCATTGCAAAGAATTCTTGAATCCCTAACCATTTTATTCACATCAAAAGTCATGAAAATCCTCTAGCATGGGCTCTATTGTAACGCAAGTTTGGTGTAATAAGTAGTCCTCCTTTAAAATGAAATAGTATATCGGACATAACTTTTTCTCCCGAACTCGGATTGAGCTAACTCTTGCGGCATTGTAATGAGAACTTGAAACCCTAACCAATATATTGAGATCAAAATTGGTGATTCATCTTCTAACAAGTTCGAAATGGTGATGGAAGTTTGGTATAGTTGGTCATTCCCCTCCACTAGGAAAAAAAAGTAATTTCCCATTCTTTAGTATTTCGGACATAACTTTTTACTCCGGTCTCTGAATAAGATGATTCTTGCGGCATTGTAAAGAATTCTTTAATCCCTAACCATTTTATTCACATCAAAAGTCATGAAAAATCCTCTAGCATGGGCTCTATTGTAACGCAAGTTTGGTGTAATAAGTAGTCCACTTTTAAAATGATATAGTATATCGGACATAACTTTTTCTCCCGAACTCGGATTGAGCTAACTCTTGCGGCATTGAAATGAGAACTTGAAACCCTAACCAATATATTGAGATCAAAATTGGTGATTCATCTTCTAACAAGTTCGAAATGGTGATGGAAGTTTGGTATAGTTGGCCATTCCCCTCCACTAGGAAAAAAAAGTAATTTCCCACTCTTTAGTATTTCTGACATAACTTTTTACTCCGGTCTCTGATTAAGATGATTCTTGCGGCATTGTAAAGAATTCTTGAATCCCTAACCATTTTATTCACATCAAAAGTCATGAAAAATCCTCTAGCATGGTCTCTATTGTAACGCAAGTTTGGTGTAATAAGTAGTCCTCCTTTAAAATGAAATTGTATATCGGACATAACCTTTTCTCCCGAACTCGGATTGAGCTAACTCTTGCGGCATTGAAATGAGAACTTGAAACCCTAACCAATATATTGAGATCAAAATTTGTGATTCATCTTCTAACAAGTTCGAAATGGTGATGGAAGTTTGGTATAGTTGGTCATTCCCCTCCACTAGGAAAAAAAAGTAATTTCCCATTCTTTAGTATTTCGGACATAACCTTTTACTCCGGTCTCTGATTAAGATGATTCTTGCTGCATTATAAAGAATTCTTGAATCCCTAACCATTTTATTCACATCAAAAGTCATGAAAAATCCTCTAGCATGGGCTCTATTGTAACGCAAGTTTGGTGTAATAAGTAGTCCTCCTTTAAAATGAAATAGTATATCGCACATAACTTTTTCTCCCGAACTCGGATTGAGCTAACTCTTGCGGCATTGAAATGAGAACTTGAAACCCTAACCAATATATTGAGATCAAAATTGGTGATTCATCTTCTAACAAGTTCGAAATGGTGATGGAAGTTTGGTATAGTTGGCCATTCCCCTCCACTAGGAAAAAAAAGTAATTTCCCATTCTTTAGTATTTCGGACATAACTTTTTACTCCGGTCTCTGAATAAGATGATTCTTGCGGCATTGTAAAGAATTCTTGAATCCCTAACCATTTTATTCACATCAAAAGTCATGAAAAATCCTCTAGCATGGGCTCTATTGTAACGCAAGTTTGGTGTAATAAGTAGTCCACCTTTAAAATGAAATAGTATATCGGACATAACTTTTTCTCCCGAACTCGGATTGAGCTAACTCTTGCGGCATTGAAATGAGAACTTGAAACCCTAACCAATATATTGAGATAAAAATTGGTGATTCATCTTCTAACAAGTTCGAAATGGTGATGGAAGTTTGGTATAGTTGGCCATTCCCCTCCACTAGGAAAAAAAAGTAATTTCCCACTCTTTAGTATTTCTGACATAACTTTTTACTCCGGTCTCTGATTAAGATGATTCTTGCTGCATTGCAAAGAATTCTTGAATCCCTAACCATTTTATTCACATCAAAAGTCATGAAAAATCCTCTAGCATGGGCTCTATTGTAACGCAAGTTTGGTGTAATAAGTAGTCCTCCTTTAAAATGAAATAGTATATCGGACATAACTTTTTCTCCCGAACTCGGATTGAGCTAACTCTTGCGGCATTGTAATGAGAACTTGAAACCCTAACCAATATATTGAGATCAAAATTGGTGATTCATCTTCTAACAAGTTCGAAATGGTGATGGAAGTTTGGTATAGTTGGCCATTCCCCTCCACTAGGAAAAAAAAGTAATTTCCCACTCTTTAGTATTTCTGACATAACTTTTTACTTCTGTCTCTGATTAAGATGATTCTTGCGGCATTGTAAAGAATTCTTGAATCCCTAACCATTTTATTCACATCAAAAGTCATGAAAAATCCTCTAGCATGGGCTCTATTGTAACGCAAGTTTGGTGTAATAAGTAGTCCTCCTTTAAAATGAAATTGTATATCGGACATAACTTTTTCTCCCGAACTCGGATTGAGCTAACTCTTGCGGCATTGAAATGAGAACTTGAAACCCTAACCAATATATTCATATCAAAATTGGTGATTCATCTTCTAACAAGTTCGAAATGGTGATGGAAGTTTGGTATAGTTGGTCATTCCCCTCCACTAGGAAAAAAAAGTAATTTCCCATTCTTTAGTATTTCGGACATAACTTTTTACTCCGGTCTCTGAATAAGATGATTCTTGCGGCATTGTAAAGAATTCTTGAATCCCTAACCATTTTATTTACATCAAAAGTCATGAAAAATCCTCTAGCATGGGCTCTATTGTAACGCAAGTTTGGTGTAATAAGTAGTCCACCTTTAAAATGATATAGTATATCGGACATAACTTTTTCTCCCGAACTCGGATTGAGCTAACTCTTGCGGCATTGAAATGAGAACTTGAAACCCTAACCAATATATTGAGATCAAAATTGGTGATTCATCTTCTAACAGGTTCGAAATGGTGATGGAAGTTTGGTATAGTTGGCCATTCCCCTCCATTAGGAAAAAAAAGTAATTTCCCACTCTTTAGTATTTCTGACATAACTTTTTACTCCGGTCTCTGATTAAGATGATTCTTGCGGCGTTGTAAAGAATTCTTGAATCCCTAACCATTTTATTCACATCAAAAGTCATGAAAAATCCTCTAGCATGGGCTCTATTGTAACGCAAGTTTGGTGTAATAAGTAGTCCACCTTTAAAATGAAATAGTATATCGGACATAACTTTTTCTCCCGAACTCGGATTGAGCTAACTCTTGCGGCATTGTAAAGAGAACTTGAAGCCCTAACCAATATATTCAGATCAAAATTGGTGATTCATCTTCTAACAAGTTCGAAATGGTGATGGAAGTTTGGTATAGTTGGTCATTCCCCTCCACTAGGAAAAAAAAGTAATTTCCCATTCTTTAGTATTTCTGACATAACTTTTTACTCCGGTCTCTGATTAAGATGATTCTTGCGGCAATGTAAAGAATTCTTGAATCCCTAACCATTTTATTCACATCAAAAGTCATGAAAAATACTCTAGAATGGGCTCTATTGTAACGCAAGTTTGTTGTAATAAGTAGTCCTCCTTTAAAATGAAATAGTATATCGGACATAACTTTTTCTCCCGAACTCGGATTGAGCTAACTCTTGCGGCATTGTAAAGAGAACTTGAAACCCCAACCAATATATTGAGATCAAAATTGGTAATTCATCTTCTAACAAGTTCGAAATGGTGATCTAAGTTTGGTATAGTTGGTCATTCCCCTCCACTAGGAAAAAAAAGTAATTTCCCATTCTTTAGTATTTCTTACATAACTTTTTACTCCGGTCTCTGATTAAGATGATTCTTGCGGCATTGTAAAGAATTCTTGAATCCCTAACCATTTTATTCACATCAAAAGACATTAAAAATCCTCTAGCATGGGCTATATTGTAACGCAAGTTTGGTGTAATAAGTAGTCCTCCTTTAAAATGAAATAGTATATCGGACATAACTTTTTCTCCCGAACTCGGATTGAGCTGACTCTTGCGGCATTGTAATGAGAACTTGAAACCCTAACCAATATATTCAGATCAAAATTGGTGATTCATCTTCTAACATGTTCGAAATGGTGATGGAAGTTTGGTATAGTTGGCCATTCCCCTCCACTAGGAAAAAAAAAGTAATTTCCCATTCTTTAGTATTTCTGACATAACTTTTTACTCCGGTCTCTGATTAAGATGATTCTTGCTGCATTGTAAAGAATTCTTGAATCCCTAACCATTTTATTCACATCAAAAATCATGAAAAATCCTCTAGCATGGGCTCTATTGTAACGCAAGTTTGGTGTAATAAGTAGTCCTACTTTAAAATGAAATAGTATATCGGACATAACGTTTTCTCCCGAACTCGGATTGAGCTAACTCTTGCGGCATTGTAAAGAGAACTTGAAACCCTAACCAATATATTCAGATCAAAATTGGTGATTCAACTTCTAACAAGTTCAAAATGTTGATCTAAGTTTGGTATAGTTGGCCATTCCCCTCCACTAGGAAAAAAAGTAATTTCCCATTCTTTAGTATTTCTGACATAACTTATTACTCCGGTCTCTGATTAAGATGATTCTTGCTGCATTGTAAAGAATTCTTGAATCCCTAACCATTTTATTCACATCAAAAGTCATGAAAAATCCTCTAGCATGGGCTCTATTGTAACGCAAGTTTGGTGTAATAAGTAGTCCTCCTTTAAAATGAAATAGTATATCGGACATAACTTTTTCTCCCGAACTCGGATTGAGCTAACTCTTGCGGCATTGTAATGAGAACTTGAAACCCTAACCAATATATTCAGATCAAAATTGCTGATTCATCTTCTAACAAGTTCGAAATGGTGATGGAAGTTTGGTATAGTTGGCCATTCCCCTCCACTAGGAAAAAAAAGTAATTTCCCATTCTTTAGTATTTCTGACATAACTTTTTACTCCGGTCTCTGATTAAGATGATTCTTGCGGCATTGTAAAGAATTCTTGAATCCCTAACCATTTTATTCACATCAAAAGTCTTGAAAAATCCTCTAGCATGGGCTCTATTGTAACGCAAGTTTGTTGTAATAAGTAGTCCTCCTTTAAAATGAAATAGTATATCGGACATAACTTTTTCTCCCGAACTCGGATTGAGATAACTCTTGCGGCATTGTAAAGAGAACTTGAAACCCTAACCAATATATTCAGATCAAAATTGCTGATTCATCTTCAAACAAGTTCGAAATGGTGATCTAAGTTTGGTATAGTTGGCCATTCCCCTCCACTAGGAAAAAAAAGTAATTTCCCATTCTTTAGTATTTCTGACATAACTTGTTACTCCGGTCTCTGATTAAGATGATTCTTGCGGCATTGTAAAGAATTCTTGAATCCCTAACCATTTTATTCACATCAAAAGTCATTAAAAATCCACTAGCATGGGCTCTATTGTAACGCAAGTTTGGTGTAATAAGTAGTCCTCCTTTAAAATGAAATAGTATATCGGACATAACTTTTTCTCCCGAACTCGGATTGAGCTAACTCTTGCGGCATTGTAAAGAGAACTTGAAACCCTAACCAATATATTGAGATCAAAATTGGTGATTCATCTTCTAACAAGTTCGAAATGGTGATCTAAGTTTGGTATAGTTGGCCATTCCCCTCCACTAGGAAAAAAAAGTAATTTACCATTCTTTAGTATTTCTGACATAACTTTTTACTCCGGTCTCTTATTAAGATGATTCTTGCTGCATTGTAAAGAATTCTTGAATCCCTAACCATTTTATTCACATCAAAAGTCATGAAAAATCCTCTAGCATGGGGTCTATTGTAACGCAAGTTTGGTGTAATAAGTAGTCCTCCTTTAAAATGAAATAGTATATCGGACATAACCTTTTCTACCGAACTCGGATTGAGCTAACTCTTGCGGCATTGTAAAGAGAACTTGAAACCCTAACCAATATATTGAGATCAAAATCGGTGATTCATCTTCTAACAAGTTCGAAATGGTGATCTAAGTTTGGTAAAGTTGGCCATTCCCCTCCACTAGTAAAAAAAAGCAATTTCCCATTCTTTTGTATTTCCGACATAACTTTTTACTCCGGTCTCTGATTAAGATGATTCTTGCTGCATTGTAAAGAATTCTTGAATCCCTAACCATTTTATTCACATCAAAAGTCATGAAAAATCCTCTAGCATGGGCTCTATTGTAACGCAAGTTTGGTGTAATAAGTAGTCCTCCTTTAAAATGAAATAGTATATCGGACATAACTTTTTCTCCCGAACTCGGATTGAGCTAACTCTTGCGGCATTGTAAAGAGAACTTGAAACCCTAACCAATATATTCAGATCAAAATTGGTGATTCATCTTCTAACAAGTTCGAAATGGTGATCTAAGTTTGGTATAGTTGGCCATTCCCCTCCACTAGGAAAAAAAAGTAATTTACCATTCTTTAGTATTTCTGACATAACTTTTTACTCCGGTCTCTTATTAAGATGATTCTTGCTGCATTGTAAAGAATTCTTGAATCCCTAACCATTTTATTCACATCAAAAGTCATGAAAAATCCTCTAGCATGGGCTCTATTGTAACGCAAGTTTGGTGTAATAAGTAGTCCTCCTTTAAAATGAAATAGTATATCGGACATAACCTTTTCTACCGAACTCGGATTGAGCTAACTCTTGCGGCATTGTAAAGAGAACTTGAAACCCTAACCAATATATTGAGATCAAAATTGGTGATTCATCTTCTAACAAGTTCGAAATGGTGATCTAAGTTTGGTATAGTTGGCCATTCCCCTCCACTAGGAAAAAAAAGTAATTTCCCATTCTTTAGTATTTCCGACATAACTTTTTACTCCGGTCTCTGATTAAGATGATTCTTGCTGCATTGTAAAGAATTCTTGAATCCCTAACCATTTTATTCACATCAAAAGTCATGAAAAATCCTCTAGCATGTGTTCGATTGTAACGCAAGTTTGGTGTAATAAGTAGTCCTCCTTTAAAATGAAATAGTATATCGGACATAACTTTTTCTCCCGAACTCTGATTGAGGTAACTCTTGCGGCATTGTAAAGAGAACTTGAAACCCTAACCAATATATTCAGATCAAAATTGGTGATTCATCTTCTAACTAGTTCGAAATGGTGATCTAAGTTTGGTATAGTTGGCCATTCCCCTCCACTAGGAAAAAAAAGTAATTTCCCATTCTTTAGTATTTCTGACATAACTTTTTACTCCGGTCTCTGATTAAGATGATTCTTGCTGCACTGTAAAGAATTCTTGAATCCCTAACCATTTTATTCACATCAAAAGACATTAAAAATCCTCTAGCATGGGCTATATTGTAACGCAAGTTTGGTGTAATAAGTAGTCCTCCTTTAAAATGAAATAGTATATCGGACATAACTTTTTCTCCCGAACTCTGATTGAGGTAACTCTTGCGGCATTGTAAAGAGAACTTGAAACCCTAACCAATATATTGAGATCAAAATTGGTGATTCATCTTCTAACAAGTTCGAAATGGTGATATAAGTTTGGTATAGTTGGCCATTCCCCTCCACTAGGAAAAAAAAGTAATTTCCCATTCTTTTCTATTTCCGACACAACTTTTTAGTCCGGTCTCCGATTAAGATGATTCTTGCTGCATTGTAAAGAATTCTTGAATCCCTAACCATTTTATTCACATCAAAAGTCATGAAAAATCCTCTAGCATGGGCTCTATTGTAACGCAAGTTTGGTGTAATAAGTAGTCCTCCTTTAAAATGAAATAGTATATCGGACATAACTTTTTCTCCCGAACTCGGATTGAGCTAACTCTTGCGGCATTGTAAAGAGAACTTGAAACCCTAACCAATATATTCAGATCAAAATTGGTGATTCATCTTCTAACAAGTTCGAAATGGTGATGGAAGTTTGGTATAGTTGGCCATTCCCCTCCACTAGGAAAAAAAAGTAATTTCCCATTCTTTAGTATTTCTGACATAACTTTTTACTCCGGTCTCTTATTAAGATGATTCTTGCTGCATTGTAAAGAATTCTTGAATCCCTAACCATTTTATTCACATCAAAAGTCATGAAAAATCCTCTAGCATGGGCTCTATTGTAACGCAAGTTTGGTGTAATAAGTAGTCCTCCTTTAAAATGAAATAGTATATCGGACATAACCTTTTCTACCGAACTCGGATTGAGCTAACTCTTGCGGCATTGTAAAGAGAACTTGAAACCCTAACCAATATATTGAGATCAAAATTGGTGATTCATCTTCTAACAAGTTCGAAATGGTGATCTAAGTTTGGTATAGTTGGTCATTCTCCTCCACTAAGAAAAAAAAGTAATTTCCCATTCTTTAGTATTTCTGACATAACTTTTTACTCCGGTCTCTGATTAAGATGATTCTTGCTGCATTGTAAAGAATTTTTGAATCTCTAACCATTTTATTCACATCAAAAGTCATGAAAAATCCTCTAGCATGGGTTCTATTGTAACGCAAGTTTGGTGTAATAAGTAGTCCTCCTTTAAAATGAAATAGTATATCGGACATAACTTTTTCTCCCGAACTCTGATTGAGGTAACTCTTGCGGCATTGTAAAGAGAACTTGAAACCCTAACCAATATATTCAGATCAAAATTGGTGATTCATCTTCTAACAAGTTCGAAATGGTGATCTAAGTTTGGTATAGTTGGTCATTCCCCTCCACTAGGAAAAAAAAGTAATTTCCCATTCTTTAGTATTTCTGACATAACTTTTTACTCCGGTCTCTGATTAAGATGATTCTTGCTGCACTGTAAAGAATTCTTGAATCCCTAACCATTTTATTCACATCAAAAGACATTAAAAATCCTCTAGCATGGGCTATATTGTAACGCATGTTTGGTGTAATAACTAATCCTCCTTTAAAATGAAATAGTATATCGGACATAACTTTTTCTCCCGAACTCGGATTGAGCTAACTCTTGCGGCATTGTAATGAGAACTTGAAACCCTAACCAATATATTCAGATCAAAATCGGTGATTCATCTTCTAACAAGTTCGAAATGGTGATCTAAGTTTGGTAAAGTTGGCCATTCCCCTCCACTAGTAAAAAAAAGCAATTTCCCATTCTTTTGTATTTCCGACATAACTTTTTACTCCGGTCTCTGATTAAGATGATTCTTGCTGCATTGTAAAGAATTCTTGAATCCCTAACCATTTTATTCACATCAAAAGTCATGAAAAATCCTCTAGCATGGGCTCTATTGTAACGCAAGTTTGGTGTAATAAGTAGTCCTCCTTTAAAATGAAATAGTATATCGGACATAACTTTTTCTCCCGAACTCGGATTGAGCTAACTCTTGCGGCATTGTAAAGAGAACTTGAAACCCTAACCAATATATTCAGATCAAAATTGGTGATTCATCTTCTAACAAGTTCGAAATGGTGATCTAAGTTTGGTATAGTTGGCCATTCCCCTCCACTAGGAAAAAAAAGTAATTTACCATTCTTTAGTATTTCTGACATAACTTTTTACTCCGGTCTCTTATTAAGATGATTCTTGCTGCATTGTAAAGAATTCTTGAATCCCTAACCATTTTATTCACATCAAAAGTCATGAAAAATCCTCTAGCATGGGCTCTATTGTAACGCAAGTTTGGTGTAATAAGTAGTCCTCCTTTAAAATGAAATAGTATATCGGACATAACCTTTTCTACCGAACTCGGATTGAGCTAACTCTTGCGGCATTGTAAAGAGAACTTGAAACCCTAACCAATATATTGAGATCAAAATTGGTGATTCATCTTCTAACAAGTTCGAAATGGTGATCTAAGTTTGGTATAGTTGGCCATTCCCCTCCACTAGGAAAAAAAAGTAATTTCCCATTCTTTAGTATTTCCGACATAACTTTTTACTCCGGTCTCTGATTAAGATGATTCTTGCTGCATTGTAAAGAATTCTTGAATCCCTAACCATTTTATTCACATCAAAAGTCATGAAAAATCCTCTAGCATGTGTTCGATTGTAACGCAAGTTTGGTGTAATAAGTAGTCCTCCTTTAAAATGAAATAGTATATCGGACATAACTTTTTCTCCCGAACTCTGATTGAGGTAACTCTTGCGGCATTGTAAAGAGAACTTGAAACCCTAACCAATATATTCAGATCAAAATTGGTGATTCATCTTCTAACTAGTTCGAAATGGTGATCTAAGTTTGGTATAGTTGGCCATTCCCCTCCACTAGGAAAAAAAAGTAATTTCCCATTCTTTAGTATTTCTGACATAACTTTTTACTCCGGTCTCTGATTAAGATGATTCTTGCTGCACTGTAAAGAATTCTTGAATCCCTAACCATTTTATTCACATCAAAAGACATTAAAAATCCTCTAGCATGGGCTATATTGTAACGCAAGTTTGGTGTAATAAGTAGTCCTCCTTTAAAATGAAATAGTATATCGGACATAACTTTTTCTCCCGAACTCTGATTGAGGTAACTCTTGCGGCATTGTAAAGAGAACTTGAAACCCTAACCAATATATTGAGATCAAAATTGGTGATTCATCTTCTAACAAGTTCGAAATGGTGATATAAGTTTGGTATAGTTGGCCATTCCCCTCCACTAGGAAAAAAAAGTAATTTCCCATTCTTTTCTATTTCCGACACAACTTTTTAGTCCGGTCTCCGATTAAGATGATTCTTGCTGCATTGTAAAGAATTCTTGAATCCCTAACCATTTTATTCACATCAAAAGTCATGAAAAATCCTCTAGCATGGGCTCTATTGTAACGCAAGTTTGGTGTAATAAGTAGTCCTCCTTTAAAATGAAATAGTATATCGGACATAACTTTTTCTCCCGAACTCGGATTGAGCTAACTCTTGCGGCATTGTAAAGAGAACTTGAAACCCTAACCAATATATTCAGATCAAAATTGGTGATTCATCTTCTAACAAGTTCGAAATGGTGATGGAAGTTTGGTATAGTTGGCCATTCCCCTCCACTAGGAAAAAAAAGTAATTTCCCATTCTTTAGTATTTCTGACATAACTTTTTACTCCGGTCTCTTATTAAGATGATTCTTGCTGCATTGTAAAGAATTCTTGAATCCCTAACCATTTTATTCACATCAAAAGTCATGAAAAATCCTCTAGCATGGGCTCTATTGTAACGCAAGTTTGGTGTAATAAGTAGTCCTCCTTTAAAATGAAATAGTATATCGGACATAACCTTTTCTACCGAACTCGGATTGAGCTAACTCTTGCGGCATTGTAAAGAGAACTTGAAACCCTAACCAATATATTGAGATCAAAATTGGTGATTCATCTTCTAACAAGTTCGAAATGGTGATCTAAGTTTGGTATAGTTGGTCATTCTCCTCCACTAAGAAAAAAAAGTAATTTCCCATTCTTTAGTATTTCTGACATAACTTTTTACTCCGGTCTCTGATTAAGATGATTCTTGCTGCATTGTAAAGAATTTTTGAATCTCTAACCATTTTATTCACATCAAAAGTCATGAAAAATCCTCTAGCATGGGTTCTATTGTAACGCAAGTTTGGTGTAATAAGTAGTCCTCCTTTAAAATGAAATAGTATATCGGACATAACTTTTTCTCCCGAACTCTGATTGAGGTAACTCTTGCGGCATTGTAAAGAGAACTTGAAACCCTAACCAATATATTCAGATCAAAATTGGTGATTCATCTTCTAACAAGTTCGAAATGGTGATCTAAGTTTGGTATAGTTGGTCATTCCCCTCCACTAGGAAAAAAAAGTAATTTCCCATTCTTTAGTATTTCTGACATAACTTTTTACTCCGGTCTCTGATTAAGATGATTCTTGCTGCACTGTAAAGAATTCTTGAATCCCTAACCATTTTATTCACATCAAAAGACATTAAAAATCCTCTAGCATGGGCTATATTGTAACGCATGTTTGGTGTAATAACTAATCCTCCTTTAAAATGAAATAGTATATCGGACATAACTTTTTCTCCCGAACTCGGATTGAGCTAACTCTTGCGGCATTGTAATGAGAACTTGAAACCCTAACCAATATATTCAGATCAAAATTGGTGATTCATCTTCTAACAAGTTCGAAATGGTGATGGAAGTTTGGTATAGTTGGCCATTCCCCTCCACTAGGAAAAAAAAGTAATTTCCCATTCTTTAGTATTTCTGACATAACTTTTTACTCCGGTCTCTGATTAAGATGATTCTTGCTGCATTGTAAAGAATTCTTGAATCCCTAACCATTTTATTCACATCAAAAGTCATGAAAAATCCTCTAGCATGGGCTATATTGTAACGCAAGTTTGGTGTAATAAGTAGTCCTCCTTTAAAATGAAATAGTATATCGGACATAACTTTTTCTCCCGAACTCGGATTGAGCTAACTCTTGCGGCATTGTAAAGAGAACTTGAAACCCTAACCAATATATTGAGATCAAAATTGGTGATTCATCTTCTAACAAGTTCGAAATGGTGATCTAAGTTTGGTATAGTTGGCCATTCCCCTCCACTAGGAAAAAAAAGTAATTTCCCATTCTTTTGTATTTCCGACATAACTTTTTACTCCGGTCTCTGATTAAGATGATTCTTGCTGCATTGTAAAGAATTCTTGAATCCCTAACCATTTTATTCACATCAAAAGTCATGAAAAATCCTCTAGCATGGGCTCTATTGTAACGCAAGTTTGGTGTAATAAGTAGTCCTCCTTTAAAATGAAATAGTATATCGGACATAACTTTTTCTCTCGAACTCGGATTGAGCTAACTCTTGCGGCATTGTAAAGAGAACTTGAAACCCTAACCAATATATTCAGATCAAAATTGGTGATTCATCTTCTAACAAGTTCGAAATGGTGATCTAAGTTTGGTATAGTTGGCCATTCCCCTCCACTAGGAAAAAAAAGTAATTTCCCATTCTTTAGTATTTCTGACATAACTTTTTACTCCGGTCTCTGATTAAGATGATTCTTGCTGAACTGTAAAGAATTCTTGAATCCCTAACCATTTTATTCACATCAAAAGTCATGAAAAATCCTCTAGCATGGGCGATATTGTAACGCAAATTTGGTGTAATAAGTAGTCCTCCTTTAAAATGAAATAATATATCTGACATAACTTTTTTCTCCCGAACTCGGATTGAGCTAACTCTTGCGGCATTGTAATGAGAACTTGAAACCCTAACCAATATATTCAGATCAAAATTGGTGATTCATCTTCTAATAAGTTCGAAATGGTGATGGAAGTTTGGTATAGTTGGCCATTCCCCTCCACTAGGAAAAAAAAGTAATTTCCCATTATTTAGTATTTCTGACATAACTTTTTACTCCGGTCTCTGATTAAGATGATTCTTGCGGCATTGTAAAGAATTCTTGAATCCCTAACCATTTTATTCACATCAAAAGTCATGAAAAATCCTCTAGCATGGGTTCTATTGTAACGCAAGTTTGGTGTAATAAGTAGTCCACCTTTAAAATGAAATAGTATATCGGACATAACTTTTTCTCCCGAACTCTGATTGAGGTAACTCTTGCGGCATTGTAAAGAGAACTTGAAACCCTAACCAATATATTGAGATCAAAATTGCTGATTCATCTTCTAACAAGTTCGAAATGGTGATCTAAGTTTGGTATAGTTGGCCATTCCCCTCCACTAGGAAAAAAAAGTAATTTCCCATTCTTTAGTATTTCTGACATAACTTTTTACTCCGGTCTCTGATTAAGATGATTCTTGCTGCATTGTAAAGAATTCTTGAATCCCTAACCATTTTATTCACATCAAAAGTCATGAAAAATCCTCTAGCATGGGTTCTATTGTAACGCAAGTTTGGTGTAATAAGTAGTCCACCTTTAAAATGAAATAGTATATCGGACATAACTTTTTCTCCCGAACTCTGATTGAGGTAACTCTTGCGGCATTGTAAAGAGAACTTGAAACCCTAACCAATATATTCAGATCAAAATTGGTGATTCATCTTCTAACAAGTTCGAAATGGTGATCTAAGTTTGGTATAGTTGGCCATTCCCCTCCACTAGGAAAAAAAAGTAATTTCCCATTCTTTAGTATTTCTGACATAACTTTTTACTCCGGTCTCTGATTAAGATGATTCTTGCTGCACTGTAAAGAATTCTTGAATCCCTAACCATTTTATTCACATCAAAAGTCATGAAAAATCCTCTAGCATGGGCGATATTGTAACGCAATTTTGGTGTAATAAGTAGTCCTCCTTTAAAATGAAATAATATATCTGACATAACTTTTTTCTCCCGAACTCGGATTGAGCTAACTCTTGCGGCATTGTAATGAGAACTTGAAACCCTAACCAATATATTCAAATCAAAATTGGTGATTCATCTTCTAATAAGTTCGAAATGGTGATGGAAGTTTGGTATAGTTGGCCATTCCCCTCCACTAGGAAAAAAAAGTAATTTCCCATTATTTAGTATTTCTGACATAACTTTTTACTCCGGTCTCTGATTAAGATGATTCTTGCGGCATTGTAAAGAATTCTTGAATCCCTAACCATTTTATTCACATCAAAAGTCATGAAAAATCCTCTAGCATGGGCTCTATTGTAACGCAAGTTTATGGTAATAAGAAGTCCTCCTTTAAAATGAAATAATATATCGGACATAACTTTTTCTCCCGAACTCGGATTGAGCTAACTCTTGCGGCATTGTAATGAGAACTTGACACCCTAACCAATATATTCAGATCAAAATTGGTGATTCATCTTCTAACATGTTCGAAATGGTGATGGAAGTTTGGTATAGTTGGCCATTCCCCTCCACTAGGAAAAAAAAGTAATTTCCCATTCTTTAGTATTTCTGACATAACTTTTTACTCCGGTCTCTGATTAAGATGATTCTTGCGGCATTGTAAAGAATTCTTGAATCCCTAACCATTTTATTCACATCAAAAGTCATGAAAAATCCTCTAGCATGGGCTCTATTGTAACGCAAGTTTGGTGTAGTAAGTAATCCTCCTTTAAAATGAAATAATATATCGGACATAACTTTTTCTCCCGAACTCGGATTGAGCTAACTCTTGCGGCATTGTAAAGAGAACTTGAAACCCTAACCAATATATTGAGATCAAAATTGGTGATTCATCTTCTAACAAGTTCGAAATGGTGATCTAAGTTTGGTATAGTTGGTCATTCTCCTCCACTCGGAAAAAAAAGTAATTTCCCATTCTTTAGTATTTCTGACATAACTTTTTACTCCGGTCTCTGATTAAGATGATTCTTGCTGCATTGTAAAGAATTTTTGAATCTCTAACCATTTTATTCACATCAAAAGTCATGAAAAATCCTCTAGCATGGGTTCTATTGTAACGCAAGTTTGGTGTAATAAGTAGTCCTCCTTTAAAATGAAATAGTATATCGGACATAACTTTTTCTCCCGAACTCTGATTGAGGTAACTCTTGCGGCATTGTAAAGAGAACTTGAAACCCTAACCAATATATTCAGATCAAAATTGGTGATTCATCTTCTAACAAGTTCGAAATGGTGATCTAAGTTTGGTATAGTTGGCCATTCCCCTCCACTAGGAAAAAAAAGTAATTTCCCATTCTTTAGTATTTCTGACATAACTTTTTACTCCGGTCTCTGATTAAGATGATTCTTGCTGCACTGTAAAGAATTCTTGAATCCCTAACCATTTTATTCACATCAAAAGACATTAAAAATCCTCTAGCATGGGCTATATTGTAACGCATGTTTGGTGTAATAACTAATCCTCCTTTAAAATGAAATAGTATATCGGACATAACTTTTTCTCCCGAACTCGGATTGAGCTAACTCTTGCGGCATTGTAATGAGAACTTGAAACCCTAACCAATATATTCAGATCAAAATTGGTGATTCATCTTCTAACAAGTTCGAAATGGTGATGGAAGTTTGGTATAGTTGGCCATTCCCCTCCACTAGGAAAAAAAAGTAATTTCCCATTCTTTAGTATTTCTGACATAACTTTTTACTCCGGTCTCTGATTAAGATGATTCTTGCTGCATTGTAAAGAATTCTTGAATCCCTAACCATTTTATTCACATCAAAAGTCATGAAAAATCCTCTAGCATGGGCTATATTGTAACGCAAGTTTGGTGTAATAAGTAGTCCTCCTTTAAAATGAAATAGTATATCGGACATAACTTTTTCTCCCGAACTCGGATTGAGCTAACTCTTGCGGCATTGTAAAGAGAACTTGAAACCCTAACCAATATATTGAGATCAAAATTGGTGATTCATCTTCTAACAAGTTCGAAATGGTGATCTAAGTTTGGTATAGTTGGCCATTCCCCTCCACTAGGAAAAAAAAGTAATTTCCCATTCTTTTGTATTTCCGACATAACTTTTTACTCCGGTCTCTGATTAAGATGATTCTTGCTGCATTGTAAAGAATTCTTGAATCCCTAACCATTTTATTCACATCAAAAGTCATGAAAAATCCTCTAGCATGGGCTCTATTGTAACGCAAGTTTGGTGTAATAAGTAGTCCTCCTTTAAAATGAAATAGTATATCGGACATAACCTTTTCTACCGAACTCGGATTGAGCTAACTCTTGCGGTATTGTAAAGAGAACTTGAAACCCTAACCAATATATTGAGATCAAAATTGGTGATTCATCTTCTAACAAGTTCGAAATGGTGATCTAAGTTTGGTATAGTTGGTCATTCTCCTCCACTAAGAAAAAAAAGTAATTTCCCATTCTTTAGTATTTCTGACATAACTTTTTACTCCGGTCTCTGATTAAGATGATTCTTGCTGCATTGTAAAGAATTTTTGAATCTCTAACCATTTTATTCACATCAAAAGTCATGAAAAATCCTCTAGCATGGGTTCTATTGTAACGCAAGTTTGGTGTAATAAGTAGTCCTCCTTTAAAATGAAATAGTATATCGGACATAACTTTTTCTCCCGAACTCTGATTGAGGTAACTCTTGCGGCATTGTAAAGAGAACTTGAAACCCTAACCAATATATTCAGATCAAAATTGGTGATTCATCTTCTAACAAGTTCGAAATGGTGATCTAAGTTTGGTATAGTTGGCCATTCCCCTCCACTAGGAAAAAAAAGTAATTTCCCATTCTTTAGTATTTCTGACATAACTTTTTACTCCGGTCTCTGATTAAGATGATTCTTGCTGCACTGTAAAGAATTCTTGAATCCCTAACCATTTTATTCACATCAAAAGACATTAAAAATCCTCTAGCATGGGCTATATTGTAACGCATGTTTGGTGTAATAACTAATCCTCCTTTAAAATGAAATAGTATATCGGACATAACTTTTTCTCCCGAACTCGGATTGAGCTAACTCTTGCGGCATTGTAATGAGAACTTGAAACCCTAACCAATATATTCAGATCAAAATTGGTGATTCATCTTCTAACAAGTTCGAAATGGTGATGGAAGTTTGGTATAGTTGGCCATTCCCCTCCACTAGGAAAAAAAAGTAATTTCCCATTCTTTAGTATTTCTGACATAACTTTTTACTCCGGTCTCTGATTAAGATGATTCTTGCTGCATTGTAAAGAATTCTAGAATCCCTAACCATTTTATTCACATCAAAAGTCATGAAAAATCCTCTAGCATGGGCTATATTGTAACGCAAGTTTGGTGTAATAAGTAGTCCTCCTTTAAAATGAAATAGTATATCGGACATAACTTTTTCTCCCGAACTCGGATTGAGCTAACTCTTGCGGCATTGTAAAGAGAACTTGAAACCCTAACCAATATATTGAGATCAAAATTGGTGATTCATCTTCTAACAAGTTCGAAATGGTGATCTAAGTTTGGTATAGTTGGCCATTCCCCTCCACTAGGAAAAAAAAGTAATTTCCCATTCTTTTGTATTTCCGACATAACTTTTTACTCCGGTCTCTGATTAAGATGATTCTTGCTGCATTGTAAAGAATTCTTGAATCCCTAACCATTTTATTCACATCAAAAGTCATGAAAAATCCTCTAGCATGGGCTCTATTGTAACGCAAGTTTGGTGTAATAAGTAGTCCTCCTTTAAAATGAAATAGTATATCGGACATAACTTTTTCTCTCGAACTCGGATTGAGCTAACTCTTGCGGCATTGTAAAGAGAACTTGAAACCCTAACCAATATATTCAGATCAAAATTGGTGATTCATCTTCTAACAAGTTCGAAATGGTGATCTAAGTTTGGTATAGTTGGCCATTCCCCTCCACTAGGAAAAAAAAGTAATTTCCCATTCTTTAGTATTTCTGACATAACTTTTTACTCCGGTCTCTGATTAAGATGATTCTTGCTGAACTGTAAAGAATTCTTGAATCCCTAACCATTTTATTCACATCAAAAGTCATGAAAAATCCTCTAGCATGGGCGATATTGTAACGCAAATTTGGTGTAATAAGTAGTCCTCCTTTAAAATGAAATAATATATCTGACATAACTTTTTTCTCCCGAACTCGGATTGAGCTAACTCTTGTGGCATTGTAATGAGAACTTGAAACCCTAACCAATATATTCAGATCAAAATTGGTGATTCATCTTCTAATAAGTTCGAAATGGTGATGGAAGTTTGGTATAGTTGGCCATTCCCCTCCACTAGGAAAAAAAAGTAATTTCCCATTATTTAGTATTTCTGACATAACTTTTTACTCCGGTCTCTGATTAAGATGATTCTTGCGGCATTGTAAAGAATTCTTGAATCCCTAACCATTTTATTCACATCAAAAGTCATGAAAAATCCTCTAGCATGGGTTCTATTGTAACGCAAGTTTGGTGTAATAAGTAGTCCACCTTTAAAATGAAATAGTATATCGGACATAACTTTTTCTCCCGAACTCTGATTGAGGTAACTCTTGCGGCATTGTAAAGAGAACTTGAAACCCTAACCAATATATTGAGATCAAAATTGCTGATTCATCTTCTAACAAGTTCGAAATGGTGATCTAAGTTTGGTATAGTTGGCCATTCCCCTCCACTAGGAAAAAAAAGTAATTTCCCATTCTTTAGTATTTCTGACATAACTTTTTACTCCGGTCTCTGATTAAGATGATTCTTGCTGCATTGTAAAGAATTCTTGAATCCCTAACCATTTTATTCACATCAAAAGTCATGAAAAATCCTCTAGCATGGGTTCTATTGTAACGCAAGTTTGGTGTAATAAGTAGTCCACCTTTAAAATGAAATAGTATATCGGACATAACTTTTTCTCCCGAACTCTGATTGAGGTAACTCTTGCGGCATTGTAAAGAGAACTTGAAACCCTAACCAATATATTCAGATCAAAATTGGTGATTCATCTTCTAACAAGTTCGAAATGGTGATCTAAGTTTGGTATAGTTGGCCATTCCCCTCCACTAGGAAAAAAAAGTAATTTCCCATTCTTTAGTATTTCTGACATAACTTTTTACTCCGGTCTCTGATTAAGATGATTCTTGCTGCACTGTAAAGAATTCTTGAATCCCTAACCATTTTATTCACATCAAAAGTCATGAAAAATCCTCTAGCATGGGCGATATTGTAACGCAATTTTGGTGTAATAAGTAGTCCTCCTTTAAAATGAAATAATATATCTGACATAACTTTTTTCTCCCGAACTCGGATTGAGCTAACTCTTGCGGCATTGTAATGAGAACTTGAAACCCTAACCAATATATTCAAATCAAAATTGGTGATTCATCTTCTAATAAGTTCGAAATGGTGATGGAAGTTTGGTATAGTTGGCCATTCCCCTCCACTAGGAAAAAAAAGTAATTTCCCATTATTTAGTATTTCTGACATAACTTTTTACTCCGGTCTCTGATTAAGATGATTCTTGCGGCATTGTAAAGAATTCTTGAATCCCTAACCATTTTATTCACATCAAAAGTCATGAAAAATCCTCTAGCATGGGCTCTATTGTAACGCAAGTTTATGGTAATAAGAAGTCCTCCTTTAAAATGAAATAATATATCGGACATAACTTTTTCTCCCGAACTCGGATTGAGCTAACTCTTGCGGCATTGTAATGAGAACTTGACACCCTAACCAATATATTCAGATCAAAATTGGTGATTCATCTTCTAACATGTTCGAAATGGTGATGGAAGTTTGGTATAGTTGGCCATTCCCCTCCACTAGGAAAAAAAAGTAATTTCCCATTCTTTAGTATTTCTGACATAACTTTTTACTCCGGTCTCTGATTAAGATGATTCTTGCGGCATTGTAAAGAATTCTTGAATCCCTAACCATTTTATTCACATCAAAAGTCATCAAAAATCCTCTAGCATGGGCTCTATTGTAACGCAAGTTTGGTGTAGTAAGTAATCCTCCTTTAAAATGAAATAATATATCGGACATAACTTTTTCTCCCGAACTCGGATTGAGCTAACTCTTGCGGCATTGTAAAGAGAACTTGAAACCCTAACCAATATATTGAGATCAAAATTGGTGATTCATCTTCTAACAAGTTCGAAATGGTGATCTAAGTTTGGTATAGTTGGTCATTCTCCTCCACTCGGAAAAAAAAGTAATTTCCCATTCTTTAGTATTTCTGACATAACTTTTTACTCCGGTCTCTGATTAAGATGATTCTTGCTGCATTGTAAAGAATTTTTGAATCTCTAACCATTTTATTCACATCAAAAGTCATGAAAAATCCTCTAGCATGGGTTCTATTGTAACGCAAGTTTGGTGTAATAAGTAGTCCTCCTTTAAAATGAAATAGTATATCGGACATAACTTTTTCTCCCGAACTCTGATTGAGGTAACTCTTGCGGCATTGTAAAGAGAACTTGAAACCCTAACCAATATATTCAGATCAAAATTGGTGATTCATCTTCTAACAAGTTCGAAATGGTGATCTAAGTTTGGTATAGTTGGCCATTCCCCTCCACTAGGAAAAAAAAGTAATTTCCCATTCTTTAGTATTTCTGACATAACTTTTTACTCCGGTCTCTGATTAAGATGATTCTTGCTGCACTGTAAAGAATTCTTGAATCCCTAACCATTTTATTCACATCAAAAGACATTAAAAATCCTCTAGCATGGGCTATATTGTAACGCATGTTTGGTGTAATAACTAATCCTCCTTTAAAATGAAATAGTATATCGGACATAACTTTTTCTCCCGAACTCGGATTGAGCTAACTCTTGCGGCATTGTAATGAGAACTTGAAACCCTAACCAATATATTCAGATCAAAATTGGTGATTCATCTTCTAACAAGTTCGAAATGGTGATGGAAGTTTGGTATAGTTGGCCATTCCCCTCCACTAGGAAAAAAAAGTAATTTCCCATTCTTTAGTATTTCTGACATAACTTTTTACTCCGGTCTCTGATTAAGATGATTCTTGCTGCATTGTAAAGAATTCTTGAATCCCTAACCATTTTATTCACATCAAAAGTCATGAAAAATCCTCTAGCATGGGCTATATTGTAACGCAAGTTTGGTGTAATAAGTAGTCCTCCTTTAAAATGAAATAGTATATCGGACATAACTTTTTCTCCCGAACTCGGATTGAGCTAACTCTTGCGGCATTGTAAAGAGAACTTGAAACCCTAACCAATATATTGAGATCAAAATTGGTGATTCATCTTCTAACAAGTTCGAAATGGTGATCTAAGTTTGGTATAGTTGGCCATTCCCCTCCACTAGGAAAAAAAAGTAATTTCCCATTCTTTTGTATTTCCGACATAACTTTTTACTCCGGTCTCTGATTAAGATGATTCTTGCTGCATTGTAAAGAATTCTTGAATCCCTAACCATTTTATTCACATCAAAAGTCATGAAAAATCCTCTAGCATGGGCTCTATTGTAACGCAAGTTTGGTGTAATAAGTAGTCCTCCTTTAAAATGAAATAGTATATCGGACATAACTTTTTCTCTCGAACTCGGATTGAGCTAACTCTTGCGGCATTGTAAAGAGAACTTGAAACCCTAACCAATATATTCAGATCAAAATTGGTGATTCATCTTCTAACAAGTTCGAAATGGTGATCTAAGTTTGGTATAGTTGGCCATTCCCCTCCACTAGGAAAAAAAAGTAATTTCCCATTCTTTAGTATTTCTGACATAACTTTTTACTCCGGTCTCTGATTAAGATGATTCTTGCTGAACTGTAAAGAATTCTTGAATCCCTAACCATTTTATTCACATCAAAAGTCATGAAAAATCCTCTAGCATGGGCGATATTGTAACGCAAATTTGGTGTAATAAGTAGTCCTCCTTTAAAATGAAATAATATATCTGACATAACTTTTTTCTCCCGAACTCGGATTGAGCTAACTCTTGCGGCATTGTAATGAGAACTTGAAACCCTAACCAATATATTCAGATCAAAATTGGTGATTCATCTTCTAATAAGTTCGAAATGGTGATGGAAGTTTGGTATAGTTGGCCATTCCCCTCCACTAGGAAAAAAAAGTAATTTCCCATTATTTATTATTTCTGACATAACTTTTTACTCCGGTCTCTGATTAAGATGATTCTTGCGGCATTGTAAAGAATTCTTGAATCCCTAACCATTTTATTCACATCAAAAGTCATGAAAAATCCTCTAGCATGGGTTCTATTGTAACGCAAGTTTGGTGTAATAAGTAGTCCACCTTTAAAATGAAATAGTATATCGGACATAACTTTTTCTCCCGAACTCTGATTGAGGTAACTCTTGCGGCATTGTAAAGAGAACTTGAAACCCTAACCAATATATTGAGATCAAAATTGCTGATTCATCTTCTAACAAGTTCGAAATGGTGATCTAAGTTTGGTATAGTTGGCCATTCCCCTCCACTAGGAAAAAAAAGTAATTTCCCATTCTTTAGTATTTCTGACATAACTTTTTACTCCGGTCTCTGATTAAGATGATTCTTGCTGCATTGTAAAGAATTCTTGAATCCCTAACCATTTTATTCACATCAAAAGTCATGAAAAATCCTCTAGCATGGGTTCTATTGTAACGCAAGTTTGGTGTAATAAGTAGTCCACCTTTAAAATGAAATAGTATATCGGACATAACTTTTTCTCCCGAACTCTGATTGAGGTAACTCTTGCGGCATTGTAAAGAGAACTTGAAACCCTAACCAATATATTCAGATCAAAATTGGTGATTCATCTTCTAACAAGTTCGAAATGGTGATCTAAGTTTGGTATAGTTGGCCATTCCCCTCCACTAGGAAAAAAAAGTAATTTCCCATTCTTTAGTATTTCTGACATAACTTTTTACTCCGGTCTCTGATTAAGATGATTCTTGCTGCACTGTAAAGAATTCTTGAATCCCTAACCATTTTATTCACATCAAAAGTCATGAAAAATCCTCTAGCATGGGCGATATTGTAACGCAATTTTGGTGTAATAAGTAGTCCTCCTTTAAAATGAAATAATATATCTGACATAACTTTTTTCTCCCGAACTCGGATTGAGCTAACTCTTGCGGCATTGTAATGAGAACTTGAAACCCTAACCAATATATTCAAATCAAAATTGGTGATTCATCTTCTAATAAGTTCGAAATGGTGATGGAAGTTTGGTATAGTTGGCCATTCCCCTCCACTAGAAAAAAAAAGTAATTTCCCATTCTTTAGTATTTCTGACATAACTTTTTACTCCGGTCTCTGATTAAGATGATTCTTGCGGCATTGTAAAGAATTCTTGAATCCCTAACCATTTTATTCACATCAAAAGTCATGAAAAATCCTCTAGCATGGGCTCTATTGTAACGCAAGTTTATGGTAATAAGAAGTCCTCCTTTAAAATGAAATAATATATCGGACATAACTTTTTCTCCCGAACTCGGATTGAGCTAACTCTTGCGGCATTGTAATGAGAACTTGACACCCTAACCAATATATTCAGATCAAAATTGGTGATTCATCTTCTAACATGTTCGAAATGGTGATGGAAGTTTGGTATAGTTGGCCATTCCCCTCCACTAGGAAAAAAAAGTAATTTCCCATTCTTTAGTATTTCTGACATAACTTTTTACTCCGGTCTCTGATTAAGATGATTCTTGCCGCATTGTAAAGAATTCTTGAATCCCTAACCATTTTATTCACATCAAAAGTCATGAAAAATCCTCTAGCATGGGCTCTATTGTAACGCAAGTTTGGTGTAGTAAGTAATCCTCCTTTAAAATGAAATAATATATCGGACATAACTTTTTCTCCCGAACTCGGATTGAGCTAACTCTTGCGGCATTGTAAAGAGAACTTGAAACCCTAACCAATATATTCAGATCAAAATTGGTGATTCATCTTCTAACAAGTTCGAAATGGTGATCTAAGTTTGGTATAGTTGGCCATTCCCCTCCACTAGGAAAAAAAAGTAATTTCCCATTCTTTAGTATTTCTGACATAACTTTTTACTCCGGTCTCTGATTAAGATGATTCTTGCGGCATTGTAAAGAATTTTTGAATCCCTAACCATTTTATTCACATCAAAAGACATGAAAAATCCTCTAGCATGGGATCTATTGTAACGCATGTTTGGTGTAATAAGTAGTCCTCCTTTAAAATGAAATAGTATATCGGACATAACTTTTTCTCCCGAACTCGGATTGAGCTAACTCTTACGGCATTGTAATGAGAACTTGAAACCCTAACCAGTATATTGAGATCAAAATTGGTGATTCATCTTCTAACAAGTTCGAAATGGTGATGGAAGTTTGGTATAGTTGGCCATTCCCCTCCACTAGGAAAAAAAAGTAATTTCCCATTCTTTAGTATTTCTGACATAACTTTTTACTCCGGTCTCTGATTAAGATGATTCTTGCTGCACTGTAAAGAATTCTTGAATCCCTAACCATTTTATTCACATCAAAAGTCATGAAAAATCCTCTAGCATGGGCTATATTGTAACGCAAGTTTGGTGTAATAAGTAGTCCTCCTTTAAAATGAAATAATATATCGGACATAACTTTTTTCTCCCGAACTCGGATTGAGCTAACTCTTGCGGCATTGTAATTAGAACTTGAAACCCTAACCAGTATATTGAGATCAAAATTGGTGATTCATCTTCTAACAAGTTCGAAATGGTGATGGAAGTTTGGTATAGTTGGCCATTCCCCTCCACTAGGATAAAAAAAGTAATTTCCCATTCTTTAGTATTTCTGACATAACTTTTTACTCCGGTCTCTGATTAAGATGATTCTTGCGGCATTGTAAAGAATTCTTGAATCCCTAACCATTTTATTCACATCAAAAGTCATGAAAAATCCTCTAGCATGGGCTCTATTGTAACGCAAGTTTGGTGTAATAAGTAGTCCTCCTTTAAAATGAAATAGTATATCGGACATAACTTTTTCTCCCGAACTCGGATTGAGCTAACTCTTGCGGCATTGTAAAGAAAACTTGAAACCCTAACCAATATATTCAGATCAAAATAGGTGATTCATCTTCTAACAAGTTCGAAATGGTGATCTAAGTTTGGTATAGTTGGCCATTCCCCTCCACTAGGAAAAAAAAGTAATTTCCCATTCTTTAGTATTTCTGACATAACTTTTTACTCCGGTCTCTGATTAAGATGATTCTTGCTGCATTGTAAAGAATTCTTGAATCCCTAACCATTTTATTCACATCAAAAGTCATGAAAAATCCTCTAGCATGGGCTCTATTGTAACGCAAGTTTGGTGTAATAAGTAGTCCTCCTTGAAAATGAAATAGTATATCGGACATAACTTTTGTCTCCCGAACTCGGATTGAGCTAACTCTTGCGGCATTGTAATGAGAACTTGAAACCCTAACCAATATATTCAGATCAAAATTGGTGATTCATCTTCTAACAAGTTCGAAATGGTGATGGAAGTTTGGTATAGTTGGCCATTCCCCTCCACTAGGAAAAAAAAGTAATTTCCCATTCTTTAGTATTTCTGACATAACTTTTTACACCGGTCTCTGATTAATATGATTCTTGCGGCATTGTAAAGAATTCTTGAATCCCTAACCATTTTATTCACATCAAAAGTCATGAAAAATCCTATAGCATGGGCTCTATTGTAACGCAAGTTTGTGGTAATAAGTAGTCCTCCTTTAAAATGAAATAGTATATCGGACATAACTTTTTCTCCCGAACTCGGATTGAGCTAACTCTTGCGGCATTGTAATGAGAACTTGAAACCCTAACCAATATATTCAGATCAAAATTGGTGATTCATCTTCTAACAAGTTCGAATTGGTGATGGAAGTTTGGTATAGTTGGCCATTCCCCTCCACTAGGAAAAAAAAGTAATTTCTCATTCTTTAGTATTTCTGACATAACTTTTTACTCCGGTCTCTGATTAAGATGATTCTTGCGGCATTATAAAGAATTCTTGAATCCCTAACCATTTTATTCACATCAAAAGTCATGAAAAATCCTCTAGCATGGGCTCTATTGTAACGCAAGTTTGTTGTAATAAGTAGTCCTCCTTTAAAATGAAATAGTATATCGGACATAACTTTTTCTCCCGAACTCGGATTGAGATAACTCTTGCGGCATTGTAAAGAGAACTTGAAACCCTAACCAATATATTCAGATCAAAATTGCTGATTCATCTTCTAACAAGTTCGAAATGGTGATCTAAGTTTGGTATAGTTGGCCATTCCCCTCCACTAGGAAAAAAAAGTAATTTCCCATTCTTTAGTATTTCTGACATAACTTGTTACTCCGGTCTCTGATTAAGATGATTCTTGCGGCATTGTAAAGAATTCTTGAATCCCTAACCATTTTATTCACATCAAAAGTCATTAAAAATCCTCTAGCATGGGCTCTATTGTAACGCAAGTTTGGTGTAATAAGTAGTCCTCCTTTAAAATGAAATAGTATATCGGACATAACTTTTTCTCCCGAACTCGGATTGAGCTAACTCTTGCGGCATTGTAAAGAGAACTTGAAACCCTAACCAATATATTGAGATCAAAATTGGTGATTCATCTTCTAACAAGTTCGAAATGGTGATCTAAGTTTGGTATAGTTGGCCATTCCCCTCCACTAGGAAAAAAAAGTAATTTCCCATTCTTTTGTATTTCCGACATAACTTTTTACTCCGGTCTCTGATTAAGATGATTCTTGCTGCATTGTAAAGAATTCTTGAATCCCTAACCATTTTATTCACATCAAAAGTCATGAAAAATCCTCTAGCATGGGCTCTATTGTAACGCAAGTTTGGTGTAATAAGTAGTCCTCCTTTAAAATGAAATAGTATATCGGACATAACTTTTTCTCCCGAACTCGGATTGAGCTAACTCTTGCGGCATTGTAAAGAGAACTTGAAACCCTAACCAATATATTCAGATCAAAATTGGTGATTCATCTTCTAACAAGTTCGAAATGGTGATCTAAGTTTGGTATAGTTGGCCATTCCCCTCCACTAGGAAAAAAAAGTAATTTCCCATTCTTTAGTATTTCTGACATAACTTTTTACTCCGGTCTCTTATTAAGATGATTCTTGCGGCATTGTAAAGAATTCTTGAATCCCTAACCATTTTATTCACATCAAAAGTCATGAAAAATCCTATAGCATGGGCTCTATTGTAACGCAAGTTTGTGGTAATAAGTAGTCCTCCTTTAAAATGAAATAGTATATCGGACATAACTTTTTCTCCCGAACTCGGATTGAGCTAACTCTTGCGGCATTGTAATGAGAACTTGAAACCCTAACCAATATATTCAGATCAAAATTGGTGATTCATCTTCTAACAAGTTCGAATTGGTGATGGAAGTTTGGTATAGTTGGCCATTCCCCTCCACTAGGAAAAAAAAGTAATTTCTCATTCTTTAGTATTTCTGACATAACTTTTTACTCCGGTCTCTGATTAAGATGATTCTTGCGGCATTATAAAGAATTCTTGAATCCCTAACCATTTTATTCACATCAAAAGTCATGAAAAATCCTCTAGCATGGGCTCTATTGTAACGCAAGTTTGTTGTAATAAGTAGTCCTCCTTTAAAATGAAATAGTATATCGGACATAACTTTTTCTCCCGAACTCGGATTGAGATAACTCTTGCGGCATTGTAAAGAGAACTTGAAACCCTAACCAATATATTCAGATCAAAATTGCTGATTCATCTTCTAACAAGTTCGAAATGGTGATCTAAGTTTGGTATAGTTGGCCATTCCCCTCCACTAGGAAAAAAAAGTAATTTCCCATTCTTTAGTATTTCTGACATAACTTGTTACTCCGGTCTCTGATTAAGATGATTCTTGCGGCATTGTAAAGAATTCTTGAATCCCTAACCATTTTATTCACATCAAAAGTCATTAAAAATCCTCTAGCATGGGCTCTATTGTAACGCAAGTTTGGTGTAATAAGTAGTCCTCCTTTAAAATGAAATAGTATATCGGACATAACTTTTTCTCCCGAACTCGGATTGAGCTAACTCTTGCGGCATTGTAAAGAGAACTTGAAACCCTAACCAATATATTGAGATCAAAATTGGTGATTCATCTTCTAACAAGTTCGAAATGGTGATCTAAGTTTGGTATAGTTGGCCATTCCCCTCCACTAGGAAAAAAAAGTAATTTCCCATTCTTTTGTATTTCCGACATAACTTTTTACTCCGGTCTCTGATTAAGATGATTCTTGCTGCATTGTAAAGAATTCTTGAATCCCTAACCATTTTATTCACATCAAAAGTCATGAAAAATCCTCTAGCATGGGCTCTATTGTAACGCAAGTTTGGTGTAATAAGTAGTCCTCCTTTAAAATGAAATAGTATATCGGACATAACTTTTTCTCCCGAACTCGGATTGAGCTAACTCTTGCGGCATTGTAAAGAGAACTTGAAACCCTAACCAATATATTCAGATCAAAATTGGTGATTCATCTTCTAACAAGTTCGAAATGGTGATCTAAGTTTGGTATAGTTGGCCATTCCCCTCCACTAGGAAAAAAAAGTAATTTCCCATTCTTTAGTATTTCTGACATAACTTTTTACTCCGGTCTCTTATTAAGATGATTCTTGCTGCATTGTAAAGAATTCTTGAATCCCTAACCATTTTATTCACATCAAAAGTCATGAAAAATCCTCTAGCATGGGCTCTATTGTAACGCAAGTTTGGTGTAATAAGTAGTCCTCCTTTAAAATGAAATAGTATATCGGACATAACCTTTTCTACCGAACTCGGATTGAGCTAACTCTTGCGGCATTGTAAAGAGAACTTGAAACCCTAACCAATATATTGAGATCAAAATTGGTGATTCATCTTCTAACAAGTTCGAAATGGTGATCTAAGTTTGGTATAGTTGGCCATTCCCCTCCACTAGGAAAAAAAAGTAATTTCCCATTCTTTAGTATTTCTGACATAACTTTTTACTCCGGTCTCTGATTAAGATGATTCTTGCTGCATTGTAAAGAATTCTTGAATCCCTAACCATTTTATTCACATCAAAAGTCATGAAAAATCCTCTAGCATGGGTTCTATTGTAACGCAAGTTTGGTGTAATAAGTAGTCCTCCTTTAAAATGAAATAGTATATCGGACATAACTTTTTCTCCCGAACTCTGATTGAGGTAACTCTTGCGGCATTGTAAAGAGAACTTGAAACCCTAACCAATATATTCAGATCAAAATTGGTGATTCATCTTCTAACAAGTTCGAAATGGTGATCTAAGTTTGGTATAGTTGGCCATTCCCCTCCACTAGGAAAAAAAAGTAATTTCCCATTCTTTAGTATTTCTGACATAACTTTTTACTCCGGTCTCTGATTAAGATGATTCTTGCTGCACTGTAAAGAATTCTTGAATCCCTAACCATTTTGTTCACATCAAAAGTCATGAAAAATCCTCTAGCATGGGCTATATTGTAACGCAAGTTTGGTGTAATAAGTAGTCCTCCTTTAAAATGAAATAATATATCGGACATAACTTTTTTCTCCCGAACTCGGATTGAGCTAACTCTTGCGGCATTGTAATGAGAACTTGAAACCCTAACCAATATATTCAGATCAAAATTGGTGATTCATCTTCTAATAAGTTCGAAATGGTGATGGAAGTTTGGTATAGTTGGCCATTCCCCTCCACTAGGAAAAAAAAGTAATTTCCCATTCCTTAGTATTTCTGACATAACTTTTTACTCCGGTCTCTGATTAAGATGATTCTTGCGGCATTGTAAAGAATTCTTGAATCCCTAACCATTTTATTCACATCAAAAGTCATGAAAAATCCTCTAGCATGGGCTCTATTGTAACACAAGTTTATGGTAATAAGTAGTCCTCCTTTAAAATGGAATAATATATCGGACATAACTTTTTCTCCCGAACTCGGATTGAGCTAACTCTTGCGGCATTGTAATGAGAACTTGACACCCTAATCAATATATTCAGATCAAAATTGGTGATTCATCTTCTAACATGTTCGAAATGGTGATGGAAGTTTGGTATAGTTGGCCATTCCCCTCCACTAGGAAAAAAAAGTAATTTCCCATTCTTTAGTATTTCTGACATAACTTTTTACTCCGGTCTCTGATTAAGATGATTCTTGCCGCATTGTAAAGAATTCTTGAATCCCTAACCATTTTATTCACATCAAAAGTCATGAAAAATCCTCTAGCATGGGCTCTATTGTAACGCAAGTTTGGTGTAATAAGTAGTCCTCCTTTAAAATGAAATAGTATATCGGACATAACTTTTTCTCCCGAACTCGGATTGAGCTAACTCTTGCGGCATTGTAATGAGAACTTGAAACCCTAACCAGTATATTGAGATCAAAATTGGTGATTCAACTTCTAACAAGTTCGAAATGGTGATGGAAGTTTGGTATAGTTGGCCATTCCCCTCCACTAGGAAAAAAAAGTAATTTCCCATTCTTTAGTATTTCTGACATAACTTTTTACTCCGGTCTCTGATTAAGATGATTCTTGCGGCATTGTAAAGAATTCTTGAATCCCTAACCATTTTATTCACATCAAAAGTCATGAAAAATCCTCTAGCATGGGCTCTATTGTAACGCAAGTTTGGTGTAATAAGTAGTCCTCCTTTAAAATGAAATAGTACATCGGACATAACTTTTTCTCCCGAACTCGTATTGAGCTAACTCTTGCGGCATTGTAAAGAGAACTTGAAACCCTAACCAATATATTGAGATCAAAATTGGTGATTCATCTTCTAACAAGTTCGAAATGGTGATCTAAGTTTGGTATAGTTGGCCATTCCCCTCCACTAGGAAAAAAAAGTAATTTCCCATTCTTTAGTATTTCTGACATAACTTTTTACTCCGGTCTCTGATTAAGATGATTCTTGCTGCACTGTAAAGAATTCTTGAATCCCTAACCATTTTATTCACATCAAAAGTCATGAAAAATCCTCTAGCATGGGCTATATTGTAACGCAAGTTTGGTGTAATAAGTAGTCCTCCTTTAAAATGAAATAATATATCGGACATAACTTTTTTCTCCCGAACTCGGATTGAGCTAACTCTTGCGGCATTGTAATGAGAACTTGAAACCCTAACCAATATATTCAGATCAAAATTGGTGATTCATCTTCTAATAAGTTCGAAATGGTGATGGAAGTTTGGTATAGTTGGCCATTCCCCTCCACTAGGAAAAAAAAGTAATTTCCCATTATTTAGTATTTCTGACATAACTTTTTACTCCGGTCTCTGATTAAGATGATTCTTGCGGCATTGTAAAGAATTCTTGAATCCCTAACCATTTTATTCACATCAAAAGTCATGAAAAATCCTCTAGCATGGGCTCTATTGTAACGCAAGTTTATGGTAATAAGTAGTCCTCCTTTAAAATGAAATAATATATCGGACATAACTTTTTCTCCCGAACTCGGATTGAGCTAACTCTTGCGGCATTGTAATGAGAACTTGACACCCTAACCAATATATTCAGATCAAAATTGGTGATTCATCTTCTAACATGTTCGAAATGGTGATGGAAGTTTGGTATAGTTGGCCATTCCCCTCCACTAGGAAAAAAAAGTAATTTCCCATTCTTTAATATTTCTGACATAACTTTTTACCTCGGTCTCTGATTAAGATGATTCTTGCGGCATTGTAAAGAATTCTTGAATCCCTAACCATTTTATTCACATCAAAAGTCATGAAAAATCCTCTAGCATGGGCTCTATTGTAACGCAAGTTTGGTGTAATAAGTAGTCCTCCTTTAAAATGAAATAGTATATCGGACATAACTTTTTCTCCCGAACTCGGATTGAGCTAACTCTTGCGGCATTGTAAAGAGAACTTGAAACCCTAACCAATATATTCAGATCAAAATTGGTGATTCATCTTCTAACAAGTTCGAAATGGTGATCTAAGTTTGGTATAGTTGGCCATTCCCCTCCACTAGGAAAAAAAAGTAATTTCCCATTCTTTAGTATTTCTGACATAACTTTTTACTCCGGTCTATGATTAAGATGATTCTTGCGGCATTGTAAAGAATTCTTGAATCCCTAACCATTTTATTCAAATCAAAAGACATGAAAAATCCTCTAGCATGGGCTCTATTGTAACGCAAGTTTGGTGTAATAAGTAGTCCTCCTTTAAAATGAAATAGTATATCGGACATAACTTTTTCTCCCGAACTCGGATTGAGCTAACTCTTGCGGCATTGTAATGAGAACTTGAAACCCTAACCAGTATATTGAGATCAAAATTGGTGATTCATCTTCTAACAAGTTCGAAATGGTGATGGAAGTTTGGTATAGTTGGCCATTCCCCTCCACTAGGAAAAAAAAAGTAATTTCCCATTCTTTAGTATTTCTGACATAACTTTTTACTCCGGTCTCTGATTAAGATGATTCTTGCGGCATTGTAAAGAATTCTTGAATCCCTAACCATTTTATTCACATCAAAAGTCATGAAAAATCCTCTAGCATAGGCTCTATTGTAACGCAAGTTTGGTGTAATAAGTAGTACTCCTTTAAAATGAAATAGTACATCGGACATAACTTTTTCTCCCGAACTCGTATTGAGCTAACTCTTGCGGCATTGTAAAGAGAACTTGAAACCCTAACCAATATATTGAGATCAAAATTGGTGATTCATCTTCTAACAAGTTCGAAATGGTGATCTAAGTTTGGTATAGTTGGCCATTCCCCTCCACTAGGAAAAAAAAGTAATTTCCCATTCTTTAGTATTTCTGACATAACTTTTTACTCCGGTCTCTGATTAAGATGATTCTTGCTGCACTGTAAAGAATTCTTGAATCCCTAACCATTTTATTCACATCAAAAGTTATGAAAAATCCTCTAGCATGGGCTATATTGTAACGCAAGTTTGGTGTAATAAGTAGTCCTCCTTTAAAATGAAATAATATATCGGACATAACTTTTTTCTCCCGAACTCGGATTGAGCTAACTCTTGCGGCATTGTAATGAGAACTTGAAACCCTAACCAATATATTCAGATCAAAATTGGTGATTCATCTTCTAATAAGTTCGAAATGGTGATGGAAGTTTGGTATAGTTGGCCATTCCCCTCCACTAGGAAAAAAAAGTAATTTCCCATTATTTAGTATTTCTGACATAACTTTTTACTCCGGTCTCTGATTAAGATGATTCTTGCGGCATTGTAAAGAATTCTTGAATCCCTAACCATTTTATTCACATCAAAAGTCATGAAAAATCCTCTAGCATGGGCTCTATTGTAACGCAAGTTTATGGTAATAAGTAGTCCTCCTTTAAAATGAAATAATATATCGGACATAACTTTTTCTCCCGAACTCGGATTGAGCTAACTCTTGCGGCATTGTAATGAGAACTTGACACCCTAACCAATATATTCAGATCAAAATTGGTGATTCATCTTCTAACATGTTCGAAATGGTGATGGAAGTTTGGTATAGTTGGCCATTCCCCTCCACTAGGAAAAAAAAGTAATTTCCCATTCTTTAGTATTTCTGACATAACTTTTTACCTCGGTCTCTGATTAAGATGATTCTTGCGGCATTGTAAAGAATTCTTGAATCCCTAACCATTTTATTCACATCAAAAGTCATGAAAAATCCTCTAGCATGGGCTCTATTGTAACGCAAGTTTGGTGTAATAAGTAGTCCTCCTTTAAAATGAAATAGTATATCGGACATAACTTTTTCTCCCGAACTCGGATTGAGCTAACTCTTGCGGCATTGTAAAGAGAACTTGAAACCCTAACCAATATATTCAGATCAAAATTGGTGATTCATCTTCTAACAAGTTCGAAATGGTGATCTAAGTTTGGTATAGTTGGCCATTCCCCTCCACTAGGAAAAAAAAGTAATTTCCCATTCTTTAGTATTTCTGACATAACTTTTTACTCCGGTCTATGATTAAGATGATTCTTGCGGCATTGTAAAGAATTCTTGAATCCCTAACCATTTTATTCAAATCAAAAGACATGAAAAATCCTCTAGCATGGGCTCTATTGTAACGCAAGTTTGGTGTAATAAGTAGTCCTCCTTTAAAATGAAATAGTATATCGGACATAACTTTTTCTCCCGAACTCGGATTGAGCTAACTCTTGCGGCATTGTAATGAGAACTTGAAACCCTAACCAGTATATTGAGATCAAAATTGGTGATTCATCTTCTAACAAGTTCGAAATGGTGATGGAAGTTTGGTATAGTTGGTCATTCCCCTCCACTAGGAAAAAAAAAGTAATTTCCCATTCTTTAGTATTTCTGACATAACTTTTTACTCCGGTCTCTGATTAAGATGATTCTTGCGGCATTGTAAAGAATTCTTGAATCCCTAACCATTTTATTCACATCAAAAGTCATGAAAAATCCTCTAGCATGGGCTCTATTGTAACGCAAGTTTGGTGTAATAAGTAGTACTCCTTTAAAATGAAATAGTACATCGGACATAACTTTTTCTCCCGAACTCGTATTGAGCTAACTCTTGCGGCATTGTAAAGAGAACTTGAAACCCTAACCAATATATTGAGATCAAAATTGGTGATTCATCTTCTAACAAGTTCGAAATGGTGATCTAAGTTTGGTATAGTTGGCCATTCCCCTCCACTAGGAAAAAAAAGTAATTTCCCATTCTTTAGTATTTCTGACATAACTTTTTACTCCGGTCTCTGATTAAGATGATTCTTGCTGCACTGTAAAGAATTCTTGAATCCCTAACCATTTTATTCACATCAAAAGTCATGAAAAATCCTCTAGCATGGGCTATATTGTAACGCAAGTTTGGTGTAATAAGTAGTCCTCCTTTAAAATGAAATAATATATCGGACATAACTTTTTTCTCCCGAACTCGGATTGAGCTAACTCTTGCGGCATTGTAATGAGAACTTGAAACCCTAACCAATATATTCAGATCAAAATTGGTGATTCATCTTCTAATAAGTTCGAAATGGTGATGGAAGTTTGGTATAGTTGGCCATTCCCCTCCACTAGGAAAAAAAAGTAATTTCCCATTATTTAGTATTTCTGACATAACTTTTTACTCCGGTCTCTGATTAAGATGATTCTTGCGGCATTGTAAAGAATTCTTGAATCCTAACCATTTTATTCACATCAAAAGTCATGAAAAATCCTCTAGCATGGGCTCTATTGTAACGCAAGTTTATGGTAATAAGTAGTCCTCCTTTAAAATGAAATAATATATCGGACATAACTTTTTCTCCCGAACTCGGATTGAGCTAACTCTTGCGGCATTGTAATGAGAACTTGACACCCTAACCAATATATTCAGATCAAAATTGGTGATTCATCTTCTAACATGTTCGAAATGGTGATGGAAGTTTGGTATAGTTGGCCATTCCCCTCCACTAGGAAAAAAAAGTAATTTCCCATTCTTTAGTATTTCTGACATAACTTTTTACCTCGGTCTCTGATTAAGATGATTCTTGCGGCATTGTAAAGAATTCTTGAATCCCTAACCATTTTATTCACATCAAAAGTCATGAAAAATCCTCTAGCATGGGCTCTATTGTAACGCAAGTTTGGTGTAATAAGTAGTCCTCCTTTAAAATGAAATAGTATATCGGACATAACTTTTTCTCCCGAACTCGGATTGAGCTAACTCTTGCGGCATTGTAAAGAGAACTTGAAACCCTAACCAATATATTCAGATCAAAATTGGTGATTCATCTTCTAACAAGTTCGAAATGGTGATCTAAGTTTGGTATAGTTGGCCATTCCCCTCCACTAGGAAAAAAAAGTAATTTCCCATTCTTTAGTATTTCTGACATAACTTTTTACTCCGGTCTATGATTAAGATGATTCTTGCGGCATTGTAAAGAATTCTTGAATCCCTAACCATTTTATTCAAATCAAAAGACATGAAAAATCCTCTAGCATGGGCTCTATTGTAACGCAAGTTTGGTGTAATAAGTAGTCCTCCTTTAAAATGAAATAGTATATCGGACATAACTTTTTCTCCAGAACTCGGATTGAGCTAACTCTTGCGGCATTGTAATGAGAACTTGAAACCCTAACCAGTATATTGAGATCAAAATTGGTGATTCATCTTCTAACAAGTTCGAAATGGTGATGGAAGTTTGGTATAGTTGGCCATTCCCCTCCACTAGGAAAAAAAAAGTAATTTCCCATTCTTTAGTATTTCTGACATAACTTTTTACTCCGGTCTCTGATTAAGATGATTCTTGCTGCTCTGTAAAGAATTCTTGAATCCCTAACCATTTTATTCACATCAAAAGTCATGAAAAATCCTCTAGCATGGGCGATATTGTAACGCAAGTTTGGTGTAATAAGTAGTCCTCCTTTAAAATGAAATAATATATCTGACATAACTTTTTTCTCCCGAACTCGGATTGAGCTAACTCTTGCGGCATTGTAATGAGAACTTGAAACCCTAACCAATATATTCAGATCAAAATTGGTGATTCATCTTCTAATAAGTTCGAAATGGTGATGGAAGTTTGGTATAGTTGGCCATTCCCCTCCACTAGGAAAAAAAAGTAATTTCCCATTATTTAGTATTTCTGACATAACTTTTTACTCCGGTCTCTGATTAAGATGATTCTTGCGGCATTGTAAAGAATTCTTGAATCCCTAACCATTTTATTCACATCAAAAGTCATGAAAAATCCTCTAGCATGGGCTCTATTGTAACGCAAGTTTATGGTAATAAGAAGTCCTCCTTTAAAATGAAATAATATATCGGACATAACTTTTTCTCCCGAACTCGGATTGAGCTAACTCTTGCGGCATTGTAATGAGAACTTGACACCCTAACCAATATATTCAGATCAAAATTGGTGATTCATCTTCTAACATGTTCGAAATGGTGATGGAAGTTTGGTATAGTTGGCCATTCCCCTCCACTAGGAAAAAAAAGTAATTTCCCATTCTTTAGTATTTCTGACATAACTTTTTACTCCGGTCTCTGATTAAGATGATTCTTGCCGCATTGTAAAGAATTCTTGAATCCCTAACCATTTTATTCACATCAAAAGTCATGAAAAATCCTCTAGCATGGGCTCTATTGTAACGCAAGTTTGGTGTAGTAAGTAATCCTCCTTTAAAATGAAATAATATATCGGACATAACTTTTTCTCCCGAACTCGGATTGAGCTAACTCTTGCGGCATTGTAAAGAGAACTTGAAACCCTAACCAATATATTCAGATCAAAATTGGTGATTCATCTTCTAACAAGTTCGAAATGGTGATCTAAGTTTGGTATAGTTGGCCATTCCCCTCCACTAGGAAAAAAAAGTAATTTCCCATTCTTTAGTATTTCTGACATAACTTTTTACTCCGGTCTCTGATTAAGATGATTCTTGCGGCATTGTAAAGAATTTTTGAATCCCTAACCATTTTATTCACATCAAAAGACATGAAAAATCCTCTAGCATGGGATCTATTGTAACGCATGTTTGGTGTAATAAGTAGTCCTCCTTTAAAATGAAATAGTATATCGGACATAACTTTTTCTCCCGAACTCGGATTGAGCTAACTCTTGCGGCATTGTAATGAGAACTTGAAACCCTAACCAGTATATTGAGATCAAAATTGGTGATTCATCTTCTAACAAGTTCGAAATGGTGATGGAAGTTTGGTATAGTTGGCCATTCCCCTCCACTAGGAAAAAAAAGTAATTTCCCATTCTTTAGTATTTCTGACATAACTTTTTACTCCGGTCTCTGATTAAGATGATTCTTGCTGCACTGTAAAGAATTCTTGAATCCCTAACCATTTTATTCACATCAAAAGTCATGAAAAATCCTCTAGCATGGGCTATATTGTAACGCAAGTTTGGTGTAATAAGTAGTCCTCCTTTAAAATGAAATAATATATCGGACATAACTTTTTTCTCCCGAACTCGGATTGAGCTAACTCTTGCGGCATTGTAATTAGAACTTGAAACCCTAACCAGTATATTGAGATCAAAATTGGTGATTCATCTTCTAACAAGTTCGAAATGGTGATGGAAGTTTGGTATAGTTGGCCATTCCCCTCCACTAGGATAAAAAAAGTAATTTCCCATTCTTTAGTATTTCTGACATAACTTTTTACTCCGGTCTCTGATTAAGATGATTCTTGCGGCATTGTAAAGAATTCTTGAATCCCTAACCATTTTATTCACATCAAAAGTCATGAAAAATCCTCTAGCATGGGCTCTATTGTAACGCAAGTTTGGTGTAATAAGTAGTCCTCCTTTAAAATGAAATAGTATATCGGACATAACTTTTTCTCCCGAACTCGGATTGAGCTAACTCTTGCGGCATTGTAAAGAAAACTTGAAACCCTAACCAATATATTCAGATCAAAATAGGTGATTCATCTTCTAACAAGTTCGAAATGGTGATCTAAGTTTGGTATAGTTGGCCATTCCCCTCCACTAGGAAAAAAAAGTAATTTCCCATTCTTTAGTATTTCTGACATAACTTTTTACTCCGGTCTCTGATTAAGATGATTCTTGCTGCATTGTAAAGAATTCTTGAATCCCTAACCATTTTATTCACATCAAAAGTCATGAAAAATCCTCTAGCATGGGCTCTATTGTAACGCAAGTTTGGTGTAATAAGTAGTCCTCCTTGAAAATGAAATAGTATATCGGACATAACTTTTGTCTCCCGAACTCGGATTGAGCTAACTCTTGCGGCATTGTAATGAGAACTTGAAACCCTAACCAATATATTCAGATCAAAATTGGTGATTCATCTTCTAACAAGTTCGAAATGGTGATGGAAGTTTGGTATAGTTGGCCATTCCCCTCCACTAGGAAAAAAAAGTAATTTCCCATTCTTTAGTATTTCTGACATAACTTTTTACACCGGTCTCTGATTAATATGATTCTTGCGGCATTGTAAAGAATTCTTGAATCCCTAACCATTTTATTCACATCAAAAGTCATGAAAAATCCTATAGCATGGGCTCTATTGTAACGCAAGTTTGTGGTAATAAGTAGTCCTCCTTTAAAATGAAATAGTATATCGGACATAACTTTTTCTCCCGAACTCGGATTGAGCTAACTCTTGCGGCATTGTAATGAGAACTTGAAACCCTAACCAATATATTCAGATCAAAATTGGTGATTCATCTTCTAACAAGTTCGAATTGGTGATGGAAGTTTGGTATAGTTGGCCATTCCCCTCCACTAGGAAAAAAAAGTAATTTCTCATTCTTTAGTATTTCTGACATAACTTTTTACTCCGGTCTCTGATTAAGATGATTCTTGCGGCATTATAAAGAATTCTTGAATCCCTAACCATTTTATTCACATCAAAAGTCATGAAAAATCCTCTAGCATGGGCTCTATTGTAACGCAAGTTTGTTGTAATAAGTAGTCCTCCTTTAAAATGAAATAGTATATCGGACATAACTTTTTCTCCCGAACTCGGATTGAGATAACTCTTGCGGCATTGTAAAGAGAACTTGAAACCCTAACCAATATATTCAGATCAAAATTGCTGATTCATCTTCTAACAAGTTCGAAATGGTGATCTAAGTTTGGTATAGTTGGCCATTCCCCTCCACTAGGAAAAAAAAGTAATTTCCCATTCTTTAGTATTTCTGACATAACTTGTTACTCCGGTCTCTGATTAAGATGATTCTTGCGGCATTGTAAAGAATTCTTGAATCCCTAACCATTTTATTCACATCAAAAGTCATTAAAAATCCTCTAGCATGGGCTCTATTGTAACGCAAGTTTGGTGTAATAAGTAGTCCTCCTTTAAAATGAAATAGTATATCGGACATAACTTTTTCTCCCGAACTCGGATTGAGCTAACTCTTGCGGCATTGTAAAGAGAACTTGAAACCCTAACCAATATATTGAGATCAAAATTGGTGATTCATCTTCTAACAAGTTCGAAATGGTGATCTAAGTTTGGTATAGTTGGCCATTCCCCTCCACTAGGAAAAAAAAGTAATTTCCCATTCTTTTCTATTTCCGACATAAGTTTTTACTCCGGTCTCTGATTAAGATGATTCTTGCTGCATTGTAAAGAATTCTTGAATCCCTAACCATTTTATTCACATCAAAAGTCATGAAAAATCCTCTAGCATAGGCTCTATTGTAACGCAAGTTTGGTGTAATAAGTAGTCCTCCTTTAAAATGAAATAGTATATCGGACATAACTTTTTCTCCCGAACTCGGATTGAGCTAACTCTTGCGGCATTGTAAAGAGAACTTGAAACCCTAACCAATATATTCAGATCAAAATTGGTGATTCATCTTCTAACAAGTTCGAAATGGTGATCTAAGTTTGGTATAGTTGGCCATTCCCCTCCACTAGGAAAAAAAAGTAATTTCCCATTCTTTAGTATTTCTGACATAACTTTTTACTCCGGTCTCTTATTAAGATGATTCTTGCTGCATTGTAAAGAATTCTTGAATCCCTAACCATTTTATTCACATCAAAAGTCATGAAAAATCCTCTAGCATGGGCTATATTGTAACGCAAGTTTGGTGTAATAAGTAGTCCTCCTTTAAAATGAAATAGTATATCGGACATAACTTTTTCTCCCGAACTCTGATTGAGCTAACTCTTGCGGCATTGTAATGAGAACTTGAAACCCTAACCAATATATTCAGATCAAAATTGGTGATTCATCTTCTAACAAGTTCGAAATGGTGATCTAAGTTTGGTATAGTTGGCCATTTCCCTCCACTAGGAAAAAAAAGTAATTTCCCATTCTTTAGTATTTCTGACATAACTTTTTACTCCGGTCTCTGATTAAGATGATTCTTGCTGCACTGTAAAGAATTCTTGAATCCCTAACCATTTTATTCACATCAAAAGTCATGAAAAATCCTCTAGCATGGGCTATATTGTAACGCAAGTTTGGTGTAATAAGTAGTCCTCCTTTAAAATGAAATAATATATCGGACATAACTTTTTTCTCCCGAACTCGGATTGAGCTAACTCTTGCGGCATTGTAATGAGAACTTGAAACCCTAACCAATATATTCAGATCAAAATTGGTGATTCATCTTCTAATAAGTTCGAAAAGGTGATGGAAGTTTGGTATAGTTGGCCATTCCCCTCCACTAGGAAAAAAAAGTAATTTCCCATTCCTTAGTATTTCTGACATAACTTTTTACTCCGGTCTCTGATTAAGATGATTCTTGCGGCATTGTAAAGAATTCTTGAATCCCTAACCATTTTATTCACATCAAAAGTCATGAAAAATCCTCTAGCATGATCTCTATTGTAACACAAGTTTATGGTAATAAGTAGTCCTCCTTTAAAATGAAATAATATATCGGACATAACTTTTTCTCCCGAACTCGGATTGAGCTAACTCTTGCGGCATTGTAATGAGAACTTGACACCCTAACCAATATATTCAGATCAAAATTGGTGATTCATCTTCTAACATGTTCGAAATGGTGATGGAAGTTTGGTATAGTTGGCCATTCCCCTCCACTAGGAAAAAAAAAGTAATTTCCCATTCTTTAGTATTTCTGACATAACTTTTTACTCCGGTCTCTGATTAAGATGATTCTTGCCGCATTGTAAAGAATTCTTGAATCCCTAACCATTTTATTCACATCAAAAGTCATGAAAAATCCTCTAGCATGGGCTCTATTGTAACGCAAGTTTGGTGTAGTAAGTAATCCTCCTTTAAAATGAAATAATATATCGGACATAACTTTTTTTCCCGAACTCGGATTGAGCTAACTCTTGCGGCATTGTAAAGAGAACTTGAAACCCTAACCAATATATTCAGATCAAAATTGGTGATTCATCTTCTAACAAGTTCGAAATGGTGGTCTAAGTTTGGTATAGTTGGTCATTCCCCTCCACTAGGAAAAAAAAGTAATTTCCCATTCTTTAGTATTTCTGACATAACTTTTTACTCCGGTCTCTGATTAAGATGATTCTTGCGGCATTGTAAAGAATTCTTGAATCCCTAACCATTTTATTCACATCAAAAGTCATGAAAAATCCTCTAGCATGGGCTCTATTGTAACGCAAGTTTGGTGTAATAAGTAGTCCTCCTTTAAAATGAAATAGTATATCGGACATAACTTTTTCTCCCGAACTCGGATTGAGCTAACTCTTGCGGCATTGTAATGAGAACTTGAAACCCTAACCAGTATATTGAGATCAAAATTGGTGATTCATCTTCTAACAAGTTCGAAATGGTGATGGAAGTTTGGTATAGTTGGCCATTCCCCTCCACTAGGAAAAAAAAGTAATTTCCCATTCTTTAGTATTTCTGACATAACTTTTTACTCCGGTCTCTGATTAAGATGATTCTTGCGGCATTGTAAAGAATTCTTGAATCCCTAACCATTTTATTCACATCAAAAGTCATGAAAAATCCTCTAGCATGGGCTCTATTGTAACGCAAGTTTGGTGTAATAAGTAGTCCTCCTTTAAAATGAAATAGTACATCGGACATAACTTTTTCTCCCGAACTCGTATTGAGCTAACTCTTGCGGCATTGTAAAGAGAACTTGAAACCCTAACCAATATATTGAGATCAAAATTGGTGATTCATCTTCTAACAAGTTCGAAATGGTGATCTAAGTTTGGTATAGTTGGCCATTCCCCTCCACTAGGAAAAAAAAGTAATTTCCCATTCTTTAGTATTTCTGACATAACTTTTTACTCCGGTCTCTGATTAAGATGATTCTTGCTGCACTGTAAAGAATTCTTGAATCCCTAACCATTTTATTCACATCAAAAGTCATGAAAAATCCTCTAGCATGGGCTATATTGTAACGCAAGTTTGGTGTAATAAGTAGTCCTCCTTTAAAATGAAATAATATATCGGACATAACTTTTTTCTCCCGAACTCGGATTGAGCTAACTCTTGCGGCATTGTAATGAGAACTTGAAACCCTAACCAATATATTCAGATCAAAATTGGTGATTCATCTTCTAATAAGTTCGAAATGGTGATGGAAGTTTGGTATAGTTGGCCATTCCCCTCCACTAGGAAAAAAAAGTAATTTCTCATTATTTAGTATTTCTGACATAACTTTTTACTCCGGTCTCTGATTAAGATGATTCTTGCGGCATTGTAAAGAATTCTTGAATCCCTAACCATTTTATTCACATCAAAAGTCATGAAAAATCCTCTAGCATGGGCTCTATTGTAACGCAAGTTTATGGTAATAAGTAGTCCTCCTTTAAAATGAAATAATATATCGGACATAACTTTTTCTCCCGAACTCGGATTGAGCTAACTCTTGCGGCATTGTAATGAGAACTTGACACCCTAACCAATATATTCAGATCAAAATTGGTGATTCATCTTCTAACATGTTCGAAATGGTGATGGAAGTTTGGTATAGTTGGCCATTCCCCTCCACTAGGAAAAAAAAGTAATTTCCCATTCTTTAGTATTTCTGACATAACTTTTTACCTCGGTCTCTGATTAAGATGATTCTTGCGGCATTGTAAAGAATTCTTGAATCCCTAACCATTTTATTCACATCAAAAGTCATGAAAAATCCCCTAGCATGGGCTCTATTGTAACGCAAGTTTGGTGTAGTAAGTAATCCTCCTTTCAAATGAAATAATATATCGGACATAACTTTTTCTCCCGAACTCGGATTGAGCTAACTCTTGCGGCATTGTAAAGAGAACTTGAAACCCTAACCAATATATTCAGATCAAAATTGGTGATTCATCTTCTAACAAGTTCGAAATGGTGATCTAAGTTTGGTATAGTTGGCCATTCCCCTCCACTAAGAAAAAAAAGTAATTTCCCATTCTTTAGTATTTCTGACATAACTTTTTACTCCGGTCTCTGATTAAGATGATTCTTGCGGCATTGTAAAGAATTCTTGAATCCCTAACCATTTTATTCAAATCAAAAGACATGAAAAATCCTCTAGCATGGGCTCTATTGTAACGCAAGTTTGGTGTAATAAGTAGTCCTCCTTTAAAATGAAATAGTATATCGGACATAACTTTTTCTCCCGAACTCGGATTGAGCTAACTCTTGCGGCATTGTAATGAGAACTTGAAACCCTAACCAGTATATTGAGATCAAAATTGGTGATTCATCTTCTAACAAGTTCGAAATGGTGATGGAAGTTTGGTATAGTTGGCCATTCCCCTCCACTAGGAAAAAAAAGTAATTTCCCATTCTTTAGTATTTCTGACATAACTTTTTACTCCGGTCTCTGATTAAGATGATTCTTGCGGCATTGTAAAGAATTCTTGAATCCCTAACCATTTCATTCACATCAAAAGTCATGAAAAATCCTCTAGCATGGGCTCTATTGTAACGCAAGTTTGGTGTAATAAGTAGTCCTCCTTTAAAATGAAATAGTACATCGGACATAACTTTTTCTCCCGAACTCGGATTGAGCTAACTCTTGCGGCATTGTAAAGAGAACTTGAAACCCTAACCAATATATTCAGATCAAAATTGGTGATTCATCTTCTAACAAGTTCGAAATGGTGATCTAAGTTTGGTATAGTTGGCCATTCCCCTCCACTAGGAAAAAAAAGTAATTTCCCATTCTTTAGTATTTCTGACATAACTTTTTACTCCGGTCTCTGATTAAGATGATTCTTGCTGCATTGTAAAGAATTCTTGAATCCCTAACCATTTTATTCACATCAAAAGTCATGAAAAATCCTCTAGCATGGGCTCTATTGTAACGCAAGTTTGGTGTAATAAGTAGTCCTCCTTTAAAATGAAATAGTATATCGGACATAACTTTTTCTCCCGAACTCGGATTGAGCTAACTCTTGCGGCATTGTAAAGAGAACTTGAAACCCTAACCAATATATTCAGATCAAAATTGGTGATTCATCTTCTAACAAGTTCGAAATGGTGATCTAAGTTTGGTATAGTTGGCCATTCCCCTCCACTAGGAAAAAAAAGTAATTTCCCATTCTTTAGTATTTCTGACATAACTTTTTACTCCGGTCTCTGATTAAGATGATTCTTGCTGCATTGTAAAGAATTCTTGAATCCCTAACCATTTTATTCACATCAAAAGTCATGAAAAATCCTCTAGCATGGGCTCTATTGTAACGCAAGTTTGGTGTAACAAGTAGTCCTCCTTGAAAATGAAATAGTATATCGGACATAACTTTTGTCTCCCGAACTCGGATTGAGCTAACTCTTGCGGCATTGTAATGAGAACTTGAAACCCTAACCAGTATATTGAGATCAAAATTGGTGATTCATCTTCTAACAAGTTCGAAATGGTGATGGAAGTTTGGTATAGTTGGCCATTCCCCTCCACTAGGAAAAAAAAGTAATTTCCCATTTTTTAGTATTTCTGACATAACTTTTTACTCCGGTCTCTGATTAAGATGATTCTTGCTGCATTGTAAAGAATTCTTGAATCCCTAACCATTTTATTCACATCAAAAGTCATGAAAAATCCTCTAGCATGGGCTCTATTGTAACGCAAGTTTGGTGTAATAAGTAGTCCTCCTTTAAAATGAAATAGTATATCGGACATAACTTTTTCTCCCGAACTCGGATTGAGCTAACTCTTGCGGCATTGTAAAGAGAACTTGAAACCCTAACCAATATATTCAGATCAAAATTGGTGATTCATCTTCTAACAAGTTCGAAATGGTGATGGAAGTTTGGTATAGTTGGCCATTCCCCTCCACTAGGAAAAAAAAGTAATTTCCCATTCTTTAGTATTTCTGACATAACTTTTTACTCCGGTCTCTGCTTAAGATGATTCTTGCTGCATTGTAAAGAATTCTTGAATCCCTAACCATTTTATTCACGTCAAAAGTCATGAAAAATCCTCTAGCATGGGCTCTATTGTAACGCAAGTTTGGTGTAATAAGTAGTCCTCCTTTAAAATGAAATAGTATATCGGACATAACCTTTTCTACCGAACTCGGATTGAGCTAACTCTTGCGGCATTGTAAAGAGAACTTGAAACCCTAACCAATATATTGAGATCAAAATTGGTGATTCATCTTCTAACAAGTTCGAAATGGTGATCTAAGTTTGGTATAGTTGGCCATTCCCCTCCACTAGGAAAAAAAAGTAATTTCCCATTCTTTAGTATTTCTGACATAACTTTTTACTCCGGTCTCTGATTAAGATGATTCTTGCTGCATTGTAAAGAATTCTTGAATCCCTAACCATTTTATTCACATCAAAAGTCATGAAAAATCCTCTAGCATGGGTTCTATTGTAACGCAAGTTTGGTGTAATAAGTAGTCCTCCTTTAAAATGAAATAGTATATCGGACATAACTTTTTCTCCCGAACTCTGATTGAGGTAACTCTTGCGGCATTGTAAAGAGAACTTGAAACCCTAACCAATATATTCAGATCAAAATTGGTGATTCATCTTCTAACAAGTTCGAAATGGTGATCTAAGTTTGGTATAGTTGGCCATTCCCCTCCACTAGGAAAAAAAAGTAATTTCCCATTCTTTAGTATTTCTGACATAACTTTTTACCTCGGTCTCTGATTAAGATGATTCTTGCCGCATTACAAAGAATTCTTGAATCCCTAACCATTTTATTCACATCAAAAGTCATGAAAAATCCTCTAGCATGGGCTCTATTGTAACGCAAGTTTGGTGTAGTAAGTAATCCTCCTTTCAAATGAAATAATATATCGGACATAACTTTTTCTCCCGAACTCGGATTGAGCTAACTCTTGCGGCATTGTAAAGAGAACTTGAAACCCTAACCAATATATTCATATCAAAATTGGTGATTCATCTTCTAACAAGTTCGAAATGGTGATCTAAGTTTGGTATAGTTGGCCATTCCCCTCCACTAGGAAAAAAAAGTAATTTCCCATTCTTTAGTATTTCTGACATAACTTTTTACTCCGGTCTCTGATTAAGATGATTCTTGCGGCATTGTAAAGAATTCTTGAATCCCTAACCATTTTATTCAAATCAAAAGACATGAAAAATCCTCTAGCATGGGCTCGATTGTAACGCAAGTTTGGTGTAATAAGTAGTCCTCCTTTAAAATGAAATAGTATATCGGACATAAATTTTTCTCCCGAACTCGGATTGAGCTAACTCTTGCGGCATTGTAATGAGAACTTGAAACCCTAACCAGTATATTGAGATCAAAATTGGTGATTCATCTTCTAACAAGTTCGAAATGGTGATGGAAGTTTGGTATAGTTGGCCATTCCCCTCCACTAGGAAAAAAAAGTAATTTTCCATTCTTTAGTATTTCTGACATAACTTTTTACTCCGGTCTCTGATTAAGATGATTCTTGCGGCATTGTAAAGAATTCTTGAATCCCTAACCATTTTATTCACATCAAAAGTCATGAAAAATCCTCTAGCATGGGCTCTATTGTAACGCAAGTTTGGTGTAATAAGTAGTCCTCCTTTAAAATGAAATAGTACATCGGACATAACTTTTTCTCCCGAACTCGGATTGAGCTAACTCTTGCGGCATTGTAAAGAGAACTTGAAACCCTAACCAATATATTGAGATCAAAATTGGTGATTCATCTTCTAACAAGTTCGAAATGGTGATCTAAGTTTGGTATAGTTGGCCATTCCCCTCCACTAGGAAAAAAAAGTAATTTCCCATTCTTTAGTATTTCTGACATAACTTTTTACTCCGGTCTCTGATTAAGATGATTCTTGCTGCATTGTAAAGAATTCTTGAATCCCTAACCATTTTATTCATATCAAAAGTCATGAAAAATCCTCTAGCATGGGCTCTATTGTAACGCAAATTTGGTGTAATAAGTAGTCCTCCTTGAAAATGAAATAGTATATCGGACATAACTTTTGTCTCCCGAACTCGGATTGAGCTAACTCTTGCGGCATTGTAATGAGAACTTGAAACCCTAACCAGTATATTGAGATCAAAATTGGTGATTCATCTTCTAACAAGTTCGAAATGGTGATGGAAGTTTGGTATAGTTGGCCATTCCCCTCCACTAGGAAAAAAAAGTAATTTCCCATTCTTTAGTATTTCTGACATAACTTTTTACTCCGGTCTCTGATTAAGATGATTCTTGCGGCATTGTAAAGAATTCTTGAATCCCTAACCATTTTATTCACATCAAAAGTCATGAAAAATCCTCTAGCATGGGCTCTATTGTAACGCAAGTTTGGTGTAATAAGTAGTCCTCCTTTAAAATGAAATAGTACATCGGACATAACTTTTTCTCCCGAACTCGGATTGAGCTAACTCTTGCGGCATTGTAAAGAGAACTTGAAACCCTAACCAATATATTGAGATCAAAATTGGTGATTCATCTTCTAACAAGTTTGAAATGGTGATCTAAGTTTGGTATAGTTGGCCATTCCCCTCCACTAGGAAAAAAAAGTAATTTCCCATTCTTTAGTATTTCTGACATAACTTTTTACTCCGGTCTCTGATTAAGATGATTCTTGCTGCATTGTAAAGAATTCTTGAATCCCTAACCATTTTATTCACATCAAAAGTCATGAAAAATCCTCTAGCATGGGCTCTATTGTAACGCAAGTTTGGTGTAATAAGTAGTCCTCCTTTAAAATGAAATAGTATATCGGACATAACTTTTTCTCCCGAACTCGGATTGAGCTAACTCTTGCGGCATTGTAAAGAGAACTTGAAACCCTAACCAATATATTCAGATCAAAATTGGTTCTAACAAGTTCGAAATGGTGATCTAAGTTTGGTATAGTTGGCCATTCCCCTCCACTAGGAAAAAAAAGTAATTTCCCATTCTTTAGTATTTCTGACATAACTTTTTACTCCGGTCTCTGATTAAGATGATTCTTGCTGCATTGTAAAGAATTCTTGAATCCCTAACCATTTTATTCACATCAAAAGTCATGAAAAATCCTCTAGCATGGGCTCTATTGTAACGCAAGTTTGGTGTAATAAGTAGTCCTCCTTGAAAATGAAATAGTATATCGGACATAACTTTTGTCTCCCGAACTCGGATTGAGCTAACTCTTGCGGCATTGTAATGAGAACTTGAAACCCTAACCAGTATATTGAGATCAAAATTGGTGATTCATCTTCTAACAAGTTCGAAATGGTGATGGAAGTTTGGTATAGTTGGCCATTCCCCTCCACTAGGAAAAAAAAGTAATTTCCCATTCTTTAGTATTTCTGACATAACTTTTTACTCCGGTCTCTGATTAAGATGATTCTTGCGGCATTGTAAAGAATTCTTGAATCCCTAACCATTTTATTCACATCAAAAGTCATGAAAAATCCTCTAGCATGGGCTCTATTGTAACGCAAGTTTGGTGTAATAAGTAGTCCTCCTTTAAAATGAAATAGTACATCGGACATAACTTTTTCTCCCGAACTCGGATTGAGCTAACTCTTGCGGCATTGTAAAGAGAACTTGAAACCCTAACCAATATATTGAGATCAAAATTGGTGATTCATCTTCTAACAAGTTTGAAATGGTGATCTAAGTTTGGTATAGTTGGCCATTCCCCTCCACTAGGAAAAAAAAGTAATTTCCCATTCTTTAGTATTTCTGACATAACTTTTTACTCCGGTCTCTGATTAAGATGATTCTTGCTGCATTGTAAAGAATTCTTGAATCCCTAACCATTTTATTCACATCAAAAGTCATGAAAAATCCTCTAGCATGGGCTCTATTGTAACGCAAGTTTGGTGTAATAAGTAGTCCTCCTTTAAAATGAAATAGTATATCGGACATAACTTTTTCTCCCGAACTCGGATTGAGCTAACTCTTGCGGCATTGTAAAGAGAACTTGAAACCCTAACCAATATATTCAGATCAAAATTGGTGATTCATCTTCTAACAAGTTCGAAATGGTGATCTAAGTTTGGTATAGTTGGTCATTCCCCTCCACTAGGAAAAAAAAGTAATTTCCCATTCTTTAGTATTTCTGACATAACTTTTTACTCCGGTCTCTGATTAAGATGATTCTTGCTGCATTGTAAAGAATTCTTGAATCCCTAACCATTTTATTCACATCAAAAGTCATGAAAAATCCTCTAGCATGGGCTCTATTGTAACGCAAGTTTGGTGTAATAAGTAGTCCTCCTTGAAAATGAAATAGTATATCGGACATAACTTTTGTCTCCCGAACTCGGATTGAGCTAACTCTTGCGGCATTGTAATGAGAACTTGAAACCCTAACCAGTATATTGAGATCAAAATTGGTGATTCATCTTCTAACAAGTTCGAAATGGTGATGGAAGTTTGGTATAGTTGGCCATTCCCCTCCACTAGGAAAAAAAAGTAATTTCCCATTCTTTAGTATTTCTGACATAACTTTTTACTCCGGTCTCTGATTAAGATGATTCTTGCTGCATTGTAAAGAATTCTTGAATCCCTAACCATTTTATTCACATCAAAAGTCATGAAAAATCCTCTAGCATGGGCTCTATTGTAACGCAAGTTTGGTGTAATAAGTAGTCCTCCTTTAAAATGAAATAGTATATCGGACATAACTTTTTCTCCCGAACTCGGATTGAGCTAACTCTTGCGGCATTGTAAAGAGAACTTGAAACCCTAACCAATATATTGAGATCAAAATTGGTGATTCATCTTCTAACAAGTTCGAAATGGTGATGGAAGTTTGGTATAGTTGGCCATTCCCCTCCACTAGGAAAAAAAAGTAATTTCCCATTCTTTAGTATTTCTGACATAACTTTTTACTCCGGTCTCTGATTAAGATGATTCTTGCTGCATTGTAAAGAATTCTTGAATCCCTAACCATTTTATTCACATCAAAAGTCATGAAAAATCCTCTAGCATGGGCTCTATTGTAACGCAAGTTTGGTGTAATAAGTAGTCCTCCTTGAAAATGAAATAGTATATCGGACATAACTTTTTCTACCGAACTCGGATTGAGCTAACTCTTGCGGCATTGTAAAGAGAACTTGAAACCCTAACCAATATATTGAGATCAAAATTGGTGATTCATCTTCTAACAAGTTCGAAATGGTGATCTAAGTTTGGTATAGTTGGCCATTCCCCTCCACTAGGAAAAAAAAGTAATTTCCCATTCTTTAGTATTTCTGACATAACTTTTTACTCCGGTCTCTGATTAAGATGATTCTTGCTGCATTGTAAAGAATTCTTGAATCCCTAACCATTTTATTCACATCAAAAGTCATGAAAAATCCTCTAGCATGGGTTCTATTGTAACGCAAGTTTGGTGTAATAAGTAGTCCTCCTTTAAAATGAAATAGTATATCGGACATAACTTTTTCTCCCGAACTCTGATTGAGGTAACTCTTGCGGCATTGTAAAGAGAACTTGAAACCCTAACCAATATATTCAGATCAAAATTGGTGATTCATCTTCTAACAAGTTCGAAATGGTGATCTAAGTTTGGTATAGTTGGCCATTCCCCTCCACTAGGAAAAAAAAGTAATTTCCCATTCTTTAGTATTTCTGACATAACTTTTTACTCCGGTCTCTGATTAAGATGATTCTTGCTGCACTGTAAAGAATTCTTGAATCCCTAACCATTTTATTCACATCAAAAGTCATGAAAAATCCTCTAGCATGGGCTATATTGTAACGCAAGTTTGGTGTAATAAGTAGTCCTCCTTTAAAATTAAATAATATATCGGACATAACTTTTTCTCCCGAACTCGGATTGAGCTAACTCTTGCGGCATTGTAATGAGAACTTGACACCCTAACCAATATATTCAGATCAAAATTGGTGATTCATCTTCTAACATGTTCGAAATGGTGATGGAAGTTTGGTATAGTTGGCCATTCCCCTCCACTAGGAAAAAAAAGTAATTTCCCATTCTTTAGTATTTCTGACATAACTTTTTACTCCGGTCTCTGATTAAGATGATTCTTGCCGCATTGTAAAGAATTCTTGAATCCCTAACCATTTTATTCACATCAAAAGTCATGAAAAATCCTCTAGCATGGGCTCTATTGTAACGCAAGTTTGGTGTAGTAAGTAATCCTCCTTTAAAATGAAATAATATATCGGACATAACTTTTTCTCCCGAACTCGGATTGAGCTAACTCTTGCGGCATTGTAAAGAGAACTTCAAACCCTAACCAATATATTCAGATCAAAATTGGTGATTCATCTTCTAACAAGTTCGAAATGGTGATCTAAGTTTGGTATAGTTGGTCATTCCCCTCCACTAGGAAAAAAAAGTAATTTCCCATTCTTTAGTATTTCTGACATAACTTTTTACTCCGGTCTCTGATTAAGATGATTCTTGCTGCATTGTAAAGAATTCTTGAATCCCTAACCATTTTATTCACATCAAAAGTCATGAAAAATCCTCTAGCATGGGCTCTATTGTAACGCAAGTTTGGTGTAATAAGTAGTCCTCCTTGAAAATGAAATAGTATATCGGACATAACTTTTTCTACCGAACTCGGATTGAGCTAACTCTTGCGGCATTGTAAAGAGAACTTGAAACCCTAACCAATATATTGAGATCAAAATTGGTGATTCATCTTCTAACAAGTTCGAAATGGTGATCTAAGTTTGGTATAGTTGGCCATTCCCCTCCACTAGGAAAAAAAAGTAATTTCCCATTCTTTAGTATTTCTGACATAACTTTTTACTCCGGTCTCTGATTAAGATGATTCTTGCGGCATTGTAAAGAATTCTTGAATCCCTAACCATTTTATTCACATCAAAAGACATGAAAAATCCTCTAGCATGGGCTCTATTGTAACGCAAGTTTGGTGTAATAAGTAGTCCTCCTTTAAAATGAAATAGTATATCGGACATAACTTTTTCTCCCGAACTCGGATTGAGCTAACTCTTGCGGCATTGTAATGAGAACTTGAAACCCTAACCAGTATATTGAGATCAAAATTGGTGATTCATCTTCTAACAAGTTCGAAATGGTGATGGAAGTTTGGTATAGTTGGCCATTCCCCTCCACTAGGAAAAAAAAGTAATTTCCCATTCTTTAGTATTTCTGACATAACTTTTTACTCCGGTCTCTGATTAAGATGATTCTTGCTGCATTGTAAAGAATTCTTGAATCCCTAACCATTTTATTCACATCAAAAGTCATGAAAAATCCTCTAGCATGGGCTCTATTGTAACGCAAGTTTGGTGTAATAAGTAGTCCTCCTTTAAAATGAAATAGTATATCGGACATAACTTTTTCTCCCGAACTCGGATTGAGCTAACTCTTGCGGCATTGTAAAGAGAACTTGAAACCCTAACCAATATATTCAGATCAAAATTGGTGATTCATCTTCTAACAAGTTCGAAATGGTGATCTAAGTTTGGTATAGTTGGCCATTCCCCTCCACTAGGAAAAAAAAGTAATTTCCCATTCTTTAGTATTTCTGACATAACTTTTTACTCCGGTCTCTGATTAAGATGATTCTTGCGGCATTGTAAAGAATTCTTGAATCCCTAACCATTTTATTCACATCAAAAGTCATGAAAAATCCTCTAGCATGGGCTCTATTGTAACGCAAGTTTGGTGTAATAAGTAGTCCTCCTTTAAAATGAAATAGTACATCGGACATAACTTTTTCTCCCGAACTCGGATTGAGCTAACTCTTGCGGCATTGTAAAGAGAACTTGAAACCCTAACCAATATATTCAGATCAAAATTGGTGATTCATCTTCTAACAAGTTCGAAATGGTGATGGAAGTTTGGTATAGTTGGCCATTCCCCTCCACTAGGAAAAAAAAGTAATTTCCCATTCTTTAGTATTTCTGACATAACTTTTTACTCCGGTCTCTGATTAAGATGATTCTTGCTGCATTGTAAAGAATTCTTGAATCCCTAACCATTTTATTCACATCAAAAGTCATGAAAAATCCTCTAGCATGGGCTCTATTGTAACGCAAGTTTGGTGTAATAAGTAGTCCTCCTTTAAAATGAAATAGTATATCGGACATAACTTTTTCTCCCGAACTCGGATTGAGCTAACTCTTGCGGCATTGTAAAGAGAACTTGAAACCCTAACCAATATATTCAGATCAAAATTGGTGATTCATCTTCTAACAAGTTCGAAATGGTGATCTAAGTTTGGTATAGTTGGTCATTCCCCTCCACTAGGAAAAAAAAGTAATTTCCCATTCTTTAGTATTTCTGACATAACTTTTTACTCCGGTCTCTGATTAAGATGATTCTTGCGGCATTGTAAAGAATTCTTGAATCCCTAACCATTTTATTCACATCAAAAGTCATGAAAAATCCTCTAGCATGGGCTCTATTGTAACGCAAGTTTGGTGTAATAAGTAGTCCTCCTTTAAAATGAAATAGTACATCGGACATAACTTTTTCTCCCGAACTCGGATTGAGCTAACTCTTGCGGCATTGTAAAGAGAACTTGAAACCCTAACCAATATATTCAGATCAAAATTGGTGATTCATCTTCTAACAAGTTCGAAATGGTGATCTAAGTTTGGTATAGTTGGCCATTCCCCTCCACTAGGAAAAAAAAGTAATTTCCCATTCTTTAGTATTTCTGACATAACTTTTTACTCCGGTCTCTGATTAAGATGATTCTTGCTGCATTGTAAAGAATTCTTGAATCCCTAACCATTTTATTCACATCAAAAGTCATGAAAAATCCTCTAGCATGGGCTCTATTGTAACGCAAGTTTGGTGTAATAAGTAGTCCTCCTTTAAAATGAAATAGTATATCGGACATAACTTTTTCTCCCGAACTCGGATTGAGCTAACTCTTGCGGCATTGTAAAGAGAACTTGAAACCCTAACCAATATATTCAGATCAAAATTGGTGATTCATCTTCTAACAAGTTCGAAATGGTGATCTAAGTTTGGTATAGTTGGTCATTCCCCTCCACTAGGAAAAAAAAGTAATTTCCCATTCTTTAGTATTTCTGACATAACTTTTTACTCCGGTCTCTGATTAAGATGATTCTTGCGGCATTGTAAAGAATTCTTGAATCCCTAACCATTTTATTCACATCAAAAGACATGAAAAATCCTCTAGCATGGGCTCTATTGTAACGCAAGTTTGGTGTAATAAGTAGTCCTCCTTTAAAATGAAATAGTATATCGGACATAACTTTTTCTCCCGAACTCGGATTGAGCTAACTCTTGCGGCATTGTAATGAGAACTTGAAACCCTAACCAGTATATTGAGATCAAAATTGGTGATTCATCTTCTAACAAGTTCGAAATGGTGATGGAAGTTTGGTATAGTTGGCCATTCCCCTCCACTAGGAAAAAAAAGTAATTTCCCATTCTTTAGTATTTCTGACATAACTTTTTACTCCGGTCTCTGATTAAGATGATTCTTGCGGCATTGTAAAGAATTCTTGAATCCCTAACCATTTTATTCAAATCAAAAGACATGAAAAATCCTCTAGCATGGGCTCTATTGTAACGCAAGTTTGGTGTAATAAGTAGTCCTCCTTTAAAATGAAATAGTATATCGGACATAACTTTTTCTCCCGAACTCGGATTGAGCTAACTCTTGCGGCATTGTAATGAGAACTTGAAACCCTAACCAGTATATTGAGATCAAAATTGGTGATTCATCTTCTGACAAGTTCGAAATGGTGATGGAAGTTTGGTATAGTTGGCCATTCCCCTCCACTAGGAAAAAAAAGTAATTACCCATTCTTTAGTATTTCTGACATAACTTTTTACTCCGGTCTCTGATTAAGATGATTCTTGCGGCATTGTAAAGAATTCTTGAATCCCTAACCATTTTATTCACATCAAAAGTCATGAAAAATCCTCTAGCATGAGCTCTATTGAAACGCAAGTTTGTTGTAATAAGTAGTCCTCCTTTAAAATGAAATAGTATATCGGACATAACTTTTTCTCCCGAACTAGGATTGAGCTAACTCTTGCGGCATTGTAAAGAGAACTTGAAATCCTAACCAATATATTCAGATCAAAATTGGTGATTCATCTTCTAACAAGTTCGAAATGGTGATCTAAGTTTGGTATAGTTGGCCATTCCCCTCCACTAGGAAAAAAAAGTAATTTCCCATTCTTTAGTATTTCTGACATAACTTTTTACTCCGGTCTCTGATTAAGATGATTCTTGCGGCATTGTAAAGAATTCTTGAATCCCTAACCATTTTATTCACATCAAAAGTCATGAAAAATCCTCTAGCATGGGCTCTATTGTAACGTAAGTTTGGTGTAATAAGTAGTCCTCCTTTAAAATGAAATAGTATATCGGACATAACTTTTTCTACCGAACTCGGATTGAGCTAACACTTGCGGCATTGTAAAGAGAACTTGAAACCCTAACCAATATATTGAGATCAAAATTGGTGATTCATCTTCTAGCAAGTTCGAAATGGTGATCTAAGTTTGGTATAGTTGGCCATTCCCCTCCACTAGGAAAAAAAAGTAATTTCCCATTCTTTAGTATTTCTGACATAACTTTTTACTCCGGTCTCTGATTAAGATGATTCTTGCTGCATTGTAAACAATTCTTGAATCCCTAACCATTTTATTCACATCAAAAGTCATGAAAAATCCTCTAGCATGGGCTCTATTGTAACGCAAGTTTGGTGTAATAAGTAGTCCTCCTTTAAAATGAAATAATATATCGGACATAACTTTTTCTCCCGAACTCGGATTGAGCTAACTCTTGCGGCATTGTAATGAGAACTTGAAACCCTAACCAATATATTCAGATCAAAATTGGTGATTCATCTTCTAACAAGTTCGAAATGGTGATCTAAGTTTGGTATAGTTGGCCATTCCCCTCCACTAGGAAAAAAAAGTAATTTCCCATTCTTTAGTATTTCTGACATAACTTTTTACTCCGGTCTCTGATTAAGATGATTCTTGACGCATTGTAAAGAATTCTTGAATCCCTAACCATTTTATTCAAATCAAAAGTCATGAAAAATCCTCTAGCATGGGCTCTATTGTAACGCAAGTTTGGTGTAGTAAGTAATCCTCCTTTAAAATGAAATATTATATATCGGACATAACTTTTTCTCTCGAACTCGGATTGAGCTAACTCTTGCGGCATTGTAAAGAGAACTTGAAACCCTAACCAATATATTCAGATCAAAATTGGTGATTCATCTTCTAACAAATTCGAAATGGTGATCTAAGTTTGGTATAGTTGGCCATTCCCCTCCACTAGGAAAAAAAAGTAATTTCCCATTCTTTAGTATTTCTGACATAACTTTTTACTCCGGTCTCTGATTAACATGATTCTTGCGGCATTGTAAAGAATTCTTGAATCCCTAACCATTTTATTCAAATCAAAAGACATGAAAAATCCTCTAGCATGGGCTCTATTGTAACGCAAGTTTGGTGTAATAAGTAGTCCTCCTTTAAAATGAAATAGTATATCGGACATAACTTTTTCTCCCGAACTCGGATTGAGCTAACTCTTGCGGCATTGTAATGAGAACTTGAAACCCTAACCAGTATATTGAGATCAAAATTGGTGATTCATCTTCTAACAAGTTCTAAATGGTGATGGAAGTTTGGTATAGTTGGTCATTCCCCTCCACTAGGAAAAAAAAGTAATTTCCCATTCTTTAGTATTTCTGACATAACTTTTTACTCCGGTCTCTGATTAAGATGATTCTTGCGGCATTGTAAAGAATTCTTGAATCCCTAACCATTTTATTCACATCAAAAGTCATGAAAAATCCTCTAGCATGGGCTCTATTGTAACGCAAGTTTGGTGTAATAAGTAGTCCTTCTTTAAAATGAAATAGTACATCGGACATAACTTTTTCTCCCGAACTCGGATTGAGCTAACTCTTGCGGCATTGTAAAGAGAACTTGAAACCCTAACCAATATATTCAGATCAAAATTGGTGATTCATCTTCTAACAAGTTCGAAATGGTGATCTAAGTTGGGTATAGTTGGCCATTCCCCTCCACTAGGAAAAAAAAGTAATTTCCCATTCTTTAGTATTTCTGACATAACTTTTTACTCCGGTCTCTGATTAAGATGATTCTTGCGGCATTGTAAAGAATTCTTGAATCCCTAACCATTTTATTCACATCAAAAGTCATGAAAAATCCTCTAGCATGAGCTCTATTGAAACGCAAGTTTGTTGTAATAAGTAGTCCTCCTTTAAAATGAAATAGTATATTGGACATAACTTTTTCTCCCGAACTAGGATTGAGCTAACTCTTGCGGCATTGTAAAGAGAACTTGAAATCCTAACCAATATATTCAGATCAAAATTGGTGATTCATCTTCTAACAAGTTCGAAATGGTGATCTAAGTTTGGTATAGTTGGCCATTCCCCTCCACTAGGAAAAAAAAGTAATTTCCCATTCTTTAGTATTTCTGACATAACTTTTTACTCCGGTCTCTGATTAAGATGATTCTTGCTGCATTATAAAGAATTCTTGAATCCCTAACCATTTTATTCACATCAAAAGTCATGAAAAATCCTCTAGCATGGGCTCTATTGTAACGCAAGTTTGGTGTAATAAGTAGTCCTCCTTTAAAATGAAATAGTATATCGGACATAACTTTTTCTACCGAACTCGGATTGAGCTAACTCTTGCGGCATTGTAAAGAGAACTTGAAACCCTAACCAATATATTGAGATCAAAATTGGTGATTCATCTTCTAGCAAGTTCGAAATGGTGATCTAAGTTTGGTATAGTTGGCCATTCCCCTCCACTAGGAAAAAAAAGTAATTTCCCATTCTTTAGTATTTCTGACATAACTTTTTACTCCGGTCTCTGATTAAGATGATTCTTGCTGCATTGTAAACAATTCTTGAATCCCTAACCATTTTATTCACATCAAAAGTCAAGAAAAATCCTCTAGCATGGGCTCTATTGTAACGCAAGTTTGGTGTAATAAGTAGTCCTCCTTTAAAATGAAATAATATATCGGACATAACTTTTTATCCCGAACTCGGATTGAGCTAACTCTTGCGGCATTGTAATGAGAACTTGAAACCCTAACCAATATATTCAGATCAAAATTGGTGATTCATCTTCTAACAAGTTCGAAATGGTGATCTAAGTTTGGTATAGTTGGCCATTCCCCTCCACTAGGAAAAAAAAGTAATTTCCCATTCTTTAGTATTTCTGACATAACTTTTTACTCCGGTCTCTGATTAAGATGATTCTTGCGGCATTGTAAAGAATTCTTGAATCCCTAACCATTTTATTCACATCAAAAGTCATGAAAAATCCTCTAGCATGGGTTCTATTGTAACGCAAGTTTGGTGTAATAAGTAGTCCTCCTTTAAAATGAAATAGTATATCGGACATAACTTTTTCTCCCGAACTCGGATTGAGCTAACTCTTGCGGCATTGTAAAGAGAACTTGAGACCGTAACCAATATATTCAGATCAAAATTGGTGATTCATTTTCTAACAAGTTCGAAATGGTGATCTAAGTTTGGTATAGTTGGCCATTCCCCTCCACTAGGAAAAAAAAGTAATTTCTCATTCTTTAGTATTTCTGACATAACTTTTTACTCCAGTCTCTGATTAAGATGATTCTTGCTGCATTGTAAAGAATTCTTGAATCCCTAACCATTTTATTCACATCAAAAGTCATGAAAAATCCTCTAGCATGGGCTATATTGTAACGCAAGTTTGGTGTAATAAGTAGTCCTCCTTGAAAATGAAATAGTATATCGGACATAACTTTTGTCTCCCGAACTCGGATTGAGCTAACTCTTGCGGCATTGTAATGAGAACTTGAAACCCTAACCAATATATTCAGATCAAAATTGGTGATTCATCTTCTAACAAGTTCGAAATGGTGATGGAAGTTTGGTATAGTTGGCCATTCCCCTCCACTAGGAAAAAAAAGTAATTTCTAATTCTTTAGTATTTCTGACATAACTTTTTACTCCGGTCTCTGATTAAGATGATTCTTGCGGCATTGTAAAGAATTCTTGAATCCCTAACCATTTTATTCACATCAAAAGTCATGAAAAATCCTATAGCATGGGGCTCTATTGTAACGCAAGTTTGTGGTAATAAGTAGTCCTCCTTTAAAATGAAATAGTATATCGGACATAACTTTTTCTCCCGAACTCGGATTGAGCTAACTCTTGCGGCATTGTAATGAGAACTTGAAACCCTAACCAATATATTCAGATCAAAATTGGTGATTCATCTTCTAACAAGTTCGAAATGGTGATGGAAGTTTGGCATAGTTGGCCATTCCCCTCCACTAGGAAAAAAAAGTAATTTCTCATTCTTTAGTATTTCTGACATAACTTTTTACTCCGGTCTCTGATTAAGATGATTCTTGCGGCATTGTAAAGAATTCTTGAATCCCTAACCATTTTATTCACATCAAAAGTCATGAAAAATCCTCTAGCATGAGCTCAATTGTAACGCAAGTTTGTTGTAATAAGTAGTCCTCCTTTAAAATGAAATAGCATATCGGACATAACTTTTTCTCCCGAACTCGGATTGAGCTAACTCTTGCGGCATTGTAAAGAGAACTTGAAATCCTAACCAATATATTCAGATCAAAATTGGTGATTCATCTTCTAACAAGTTCGAAATGGTGATCTAAGTTTGGTATAGTTGGCCATTCCCCTCCACTAGGAAAAAAAAGTAATTTCCCATTCTTTAGTATTTCTGACATAACTTTTTACTCCGGTCTCTGATTATGATGATTCTTGCGGCATTGTAAAGAATTCTTGAATCCCTAACCATTTTATTCACATCAAAAGTCATGAAAAATCCTCTAGTATGGGCTCTATTGTAACGCAAGTTTGGTGTAATAAGTAGTCCTCCTTTAAAATGAAATAGTATATCGGACATAACTTTTTCTACCGAACTCGGATTGAGCTAACTCTTGCGGCATTGTAAAGAGAACTTGAAACCCTAACCAATATATTGAGATCAAAATTGGTGATTCATCTTCTAACAAGTTCGAAATGGTGATCTAAGTTTGGTATAGTTGGCCATTCCCCTCCACTAGGAAAAAAAAGTAATTTCCCATTCTTTAGTATTTCTGACATAACTTTTTACTCCGGTCTCTGATTAAGATGATTCTTGCTGCATTGTAAAGAATTCTTGAATCCCTAACCATTTTATTCACATCAAAAGTCATGAAAAATCCTCTAGCATGGGCTCTATTGTAACGCAAGTTTGGTGTAATAAGTAGTCCTCCTTTAAAATGAAATAATATATCGGACATAACTTTTTCTCCCGAACTCGAATTGAGCTAACTCTTTCGGCATTGTAATGAGAACTTGAAACCCTAACCAATATATTCAGATCAAAATTGGTGATTCATCTTCTAACAAGTTCGAAATGGTGATCTAAGTTTGGTATAGTTGGCCATTCCCCTCCACTAGGAAAAAAAAGTAATTTCCCATTCTTTAGTATTTCTGACATAACTTTTTACTCCGGTCTCTGATTAAGATGATTCTTGCGGCATTGTAAAGAATTCTTGAATCCCTAACCATTTTATTCACATCAAAAGTCATGAAAAATCCTCTAGCATGGGCTCTATTGTAACGCAAGTTTGGTGTAATAAGTAGTCCTCCTTTAAAATGAAATAGTATATCGGACATAACTTTTTCTACCGAACTCGGATTGAGCTAACTCTTGCGGCATTGTAAAGAGAACTTGAAACCCTAACCAATATATTGAGATCAAAATTGGTGATTCATCTTCTAGCAAGTTCGAAATGGTGATCTAAGTTTGGTATAGTTGGCCATTCCCCTCCACTAGGAAAAAAAAGTAATTTCCCATTCTTTAGTATTTCTGACATAACTTTTTACTCCGGTCTCTGATTAAGATGATTCTTGCTGCATTGTAAACAATTCTTGAATCCCTAACCATTTTATTCACATCAAAAGTCAAGAAAAATCCTCTAGCATGGGCTCTATTGTAACGCAAGTTTGGTGTAATAAGTAGTCCTCCTTTAAAATGAAATAATATATCGGACATAACTTTTTCTCCCGAACTCGGATTGAGCTAACTCTTGCGGCATTGTAATGAGAACTTGAAACCCTAACCAATATATTCAGATCAAAATTGGTGATTCATCTTCTAACAAGTTCGAAATGGTGATCTAAGTTTGGTATAGTTGGCCATTCCCCTCCACTAGGAAAAAAAAGTAATTTCCCATTCTTTAGTATTTCTGACATAACTTTTTACTCCGGTCTCTGATTAAGATGATTCTTGCGGCATTGTAAAGAATTCTTGAATCCCTAACCATTTGATTCACATCAAAAGTCATGAAAAATCCTCTAGCATGGGTTCTATTGTAACGCAAGTTTGGTGTAATAAGTAGTCCTCCTTTAAAATGAAATAGTATATCGGACATAACTTTTTCTCCCGAACTCGGATTGAGCTAACTCTTGCGGCATTGTAAAGAGAACTTGAGACCCTAACCAATATATTCAGATCAAAATTGGTGATTCATCTTCTAACAAGTTCGAAATGGTGATCTAAGTTTGGTATAGTTGGCCATTCCCCTCCACTAGGAAAAAAAAGTAATTTCTCATTCTTTAGTATTTCTGACATAACTTTTTACTCCAGTCTCTGATTAAGATGATTCTTGCTGCATTGTAAAGAATTCTTGAATCCCAAACCATTTTATTCACATCAAAAGTCATGAAAAATCCTCTAGCATGGGCTCTATTGTAACGCAAGTTTGGTGTAATAAGTAGTCCTCCTTTAAAATGAAATAGTATATCGGACATAACTTTTGTCTCCCGAACTCGGATTGAGCTAACTCTTGCGGCATTGTAATGAGAACTTGAAACCCTAACCAATATATTCAGATCAAAATTGGTGATTCATCTTCTAACAAGTTCGAAATGGTGATGGAAGTTTGGTATAGTTGGCCATTCCCCTCCACTAGGAAAAAAAAGTAATTTCTCATTCTTTAGTATTTCTGACATAACTTTTTACTCCGGTCTCTGATTAAGATGATTCTTGCGGCATTGTAAAGAATTCTTGAATCCCTAACCATTTTATTCACATCAAAAGTCATGAAAATCCTATAGCATGGGCTCTATTGTAACGCAAGTTTGTGGTAATAAGTAGTCCTCCTTTAAAATGAAATAGTATATCGGACATAACTTTTTCTCCCGAACTCGGATTGAGCTAACTCTTGCGGCATTGTAATGAGAACTTGAAACCCTAACCAATATATTCAGATCAAAATTGGTGATTCATCTTCTAACAAGTTCGAAATGGTGATGGAAGTTTGGTATAGTTGGCCATTCCCTTCCACTAGGAAAAAAAAGTAATTTCCCATTCTTTAGTATTTCTGACATAACTTTTTACTCCGGTCTCTGATTAAGATGATTCTTGCGGCATTGTAAAGAATTCTTGAATCCCTAACCATTTTATTCACATCAAAAGTCATGAAAAATCCTCTAGCATGAGCTCTATTGTAACGCAAGTTTGTTGTAATAAGTAGTCCTCCTTTAAAATGAAATAGCATATCGGACATAACTTTTTCTCCCGAACTCGGATTGAGCTAACTCTTGCGGCATTGTAAAGAGAACTTGAAATCCTAACCAATATATTCAGATCAAAATTGGTGATTCATCTTCTAACAAGTTCGAAATGGTGATCTAAGTTTGGTATAGTTGGTCATTCCCCTCCACTAGGAAAAAAAAGTAATTTCCCATTCTTTAGTATTTCTGACATAACTTTTTACTCCGGTCTCTGATTATGATGATTCTTGCGGCATTGTAAAGAATTCTTGAATCCCTAACCATTTTATTCACATCAAAAGTCATGAAAAATCCTCTAGCATGGGCTCTATTGTAACGCAAGTTTGGTGTAATAAGTAGTCCTCCTTTAAAATGAAATAGTATATCGGACATAACTTTTTCTACCGAACTCGGATTGAGCTAACTCTTGCGGCATTGTAAAGAGAACTTGAAACCCTAACCAATATATTGAGATCAAAATTGGTGATTCATCTTCTAACAAGTTCGAAATGGTGATCTAAGTTTGGTATAGTTGGCCATTCCCCTCCACTAGGAAAAAAAAGTAATTTCCCATTCTTTAGTATTTCTGACATAACTTTTTACTTCGGTCTCTGATTAAGATGATTCTTGCTGCATTGTAAAGAATTCTTGAATCCCTAACCATTTTATTCACATCAAAAGTCATGAAAAATCCTCTAGCATGGGCTCTATTGTAACGCAAGTTTGGTGTAATAAGTAGTCCTCCTTTAAAATGAAATAATATATCGGACATAACTTTTTCTCCCGAACTCGGATTGAGCTAACTCTTTCGGCATTGTAATGAGAACTTGAAACCCTAACCAATATATTCAGATCAAAATTGGTGATTCATCTTCTAACAAGTTCGAAATGGTGATCTAAGTTTGGTATAGTTGGCCATTCCCCTCCACTAGGAAAAAAAAGTAATTTCCCATTCTTTAGTATTTCTGACATAACTTTTTACTCCGGTCTCTGATTAAGATGATTCTTGCGGCATTGTAAAGAATTCTTGAATCCCTAACCATTTTATTCACATCAAAAGTCATGAAAAATCCTCTAGCATGGGCTCTATTGTAACGCAAGTTTGGTGTAATAAGTAGTCCTCCTTTAAAATGAAATAGTATATCGGACATAACTTTTTCTCCCGAACTCGGATTGAGCTAACTCTTGCGGCATTGTAATGAGAACTTGAAACCCTAACCAGTATATTCAGATCAAAATTGGTGATTCATCTTCTAACAAGTTCGAAATGGTGATGGAAGTTTGGTATAATTGGCCATTCCCCTCCACTAGGAAAAAAAAGTAATTTCCCATTCTTTAGTATTTCTGACATAACTTTTTACTCCGGTCTCTGATTAAGATGATTCTTGCGGCATTGTAAAGAATTCTTGAATTCCTAACCATTTTATTCACGTCAAAAGTCATGAAAAATACTCTAGCATGGGCTCTATTGTAACGCAAGTTTGTGGTAATAAGTAGTCCTCCTTTAAAATGAAATAGTATATCGGACATAACTTTTTCTCCCGAACTCGGATTGAGCTAACTCTTGCGGCATTGTAAAGAGAACTTGAAACCCTAACCAATATATTCAGATCAAAATTGGTGATTCATCTTCTAACAAGTTCGAAATGGTGATCTAAGTTTGGTATAGTTGGCCATTCCCCTCCACTAGGAAAAAAAAGTAATTTCTCATTCTTTAGTATTTCTGACATAACTTTTTACTCCAGTCTCTGATTAAGATGATTCTTGCTGCATTGTAAAGAATTCTTGAATCCCTAACCATTTTATTCACATCAAAAGTCATGAAAAATCCTCTAGCATGGGCTCTATTGTAACGCAAGTTTGGTGTAATAAGTAGTCCTCCTTGAAAATGAAATAGTATATCGGACATAACTTTTGTCTCCCGAACTCGGATTGAGCTAACTCTTGCGGCATTGTAATGAGAACTTGAAACCCTAACCAATATATTCAGATCAAAATTGGTGATTCATCTTCTAACAAGTTCGAAATGGTGATGGAAGTTTGGTATAGTTGGCCATTCCCCTCCACTAGGAAAAAAAAGTAATTTCTCATTCTTTAGTATTTCTGACATAACTTTTTACTCCGGTCTCTGATTAAGATGATTCTTGCGGCATTGTAAAGAATTCTTGAATCCCTAACCATTTTATTCACATCAAAAGTCATGAAAAATCATATAGCATGGGCTCTATTGTAACGCAAGTTTGTGGTAATAAGTAGTCCTCCTTTAAAATGAAATAGTATATCGGACATAACTTTTTCTCCCGAACTCGGATTGAGCTAACTCTTGCGACATTGTAATGAGAACTTGAAACCCTAACCAATATATTCAGATCAAAATTGGTGATTCATCTTCTAACAAGTTCGAAATGGTGATGGAAGTTTGGTATAGTTGGCCATTCCCCTCCACTAGGAAAAAAAAGTAATTTCCCATTCTTTAGTATTTCTGACATAACTTTTTACTCCGGTCTCTGATTAAGATGATTCTTGCGGCATTGTAAAGAATTCTTGAATCCCTAACCATTTTATTCACATCAAAAGTCATGAAAAATCCTCTAGCATGAGCTCTATTGTAACGCAAGTTTGTTGTAATAAGTAGTCCTCCTTTAAAATGAAATAGCATATCGGACATAACTTTTTCTCCCGAACTCGGATTGAGCTAACTCTTGCGGCATTGTAAAGAGAACTTGAAATCCTAACCAATATATTCAGATCAAAATTGGTGATTCATCTTCTAACAAGTTCGAAATGGTGATCTAAGTTTGGTATAGTTGGCCATTCCCCTCCACTAGGAAAAAAAAGTAATTTCCCATTCTTTAGTATTTCTGACATAACTTTTTACTCCGGTCTCTGATTATGATGATTCTTGCGGCATTGTAAAGAATTCTTGAATCCCTAACCATTTTATTCACATCAAAAGTCATGAAAAATCCTCTAGCATGGGCTCTATTGTAACGCAAGTTTGGTGTAATAAGTAGTCCTCCTTTAAAATGAAATAGTATATCGGACATAACTTTTTCTACCGAACTCGGATTGAGCTAACTCTTGCGGCATTGTAAAGAGAACTTGAAACCCTAACCAATATATTGAGATCAAAATTGGTGATTCATCTTCTAACAAGTTCGAAATGGTGATCTAAGTTTGGTATAGTTGGCCATTCCCCTCCACTAGGAAAAAAAAGTAATTTCCCATTCTTTAGTATTTCTGACATAACTTTTTACTCCGGTCTCTGATTAAGATGATTCTTGCTGCATTGTAAAGAATTCTTGAATCCCTAACCATTTTATTCACATCAAAAGTCATGAAAAATCCTCTAGCATGGGCTCTATTGTAACGCAAGTTTGGTGTAATAAGTAGTCCTCCTTTAAAATGAAATAATATATCGGACATAACTTTTTCTCCCGAACTCGGATTGAGCTAACTCTTTCGGCATTGTAATGAGAACTTGAAACCCTAACCAATATATTCAGATCAAAATTGGTGATTCATCTTCTAACAAGTTCGAAATGGTGATCTAAGTTTGGTATAGTTGGCCATTCCCCTCCACTAGGAAAAAAAAGTAATTTCCCATTCTTTAGTATTTCTGACATAACTTTTTACTCCGGTTTCTGATTAAGATGATTCTTGCGGCATTGTAAAGAATTCTTGAATCCCTAACCATTTTATTCACATCAAAAGTCATGAAAAATCCTCTAGCATGGGCTCTATTGTAACGCAAGTTTGGTGTAATAAGTAGTCCTCCTTTAAAATGAAATAGTATATCGGACATAACTTTTTCTCCCGAACTCGGATTGAGCTAACTCTTGCGGCATTGTAATGAGAACTTGAAACCCTAACCAGTATATTCAGATCAAAATTGGTGATTCATCTTCTAACAAGTTCGAAATGGTGATGGAAGTTTGGTATAGTTGGCCATTCCCCTCCACTAGGAAAAAAAAGTAATTTCCCATTCTTTAGTATTTCTGACATAACTTTTTACTCCGGTCTCTGATTAAGATGATTCTTGCGGCATTGTAAAGAATTCTTGAATTCCTAACCATTTTATTCACATCAAAAGTCATGAAAAATACTCTAGCATGGGCTCTATTGTAACGCAAGTTTGTGCTAATAAGTAGTCCTCCTTTAAAATGAAATAGTATATCGGACATAACTTTTTCTCCCGAACTCGGATTGAGCTAACTCTTGCGGCATTGTAAAGAGAACTTGAAACCCTAACCAATATATTCAGATCAAAATTGGTGATTCATCTTCTAACAAGTTCGAAATGGTGTTCTAAGTTTGGTATAGTTGGCCATTCCCCTCCACTAGGAAAAAAAAGTAATTTCCCATTCTTTAGTATTTCTGACATAACTTTTTACTCCGGTCTCTGATTAAGATGATTCTTGTTGCATTGTAAAGAATTCTTGAATCCCTAACCATTTTATTCACATCAAAAGTCATGAAAAATCCTCTAGCATGGGCTCTATTGTAACGCAATTTTGGTGTAATAAGTAGTCCTCCTTTAAAATGAAATAGTATATCGGACATAACTTTTTCTACCGAACTCGGATTGAGCTAACTCTTGCGGCATTGTAAAGAGAACTTGAAACCCTAACCAATATATTGAGATCAAAATTGGTGATTCATCTTCTAACAAGTTCGAAATGATGATATAAGTTTGGTATAGTTGGCCATTCCCCTCCACTAGGAAAAAAACGTAATTTCTCATTCTTTAGTATTTCTGACATAACTTTTTACTCCGGTCTCTGATTAAGATGATTCTTGCTGCATTGTAAAGAATTCTTGAATCCCTAACCATTTTATTCACATCAAAAGTCATGAAAAATCCTCTAGCATGGGCTCTATTGTAACGCAAGTTTGGTGTAATAAGTAGTCCTCCTTTAAAATGAAATAGTATATTGGACATAACTTTTTCTCCCGAACTCGGATTGAGCTAACTCTTACGGCATTGTAATGAGAACTTGAAACCCTAACCAATATATTCAGATCAAAATTGGTGATTCATCTTCTAACAAGTTCGAAATGGTGATCTAAGTTTGGTATAGTTGGCCATTCCCCTCCACTAGGAAAAAAAAGTAATTTCCCATTCTTTAGTATTTCTGACATAACTTTTTACTCCGGTCTCTGATTAAGATGATTCTTGCGGCATTGTAAAGAATTCTTGAATCCCTAACCATTTTATTCACGTCAAAAGTCATGAAAAATCCTCTAGCATGGGCTCTATTGTAACGCAAGTTTGTTGTAATAAGTAGTCCTCCTTTAAAATGAAATAGTATATCGGACATAACCTTTTCTCCCGAACTCGGATTGAGCTAACTCTTGCGGCATTGTAAAGAGAACTTGAAACCCTAACCAATATATTGAGATCAAAATTGGTGATTCATCTTCTAACAAGTTCGAAATGGTGATCTAAGTTTGGTATAGTTGGCTATTCCCCTCCACTAGGAAAAAAAAGTAATTTCTCATTCTTTAGTATTTCTGACATAACTTTTTACTCCGGTCTCTGATTAAGATGATTCTTGCTGCATTGTAAAGAATTCTTGAATCCCTAACCATTTTATTCACATCAAAAGTCATGAAAAATCCTCTAGCATGGGCTCTATTGTAACGCAATTTTGGTGTAATAAGTAGTCCTCCTTTAAAATGAAATAGTATATCGGGCATAACTTTGGTGATTCATCTTCTAACAAGTTCGAAATGGTGATCTAAGTTTGGTATAGTTGGCCATTCCCTTCCACTAGGAAAAAAAAGTAATTTCCCATTCTTTAGTATTTCTGACATAACTTTTTACTCCAGTCTCTGATTAAGATGATTCTTGCTGCATTGTAAAGAATTCTTGAATCCCTAACCATTTTATTCACATCAAAAGTCATGAAAAATCTTCTAGCATGGGCTCTATTGTAACGCAAGTTTGGTGTAATAAGTAGTCCTCCTTTAAAATGAAATAGTATATCGGACATAACTTTTTCTCCCGAACTCGGATTGAGCTAACTCTTGCGGCATTGTAATGAGAACTTGAAACCCTAACCAATATATTCAGATCAAAATTGGTGATTCATCTTCTAACAAGTTCGAAATGGTGATGGAAGTTTGGTATAGTTGGTCATTCCCCTCCACTAGGAAAAAAAAGTAATTTCCCATTCTTTAGTATTTCTGACATAACTTTTTACTCCGGTCTCTGATTAAGATGATTCTTGCTGCATTGTAAAGAATTCTTGAATCCCTAACCATTTTATTCACATCAAAAGTCATGAAAAATCCTCTAGCATGGGCTCTATGGGTTTAGGGTTTAGGGTTTAGGGTTTAGGGTTTAGGGTTTAGGGTTTAGGGTTTATGGTTTATGGTTTATGGTTTAGGGTTTATGGTTTAGGGTTTAGGGTTTAGGGTTTAGGGTTTAGGGTTTAGGGTTTTAGGGTTTAGGGGTTTAGGGTTTAGGGGTTTAGGGTTTAGGGTTTAGGGTTTTAGGGTTTAGGGTTTAGGGTTTAGGGTTTAGGGTTTAGGCATAGTAATGTCTTTCCATGAACACCAGTGCCTTTTATGCTCATTAATTTTACTGGGCCAAAGAAAGGAAGCCATAACAGAGTTTAGTCTTGCAATAATACCTTTTGGCAAATTCAACGAAGCCATGAGATGAACTGGAATTGAATTCAGAACCGACTGAATAAGAACCACTCTTCCCATATTGGACAATAGTCTTGCATACCAACCTTCCAACCTCGATTGAAACTTGAGCAGCAGGTCTTCAAAATAAATTAACTTGGCTCGCCCTTTAATTATAGGATAGCCAAGATAATTAAACGGGCAACATTTAATCGGAATGCCTGCAACATGAACTAACATATTCCTCCTAGCAACTGTAAGCTTACTTGAACAGTGCAAGGAGGACTTCTGCTTATTCTCTCTTTGTCCAGATGAAGCTTCATACCTTTCCACAAACTTCAACAAATTACACATAGACCTCTTGTTTCCTCTCAAGAAAATGAGTGTATCATCTGCAAATAGGAGATGACTAAGAATAGGTGAACCTCTACCAGTATGATATGGCTTTATTAAACCTTGACCAAAGCAATTTGTCAATCCTCTACTCAAAACCTCTTCTGCCAAGATAAAGAGAAATGGAGACAAAGGATCACCTTGTCTCAAACCTCTTGAGGTTTGAAAAAACCCATGTCTGATCCCATTAATGGTCAAAGTGATATGCTGATTATTAAGACAATTGGAAATAATTAAAACAAATGATTCTGAAAACCCGAAGCTTCTCAAAACTTGCTTAAGAAAGTCCCACTCTATTCTGTCAAAAGTTTTCATCATATCCAACTTTAGTATTGCATTCCCACCCTCCACTTTTCTATCTAGCTCATTAACCATAAACTGAGCTAGACAAATGCTATCTTCAATGCTTCTGCCTTGGACAAAACCATGATGCTGAACTGATATCAACTTAGGAAGCAAACCTCCTAATCTTGTAGCCAATAGCTTAGTAAATATTTTATATAGGAAAGAACACAAACTAATTGGGCGAAACTCTGAGAAAGAAATAGGATGGTCCTTCTTGGGAATAAGAGACAACAAAGTAGCATTAACAGACCTTGGCACCATTCCACCATGAACGAAAAAATTAACAGCTGAAAGTAGATCCATCTTAATAATATCCCAACCTACATGAAAAAACTTGCCTGAAAATCCATCCGGTCCTGGAGCACTATGAGCTGACATTGAGAAAATAACCCCTTTCAACTCCTCCATAGTAACCACAGCAGTGAGATTCGCATTATCTTCATCAGTGACAAGAGCAGGAATGATTGAAAATAATTCATGATCTATGGAATGAGCTTCAGATTTATAAAGTAATGAGAAAAAGCTCTCTGCACAAGAAGCTATTTCCCTTTCATCATCAATCCAGTTCCCTTCAGCATTTTTTATTCTTAAAATCTGATTTCTAACTGATTTTCCCTTGGCAATTGCATGATACATTTTAGTATTTCTCTCCCCCTCCATAGCCCACTTCATGTTTGCTTTTTGTTTCCAATATATTTCCTCCATTCGCAAGACATCCTGTAATTCCTGATTTGCTAACTTTAAAGCATATTCATTAGCAGCAGAGTCACAAATTTCCATTGCCCTAGGGGGAGCACCACCTCTTCTTTCTGATGATGAAACAATAGTGTTAAAGTCTCCCACAAACATCCATGGCATAGAAGGCAGTTGTACCTCCAATAGATGCGCCCACAACAACCTCCTCAATAAATATTCGCACTTAGCATATATAAAAGTAACCATAAATGGCAAAGAACCCAAGAAAGATACCTCAACTGTAAGGGTCTACTCATGAACAGCCTTAACATTCACCTGTAACCTTTGATCCCAAAATACCCAGATATACTTCTCAGCTAATGGATTAGCAACAAAAGTAGAAAACCCTAAGGCATTACATAAACTCTGCATCCTGGTTGGTTGTAACTTTGGCTCCAAAATAGACACCAAACAAACACCATTAAGTTGAATTAACTTCTTCAATCTTCTCCTAGAAGATTCTGAATTTGCTCCTCTAATATTCCAAACAATAGCACTAATCATTTAAACAGTTGAAAAAGTAACTTTGCTAGATCTTGATCTAGTAACCATGCCTATTTGAGTTAGATTTAGAGCTTGCTAAACCTGGGCAGGACTGGGCTCAGAAAACGAACTTTGTGAATCCACCTCAACACAATCCAAACTTCTTGATATTTCATCATCGGAATAATATCCTCTATCAGGCGGCTCTTTAGATTTCTGCAATCCCATTTCATCATCTAAAGAACAACTAATCTTCTCTCTGCATTTATATTGGCGATCTGTAAGGAAAGTACAATCCGAAGCAACTAGGAGTTGTCTGTTAGTGTAGCATTGGCCCAATTCTGAGCTGTTTGCTTTCCCTTGAACATTCGGCGTTCTCGATACCTCCTCTCCACCTTCAACATTCTACTTATCCTTTGCAAGACCAGTAGGCAGCGGTGATTGTCCATTACACGGCGACCGGGCATCATTAGAAATTCCAGCAACATTCTTTACAATCACTTCCTGATTTTTTGCATGTTCTTCCTGGCACTGTTTAGTACTAAGAAAATCCTTACCTGAGTGATCACCCTTTTCCAAAGCTTTCCCCAAACTCTCCACATTAGGCAGTGAAGTAACACTTGAATGACCTTGTATATGAACAGCTTGCCCCTCTATAGGAGCTTCTTTATTTGGCTTATGCATCCATCGATTTGATTTCCCTACTCCTTTGGAATGATCATAACTTGCTCCTTGAAGATTCTGCTGCCCCCTCTTCTGCATATTCTGACTGCCTTGTCCACGTTGTTTTTCCAAAACTACCTTAGCTTTGCCTTTTGGGTCTCTAACAGACCCAGCTTCCTTGGTTTCTGGGTTGATGCTACCGAAATCCTTAGATTGAAAAGGCAGCTTCTTATTTCAACATTCATCCTCTCCATGTCCTTGTTTTCTGCAGGATTTGCAGACATCTCGCATCCTCCTCTCCCATATCAAGCCAAATCTTGGAAGGATTACTGGCTAATAAGTTAACCTCCACGCAAACTCTTGCAACTCCAGGCCTCCATGCAATCTTAGCTATGTGCTTCTGATTATATTCTCATTACATATGCATGAAGTGCAACACCAACGTAAACATGGAGAAGAATTAGAAAAAAAAAAATACTACTCAGATATTATCTTCAATCTTAGTTGTGTGGTTCTGATTATGTTTTCATTACCTATGCATGAAGTGATAAACCTATCATTAATAATGATGAAGATGTTTTTGTCTGACTAAACAATATTTGCAACAACAATCACTACTTAAAAGATTTATATTTAACTTCCCTTTTTCACATTGTCTTCAACCTACCAACAATGATTGTATTGTCCATCTCTCTCTCTCTCTCACACACAAGCATGTGTGCACGCACACACAGACAACCCAACACCATTGCACCCACAACCACCTATCGGTAGAGGCATTAAGTGCACTCGGGGTTATGATTGTGGTTGTGAGAAGTGATTGTGGCTTGAGGGGTATGTGTGATAGTGAAAATGCACTGACTAGGACCTAGCATTTGCCGAGACAAACCAAGTAAGAAACTATGGGTGATTTAAAAGAATAGCATACAAATGCATACAATCTCTCTATCTCCTCATATCTCTCTTAGCACTCTTTTTGAGTGAAAACTATAAACCCTTAGATTTCTTAAGCGTGAAAATTCAAAAATAAAAAATAAAACTCCAATAGCCACTTCTTCAGTACAAAATTCTGGCATGTAATGAATTTTTTTTCTAGCATGTGATGAAGGTTGGACAAGTTTGAGTTTGACATCGTAGGGTTTGTTTGTAACAACAAATGACTACTCGATTTAGTTTAGGTTTTTCAAGAGATATACCAAGTTCTCATTTTATTCGACTGTGTTATTATATATCAACACACGCAATAGACTTTGTAGTTTGTAAGATCTATCACCTATATATATATAATATCAGCAATAAACTTAGTACATATTCACTTGTTCTCTACAACTCAAACACTAAGACAATATATGTAACTTCCTCTGTTTCCTTTCAATGCATTCCGAACTTATTGTTTCTTGTAGAGGAATTGTCTGGCATGGATTCCAAGCAAGGAAAAAAGACAAAAATTAACAAGAAATAGCAGAACAGGCACACCGACAAACGCTTTCTACGAGACCGCACTAGTGTTTAGCTGTACCATGGAGGCATAAATACCACCCTTGATATTGATCAAAGTTTCATGATTTCCTTTTTCTGCAATGACTCCATTTCTAACCACTGCTATTAAGTCGGCATCCTTAATTGTGGATAGCCTATGGGCCACTACCACTGTTGTTCTGTCCACCATAACCCCATCCAATGCATCTTGGACCACTTTTTCGGATTCAGCATCCAGAGCACTAGTGGCTTCATCTAGTAGTAATATCTTTGGAGCCTTCACTACCGCTCGTGCTATGGCAACTCGTTGCTTCTGTCCGCCAGACAAGTGGATCCCCCGCTCACCTACTGTGGTATCATACCCCTGCATTTCAGAATATGTTTTAATTGAGGATTGCATTGGTTTTCGTATGCACATGTTCAGCTTTAACCACAGATCAGATCAGCGTATGATACAGAAAAAAAAAATTAATAACAGAGAAGATCTTTTGCTGTTAGCTTTGGTGTAAATAAGCGCATTATATGAGTGATATAATGATCGATCTTTAGCGTTCATAAACTATTTTAGTAGATGTAATGGTTGAAAAATTTTAGAAGGCGTCAATCATAATAAGAAATTTTTAGTGATTAAACCTGTTGTAAACCACTGATGAAATTGTGAGCATTTGCCAACTCGGCCGCAGCCAAAATTTCTGCCTCCGTTGCATTGCCTTCCTTTCCGTACGCAATGTTGGCCCGGATTGTGTCATTGAACAAAACAGGCTCCTGATTCACCAGGCCCATCTGTTGCCTTAACCATTTCAACTTGAGCTTTTGGATGTCGAGTCCATCGAGTGTGATGTAACCTGAATTGGGATCATAAAATCTTTGCAACAAAGAAATCACGGTTGATTTCCCACTCCCACTTTCTCCAACTAGAGCAACAGTCTGATAAACATGAAATTCACACTGTTAAAACTTTTAAATACCTAAAAATTGACTGTTAATTTCAAATGACCTCTGTAAAGCTTAATTGCCATCAAGTAGATAAGAGAATGCATCCGGGAAACTATATTAAAGAAATTACCTTGCCAGAGCGAATCGCCAAGAAGAGATCGCTGAATATTTGAACATCAGGTCTGGCAGGATACTTAAAGCTGACATGCCGAAACTCAATATCTCCCTTCACATTATCCAGTGTTGCTCCTGAGTCTCCGGACGAGTCTATATCTGATTTCTGGTCAAGAAGAGAGAAGACTGAGGCAGCTCCACTCCTGGCTTTACTAGAGTCGGGAGCAAGAGAGCTTGATTGAGATATTCCAACTGCAGTCATGGTGAGACCATAGAAAACCTGTGCACCAGAAGAGAATAGAGGTACGTACTAGATTAAAAATGGAAAGCAAAAACCAAGCCACATATTATTGCTAATGTGAAAGTTAGACAACCAGACATGGAAAAGGTAATAAATATATTATCACTCTGAATAAATCTAGTTGTAGAAACTTACCAGGAAAACTTCATGAAATGTTGTCTTGCCAGCGTCAACAAGCTGAGCTCCAGCATAAAAACTGGCAGCATAAACCAAAAATAGCAACAGCATTGACAACCCGAAAGCTGCCCCACTAATGAACCCCTGTTTTATTCCAGCTCTCACCGGGCCTTCGGATTTCTTATGGTATAGTTGCATTACCTTCTCCTCGGCACAAAAAGAAGCAACTGTTCTAATACTCCTTACTGCATCACTGGCTACTTGAGTTGCATCCTCGTACAATTTCTGTAAGCAAGAAAAGAATTTCCAAGTTGATCAATAGGGACTAGAAACACTGCACTCATAGTAGGCTACTACAACCCCAAATAATCCTATATGCGCTTGAACAGATACTTTAAAGACAAAGTATTTACTAAATTTTGAGTGATGTAATTCAAATTGGAAAATGTTTAGTTGTTTGATGCAATCTCTCTCTCTCTCTCTCTCTCTCTCTCTCTCTCTCTCTCTCTCTCTCTCTCTCGTTTTTCATCACCAAAGGTTTGGAGCTGACCTTTGCGTCCTTACTGAACCCACTTAAGAACTTCATGTGAAAATATCCATTCATTCCTATTAGAGGTAGCATGGCAAGAATTATAAGAGCCAATTGCCAACTTGCTTGGAAGCCGATAATTAAACCAGCAATAGCAGTTGCAGTATTCTGAACGAGCAACGCAAGTGTGTCCCCAATCAGACTTCGCACAGATGTTGCATCTGCAGAAAGCCGTGCACTGATTGCACCAATTGAGTTCTCTGTTTTGTCAAACCAGCTTATCTCCATGTGAACCAGTTTCTCAAAACACATTAGTCGCATCCTTTTTATCAATTTACACCCAGCCACAGAAAAACAGTAAGTTCTTAATGGGGTCGCCAATAAGGATAGCACACCAAGAACTACAAACATTGACGCCCAGAATTCTGAATCCTTTCGAAGCTTATGAGCTGGCTCATAGAAGATCTTGATTATGATGGAAAGAAGTACCCCCAAGAGTGGTAGTACAACACCATTGGCCACCGCAGCAATAGAACCTACCAGTAAAACTGGGATCTCTGGCTTGTTCAAGTAGGCCAACCTGCGAAGTGGGACTTCTTGGGCCATTTGTGATGGTGCTAAGGCCATAGATTTAGATTCTGCAAGCGATGTTTCAATGACACTGACTGCGGTTGGTACACCCAAAGAAACTGAGAATGAGTGACGACTACTGTTTCCATTTCCAGATGAACCCCGACTTATAGATCGTAAGAAAGATATTTGCTGACTTGGATGTCTTGGGGAATCCAAAGTGATCTCTGATCTGTCATCACCATTTAAAACATGATGTTCTGATTCTTTGTTGAGTGCTTGCAGCCTTATAAGCTGGGAATATGCTCCTTCAGGATCTTGCAGTAGCTCAGTGTGCGAACCTGATTAGTTGAAATAGATTAAAATTAGCAATGTCCATCCGAAGCAAGATGAAACTTCCTTATAGTGCTTTATTTTTTAATACTCTGCCATCAATTATGAATATCGTTTATTAATTGAGACAACACATGCTACAAACTTGTGGCCAAAAGTAAATAAGGCAGTATCTGCAAAGAAAATAAAAACCTTTTTCAATAATCTTTCCTAAATGAATGACTGCAATCTCATCAACATTCTGTATTGTACTTAAGCGATGTGCTACAATGACAGTAGTTCGGTTAATCATAACCCTGTCCAATGCCTCTTGGACAATCCTCTCAGATTCTGCATCAAGAGCGCTTGTTGCTTCATCCAGAAGTAGAATTCGGGGGTCTTTCAGAATTGCTCTAGCTATAGCAATTCTCTGTTTTTGGCCCCCAGACAGCTGATTCCCATGCTCCCCTACCATGGTGTCCAGTCCCTAAACACATTAACAAGAAGCTGGAAAGGTAAGAATGTTTAGCATGATCAGAAAAAATGTATATGGTGCAGAAGAAGAAGAAAAAGGAAAAGAGGGGGCTGAAGTGGAGGAAGGGAAATGGTAACAATCTAATATGGGGCTAATAGAATGAACTTCGTGTTCAGGGATGGAGGGAAAGGAGGGCAGGGGGCAGGGATGGACTTTATGATTGTAGAATAAAGACTAGATTTTAGAAAGAATTGTAACTTTGATGTCATCTATGAACACAAAGCAAAAAAATATTTCGTACAGATACGATAGTAGACCTGAGGCAGTTTATCTATGAACTTGGTGGCATTGGCAAGGTCACATGCTGCTTTTATTTCTTCAATGGTTGCACCATCCTTCCCATAGGCGATATTGTCTTTAATGCTAAGAGTGAACAACACGGGTTCCTGGCTAACGAGACCAATTTTGCCTCTGATCCAACTAAGCTGAAAATCTTTAAGATTTATACCATCGATAAGGACTTCGCCTGCTTCTGGATCATAAAACCTCTCTATTAGGTTGATCACCGTTGATTTCCCGCTTCCACTATGTCCAACCAAGGCTGCAGTTGTCCCACCAGGTATTGAGAGCGAGAACCCATTAAATATTTGCTCATCAGGTCTTGCTGGATAATTAAAACTAACATCTTTTAGTTCGATATCCCCATGAATATCATCCAATTTCTTGCCAATGGTGTTGTGGGGGTCTATTTTTGGCTTCCTATTCATTGTCTGGAACAATTTAAAAGCAGCAACTTTTCCAGCAGCAAATGCACTCAGGCAAGGAGATGCCTGACCTAAAGAACTGCAAAAAATCCAAATTTGTTGCAATTTGTCTCGAACTTTTTCCAAGACTGTCCAATATACATTTTATGCTATACATGCAAACAATTTTTTTGTTTTGAGAGTTTTGAACATCATGAATCACCATGTTGGAAGAGGATACATAAAATTAAGAATAATAATAAATAAAGAAAGAAAAAGAATGCCACTCACAAGGAGCCTGTCAAAACGGCAACAATTACATTAAAAACTTCTCCTCCTGTATAGTCATTGTGTAATATCATTCTCGCGCCATACCATACAGCCAAAGCATAATTGCACAATATAACACACATAAATACACCAAAACCCAACCCAGCAGCCAAGCCCTCTTGCACACCCGATTTGTAAGCTATATTGAGGGACTTGTCATATTTAGTAATAGCTTCCATCTCCCCTGTAAATGATGCAACCTGAAATGGATGTCAACTGTCATGAACATAATTCTGAAAAACAAAACGAAGGAAAATGCAAAAAAGAAAGGGTAAATGAAAAGTTAAAACTTTTTCTTGGGCAGTTGCTCCTACAGTTCTGATTGAGCCAATTGTCTGTTCAACCACAGTTGCTGCTTGCAAATAAGCGGTCTGTCCACGGGCTATTAGCTTGGCCATAAGGATGGTCATGGCAGCAGCGGAGATGACCAGAGGAGGAATTGAAGATAACATGACAAGGGTGAGTTGCCACCCCTTTGTAAAAGCTATTATAAACCCTCCCAAGAATGTAGATGCCAGCTGTATAGCTTTCCCAACCTGTTGTTTGGTCAGTGGTAGAAGTATCAGTATTCAGTAGTTTAAGCTTGAATATGAGTTAAGTAATGCTGATGATTGTGGGCTTCTTTGTCATAGCAGCAATACCTTTTCACCTATGGCGTCTTGAATAATAACAGTGTCATCTGACATCCTCTGGATAATTTCTCCCGTGTTGGTGTCTTTATCAAAAAATCCAATATCTTGTCTCAGTATAGCTTTTAAGTATAACCTTCTAATCCTCGCAGCCTGCCTCTCCCCTGTGACCATCCAGCAAAACACCTCTGCCAAGAAGCAAGATGGGTTTCTCAGGTTCTCAAGTCAATCTATCATCTACCCTACTCCTATCTCATTCAAAAATATTAATCTTTATAGTAGTATACAAAGAGCATCATCCACTTACGGGAAAATGAAGCGACACCATACCCCAGAGCCAAGTACACATACTTGATAGATACCTGTTGGCCAATTTTTGAATTAGCGAGGAGCACCAATACTGTAATTAGTTTTAGTGATCCATTTTTTCACAGATTTCAAGATTAAGACGACTCCACACATTGCTGAAATTTAAAAATAAATCAATGGAAGAACACCAGTGTTGGGATTACAATGAAAACATGGCAGAGAATCTGAATATGAAGACTCTAACATAGGGAAAACAAATTAGTTTGTGCAGTTTTTATGTCCCAATTAGAACATTAAATTTTTTTTTTTTTATTTTATTGATTTGCATAAGATCTCAGTTTCGAAAAGTTAAGCAGGGATCATCTTAATGCAGCTGGAAATATATTATACCTTGGACACTGCATGGCTAACTTTTGTGGTATCTGCGGCCTCGCCGAATGAATCGACTAACTCTCCAAATATCACAGCCGAAAAGGGCATGCAAAGTCCACTTGCTACAGCGGTGATTGTGCCAACAAGCATTAATACATGGTCAATGAAGTCAGCAAAGCAGAACAGCTTGTAATATGGAACCGTGTTAGTGTCTTCCATCTGCTTTTTGCTCTTATTTTGAGCCACCGTCGCCAAAGCAAAAGTCAAGAGTTTGAATCAACAACCTGTCATCAAAGCTTGAATCTGATACTAGTAGCTACCCATTTCAGCATTACCAAGAGAACATTGAAACATCCGACAAAACTTGGTTGGTTAGGAATGTGTCTTCCTTGAATATATATATTATATAGGTTCATAAATGCATTAAAATGAAATTGAATTGACGAAGCAGATCAGTGACTCCGTCTTCATGTTGGACTAAGTTGAATCAAATTTTCCAATATAATTTGAGTTATACTTAAAAATGAGGCTGCTGTTTTTATATCACACAACAGGCATTGAAGTTCAAAGAACATAGAAGCTTGCCTTACAATTCGAAGCAGATGATTGATGGGATCTGAAAGAAAACGCCAAGAACACTTCCTCCTTCAGAAATCCACAAGTTAGTTAGAGCAACAATATGAAATGTCCAAATATTTAGTTAGAACATAAATGATAAAATAGTCTAGGCATCAGTGCAGTTTGGTCACTATTTTGGCACTGCCAGAAGAATCAGAATGCATCTTTTTTCCTGTAAAATGGCATAGGTTTGTCTTTTTAATTGTAGAGAATATCCAAGTGCCAAGGAAGGAAGTCTATCAATTATGAGGAAAATTAACCAGGAACTACTTCAAGACAAGAACTTGATCACCACTGAAAAAATCTCTCCAACTTTACAAGAAGTGCCACTACTCGTCGAATTATAGGTGAGAGAAAGAAAACAGAGAATCAGAGGTCCCTAACAATAAACTAGACGAAAAAAAGAAAAAAAAAAGGGATTGGCTAAAGCAGCATAAGCTGATCGATATCAAAAGAAATACCCCACCCAGAAACATGACTCACCTAAGACCATAAAATGGTTACTCCACTCGATCGGAATCCGATTGTGTAAAGTTCCCTAGGCAAGTGAAGTGATGCAGCAAATTATCCAGTTTCATTCCACAGCTAGCACATGAGCCTGATCAACCTCCGACACATATGGTCTCCACTCCATGCTTGCAGCTGCAGCAATTGCCTGGTAACCAACAACTTCAATATCTTACCAGTTACTGCCTAACGCTATGCAGTGTGAGTTTTAGTCGATAAAATTGGTAGATCATAGTCACACACAATGACCTATAGGACTGCACTTGATGAAAAGTTCATTTTATTTTGGGTACCTATATATCTATATAATATGTGGTCAGTCAGACTACTACTCTTTTATATATGGTAACCATGACAGACATCCAAAAAATATACACTGCCTTTCCATCTTTAGCCATAGTCTTCTTAATGTCTCTAATACATCCAAATTAATTCAATATAGTTAAACTACTCAACGTGAGAGACTTCCGAAAGCTTCTAATTAATCACTACTTGAGATCTGTAGGTATTAACACTCAATGGAGAATCTGAATCTGGATGTGAGCCCTCCAACCTCTCGACTGCTTTTCTATACATGTCCCTAGCAATTAAGGACTCAACTCAACCCCTAGGGTCTACCTCTTTCTGACTTTGGATCTTTAATTCTGGTCTATATGTACTTAATTTAGGCACCTAATATAGGGACATAATAATTAATTCCAATTCTTGGATTGGAAATGGACTTTGCTCAACATTATAACTCAAGTAATTCAATGATTGCAACAAATTAGTTCCCTAAATTATGCTCTCAAATTAGGTCCCTACAACGTTGTTCATAATTCCTTCCTTGGGTCTTATGACCAAATCGAGAATTTCAGGTGAGTCACACCTAAAGTCCCTCTATAATATAACAAACGAACGTGTTGAACCAATATCGATAAAATATTAAGGGCTCGTTTTGTTGTCATAATGCAAAAGGAATGATTGGATTAGGGAATTCAATCTAGTACTACATAGATGTCTAAAACACTAACTTTATGGTGCAAGAATAGTACACATTTTGATTATTTGTTTGGAAATGCATAGGTAAGAGCTGGGTAAACCTTAGACGTCGTTTACTATGTTTCATTAAGTCACTCATTCTATTGTATTAACGTCACATAGTTACTTACCAGGAAAAAAAAATCGTTACATACGCAAAAATACAATATACTCTAATCTTTTTCTTTTTTTTTTTTATCAGAATATATACTCTAATCCAATACCTTGTTTTGTACATCAAAATTGCATAGGACTAAATTAGTAGGAATATATATATACTAGTTATTTCCCGTGCCTGAAGGCACGGAGTAATAAAAAAAAGATCAACATATTTGTATTCACACTCAAAATCAAATCGCAAATATAGAAGAGAGATAAAAAAATTTAAGCATCGATTGTAGTGGGGTGAGCGATGGTGGGCGACAATAGTGATGGTGGTGGTGAGTTTTGAGTGACGATGATGGTAGTGACGACGGCGGCGGTGGTGGTGGTGGCGGCGACAGTGGTGGTGGTGGTGGTAATGGTGATGGTGGCGGCGGTGGTGGTGGTGGTGGTGGTGGTGGGGGCAACGACGGTGGTGGGGGTTGTGGCGATGGTGGTGGCGGGGGTAATGGTGGTGGTGATGGCGGCGGTGGCGGTGGTGGTAGAGGTAGTGGTGGGGCGGTTTCAAACACTATTTTTTTTTTTAAAGTACTTATGAAAAATAATTTATAGAAGTACTTTTAAAAAGTCACTCCAAACACACCCTTATGGACCTATTTTTCCTATTAAATATAAGGTGTTAATATTAGCCGTTAGATTAACTTTAAAGTAAAATTTAAAGCGATCTCAACCGCGAATAGCAAAAGTCATTTTGTTTATCTTTTGAAATTTGAATTGTAAGCTACTTTATTATATAGATATATATATATATATATATATATGAACATTATTTGTAATGCTTATTTAGGAGTAACATTGGAGTCAACTTGCAGTAAAGTTCAGAGGATGACTCACCACGCTAGTTGTCACTATAACGTTGAATTAGAGTGCATGAAAGGATGCACAGACTACATAACATCCACACTAGGAGAGTCAATAGCACTGATACTATTTTGTAACGTCTCGACTCAGCAAGACTAAGGCTGAGCAATGGTATGGGTCCATAGCGTTACAAATGGTATCAAAGCCACTGGTCCTCGTGGTGGGACGCACAGTTTGTGTATTCCTTGATGCACCCTGTTCCTGCAGGATAGTGCCAACTAGTATGGTAGGAGTCATCCTTTGAAATCCCATGTCAACTGGGTCAGGACAAGTCTCAATCAAGGACGATTGATACAAGGGGTGGATTATGGTGACTTAATTACAATTTCGCTTAGTGAAGTGAATATGAAGTATTCCATAAGTTTGAGCTTTAGACTTTTATTGTACTAGTTGACGCACACATACGTTGTACGCGGACTATTTTGAGTTATAGTTTAGCTTTTTTTTTCTATATATTAATTTCTAATAAATCTTAGGTCTCCAAAACCTTTTGTCAAAAAGCCTCATATTTTTTATCACCTAAAACATTTTCATAATCACCACACTAAAGAAAAATTAGAAATTAATTTTGTGATTAGAATTTTTGAAAATCTATACATGCAAAAGCTTTGTGTAACATGGTTTGACAATGGGTAGATCGGATTTCTTTATAGATTCGATTCGATTCGATTCGATGGTGGAAAAATAGTGAGATGAATAATTTGATAGGAAGTGTATTGTATGTTATGTTTTATAGTAACGCAAAAAATTCTCAGGGCTATGATTTTTTACTCGGTAGGTGACAACTGTGATTTTTTTATTCAGGCCCTTTCTTCTTTTCTTTTCACGATTTTTAAAATAAGACTATTATTCTAATTCATTATAACCTCTTCTATATGTAATGAAACTAATTACAATTACACTTCTCAGGCAATCCATGTAAAACTCTAATTTTGTTAAATTGTATGAAAAACAACATTTTCCAAAACCAATCAACGACGTGCAACAAAAATTGATTATTGGTTTTCTCATCCCATTGCTGTAGAGATACACATAACAATCTAATGATTAAAAACCATAGAAGATCCTAGCCAAAAAAAATTCAATAGAAGATGAAAATTATTCTGATAAATAGAATTAATATCAAGCCATAATCATCATCATAAAAGAAAAAGAATAACACAAATACCAATTTCTTCACTGTGGCTTTTCACTATCTTTATCCTGCTCTATTTTCAATACCAATCTTTTCACTATCTTTATCCTACTCTATTTTTTATACCAGTTTTGATGACCACGTCAAATAGCATTTTATGAATAAAGAGGACACTTTTAGCATTAAATTTAATGTGAAAAATTCTCATATGGAGCCTCAAGAATCCACATGATCTTAGCAACCAGATCCTAATGTGGGTCGAAATTTTATGGGTTGATACATACTTTGCATTTCACTAAGGTATGCCCAAAACCTTTTGAGCAGTAGTATTAGAATCTTTCTAGAAACAATGTCTTGCACCTGCTTCTATGTTCTAAACCTCTTAAGCCACTCACAAAGGTTGAGATTCGAAAGCACAAGGTCATTCTTGGAGAGTTCTTGAAAATTGTTAACTCCTTTGGGTACTTTACTGCACTTACCTTCTATCCGGGCCTATCGTGGAAAAAAAGACAAAAATGTGGCAACTGAAGTGCCTAGCCTGAAAGAGTCTACAACAAACCTCTATTTTTTTTTCATTAGTGCATCTGTGTTCGGGTGGTGAAAAAACCCAAGAAAGCAAATGAAACTTTAAGCTTAAGTATTTCAATGTCCTAGTCGTCAAGAACTAAACAATTCATATCATATTTTCTCCAAGTCATAAAAAAAAAAAAAAAAAAAAAGGAAAACTCCAAGGCTCGGATGTTTAAGCTTCTTCTCTTTTCTTATTTTGTTCCTTTATATAAAATCTAAGTGATACTTCACTTGTTAGATGGTATGGTAAAAAGATTAATGAAAAGAGATGTGGTCCAAATAAACTAAAAACGACATATCTAGTATGAATAATTTCATACTAGATTTCCTCTACAATCTTTTTGCTAGTGCATGCTGACTCCCAAAAATTGAAAATTTTCAACGTCAATTTAATACTGGAATCATTTTTTCACCTTCTTGATTATCAACACAATTAAAACCAATACTAACCTCACTCCTCTATCTATCTAATAAAACGCATAGGAGTTTGAATGTTTATCACCTACACATTTTCTACAATAAATCACGATGTTTTTACAAAGAACTTAAAACACTTTATAGCAGACTACAGTGAAAAAATTAGAGCAAAAACCTTGAAGAATAAATGTGCTATGTTGTCCAAAGTGTGCAAAGTCTGCTCGAATAAAAGTTTTCGTAAAGCAACACTCAAAAGCCCAACCCCAATCGGAGGACTCTCGCCAAACTCCACAACAAAAATCTCGTCATCTTCCAACAATTTAACTTTCCAATGTTTTAAGTGGCAATATGTTAACAAGGGCACGTTTTTAAGAGTTCAACGGTATTTAAGACTATGGCTTCATGCACAAAGAAAAGATCATTGATGGAGGAAAAATGCTACATAATCCAAATGAAATCCAAAAGTTAAAACTAAATGCATATCATCCTTGTATGAGTGGGTCCCACTAAAAAAATTGATGGAGAGGGAGGGGGAAGTGTAAAAGGTGAAGATTTTTAAGAGAGAGGCCTTTGGGTTTCCTTTGTCTATTGATCCTCTCTAACATATGTATAACAATTATTACTGGACAATTAAAAAGCCACCAATTGCACACATCTAGGTCGGGACTGATCCCAAACGAGGGAGTTTGGGGTATAAGGATTAGATTGTGGTGACTCAATCTCATATCGTTTGGTGAAATATGTATGGAGTACTTAATTAGTTGAGTTTCGAACCTACATTATGTAAAATATACTAAAATTATATGGGATTAACTCAAAATGAATAATAATATTATACAACGTTTATTTAAGACATCACTAAACATCATTCACTTATTATTTTATATCTTTCGATCAGTATATAATGCAGAACAAAAAATTAAATATCAACTCTGTACAGTACAGGTAATTGGCAGTATGTCCAATATTTGTTTGATTTGTTAGACTACCAGTGTCATCATCGGTTGTAGTTATTCATGTTCAGCGATGTTGAAAATGCTGGGCCTCGGGACTAGACGAAGTCATCTATTACGTACTAATATAAGAAAATAACTGTTCATCCCATGCCATGATATTTAAAGGTATAGCTACTTAACAAATGTCTTATATGTTGATAAAAATGTACGATGATAGTAAACTAATAATCTTCATTGTAGCTTGAAATTATCAGTTTGGACCACCATGCAGCATTTATTTAAAGGGTGTCCTTTTATATATGTCATCAGTTTGGACAATAATTGGAAGAAATTAATGATAAAACTAACCATCAGCTTGTCATTGATATGGTTATGATATCAAGTTGTCGCATTAATCAACCACTTTGTAAGGGAAAATCTTGCACAAGCAGTGACCACAGCATAATTGACAGCATGTCACATTTCAAAAGTTTTGCATGCATTGGGATACCAGAATTGCGCGCAAAACGCATTCGCATTTATTGTTATAGGTTTATCCAAAATCAGTCTTGGTACCTAATTATAAACCACGAGTTACGCATCTAAAATGAGAATATATGATAGAAAAAAGTTTCGGTCTGTATTAAAATTGATTTATGGTAAGATCCAGCGCAACCATTTTGTTTGACAAGAAATTTTAGACAGATAGTGTAAAAACCATTAACCCAAGCAATTGAATAGATTTGAAATAAACTGTATTCAGCAAATATGCAAAAGGAGATATGTAATGTCCCATCAAAGAGGTGTAATAATTTGTATATATTAAACAAATTGATGGCCAAGTTAAAATAAAAAAAACAAAACAAATCCAGCTGAAATCCTTGACTGTGTGACTTTCTATCCTATATTGAGGGGACCTAGACCTGCACCCGCACCCGCACAAACAAAGTCAAGCGTGGCGTGGTAGCATCGGTCTGCGTCAGGTCAGGCTTTAATTTGTGTTTTTTAGTGTTAATTTGTAAGTAAACTCATCACTGTAAGACAAAATTGGTTATACCCAACATCCCATCAATTCTTTCAATGGAATATTGAGATTAGGGACCACTGATTATTGGCTGATCAGGCTTTAGCGAAGGGCTTCTATCTAGTTGGAGGGACTCAAGGCGGCTCAGTAGACCCCAAGGCGACACGTGTACAAGGGTAGCCGTTAGGAAGCCATGGAGCCGGTGCCGAGTAGTGAAGCCGACTCCGAGTAGTAAGCCAGCGCCGACGACGAGGAGAAGAGCCGATGAAGAAGCGCGGTTTCGTGGAGCCAAGTATGAACTTCCGACACCAGCAATTAATGCGACGTGACCCAGCATTTATGAAGACGTGAGTGACTTGGACAGCATTTAATGCGCCTCTGCACCCTCAAAGACCCAAACTGACAGTCATGAGTGGATGCATTAATGACTGCGATGCCGAGTGCAGATATAGGGCCGAGTGCCCCCTATACGCCGACTACTCAGGGGGTAGGTGTCAGACGCCGTTCATAGGCACTCGAGTAATCGGAGATAGTTTGAGGTTCTCGGCGTTGCCCCGAGGGCTAATTCCACCCGCCGAGCATTGATGACACGGGATTTCAGGTAGGAATCACTCATTGCACATGGGTAATAGGGAACGGTATTGAATGATGAGATGACCTCTGTGTCAGAGCAATCATTACTAGTCCATGTATAAATATCCCTCAGAAAAATGAATAAAGGTACGCAAAATCAATCAACAACTCATTGAGTAGAGCTTTTTCCCCTCATTCTTACTGACTTGAGCTTCGGAGGGGATAAGCCGAGCGCGCGCCTGGCTCCCTTTTTCCTAACATTGTGGTTGTTTCAGGGTTCGTCATCAATTCAGCCGCTACTTTCTATTGATTGCAGGAAATATCCCGTGCAATTTGGCGCCGTCTGTGGGAACAAACAACATTTCTTTTGTAGCGATCGCATCATGGTGAACACACGATCCCAAGGTGAGGGGGTAGGGAGTTTACACGTGAGAAATGTGGAAACTACTCGCCTTCCGGCGGTTAGAGAACTAAGCCCAGCGCGTAGGTCGGCTGGGGTTGAACGTTCTTCTCAACGGACGTTCCTCGTGGACCAAGGGCCAGGGGGGCAGGTCCCCTTGGCCCGTGATATCGTAGAGATGGTGGAGGAACATATGGGGGAACGCATGAGGGAACTCGAAAGAGACAACGCCAAGGTGCGGTGTAGGCTCAGAGAGTTCGAGCAGTCAGCAAATGTCAGCTGGCACGCCCGAGAACCAACGGGTCGGAGTCCCAGCCGAGGGGATTCTTGAGGGACTAGGCCTGACGCCCTTGAGAGGAATCATCCTGGATACTCAGCTGGGAGGCGGAATCCACGGAATCGGCAAAAACGTGCACACGCTGAAGGGTCGAGGGGAGATCGCCACGAGGCGGACCTTTCATGATGGGACTTCCACCGTGGAATTCCTGGAGATGCCATGTCTACCGGGTCCCAGGTGGAATCTACCGCAAGGGGGCCGAGGGAGGCGAAATACCCCCGAGAGTATATTGGCGACAGGCGTCGAGCACCACAACCCAGGGGAGACGACGAGCAGATCTCTTCTCCGTTTGTACGGTCCATCAGGGAGACAGAAATGCCGAAGAAGTTCGCCGTCCCCCAATTCAAGGCGTATGACGGGAGGACCGATCCCGAGAGTCACCTACGACATTACAAGCAACTGATGTCAATCTATGACACCGACCAGAGGGTGTTGTGCCGAGTTTTCCCTATGAGCCTGGGAGATACCGCCATGAAGTGGTATGAAAGTTTGGCCCCGGAAAGCATCGAGTCTTGGAAACAAATGGCCGATCTCTTCAAGGCTCGGTTCATTACTAGCACCAAAAGGCCGAAGGACATTAGCGCTTTGCTGACACTTAAGCGGAAGAGCGGGGAATCCCTTCGGCAGTATGCAATAAGATACTGGGAGGAGGTTAGCGAGGTGGACGCATGTTCGGAAGTGATGGCTGCAACGTCTTTTCGGCTGGGCTTGCCTCGGGACACCGGCCTCTACCGGTCACTTACTAAGAAGGTTCCCGAAGACATGAGGGACCTGATGGCGCGCATAGATAAATATGCACGAGTCGAGGAAGAAACCGCTGCGCCCGAGAACAGAGCCACGGTGCCGAGAAAGAAGGAAAGAGAACAACCACCTCGCAGGAGTGCACCCGCTTCGCCGCCAAACCGTTTGTCCTTCCAAGGGGTAAACACAGTCTTCAAGGAACCGATTTACAGGATGCTGAGGAAGATAAGGTATCAACCTTATTTCAGGTGGCCCCCGAAGATGTTAGGCGACCCGGCCACAAGAGATTCTACAGCCAGATGTTCCTATCATAGGGACTTTGGCCATATGACTGAAGACTGCAAGGTGTACAAATCCTTCCACGAATAGTTGGTCCGGGATGGGCACCTTGAAGAATTCATTGACCAACGGCCTCGCCGGAGGGCGGCTAAAGAGAGGGCGGGGTCGCCACGGGAGGTTGTTCCGGTAATTAACGGCATACATGCCTGCACCATTGAAAGGCCGACGTATAATGTCTTACGGGCGGAACGCAAGAAAGTTTCGCAGGCGTTGCAGGTTGAAGAGGCTGAATGGGCTGAGCAATCCTATAAGAAGCCCCGGCTGGATCACGAGATCATCAGCTTCTCTGACGCCGACTTGGGAGGGGTAGCCTTGCCGCATGATGATGCGCTCGTAATCACCTTGCGAGTCGACAAGTTTGATGTGAGGAGGATCCTGGTGGATTCTGGGAGCTCGTCCGAGGTGATGTATGACGACCTTTTTCGAAAGTTGGGTGTGACCCGCAGGGACTTAAAGACCGTTCAAACCCCCCTTGTCGGTTTTAACGGTTCGAGTGCCCTCCCACTCGGTAAGATCACTTTGGTGGTGCAAGCGGCGATCGTTTCGATTCTGGTGGAGTTTCTGGTGATAGACTCTGACTCCCCTTATAATGCCATAATGGGGAGGACGTGGCTGCATGCCATGAGAGCGATCCACTCCAGCTATCACCAGAAGATAAAGTTCTCCACCCCACGCGGCATCATGGAAATTCGGGGTGACCAGTTAGCGGACAAGAACTGTTTCTATGCCGCAATGAAGACAGGACTCGGCGCCCGGCTTGGGGACCGAGAACCCGAGGAGGTGGTGGCCAAATAGCAATCACAGTATGGTCGGCTGGGGATAGATGAGCCCGTAGTAGAACCCGCCGACCGTTCCACCGAGCCGCTTATCAAGGTCTGGTTGAATCCCGACGATGAAGGGAGGTACTTCTTGATAGGGTCCTCATTGAATAACGCTGAAAGTGATGAGATGAGCTCTTTCCTGCGCCGAAATGCTGATGTCTTCGCCTGGACCCATGCCGAAATGACGGGGATCAACCCCGAGGTCATGACCCATCGGCTTCATGCTAACCCGAACTTCAAGCCAGTAAGGCAGAAGGCGCGCAGGACGGCCCCGCATCACGCAAAAGCCGTAGACGAAGAGGTTGATAAATTGCTAGAGACAGGTACCATTCGGGAGGTCCAGTTTCCCGAGTGACTGTCCAATACGGTATGTGCCAAAAAGAAGGAAGACAAGTGGCGGGTCTGCGTGGATTTCACCGACTTGAATAAGGCGTGCCCCAAGGATGGATACCCGCTTCCTAAAGTTGATCAATTGGTGGATGCCACTGCGGGTCATAAGCGCATCACCTTCATGGACGCTCGAGCGGGCTATCATCAGATTGCCTTGGACGAGTCGGATCAAGAGAAAACAGCTTTCATCACGCCCCGAGGAATCTATTGTTATACGGTGATGCCGTTCGGCTTGAAGAATGCCGGTGCAACCTACCAACGGAAAATGAACAAAATGTTCAAGCACCTTCTCGGCGTAACCATGGAAGTGTACATTGATGATATGCTAGTAAAGAGTAAGGAGAGCACCGATCATCTTACCGATCTGGGCACCACATTCTCCATACTCCGTTGCTACGGATTGAAGCTTAATGCGTCGAAGTGTGCGTTCGGGGTAAGCTCGGGAAAGTTTCTGGGATACTTGGTGACCCATAGGGGTATTGAGGCCAACCCCGAGTAGATCCAGACGGTCCAAAACATCCAGGCACCCAGGACTATCAAAGACATCCAGAAGCTGACTGGGATGCTTGCCGCCCTTAACCGGTTTATTTCCAAGTCCTCTGATAGGTGCAAGTCATTTTTTGCCAAATTGAAGGGGGCAGCAAAGGGAGCCTGGGATGAGGAATGTAGTCGAGCGCTAGAGGTGATTAAAGAATATCTGAGGTGTCCTCCGACCCTGTCAGTCCCGGGGGCAGGAGAAACGTTGTACCTGTACTTATCTATTTCGGAGGAAGCTGCTAGTGGTGCCCTGGTAAGAGAACATGAAGGGGCACAGAGGCCCGTCTATTTCGTCAGTAAGACTTTGCTTGATGCCGAGACGAGGTATTTACCGATGGAAAAATTAGTCCTTGCCCTGGTAGTTTCGGCGAGGAAACTTAGGCACTATTTTCAGGCACACACCATTGAGGTATTAACCGACCGCCCCCTCAGACCCATCCTTCAGAAAGCTGACCTATCGGGTAGAATCACCAAATGGGCTGTGGAGCTTGGGGAATTCGAAATAAGATACAAACCTCGTACTTCGATTAAGGGGGAAATCCTTGCGGATTTCATCGCCGAGTTCACTGCGCCCGAGCCCCCGCCGGAGATTGCCACTTTGAACGGTGACTGGAGCCTTCATGTCGACGGGTCCTCAAACGTAAGGGGGGCAGGAGTGGGGATAATACTAGCCAGTGCATAAGGATTTACAATAGAACGAGCTATCAGATTGGGATTTAAAGCGTCTAATAACGAAGCCGAGTATGAGGCACTACTGGCAGGGCTCGATGTTGCCTACTCGGTTGGAGTCAGACACCTGCAGGCCTTCTGTGACTCCCAGCTGGTGGTGAATCAGATCAATGGTGACTTTGAGATCCGAGACACCATAATGAAAGCTTACTGTCAAAAGGCGAAAACCAAGATAGAGAAATTTGAAAAGGTAGAAGTGTCCCAGATTTCAAGAGACCAGAACACCCACGCCGACGCCTTGGCCTGCCTAGCCTCGGCATTGGCCTCAGAAGTAACCCGGCGCATCACCATTGAAAACGGGGAGAAACCAAGTATAGAGGAGACGTGTGCCCAGCAAGTGTTGCCGACGCAGGTGCAGTCAACTACGGGCTGGATGGAACCTATTGTCGCCTACCTAACGGAGGGCGTACTCCCCGAGGATACTAAAGAAGCCAGAAAGATCAGACTCAAGGCCCCTAGGTTCTGGATATCCGCTGATCGGCAGCTATACAAGAAATCTTTCTCCGGTCCCCATCTGTTTTGTGTTCCAGAGGACAAGGTGGAACCCCTGCTCTATGAAATCCATGAAGGCGTATGCGGAAGTCACACGGGAGGCAGATCTCTTGCACACCGAGCAGTGACACAAGGGTATTGGTGGCCCTATATGCAAAAAGACGCGAAGAGCTACGTGCGAAAATGCGATAAATGTCAGAAGTTCGCTCCCATTATCCGACAACCGACTGGGGATCTGAACTTGCTGACTAGTCCTTGGTCGTTCTCTCAATGGGGGATAGATATTGTGGGTCCATTCCCGAAGGCCCCGTTGGGCAAGAAATTTTTATTGGTGGCTACCGATTACTTCACCAAGTGGATCGAAGTCGAACCCCTAAGCCGCATCCGAGACGCCGAGACAAAGAAATTCGTTTGGCAGAACATAATCACTCGATTTGGGATTCCTAGAGCTATCATCTTGGATAATGGCACCCAATTCAATAGTGGCCCTTTCAGAGAGTTTTGCTCGGGGTTTGGAATACGTAATTATTATTCCACACCAGCATACCCCCAGAGTAATGGGCAAGCAGAGGTTTCTAACAAGACTGTGTTGACTGGAATCAAGGAAAGGCTTGAAAAGGCGAAGGGAAAGTGGACCGAGGAACTACTCAACATACTATGAGCTTACAGAACTACGCCGAGGACTTCAACGGGGGAAACGCCGTTCGCCTTAACATACGGGGTGGAGGCTGTCATCCCGCTCGAAGTCGGGCTCCCGACCATCAGGAGTCGAGCGTTTGATTTAGGGAACAATGACCAGATGCTTGCCAAAGATCTTGACTTAGCCGAGGAAATGAGAGAATTGGCGTTCATTAAGTTGGCAAAGTACCAAGGAGAACTGTCGAGATAGCACCACAAGAAGATCCGAATAAGAGATTTCAAAGTGGGGGACTTGGTGCTCAGGAAGGTAGTAAGCGCTGCTCGGGAACCCACCGAAGGCAAGCTCGGACCTAACTGGGAGGGTCCCTACAAGGTGATTGCAGTGGGGGGCACCGGGGCGTACAGGCTACAGAATATGGATGGTAATGATGTAATCCGGCCTTGGAATGTGTCTAATCTAAGAAAATATTTTTGTTAGTAAGAGTTTCGTATCCTGTCAATTTGTTAACTAATACAACACGAGACGAGCTCTCGGTCGTTAGGGGCATGGTCCCGAGGGGTATAAGACCTCACCCTTGAGGCAACGCTCTCAAATACAACACGAGACGAGCTCTCGGTCGTTAGGGGCATGGTCCTGAGAGGTATGAGACCTCACCCTTGAGGCAACGCTCTCAAATACAATACGAGACGAGCTCTCGGTCGTTAGGGGCATGGTCTCGAGAGGTATCAGACCTCACCCTTGAGGCAACGCTCTCAAATACAACACGAGACGAGCTCTCGGTCGTTAGGGGCATGGTCCCAAGGGGTATAAGACCTCACCCTTGAGGCAACGCTCTCAAATACAACACGAGACGAGCTCTCGGTCGTTAGGGGCATGGTCCCGAGAGGTATTAGACCTCACCCTTGAGGCAACGCTCTCAAATACAACACAAGACGAGCTCTCGGTCGTTAGGGGCATGGTCCCGAGGGGTATAAGACCTCACCCTTGAGGCAACGCTCTCAAATACAACACGAGACGAGCTCTCGGTCGTTAGGGGCATGGTCCCGAGAGGTATAAGACCTCACCCTTAAGGCAACGCTCTCAAATACAACACGAGACGAGTTCTCGGTCGTTAGGGGCATGGTCCCGAGGGGTATAAGACCTCACCCTTGAGGCAACGCTCTCAAATACGAGACGAGAAGAGCTCTCGGTCGTTAGGGGCATGGTCCCGAGAGGTATAAGACCTCACCCTTGAGGCAACGCTCTCAAATACAACACGAGACGAGCTCTCGGTCGTTAGGGGCATGATCCCGAGGGGTATAAGACCTCACCCTTGAGGCAACGCTCTCAAATACAACGAGACGAGCTCTCGGTCGTTAGGGGCATGGTCCCGAGGGGTATAAGACCTCGCCCTTGAGGCAACGTTCTCAAATACAGCACGAACCAGGTCCTCGGGCGTTAAGGGCCAGCAGTGTAGGGGTTTGATCGTTGTTCACCTGTTTCCCTTATGATTCCGAAGTGACAGCATAGAGAAGGAATGACAGCATAGAGGTGAATTGCATTCACAGTCCAAACACAAACGAAATGATGAAAGGTTCCATTACTTGGTAAAAATGTTCATTACAATTTAAGACGGGGCTTTGCGTCCCCGGTGGCTTACATATATTAAAAGAAAAAAGAGAATGCAAAGGCAGAACGGGAGGCTCGCCGGCAAATTCACCTCGGCTCATGTGCGGTCAGATCGTCGACAGGCGAAGGGGGAAGATTAGACTCTTGGCCACCAATGACAGGAGAGAGGCCATCAGAACCATCACTTATAGTTATAGTTGCAGTGGCCCCCTCGGCTGCCTCACTTGCCTCGGCGTCTGGTTGTCCCTCTGGAAGGTCCCCGGCTTCAAACCCGGCAAGAGAACTATGCCTCTGAAAGAGCTCGCTAGCCGGGTCCACCCCTACGGCATGTAGGGCATTCACCCATCCGCGCCGATAAGCAATGACCTTGGCCTCTTCAAAGGCAGGGACCATCTGCTCTTGGGTTTCCAGGTAAACCCTCTCGCACTCCCTTTGAAGCCTTTGCGGCTCCCCTGCCTTCTCCGCCGTCAAAGAGTCCACCCGAGCGGTTAACTCCCTAACAAGGCCCTCGGAGTCCAGAGCTTTGTTCTCGGCGGCCGAGATCTTCAGCTCGTACTCCTCTACCTTCTTCATCGCCGCCGCCTCACTCGCCCTCAGCTTCTGTAATTCGGCGTCTAGCGAGTCGCGTTCAATGATGAGGTTGGTGATGTGCTTTTTCTGGTCGGCGAGGACCGCCTCAACAACTTTGATGTGCGCGTCCTTGGCGTCGAGCGCCTTCTTGGCGCCCCTCGCCGTCTGTTTGTACTCCTAGAAACGTTCAATGATGACCCCCAGCTGTTGGGAAACCTGGAAATTGGTAAAAGAACAAGTTAAGCGATTGCCGAGTTTATGGAATAAAGTCAAAACAAGGCACTTACCACCAAGTTGTTCTGGAGAGCGCTCAAGAGGAACGCATTATCAGACTGGTCTTGATGGACCCTCATGTCGGCGTTGAACTGGAGGGTCGAGGCCACTGCAAATGCCACTTCCTTGTCCTTGATGATGGAATCGGATTCCAGGATAAGTTGGCCCCCCCTCCTTTCCGCTTGAGCGACCCACGCGACGGGAGAGGATGATCCAGGAGCAGAAGTGGTTGCACCCGGGGCGTCGTGGCGGTGCTTCTGCCGGCACTCTTCGGCTTGTTGGTGCTCTCCAGGCCCCTCGGGATCCCTGCCCCGTCGACCAGTTTGCCGACCGCCGGAGGGGGGGCTTGATGAATCGGTGTTGGTGCACTCGGCGGGATGACAGGGTCCGCTAGATCTTGAGTTCGTGTTGGAGGTGGAGGCGCATCCTGTGGTGGAGTTGGTAAGGGAAGAGCCGATACGGTGCTTGGGGAGGCTCCCTCAGCCAGGGTCCTGGCTCTGCGCCGAGAAGCGACAGCTTCCATGGCAGCGGCAGAGATTGGAGGAACGGTAAACATGTTTTCAACTGGGGAAGGAGGTGCGAGAGGAGAAGGGGTTCTCTCGGGGTCTTTTTCTGACGAAGAGAAGTCCTCCCAGCGCTTGGGATCAAAAGGAGGGGGGATCTGAGAGAAACGGCTATAGGGTGGATGGTAGCCGAGGAGTACATGTGCTGCTCGGGAGAACTCGTTGGAAGGTTCGGAAAACCACACCTTCAATAGGTCGGCGAACCTGACTTGTGACCTGTGGGGCTGAGCTGCGTCACGCCGATATCCTTCTGCAAAAATGAAACACAAGGTCAGGAGTGAGAACAAGAATCGACCGAGAAGGCATTAATCAGTGCAAAACACACCTTCATTCCTCGGCACTTTGGGGCAGTATAATCAGTCATACTCGGGTCCTGTGCCCCTCTCCCAGCTTCCGCCGAGCATGATCAGATCATCAAAATACCCCTTGTCCGAGTCCGGCATGTGTGTGACTAGGTACATGGGGGTGTCCCGAGCTTTGAGATAGTACCTTCCCCCGCTGACTAACCTAAGGTCGTAGCAGAATAATATTTCATCTACCCCTAAGTTTACCCCGAGCCGAGCATTTAGGGCTATGACGCCCATGACTATCCTAAAAAAGTTCACCTCGCACTGGAGCGGAAACAGTCGGAGCTGCATCAACAGCTGGAGTACAAGGGGAGGCAAAGGGAAGGTTAACCCCTCTTCCATGATAGCCTTGGTGTAAAAAGGTATCATCTCTACACACCCATGTTCCCGGCTATGGCGTGTGGGGTAGAAAGGGAAGGTCAGGACTCTTTCTGGGATCTGGTACTTGGCCCTAAAGGCACCTATATTGTCCTCGTTTACTGTGGTCTTCTTCAACCTACGGGTTTGTGGTGGAGGAGGGTTTCTAGCTTCCCTACTACGGTTTTTGGCCATGGGTGAAGGATATGGAGAGAATAGAAGATGAAGAAGGAGAGGAGATGTGATGGGGAGAGTACTTACAGGATTTTCTTCACATAAGAGTTCTCGGGAGGAGGCGAAGGAGCACTCGGCAGCTAATTGCTTGAAGGAAAGACGAGATTGCAAAGTTCTCAAATGGCCAAAACTTCCTCTATTTATAGGCAGAAGAGAGGGCGGGAATCGAGGAGGCGTTGTCATCATTAGCAGATTTGAAAAAGGCGGCTCAAAACGTGCAAGTAACCGCCCCTTTTAATGGACATGACCAGTAAGCCACCACTCCCCTTACGCCACCTGTCGCACGCTGCAAAGAGAGTGGAGGCTGGGGGGCAGTTGGAGGGACTTAAGGCGGCTCAGTAGACCCCAAGGTGACACGTGTACAAAGGTAGCCGTTAGGAAGCCATGGAGCCGGTGCCGAGTAGTGAAGCCGACTCCGAGTAGTAAGCCAGCGCCGACGACGAGGAGAAGAGCCGATGAAGAAGCGCGGTTTCGTGGAGCCAAGTATGAACTTCCGACACCAGCAATTAATGCGACGTGACCCAGCATTTATGAAGACGTGAGTGACTTGGACAGCATTTAATGCGCCTCTGCACCCTCGAAGACCCAAACTGACAGTCATGAGTGGATGCATTAATGACTGCGATGCCGAGTGCAGATATAGGGCCGAGTGCCCCCTATACGCCGACTACTCAGGGGGTAGGTGTCAGACGCCGTTCATAGGCACTCGAGTAATCGGAGATAGTTTGAGGTTCTCGGCGTTGCCCCGAGGGCTAATTCCACCCGCCGAGCATTAATGACATGGGATTCCAGGTAGGAATCACTCATTGCACATGGGTAATAGGGAACAGTATTGAATGATGAGATGACCTCTGTGTCAGAGCAATCATTACTAGTCCATGTATAAATATCCCTCAGAAAAATGAACAAAGGTACGCAAAATCAATCCACAACTCATTGAGTAGAGCTTTTTCCCCTCATTCTTACTGACTTGAGCTTCGGAGGGGATAAGCCGGGCGCGCGCCTGGCTCCCTTTTTCCTAACCTTGTGGTTGTTTCAGGGTTCGTCATCAATTCAGCCGCTACTTTCTATTGATTGCAGGAAATATCCCGTGCACTAGTCATTTGCGAGAGTTCGCTCAAAAAACAAATCTATAAAATAAAATAAAACAAAACAAAATGATTTTTAAATGTATAATATCCCCCATAAAGAATAATAACATCTGATATTAATCCAAAATTTCACTTCCTGCCCAGAAATCCCTCCCAAAAATCTCTTCCAAAATTCTTTTCTAGGAAAAAAAAAAGACTCTACACATAAGATCCAACCTAGTTTTAAAAACTGTGAGATTTGTGGGATGCTATTAATGGGGTTTGTTTATTTTTTAATTGAATACATATTATGTTAATGTGTGTGATTGCAGATTCTATGATTAAAACTTATTATCCCTATCTTACCCGCAATGCAATATCAATTTTAATTTTTTTAAGAATGGCAAACCTCAACAAATTTTGACACAATTTTAAGAGAAAAATTAGGAACGGTTCAACGAGGAAGCGATCTTTGGGGTGATAATCATATTGGTAGATGCAGCCTTGCAAATTGAATATTGTTATCTTTGCATTGGTATTTTATTATCTTTTGTAGCAAGCTTGAAATATCGGGGTAAGGCTTTAGGTCCACTTAAGTTTGGGGTTTAGGGTTTATACATTCAAATTACTCTTAAAGGCATTAGCTTTATTCAATTTATTTTGTAATTGACACCTTTTTTTATTTTATTGCAAGTTTCTTCAGGCACAAGTATTTTTTAGTAAATAAATAACTCTTGTCATTTGAAGATTCTAGCCAAAAAAGTCCAAAATTTCGGGACCAAGAGAATATGTCAAGCAACAAACTAATTGTTTGCGTCTCAAGATTGTATTGTAGTCGTGAGTTCAATACTTGTGTGGTTAGACGGTTATTTGTTGTTAAAACATAAAATAAAAAGCAAAATTAATAAAAATATACTAACTATTTTTACAAAGGTAAGAGAAAATTGTAAAATAACTCTAGGGTCCATTTAGTTAGGAAGAAAAGAATGATGAAAAGTGAAAATGATAGAAAGTGAAAAAAATGATATAAAATATATTTTCATACATGTATTTGATTAAGGTGAAAAAATTTCATGTTGTAAGATAATGACCGGCTCGCCCAAGACCCAAAAAATTTTAGGGCAACAAAGACTTTTTAGAAATAGGTTCAATTGGGTCTGAGATAAATTTTTTAAAACTCAAGTTCAATTAAACTTAATTTTGTTTTCAGGTGTCCAAATAAAAAAAGAACCATAATCAATTCAAATTGATGATGTACAAATTGGCTTTGCACACCACCTGTCAAGTATGAATAATAAATGCAGTAATTAAAGTAGAGGGAGAGAAAAGACAAGGTTTATAGTGGTTCGGTCAACGTGACCTACGTCCACTTTGAATGGCAAGGGTTGCCGGTATTTTATTAACTCCGGTGTGTAGGGAGAGTAGAGAGTACAAGCTTAAAGAGGGAGAGGAGATATGTGCTCCGTTGAGTCTGTTTCCCCCCAAGTATTGGTGGGGTTTACATTTTATAGTCGTCCCCTAACAGATTTGGGCGACTTAATAGCAACTATCTAACTATTCTTGTGGGGCTTGCGACTTCTCCTCAACGGGTGAGACCGTTGAGGTGCTCTCCATGAGACTCGGTCAAAAGATGAGGAAGATTGACCGCTTCCAAGGTGGTGGAGGTGAGGGTCTTGAGTGCTCCTTGTTGTCGTAGCCAAGTTGATGTAGCTCACTGATGAGCTTGACTGGGTGTAGACTTATTTGGACTTGGCTAGCTGGACCTCTTGAAGTTGGGCCCTTGGGCTTGGCCCATCATTTGCCCCCCAATGCCCTGCGTCTCATGAAACTTGGAGAGAAGGGCATTCGATTGAATTTGAATTTTCGGCTGACCGGCATAACTGGAAAAACTTTGGGAGGCCAAAACCTGTGCTTTTAGGCATTTTTTGAGCTTTCAGAGCAAAATTTACGGTCAAAATATCGAGCAGGGAGCCAGGTGCGCGATTTGGGCGAGCAGACAGCCTCTGGGCGAGCTAGAAGTGTCCTGGGCGAGCTGGAAATGTCCTGGGCGAGCAGAAATTTTTTTTTTTTTTTGGAAAAAAAAAACTTCGGGAGGCCAAAACAGTTGTTTCTGAGCCTTTTTTGGACTTTTTACAGCATCAATCACAGCCAAAGGTTGTGTGTCTTGTAGAGCTCATTGAGAGCTTCGATTTGATATATTATAAGCCCCGTTTGGAACACCTTGGGCGAGCCTGGGGCTGCCTTAGGCGAGCCAGGGCTGTCTTGGGCAAGTCGGGGCTGCCTTGGGCGTCTTGGGCGAGCCTGGGGCTACCTTGGGCACGAAGTTGGATGCCTGAGAGCACTTGGAGGGCTGGGCGCCTGAGGATGAGACCTGGCGCCTGAGAGTGTCTGGACGCCAGGCCTGGGCGTCTGAGGAGGTGGCCTGGGCGCCTGAGGAGGTGGCCTGGGCGCCTGAAGATGAGGGTTGGTCGCCTGAGGAGGAGACCTGGGCACCTGAGAGTGTCTGGGTGCCTGAGAAGGAGGTATGGGCACTTGAGAGTGTCTGGGCGCCAGGCCTGGGCGCCTGGGATGGTCTGGGCGCCCAGTTTGGGCGTCTGGGACCTGGCGAGCCACTGAAATAGGTGGCATGGTGGGCGCCCATGCTTGTACGGATGTAGGCCCCTTGCGAGCGAGCTCTATTGAGGTAGGTGGCATTTTGGCGAGGAGGTCTGCGTAGAGGGGCGTGCAGAGGCTGATCTGGGCAACTAGGGCGGCTTGGTACGTTGATCTGAGCGGCCAGGCAGCTAGGTACGCTGATCTAATGTAGTCCCTCGGGTTGCAGACGACCTAAGTTTCAAGATCCTGCCTAGAGATAGCAAAAATAATGTTATTCCAAACATTAAAATATTTAACATGATTACCTGGAGAGAGAGGCAGACTGCTTGCGTGAGAGCAAAGACAAAGTCTGAGGATTGCTCGTGAGAGAGCTACACCTTTTGAGACCGAGCTTTTGAGGACCCATGAGAGAGTCCTTAATCTTGAGGTATAGGATGCCTGCTTAAGAGCATAGCAGAGGCCAAGCTTTTGGCGACCCGCGAGAGAGCCGCTAAGCTGGATATTGAGGCTGCCTGTTTGAGAACAGTGCAGAGGCCAAGTTTTTGGCGACCCGCGAGAAAGCCGCTAAGCTGGATATATAGGCTGCCTGTTTGAGAACAGTGCAAAGGCCAAGCTTTTGGCGACCCGCGAGAGAGCCGCTAAGCTGGAATTAGGTTGCCTGTTTGAGAACAGTGCAGAGGCAGATCAATCTTTTGATGATCCGCGAGATGATTCACCTCGCCTAGACCTGTTGATTTCCTCAGCATTCATATATTTTTGAGTTTTTGCCAATAGTTCTGGCATGCTCTTTGGTGGTCGCTTCATTACTGAAAAGAGGAAACTCGATGAGCAGAGGCCTCCCAGGAAGGCAGTCATGGTGACTTTGTCATTGGGCTCCTCGATTTGGAGGACCTCCTCGTTAAAACGAGTGAGGTAACTCCTTAGACACTCATCTCAATCTTGTTTTATGCTGAGCAGATGGGTGACAGGCTTCTGCTGGTGGGGTCCACCAATGAACTGTGTCACAAAGGATCTGCTCAATTCGGTGAAGGAGCCTATGGAGGTCGGGGTGAGTTTGGCGAACCATTGTCGCGCTGATCCCTTCAAGGTGGTCGGGAACGCTCTGCACATGATTTCGTCAGGGACGTTGTGCAACTGCATCAAGGTCTTGTAAGTTTCCAAATGGTCCAGTGGATCTTTCGTACCATCAAAGGTCTCCACGGATGGCATTTTAAATTTTTTAGGGAGGGGATAGTTCGCTACGTCAGGTTTGAAAGGGGTGTCAGTTCGCCTAACAAGGTAGTCCACAGTCTCAGGTCCTTGTGCCTTTATGGCGTTGAAGACGTCACCCAGTTGATTTTGCACCTCTTTTATCTTTTCGTCCCACTAGTTGAGAGCTCCTTTAGAATTATCATGGAAATGGCTTCCATGCTCCATGCTCCATGCTCTGGTTCTCCCCCTCGTCCTCTTGAAAAAGAGAGTCTCTACCATGAGAAGTTAGAGTTGGAGGTGAAGGTGAAGGTCCCTCATGGGGAGCTCTCCTGTGTGGGGCGCCCAAGGGGGTTCCCAACGGGGCGCCTAGATGAGAAGCACCCATTTGGGGAGCTCCTTGACGCCCAGGGCGTGGAGCTCCTCTCACTTGAGGTCCAGGTTGTGCTCCTCCTTGCCTAGCGAGCATTAGTTGCAGGATCTGTTGATTTTGGGCCACAAGCTGCTGCATGGTCTCCAACATTTGTTGCGCATTTGGGACAGGAACAATTGGGACAAGATTGGTTGGTGGAGGAACAGCCTCCTCCTCTCGTGGTGGATTATCCTCAGGTTGATTCATGGATCTAGTGGTGATCGTCATAGGTTCAACAGAGGGAGTGATTAGAAGTGAGAAGTTTGTCGATTCCCACAGACGGCGCCAAACTGATGATGCACAAATTGGCTTTGCACACCACCTGTCAAGTATGAATAATAAATGTAATAATTAACGAGGGATCGGGTCAATGGTTTATTGGTTCAATCATTGGATTAACTGGTCGGATCGGTCGAATAATAAAAAAATTATAAAATATAATAAGTTAGCTAAAAAAATATAAACATGTCCCTAATGCATATAATTTACCATAAATTAATTAAGTTAATATAAAAAAATACCTTTGTTAAAAATGAAAAACACTAATAAGAAAATTTTGTTTTTAACATTGGTTGACAAGAATACTAAAAAGAATACTTCTTAACAATAGTTAACTTAACAGTAGTTAACAACTTTGACTAACAACGTATTATGATACATGAGAGAGAGAGAGAGAAGACCTCCACTCGGTTGAAGCCGTAAAGAGAAAGGAGCAAAGAAGTTTGAAGAAACAAAGCTGTGAAGCCTAAAGACGACTGACCGAAGCTGTGACCTATGAAGCCTGAGCAAAGAGAGATCGAGTGGAGAAGAAGGAGTTGCTTGATCAAATCAGATTCCTCTGCCTATTCGTCACTGCGAGTGGAGAAGAATCGATTGAATAAAAAGAAGAAGAACCAATTGAACTCTGTTCAGTTAGTCTCATCTTAATCTGCTGTTGTGCCTAAGTGGAGAAGAAGATCGAGATCGACTGGATTTAGGGTAAAATTGGAGATTTTAGGGGGTTTTATAAAAAAGACAGTAGAACCATCCAATTTGATAGAACCGTTCGGTTCACAGTTTTTGTCAAAAACTGACCGGTTTGACGGTTTTTGTCAAAAAATGGTCGGTTTGACGGTTTTATTCCGGTTTAATTGCTTAAACAGTTCAATTCAAGAACCGGACCGACTGAGGTCCTGGTTCACGGTCCAATCAGTCGAACCGGCTAATCTGGTCCGGTTCTGATAACACTGGATTTAACACACACACCTGGTAGCTGCTAATTTAGGTTACATGATGTGATGGGAGGGAGTGTTACAAAAGTAAGGGAAATTTGGCAAAGAAATGGTGCATTTGTTTGACTTTTTAATTTTTGTTTTCAGTTTTTATCAAAAAAATAAACAAAAACGTGTTTGGTATTTGTTTCTGATGAGCCCTAACTCCAGCTGGGTGGATCCAATCCATGGAGTAAGCCCAAATCAGTTAAAAAATAAGTCAAATCAGGCTCATGACCTCAGCCCAATCCAGAGTTCAAGAGACTCAGAAGATCAGCACACGTGTAGGGTGTAAACGTCGGGATAACTACTCGAAAATCGAGACTATCTTTAATTGTACCTATCCTTAGATGTAGCTATCCTCTCCGGAGGATTAGTCATCTATCCCTTCACGCCACCGCCTCAACTAAGGTTCTGTATTTATAAATTGTAAGTCATCTCCACATGAGAGGGGCATAGCTACATCTCTCAGAGATATGTCTCCACACCTAGAGCTTACTTTTGCTTTATCTCTCTCTTCCACCTATTACTTTATCAATAAAGCCCTTCAGCCACCGTCGCCGCCTTCAATGTGGAGTAGGTCACTTTGACCGAACCACTCTATATATGTGTGTTATCTATGTTGATCTTACCTTTATATTTACTACATTTATTACCTATATTAATTACTCGACAGGAAATTCAATTTGAATAATTTTGAGAAAGATGTTGGTGGTCGTTGGATAAGTTTATTTGAGACCGTCGAATGGACTTATTGAAATTTGTTCTATTTTATATTATAAATGTCTCATTTATTTTAGAACTACTCAACTTGTATAAATTCCTATTTTTATATACGTTTAGAAAAAAAAATTATTTTACTAGTCAAAGTAATTTTCAATTATGTTTCTCTTTTATCTTAAACAAATAATATGTATCATTGTATTTTATCTCCGTATTTGACTTTGATTAACAAAAAAAAATTTTGTAAAATTTAAATTTAAAATTTGAATTTATATGTTATATCTCAAAAGAAAAAAACAAATAATTTTGAAATAAACATATTTTAATAAGCACTTAATATTACTATTATTACTGCATAAATACTTATAGAGCCTCCAATGACATTTTTACCTAGGGCCTAAACTAGATTGAATCGCCCCTAGTCACTCTATTCGAACCAGGACTCAAAACATTAAAGAATTGATATGGATTTTTATAAGTACTAGATAAACTTAAGTCAAAAGTACGTTTTTTTCCTTTGTTATTTAATTACTTAATTTTAGAGTCATCGGAATATCTCCTACCAATCAAATCCTAATTTATGACCGTGTGTTCATTTTACAGGAGGATAGGTGCACCCAATTTACTTGACCAATCATTCAATTGTCAAAACGGTCATCATTTTATTCATTATAAAGTGGTACGAAACTTTTCCATTCCTGTACTCTGTATATTCAATTTTCTTCCTCTCTCTGATCAATGTTTTTTATTACAGGTTCCAAAGAGAGGATTGATGCTAATCTAGAGAACTTTGTATATGATTTTCATAATTACACCTTTTTGTGCCAATCACTAAGTACTCATTTGGGTGCTGGATTTATTTTCTATATTTTGCTTATTTATGCTAATGGGCTTTGGTTTTTGGTGTCTATTTGACTGATTTGTGTCATTGGGTATTTTTTTTGGTGTTGAAACATTATGCTTTGTAAACTTTCTGATTATTGTCTATAATTTGGGAATGGTTTCTTGCAAGCAATGGTGGATGCTTTTGTGGAGTACATGAAAAGAATAGCTTTGCCAAGTTATCAATCATGCACATATCGATAGTGTGTTGATTCATCCATGGTGTGTATCTAGAAACTCATTGTATTCATATTACTATTCCGAAATTGGAAGCATGGTCCGTAAAGCATTTTTCCACCCTTATTTTCAATCAACTTATTTGGAGTTTCCTGCATATAAGAAAACTTTGGTAGGCTTCTTCTTGAGTATTATTGGTGAACAACCTTCCCACTTTGTTGTTATGTGGTTAGATGATTAATTATATTATGGGTTTAATTTAGTCATTCTTTTGTTTAGTTTGTGTATTACGGGTTTTATATTTAATGACAAAATGCTTAAAGATTTGCTTCAATGAAAATAACTCAAATCATGAGTCTAGCAATGCAACAAAAATTGGTACACGAACATTGGTTTTGTACATCTTTGATTCTTTTTAATGAGAGTTTCTTACTACTTGCTGTTAGGTAGTCTTTATAATTGTTGAATTCTTTTGACAATTTCTTAGGGGGCAATGGTAATACCAGTAACATTGTGGCCAAATTGGGTTAATATTTGCTTGGTAATTTATTGTATGTGTGTTTCATTGTGTGCCAGTTGGTTACATAACCCACTGAAATGGGTGGTTTGTATTGATCAAATCAACCCTTTTTTATGTGATTGTTTAAAAGAATAGCTTTTGAGAATCCGATTTCTCTTTCAAGATTTAAAACGTTAAAAATTCAATGCATGTATTATTGATCCGACTTAAGAATCAGAAAACATAGTCGGATTATATAACATGAATTTATTCGAAATAGTTGTTGTGTACCCTATTTTATTGGTAACCAATATTGTTTATAATTTTAAAGTTCTTTTTAGTTCATTTCAAGTTGAGAGTAAAGGAAGAATAAAATGGTTTGAAGGTAATGAATGAATGGTTAATGAGTTGTAGCTATTCAAATAGTTCACAACTAGGTATAGCAAAAGGGTAACTAGCCCATTTCTCTAATTCTATCCTGAACTTCAATTCTGAAAGTTTGCATTGGATGGTCTTTGTAAGCCTATTTCACGAGTTAGAATATGAGTTTATAAAGGTTTTATCTATCTTACGGTATTTATTTTGTCACTTGCCTATTCTTTTATAGTGTCATTTATTGTGAACAAAAAAGGTGATTCTGTTCGAAGTGTTGAGTATGAGAAAAACAATATTGAATTGAGAAAAAGTGAATTGGTTTGGTTTGGAATCATGAAATTAGTTTAGTTGATTCGTTATTGAAGTTGATTCATTGATCTTGGGGGAAGAAAAAAAATCAAGTTATGTAGTAAGCTCAGATTTATGTTTATTGGAAAAGCCTAATCTCCAATTCCGTTATATGATGTTTTTTAATTTTTTTAAACATCTTTGGACATTAAAATTGAGAATACATGTATGTGGCACTATTTAATTCACTAATATACTAATGCTTTTAAATTAGATGGATTTGTAAAGATGTTTGCTTATCAAGTTTGATTAATTGACTGTGGTTTTTTGGATGGGGAGTATGTACAACACGAGATGTGCAAATTTTGTTATGAAAAGTCCATGGTAATTGTGGTTGAGTGTGCTGGTATCATAGAAGAAATTGGCAGGGAAGTGAAAATTGATGCAAGGTAACCAAGAAAAAAAGGAGAAACAAACAAATTTTGTTGTGAAAAAGGCCAACCGAAATCCTAAGCGGAATTCTCACATAGAAGCTTCGAATGAATGCTGTTTTCTCTTGGAAAATTTTCTTCATTAGAATTTTCACACGTTTTTTTTCTTATGTAACTTTTGTTCCCCAACTTCAAGATTTTAGGAAGTTGAATAGTATTTGGTGCAACTGGGTTTTGGTGGGTGGTACTTAGAATAATATATTTGCCACTTCATAGAAAATCAGGTATTTAGAATAATAGTGACACCAAAGAACGGAGACATTCTTTTTCTGTAAAAACTTTTGTATAGGGTGGTATTTTAGTTAGAGGTAAGATGAAAAGTGAAATCAAAACTAGGACGCGTTATTGTGTCTGAGCATTAATTTTCCAATGTTTAACAATGATTTTAATTTTCCTATCTTCAAAGGTCCTGAAAAATTGGAATTCTGTCAGTAAGATGAAAAGTGGGTCATATTGATTGTCGGAAATGTGTTATACATCGTCTACGTGCATGGGTAAATGTTTGCAAATTTTTTACAAATTACATAGTGTCTTTAGGCACGGGTAATTACTAGTATATAGATATGAGAGAGAGTTTTAATGTTTGTCAAATTTCAAAAATTTAGGAATTTTTAGTTTTCAAATTTATTGTAATTAAATATAACTAATAATCCTTAGAGGATAAAGATTATATAAGTCTGCCCCCAAATAGTACAGCAAATTTGGACGTGGTTGGTTGGGAAGCCCATGAGCATAAAGGTGACCGTGTAGAGTTACTGCTTACTAGAGAGGGGCATCCAATGCTGGGCTGGTCATTGGGCGTTTAAGGGTCACGAATGGGCCTCCCATTTGGGAAACAGACAGCGGACCTTACGGTTTCCATCCCACAACAACATGTGTATGGCTTAGGCCAGAATATACGGTGATGCTGTGTGATGTGATCAGTCTCATGTTATATCATTGTCCAATAAAAAAATAACAAGTGGATCTCACACTTACCATTGAAAAAAGTGGAGTCTAATTTATTTATTTGGTTATGTTTTTAGTAGAAGGTGACACCACGTAACAGCGATAATATAATATCAAAATTAAATTGAATATTTACTCAATTTAATTGAATGTTATTAATGTGCACATATATTATATGGAGTATGTTCAATAATTAATGTTAAGCTCACTTTAGCAATTTATCCCGGTAAGAATGATATATCACAAAATACAACCTAGAATAGAAGTTCCCCCCCCCCCCCCCCCCCCCCTCCTCCTCTCCCCCAAAAAAAAAAAGTAATGTAATAAAAACAAATAAATGAAAGATCATGTGGTGTGTTGGCTTTTCGACTTATAAAAACAGTGTGTTTGTGAGGGAAATGACATGAGCCAGGGGTTAGGAATGACAGGTCAGGTCACAGGAGTGGGGCTGGTGTCGACATGGGGCCCCGGCCCTAAGCATCACTTTGGAAATATCAAGGAGTGGCCGATCAAGTAATAGAGCCAGCCATGGCAAGGATGACAATATAATTTACCCTTTACCTTATAATACATGTATATGTGGAATCGCCGATGAAGAATAAGAATGACGGACAAGATAGAAAGGTGATATTTTTAATCTTACTACCTTATAATACATGTATATGTGGAATCGCTGATGAAGAATGAGAATGATGGACAAGATAGAAAGGTGATATTTTTAACCTTTCTGATTAGTATTCTCCTGAAACCATATTCTATTTGTATGTAGGAATCAAATAATTTTTTTTTAAAGACAAGTCAGGACCTGCCTCGCAGTCGCAACAGAAGATGGTTGAATGATTGTTTGTGTAGTGTCAATTAGCAGCTTAATTAATGAGATATGTAGGATTGCAAATTTGTGGTTGGCATTGGTTGTGGTTGTGGCTGTGGCTGTGGCTGGTATTGTTTGTGGTAGTGATTGTGTTTGGGCTCATGTCTGACATACATGACCAGAAAATATCTCAGTGGACTCACCCCGTTCACTATCTTGTGGTCATTCCATAGTTCCCAATTCCATTCCCATGTATAGAGAACCCAGTTGGCCCAGGCATTAATTGTTCGCTACACCAGTTAGCTAGGTTGGTTGGTGCTTGTTTAATGTCCATCCATCAGTCTGGCCAAACCAGCCTGGTGCCCACACAGTAAATTAACCATAGCCAGAGAGATTTAACCATAGTTATCATAACCGAACCGAATATCGAATTGACAGAGGGATCGGGTCAATAGTTTATTGGTTCAATCATTGGATTAACTAGTCGGATCGGTCGAATAATAAAAAAATTATAAAATATAATAATTTAGCTAAAAAAATATAAACATGTCCCTAATGCATATAATTTACCATAAATTAATTAAGTTAATATAAAAAAATACCTTTGTTAAAAATGAAAAACACTAATAAGAAAATTTTGTTTTTAACATTGGTTGACAAGAATACTAAAAAGAATACTTCTTAGCAATAGTTAACTTAACAGTAGTTAACAACTTTGACTAACAACGTATTATGATACATGAGAGAGAGAGAGAGAGAAGACCTCCACTCGGTTGAAGCCGTAAAGAGAAAGGAGCGAAGAAGTTTGAAGAAACAAAGTTGTGAAGCCTAAAGACGACTGACTGAAGCTGTGACCTATGAAGCCTGAGCAAAGAGAGATCGAGTGGAGAAGAAGGAGTTGCTTGATCAAATCAGATCCCTCTGCCTATTCGTCACTGCGAATGGAGAAGAATCGATTGAATAAAAAGAAGAACCAATTGAACTCTGTTCAGTTAGTCTCATCTTAATCTGCTATTGTGCCTAAGTGGAGAAGAAGATCGAGATCGACTGGATTTAGGGTAAAATTGGAGATTTTAGGGGGTTTTATAAAAAAGACAGTAGAACCGTCCAATTTGATAGAACCGTTCGGTTCACGATTTTTGTCAAAAATTGACCGATTTGACGGTTTTTGTCAAAAATCGGTCGGTTTGACGGTTTTATTCCGGTTTAACTACTTAAACAGTTCAATTCAAGAACCGGACCGACTGAGGTCCTGGCTCACGGTCCAATCAGTCGAACCGGCTAATCTGGTTCGGTTCTTATAACACTGGATTTAACACACACACCTGGTAGCTGCTAATTTAGGTTACATGATGTGATGGGAGGGAGTGTTACAAAAGTAAGGGAAATTTGGCAAAGAAATGGTGCATTTGTTTGACTTTTTTAATTTTTGTTTTCAGTTTTTATCAAAAAAATAAACAAAAACGTGTTTGGTATTTGTTTCTGATGAGCCTTAACTCCAGCTGGGTGGATCCAATCCATGGAGTAAGCCCAAATCAGTTAAAAAATAAGTCAAATCAAGCTCATGACCTCAGCCCAATCCAGAGTTCAAGAGACTCAGAAGATCAGCACACGTGTGGGGTGTAAACGTCGGGATAACTACTCGAAAATCGAGACTATCTTTAATTGTACCTATCCTTAGATATAGATATCCTCTCCGGAGGATTAGTCATCTATCCCTTCACGCCACCGCCTCAACTAAGGTTCTGTATCTATAAATTGTAAGTCATCTCCACATGAGAGGGGCATAGCTACATCTCTCAGAGATATGTCTCCACACCTAGAGCTTACTTTTGATTTATCTCTCTCTTCCACCTACTACTTTATCAATAAAGCCCTTCAGCCACCGTCGCCGCCTTCAATGTGGAATAGGTCACTTTGACCGAACCACTCTATATCTGTGTATTATCTATGTTGATCTTACATTTATATTTACTACATTTATTACCTATATTAATTACTCGACAGGAAATTCAATTTGAATAATTTTGAGAAAGATGTTGGTGGTCGTTGGATAAGTTTATTTGAGACCGTCGAATGGACTTATTGAAATTTGTCATATTTTATATTATAAATGTCTCATTTATTTTAGAACTACTCAACTTGTATAAATTCCTATTTTTATATACGTTTAGAAAAAAAAAATTATTTTACTAGTCAAAGTAATTTTCAATTATGTTTCTCTTTTATCTTAAACAAATAATATGTATCATTGTATTTTATCTCCGTATTTGACTTTGATTAACAAAAAAAAATTTTGTAAAATTTAAATTTAAAATTTGAATTTATATGTTATATCTCAAAAGGAAAAAACAAATAATTTTGAAATAAACATATTTTAATAAGCACTTAATATTACTATTATTACTGCATAAATACTTATAGAGCCTCCAATAACATTTTTACCTAGGGCCTAAACTAGATTGAATCGCCCCTAGTCAATCTATTCGAACCAGGACTCTAAACATTAAAGAATTGATATGGATTTTTATAAGTACTAGATAAACTTAAGTCAAAAGTACGTTTTTTTCCCTTGTTATTTAATTACTTAATTTTAGAGTCATCGGAATATCTCCTACCAATCAAATCCTAATTTATGACCGTGTGTTCATTTTACAGGAGGATAGGTGCACCCAATTTACTTGACCAATCATTCAATTGTCAAAACGGTCATCATTTTATTCATTATAAAGTGATACGAAACTTTTCCCTTACACAAGAATCACTTCTTCTTCTTTTTCCCTCCTCCCTTGTTTCCTTACTTCACATACCCTGTGTTTGATATGCTGAAAAAATGGGTGGATGAAAAATGGAGGGTGAAAAATGGGAGGAAAAAAAAGTTTTTTCATTGTTTGATTTCAAAGAAAAAGAAGATGGAAAGGAAAGTTGGGAGGAAACCTCATCCCTTCAGCCCACCATTTTCAATCCGTCCATTTTTGGGCGGAAAGCTGAAGAGAGGAGGGGGGGGGGGGGGGGGCTTTGAGTGGAGGCTAAGCTAATTTACTATAATACCCTCCAACCAATGTATTTATGTAATAAAGCAACTGGACTTTTTTTTTTTTTTTTTACTTTCCACCGAATCATTTTCCATGTTTAACACTACAAAAATTTATTTATATTTTTCACTTGTCCAACTGAAATTACATTTTTTTATACGGGTTAAATTGAAAATATTAATTTGTTGGAATATATTTATTCAATAATATAGAAAATTAGTGCTTCAAACTTTTATGTCATTATAAAAATTATGTTCTTATTTAAGGGTATAATAATAAATTAAAAGTGATTACTTTTGTCTTTACTTTAATTTTTCTTCTAATACCAAGCAATGGAAAGTTTATCATTTCAACTTTCTATCCATCATACCAAACAAAATGAAGAGGACAAGGGTTGATAACTTTCATAGATGAAAAGTTCATTTCTTCTATTTTTTTATCTTTCTTATTTTTTATCCTTCTAATCAAATATGGTGAGACGTGGTGGAATTAAAAAAGAGAAATTGTGATGAATGATTTTATTAATGAGAGGTCGGTTGGTCTTTGTGATACCTAAAGTCAAGGATTTAAAGCAGTGGCTGATCTTGTTTAACTCGTGCCTCACATGCAACAAACCGTGATTTCTTTGATTTTCATGCGCGTGAGGTGAGACGTGGTTTTTATTTTCTACTTTGTCTTTATCCCTTTTTTCTTTTTTTTTTTTTGCAGACGTCTGTTTCGACTTTATTTAGTAGCTTTGCAGATTACTTTTTTAAAGATTATTGTTTTTACATTACTTCTTTTGCATAGTTTAACAGATTAATTTTAGCCGACACGAGGATGGTTCACTAACTTCGGTCTAACACAGTCTTTGTGTGTAGCGGACGTTGCAAAATTTTTGTTATGCTTTCTCATGGCATTCTCCATTCTCAAGTAATTTAATTAATTTTTTTCTCATGGCAATTAATAATTGAGTGTTATTGTCACGTTTGGCAATCAATCATAATAATTTAGGCTATATTTTCAACCTCTTTTTTGGCTTTTACAACTACACCATCTGACCTCAGGGACCCCCATATAGAGAAAATATTCAACGCAATAGTTACATGACGGCGATGGTATCACCTTTTAATTAGAGCATTATAAATGAGTAAAGCACTAATCCTATGTGTTAATAATTAGATATGACATTTACCGATAATTATGAAAATAGTAAGATTCACTCTGATCACCATTGTATTGAATATTTTGTCATCGAGATAGGCATTGTGTCCCACCCTTATAGCTTCGAGAGCGTGGAGTGTTAATATGTAAGATTAAAGAGTTTAATTTGTTTGTTTTCCAATGACTAGCTAGATATAGTTTGTGGAGCCTAACGATGTAGTAAGCTTGAATATGTGGCCATGAAGGTAATATCCTAGTATATATATACTATGAATAGGCTCACTAGAAAGAAGATTAACACTATTAAGATCCAAGCATAAATAATAGACAAACCTGAATGAAATATATTCTACATTTATCTTATTATTTTTTAATCGTATAAAAATAATTGAATTGCAGGTATACAATTACGAAATAATAGGTCGATAATACATGTGCTTATCTTTTGATTTTTGATTTTGATTTTGATTTTTCTCATTCTTAACTTGAAGAATCTACGAATAAGTGTTATCAAAATGATATTTCCTAATTAAGATGTGAACCATGCTTACAATTGGCTTCAAGCAAGATGTTGATCAACTCATAGTGATAGCTGCCTGTAAGATCTTGGTCCAAGTATATTATTATATGTGCAGGCGCATGCCTCGTTCATGTAAATTAGCTGATAGATATAATTTACTGTTAATAATAATATAATTTGTTTACCGTCACAAGGTAGTTCGCCGTTTCAATTGTCGCCCCATACAATATACATACTGGTGTGGCGTGGGAGTCTGCGCTCTTCAAAATCATTTATTATCGTCTATTTTGGCGGTGCAATCAGGGTACCGCGGACGGCTAACTTTATTAGCCTCATCATACTATTCTATGCATCAACATATAATCTCATATTAAAAAATATAAATAAATAAAATCTAATTACTCTACTCCCTCTCTGTCCGTGCAAGATGCAAAATACTGGGTTGTCATTAGCTAATCAATCAACACGTGTAAACAATACAACCAAACAACTGTAAGATAAAAATGACCCAGTGAAATGTTGCTTAATAGTAAAATAATAATGGAGAGAAGAAACAGGAAACGTGCACGTGATATTCCACTAATCTATCAACGTCAACTTGCGTAACCCTGTGTAACTATATAATTAATGAGTAATACTATTTAGATTTAAAAATTTTGACTTAATTTATTTATATAATGACGTAATTTTAATAGAATTATTAGATCAACATCAAATTATAATATTTAATGAGCCTACAATCAATTCAAATATCATAATAAATTAAGTTAACAATAATAATATAAGTCCAAAAACGTAGGCATGTTGGTCGTCGTCGTGTTCCGTGTGGGCAACCCCACAATCAAATACAATTAGGAAGCGAGGCAGAGGAGGGAGGGAAGGTAATAATTATCGTTGAAAAGACAAAATTGGTAGGCCTTACCTTTCCAACCAACCAACCAACCACAAATGGATAGTATTATTGCTCATGTGGCATCTCTATCTATTTTATTTTATTTTATTTTATTTTATTTATATATAAATAAGAATATATAAAGTCAGTCTTATTCCTTCCTATATATATTGGTTTATGAAGGCCTTTGGTTTTTCCTTTCTGAACCCATATAGAACCCAAAGAGCAACCAAGTCGATTCGCTTCTTAATTCACCCATTGATATTTTTGATACATAAACTGCGACAGAATTCAGGGGACATACAGTTTTGAAGAGAGAGAGAGAGGGTTTTACATTTGCATTTACATTTACACGGCACCCGCACGCACAGAGAGTGATCAGATCAGATCATATATAATTGGTTTTGGGTGTGATATGGTATTGGACCTATTGGTACTAGGTGGGAAGAAGGCGGACGAGGAGATAGCAAAGAAGGGAATGCAACTGGGGAAGTACGAGATCGGAAGGACTCTGGGCGAAGGCAATTTCGGAAAGGTCAAATACGCCAAGAACCTGGGAACAGGCCAACCCTTTGCTGTTAAGATCTTGGAGAAGAACCGAATCATTGACCTCAAGATCACCGATCAGGTAGCCTCCCCCCCCTACCTCTCTCTCTCTATCTCTCTTCAATTTTCGTCCTCTCGTTTTGGGCTTTTTGAGGGTTTTGTTTTTGGCTTCTTTGAAAATCAACTTTCTGCTCAGGTTTCATATACGTTTTTGTCATCAATAACAAAATTTTTGAGTCTTGAAAAACGGTGAATATGCAAGCCTCATCATGTCCAGTTCAATTTAGTTTCAAGTCTTCTTTCTTTCTGAGGATTGTTTTTCTTTTCATCTGAATGGAGGGAGATAACTATCCTATATTAAATTTAACAAACGGCATACCCACTTTGTTTGTCTCTTGTCTTGCGTTGCGTCTTTGTTTTTTAAGACAAAACTGTTGCGGTGGTGATTTACTACTGGGTACGGGTAGCGTCCTTCTATCTGCCTTTTTTTTTGTTAAACAGCTCCTCTTTCGTTGCCATTTTCCGTAGTAAATTGCTGAGGATTGTTTCATATTTTTGAACTCGAAAAAGTATGTATATATAGCTCACAAAATTAGGACTTTGAATTGGAGCTGGCAGATAAAGAGGGAGATTGGCACCTTGAAGCTCCTCAAGCATCCAAACGTGGTCAGATTACAAGAGGTATGTATTGTATTTGTATCTTGTTTCTTCGGCCGCGCAATCAACGCCTTAAGCATCATGATCCTTTCCTTTGATTATCGACTTTTTTTCGACAATTGTTTTTATCCATTTTGCTTTAATAAAGAACCCAGGGCAGGCTCATCACAAAAAGATACTATTTGTCTACATTTTGAGGACCCAATTTTGAGATTTAATACGTTTTTTTATTGTTTGATTTGATTGATGGTTTGGTTGATCTCTTCCACTATTAAACTCAGTACTGATCCGATAATAACACTAATAATGTATACAATAATAATGTATACAAAAAGTTGTGCTCCTTATTCTTTGCTTCAAGTAACCTAACCAGAATCAGTTCTGACTTCTGAAACATTGATTGGCCAGCCACCCAAGCCACGTTTTCTGTAATAATAAAAAGATTATATTATCATTATTGGAATGCTGTACTTAGTAGTTAACGTGATGCATGTGCCCGTGGGGCCCAGGTAGGCTTGATGGATGAAAGCGCCAAATGCCCAACAACCTCAAAGATTGCACATGTGGCCCTGCTTTGTCAACTTTTGTGTAGAATGACTGTTGGATATGGTTGAACACTCATTTGACGTTAATAATGGCCAATTTTAGGTCCAAGTGCTTAAGCCTGGGACCATGTTAAAGTCTTAATTATGATGTAGTCAACATTAACATATAGCAACACCAACAACTCGTACACTTGTTCATGCCTATATGACTCATTGCCTGGTGCAATGAGTCCCATAACAAAGTATTTGACAATCATCATCATCATCTTAAACTCCTGCTCATAGGAAATTATATATATTGTAAATATATCTGCTAATGTTGTTCTGATCGTGCATTTCTTTTTAAATGAATGTGTAGGTCCTAGCAAGCAAAACAAAGATTTACATGGTCCTTGAATACGTGAATGGTGGTGAATTGTTTGACAGAATTGTAAGGAGCTATTGCCATGGATAATTTTAATTGGGCTTCTAGTTCTAGTGCTTTGGACTCAATCTCATATCTACCATTCCTCCTAATGCTATTTTTACAGGCATCCAAAGGAAAACTCGCGGAGGCTGAAGGCAGGAAGCTCTTCCAACAGTTAATTGATGGAGTCAGTTACTGTCACAGCAGAGGCGTTTTTCACCGGGATCTCAAGGTTATCTTCAGCCCATTAGAATCATTCTATAATTCTTAAAGAAGTCGAACCCAAAATTTAGTAGATGATACCTTCGGGAGTCAAAAGCAAACTCATCTATGATGAACTACCAGACCATGATACATGCATTTATACTTAACAAAAACTTGTTGCCTGCCATTCTCCTACAATGCTTCTGTTTTCAAACACAGCTAGAGAACGTTCTGGTTGATGCAAAAGGAAACATAAAGATATCTGATTTTGGACTCAGTGCATTGCCCCAACATTTTAGGGTATGTCACCTAAATTACCAACCCTCTTTGGCAATTTTTTTTAATTCTCTTAGACACTCATTTCTGTGATGAAATTAGGCTGACGGGTTACTGCATACTACCTGTGGAAGTCCCAACTATGTTGCACCTGAGATTCTTTCTAACAGAGGGTATGATGGTGCCGCTTCAGATACATGGTCTTGTGGTGTCATCTTGTACGTGATTCTCACAGGATATCTACCATTCGATGATAGAAATCTTGCAGTGCTCTATCAGAAGGTATAGGAAAAAAAATTTCTATGTTTTCCATTTGCTTAGGCCTCTAATGAAAGATGTTTGTAATTCGAAACTCATGAGGTCTCAATCTTTATCTTTGTGAGGGAATTCAGATTTTCAAGGGGGATGCTCAGATACCCAAATGGCTGTCCCCAGGAGCACGAAACCTAATAAAGAGGATTCTTGATCCCAACCCTCATACTCGGATAACAATGGCAGATATCAAAGCAGATGAATGGTTCAAACAAGACTATATTCCTGCAAATGCTGATGATTATGAAGAAGATATATGCATAGACGAAGAAGTCTTGTCAATACGTGAGATGGTACAGACTTGGATACCCTTTTGTTGTTTATGTCGCTCGTGTCTAAATCGGATATTTTGTGGTTAAATTGATGGTTTTGTTGTAGCCATCTGAAGCAGAAAAGAATCCAGAGTCACCGACGCTCATCAATGCATTTCAGCTAATTGGAATGTCTTCATGCCTAGATCTTTCCGGCTTCTTTGAGAAAGAGGTGAGGGTCATAGTGAAAGTACCCATTGTTTTAGATCTTACTTTTCCTGAGTACCACTGAGTATGCAAAATAGGAACCTTATGTTTGAATGAGGGTACCAATTTTTTTGTATATCTTCAGATCTTTTTACTGTATACCACTGAGTTTACAAGCTCCAATTTTGGTTGCATAATATGAACTAATGTTTGAGTTATATTCCAGGATGTCTCTGAGAGGAAGATCAGATTTACGTCCAATTATTCTCCGAAAGAATTGCTTGAGAGGATTGAAGATATTGTAACACAGATGGGGTTTCGCGTCCAAAAGAAAAATGGAAGGGTTAGTGCTGTCATCACTGATTTGTCCAATGGAAGCCCTAGACTCTTAAATTTATGCGTTTTTCCATAGAAATGATCCTCATTTTCTCTCCACAAACAAGTCTTGGCTGCCCTTTTTTTCAATAAAACCGATTTCATAAATAATGATAACAACCGCAAGAAAAACATTTTTACAAATATTATGAATAGGGTTCACAAGCTCTATGCCATCTCAATTATTGATGCCATAACTAGCACTGTATTTTTATAGGGTTTTGTGCTTTTGCCATCAGAATAATGTCTACCTAAGAATTGAGTGTAGGTGACACCCATTTGACCGATGAGTCTTCTTTTTCTTTTAAATATATGTTAGTTGACGCTGAAGTCATGTTTTCTCCTAAAACTGAAGTCTTGAAAGATTTTATGAGTTTTTTTTTTTATCAAGAAAGATTTTATAAGTTAGTAGTATAGTTTTTGAGCTTCAATTATATAGAATCAAGTCAGCTGCCCGGTAATTATACTGATAATTTGGGCCATGTCTGTCCATCTGTTTAGCTGAAAGTGATGAAGGAGCACAAAGGTCAGAAAAACCCAGGTAGTCTATCGGTGGCAGCAGAGGTAAGCAATGAGCATGCCCACGTCAAACAAACATCACTTGGACACACAATTTGCAGCAGCTTAGCTTCCCTGAATTTTTATTGGAGACAAAAAAACTTCCCTAAAATCTAATTATTGAAATCGTGGCAGGTGTTTGAGATAAGCCCATCCTTGTATGTAGTTGAATTAAGAAAATCTTATGGAGATTCTGCAGCATATAGACAGGTTTGCGTGAACACCATCTTCCTCCCCACCACATCTCACACAATTTACACACTCAAAACTTTCTGATATTTAAACTTATGTTATGTGCAGTTGTGTAAAAAACTATCAAATGATCTGGGTGTCTTGCCAAGTCAGGAGTTGTTGGCCACAGAATTTTGAAACTGGGAGCTTCTTGGTTAGAAGACATCAAACCCCAAAGGTTTAAGATTGGGAGAGAAGTGGATTGCAATCTCAAGGAATCAATTATGTAGATAAATGTCATTCTTTTGTTTCATAACCGATGAAATGACTCTCTTTATAACTTTCTTTTCTGCTGTGTAAAATTCTTTAAATGTTCTGGTAATGCATGCGCTGTTAAATACGGATGACTGAATATCAGCTCTGTTGGGTTGCAACATGTCAACAGATGCCTTGCACAGAATCTCATTAATGTTGTTTAGGTACGCGTAACTGTATGTCTTCTTTTTTGCATCTTGGAGTAGTCTTGCACAGGAGGGATGGATGACCAACTAAGTAGGTACGAGTAGGTGCTGTACTGTTGGTCGTCTCTTGATGACTAATTGAGATCCGGATTTTCTTTATTGTTTCTCTTGATTACATGTTGGATCGAAAATTCATTGTCTACAAGAATGTAAACAGACCGATCGTCACAATATTTTGGTGTGTATTTGGGTAACATAATACATCTTTTGTTCTAGATTATTTTAATTTTCATCAAATTTCATTATTCACTACAAGGCTTCACTATCGATTCTAAAAAAATATTACTTGAAGTCAATTTTAATTTGGTCGCTAAGTCTCTAAAATTTAGTACCATATTGTACAATTTTCTCTTAGATTTTCTTGATTCATCAGTCTTACATTTCTCAAGTTTTTTATTTTTGCATGTCTTGCCTACACCCATAGCAAGAATTTTTCGGATTGTGTTTTGCTTTGGCATGCTAAGGCTAAGAGGCATATGGGTTGCCAGCCAAGCACCCTCTCACGGAGCCCCCCTCCCACCTAATAATAGCTCTATAAACGTAAACCAAAGTGATAACAACAGACAATCATCTGATCAAGGAGTCATAATATTCTATTTATAAAATTGTAACTGCCGCACAGAACATTTTTAAATTGACAAACAAGGCATATGGAAAATGCTCCAAAATGCCCTTCCAATCCTTAGTATTTTAAGTCTTTCCTTTCCTCCAATTCATCCCCCTTTCGTCTCTCCCAGAAATGCTATCATCACTACAACAACAATCTCAAGCCACCACAACTGCAATCCTCAAGCCACCATGCCTATGATCCCTTTTCACATCATGAACCACTACAAAATCAACTCTAGTATAAACCCCAATTGTGAAAAACCCCATATTTAATCATTGCCGATTGGCCCAAACACATCATTAGTAAGAAATGAAAGACTTGGTTTCAGAAGAGAGATGGACGGAGGGAGCGCGGTGAAGTGGATACACTACAAGAAAATTGATATTTAGTGAAAAAACTTTTACTAGAAAATCAATTTTGTTGGTAGAAGGTTGTTTTACCTAAAAATTCAAATTTCGTTTACAATAAAATATGCGGACAAATTTCGCTAGTAATAAAATTGTCATTGTTACGATTCCATCTGCTAACCCACATAAACACAAAATATATGTCATTGTTAGTGTTAGGAGTCCACGTCAATTAAGTGGGGCATAGATGTGTGTATACAACCCTTGGACATCCTCTCCCTATAATTCAGTTTTTTAGGACGAGTTCTACACATTGGTTCATCAGAATTAGTATCAGAGTTAGCCACCACATTAAGTATGAGATGTGATCTAGTATGGGTTATAATTCTCTGTGATAGAGTCACAAATGGACGACCTACAAGCTAGATTATGATGCTTTGGTATTATGCATGGACATAGTACTAAGTCATCGAATACTGATAAGTGAGTAAAGTCACCAAAAAACAAAACTATCATTAGGTCAAATATCGATAGAATAGAACGACATGAGCCTCCACTGTGAAAGTGTGGTGATATGTTTCGATTCTTGGGAGTGCATGAACTATTTGACACCTTTTCATTGCAGGCCGACTTTCAGGGACATGGTTCCTAACAACTATTCTCCCCCTTTTATTTATTACTCACACACAAAGATTGTACTTGCTAAGGGAAAAACAAAAACAAAAAAAATCTTCAATATGTTAAAAAAAAACTACTTGACAAAGATGGATTCCATTGAATAGTGCAAAGGACTCTTATATTATTTAAGCAACATGAATACATGATTGTGGGTGTACAGAATAAATATTTGTACTGGCAGGTGGATCTATCAATTAGTTTATTCTGATTAAGTGCACCTGACATGACATTTCCACCATGTCAATTCCCCCACAAAAACTTATTGGTATAGGAATAGTATACACTAGGTAGACTTACAACTCCAAGGAAGTACTCGTTCTCCCACAAACGTGATCAGCAATAGATATACATTCTACTTCTTGGTGGCTAAAAGATGATACAAACCTCTATGATGGGATAACTTCTGAGAAATGATAGGATTCTGACACTTGTTTTCGGTATCGAAGGCATTTCTTGCTCCATAATGAAGACACGTGTCTTCGGCACTGAGGGCACCTCTACTCTATGATAAAGACATGTGTCCTCGGCACAAAAGACACCTCATGTTCTCTAGTTCTGCCACGTGTCTTCAGTACCGAGGGCACCTCCTGCTTCATAATGAAGACACGTGTCATCGGTACCGAGGGCACCTCCTGCTCTATGATAAAGACACGTGTCCTCGGCACAAAGGACACCTCCTGGTCTCTGGTTCTGCCACGTGTCCTCGGTACTGAGGGCACCTCCTACTCCATAATGAAGACACGTGTCCTCGGTACCGAGGGCACCTCCTGCTCTATGATAAAGACACGTGTTCTTGGCACAAAGGACACCTCTTGTTCTCTGGTTCTGCCATGTGTCCTCGGTACCGAGGGCACCTCCTACTCCATAATGAAGACACGTGTCCTCGGTACCGAGGGCACCTCCTGCTCCACAATGAAGACACATGTCCTCGGCACTAAGGGCACCTCCTTCTCTCTGGTTCAGCCACGTGTCCCCTACGTGATTAGATTCTAAAGACTTTTTTGGACACATCACCTCGGCTCTTGAAGGGATTATTGACGGTTACAGCCCATCAATCTCAGAGTTAGACTATGAATCATTGGCTTGCCTTTCCAACGAAGTCAAAATGACAAAAGGGACAAGACCAGCAACCAATGGGAGTTAGACACGTGGCACGATGTACAAAATAGGGGGTAAATTGACAAAAATACCCATGTTGACATGCAGTCATCCCAATGGAGCATTTTAATCTCTCAGAAGGATGGGACGTCTATGATGGCTTGGGAAGCCGAGAAGAAGGAACATTAAATGCTCGGGAGCCCGAGCAATTAATAACGGGGCCTCCCCCACCCAAAACGGGAGGTGCTCTGTCCAATGACTGCACACTACTTACTGCCTCCCAAATGGACCAATGGGGGACTTCCTCTTGACATGACCCACCTGTCAATAATGATGAATCCATGAAGGTATAAATAGTTGCAAAAAATTGAAGACAAAGGTACGCAAACTCACTTCTCAGAACATACACAGTGTTTTTCCTTCCCCTTTCTCACAGAAACTAACTTGACCGTCGAGGGGATACGCCGGAAAACACTTTGGCGCCCTTCTAACCCATCTTTTTTGTGCAAGGAACCGCCTACGGCTCGCTAAAATCAATCGAACAGCCTCAGAAGCAATTCATCATCACTCCTTAGGCCATCTTTGGTCTTCCTTTGCCACAGGATCGTCGACTTTCGAGGTAAATACGAGTTCACCGAGGGAGAAAGCTGTTTTTTTTTATTTTATTGTGCGAAAATCACCCCGCACAATTTGGCGCCGTCTGTGAGAAATGACCAAATTTTTCAAAGAACGGTGACCATGGTGAATACTCGTCAAAAGGGAAAGGGTCCTCAACAAAGGATCATGGATTTACCGGCTCCCTCCATATCGAGGACGAAGGACCACGCTGAAAGTGTTAACAAGGAACTTTCCATTCACTCTAGGGAAAAAACCCACCAAACTAGTTTGAGTATCGGGGCTGGAAAATCAACCCCCTTGGCCCGTCAACTAGCTGATGTGATTGAAGATCGGTTCGGGGATCGACTACGACAGTTAGAAGAGGACAACGTGGACGTCCTAAATCGACTCGATGAGTTTGCATTCTCCGACGGAGGATCTCGAGACTTGCAGCGGTCGCAGGAGCCCTCCGTCAAGGAAGTGGGAGCTGAGGAATTGAGGAACTGCCTGAGTGGCAGAACGAGCTCCAAGGCTCCGAAGCGCCCGAGGGCCAAGGGACAGCTCCCAGAGGTTCTAGCCAAGAGGACTAGGTCATTGGCTTGGAATGACCTCCGTCGGAGGCTGTCTGGGCGAGGGGGTGTGGAAGAGTTCGAGGAGGGGTCAACCCTCCCCGTACGAAACCCTGGGACTGGGGGGGCATGATGACCGATGCCGAGGAGCTGCAGAGGCGCGCCCCAAGCAAGGGGGAGACCTCAGGGTACGGTTAAAGTCCGTGAGGAGGGATAAGACCATCCTAAAAGACGACGCCAACGACGAAGCAATCCAGTCGCCCTTCACTAGGCATATCGCAGGGATGGAGGTCCCAAAGAAGTTTGTGGTGCCAAAGTTCAAAGTGTATGACGGACGCTCCGATTCGAAGGCACACCTCAGGCAATACAAGAAAATGATGTCACTGTACCACTCAGATCACCGACTACTATGCCGGGTGTTCTCAATGAGCCTGGGAGACTCTGCCATGAAATGGTTTGAAACCTTTTCGCCCAACAGCATAAGATCTTGGAAGGAGCTAACCAGACAATTCTCTGGCCGATTCATTTCAGGGAGCAAGCGACCCAAGGATGTTGGGTCACTACTGACCCTCAGACAGAAGGAAGGTGAAACACTCTGCCAGTATGCCACTCGCTACTGGGAGGAAGTAAATGAGGTAGAGGGATGCTCTAAAGTCATGGTGGCGGCCTCCTTCAGACTTGGCCTCTCATGGGACACCGATCTCTATAGGTCCCTAACAAAGAAAACATCAACGGATATGGGCGAGCTGATGGCCCAAATCAATAAGTACTCCCGAATAGAAGATGAAATGTTGGGGGCAAGGGGAAATCTCAGGCCCCAAGGAAAAAGGAAAAAGAGAAAAATGGGGCCCCTCCCCAGAAGGGGTTAGTACTTCTGTCAGGAAGTTCTTTCAAATGGGTTAATACTGTGTTTAAGGAGCCCATTTATAAACTGTTGCACAAGTTCAAAAAGGAATCTTTCTTCAAATGGCCGTCCAAGATGCAGGGTAATCCATCCACTAGGAACCAGAAGGTAAGATGTTCGTACCACCAGGATGTGGGACACCTCACCGAAGATTGCAGAGTCTACAAGCCTTTCCTGGAGAAGTTGCGGAAGAGTTGGTTGATCGGGCTCCCTCGATGCTCTTCCATGTCGGCATTGAACAAGAGCGTCTCGCTCACGGCATAGGCCACGTGAAGAGAGTGGATGATGGAGTCAAAGACCCGGATCGGCCTATTATCATGATCCCGAGCCCGAGGGCGTCATTCTTCCACTTAAGTCGTTGGCGCCGGGGAAGGAGGTGGAGGAGTTGTTGTTGATGTTGTCATCGTTGGAGGAGGAACAAGAGTGCCCCTTCCTCGACCAGTGCGGTCATGCCTTTGTTTGACCCTTCTCTCCTCTCCTCTTCAGATTGAGAGTCTCTGGGGTGGCCTCGACCACGGCCTGTGGACCTTGGAGGCACAATATTGGTTTCAGGTAGTGGGGGGGGAGCAGAAGTCCTTCTTGGTGGAGGAGGATGCTCGTTGGAGCTGGACCCTTGGGCCCTTGCAGCTCTGAGGGCAGCTCGTTCCTTGATGTAATCTAAGTTTATGCGAGGGTGATCAGACATTGCAACTTCAAGCACGTCTTCTGCGTTTAAATTATGAAGGATGTCGAATCCAACCAAGCCTCTCTCCCGGATGTGCTGGCCTCGGCGTCAACGGTGGTGGAAGGGTCCCTGATTTCAACCACCTCGTCGGCGTCTTCTCCTTCGACGGCTTCTGCTTCGACGATTTCCTCTTCGGCTACCTCCTCTACCTCGGCATCTATGGCCCTATCAGGATCGTTCTCCAAGTTTTCCTCAGCAAACTCTCCCCGAGGATCAAAGTTGTGTGGTGTGAAACCCCGGAAAATTTAAACTTTGACGAACAAGGGCAATAGGTGAATTGCCACTTCGGTACTAGTTGAAAAACTGAATTTTTCTAGATCTCGGATGACGAAACAGATTTCACCGTTGGATTCGTCTCGCGAAATCTAGTTACCACGTCAATTTTCGTCGAATTCCGAGATAGTCAGATTTTTCGCGTTTTACGAGACGAGCGGACCCCGGGTGACCCTGTACACGAAATTTTTATAAAATTTTCAAGTTTGGGGAAATATTAGAGACAAGTTAAAATAAAAATATTTTGAACTCGAACCGGAGCGAAATTTAATCGTTTCGGGATTAAAACGAACCCGGAATTAAAAGGGACGTGTGGCCAATTGTGGGCCAAGTATTCTAAAAAAATATAAATAGGGGGAAAATCTAATTTTTCCCACATATTTGCTCATTGCTCAGCTGATAGAAAGGAGAGAGAAAGTGAGGGTTCTCCAAAACTTCTCTCTACGATCTACTCCATTTTAGCGCTCAAATCGACTCGGGCCAAGAACAAGAGTTGCTCTACGCGTCGAGGGCTACGCGTGGGTACCAAAAACGACGGTTTTCACCGAACGTTGGGAGGCCAAAAAGTTGGAAGTGGAGGATTCAAGCTTGCTTTGAGTTCTCGGAGCTTCCCACGGCGATTCTACACGCTACAAGAGGTAGGGTTTTCTTCCTACTTAGGTTTATTTCCAACCTAGGAAGGTTATATGGAATGGGTAGGTGTATATATATATGTATCACTTGCCTATTGTGGTTATTTGGGTGAAATGGGTATGGAGAATGGGTAGCATGATTTTAATCACATTCTCTAGTTTAATGTACCACTAATGCATTTCATGTGTGGGAAATGAGTACCAAATGTGCTAAGCAAGGTTGGTATGAAATGGGTATATAAATTTACTTGATGGGTAAATTTAATAAAAAGTTAAAAGAACTTGAAGTATGGAAAAAAGATTGATATGGGAAATTGGGTAAAGTGAATTCCTAAATGAAATGGACATTTAGGAATGGTTGTTGATAATTTCTTGAGAAATTATGACATATGAGGTTATGTTATGGGTAGAATGAATTCTATCTTGGTATAATTGTGTAGAAATCAATTAATATGAATTCTTGAGCTTTGTGATGAATTTGAGTATATTATGTGATTACATGATCTTGGATGCCTTGAAGGTGTTGAGTAAATACTTTGATGAAAATGTGAAGTATGTTTTGCATAAACTATGTATAACATGCTTAGATATTGTGATTAAGGAAAATGTTGATATACACATGTTTACGAGGTGTTGACAAAGTGTTGAATTATGGTATTTATATGCATATGCTTATGAGATGAAGTACCATGGATATGTGGATTTATTGTTGAGTTGTTCATATGGCATTCATACATATTGAACATGTGGAGAAGATGCAAGGGTACATTACATTGCATTCTCATGGGTACATCACATTCATGGTTATAAGACATGAGTGTGTGTGGGTGGGTTGACATCGCATTCATGGGTCATAGGCATGAGTATGGGTGTGTGCATGTGTTGTGGATCAAACACCAAATCTTGGTGGTTGGTATGTGAACTCGGGAAAGTCGGGATCGAAGATCCGACTGAGTTGCACGGTTGCATTGCATAAGGAAAACTTGTGTCGGGTAAAGCAAGTAGGGCTAGACACTCCCTCGGGTGAAAAACCCGGAACCACTGGTTCATACACTCCTACGGTGCAAGTCCAAAAAGTGTAGATAGGCCCACGGAGCCGGCGGTGCGATTCCAAAATCCGTTGCCCAGGAAGACACAAGATTTTGTTGTATAAAAACATCCATTCAATGGGTAGCCTCAAACAATGATTGGGTTTTTATAAAGACATAACTTTTAATTCAAACGATCATTGGGAGGGTTTTTCTGTCAATAGACGGGTTCATACACATTGGCTTTTGTATTGTGTTGTGTGAGTTGGGGAAGACTCGGGATAAGGTGCGTGAGTGAGTTCCATCTCATATCATGGCATGACATAGCATAGCATGGTAGCTTTCTAACATTGAAGTGTATACTCTTGCTGGATTGGTTGATGCTTGTTGATTGCTGCATGTGCGCATCTCATATGCACTTAGGTTGGGGAGTAGCCTCTGTAGGAGGATATCCTATTGAGCGTGGCTCACCCTTTGTAGGAAAAATATTTCAGGTGCTGGGTTCACACCGGCGGACGGCTCCCATTTCGAGCCCCAAGGTTGAAGAAAGCCGGAATGTGGCTTCATTTTGAGTTTTTGTAAAATTATTATAAAAAAAACTTGGTTTTGGTATGTAAATTCATATAAATGTTTGTAATAGAATTTATATGTATTGTGTTTTATGGGGGAAAACTTCATTAAATATGTGTTGGATGGAAAAGATGTGTGTGGAATGGATTGGAAGTGAAAAACAGAGGAAAAAGGCAAAAGTGGCAGAACCGTACCGGTACGCGTACCGGTGACAGCCAGAAGGTAGAGCGTACCGGTACGCGTACCGGTACGCAGAGGTCCAGTGGGCATACCGTACCGGTACGCGTACCGGTACGCCCTCCAAAATTTTTCTGAAATTTTAAATTTTGTTTGCCAAACCCTTGGGCTATTGTTTCCTTCCTTTAAAGGTTATAAATGAACAATAATAGGATACCAATGGTGGCATATTGGACCTCGGATGGGTCAACCAACCAAAAGAAGTTAGACTTGTGATTCTTTTACATATAATTATAAGTCCCGGTAAAGGGAATGTGGTGACGTGGTGTCGGGTTAAGCGACATTCACGGGTATTTCCGTGGGTTGATGGGTTTATCAACGGTGAATAAAGGACCCCCGAAAATTGGGGCGTCACATGTGGGGTTTGGGAGAACTTCCAGTACCTAGGGGTATAATCAAGGAGAAGGTGCGCTGCTCGACCAAGGTGTCTATTCCCCAAGTAATTCTAGACGAAGCTGATATCACCAATGTTAACTTGGTTCCGAGGAAGAGCGGCTGTGTTGGCGTCGGGGACCCCTGAAACACCAATAATACAATCATCAACTTCAAGCGTTATAACACAAGGCATTGAAGAAATTGAAGAAAAACAAAGGCCGAGGAGGGAGAGCTGACGTACTCGTAGTCCTCCATTGCTTGGGGCACCACAAGTCGGCAGCGTACTCGGGATCGAGTCCCCTCTCCCACTAACCGCTAAAGATGAGAAGGTCATCTTTGTACCCCTTGTCAGAATCCGGAAGGTAGGTGACAAGGTACATCGTGGGGTCCCGAGCCTTGAGGTAGTACACCCATGATGATCCTAAAAGAGTTAAAACAACATTGTCCCAGGAAGAGCCGAAATCGGGACAAGAAGCGAAGGAGGAGAGGGTGAAGAGGAAACCTAATACCCCACTCCATAATGGCCTTAGTGTAAAAGGGCATCTCGTCCTCGGTGCCGACGGTGGCACTGTGACGACCGACCTTGAATTCGTCCACAATCACCTCGGGGGGAATAGAATAGTGGGTCCTAAAGTTGACTATTTGTTGTCGGCCCTTGACGATGTACTTTCTGGGCCTTGAAGGACCAGCTTCGTCGGCCCTGACATTCCTACTCGGGCGACGCCTCAGCATGTCTTAGAAATCGAAAAACAGTGTTCAAAGGGGTGTTTTCTAAGGTGGGAGTCCTAAGGGACACTATAGGAGACAAAACGGCGAAAAGAGGAGGCGAAGGAACTACTCTACACTATCAGAACTAAGAAGAGATAGTCTGGAAGGCGAGGAATCGCCGAAAAAATGAAAAGAAATGAAGGAAACTTGCGTTAAAAGACAAGGGTTGGAACCAGTATGCTCATCGAGTACGAAGGCCGCAAGAATGGCAGTTAAGGGTCTCCTTCTCTGTTGATTTTCGTAGAGTGTGGCAACTAGTTCAGGCGAGCTATGGCGTCTCCAATCAAGCTCCAGCTGAAATCACTATAGTTACTGAGAATGCAAAAGTGGAGAAAGTGGGGATGGGGTCTGTTTATATGGGTCAATTCCCATCATTGCGCACGGGACATGAAGGATGGCACATTTAGTGAGGCACGATCTCCGAAGGCGGGAAAACGACTGCGCAGCTAAGGGGTGGTTGAGCCTTTTCATCTTCTAACGCCACGTGTCCCACGCCGTACGAAGATCAAGGGTTGGGGGCAGTTGATGGGACAACTTCTGAGAAATGATATGATTCTGACACGTGTCCTCGACACCGAGGGCACCTCCTGCTCCATAATGAAGACACGTGTTCTCGGCATCGAGGGCACCTCTGCTCTATGATAAAGACACGTGTCCTCAGCACAAAGGACACCTCATGTTCTCTAGTTCTGCCACGTGTTCTTGGTACCGAGGGCACCTCCTGCTCCATAATAAGGACACGTGTCCTCGATACCGAGGGCACCTCCTGCTTTATGATAAAGACACATGTCCTCAGCACAAAGGACACCTCATATTCTCTGGTTCTGCCACGTGTCCTTGGTACCGAGGGCACCTCCTGCTCCACAATGAAGACACATGTCCTCGGCACCGAGGGCACCTCATTCTCTCTAGTTCAGCCACGTGTCCCCTACGTGATTAGATTCCAAAGACTTTTTTGGACACGTCACCTCGTCTCCTAGAGGGATTATTGACGGTTACAGCCTATCAATCTCAGAGTTAGACTATGAATCATTGGCTTGCCTTCCCAACGAAGTCAGAATGACAAAAGGGACAAGACCAGCAATCAAGGGGAGTTAAACACGTGGCACGATGTACAGAATAGGGGATAAATCGACAAAAATACCCCTGCTGACATGCAGTCATCCCAGTGGAGCATTTAGTAATCTTTTAGAAGGATGCGACGTCTATGATACTTGGGAAGCCGAGAAGAAGGAACATTAAATGTTCCGGAGCCCAGACATTTAATGCCCGTGCATAGAAGAAAGAGCATTAAATGCTCGGGAGCCCGAGCAATTAATAACGGGGCCTCCCCCACGCAAAATGGGAGGTGCTCTGTCCAATGACTGCGCACTACCTACTGCCTCCCAAATGGACTTTCTCTTGACATGACCCACCTGTCAGTAATAATGAATCCATGAAGGTATAAATAGTTGCAAAAAATTGAAGACAAAGGTAGGCAAACTCACTTCTTAGAACATACACAGTACTTTTTATTCCCCTCTCTCACAGAAACTAACTTGACCGTCGGAAGGGATACGCCGAAAAACACTCCAGCGCCCTTCTAACCCATCCTTTTTGTACAAGGAACCACCTACGGCTCGTCGGAATTGACCGGATAGCCTCGGAAGCAATTCGTCACCACTCCTTAGGCCATCTTTGGTCTTCCTTTGCCACAGGATCATCAACTTTCAAGGTAAATACAAGTTCACCGAGAGAGAGAGCTGTCTTTTTATTTTATTGTGCGAAAATCACCCCGCACACTCTACAATATAGGAAAAGTCTTGATACAAGAGTTGAGAGTGATCAATTCCTGATTCACAGGCAAGACCTATATTTGCATTTTTATTGACCAATCCTTTTGTCACGATGAACAAGTGTTTTGGTAAAGATCTCTTTTTGTTATATTATTCAATGGAATTAAAGTTATTGTCTCGTTATCTTTCGTGACTCGACAGAACTTCATTGACTTTCTATGATAGATACTTTTTATTCAATCATGTCCTTATAAACTTAGTCTTGTTTGCAAGTCAACCCTCATTTCAATTAAGCTCCTACATTCTTAAGCGTCTCATTCGTTTGCTCTCAAAGATGGAACAAGCTTTTTCAAAGAAGGAATTAGATGGGTCGAGCATGCCTTTATGCTCCATTTGGTAGAAAGAATGGAAAGTAGGAGGGATACATTTTCTATCCTCCAAGGTAGGAAAGTAGGAATGATACACTTTCATTCCTTTGTTTATTAAGATGGATAGAAAATAAAAATAATTAATTTTTTTTTTTTGTGCTTGGTAAGATGGAAAAAATATTTTTTTATTTTTATTTTTTATTTTTTTAAAAAATATAAATACATATTTTATCATTATACTAGTCATAACACATACCCAATGGCACAATGAAACATAAGATTCTAGCGTTCAAAAAATTGATCTCACTATATCAAATTTAAAATTAATTTTTTTACTTACATCATTTAAAATTAATTTCTACCTATTATTTTCTTAAAAATAGCATCAAAATTTTCTCAAAATACATAACTCGACAAATTTTTTTCATCATGTGTACACTATCGTGTATGGATAACGTATAAAATAAAAGTTGTGTTAAACTATAAATTAACCAAATATTAAATGATTGAACATGTGATAGAATTGGGTGATATAATATTTTTTAGAGGAAAAATGTATAAGGGATAAAGATTCAACTTGGTAATTGATTTATTATATAGATTTATATATGAAATTAATATATACATAATATATGTATATATCAAAAGATATATAGACAAATAAAATACATTTCAACACAAATAATTAATTTTCTATCCACTCTCCTTCTAATTTTGAAGGGATTGATTTTGGTGAGTTGGAAGGAAAATTCATCCATTCACTTTTCCATCCTTCCTATTTTCCTTCCGTACCAAACATATTGTTTTATCTATTCCTTCCAACTTTCTATCCTTCTAATTTTTTTATCATACCAAACAGTGCATTAGTCTTGCTTAATTTGTCAAGAGTTTACAATCACCTTCTACTATAGCTCCCAAAGGTAATCAACCTGGGTCTTCCCTAACCTATGCAGATGGTCTTTGAATCGTAAGTCTCAATCAATCCCTTTCTAGCTTGCCTTTCTTTCAAGTTAGTCTTTTTATGAAATAATGAAAATCAATCAAATCTCTAGATGAAGTGGTTGAAACCAGTGTTTTAAAACCCGGTCCGACCCGACGGGTCAACTCAGTGAACCGGTGTCTAAACTGGGTCGGTTCATTTATTGGATCGATTATGCACCAAAATCGGAGTAAACCCGGAGACTCGTACAAAACAGGTAAAAAAACATTAAATCGGCCGAGTTTTTTTATTTAGTATAAAAACTAATTTTGGGGCCACTTTTGGGCATTTTTGCCATTCAGCCCTAATCATTCCTTCCCTTCCCCCTTCCCCCTTCCCCAGCCAACCTCTCTCTTCGCGAAGAAGTGAACAACCCCTTTCTCTCTCTCTCTCTCTCTCATCAGTCTCTCTCTGCCTCTGGTCTCTGCTTCACCTTCATTGCGAGCACGAAGACTCGAATCGAAGGGGAAGGAACTTTCGATCCCTAACCTTCTTCACTACGATTTCGATTTTCGAAGGAGAAAGCTGCTTCGCCTTCACTACTTCAAAGCTCCATCTACATCGAGACAACAAATTGACGACGACCACCAGACACCGCAACAAGTATACTATTGTCTACTGACTCTACTCTCTCCCTCTCAGTATATATTTGATTGTTTATTTGTATTTTGTATACATTGAATTTTGATAATTGATAATGCTATATTTTTTTACATTGGGTTGCATTTTTTTTTTGTGAGTTGCATTATATACATTGAATATTGATAATTGATAATGCTATATTTTCAGAACTGTTGGGTTGATCTAAGTTTGATCTCAGTCTCTCTACTCTATCTAACAGTAATATGTACACTTTGTGGGTTGCATTTTTTTCTTTTTGTGGGTTACAATATTGTTGAAATGTTATTGATACTAAAAATTTTTAGGCTTGAAATTGATTTTAGATATGTGGTACTTTTTTATGCTGTTAAATGAGATGAAGTTGAATTTATTGTCTTATGTATATGTATTTAACTTTACATGTTTGCTGTTATTATCATAATTATTGTGATTTTTTAGTCTATTAATTATTATTTATAATTATTATTTATTTTTTTATTATATAACCGTTTCGACCTATAACCCAACAGTTGAACCAGTGACCCATTGACCCGGTCCCTCTGCCGGGTTGATATCCAGGCCAGGTTTTAAAACTATTGTTGAAATGAACTGTGGCGGAGAAGTGATAAGGATACTCTTTGGTGGACTTTGATTGTTGGACAAGACAACCGACTAGCTCCAGGCTCCAAAACCCTCACCAGCCATTCTTAACCAAAACCCTCACCAGCTGTGAATCTCATGAAATACATAGAATAAAATCGTTCTTGTCATGAACATAGACTGTTTATGGTTGCCCCCATAGTACTGTAGACAAGCAGCATATCACCTATTATGTTATACTATTATGATTAACGTTGGAACCCAGTTTGTCCAATGGATATGAACTGATTATCATCTTCTCAGTCCATGGGTGTTTGATCAGTGCCAAAATTAGCATATCAAATGGCCCTATGCAACAACGTACGTGTATGTATGAACCTGGAAACGAGTGTATTATCATATATTACACCTGACAAAGCAGATACACAAAAGTACTAAAAGAAAGCTGCCAATTTTATGGGCGATAAAAGGAAAAGGCAACAATTAATTCCTTTTTAACTATGGAGCCAATTTTCCCCCGTTCAAGCAGGTATTTCCACAGGATGATTCTAACTTCACCGAATCTTGAAGCCGAAGCCACAACCAATATATTCAAGGTAAGGGTTCCTGTGAATCTCCTAAACGAGACAAATGAAGATATGCATCTGTCCCTGTAAGAACACAAAGCAAATCTAAGACACTGGAGCAAATGGACAAGAAGAATCAAAAGGAAAACGTTAATGACTCAACAAGATATCCAAAAAAGGCATATATGACTAATCACCACTATGAGCTGTAAAATGTGGAGATAAAAAAAAGAGACATAAATGGTTGCATATCAATCTAAAAACGGAAGAAAGAACTTGTTAGTTAAGAAGGAACATAAGGTACATCAATGAAGAATCTGCCATGGATCCACCGTTAGAGGGGTTTTCTTTAATGATTAATACATATGTGATTATCATGCATTATGCTTGGATCTTGAATTCCACTTCATATCATTATAATGCCTAGTAATCATGAAAACCAGCAGGGATGAGCTGCCACAACTAAGAATTCTCAACTTTACCTCATTAAAACACAGTTCCCTAGGCAATCATCTCTTTTATGTATAAACCCAATGAACTATAGCTGCAGGAGTCAGGACTCCAAAGTACTTCTGTGCAGTATGCCCCTTATGTCTCTCCAATAAGAGCTAGATGGTTTTTAACTACCATGAAAGCTGAGCAATTCCATGTGTCCAATATTGTCATTTGAAACTCTGTTTATTTCTCATACTTAGTCACCACTATAATCATCAGAGGATAAGGTACAGTACCTATCACAAAACGGTCTTACTGTGAAGAAGCTGAGATTTCCAAGAAACAAAAAGGCTCAAACACAGTAAATTCATATCCACAGGACATCTGAAGGCGCTTTATTCAATGATAAATCTGTGTCTATGACACTTCCAATGATTTGTCGCCATTTTCATTTCTACCTTCTGACCATCATTTAACAAATATTCATATCTATATAATAACAGGTACAAGGCAATTCAAATCTCCCAAGAGTCCAAGACAAAAAATTATCTCAAGGCTTTTCGCAGTTCAGATTAATCCGGAATTTTAATCCAACAGTTTAGATCAATCTCGAATTTTGTTTTCCCACCCACAAAACTTTCTATTTTTTGACTCTCAAATTAATGGCTTTGATTCCCAAACTCACACCTCTCTCTACCCACAAATCTCCCGAATCTTCCCCAATCTCACGCAATTTACCAAATCTCAACTCTTCAGCTTCCCTAATTCACGCTCTATCTCTTCCCCCGATCTGTCAACTCTCTCCCCATGTTTCTTTTCGCTCCCCATCTTTCTTCTCCCTGAACACGTCGCCCCCTCTCTCTATTTTTCTCTTTTCCCACTCCTCTCAATCTCTCCTTGTCGCCCACACTCTCTCTATCTTTCTCGGTTAATAATATGTATCGTCGACGCCTAGCCACTGTCATCAACCACCACTAACGACTACCACGACTGCGAAGCCAGCGACTACCACCGCCGTTGACGACTGCCACCACCGCCACATCCCCCTAGGTAATTCTCTCTCCCCCACTATCTGCTCACCTTGCTTCTCTCTCCCACACTCGTCCCTACCCCGGTCACATCCATAGCCCCTACCCTCTCTTTTTCCTTTCCCCAGACCCCAAACCCACCGGTACCTGCCACAACCAGGCGTGTCAACGGATCGAATATGGACCGGATTGTCATATATCCGAATTTGAATTCGAATTCGATGAAGTTTTTTGTTGATCCGATCTGATCCGATTATCGGACAAATTTGAAAAATTTAATCCATGTCCGAATCCATTAATTTTCGAATACCCAATCCAAAAATTTGATCCGATCCGATTATCACAAAAAACACATGTACACAAAAAATTTATCAATAAGAATTTGGATAATGAACTAAAAAAAAGGAGGAAAAATGAAATTTTGAAATGAAAGCAAGACGAAAAACCAAATAAGAGAGGGCAAGGATCGAAATTTCGTTTCGAAGTACCGTTTCGGTCAGCTCAAAAACGAAAACGTTTCGGAAACGCAGAAAAAATATGAAAACATGTGGAAACACAAATACAATCCATTTATTTATAAAGATAAACTAAATAATTGATTAATTCAACATATTTATTGGGTTAACATCCATTTATACAAGAATAAATTTAAATTAGAGGGAAAAAAATGTTTATTTAATATACCAATTTAACAAATAATAATAACATAAAAGAATAATTACAAAAAGGAAAAAAAATAATGAAAGGTATTAAATTAAATTAATGGTACTTATATATACATAAAAGTAAAAAGTTAAAATGCAGTGGAGTATTAAATGTAATTGTTCATACTTATAACAAAAAATAAATAAATAAAAGGTAGAATGCCAGAAGAGTTCATGACTCAAATATTATTTCATTAATATTAAAATTATTGTGTACACAATTTGTACACACGTAAATACTTAATTCTAGATATTTAACAAATAAGTTATTATTAATAAAATGACTTGCAATTATTTAATATACCAATTTAACAAATAATAAAAACATAAAAGAATAATTACAAAAAAGAAAAAAAAATAATGAAATGTATCAAATTAAATTAATGGTACTTATGTATACATAAAAATAAAAAGTTAAAATACAGTGGGGTATTAAATGTAATTGTTCATACTTATAACAAAATATATATAGAGAAGCGAGAGGCGAGAGGCGATCGCGATGGGCGATGCCGGAGAGAGAGAGAGAAGAAGAAAAAAAAGAAGAAGAACATACTTGGTACCTCCTGGTCGTAGCTCGCAGCGATGAAGACATGACTCCCAACTCCCAAGCCCTAGATCTGCTTGGAATATGGTTGGATGGGCTCAAATCTAGACTCAAGAAGGTAAGTTACTGAAGTTTTTCCTTTAATTTCTGGTCTATAGTCTCTGTCTCTTCGATTTCGTCTGGTGCCTCTCTCACTTCTCTATGTTTTTTTTTTGCTTGGAAGACCTGAACTTGGACGGCTTCACATGTGATTTCTGAGCTTGGAGGACCTATGAATTCTGACATTTTATTTGTGGAATCTTTAACTTTATGAGAGTTTCTTTTTTTTCTTTTGGCCTGGAGTGAAGCGAATCTTTAACTTTTTTTCTTTCTGAGATTTTTGTGATCATTGTTTCGTTGAAACGGTACCGTTTCGACCGAAACGGTCCGACGACATAGTGACGTTTCGACCGAAACTTTGGAATTTTCGGATTTAACCCATATTTCGTGTCGGTGTATTGAAATTCTGAAACGTTTCGGACATTTCGACACGACATTTAGATCCTTGAGAGAGGAAAACAAAATGAAAATAGAAAAAATGGGTCTTACATTGTGATATTCACTCTATTTTTACTTATTTTTCGGTAATATACGTCTGATATTTATTTACATAATATATTTTTTTATTCGGATAGGATTAATAACAGATTGAATTATTATAAATCTATATTCGAATCTATTTAGACAACTCTAATCGGATTGGATTAATGGATTGAAAAATTTATCCATATTTGCTTAAACGAATTCGGATTCGGGTTGAAATCCGGTCCATTGACAGGCCTAGCCACAACACCTCATAACCACCTAACACACCCTGAATTGTTGTGAAGTACGTAATTAACACACACACACAGAGTATTATGCGTATATCATTCAGGCTCATTGTGCATTTGATTTGGTGTTTTGTGATTGGTTTTTTGGAATTTTTTTCTATGGGGATTGCTTTCCAAACCCACTGTTTGTATATATGTTTTGTATTTGTTTCGATTTTAGTGTTTTGAATTGGTTGTTTTGTTTGATTAAACCCACCTTTTGCGAACATCGCCTTCAACACACCCGATGCACACTTGATTTGTTTGATGAAATGTTTCATAGAACCACACACCCAACCACCTTTGTTTAATTTTGACTAACATTTAGGATTAAAGTCAACTGCTTGATGTTCGTTTTATCTACAGGTACTTGCAAAGTTTGAATGGTTGGCCAATCAAACTTCTTTGAAAGCATATGGGCTTTCTTATAATACAGCCAAAAAAGGGTAGAACAAAAGTCATGTAGAAAAGCTTTTCCTTTTGGGTAAAAGCAACCAATCGCAAGTTAGTTTGGTCCGAGTTTGTCTCTATGTTCATTTAAAATATGCGTAGAAATACCCTATTTTGTAATAAAAGACGGAGTTTTGGATGAATAGTGGGGATTTTTATTTTGTGATCTTCCTCTACACAAATGGTTATCATCAAGCTCCAATGAGCAATTCTAACCAAGCAGAATGCATGGGAAGATACATGCGGCAATACAATTGGATTTTACATTTGGTTATTTGCCCCTTTTTGCTTTCCATTTATAAGTGATTACTTAAGGATGTTAAATTGTTTGGGCTTTTACAATGAATAGATTGTTATGAGGGAACCAAAAAGGACAATGACAGTGTAACGATGTTGTTGTGAACGTGGCGGCGTGGGTGAAGGTGTGCTTTGCAAATTTTTCCCTGAATTTGATCTTCTATGTCTTTGTTGGGTTGTGGTTTTGTTTTCTCTTCCAAATTTTATCTTCTATTTCCTTGTTGGGTTGTGGTGGCCATTGGTGGGTCAATAGCTTTGCGGTTTTGTTGCAATCCATGAGAGTATTAGTGTAATGTCACAGTTGGTGCGGACAAGTCTTTCATCATTGTTATTTTTTTCTAATTGCAATTTTTATTGTTTTATACAGTGCCTTTAGGCACAGGTCCATCGCTAGTACATAGATATTAGCCAACCACAAAAAAGATATGGAGTGAGACTTTTAAAATTTCCAAGCCAATTACTAGATTCAATTGCACTTAGCCCCCATTCTAAGGTTGGGCCTATAGCAATGAAAACTGCTCACCTATCTGATATGTCACAATTTTCAAGTACGGGAATCAGCCACTATACAATGAGCATAATGCTACCTATCACTTACCTCTTCCAAACCCTGCTATAAGGGGAGCCTTGTGAACTGAATGTGACTTTTTTTATAGTAATAAAAGTCGCAGTCTTTTATAGTAAGTAGTTTTCAATCTAATGGTCGAAACAAAAGGAGGCAATACTTTCTTCAGAAATACAGATTGGTTAACATAGCTATTGCATAACCAGCTGTCAACTGAGAACTTCGGATATAACTTCCTTTGTATTGGATGCCATGCCCCGTGCAATCCATTTTTAAGGCAAATACCAAGACGGCAACATCATCACGCAAGGCATATCTTATGTATTGTTTCTTCATATTCTTATCTTTGTAATAACAAATAAGCAAATATGTCAGGCTATTAACTTTTTTTCCTTCTCTTTTGGGAACAAGGTTATAAACACCACTTTGCACTATATTCATTAAAGATCATGATTCCTAATGGTTGAACAAATTAAAAAGATACTCAACTTACCGTATCCTTCCATGGAGATGATTTGCAGGTCCCCTCCAAAGTATCGAGCATACAGGCGGCTTATTGGAAGCCCATATCCATAGCCAGCCATCGTTGCCACATTAGCTGTTCCAAGATCATCTAACTGCTCATCTAGGGGGTTTTGGGCAGTGCTGTAGAGATAAGTAAAAATTTTAGGGAGACCACTCCTTGGTATTCCACCCCCTTCATCAGAAACCTACAATGCCAGCCAGACTACAGTTGTTAAAGCTTCAAAGGATGCATAGGGAAAAATATACTTGACACTCGCATGTCTTTCCGCTCAAAGTTTTGCAGCAATTTTTTTTTTTTGGGGGGGGGGGGGAGAGGGGGGGAAGATCACTCCAGACCAATAACATTGCATGACAGAAAACCCGTTGCTTGTACACATGCCTTAATGGTAACATCCTCCAACCCATCAGCAACAATTATTCGAATAGGAGGTGCAATTTTTTCAGAGTCCATAAACCGCTCTTGAACAGCACGCAAGGAGTTCTTAACCAACTCAAATACCATCAGATGTAAATGTGTTGGTACGTAGCTGTCACAACACAAACACATTAAGAGATAAGACCAAACTTATTTTGAATTGAAAATGATTGCATTAAAGAAGGTGATACAGAAGAGCAAGTGCTGGAAGAGCTTCAGGAGAAAACATTTTCAATCTAGGGAGAACGAAATTGAATAAATGGGGGAGAGCCGTAAGATACTAAATAAAGTGTATACAGTGTTAAGAAAAGGCAGACTAATTAATTAACAAAATAACTTACGGGAATGTAAAATTAGGATCCCCATAGATATTAATGTCAGGAGCGCTGCCATATTCGTGTAAACAAATGGAACGGGCATCCTCGCTGGCACTTCGTGCAACCTCTACAGGAGACATTTTTGTATGTATATAACCCACACAGTTAGGAGGAGGGTTGGGATCGTGCAATGCCACATGCTGCCCTGAGTTTCCAAAGTGTTAATTATACAAAACATGCTTAGAATCCACTTCCGTTGACTAACAAAAAATTATACTGAAAAGTGAGCAAAGTGTCAAAAAAAGCCGAATTAGCAACAAATCGAGTATAATTACTGACAAGAGAGTGTTGCGCTAACCAATGAGCATGCGAATCCCAATTCTCGACATGTAAAATCGATCCAGAAACTGGTGAATTTCATCAAGGTCCTGGTAACCAACCTTAGGATCCAGACTTTTCTTCAACTGTTGGACTCCCAAAGCCATTGTAGGAACAACATTGTTGTGTCTGACCTTAATCATCTTGATAATTTGGGTGAATTCCAACTCGTCGCTCCTATCCTTAATCTCCGGGAAGGATCTAAGATCACGAAAAGAATCCAAATACCAATCCCGCACCTTACAAGCAAAAAAATTCAATATCTTTTTTTGATCAGCTTCAAGTAAAATTCAATAGGATATTAGGACTTCCCTGACCACAAATCAACTAAACATAGAACCTAAATTAACCACAGATGAAGCACAGAAAAAAGCACATTCTGAAAATTCATGACAAAAATGATGAGACTAAACTAATAAAGCTTTCAAAAAAAAAAACTAATAAAGCTTTCAAATATAAGGAGCAAAGCCACATGCAAATCAGCATTAAACCCATTCTAAGATCAGGCAAAAGATAAAATTTAGACCACAGGTGCATTTGTAACATTTACGGAGAAATATAAGTGCTAATAACAGATTGAGCGCAGATCTCAAAACATGATGTTTAACACCTGAATTGGCTTGGCCACCGTTTCCAAGATCAGCAGCACCACAATAAAACCATGTATGTGTATGAAAATACAAAAACACGCATGCTCTCACCAACAAAGCTGACTCAGAAGGTAAGATCCATACAGTAGGGATCTTCTAACAGCGGTGAAAAATGAAAAACCCACCAGGCAGAAAATAATCCCAGTTTGAAAAAAAATATATGAATTGTCAGTTAACTTCTTCAGGTTTATTCATAACCATGCAGTCAAAGGATAGCATAATCGTGTTTTGAAAAAAAAAACGTTTCACAAACTATGCAGTCAAAGGATAACATGATTATATAAAAAAAGAAGGCTCTCTCTTTTACCAACGAACTTTTATTAATTTAATCACAATTCACACCACAACCCCAACAGAACCCCTTGTCCCATATTCCCAGAATAAACTCCAAAAAAAATTATATAAATTTGAAAACCCACACTCAAAATTGTGAAATTAACAAATTGGTAAATAATAACCTTTAAAATAGCGGGCTTTTCGGATAAGCCATAAGGCAGGGTCTCGAGCTCAATAGCTCTTCTGGCTATCCTGATTGGAAGCTCCTTGTGAAGAAACTGAGCCGAAATCAGCAAATTTTTGTCACTGGGTCCGGAACCAAACTCCATCATGTACCTGAGACTCACACCCGTCTGCTTCATAGCACCCCATTTGTGCACCTCTTCGATCAAACCCTTGGAAAAACTTTCATACAGCTTCTTCGCCGCCATGAACGTGTGGAAACTTTGGAGCACACAGATGACAGAGAGAGAAAAAAAAAAAGTAGAGTCCAAAAATTACAAACGGGGTGTACAAAGCCAAACTGACATAATACACACTATCGTGGAGAGAGAGAGAGAAAAAAAAGGTCTAAAAAGAGAAGGACAGGTACTACAGCATTAGGGGTCTTTGGAATTAGGTTGAGTGTGTGACTGTGTGTATTTTTCGTAAACCAGAGGCGAGAGTCTGCAAGAGAACCTGAGCGGGCAGCGTGTTTATGGTGGTGGCGCGATTGAGAGGGTGGTGGCACGTGCGGTGTGGTTTGGGCGAGGAGTAAAGGCATTTGGTTGTGACGCGTGTAGCGAAATGGTTGATCTAAAGCGCTTATTGGATGGGTTTGAGAATCACTCTCACGTGTAAGTTGAGGCGGGCGCTTTGGGAATGTCACGTGGTGGCCGTTACAGAATAAATATAGGATAATTTATAACTTATACCCTTAAAATATACACATAATTTTTAGGGAGAATTACATTCAGACCCCCTAAGGTTTGTCACTTAATCACTCAGACCCCCTAATATTTAAAATATTACACACATACCCCTGAAGTTTGTACGCACGTAACGCTTAGACCCCTGCTATAAATATATTAATTAATAAATTACACCTAGACCCCTTGAAGTTTGTAAACATATATTACTTAGACCTCTTTAAGTTTAAAATGTTATACTTAGATTAAAAATACTTCAATCAAAGATAAAATATCAAATATTTTAAATTTTACAATTAAAATTCATGTTCTATTGTATCATTTATTGAAATAAAATCAAAAATAATAATTCAATTTTTTCTTAAAAAATCGTAATTAGTATACAATTATATTGTTTATTGGAATTTAATTTGGTTGTCTAAACGACCAAATTAAAATACCAAACTACCCCAATTAAAGCTAAAAAATATTGTGTCCATTACAGTTTGACCTCTTGTTTAATTTTTTAGTTTTGTTCTAATAAATAGTATAATTATATATTAACTATGATTTTTTTTAAAAAATTAGATTTTTTATTTTTGATTTTATTTCAATAAATTACATAATAGAACATGAATTTTGGATATAAAATTCATGTTCTATTATGAATTACTTAGACCCCTTTGTTTGATTTTTTAACTTTATTCCAGTAGATAATATAATTATATACTAATTACGATTTTTTAAGAAAAAATTAATTTTTAATTTTATTTTAATAAATGATACAATAGAACATGAATTTTGGTTATAAAATTTAAAATTTTTTATATTCTATCTTTGATTGAAGTATTTTTGGTCTAAGTATAATATTTAAACTTAAGGGGTCTAAGTATTATATACTTACAAACTTCAGGGGGTTTCAAGTATAATTTATTAATGGATATATTTATAGTAGGGGTTTAAGTGTTACGCGCGTATAAACTTTAAGGGGTCTGTGTGTGTAATATTTCAAATATTATGGGTCTGAGTGATTAAGTGACAAACCTCAGGGGATCTAGATGTAATTCTCACTAATTTTTATTAGGTCTCTAAAATTTTAATTAATATAATTACTTCCTTAAATCTTAATCGAGTTTCAATTCAATTCTTGCATCTAGATCTATTAGTTTATTTTGACAGAAATACATTACAGGAATATCTCTAAAATTCTCAACCATGTCTTTTTTTCAAATTTGTTTTTTTTCAAAATTACATGAAATAAAATAAGATCTCCTAGCCTACATATAACAATTTTTTTATCAGACAAATATGACTATTTATCCAAGTTATGTGTTGATCATGAAAGACCATTCCATCATAATAGATTAATAAATTTTGATGTAAGGACTAAAGTGAAACTCAATTAAAACTCCAAGGACTTTATTGGTGCTGATGGTGTAAAAAATTGGGGACATGAAATGAAACTTAATCAGTAATACTATACTAACCAAATTTTGGGACCAAATTTGGAGCTCAAATGACATGGCAGCTGACTTGGGCTTCTTTATTTGGTGTCATGTCATTTGGGCCCCAATAAAGACTCCAAATAATATGTTGTCATGTCATTTGGCTCCAAATTTGGTCTCAAAATTTGGTCAGTGTAGCATTACTCTTTAGCTCAAAATATAGGTCAACTCAACAAAAGTTTCATAATTTCACATCAACCGAAAATAACTAATAAGAATACAAATTTAAGATAATCAAATGATACTCTTTACAAAGGCATTGAAAGACATAAGAATATGTATACAACTCCATACTTCAAATCATCAATTGATACGAATAGATTTGATCACCATCGTTTTAAGAGTAGCATATAAATTTCATAGACATCAGGACTAAAATTAACATCTAATTTTGAACCCAAATTCTCCTTAATTATTTCTTCTCTCTTTTTTTAGTTTGTTATTTCGCTCTCATCCTTCCTCTTCCCCTTATTTTTTCTTCTTTCTCTCTGGGTTGCTCACTGACCTGGAATGCAAGACTTGCTTGGACGTCAAGGTCTTCATGTCATAGTGTTTATGGAATGCATGATGAGAGCTTCTCCAATTCTTACCCATTTCTAGGCCAAAATTTAAATTTGGATAAAAAAATCCTTAAAATTCTTCTCCAATGCTATACTCAAATTCATACCAAAACAATGGAGTATCTATAAGATCGAGTATGAATTTGAATTATGTTTATTCGCTGCAAATTGGGTATCCATTTCCTCATTCTTTCTCTTATATCTTTTTTAGTGAAAGTTCATCAAAAGAATTGTTCAAGATTGCTAGATCAAGCACACAAAAAGCATATTCTTAAGTCCAAGAGCAATTTTTTTGTCATTTTCCTTCGTTTTGCCTCATGCTTAACCAAAACCCTAATGAAAAGGCATTTGTTGTTATAGGCATCCAATGCTACCAAAGAAATGTGCTTACTTTGAATCTGTGAACAAAATGCTTGATGGATCACCTAGTTCATGAACAATCCAACTTTGTGTTCTAGTAGAAGTTATAAGGGTATTCTTGTAATTAGCAAAAAATCACAAGTCACATGAGTCAAGTTGGTTAGTTGAGCTCAAATGTTTTGAAGATTGTGCCAGTTGACATTGAATTACTTGAAGATTGGATTGAATATATATGAAAAGGGAAATATTATGTATCCTAAATTTTTAACCCAAATTTTTATCTCAAATTAAGGGAGACCATTGGATCAGTGGGTCCCATCAACTTTTTTAAATGGGACCCACTGATCCAATGGTCTCCCTTAATTTGGGATGAAAATTTGGGTTAGAAATTTGGGATACATAGCATTGCTTATATGAAAAAGTTCAAGCTAAACTCATGAAAATCACACAGCAGTTAGATAGAGTAAGTTAACCTAGATAACTTAGTTGACCACAAGCTCAATTTGATAAAATTGATGAGGTTTGATTCATATGATGTATACTTAGTCTTATATTTTTTGTATAAAAATGTTGAGTTTTAAATATACATTAAAGCTAGAGTATAGCCCACGATCAAGCAATGTCATATGAGGCTTGATCAAGGTCACTCGGAGTAGGTTCAAAAAGATTCCAACAGCTGACGCTTACTTGGCAATCAATACTCACTCAATCGAGGCTTGTAGTAACAAGTCGAATATATTTATTGGTACTGGTACCTGAAAAATAGAAGGTTCAAGTATTGGTACCACTTATACGAGGTACCGGTACCTCTTCCAAAAATTAAAAAAATTTAAAATGTAATACTGAGGGGCATTCACTCTTTGAACAACCCCTATGGATGATGTAAATGGATAATAATAAGTCCAAATTACTAGGGTTTGGACCTTGGAATGGTCATGTGGTTGATATGTGTACAGGTTATGCATTGGGTAGTGCTCCGGTATAAGGAAAACTCTGCTCAAACTCTATTTTGGTTACAATCTCGGTGAAGGGGATGTAATGACGTGGTGTGAGGTCATACGGCATACATGGATACTTCTACGGGTTGATGGGTGATCAACGGGTTGAGAAAGGACTCTCGAATTTTGGGGCGTCACAACAGTGGCTGGTGGCGATGGTGGGTGATGACAGGTGGTGGGTGCTGGTGGGTGCTGACGGTAGACGACAGTGGTAGTTAGATGATGGTGGTAGTGGTAATAAATATAAGAATGAGATGACGATGGTGGTGGTGGTGGGTAGTGGTAGTGGATGATGGTGATAGCAATCGGTAGTCGGTGGCGATGGTGGTGGTGGGGATGACAGTGGGGGTGGAGGTGGGGCAGCGGCGGTGGTGTTAGTGGTTGTTGAAAATCCCAAGAACTATTGATAGCGCGTATGTATCGAATACCAAAAATTTTCTTTTAAAACCCTAAAAAGCGGAATTAGGGTTTACCTTCAAGATCACTCTGGTTTGATTTCGTCTCAGCATGAATGCAAAACCCAACAAGGAACACGGAAGACAGCTCAACGAACCTCGCGGCCTTCTGTCGTATATCCCATAACGTCATAGTCCGGATGCAGTGTGGGTAGCCAGAACATCCGAACTTTTGATCTCCCTTTCAGCCTCTCTAAAAAATGTGAGTAAAGAATAGATGCTGATTTTGTAACGACCCGATTTTTCTCTTCTTTTCGGAGACGTTAATTGATATATAAAGACCCAAATAAAAATAATAGAGCGCTAATTGTCCCAATAAAATTTCATTTATCAACATCATCTCCCAATACAAATAAATTTGTCAATATAAATAAATCTCCAAATACGATTAAAACATTAATTACATTGACATCTTCTCGGCTTTAATACTCTGATTATCTCGTTCCGATATTTTCTCTAAAATCAACCTGAAAATATTAAATAAAGCGGGGAAGTATATAATATGATGAGGAAAAATATGCTCAAGCACATTGAATAACAAATAATCGAGTATCACAAAGTATCTCAATCAACAGATGCAAATATCATATTTGCATATCACACGTCAGGCAAAATCTTAACACAGATCTGACACCTCACCAATCATCCCACCTCAACCCGATCTCACGGGTCTCTTGGCTGGTGATGGATTGGCTATTGACTGTCACGATCCCGTCTCAATATCCGCAAAACACGATCAATGAGATCAAAATATTCAACGATATTCAATCGAAATTCTAAAATAACAATAGCACAAGTTGGAATACAAATCAGATGATAATCAAAGAAATACTCTTTGCAAAGAGATTTAAGAAGAGCATATTGCATACCACCCCGTACCTCAGAATCATTATTCGATAACTCTATTTCCTTTTCATTCTTCTTCTTCCTCTCGGTTTGAACTAAAAACACCCACCAATATTTGTTTTTTCTCTCCCTCTCTTCCTCATTTGCTCTCGGCTTAACACACACAAACACATATATTTTTCTCCCCTCTTTTTTTTTATTCTCCCTCACTCACGGTTTCAACAAACCAGAACACACACACACACACACACACATTGATTTGTGTTTTAAACACACACATTTTACTACACCTTAAAGTACACACACATTTTTTACACTTTAAAACACACACACACACACACCCCGCATGCACACACACATGTACTTGACTTTTAAAAATGACTCACCCACCTTATGTCTTGACACATGTAAAGGTGTTCCATGCAAATTTAATAATTATGCTTGCCTCCCCCCAAATTCTTAAGTGATTTCAAAATCAACCCAATACTATTTGCATACACAAAATTTCATCTAATAAATAATTTCACATAATTACAATTAGTCCACATAATTATGCTTAAACTACTTCTAAAAATTTGGGATCTCACAATCTAGCCCTTCTTGCTATCCCCGACACATTTATCTATTTAATTTCTCGTGCGACTCAGCTGGACCTTGGTGCGACTTTTCCGAGCCCACGATCAACCACCTATATGGTGATTGATTTCATACCATGCACACACTCCCACCCATGTCAATGCTCATGAATATAGTGCAATCCATGTATAATGCAATACAATGTGCAATTGTCTTTGATACCATTTACAATGTTCATTATATAATGAATGCAATATAATGACATTTTCAACACAATCACAAGCATGTTATATAAGATAATCAACTCAACTAACATACTTGTATTCACCTAGGCATTTAAACAAACACCTAGAGGGCACATCAATTTACATAAATAACATGTTTATTACTTCCAACATGGCAACATGTTTATTAATTCTATAAACATAAGCACAAGTCCACCACAATAATCATATGCTAAATAATCATTTAACATACATATTATTTCATAATCACATAACAAGCTAATAATTTTATTAAACTTGATATGCCATTAAAACATCAAGTCATGCTAATGTACAATTAACATACTTCAAACCACTAACATTAACTTACACCAAGTTAATTACAATAGAATTTTACTAATTAGAAGGTTAATTATAAATCTTATATTTGACCCACTAATTACACTAGTCAAGGCTGAACACCAAAGACCAGCAGGATTGCTCCAACCTTTGGAGGTGGCTAAGTGAAAGTGGGAGCACGTCACGATGGATTTTGTGACCCACTTGCCACGGACATCGCGGGGGCATGACGCGGTGTGGGTGATAGTGGACCGGCTTACGAAGTCGGCACACTTTTTTGCAGTGCGAATGACCTTTATATTGGAGGAATTCTGTAGGCTGTACATACGGGAGATAGTCCAGTTACATGGGGTGCCCGTATCTATAGTATCGGATCGAGACCCTAGGTACATAGCCCATTTTTGGGAGAGTTTTCAGCGGGTCATGGGGACGCAGTGGATGATGAGCACCGCTTTTCATCCCCAGACGGACGGTCAGTCTGAGAAGACCATCCAAACTTTAGAGGACATGCTGCGGGAATGCGTCCTTGATCTTAAGGGTGGCTAGGAGGAGCATTTACCTTTAGTGGAGTTCGCCTACAATAAAAGTTATCAGGCGAGTATACAGATGGCACCCTATGAGGCACTTTATGGGAGGACGTGTCGTTCTCCAATTTGTTGGACGGAGGTTGAAGAAAGACCTTCCACGGGTCCGGATTTGATTAGAGACACCTTGGAGAAGATGGACTTGATACGGAAACGTCTTCTTATGGCTTAGAGTCGGCATAAAAGCTACGCCGACAAACGGCGACGACCTCTGGAGTTCGAGGTCGGAGATCATGTCTTCTTGAAGGTTATGCCAAAAAAGGGAGTGGTCAGGTTCGAGAAGCGGGAAAAGCTGTCGCCGAGGTATATCAGGCCCTTCGAGGTACTCGAGAGGGTTGGTACAGTCGCTTATCGATTGGCATTACCGCCAAATGTATCTGGTGTTCACGCGGTGTTCCATGTTTCTATGCTCCGGAAGTACACTCCAGATCCTACACACGTGGTGGATTGGAGTGAGTTGGTGGTTGATGCGGATGGGACCTTCGAGGAGGGACCGGTGCGTATTATGGATAACTGAGAGCAGGTTTTACGTGGCAAAACTGTGAAGCTAGTGAAGGTGCTCTGGCAGCACCGTGGGGTGGAGGAGGCAACATGGGAGCGTGAGGACACTATCCGAGCTACCTATCCATTTCTGTTCGAGGATGGAGGTATATCTCTTATAGTCATATAGTATTGAATGACTTTTTTTTTTCATGTGCATGTTGTTATATGTGCATATGGGTGTAATTTCGGGGACGAAATTCCCTTAAGGGGGAGAAAATGTAAAACCCAAAAAAAAAAAAATATTATTATTAAAAACCTTAATTAAAGGGGTAAAATAGTAATTAATTGTTAAAGCACGGGTAAAAAACGTGAATTTTTATAAAATTCAAATGACAAAACAGACCTCACCGTTGGACTCGTCTCCCAAAATCTAGCTACCCAGTAAATTTAAAATTTTGAGACAGTTGGACTTTTCACGTGTTACAAAGTGATCGGTTGTTGCGCGACTAAAATAATTGCGATCAGATTTTATTCGCGTGACCCGAAAAATAATTTAAAGTTAGCTCAATAAAAATATACTAAACTTAACACGATATGAGATTTAATTGACTCGAAATAAAATTGGACCCGTTTAAAAAAAAGACGTGTGGCGCGATATGGGCCACACATTTAGACCCTATATAAAGTGGTCTTCCACTTGTTTTTTTTTTCTTTTTTTCTTCTTGTCTGTCCAGTGTGCTGCCGAGAATGAGAGAGTGAAAGGTGAGTTTTATTTTATTTTCCTCCTTCCTTCCTTCTCAGATCTACGAATATTGAACTGTTTAATCGCTTCGGACCAAGAATTAAAGTTGCTTTACTTAGCGAGAGTTACGCAACCACACCAAAAATCGTATTTTTCTCCAAAAAAATATCAAGTACAATAATTTAGGCCTAAGGTTTGGGAAGCTAAATTCGGACTTTCCTTATAGTTCTACTACGTGGGCTCACGCTACAAGAGGTAGAGTTTCCCATATTTAGATGTAATTTCAACCTAAAATATGGCATATGAAATGGGCAGGCTAAGGGTTTATATCACATGTTAGGCCTTGATTAATGTAACTAGTGGGTCAAATATAGGATTTATAATTAACCTTGTAATTAGTAAAATTCTATTGTAATTAACTTGGTGTAAGTTAATGTTAGTGGTTTGAAGTATGTTAATTGTACATTACATGACTTGATGTTTTAATGGCATATCAAGTTTAATAAAATTATTAGCTTGTTATGTGATTATGAAATAATATGTATGTTAAATGATTATTTAGCATATGATTATTGTGGTGGACTTGTGCTTATGTTTATAAAATTAATAAATATGTTGTCATGTTGGAAGTAATAAACATGTTATTTGTGTAAATTGATGTGCCCTCTAGGTGTTTGTTTAAATGCCTAGGTGAATACAAGTATGTTAGTTGAGTTGATTATCTTATATAACATGCTTGGGATTGTGTTGAAAATGTCATTATATTGCATTCATTATGTAATGAACATTGTAAATGGTATCAAAGGCAATTACACATTGTATTGTATTGCGCATGGATTGCACTATATTCATGGGCATTGACATGGGTGGGAGTGTGTGCATGGTATGAAATCAATCACCATATAGGTAGTTGATCGTGGGCTCGGGAAAGTCGCACCAAGGTCCGGCTGAGTCGCACGAGAAATTAAATGGATAAATGTGTCGGGGATAGCAAGAAGGGCTAAATTCTCCCTCGGGTGCAAGACCCGCTTACTTGGTTTATACACTTTCCGGCAGTGCAATTCCAGAAAAGTGTAACGGCAGAAACGGAGCAGCAGGTGGGATGTCCTGAAAATCCGTTGATGGTTGGTGTCCCATTAGTGTAATACCATAAATCATCTTCCTACAAAGACACAAGAAAATGAATTAATTAGTTATTGAGTGTACATAACACTAATGACGGGGGCTTGGAATGCCCGGATACATACGCATGACATTGCATGTGTTGTGGGAGCTCAGGATGGGACTCGGTGTTGGTACTTGCATGAGTCTCATCTCATGGCATGACATAATTTATGGCATTTGTTCATAATATACATATTTGAATGAATGCATGAAATGATTGTTGTATGTGACATTTCATATGCATTTAGGTTGAGAGGTATTCTCTATAGGAGTTACCCTATTAAGCGTTAGCTCACCTTTTATTGGAACATTTTTCAGGTATCGCCCAGGCGTCCACCGAAGGCGAGGCCATGGACTCGCTTTGACGACAGAGCCGGTTTGTGGCTCTTATTTTGACTTTGCAGTCCCTTGTATATGTTTACTTTTGGTCTTGTATAATTTTTTGTAACAAAAACTTGTTTATATTTAAAAGGCATGTATATGGGACTTTTTTGAGACATTTATTCTTTTATGAATGAAAGTGCGTAGTGATGATGATTATGGTAGTATCCAATACTATGCAATTGAGTATGGATGAATGAACCCGGTGTGGTCAATGTTGTAGGATTGCACAAGTTACGTTTTGGGTAGAGCTCCCCGTACAAATGAGACTCTGCCCGAATTTTGTTAAGTTATGGATCCCGGTAAATGGGGCATAACGGCGTGGTATCGAATTACACGGTATCCACGGGTATTCCGCGGATTGATAGGTGATCAACCGGATAATTACAGACACCCGGATTTTGGGGCGTCACAGATTTAGAGAGTCTAGCCGTCTATATATAGACTACGACAGAAACCCTAAGGAGAAATAAGAACCGGGCATTCAATGGGCCTAGGATTCTTATGTTCAACCCAGAACAAACATCCTACAACCTATTAATAATAAGTAAGTCCACTAAAAACTTATTATTGATCTCCTGAACCTTATCTCAAAATTATATTCGAGCTCCTTATTATATATGCTTAATAATCTCTCTACGTTTAAGATTACAGATGTCCATTAATTAAATAAATTACTGACAATTATATTTAATTGACTTCTTTTATTCCTTGTGACCTTACCACTCAACTTATTTGTCATGTCAGATAATTAAATTCACTTGCAGGGTTTGACATGGACAAAATTTATGAGCTTCCTCAAGAGGACATCATCAACCCATTTAAATACTAGGACGTGATTTTCTTTAATAATTAATTTATATCATACAAATAACATCGTCTCCCAATTCACCGAGCTTATTGACTCAATATGAATCTCACTCTTTGATGTATTAAAGTGACAAACATTATATGCACGTAAAAATTAAATATTTCAGGATTAAGAACATAAACAATCATAATAATCATGAGGTATTTATTATCTTATTGAATCAGTAAAAGATAATAACCTCAACATGGGTCTGTTCAATACACAAAATGTACTAGTGAAATAATCCGAGACATCAAACAATCTCCTACAGTCAAGACAGACTATGCCAGAATATTACACTATAATCATACTGATGGTGTGTCCAATTCCATCTAGGATTGTGAACTTATACTCATATTATACAAAAATTCGATAATCTGGTATTTTGTGCATAAGCCGAACTCTACACACCATATTTTCTACAATGTAAAATATAAGACACACATGCATACCATATATTAAATATAATGCAAATATTTTGCTCATATAGATTCTCAATAAAATAAAAAAATAAACCTCTATTAATTAATAAAACAAGTTTTACTACAAAAAAGTAAGTTTTTAGTATACTACTCTATCAGTGGTGATGGTCGTGGCAGTGTTGGTGAGACGATGGGGGTGGTGGTAGGGGTAGGGCTAATGATGGGATGGCGGTGACAGTGGTGGTGGTGGTGGTAGTGAGGATGATGGTGGTGGGGCGGTGGCAGCAGTGGTGCTGGTGGCAGCAGTGATGCTGATGGCAACAATGGTGGTGGTGAGGGTTGTTATGGCAGAGGTGGTGGCAGTGGAGGTGGTGATGGTGATGGTGGGGCGTTGGGGGCAGTGGGTGTGGTGATGGTGGTAGTGGTGGTGGTGGTGATGGGAGTGGCGGCAATGGTGGTGGTAACGGTGGTGGTGGTTTTTATGATAGAGGTGGTGGTGGGGCGGTTTCAAACACTATTTTTTTTTAAATTATTTATGAGAAGTTATAAATTTTAAAAGTATTTTTAAAAAGTCATCTCAAACACACCCTTAGGGCCCTATTCTCTTTATTAAATTTAGAGTGTTAATATTAACCGTCGAATAATCTTTAAAATAAAATTTAAAGATATCTGAACTGCGAAAAACAAAAGTCATTTTGTTTATTTTTTGAGATTTGAATTGTATTATATTTTATTATATAGATGTTATGGCCTTTGCGGACAACAAATGTAAGATGACACCGTATTTTAACAAATTCGTGGATTTGATCACAAGATCTCAACGTAGCACTCAACTAGTTGGTGCAACATTTCTTTAAAGATGTGTCATGAGACATTGATATTTGACACTGACATAGACATGTAATTCTGTTTACTTGATCTTTAAAAAAATTGGTCCCACAATATATCTATTCCAAAGTTTTTACCCAAAAATATATTTATTCCAAAGTTTGAGATCCCTCTATAAAATTGAATAAAATAACAATTTTATTTCTAATTGGTGTACATAGAGATAGGAAGAGAACGAGTGGTCTAGTGGTAAACACTCACTCCCACTTGTAGGTGAAATTCTTTTTATTTTTTACACTTTAATTTTTTTGAATTTGAATTATTAAATTTAATTTTAATTTTTTTTTCTAATAATGCTATAACATTTATCACTTATAACTACACATTTTCAGTCGCACTAGCACCAAATAATCATTTAATTTAATTTAAAATTTACTTTTATTATACAATATTTTTTTATCCAACTTATCAAATGAAAAATGAAGAAAAAGGAGAAACAAAAAGTTAGAAACACTAGACTACTTAATTGTTAAATGTTCTCCCCCTCTCCGTCTCTCTTTTTCCTTTTTGTTCAAAACTCATCCGAATTCTGTCAAAAAAAAACTCATCCGAATCACTTTGTTTCCCTGCTTGATTTTTTTTTTTAAAAAAAAATTTACTCTTTTAAGGTTTCGAATGGTTTTGTTGGATCCATAACAACTATATATATATATATATATATCAAAAGGGGGCTCTTACGAGGGGCATGACATCAGGTGTACCTTCAGAACATACGGGATCTAGCACTTGAACAATCCCGCACCTGCCGCAGGAGAGCCTCTCCTTACCGTGTATCTATCAGAGTGAGAGGATCGGCAGTCTATTTTAGGCTCTGATACCAAAAGGGGGCTCTTACGAGGGGCATGACATCAGGTTGCTTATGCCTGATCAACCCTGGTATCAGAGCCATTTGACGGCCTGAATAGTCCTATGGTTTGTCCTCCTAGTCCTCCCATGTACTGGGTATTCTGGATTCCTTCTTTCTTTGTTAACTTATTCTTTACAGTCTAGATAGTCTAGTTAACTATCTTCTATGTTAAATCTACATAGTCTTACTTGTTTTAAATTTCTTTTGATTCAATTCTTATAAATCACCTATAAGTCCATCAGGCTAATCACCCGTTTCTGTGTCCAAGAGTCTATAAGCCTCTCGTTATCCTGTTTGTAAGTCCAAGTGTGGCAGTCTAGGGATTTTAGGCAAGAAAGTGAGGATAAAAGTTAGGGGTATGTATTAGATGGGAAAACTTATTTGTTATTTATAAAATTGAAAATAATTTGATTTAAACATGAGTAGATTATTCAGATCTAACTCTAGAGCTAGTTCATCTAGATCTTCATCTAGTACTATACCGAATATAGTAAATGAAGAAGAATTAGAATACCATGAATCTAAAATTGATTGGCATGGATGGAACATCCCTGCAGTCCCCCATAGGAAAATTTACAAATCCAGTTGGTTTTCTAAAACCTATAATGCTGAGTTACAGGTAAAAACCATGGAAAAGGTTTATGCCTTAAAAACTAATGAAGAATCTTGTCAACTCTTCAGTAAGGAGACACTCAAGAGACATAGGTCTAAAGGATTTAACTTTATCCATTTAGGTCTAGTCCAAGTTGCAATAAAACCATTAATAACAATGGGAAAAAATGCAGCAGTTCTATTAACTCTTAGAGACGCCCGATTCATAGATTATGAACCTGGTCTTCTAGGGATAATGGAAGCTGGTCTTTATGATGGACCAGTTTATTTCAATTGTTTCCCAGACTTTACTTTAAGTCTAGGTTGTGAAAATACTCCACTAGCTTTAACATTGAAAATAAAACTAGATGGATCTATAACAAGATTAGTCAAAAATACTGCATCCATAGTACTTATCTATAGGATTTATTACAAGTGTATGTACACCAACTTGAATGTGCATGCATTGAAGAAAAATCCAAAAGATAATACTCTGCTAATGCTACCTAGTACCAATGAGTCCAACATACAAGTCCCCAAAACCTTACTTTGGAAAGATGTTGTATTACCAGATCATTGGATAGTAGAAAATGAAAATTTCAAAGATAATGAAGACATTACCTCAAATATAGAACATATTCAACAACTTACTGACGGCTCAGTAAGGATATCATTTGATGGTGCAAGATCCCATAGATCGAGCTTGTCATCAATTCCTCCTAGTTTGTTTAATAAACCAATTAGGATTAATGAAGGAAGAAAATCTGATTCTTATTCCAGTATCTCCAAAAGAGATAAAGAAATTTCTAAAGAATTAGAAAAAAGATTTAAATTAAAAGGAATTGATAACTCCTCTTCCTCCATTAGTAGACCGTACTACACACCAGATAGTGTGCCGTTACAGTCTAGATTCAGTAAATTCAAAGAAGCAGAAAAAGAAGACTTAGCTCCTCCTTTTTCCCCTTCTGAAAGTGACTTTGATGGCAACTTAGTTGATAGGGCCCCAATTAGCCATCACCTATGTACCATCACCAAAGAAAAAGAATTCTTTTTGTCTGATATTTACAAGTTAATGAAAAGATTCAAATCAGAAGAAAACAAGCCCCTTAGGCGAGGATTTGAATGTATAACTAGTAAAAAACAGGAAGAAATTAAAAAACAATGGGTTAAATTAATGTATAAATTAGAATCTGAAATTGCCTTAGCTGACTACCTTGATAACTTCCACAAAGAAGTAAAAGTAGTAACTAAGCACAATTGGAAAACAGAAAATACTACTGTGTCTTCTAGTCATCCTCCTGTAGAGACTTTCACAGTTAAGTATATGAACAAAGATGTTATAGCCTCTCCTTTTAAGATTCCTAGTAGTGAATCAGAAAAGAAGATAGTTGAACAAGTTAATTTTACCAACCAAAGCCTAATCACTATAGGACAACAGTTGGATAAAATTGAAACTAAAATTGATGAAATCAGACCATCTTCAAGTAAATTAGAGAAACCTCTAATAAATCTACCTGAAGATAGGAAAAATTTAGGATTAAAAGATAAACAAATTATTCAACAGATTGATGCACTGTTAAAAAAGACGGAAATAACTAGTTCGTCTCAAGTAACAGTTATCAACCAAACATCTGATGATTCAGAATATAGTAGCACAGAAAGCCCCTCTAGTTCTGATAATGAAATTGAAGAATTGGAAAAACAGTTTGCTGGTCACAATATCAACCAGTTGAGTTCAAACAAACCTGTTTCCAAGATTCAGAAATTAGTGACGGTCCCTAGTAGTTCCACTAAGAATTGGTATTCTAGACCTACACCACCTGATCTTCAATTCGAAGAAAAAAATGTTTCTAATCAGTTTTCTGTTCAGTCTAACAAACTCTATGAATGGAACATAGATGGTTTGAGTGAACAAGAAATACTTAATAAAATTAGTCATTTGTCCATGGTATCAAATAGTTATGTCACCAACCTTGACAGCCCTGAACCTGACATTGTTAACCTTATAACTTCAGGATTCACAGGTGTTCTAAGAAATTGGTGGGACAACTATCTTACCCAAGAACAAAGAGACAGTGTCACATATGCTGTCTTAAAAGATGATGAAGGCATTCCAGTCTTTGATGAAAGGATTGGCATGGCCAGACCTGATGGTATTAATACCCTCATATTCACCATAGTCAAACACTTTGTTGGTACACCTAGTAATATTGCTTCTAGGATCCATGACCAGCTAACCAATCTTAAGTGCCCAACACTTAGTGTTTTTGTTTCCAGAGTTATGGTCCGATCAGACTGCCAAAAAGCATTCTGGAAGGAAAAATTTGTTAATGGCTTACCAAATCTTTTTGCCCATAAGGTAAGAGAAGCCCTTAGCAAAGACACTGGAATTATTGAATATGATTCGTTGGCTTATGGAGAACTCATTAGCACCATCCAAAATGTAGGAATGAAATGGTGTATTGATATGAGGATTAGTAAGCAACTAAAAAATGAAAAGAAAAAGGCTAAATATGAATTAGGTGATTTCTGTGAACAATATGGTCTTCAGCCTTTAGCACCATCCCAGTCCAGAAAACACAAATCTCATAGGCCTTATTCTAAGAGAAAATCTTACCACAGACGTAGTAAGAGATCCTTTACCAAGCCTGAAACTTCTAGCCATCCCACTAGGAAGTCTAGAAAGCCTTATAAGCGTAACACTTATAAGAAAAAATCAGGGGGGAAAAGGAAAGGAAAAGCTCAAGATGATATGAAATGTTTTAACTGTGGAAAGCCAGGCCACATTAGTCCTGATTGTCCAGTTAAAAAACAAGTTAAAAGGTTAAACTTAGCCCCAGAAGACGAAGAAGAAATTCTTAAAATCTGTAGGCTAAATAACCCTGTTTCAGATGAAGAAGAATCAGATAGCTCAGAAAGCCATGAAGATTCTTCAGAATATCATTCAGCCTCTGATAACCTTAGTGGACCTAACATTAAATTAGGTTGCAGATGCCCCAAAAAGGTTAGGGTTATTACTAAAAAATCTGAAGAACATATCCTAATTGATCTAATCTCCAAGATAGAAGATCCAGATCTTAAAGATAAATATGTTAAACAACTTAGGAATTTGTTTGTTAAAAAAGATAATAAACAACTTGTTCCTGAAAAACAACTCATTAGTCTTAACAAAACTATGGAAAGATTTAGTAAGGAAAAGAAGAAAGAAGTCACCTTACAAGATCTCCAAAGTGAAGTTAACAAATTAAAAGTTGAAATAAAAGATCTAAAAGCTCAAGACAAGAAATTTGCAGAAGCTTTAAGTCTTTTACAGATTGGAAATGATTTAGATAAATCAAAGGACTCAGATCCTGAAGATCAATTTGAATCTGAAAACTTAGTTAATCCATTTAGTCATAATAGAGCATGTTCTCAGGGGATACCCGTAACCTCCACCTCTTCTGTGGAAAATTCTGGTTTAACGAACCTGTCATTTCACGATGGATGCTCACAAACTGATGATAAAAGGATTAATCTAATTAATCATCTTACTGTTCAAAAATGGTATGTTGAAGTTAAAATTGTTATTTCTGATGATTTTATTCTTAATATCATTGCCCTTATTGATACTGGTGCAGATGTAAATTGTATCCAGGAAGGATAATTCCAACTAAATTCTATGAAAAAACATTGGAAAGAATTAGTTCTGCCAATGGCAGTAGAATGAAGGTTAAGTACAAATTACCAAAGGTGCATGTTTGTCAAGATGATGTATGTTTCAAAACATCATTCATACTTGTTAAAGACATGACTAACTTAGTCATTCTTGGTTTACCATTTGTATACTTATTGTATCCTTTTACAACAGGTACAGATGGGCTAACAACCAAGCCTTTTGGTCAAACTGTAGTTTTTAAATTTGTTACTAAACCTGAAGAAAAACAATTAAGACAGCTAAAAGATTATTCAATCTCTAAATCCCTTAATGTGATTAACAGGAAAATTAATCAAGTGAAATTTCTCCAATAAGAGATTAATCACCTTAGAACTAATGAACAATTAACCAACCCAATCTTAATGCAAAAGATTGAAAGGTTCAAAGAAAAATTGGAAGCAGAAGTTTGTTCTACCCTTCCTACAGCTTTCTGGCATAGGAAGAAGCACATGGTAAGACTTCCATATATTAAAGGTTTTAGTGAGACAGATATCCCCACTAAATCCAGACCTATTCAGATGAACCATGAGACAATGGAAATCTGCAAGAAAGAGATTTCTGAATTACTCAAAAATGGTATCATCCGAAATAGCAAATCTCCTTGGTCATGCCCAGCTTTCTATGTCATCAAAAATGCAGAATTAGAAAGAGGTGTTCCAAGGTTAGTAATCAATTATAAACCATTAAATGCTGTTTTAGAATTGATCAGGTATCCAATTCCAAATAAACAAGATTTAATTAAAAGACTCAGTAAGTCTATAATATTCTCAAAATTTGATCTTAAAAGTGGTTATTGGCAGATTCAAATCCATCCAGAAGATAGGTATAAAACTGCCTTTGTAACTCCTTTTGGTCATTATGAATTGAATGTAATGGCATTTGGTTTAAAAAATGCTCCTAGTGAATTCCAGAACATAATGAATGAAATCTTTAATTGTATTAGTCATTTCTCTATTGTCTATATAGATGATATTCTCATCTTCTCCAGGTCAATAGAAGAACATTGGAAACACCTTAATTCCTTTGTAGAGATAGTCAAGCAAAATGGTTTAGTCATCTCTGCTCCTAAGATTAAGCTGTTTCAAACCTCAGTAAGGTTTCTTGGATATAACATCCATCAATCTACTATTGTTCCTATCAGTAGATCTATCCAATTTGCAGATAAGTTCCCTGATGAGATCACTGATAAAACTCAATTGCAAAGGTTCTTAGGTTCCCTAAACTATGTTTCTGACTTCTATCAGAATCTTAGGAAAATCGTTAAGCCTCTGTATGACAGACTCAAAGGAAATCCTTCTCCTTGGACATCTGTTCATACCTCTATTGTCAAAAAGGTCAAACAGTACATTAAAACCTTGCCCTGTCTTGGTATACCATCTGTTGATTCCTTTAAAATCATTCAGACAGATGCCTCCGATGCTGGTTACGGTGGTATCCTCCTTCAGAAAGAATCCCCTAATTCTCCTGAACAAATTGTCCGGTTCCATTCTGGAATTTGGAACAAAGCACAAGCAAATTATAGCACTATTAAAAAAGAAATCTTATCTATTGTCCTGTGTGTCTCAAAATTCCAGGATGATATACTAAATCAGAAATTTCTAATTCGTGTCGACTGTAAATCAGCAAAATATGTTTCAGAAAAAGATGTCCAAAATATTGCTAGTAAGCAAATTTTTGCCAGGTGGCAATCTATTTTGAGTATTTTCGATTTTGACATCGAATATATTAAAGGCAGTAATAATTGTATTCCTGATTTCCTAACCCGTGAATTTCTGCAGGAACCTCATGACGGACAGGAACAAAAATAACCCCAGTTCCTCTTCCAAACCCGGGAGGGATACTGGAAAATAGAAGTTATTAGCCTTACCTAGTCCAAGTCAATTGCCAGCCCAAACAGCCGCAATTCCTTTGTCCAATCGTTTCCACTCTTTGGGAAACCCCAATCTAGTAAGGCCAGTAGCCCAATCTATTTCTACCATAGTCACCAGGCCAGTAGTCCTACCAACTACCACTGTTTACCCAGCTACCTTTACTCAAATAGCCCAAAGACCACCTACCAGGCCCTCTAGCCAGGTTGTCAACCCATACATTCCTCAATATTCCCAGTCAGCCCATAAAGGCCCAATAGTTGATTATATCAAGGCTTATACACAGAATGTATTTGTCATTGAACCTCCTTTTGTTCACCTTAATGACCCAATTGATTTAGTCAAAGCCTATATTGAACCAGGATGGACATTTATCCCATCAGATCCTGAGAAAACCCATAGTTTCTATCAGGATATCCTGTTCTTCACCAAGTCTATCTTTGTCAAACCAAATAATGATAAGAATAACCCAAACAAGGTTATCTATCATTCTTTGATTATTCTAAAGATTATTTCTGTTAGTGAATGAGGATCTCACCCTTCTTTACTCCGAGATTTACCATTTCATAATAGACAGTTCAATTACTATGATTATAAAGAATCATGGTTTAAAATAATACTCCACCAGAATGAGGACTACTCCCATTCATGGTTCCTTAATTTCCATAAAGATTTCAAGAGCCAGATTCCTGCCTGGTTCGCACAATGGTGGTTTATGCACGGCCCCATTCCTGAAATCTATCATGTTGATCTTCAAGATCAAATTACTGTCTTCTCATCTATTTACCGTCCTAGTAAACATGAGAGTCAGTTTCCTTTATTACTAATATTTTTATGCAGGTACAAAGTCCCATGGATACTCAAGTGGAAGTGGGAAATTGCTGGTTTCAATGTCGTCAGGCAGTTCTATGCCAAATGGTGGCCCAGGTTCCAGCAGAGTGACATTATCACTCTTATTAAACAGGAGTTTCCAGTCAAGGTTCCAACTAGGGCTGTTAGTTGAACGAGTCCGAGTCGAGTTCGAGCCGAGCTTGAAAAGCTTGTTTCTTAATCGAGCCCGAGCCGAGTCCGAGCCGAGCTCGAGTATTTGCACATAAACGAGTCAAGCCTGTCGAGTTTGAGCCGAGCTTGTAGGGCTTGTTTTCTAAACGAGCCTAAAAACTTGTTCAAGTTTGAGCTCGTTTAGAAAACGAATCGAGCCTAAACGAGCCGAACTCAAGCCAAGCTCGAGTAGCTCAGTTTGAGCTCCCATTCATGGTTCCTTAATTTCCATAAAGATTTCAAGAGCCAGATTCCTGCCTGGTTCGCACAATGGTGGTTTATGCACGGCCCCATTCCTGAAATCTATCATGTTGATCTTCAAGATCAAATTACTGTCTTCTCATCTATTTACCGTCCTAGTAAACATGAGAGTCAGTTTCCTTTATTACTAATATTTTTATGCAGGTACAAAGTCCCATGGATACTCAAGTGGAAGTGGGAAATTGCTGGTTTCAATGTCGTCAGGCAGTTCTATGCCAAATGGTGGCCCAGGTTCCAGCAGAGTGACATTATCACTCTTATTAAACAGGAGTTTCCAGTCAAGGTTCCAACTAGGGCTGTTAGTTGAACGAGTCCGAGTCGAGTTCGAGCCGAGCTTGAAAAGCTTGTTTCTTAATCGAGCCCGAGCCGAGTCCGAGCCGAGCTCGAGTATTTGCACATAAACGAGTCAAGCCTGTCGAGTTTGAGCCGAGCTTGTAGGGCTTGTTTTCTAAACGAGCCTAAAAACTTGTTCAAGTTTGAGCTCGTTTAGAAAACGAATCGAGCCTAAACGAGCCGAACTCAAGCCAAGCTCGAGTAGCTCAGTTTGATTAACAGCCCTAGTTCCAACCCCAGTAGTGGTACCAGCAACCTTGCCCCCTGCAACTCCGGTCAAGGACACAGCTAGTCCTTCCACAATCCCATTGAAGCTGGAAAAATCCTCTGCTAAGGATTCCGGCAAACAGAAGAAATCCTCCTCTAAGGATTCAAGCAAGAAGAAGTCATCCAAGAAGAAGACTGCCAAGATGTTATTAAAGCTTCTTCAAGGATCTGACAGTGACAGTGACTCATCAATATTCTCACAAGGTTATGTTAATGCATCGGATACCATCCAGGATGCCCAAGACCCCTATGCAGGATATGATGATCTCACCCCTGATCTGGCTTCTCCTTGATTCTTTTCTTTACCCGTGATAGCTTCAATCACTACTTCCCCCACTAGTGGAAGAAAAGCTGTCTGTCACGAGTAACGTTAAGACATCAATTAGTAGTCTGGCTCTTTCCTCTAGTAAAGCAGCCAACACATCATTTAAATCTGCTTTCCACCGAAAGTAGATTCCCCAGACAACAGCAGGGTCCACTAGTCCCTTCAGTCAACATTCACCCTGAGTAAAAGTTATTTACTCTACCTTTTCCACCGAAAGTAGAAGGTGAAAGACTTTACCCAGAGTTAAAGCAAAAGGAAAATCATTACAACGATTCCCTCTGGAGTCCTTACCTCTATATAAGGCCTCCTCCATTTCATTTATTAGAAAGTCTCATTAGACTATTACAAGCCCTGTAAACACTTTCCTACCCTCTCTCATATTTGTATCTTGCCTTCATAATGATGCAAATGAAGAGCATTAAGGGTCTTTACTCCACCTATTTCCACTAGACCTTTAGTTCTAGTGTTGTAAGTATTTATCTTTAATATTTTTGTAAATTATATTGCAAGATTTTCTTCAGTAAAGAAAATTATTTTGCCATTTAATATCTACAGCTTGTGATTCTCCTATGACTATAGTTGTTAGAAAAATTAATTGTGAATTTGCTATGCCTTCCGCAGACTATTCTGTAGTCAACTTTTAAAATATATATAATAAAGTAGAACGATTTTGAATTCAATAGACAAAGAGCGGCCCAGATCGTTTCGAGATCAAAAAAGGCATCATCCAACGGACGACGTTATCTCAAACTGTCTCAAGCTATTGACGTCTCAGATCGTTTTAATCCGACGTACCACATTAGCTATTGAAAATTTTTTGCCGCTCAAAACTTTTAGTTTCCAAAACTAACATCCCTAAATTTAATTCCTCAACCCAATCAAATCCGGCAATTAAGCGATCTCTCATTCCTCAACTCTGTCTCTCTCTCCCTAAAATACACATTACAACTCTTATCATTATTTCCCTATTTCCCTGATTTTATTTCCTATATTAAGGGATCACTTTCTATACTGAGACATTGACTGTCTCTCACACTCTCATCTTTTATGATTCTCTTTCCAAACTGAGACACATGTCTCCCCAAAATTCTATCATAATGCAGCTGCTCTCCATCTTTACTGTTTATATCACATACACATCTTTACTGTACATATATATAGTACAAAGATCGAAGATATACTATATCTATATGTTATATCTAGGGAAAGTTTTATCTAAACACCATGTAGTTGAGTCTAAATTCAATGACAACCCCTATAACAATAACTTTTGTCTCTATCAGTAAATAAAATAATGATTTAACTAAATATTTTGTGAAAATACTAAAATTACCTTTTATTATGTAAAAAGACTAAAATGTTATCAATTTTTTCCCCATTATATATGCGCTAGTTAGCCAACAAACGTAATTTCAATCATTATATTATCCCAACGTTTTTATTTTAAAACGTTGTATTATAACTTTGTTATAATATTAGTCATCATATTATCACTCATTTGGTTACATAATCAAGTTTTTATAATTTTTATATTTTTTTATCATAATAATTTTTATAGTTAAAAATGATTTTTCTACAATAAAAATTACAATTGATAAAGTCAATGTCAAAATCTCATCCATTTCTAATTCCTCCGCTATCATATGTCCTCCACAACGTCTCCCGATCGCTCCTCACACATCATACTTCATATATAAAATTTAAAATTATTTGATAAAATTTAATATTATTTGATCTTAATTTTGATAAATTTAAATATTAATTTAGTTTTAATTTGATAAAATTAAATATTAATTTAGTATTAATTTGATTGAATTTAATGTTAATTGAATAAATTTGAATGTTGTTTTAATAAAATTGAATGTTCATTTGATGTTAAATCAAAGAAATGACATTAATTTGATAAGGTTAAAATTTAAATTAATGGAATTTAATATTCTATTTAATAAATTAAATAGTTTAATTTAATAAAATTGAATGTCAATTTGATGTTGATTTGATAAAATTAAATAATAACTTAATATTGAATTAAAGAAATAATATTAATTTGATGAAATGAAATATTAAATTAATATAACTAAATGCTAATTTGATAAAATTAAATATCAATTTTGTGTTGATTTGATGAGATGAAATGTTAATTTAGTTTAAATTAAATAAAAAAAATTAATTTGATAAAATTGAATATTAAATTGATCAAAAAAAAGGCTAATATAATAGAACTAAAAGGGAGTGCATTGAAATTTCAGAATCAAGAGAGGGTGTTGTTAAAGTTCGGTGTATTTATAAGAGGTGTTGTTAAAGTTAGGTTTATTTATAAGGGGTGTGGATAAAATTTACTCTATAAAATACTCGGGGATATTTCTATAAATCAACCATCGCCATTACGGTGTAACCCGACAATCACTAACAGGGAGTGACAATGAAATTTTAAAATCGGAAGAAAATGTCATTGAATTTAGACCTAACTACAGGGGATCTGGATGAAATTTTTCCTTATATCTATATAAATCTATATATTAAAACACATATGAAGTTGAATTTTATCCCTTATACATTCCCCCCAAAAAAAAACCATCACATCACTCATTTCTATCACATGCTCAACCATTTAATATTTGATTAATTTGTAATTTAACATAATTTTTATTTCAGATATTATTCATACACGATAGTATAAATATGTTAAAAACATTTATCGAATTACATATTTTGAGAAAATTTTGTCAATATCTTTAAGAAAATAATAGGTAAAAATAAATTTTGAATGATTTAATCAAATAAATAAAGGAAAGAAAAATTATTATTTAATATAGTAATATCGATTTTTTAAGACTCGAATTTTTTGTTCTATCGTACCATCAGGCACGAGTTATGACTAGTATATAATAAAGTACAATACAATTCAAATATCAAAAGATAAACAAAATGACTTTTCCTTTTCACGGTTGAGATCTCTTTAAATTTAATTTAAAATTAATCTGACGGCTAATATTAACACCCCAAATTTAATAGATATAGGGTCCTAAGGATGTGTTTTAGGTAACTTTTTAAAATTGCTTCTAATACTTTTGGAACCGCCCCACCACCATCAGCACTACCACCACCACCGCTACCCCACCAGAATTACCCCCACCACAACCAACACCACCCTCACCGCCCCATCATCACCCCAACCACCATCACCACTACCGATCTCACCCCATCACTACCTCTGCCATAACCACCACCACCCCAACTGCCCCACAACCACCATCCCCACTACCACTATCACCACTACCGTTGTCACCACACCACCACCTCTGCCACAACAACCACCACCACCGCCCCACAACCACCATCCTCACTACCACCCCCATCACCACCATCGCCACCACCTTCACCCCTACTACCACCACCATCACCACTATCATCGCCGCCCCCACCGCTGCCACCACCCTACCACCTCCGCCACTGTCCCACCATCACCCTTACCACCACAACCCCCACGACCATCACCACTACCCCCACCACCGCTACCACTACCGTCGTTGCCACCCACCACCACTATTGTTGCCCACCACCACCCACCGCCAATCACTATCACAACCCACCATCACCCGTCGTCGCCCATTATCACCCACCCCCACTACACCTACCATTACCAACCACCACCACCCGTCATTGCCCACCACTGCTGCCATCCACTGTCAACCACCCCCACCACTATCATCGCCGTCATTTGCCATCACTCATCATATTGTTGTCTAGGAGTACCCATCGTCACTCACCACCACCATCGTCACCACCGTCGTCGCCCCACCACCACTACCAACCACCATCACCGTCGTCCCACTACCATCACCGTCGTCACCCATAACTGCCATTACCACTATCGTCACCCCAAAACCCACCAACACCATCACCGTTGTCACCCACAACTAACACCATCACCATGGTCGTTGCCACCCATCACAACCATCGCCGTCTCCCGCCACCACTATCACCGCTCACCCCCACTACAACTGTTGTTTAAATTTATTTCTCTCTCCTCTATATATGTGATTTAATTTTGGGTGTGAATACAAATATGTTTACTGTTTATCATTTTTTTTATTACTTCGTACCTTCAGGCACGAACAATAATTTTCAGTCACATTCCTTTTAATTTATCATATCTTCAAGGACACCCTTTCTATTATTCAAAATATCACTGACACTCCTTCTAGTTTATATTTAAACATCACTAACATCTTCTGTCTTTAAACCATCGTTTCTAACAAATTTTTTTTTATCTAAAATATCAAATTACCCCTACTTAAACCTAAACAATATTTCTACATAAAATTTGATTAAAATTTGACCTGATTAAAATTTATTTTTTTACATATTAAAATTCATTTTTCTATATATAAAAATTTGAGCCGATTAAAATTCGATTCAACTAATTAATATTTTTTTTTACGTGTTAAAAATTGAGCCTATTAAAATTCTTTTTTTATGTATTATAATTCGAGCCAATTTGAGTTCTACCTGAGCTGTTATCGTCGATTAAAATTCGTTTCATGTCGATTATATTTTTTATTTATTAAAATTCATGTCAATTAAAATTCGATTCAAGTTGATTAAAATTTGATTTGAATCGACTAGAATAGAATTTTAGTTGACTCAAATTTTAATACTTAAAAAAATATAATTTTTAATCGATTCGAATTTTAATACGTAAAAAATAAAATATAATTAACCCGAATCAAATTTTATTCGGCCTAAATTTTAATATGTAAAAAAATTTAGAAAACAAATGGGATCTCATTGAAATTATGCATATCTAGAGGGAGCGTAGATGAAATTTTTTTAAAATATATCATGGCTAATTTAGTAAAATTATATTTAGTTAAGCCTGTGAAGATTCAAAAAATTAAAAATATATTTTAAAAATATGATAAACTAGAAAGAGTTTGACGGAATCCATATATATATCAACCCCTTGCATTTGGGAGTATTTGTTGTCCGTCTTGGGTCATCATTTCATTCTGAGAAATGGTTTGAATTTGGCATTGTAAGTTTCTTTTGGTTTGAAGTTCGAATTGTAAGTTGGAGTTTTCTTTTCCTGGGGAAGGGCGACTATTGGATTGAGACGGTGAGGAATTTCTATTAGTGGGATTCTGAGCGGCGGGTGAGAGAGAGCAGATAAAATGACAAATTTGGAGTTGCGGATGAGCCCTCATGTGGAACAGATCCATGGAGAAATTCGTGACAATTTTCGAGCCCTCGCGTACGTTTCCCTCTATCTCTTTGTCTTTTATGGGATTCTAATTATAATTACAGTGTATTCGTATATAGACATGTACATAAAACTTACAATGCTGGATTAGCTATCACCATTATGCCATCCTTGTATTAATTGCATTGGGTTTGACTTTTGTGCTACCCTCAATCAAGCTCTTGGATTCGTTTCAAAATTAGAAACCTTTGTTTGTTCTCAAAAGGGCCATCCTTACAGACAAAACCATTATCAGCCTTTTGCTATCCAAGCGCTTATACTCCAGATTCCAGAATCTTTGCTTTTCCGTGGAACCAAAGCAGTTACCCCAATCAGAGCTACGTATCTCCCTGCCTCCTAGTCTTGATCAACAGAACCTAGATCACTGATGATACCACCACACCACAGTGCTAAATTTGGGTTTCTTCCATGGTAGGGCTAATAGCATTGAAGGTTCCTATATATGTTAGTAGCTCTACTATTTGATCACCAGGCAATTAGCAGAAACAATGGCATCCCTAATTTGATTGTCTTTCAGGGAAATTACAAGTATCAGATTTGCATTCGTAATCATTAAATGGAAAATGTATACTGAAGGAAAAAGATCACTTGGACTTGATTGCTATTTTTACCGTTTCTGGACAAAATCATGTGAGGAGGAAACGAGGGAATATCAGCAACATACCATTCATCAGGCTATTTTAAATTGAAGTCAGTTTTGGACAAGGTTGTGCTTCATTGTTCTATCAAGGGCAAACCATCATTTGTATTCTAATGATTCCAGTGTGCAACTGAAAAATGTCCCCTCTTTCTTGGGTTCAATTTGGAGGAATAATGCATATAACTATGGTTCGGCTCCTATGCCAAGGTCATACTTGTTTGGCAACTATTGTGTTGTGTATGATATATGTAAGAGGAAGAAATCTCTCACCTTAGATTTTCAAAGTTTAACTGGGAAATACAAACGTGGATGTCACCCTCCCTCCCCCAGAATGAGCAAACTACCAGAGATCGGGGTTGAATTGATCGGAGATACTTCAATGCTTAAGTCAATAAAAGTTTGTAGTAATAGGTATTGGATAGCAGTGAAGAAGTGTGTGTCCCTTGGACTTAAGCATTGCCCGATATTTATAGTGCCCAATCGTCCCCTTTCTACTAGGGTTTTCGTTCTTTCATACACCTGTGTCTCAGCTGGATTCATCTTCATTTGAGCCTTGGTTTCCTCCGACTCATTTTTGCTTATGATTTAAGCTACGTGTTCGTATGATTTAGGAAGCTCTTTAGTTTGCCAATGATTCCTTAGGATTGATGTACAACTATCTATAGGTAGACTGTAAACAAGACCCTAGCCGTCCTCATTTGCTCGGCTAAGAAGCTTTGTTTGGTCTTTGTCTTTTGGAAGCTATGACTGATTGCTCAATTCATTCTACCGATCATTTGCTCGGTCCGTAAATTTGCTTGAGCTCTTGTCATGTGCTTTTACCACATGATTCCATTAACCATGAATTCATGAGCAATCATTTTACGCCTCTTTACTTGCCCCGCAGAGAATGTCTGCCACGTGGTATGTATTGGCTGACACACTCTGATTCTTCATCATTTCTTATTAAATGCATGAAATGGTCTTTTGGGGGAAAGGGATTTTACCAGTCTTTTCCTTTCACAAACGTATCACATCATTAAATACACGTGTCTTTTCGCGGGCAGGCGTAGTTTTGTTTTTGCACATTTTCTCATTCTTTTTAATGGGTCGTCTACCTCATCTCCTCATTTTTTGCCATTTCCGTCTGTATTTGATTTTTTGGCAACCCACTATAAGTACTTTTTTTTCTCATTCCTCTTTTTCTATGGCTCCTTTGAAGAAAGAAGAGATACTTGGAGTTCAGTCTAAGTACGGTATCCCCAATGATGTATCTATTAGAGTCTCTGGTAAGGATGAACCCTTGCTAGGGTTCAGGGAGTCTATAGCTACTAGAGTCATTACAGAGGGTGGAGTTAAGTTTTCCCTCCACCTTTTACTTCTTTGGGTCCTCCATTCGTTAAAGCTTTGGCCCATCCAATATTGTCTAAATTTCTTTAGGATTGTCATTGGAGAAGTTGTTTTAAACAACATTCTTAATACAAACCTAGGCCTTTGGGACTAGGAGATCCTTTATTGCAATGTGATTACTCCAACTTCTGAGAAAAACTATAATTTTAGGGTTAAGAAAATCGATCGTTACCTAGTTACCCACTTTCCTAATTCAGACGAAGGTCATGAAATCGATATCTTGTTCATCTCCGACAACTGGGAACATCATGAGGGTGAGGAGCCTCGCGACAACTGTCTATTAGAAGAAGGTGCACCGGGTGATTTTCATTGTTGCCCTTCTTTTCTTTTCTTGATTTTTTTTCTTAACTTATTCTTGGCCTTGTGCTTGCTGTAGGTGACGTGAAAGGCAAGGTGCCTCATTCAAGGTCAATTTATTGGATCTGTAGAAAGTTTGGGAGTTCAATGCTACGGACCATTGGTGCAAAGCCGTGTATGTACTTTTGGGAAACGAACCTACGTACAAATCTTTCATAGCAATTCCTTCATTATCTTCTCAACAACTGTTGGTCCTGAGGGCCGCTCGGGCAAAATAAGCCTTTTCTTCTACATAACTGAGGGGTATCAGAAGAAGAGGGATGGGTCGAGGAAGAAATGTGACGAATTTTATTGATTTGGTCCTTAGTCCTTCGTTTGGGGCGGCGTTTGGTTCGAGAACTTCGGCTGTGATGCAGACTAAATCCATCCCTCCCCCTCCCCCAACTGCGAGAAGATCTTATTCTTCCTTCGACTGTGCTCCAGCCTTCGTAAATCGAGGCGGGGGTGATACTGATCTTGCAGAAGATTCTGCCTCTATTACCGAATTAGTTCAAAGAGAGAGCACTACGAAGAAGGGGAGGTCCATAACCGAGCTATCTGCTGACGAGATCGAAGGGACTTCGGTTTGGAGACCATGAATGAGAGCTCATGGTTGGGATATTCTTTCGAAGGACTTAACCGTTAACGAAGTTGACATTGTGGTTGGTTCGGCCAAGGCGGTGATCCTTCCTCCCGACCAGCGGATTTTCGAAAATTAGGATGATGATACCCTAGCCCGAAATGCCGTTCAACTGATAGTGGTGGTAAGCCTTTGGTCGTACATATAACCTAAGAAGCATAGATATGGACACGACACGACACGTGGGTGGTTAACCCACCAATTTTTAGGATCCATCCCATAGCAATCATGAATGGAGTCAATATCCCCAAATTCTCCCAGTTTTGTTGAGAAATTGGCAAATTCTTCATTTACCTTTGTATGATTCTACGGGGTAAAAAAATATTTTTTTAAACATTTCACTCTTTTGCGAGAGACCTCCACATCTTTGTGCAGAGGAACTCGATTAGGACCGTTGTGAAGCCACTGCTCACTCTAATACCTAAATAAGAGAATAAAGAATAAAAAAGTTCAAGACTAAATTTTAGAATTGACAATAACAAATTACCTTGAATTTAGTGAATGAGCTAGACAATGGAGATGAGTGTTGTTTTTGTTCCAACGATCTATAAGAATTTTATGCACCACTTCATAAAATGTAGATGACTCCTCAAGCCGCTTTCCTTCATGCCTATAGATTGTAACCCTCACTTTTTCGATCATTGTATCCCATATGTAATACACTAAGTGAAGACAAAGTTTGTCCGTATCATAAGCCCTAAACATATCATACATAGGAGTCACAAATGAAAGGATGTAATCAATGGAGTCCCACCAAATATCATCTAACACCTTCTCTTTTACAAATTTAGCCTTTCCTGGATCATCTTCTCGATAGTTATTCTATCTCTCACTAATGACCATGGTTTGGAGACAACCTTTTATGAGCTTAAATCTCTTAAGCATTATAAGCAAAGAGTGTTTGAGCTTAAATCTCTCGATATAACTTAAAGAGTTTGTTTATATCTGAAACTCGGACCTTTTTACTCTTGGGCATGCAAAGAGTGTTTGATCTAGGGGCCCGAGCTGTAACAGGGGCAAGGAGATTAAGGAGGCCCTTACTCTTAAAGACTTCATCTTTAGAAAAATGTGAGCCTTTGCAAAAAGATTTCACGAAGGCTTCCAAAGAGATCGCGCGGCTTCAAACTAAGGTGGCCACGTTGTCTGAGTAGAACAAGGAGCTCGGTAGGAGCTTGGAGTCAACCGAGCGTTTTGATTGGGTGACTCGTGATGTGACTTCTAAGGTGAAAAAGCTTCATTCCTCCCTCTAGATGGACTTTGTGGCGCTTCAGGCCTCGTGCTAAGAATCTGAGGACAAGGCCAATGAAGAGGGTTTCGAGAAAGTTGAGAAGGCTACTGGTAAATAAATCCTAGTGATTAAGGATTTTTTCTTCAAGAAAGGATGGGATGCCACTCTGGCAGAACTCAAGGTTCTCGCTAACTCTAAGCTTTATTCGAGGCATACTATTACTATTCCTTGCGCATCTCTGGCTAAATCGACCCCTCTGTTGTTGAATCTCTTGTACTTGATGTTTCTGCTATTGATCCTTCTGCTATCGATCCATTTGACCCTTCTACTGTTGATCCATCTTCTTAGAGCTTTATTTTGGTCTACTTGTTATAGTTTTTTTTTTAAAAAAAAAAGTGTAACTGTTGCTTTGAATGAAATATCTCGTGTTTTTGTCGTGTTTTCACGGCTTGTTAATTTTCGTGTTCCTAAGATTTGTTAATTTTATAAGTTTCCCTTCCCCCTAGCATCGAGGCTCTATCCTCATAGAGGGGCTAGAACCTTGGATGCTTAGGAAAGAATAAATGATAGGCCCTCTCCCCTTTATTATTGAGGCTCGTTTCTCAGAAAAGGGATTTGTATTTCAAACTTAACAATAAATAGGTGATTGGTCCCTTTCCCCCATCATTGAGGCTGGGTCCCCAAAGAAGGGCTCAGGCCTTTAAATATAAATGAATGGTAGGGTTCCCTTTTTCCTATTCTTGTGGCTTGGTCCTTAAAGAAGGGGCAATTGTTCCTCTTCACAATAAAAATCAAAATACAATTATGGTTTTGTTTGTTTGAATAAGAAGCAGAAAAATAAGTTGCTGGAGAAACAGAAGATGGTCTCATAACAAGAAGATGATCGAGAGCTGCTTTTGTTTGAGATCAAACCAAAAAAGAAAAAATAACAAATACGAAAACGTCGTTTCATTGTTTATGGTAAAAAGAAAAGCCTAGTGAAAATGATGTCATTTTGAAATTGTACGAATTGTTTTTTCATTGTATCGAAACTGCAAGATGCGGTGAAAAACAGTACAACTCATAAGATACTTATCGTTTGGGTACTGACAACTATGTTTGTACTTAAATAAATTGATTTTCTTTTTATAAACAAGAGCATTCTTTTGAGTAGAATATACCATTCGATTTTCTTTGCATGTTTCATTTTTTGCTAAAAGACAATTTTCTACATTTTCCAGAGGCACAAATGCTTCGACTTCGTTGTAGATAAATGATTCTTGTACTCTGTCATCAAAAGGACTTTGATTGTACAAAAATGCTAGAAACAGATCCAAGTGCAGCCTTTGTTATATTTTTTATTGTTGAGGAGAAATATATTAATTGCTTTAGAGTACCACATATCTCACCCCACTTCTAGGAAGCCCAAACCAAACTAACCCAAGCCTGGTCGCTGGGTTTTAAATCCTTTTTTGCTGGTTTACTCTAGGAAGGGTTTTGTGTTCTGCTAATTTACAAGCAACCATATCCTTTTCTGCTATCTAATTCCATTTAATTTTTCTCTTCCCCATTTCCCTAGCAATTCAATGGTGCACTGATTAATCTCTTTTTTACATCTCCTAATCATCTTCATTGATTCGCTCACAATTCGTCTTCAATTGGTGCTGTCAGACCATCTCATTTTTTGCTGCTGCGGGTATGGTATTTGAATCCTAAAGAGACTTGAACTTAAGTTAGTTAATGCCATGCTTGATAGCATCGTCAAAATCAATCATTGTTTTGGTGGAAATATGCAAAGATTAAAATTCCATTTCTTTCCTACTGAAATGACCAAAACATTGCTGTTTCCATGGAAATCGAAACAAATCAATGATTGAATATCAAAATTTCAATCGTGGTTTTGGTGGAAGATGTCTATCGTCTTGCTCTCAATCCTGGTTCAAAGCAGCAGCTTCCTTTTGTGGGTAAGGAAGGGATGGCCAAGTTCTCTAATCTCTTTTCATATTGATCGTGGAAAGTTCCTAGAATATCATGAGAAGATTTAATTTATCACAATTTTTAATGAGAATCTTATTAAACTCAAGGCCAGCTATGGGTTCAATATTGAGATGCAACACCTCTGCTGTTGTTTTAATCATAAGTCATACCAATGCTAGACACCCAAAAACATTGTACCACTACTTATGATAGCAATTCAAAGAATAAAGAACCTAAGATGGTAGAATTAGAGAAACGTTTGAAAGAAGTGGTACGACTAGGTTGATCACAACCAATGACAGTGTTTTTGATTTAACCATTAAATCTTTAATGCGAATAATGGGTAAAGAAAGAAACCTCTTCTGAAATTGTCTTATGGAAGGAGACTTCTTTCAGGTGGAAGCTTTGTTATTTTGGACTTCATCTTCGCTTGTCAGGATACCGTAAGATTGAATTGGAGGCTTTTACTTCTTCAGTTTTACTTCTCTGGTGATGTTTTTCTATGTTGACGCCAGTTTGCATTTTCTACCTGGCCTTGGCCATGACATGTGTGAGTAAACAAAAATGCTTCAGTTTGGTTCTAACTTTGACTTTATTATTACTTCTTTGAAAGTTTTTTGTTACTAACACAATTGTTGTGATCCCTCTGTTGTCACCGATGGATGATCCTAAAATGTTCATAAAAGCAGGCATGTTGTGGCTGCTTGTGAAAATATGGTCACTGATTTTTTTCTTCTTGTTTATTTGAATTTGTGGAAATTTTAAATGATAGCCATCCATATCCCCCCTTATAAACACTTGTAGCATACATACATCCAGTTTCCTTTCTGTTTTGCCATACATACATAACGGTGACTGTCTTCTATTTGTATTTAGAAATGGATTCCAGAAGTTGGATAAGATTAAAGACTCCAATAGACAAAGTAAACAGCTGGAGGAACTTACAGGAAGGATGAGGGAGTGTAAAAGGTATGCATGTATTGTTGCCTTTTTGATCTTCTGATATAATTGTATTTCAGGACGTGGAAGTTTCCACACAATTTATTTTTCAGAAATTGTAATAGGACTTGGGATAATATCAAGTCTATATCAACAAAGAGAGCTTGGGCTTTTGATCATAAGGGAGACCTTCCAAGTTAATGTGTTTCGTAGTTTTGGCGGAATTTAGATGGGTTTAAATGAATGGCCTTGGCGTTCTGTATCATGTTTCTTGCTCATAACTTCATACTGGCTATTGAATCTTATCAATTGGAATTTAAAGAGGTTAGCAGTTGCTTGTTATACGTGAATGATTATTGTCTTGGATGACAACTGTTAAGTTCTTTTCTTGTAGTGCATCTTGAGAATTCATACACTCTGAAATCTGGCATGTCGACTACTCATTTTAGGTTAATCAAGGAGTTTGATCGTGAAATTAAAGATGAGGAGGGTAAAAATCCTTCTGAGGTTAACAATCAACTAAATGACGAGAAGCAATCCATGGTATGTATGTTGTAAACCCTACAAAATTTTGTATTTACATGGCACATCAGCATAAACAGCGCACCAAATATACCTTGAGGGGTCTTGTATCATTTCAAGGTTACCATGTCTTTAGTAATCTATTACTTGTTCACGTTATTTTCTTTTTCTTTCTGGCGTCTTCTTTAAGCTTGAAACTTATTAGATGCAAACAAAATGCTACAAGAAAGCCTAGCCACCGAGAAAAGATGCAGTTGGTTGATTTTAGGAGCACATCTTGACAGCAAGAAGCAAGGTTTTCCAAGAAAACAAAAGATCAGATTATTCTCACCCTCGATTTGGAGTGCCAAATAAATGCATTTATCTGATTGTCACTGAGTACTCTTCAAATATTGGACTGACTTTGATTAAGCAAGCAGAGTTATGCATTTTGGACATGTATTTAATCATTGACTCTAATGGGCTCTTAACAGTCCAAAACGTTAAAGCCACTGGTGTGGTGATATATTTATTCTCAGTCATTCAAATCGTTCACTTGTACTGGGTATATTTTTGATTGGCAATAGATCCATGTCTTAAATGTTTAGGTGACTTAAACCATTCGTGTAAAACCAATTTGGTTTCAAGCCATTTATAAAGTCCTGCCTCACTTTATGATCAAGAAAAGAAATTCACACTGTTGAGGTCCTGAGGACTGTCATTGCTGAGACTTGTACCTATACATGTGTGCAACATGCACGTGCATGGGCACGCATAGTGGAACAATTCTCCAATGTTACATTTGATTTTTACTTTTTAACATGTTTCTTTCTGTTCTAAAATTTTGAATTTTGCAGATCAAAGAGCTGAATTCATATGTGGCCTTGAGAAAAACATAAGTTTGTACTCAATTTATTCCTCTTATCAATTACAAGTTCATGGTTTGTGCTTTCTGGATTTGTTGATTGTTCTATTATGTTGCTGTGGTTAGAAGATTTACAACTCATACGCAGTGTTTCAGGTGTAATTTATGTCTCATAGCTCGAGGAAGAAAGAACAAATATATGTGTTTTATTAATTAATGTGGTTGCCTGGGAGAATTTCTTTTCCTAAAAAAGCATTTATCATCTTTGCAAATGCTTATTAAAGAGGACAAAAAAGAAAGAAAAATATTTAGCAATAAATGGGTTTTCTGCATCAACATGCTTCCTGCCAATAATGCTATTTTGAGTTGGAAAGTCGAGCATGGATTTGTATGTTTAGATCTCAAGGCAAAAGTTTATTTCCATATGCAACTGGTAGTTCAAGTTAGTATTGGGGGACAAAAGATATCCATCCACCAACAGCCAAATCTACTCGCTGACCAATAAGTACTATGTACCTTATATCTTAGGTTTCATATAATGGTATGACAGGAGAATCCTTAACCCCTGTGATCTCATTGCCACCAACACATCATGAACAATCCCATATATTCTCATAGTAGACTATTGGTGTATTATATAAATTAGGCAATGTTTGTGATCAGGAAAAATTTGAAATATTTTTGTTCCCATGATTTCTTTGATGGTGATGCATCATCTGTGTGACTGAGCACTTATCATTCTGTAATCATCTGAGCTGTTTTCTTCAACTTCTGGGTCTTTTGTGCCTTAAGGGTTTCCTGTCTTTGATGGCATCGCAGGTATATGAGCAGCCTTGGCAATAAGAGGGTTGAACTCTTTGACATGGGAGTAGGTGCTAGTGAACCTACAGCTGATGACAATGTTCTAGTGGCATCAGGTGAGATCATCTCATTTTTCATGTCTGTAAACAGATGTTTGTCAAATATTAAAAATTGTCTGGAGAAAACTTGCTACTATTTACGATGATGATCATTACTTCTCCAAAGTAGTGTTACCTTAGTTTTTTGTCATTGGATTTCAGGTTGATATGATATTGGCATTTAGTTTAATGTCAATATTATCTTATTTTCGGTTAATTATTCAGTCCATTATCGTTAACCTCCAAATCTTCTATATTAAGATTCTTGGTTCCATATGATACATCTCAATTTAACTACTTCTAGTAAGAACTCATTCCAGTGTTCATATTATTGTTGAACTACAAATCATCTAATAAGCGAGTTTTTATTTTTATTTTTTTGTTGGGCTAACGGTAATTATGGAGAAACTTAATATTTATTAATCATATTCACAATGACAAATACACTTTACCTTCTTGTGGTTTGGTCCAGTAATACACTACATCGTTGTATGTCAAAAAGCTGCACACAAGGATTAAAAGAGAAAATTATAATTTGACACCCTCAACTATGGACTCGATTTCACTTTGCCCCTTAAACTAAAATTTTTTATATTGTCCTCTCAACTACTTGAATTATTTCACATTGTCCAGTATTTTTTTGGACGGAAATTGTCAATAGATCTCGGGACAAAATTTAAAAAATCACATAGTTTTGGGGGCAAAATAAGATAACTTTTTGTCAAATTTATAAAAAATGTTAATAATTGGGGCAACATGAAACTAATAACATAATTGAATGTGCAATGTGAAAAACATGGTAGTTGAGGGATAATATGGAAAAAGGTCATAGTTGAGGGGGTTAAAGTGTAATTTTTTTGGATTAAAATTTTGTTTCTTTTCCATCAAAATGACTGAAATGTTTTCGTTTCCATGGAAATTGAAACAAAAATATGAAAATTGGAAGAATGTTTCGACCTATGAAGCACGATTTTGAAGCACAAATCGAATCGTGAATCGTACGATTTTGATAACTATGAGCACAGATACTTCATCAACGTCTACGCACCCGTATCAAATATCGTATATGATACGATACTCGAGAATACGCATCGGATATGCATCATATGTATTCGATAATTAATAAAATATGTGGATACTTCGCGGATATTTCTAAACATGGAGTAAGATGTATAATTTTTAATTTTAATCTATACTGTCTCCTTTCGAATTCACATATAATACATAATATCAACAAAAATTTAATCAGATTTTAAAGATACGAGTGATTTTAAAGACCAATTATGAAGCACGAGTGTCAAAATAGTATAAAAAAAAAAGAGTTAGTTACATTGTAATTTTGAAAATAAATACTTGTAAATAAATCAACTAGTTAAATGTGATTTTGATTCCTTTAATTGGTCACGCTCGTTCTATGGATATATCATAATGAAACGATATTATAATATATTTTTTCATGGTAAGAATACTTAATTTTGCTTACTACTGTTAAAAAATTATTGAAAATTATAATTTTTAAGTCGTTAAATAATAGTAAAATAAATATATTTTATTTGGTGTATCCAATTTTTTAAGTTTTGTCATATCACCGTATCCGTATCGTATCATACCCGTATCATGTACCCATATTTGTTATGCTTCCCTGGTTTCGACCAATATTTTGGATATTTCAATAAAAAAAATTTCAAATTTTTTCTTCGTTTCTATTTTGTTTTTGAAACATTTTCGAACTTATCAGAACTATGCACTGAAACAAAATTTTGTTGTTTGCCTGCAAACTAACCCCACTAGAGTTTTGGGCCAAAGTGTAAAACATGACTCAGTTAATGGAAATGCAAAAGCTCTCATTAGAGAGAGAGAGAGACAGAGCTTAGAGAAGAAAGTGAGACGAGAGAGAGAGAGAGAGAGAGCGCTCTGGAATTGCTTTCTAGAGTGATAAACATTAGTACGGCTTATATATAAGAGGAAATGACTATTATTCCTCAACAACATTTTAGCTTCCCCATCAACCGTCTTCCTTAATAGCTGTGAACAATGAAGCCACTGTTTGGAGGAACTGAACAACTACCCAGAGAAATGGATATGATTCCAACTTGCCACTTGAGTTGGAGCTCTGTGATTCCATTATCACAACCATTTGCCATGAATTATAGTAGCTTCTACAGGCTTTCCTGCCAAATTGATAACCTCTTATTTCCATTTTTGTTGGACCCATTTCATTATATTCGATGCAAGTCTTGTATTTTCGGTGCCAGGAATAGAAACTCAGTTCTACAGCTAAGCATTGTTGCAGAAATGTTTATGGAGGATGACAAGAAGATGGACTTCTTCTTGACGACTTTGAAGACGACAATAATTCATTTTATCTTTTATATTTCAAAACATTTGTCTTTTATTTAATTTTTTTCAATTTCTATATTGGGAGGGGGAAGGAGTAATGGGTTTAGTAGTTTGAATTTCTAAGAACATAAACAGTTCCATATGGTTTTCTTGGTTTGGATTAGCAATCCTATTGCTATGGAAGAGCAAAACTTTTAGAGAAAAGGAGAACCAACAAAAGTCGTTGGACTGGTTCTTCCTTAGCAGAACCAAAAGCCACCAGTTTGAACAGAACTAGTTCTTTATACCACTGACATCGTTGCAGTTTCTCTCTTCTTTTCATCTTCCCATATTATTCTTATCCTCCTTTTCGTCTACTCTTTCCACATGCATACATATCATACATTTAAGTTCAACAGTGGGTATTCTAGTTATTATAAATCTAAATTGTGGAGGAAAATAATTTCTGTCAATGCCAACACACTTTTCTTGCACGTGGGTTGTATGTTCTGTCAGTTTAGATGGAAAACCTAACAGTTCCAATGTGGTCCAAAGCTTTAAGGTAGTCATGTCTAGGTTTTTAAAATATCGGGATGTAATGCGGTACTAGGCCAAACTAGATGTGTAAATTGGGCCAGGCCACAATTATTATAAAAAACTTAATATTGTTTGTAAGTTATTCTAAATAAACTTAATAAAATATCACTTTTATTGAATAAACACTGTTTTTATGTTCACACTTATGGTATTTTATAGAAAAGTGCTTTTGGATAGTGGACAAAAAGACACTTATCTATGCCACCATTGCTTAAGATCTCCTATTGCACACACACGTAGCAATGATGGTGGTCCTGGCGGAGTAATAGTAGTGACAATGGTATTGATGGTGTTGACAATGGTGGTGGAAAGTGGCGGTGGTGGTGGTGGGGGTAGTGATAGTTGTGGCGAGTGGTAGTGGTGGCAGGTGGTGGTGATGAGGGTGGCGGGGGACGGGAGTGGTGGCACTAATAAACATAAATATGGGAGAAATATTGTGACTAGAAGTGTTTTTAAGGAAGTAATAGTTTGTTTTTTTTTTTTTTAGCTTTTACTCAAAACTGAGTGGTAAAATTATTGTTAACTTATTTGAAAGTAATTTAAATTAGTTGTAGCAAGCAAAAAAAAATTTAAATTAGTTGTTCTAAACACTACTTTTTAAATTTTAGTACTTATGAGAAGTCGTAAGTACTAAAGGTACTTTTTTTAAATCATCTCAAACACACCATATATGGGCCCTGCCGTGCTATTTACCCCTCTAGGTTAAACCAGATGAGGTAATATTATCATTATTAATTAATACTTTCTATGCATTATCATTATTCATTAATACTTTATAGGTCTCCTATAGATATCTAGGTAGCCATAGTTCCTCACTTTCATTGGTTGTTCTGTAGCTATGTCCAATCAACAGCTTGTTAACGCTGGGATGAAGACAATGGACGAAACTGATCAAGCCGTTGAACGCTCCAAACAGGTGAACGGTTAACTTTGGCATGTCCTTATATTTTGTTGTTCCTGGTATCCTAAACTTACAATTGACCTTTAGGTTGTTCACCAAACAATTGAAGTGGGAATCCAAACTGCTACTACATTGAAGGGTCAAGTGAGTATAAATCGCCAAGCATCTCCATTTTTTTGTTGGTCTCGCATTTTGCCAACTCTGATCTCTATATCTTATCAATCTCGAACTTGTGCAGACTGAACAAATGGGTCGTATTGTTAATGAACTTGATACAATTCAGTTCTCTATCAAAAAAGCCTCTCAGCTTGTGAAGGAGATTGGTAGGCAGGTATGTCAGTTTTTCGCCCAAAAAGTCAACTTATATTCAGTATATGTCTTCTTGTTAGTAACCTAATCCCCAGATGCTTTTCAGGTGGCAACAGATAAATGCATCATGCTTTTTCTTTTTATTATTGTCTGTGGTGTGATCGCCATAATTATTGTTAAGGTATTTTTCATAATCACCTTTTCATTTTTCTAAAATGCCTGGCATGTTAATTTAGCTGCTTTTTTAAATGTTAGATAGAGCACAAGTTGTGCCATAACTTCATATAGTTGTTGCTGTGGCGTTGTCATTAACTTCTGGTTGGGGGAAATCTTCGAGGAACCCTGCAAAATTAATTCTTTGGGAATTAGTTTTCTGTTTGCATAGGAAGAAGATATGAATTCACAAAGAGTTTAGAATTTTGTTAGCAAATATCATATCTTGTATAATTTAACTATATAAAAATTAATATTCACTGTTTTTGGTAACATTGTCAAGTCCTAAACAAACAAATTCTCAGGGTTAAATGATGTTTCTTTCTATTTAAGTTCATACCGATTCATTAATGTCTCTGCTTTCACTCTTATGCGTGGTAATAATTCAAGTTTATGTGCTATTGTGTGGGAGAACATGAACTGCAAATGCCAAGATATGTCATGTCGTAGTGCTTCTAGTACTCTTGGGCCATTTTTTGCATTGTACACTTAGTGTGTTGCATGCAGTGCTTCTTGCATTCCAGGCCATTTTTTGCATCCTACACTTTGTGAGATGCAGAATGATGCCTTAAATGTTCATGCATGTGAGCGCTTAAGGAGCTCAATTTTTACTCATTGTAAACGTGCAGATTGTGAATCCCAACAATAAAAGCATCAGAGATATCCCTGGATTGGCTCCTCCAGCTCCGACGACAAGGAGATTGTTGTATCTGAAGGCTGGGGAAACATTTTGAGTAAATTCGTCATCATAGAATGGGGGAGTTGTTATTTCCATCCAATTACTTTTACTCGCATTGAGAGACGATGGAAGAAAATGCAAGGCCTGAAGTTTGAGGGTGTATCGGTTTTTGATATTACCCTTTTCTTTCCCAAGATGTGCATATCATATTTGTGATTTGAGTGTGTGTAAATCATGCGAGGTTTGTTTCACCCCGCCTTTTTGCATTGGTTTGAATTCATGGTTCTTTCTGTAAACATTTCAAGAAGATTGTAGTTATAGAAACAAATAATATACTAATGAACTGTGCCGACTCCCATTTACAAGTGTTTTGCAAAAGCCCATTGAAGCCTGATCTCATAACAAGCATCCTGCTATCATTCTTACATACGTAGAAATATGTTTCTGAATTTCTCACTGTTCTCACTGGTGGGCAGGCATATAATCCAATTCAGAGGTGGTGGACCGGTTGTTGTGCGCATTTGCTAAAGAAATACATACTGGACCATGTCTTTGTATGTCGAATCCTTTGAAGATTATTTAATTTGAAATCTCTGAAAACACAGGCCTGGCATTTGAGGTGGTACCTTTGCTGGGGTTGGAAGCATGGGAGGACTCTGACTGACAGCACTCGTTAAGTTCATTTATTGTGTTCATTTCTTATAGGAGTGAAGTGACCCTATTTGTACTTAAAATTCTAGCATAATTTTGCTGACTCGACTTTATGATAATAGTAATGACATGGTCCGATAATATTATTATAATTGCATTTGTTAGACTTTTTCATTGGTGACCATATCATTTACCACATCAGCATGCATGTCGGCAAATTATGTTAACAAATTTCTGTCTTACACATTACAATACAATACAATACAGATCAAAGCCTTCCATCAATTGACTCTTGTCATTAGAAAATGTACACACGTTTATGGGTGCAAAGGGTGGGTTCCGTGTCTGTCTCTGTGTGTCTTTCAGTTTCAGTTCCAGCTATTTTAATCAGTTACCAAGGCAAGTATTGAAGAGCTCCGTCATCTTATTGTTGTACTTGTACCCATTTTGGTTCTTTCACAAAAAACCTCATCCGCATTCAGGCATTGACCTACTACTATTGGTGATTACTTGGGTTGGGACCAAAGCAAGTTAAAGAGTTGGTCACAATGCATTAAGTCTCTAATTTATGTTCCTAAATTAATAGTATTAGTGCAACTAAAAACCTATTTGTATAATCATTAATTCCGTGTGCACAGCAATTTTCAACCCAACCACCCATGTTAAATAACAGCACAAATCCAGCAATCTAGTTCAACTGGTTGGACTGATCCAGATACATATGGTCAAGGAATTTGTCTGGTTTAGTGCTCCTGATCGACAATGACCGGGTTAATTCTGTTGAACTAAAACAGTTTTTGGTTATTAAAAACTGATTTTTGGTTGATTTTAAGCCTAAATTAAAGTGGAACTCACTTATGGTTTTGAATAAATTTTCATGGGTTCGTATTCTATTCTGTGAGAAGAATAACATAATATATTAACTTGTTCAAATCGTTCAAAGAGACTCTCTTGAAATGTGGCAAGCAGAAGTAATTCTGAACTAAGAATTTTCCTAAAACAAAAAACGGCTGATTTTTTTTAATCCTTTTAATTTCATCTTTTCTCTTTCCCCCACATTATGAAACCGGCAAAGACAAAACCCATACAAGATAAACCGAAGAACATAGCTCCTGTTGACAATTCCAAAACCTTCAATCCAACCGAAAAGCAAAGAACAGTCATGCCAATCATGTCAGTGCATATGTAGAATGATTCTATGCATTACACTGTAAAATTTAATGAATGAAAGAGTACAGCCTATTACAAAGAAAATATTGATGACATATTTCACAGGAGACGTCGAGGGGAAAGGAGCAATTCACAAGTTTGGTGTTTCACTGGGAGGTCCAGATCGAGCGTTCAACAGAGGCTGAAGAGCTTTTACTACAATGCTCATGTTTGGCCGGAAATCAGCTTCGTACTGCACACATAAAGCAGCAACTGCAGCCATCTGTTTCCAGCACATGACAATTAGAAGGGATAATATGATGCCAAATACTTTTTAAGTTTCATCAGACAGAATATTTGGTTCAAACTTGGACTACAGCTTCTGGGAGGAGGCATAGTACCATTGCAACTGGTGAAAAGAAAAGTGCACATGGAACAAATCATTCCTTTAATTAAGACTAAAATGTACCTTTGCAACTGCCTTGGGAGGGTATTCTCCATTCAGTCTATTGTCAACACACTGCTTCACCTTATCTTCACTGAGTTTCGGTGTTGCCTATCATAATCCACGTGTAGAGAAAGAAAATATTAGATTATTACAATTCCATGAATAACAGTGTCCATAACAAGTATATCAGTAACAAATAGGAATCATATGACAAGAAGCAATGAAGATCAAATGATTACCCATGTCACAAGACTCTGCTGTCCACGTGGCAATGTATGATCAACAGGTTTACGCCCAGTCAAGAGTTCCAGGAGGACGACACCAAAGCTATAAACATCACTCTTTGAACTCAGTTGTCCAGTCATTGCATATCTGCCAACAGAAACCAGAAAACTCAGACCAGTAAGGCACGATTCCATAGTACACATGCCAATAAGAATATAGATGGTCAAGTAGAAAGCAGTCCACAGGAACACTACATTTAAACATGGCTGGATTATGAAAATTGTCTATAGAAGTAAAGGAAGAACATATGGCTAAGAGTAAGATGATAAGCCCAACACCTGTAATTGGTACAAAACGAGTGGATCCAACCATCTACTTATTTTACTCCTCTAGAAACATCTCATGTTTTCCCATATATATATTTATTACCTTTTTTTCAAGAATGATCCATAGTTTTTGTAAGATACCATATTGAATATCTGAAAACACCTGGACAAGTGATAGGTTACATTTTGAATGAGAGAATCCTAGGGCTGCACTATTAAGTGATTCCCCAGCATTTCCTCCTATCAAGTGCCAGGTTTGTGATTGGCAAACATCAGTTCTCCATCAAACAAAACAAAATGCATCTATTTTCAAAACTATAATAAAGAGCTTACTCTGGAGCATGATAACCGAAGGTTCCAAGAACACGAGTAGAATGTAAACGTGCTGCCATATCAGGGGCTTGATTTGACAAATCAAAATCTGCAATCTTAGCGACATCATCATCAAAAAGTAAAACATTACTGGACTTGATGTCACGATGGATTATATGCGGCTGTGCCTTTTCATGTAAGTACTCGAGTCCTTTTGCAGCCCCAACAGCAATTTTAACTCTTTGAGCCCATGACAGAACTGGACCTGGCTGTGCTCCTTTGACACCTTTGCGTCCTATATCCACAAATTGGAAAATATTATTTGTATCACAAGATACACAAGCAGCAAGCTGTGATGAGCCGAGGGAACCATAAAATAAGAAGAGATTATTGACAGGATATTACATTTGAACTGGGGGAAAATGCACAATGCCTATATGGGAAGAAGCATATAAGATAGGATAAGTCCAAAATAATGTGTTTCCTTTCTGCAGTAAAAAACCCATGGCTGCTCAAAGAAGCAATATGTTAATCGCATTGAGACAGTTAGGCATGGTCCAGTTACACGTAGGCAAAGTTTACTTCAAGTGAATTAGCTCCCTAGAACTGAACATTGTTTTAGATAATGGTAAGGATCCCTACAATGATAGCACTCACGGTGTTGTGGAAACAGGATGTAGCAGATATTACGCAACTGGAACCCTACAGAAATGAATATCTCTAGGAGATTTGCAACTTTCCCCAAAGTTATAGTGATAGTGTGATACATATCTTAACTCCCAAATCAAACAAATTTGGTTTCCAACATATTTTAATGAATCATGTACACTAATTTATAACTATTATCCAAATGCCTTTGATCCTTAGTCTAGTACATGATGATATTTTCAGTTTGAATTCAAGTAATAGAAATACTTTCATTCATTAAGTCATCTAATATAAGAATCATTAAGATTAAAAGAATAATGGGCTGTAATGGGATTGGCACCTGCCAATTCCTTAATACATTGCGTAATGGCTACTTCTTAAAACCATGGAACTGATGTGTTCCATATGCGAATGCTTTTAGAAGTACAGAGAGAATACTTACACGTGTACAACCAAGCCCAGTAAGTAAGATGGAAGAGTATGTGTCTCTCAATTTAGCTATGCACCATGAGTTTGCAGTTATCAAATTTCAAACTAACCAAAACCAACCAGGAAAAAAAAAATTGCCGAAGGAATGAAAATTCACCCTTAAATATATATCACATTATTCATTGAAGACACCAACATATTTTCAGCAGCGGATTTAAAGTTCACAGTATGCACAGGATTTGAAAAAGCGCTTTATGTGCGGGGTAGAAAGTGTAGACATTCAACCTCACAGAAAAAACCTGACATACATACCATGAAGAATATCATGAAGAGATCCATTTGAAGCATATTCATAGGCAAGGACACGGAGACCACCATCCATACAATAACCAAGTAGCTCAACAACATGTTCCTGTTTCAGCCTTGAAACCATAGAAACCTGTCACATCATGCATCAGATGAGGGAAATTCTGAATAAAAGTTACAAATAATGTAGCTTCATTATAAATAGCATCTTGTGGAAGGTTCAACCTGTGCTAAAAACTCTTGGTCCGGTTGCTTACTGGAGTCCAACTTTTTAATGGCTGCGGCCTGCCCACTTTTCAGGACACCATAATATACTCTTCCATACGAGCCTTCACCAATCAAAGCCTTTGTACCAAAGTTATCTGTAATTTCCTTTAACTCATCCACCAGAATAGCAGGGACAGCAATAGGCTGGATATTCACAGTCTGTGTGTCCTTTGGTGCAGCTTCTGTGGCACGATAACCTCCAGTATTACCTACACATCAATTTTCCAGTAAGTTTTAAATCGATGAAATGAGAAACTTCATGAACAGTATTGAGAACAAAGGTTAATGAAACAAAAATGGCAGGATGCTAAGGCATGGCCATAATTGCACTTCATATACATCCATACAATGATACAACTGAATCGAGTGATCAAGAAAGCCAAACAAGCAACATAAACCACAAATGCATGGTAGTTGCATACACAAGTCAATTTTAAAAGAATAACCAGAGACCGTGAATTGGGGTACAATTTACCTGCTGAGTTATTCGCTATGAATGGTCCATTATCAGCAGCCTTTTGCATATCATCTTCTGCACAACAGCTGAAGCAGCTCATGATTCGTTTTCCTCAAATGAAAAGGCTGGAGGTGTCAAGAAAAACTAGTTTGAATGAGGAGAAAGTTTCCCTACTTGAAAAGTAGTTCTTACATAATTGTGCAGCATGTTTTAAGACATAAAATTAGAAGAAGGGCCACATCAGAGGCAATATCAGAATGCATCAGAAAACATCCAATGAAATTTAATTATTTTTAATCCTTTTCTTTTAAGTGAAAGTTAAGCCTCATAAATATGCCATCATTCCCAGATAATATAGAAAATAAAATACTATTAATGTTATCTTTATGCCAGACTTAAGTCAACTATACTCTAAGAAACACGGATATAGATACGTGATATGGGTATGATACGATATGAATATGGCGTTATGACAAAATTTTTAAAAAAAAGATATAGGTACGGCCAAAATATGTCTATAATAAAATATATTTTATATTTTACTATTATTTAACGACTTAAAAAATTATAATTTTTTTCAATAATTCTTTAACACTAGTAAACAAAATTAGGAATTTTTACCTTGAAAAAGATGTAATATCGTCTCATTATGATATATCCATAAAATGAGCTTGACGAATTAAAGGAATCAGAATCACATTTTAACTAGTTGGTTTGTTTATAAGTATTTGTTTTTAAGATTATAATGTAACGAACTCATTTTTTTATGCTCTTTTGATATGTAATAGTAAATAATACTTAAAAAAACTCGTGTCTTCAAAATCAGATATAATTTTGTTGATATTTTGTATTTTATATGAATTCGGAAGGAGAATGTATGAATTAAAATTAAAAATTATACATCTTGCTTCATGTTTAAAAAGATCAGCAAAGTATCCACATATTTTATTAATTATCGGATACGTATCCTCGAATATCCGACGAATATCGTATTTGATAAGTATACGTCAACCTTGACGAAATATCCGTACTTCATAGATTATACTCCTGTTGGCTGGCACATACTATGGCCACATGAAATACAAAGAACCTGATCCAGTCTGTTTTCTTTCTCTTTTTTCCACCGAGAGAAAGAGGTGGTTATGCCAGAGAAGGTGCAATGTATGTAACATATGTAGCCTTACTACCTTGATTACATATTTCCCTTTTTGGCAGTGAAATATTATGAATATCAAACACATGGTTGACATAATTCCTTCAACTTCGAAGATCTAAGTAACAAGGTTATTATCTCCATTGCACGCATGCAATGTGGGCTGCATTATGCTAGCAAGTGCAGTGATGGCTGAAATATATAACATAACAGAACAATGAGTGTGGTTAAAAATCAACCTATATAAAAACGACCAAAATGCTTCAAAATTTGCTTGTCATTTACTCCATCAACACTGATAATGGTACAACTCATTCATAATTTTCTTCATATCTATAGTGTTGCCCAAAATTACCCTAAAATAAGCAGCAGAATTACGTTGTTCTTTCATCAATCAACGAAAAACATGAGGAAACATAGTTAAAAGTTGCATATTCTGATTTATTAAAAAAGGACTTCAATCAAACCCAGAAATTCTATGATACTGAATCGAGTCAACTATTCCAATTTCTGCCCTTACTGCAACATCCAGAAGAATAAGGTTTGAGCTATTCTTTATTTTTAGTTCTTCCAGTTTCTCAGCAATCAACAGAGCCAGACTACTGAGATTCTTTTTTCAAAAACGATCTTATCAGTTATAATTGTGCTAAAGAAATGTTATCATTGAGTTACTCTTTGCATTACGAAAAAAAATTTAACAGAGTCAACAAAGCTCACCCTTTTTTTTTCACTAACAGAAAAAATCAGAGCGACAACGACGACAACTCAAAAGAACAGCATTTTGCAACACACAGTTATCATGTGACTGTCTCAGGGGAACAATCAATCCCAGATTCTACTCGATCCACTTTTCACCCACTCCAGATCAATCCAGTACAATTCAATACCATACCAGCTGATGAAGTAAAACACACAAACATGGAAAATTACGCCAATAAACAAGAAATGATCAATTAATCAATTACACACATCCAAAGACCCTCCTTTTTTTTGCAGTGAAGTCTTTCGTTTAATTGAAAGATCCATTTCTTCGTACTCAAATTCCATTTTTAGGCATAGATGAGAGCAACCCAGTAATGAAACTGATCAAATAGAACAAAGTAACAAAAATCCATACTACCTTCCGGAGACAAAAAACAAAAACCCAGAATTTCTAAGGGCGGATTAGTATTTAAAAAAAATAAAATCTATGTTCTAAGAGTAAATCAAAAGAAAAGAAAAAAAAAACTGAATTTTAAGGGAAGAGAAACTCACCCTTTAATTTTATGTTGTGTTCGGATGGTTGCAAAATTGGGGACTTTACAGAGCACTGTTGCTTATGCTTTACTTTCTCTGACCAGTGACCATTACAGAGGATCTGAAGACGGCTAAGGTTGGCCCAGATGAGCAAAGCGCGTAGGTTAGAATTATCATGCAAATGCAATGGAAAGATATAATAGTATGCCCACTTAGACCTAGTTGGTCTGTCTGGGTGTTCCTTGACTTGTATGCCAAAGAAAAGAATGGGCAACCTTTTATCCTGAAAAAAAAACAGTCTCCTTTGTATCCCGGTAGAAATTTCCCTTCCATTACATTTGACATTTCAATTTGCCAATATTCAAATGAAAATACTGTACAAAAATAAAATTGGTACTGACCACCATACATGGTGGTGCGCTCTCTCTGTCAATAGTACTATGAACCCTGCATATACAGTGGGAACCTTTAAGCCAAGGAAATAGTCGGCCCAAACTTGACCTTAAAAAAAAAGATACAAATTTACTGCAATACTAAAACAATATTTAGTACTATATCACTTATCAATATTTTTTTAGATATTTATACCATATCTATATCTATATCTATACTACTTCTAAAAGGCATAAAAAGTAAAAAACTTTTCTTTTCCAAGTTTATCCTCGATTGATCCTCTAAAGCCAATTTTCTCCTTTATCAATAACAACTACATGATTTAATCTTTAAATTATTATTATTAGAGGGATAAATGTCAGTAACGAGTTGGAAGTTGAAGAGATTTATGACTTATGAATGCCATATGCCTATTTCAATTCAACCACATGAGTTTGGAAGTTGAATGGATTTAGAACTTTCAAATACTTCCATTGAAACTTCTATTTCTTTGTCTTTTATACTTTTTGTGTGTTGCCTTCTCCTCCTCAGATAAGCAAACAAAAAAAGAAAAACTTTTTTCATTGTTCGAGGTATGTTGTATTTCACATATTTATATATCTTAGTTTGATGTTATTCTTTTAGCTTACCAATTTAAAAACGTAATCAAAAAATTTGGCAATTCATATATTTGATGTTACTAATGAAAAATCATTTACTATATCGAAGTTGCACCTAGAGCAAACAAAACCGTGGAAATGGCTGCTGCATACTCCAATTGATGAACTTGCGTTTCATTTTGAGAAGCATCGTAGAAACGTTATTAAAAAGATGAAAATGAGGTACCAGTATGTTCATTCAGTTTATTTTTGCTATTCCTTGAATCTCACATTTGTTGTGGAAAAAAAAAAAACCAAAACAAAACCTTAGAAATGGCGGCTGCATACTCCAATTGATGCAATTGCGTTTTATTTTGAGAAGCATCATCATGTATCGCAAAGGTTAAGATTTTGATATATTATTGACAAGTTATATCTCTTTTTAATATGAAATAAGAGGTTCATTTATACATCTTGTGAAATATAATTTGCAAATTTAAAGTATTGATGAGGCATTTTCGGGTTATTATTGAGATTTTTTTTTCTATTGATAATTTGTGAGATCCATTGTATCTTAACGTTAGACCCAAGGTTTAAGATATATTTGTCATTGGTTTGTGTTGGTTTTGGGGTGTATTTTGAAAGAAGGTATTTTTCAAGTTGAAGACTTTGTTTTTAGTCTATGGGATTTGTTAGCTAACCTTGTTTTGCTTTAGCTACTGATGTATGAAACAGTTGTAGCACATCTCAAATGTGGACTATGCAAAGATTGAGAAGTTTATGGGTTTTTTAGGTTTGATAGCAAGGTCTTTTAAATATTTTTCATTTGAAGCGTGACGCATAGCTCAATATAACAGTCATCTAATTATATGCAAAACAATCTGTTCAAACTGCTGCATATGAATTTTTTGAGAAAACAGCTTGGGAGCTGGCTTCTCGATGATATTAAAAACAGTTTCTGATGAAGATGAACGATGTTTGGATGTAATGACCTGCATGTGGGCTACTTCTGTGGTAAGCTTTAAATTTATGTTTTTTTCCTTCTTAGATTTCTGGTATGTTTGCCCATTGATTTTAATAATATATTTGGTTTATTGTTTTTATTAAATTTCATAAAAGACGTTGTAGCCATTTTACATGTTTAGCGTGGATGAAACATGTTTTTGTGAAGGCTATTGCTTTGTTACTTTCTTTTCGGTGCAACTTACTTACATAGTTATATATTTACAACATTTATTTGGTAGATCTTTGTAATTCATGGAATAATAATTTTTGATATAAGATGAGAGCTTAGATTAGTTGTCATGTTAGGAGGTGCACTTGTACTTCAAAAAATATATTGCATTATCATTCGCATGTAGTAATGAAAACTTGAAGGGTCATTCGTGATTAATATGTTCATGACTCACTTTGGTTGACATCAAGGCAGAGAAATTATTATGTAGAAATATTGGAAATAATAACATCCACTATATTTTTTGTTCTTCTTCTATAACTGCGATATGCTTCAATGTAGTGATTAAAGGTTTTCTAGAAAAATAAATTACAATTAGATTCTAGCAATTTTTGATCTCTTCTGACAAAGATTGCTTGACATGCCACATATATTTTACGTTGAATTTATCGGTTAAATTAATTGATTCGTAGAGTTCAAGATAAGATATAGTCCGTCCCTCCATTCCAGTTGTTGAGCTACAAAAGGATGATAATGAAGTATGAACTACGATACTAATAAATATTGTATGACCAAGCTTGAATAATATTTTTCCTAAACACACGACCAATAAGAGGAAAAGGAAAGCACAAAGATATTTCTCTCAATGTTATAAATCAATGGCCTTTTATCAAAATCTCAATACAACTTCTAAGGTTACACATTCTCTAACAGCTTATGCACAAATTATTTGTTGACAAAAAAAAAAAAAATCTATACAGGGTAAATGTTCAAAGTTGGCTTCATGACAAATATGTGAAAAATATAATGACACTTTTAGAACACATACTCTTTAGTTTTGAATGAACCCACAACAGTTGTTTGCTACTGATATAGGATACATAATTAATCAACAACGTCCAATTGTCAATGTTTACTTAAGTTGTGAATTTTTAGGAAAAATGATTCACTGTATTTATTTAATTTTTAATACTTAAAATTAAAATATCTCACGTGCAACACACGTGTGCACTAACTAGTTTTGAGTAAAAGTTACTAACTTTTGTGGTGCACTCATCTTTTAAGTTCATTTATTATCTTTTGAGTTTTTTTTTTTTTTTTGAAAGAATATCTTTTGAGTTAACTTGTCATGTGTTTTGAGTAAAACTTATTATTTTGTGTCCAAAGCCGGACTTGATGTCTGGCTGGAGCCCATGACCTGGTATTTTAATGTAGTTATTAATAGTATTTATTTCCTCAATCAGATTTAACCCAAATGGAAGAAGAAGAGTAGCAATGAGGCATATCACATGGACTCGCTGGAAACACGCTACGCTGTCTTATGACACAACTAGGGTAAATTACACTCACACCCCCTGACTTTTAGTTTTATTACACGGACACCCCCTCACATTTTAAAAATAACACCGAGCTCCCCTAACATTTAAAACTTGTAACAGTTACACCCCCTCTAACTAACGGACGTTAAACTTGTTAACAGTTAAAACTGAGGTTATCAATCATAATTCTCAAAATACCAAAAATACTCTTCAAATTTATCCAACCTCTCATTTATTTTTTTAATCTATATATGAAATATATATATTAAAATTTAACACTTATATGTTTAATTTCTAAATACATTACATTAATAAATAAAATATTAATTTTTTTTGTTTATTAAATAATATTTGGTACTATTAATACAATTTTAAAAGTAATCATTTTTTTAAAACCTTAATAATTACATAATCCAATTATCTCATATTAAATTTATTTTTGTTTATTATTTATCTAATTCCATAAATTTTTACTCTTGCCACCATCACCACCAGTTCCGCCACCATCACCACCAGATCCGCCATCACCACCAGTTCTGCCACCATCACCGCTGCCTAAACCTAACCACTGCAATAGTGCATCTGCCACCCAACACATCCAAACACCACCAACACACAGAGAGAGAGAGAGAGAAAAAAAACAGAGACAGAGGGAGGGAGAGAGAGAGAGAGAACCACCAGTTCCGCCACCATAACCACCGCAACCCAAACGCCATCGCAACCCAATACCCAGACGCCATCACACCACACACACAAACCAAACAACCAAAATCGCCACCACCTCTCTCTCTCTCTCTCTGCCTGCGTGTATATATATATATATGTATGTATATACATATATACACACACATGCACACACGGAGGGGCAAAATCGAACCCAAACCCAAACGCTATCACAATCCAATACACAGACGCCATCACACCACACACATAAACCAAACAACCAAAATCGAACCCAACAAATCGAACCCCAGAATCGAACCCCAAAATCGAACCCAACAACCACATTCTTCTCCTCCACCTCCATTTCCATTACCCACCACCAATCGTCGCCTCCACACCATGGAAACCGCCACCACCTCCTCTCTCTCTCTCTGCCTACGTGTATATATATATATATATATATATATATATATATATGTATATATATACATATATACACACACATGCACACACAGAGATGGGCTGAGGGAGAGAGAGAAGATTGATGATTGGGATCGTTGGTGGGAGAGAGAGAGAGAGGGATTGGGGTCTGGGTTTGGGTTCGCTGGTGGGAGTGCGTGAGAGAGATAGATTGGGGTTTGGGTTTAGGTTGTGTTAAACAGGGGCAAAGGTTTGGGTTTGGGTTTGGGTTGGGTTAAACAGAGGGGTAAAGTTGTCTTTTTATTAGGAGAGTTAACTCCGTCTAATTATTGGAGTCTCAGTGTTATTTTTAAAATGTGAGGGGGTGTCCGTGTAATAAAGTCAAAAGTCAAGGGGTGTGAATGTAATTTACCCAAACAACTACTATCCCACTCCCACCTTTCCTAATCATTAATCCCCGTTAATTAACTTTACGTATTTTCTTTTTGTAAACCGTCAAATTGGTATGTATAATTTGGTGTTGCAGTCGGGCTGACCCAACATGCAGAGTTTGGGCTTGCCTCTCTTGCAGGCCAGGCCTAATGAATTTTTCTAGCAATCATTTATTGATGATGGGCCAGTCACGAATACTTTTTTTTTCAAAAGACGCATTTATTCTTATTTAAATAAAAAATAAAATGTTTAATGATATCCATAGAAAATGTATATTTCAAAATTCAAATCTCCTTCCTTTTGGATATTTCATAATTAAGACTCTCTTTCTTTCTCTCATATAAAGTGTTTATAGAAACAAGGCTTGATATTGATTTGTGTAGCTTTTCGATATAAGACATGTTTCATTTTTCCTAAATACGGAGGCCTTTCTAATCTTCCCTTTGACATTCATTGGTTTGATGACTTACTTCTGACTAGTTTGCAGGTTTAACTCGGCAGGGATCAATCGACCCTTGAAACTTGCTCTGTTGTCAATTGTTGCCATTAGTTTTCTTCAACAATACTCTAGCTATCACCTCAAATTGAGTTTATATTAATCTAGGGTAAATTATACTTACCACTATCTATATTTGTCCAAATAACGATTAAACCCCCCCGGGCAACTATGACAAATAACTCAATCATCCCCTCTACTTTAGTTGTCTATATCAGATTGCTCCCATTCGTTACTATGATGTTAAGGGAGCGTCATAAATTTCATGATGTAAATAATTTAATTTTTTAAAATATCAATATTACTCTTTTCCAGGTTATAGATAAACCAAATCTATCTAAATTATTTAGAGTGGATAACCCAAACTTCTTGCCAAACATTACCAATCCAACTTCTCATTCTTCTTCTTATTCTTCTTCTTTTCTCTCTCTCCCTCCCTCTCTCTCTCTCTCTCTCTCTCTCTCTCTCACACACACACACACACACACACACATGCACACTCTACAGTCTGACCCAAAAAAACCAAAAATAAAAGAAAAAAACTCTCCCTAAAAACACACGACCACACAGTCGGACCAAACCCACCTAATTAACCTCAACCCCTAACATTACTCTATGACCCCCCTTAGAGCAACTCCAACGGCCTATGTAAAGGAGGACTTTTAGCTATTTTAGATAGCCAGTCCATAAATTTTGGCTTCAACGGGCTATGTATCCCACTAGTTATTTCCAATAATCCAATATTTGCTCGCTGGTTCTGGTGACCTCAAAGGCTAGCTATTTACTTAACAAAGGCCATTTTTTGCTCCAAAATCGTCACTCCACAGAAGCTTCATTCTGCAGAAGCTTCATCATCGCAGAAGCAGGTATGCTCTCTCTCTCTCTCTCTCAGAAACTCTTGATCACAACTTGGGATCTTTGGGTTGGGTTGAGAAGATCAAGAACTGATGACGTTGAAATCTTATGTGTTTGGTAGTTAAATTGATTTCGGTTGACGATTTTGGAGATGGGTTCGAGCTGTTTTGGTTTATTCCCTACATATGAAGTTTTTATGTGCATCAATTTGTTCAATTTTCTTGAAAATATCTGGTTGGTAGTTGGTGGTGGGGGTAGTGTCAACAGTTTCTTCAATATACTTGATGGTGTGGCTCCTGATTTGGGGTTCTCAAGACTTTACCGATTATGGCTCCTGATTTTGGGTTCTCCTGATATTATTTGCAATTTCATGTTGATTTTCAGTTTCTCACCAATTCTTGGTATTGTAAATCGTGATTTCCCTTTCATTCAGTTGGAAGAACATATATTTTTTTTGATTACTGTGGAATTTGGTGAAATGTTGTAGTTGATAGAAAGTGAAGGAAATGTGATATTCTAAATTGTAAAAAAAAAGCCAATGTGATATTCTAAAATTGTGAATTGTGGTTGAATTGTGAATTGTGGTTGTAATGTGAAAAGTTTGTTAATTCTACCATGGTGGCCATGTTGAATTATAGGCATTACTCATGGAACCATTCCAACATGGTGCTTACTTCACCAATCTCATGAATGATGAAACAAACTTAGATGATGAGGTTATGGTCAATTTTCACCAATATCTCCTCAAGTAGAATCCACCACCAAAAAACGAAGTAGAATACATACATTTTCATGTTGTTGGACAATTCTTCAATTTTTAATGCATATAGTCAATGCTACCCAACATCCCAGGAAACCCATGATTCATACCCATTGCTAATAATCTAGTAATGTCATCGTTACTTGGTGGCTTGTGATGGTGGGAGTGACAATGGTGGTGGTCTCAGGAGTTGGGATGGTTAAACTGGTGTGGTGAGAGTTGTGGTAAGGTAACAGTGGTTGGTGGTTGTGGGTGGCAGATGTCGGTGGGAAGAAGTGGCGGTGGTGGTATTAAGGCATAGTTTTAGCAAGGTAAATTTGGTATAATCATTGAAATTTGATAAATATTGTTGTTAATTCAAAATAATTTAACGTATTGACCAAAAATAAAAAATTAACTTAATTAGTTTAAGTGATAAGATTGAATTCGACTTATCGAAAAGATAAGATTGAATTCAATGACAAAATCATAAGGTTTAATTTGAATTAGGTGTTAAATTTGCTTATGTATTAAGTTTGATTTGGATTAGGTGCTAAATTTGCTTAAGTATTAAGTTAAATTTGATTTAGGTGTTAAATTTATTTAATTAGGGTCAGATTTGTAATTTAGTTGACTTCAAAGTCAATCACACTTTGGGCCAAAGGCCCTGCGGTTATGGTAATCCACCGGGGTGTCGGGGGACTGGACAATCCCACATCGGGATTGCTTTGGGTGTGTGTGTTATTTAAATATCTTCACTTGCACTTCCCCTTTTAAGGGTTGTGTAAGTGTTGTGTTCAAAAAATGACACCCTTGTCACCATTGGAACTTGGAGGGGACACACACACACAAAAAAACAAAAGATTTAAACACTATTTATGCATTATTATTTGCTTTCCTTTCCCCTCTCTCTCTCTCTCTTGCCTTTTTTTGGGTTGCAATATTTGTATATGGATCCACTTGAAGTTGGACAAGAATGGTTTCCCTGCTTTTAGAAAACCTTAGATCACAATTAACACTACTGGCCACTGTCTAACTTTCTTGATCATGATCAGGCAGAATCAAATGTCATACAAAAAAGAAGAAATTTTGTCAACTTCTGATGAACAAGTATATTTGTTTATAATGTAGTAATCAATTATAATATTTCACAAGATTAGACTTTTTTGACAATCACAAGATTAGATATATAATATGACTTGGTCTAGCTATATATATGCATTCATTTCTCTTTCAAGACCAAGTATATATGCATTTCAAAATAATGACACCGATGTCTTGTCTCACGCCAAAGTCTTTAATTTCTAGAAAGACCACCATTAATTATGGTAACTTTTGCATTATAAAGAAATATTGGTAAGCAGCAGGGGTGCATTATCTTCTTGCGTTTCCAATACTCTAAAAGTTAATTATGCTTTTGTTAGAGAAATGCGTTTAGTATACCAAAAAGAACTTTGAAATATCATAAAAAATGGAATATGTGTGATTTATGGCTTAAAAGTCAATTACGTTGGCAGCTGAGTCAAGTGATTCAAATTCCCTGCTATACTTTTTTTTTCCTTTCTATTTCACTTCTTATATGTGTGGATGAGTTCAATTCTACCCATTAGGGTATTGTATACCCTATAACACTTGACTCACTATTTCTTTTAAATACCAATACCTATGTGAATAGCAAGTACCATTCAACTGTTAACTGCAATACCAAATACGAATATCATAGTAGCTTTGGAAAATTTTAGGAAGTTTGAGGCTTCGTTTTTCTGCACACTTGATGTACATATGGCAACATAGAGAGAGCACCTTTTGGCATATATTCTCACTTGAGACACTTTAATCATGGATTCGAGGCCCATTCAATGTTGAAGAAGATTGTGGCAGCCATAAGTTTATTTATTATTTTCCTCCAGATGATGCTGAAAGAATGTAAATTTGAGAGAGAGAGAGAGAGAGATATGCAAGAGTACGTGGAGGCTGCTACTTTCTTTGATTCACTTAGATGTTGAAGAAGAAAGAAAGGAAAAAGGAAAAGAAAAGGGCTAAAACATAACTGTAGGACACAAAAGGAGTTGCAAAAGTGGAGGTTTCTACTTTCTACTTTCCCCTAACGGCCAACCTGACTGACATGAGGCCAACAGTATAGTTTTATGACAAATTTTGTGGTATCCTATTAAATGAAGGAAGTTGCCATTGTCAATTGCCCCAACGGCACAAATATTAATGGTTTTATGCACCACATATACGAAAAATGTTAATACCCTTTAAAAAGAAAATTAACTCTCTAAATGATTTGTAAACAACTATAATTCTCCTTTCGGAAGGACAAAATATATGGTTCCATTGTCATCATCATTGGATAGGAGAGGGCAGTTGAAAGGGCGAGTTTTGTTACGTCGCCATCAGTGAATTATCAGCAAGAATTAATGGATCTATGGCCTGCTAGCTACAAGTTATTTTCCTGCTAAGTGGTTCTTAATTAAAAGCACATGCTAAGTTTTTATAACGCATTGTCCATAGAGAAATACAATATTTTGTGTGTGTTTTTGTAATGTTTGACCGCATCTCTGGCCATGTGCAATATTAGAGGAGACTTTAGATTATTGTTGGGTTGTGGCTGTGGAGTATGGACCCTCCATTCCACTTATTTCTCTCTCTCTCTCTCTACCAAAAGAAATGTACTATAAAGGAGAGAAATGGTTTGGTCCATCTTCCTGAACAATATTAGCTCCTTTGTCCATTCCATTACTCACATGATCTGTCTACCCTACGTTTGATAAATTAAGTAGGCAATATGCACAGTTTTTATGGTTTTAGTTCTATGTAATCCCAAAGATCATAGTATAAATTAATTGGGAGATCTCATGAACAATATTAACTAGTGAGTGAAAGAGATCATAAGGAATACTTGGGACGATAATAAGACAGCATGCATAGGTAAGTAAGTTCAATATTGACTTACATTGCTTTCACAATTGCAGTAGAACACAATAGACTGCATTCACTCAGCTCAAACTAACATGACTAACAGAAACAACCTCAACCTGGACTTGAACCTGAACCTGAACCTGGACCTGTCATATATGGTAAAAAGTTTTGGTATGAACTATCCTTCAATTCAATCTCATCCAATACAATACAATACAATACAATACAATACAATACCATACAATCCTGCCTTAAAAAGTTTGGCACCCACCCATGTTACCTTACCTACCTACAGTACTCTACCACCCTCCCTCCTTTCACCGGCCAGATAAATAACCCTAGCTTCACTTGCATAATTAATTGATAAATTGGACTAGATCATGGGATCATATGTTGAGCCTCTAACCCCTTTTGCTCGGCAGTGACTTTACTTTATTCTTAACTCTTTTAACTTTTATTATGACCATAATAAAAAGGATTTGCTAGCTGATGAAAAATACATTGCAGGCAACATTTTAATTTGGTTAAATGGTAAAAAGGAGAATAACTAGCATCTATTCTTTACATACAACCTAGAGCAAAAATCATCGATTCAACCAATATGATCTGTTGATCAATAAACAAGACAAGTTGCCATCTATTTTTTTAAACAAATTTCTGTTGTAGTTAGATTTTGAGAATGAAATATATACAGTCCAGAATACAAATAACATTTTTAGAAACAAAAAAATAACGACTTCAAAAAAATAATTAACAGATATACTGATCATACTTCTTTTTTAAATTAAAAAAAATATAACGGGTAAATTTTTAAAATTAATATTAAAATTATTAATGAATCAAAAACTTATAATAATAAATTATTTTTATATATAAAACTAAAAGAAAAAAAATCAATAATACAACAACTTTATCAACAAGTGTAACAAACATAAAATAAAAGCTTTTCATTAGGTTGGGCGTGCAAAATAACATGGAATTGAGCGGTAACACCATCTAAATCAAACTTTCACATGGACTAATTACAGTGAGAGCGAGAGCGAGAGCGAGAGCGAGAGGGAGACACGGACGTGGGGCTTAGAACTTACAAGATTCCCTCCTCCTCCTCGAGATGAGAAGATGGCGTTGATAAAAGCGTAGTATGTATGAATATTTATATATTAAATATTGCTGCATTTATTTATATGAGAATTTCAGTCCTCTTCTCCCAACTTTTTTCATTTTCGTCCCTTATTTTTCCTCTTCAGTTGTTTTCACTTCTTTATTTTTTTTTTTGCCCGTCCCCGAAATTCTCTCTGCTCTCTGCTCTCTGCTCTCTATATCACCGGCGATCTATCTCACACAGTTAACACGTCTTCAGATCGAACCAGTCACCACCGACTCTCTCGGCAAGTTCAGTCTGTTCTTATCTTTTTTTTTATATATATATCTATCTTTGTTGTTGATGCTGTTGAATTATGGTTATGGCCGAGTATATAATGAGTTTTCTTTATCGAAGTTGAGACATTTTTTGGTCATGGAATTGTGGGTTTGTGGTTGGAAATGCTGTTGAGCTACTTTAGGGGTGTTTTGGGGATGTGGGTTGCTCTTGTTTGGATCCGTGGGTTTGTCGGTGTACTGTTTCTGGATTTCTGGGGGCGTACTGAGGCTGATTAGGAGGTTTTGGGGTGGCTTAATTTTGAGTCAATCGGAATTAGTGGTAAATCAATAATTGGGGTTGTAACCAAAATTTGACCTTTGTGTTGTTTAGAAGTTGACCGTGTATTCGGTGGGAAGTGGAATCGGGGTTTTTTGTGTTTTTGTTTCATTTTGTTTCCGGTTTCTGCGTGTTCTAAGCTTTGAACAATGGAGGCTAAATATGGAGGAAAGACTCATCATTTCTATGGTTCGATGGTGTCGGATTTAAAGGCGGTTGGGAAGAAGAGTATGGAATGGGACTTGAATGACTGGAAATGGGATGGTGACTTGTTTACGGCTGCTCCACTGAATTCTGTACCATCAGAGTGCCAGAGTAGGCAGTTGTTTCCTATTGGGTCCGAAATTCCTGCCAATACAGATTTTAATAGTTCGTCACCTTGTTCAGATGAAATTAGTTTGGAGAATGAAAAAGGGAAGAGAGAATTGGAGAAACGGAGGAGGGTTGTAATCGATGAGGATGAAGAGTTGAATGATGAATCTGGGTCCCTTAATTTGAAGCTTGGTGGGCAAGTGTATCCTATTGCCGCTGGGGGAATGGAAAAATGGGAAGGGAAGAGTGGGAAGAAAACTAAAGTCGTTGGGCCTACATCGAGCAGTGTGATTTGTCAGGTGGAGGACTGTCGAGCTGATTTGAGCAATGCCAAAGATTATCACAGACGACATAAGGTTTGTGATATGCATTCCAAAGCCACTAGGGCGTTGGTGGGAAATGTTATGCAGCGGTTCTGTCAGCAGTGCAGCAGGTCAGTTCTTGTATGCAGATTGCTTTCCAAGGCTTTCTATGAATTCTCTGCTTGTTGTGATCGTCCAGGGATTGACAATAAAGAACAATTTTGGCCGTCTAAGTCTAATTAGTCGCATTCTGTTACATACTGCACCCAAAATGAGTTTGATTCACTATCGCACAAATATTGTCCTTGATTTTATACATTACTCGGTCAGGTCCAATGTTTAGTGTAGTTGTGTTTTGTGTGAATATTTCTTTATGCAGTCGGATGCAATTTGGTTATACTTGTGGGCAGGTTCCATCTTCTTCATGAGTTTGATGAAGGGAAGAGAAGTTGTCGCAGGCGTTTGGCAGGTCATAATAGACGGAGAAGGAAGACACATCCAGAAAATGTTGTTAATGGAGCCCCCCTAAATGATGAACGGGATAGTAGTTATTTATTGGTTAGTCTGCTTAGGATACTCTCCAATATTCACTGTAAGTATCTCTCTCATTGAAAATATTGTTTAATTTGTTTCTTTGATTTATATGGACGTACTTCATTGCATAAGTAATATCACAGCAAATTGATTTGTTGATAACAATTCCTGTGCGCTTTCAGCTTTGAAGATCCCTTTTAAGGTCACCATTTATTGTTAACAAATTGCTTCCTATTGATAACATTGTCAACAACTCTGTAAAATTAACAATTGGAAATCTCTTCGTGTGAGAATGGTGGATGAATTGATAGATTGACATGTACTTCTTCCTTAAAAGCCGACATTTTCTTCTTGAGGTGCTAGTGACATGTTTAAATAATTATGAGAGGAAATTAAGGATAAGGATTCTTGACTCATCAAAGTGAGAGTAATAGTTTGCAAACTTTTTTCTCAGTTGGATGAAAGGTGAACAAAAGCAAGCTTTTTTGATACGTGATTTAGATACTGATGCTATCTTCTTTGTTGAAAAGTGGATTGTGTTAATCAGATATTGAGAGCAAAAACTGCAGATGGTCTTTGATGCTTGGAGGCATTACACGGTATTTGGGCCTTCTTAGGCGGCATGTCTTTGCTTCTTTGAGATTCTCTTAGAACTGCGATCACTCAGAGGAATATACTGCAGAATCCAATCAGGATGAAGAAAATAGAAAGTGCCAATTTGACATTAAAAAGGTTTTAAAGTTCAACCACAGATAACCTTTCGTGTCTTTTGAAGTATAATTGATCTAGTGGTATTTAAAAATTACAACTATAGAATTAAAGGGTCTGATTGGAATTTGAAAGATGACAATTTGGGGCTTTGAAAGAATCAATTGGATTTGATTCTAGAGAATGTGGAAATGGCGAAGTTTGGGAAAACATCTGGCATGTGGTTTCTTTCGTGGATTCGAGCCATTTCAGGGTACATAAAATCAACATTTATTTATGCAAAACGTCCTGTATTTAGATTATTTATTTATTTTTTTCATTTTTGTACTTTTTACAGCCTAAACCAGAGGACTAGTTCGTTATGTTGAGGGTTAATAACTGTGGGAGGATGTGGGAATAGTGCTGTAAGTTTTCTAGCATGGAAAACCTGCCTGATGGAGCCTCTTTTTTTTTTTTTTGGGACTTTGTAAAATTTAAATCAATAGCATGAATTTCAAATGATTTATCCAATCCCCAGTATGTGTGGGATAAGATTTTGTTGAGTGATGTTTGTAGTAATCCTAAGGGTCTATGTGGTAAAGTTAGGATCAGGCCAACTCCTGTGATTAATGTTTTGTTGATTTGGGGTCTATTTGGCAATATACACATTTAGGACAGTTGATTTTGAAGTTGCCTTGTATTTTTGTGGATTGGTAAAACAGACAATCAGTCTATTTTATGACTAAGTAACACTGTCGGATCTGTCTCCAGTGATTGTCGACATCATACCCTTCATACTAAAATAAGTGTCGGGCTTCTTCTAGTGTTTGTGGATGATTTAGCCATCATGCTAAATGGTTGTTTCTGGTTTCCTTTTAATTTTTTCTTGAATTTTTATTTCATGATTTTATTGCGTGGATCCTGTAATGATGTTGGGAAGTTGAGTATTGTTTGAAACTTCAAATAATAGGTCGGTGTTTTATACTGTATTATAATTTGTGAGTTATATATATAGACGGTCCTCGCCGAGTTGTTGTGTCATGTTGCATTTGTGTCCTGTGTTTGTGCTTCTTAGTCTTAGTTGCAACTTGCAGCCATAAATTAACTCTATAGTCTATACTACATGAACATGACTGCTAGCAAAATTACATGTTTGATATTGGGTGATTGTAATTGTTAAGAGTATTAGGGTAGTATGTGTAAATTGTCTATAGTAAGAGGGTGTATGTGTAATTATTATTATTGTGAGTTTAACTATAAATACAAGTGATGTATGAGAGCTAGGTTAAGCTTTTAACCTCTCTCTGTCTTCCCTCTTAATGTTGTCTCTCATATTATGTTAATCTTCCAATCTTAATATGGTATCAGAGCAATACGATCATAAATATATATTCTAAATTAATTTTTTTTTGTTCGTACTGTTGGTACTGGTGGTACTGTTTGTGATCACCGTTTTGTTGTGTGCTGTGGTCGTGTGGTGGTGGTGTGCTGTGGTGGTGAGGCTGTGCTGCCTTGCGCCGTCGAAGACCAGAGGGGTCCTCTGGAACCCTAATCGAAGAAGACGAAGGTGGTTGTGTGGTGGTCGTGTGCTGTGGTCGGGTGGTCGTGGGGGCCGTAGTGGACCTCGTTCCTGTACTCATTGTGGCCGTGGAGGGCACACTGTTGATTTTTGTTGGGATTTACATGGAAAACCTTCTGGTGCTGCTAATCAGGTTTCCTATCAGGATGACACCTCAGTTGTTGCTTCTATAGCTCGGTCAGCTCCACTAGATACTGGGTCGGTTACTATTACACTGGGTCGAGAGGAGTATGCCCAGTTTTTATCCCAGCAACAGGCTGTTCCATCTCCCTCCACTGCTACTTTTGCCCAGTCAGGTATTGCTTCCACTTGTTTATTGTCCTCCACTCGCAGTCCCTGAATCATAGACTCTGGCGCTTCTGATCACATGACTGGTGCGTCTGATGTTTTTTCTACTTATTAGTCTGCTACTTCCACACGTAGTGTTACTCTTACTAATGGTACTTGTTCTAAAGTTTCAGGTTTGGGGACTACTCACTTGAGTACTGATATGTCCCTATCTTCTGTCTTATTTGTTCCTCAATTTCCTTTTAGTTTACTGTCCATTAGCAAGATTACTCGTTCTCTCAATTGTTCTGTAACATTTTATCCTTCCTATTGTGTCTTTCAGGATCTCAAGACGAAGAGGAAGATTGGTACGGGGCATGAAGCTGGTGGCTTATATTACTTTGATTTTGACTCACCTACTCGGGCTCTACAGACCTCGTTGTCCCCCTTTCAGTGGCATTGTCGTCTTGAACATCCCTCTCTCCAGAATCTGAAGCGTCAAGTTCCTGGTCTTCGTTGTGTGTCGTCTTTGTCTTGTGAAGCTTGTCAACTTAGTAAGCATCACCGTGTGTCATTTCAGTCTAGAGTCCATAATCGTGTGTCTAGTCCATTTGAATTGGTACATTCTGATGTATGGGGTCCAATAAAGAATATTTCATCTAATAAATATCCTTATTTTGTTTCATTTGTGGATGACTATTCTCGTGTGACTTGGTTGTTTCTGATGAAAGCTCGGTCTGAATTATTCTCTATATTTGAGACATTCCGTAAGGAAATAAAAACTCAGTATGGTTGTCGTATCCGTATTTTACGTTCTGATAATGCTCGAGAATATGAATCTGATCATTTTTCAGCTTATCTTAGTAAAACTGGCATTATTCATCAGACTTCTTGTGCTTACACATCTCCACAGAACGGTGTTGCTGAACGCAAAAACCGTCATTTGTTGGAAGTCACCCGTGCCCTGTTATTCCAGATGAATATTCCCCGATATTTTTGGAGTGATGCTGTTCTTACTGCTTGTCATCTTATTAACCGTATGCCATCCTCTGTGTTAAATGGGCAAAGTCCATATTCTGTCATTTTTCCTAGTAAGCCCTTATTTTCCTTACCTCCTAAGATTTTTGGCTGTGTCTGTTATGTTCACAATTTGGGTCCTGGGTTTGATAAACTTGACCCTCGAGCTACTAAATGTGTATTTCTTGGTTATTCCCGCACACAGAAAGGGTATCGTTGCTACAGTCCTTCTCTGCGACGATACTTTACTAGTGCCGATGTTACGTTTGAGGAATCTGTTCCATATTTTTCAGCACCCTCTCAGCCTTTGAATCTGGACTTTGGGTCATCTCCTGTACCACCATGTACTTCAGATATTCCGCTGCCCACTGTGTTGCCATCTACTTTACCTCTCCGTGTCTACTCTCGCTGTCCTCGCCCATCGACTGAGGTGCCCGTACCGTCTTCCTTGCCGTCTGCTGATCCTGGTCCATCTTCCTTGCCGTCTGCTGATCCTGGTCCATCAGGTAATTTAGACTCTCTACCTATTGCTCTTCGAAAAGGTACTCGTTCGTGTGTTACTAATCATCCCATTGCTCATTTTGTTTCATATGATGCCTTATCTCCTGTCTTCTCTTGTTTTACCTCTCAATTATCTACTATATCTATTCCTAAGCGTTTACAGGATGCATTATCTGATCCGGGTTGGAGGAAAGCTATGGAGGATGAGATGGATGCCTTACATCATAATGGGACTTGGGATCTCGTTCCTTTACCTCCTGGTAAACGAACTGTTGGTTGTCGTTGGGTGTATACTGTTAAGTTTCATCCGGATGGTTCTGTGGAGCGTCTCAAAGCCCGGCTTGTTGCAAAGGGCTTTACTAAGACTTATGGTGTTGATTATGAGGAGACTTTCTCTCCTGTTGCTAAAATTTCCTCTGTTCGTATCTTGATTTCTATGGCTGCTAATCTTGATTGGCCCTTGTTTCAGTTAGACGTCAAGAATGTCTTCTTACATGGTGACTTGGTTGAAGAGGTATACATGGAGCAGCCACCTGGGTTTACTGCTCAGGGGGAGTATAGTAAGAGTGTATGTCAGTTAAAGAAATCTTTGTATGGTTTGAAGCAGTCACCGAGGGCATGGTTTGGTAAGTTTTCAGATGCAGTTTTGGAGTTTGGTCTTCTTCGATGTCAGACAGATCATTCTGTGTTTCATAGACAGACAGATGCTGGATATGTGCTATTGGTAGTCTATGTAGATGATATTGTGATTACTGGGAATGATTCTGAGGGGATTGCCAAGTTAAAAGTATTCTTGTAGGATCGATTTCACACTAAGGATTTGGAAAAACTCAGGTATTTCTTGGGTATTGAAGTGGCTCGATCTAAACAAGGTATTTGTTTATCCCAGAGGAAATATGTGCTTGACATGCTAGAGGAAGCAGGCTTGCTGGGTGGCAGGCCTATTGATGTTCCTATGGATCCGAATCAGAAACTATTGATGGATGATGGTGCACTGTTTGAGAATCCGGGTCGGTATCGCAGATTGGTTGGGAAGCTCAATTATCTCACTATTACTCGACCGGATATTTCTTATGCAGTCAGTATAGTAAGTCAGTTCATGGGGTGTCCTAGAGTACCACATTGGGAGGCAGTTACTCGTATTCTGTGATATCTCAAACGAGCTCCTGGACTTGGATTGTTATATCGAGCTAATGGACATCTTAGAGTGTAAGGTTTCTCAGATGCTGATTGGGCTGGCTCTCCTTCTGATCGAAGATCAACCACTGGTTATTGTACTTTCTTAGGAGGTAACGTTGTCTCATGGAAAAGTAAGAAACAATCCGTGGTAGCGAGATCCAGTGCTGAAGCTGAGTATAGGGCAATGGCACATACGACGAGTGAGTTGACTTGGTTACTACACTTCCTCCAAGAAATTGGACTTCCAGTTCAACATCCTTTACAGTTGTTCTGTGACAACCAGGCAGCTATCCATATCGCTGCCAATCCTGTGTTTCACGAGAGAACCAAACATATTGAGGTTGATTGTCACTTTATTCGGGACAAGATAGTAGCTGGGGAGATTACAATTCCATTTGTGAAATCTGAAGATCAGCTTGCAGATATGTTTACCAAAGCATTGAGTCGTACACGTCTTACAGCGATTTGTTCCAAGCTTGGATTATATGATATATATAGTCCAGCTTGAGGGGGAGTGTTAAGAGTATTAGGGTAGTATGTGTAAATTGTCTATAGTAAGAGGGTGTATGTGTAATTATTATTATTGTGAGTTTAACTATAAATACAAGTGATGTATGAGAGCTAGGTTAAGCTTTTAACCTCTCTCTGTCTTCCCTCTTAATGTTGTCTCTCATATTATGTTAATCTTCCAATCTTAACAGTAATCAAATAGAAAGCAAACGACCAAGACATGTACATTCCTTTGCAGATCAATATGTGAAAGTTTGACCTAATTCCATTATTTAACTACGAAGGCATAATTAGTACACTTTCTGTTATTTATTTATTTTGTCTGTTCATTCATTAGTTTATTATCAGCATCTTCTCCCACCCCCCCAAAAAAAAAAAAAAATTTTGATTTTGATTCGTGCCAGTGTTATGTTTGTGGTATGTCTTTAACTTTACAGCTTCTCTTCTCTGTGAATTGCAGCTAATGGCTCAGATCAGACAAAGGATCAGGATCTGCTGTCTCATCTATTGAGAAACCTGGCCAGTCTTTCAGGTACAGTTAATGAAAGAAATGCACTACTGCCAGAATCTCAAGATTTGAGAAATGTTGGGACATCTCTTGAAAATTCAGAAAAGGTGCCAAATCTGATTCCGGATGGTCCTAAATGTGTCTGGTTTTGTGTGTTTAACTTCTAAGATTGTTGCTTGCCTTGATTTTTAGGACCACCTTTTGCCTATCAGACAATGTGCCACTGTACCTGCATCTGAAATGACACCAAAGAGAATATTAACTGCTGGTGACACTCATGTTGGGATTCTACATAATACGTCTGATTCTACAAATGACAGAATTTCGCCCAGAACAAATGCCTTGGAGAATACGATGGAGAGGAATAGATTGAATACCATTGATTTGAATAATGTATATGACGATTCTCAGGACTGCACGGGCAACCTGGAGAGGTTTGATGCCCCTGCAAATTTAGGGAATGGGTCTGTTGGTTGTCCTTTATGGATGCACCAAGACTCTCACAAGTCAACCCCACCTCAGACAAGTGGGAATTCAGGTTCCGCATCTTCACAGTCACAGTCTAGTTCCAGTGGAGAGGCTCAGGTATATAATTGTTTCCTTTGCATGTCTTCATTGAATGATTGTGATTGAAGGGCAGAAGTTGGAAGCTGTATGGCATGAATTAAAATGGATGAAGCTCTGTTTATGAAGAGTTCACACATGAAACATTTGAAATAATAATCACTACATCACAAACTTTTGCTACCGCCCAAACATACTCCCACATGCTCATGTGCATGCTCACATATGCATGTGGAAATTCTACTTATCTTTTCTAGATGAGATGAAGGCGATAGTTTGCAAAATGTAAACTGGAAAAGGCTGCTTAAGCTTTTGGAATGAAGAAATTTTTTTGCATGCATTTTCTATATTACTTATGGTGATCTCTTTTGGATAAAATATGATTATTGGATTTTCTTATGCCTTCTTACGCTAATATTTATTCCTAAAAAATAAGAGTTATGGCTATTATTTGTTGTTCGTTGGTTGTGTTAATTAAGAGAGGAAAGCAAGAATCTTTGAAGATCGGTGCGAGTGTTTGGATGGATTATGGGATCGGATTCATTTTATTTCGTCATTTTGGGCTTTAGTTTCTAAAGATTTCAAAGGAATCCCATTCTTTATTAATTATCGAGATGGAGTGCATCACGTGATCTATAGACTTTTTATGTTTTTCTCTTTTATTGTATTTTTGCTCTTTTGTGGTTGGATTTCTTGTCCAACCGCCTTTCATGTAATTCCACTTTTATTTTAATATAATATGTTTCATTTCCTATCAAAAAAAAAAAAAGGCTGGAGTTGATATTTTTCATAATAATGAACTTTGATGAAGTGCCACACAGAGGTTGGCAAACACGTATAAACCAAGATTCTTTCTAATGGAGATAATTTCTACGTAAACTGTTATTTGGCCTACATGGATTTTTTTTTTTCATCATAACTGTATTTTTTTGATTAATTTCCAGAGTCGCACAGATCGAATTGTTTTTAAACTCTTCGGAAAAGATCCTAGTGATTTACCTCTTGTTCTGAGAAAACAGGTATTCCACTATTTCGGGGATATGAAGTTGTTTCTTTACAAACTTTTTTTTGGGTGTTTTCTCTTAGAGTCTGATCTTGTCATATGTCATGAATTTCCAGATCCTCGACTGGTTATCCCACAGTCCCACAGAAATTGAAGGCTACATCAGGCCTGGTTGTATCATATTAACAATATATCTCCGAATGGGAAAACCCACATGGGAGGAGGTAAGTTTCTGTGTCTTCACCAGAAATATACTGTTAATCCCCATTTGGGTGACATGAGGGTGCAAATAAAACAAGCGAAGCTGGGTACTGGTTTGCTTGTGCTTGGATTGGTTCAGATAAAGGTGTTCAAACTTGGCTTGAGCTGGAATTGAGCTCTAAAACAAAAGATCGAGCTCACCCCAATGGGTGATTGAATGAGCCGAATACCAAACGGTTGACCAAGTCGAAACAAGCCAATTATCGAACCTGACCTGAGCTATTCATGAACAGCTTGTTTTGTGTGTGACCCTCGAGAAATCACATCTAACTTTCCTAGTTACTGTTGCTTTCAGCTCTGCTGTGATCTGAGCTCCAGTTTAAGGAGGCTTCTTGATGGATCCAGTGATCCTTTTTGGAGGACAGGATGGATTTATACTAGAGTGCGGCATCGTGTAGCATTTGTATATAATGGTTTGTTCTTGCTCTTTGTAATTTCTTCTTTTCCTCCGATTTAATTGTGTACTGTCGTATCTATATTAGGAAGATCACAAATATTGATTTCCTCCACTTGTGTGGCAGGTCAGGTTGTTCTAGACACGCCCTTGCCGCATAAAAGTCATAAAAATTGCAGGATCTCAAGCATCAAACCAATTGCAGTTTCCGTCTCCGAGAGAGTTCAATTTTTAGTCAAAGGCTTTAACCTTTCTCGGTCCACCACAAGGTGTCCATGTTCTCTATGGATGCAAGCCACACCTTGATCTTAACGACAAGTGTCTTGTTTTTCAGATAATGTTGTGACTTGAATTTTTTGGGGCCGCTGCACCAATAACTTATTTCTATGTTCTGTTTCAGGTTACTTTGCGCACTGGAAGGGAAGTATCTAGTCCAGGGAAGTTGTTGTGATATGATGGAGGGAGCTGATTTATTCCTCGAGAACCGTGAAGTCCAGTCCTTAAGCTTCCCTTGCTCGATACCAAATGTCAGTGGGAGAGGATTCATTGAGGTGCTGTTATTTGCCCATTTTTTAAAATAATTCTTGACATTTCTATTGATTTTCCTTAGCAGAAGCAATTCCCATGGGGTTTTTACAATAGCACTAATCTTTGCTCCTTGAGTCTCCTCGAGCTAAGTTTACATGGCCTTAATCCAGCCACCTCTCTCTCCCTTCCATTCCCCTGTAAAGGAAAAGTGGCTTTACTTGTTTATGTGTATTTTATCATGGCATGATACCCGTAAGATGTGTTGGATACACAAATTTCTCCCATCATTAGATACAGTGTCTACTTGTCTTTTAGATGTAGGTTAGCCTTGATGTCCCCATTCTCCCCCCCTTTCCCCTGTAAAAAAAAAAGTGGCTTTACTTGTTTATATATATTTTATCAATGGCATGATACCCATAAGATGTGATGGATACACGTATTTCTCCCTTCATTGGATACAGTGTCTATTTCTAAATTATAGTTCTGTTTGTCTGGTTAGGTGGAAGACCATGGTCTCAGCAGCAGCTTCTTTCCATTTATAGTTGCAGAGCAGGATGTTTCTTCTGAAATTTGTACACTGGAGAGTGTCGTGGAGGTTGCAGGAACTGCTGATGATATACTTGGAGAAACTGAAAAAATAGAAGCCAGGAATCAAGCTTTGGACTTTATACATGAAATGGGTTGGCTTCTTCATAGGAATTACTTGAAATTCAGACTGGATGGTATGGATCCCAACTTGGATCTATTCCCTTTCAAACGGTTCAGGTGGCTCATGGAGTTCTCCATTGACCATGACTGGTATGCTGTAGTAGAGAAACTTCTAGGCATTCTGTTCAATGGTTCTGTAGATGCAGGGGAGCACCCTTCTGTTGAACATGCATTGCTGGAGATTGGCCTCCTCCACAAAGCTGTGCTGAGAAACTGCCGGCCTATGGTAGAATTCCTCTTGAGATACTACCCATACAGAGTTTTGGAGAAATCTGGATCTGAACAGAAGCAACACTTTGATGGGGGCTGTAACTTATTTAGACCTGATGCAATTGGCCCTGGGGGCTTGACTCCTCTTCACATAGCTGCTAGTCGAGATGGCTCCGAGAATGTATTGGATGCATTAACTGATGATCCTGGATCGGTATATCTCTTTCTCTCTCTTAGTACAGGTTAAGGTTTTTGATTTCCATGTCTGAAATGATATTTTAAAGTTGACATACGTAATTTTTGTTATCTTTTTGTTTTTTATTTTTTTTTCTTCTGCTCATGACTCAGCATTCCTCATCATCTTATGCATGTGATCTTTGTTTTGGTCAAAAATCTAAAGCGGAGTAATCTATAGAGATCAGTACTAAGATTGTAATGCATACATCTGATTTGTAATCACCACCTCTGTAGGACCCACACAGATCAGCATTCCTACAGTGTGTGTATTTTGTGTGGGGGGTGGTGTTCTCAAGATTCTAGAATTGTCTAGTCTTTGGAACCCCTTTTTGGTTGAACAAAAACATCAGGAAAGAAAAGAAGTTTCCATGAATGTTGAGTTTCTACATATTCCATTAGCGTCTCAAAGTGATGTTTAAATTTGATATGGGATTGAGCCAGCTGGATATGTTTGTGCCAAAAATCTTAAAGCATGCTGATGAGATTGTTGTAGGAAAAATATGAAAATTTCTTTGCAGGTATGTTTATGTGAAAAAGAACATGTTATTCCCATGTTGTGTGTATCCTAGGCGGCAAGTCTTGCTGTGACGTTTTTGTTTACTTTTCATTTTTCCCCAAAAGGAGAAATACTAGAGAAGTCCTGCAGATGCTCATTCAGATTGGTTTTGTTCAGGTGGGAATCAAAGCATGGAGGAGTGCTCGTGACAGTACTGGATTGACACCCAATGATTATGCATGCCTACGAGGCCGCTACTTGTACATTCATATGATCCAAAAGAAAATCAATGAGAAATCAGGAAGTGGGCATGTAGTGCTTGACATCCCTGGTGCCCTTTTAGGCTGCAACATGAAGCAGAAACTGGCAGATGGGCATAAATCGGGGAAAGTTGCTAGTTTTGAAACAGAGAAGGCTGTAATGATAGCAAACAAGAGACGATGCAAGCTATGCGAACACAAGTTGGCTTATGGAAGTGGCAGAACATCACTGGCTCTCTACAGGCCAGCAATGGTTTCGATTGTTGCAATTGCAGCCGTCTGTGTATGTGTGGCTCTGCTCTTCAAAAGTTCACCTGAGGTTCATTATGTGTTCCAGCCCTTCAGGTGGGAGCTTCTAAAGTATGGATCAAGCTAAAGTACACTTGTATGTACGTAGCAGTTGTTGTACTGGCCTATTCGGCTGGAATTTCTAATTCTTTTTCTTGTGTTAATGATGATGATGATGATGATGATATCAGACAGGTCATTTAGGTTTTGGCAGAATTGGAAACATAACATGTAATGTCTATTTGTGCTAGCTAGTTCATCTTAATCCGGTCTAATTCTGATAGACCGAAGCGGGCGTCCTCTCAGTCTCATTTCATAGAGAGGACTGAAGACTGAAGAGCAGTAAACATGAGGCCTTCCATCTTGGGCCCATACCATTTGAACTTGGAATTTACCATTTGTAAAAGGGGTAATTTAGAAGTTGGTACAAAAATTTAAATTTATTTGAGTTAAATTACATTAATAAAATTTATTTGGCCTTCAGTGTATTTTTTTTTAAAAAAAGATTAAAAAAGTCATTTATTATTTTATTACTCTCTCTCTCTCATTCTCTCTCCATTACTCTTTCTTCCATATTTTCTATCTCTCTCTTTTTCACATTGATAATTTATTTTTTTTAAATATGTAAAGATTTGATTTAATTTTTTCATCTCTCTTCCCTATTTTTTTTCTCCCTCTCACTCTCACTCTCTCTCCCCTTATTTCTTTATTTTCTCTTTTTGTCTCTCCATATATCAACGTTATAATAATATAATTACACTAATCAATTACACCAATTAATTATAATTACTCTATAATATACTAAATAGTTACTCATGTGATCTAATAAAATTAAAGAGTTACACTAAACAATTATACGAAATTATAACACTAATTCAATTTGTTGTTCAGTTATTTACATAAATTAAAGAGTTACATCATTTAGTATCACGACATGATTATACTAATTGTATACACCAAATTAAGTTTATCATTACACAAAAGACTTTACCATTATATTAAATTTAGTATAATTTAAGTAAAGATTTGACTAAGGAATGGGATGTCAACTTCAACTCACTCTCCATTTCTTATCTTTTAACTATTTTAGCTAGCTAAATATAAAAAATCATCTCCAACCCACTCTCTATTTTCCATTTCATCTAAATGACTATCCAAATGTGGAGACCGAAGAGTCATTTAGCCTTTTTAAATTCTTTCTTTACCTATTTCTCTCTCTATCTCTATATATATATCTTGTATTCTTTTTAAATTATTGAAAGTTAGTGAAAATTAGATAAAATAGTTATTTAAAATAAAGTGTGTGATTTGAATGAATTTATAAAAATGACTAACTAAAATAAGGAACATAATATTTAAATATATTTTGGTTAAGTATTTTGAAGAGTTGGGTAGAGATGCTCGGGTGCAGACCGTCTGCGGTTAGGAAGAAACCGCATGACATGCGGTTTAATGAAACGGCGGCGTTTTTGGTACTTTTTGCAATTTTTTTTTTTAATTCACCCTTAACAAAACGACGTCGTTTTGTTAAGCTAAAAACTCTTCTCCTACCTTCTGTTTTGTCAGACTCAGGCGCTCTTATCTCTCACATGTATCCTGAACACAAGGCCCTGGAAGATACTTCCCGAAAAAAAAGGCCCTAGAAGAGTCATTGGCAATGGAAGCTCAATCCCTGAAGAAGATGAATCATTAGACCAACCTGGCCCCCAACAAACTATAGAAAAATTACTTGTAGTCAATCCACAACTAAAATCCAACCCAGAAACAACAGATTCAAATGAAACCCCTTCTGTAAAATTACTCGAAAAACTTCCATTTCCACCCCCAACAAACCACTGTATTGTTCAATCTTCGAATTGCACAACTGTGATTGGCTCCAAGTGTCAATCCAGAGTACTCATATGGCAAATTTGAAGGAACATTCAACTGACCATTATCATTTCTTCCTCTACAAATCAAAAACCCAGTTGTGTTCAATCCACATGCATGACTCCCACCAATAGCAATATTCTTCATCGGCATATTACCGAATTGGTTCTGAACAACAGAAGCAAATGGGTTACTACCCCAACAGATAACTCTACTAGAATTCATCAAAACTCCGCAAGAAAACCCCAACCCAGATGATAAAGATCGAATATTTGAAGACCCAATTGGCAACTGAACCGAAACGGCGTCGCCTCTCCAGCATCTCGTAGTTCGTGTACCATTCGTTACCACGCAAATTTGAAAATCCCCAATAGATAGGTCTTGAAGTAGCACAAAATCGCTGTAATTTAGCCTTTTGGGTTGAAAGGAGGAGTTCCAGCAAAGAAAGCTGAACCCACCGGACCTTATGTCGCAGAAAGTTTCATAGCCACCGGCGATGAAGTCGAAGGAAATATCTGGGTAAATGGTGGTCACTCAACCGTTTCGAAAGCATTGAATTCTCTGGGTTTGTTGTCCGGCGACTATGCTACAAATGTCATGGCTGAGCAGTAGCTAACGGCGACTGTGGTAAGAAGACAAGAGCTTTTTTGTCGCCGGAGGTAGGAGAAGAGAGAGAGAGAGATACGAGCGCCTGAGTTTGACAAAACAGAAGGTAGGAGAAGGGTTTTTAGCTTAACAAAACGACATCGTTTTGTTAAGGGTGAATAAAAAAAAAAATTTGCAAAAAGTACCAAAAACGCCGCCGTTTTATTAAACCGCATGTCATGCGGTTTCTTCCCAACCGCAGACGGTCTGCACCCGAGCATTTTATTACCTGTGTGGAGAATACCGTCACCCATTCTTACTAAGAAACTGAAAGAAACCACAAAAACGGAAGAAAGGGGGGGAAAGTGCGGAAGAAACAGATGTAAAAATAAAAATGACTTTCGAAACGAAGGGGACTAAACAGGAATTAGTGGCTCTGACAACACTCCCTCACTCCGCCTGCATTATCTCTCTCTCTCTCTCTCTCCGCCGAGCTGCGACACACGCACACATGCCTGAAAGACTCGACCAGCGACACAGACTATCCGGCTAGCAACCAGGTATGTATCCCTCCATCTCTCTTTCTCTCTCTCTTCTACCTCTCTCTCTCTCTCTCTGTCGCAAGCTCCCACCACTTACCCCTCTCTCACCTTCCCGTGTAAGTCGACACACACACCCTGTCCCACCCCACCTCTGCCCAATTCCCCACCCACCCCTCCACTGCAAGCCCAATCACGGAGAAATCCCCAAAAAATAACGGCAAAATTCGTTTGTTCTAATGCAACAATAAAAATTTATAAACCGCCAAAAACCCACCCAACCCTCGCTTTGTAGAGATCTAAGTTGGGAGATCTACAATGTAAGTGGGTGAGATAGAGATCTAAGCGGATCTAGGAATGGGTGAACGAGGGAGGGCCCGTGGTGTGGGGAACGGGGCTGCGTCGCGCCGGGGGGATCTGTTCTGGGTTGGGGAGATGGGGGGGGGGGGGGGGGGTGGATCTGTTTTGGGTTGGGGATGGGGTAAGGAGGTTGTGTAGGGTTGCGTTGAGTGGGGGAAGTGAGGGTCAAGGGCTGTGGGTTGTGGTTTTTTTGAAGTGTTTAGTTGAACTTTAGTATGGGGCTGTGTGAGATAGTATTGTAGCTGCTTCAATTAGAGTTATACTGCATTTCAATATATTATGCCCAAGTTTGATGTTTTGCTTCAAAGAAAATACCTATAAGCAATTTCTCAATGATTAGCAGCTTCGATTTTATAGCTTTGGAATAAGCGGTCTTATTATTGAATAGACTGGAGGTTCATTTGTTGGAATCTTAGGATTGCTTGCGATACTACTAATTGAATTATATTTTCTCACGAAACTCTTAGTCTATGTCATTTACACACGAAACTTCACAATCTATGGAGCAGCACTCTGTGAATTGTGAATTGTAGTTCTAATGCTATTTAGTTCCTTATCAATTGAGGGTTTTTGTGGTGTTTCAGGCTTCAAACATTATTGGAACTGGGACGTTTGGGTGTGAGAATACCATTGTGGAAGGAGAGGACTTCATCTGAGAACTTCACTTTTCACCTTTGGAGTTATTGGGTATTTTACGTATTGTAGTTTGAGGCTCACAGTGATATTCAAATAATTCTCTGTTGTTCATGTATGGTTTTAAACTAGATTTCTTTCTCATGAAATTTATTGCTTATGTTCTGACAGGATATAATATTTCCTTTTAGGTGTTCAATGAAATGCCCAATTTGGTTGAATTCTTATGTTCTTCAGCAAGCGCCTTAACAGTGAGTAAAACCTTGAACCAAGATTACCCCACATTGTATTTGTAAAATTTGTGAAATGATAAATATTTTATTTGACATGAAGTTTGAGACTTTTCGATAGTATAAATGCCGAGACTTTTCAACAGTATAAATTTGATGTGAATTATTCATTGAGTTGTCTTCATTTTTTGTGAGCATCGACTGAGAGGTTTTGGTTAAATTGGTTGGTTTCTTTTCAAATTATATAATGCCAATTTTTACATATGGCTATATCACTGATTCACAGTATTGAATTGCTGTGAAGTTTGATTTGAATTTTTATCAGAAAAATTTAGCCAAAATCGAATTAAATGGGATTGATTTCATTTTTATGGGTACGATCTTCAATTGTAATCGTCATATTGCATGACCAGTGCTCAATTTTTTGTGTTACACAGTGAAAGGCACGAGTTAGTGCTAGTATATCCATAAAGGTAAAGAAGGTAAAACCCCAGAGTATTCTCGACGACACTAAAAGCCCTCTCCCTAGCCTTGTACAAATCAGTAGGAAGAAAGGAATTCTCATACCATCATAACAGTCTGACAAACAACACATAATTGTTAGTGTCAGAGTGTATGAAATGGCAACAGGAGGAGGAGGGTTGAATGCTGCTGCTGCTATTGGAATGGAATCGATCCCAGATGGTTTGAGAATTGCAGAGGAGGAGACACCATCAATTGGAAGCTCCCAATCCCAGATTAATCACAACAACAACAGAGTTGGTGGGGATGTCGATGGTGGTGTGCACATCACTTGCTTCTCTGAGGTCTCCGACCATGGCACCCTCCACTTTCAGATCATTTGTCTTCACAAGCAGGTAAGGTTATAGTTGCTGTCCTCCTCTCCTGGTTCCCACCAACAGCCATGCACCAGGCAAAGCCTAGACCCAAGTCTACCCTCCTTTTGGGGGTTGAATGATTTATTCATATATATTGTTGATCAAATTTGAAAAGCTTTTGATTGTCCTCTTTAGTTGTTTGCTGCAAGTTTTCTACTTTGGAAAAGAGAGTAAATAATTAGAGAAATGCACAGCACAGCGTCTGCCCAATGGAGTGAATATTCGACTTGTGCCAACCCCTGCTGCACCCAATCCCGGCACTTGAGCTGAACCCCAATTTGACTGGAATGCAAAGCACTTGGATATTGCTTTTGAAAAAAAAAGGCAAGCGAGTAGATAGTCTGAGGAGCAAGATGATAGTGAGGCATGGACATCCTTAAACTATGACTAACAATTAGAAATTTTTATGATAATCATAACTTTATTGTAATTGATAACCAACCTTTTTTGTTTCATCGGATCGGAGGACACAATAGTAAAATTAAAAGCCCCCAGCCAGCAAAAGAAGAAAATTAAAATACAACTACAGCATTCCTGAAAAGATAAAAGGAGGTGTAAGCCAAGTACATACAGTGGATAATCCTTGTGGACCCATGACTACTGTTATTTTTGTTAATTTTCCTTCGTATGTTAGCTTTCTACTTGACAGTGTATCTCACAGTTGATATGGAGACTCTATAACCTTTCATCTTCTTCTGTATGTGCAGATATATGCATGGATTGGTTGCAACTCTGCCAAATTTGGACATCTATATGCAGCTGCACCTACACGACCTGTAAGTTTACAATTTTTAGCTCTTTAGAATTGTCTTTTTGGCTGCGTTTAGAAGCATGGAATCGGCTGAAGTGGAATGGAAGACCTTGTCAAAATTGATCTAATGCTGCACTTGGCAGCTTGAAATTCAAGCCTTGGAAATAGTATTTTGGAAGATTAAATCAAATGTTGAATTAATTTTGGCCAATTGCAATCGCAAGATCTCAGTTTATAACGCACGCAGCATACATTTTATGTTGACTCATATTCCATGCTGCAAATGCTAAGTTGATCTTACTATTTGGTGGTGCCCAGAACAACACAGTGAGTGTTACGTCCCTACTTGGAGGGGCTTCTGATAATACCGGATCTGGTATTGCTCGTCGATTAGGTAAATTCTCAATACGCAATGAATCATTTCGGAATATTTCTTCAGATCCGCGGGCTGATATGCAACCTTTTTCACAGCATTGAAGACTGGTCTTAATGTAATAGTGGCTTGTAACATTCCAAAGAATAGCCCCATGCTTGAGGTTTAATCTCTCTCTCCAACACATATAGTTTGCCAGATGATTCAGCCTGTTGGTTCTAGTTCGTAGCTTTTGATCCATATTTCCCCCTAATTTTTCATTTGGGCTATCAGGCAGATGCTGAGAAAAAGCTGGTGCAGAAGTTAATCAATCTGGGGTACACAAGGCCAAAATCTGATGGGACACCCTCTTAGCATACAGGTGAGGCTCGCATGCTACACATGAAGAAAGGATTAGCATTTTTTGTGGTGATTCTGCTGGCACCAATGCAAGCCAAAAAAATTCCATACGTAGAGGTTCTAGCACCATTTATGGATCGTGTGAGCACCCCTCTTTTTTTTTTTTTTGTTTGGCCTCTAGCAATCTTTTGAAAAGATTTGATCTAAATGTAACTGTTATATTGTAGATTTTACCTTACGAATCTTAACAATATTTGTATATTGTCGTGTCATCTGCCTTCAAAGTCGTCATCGTTCCTTGCTTTCTGTTAATTGGGCAGGACGATCATTTTGGAAGATTTTACTTACTGCCTTTGTACCTTTAGAAGAACCAATTCATTGCAGCTCAATTAAGACAATGCTATATCACAAGGTTCAGTTCAAGTTCAGCAAAATAACTTTCAGCTTGCATCTTTTAAGGGTATCTTTGCTATTTGAGGATGTCAGCCTGCTCAGTTTTCTGGGGATTGTCAAGATACATATACTAAAAGGGAGTTTGCAGTGATATCCACAATTACAAAGAAAAGGACCTACCTATGTAATCGGCAGGGTCAAAACTTATCACTTTCATTGAACTATTTGTAAAACACCCACAACCATTCAGTCACCATATATGTACATTGTGCTATCCATTATGTGCCAATGTGCAATTATTTATGTACACCCACAAATTTGACACAATAAAGCACTTCTTACTGTGCACTAGCCACCCCATGGACAATGACTTCTGCTTCCACCCAGCTACTGTCTTTTACCAGAAACCCGTTGTTTGATGAATTGAAATAACTGAGTGAAATGAATCGAGGCCAACCACATTGTTGGCTTGATGCACTGAACCAGTAAGTCGCTGCAAGAACACAGAAATCGGCAAGCTCATTAAATGAGCATGTTGATATATAAGTGGATCATTTTCCAATCCTGAGATTTAGGAAAGCATCGAGGCAAGACAGTTTTTATACTGCCTAACTTGTGAGTCATTAGATCAGTCTATATTTACCTTTTCCGAAGTCATGATTGCCTTGCGTTTGGTCTAGTATACGCAATATGAACTCTACAAATAATTTGGAGCCAGGAGGAAGGGCTGTGGGATCAGCCAAAGCCAGATACAGAGATAAATGAGTTCCTATGCCACTGCCTTTTCCCTTTGGATATAGTTGTATCTTCCTGCAACAATCGGCAACAACAAAAATATCATGTAGCAAATGATTCAATGTTGTTGTTAATATGTATGATGCATTTTAACTGAAGACTCTACAAATGGGATGGTTTAAAATTTGTTGCAAAATCTTTCATCATTAACATGTAAAATAAAAAAGATGATATATATATTTCTTGAGATTTAGTCTAGATTACATCTGGGAAGAAGTTCGTCACTGCATTACCATTTCTGATCTCCAGCATTGAATGTGTCAGAGTCTTCCCACTCTTTGTCTAACTTTGAAAATTTCTCAATTTTCCAAGTGTGCTTGTACTTAATAGCATCCTTCACCATCAATAATGACTCTTCTTTTTCCTTATTTTTCTCCTGATAGACAAAGACCTCTGCTCCAAACACACAAGTATCGTTGACAAGATACCCATTATCAGGATTGGAAAATGCAGTAAGAGGGATGAACCGATCAAAACCCCATTCCAGCTTCATTCCATAAAAGCGTCTTCCCTTTCCTGTTGTATCTAAGCAAGTTAACAACATGATTACCAGCATCACCTTTTATGGGAGTGTATTATGAAAAAGGCAACTTGATATTTTAGACAGAAGCATGAAAATGTGACATTTAACTAGCGTGGCGAAATCTGGTACTGAGTCATGAGAACAATGCAACTAGTACAAAGATAGAAAAAGAGGCAATACAAAACTGTAACACTATTACTGAATTGGAGATGACACCTTGAAGTGTTAAGTAGTTGTCCTTGTTCTGATCAAGCAAAAACAGTCGAAAAACAGCATGCACCTCCCAACCAGGACGCAATGAACTAACTTCCGATATCATCAAGTAGAAAGAGAGGTGATCTTTAATATTTTTGCTCTTGTTTGCATTTGGGTAAAGAACCAACTTCCTGCAAACACGAAAAAGATGCAGCAAATAAAATAACATCCGAAAACTGATAAAACAGCAATTTGCAATCAAAAGGTGATTGTAGTCACTATACTAAACTATTGTTGCAACCACATCAAAAGTAAAGGAATGACAAAGAGACACAATCAAAGTAAATACAATACACACACACACAGGGGGAGAGAGGGGGAGAGAGGGAGAGAGAGTACCATTTGTAACCTGCAGCTTCGAAATCACCTGAATTGTATCTCTCAATATTGTTCTTTGTTAGTAATGAAAATAGTTGAATTTTGAGGGTGTAATGAGTAGGTGGTGTGTCTGAAACCGACCTGAGAACTCCTGCGGTAGCAAATATGATAATGATGATGGTGATGCAAATGATCATATTGATAACATAAAACATTAAAATTCAAAATGAGGGTGTAGCATTTGGTATTAGAATTGTACTCACAGAAACTCTAGAAATCATGCACGTCGCAGTCATGTATGGACTATTCACATACATAAAATATGCATAACCATTTCCACTCAATTGTATTTAAAGCACAATATATACTGGATTAAAACTAGAGGGGCATTAGAAAACACGTAGATTAGCTAGCTCTGCTAACCACAACAAAGTTCTTGTAATAAATGTAATGGTTTGATTCCACACAAATGATTTCATGAGAAAACGACACATGCATGCTCTAGTACTAGTGCTTCATGCAAATGTAATAAAAGCTTTCAAGAATATACATTATACAGCAGAGAGACAGAGGAGCCCGTACCATCTTGGTCGCCAGAGAGATCTGCCATGGAAATAAAGCCGCTAAGGTAGGTAGGAATGTACCGCCCGCCTAGAACAAATTAAAACAATGAAACAATCAAATTGGGTAACATGCTTTTTATGGATGAAATAAATAAAGCTTTAATTCCAAAGTTCTTAAAGGAGTTATCCTTTTTTTTAAAAAGTGGATTGTTGTTTGTCCGAGGAGCAAGAATCCATTCTTTACTTCCTTGGTGGTACAAACAATTCGTGGAAGAAATCAGTTACTAGAAAACACATACATTATTTATGGTTCAGAGAGAATATTGTTTGCTTAAAAGGTTGAGCTAAGAAATCAATGTGTTTCCTGTTTGTTTACGTTGTCTTGTCTTCCACAATGAAACCATTTGAAAGCACAAGTGAGAGCGTTTTTGGTACAGAGGAAGATGGGGAAAAAATGAGGCAACCATTGGAGCAAACTATATTATATATCCATCTCACGGAAACTATCAATCGTAGCAAGTATTTAAAAAATTACAGTTCTCCGCAATGAATCCCAAGTCGCAATTTGGTTGGGGCTGTAAACAGTAGGCATGGCGCTAAAGCAACATAGTGACACAAGCTGCATAGCAAGAATATTCCTTTTTTATTTGCATTGCATCTAAAAAAGGACCCCAATAGGCACCATGATCAAGCAAGCCCCTTCAACATGGAGATCTTGAGTTTGCATGACTTCACCATCACCCTAAACGATATGTAGAGAAGCCAGCATCGGTTCTAGGGATACTGCAGCTGAAACTTGCAGCAAAGAGAACAGCCCTGAATAGACCTAGGCAAGCATGAAAAATAGATGTTGGAAAGCCATGAAAGAAATGGCAGCAAGCCACCAAAGAAATATGTGGGGATTAATTCATCTGCTCCTTTGTTGAGATACTTCTTCCTCCATAGAAGGTGCCAAGAATGCCATAATAAGGAGTGACGGACGATAAACAAACGGTTTAACAACGCATCTATCCATGGTAACTTTGCTTGTCGATATCTGTTATTAGTTTGAGTTGTGAGAATCAGAGCATCTTTTGCTTCGATTAACATGAATGCTTACAACAATGGGAGATGCTTAATGAATAAGCTCATTAATCTGGGTGATTCAACGGTGAAGTTTTAGGATTCATCTATAACCTCCTGTTGAGATGCAATGCCATGCGATCTGAGCTCTTCTTTTTTCAAAAAAGCAAGCTCTACATGCCTCTGTTTTTTAAGTTGTAGATAGATTTTTCCATTTCAATGACAGGGGAAGAGTCTGCAAGACTGCAACATCGACAGAGAGGGGTGGGGTCCCTCCTCTCTTCGACTTCCATAGCAATCATCTTCCATCCCTACATGTTTCTCTCCCTCTCTCTCTCGATCTTTCTCTCGTTTTATTTTGTCTGACTACATCCCAAGACTTAAATTTGTTCATTCTTGTTTCAAACACCCGTTGTCTACTTCTCGCAGCGAATAATGAAATCTTCTCAAATTATATTGGTAGTTCCCTTGATTTATTGGGTGCCAATTGAATTGCCTTCACAATTGTTACTGCTAAAATGGAATCTGAAAATTCTAATTTATTAGAGAAGCCAAGCACATAAAGGTGACAAAAACCATGCGATATCGACATATCTAATTGCATTAATGTATGTCGTGTGAATGGTAACTAGTGTTCAATCATGTCAACTTGCACAGCACAAATCAAAAAAGGCTTCCAACTCCGGTGTGTCCGCTTTGAAATCCATGAGCGGTTCCAGACAAACAAATCCCACCTTTCAATACCCCCTACATCATATGCATCCCGAAAGGTAAATCACATAAATCGCCAATTAACAAGACAGGATTCACGTTCAATATGAATCCTACTATTCATATACCAATCTAACAACAGATTTTCAAAAAACCATCTTCTGTACCAACAAGAAACAGTCGTGAGAAAGGCAAAATAGTTATGCTCGATAACACAGACAAGTTCCTTGATTCACGATCAGCCATGTAGAGATGCTGGGGTGTGACACAATGCTTCCCATCCTGCAACATGACATCAATGCATTTAAATACACAAGAACGATAGCAAATAAAAATGAACAGTGATTTCAAAACTAACAGCTAGCCTGTGGCTTTATGCTCCTTTACCTCACATAATCACTCCCTCTTTCCCATGAATAACAAAACCACTCTATCACACTTTGAAAGCCTTACCTTCCCTTACTTATATAAAAGGGTGGGGTTAAGATAACAATAGGTGAAGGTATAAGGATAGTGATGCTGGCTGGTACGTGGTTCTGAGGGTTCTATGGAGGCGTGGTAATGGGAATAGGTGTTGGGGTAGGTTGAAGAGGGATGGTAATGAGAGCTGGCTCAGGCTTACTTCTATGGGGTCTGCCTTTCATTGAATTGAATTTCAGCGAGGGTTGTAGGATAAGGGAGGCTGACAACTATGGATAGCTAGGTCAGGATAGCCGCCATCAGGAATGCTACACGTGGAGCCTTACCAATGAATGGTTGTTGAAACCTAGCCCTATATAGGAGTGGTGGATGGACCTACAGGGCTCTAGTTACGTAGGGGCAAGCATTTGTTTGTGTCTGTCCAAAACATAGAGCATTTGGAGGTTGCGTCACAGATGATGTGACACGAATTGTGTGAAAATATCATCTAATTTCTTCTTTGCAAAGATTGATATTAGCATTTCAGGAAGTTGCAAGTTATATGCCAAAACAAAAACGTTTGATTTCTCGTATTAATGTGTAGAACCCATGAAAACTAGAATAAAAACTTCAAATATAACCCCAGAATCATCGTCGTCTCAACATTTTTTCAACTAGAAGGAGAGAAGCACCAATGCAAGTGTCCTAACTCAGCCATACTATCGACTGTAATTGTTAATAGGACCTATCCAGCTAGGAGACCTTATTCGTGCAGAATGATCTGCTCTTTTTATGGAGACGAGTAGATAAGACATCACAAACAATCAGATATATGCACCTAGACCTAGTTTTGTTGTTATCAGAGCTGTATATGCAGCACTCACCAACAGTTTTGTAATTTTGCAATGGAAGTAGTGCATCTGTGCAGTAAACAAGGACACAAGAACAATTTGCCACATACCTCATCAACCGATCTAGATAAAGAAGAAAGCCCAATCTTATTTTTTGATATTGAGATCAAATCTTGTCCCCAAACAGAGAAACTGGATACACTATCGTTGTGCCCTCTGACAACAATGGGTTGTGATGTCCAATTCCTGCAAATATGAATATGAGCAGGAAAGTTAAGGCTTGATGAGCCAGCAATCAGATGGTAGAGAAAATCTATGAAGCTCACCAATGCAACTTTCATTAACCATAACCAGTTATGATGCTTTTTTCCAATTCCATCACTGTTAGATAAAAGAAATTTCATGGTCGAAGAAGCTACTTTATCAGGGAAAAGTTAACGACTATAAGGTGACAACACTGTAAGAATAATGATCTTAAGTTCAGAACAGTTCAACTACAAAAACCATTTGCAGATTGTAAAGAATCCACTTCAATCAGATTTACCTCAGTCAAGAAACAAATATTTTAACCTTGGGAAGAAATCTTAGTCAAGAAACAAATATTTTTAAAATGCTAGTGGTCAAACCACAAGGTAGTAATCTATAATTTATCCTATTTTTAAAGTACATTGAGAATATTAATAGAATGGACCATAAATAGGGTATTACCTTCTCAAGTCCCAAATTCTTAGTGTCCTGTCAAGAGAGCTGGAAACTAGCAAATGATCCTCTGGTGCAGCCAACTGAAAGCACAGAGTGATGAATAAAATCCTATTTATATCACAACCAATTGTTTCTGACAATTTTAAACACACCTTCGTCACATAACCATCATGTGCCTGCCAGGAGGCAATAATATTTCCACTCCTCATATCAAGCAACCTGCAATTACCAGAACTTAGTCCAGCTGCAATCCAAGATGGAAAAGCTGCAGTTCCATTGGCTTGCATTTTGTCAAAACCAGAAGAGCATATAGAAGATATAAGGGACGGGAAACTGGATTCAACAGATTCACTCCTCCATAGATGAAGCTTTTGACCTTTGTTGAAGTCAATGAATCTGCGAGGAGGAAAGACATTTAGGAAACTAAACTGCACAAAAACATTTTCTTAGCTAAATCAGTTGGGAATGCAAATCTAACGTCGGGAAGAGAAGTTACCTGAGAGAACCATTTCCGGTGCCCACTACAAGCATATCAATGGATTCCAAGCAATGCATACTAGTGTACAAACTTCCATCAAATGCAGTAGTCATTATTCCACTTGATAGCGGATTGAAATTGAGTATATGAGCTTGATCAGAATTCATCTTTGATGCAGAAGCTAAAGGGCTTGTAAGATGTGCAGAATTTGCAGAAAATTCAGTAAATACAGATATCAGTCTCCCCGTTTGACTATTCCAAACATGTACTGTTCCATCACAAGAAGCTACCCTTTCGGAGGATGGTAGTACACAAATTTCATTAACAACCTGAAGATGGAATCAATAAACATAAATCAATCATTAGAACTAGTATCCATAGAAAGATAGCAGAGCATCAGTCTGACATATAAAGGACTGAAAGTTCTTTCAAAGCATGCAAAACCAATTAAATGCCATGCATACAAAAAATCAGTTGAGAGCTATTGTAACTAAACATTACCAAGTGCAAATACATCGAAAGACAATCAGGTATCAACAAGAATAATCCATATCTACTCAAATTAAATATTCAGTAAAAGTAGTATATTGTTAAATAACAGATTAGCTGTTAAATAATACGTAATTTGGAAAAGAGAAGTTTGGCTTACAGCAGATAACAGCAGTAGAAGGAAAGAAGGGATTGCTTTACGATTGCTAGTGGAGGCAAAGGCATTCAGGTACTCCACTAATTTGATAGCATTTCTTTTGTTTTCACCCATGAAAAATCAAAAGAGCATTTGCATCATCTATATTATAAGTTCTACATTTTTTGTTTTTGGTCCGAAGTTTTATATAACCGAGTTGCTGTTTTTTTGTAAAATTTTCTGCCAAACCCAATGTATAAGGAAGCATCATACTAAGCAATTGCTTCAATCTTTTAATTACAAGTAAGCCTTACAGCACAATATTGAACTCCTCGATTACAGTACAAGGAACAAATTTAACAACCAAAACAGGCCAAAAAGAAAGGTGGCATTATATGCACTGCAACACAGGCATTAATAAATTTCAATTTTGCAGAGTACGTGTTAGGAGCATAGAGATCTCTACATTGAAAATTAAAGCAACATAAGAAATTGTTTCTCGTTTGCATATTTGCGCAATGCAAATATTTTATATCAGCAAGCATGAAAAATTAACCAAAAAAATGGAGCAGGCTTTTCTAAACTCAACAGTACGATTGCTGCAAATAGTAATACAAACGATCAAATTAATTTACGGGATAAAAGAACAAACCTCATCATGGCCATAGTATCCAGATAGACAATCAATTCTTGACAATTCCCACTTCTGAACAGTTCCCCTGAATCCTGGACCAACTCCGGCTGAGAAGACTGTGCACTCATCTCGGCAAACAGCAAAAGACCTTAGTGCTCCATGATGTGCACGGACAGAGTGTATAATAGATGATCTGATTTTCCATTGAAGTTCCTCCTTTATATTTCCAGGACGACCAAGAAACTCAGGCCCTTCCCAGCTAGCTGCTGTGCTGGGGAACCAATACCAAGGTTCATGCTTTCCAAAAGTTGAGGTTGTTACATGCCTCTCAACTAGATTATTATGTTGATTGTATATTTGTTTTTGAGGCATCAAGTTTTTGGCACCTCTATTTCCTTGTGACTGCGGTATTGACCACCCTACCCCATTTAGCAACATTTTGGCAGGACTGTATTCAGATGTTGAGCTCTTGCTGAAACTAGGACTTCTAGCATCTCTAAATTCTGAACCACTTCGTGCAGGTTCCCCTGTGTATTCCCACTGAATCATGACAGGTTCAGAAAAAAGAGGTGCAACTAGTATTCACATGTGTAACCATGTAGCATTGATCTTCATAATAACAAGGAAATACTATCTTTGGAAGCATGAGAAAAGCATACCTTCCAATTATGACGACGTAAAAGAAACTGCTCAAGAAGCAACCACGTGGCACAGCACTGACGAAGTTTTTCTATTCCAAGAAGAGATGCGAAATGAGGATACAAAAGCAACCTGCAAATGTCCAATTAATCCACATGCTAAACAAGACAAGAAAGTCAAGTGCTTAACCATTCCTGACACTTTCCTAAACGAAATTTCATGAAATGATATGAAAGAGAACTGGAACCCACACAAGGTCCATACGTCTTTCGGGTTGATCTTCCTCATCACCTTTGGTGTTGAAAATTTTCAGGCTTCCACCCAGAGAACCAAAACCACTGGTGGTCTCCTGAGAGAAAGCAAGCTCATCAAATAGCTCTTTGAGTTTTGGCAGGACATGCAATGCTGTTAAATCTGGCCCAATTTGCTGACAAACTGCAATGAGACCTGTAGCAGCAGCCTGGCAAACAGAGGGATTGTAGCAGCACTGTAATTTATAAGGCTAGCAAAAAAAAGGTGGGGCAATAAGAAGAAGAAACGATGATACACTATGAATGAGGAACTTCAGAATAGTCTAATTGAATCACAAAGTAGAACTAAATTGAAGTGGACCTATTTCTGCTTATATTTGTAACTCGAAAAAAGCATGTCAATGTCTTGACGGCTATGGGAATTTGCACTTAAAATCTCACATCAGCAAGGTGTTGGGAGGGAATCCTAGGGAGTATCAGAGGGGCATTGCACATTCAAAAACTGCTCACCCATTCCTGGAGGAGTGACATAGGTCTTTGCCTCAGGCAAAATGCACTCCAATTTAATGACTTCATAAAAGAAGCACAACTATAAGACCAACACCACCCCCCCCCCCCCCCCCCACACAAAAAAAAAAAACAAAACAAAACAAAAACAAAAAGGGCATCTTTGCACCAGTAGCTCTACTGAAGGTCATTTTACAGCTCACATCTACCGTTTAGCAAGGAAAGGTTCACATTTTTACATGAAAGGAAGCAGCATTGGATTGTCAGTCTTAAACTAGTTAGTTGTTCCTTGCAACAATTTTTCATCATAACATTATTCTAATCTTGTAACTCTGTATGTGCTCGGCTACTTGCAATTTTACTTCATTCATCACTTATATCTTTTCAGGCATGTTATTAGTTTTATTTTTATTTTTATTCGGGGGGGGGAGGGGGGAGAGAGAAGGGGAAGGGGATGAGGTTAAAGAAAAGGTAATTTTCCCCGTTGCCAGGGAAGGTTATTGATTAGTTGTTATCCACTATTCTCTTCAAATCTCCAAGATTGCTTGCAATATAGTTCATAGCATGTTTCAAGTGTAGTTTATAACATACTGATTTTACTTCAAAATCATATCACCGTCAAACTAATAAATGGACTCCTTTACCACCAGCCTGGTTTCTCACAAAATTTTCAGGAGAATTTAGTCTCTAGGAATTTTGCAGCAAAAAATAATGAAACTTTTTTATTCACAGCTTCGTAGTGTTATTCAACTCTACTGTCATAAATATTTGTTCCATGTATTCGGAAATCACAACCCGCAAAAAAAAAAAAAAATTAAAAAAGGGGCAATCAATAAAAAATCCGCCACTACAAGGTCAAGGAAAGGTATATGTATGCAACCCTTACCCGCACATGAGAGAGGAATATTTCTGTGACTCGAATCCATGACGGCCACAAGACAATGAGACAGTCTTATCATGGGAAAATGATTATAAACAAAAATAGAAATATCCCTGTGTATCAAACACGTGTTTTCAAAAGGATGCCTAAACCTAAAGCATCATAATGGACAGATCTAATGGATTAAAGTGGATAGCAAGATCTGCTTGTCTGCATTATCAAATAAAAAAGGTTTGCATCTGAAGTGTAGGTCTTCTGCAGTAGATGATGCAGAGCATGATAACAAGAGAAGAATTTCAGACATAGTGCACTCTAGACCTTCTCATTGTTTATCCAAATAAGACACATTTTTATGCCATACACAACACATTTGTATACTAATTTGACAATTAAAGGGCACAAAAATTTCTGACCAAAAAAAGGGCACAAAATTCCATGCCCTTTCAGAAAAGGGAAAGGAACAAAGGAAATGTTATGGATATAATTTCCGTTTCGACATGCATGATGACGATCTAACCAAAACAAATCAAAACTGTGGCACACCTGGAGCACCGGAATTCCCAAATGGGTATGCATGAGAATCCGAACATATGGGCAACTTCCTTCCTGCATTAGTTATCGTGAACATGCAATTAATTTGTCAATTCAGGTGCTCAAAATAGGAACGAACCCAACCAACTTAATTAGAAGTGCAGATCAAGTCTCATACTTCAATAAGCTCTTTTACAGCCACCTCCCTCGGTAAGACTGCAATAAGACCATCTAATGCCATTAGACAATCCATAAGGGCTAAAATGCTCCAACTCTGCATAGGTTCAGGCTTATTCACATATGAAACATCAATACAACGACGAATAACATTTCTCAGTAGTGGTAGAATCTGTTTGACAACAAAATTCTCTCCAAAAAGACTGCCTGAAAAGTAAAAACAGACGTTTAGCCAATTGAAGAAGCAATTTTCAGATAAAATAAGAGTCCCTGAGCGAATAAACTGAAAATACCAATTCTAACAACAACATCAATCCCATCACTGGAAAGCCCTTTCCCGAAACAGTGTACCAGAGGTAAGATTGTCTGTGTAATGGCTGAAAGGTTAGAGTGTTTCAATAAAAGGCTCCAAAAATCAAAAAATATTATCTTCAACATTAACAGAACAGAATCCTTAAATCCCTTCATCTGTCAAATCACAAAACTGAGAAAAATAAATTTGGCTTGACCTGATGAACTGTAATTGGTACCCCAAGCTCTTCACTAGAGCCGATCAGCAGCACAGAAGCGGCAGCAGCTGAACTTTTATGAGTAGCAACATACACATTCGATATAACCAGAGGATGTAATGTCTCTAGATATGCATGTTTACCGATTTGGTTCCACACCTCCTGCACAAATGAGTCTTGAAGAAGAGAAAGTTTCAAATGTGAATAACCTGTGGCCTGGAACAAATGTCTCATCATGTAAGATGTCAAAAATGAGGCCATGTACACCAGCCACATGTTTAAAAACAAAGTTTACAACTAGCCTGTAGAATCTTCTGGATGGCAGGTACGACAAGTGTCTTTATAGCTTTCTGATTCAGACACTTCAAGAATTCTTTCAGTAGTACATAAGCCCAGTCAGCTTCAGTATCTGACAAACGAATCACCACAAGAGGTAAACAATGGAAAGCACACATTTCAGCTGCAAAATTCCCCATTGTTTTGAGGGCTCCTCGTTTCGCAAAACTTGCAGCATAACGAAGACGTGATCCATCTTTTGCTAAAAGTTGAAGTGGAGCTAGAAATAAATAGGATGACCGGACTGTTGGTGGGAAGTATGGAGATTCCAAAAGACACTTGGCAGAAGGCCTTCTATAAAAAAAAGAAAACTATATTTTAACTCTTTGCAAAGTACCAAATAGAATAGATATGACAAAATAAACAAGGAAACACTTTGAAGTCCACTGTTAACCACATTTAGGAAAGACAAGGGAATTTACAAACTTATACCTCTTCCAATCCTTTCGAATGCATGCTTCAACAAGCACTTCAGTGTGAGGGGGAAGTTCCTGCAACAATCTAGGTAAAGCACCACTTTCCAAGTACACAGCTAATGAGGTCGGATCAAAAAGTGGCCTCCTCAAATGAAGTTCTGCTAAAATGCAACCAATTGAAAATATGTCCTGTGCAATATCCTCAGAAGAAATCCTTGAACAAGATGATTTCTGCTTCCAAAGCAGTAGCTCTTGATATCCCACAGAACTTTCATCATCCAACTCAATATTCTCGAGAAGATAGTTTAAAATAACTGATGGCAGCATATAGTTGAAGCCATAATTATGTGTTCTAGATGTATTTTTCCCTGAACTATCGATCAGAAGTTCTTCTGCAGAAGACCCATCCTTCACAGGATCTTTTAGACGGTAGCTATACAAAGGATCTAAATAACGAGCATGTTCACAAAATGCAGCTGCTTCTTCCAATTCTTGCAAACGAGCAGTTTCAAGAAGGAGAAGTTGCTTGTTCACAACTGCATTCACTTGTGACGGAGCTGACCCTGAGGTACTGTCATGATCTTTCCTGGTAGCACATCGTCTAGCAGGGTGTGGTTGAATAAAAAGCTGGCGGCGTCCAACTGATCTCGGCATTGTGGGCGCCGATGCAGGCAACATAACATTCTTGGCTGCAACAGCTGCCCCACCAGACATTTTGTATCCAAAGGTGATGTCAATCCAATGATGAATTTGGCGTGAAACTCGGTTGCTTTCTAAAGCATCTCTATGCAGTATAATGAATTCTTCAGGAGAACTCGCCCATGAAGGTACTGCCAAATCAGACATACCAGAATGTAGAGAATAAAAAATCTGGGGATCACAGTAGAATTCAGGGATGCACTCATCAGGGGTCCACTGGTAAAGTCTTTGCATAGTAGAAGGATATTCATTTGGTTCATAGACTGAACGAACAGCCACACGCAGAACACCCAAAGGTAGCCTCCTTGCTTTGTAACTGCAGACAGCCAGTTCAGAGAGGCATTCATCTGACACATGATGTGGGATTTCGGATGTTGAATACGTAAAGTCCAACTGTTCATCACCTTTTGCCAATCGCCACTTGCTCTTAGTTAAATTTCGCCACCCTACGTCATTATTTTCATCAGGTATTACGCTAAAATCTATAACCCATGGCATAACCGTATGAAATCTGTGGTCACCCCACCTTCTCCCAGCTAATCTGTTTAAGATGAGCAGATAATCAAAGTTACTCAACTCTCCACTCCACCAACAGTTGAAACAAGAATGCCAATCTATAGATTTGGAAAGCTTCAAATCGGCATAAAGTGCTTGAGAAGGACAACCTTCAATGCAGCAAGCTACCCTGGAAGAAGGGAGGACAGAGCATTCTTTACCACTTGAACTAGCATTGGAGCTTAACTGTGGTCTATCACCAATGCGCAGCCAACACCAGCATGAATCAGTCAACATTACATTTGATGGGCATATATTACCATGGGGAAGCCCTAAACCATGCATGTGAGCCAAGGCAGAGAGTAGCTGGTAGATTAAGAAACTTATATGCCAATCAGACTTTAAAGCATTGGGAATATAATGAAGAATATTTTCCAAGGTGTAAGGACTTTTTGGAAACAGTAAATTAATATGACTGGATGTTTTCAGAATCCCCAGAATGGGAGCTATGTTTGGATGCCTTACGCAGCCAGGAAAGGAGTCCTCAAATGATGGTATCCCAGTTAAACTGAGAAAATTTATGCTGTCCCGTCCCGTTGCTTTTCCTTCTAAGAGGGAACTAAGTGAGCACAAAATATGATCTTCAGCAAACCCAGATAAGAAGCTTAAAGCAAGCTCTTTGAATGCACCATAGGATGAAATTCCAATATGAGCAATAGGAGCCAAGGCAGTGATTGTCCTTGAGCAAGAAAACCTACCAGAAAAGTTACAGGTCAAACTTTTGCAACCTAATCCAGCTAGAAATGTTTCTCTGCCATCATTGGACAAACATCTAGATTCATTCAAGGAAGTTCCTAGTGTAGTTTTACTTCTTTCTTCGTGTGTTCCATCACTGACCTCTGCTTGGTCTTCATTTGCTACCACTGATATTGTGTCAGCCATCCCACTGGTACCACTGCCTTCAAAATCTTCCGGACAATACTCATCACTGCAAAGAAGAAAGCAACCCGACCACATCATATCAGTGTAAATTGAGCTTGTATTTCACATGGAATGAGGTTGATTCATATGCTTAAGGGGCCCCTCCACTCATTGTCAATTGGTTTTTGGGTTGGATGCTCTAATAATCAGAACTCAAATAAGATCACTCCAATGAATATTTTGTATTTAGTAATCCTGCCTCAAAGGTGGCCCCATTCAAACCCCCATTATCTAGAACATGCTGGTACATGACTAAAAATTCAAGAATCCAGAATAAGATAGTTGGGTAGTAAAATTTCACCACTTATGTGTCAAAGTTGGTGTTGGTATACTGTGCCATCCATACTCCGGAGGTGTTTGAGGGTGAGGATTCCATAACATCAGATGTTGGTCGTATTGAGCGCTTCTTGGGAAGACTGGCTGACTCCATATGTGTGAGCTGGAGAGGGATAGATTGTGAAGGAGACTGGTAGAAATAAAGTGGGGGGACACATAAGGGATGGATACCGAGGGAGGGGAGGTGAATGGTACAGCTGGCAGAGAATCAGATTTGATAAAATGGATGGTGCAGGAACATGGCTTTCAAGGAATTGTTTCCAAAGCAGTTTATGGCTGTAGGGAACAGGAATGTCTCAACTATGGAACATGTAAACTACTTACCACATCTGCCTACACAGCACGTTTTTCAGAGCGATGAGAGTATTGGAAGTTTGAGTGGGCAGGAGACTTCTGTGGAATACTTTTAAGTCACTTTAGTGGCAAAAAAATTCATCATTTTCCTTGGCGAGGCTCTTGGTGGACATTAGCCCTGACAAAGGCAGTGTTTCTTGTTATCACAGCAACTCTAGAAGCCAGTTTAAACCAATGATACAGAGAAGATGAAGTAAGATTACTATAAAAAGGAGTTTTAGGTGCAGGAGCGATGAAGACAATGAATCACATTATAAGTCATTGTGCAGTTGCAAGGGAGATGTGCTTAATGGAGTCCGTGGAAGTAGAAAAACCGGTGGACTTGCGATGAAGTAAATGCCCCCATTCCCAAAGTAACTGTTGAACATGTTAGATTTCTAGGTTAATTTCTACCTACATTGATTGTTTTTTTTTTTTTTTGTAATTAGTGCATACACGTGAATGTAAATACAAGTGCCTTTTATTTTTGATCAAGTGTTTAGGGTAAGTCCTTCTCATGACCTTCAATTCAAAAAACTAAGTGAATTTGTCCACATCGTAGACCCAACAGGCCTCACATTTTAACAAATTATCACTGGCATTAAGTTCAACATTCTGACTGATAAATTTCCAAAGGTTAAATTAGTAGCATTGTACCTTGTAGCAAAAAATAAGTATATACAGAAATTCCCATTTCTAAACGCCTTCTAATGACGGATTTTGTTTTTCCCACTTTGTGTAAGGCATGACGAATATCATCCATTAGAAATTACAGCAGATAGCTTCGCAAGAGCTTAAATCTCTCAACAGGACATCGCAAAATAAATAAATGAACAAATATGTAAATATGAGATGATCGTACACGTAGTTGGTCAAGCAATCGTCTTTTTGCCTCGGTATATACACCAATATAAATTGAGACGAACCCTCTCCATTAGAATTCGACGTCTGCAGCAAAATTTAACAAAACATGAACAGAAAATACTATGTGCGTGTGTGTGTGTGTGTGTGTATATATATATATAAAAAACCAGTACGCAGAGTACCTGAACGATGGCGCTGGAGCCGAAGGGGAGAGCAGAATCTGAGAGGCCATAGGAGAAGATGAGTTTGTCAGAGAAATCTGATTGAATTTGGCGTTGAAGACACTCAAAGCACATTCGATTTTCCATTTTCGCGAACACTGCAGTTTAAGCTCCCTCCATTTTCAAGGAGAAGTAGGGAGATTCCATGGAGTCCAACACAAGACCTGTAGGATTTTTTGATTAACAGAAGAGTCCCAGAAGCGTAGTTAGTATACACAACGAACGATGTTTGGAACAACACCCAGACCCAGACCCAGTCCCAGTCCCAGTTCGAATACGGTGTACTGGAAACCAAATCAATACGACGTTGTTTGAATGTCCTTTGCTTTCTATTTTTCCTTTTGTTTTTCTCCTATATTCAAGCAACTCAAAATTGGACACGATTGCTTTGTTTGTCCATAATTGTGCACAGTTTTCTCAATTTTATCTTTAAGAAAATCGAAATGAATTAACGATAGAATCGAAATTTTAATATTTTGAAGTATTTTTCGAGTTTCCTCTTAATGTCAGGATATCATCCTGATCTGTAAACTTGACTCTTTCAATCAAGATCATGTGATCCAAGAATAGGCTATTCTATTGATATTATGTATTTTCATTTATTCGAATAATGAGCCACTAACCGATCTCGGATCCGGTAGAAAGGAGAAGTTCAATAACTGTATTTTAGAGTACAAGTCAAACTAGGGGTGCAACTCGGGCGGATTGAACGGGTTGGATAGTCAACCCTAAGTATATAATCTTTAACCCTAACTATAACTCTAACCCTACCTCGGGTTGAGAAACTCAACCCGAGCACTGCCCGAGTTTAATTCGGGCGAGCTATTTGGAAGCCTCGAATCTGAGAGTGAGAGACCGAGAGAGACTGAGAGTGAGTGAGGGTTTAAGGAAGGCGCAGACTTGAGTTGAGATTAACCCTAGGATAAAATTGTATTTATATAGTATTAATTTGGGTTGAACCCGATGGCTCAACCCGAGGCCCGCCCAAATTGAATTCGGGTTGAGATTTTTTTGTCCAAGCCCAACCCAAGTATTAAAAACCCTATCCCAAGCCCTAATTTTTTTAGGTTGGGCTCGGATTGAAATCGGGTTAGCCCGCCCAAGTTACACCCCTAAGTCAAACGATGCAAGCACAATGCCAACATTCATTTTGATTGGGTTTCACAGTGCGAATTAAAGGTTTTGAGGTATTTTATAATGTTTCAATATATTTGCACAATTGTTTCGGAATAAATAATTCTTAAATTTTTTTATTATATTTTTAAAACGAAGTCGAAATGTTTTTGAAACATATCGAAAGGTTTTCGTTTCTAAAATAATCGAAATAATGTTCCAAAATAAAATTTTGATTCTTGAGTGATAATAACTGGCTCAAGCATTTCAAAAAGAGGGATGGTCATTGGTATTGGTACAAGTAATATTATTGGATGTAAAAACTTAACTTAAAATATAAATTTAATGATGTTATCCAATTATATTGTTATAATTATAGGCATTAAACTTTTCTAATAGAAGTATATATAAATTTAACTATATCACCAGCCACCTAATTCGTTAAGATATTAGTTGAGGCTTTTTAGTACCCAATAAATATTATTCAATTGTCATGACCTTAGAGTTTTAAGTTTAATTTGTATATTGGTTGCAAATGAGAGGATTTATCACTTGTAACTTCCATGTGTCATAGCATGACTTAATTTCACAATCGAATTTACAAAATTTTGTTATAGGTTCTCTCAAGAGGAAATGTTCCATTCCGAGAGTACCCCTTAAAGACTTTGCTAGAGATGTCATTCGCAGTGTCCCAATTGTGTGCTTTTACTTCCACGGTGGGCAAGTAGATTAGGTAGATCACATCAAGATTGTCCAGTTTTTTGCTTTTCAGTATGGTACCGAAAAACTTGTGGGATGTACCATAGTCTACTCCTTATTCCTTTTTGAACAAAGGTTTATTTTGTCACTTCGGCTGCGAGGAGGATGAGGATGAGGATGAGGATGCGCCTCGTCCTTGTGCGATATTGCAGCCCTTGTAATTCGAGAGAGCCCAATCTTATCATGTCAACTAATGATCTCCTTTTGTTTTACAACGTGTCCCTCCCTCTATAGTGTGTGTACAAATATCTTGATTTTATATCCTTTTGTCACACAACTGGGCAGTGGAATGAACTGTTCTGCTTCATTCCTATTGCTTGGAAAAATGATTGTACAGTTGACTTCGTACCTAGCCAGCTAAATTCCTTTGATATCACTGTCAGATATATATGTTTCCTTAGCTTTCACAGCCAACCTATCAAGTCTTAGGCTAGCTTTTCAGCTGACACTAGACAATACACTACATTACTTTCTTCCAATTTTACAACTACTATCATCTTTTGCAATTTCACAATCTCTAAGATGTTGCTCCCCTTGCAACATTTGCTGATTTTTATTGTGCCCCCTGCTGTTACAGATTAAGTTACTGTTTAATCATGTGTTCCTCTCTTTTGAATCTCAAAATTCAACCCCTTCCCCCCAACCCTCCTATAGTCTTAAAAAATGAAAAGGGCATACCCACACCCACACAAAAGCTTAAACTAAAACAGTAGAAATAAGAAAGAAAAAGAAATCAGGAAAAACAAAACATGCACACCATTCAAGCTATATATTCAATTACACAGGTGTGTGCATAAACTTTTTTTGCTTGGGCAAATCTTTTGTTTGCAAATACAAAACGCCATACTTGCCTTTTCAATATGTTTGTATTTGACTTATTAATTCATCTACTATTGTGATCGTCTGCAAGAAAACAGATGAAGTGTCGTCATGTGGGAGGGCAGGGTTGGTACTTGGACATCCTGGGCTGGTAATATCAGAGCATCTACCTCAGGGAGTAGGGACAGGCAGTGCCTATTCTGATGTTCAATACCCTCATTTCAATTATGATAAAATGATTCTGGTTTTGGTGTCTGTCAGCCACTGCTAATGTTAGTTGAGTAAGCTTACACCAAACTATTTTTAGATAAGATTGCAAGATCTAAATCGTCACATAATGGTGGTTGCTTTTTTTTTTTTTTTTCCCATTTGTGCATGTTTTACAACCGCCCATCTAATATGTTTAAGTTAACAAATGCCTGAGATAGAAAAAGTTGCATTTTCCATAATCAAACTAGCTAGTGGTGCAGTTGTGAGGTCTACCTGCTCTGAAAGTGTGTTTGTGTCTCTGAGAGAGAGAGAGAGAGAAGCATTAATTGACTCATGATCTACCACTTACAGTTAGATCTTCTGAATCCAAGTAGAGGAAATCCACCCACGGAACTGCAGTTAAGTAAGATACCAAACAGGATAGATTCCAATTACTCGTGAGATATTGATGTACATATATGAAGAGTGCAGCATAGTGGATGTGGGTCAGGTATTCTTTAGTCGTAGTTATCATAATTAGTGCGGGGCTTGAAAATAATGATTATATAGATGATGCAGTAGTACTGCTGTGTAACTAGTTATCCAATGTTCTCCAAACAATCAAACCTCAAACTTTTATTTCAATTAGTGCTGTAACCTTCATTGTGACTAACAGCCATGTAATTGCCACTTCAAATGTACTATTAATCTTGCAACAAAATAGCAATTTCATCTAATTAATTTATTGCGAGGTTTGTGTCAATTCTAAAATGGGGTATCGAGATCATCTGCTTCTTTCCCAAAGTGATGGTATTATACCTATATTTGAGCACATGTGTTTCTCACATTTTGTATCAAAGCACAAGTTCTTTACGGAACTAGGTCTTGCTTAGCATACAAGGCCTGAAACCTTGAACTACAGCCATTGATTTTGGCAGCTTTTCAAAAAATACGTTTAGTACAAAATATTCCAATTAGCTGCGGTTTAGCAATACTTTTTCTTCTTTTTTTTTTCACAATTCTCAATATTTATGTTAGTGCCTGTTGATAGAAGGATTTGATAACCACATCCTGTGTAAGGTTGGGTTTAACACAAATATATGCCAACAGACAACATATATAGGGCCCACATGGCAAATAGTTGGGTAGGCTGCGGTTTTCATAATTGGAGTGACACCTATATTGTAGGAATGTGTCTATTAGCTAAAATTGAGTGAAACCCACCTTGCTAACTCCATTGTTGGCAGAGGTTAATAGGGAATGGATGGTGGACCTAACAACTACGGCCAACAACTGACTAGTCATTCTGTTTGCAACCTTCCTTATGATTTACTTAAAGAAGAGAAATCCAAAAGCAGTTTTGGAGTGAACCTCCCAACTCCTTCTCTTTTTCACTCCAAGGTTAACACATATTTCTCTCTAAAGTTAAAAACTCTATGGTTAGCAGTTATTTTGGTTAACCATATACCAAATCCAATAACTTTTGCTTTTCTTTCATCAACCAAGCAATAATTGTTAGTGCTCATTAGCATTGAGGGACTGCATAATGATGTTTGGGGCCATTAAAGGGGGAGATTAGGATGGAAAGGCAACTATGCTTAAATGTTGGGGCCTAGATTTTAGTGGCTTGTCGCATCCTAGAAAAAGAGAGATCACAGAATATATAGTGATGCTCCCCAAAAGTTCTTAGCAGACTTCTATTGCTAGTTCTTTATCAACAAAGGTACATTAATATATATGGGTACTTTTCCCAAATTCACAAATATCCTTGAACCTCTCTTTCTCCCCCAACTCTCCTTAAATAGCTCAGCAAGGGCTGTGTAGTTGTATGTATCTCTTTCATCACTTCTTAGCTCTGATTTTTGTTTTTTTTTTTTCTGAGTTGTGTCTCCAAGTGTCCTTAAATAGCTCAGCAAAGGCCGTGGAAACTCTTTCAGATCATTTAGCTCTGGTATAGATTGATGGGACTCCCTCAATCCCCAAGTCCTCCTCACCTTTACCCTCACTCCCTACAACTTAAGCTTTACCAAGCTTTCATATTCTCTATTCCAATCCTTTTCTCTATCATACTGGTTTTGTTGTTTTACTTGTTCTATCTCAAGAGGAGGGCTTCTAGTTTCTCAGCACATCCATCAATTCTTCCAAGGACAATAAATCATGCCACTCAATTCATCCCCTCAGTAAGACCTCTCTTTCTCTCTCTCTCTCACACACACACTCACACACACACACACACTGCATAAAGCACCAGCATTTGTTGCTTGTCTAACACAATATGCAGATAACTCAGTGCGTTAATGGATTCAATGGCTTGTATAGATTCACAACTCGAAAACAATTTTGATTTTGATTTTCCCTTTTTTTCATGTTATATGCAGCCTTGCCAAATGGGCTTGAAAGGAGAATTAAAAGACAAGCTTCCAACAGTCTTGTTTGATGAAGATCTAAAGACAAGGGGTTCAGTGTAAGCTTTTTCATATGTGCATGTTAGTTGGGTTAACTCTCTGCAAAAAAAATGTATTGTTATTGACGGCTCTAGGAATTTCCCAATGGCAATGGGCGCTTACAGTAAACGTATGATAAGGCTGAAGTTATATTCAATATTGGTTTGGGGGCATAATAAACAATATATTTGAACTGATTTTTAATAATTTTTACCCTTTGGTCTGCACGACATAGGATTGACATCCTCTTCATTACATTAATACTTACTTTCACTCAATGGTAGAATTAGCTACCTAACATGATTCATGAATTCAAGTCAAACCCATTATTTATAAGTGAGCCCCTCACTCATACACGGTGGATGGTTTACCATCAACCTCATATTCACATAGTGGATCAACTAAAAATGAAGAATCGAGATTGACTGTCAGTAATACTTACGCTCTCCATGATTGTCATGCAGAATGCTGCTTGTAAACAACCATCTTCACTGGCATAACTTTGGATGCACAAAGTCCGATCTTGCTTGGTCCATTTTAATGACAGTTAAAATGTCTAATAATTATCCACTACTTTCCCCAAAGTGTACTGTTTTGGGAATTATAAAGCATTGAAAGAGTAGAATAATAGATTAGTGTCATTGATCTTTACAGGTATGATGTGCTCCAATATAGACAATGGCTAATATAAAATAGAAAAGTGGGAAACAATTGCTCGCTTTTTGTTGATGGCTCTAGCAAAAAGCTATGCTTATATTCTCTTGAGCTAAGAGGAGCAGGAGCACTACCCAAAGTCCCTCATGTCATTACCAAGAAATGGTTTAGCACTCGCTCACCCAACTCTTAACAACACACATAAATCTAATTGGTTGGTCTTAAAGTTGTTTGGGTTTTGGTTGTTGAAGTAATGTTTTTACTGTCTAAAGCAATTTTTTTGGCAATTTGATGGCAGATGTTGTGTGTGTCTGGGAGAATTTGAGATGAAAGAGGAGTTGGTCCAAGTGCCATGGTGCAAACACATATTTCACATGGATTGCATTAACCACTGGCTTTGTTGGAATTCGACCTGTCCCCTTTGTAGATGCCCTGTTGCAGTAGCTGGAACCAAACCTACCCCTCCAGAGTCGGTACCTTCTCAACCCAACTTGCAGCAAGAAAGCAATAACCAACCCACAGTCATTTTGGAACAGCCACAAAGACAACAACAACAACAACAAAATCGTTCACAAGAACAACAGGTTATAATTATGGAACTTTCGACGACAAGTACTACTAGTACAGATTCAAGGCAACTCCATGAAATGAGTGGTCATCTAGATCCAGAATCAGTTGTTATACGTATCCAAACGCACAATTCATGAGTAGCCCTTCAATTTGAAGATGAAATAAAATCGCTTTGTGATGCCCTGAGATTGTATTGCCTCCATTGTTTGCAAAGCCACAAATTCTTCTGTCATTATCTTTTCTAAGAGCTGGCTGGACATGCTTCCATTCCACCACCAATTAATGTTCCTGTCCTCATGGACTTTGCTAATGCCATAAGACGCATGCAATGGGCAACTTACAATTTTTGCTGTCCTTTTCTCCTTTTTTTTTTTAAATGTGATATGGGATTTTTCAATCCATCAAAAAGCTAGTAGGCACAGCTGGGGTTTTTCGTGAGATTACCATGATAAAATTGAATCAAACTTTAAGTGAAAAGTATAGTATTACAAGAATATAAAGATAAAAGATAAAGAGCAGGATGACGTAATTGTTTTTGATATTACTCAAGCTCTGCCCACCCCACCCCTGGATTGAGATGAAATCCTCAGTGTCAGAAAAGTAACGAATTGAAGAACAATCCGCAAAATGCCATGTTGCTTCTTAGTAACTTTGTCATTATCAGAGAAATGTTTGACTGATAAAACCACCTGTACTTAGCTGCTTTGTCCTTTTCAAGAGTAATTTGTGATGTGATGATGAGGTCAACTAGGGAAAATTCACTGAACGTTAATAAGGGTTAAAGCAGAGGATCACGAATGCTGCTTCATCTCATTTCTACACGTGGCAGTCAGGGTGACAACGTAGTAATTACAAATAAAATAAAATAAATACATTAAAAAATAAAAAAACCAAGCTGCACTCGTAAATAAATAACAGAAGGAACATAAAAGAGGGCAACTCCACAAAACCTAAACATTGCATTCTTGAACCAAACTCCACACATGATATCTGCATACACACAAAAAACATAGTTAGCAATTAATTCACTTGTGAAACTGGTGTTGTTTGGATGTAGGAGATGGTGATCACCTGGAAACTCTCAAGTGTTAATGGTCGTTAAAATGTAAGTGGATGATTGACATATTTACTATAGTTAAGATATATAAGTTGAATAATTAAAATATTTAATCAATTGCTTTACAGTGATTTAAAGCTAAAAATATAATTTATAAGATAAAACGTCAAATTTAAACGTTCTAACCGTCATTCTAGTTGTAAATTGTTGTTTTAGCCATGATGATTGTTCGGTTAGGATGCAAAAGCAATCATTCAAATTAGTTTTCTTTTATCGCGAGGCATTAAAAATTAGGTCTTATAAAACTGACAATAGTTCATAATTCTATCTCTCTCGGTTAATCACTTACCTAAGTTATGTTTCAGGGCCACGTCTATCCAGTTTGCATGTGCGGACGACTGCTACCAGAACCAGATATATGATACTGAGCAAGTTCATCATTAACTCGTAAAAGCAGCTTTTCTGAATGTGCTAGCCTCTTGCTAAGATCAGTGTCACCTGACCTCGACAAGCTACTCATTTGCTGTCGATTTCGCGGTTGGATACTTTGTGTCCCAAATAGTTTTTTCACCATCTCATCTAGTTCTGCCACCTTTTTCTGCAAATTGAATTTGTCAACCTACATACAAGAAAGTAACATTAAACTTGGAAGGATCTTCTTGACAGCACATTTTATGGTTTGATTTACAAAATGCATTACAAGATTACATGCCTAAGAAATTACTCGTACCTTCAACATTTTGTTTTGTTGGGTCAGCAGCTGATCCCGCTCTTCCAGGTGTTCAAGGGTCATATGGGCATCAAATATGTCAGCTTCTCTTCTATTTACATCCGAAATGAATCTATACAAACATGATAGTTATGAAATAAGACAATGTCAGGACTATAATAAATTGATTTTGCGACATCATGTCATATAACTAGAAAATACCAGGTAATTTTTGGGAATAGAAAGAATGCTACCACTACCAGTGTACCCTTACAACAGGAAGAACCTGCCGGTGAGATATATTTATGCCTAAAGCTCCTAAACTAATAGAGACCTCTTGTCAATCTAATTTTCCCCACAATCGGAATTTCCACAGCTCTCCACCATTGAGTTTAAGTGATAAAACAGTGAAGTCTGTATACAGAATAATTCTACAAGTAGTCTTAGATCCCTGCTGTAAGAACTTTACCTGTAATCCGACAAACAGGCTATACATAGAACCCAACCACAACTTCAATTTGCTCAAAATGATCCAATTAAATTTAAAACCATGGTTAAGTGACACATAATTCCTCTACATCTACATTAGTAGTTTGAGTTGTGATCTCTTGATATGTCATTGTGCAAGGAAAAATGATACCAACTCCATTTCTGATTTCAAGGACAGTTCGCACAATGGTACAATTACTAGAAAAACCTGATCAATTAGAATGTAGTGGAAAAGAGGAGAACTTGCCTTTCTCTCTCTTCCATTAATTCGTCAATCTGCCTCTTTAGATTGATAATTTCTTGCTCCTAGTTCAACAGAAAGTATATATACATAAGCCTCGAAGCTGAACAAAAAGTTTTAAGTTAAACCAAACATTTGTTGAATGTACCATTGCTGTGGACTCTTGCGTTTGTTGCTGAGCGGCTTCCACAGCCTTTTGAAGCTGATAGTTATCTATCAAATTCTAGAACATGCCAAAGAATTATGCCCACAACTAACAAAAGCAGTTCGGAACAAATATTTTTGTAAAATTTGAATCTGCACTTACTGCATAGTTAGTCATGTCCAGTTTGACACCAAGTAAATCTCGAATGACATCGTGTGTCATGTTTTCTGTCGCAGCCAGTCTAGCATTCAACATACATACCTTATGCAACATGGATTGCATCAGTCCATTGAATGAGAGAGAGTAAACCCAGAAGCAACAAAACTTATTTTCAAAATGAAGACAAACATTTGGTAAGGATAAGAATGAATATAACTTATGTTTCCAACCAAAACTGAAAATCTTAAAGGGGGAATTCATGGAACTAAATCTGGATTTTGGGCATTTGACTATTGGTGTAAAGTTTAACGCAGGCGCAACACTTAAGGAAAATAACTAATCATAGTCACAAAGCTGAATACGTATACTAATCAAAACCGGGCTTTCACACTTCTCCAGAAAAGACAACTGTGAGACATAAGTTGTTTACCTCTTTCTGCCGACTAGCCGCCAATGCCTCTAGTTCTTCGAGGTGAAGCCTGGCTGTTAACAATTCCTGATCCTTCTCCAAGTTCGCCTGCTGAACCAAACTTGCAATGCATCTGAATGGTGAGCTAGAACCCCTTGTCTTCATTGAGCTTCTCTCTGTTTTATCTACCTTTGGTTCTGTAGATGTTAACTTGGATGAATCTGTTTTAACATCGCAAACCATTGCCTCCAAGGTCTTGTACTGTTGATGTAAGATTGAATTAGGTATAGTTACACAAGCTTACACTAATATCTAAACTGTCAGTGACTTAATGAAATTACTAAATAGGCCTTGAAAATGGCACTAATCAAGAAGTTCATAAATAATGGAAACGGTTTAGCTTCCTCTTTATTTTCCCCTTTTTTGGTGTTGATGTAACAATTATGGGTTCGTGCTGACAATGAGTTAGAAGAAAATAAGCTGTCTGATTTCTTACCTGTTAGTGAAACTCAATTCAGAACCTCACATGACGAGTATTAGGAGTCAGTTTAACAAATTCGTACAATTTAGAACATTTATGACTATGCCTTCCCAAGTACTACCTCAAGGGCATGAATTGGCATATGTGATTTAGCTATATGGCGTCATTACTATGTGCCAATCATTCCAAAAGGCTTTTACATTGAATTTGTAGACAGAAACTCAGCCTGCTTTTCTGATGCGTACCTTCTCTTGATACTGTGATGCCTGTGCTTCAGCATGCAAGACAAGTTCACAGACGTAATCTTTGTATTGTTTGATCTGCAGGATATACCCACTTTTGCATTAGAACAACAGAAACAGCATGCAATAAATGTGTGTAACAGTAAAAGATTTTCTTCCGTGAGGATTAAAGTGGACTAGCAAATCACGGCTGCACCTCTTTAGCTTGTTCTGCTCTTTCCTCCAGAAGAACTCTAATCTGATTGTGTGCCTCATGAAGTAAAACGGACATATTTTGTGGTGCCCTGAAATACAGTATTTACATCAATTGCAAATTATATTGAAAGCAGAACTGAAAAAGAGAGAAAGAGCACTTTCTGACCTTGTAAGTTGGTTTTCAGCTAATTGTTCTACATTTGAGTGTTCAGAATCCATATTTTCAGTGAAATTTTCAACTGCCAGCAATCTCTGTCTCAGTACTTGGAGTTCCTGTTCTAATGAATCCCTTATCAAATGATATCTTTCGACGTCTTCTTCCATTTCATTCACCTAAGAAAGGAAATATGCAATTCAAATGGCTAAAATACCCAAAGCAAAACCAAATAAATAAATAATATAATAAATTTTGCAGTAAAACAGACCAGGAGTCGGTGGTCATGAAATCCATAAGAACATATGTACGTTATACAGCACACTTCTCATACGGATGCACGACGGAACAAGGAAATGTACTTTTTTCTACTCTTAACTCTCCCATGAGTGGATTGTAAAATTTTATGAAAAGAAATGTTTGAGAAACAAACCTTTTTCTCCAGCACATTTATGGTACAATCAAGCTCCTCAACAGATCTTTCTAAAATCTTAACCTCCTCTTCCTTTTGCTCGGCAAATATTTTACTTGCCTCTGACTCCTAGAAAAATTATTTCAAGTTTATGAGAATGAAAAATCAGTTATCTGCAATCACAAAATGTTTGGAATTGTACATGCCTGGCGGGCTTCTATAGCGATAGCTTCATTTTCATTGGCTAATGTGTATGCCATATCAAGCTGTTGTTGCAAGGAGCCAACTTGTCCAAGGAGTTGGTCTCTCTCGCCAGTGACCCTCCTAAAGTCATCCTCAATGTGTTTTGTCGAAGTGATTAATTGTCTCTCTGCTGAAGAAGCCATACGAAGAATTTCTTTTTCTAAACTTTTGACAGCCTCCCTTTGTTCTTCCAATTGCTCTTCAGTTTCTGATTTTTGCACATAAAGATCCTCTAAAAGAATTCTCAACTCATCATTATGGTCTGACAAGATATCTAATGTTCCTTTGGCCTTCTGTAGATCAGAATCTGAGATGAATAGAGCATTTTCGGTCTCAGTCAGGCGCCCTGCAAGTTCTCTATGCTGAATTAGTATGTCATCAAGCTGACTTGTTTTCATCCGCAGCTCCTGCCGAACTTCGCTTAAAGTTGAAATTAACTTATCTATTTCGTCTTTGTTGTCCTTTGTGCTGGAGGCTGATTCTTGCAATAAGCTAAAATCGAAAAGCAAACCTTTCAATAAAACTTCTTTGCGTTCCAATTCTTTCTTGAGATCCAAATTTTCATTAAGGTGATTGTCATGAGCTAGGCCCAACTCTCCCACATCCAATCCTGTGACCACTGCAGTCTGATTCACATCCTCTGTACTCTTCACAGCATTGACCATGGTGTCATCTTCAGCAACCAAGTATCTCTTTCCCAAATTATTACTAATTTTATAGCCTTCTTTGAGTCTGGAATCTATGCTTAGGCATCTGAATTTTTGAAAGAGTTTATCAACATGGCACTGTTGTAGCACCAAAGAAGTGATTCCATTCTCCATTGTCTTAGAGCATATATCTTCTAGTGATAATCTTGAGTTTCCAGTACAGTGCAGCATCTCCTGTACAATTGCCAAGGCATCAGAAAATACCGCCTCACACATTTCCTCCACATCTCTTTGCATGTGCAGAAAAGACTCTTCCAGCAAAGACATGGCCTTTGCTATTTCTTCCAAGCTGTGACGAGTTTGATTCTGCAGTATTTCAGTTTCTCTCTCTCTCAAAAGAATCAAGGAATTAAGTTGTTTGATTTCTTCAATCAAACTTGCTTTCTCCACCTCTAATTCTTGACCTCCTTTTTTCCACAAACAAGTTAACTGTTTAGCATTTTGATTTGCTTTCAGCAGCGCATTTAACATAAAATCAGCTTCTTTCATTGTGGCACATGTCTCCTCTAATTTGGAGAAGAAGCTGCTAGCATGATTAATTTTCCCATCAGCAATTAACTGTAAATTACAGAATGTTGCAGAGAAAAAGAGTGAGTGGTATATCTCCTGTCAAAATAAAAACCTCGATGTTTATTTCAAGGTTAGAGTGACATCTACAACTGAAAAACTCAAAGCAATTATTAACTTGGCAAGACAATCTAGATGCGGAAGTTTAAGGTGAATTATTACCTGTCTCTTAGAATGGCAGCTTGCTTCAGCTTCCTTCCTCTGCAACTTAGAAGGTCGAATAATTTGACTCACCTCTCGTGCTACAAGTTGATCAAATCCATTCTGAGGTACATAGTGCTCAATACCACTCACAAATGCTGGTGAACCAGGGAAACATGTTCCCGTATCAGAGCATTTTTCGAATTCTTTTCCACTGAAAACTGCAGCCAACTGAGCATTTAATGTGATGAAAGCATCATATATCATCTTAAATTCCTCCCTCAACCACAATGGTGCTGTCTGATTGTGACTCAATTTTTTTACCAGCCTTACCGACTGTTCTGATTCTTGATTATCAGAAGAAAAAGTTGAGCCTCCTTCAAACTCTTGGTCCAAAGTTTGTTCAGTAATTTTCCCAGGGCATCCATAGCAGCAACTAGATGAAGATTTATCCGAGCTGTTTTCTGGAGCAATGCTTACAGCTGAAAGGTTAGAGTATGAAGTCGAACAATCAGCACTCCACCCATCTATTTCTACTAAATTTTCTGCTCTAACTGGGCAGCCATACATATCTATTGTTGTGTTAATCCAGGCTCTTATGAAGTTCAGCCTATCATTTGTTTCAGCAAGTTCATATCTGATCTGGTGCAGCTGGTTTTCATGTTTTGGAAACCTAGCAATTCCTGATGATGGAATATCAAGTGGAGGAATATTAACACCTCTATGATTCTCCTTGAACTCCACAAAATTATTTCTCATCTCACGAATGTCTTGCACAAAGTCTTGAACCATTTCCTTGGATAGAGAAACTGCTTTCTGGATGTCAGATTGGAGGACAGATAAATACATTTGTGCATCAGCACAAGATGCATTAATAGCATTTCCAATCTCCAACAGTCCCAGCCTTGCCAACTCAATTTGAATGTCAATATCTTCCAATGCCAAAGCATCTCCATCAGCATTCATCTCAGGAGACTCGTGGCTTCCATTTAGAGAGGAAATAACCAGTTTTGAACTCAGTGCATCTCCTACAACAATGTCCCTGGGAACAATCATTGGGCGATCACATAACCTTTTCACCACTAAGAAAGCAGCATTAGCACGTTTTTCTGCTTCAGTTAACTGATCCTCCTTGCACATGACTTTATTATGCAAGAAGTCTACCGAAACTATCTTTTCATTCAACAGCGTAGTTAGCTCAATTGCCTCTGTCGTGCTTCCATAATTTTCTAGTTGCTGAACTTCAGTAAAAGCAATTGTTGCACCCTTCAAGGAGTTTAATTTCTGCTCCATTTGCAAAACTGTGTTTTGTGCATCTTCCAGGCTCTTCTGCAATAGTAGAATTGTTCTTTCCTTCTCAACACATACTTTAGCTGCCTTCTCCACACTCTCGCTAATCCAATCATTGATGTCAGGAAATGAAGCTGCAATACTTTCTATATGGCAAGAGGCATCGCAAAGGGATTTAGAACCATCTACAAGGAAGCTTGTTAGCTCCAAAATTGCCCTTTCCCACTCCAAACACAATGCCCTTATCTCATCCTCTTTAGCTGCTACAGTGTTTCTCAGTTGAATATTTTCTTCAGCCATGGAACATAATTTCTCCTTAAGTTTGGATTGAAGATTAGCAACCTCTTCCTGTAAATGAAGGATTGTTTTAGTTGTTTCCATCTCAACCTCGTCAGTGATCATTCCAATTTGGTGATCCCGAGATAATTGTGATGCATGATCCTCTAGAAATTGGCTATTAAGTAATCGTGCCTCCTCAAGGTCCTTAGTCATCCTGTCCCATTTGGCTTGCAATACCATTGTAAAGATATTTTTGCTGCCCTTTGCCACCAAACTCAAGTTTTGATTTTCTAAACCACCTGTTTCTGCACACTGGTTCTCAAGTTCAAGCATGGGTTCTCTCTTTAGTTTTTCCTCATTGCTCAAAATTTCCATTAATCTATGATTCTCCTCCTGCATAAATTGCAGCTCTTCAATTAGGTGAACTTGCTCTGATTCCATCGCTTCTATCAAGGATCTTGCATCCATCAGCTCTTTCTGAGTGACACTATGATGCAAAAAGGCATTCCCCAGCTTCTGGTCATTTTCCTTCTGTAGAATATCATCCTCTGGTTGGTTATAAGATGCCATCATATCTGCGGATTCACTCCTGAGTGATAAGGTTTCAACCTGTAAAAGAAGCTATTAATCAAAACAAATCATACAAAAACTGAAAAAAAAGAAAATCAATTGACCTGTAGGATCAATGTCGTTTTTCCCACTTGCGACTCAATTTTGCAGATCCACAAGAAATTGATCTTTTTCTCTCGGAACCAATTTATTGACAAGTTAGTGAATTTTCATTAGAATTTATTACCAGCCTGTGTATGTGATACATATAGAGATCTAGACCCAGTTACATATGGAGGGACAATTCTCGGCAAGAATTTTAAGTCAAGTAATGGTGATCTGTCATTGACTAAATGGCTCGTTAAAGTAGGTATTGGATTGGTAGCTTCGTTTTTGCTGATTAGTAAGGGGTCGTGGAAGCCAAAGACTGGAGCTTCATACATGTTGACTAGGACTTCCATCAGTTCCGTGGAAACCAACAAAGGACAGAAATTAAACTATTATGCGACAAACAAATTTTCAAGTGGTGTATAAGCTGTACTTACCGAGTCAAATGCAGCTTGGTTATAGTTCTTATATTTTCTCAGTTTTCTTTGTAATTCTGCAACTTCCCTGCAGACAAAAATTATACATAAGATAACTGGAAAAGAAAAAAACAGAAAAAGTAGCACCCAATTTGGTGCCCGTTAATAGGATAACTGCAAAAGAAGTGACTTAATAATCTACCACCGCAATGAGTCAAAATCTTGTTGCTTTAATTCAAACTCAACATATACAACCAAAAGTGGTATCATTAAGAGAATGAGTTTATACTTGCTCATTTTAGAGTGTGACATATTGAAAACAAGAAATATATGGTAGCATTTCTCAATGGTTGGGCAAATGCTAGAACTTTCCACACTATGCCCACTGGAATGATGGCTTTGATTTATTATTAACATTAAAAAAACACTGACAAAAGCAGTCTATCACATACAAGTTAACTGCATATTTGATCGAATTCATGCATATACAGAAAGCTGCGAAGGCAACAGTAGTGCGTTGAAAGAGACATGTAGCTCCCCCACAGCCAAATGGGAAATTTTTGTCAGGCACTTGCACACGCTCATGCTTATAAAATATGATTTAGAAGTATTTACCTGTTCAGTTTGGAATTCATGTTTCTGCATTCTTCTAACTCCTCCATAGCATCATTATCCTGCAACTTTGGAATTTTACTGACAAAAAGTGGCAATCACTTGAAACCTAGTGATCATTTCAATATTCACCAGACATTGCATTGCAAACCTGTTTTTCTGTTCTTGAGCAAATATTATGCTGCCCATAGTTTCCTTCAGCTGCAAGTGATTCCATAAGCTTCACATAAAACATATTCCAGTAGGTCATCATGGGTTGGATCTACTTGTCTTGGTGTCATAACAATGAAGAAGAATAAGAATTAGTATGATCCCACAAACCTGATCACGTAATTCTGAAACTTCTGCTAGCAGTGTTTCTCTCTCTCCTTGTTGGTAGAAATCTTGAAAACTGACAGCAACAGAAATAAGGGACCTTTAGAAAAGCATAGATAACACCCAATTAAAGCAACAGAGTTTATGCAAATTACAATCTGAGCTGCTCAAGAAGTCTAATATTCTCTAATGCAAATCGAGTCAATTCTGGATTTTTATCAATCCGTGCTTGAAGCAGCTGAATTTCTTCTCTTAGAGTATTGTTCTCTTCAATGAGATATTTATCAGCATAGACTACGCCATCTGCAAGCATTTCCAAGCGTTTAACTTTTTCCTCACGAAACCTTAGCATCATTTTAGTACGCTGAGCATCTTCTTCCCTTTGGTGAGACTGCAATAATCTCCACAGATACAACTTAAGCACATGATACCACTGTCGTACTAACATAAAGCAGTTTACAGACTTAAAAAAATTACAATATTATTAACATCAATCAAAAAAAAAAATAGAACATGGAGTTTGTTGTCGTAAGCAGACATACTAAACGGATCATTTGTTCATTTTCTGCTTCTAATCTTTTGATTTCAGCCTCGGCCAATTTTTCTCTCCTCATGGCACCAACTAAAATGGCTTCCAAGTGTTTCATCTGCCATTGAAAACTTAACAAGCTTCATGATATAACTCTCAGGACTTGAGCATAAACTTTCAGTTTGGATTGAAGATTACCTTCCTGTTTTGTCCACTTGGTTTGTTATGATCTTCATACACATTTCTTTTGCCAAATGAGTTAAATCTCTCAGGAAACTCAACCAAGCTAGATTGTTCAAGATTTGGCACACAAAGTGAAAGTGGTCTTGAAATGCTATGATGTTGCATCAGAAAAGATAATTGACCCTGTTTGAATTAGACAATTGCCTCAACAATCCAAGCTTGCCGTTTTCCAACATGATACATGCTCAAATATGCAACCAATCCAATACCTTCAGCAGTTGGATCTGGCGCTGCAGTGTTGTTACATCACCTGAAGCATCTTCATTCACTTTAGCCTAGAAACATAAAAGGAATTGAAAAGTAAAGCTTCTCAAATGGTTTCTAGTTTTCACCGCAACATAATTATATGAGTTCGAAGTAGGTACATTGTTCTGAATGAGTTTGGCTCGCTGAGCAAATTTCAAAGTGCTTAATGTCTCATTTGCAGAGCTGCACAGAAACAATATGCCTTCATGAAAAGAAAAAAAAAACAATGAAATATCTTTATTCAAAAATCACATAAAGAAACCTATATCAACGAACCACGTAGATGGGCTGACATTTGCAATAATAGTAGTTTTTGAGTTCCCACCCAGAGAATCCTACATCCAAAAGGGAAAACAAAAAAAACCCTGCAATTTTAGGGACACTCAACAATTGAATAAGACTACATGATGTTGATTGATGACAAGTCATCTGGTATTTCATGGTTTTATTTTTCTGACCTGAAGCAGAAACGTAAGCCTGGAGTCCCTGTAGGGTACATGTCTATGTTTCCCATGAGCTAAATCCACCAGAGACATTATCACCAAACTACAGGCACAAAATAACCAAAAAAATCAATGAAAGAGTTTAAAAAAGCCAAAACCCTAATTTATATCATCAAGTGTCTCCAGACTCTATCCCACTTGTAATGACACAACTCAGTATCTCATAGCGGCCCTACTGCCCTTATATTCAAGTCCTTTGTAATAGAACTGAATGCTAGCTGCCATTGCATTGTGCAGTCAAAAAGGCTTGGGCATATAACCAATAAATCATAAGGTTAAAGGTTCAAATAGGAGGGAATCCACTCCAGGAAAAAAATGCTAAAGTTCAGGTCTATCAAGGGCAATGACATCTGTAATAGTGTCTGGTTTGCTAGGATCATCAAGGAGACGCCCTTCAAGGGCACTTCTATAACTTACTAAAACAAATACAATAAGAAAGAAATATAGAAAGAAAAAATAGAACAAAATAGGATCATTGTTGGATCGTCTCATCTTCAGAAAGGGACAAAACAGTCAAAGACCTATCTTATGAACTGCCTCAACATGGCAGAGTCATCTTGAAAATTTTACATGGATTGGGTCCAGGATGAAGAAAAATGTGAGCGAAAGAAAATGCATTTAGTATAATGTAAAGCAATCATTACAGTAATCCTTGAGACAACCCATGTGAAAAGAAGGTATGGATATTTGTTACCCAAGAGTTGATAGGGATTTATTTATATTCGCTGCTTCTTTCAAACGGTCACCTTCTGCCCCAGAGCTCTTCTGCCTAATGAAATCAACAATGTTATTTCAGTGTCGAAGCATCATGACTTGGGATAATTGATAGTTGAAACCAACATTCACCTTTCAGAACCAGCTAGGTCTACCAAATTTAACCTCCCAAACCTAAGGTGTGTCATGGAATCATTTTCCCAATGGCTTTCAATGATGCATGTGAAAACACTGTGGGATCGGCTGCTCTCACTGTTCATATGAGTTGCCGCCATTTTCCTATTTGCAGCGCCCTTTTTAAGATAAATACATTCATGTCAAATTCATGTATCATATGTGATGGTAAAATTCAAAGGTATACTATTGGACCTCACCTGTATCAAAAGTCTGAGAACATCATTAACAGTTCTGACATTATATTCTGTAAGATTTTCAACATACACTCCTTTCTTCAAGTCTTCTCTGAGCTATAACATGGAAAAAAAAAATGTTATAACTCCTCATCAATGGGTAACTACACAATAGAACAACCACAAGGAACAAAATAAAACTTTTATTACTTGCAAATTAGTTGATGAAGGTTCCAAAAGGTCAGTTATCTGCTCATTATAGATCTCCAGAAAAGAACACTTGCAGCTGTATTTTAGTCTCTCGCTCCTCCTATTCTCCTCTTCCTATACAAATGATTTCGAGAGAAAAGATATGCCAACATCGAAAGAGCACATGTAAACAACTCGTCATTAAAGTCACTAGAAGCACATATTTCTTACCTCTGCAATCCGTGTGAACAAATATTCAAAAATACGTGGAGTTACCCCACAATGATCATTAAGCTTGCCATCCATCTCATCTATCTCACCCATCATGGTAAAAGTTTTCCCACTACCCGTCTGAAAGCAAACATTTAAGAGCTTAAAATCACTAACATGACACATTTTACCCATATATTGTCACCAAAACCTCAAATAACCATACCTGACCATAAGCAAACATGCAGCTATTGTACCCAGACATGCAATTATCCACCATGGGAAATCCAGCAACCCTGAAGAGCTTTTCCTTTACAAAACTCAATGCAACAAATCCGATAAGAAACTATACAATCCAAAAGTTGGGGTACAATGTGTATATATGATACGTACAGTGGTACAAGTGCAAAAGAAAACAAGTGGTGTATATCTTAAAGAGGTATTTTGCATAGCTAATGCCTAATAATTAAAGTAGCACCTGTGATATAGTTTCGCAGGCTATATGATCAAATGTAAATCTGCTTTCAGGATGGCCAACCCACAGCAAGGTCTGCGCACTCTCTTGTCTCAGGCATCGACCATACCCCTGTGATACCTTCTCCGTGTTACTCAATGGCCTAATACGTATCAAAACCTACACAGACAACAATTATCATATAATCTTAAGAAATTCAAAAGCGATTAAAACTAAAGTAAAATATAAACAATTGTGAAGTGAACAGCAAAAAAAAAAGACCTGCACATTGTGATCTTTCCAAAACAAAGGATCTTCCACGAGCTCGAAATGTGGAACTTCGATTGATTGCTCATAATTCATTATGGAAATGCCTTTAGAACCCCTAGAAGATGAGCCACCTCCTTTTCCTCCAATGTACTGAGGCGGCGGCCTAGATCCAGTAAACGCCCCCAATGCTCCAACAATTGAAGGCCTCGGATGGATGCTGGCCGGAGTACTTTGGGCTGAGCTGGGTTCAGAATGAGATTTTACTTTACCAGAAACCCTAGGAGTCCCACGATTGGGTCCCACATTCCCAACTCCCTTGCTCAATGTGATCTGATTATCGGAACCCTCAATTTGTTTCTCAGTAGATCTTAGGGCTCGGGTAGCTTCGAGTTTATCCAATAAATCGAAATTAAGCTCCTGATTGTCTCTGTGGTATTGAGATGGATCTGGAATCGTGTTAAGAGGTGTTCTCGGAGGAGGAAAATGAACTGAATTTAAGAAACTTTCAAACTCATTCTCGTTTGCTTCGTATTGTGCGCTCTTCAGATTGAGATTGTTTCGCGAGATGAATGGAAGGGATGAATCGTCTTTCGACATGGAAATGGAGCTCAAGTTCTAATCTCAGGATTAGAGATGCGTAATTGTACAATGGGACAGATGTATGAAAGAGGTTTTGATGGAATTACTGTTTGGGGTTGGGGATTCTAATTGAAGGGCTGAAGATGATCATGCTAATGATTGTGTGTTGCCATGAAAAATATGAGTTCGAGATTTTCGAGGAATGAAGACAGGAGAGGAGACTGAAACAAACTCAGCTGGATGGAAAGCTGAAACACAGTGACAGAATGGTGGACTGGAGCATAAGCCCGCTCCTTTTCAATTTGAACTGCCAGTACATCATAAAAGCCGATATGTCGGGATGGCCCTCGTGTCTTTTTAATATTAAAATGACCCCTAAAGCTTTTCTTTTCTTTTTAATGTTATTGTAACCTAATTTGTTAACATAATGTATTATAATCATTGAATTGATAGCAAATTTCAACTAATAAGGGAGTTTACTCTCAATCAAATGGTTAAGAGTGATTAAATCAATAAATAAGATCAACAAATTAAGTTTAAATAGTATTGCTAAAAAATTTAAACCTCTTTTGTTTTACCAACGACATATTTTCTTGTTCTTAATAAGTAAATTTCATCCATATTATCAAATATGCAATACCTTATAACTAATTGATGTCACTTTATTTTATGATGCGCAAAATAGTCTCGTGCAAGATCAACAATCGAGTGTGTAATAAAGTGTAATTAATGGACAATTATTGTCATATTGAGTTAACACACATATATATATAGTAATTCGGTCTTAATGACCTACTCCACTTTGAAAAACGGCAACGGTGACCAAGGGACCTTTATTGATAAAGTAAGGTGAACATGAGAGAGAGCAATTAATAGCTCCAGGAGAGGTACAATAGCTAGGAGAGAGAAAAGTTATGTGTGTAGAGAGATGTAGATGTAGAGGTAGAGCTCAATGTATCCTCTCATGTAGAGAGAACTTACAATTTATAGGTACAGAGCCTTGGTTAAAATTGTGACGTGAGGGTAAAAATACTAATTTTCTGAATGGCTACAAAAGGTAAGTGTCATAAAAAGTTGTCTTAATCTTTGAGAGTGAGTATCTCGATAATTGCTCCACATGTGCTTTAATTATTTTTGGACACCTTGAATCTTAGACTGGATCGAATTCTCGAGCTGGACTTGACATGTCATTTTAGTTGATCTGGGTTCATCTAATTTATTAAGTCTGACCCGGTTAAATTTAGGCTCATCATTATTCTCTACAAAATGAAAAAAAAAAAAAAAAACATAACTGGTCCATAAACAATGGAATGGGAAAACTTATTCGAGAATCTTATTAGTGACCTAATTTAATAGGTCATTAAATTTATTTTGAATTTCAATATTAGATGCAACTTACTTTTAATCCAATATTAAAATAACTGTAGTTGGTTATGTTTTCGGATTTGGTCCAAAAAACATTTTCCAAAAGGTCTATTTATGTCATTAAGAATGTATAAGTTGAAAAAATATTCCAACAAAGTTTAATGCTTTATTTCACAAGGTTCAAAAGCATTCTGAATGTGGTACTAAAGGTCTGCTTTCTTTCATTAATCTAGTAAGACAGTAAGTCTTCTTGTGAGAATACTATATTCTTCTGGGTCATCATGGCATAGTTTAGTTTATAGAATGTTTAAAATGTAATTCTTCATGCAAATCCTAGTGTGAAAATACCCAATTAAGTATGGTATAAGTAAAATCTCTATTTGTAAAAGATCCAAATATATATGCCATAATTATTTTTTTTTCTCCATTCTTGCTATGGTACGAGGCAGAAGATAAACACATTCTTCTTGTGAGAATACTAAATAAAGCCCTGCTGTATACATGAGTTGCATAAAATACCATACTAAGCAGCACTACTTTTCTTTAGCATATATAGCTCCACTAAAATATTAGTGGGCCGGGGTGGTTGTGTCTCTGCTTTTCAACTTCTTTCTTGACCTTGGTTGCCCATTATAATTTGTTCATCTCTTTTTAAATCGTCCAGGCCCCATTGACGGAGTGTTTGAATTTAATTCCCACCATCTCCTTGGGTCCTCGATCAACTTTATATAACCAAATGATCTCATATGTATATATACTTGCTATTTTAATCTTAACCTCCCCTTCGTTTGGCTACAGTACGTACTACTCTCTACTGTGAGATAGAGCTGAAGTCAAAGGTGGAATTATGGAATGGAATACATACAACAAGCACAATTAGATATATTACCTATCTGATCACAAGTTAATTTCATCACTCAAGGCTAAAAAAGGGTGCTCTCTGCTCTCTACTTTGGGTTATTGATCCATGACCAGGACTTTGCCTAAAGGATACACAAGTTATCTCGTAAGTTCCCCACCAGACACAACATATCTATTAATCGAAGAGAATAGGGGCATATTATATATACATTACACTACTGCATGGCAGTTCCATAACTTTATAAATAACTACTCGAAATTAGTCAGCTTCACACACATGTAGCCGGCCCGTTTCTTGTTTATCTACATGCATATATATATTAAAAGGTACTTGCTAGCAAATTAATATATATATATATATTCTGCATATATAGTAGCATATGATCACACAGTGGTGAAGCGCAGGTAATCCTTGTTGGATGGAAGATGAAGAGTCTTAAATCCCTGTGGGAACATCTCTTTGGCTGGATCATTAGAAACACTTGGAGATATGACCACTGGATCCCCAGGCTTCCAGTTGGCAGGAGTCGCAACCTTGTACTTTGCAGCCATCTGCAGGGAGTCCAACACCCTCACCACTTCGTCCATGTTACGCCCAGTGCTCGCAGGGTACAGGAAGCTCAGCTTAATCTACACTTGAAAACCAGTAGAGTAGTAGATCATCCATCAAAATATTTAGAAGAAATAAATTAAATTAAAGAAAGAAATTAAAACCCACCCACCCACCCTCTTGTCGGGGCCAACAATATGCAGAGCCCGGGATGGGACAGTGTTTCCTTGGGAGTCTTTCTCATCAGGGTCCACCATGTTGAGCTGATGGATAATCTCTCTCTTTGAATCAGCGATGATCGGGTATGTCACCTTATGTCCAGACTGCAATTGCAACCACAACCAAATGCATCCGTATTATATATCAGCATGCAGAAACAATCATATATATCTATATCCTTTCAAATCAGAGAGCTGAATCAAACAAATTATAAAAAATAAAAATAAACTGAACTTACATAAGCTTCAATGTCCTTGATCCATTGATAGTGAGATTGAATATCATCACAAGACAATCCCAAGAGCTTGGCCCCTCGCTGAGCAAACTTGTCAGCATAGGCCGCTATCGTACCCAGTTCAGTTGTGCAAACGGGCGTGAAATCACCTGCGTGTGTTTATATATAAAAGTGAACAAAAAACAAAATCCATTAATTAATTAATTTCTTTCTTTCTTAATTTTGCACAAAATTAAAAATAAATAGGGCAAGCACGTGCGGCACCTGGATGAGAGAAGAGTATAGTGTAGCTATCACCAACATAGTCATGGAGCTTGAACCTTCCATGAGTTGTTTCAACCTCAATGTTGGGGATGGTGTCTCCAAGGGTCAGCCCTGGCATTTTCTAGTGTACGTACTGTACTGATCAAGGAGGAGCAGCTGCAGTTTCTATTATATATTGTGTTTTCTTTCTATATTTTCTGTCTTTTGGCTTCAGCAGTACGTATATTATACTAATGGATTTGAAAAAGGAAAGGGTTAGTGACTGATTTAGCGCATGCATGAAGAGAACGTGGCATGTGTCTTGGCCTCGTGGCATCCCGCTGCCACCTGATGAGTAACCTGACTGTTGCCTGTTGGGTAGGTCTTCCATCTTCCGACACGTATGACGGCCTTAACATCTGTCCATTTGGAGGAGAAAATATTCATTAATTAGCAATGTTAGATGAATTTAAAAAATAAATTTAAAAATTAGATTTAATAATTAAAATCATTAATTTTATTGTGAGTCCTAACATTTATTGGGATCCACTACCTATTGAATGGTTAAGATTATTAAGTCTAATTTTTAAATTTATCTAGCATTACTCTTAATTATAACGTTTAAACCAAATACATTGCACATTTACTCCTCTCCTCAAAAATAAATGCTCACACATTTAATTATTAGTTTCATATGTTTTGACACTAACCGATATATTTATTATCACGTCGTGCTTGAGTCGAACTTTATAATTCATAAATTAATAAAATATTTAAAATTAAAATTAAAATTAATTGGCGCCTATAAATAAATAACAAATCTATTGGGACCACAAAAATATCACGTTCATTAATCCTATAGATTATATGACAACTCAACCCTAAGAAATTAATTCATTGTTTTAAGTAGTAATTAGTAACTTCTTATCCCGCCAATGAAGACCTATCGAGGTGGTCTCTGGACGCTCTTCTTTATCTTCACCCATTTTTTCGACCATAAAAAAAAAAGTAGTAACTTATTAGTAAGTGAGATTCACAATAATATTTCAATATAAATGGAGTTTATTATTAATTCAATTATAATGCAATAAGTTACAAAACTCATCAAATGGATATATGGTAAAATTAAAAAAAGATAAAATTAGAAACCAGAATATTCATTAACAAATCCAGACAACACATATATACAAAAAGTTAATAGAGAATTAACTTAATTGGTTTGAATATACTTATAGACATATAATAGACTTATTATAGTATAGATGAAAAAGAGTGCTGTAATTATTTTCAATAAACAAATAATAGAGTAAGATTAAAATTACTTTTAAATGAAAAAAAGAGATACAATATCTTATGTTCAATACAAAAGTATGATTCATAATCGAGCATAACATGCGGCAAAACATGATTCGTGTATCAAACTTAAAAAAAAAAAAATAACACAAACCAATCCTAACCTTACACATTTAATTATCCATGCCAAATGTTTTTGATATTAACTGATATATTTATTATTGTGTCGTGTTCGAGTTGAACTTTATAATTCATGAATAGAAAATTTAAATTTAAATTTGTTGGACTAGAATTAGGTTTATTAAATAAATAAACTATAAATCTATTAGCACCATATTAATATCATGTTCATTGTTCTTAAATGTTCATCCCCTTGCAAGCTCACAACAAACATTTTATTATCTCTCAACTAAAACCCCATTATATTCAAACTTTTTTCATAAACTAAAATTTTATTAAATATACACAATATGAAGAAAATCTTCTTATTTTATAAGGATTTAGTGTGATACCTGATAAAAAAAAAATAACGAACATCTTCTATTTTTTTAAGGGGCTTAGGGAGGCCGGTACCTCCCAAAAAACTTAATAGGATAAAAGTACATTTTTTTAAAATAATTGGGATAGAAATACATGTGCTAAAAAAAATTCATAAAAGCCCTTTTACCCCTACCATAAATAGTGCATACCTAATTGAATGTGAGACTTTCAAGATTCCATTTGATATTTGTGTATCATTTGAATTTTGAAATTTCATATATACATACATATATATATACACACACACACATCTATATATATATATATATATATATATATATATATATATATATATATATATATATATATCCATGCAAACAGTGTCACCAAAGAGAGACACGATATAATGACAATAGGGGTCCAATCAATGACATCATGTAATGCCTCCTTCATAGTGCCCAAACAGTGTCAGTAAAGAGTGACAACAGTAGATTGTACCTAAATGATAACAATATATATTTGCCCACTAAAAAAGTTACACCTAAAGGGGGAGTCGAAAAATTGTCATGCAAACATTGTCACCAAAGAGAGACACGATATAAATTGTCATGCAAACAGTGTCACCAAAGAGAGACACGATATAATGACAATGTGGGTCCAATCAGTGGCATCATGTAATGCAAACAGTGTCAGTAAAGAGTGACAACAGTAGATTGTACCTAAATGATGACAATATATATTTTGCCCACTCAAAGAGTTGCACCTAAAGAGGGAGTCGAAAAATTGACATGCAAACAGTGTCATCAAAGAGAGACACGATATATATATATCTTGAAAGTCTCACATTCTAATCTTGAAAGTCTCACATTCAATGTTAAGTATGCACTATTTATGGTAGGGGTAATTATGGAATACAATTTAGAAAGAATTTGAAAATGTTTTAAAATGTGTACTTATTGACAACTATTTGATGAAAAAAAGGACTTAAAGGAGGATAAATTTGGAAGTGATACTTAAAGCCAAATAAGTTTTGAAAAAGGTACTCACATCCCATTATCTCTTTTTTTAATTCAATGCAAGTTTTTTTTTTTTGAACAAATCATACAATGCTAGTTAAACATGTTAATTGTGTCAATTTTTGAATTATATATTTTTGACATTAACCCAATTTATTTATTATTCATGTTACCAGGTCTTGTTATTTTTAAATTTATGTTGAGAAATAATCAATTCTAATTCGCCAATTTCATCTTAGATTCAAATTACCTTTTCCTGTGTGTAGAAAATTATCACCATATATCTCAAACTAGTAATTGTTTGTGCCTGAAGGCACGGTGTAACGAAAAACTAAATTAAAATTCGAAGAATACTACATTGCCTAAAGATACTTTTAAGTGAAGCTCAAATCAAATCCTTGGCTACTTTTAAAACACACACACAAAGAATGCACCATTGGTTAGTTTCTTGATCATTCTTGATTTTAAATCTATTGAAATTTTGATACTTAGATTAACATTTAATTCATGTATTGATGATAATTTTGAGATTATTCTTTGATTATTATTGTTTATTGAGTTATTTCTTGGAGAACAATAGACATTTGAAGTCCCTCCCATAAATTTGTGTTATATCTATTAAAGGAGTTGATCCAAACCCAAGCATCAAATAAATCATTTTGGTAGGCAAATGTGTTGAATATTGAAGGTGGAAGCTGCCTCAAGGTACGATGTAACAAAAGAAGTCGATAATTTGAAGGAAAAAAAATAGCATTACCAAGAGTAAAGTGACACACATAATTCATTTAGGAGGCCAAATAAATTTCTTGGTGTAAAAAAAAAAAGAAGCAAATTTCCTCTAAAACTTGTGAAAATGTCAACTTGTATACACAATTTACATCTTTTCTAATCGAAACCTAAAAGTTTCTAAAAAAAGTAAATCCTAATACATTAAAAAAAAAATCAAAGAGAAGCCAAAATATTATAACTAATAGTTCAGTTATGTTGCCAATGAATGCAAGGAACAAAGCAATATCATTGACCTAACACAATTCACTTTTCATTATATGTATCATCATAAACATGAAAACTTCTAGGTCCCATCAATTAATCAACTGAATATGGATTGATTATGCTATAGTGTGATGAAATATGCCCTCTGGGGATAAGTGGACCTAGAGCATAAAAGAAGTTAGCAGTTCATCACTTCTAAATTCTAATACATTCTCGGTTTAATCCTATACTTGAACTAAAGGGAAATTACACATTCTCTTAAATTTCCAACAAATCAATTTGCCTCCTAAGGTGCATTCACTTCAACTTATTCATTAGGAAATGGCTATTACAGTCACACTTAGACAGTTATATAATACCAAGAATTTATGACTAAAGAATAAGTCTCACATAGACAAAGCAAAACCAAGAAACCAAAGATAATCCAATCCAAAACCCAAATAAATTAGACACTTTGAAACAATTAAATAGTCATCCATGCATTTCTTCCAATTAGAGCAGAATGGAGATAAAAAATATGACCTGATATTAAAGTAGGAAGCATTTTCTGTTTACTGTATCATATATTTAGGACACTTGGAATAGAGTTCATATCTAGTTTAACAGTCAAACATGGGTATAATGGAAATAATTGAATTTGGATATTTATTCCTCACTTTTGATCTTAGCCCACATTATTTCTGAGCAAAGAAAATAACAAAGAACAATAGAGAGAAGACACCAAACCTTGTTCAAACAATCACACAAATTTCTCTTTTCTTCTCATTACATGAAACAAACACCGGTATATACAGTATTATCTCATCCTCTCTCAATAGCCTATAAATTGAAACCATTAGACTGAGTTACACAGACACATATTAGACGCAATCAATCAGATTTGCTAGTCCATTCACCTACACCAAGAATGAGCTTTCATTGAAGCATTTATCTTTTCTCCTATTTGCCCCTCATATTTCGTTCCCCGACCGTAGATCTCTCAAGCCCTTATCACCTGATCGCAATGTCTGCAACGTCAAGAGCGAATCTAACATTCATATTAAAGACTATATAATTGAACTTTCATGGAAAAAGTGTCATCTCATATTTTTTACCTCATACACTCGTATTGTCACCCCACATAATTCACAAAAGCTTCATTCATCTATTGCCTAACATAAACACAAAAAAACCAATGCTAATCAAAGTGAAGCAGTAAAGAAGAAAGCTCTTAACGAATAAAGAATTTCTACTCATAGAGCCAATGAAATGCAATTTTCTACTCAATTGGACTGACACACAACATTTCAATAAAGGTGTGACATTCTTTATTTCTTTCTGCATACATGATAGTGTGACGACTCATAAAATAAAAATAAAATAATAAAATAAAATAAAATCACTAACACGTTAATTAGGTCGTCAATTATAATTCTACATAATTGAAGTTTATTTTTAACATAATAAATTTTTATGAGCAAATGGACCCCAAATATAGACTCTTCGAATGAAAATAAGTCAAATAATTAGAATATAGGTCAAATTTCGTATCATATATAAATGTAAATATCTATACATATATATATAGATATATGTGGGTAAAAGGACAACTTACACCAATATGTGGGTAAAGGACTATTGTCGTGTTACAGATATTTTTTTGCAAGATTTGCAAGATTTGGAGAATTTCAAAGATTTGGAAACGTTGGATATTTTAAGATTTGAGTTAGCAAGGTCTTGAAACGTGTACCAAGGATAAAAAAAAAAGAAGAGAGAGACGGCAATCAAATGGACAAATGTCCCTGTGATGCAAGCAACTTGCATCATGGATGACGTAAGGGAAGCCAAGGCTTGGCTATAAATAGCCTGCATTTGGGCTTCAGGCAACGCACCAAGGGAAGAGAAGGAGAGGAAAGGAAGGGGAAGAGAGGGAGAAAGAGAAAGAGAGAGAGAGAGAGAGAAAAGGGGTCCAAATTTTGTTGACTGCTTTCGAGTAAAAATTTTCTTTTGGTAAGATCATTTTAGTTATTGTTTAGTCTATAGATTCGAGTTACTTAAAATTGATCATTATTAAATATATTTGGATCAAATTTAAGTATTATTATTTTTTTATTCCATAAATTATTTTAGCTTAACTAAGCTCTTATTATCTATTGTTATTCTAAAACATTATTTTAATTATTTTGTTACAGTATACGGTATCGAGTAGAGGTCAAGACAGAGGTAGGGTTTCTTTTATCTTTTACTGTCATTGATGCATTTCATGCATATTTGGGGGCTCCATATTAAATATATATTTTTTATAATGCCTTATTATATCGTTTTAATCATGGGGTCAAACTGGGATTTTATAAATAAATCGTGATCATGTACATGTTGTGATTTTTTTTATTTATATGGAGACGATAGTTATCTTGTGAAACCACGCTGCATAACAAATGTTTTATTTTTGCTGTTGGGTTTGACTACGATATGATTTTATCTTGTGATTTTTATAAAGTTACTATGAATGCACATGATCGAGGGCTGAGGGTTAGTAGATGCGTGATCCTTGCGAGAATTCACAGGATTCCTACTAGTCTTTGGGTTCACTGGTTAGTAATATCGGTTACCGTGGTAGCCTGTGTGACACCACATAATTCCCGGTATTGGTGTTTCCAAAAAAAGCAAGAAGGGCATTTGGTTCCCTAGGGTGCAAGACCCCAAAGTTTTCTCCGGAGGCGGTTCATGCGTGGACCAGAAAATTGACGGATTGATATGATCGAAATGTGCTGAAATTTATTGGTTTATCTGATTTATTATTTTGTTCTACTCCTATATTTATCTGTTATTTAAATATATTATGCATTGTTTTAAAATCTTGGTAGTCATTGATAAACGTTATCCTACTGAGCTGGTGAGCTCATCCCTATCTAACATTTTTTTTCAGAAATATGAAGCTGGGCCGAAGGATAGACTGAAAGGACAATGGATAGAGTCAGCTATTATTATTTCCTTTTTATGTTGTATCAAGAATAATTGTAATAATCCTGCGAGGATTATGTACTAGTACGCGGAATGTAATAATACAAGGGAGGTTATCATAAGTTCGGTGTGATTTTATTATTTAGTCACGCCTGGGTATATTTTTATTTTTATTGAAGAAGAAAAAAAAAATAGTTGGGGTGTGACAGATAGAGTAATACATTTTCAGAATATTGTGCTTCTCTTCTCCTTAGTTTTCTCATAAAGCATACAGGGATAACCGTAACCAACCTAACATAGGGTTGCCTACTTATACTCAATCTAATAGATATCAGAAAATCCTTTTAAAACCTAAATCTATAATGAAAACATGATCAATAAATCTTACCTTATCAACCCCACCATTACCACTGCCATCACTATTTCTTTGTTTAACATCCACTGATATCCTTAAAGATCCTCAAGGCATGTGAAAATACAAAGTCAAACATAAGAATACAGAGTCTGAAAAAAATTAATTCAAGAACCAATTTTATAGGTCGCTGAGAGGACCCTTTTATTATACTAGTTGAACAAATATTATTCTATAATGAAAACAATACAGTAATCTCCAATATCAAATCATATCAAACGAAGGAGAACAGAAAAAAAAATTATTGTGCGACCTTCACAAACCTTGAAATTGTGAGAATCAATTCACAAAATCAATGTTAAATTAAAGAACTTGATTTAAACCATAAGGGTCGGTCGCGAACGGCGAACCAACCAAGTAGTTCAAGATTACTTGGGATATCTTCTTGGTTTGGGATGTCCTAAGTACCAACCTCCATCCAAGGCTAAGTAGCAGATGTAGAGGAGGAATCTTCCTCCTACAACAAAAAGGTACAAATTGAACTTTGTTAGAAACAAATAGATTAGAGGTAGGCATATAATCAATGGGTTAAACGTGTGGAGTGACATGGATTCATAGCAGCAAGATATTCATAATAGAAAATCACCACTTCGGTTTAATTCATAGCACCAACAAATTCAACCCGCCATTTGAACTTTACCAAACTATCCAATAGGCAATGCACACAATAAAAACCCACCACCAACAACATCACCATCCATCAACAGAACCGCCGACACACCCATAAACAAATGAGTGCTTCGGACCATGAAACATCGATTGTACTAAACAAATTAAGTTTTGGACCTAGAAAGGAAAAAAAAAGGAACAAACAACAATACTAAAAAAATAAAGAAAGATGAAGATAAATAGTAGGTTAAGGGAAATAAAAATAAAAAAGAGAAAAAAGTTTGTACTTGCAGGCTTGTAGCGGTTCACCAACTAATGGGAGGGAAAAAGTAGAACAAATTGTGTTGTAGAACAAAATCTTTCATTACGGTAACTTAACAAAATCATTACGGTAACTTAATCTTCTATTCTTACAATTGTTGACTAACTTGAATTGTGTTGTTGAATGGTAAGAGATAAGAGACTTTAGAAAGCAATGATATTCCTGTTTGCAACTTTATTTCCATAAAATTGAAAAACTAAAAATTTATACCTTTCATCTACCAAAGAGAGAGACCGATCAAGCAAAATGCCTAACACAATGTTCCAAAAGAGACCCATTGCTCCAAATCACAACCGATCGCAGCATACCATCGCTCCACATAATGCCCAGATTTAAAAACAACAAACACTTGTGCATCATATATACAATATACATAAAAAAAAAAAAAAAAACTACCACATAGACTTGAATATGATCCTAAAATGTTAAAAAAAAAAGTTAGAAGCAAACTAATTGAATGGTAGCCGAAGAGAAAACTTTAGATGGAATCTAAAACAACTCATAAACTCACCATTGGGAAAACATAGTCAAAAGGCAACTGCGTGCAAGTAAAATGCTTGTTTATTCAATCACAAACACTTGAAATCTGCCACAATAAAGAAACAAAATAGGTAGAGCATATGAAATTTGCCACAACAAAGAAACAAAATAGCAAATTCACAAAACAAAATTCAGAAATTTGAAACAAAATCAAATCAATAATTTGAAATAAAATCAAAAAATTTGGAAAAGAGAGAAAACCTGATTTCAAGCTGATTCATGCAAGTTCCAGAAAACGTAAGTCTCGATTACATCCAAGCCTCCATCTTTTGATTTCCGAATAAGGCTAAGCAACATTTGCGCCTAAAGGTCCAGCCACATTTGTGGTTACTGCAAATAGGTAGACAAACAATATGGCAAATAAATCATTAAAAGGTATGAAATGAATCTTTAAGAATTTATCTTTTGAATTCCCAAGAAAAATTGACATATTTACCTAGCTGTACCCATTATTCAAACATAGACACATATTTTTTAACCTACACAGTGAGCGTACTGACAATAAATTAAGTGCAGGCTACATCCCATGCAAAACAAAATGATGATTTGATGTCTTCCTAGGCGCCTAGCACTTCCACATTTAAGGGCATTGTTATATTCAGTCAAAACTTATTTATGTTCGAGAAACATAGAGTATATTGACTCCCATTGGCTGCTAGTAGTAGCCTTATCAAACTAAGGGAAACAAACTGACCATTCCAAGCTGAAGCGTAAAGAATAAGTAAGAGATAACTTATGATATCTAGAGTTTCAAGTGGGATGTGCAATGCATCCTATGAGTGGCCTTAGCAATGCTAAAAGCCAAGCCTATGTATGCAGAATCCCCATCAAATTAGTAGATCAATAATATCTTCAAATTAAATTTGATGTCTAGGATCTGCGATATAGATTGAAGATAACGCTAATACCAACTGAGGTAGACTCTACCAGTTAATGCAAATGGGGTTGAAGAATTTGGATAAGACGGAAATTAAGAAGAAGCATAAGAGAAAGAGATCAGAAGAATTAAGAAGAGAAATAAGAAGCAGAAATATTTGTTAATCAATCAATTAAAGTCTCCCTAAAACATTGCTCCAAATGATAAAACACTAAATCCAGATTCATAATCTAAATCTACCAATAAAATTAAAAGATAAACTCTAAAATAATTTACCAACATTTAAATACATCCTATTAATCCCAATTTTAAATTTATAAATTAGTGAAATACTAAGTTTTTGTATCTAAGCTTATCCAATGCCTTCTCAATGCTTCTTATCGAAAAATGCATTCCCAATACATATCAATCTGTCTTTAGTAATAGAGATGGAGGAAAACAGAAAGTAAGAGGAGAGGAATTAACACCAAATTTCAAAACCCTAAATTAACACCCAATTCAAAACCCTAGATTAACATATTGGGTGTGCCATGATGTGTGTGTGTGTGACTGTGATTGCGTGCTCTGGCTGGGTGGGGGTGTGTTTGTGTTTGTTCGATTGTGTGTGCATGCGTAGAGAGGGAGGTGAGAGAGAGAGAGAGAGAGAGGGAGAGGGAGAAGAGCTTACCTGGGTCGGTGGGGTGGGCGGTGAAGGGTGGTGGTGTTGCTGACGAAGTGGCGCTGGTGGTGGTGGTGTTGTTGTGGTGTCGTTGGGGAGTAACAGAGAGAGAGAGAGAGAGAGGACTGACGGAGGGGGAAAAAAAAGATGTAGGGGGAGGCTGCATCTCTGACAGATGTGACTGAGGTTGGTTTGATTTTGAAAAATAATGAGTGAAAAGAGATGAATTTGAGGGGAAATGAAAGAGTATCAATAACCGTTTGATGAATTGATTTAAGACCATTGGATGAATTGATTTAAGACCGTTGAATGTTGAAGTCGCCCTGTTTTATATTATAGATTTCAATTAATTGAGTTAGATCCAACTAAAGCACACATTTTTTTTTAATTCTTTTGGAATTTGAACTTAAAAAAGTGAGTTTTGTTTTAGATATGAAATTAAAACCTAGAAATCGGAGGAAGAGACAAAATCTGAGAGAACTATAAAAAGGGAAAGATTAGGGCAACAACATCTAATTATTATTTTTTTATATAACTCAGAAACTTCCCACCAGCCGAGTCCATTTGAACTCATAGTTTGTAGTCAACTTATGTCTACGCGTAAAGTCTCTTCTCCACGCACAAGGGTTAAATGAAGGAGAGGTGACCCTAAGAAACATTTTTTTTACCTTTATGGAATATTGAATCTTTGATCAATGTCAACTTAAGACATTTATCAAGTGGTCGACTAGCACTTAAGATAACCTCTTGGGGGTTAACAACATCCATTACTTGGTTCAACAAAAGAGACACAAAGATTGAGCAAGAATAGAGGCGACGAGCTATGGGATCTCTTCGACTCAAATAAAAAAATAGATATAGATGAGAGAGAGAGGCTAACGGGTGGTGGGAGATGAATTGTGAGTTTGTTCAATTGGTTGTGTAATTGACTATTGGGTAAGTCATTCAAGACTTGTTTGGATGGATTTTTGAGAAGGGTTTGGACTGGTTTCTTCAAACCTTTCTAAATCCAAACTTCTCTTTATAAAGATTGAATTCGATCTATACCCATATTTGGTATGTAACATATACATATATAGGACCCATGTATATATCATAATTATGAACAACTATTTATCCTGTAATGACTATTTTTCCATTGATCAATCCAATTCATACTCATGTTAAGGGGTACAATTGTCTTTTGAATCCTTAACCCCTTAATAGGGATGACAGTGGACCGAAGCGGGGGCGGGGGGTGTAGTCTCTGACTCTCCATCCCCGTACCGCTTAAAAAAACTCCGTCCATCTCTGGTCCACCTCCGTTAACGGGTATAATTTTCATCCCCATCCCCGTCTGCGGGTAAATTTGTAATCCCCGCCCCGTCCCCCGCCCCGCCCCTACCTCCACCCCCACCCCCACCCCCACCCCCACCCCCATAATCTTACCCGCCCAAGCCCAAGCCCAAGCCTAAGCCAACATAATCCAAAATTCTAAATAAATCTAATATTTTAAATAATCTAACATAATTATAAAATATCATAACATAATTAAAAGTTTGTCATTTACAACATAATATAATTAAAACCTTGTCTACAACATAATCCAACATAATATAATTAAAAGTTTGTCTCCCTTATAAATCCAACACAATATCATACAACACAACATAATGTTACATAATCTAACATAAGAAAATATAAAAAACACAAAGATTTACACTTTTACAAGCCAAAACCATGAAAAAAAATCAAAAAACAAAACAATTTTCAAAAGAAAAAATCATTCAATAATATTTTAGATTTGTATTCACAGCAACATGTATATATAATAATAATAATAATAATAATAATAATAATAATAATAATAACGGGTTTAAAGCGAGGCGGGGCGGGGCGGGGCGGGGGTAAGTGTCAGTCCATCCCCGCACGGGTTTATATGGGTATCCCCGTATACGTCCACTGTCCAATATGTATGGTCCATCCCTAGTCCAAACGAGACGGGTTTGGACAAATACCCATTTTTACCTGGTCCACTACCATCCCTACCCCTTAACCTATTTTCCCAAACTCACCCCTTTTAAGTTTGATGAAACCTATGATCATGAGTTTAATATTCGGGTCAGCTACGGGCTGAAGAGGAGTTTGGAGAACTCCAAACTCATCTTGTTAAGCCCCCCATACCCCTCTTACCAAACAACCCCTTAGTCGCTATAGTTCATGACCAGCAATTAATAATATCTTTGAATGAGCTCTCTTGTTATTTCAGAAATGTCAGGGGTTTTTATGTGTTTTAACACAACTTAGGGTGGGTTAGTGTTATTAACGCAAAAGGAGGGGTTCATAATTGATACCTGGACCATCGGCGCAGACAACAACCCTCTCATCCTGAACCCTAAACATCAAAACTAAGATCGACCCTTCCCCTAAAGAGTTATTCCATTTTCCTCTCTGCCACAGAGCGAGAGAAAAAGGGTTTAGAAACCCCCATTTTAGAAGAGTTACAGAGAGGAAGTTAGAGAGAGAAAAGGGCATCAAGCTCCGTCAACCAAGCATACAAATTTAAGCTAGATTTCTTCAATCAGGTATAAATTTTTTTACGAGCTTTACTTTTTTAAAATTTAGTCGCTTGTTTCTTTAATTTTTTTTTATAGGTTTTGTGTATTGATTGTTGTGCTGATGCGTTGAATCCTAGATTCTGAATACATCATGTATCCGATGGTATGTAGGGTTTTATGACCGACTCATTACCTGCTCTTGGCTCTGTTTCTAGGGTTTGCCCTTTTTTGTTTCTTTGTAGTATGTTTGATATCTCACAGGGTCTTAAGAATCAGAATATGGTAATTGGATGGTTTAGCAACTTGGCATGAGTGTCCGTTTTCCGATCATTGCATACTTTGTCATCTACTTCTCTTTCCCCAAAGGATTTGCTTTAATTTTTATTTTTATTTTGTTATTTTGTTATTTTCTGAACAACGTGATGAGAATGAAAACAAACAGTTTTGAATTCCAGAAATTTCATTATCTCATTTCTCAAAAACAAATACCCTCGCGATGATGCCATATTTGGAGCATGAAATGCATGCCTTTGAATAGCAATTGGAGCAAAACTAGTTTAGAAATAGAAGCAATGAGGACTCCATTTACTATAAGGCGCAAATTCACACTCCTGAACTCAGTCTGAGTCTCACATCATGCAATAGAAGCTTTGGAATTGGAACAGAAATTGAAAAAAAAACTAAGTCACAGTTTGAACTAAGTTTCGTCCAATTTCAATTACAGTGTCATCCATCCTGCTAAACTTGGTATTAGGATATTTAACGTCATGGATCTCTGACTTGGAATCAAAAAGCATACTAGCTCAAGATACCAAGTAGTATTACCTGAACACCAATGCTAGGTTGTGAATATTGGATAATGCCAAATGCAGCATCAATCAACTCCTGCTAATTAACTTGGCCACTTAACAAAGTTTTTAGCAATTTTCCTTGTTTTTAGCAATTTTCCTTGTTTTTAGCAGTTTCCCCCCAGTTTCTTAGCAACCAAGGGGGGTGACTTCAAATTATATGCTGGCACATGGTTATACCACTCCTACTATTATTTGTGTTTTGGTTGAACGAATTCTATGTTGCTGTTTTTGGTGGTTATTGTTTTTCAGCTAACATTCTACAACAATGGTATATTGTTGTTTTGATAGGACACAAAACTCTTGCATTAATCAAAATTGGAGAGTTCATTAAAAAAAGGTCGATTGTAGAATCAGTTCAAACTTCAGGCAAATTCCACTTATTGCTTTAGGCAACAAATTCCATTTTTATATTTCACATTTGGGGTCTATTTGATTGTAGATAGCTGTTAAGAATGGCAACTGCTGAGGCCGCACCAGCTTCCCTTGGTCCCCGTTTTGCGCCTGATGATCCCACACTGCCACAACCCTGGAAGGGATTAATTGATGGAAGTAGTGGTGTTTTGTACTACTGGAATCCTGAAACTAACGTCACCCAGTATGAAAAACCTACTGCTTTACCTCCTCCATTGCCACCAGGACCCCCTCCCACGGCTTCTGCTCCTAAGCTGGCTCCAATACCAGGGGATCGAAGAATGCAACCAAATGGTGTTCAAGGCCAGCAGGGCCAGCAAGTGACGCAGACCTCACAACAGCAGGGGCAACAAACAATGCAGTTGTCACAACAGCCTACACAAATAATACAACATGTTGCTCAGCAGCATAACTCACAAGTGGCTCAATCTGGGGTACAACAGGGAGTGCAAGAGGGACCAGCGATGCAACAGCAGGGGCATCTAACACCACAACAACTTGGTACACAAATGACACAACAACCGAGTCAGCATATACCATCACAGTTGGCACAAATGCCTCTACAGCCGGGGCAGCAAATTCCTCACCAGGTAATGCAGCAAATACCCCAGCAGATGGGGCAGCAAACACCGCTGTACCAAGGCTCACAAGTGGTACAAACACCGGGCCACCAATTTGCACATCAACAGATGCAGTATATGGCATATCACTCGAGCATGCCTGCACATGCTCAGCAAAGTCCGCAGCAGCAAAATCAGCATATTACTCAGGGGCAACAGGTCCTGCATCAGCAAGAGCGTAAAATGGGATTTCCACAAGGTGGTGATGTTGATTTTCAACAAGGAAAGCAAAGTGGGGTTTCTCCATCACAAATTCAACAAACTGGTGTGGCATCTGTTCAAAGCTTGCCTGTTGGAACCACTTCTTTTCAGACGCCACAGATGGGCATTCAGTCGGGTCAAGCTTCACAGTTTGGTAGTTCTGCTGTTAATACGCAACAATACCCACCCTTGTCTCAGTCGCAGCAAAGTGGGATGGATTTCATTCATCAGCAACTTGGCCCCAGGTTTCAAAATCAAATTGGTCCTGGAATGATGCATGGACAGCAGCCTAATTTGCCCCCTGTTGGATTAAAGATGGGTTATGAAGAAAATCCACCTGGTAGAGCTGGTAATGATCATTATCTTAATGCTATCAAGGATGAGCCTAATATGGTTCTGCAGCAGCCCAAGCTTGCCGCCATACCCTCTGCAAGAAATCCACATGTAGGTTCTAATTATGTGTTTCTATATGTTCTTAGCCCATTATTTACTATTTTTTCTTATTGGGTTAATTAAGATTGATTGTGAGATGACTGACGAACTTTCTCTCAACCGTTTTGGCATGTTGAATAACTATATTTTTCGTCTATTAATTTTTTCTTTGTCCTCCATAATTTGAATACCTTTATTCTGCCGTCATGGCGCCAAATTAGGTGGTTCCTCACATTGTTGCTGCTTTATATTAGGAAATGAGAATGGGTGGTCTGCCTTTTCAGAATTTTCCTGGTGGAATGAATACCGTAACAGGGCCTGCCATGCATAGCGCCTATGGTCATCCAACTGGTGGTCAACCATATGCAACTAATACTCTGATGAAGCCTCCTTCAGCATTGATGGGATCCTCTGATGCTATTCATCTCTCACCTGCTGAAGTCTACCGCAAAGAGCATGAAGTAACAGCAACGGTCTGTAGTTTAACTTCTTCTTGTACCATGGAGTCTGTCAACGGCATAGTGCATGTTGCCTGTATAGATATTGTACAACTCCGATTAGATTGTTGCGGTTTCCTGTAATGCCATTTCCAAATTGGGACTCTTCTAATGTGTTTGTGTAATGCAAGAAAATAATATCATGGGGAAGTTTTTAAGAGAGATTATAAGCATGCTAGGGGGGAGGACTATGAAAAATCTCATTGGATAAAATACCTCATGATTGCTCTTGCAACTTTTTCTAGTTTACTAAAAAAATTTCACACTCTGCGTCTTTTATGTGTGAGATAATAATAAAAAAAATAATAAACGAAGTCAAGGGTGCCCATGTGACTGTTAAAACCAATTTTGTTGGTGATGATTAATTGTCAGTATCTTTATTTTCATATTGAATTTGTGATAATTCATTTTAGTACCCCATTATTACTGTTGCTATTTTTCAAAAAAGTGTTTTTTTATTTTTGGTTGTCCAAACGAGACAAAAATAGTTTCATATGCATGGCTTATTATCATCTTGCTGGCTACTTGTTGTAAGTAAAGAAATATGATTTCAGGAGTTTCAAGTTTTTAAATTCAGTATTTTGGTGTTAGTGATTTGCTAAATTTTGGATTATCTTTTGGCATGCTAATGTATGGGGCCTTTTCCACATATCTTGGGTCTACATACCTTTGCGATGATGCATGGTTAAGTTTCTGTTGTCATACTCGTGACAAAACTAATAGTACATGTAAGGTGATGTGATTTAAAATTAAAATGAAGAAGTTATATAGAGAATGATGTTTTGTTTGTATAGATTTCAAAGATGACGAAATTGGCAACTTGTAGTGACTATTGAGTCAAGCAGTTGTGTCAGTTTGTGTCTATACTGTTGTTGTCATTAGATCTTTCAGAATGCCCTTTTTCATGAACGGATTGAAATAATCTTTGATGCAACATACCATTAAATAATAGATAAATATTATTGGTTAGTTATGCTCTTGTTGAGTTTTGCATTAGATGTATCTGGATGCATCCTGCCTTTCTTTTGCCATGTAATTTTATAATTTCTTGATGAATTCCTTTTTTCCAGAAGAAAATGAATGTGTGGGTATTGGAACACCAAAATGTTTCCTATATCATCTGTCAATAATCTATTTAAGTTGGAGTAATTCTTCACCTGCAGATGATACTACATACCCCTCTCACCCCCACATTCCCTCTTATACATTTTCCTCACTTGTTTCAGAAACTCCTATATATAACAAAACTATTAGCATGTAAAGGCCTCTATTACATCATAAGAAGTCCATCATTTGACATTATCTTGGCCATTGTACTTTTTATGTGTTTAGTTAGCAATGAACTTATGTGGCTAATATCCCTGGATTCTTAAGCTTAACATTGCGGTGTTTGATTTTCCAAGGGCTTATTACAACAAAGTTCATTCTATGCACTCTTGCATGTATTCTGTTTTGGGCCCAGTTGAATTTGTTATCAATTTGTGATTGTTCGTGACTGATGTCCAAATTCCATTGCCTAGGGTGACAACATTCCAGCTCCATTGATGACATTTGAGGCCACTGGGTTTCCTCCAGAAATATTGAGAGAGGTAAGTGTTATGCCTTGACAGTGACAATTGTGCTAAGGCAACATAGAAGAAATTGATCAAATTCATTCCATGTTCATGCTTGTTTTCATAATTTTTACTTCAGGCTTATCAATTCTCACTTGTCGCAGATGCGATATCTGCTCCAGAGGAGGAGCAAATGTCGTACGCTGCACTGCTATGCGCATACTAACGCAACACCTATTCTGAGTTTTTGGAGGCTGCAAAATGGACAGTTGGAGCCTTCCTTGGGCATCTTCTAGATGGGTGGTTGGCCCTTCATCCAAATCACACTTGATGTGACTGGGATATCTAGCTTATTGGCTCTGCCAATTCTGTCTTAATTGCTCCCTTTTGTTGCCTCGAGTTGCTTCAGTAAGCAACCGCATACCCATGGGTTTTCTTTTGGCAATATTTTTTCCTTTAACCTTTTGCCAATAATTATTCATTATGTGTATTGTTGGAATGAATTTACTCTTTATGTTCTTAAACTTGCTAGTTAATTTCGTTCTTTATTCATTATCTGTATTGGGGGTTCATACATATAATTTTGTTTCAGATACATTTCGCTGGTTTTTCTACTCCAACACCAATTCAGGCACAAACATGGCCAATTGCTATTCAAAATCGGGACATAGTGGCTATTGCCAAGACAGGATCTGGCAAAACATTGGGCTATCTGATTCCTGCTTTCATGCTCCTTAGACGATGCCGTAATAATCCTCAAAATGGACCAACAGTGTTGGTTTTAGCTCCCACGCGGGAGCTTGCCACACAAATACAGGATGAGGCCATCAAATTTGGACGATCTTCTAGGTTCTCTTGCACGGTGGGTCCTCGATTGTGTTTTCATCTTTCAATCTTGTTGATAAAATCCTTTTGTTCTTTGGACTGTGGTATAATTATGAGACACATTTTTTGTTTCAGTGCTTGTATGGTGGAGCTCCAAAGGGCCCTCAGTTGAAAGAACTGGATCGAGGAGCAGATATTGTTGTGGCAACCCCTGGTCGGCTAAATGACATCCTTGAAATGAAGAAAATTGATTTTGGGCAAGTTTCCCTTCTTGTGCTTGATGAGGCTGATCGAATGCTTGATATGGGCTTTGAGCCACAAATTCGCAAGATCGTCAATGAGATACCTCCACGCAGGCAAACTCTTATGTACACAGCGACCTGGCCCAAAGAAGTGAGAAAAATAGCAAGTGATCTTCTTGTTAATCCTGTTCAGGTGAACATTGGTAGAGTAGACGAGCTTGCTGCAAATAAGTCCATCACACAGGTAAATTCATGTATCCTTGTTGTGCGTTCAAAATGATGCATCAGATAAGATGCCTTGATTTTAGTGTTCAGGAAGAAAAGTTTTATGAATATCTGAATATTGTACAGATCAAAACAGAGTTAGGTTATAAACTGGATTCTGACTTATGGTTGACAATGACATACTCCAGTTATTCTTTAGATACCCCCTTCCCCCCCTCCCCCTCCCTCTCAAAAAAAGAAACCCAACAAACAAACACTCGAACCAAAGAAAATGTCTCTTTAGCTTAAATAGTTTATGGTGGAATGTTCTTGTGAAGGTGCTGCAAATTGTGAATCCCCCACTGAGATGCTAATCTCTCTATATGTTAGATTGTGAAAATTTTTGTGAGCCATTTTTCTTTATGTATTTTAATATTTTCTCTTTCCAATTAACATAATTAGAATTCTTATGATCTTGCAGTATGTCGAAGTAGTCCCCCAAATGGAGAAGCAGAGGCGCTTAGAGCAGATACTTAGATCCCAAGAGCGAGGTTCGAAGGTCATTATATTCTGTTCTACGAAAAAGCTGTGTGAGCAACTGGCACGTGGTGTTGGACGTAACTTTGGGGCTGCTGCAATTCATGGAGACAAGTCTCAGGGTGAGAGGGACTGGGTTCTGAATCAATTCCGGTCTGGAAAGTCCCCAATATTAGTTGCTACTGATGTTGCTGCTCGGGGGCTTGACATAAAAGATATAAGGTGAATAATGTCTTCTTTATTTCCAAGTTTTCTTTATTTTCTGTCCGAACAGTATTGCAGTTTTGATGTGTGTGCACAAAAAGGACTCATTTGTTGTCATATGCCAGGGTGGTGATCAATTATGATTTTCCAACCGGGGTTGAGGATTATGTCCACCGCATTGGCAGGACTGGAAGGGCTGGGGCAACTGGTGTGTCATATACCTTCCTTTCTGATCAGGACTGGAAATATGCAGCTGAACTGGTAAAAGTTCTGGAGGGGGCTAACCAGCATGTGCCTCCAGAAGTAAGGGAGATGGCTTTGCGTGGTGGGCCCAGTTTTGGCAAGGATAGGGGTGGGATGAACCGTTTTGATTCTATGGGTGGTGATGTTGGCAGAGGTGGTGGGCGTTGGGATTCTGGTGGACGTGGTAGCATGAGAGACGGTGGTTTTGGTGGCCGTGGTGGAATGAGAGATGGCAACTTTGGTGGTCGTGGTGGAATGAGGGACGGTGGCTTTGGTGGCCGTGGTGGAATGAGGGATGGCAGCTTTGGTGGTCGTGGTGGCATGAGGGATGGTGGCCGTGGTGGTGGGATGAGAGATGGCAATTTTGGTGGCCGTGGTGGCATGAGGGATGGTGGCTTTGGGGGCCCTCCTGGTACTCGTGTTGGTTGGGACAGAAATGAACGTGCCCCTCACGATCGGTACAATAATGTGGAAGGACGTGGACGTGGCAGGGGTCGGGGCCGATTTGATAACAGAAGAGATACTGCTGATAGGGGTAGGGGCCCAAATTACAGTTCCAGTCCTGAGAGGGTTCGAACATGGGGTTATAGCCGGAGCCGGAGCCACAGCCGGAGCCGGAGCCGCAGCAGGAGCCGCAGCAGGGGCAGGGGTTATAGCAGGAGTAGAAGTTGGTCCCGCAGTCGTAGCCCGAGTCGCAGCTATAGCCGAAGCCGCAGTCGTAGCCGCAGCTGTGAAAGATATGTGAGGCGACCACGTGTATCAAAATTTGATCAGAGGGACGTGACGGTGCCAGAAGCTGAGGTTCCTCTTCCTCCTGAATCGAGGATGTCACCTATGTCTCCAGGCACACAAGGCAATGCATTCTCAGGAGCTGACCCTGTAGCTGTAGGGCAGTTGCCATTGGTTGCAAGTGTTGATGCAGGGCTCCCTGAGAGCGGATCCAATGCAGGGGTGGAACCGTGAAATGAAAGATTTGCTGGTGATTTGTATTAGTTGAAGTGGCGTCGTCTGGTGTTCATTTACTTAATTGCTCTTCTCAGTCACCTTTTTATGAAGAGAGGTATTATGGTGAGGTGTTTTACAAGTTGAGCTTGGGCCACCGATTAGATAAAACCAATGACAAAATGTGGTTAGACACTTCTGTATGAGTAAGCTAAAGAAACAACTTTCTAGGATTGTGTTGGTCAGTTTTATGTTGGGGAAATTTGAGGTTATTTTCTGGAGGATGGACAGACAGATAGACAGACGGACGGTAGATAAGGAAGGCTCAGAGGCCAGAGCACATTGTTTTTGTCAACAGAGGACCGACCACCTTATATATTCATCATCTGAGTAAGGGGAAAGAATTCATGGTGATTTTGTTATTATGCCCGGTGGTCAATTCTATTAGCTACGTCGAACTCTAATGCTGTTATCATTTCTATTTCAAACCTGTCATTTTGCAATTGTGATAATTTTAATATAAATCCTTTGGAGTTTTTCGTTTTTAATCTTGCAAATAAATGGCAATGCAGCAAGAACTATCAAATAATGATCTTTATAGGGTGGCTTATACTTAAAAATTGACACGGAAGAACATTTGAAATTCTTTTTCCTTTGAGGTGAGGCTTTTTGGTAACGGGGTGAAAATATTGATGGGGTGAAAGTGAAACTATATACTTTGAAGGTATTGAAAACTATACATGAATGAATACGGTAACAAGAGGATTTTGTAGACATGTGGGAGGGGAATAATGGGTAATGCAATTGGTGAAGAAAATCAAATGAAATTTTGATTCGAGTATAAAGGAAGGGCCCAAGTAACAATATTAATATTAATAGATTGATTAGTTATTGTCTGTGCCTGAAAGCACAGAGTAATAAAAAAATGGTCAATAATAAACATATTTATATTCATATCCAAAATCAAATCACAAACATAGAGGAGTGATAAAAGAATTTATTCATCGATTGTAGTGGGGGTGAGAGGTGGTGGGCGGCAGTGATGGTGGTCGGAGACGGTGATGGTTGTGGTGGATGGTAATGACCGTGGTGGTGATGGTAGCTGTGGGTGGCAACAGTGATTGTAGTAGTGGTAGTCATGAGTGAAGACGGTGGTGGTGGTGGACGACAATGATGGTTGTTGCCAGTCGTGGTGGTGGAGCGACAAGGTGGTGGGCAATGATGATGGTGATGGTGGGCGACGACGGATGCTTTTGGGCGACAATATGATGGGTGGTGGCGAATGACGATGGTTGTAGGTGTGGTGAGAGTGGGTGACAGTGGGTGGCGATGAAGGGTTGTGGTGGTAGGTGTGGTGGAGGTGGGTGATAGTGGTTGTTGACGATAGTAATGAGATGATAGTCGTAGTGATAATAAATATAAGAATGAAATGACGATGGTGGTGGATAGTGGCGGTGGTGGGGGTAACCGCGACGATCGTGGTAGTGATGATGGTCGTGGGGCGGTGGTGGTGATGTCAACGGTGGTGGTAGTGGTTATTGTGGCAGAGGTAGTGGTGGGGTGGTGACGGTGATTGTAGTGGTGATGGTGGTGGGGTGGTAGGGGTGAGACGGTTTCAAACACAATTTTTTTTGTTTAAAGTAGTTATAAATCCTAAAAACGCTTTTAAAAAGTCACTCCAAACACACCCTTAAAAGCTTATTTTCTCTATTAAATTTGGAGTATTAATATTAACCGTCAGATTAATTTTAAAGTAAAATTTAAAAAGATTTCAACCGTGAAAAACAAAAATTATTTTGTTTATCTTTTAAGATTTAAATTATACTGTGCTTTATTATATAAATATGATATGTAATGAAATGTAAGCACATAAACATGGCATAATAATTGGCATTGGAGTGGAGGGGAAGATATTCTGGTGCCAAAAAGCCTAGTATCGCTACTTTTCTTCTTTTTGCTTCATTCCATACTTTGTTCCAAAGTTGTCAACTTCCCTCTCACTTGCAATTCTTGTTTATCTTTCTTCCTTACAATTAATTAATTATATATATCTTAAGTTGAGATAATCTAATTATGTTATCAGTCTCATAACTTCTTTTTCCTATAACTATCAGTATTTTTTGTTGTCTTATCTTTCATTCTCTTGCAGTTATTTTATGCACTATTTTCGCTGATCATCCCACAAATGGCATATAGATATATATATATATAACAACAAATTTATAGTACGTAACAGACAGGCCAGCCAGGGGTTCATGAAGCTGCCATATCTTGCCATGGACCTTGCCTCTCCCGAATTAATTAATTTCATACATAAAAAATTCCCTACGTGGACAAATTGAACAATAGACTTTGCTAGTCTTTATTAAACCTACGCAGGCCTACCTATTCAACTTGTGCTTTGCAATTTAAGAGGAGTCAGTATTTCTATACTCTCTTTCTCTCTCCCCCTTTTTTCTCTTTAATTAGCAGAATCAATACCCACCACATGAAGTTTCCAACTAGTTTCATTCCACGGATGCTTCAAGAAAATTAGTTTCATTCCACGGATGCTTCAAGAGATGTGGGTTTAAGAAGAGACATGAATATATCTTTCCAATACAATTTGGTTGGAATTTGTTGGGCTTAATTGCTGGACGAATGTGAGTGGAAGCCAAATAGGATTCACTCATTTTTTCTATATTGTCATGTCTAAAGTAGGCTTTTTCCAAGTATGATGACTGACCAGCCATGTAACTCCCCTGCTGACCACAAAGTTTTGTTCCCAAAATTGCTAAATGCACCACTGCGGGCTCAGTACCTCTAATTTTTATTTTTCATTTTTTTGTTTTTTTTGTAGTCTTGGAGGATTTGATCCCCCGAGAGGGTGAACCTTTTTGAGATCATCCAAAACTATTTGAATGTCTGAATCTAACGGTGATTTAATTTTTGAGTTACGAAAAAAAAAATATGAACTCCTTAATGCATATTATAATTGAGATGGACAATTCGACAATCATTCATCTGGTGTGTACCGATGGGAAGACAAGTAGTTGGGGGATAATAGGAGAGGAGAAAAAATAAAATGCATGAATTGGCAATAAGTGTAGTTCAATAATGGTTGGCAGCACTACTCATTTGGTTTTGTTTTGCCATTGGAAGAGATTTGGGTGTAATAGGAGGGGGAGGAAGTTGTAGTTGTTTGTGTTATTTTTCTTACTTAAGGGCATTGGTGTGATTTATGGAAGTTTTCTGTAGCTTGTCGGAGGAGAGGGCACTTTCGGAAAATCAGCCAACCAATAAAATTAAACAAAAAAATCGCCCAAAAGGCTTCTTGCAGTGCCAGCGAATCTCTCTCTCTCTCTCTCTCTCTCTCTGTGCTGATTTGGTTTTTATTTTCGTTTCTCCACCCAGAAGGCCGCTCTTTTCCTTTCCTTTCCCCACAGCCACTCTATTTGGGTTTCTCTTTCTCCTCCGTCCCTCCTAGGGCTAGGGTTTTTATTTCGTAGGCGCGTCTGTTTTGACGAAATCACAAGCATGTTGCTTAAAATCGCCACTTCTCTCTATAACTTGGCCAGTTTTGCTCTCCAACAACTTTCTTGGTCAACCATGGCTTGAATAATCGGCTCTTGTTGGTAACTCTCTTTCTCTCTCTCCATTCCTTATCTTTGTATATTCATTTACGCATACGTATATGCTTGCCTCTCATATTTTTTCAGTGTTGTTATATTTGAACCTTTCATCCTTTTATTAGACTTTTAATATTTTGTAACTTTGTGTTCGTTGTTCTGATACAAAGGTCTTTGGAGTATTCGATGGTAGCTTTTTGGGGATTTGAACTGGTAATCATAGAGATTGATTGAGGACTGATTGCTTGCACAACTCGTTTTGAGTTATTTGAGGGATTTCGTGCTGTTTGGATATGGAAAGTCGGAATTTTGGGATTTTTTTGGGGTGTGGGGTTGTGTTTCATTTGGATAGTTGGTTCCATTAGTGAGGATTTATTCATTATATTTTCTATAAAGATAAAACATTTTTGAGGAGTTTATGCTAATTTGGAGTGCTGCTAATTTTGTGGCTTGGGTGTATTTTGAAGTCCTGAGCTTGTGTTTGTGACTTGCCACAAAAAGGTTGAAGAGCTGAATAGGTTTGTATATATATATATATATATATTTCCGTATGTTCGTGATATTTTCTATATTTGGGATGGTGATTTCTCTAATATCTCACCCAGGAAGATACACGAGTTTTTTCTGAATTTTTTGGAAGGCCGATTTTCAAATTTCAGTCCTATTTTAATTGATATATATATATATATATATATATATATTTTTTTTTTTGGGGTTTGAGTTGTTGGAAGCAATTGAGATTCGGAGAAATACATCATGTGCACGTGTATGGATATTTGGTCTGGTTGGTATTTTACAGTTTTGACTAGAATGATTCTAGCATGATGTGTTTTTTTTCTGGACTATCCTTTGTCAAGTAGGGATGTGTGATCAAATTTTTTTTTTTTATGTATTACGGAATCCGTTAGTTTTTTTATGTTTGTCTTATGTGTATGATCATTTGTTTGATATGCCTATCTAATGATGTTGGTAGTTGCTTTTGGGGGTCTTTTTTTTGGATTGATAGCATATACAGGCTTTATTCAGGTTCTCAAGATGTAGTAGGTAAAGGTATATGCTTGAAAGTTGCTTCTATTCTTTAGCAATTGAAAGTATTTTCTGTTCTTTCTTTCCTAGTGCAAACATGCAAACATAAACTCCAGGATTTCTCTAGGGTACTCTAACTGACATCCCTATGGATTTTAACCATTGCAAGGGCACCCTCATGGCTTAGGTTTGATTTCGAAGGTTATTTCTTTTGCCACTGATAGTTAAACCTCATAGTCATCCTATCAAACAAGACAAATTACTTGATAAATGGAATAATTAATAAATAGGATGTTTTTTTTTCTTTTTTCTTTTATTAACTTTGACCAAGAAAACAAAAGCACCTTCTCGATTGTTCAGCATTTCCTCTTCTCATCCAGTAATATCATGATCATCAATGGTCGTGACTCGTGATATTTATTATTCCCTAAACCCCACGACCAAACCCTCCCTAAATCCCCATTTGTCAAATTTCTCTCCCCCTCCCTATTTGAAAATCTCTTTAGAAACAACAGAGTCGAAATCGAAAGCAAAGCGAAAAACACTTTTTTTTTTTTCTCTATGAACCCCTTCCAAAACCCAACTTCACATATCTCCTATTTCCAAAGCTAAAGCTTTTAAAGCTCACTGGCTCGAACTCGGAAGGTTTGGATGGTGATTGGATTTGGAATCGTCAATGATTGTCGTTGAGAATCAGATGCTTGGGCATAGGATGGGTGATTGGAAGTGGTAATGATGTGGTGATGAGTGTAGGGGGCGAGATGGATAATGGTTGAGGTGTGGCTTATTGGTAGATTATAATTGGATGTTTGTGAAGATGGGTGGTGGTGGCGGAAGGAGGGGTGGAGGTTTTTTGGTCATGGTAGTTTTGGTGGTGTTGGTTTTGGTATACGGTGGTGATGATTGGTGTTCATTAGCAGAGAAAAGGGAAGGAGGAGGGGAGAGTGATATTGGGTTTGGATCTGTTAGGCGATAGGCTCTAGTGTGTTCCAAAGGGGAGTGTGGGGTGTTTGCGTGCAAGGTTATCTTTGTAGCTAAGAACTTTTTTTGTTACAGCGCATGGATGCAAAGGGCACAACGTGTCGCTCATTAACTGTATTCTTGACATTATCTGATGGGTACAGTAATCTCATTTCAAAACCTTGTAATTGTTAAAAACAAGCGGATCAACACCATTCTGTTTAAATTGTTGTGGTTGTTGTCAACATTCATTTTGGAAGCTCTAGTGATCTCATTGTAGGGTCTTCATTGATTTATATGGTTGCATCAGGGATTAAGGAATGAAGCAGTGTCTTCTTTTCTTTTAATCAAATGTAAAGTTTTTACTTTCCCTTGTCTGTTTTATTTGATTGACATGTGTACTTAGTCTATACTACATCTGTTTTTTGCAGTGGTGGCACTCTTGGGATGGAAGTGTATAATGTTCCTGAACATGGACAGGCAGATGCTTATCTGGTAGTTTGTTGGTTGTTGCTTTTCTTTATGTCCTTTATGCAGATATTTTTTGAATATTGTGAGTGGAGTTCAATGTTTGTTTTGTATTCGTGTGATAATGTTGATGGGTAGAATATTTGATTTGTATCCTTGCCTTGGCCTTCAGATTCAAGGTACTGAGTCAAACTCACAGTTAACAGCTCCACTTCCTGAACAATTTGAAGCCATGTATAACGAAGGAGTCCAAGAGTTTGTTGTTGATCAGGGCTTGTATTATCCTACTGCCACCAACTATGGTTATATCTTTACCGGTAACTACGTTGGTCCCATCCCATTTAAGATCAGGGTGTTGGTTTTTTTGGAACAGGATGTTGGTTCATAGTTCCTTATTGATACATTATGCTGTTTTATTCTGTTCAGGATTTGAATCACCCGGTGATTGGGATGACCACCAGAAGATTTTTGGTCTGGATGGTCAAGATATTCAGTACGCGGTTAGTTCATATTCCCGCATTTAATTCCTCCTTTTGTTTTGAAACTTGCGATTTGTTTCATTTTTAGTTTTCTGAATGTGTTTCTTTTTCCAGGGTACACAGACTGAAAGTTTGCCATATTTATATTATACACCTAGCTATGGTTATGCACAGTCTCCATATAACCCATACAACCCTTACATTCCTGGTGCTATGATGGGCGTTGATGGCCCATTTGTAGGGACACAACAGTACTACACTATTCCCTCTTATGAAAACGCTGTGTCTTCACCTGCTTATTTCCCGATGGTCGTTCAACCTACACCAGATATTGTCTCTAACAACGCAACAGACTCGTTCCTGGACGCGGCTTCTAATAGATCTGATGGTCCAGGTCTTAGACATAAACAGTCCTCTGCATCTTCAACCTCTGGCCTGACCTCTTCAAAGCCTCTTTCAAATCAAAGTAATGTCATCACCAGTGTATCAGAAGGTCCTAAGGCACATGCTGGATCTAGCAAACAGATTGCAACACATGGGAGTGTTACTTCCAGCGGTTTTTCCTGTCCTCCATCATCACAAGTTCTACAGGTATTGTTCCTTAATCATTTTAAATTCTTGTGGAGAATCTGTTGCAAAAAGATTATTGGACTGTTATAATGGATAGGTGAGGGCATTGTGGTAATTGAATTTTACTTGTCTCCAGATGACTAAATCTTAAAGCCTTCTTATTTGAAGTTAGAAGTTATATTTTTTCCCTTTTAGATTAAGTCATTCCTTTTTTTTTGGTAGCTTTGTAAGTGTGTTATGAGGATATTTAGTGGTGTTTGCAACATTTCAGAAAAATAATCGGAATCTCTAAATCATATGCTCGGTTTTTGCGTTTACAGGCAAAAGGTGCTCAAGCTGTAGAGAATGCCTCACGTGGGAAGGCTTATGCTAATCGTAGTCAACTAAAAGTTGCTCTCCCTTCTGATAATGGTTTGGTTAATTTTGGATCAAGCACTCATGGGCGAGCCAAGTTCCATTATGGCAGAGTTCTAGATAATGTAAATGGTAGTCCAGATGCATTGGGTGAGCAGAATCCTGCCCCTAGAGCCCATAAATCACAAAATCACTTAACTGTTAAAGCCTACACAACCAAAGCTGGAAATAGTGATGCACAAGGAAACATCATTATTTATTCCGATCAATATAACAAGGATGATATCCCGGTTGATTATGCAAATGCGAAGTTCTTTGTGATAAAATCCTACAGTGAGGATGATGTGCACAAGAGTATCAAGTATAATGTATGGTCATCTACACCCAATGGAAACAAGAAGCTCAACAGTGCTTATGAAGATGCTCAGAGAATAGCTGCAGGGGAAACAAGAAACTGTCCTATCTTCCTTTTCTTCTCTGTGAGTTGTCTTACACATTTGCATTATGTCAAAGCACTTGAGTTTTAAAGCATTCATTTGTTTTTACTATTAATTTGACAACTCTGATTGGAGTCCTCCTTTTATTTTTTGGTGAAATAAAGGTAAATGCAAGTGGCCAGTTCTGTGGTGTTGCTGAGATGACTGGTCCAGTGGATTTTCATAAGGACATGGATTTCTGGCAGCAAGATAAATGGAGTGGTAGCTTTCCTGTCAAGTGGCTTTTTATAAAAGACGTACCTAACCCCCACTTTCGGCACATCTTATTGGAGAACAATGAGAATAAGCCAGTGACTAACAGCAGAGATACACAAGAGGTTTCCTTCTGTAGATTAACACTCTTTACATTAATCGTTTCCTTCTCTTATTACTTGATTATTGCTGCTTAGTTCTAATACTGAATTTTTGTTGGTATTTTTGTTTTGATTTGCTGTTTGGATTTGGTGGGTGGTGCTTGAATGATTTATCTGTTCGTTAGTTGCAACAATCCCATGAAAACTAATTATAGCTTAAAAAGGTCAGCCGGGTATATGAATCTATCTAGTAATGTAACACGTGTTTGAGGATCCCAATGCCTACATTGCTCTTTAACGTGGTGTCTGATTTTGTGTTTTCATAGCTACAACTTTTGAGGCTTAACCATATATTCGGGGTTGGCTACAAGAATCTTTTTCTGCAGTACCTTCTTGATGGGGCAATATACCTGTATTTTTTTTTGTCAACATAAAAAAAATGTTAGCTGGTCTTTCTGCTATCACCTTGAACCAGTCTCCTTTAAGTGGATCCTGCAGTTGGCAGGTTACTGGCCCCTTATTGACACTGTTAACTCTTTGTTGCACATGATTGAGTTGGATAACATGCTGATTCATGTTGAATTGTCTAGACCAAATTCATGTTTTCTTTCTTCTTTTCACTCACCCCTTTCTCTGCCTTCTTTGTTTCCCCTCTTCTGTTAAGACCACTATGCATTTTGGCCTTCCTTGTGTGGTGCTGAGTCATGATTCTGCTTCCAATTTAATGCTCACCATACCTTCACCCCCCACCAAACCAAAAAAAAAAAAAACTCCGAAACCTTCCCCATTTAAACAGACTTGTAGGCTGCTCTTAAGTTTTCTGGTTTTATATTACATCAAGATTAACTGTATGGGTGTGTGTGATCAACCTATTACCATATACGTTAACAATTCCTTTTCTCGTGCAGATTAGGTATAAGAAAGGCATGGAAATGCTGAAAATATTCAAAAACTATACGTGGAAGACGTCTTTGCTCGATGATTTTACGTACTATGAAAACAGACAGAAAATTCTGCAGGAAGAAAAAGCCAGGCTGCTAATCAGAGCCTATGACACTCCATTCCTTGTGCCTTTACTAGATCCCCCCCGCAAGCTAAATTCTGTGCTCGAATTGCCTTACAGTGATGATGGGAAAATTAGCAAGTATAACAATCTAAACAGGTTTGACAAGTATGTGATGGCTCCGTCAGAGCAGGTTTCCTTAGATCCTGACGCCAGCAACTTGGGTATCAGTAATGAAGATGCTAAACAGGTAGCAGATGAAGCGGTGAATGACAGTAATATGCTAAAGATTGGTTCACTCACTATCAACCCAAGGCAGGCGGAATCAAAGCCGTTGGAAGTCACTTGTGCTACCACAGTAGCAAACGCTGAATCAATTGGAGTTGTTACAGTAGGGTCTATGCCTGTCAAAGTAAATGGATTTGCGGACTCTTCTGGTTATCTAACAGTTGGGACAATACCACTTGATCGGAACATGCTCCAGCTTGATGAGCCAGGTGCTTTAACCAAGGTTAGATCTCAGCAAGGTTGATGCAGAGGTATATTTGGATTATGTGGAACAATGGATGGAAGTTATTTTGTGGTAAGAGAAGTATGTGGAATGGAATCCAGTGGTATTTTTATATGGGCAGGATGCCGTCTTCCGGTTTAGAACCCGTATTGGGTCATGGTTACTGTTGTAGATCATAAGAAATTATCTTCATAGGCCATCTCTGCTGTTTCTTTTCCCTTTTGACTCCGGTGGCATGCGGATGTTGTATTTGTCCTCACTTAATATTGGTGTTTTGGATATCCTTCGGCAGGGGTGTTGGTGGTTGACAAATGACTGGTCTTTCTTTTCTTTATTGGAAATACAGAGTGTAATCATTGGCGTTGTTTCACCTATTAATATATGGAAGTTTTCTTGCTGTTGCTAATAAGATTCTGTTCTATTCCTGCTTTGTAGTTCTTTTCTTTTTTGCATTCATCGTATTAAACTCACCATTACGACGAACTAAAAGGTTTTAGGTCCTTGTGTTAACAATTGCGAAACAATTGCGAAGTCTGTTTGGTCCCTTCGATTATTCATTCCATACCCCTCAAATGTTTTCTCCTCTGGCTTAAATTACATAAAAGAGGGATGGTTCCTTGGCTAGATCCAAAATATGGATTTGATATCTCAAGCATAAACTGAGCCTTCAATCAATTTGGCTGCTTATTCCTTTTGAACCTACAAGCACATGTGGCCAAAACAGTAAAAAATATGACCAGAGAATCAAATAACTAACCATGTTGAAGTTTAACAATAATCATTTCCTTTCAACTTAACAATGCCTCATCTTCCTTTCTCAAGCGAAATTGTTACTCTTCCTTTCTAATATCTAAACCAAATTGTTAAGAGGAAAGTGAACAACTTAGAAGAAGCGCCTACACAAATTTCACATAGCATTCTCACTTGAAAGATCCACATCTGGAAGCATTCCAATCTCTTGCTTTATTACTTCATGACGGCCAACAACTTGAACTGCTACACCAATGAAAATTTTGAATAGCGTTGTTACGAGCATTATCAAGAGCTCTGGCTGAATTTACGGCCAGACAATTTCTCAGACTCATACAATATGTGGTTTATGAGTCCCCTCGCCGCACTGCAAACCCATAAAACATACAAATTAGAATTTCAAAAATATTTTTGTGATCACAAGATACAGTGCATTTGACACACTTAACTTGGTTCTCGATCCTACTTTCTTTAATTGCCAAAAAATAAGAACTATTATAAAATATTGTGTGTTTGTGTTTTTTTTTATTTGGACAGGGGACGGGGACAGGAAAGGGGGGGGGGGGGGGGGGTTGGTTTCAATTTTGCAAGCTTTCTGATTTAAGAATTAAAAGAAAAAGACCAAAAGAAACACTGGAGGATCTTGAATGGAGAATGAAGTGAGGTTGATTCCAGGGATATTATATGGCCACTGAGATCCTCCTTGAGCATATGTATAAATGGGAATGACAATGAGAAATGAAACTCACTCATCCTTCAGCTTCTGAATTCTATCTGGATTTTTCTCATGCATGTGCCTTTTGAACTGCTGCCTCACCATATCAACAAGAAGCTCTGTGTTATGTTGCTGCAGATTAATTAGATAAGAGGAACCAAGTTAATAATCCTCCTCCTATATAATCCATAGGAAAAATTACTCTGTCTGTGTATTGAGTATTTTTATTTCACATTTCAGTAGAACTGATTGCTAGGTAATCCTCATATTAGCTACGAGAAAGTTTGAGTGTGCGGAGAGAAAATAAAATATAGAAAGATCACCGAAGCAAGTAATATATGGTTGATGGTGTGCAAAGATAGGTACTATGGAGTACTCCATACAGTTAAAACAAGATTTTCATTTTTGTTTAATAGAGTAATAGAAAAAATATATGGATCACTGTTAATCTTACCAATGATGAGGAGCCCAAATGACATTGAAACATACTTCCAATAATCTTTGAAGTCATATAATGCTTAAATTAAGATGCCAGTAGAGGCAGAAATTTTAAGAATTGATGCAGATTATAGAGAGGAAAGAAAATGTGGTGAAACTTCGAAGCATGCTTCCTTCAAATCTTTGAAGCGTATTTCCTTTTTGCACTTCTGCAGCATATTTTCTGCCACCCTTAGAGGTGATTCCAGCAACTATCTTCCTTGCATTAATCAAAATGGGTGCATGATTGCAGGAAACATTTTACATTTGACGTAATTATGAAACCATTAAAATTTTTGGAGTCAGAGTGCAGTGGGTCTTTTATATCTGAAGTAGGAAATTACAAAGAAAAATAGGTGAGAAAAAATATTTCACTCAACCCCAAGGATAAGCAAGATGGCCGGGAATCCACAGAGGTTCTAAATTCAAGTCATATGCCTTGGGGCCATTCCAAAGGATGTATCCTGCTAATGCAGAGGCATGTTGGCACTGAGACTATAGGCAGGGCCGGAGCCAAAAATTTTCTGCAGTGCGGGCAACTTATGAGTCATTAATAAATTAAAATTATAATGCTAATTCTATTTTAATAAAAGAATTAATTCTTAATACTTTTTATATGTATAGTTTTTATAAACAACGCAATTAGAGGCGCAACTTATATACATGAGCAACGAAAAGAGCCAACTAAAAAGTTGGCTCTTGGGTTGTCCATCGACTTGCAGACAGATAGCGAGTGGTTGCAGGAAATTTTTAAATGTTTAATTGAACCGTATGTCTTGTGTTATTATCGTTGACCAAAGAGGAAAAAGGGAAGGACTGAGGACTGGATAAATGATTTGGTGTGCCGTTGCAGAGGGAAGAGAGGAAACTTGCGATTTTAGAGAGACCGGAAAGAGTGCCATAAAATCGAGCCATATGAGAGAAGTTTAAATATAACCTTTTGATTTACAAAATAATTCTACTTATTATCTACATTATTCCTAAAATTTTGGCAAAGTTTATTCTGTTAAGTAAATTATTTTATTTCTAAAGAAGAAAAATATTTGACAACTCAAAACATGTTTGAAAGGACACAAAGTGTTCTCAAAATGAAATTGGTCAACATACACAATACAACTAGTTTACAGTATTATTTTTCACAGACCAAGTGACTAGATTCATAAAATATTACCCCTTATTCCAAAGATGAAGGAAAAACAATTGAATACATGGCAACCCCTACTCCAACCTGCTTTGTATGGTGTTTGATACAAGATGGACCGTATTGGGTTTGAGACAAGATGGACCGAGCATTACAACAATTGACAAGTGGAAATACCCTTCAACAACCTAGTCCAAATGAGTTCTATTCCCACATTCCACCATTAAAGGCATTGACCAAGAAATTAACCTACATAATTTTTTGACCCAACAAATCCAAAATGATCAGTAAATGGAAGCTCAGGCCCACAGATTTTAACCCATTGAAAGTAAGGTTAGAACCTACTGGTCTATATCACTTGTCCATAAATCTGGGCCAACATGAATAAGCTATTTAGAAGTACAAAAGGCAAAATTTGGCCAAAAAACTCTCACAACGTGGACAGTTTGTTCACACTCACTTGACCGACAAGTGATCTTGAAGATCCAACGGAGGGCAAGTTGCCAGAGCTATCCTCATTCCCTATATTGGTCAGGTTTTCTGCACTTCCAAAACAGGAAGCACACACGCTAAAAGTTCATTAAGGCTCTTCTAACATGCGTAACGAGTACACGTCTGTAATGAGTAAGCGTCTGTAACCTTCAACAGCCAACCTCCATGAAGGAGCACACCTGAGTTTCTACGAATCACCATGAAAACAAGCTCAAATCGTATCAAGTGGGTTTTTGCGAGGTTTCATAAGGACCCTGGCCTTGGGGTAGATGGTAGCACTCCACCCCCTTCTCCTCCTCCTCCTCACGCTTGTCTTAGGTTTGGGTCTTCCCACGTGGTAAGTGTGTGTGCCTTTATGCATTTATCATACATCAGTCACTTATTCACTTGTCCTAGGTTGATAAAAATACTGAAAAAGAAAAAAGTTATCAAAGTTCGGGCAATAGTTCCTTCTAAAACATCAACTGCGTCTCGTACATATGCTATTTCAGTAAGAAAATTTATTGGATATAGTGAATTCAACTTGCAAGAAAATAGAACAAGCTGGTATCTGGTGTTGGCTTCAGACAACAAAATCTGATGAAATTTCTGAAAAAAATTAATCTCCTAGAAGCAACCTAAGTTGAGTTTCTTTAGAATTAAATAAAAACCTAGATGATAAGTAAGAAAGAGGAAGGCAGAAAGAGAGAAGAATAACATTACATAATACATACCCGATGGCCAATATATTTAGCTCTTCGGAGGCATTCACGATAAAGCTAGAACACAAAATAGATAAGTAAAACCAGGAAGTTGAATTAGATTATAGTGGGTACAAAGATTTCAATGCAAAAGCTACAAACAAATATGGTATTAAGAGAAATGTGTCAACTTTTGTGCATAGGACTTTTCTTTAAAAAAAAAGAAGGAATGAATATAAATAAAACTTACTCTGATGACATTGTTGGCAAGTTCAGGGGGCAGGGCTGTTTGAAGAGACGGCATGGCTTGGCTTTCTTTTTGCTTTGCAATATCTTTTTGATTTTTAGATAACGATTAGAACAAAAGCCCTAATTAATAATATATATACTGAATTCAAATCAAAAGCATAAAATTAAAAGTTTTTACAGTCCAAATATTCAACCACGAGAGAATAAACGAAAAGAACAAAATAAAATAAAAAGATAAGAAGAAGCAAATCAATTCCACGAACTCATCAAACGAACGAAAAATTTATCAAATATATAATGATACAATCATCTTCATCGCTGTTACTTCCATTTTCAAAAATGAGAACCTGTGACTGTGTAAATTCATATCATGCTATGAAAGTAGGGCAAATCATCATGGCTTACCCGACGAGAAGACTGTCGCAGTCGCAGTCGCAGTCGCAGTCGCTGGCGGGAGGGAGAGGGAATGTATCTTCGTCGCAGGTAGACTCCCAGTGACGTCTGTCAGATACTACGAACGACGTCGTGCTAAACGTTTGGGTGGACTGGAATCTGGATGGATACCCTCTACTCTAGACTCTAGACTCTAGTTCTAGATCTGCTGGGCTTCCTCCACCTTACATTTTGGAATGGGCTTGGGCTTTGGTCCACTCCACCCTTGGATTGGAATAGACTCAACCCAAGTTTGACAGGATTTGAAATTTAGAGTCAGTCCTCAAAAGTATATGTAAAGCTTGCGTGCGTTAGGGTCCTTGTGTGGCCCTCCCTCGGTCCCACCCAACAGCAGCTCACGAGATCAGATCATCTTCTCGCGACAAAAGAAAGGTGTGTAGGTGTGTGCTCCTCCTGAGCGACCATACGTCGTCGTCTTCTTGGACAACCAACCAACGAAGCTAGAACCACTATAGGGGGGACAGCACTGTTGTTACTGTACTCAGAGGTTACTGAGAAGAAGATCCAGCTTTGCTTAGAGTACACACACCCCCACCCCCAACCCCCAAGATGTCTGTTCTGTTCAATGAAAAACATGTTTCATTTGTAGATCCAAATGTTTTGTTGATGCTAAAGAACGAATCGATTTGTATTTATTTCGGAAGCACTTTTGTTAACTTTTTCATCTAAAGATCTATCTTTTTTTTTTGGCTCGCCTGCTAAAAGCAAGCATTTTTGCTCCAAAAATCCAAGAAAAAGTGCTTACCCAGCTCGCTTTTTTCTTTGTGCATTGTAAAGTGTCCCAACCAGGATTGATTGAAACTAATAGGGAATGAGGAAGTGGTCCGGAGGGGTGTTGATTCTGCTACTTGCTGTGATTTTGATACTTCGATACAGCAATTTTATGATGGTAAAACAACCACCACCACCACAGAAGCAGCAGACAGCCTTTGATTTCTTCCATACCCAACCAAGCAACGATTCTACTTCAAAAGAAGACACCAATGGAGATAATAAGCCTGTTCAGAATAAAGCAAAAAGACAGCAAAGTGTTGACATAAGGCCCCACCTCATCGATGTTGAAGGCCTAAGTGATCTTTATTATTTTCTGAGTAATGTTACCAACGAAGAGTCTAAGGCGTTGCTCGTGTGGGCTCAAAATCAAATGCGTCTTTTACTCTCTCGGTCCGATGCTTTACCTGAAACAACTCAAGGGATCAAAGAGGCTGCCATAGCCTGGAAAGAATTATTGTCCCTAGTTGTTGATTCCAAGTCTAGTGATTTTGGCAAGAAAGAGAGAGATTGTCCTTACTATGTTAGTGCTCTCAGTTTCAACACAAGTGTATTGGGCGGTGGTACAAGTGTTCTTGACATCCCTTGTGGTCTTGTTGAGGACTCATCGATTACCGTGATTGGCATTCCCGATGGGCAACAGGGTAGCTTTCAAATCGAACTCACTGGGTCTCAACTTCCAGAGGAGCCAAAGCCTCCTATAGTTTTGCATTACAATGTGATTTTACCTGGAGACAACCTGAAGAAGGAGCCAGTCATATTTCAGAATTCATGGACTAATGAACTTGGCTGGGGAAAGGAGGAAAGATGTCCTCCTGATCATAGCTCCTCAAACTTCACCAAAGGTACATTGATTTCACAACAAGTCATTTTCTAAGTTACCTTTGTTTCTTTCTGTAGAGTTCCATTACTCCAGTGTGTATGCAGCATATTCAGCACTTCTGCTCTTGCTCTACATAATACATTCCTCCTTCATGTTAGGGATATTTCTTAACTGAATGCTGGGAAAATTCAATTAATTGATTGTAATTGCAGTGCGAAACAAATTAAAATGATTATAATCTCCTTCAAAATGTTAATTAACTGATGGGCTCATGGAGTTCATTGGCAACACGGATAGTGTGGCTTTTAGGTTAAAATTAGTAGTTTGCTATTTTTTCTATTAAGAAGATCGCACAGATGCATTCCTTATCCAGATTGGGTCTGAGAATCCTTTATTGCTTGATGGAATATACAAGGAAAACCATTATGCTAATGGATAGGTTAGCCGATGGATATGATTACCACTTAGGCACTTAGAATGCTTAATTTGAACAGCTTTTACCAAATTATGTTTTATATGCATTCCAAGCAGGTACTTCTTCTGAAGCATCAAATGTCCAATTTTTTTATTGTTGTTTTATAATCCTGCATCTCTGAAGAAGTTTAACATGACTTCTAGCCATGAACTATTGTAGGATCTTTAAACAAAGTAACAAATGTTATCCAAATGCTAAGGCCATCTGATTGATAGAATAATTCATGAGACTTGCTTTAATGTTTGACTGTCGGTCTAGGCAAAGGAGATCAATAAACATTCTTTCCTATGATTCTGCTTTTTGAAATTACATAGTTACAAAATTTAATGTTAGTTAAGAAAATGAAAATTATATCTTGGTCATAGAGCTAGATTGGATAACCATGTAACTACTTAATTGATTGGGTAGTTGGTTGAGAATCATTTCATAGCTGTGACCAAGTCTAATATGGCTACTTGTAGTTCATCCTCAATCCGATAAACACTGGACTATTTCTACTTTCAATCATTTCATAGCTGTGATTTTGCTATTGCTACTTTCAATCAGTCATTTGACGCATAATAACACACAATTCAGTGGATGGACTTGTAAAGTGCAATGCACGAGTTCTCAGAAGCACTGTGGATGGTATTTCAAATGCTAGCCATCCCAATGGTGACAAATTAGCCAATGTTTCCAGTGGTGCCCACGTGAGTGCCAATTTTCCATTTGTCGAAGGTAGCCAGTTTACTGCCACGTTGTGGGCTGGTGTAGAGGGATTCCATATGACTGTGAACGGCAGGCATGAAACCTCGTTTGCATATAGGGAGGTAAGGTACGAGGCTTTTAACAATTTTAACATCAATATGAGGCTAAGTGATTGTATGTCGTTGAATAATCTGAAAAAGTGGGATAATTCCATCCCTGGATGCCATTTTTACATATGCAGAAACTTGAACCATGGTTAGTCAGTGGAATCAATCTAGAAGGTGGTTTGGATCTTGTATCTGTCCTAGCCAAAGGATTGCCTGTTTCTGAAAATCTGGATTTAGCTGTTGATGTTGAGCACCTCAAAGCTCCACCAATTTCCAAAAAAAGGCTGGTAATGCTGATCGGTGTTTTCTCAACTGGAAATAATTTTGAGCGTCGGATGGCATTGAGAAGATCTTGGATGCAATATAAAGCTGTTCGTTCCGGGAATGTAGCTGTACGCTTCTTCATTGGTCTTGTAAGTGAGGCATTGCAAACTGGAGGACGTTTGTTACTTTACAACCAAGGGAGTCTTTACATACTTCTATTTACAGTTTCTGCACAGAAACGAAATGCTGTAATATTCCTTACCTAGTTTATCTTGTATGCCTCACTAGTTCTAAGATCTTACATCTAACTACTGCTTTGAGGGCCTGATTCAGTAATTTGAAGGAACTAGGTAGCAGAAAGATCTGAAATTGATTATTGGAGTCTCCTTCAATTTGTCCTTTTATTTTCGATTGATATTCTTCAGAGCATGTTCAGACACTAGGAATTTTGGGCTAGCCAGTTCAAAAAGACCAGATCCAGCCTTAGTAGGATGAAATACAAATCCACGCAGCTCCACAGGTCCTCTTAATGAGGCTAAGTACTCAAAATCATAGTTAAACCTGAACTAGTGACAATGGTTGTTCATGCAGATGAACCAAATATGTACTCATATTTCCAGGATTTTACATTTGAGAAAGGTGAAAGAATTGCTTCTGTAAGGAAAGTTTTCTTCTAATATACTTATTCTTGCTGTGCTACTTGACTATGTTGTTCTTTCCTAGGAGATTAATATATTGATCTGATTTCTTTTTTACACTAGCAGAACAAAAATACACAGGTCAACTTTGAGCTGTGGAGAGAATCTCAAGCATATGGAGATATCCAGCTAATGCCATTTGTTGATTACTACAGCCTGATCAGTTTGAAAACTATTGCCATTTGCACTCTGGGGGTATGTAGATACATATACTTATAGACAAAATAAAGTGATTCCGGTTGTTATTTATTTCTAGAAATTTCTGGGAGCAGAAACTTTTGTAGCCTTCACATGACGTGCTACTGCAATAATATCTTTATTTTCTTTGCCCAACTTAATTTATGTTGTTTTCTGGAAACACTTTTAGATTTGGTTTCACCAGAGAAATAAGGAAAATTAGCAAAGGAAAAAAAGAATGCCTACGGAATTTTGTTCTTCTTATCTTCTATTTTTATGGAGGTAGTCAAAATTGTAAATAGATTAAGTAAAGTGCAAACCATATCCTTAAGCCTGGAACTTGGTAGTTTCTGCAAACACCAGGATCAATGCCTAGCATCTGACCATTATAATACTTTTTGTAGGAAAAGGGAACTAAATAGTGGTCCAATAAATACTCTTATACTAAACTCAAGCTCATAAACTCCATTTAGGATGGATGTAGTGCAGTATTGTTTTGGAGTGACATTTTCTCTAAGACGATAATAAATCTAAAGACTATATTTTGGAGTAACAGGTTAGTCTTTAGCACATTAACCCAGGGCTTTAAGATTTTTTCTATAGAATTTGGTGGATCAAGTTTTTGTTTCATTTTTCCGTAACAAACCTTTCAGAATCTTCATTCCGTTCTCTAATTTTGGGTTCACAGATGAATTACTTGTACTTTGAATCTGCAGACAAAAATCCTCTCTGCCAAATATATAATGAAAACGGATGATGATGCTTTTGTTCGGATTGATGAAGTTCTATCTAGTCTCAAGGGAAAGGATTCTAATGGCCTCTTATATGGCCAGATATCCTTTAAATCAGAGCCCCATAGGGACAAAGACAACAAATGGTATATCAGTACAGAGGTATCAATCGTTTCCGTTTTCTCATAATAATCTCAGTGGAATTTACCGGCTTTTGTTAGCAAATAACTCATTTGAACGCTTATTTAGGAATGGCCACATTCTTCCTTCCCGCCATGGGCACACGGTCCAGGTTATATAATTTCACAAGACATTGCAAAATTCATTGTTCAAGGCCACCAAGAAAGGGTCCTCAAGGTAAGTTTCATCTACAACTAATGTGGGCAAAACAGCACTATGTCCACATGTTGTCTTTCCTCATTATGTCGGCGTTGGTTGCCAAAAGATTTTCCTCTTTTATGGATTAGAGAGTACTGCTCGTCTGTCTCTGGAAATATTTATTTTTGATAAACTGTTGAGGCTATAGTTTATGAAATATTTAAAGCTCAATTCCGTTATTTCAGCCCTTGACTTCATCGTCAAGGCTCCTTGGTATCCAATAGGCTAAGTTATAATGAATAACTCAGATGTTGAACACTGAACCATTTTTTGATGGTATACTCAGGAACTGATTTGAGTCTTGACATCATTGTACTGTTTGGACTTAAAACATGTCACTTAAAATTCTCGGTTGTACGGCTTAGAATGTGTTACATAAACCTCACACTAGTACCAAAAATTACCACATCATAGTGTTTCTGAATTTCAAAGTTCCGTCGTACCCAAATCACCAGAGTTCCCTACTGTCTTATGTCTTCTCAGCTTTTTAAATTGGAAGATGTTGCCATGGGCATATGGATTGAGCAATTCAAGGAACATGGTCACAAAGTGCAGTACATTAACGATGACCGATTTCACAATGCTGGATGCGAGACAGATTATATCCTCGCCCATTATCAGAATCCAAGGATGGTGTTATGTCTGTGGGAGAAGCTGCAAAAAGAGCATGAGCCTAATTGCTGTGAATGAAATGTAAGGCTATAAACCCCAAATAGGCAGCGGTATTGACAGCTGAATTGTAGTCTTTGCGAAGTTGATCCTGTAGGCTTTGGAGAGCTTCATTCATTGTCTTTTCAATTCTACCATGGTGGATTGGATTTTTCTCTTTTGTTCTTATCGTTACTAGCTTTTGTATTTAGATCCACAGGTTTGGTCTCACAAATTGTTATTAACTGGTTACGAAATTGTAATGATTGATGTAAATACTACGAGATATAATGTTTGAAAATTTGTTGCTGATTTGAGCTCTAGAGACGATGAAGCTGAAAGGGTCTGGTCTGGTCCTTAAGCATTGGATTCAAAGATTTTTCGATTCCCAATTTTCCAACTGAGCCAATAGGTGAAGGAGAACAATAATTATCAAGTTAGGCCGTGCATGGGAAATTTGTTTGGACATGCAATTGCGTTACAGTCGTTTGTCAGCACAGAATGACGACCCTCGCCCCAACAAATTTAACTAGAGTCCTCAGGATTCTTAAAATATTTATATATATAATAAAATATAATATAATTTAAATCTCAAAAATAAATAAAATGACTTTTATTTTTAGCTGTTGAGATTTCTTTAAATTTTACTTTAAAATTAATCAAATGGCTAATATTAAGACTCCAAATTTAATAGGAAAATTGGACATCTAAGGGTGAGTTTGAGAAAACTTTTTAGAAGTGTTTATACTTTCTAAGACTTACAAACTTCTCATAAGACTTTTTAAAAGTGTTTCTAGAACTTATGACTTCTCATAAGTACTTAAAAAAAAAAAAATAGTATTTAAAATCGCCCCACCACCACCCCCCACCGTCCCACGACCATCACTACTATCGTCGTCGCCACCCTATCACCACTTCTGCCACAACAACCACCACCACTACTGCCATTGCCCCACCACCATCACTACTACCACTATCGCCGTCACCTCACCACCAGCTCTGCCACAAAAAACCACCACCACCGCTCTACCACCATCATCATCACCCACATCACCACCACTATTGTTGCTGCCATCTTACTACTACCGTCACTATCCCACCATCACCCCTACCCCCACCACTCACCGCCCCACCACGACCATCACTACTACCAGCATAACCGCCACCCTACTACCACTGCCACCACTCCACGACCACCATCGCCATTACCTCACCACCACCCCCATCGCTGCTGTCACCACCGCCACTATCCCACTACCATCACCACCATCGCCACCCACTACCGATTGCTACCACCGTCATCCACTGCCACCACCCACCACTATCGTCATCTCATTCTTATATTTATTACCATTACCACCATCATCCCACTACTACTGTCGTCCACCGTCAACACCCACCACCACCCGTCGTCGCCCCACCATCACCGCCAGCCACTATTACTCACTCCTACCACACCTACCACCGCCAATTACCACCACCTATCATCGCCGCCACCCACTGTCACCAATTCCACCGCATTTATCACCACCATCATTTGCCACCACCCATCACACTGTCGCTCAGAAGTATCTGTCGTCGCCCACCACCATCATCGTCACTGCCCACCACCACAACCTATCACCGCCACCACCTATCACCGCCATCACCACTGTGGTCGCCCCACCACCACCCTTCGTCACCCACTATTGTCGCCACCCACTGTCACCCCACCCCCCACCATACATACCACCACCATTACCACCACTATTCACCATTACCCATCACACTGTTGTCTAAAAACACCCGTCGTCGCCCCACCACCACCACTGTCACCGCTGTCACCCATGACTGCCACTACCATCATCGTCACCCAAAACCCACCACCACCACCACCACCACCATCACCATCACCATCACCATTACTATCACCGTTGCTATCCATGATTAACACTATCACTACGGTCGTCGCCACCTACCACAACCATCACTGTCTCCCATCACCACCACTGTCGCCCACTACTACTATTACTGCTTACCTCCACTACAACCGGTGCTTAAATTCATTCATTTCTCCTCTATGTTTGTGATTTTATTTTAGGTGTGAATACAAATATATTTATTGTTGACAATTTTTTTTATTATTCAGTGCCTTCAGGCACAGGTAATAACTAGTGTGTATATATATATATATATATATATGATTTTTTTCAAATACAACAATCATATGGGGAGACCGAAGCTACAAATGGCACAAGGAGTAAGAGGAGATGATTCAAGAAACTTTTATTGTGCACACCAGTAGGCTTGTATATAACCTTTGGAATAATGATTTACATGCCACAGACTCTGCTGGAAAAGCTTTTGGACTAACTTGGGCTGCATCACTGCTGCCTTGGGTTTTTTATTTTTGGGGTCAAATTACAATTAAATTTGAAAATAAAAAAAAAAGATTAAGATTAGATCTTAAAATATTGGGGTCCAATCGAAACAATTTAAATATTTATATAATAAAGTATAATACAATTTAAATATTAAAAATAAATAAAATAATTTTTATTTTTCGTTGTTGATATCTCTTTAAATTTTACTTTAAAATTAATCCAACGGCTAATATTAAAACTCCAAATTTAATAGGAAAATTAGACATCTAAGGATGTGTTTGAGAAGATTTTTTAAAAGTGTTTCTAGAACTTATGACTTCTCATAAGTACTTAAAAAAAAAAAATTAGTATTTGAAACCGCCCCACAACCACCCCCACCGTCCCACGACCATCACCACTACCGTCGTCGCCACCCTACCACGACTTCTTCCACAACAACCACCACAACTACTGCCACTGCCACCACTATTGCCCCACCACCACCACTACTACCACTATCGTCGTCACCCCACCATCAGCTCTGCCACAAAAAACCACCACCACTACCACCACCACCATTACCACCATCATCGTCACCTCACCACAACCACTACCCCACCATTACCCCCACCCCCATCACCAGTCACTACTGATTGCTACCACTGTTGTCCATTGCCACCACCCACCACCATCGTCATCTCATTATTATATTTATTATCACTACTACCATCATCCCACTATTACTGTCGCCCACCGTTAACACCCACCAACATCCACTACCACAACCCACCACCACCCGTCGTCGCCCACCATCACCGCCAGTCACTATTACTCACTCCTTCCACACTTACCACCACCAATCACCACCACCCATAATCACTCACCACTGCCGCCACCCAGTGTCACCCATTTCATCGCACCTACCACCACCGTCATTTGCCACCACCCATCACACTGTCTCTCAGAAATACCCATCGTCGCCCACCACTATCATCGTCACCGCCCACCACCACCCCCTCCCCCTTATCGCCCACCACTGTCGCCACCCACTATCATCCACCCCCCACCATACATACCACCACCATTACCACCACTATTCACCCCTACCCATCATATTGTTGTCCAAAAACACCCGTCGTCACCCCACCACCACCACTGCCAACCACCATTACCGTCGCCCATCACCACCTACACCCACCATCGCCACCGCTGTCATTTATGATTGCCACTACCATCATCGTCACCCAAAACTCATCACCGCCAGTCACTATTACTCACTCCTTCCACACTTACCACCACCAATCACCACCACCCATAATCACTCACCACTGCCGCCACCCAGTGTCACCCATTTCATCGCACCTACCACCACCGTCATTTGCCACCACCCATCACACTGTCTCTCAGAAATACCCATCGTCGCCTACCACTATCATCGTCACCGCCCACCACCACCCCCTCCCCCTTATCGCCCACCACTGTCGCCACCCACTATCATCCACCCCCCACCATACATACCACCACCATTACCACCACTATTCACCACTACCCATCATATTGTTGTCCAAAAACACCCGTCGTCACCCCACCACCACCACTGCCAACCACCATTACCGTCGCCCATCACCACCTACACCCACCACCGCCACCGCTGTCATTTATGATTGCCACTACCATCATCGTCACCCAAAACCCATCACCGCCATCACCGTTGCCATCCATGATTGACACCATCACTACGGTCGTCGCCACCTACCACAACCATCATTGTCTCCCATCACCACCACTGTCGCCCACTACTACTATCACCGCTGACCTCCACTACAACCGGTGCTTAAATTCATTCATCTCTCCTCTATATTTGTGATTTTATTTTAAGTGTGAATACAAATATATTTATTGTTGACAATTTTTTTTATTACTCAGTGCCTTCAGGCACAAATAATAACTGGTATATATATATATATATATATGATTTTTCTCAAATACAACAATCATATGGAGAGACCGAAGCTACAAATGGCACAAGGAGTCAGAGGAGATGATTCAAGAAACTTTTATTGTGCATACCAGTAGGCTTGTATATAACCTTGGGAATAATGATTTACATGCCACAGACTCTGCTGGAAAAGCTTTTGGACTAACTTGGGCTGCATCACTGCTGCCTTGGGTTTTTTATTTTTGGGAGTTTTTTTTGGGGTCAAATTACAATTAAATTTGAAAATAAAAAAAAATTACGATTAGATCTTAAAATGTTGGGGTCCAATCGAAACAACCTCATTTTGGTGTAACATCAGCACCAAACAAAAGTACCCGAAATAATTTAAAGGGTAGTTCAAATGGTAACAGGAACAAACTATAAACCTAGATGCTCTGAGTTCGAATCGTGACAACTCATTGAGGTCAGGTTATGAGGGATTTATCTCTTATGAATCCCCTAGTCCTGGTGCAGATGTCCTGTCTTTGACCGGACCAAAGAAGGGACTAGTTGAAATGTGCGTAAGTTAGCCCGGATATAAAAAAAAAAGAAAAAAAAGTAGTACCCGAAATGAAATACCTCACCTAGTTTGGGCTCCATAATGTCATTTCATTTGTTTCTCCAACTCTGTGGAATATTCTACCCCTTGTTTCTCCAACTCTGTGGAATATTCTACTCCTTGTTTTAGCTAATCTCTCTCTCTCTCTGGTTACATAGTATTGAATAAGAAATTGTGGGTCAGGCTTGATGGGCATATAAGCTCACTTTTCATCACAAGTCATCAAAGAAAAGGAAAGAAGACTTACCAGGTAAGCTACTTTGATTGGTTTTGGGGTTAAAATAGATGAATGGGAGTTGTCATAAAGACATGTACTTGATTTTGTATTTAGTGGTTGAGAATTAAAATTTCATCTTAGTCTTGTAATGTCCACAAGCACATATCAACAAAAATTGGGCCTACCACTGATGGAGGGAGGTGCTGCATTTATTAAATAATAATTTGGTTTTCCAATGACTAGAATGTTTATCATATGCCTTGATACCTAATCCAGTGCATATATTTTTAAAATAGGAAGCAGTTGATCCATAATTGTTTTACCTACCATTATTCTACGTATTGTCTTGTCCTGAACAGCTTATGGTCTTTCTTTAATTTGAAATTTCGCATCTAATGGAATTAATTAGTCACCTAGAGGTACCATTGTAACACGATGCATACATCTCAAATGTGGTATCTTGATTCCCATCCAAAACAATCGATTGAGGGTTTGGCCTTTATTGTTATAATTAATATTCATTTTCACACCACTTAAAATAAAACGGTCAAGTAAAACATTGACAAATAGATATTGATAAATATTTTTGCCACATTTAAAAAAGTAATATCCTGGTTACCTACTAGTTTAAGTTGGATGTACCAATTCTGTCCTAGAAGAGGTGAAAGATTAGAGTCCAAGAAAAAAAGAAACATGGGATGGGATTTGGATTTGGATTAGTGGTGAGAAGAAGTGCCACGATAAATATGTAAAAGATGAGTTGACATAGTGCTAACTTTACCTGAAATTCACCACTAAAAATATGGAGTGCAGAGTCATACAACACTAGCTATGGAAAATGCTAGTTGAGTCTCCTATTCAAAAGGTTTGTTGTGGTCCTAACATGCTAACAAGTACAATGAATATTATTATAGGTTAGTTAGCATAAAAAGGATGAACGAACACAATGTTCACTTATCATTTTGAATATGCAATGATGGAGATGTAAATAATAATCTCTCTGTTTTTTTTTTTTTTTTAGCACAATGAATCTTCTCCAATGGTTAAGAAGTTTTCATCGATGTATAACTTGGAGTTGAGACCTTCATCTTATTCTTAGTGGTGAATTAATCAAGGCTATACAATAAAAAAACAGATCTTGTAATTTTTAGAAAATTGAAATAAGACATAAAAAGTGATTCAATGATTATGGTGTAAGAACAAAATATAACAAAGAAATATGATGCATTTAGACGCTCATTCTTTTGTGAAATCAAATCTTCTTTGAGGTGCCAAGTAACCCGAACTCGGGGGTCAAAACATAATTTTGATTATTGAACTAATTGTTTCTCAAATTTTGGTAGCTGTATGTATAACATTTTTCTTCGGGAGGTAGCTTAAATGGTAACATATTAATAGAGATAAATGATAAATTTGAAAGTCTTAAATTTTAAATTTTGGCAAAATTTTTGAGTCAGGTTACGAGGATTTGTCTTTTATGAATACTTTAGTCTCAGTATAGATGACTTCTCTTTGACCGGATTAAAAAAAAAATTTGATTCGAACATTACTGATCATTAAAAAAAAAAAAAACATTTTCCGTATAAGAGTAGGAAACCGACCTAAGGGGGGGAAAGGGCGGGGTGTCAATAAAAAGGAATATAATTCAGGCCGCCTGGGTAATGGATTCACATTGAACATTACATTACAAATCTACCCCGCGTTCTTTTTGCGTGTAGCAGTAGGACTCTATTTTTTTTTTCTTCTTCTGGAATTCCCAATATAAAAGAAAAGCAGGCAGCAGCCTCCATTTTCTTAATGTGTTAGTTCAGCGATCGTGTCTCACGATACAAAACCCTAATCTCTCTCAATTCCCAATATTCCCCAGATTCTCAATCTATCTATATCTATATCTATCTATCTGAAACTGCTTTAGAATTAATCAAGCATTCAATCATTTACACGATCAATCAACAACAATTATATCTATCGGGTTTTTTATGTTCGATGATTGTATGAAGACCTACAATATGGTAGGCGAAGCAGAGATTTTATGTCAACAAACCATCTCCGTTCAGTACCTTTGCTCCCCCAAACCCATCGACAAAGGTTTCTTCGATGCCCTTACGCCGTCGCCCTCTCAGATTTTCCGTGAAGGCCGTGCTTCCGACCCTGTGTCCGCCGAAGTCTTGCGCTCTGAATCGGTACGTGCTTATTTTTTCTACTCTTATCTCTCTTTTGATTTCTTGATCCAAGATTAATTGATGAATATGGGGACATATTTTTGAATATTTTTTTTTATGTATTTTTACGACTATGTTTTAATTGTATATCAGGGTTCTATAGCTGGTATTAACGATAAATTCCTTTCCTTGATCGAAATTAGGGTTTTGATGTCTATTTTTTATTGATGGTTGTGTTTTGTTGCACATAGACATACGTGCATGTAGATTTGAAGATGCTTGGAATGAATTGAAACTGTTTTGCAAAATTGGGATTTGATTTTGATATTCTTCGAAATCCAATGTTTCCTGATGGGAACACACTTATTAATTGGTGTTACCTTGTAATAATTGGGATTTTTCGAGGCATAATTTCTCGAGTTGATCTTGATATTTTTTAAAATTAAGTATAAGTTTTCTGATGGTCACATTCATACTGCTTGCATTAGTTTTGCTGCAGAAATTGTTCGTTCTTCTGATTTGTGGATGATGGCATGTTTGTCTTGTTTTTTGGGTAATTTACACCAAGATGCGGTTTTTTTTTTTGGCTGAACAGAAACCTTAAACTATGTAATCAGCTTCTTGGTTTCATTGTTAAATATATAATCAACTTCATTAAGAATTGAAGAACTTGTTACATCAGTTTTTTTTTTTTTTCTGGTCTTAGCTTTACACAGACTTGGGATATACTTGGACATGGGCTTACTTTTTCTTTTGTTCTGGAGTATCAGGTTGTTAGCTGCTCAACTAGTATTCCAACTGCAGTCATTGAGACGACCAACACAAAGTTTGTTCCAAGCATTCGCTCTGGTAGCCACACGGACACTGGACTTCGAAGATGCAATGAAGATGAACACATTAGAGTTGATGATCTATTGGCCCACTTGGGTTCGCAATACAAGTGGCCTCATCCAAGTGCCTTTTATGCTGTTTTTGATGGTCATGGAGGCTCTGACGCAGCAGCTTATGTCAAGAACAATGCTATGAGATTGTTCTTTGAAGATGCTGATTTGCCACAAACATCTGATAATGATGAAGCTTTCTTGGAACATTTGGAGAATTCTCATCGCAAAGCATTTTTACTTGCTGACTACGCCATTGCTAATGATTGCAGTGTTCCCACCTCTTGTGGAACAACAGCACTGACTGCCCTTGTACTTGGCAAGCATCTACTGGTGGCAAATGCTGGTGATTGTCGTGCAGTTCTTTGTAGGAAAGGAGTTGCGCTGCAGATGTCTCAAGATCACAGGCCTACTTATTTACCAGAAAGAACAAGGGTGGAAGAGTTAGGCGGTTCCATTGAGTATGGGTACCTTAATGGTGAACTTGCAGTCACCCGTGCCCTTGGGGACTGGTATATGAAGCTTCCCATTGGGTCTTCATCACCTCTCACTGCAGAGCCAGATGTTCAACAAATAATGTTAACGGAGGATGATGAATTCCTGATCATTGGTTGTGATGGTATATGGGATGTTATGTCAAATCAGGAAGCAGTCAGCCTTGTTCGGCGTAAGCTAAGGCAACATGATGATCCACAGCAGTGTGCCAGAGAACTTGTTAATCAGGCATTATGCCTTCAAACCGACGACAACCTCACTGCCATTGTTGTGTGTTTCACTTCCCCTGTGTGTCGAGATTCAGTTCCTTCGCGGAGGCCAAGGTTGAGGTGCTTCAGTCTGTCTGAGGAGGCCCGGAACAAGTTGCGAAGCTTACTAGAAGGCAACTAAATGCGAAATCATATTAATTTTTTGGCCAAGAAAATGTACAATTGCAGAGTGTATATATTCAAATTATTTTAATGAAAGGATTGTTTCTGTTTATGGCTGCTTCAGATTAGTGAGAAAAAGCAGCCAGCAGTTTTGTTGTAATATTGGTTGCTTTCAATGGGGATTAGATTCATTGTGGTAGCCCGTTTTACAGTTACTTTATTGTTGTTATGTGAATATGATATATAAATAACACATCTCAGTTCAATTTATTCCCAACAAATTGTCTGTGTTATTTGTGTTTGAGGGTGTTGTGACAGTGAACTTTGAGTGGCGTGTAGATAACTGACCGCGCTCATCATCCTCATCAGGCTATAGCCTCTCTCCACCAAACAATAAGATGGGTAAGATGTGTGAGGACACAATTTTCTGGTGTAGAGCTCTAGCAACCAGTGGTAAAATATCGGAATTCTTGCACTTTATGCTAATAAAATCCCCCGTCACACGTATTCTCAAACAACAATCTTGACAATTTGTATTTTATCTGCATGCTGGCACGCCCAACGCCATAAACTGATGGATTCCCTAGCTTAAGACAAGAACAACATCAATGGTGTTTATGTCCTAAACGTAACTTTGTCAAACACCATTATCTTGAATAAGTATGCAACCCTGCCCAGTGAATCATGCGGTGAATTACTTAGGCTTTGGCTCGTATATTTTGCGAATTCTTATAATTTTGATGATCTCTAAAGTAAAGTCGAGTTGTGAATTATTTGATTTTAGCTAGTAATTTTGATGAACTCCTCAAACTTGACACGTTATTTGGATGAACTCCAAGTCCAAATGAAATTCATGATAAAAAAAAGGTCCAAATAAAGTTGAAACTTGAGCTTGGTGTTTTATAGATTTAAAGGGTAGTAACAAACCTTTCCAGCCGATTGTGGAGTTTTGTATTCCATTTAATATAATTGTTATACTAGGTAAAGAAGTGTAAATATATTTACTTATTTTTTATTAAATAAATAATAATACCACAAGATGGTGATGATTAATGTCATAATTACATTCAATATTTACTCCTGCTGTAGTCCTCACCAAACAAATCATCAGAGAATCATCGTGAATCAGATAGTAGAGCGACAAAGTTAAACGGCGCCAATTCATTCTGACTAACTACTTCATGGGTCGTAGCTACAACAGATCCCAGCTACAATAACGAAAAAAAATAAAAAGAATATATAATTAAAAAGACAAAAATAGATAAATTAATAAAAAGCCGACTCTCAATTAATCTTCAGACTCGAATTGAGACCCAGCTGTGTCTTTTAGACCAAGACCTAACCCGATTGATTGGAAGCGAAAATGGCAATGACGAGCTTTGCCAGACGAAAGGCATCTACGCTTCTCTCGAAGCATCTTCACACCAATTCCAAGTACTCTCTCTCTCTAACCAGAGGTTTCGCTTCGGCGGGATCTGAGGAGAACGACGTCGTGGTCGTCGGCGGTGGCCCAGGCGGCTATGTGGCCGCCATTAAGGCTGCTCAGCTAGGCCTCAAGACCACGTGTATCGAGAAGCGTGGTGCTCTCGGTGGCACCTGCCTCAACGTCGGTTGTATTCCTTCTAAGGTAGTATATTTTTATATCCTCGCCCCCTCGTCCGTACGAATGTGTTTTGTTATATATTTATATCTGATATGATGTATATTTGTATTGTTTGATTTGAATTACCGACTTGCCAGATCTAATTGGTTTCTGATTATTGGCCGTTGTGTATATCTGATTTCTTTGTGTGTTTGATGAATATGTATTGGAGTTGGTTAAGTTGTGGTTACTGTTTGTATATCAACTTAAAAAGTCGTGATTTTTATGGAAGTAATTGAAGATTGGTTGGACACAGCTTCATGCTTATATGTACGTATACAAGTTAATTTGTCAAATTTATGATTTTATCAGTAGCATGTGAATGGAATTTCTCAGTTATTCATAGAAACGCAAATAGTTGCTGAATCATGGCTGATTTTTCTTCATTATTTAATGACTATGGAATGAAAAGAAATCATAAATTTTTAGCACTAAACAGTGATTCTTTTAAAAAAAAATCCAGTGCTAAACATTAATTTTCAGCACAAACATGGTTCAGTTGGCCGGTATACATTTTTACGAGTCAAGCACTGATTTTTGATTCAATATAATTTTTTTCCTTTCCATCAACAATCTTTTTTTTTTTTTTTTGGTTTTTGTGGTTATTAAAATTCCATTTTCTTGAGTGGTACAAATGTGGTGTGATGATCACCTAAAAGAAGTGCTTATTTGGGTATGAGATGAGAAGGAGTGATAACTTCATGACTGATCCTTGATGGTTTTGAAGTAGGTTTCTGAGTAAAGTAGCTCTACTACGGCACTTCAGCAAGAAAGAGTGAAAAATAATTTATCCGCCAGCTGCAGCTTTTCACTTCAGATTTGATACTCCTTTGTTTATTTAAATACCTGCTAGACATATAAAACTACAAACGACGCAATTTATGGCTTTTGCAAGGATTAATTCGTGACGTAATGCCCATATTCATGAATTTCAGTGACACAGACTTGTTCTCTCCCAATTGCACAACACATTGGTCACTCCAAAACAGGGCATTCTAAGTTGCGTAGGTGTTGAAGATATCATTGTTCTTGGAAGATTAGTGTCCTTTGTTTTTTTTTCCTTTAAGAATTTAGTGGATTTGAGTAGATATTAACAAACACATGGTGGTGATACACAATTTTTTTTTGGAGGGGGGGCCCAAATTCTAGTTTACTTTCACCTGGAAGTAGGAAGGGTTGATAGTTGCTGGACTTATTGTGGAAGCACAATGTATTCTAAAATGATGACTTAAAGTGTGGCTTGAAGTATTGTGTATTTTTACTTTCGTTGAATCGTTGACTTCCTTGTATTAACATATGCTTGGCTAGTGCTTGGGGAAATCAAGTCCTTCTACAGTTCTCCTCCCCCACCCAAAACAATAAAACTCCCCCCCCCCCCAAAAAAAAAAAATGAAGGCCTATCCATTTTTTTGGTAATCGCACATGATCATACAAAAGGCTTATGAAGTACTAGTATTTTATGCACTAGCTGGCTATCAAACTTTTGTTGTGTCTTATTAAACTCTACGTAATCTAAATTTCTGTGCAGGCACTTCTTCATTCCTCCCACATGTATCATGAGGCCAAGCATTCATTTGCCAGTCATGGTGTGAAGTTTCCTTCTGTTGAGGTTGATCTACCTGCCATGTTGGCCCAGAAAGATAAAGCTGTGGCTAACCTGACACGTGGCATCGAAGGTCTATTCAAGAAAAACAAAGTAAACTATGTTAAAGGTTATGGCAAGTTCATTTCGCCTTCTGAAGTTTCGGTTGATACCCTTGAAGGTGGTGGGAGCACTGTAGTGAAAGGCAAGAGTATAATAATTGCCACTGGCTCTGATGTTAAAAGTTTACCTGGGATCACCATTGACGAGAAGAGGATTGTATCATCAACTGGAGCTTTAGCTCTGGCAGAAATTCCTAAGAAACTTGTGGTCATTGGAGCTGGCTACATTGGCCTTGAAATGGGCTCTGTCTGGGGCCGGCTTGGCTCAGAGGTCACTGTTGTTGAATTTGCTCCAGACATTGTTCCAACGATGGATGGAGAAATCCGCAAACAATTTCAACGTACCCTGGAGAAGCAAAAGATGAAATTCATGCTCAAAACTAAGGTGGTATCAGTTGATACTTCCGGGGATGGTGTGAAGTTGACTCTTGAACCAGCAGCTGGTGGTGATCAGAGCACTCTTGAAGCTGATGTTGTTCTTGTGTCTGCCGGTAGAATCCCATTTACATCAGGACTTGAGTTGGACAAGATAGGAGTTGAAACTGACAAGGCTGGCCGTATTTTAGTTAATGAACGATTTGCTACAAATGTACCTGGGGTTTATGCCATTGGCGATGTAATTCCGGGGCCAATGTTGGCTCACAAGGCAGAAGAGGATGGGGTTGCCTGTGTGGAGTTCATAGCAGGTAAGGTAGGCCATGTAGACTACGATTTGGTACCTGGTGTTGTTTATACACACCCAGAGGTGGCATCTGTCGGGAAGACTGAGGAGCAGGTGAAGACACTTGGGGTTGATTACCGTGTTGGGAAGTTCCCCTTTATGGCAAACAGTAGAGCCAAGGCAATTGATGATGCTGAAGGAATTGTGAAGATACTAGCTGAGAAGGAGAACGACAGGATATTGGGTGTCCACATCATGTCACCAAATGCTGGGGAGCTCATTCATGAGGCAGTTCTGGCCTTGACTTATGGGGCATCGAGTGAGGACATTGCGCGCACATGCCATGCACATCCAACAATGAGTGAGGCATTGAAGGAGGCTGCAATGGCCACTTATGACAAGCCAATTCACATATAGATGATGTGGTATCTTTGTTATTCTTCTTCTGTTATATTTTTGAGAGTTATCCACAACTTAGCAAGGGCTTTCTTATTCATGCGTGTCACTTGAGTAGATAAAGTGGTTGAACAGAAATCTCTTTTCTTCTTTTGGGTTACGGTACTTCATTTGAATGCTTTGTTTAATGTGCTTAATAAGAATGAGAAATGCACGTTGAATTGATCCCACTGCAGTGATGCACAGTTATGGCAATTGAAAATACTATGTCTACTATGAAAGATAATGGTGTTTCATTTTGTTTTAGTAGAACAGTGATAATTAGGAGATAGCAGCGTAACAGTGATTAAGATGGTAGATGGAACTAACTCTGATGAATAACAGGAAAATTTTCTGGCTAGTAATTCAACAGAGAGCCATGACTGCAAGCATTTGAATCTTAGGCTTAACACTATCCACTATGAGATTAGCCCTTATCTGTGATTGGCGTTTATGGTTGTTCCTATTCCTTTTGATCTTCTGGTATTAAGGATTACTGCTGAACCTTGAGTTCAATTACGACATCTTCTTTCTGAGTAGAGTATTTGTTTGTATGGAAGACCTACTTCTGGCTAACTTCAAGATTATATTGCACGATCCTGTATACCTTTTTCTTCCATGACTGATTTAAATTTCAGGTGGATAAAACTGCCACAGTTTTTAAATATACCTGCCCACCACTTCTTGAAATATATTCTTGATGGGGGAACATTTGGCATGGTTTTGAGATTGGTTGTGGGTGGATTCCTATTTGTTCAAATTAGACTTCACTTACTTTGGAACCCAAAAAAAAAAGACTAATTTATATAGATAAGATCTTCACATGTTCTGTTATTGCAACAGTACATAAATGAGCATGTAGCATGATAGTGGTTACTGCCTGTGTCTTTTTCTCCAGGAACGGTTCATCAGTCCAGTGTTGAGCCTTTAATTATGCATTGCAGAATTTTGGTGCTTCGAGTAGGTGATATTAGCATATTGTTGCAGCACTTAATTAGTCTCTCTAGGGCAGGGAGTATAACAATCTTCGCCCCTAGGCAACTGCAGCAGTTTCTAGCTGCCATTCTTGAGGCATCTTCAAATATAATGCTTCCTTTCAGTGTCCTTTTTCCGCCTTGAATTTCTCTCTACCAAAATGATCGGTTCTTGGACAAAGAGATATCCAAGGATATTATGCTGTCAAAGAACCTTTCTAATCAATGTCCTACCTTTAGTTACCTTGTGAAATCTGAACTACTATTTAACTGTCCCATTCTCTGATCATATTCCAGTACTCCAGGTGATAGAAACAGAGTGGAGGAAGACATGAGTTTGGGTAGTCCTTCCTCGCAGGTTTCTCTTCTACTAGTGTTTGTGTTTGTATTTGTTTTCATTAGTCCCTCATGCTCATCTGCAAGGCTAATAGTGATGGCAACAGATGCTTACCTCGAAGAACTGTGCTCCCAGACCACTAATCCTCCTTTCTGCTTGCAATCTTTAAAATCTGATCCACGTACTACCACGGCAGATGTTAATATCCTCGCCCAAATCTCCATCGACTTAGCATCTGCAAGTGCCAAAGAAACCTACACCATGATTGGAGAACTCATTAAACAGGCAACACCTCAGCTGAAGCCGCGATATTTGGTGTGTTCGAAAAGTTATGGTGATGCCGTCCGTGACCTTGACGATGCCAAGCAACACTTGAGCTCTGGTAAAAGCCTCAATGGTCAAGCATCGACTGCTCTGAATGCCGTTGAAGAATGCAGCGATGAGTTAGAAGTGCCACCCGCTGACCCAACTCAACTTCGGCAAAAAAATAAAAAATTTGAAGATCTATGTAGTATCATTTTGGCAATCTCTAATCATATCCCTATATTTTGATTACTACTAGTTTATTGTATGCCCCAACGATATGGGTTGTTGCAATATTATCCTTTCACAAGGAAAAAAGGAATTTTTTTTTTTGGGGGGGGGATGTATTGGTCTCCATAAATTTGGTGTTGCTTCTCTTTATTATTGCCTTCAATATAACATTGTTACAAATCTTTAATTAAACGTATTAAGTGAAAAATAAGCATTAGTTAGAGTTGATTTCTCAATAAAACCAACATTAATTCTGAAAGAAACAGCACAGGTATTTACGGCAATACCTATAAGAGTCCCCATTGCATCATCCACATTTCGTACCAAGTGGGAAAGAATACAAGCCAAAAAAAAAAGATAGAAATATAGAAATGGCCTCCACTAATGCTATGTTGCTTTCTCTTGTCCTTGTGTTTGTCTTCATCGGTCCCTCTTTGGCAAGGCCTTATTACCATGGCTACAGAACCGTTGAGCTGAGGACGATATGCGATGGCACCATAAATCCTCAATATTGCTGGGACAATTTGAGTCCTGGTTATGGCACCGGTACCACAGAAGATTGTTATCGCGTTGCCGATGGGTCCATTGACGTGGCCTGTAACAGCGCTAGAGAGATTCACGACTTGCTCGGTAACATGGTCGAGAGCACAAATGATCCTCAACTAAGAACACTCTACAGGTCATGTGCCGCAAAATATAACACGGCCATCCGCGACCTCGAACATGCCAAGAAATACTTGCTCTCTGGTGACTATCAGCGTGTGGCGTACGAAGCAACACATGCCTTGCAGGATGTCAGTGAATGCAAAGAGAGATTTCCAGGATATTCATATGGCGGTCGCGTTCCAGGATACCCATTTGACGGTCGCTTTCCAGGTTATTTGTCGGACTCATCAAGACTCACGGAAAGGATGCAGGATTTTGAAGTTCGATGCAGCATTCTCAGCAATGTCGCAAATTATTTTCCAACAAACTATTAGTTCTACCCCCATGACCATCTAATCGTTTCTTGCTATGATGACGCAAGTTTTTTCGAATAATATTACCAGATGGTCTATTTCATATATACAAAATTTTTAGTCTGTATTGCATCCAGTTCATTATCATTACAGGCTTAGTGACTTCGACTTCTCCTGGAAATATAATTAGACTAATTACCAACTCTCTAAGCACCAAAAAGATTCAACCACAAAAACAAATATATGGTAAGAACACAATCAGACCAAAAAAACACCCAAGAATTTTATCTACTGACAATAAATCAGTCAGTTCAATGGGAGAAGGCAAAAGTCAATGACAATAACCACAATGCGGCATTCAGTGAGATCCCCCACCCACCACGGTGTATAACCACAAACAGAAGACTTGCTCTAAATGTCTCCTGTTCAGATTGTTGGGAAAATTAAAAGAGCCTTTGGGTTTTTCCTGGCCATTGCTCTGGTGGTGTAACCTGTGCAGACCCTGTTATATGAGCACAAGTAAGAGAATGACCTGCACCAATGCAGAAAACAAGGATAAACATTATTTTCTTAGTAAACTTACGAAAAAAGTCAAGGATAAACATTATTTTCTTAGTAAACTTACGAAAAAAGTCTGATAGATTGCCATGCCATTCCATTCCATTAGAGAAGGAAAATCCTAGTGGAGAAAAAACCAAAACAGAAACAAACAATTCAAATGGAACCCTCTGTTGATAACTCTTTTGCTGTTGTTCCTTGAACTGGTGTTTTGATGGATCCGTCTCTCAGTGGCATGGCTGAATCTGAATGTGACAAGTACTATTATTAATGACATTTTGCCTTACACGTTCTTTTTACTTCCCGGCTTTAATGTCAAAACCATTTCCTGCAAATTGATTTGTGATCTTTTATATTTGTAGTCACACCAGGGTCAATTCAAAGCATGATACAGGTTGCAACAATTTGCATTAGTGGAACTCTGCTTACTACACAAGCCAAAATGAACTATATCCATTAGTGTTCAAAAATTATTTTGCAATTGTTTCTTGTATCTTCTTGGTCATCTCTAATGATCATATGCATAGATAACGCTAATTTCTTGTATCCCCTTAACAAGTTATAAACCATCTACCTCAGAATCAAGTAATTTCTCAAAGATCAAATTAATACATATGATTTCTGAAGTCATGTAAACACAAAATCTCCATGTTGAAGGGGCTTGCTTGATCATGGTGCCTATTGGGGTCCTTTTTTAGATGCAATGCAAATAAAAAAGGAATATTCTTGCTGTGCAGCTTGTGCCACCATGTTGCTTTAGCGCCAAGCCTACTGTTTACAGCCCCAACCAAATTGTGACTTCGGATTCATTGCGGAGAACTGTAATTTTTTAAGTACTTGCTACGATTGATAGTTGCCGTGAGATGGATATATAATATAGTCTGCTCCAATGGTTGCCTCATTTTTCCCCCATCTTTCTCTGTACCAAAAACTCTCTCACACGTGCTTTCAAAAGTTTTCTTTGTGGAAGACAAGACAACGTAAACAAACAGGAAGCACATTGATTTCTTAGCTCAACCTTTTAAGCAAGCAATATTCTCTCTGAACCATAAATTATGTATGTGTTTTCTATTAACTGTTTCTTCCACGAATTGTTTGTAACACCAAGGAAGTAGAGAATGGATTCTTTGTTCCTTGGACAAACAACAATCCACTTTTTAAAAAAAAGGATAACTCCTTTAAGAACTTTGGAATTAAAGCTTTATGTATTTCATCCATAAAAAGCATGCTACCCAATCTGATTGTTTCATTGTTTTAATTTGTTCTAGGGAGGCGGTACATTCCTATCTACCTTATGGAAATTATTTCCAGGCCATATCTCTCTGCTGACCAAGATGGTAGGGGCTCCTCTGTCTCTCTGCTGTATAATATATATCCTTGAAAGCTTTTATTACATTTGCAAGAAGAACTAGTACTAGAGCATGCATGTGTCGTTTTCTCATGAAATCATTTGTGTGGAATTAAACCATTACATTTATTACAAGAACTTTGTTATGGTTAGCCGAGTTAGCTAATCTACATGTTTTCTAATGCCCTTCTAGTTTTAATCCAGTATATATTATGCTTTAAATACAATTGAGTGGAAATGGTTATGCATATTTTATGTATGTGAATAGTCCATACATGACTGCGATTAGGGATGGCAGTGGACCGGGGGAAAACGGTTATTCGTCCAAACCCGCTCCGTTTGGACCGGGGATGAACTATACGTATTGGACGGTGAATATATACGGGGATACCCGTATAAACCCGTGCGGCAATGGAGGCGGTAATGGACTTACCCTTATCCCCGCCCGGTCCCCGCCCCGCCCGGTCCCCGTTACCCGTTAAATATATATATATATATATAAATACTCTTAAAGCCCTAATTTGCTTTGCTCTTCCTCACTCAGCCTTCAGCCGCCTACCTCATCCTCTCTCTCTCTCTCTCTCTCTCTCTTCGACACACAGGTCTTGTACAGCTTCCTCAGTCGACCAACTGCTCGCAGATCTTCGACACAGGTGTAATATCTTCAGCCGACCGACTGCTCACAGCCTTCAGCCGACCGACTACACGTGAGCAATCAGGTGGGTTTCTTCACTTGATTTTCAAAACTCTATAACACTATCATTCAAGTACTGGAGGAGTTTGTAAAACATTATTAGCACACTGATGAACTACAATCTATTAGCCAATAAAGAAGAAAAATGAAATGTAAACTAATTCTTACCATTTTTTTTCCCAGTGGTAATCCAAGTAAGAAAGAAGGATGGAAGGATTAAAGGGATTAATTGATGAGTTTTTCGTATTAAGCCAATAGGGAATATATATATATGTAGGGGGTGTTTGCACATGTGGTTTTTCTGGGAACTTGTTCTAGATTGAAGAGAAATTCGGGGTTTCACTATGGAGGGAAAGGATTGAAAGAAAGAGAATTGGATTCCCAAAAGATGACGAACATCAATAAAAGAGCTTTCACTTTTTTCTTGTTACAAAAGTTTACTGCATAGACAGCATTGTGATGTTCAATTTGATTCGTGAAAGTGCATTTTCAGCAGAAATATCTGTACTGGGAATACAAACAACTCAGCAATCAGCTCCTAAGCCTGGCCAATGAATCTGTAAATGGCAAATCACACTAGTTTGTCCCAATTTGCTGTATCCCATTTCCTAGAATACAAAAGTTTTTGTTTTGTTTTGGTTTTTATTCTGTAGAACTTCGTTTTGAGCAAGGGACTTCTCATATTCCGTTGAATTTACGCGAGTTTCTAATTTTGTGTTACAATCCCTAGTTAGGCAGTTAACCAAAGCGTCTCTTGAGATACTCAAACTTTAGACCACCCCAATTTATTAATCACTAAAACCGTTCGATGTGAACTAGTTTCATCTAATAGACCAAAGTCACAAGTCCAAAATCACATAATGGCAGTGGGTTTGAAGCAAGTGGATGGTTGAATATATCCTCAAATCTAGATGATTTCAGTAGGCTACCATGTTTTGGTTTGCATATATTGAGAGCATTCAATCATTATCATGTGGAATTTGTTTCTTTGATGGGTAATTATGCAAGGCATTCCTTTCATGTTATATTGCATAAAGGCATTCCTTTCAGTGGGCTTGGGTTTAGGCTTGGGCTTGGGCTTAGGCGGGTACGGGGAAAGCAGGGACGGGGGCGGGGATTAAAAATTTACCCGCGGACGGGGATGGGGATGAAAACTATACCCGCTAACGGGGGTGGACCGGGGATGGACGGAATTTTTTTAAGCGGGTACGGGGATGGAGACTACACCCCCCGCCCCCGCTTCGGTCCACTGACATCCCTAACTGCGACGTGCATGATTTCCAGAGTTTCTGTCAATACAATTCTAATACCAAATGCTACACCCTCATTTTGAATTTTAATGTTTTATGCTATCAATATGATCATTCGCATCACCATCATCATTATCATAATTGCTACCGCAGGAATTCTCAGGTCGGTTTCAGACACACCACCTACTCATTACACCCTCAAAATTCAACTATTTTCATTACTAACAGAGAACAATATCGAGAGATACAATTCAGGTGATTTCGAAGCTGCAGGTTACAAATGGTACTCCCTCTTCCTCTCTCCTCCTGTGTGTTTGTCTCTGTGTGTGTACGGTTTTTACTTTGATTGTATCTCTTTGTCATTCCTTTACTTTTTGTTGTGGTTGCAACAATATTTCAGGATAGTGACTATAATCACCTTTTGATTGCAAATTGCAATTTTATCAGTTTTCAGATGTGATTTTATTTGCTGCATCTTTTTCGTGTTTGCAGGAAGTTGGTTCTTCACCCAAATGGAAATAGGAGCAAAAATATTAAAGATCACCTCTCTTTCTACTTGATGATATCGGAAGTTAGTTCATTGCGTCCTGGTTGGGAGGTGCATGTTGTTTTTCGACTGTTTTTGCTTGATCAGAACAAGGACAACTACTTAACACTTCAAGGTGTCATCTCCAATTCAGCAATAGTGTTACAGTTTTGTATTGCCTCTTTTTCTATCTTTGTACTAGTTGCATTGTTCTCATGACTCACTACCAGATTTCCCCACGCCAGTTAAATGTCACAGTTTCATGCTTCAGTCTAAACTATCAAGTTGCCTTTTTCATAATACACTCCCATAAAAGGTGATACTGGTAATCATGTTGTTAACTTGCTTAGATACAACGGGAAAGGGAAGACGCTTTTATGAAATGAAGCTGGAATGGGGTTTTGATCGGTTCATCCCTCTTACTGCATTTTCCAATCCTGATAATGGGTATCTTGTCAACGATACTTGTGTGTTTGGAGCAGAGGTCTTTGTTTATCAGAAGAAAGAGTCATTATTGATGGTGAAGGACGCTATTAAGTACACGCACACTTGGAAAATTGAGAAATTTTCAAAGTTAGACAAAGAATGTGAAGACTCTGACACATTCAATGCTGGAGATCAGAAATGGTAATGCAGTGATGAACTTCTTCCCAGATATAAATCTCAAGAACTATATATTTTCTTTTTTATTTTACATGTTAATGGTGAAAGATTTTGCACCAAATTTTAAACCATCCCATTTATAGTCTTCAGTTAAAATGCATCATACATATTAACAACAACATTGAATCATTTGCTACATGATATTTTGGTTGTTGCGGGTTGTTGCAGGAAGATACAACTATATCCAAAGGGAAATGGCAGTGGCATAGGAACTCATATATCTCTGTATCTGGCTTTGGCTGATCCCACAGCCCTTCCTCCTGGCTCCCAATTATTTGCAGAGTTCATATTGCGTATACTAGACATAAAGCGTGCCGATCATGTGTTCAAAAAAGGTAAATATAGGCTGATTTAATGACTCACAGGTGAGGCAGTATAAAAACTGTCTTGGCTCAATGCTTTCCTAAATCTCAGTATTGGAAAAGGATCCACTTATATATCAACATGCTCATATAATGAGCTTGTCGATTTCTGTGTTCTTGCAGCGACTTCCTGGTTCAGTGCATCAGGCCAAAAACGTGGTTGGTCTCAATTCATTTCACTCGATCTTTTCAATTCATCTTTCTTCGGGTTTCTGGTAAAAGACAGTAGCTGGGTGGAAGCAGAAGTCATTGTCCGTGGGGTGGCTAGTGCACAATAAGAAGTGCTTTATTGTGTCAAATTTGTGGGTGTATATAAATAATTGCACATTGGCACATAATGGATAGCACAATGTATATATATCTGGTGACTGAATGGTTGTGGGTGTTTTACAAATAGTTCAATGAAAGTACTCTATAGAACATTCTAATCATCATATGCTTTACTAGTATTTTATCATTTTTTTTTTTGAATAAAAGTGATAAGATTTGATCCCGCCGGCTACGTAGGTAGGTCCTTTTCTTTGTAATTGTGGGTATCACTGCAAACTCTCTTTTAGTATATGGATCTGGACAATCCTCAGAAAACTGAGCAGGCTGACATCCTCAAATAGCAAAGATACCGGTAAAAGATACAAGCTGGAAATTATTTTGCTGAACTTGAACTGAACCTTATGATATAGCATTGTCTTAATTGAGCTGCAATGAATTGGTTCTTCTAAAGGTACAAAGGCAGTAAGTAAAATCTTTTAAAATGATCGTCCTCCTGCCCAATTAACAGAAAGCAAGGAACGATGACGACTTTGAAGGCAAATGACACGACAATATACAAATATTGTTAAGATTCGTAAGGTATAATCTACAATATAACAGTTACATTTGGATCAAATCTTTTCAAAAGATTGCTAGAGGACAAACAAAATGCAAAAAAAAAAGAAAAAGAAAAAGAAAAAGAGGGGTTCTCGCACGATCCATAAATGGTGCTAGAACCTCTACGTATGGAATTTTTTTGGCTTGCATTGGTGCCAGCAGAATCACCAAAAAAAATGCTAATCCTTTCTTCATGTGTAGCATGCGAGCCTCACTTGTATGCTAAGAGGATGTCCCATCAAATTTTGGCTTAAATTTTTGAAAGGTCCCATAATTTTAAATGTATAACTAGTCCACATAAAAAATTTAAATCCATGAATTAAAATTTTAGGCCTTACAAAAAAGCCCCAAAAAATTTAAGCCCAATTAAAAAATTATAATTTCAATAATTAAAGCCTACAATTCAATTCATAACATTAGAAACTCAAAAATCAAAAATTTTAAAAACAAATAAAAAAAATATTCAAAAATCAACTCATATTTACTCACATCCATTCTCTATCTCTCTCTCTCTTAAAAAACAAAAATAAAGTATCAAATCCTCCTCTCTCACTTAAAAAAAATTAAATTTTTTTTTTAAAAATAATACTAAAAATAAAAAAGCCTAATTTAGTATTACTACTTTAGGCCTCAAATTATCTTGAACCGTCCCTGAGTAATGGTCCACAAGGATTATCCACTGTATGTACTTGGCTTACACCTCCTTTTATCTTTTCAGGAATGCTGTAGTTGTATTTTAATTTTCTTCTTTTGCTGGCTGGGGGCTTTTAATTTTATTATTGTGTCCTCCGAAACGAGGAAACAAAAAAAGGTTGGTTATCAATTACAATAAAGTTATGATTATCATACAAATTTCTAATTGTTAGTCATAGTTTAAGGATGTCCATGCCTCACTATCATCTTGCTCCTTAGACTATCTACTCGCTTGCCTTTTTTTTCAAAAGCAATATCCAAGTGCTTTGTATTCCAGTCAAATTGGGGTTCAGCTCAAGTGCCGGGATTGGGTGCAGCAAGGGTTGGCACAAGTCGAATATTCACTCCAGTGGGCAGGCGCTGTGCTGTACATTTCTCTAATTATTTACTCTCTTTTCCAGAGTAGAAAACTTACAGCAAACAACTGAAGAGGACAATCAAAAGCTTTTCAAATTTGATCAGCAATATATAGTACAGTTAAAATATATAGCACAACCTTGAATTTAAGACATATTGGGCTATGGGCCTAAATGATTGATTAGACTTATATTTTTATAAGACTTTTTTTACATGGGTTATTTAAAAATTTAGAGCCTTCTTTTGAAATAGGGCATAAAGCCCAAGTTTTTTTAAATAGTGAAAATTGAGGGTGAGTCCCCCTAGATGGACTTATAATGACTTGAGTCATAGAAGAAAATTTATTTGGGGGTAAGTCCATATTTAAACTTTTATGTCGGTACTTAAGTCCACTTATTTTTTAAATTTCAAAATTACCTCTAACGGTGTTAGTTTTATCCAGTTATGAAAAGTCACATACGTTAGATCATTGAGATATATATGAAAACCATTGATTAGTTATATATGTAAACCGTTTATTAAATATTATAATAATTAATGGAAGTTTTATATGGAAGTTATATATTCTGATAGTTATATATGAAAAACTTAATGTACAAATAAATTGTTAGTTTGTTAAGTCAAAATGAGATCACAAAATTTCCTTAACAACAGTAATGCATAATATAGGGAGGCTGAACAATGCCAACAGAGTTCAATAACACGAATGTTAATATATAGTAACATTCATGTTACTATATGATTGAAGTTACAATTAGGGTCGTGTTACAAGTGCAGTCGTATTACTATACTGATACTAATGTTACTTTAGTCAATTTTAACATACAATTCTAAATTTTGAGACGTATATTATGTAACATACACTTTAATATTCACAGTAACATCAAAATTTTGTATTCAATAACACATTTAATTTTACAAAATACAACACAATAGTTTTTTTTACAGTAACATCAATTTTCAAATGATTTTAGTGAAAATATGATCCACAAATTAAAAATTTACAAAATGACGAGTAATAACACACAATCGACAATTGAATTACGACACTCAACACCAATTGTGAACATCAAAACATCGAAATTCTGAACTCCATTTTTCGGTTCACGTATAGTAACATTAATTTTTTTCTACAGTAACACAATTAAGGAATACTCGATTGTCTTGCGCAACAAAAAAATCAACAAAATCGAAATCTATAACACTTTAATTTAGTACTAATGTATGAGTTCTCTTGAATCTTGGTTACAAGGTTAATGCATACTTTGACAGAATTAAATCTTTAATTGTTATTACTTTTTTACCATGTTACTATTTTTTTGTGAGCAAGTTACTATTTTTTTAGTGGTCATGTTACTGTCTTTGTTGAGTAAGTTACTATTGTTATTTTTTAAATATTAATATTCAATATTAATATTTTATCGATGGAGTCCAAAGTAAACTGGAATAGTAAATTGAAATTGTATTTTATGGAATGTAATGAATTTGAAATTTGAATATGAACGTTGTTTGGTAAATGCTGGTTTCTTATTTTTCGGATAAGGAAACATTATGGCTTGGAAGATTATAGACGAATTTGAAGGCAATTATGAAGTAGATATATATGACTGGTTATTGTGTTCATAAACGTCGTTTATAACATTCTTACAGGGAAGAGTTACAATAGTAAAATTGACAAAAAATAGACTTAAAACTAAATAAATTTCATTGACAAGACTTATCTTTAAATAAGTCCATATAGGAAGATCAGCCTCTAAATTTCCCTTTTAAATATGCTGTTGGGCCGGCCTTGATGATTTCGAGTGGCAACAATACTATTATTACGTAACACCTGAAGAAAAAGTGCAGCCCAAACTAATGACAGGACAAGACAATATTCCAGCTTGTCAAAATATTATTTTTTCTTAATTAAAAATTTTAAAGTACTGTTTTTTTTTTTCTCAATTTGATCTCCAGATTTTTGAAATCTTAAATATAAATTTGATGATACCAAAAATTAGTTAAGATTAAGTTAAGACCACTCAAGTTGGACATCTAAGTTCGGACCTCGCAGCTCACGATTACTAGCTCGGGGTGCGCAAGTCGGGAATCTTCAACAATGAGACCTCGTGCACACGATGACTGCGACAACTACCACCTTCCAGAAGGCCACATGTAACCATAATGGCCAAATATTATGGTATATGGGTCGCAACAACATCAAGAGAAAGCACATTGATTACGCTAGGAAGCCATTGGTTACGGGAGGATCGCAAAGATCACGCAAGACAATCATGCAGGACAACTGCACACTATAAATAGAAGACAAATCTCTCGCATTTGTAATCAAGCAGTCATCTGTGCATTTATTCTATGTAATCACCTTCTCCTCAATTAATAGAGAATTTCCCAAGAGCAAGGGATTTCATTAGAGTAGATTAACCAAGCTTTCGAGCTGGTGAACCACTATAAATCCTCTGTCTATTCACCTTCATCCTTGGTCATCTTATAACTTAACTCCCAAGAGCCTAGAAGCTCTGACTAGATATCCCAGTGATTCTCAAATCTCCAAACAGTTCACTTCTGCTCAGCTATGCAGAACACACCATCAAAATTAAATTTTTAATTCAAGTTTTGTGCATGGAAGCTCTGTTAATAAAATTCGGAAATAAAATATAACTAAATCTGCTATTCATTAATTTTATTTCAATAATGAAATGGAAGATTTTGGGAGGGATGAATCTAAGAACTTGTTTGTTCTGAATTATTCCAGAAGAAATCGGATGTTGTCGAAGATAGCATATAGAAAACACCATGTTTAAGAGAGAAAACTTTGCAAACCAACCATCATTACGGTTAACTCTGAGCAGTAAGCTATTCATATACAATTTATTTTTTGGTCAATCTAATGGGATAGCTCAAGTGGAGATAAAAACGAGTTGTGTAAACCCAAATGCTCTAAGTCCTAAACTTGACAATTCCTTTCAGGGCCGGCCCAATAGCTAGGCCGAAGAAGCGATCACTTTAGGCCCCATTTAAAATGAAGGCACCATTTTTTATAGGGTGATTTAGAAGCCGGTATAATTTTTTAGACTTATTTATGCAAAAGTATAACACAAAAACTTATTTGGGGTAAAGTGCATATTTTTAAAAAATGACATTATTGCCATTCGGTAAAGTGCTGATGGGTAGAAATCATTTGTCTTCCTACCTAAAATTTTGGCTACAATCAAGTAATGAGAGTTTAAAAATTAGGGGCTTTAATTATCTAATCCCTTATTCTTCGGCAAAAAAGATTCTTCATCTTCTACGGTCAAATAATGCCATAACTGTGATTGTTCATCATCCAAAAAAAAAAGAGGAATACGATAGTTACTGTTCATCATCTCTTACGGTCCAGTAACTGTTCATCATCTCCGGCCACTTCTTCACCGAAAATTGCAGGTGACATTGATGTTTCGTTTTTTGACATTCATTAATTATTTAGTTTTTTTTTTTTTTGCACAAAACTTTGTAATTTGATTTTGAAAAAAAAAACAAAGTCTTAAAACCCTATTTTCGTGAAATGATAGTAAAAAATTGCATGTTTTTAATTAACGATTGATTAACCTAATTATAAAATTTAAAGCATATGCAGATGGAAAAATACTTTGGAACAAGAATTTTTTGATTAAAAATAGTTACGTAACTGTTTTAAGTAACTATTTGTGATTCAAATTATAAACAATTCATATTCCAAAATTAATGGGTTTAACTGTGTTGAGTAACTATTTTGTGATTTTAAGTATCTATTGAGTAATTGTGTTGATTATATATTATCAAATGGTTGTAACTATGTTGAGTATTTGTTAAGTCGAATGGTATGTTAAACATATATTTTCATGGTATGAAACTTAATTATAGCCTACAGTGATTCATAACCATTAATTGTGTCCCTAAAAATAGTTACCATGTGCAATTGAGTTATAATGCTCCTAAAAAATTTGGATGAATTCCATTCTAATGAATTAAACAGTTACCAATGTCTGGACTAAAGAACAGTTACACCCATTAAAATCAATACATACATATAGTTTAAAAAAAACAAAGAAACGTACATTACTGTCTATACGAAAAAATAGTTACACTCATGAAAAAACAGTTACATCAATTAAAACCAATACAGACATACAGTTTAAAAAAAACAAAGAAACGTACATTACTGTCTATACGAAAAACAGTTACACCAATTAAAATCAATACAAACATACAATTTAAAAAAAAAAACGTACATTTTTGTATATACGAAAAAATAGTTACACCCATTAAAACCAAAGTAGTTTTTTTTTCCCCTCATCCCAACAACGAACAAACATAAAACAAAATCGAACATATGAGATTCCCAAAAAAAAAAAAAAACCGAATAAAAGAATAAATATAATTATTAATAACTTACCTTCAACCGAAAAATAAACTAATAATATATCTCAACCGGAGAAATAAATCGTCAAGCCGTACGTTGAACGAAATCGCAATAAAACCGGCCGTTGAAAAAGATTTTTACTGCAGAAATATATCGAAAAAAATTCTCATCCGTTGAAGACACACTTTTATTACAGATATACCACAAAAATTGCTCATTCAAAATTCAAAAAATGAATGATAACAAATATGTAATTTTTACATATTTGTTTTCTCAAATAACTGTCAATGATGAGAGCATAAATTAAGGAAGAGTGTTTAAGTAAAAAAGATTTTAATTCATTTGAATTTTGTACCTAAACACAAAATTTTTTATAAAAATTGTACTTAATAGAATAAACAATTTATTCATACACTTTTGCCTAAATAAGTCTAAAAAATTATACTCACATCTAAAAAACCCTTTTTTATGAGTCTTCGGTACAATACAAACCAAAAAATTAAACTCAAATAAAATTGAGTCCAAGCAAAAATGTCCTATGTACTTTAAACTAATAAAAGATTTCTAACAAAAATGGGCTCAAAAAGCTAAAAAGTGTCTGTGGCATAGCAAAAGTAAAAGGCTCACAACACATTTAGTTAAAAACATGAAATTTTAAGTGTAATTTAAAAGTCGGTACAAAAATTTAGACTTATTTGAGCTAAATTATATTAAGAAAATTTATTTTGCCATAAATGCATTTTTTTGAAAAAAGATTAAAAGGATATTAATTACTACATTACTCTCTCTCCTTCTCTCTCTCCATTACTCTTTCACTCTCTCTTCCCTATTTTTTTTCTCTCTCTCTCATATTGATAATTTTTTTTTAAATATGTAAGATTTGATTTAATTTTTTCATCTCCCTCTCCCCCTATTTTCTCTCTCTCTCTCACTCCATCTCCCCTCATTTCATTATTCTCTCCCTTTTTTCTCTCTCCTTATATCAATGTTACACAACACAATTATACTAATCAGTTATACCAATTAGTTACAATTACCCTATAATACACTAAATAGTTATTCATGTATTCTAATAAATCAAACAGTTATACTAAATAATTATACGAAATTACAGCACCAACTCAATTTGTCATTTAGTTATTTACATAAATTAAAGAGTTACACAATTTAGTATCACGACATGGTTATACCAATTATATACACAAAATTGAGTTTATCATTACACAAAAGACTTTGTCATTATACTAAATTTGGTATATATGGTTGGTGTAATGATGTCGCGATACTAAATAGTGCAACTATTTAGTTTATGTAAACAACTGAATGACAAATTGAGTTGGTGTTATAACTTTGTGTAATTGTTTGGTATAACTATTTGGTGTATTATAAGACAATTGTAACTGATTGGTGTAACTTATTAGTGTAATTGTGTTATTGTAATGTTGATATAAATAGAGAGAGAAATGGTTAGAGAAAATAGGGGGAGAGAGAGAGAAAATAGGGGGGAGAGATGAAAAAATAAATCAAATCTTTACATATTTGAAAAGAAAATAAATTATCAATGATAGATATAGAGAGAAAATAGGGAAAAGATGGGAAAAGTAATGGGGAAAGAGAGAGAGATGGAGAGAAAATAAGGAAGAGATAGTGAGAGAGTCTAATGAAATCTTTACATATTTGATTAGATATATAACTGTCAATCAATAATGCATAATTTAAGGGAATGTATTTAGGTAAAACAGTTTTGATTTTATTGAATTTTGTACCCAAACACAATATGTTTTATTAAAATTGCACTTAATAAAGCAAACATCTTATCCATACATTTTTTCTCAAATAAGTTTAAAAAATTGTACTCACAGTCAAAAAACTCAAATTTTAATGCAAAAATGAAGAAGTCAATAATCAATACCATTAATTACTCTTTCTAACCGGTCAATTATATCAATCAAACACACTCTCTCTCCTATGTCTCTCCTGTTAAAACATCATCCCCCCTCTCTTTCACACACACACACAAAATTAATTTTTGTTTCCATCTAAAACAAAATAAATGATTCTCTTTCCCCTTTGGCTTGTGACCATCTTTCCAATTCACACAATAAATGTCATCAAATCAGCCCCAGTATATTATTTTATACTCGCACTTTTTTTTTTTCAATGTTATTTTGTACAAAATATAGTTTCAATCAACTTATTCACATTATAATATCCTAAGTTTTAGGAACACTAATGATAAAATTAAGTGTTATTGTTGTAAAATTTTGATTTTTATTATGTTTTTTATAGAGAGTATTTGATTGATTTATAAAAAAAATTGGATTGTCAAAAAACTGTGGCTACTAAAAAACAACAATCCAGATATAAGGAACTTGAAAAAAAAGAGAAAAATAGAAAAACTTATTGAATCACAAAAAAAAAAAAGATCTATTAATAAATTTATTATTAGTAATAAAAAATAACAAAAGATTTAATTGAAAGTTTTGAAATAAACAAGTGATAGGTCTTAAATAATTAGAAGATATTGAAATTATATGATGAAAAAATAACAAATAATTTTTTTTATAATGATGGTCGAAAATGTAAAAAAATAATTCTTGATCATGAAGAACATACAAAAAAAATTATTAGTAATTTTGAATTTTAAAAAATAAAATAAATAAATAAATACTTGCTACGATTGATAGTTGCCGTGAGATGGATATATAATATAGTCTGCTCCAATGGTTGCCTCATTTTTCCCCCATCTTTCTCTGTACCAAAAACGCTCTCACGTGCTTTCAAAAGTTTTCTTTGTGGAAGACAAGACAACGTAAACAAACAGGAAGCACATTGATTTCTTAGCCCAACCTTTTAAGCAAGCAATATTCTCTCTGAACCATAAATTATGTATGTGTTTTCTAGTAACTGATTTCTTCCGCGAATTGTTTGTACCACCAAGGAAGTAAAGAATGGATTCTTGTTCCTCAAACAAACAACAATCCACTTTTAAAAAAAAAGGATAACTCCTTTAAGAACTTTGGAATTAAAGCTTTATTTATTTCATCCATAAAAAGCATGTTACCCAATCTGATTGTTTCATTGTTTTAATCTGTTCTGGGCGGGCGGTACATTTCTACCTACCTTAGCGACTTTATTTCCATGGCAGATCTCTCTGGCGACCAAGATGGTACGGGCTCCTCTGTCTCTCTGCTGTATAATGTGTATTCTTGAAAGCTTTTATTACATTTGCATGAAGAACTAGTACTAGAGCATGCATGTGTCGTTTTCTCATGAAATCATTTGTGTGGAATCAAACCATTACATTTAGGGAGAATTACACCCAGACCCCCTGAGGTTTATCACTTAATCACTCAGACCCCCTGACATTTGAAATATTACACACAGATCCCCTGAGGTTTGTACGCGCATAACACTTAGACCCCTGCTGTAAATATATCCATTAATAAATTACACTTAGACCCTCTTGAAGTTTGTAGGTATATAATACTTAGACTCCTTAAGTTTAAAATATTATACTTAGATAAAAAATACTCTAATCAAAGATAGAATATCAAATATTTTAAATTTTACAACCAAAATTCATGTTCTATTGTATCATTTATTGAAATAAAATTAAAATTAAAAATTTAATTTTTTCTTAAAAAATCGTAATTAGTATATAATTATACTATCTATTGGAATAAAGCTAAAAATTCAAACAAGGGGTCTAAGTCATTCATAATAGAACATACATTTTACATCTAAAATTCATGTTATATTATGTCATTTATTGAAATAAAATCAAAAATAAAAATGTAGTTTTTTAAAAAAAAAATCATAGTTAATATATAATTATACTATCTATTAGAATAAAATTAAAAAAAATAAACAAGGGATCAAACTATAATGGACACAATATCTTTTAGCTTTAATTGGGGTAGTTTGATATTTTAATTTGGTCGTTTAAACGACCAAATTAAATTTCAATACACAATATAATTGTATACTAATAACTATTTTTTAAGAAAAAATTGAATTTTTATTTTTGATTTTATTTCAATAAAAGATTCAATAGAACATGAATTTTAATTGTAAACTTTAAAATATTTGATATTTTATCTTTAATTGAAAAATTTTTGGTCTAACTATAATATTTTAAACTTAAAAGGTCTAAGTAATATATATTTACAAACTTTAGGGGGTCTGGGTGTAATTTATTAATGAATATATTTACATCAGGGGTCTAAGTGTTACACGTGTACAAACCTCAAGGGGTCTGTGTGTAATATTTCAAATGTCAAGGGGTCTGAGTGATTAAGTGACAAATCTCAAGGGGTGTGGATGTAATTCTCCCTTACATTTATTACAAGAACTTTGTTATGGTTAACAGAGCTAGCTAATCTACGTGTTTTCTAATGCCCCTCTAGTTTTAATCCAGTATATATTATGCTTTAAATACAATTGCGTGGAAATGGTTATGCATATTTTATGTATGTGAATAGTCCATACATGACTGTGCCGTGCATGATTTCCAGAGTTTTTGTCAATACAATTCAAATACCAAATGCTACACATCATTTTGAATTTTAATGTTTTATGCTATCAATATGATCATTTGCATCACCATCATCATTATCATAATTGCTATCGCAGGAATTCTCACGTCAGTTTCAGACACACCACCTACTCATTACACCCTCAAAATTCAACTATTTTCATTACTAACAAAGAACAATATTGAGAGATACAATTCAGATGATTTTGAAGCTGCTGGTTACAAATGGTACTCTCTCTCCCTCTCTCCCCCTTTGTGTGTATTGTATTTACTTTGATTGTATCTCTTTGTCATTCCTTTACTTTTGATGTGGTTGCGATAATAGTTCAGTATAGTGACTACAGTCACCTTTTGATTGCAAATTGTTGTTTTATCAATTTTCGGATGTTATTTTATTTGCTGCATCTTTTTTGTGTTTGCAGGAAGTTGGTTCTTTACCCAAATGGAAACAAGAGGAAAAATATTAAAGATCACCTCTCTTTCTACTTGATGATATCGGAAGTTAGTTCATTGCGTCCTGGTTGGGAGGTGCATGCTGTTGTTCGACTGTTTTTGCTTGATCAGAACAAGGACAACTACTTAACACTTCAAGGTGTCATCTCCAATTCAGCAATAGTGTTACAGTTTTGTATTGCCTCTTTTTCTATTTTTGTACTAGTTGCATTGTTTTCATGACTCACTGTCAGATTTCGCCATGCCAGTTAAATGTCATAGTTTCATGCTTCAGTCTAAACTATCAAGTTTCCTTTTTCATAATACACTCCCATAAAATGTGATACTGGTAATCATGTTGTTAACTTGCTTAGATACAACGAGAAAGGGAAGACGCTTTTATGGAATGAAGCTGAAATGGGGTTTTGATCGGTTCATCCCTCTTACTGCATTTTCCAATCCTGATAATGGTTATCTTGTCAACGATACTTGTGTGTTTGGAGCAGAGGTCTTTGTCTATCAGGAGAAAAATAAGGGAAAAGAAGAGTCATTATTGATGGTGAAGGATGCTATTAAGTACAAGCACACTTGGAAAATTGAGAAATTTTCAAAGTTAGACAAAGAGTATGAAGACTCTGAAGCATTCAATGCTGGAGATCAGAAATGGTAATGCAGTGATGAATTTCTTCCTAGATGTAATCTAGACTAAATCTCAAGAATATATATACATATATACATATATATATATATATGTATATATATCATCTTCTTTTTTATTTACATGTTACTGATGAAAGATTTTGCACCAAATTTTAAACCATCCCATTTATAGTCTTCAGTTAAAATGCATCATACATATTAGCAACAACATTGAATCATTTGCTACATGATATTTTGTTGTTGCGGGTTGTTGCAGGAAGATACGACTATATCCAAAGGGAAAAGACAGTGGCATAGGAACTCATATATCTCTGTATCTGGCTTTGGCTGATCCCACAACCCTTCCTCCTGGCTCCAAAATATTTGCAGAGTTCATATTGCGTATACTAGACCAAACGCGTGGCAATCATGTCTTCGGAAAAGGTAAATATTGGCTGATCTAATGACTCACTGGTTAGGCAGTATAAAAACTGTCTTGGCTCAATGCTTTCCTAAATCTCAGGATTGGAAACTGATCCACTTATATATCGACATGCTCATATAATGAGCTTACCGATTTCTGTGTTCTTGCAGAGACTTACTGGTTCAGTGCATCAAACCAACAATTGGGTTGGCCTCGATTCACTGTACTCAGTTTTTTCAATTCATCAAACGTCGGGCTTCTGGTAAAAGACAGTAGCTGGGTTGAAGCAGAAGTCATTGTCCATGGGGTGGCTAGTGCACAGTAAGAAGTGCTTTATTGTGTCAAATTTGTGGGTGTATATAAATAATTGCACATTGGCACATAATGGAGAGCACAATGTATATATATCTAGTGACTGAATGGTTGTGGGGGTGTTTTACAAATAGTTCAATGAAAGTACTCTATAGAACATTCTAATCATCATATGCTTGAGTAGTATTTTATCAATATATATATATGGATCTGGACAATCCCCAGAAAACTGAGCAGGCTAACATCCTCAAATAGCAAAGATACCCGTAAAAGATGCAAGCTGAAAGTTATTTTGCTGAACTTGAACTGAACCTTGTGATATACCATTGTCTTAATTGAGCTGCAATGAATTGGTTCTTCTAAAGGTACAAAGGCAGTAAGTAAAATCTTCCAAAATGATCGTCCTGCCCAATTAATAGAAAGCATGGAACGATGACGACTTTGAAGGCAAATGACACAACAATATACAAATATTGTTAAGATTCATAAGGTATAATCTACAATATAACAGTTACATTTGGATCAAATCTTTTCAAAAGATTGCTAGAGGACAAACAAAATGAAAAAAAAAAAGAGGGGTTCTCACACGATCCATAAAAGGTGCTATAACCTCTACGTATGGAATTTTTTTGGCTTGCATTGGTGCCAGCAGAATCACCACAAAAAATGCTAATCCTTTCTTCGTGTGTAGCATGCGAGCCTCACCTGTATGCTAAGAGGATGTCCCATCAGATTTTGGCCTTGTGTACCCCAGATTGATTTACTTCTGCACCAGGTTTTTCTCAGCATCTGCCTGAAAGCCCCAATGAAAAATTAGGGGGAAATATGGATCAAAAGCTAGGAACTAGAACCAACAGGCTGAATCATCTGGTAAACTATATGAGGAGAGAGAGAGAGAGAGAGATTAAACCTCAATCATGGGGCTATTCTTTGGAATGTTACAAGCCACCATTACATTAAGATCCAGTCTTCAATGCTGTGAAAAAGGTTGCATATCAGCCTGCGGATCTGAAGAAATATTCCGAAAAGATTCATTGTGTATTGAGAATTTACCTAATCGACGAGCAATACCAGATCCGGTATTATTAGAAGCCCCTCCAAGTAGGGACGTAACACTCACTGTGTTGTTCTAGGCACCACCAAATAGTAAGATCAACTTAGCATTTGCAGCAAGGAATATGAGTCAACATAAAATGTATGCTACGTGCGTTATAAACTGAGATCTTGCGATTGCAATTGGCCAAAATTAATTCAACATTTGATTTAATCTTCCAAAATGCTATTTCCAAGGTCATCCATTCCACTTCAGCAGATTCCATGCTTCCGAACGCAGCCAAAAAGGCAATTCTAAAGAGCTAAAAATAGTAAACTTACAGGTCGTGTAGGTGCAGCTGCATATAGATGTCCAAATTTGGCAGAGTTGCAACCGATCCATGCATATATCTGCACATACAGAAGAAGATGAAAGGTTATAGAGTCTCCATATCAACTGTGAGATACATTGTCAAGTAGAAAGCTAACATATGAAGGAAAATTAACAAAAAGAGGACAATCAAGAGCTTTTCAAATTTGATCAACAATATATAGTATAGTTAAAATATAGGGAGAATTACACTCAGACCTCCTGAGGTTTGTCACTTAATCACTCAGACCGCCTGACATTAGAAATATTACACACAGACCCCCTGAGGTTTGTACGCGCGTAACACTTAAACCATGTTGTAAATACATCCGTTAATAAATTACACTTAGACTCCCTTAAAGTTTGTAGGTATATAATACTTAGACTCCTTAAGTTTAAAATATTATATTTAGATCAAAAATACTCTAATTAAAGATAGAATATCAAATATTTTAAATTTTACAACAAAAATTCATGTTCTATTGTATCATTTATTGAAATAAAATTAAAATTAAAAATTTAATTTTTTCTTAAAAAATCGTAATTAGTATACAATTATATTATATATTGGAATAAAGCTAAAAAATCAAACAAGGGGTCTAAGTCATTCATAATAGACATAAATTTTACATCTAAAATTCATGTTCTATTATGTCATTTATTGAAATAAAATTAAAAATAAAAATCTAGTTTTTTTAAAAAAAAAAATCATAGTTAGTATATAATTATACTATTTATTAGAATAAAACTAAAAAATTAAACAAGGGGTCAAACTGTAATTGACACAATATTTTTTAGCTTTAATTTGGGTAGTTTGGTATTGTAATTTGGTCGTTTAAACAACCAAATTAAATTTCAATAGACAATATAATTGTATACTAATCACGATTTTTTAAGAAAAAATGGAATTTTTATTTTTGATTTTATTTCAATAAAAGATTCAATAGAACATGAATTTTAATTGTAAACTGTAAAATATTTGATATTTTATCTTTGATTGAAATATTTTTGGTCTAAATATAACATTTTATACTTAACAGGTCTAAGTAATATATATTTACAAACTTTAGGGGGTCTGTGTGTAATTTATTAATGACTATATTTACAGCAGCGGTCTAAGTGTTACGCGCGCACAAATCTCAGGGGGTCTATGTGTAATATTTCAAATGTCAGGGGGTCTGAGTGATTAAGTGACAAACCTCAGGAGGTGTGGGTGTAATTCTCCCTAAAATATATAACACAACCTTGAATTTAAGACATATTGGGCTATGGGCCTAAATGATTGATTGGACTTATATTTTTATGAGGCCTTTTTTACATGGGTTATTTATGGTATTTAAAAATTTGGGCCTCCCTTTGAAATGGGGCTTAAAGCCCAAGTTTTTTTAAATTTGTTGTTGGGCCGGCCATGATGATTTCAAATGGCAACAACACTATTATCACGTAACACCTGAAGAAAAAGTCCAGCCCAAACTAATGACAGGACAAGACAATATTTCAACTTGTCAAAATTAGGGGTGCAACTTGGGTTGGGCAACCCGATTTCAACCGGAATAAATTAGGGCTTGGGTTAGGATTTTTAATACTTGGGTTGGACATGGGTCAAAAAACTTTAACCCGAATTCATTTTGGGCCGGGCTCGGGTTGAGGCATCGGCAACCCGATTTCAACCCGAACCCGATAAATTAAAAAATAATTATATATATATAAAGTATTAGCACTTTTTTTCATTTTTACTCCCTCGTCATCTGTTTCTTATTGCTTGCTACTCTGTTATGCGTGATTAGTGGTGATAGTGTGATGTTTTAAGTTTAATGTTTTTATGGGTCTAATTTCTATATTTTCTGGGATTGTGCTTTGAGATCACTAGTTTTTTGGTGTGAAAGTAGATGATCAATAATCGTGCACGGTTATGAATGAAATATATGGATTGTTTTATGAATTTGTAATTATTCTCCTCTCTCTCTGTCTCTCTTGCAGTGAACTCGAGCCCGTCCGAATTAAACTCTGGTAATGCTCGGGTTGAGTTCCTCAACCCGAGGTTAGGGTTAGGGTTAGAGTTGAAGATTATATACCTAGGGTTGGGTTAGGGTTGACTGTCTAACCCTCCCAACCCGCCCGAGTTGCACCCCTAGTCAAAATATTGTTTTTTCTTAATTAAAATTTTTAAAATATTGTTTTTTTCTTAATTTGATCTCCATATTTTTGAAATATTAAATATAAATTTAATGATACCAAAAATTAGTTAAGATTAAGGTCAGACCACTCAAGTTGGCCATGTAAGTTCGGACCCCGCAACTCAAGATTACTAGCTCGGGGTGCGCAGGTCGAGAATCTTCAACAATGAGACTCTCGTGCACACGGTGACAGCAACAGCTGCCACCTTCCAGAAGGCCACGTCACGCCTAGAGAATGTAACTATAATGGCCAAATATTCTGGTATATGGGTCGCAACAGACTCAAGAGAAAGTACACTTATTACACTAGGAAGATCACGCAAGACAATCACGTAGGGCAACTGTACACTATAAATAGAGGACAAATCCCTCGGAATTGTAATCAAGCAGTCATCTGTGCATTTATTCTGTGTAATCACCTTCTCCTCAATTAACAGAGAATTTCCCAAGAGCAAGAGATTGTATTAGAGTGGATTAATCAAACTTTCGAGCTGGTGAACCACTATAAATCCTCTGTCTATTCACCTTCATCCTTGATCATCTTATAGCTTAACTCCCAAGAGCCTAGAAGCTTTGACTAGATATGCCAGTGATTCTCAAATCTCCAAACAATTCACCTCTGCTTAGCTATGCAGAACACACCATCAAAATTAAATTTTTAATTCAAGTTTTGTGCATGGAAGCTCTGTTAATAAAATTCGGAGATCAAATATAACTAAATCTGCTATTCACTAATTTTATTTCAATAATGAAATGAAAGATTTTGGGAGGGATGAATCTAACAACTTGTTTGCTCTGAATTATTCTAGAAGAAATTGGATGTTGTTGAAGATAGCATAGAGAAAATGCCATGTTCAAGAGAGAAAACTTCGCAAACCAACCATCATTACGTTTAACTTTGAGCAGTAAGCTATTCATATACAATTTATTTATTGGTCAACCTAAAGGGATAACTCGTGGAGATAAAAACGAGTTGTGTAAACCCAAACGCTCTAAGTTCTAAACTTGACTATCCTTTTTAGGGTCGGCCCAATAACTAGACCGAAGAAGCGATCACTTTAGGCCCCATCTAAAATGAAGGCACCATTTTTTATAAGTCTTCAGTATGATCCAAACCAAAAAGTAAATTCAAATAAAATTGAGTCCAAGCAAAAATGTCCTATGTACTTTAAACTAACAAAAGATTTCTAATAAAAATGGGCCCAAAAGTGTTTGTGGCATAGCAAAAGTAAAAGGCTCACAACCCATTTAGTTAAAAACATGAAATTTTAAGGGTAATTGGGAAGCTGATACAAAAATTTAGACTTATTTGAGCTAAACTACATTAAAAAAACTTATTTGGCCATAAATGTATTTTTTTGAAAAAAAGACTAAAAGGGTATTTATTACTCCATTACTTTCTCTCCCTTACTCTTTCACTATCTCTTCCCTATTTTCTTTCTATTTATTGCTCTCCCTCTCTCTCTCTCATATTGATAAAAAAAAATTAAATATGTAAAATTTGATTTAATTTTTTCATCTCTCTCTCCCCCTATTTCTCTCTCTCTCTCACTCCCTCTCCCCTTATTTCATTATTCTCTCTCTTTTTCTCTCTCTTTATATTAACGTTACACAACACAATTACACTAATTAGTTACACCAATTATCCTATAATACACTAAACAGTTATTCATGTATTCTAATAAATCAAACAGTTACACTAAACAATTATACGAAATTTCAACACCAACTCAATTTGCCATTTAGTTATTTACATAAATCAAAGAGTTACACCATTTATTATTACGACATGGTTACACCAATTATATACACCAAATTGGATTTATCATTACACAAAAGACTTTGCCATTATACTAAATTTGGTATATATGATTGGTGTAACGATGTCGCGATATTAAGTAGTGCAACTATTTAGTTTATATAAATAATTGAATGACAAATTGAGTTGGTGTTATAAATTTCTATAATTGTTTGGTGTAACTGTTTGGTTTATTAGAACACATGAATAATTGTTTGGTGTATTATACGACAATTGTAACTAATTTGTGTAACTGATTATTGTAATTGTATTGTTGTAATGTTGATATAAATAAAGAGATAAATGGTTAGAGAAAATAGGTGGGAGAGAGAGAAAAAAAATAGGGGAGAGAGATGAAAAAATAAATCAAATTTTTACATATTTGAAAAGAAAATAAATTATCAATGACAGATATAGAGAGAAAATAGGGGAGAGATGGGGAAAGTAATGGGGAAAGAGAGAGAGATGGAGAGAAAATAGGGGAGAGATAGTGAGAGAGTTTAATTAAATATTTACAGATTTGATTAGATATATAACTGCTAATTAAAAATGCATAATTTAAGGGGAGGTATTTAGGTAAAACAGTTTTGATTTTATTTGAATTTTGTACCTAAACACAATATGTTTTATTAAAATTGAACTTAATAAAGTAAACAACTTATCCATACACTTTTTCTTAAAATAAGTCTAAAAAATTGTACCCACAGCCAAAAAACCCAAATTTTAATGCAAAAATGAAGAAGCCAATAATCAATACCATTAATTGCTCTTTCTAACCGGTCAATTACATCAATCAAACACAAAATTAACCGGTCAATTAATTTTTGTTTCCATCTAAAACAAAATAAAGGATTCTCTTTTCCCTTTGGCTTGTGACCGCCTTTCTAATTCACATAACAAAGGTCATCAAATCAGCCATGGTATATTATTTTATACTCGTACTTTCTCTTTTTCAATGTTATTTTGTACAAAATATAGTCTCAATCAACTTATTCACATTATAATATCCCAAGTTTTAGGAACACTAATGATAAAATTAAGTGTTATTGTTTTATAATTTTAATTTTTATTAAGTTTTTTATAGAGTGTATTTGATTGATTTATAAAAAAAATTGGATTGTCAAAAAACTATGGCTACTAAAAAACAAAAATTCAGATATAAGGAACTTGAAAAAAAAGAGAAAAATAGAAAAACTTATTGAATCACAAAAAAAAAAATATCTATTAATAAATTTATTATTAGTAATAAAAAATAACAAAAGATTTAATTGAAAGTTTTGAAATAAACAAGTGTGATAGATCTTAAATAATTAGAAGATATTGAAATTATATGATGAAAAAATAACAAATAATTTTTTTTATAATGATGGTAAAAAATGTAATATAATAATTCTTGATTATGAAGAACATACAAACAAATTATTAGTAATTTTGAATTTTAAAAAATAAAATAAATAAAAAATTATATTAATAATAAAAATTAAAAAAAGCCCTGTGTAGAATCCTTGCTTTAGGCCCCAAAACAGCTCGGGCCGCCCCTGATCCCTTTAGGCCACCCTCCTAGACGTCAGCATAGTTTAATTAGTTTGTATGATGAGTCTCTATTGACTGCACGAATTGTATCTAGGCTTTGGATATAAGTTCAACTCCCCATTTACTATTCAAGTTCTGATTGACCATTGCATGTATTTAGAGGCCGGTGCATGTGACACTCTCCAAATGGGAATTATCTCCCGGAAGGGACTAAGATTAATTTTGAGGGAGATAATTCCCTTAAAGTTAACCTTTATTTTTTGGTCACTATGTGTTTTTTAAAAAAACGGTTGAAGACAATCTATATATTATATAAAAATGTCTCAAATTTAACCCAAGATACCAAAGTTAAAATTTATCCCAGTATATGATAGATAATAAGTTATCCGTTAAATCTGGTGAAGGAACTTATTTACTTCGTCTTTCATTAAAAATTGAGTTAAGATAAAAAAAAAACCAAGTTGAGGGAGCCAAAAAATTTCATCGGAGGCCTAAGTTTGCTTGAATATATATTTGGGTCTTAGGCAGCCACTGGCCTGGCCCTAGGGCGGGCTTTGTTCGATAAGGTTTAGCCTCACTTGATAACAGTTCTCACTGGTAATTAAGGCATTGATTTAAAAGCTTGTGTGATGCATTAATAAGAGTGTAGTGTTACCTAAGAGTTAAGTGGATCATAAATATAAACATTATTATATTAATATATCAAGAAACTGCCAACATTAAAACAACAAACTGCTTTGGCAATTGATGTCTTTAATTCCTTATTTTGCGCTTTGAATATTAGAGCTATAAAAACTCACTTGCATGCCCCCATTTTCTACCAACTTCAACGATCGAGGAAAACCAAACCAAAACAAAACAAAAAAGATAAGGTAGACATGGCCTCCACTTACGACACCTTCTCTTTGCTGGTTTTTCTTTTACTGGCATGTGTGTTCTTCAATACTAGTCCCTCCCATGCTTACAACCCATTCAGAGGAGTAAATGTTGACATGAAGAGGGTATGCGATGGCACAATCAATCCTCGTAACTGCTGGGAACGTTTGAGACCCGGCTATGTTACTCCAGGTTCCCTGGGAGATGCTTATAGTCTTGCCGATAATTATATTGCCATGGCACGCAGGAGCGCTAATGATATTCACGACTTGCTCGACAATTTAGTTGAAAGCACAAATGATCATCCACAAAGACAACTTTACAGGGACTGTGCCGGAAGGTATAACCAGGCCATCCGTGACCTCGACCGCGCCACCAAACACTTGCAATCCGGTGACTACCGACGTGTAGCTGCAGATGCAAGCCAAGCCCCGAACGAAGTCCGTGATTGTAATGCTCAAGTTTCGGCATATACATTCGGCGGCCCCGGTCCCTTTCGACGTCCCTATGACCCTCGCTTTCCAGGATATACTCCACTTGACTCATCAAGACTCCCAGAAATGATTCAGGATTTTGAACTTTACTGTAACATTATCAACAATGTCGCAACTTATTTGCCTAGGAACTAGATTAGTCATACACCCTGACCATGACCATCTAGTAATAATTCCTTGTTCTCATAAATGCCATTGCTTTAGAAATGTTTTTAGTTCCATCCAAAATTATATTATGTTTGGAGACTATAGTTTCCAACCACACCGATAAGGTAAATAAAGATTTGAGACTCCGACTTAGATCTCAAAGTTAATAAGATGGGCTTAGTGTTATACAAAATTTTCACTATGTATTATTTTGATTTTATTACATGCACGACTTAACCGACGGATATCCGTTGGCATTCATCGGTGACTTCAAGCAATTGCTTTAAGCATCAATGTAATTGGACAACCCAAAAAGATGGTGAATAAAACATTCAAGAGTACTCAAATTCAAATGGCAAGTTATTTTTTGCTTCTATACAGAACATTAATGTCCAACAACCACAACAGAGAAAAAATTACATATAGTATGAGCCAAAGAGAAACACTCAAAGAGAGCATGAGAGAAACCCAACAAAGGGGACAAATACAACTCCAAAGAGAGAGAGAGACGTGAGAAATTAGTAACGTCGAGGTTGAGTCTGAAATGAAGGCAACAACTGCTATATATGCCTAATGATATGTGCCACTAATCCAGCTTTTTGCTTGCAGGATTTAATACCAAAACCATGTACATCACATGTGATCTTCTTAGCCTTACCCATATCTAAATCAGATTAAGGAATTTTAATGCCAAAGATGCTTCCATTTGTTAAACAATAAATAAAATTTAAACCTTTTTTCATTTATTTTTTGATCTGGACAACTTATTTTAAACTGAAAGTTCCATACAAGTTCATCAGATTATGATGATATCATCTGTGGCCCTGGATGTTAATGGGAATTGTTCTGCACAAAACAAGCAATCAAAAAATGCTTTGGAATTGTAACAATACGAGAAAAACAATAGTATAAGATGCAAAATGAAGCTAAACTACTATGTTATCCGTTATTAGTTGTTGCAGATTTTGAAAATCTAATTTACAAAATTTGACAAATAAAAATTTGATATACCAAAAATTAAACAACATGCCAAAAAGAAATAAGATACTGAAAATCCTTTCAAATTCACTCATGCAGTTTGAAATTCTATATAAGAGAACTAATCAATTCCTGCCTCCTGCCCAAAAACATCGTTAGGAAGTAAACATTCTTCCAAATAAAGGAAAAAATAATGGGCTTGTCTTTTCTTAGTTCCTCCTCCTCCTCCTCATTGATTTCACTCCTAATTGTGCTTTTATTTCTCAGCCCTTCATTTGCCAGCCAGAGCACGGGAGCTGCAGCTGGTAGCACCTTACTGAATGATGTTTGTCGCCAAGCGGAAAATCCAGCATTTTGCTTGAAGGCTCTGGGGTCTGATCCCCGTAGTAGAACAGCCAACTTAAATGTCCTCGGCCAAATCTCAATCGAATTGGCAATTTACAATGCCTCTAGCACTAGTATCAAGATTCACTCACTCTTGCTGGGAGCACGCGATCCTCGTCTAAAGGCTTGTTATCTCACATGCGCTTATGAATATCAAAGTGCTGGAAATGATCTTCAAGATGCTAAAGACTACTTGCCATCTGGTTATTACCGTGACGTTAATGTTGCAGCGGCAGGCGCCAGCACCAGTGCTGATTTATGTGAGAACTCCTTCAAATCACGGGGTCTCAGATCCACCCTTTCAAGTGACAATCTCAATTTGGAGCTACTCTGTGATATCATCGCGGTTATCTCTAATCTTCTTGAATTGTAAACTAGAAAGTAAGGAGGGTTAAATACCTTACCATCAAGGTTACAACTCATCGAAGTCAGAATAAATATCAATTTTACCTTTATAAAAAATCTTCTATCAACATAAAACTGTGTTCATAACTAGAATAAAAAGGACACAAAAGGTAGTGGTAGAAATGGCGTAACCGTAGGAGATGAAAAACCTATTTAACAACTTTCTAAAAGCACCCATAACCATGCAAAAACTTGAATATCATAGATACTAGATATCCATGAGTATGAAAATTCCAAAAGGAAGCTGGTTGAATGGTTTCCAGCATGACAGATTTCTGTGGCTTTATTTCAAAAGTGTCCATCTCATGTCCATTTCAATCAACTGCCCTGGTCCTCACATTGGGCGGTTTGGATCCACTCTTGGTACATAAAAATGTGAAGAAATTAATAGATTCAGATCTCCCACTTTAAAACCGTGTATGAGTTAGTGTCTCATATATAAACTAGTTATTGCACTGTACACAAATTTATAAATCTGTTTTGGCAGCATACATGTTAGAGGTTGAAGTATAAAACAATTGTTACATATCACGACTACACTAAGTATGGATTATACGCCACAAAGGATGGTATCCAATTCTGCCGTGCCAAAAAGGGTGTCACGGTGAATTGAGATGCCAAGGATGAGTCCTCAATGGAGTGGAGAGCAGGTGAACTGGTTCTGGTTTTTGCACCAGGTCCTTTATTTTCGTAGTCACCAAAATACACAGTAGGCGGTGTAGATGCATTTACCATCCAACCAACAATTGAGGCATCCAAAAAAGACTGCATGACCACAATTCTTGAGTATGCAGCTAAAGGACCACCTAAATAAGTAGTTGCTGGTGAAGCTACTACCCCGCCTATGGTAAAGAACTCACATAGATGAAATACAAAACCAGTTCTAAAAGCCTCACTTCTTCGGGACTGGCCGGACATCACAATTTTTTCTTGAGGGTGCTGCTTGATAGCATTTATTATGCATTTCTGAAAAATTGCACATGCACCTCCAAATATGAAATAATGACTACCCTGAATTTGACAACTATGGTAAAATTGGTTCCTTTCGACAGCATTTATAGTGGCATTGTAGCCCACGAAACTACAGCGATAGAAAATTGACTGGTCTGCCATATTTTCAAGTGCCACTCCTTGATTATTGTCAGGCCATGCTGTACTTTCAATCGTTAAATCTTGAGCCATAAATCCTTTTCCATTAATCCCTGCAAATCGAGGTCCAATGTTAATGTAATTTAGTGACAGACAATAGCTTGTGTCAAGTTTCTCATTTTCTAAGCAGTAAAGACACGTTCAACAACATTGGACATATCTATCGCAAAGCAAGACAAAAGATCCATAAATTATCAAATGAATAAACATGACCTATATATGCTGTTAAGAGTAACAGAGGACTCAAATCATTCGATATTGCAATGATCTAGTGTAAATGTATTTGATTAATGGTTGAAAACATAAACAGAAACACATTATGGAAGCAAGTAATATTGCACTTTTGAACTGTAAATAATAAATGGATGGTTATTTAAACCACAAAAAATGAGTTCAAACACTGTTTAATGCTTATTTATAACATGAAAAAGCATGTTGACAACTAACAAAATAGGAACCGTAACATCAATATTTGAATATGATTTGAAAACTCACATAAGGTGGCTCGTTGTGCAATATCTTGGACATCTTCAATGGTTCGGTTGGACTTAATGATTGTCTTTCCAATGCCATCACCAATGAAGACCAAGTTTGTTTTCTCAGGCCCTACGAAAACCTCTTCATTGTACACCCCTCTTCTAATAAAAATACAAAATCTGTAGGGGCTGTACTTTGGGGCCTCTTTGACAGCTGCTGCTATAGAAGAGAAGTCGGCTCCTCCTCCTTTTGCAACAACCACCTTGTGACTGCACCAAGAGCTGACTTCTCTATGTCTTAGCAAGACTGCAATCTGCCAGATCAATACAGCAGTGATGGCCAAAGTCATGATAATCTTTGCAGCTCTTGAATAAGTATTGTGGTGCAAAATGACTACTTGAGTATTCGGAGGAGAAAGAGGAGGTAAAAGTAGTGCTGGAGGTGGAGGTGGAGGTGGAGGTGACTGGGGCATCTCTTGTGGTGACTGTTGATCCATTTCCATAACAGAGAGAAGACGGTGATGTTGATAATGGAGGCCGAGGTACCGGCAGGGGAAGCTGCAGAATGTATAATATGTCTTAATATTATAGAGGGGCACACATACACACTTAGTTTTTGTTTTTTTTTTTTTGATCAGGATGAATATATAGACAATTATTGCATAGAGAGAGGGAGATAAAGTAGAGAAATTATCAGGGGTAGGGTAGGGATGGTGTGAATGGGAATTGGGTCGACAATACATGATGCAACTTTTCTTGCTGAAATTAGAAAAGCCTTCCATACAGAGGACCAAATAGACAGTTACCTTTCTCATAGACATGGTCACATCTTTGTGCTCATTTTCATCATCTGATAATACAATCAAAAATAAAAATGGAGAAGTCATACAGAGGGAGGCTCTGTTACAATTACCATAAATTACAATTACCACTCTCGTGTCCATAGTCACATCTTTGTGCTCTGTTAGTTAATAGTCATATGGTAATATGTTGGTACATTTTAATATTATATATAATTCATTGTACCAATATATAATGTATATACATGAATCTTAATTTACAATGTATAATATTGATACATACATATATCATACTTACTCCTATGCATGAATTATATTTATGAGATGAATGTATAATACATATATAAGAAATGAAACGGTAAAAGAGAAGTCATATTCATATAGTTGGAATCCATACTTGAAGCTCAGTGATAGCAAATGCAGTATTGCCATTCATGGAATCTGGGCATTTTTTGAAAAAGCACTTGACTGGGCAAATTTTTGAGTGGTATTTGTCACCACCTGGACTGACCCACGTGGTGAGTAATACCCATGCAAAAAATTCTCACAAAGAAGACAGCAAAGCTAACTACAAGCTCTCTCTCTCTCTCTCTCTCTCTCTCTCTCTCTCTTTGCCAGAGAAGGCAAAAGCCAAAGCCAAAGCCATTGGTGCAGGTGAATGGTCCCCTGCCTTGGGGTTGAGTCCAGCCAGGTGAATGGTCCCCTACCTTGGGGTTGAGTCCAGCCATGACATTGCATTTGGGGTAATCCATCTAAAACACTCGCCTACTTATTTCAGATGGTGTTCTTTTTCATTAAATGACTAACAGCGTAGTTTCTTCCATTCACTACGATTCTCAAGTAGGACCGGGGGACACGTGTCAATTTTCTATACGAGTTCGACACAATACAAATTAGGTCCCATTGTTATTGGGAACATTGAGACCTAATTTAGTGATTTGATTTCTTGATCTAATTTGTTATATAATATTTAGATTGATTGTGGATCCCATCAAACATTGAAACTTAGTATTAATTTAATAGTTATAATAAAACCACATCATTAGATTAACAAATTAGATCAAATTTTTAGGTCTCAATAGCATTACTCTTAAAAATAACACGACGAAATAATATAAACAAAAAATGATTTAGGATAATATCATAAAAAAAAAACTAAATTTTAACACGATAAATTCATTTAATTAATATTTTATGAAAAAATAAATTTAAAAAAAAAATATTTGTTGGTCTGAAATTGTATGAATTATTGTAGAGTTGATGTTATTTATTTTATGTGGATATAATTGGGTTTTTATATAAAGATTTGGCAGTTCGTTAGCAAATGGGTTGTCGAAGGTTTCGTGATGTATGGGCCGGAAAGAGTTAAGAATCAGAACCCATTCAATTGGGCTTGCATATTATTTGTTGGGGAAATTAGAAGGGGTACACAAAATTGGAGTTAATTGTAAAAAAGTACACAGAAAAAAACGTAGGGTAAAAAAATCTTTAATTTTGATACTTATTTGTTTCCAAGTACATTATTTGAAATTTCCATATTTTCTTCTGACCTTTATATCCTCCCTTGATCCATGCGTTTTTTTTTTTTGGAAAGTGGTGCATTAAACATCTCCTAGTTTTATGGGAGAACTTTAATATTCCGTATTTTTATATCCTCCCTTGATTCATGCGTATTTTTTTTTTTGAAAGTGGTTTTGTTTTCAAATTATATTTAATGCAGCTTGATTCATATGTATTTTTTTTTGAAAACTGGCTTTGTTTTCAAATTATATTAATATCCGAACTCCATAACAGTGTAATAATAACAGTGTAACAAGACATTTACACAAAATATTGTACTATTACATTTTTTCAAACATATATTTTCATATAATTTCATTTAAAACAGTCTATCTCTGTTTTGAATTTGTTACCACATGCACAAATCACTGAACACTGTTTTTGTTACGGTGTATTGTTACACTGTCTTTGTTACAAGTTATTGTTATACTGTTTTTGTTACACTATTAGTTAACGAATTTGTTACGTTTTTGTTACCATGTAAATAATTTTATATTTTAAATTATATAAAAAAATAATTAACAAATTTTGAAATTCAAACAAAGTGATATATCCTAAAATAAACGGAATATTAAAGTTCTCCCATAAAATTATGAGATATTTAATGCATAAATATAATTTGAAAACAAAACCACTTTCCAAAAAAAAAAAGAGCAATGCTACAAAATCCAAATGAAACCCAAAAAGTTACAACTCAAATGCATATCATCCCTTGGATGAGTGGGTCACATCAATTTTTTCAGTGGGGCCCACTTATTACACACTCATCCATGGGATGATATTCTTTTGGGTTTTAATTTTTGGGTTTCATTTGAGTTATGTAATATTTTTCAAAAAAAAAAAACGCACGAATCAAGGTGCATTAGAGATTTCGAATTAAATGATCTTAAATTTCAGCGTTTAAGATAAATGACTTGTTACATTTTTTAGGAAAGAAAATTTTACAAAATGGTCATTTACGTCTTTGTATTTCAGCTGCGTACTTTTTTCCAAAACATTTTGTTCTGTGTACTTTTTTACAATTATGTCTAATTTGGTGTACCGGCTTCCAAATGACCCTTATTTGTAAAATTCAAAGCATTAATCCAATGATTTATACTATTAAGATTTGAATGATTTCTCATTTGTAGGAGAATCCAGTGGAGTATTGTATGAAATTGCACAACATTTGTGAATCTATGGCCTGAATTTCTGGAATTTTTGCGAAAATTTTGTGATGCCATATATTTATTCAGTGCATTTGTTGTTGCATATATGCCTTCACTTGCTAAAAAAAAAAAAAGAAACATCCTTTTTTTAAATTTTGATTTTCTTTTTCTTAATAAAGGCTTCAATTTGAAAATCGGCAGTTTGATTGAGATTTTAGTTTTCCTTTAAAATATAAATCAATATTGATGAGATTCGAACTCTAATGCCCATTGCTTAGTAGCTCTGCCATTATCATTAAGAACATCTCCAACCATGACTCAAATTTTTACTTAAATTTAAGTTAGTATTTGAGTAAAAAGCTTGATTTGATACAAATGGCTCCAATTGACAAACTCAAATTTAAAGAAGGAGAAACCTAAATTTAAATGAGGGCAAATCCAAAATTAAATGAGTAAAGATAATCATTGGATCTTTAAAAGAGGGTGAAATCTCACTATTAAAGATTTGGATAAAGATTTGAGTCTCCCTTAATTTGAGTACAAAAAAGAGTCTCCATTGATTTGGTATAAGTTTGAGTAAGAGTTGAAGCAAGTTTTTTAGATTTTTTATTTAGATTTTTTACTCAAATTTAAATTTGAGTTATGGTTGGAGATGCATTGATTTCAGTTTTTTTCTCTATGTCAAGCCTTTGGACGACTAAATTAGTTTGGCTTCTCTTTCTAAATCAAATTCACTCTGACATAGAGCACACTTGACCTTGCGTCACTTGATGCATCATCAAGGAAGATAAATCTCTTATGAATCTACGTTACTTGCTGTATTAAGAATTAACTTTTTCTTTTGAACATTCGGCATTCTTTGAAAAAGGAATTACTTCTGCCGTTTTGGGGAACATCTTGGCCTTCACTATGTCACACAATTACTCCAACAACATGTCCTTTAGATGTGGTGCAACATACATTTAAGATTGAATGATTGCAGAATTATATGACCTTGCACTTGCTTAATTGAAAAGTAACTCTAGGGATAGGCGAAAGCTTCCTTCTCCCAAGCTTCCACTTGATTCATAACATTAACCATCAGATTATTTAAATGATTGCTCCAACAAACCAACCCTAGCTCATTCATGCAAATGGCCCAAAACAGTAAATAGTTATTAAACACCAACATAGTTAAATTAAGAATAGTAGGTGTAGTTTCCTCAGTTTGAAGGAAGTAGATAAACACAAGTTAAACAAAGCAATCCTGAAACTAATAGAGAGCTAATACTTATTTGAATGGCGAGAGTATATCTATAGTCAAGCCTATAGTGGTTATACTGATGATAGATAGAAAAGCATAACCAGTGGAACTAAATCTAGAAGTAGCTAGCTTTGTCCTAAAATGAGTCAGGCTGCTGATGGCGCAGTAATGTAGCTAGGAACACCATTCTCTGAATGAACCGGAATTGTTGCTTTCGCCTCATCCTTTGATGTGTTCTTATAATCCAACGATTCGTCTTTGTATATTTTCCACCATTTTTCCACCAGCATCTTTATGTCTTCTCGCTGCATGTTCTCCTCTTTACCAGTGTACCTCCATGGCTTTGCTCCCTGTATCAGTAAAGGTACTATTTACTATGCTCTAAATGATAATTAACTATATATTTACATTAATTTTCTTGTTATGCAATGGAATTTATGTTTGCTAACACTCACCGCAGCACAATAGTGAACAACTTTCACTTTGTCAAGGTCTATCTTCTCTGGGTGTCGCCACAACATTGCCAAAACAAGGTTGTACACTGGAGGGATAGGGCGGTAGATGTCCCTAAAGAACATGTTCAGAAAATCCTGCATGCGTAATTTATTATCCAAACAAGTTAATTTTTTGAAGAAACATGCATTGTAATTCGAAAAATATCTTCAACTTCCATTTGAGAAAGACCAAAAATATTACTTGTATGTATGTGGTTATTACCTGCTCTGCAAACACAGTAGTAGGGGTGACTTGGAGGGTATTCAAAAGATCATTGTAAGTGGACAACTTTGGCTCATAGATGAACATGCCAGCATTGAAGTACAATGGTGGAGATGGACCTAACTCCGCTGGCCACTGGATTTTTTCTGGGCATTGTTGACAGTAGCCAATCTTAAATTGAGGTGTGTCTCTCCAAGTTTTCTCACAGAAACAGTCCATAACGGCATAAAAGTACCCATCCGGATACTCAAAGAGGTGATCAATGTTACCGAAAACTTGAATATCTCCATCCAAGTATATCATCTTGCTATACTCCACAAACTTCAACAACAATAAATCTCATCATGTCATCAGTTATATGATCAATATAGCTACAGATCTGATTCAACACCTTATAGCAGAACTAAAAGGTAGCGTCAACACCTTAGATCAAGAAAGTATGAAAACGGAAGGAATCCGAATTGTTAGGACTTGGGAGACTGCGAGCCCAATAATTCAAGATTCAATATACATGTTTGGAACTCAAATCCATCTAAGAACTTAAGACTATATGTGGTGAGTCTATCAATAATATATTATGACATTTTTACCTTGTTTTTCTATCTGATATGAGATTCTCACGTATGCAATACCCAACACAAATTATTCGGGTAAAAAATCTAGCTTCATATATAAGTTGATTGGTAAAGTATTTACATATTTTTTCTTAAGCTACAAAAGAAGAAAAAGGATACATTATAAACGATCTATTGTTTTTACTTTTCCAAATTTTGTCGGTACATATTATGACCGAAGCATGCGTGTCAAACCTAAATCTCAGAAAAGGTGATAATTGCGCTTTTAATTTGACAATTTTAATTCTTTTGGTATTTACATGAACAATGAACATGATTGCAAATGGATAAATCGCAATTTCGGTATAGAAAAAAAATATTATATTGTATTTTAGAAACAAATCTCTATGCGCAATATATATGTAACATGAGCAACAATATATTGGGCAACACACATGCAACCAAAAAAATTAATATTGATCACAAACCTCCCAAATACGAAGTTTTGAGTAGTTGATAACGTAATACGCCATGGCAAACTGAGTTTGATTCTCTGGTGGATACACTGGCTCAATCTCGCGGACAATACACCCTTGAGATTCAAGGATCTCGCGATGATCTTGGGGCACATCTGGCAAGACAGCGACCACAAGGGGGTAAGCACTTTTGGCCTTCCTTAAACCTTTAGCTAAGCCAACAACCCCTTTCACATAATCTCCATTTCCTGCCAAGAAAGTAACATAAGCCCTTTTTGGCATAGCCATTGACTCCGATCCCACTTCTGAACAGTTCACAATAACCGTTTCCGTAGACATATTTTCAAAGGACAAAGAAAACAAGGATGGATTCACAGAAAGATATATTGAAGACTGTGTGTGTGTGTGTGTATTAAAGATGGCCTTCCACCCCTTTATATATACCTTTGAAGTGCTGCTGTGCATGCATAAGGTAAGAGACTATTGTGGGCAAACGTATAATTCGAAGATCTTTTCTTAAAAAAGACTTTGATTCCATTGGACATGTGTCCCTTCAATGATATACTGTTATTTTAGTCCGTTTATCATCGATCGAGTACGTGAGATATGGCCATGGATATTTCTCTTTTCTTCCCTTAAATAGTGGTCAAATATGAAATTATCGAATTTGGTCATGTATTTTGTCCTAATTATGGATTCGATAGAAGGTTTGGTTGTGGTTTTGACGCTCGGAGTGGGGATATTTTCGTCTGATTCTGAAGGTTTATGGATATAATATACTTTTTTTTGTCAATCATGGATTTAATATACAAGGAAGTTGCTTTTTTGGGGCTTCATTGATATATGCGGTAATTAATGGTCTTAATTACAATCAGTTGCATTGTTTATTATTACCAAATCAGTGGTGTTAACATAACAAACGTTCAATTTTTTTTATTTTATTTTTATAATGTAGCTAATTAAGATGGTTTGACACGAGGTTATTATACTTATGTATGATACATCAATCATTAAATTAATAAATCATTAGTAAAACATGTTATATCATTATCCAATAATAAAATAATACATATAAACGAAATAATTATCACATATACATGTTATGCAATTCTTGTCTTGATTCAATACCACTGGAAAGCTTATCATCTTCTTCTTATTTTCATGGTCTATAGTATACTGCCTTCATTACAAACTTTAAGGTTCAATTATCATACTAGAGTTTTAATGTACCAATTTTTTAGGTTTACAAGTAATTACACGCATCAGAAATTTGCATTATTGGCACAAGTCATCCAATGATCAATGGCAAGAAAAAAAATTTAAACTTTTTTTTTTTTTTTTGGCCCTTTTTGTGGATGATATACTGACATAAAAAGGTGGGTTATCAAACGATGCCGTTTTGGTTACTATGTATCTATAGAATTTTTTTTTTAATGATTGACTGCTATTTTGTGCAAAGATTACTTTCTAAAAAATATACATGCTATTTTCTGACTTCCCTTAGGAAAGAATTGGAATAGGGTTACAGAATTTGTTTCGTAGCATCATCAATCGGCCTATTTATTTACAGTAATGTTACATTGACCAAATTTTGGGACCAAATTAAAAGTCCAAATGACATGACAACATATTTTTTGGAGTCTTTATTGGAGCTCAAATGACATGACACCAAATAAAAAAGCCCAAGTCAGCTGCCATATCATTTTGGACTCTTAATTTGATCCCAAAATTTGGTCAGCGTAGCATTACTGATTTACTTAACTTGTCGCTTCCACTTGTTTTAGTCTATTGTTTTTCCCTCCTATTCTCTCTCTAACAGTAATAGATAAATTAAATTTGTAGGGGGTGGAGGGTAAGGAGATTATATAGAGCAGGAAGGATTATATGCCCGTGGTGGTAGGGTGGAGGCTGTATGGTAGGGTGAGTGGAAGTGGGCTAGTGGGATTGGGTTGGGAGGAGGCTTGGGGCTAGGATAGGATGGCCGAGTGATGGAAATCCTATCCATAACGCTCATCGATGCTAGTTTACATCTTACTAAGAAGTTAAAAACAAAGATTATTCTTCTTAATAAGAAATTTGTATCTTACAGTTTACTTCATATTGCCAAATCCAAAGCTATTCTTCTAACCATGCAAGAGTCATTAGCTTTTTACATTAACTTTTGTAATTACGGCAGCAACAGCATGTCAACACACACAATTATAAGGTTGTGTATTTCAGTTTCTAATTATCCAAACACTTATGAAGGGCGATTTGCAATTATAATTCTTGAGATGAACTAGAATGTCAAGATAGATGACATCGTGGTGTGCTTGTAATTTTTATTTCCTTTTTTGTTTTGTGAAGGATAGAGACCGAATTGGATGGATAGGAGCTTGATTGTAAGGGATGCTGGGGTGGGTCAAATTCTCTCTATTCAAGTGCAGCTACTGATTTTGAAGCACCCTCTAGGAGTTCTGGCGAAAAATCTCCTACTAGGGACCTCTCTTATCTACCAACTTATGACCCCAATTTAGGAGTAACTTTGGGGTTTAGGGTCATTGCATGGGACAATGGTCCGAGACCATTATGGGCTTGAATCCTTTTGTCTTATTATCAATTTCTTAGCTAAATTATGTCCAACTTATATCAATTGTCATTCTCCTTGATGGCATTGAGGTAATTAAAGTGAGATTGGTTCTAAGTATATTCAAGTCATTTGTAATTTAATCCGCTAATCAGGTAGCTCTAACGATTCTAAGCTGTCATAAGAGGACAGTAGCTCGAGGTTTATTCAGATCTCTTTGTTGGATAACATCTTTAGCTTATATTGTACCAATACCATTTGGAATCTCCTGGAGTGATGCACAGAGCTCAAGTCATTCTTTTTCCCTCTAGATATTGAGCATTTTGAGAACACTCGAATATATCGCGAGATGAGACTTTGTCAACTGTATATCAAATTGATAACGCCACGTGTTTCATTTGTCTTTACGATTGGAGAATCAAATTTTCCATACGCTTCAAACACTGCAGGATAGAGTGAAAATTCATCCACACACATAATTTAGACTTTTATATCCTTTGCATACAAGATGAAGACATCCATGTCGTTTACTACAGCTCATTTCAGGAATTGCATGGGATGGAGATATTATTTCACAAAGGCACTTTCCTTAGGAACTGAACCACTCATGACCAAGTGATAACATAAAGTATATGAAGACAGAATCAAAGTAAAAGAGACACCAATACACAAGATCGATGCAAAAAGCGTCCCACGTCGCTGAACAGTGAAAAAGAAAAATTCCATTGCTCCATGAACTTGAGGATCTTTAATCTCAACGTGACAATTCTCTACTTATCCAAAAAAAATTCTTGTATGATGAATCATTCAGGGTGGTGATGGTGACGATCACAAAACACCATGACACATGTACGTGTAGGCACCAAATTAAAAGAAGTAACCATTTCTGATTCATTTGAGAAATTGACGCACGGAAATGAAAACTATAGCTATAGTTTGGATAGTGAATGTCATTTTCATTCTCAATACCAACAATATTCCGAAAAGATATGCTTTGCCAATTTTGATCAAACAGGTGTTACATAATCTATCTGGTACTCATAATCCTGGTACATGAGTTACGTAAGATGATGTTTTGGAAGAGGTTTGTTTTAGTGGCGAACTGAAAAAGAAGGAAATGATGACTTGTTTGATTACCATGACTTCTGGATACAACTTTTAATATATTCTTCAAGATATCTCTTGCTTACTGCATGATTGAGCGATTGAGATTGATGCTAACTAACATTTCATTATAGCAAAGCTGGAAACTTTTCCCTCCTGAATTCCAGTGAGATGATGTCTTTTATTATATTTTGTAACCATTAAGATTTTTCAATTAATGGTTACGGATCATTTAAACCATAATCAACGGCTGAAAATCTATTTCAATACGGTACAAGGTTTCGTAACCTTATCAGTATTATGGTATTGTTTAAAACCATGGGAACTCAATTTTAAACAAGTGTTACTTCTGTCTAATAAATTGTTTTTGTCAGTAAGTCGATCTCATAATGAATGGGAGAGAGAATTGGCCTCTTAAAATCCATCCAAAGCCACCCACCCGGATTAGGCCCTGTGATAGTATGCTAAATTGGTGAAAATATTCATGATAACAGTGATATCACGTTAGCGGTGATATATGATGTCATCAACTAATCATATAATATCATGTATGATGTATTCTTATTCTTAGTAGCACAATGTGTTATCAAAAATATAGTATCACCGTTATAATAAATATTTACCCGTTAAATTGGAGTTGCATGTGTAATTAAACTGCAACTTCTATTGTAGCTACTGAAATCTATAAAATTAGGGCTAGAGTCAAAAAAAAAAAAAAGGAAAAAAAAAAGGGTAATTTGGAAGTCGGTGAAAAAATTTAGACTTATTTGAGCAAAACTACATTGAGAAAACTTATTTGACCCTAAATGCATTTTTTTGAAAAAAGACTATTTATTACTCCATTACTCTCTCTCATTCTCTCTCTCTCTTCATTACTCTCTCATTCTCTCTTTCCTATTTTCTCTCTATTTATTTCTCTATCTCTCTCTTTCTCTCACATTGATAATTTTTTTTTTAAATCTGTAAAAATTTGATTTAATTTTTTTATCACTCTCCCCTATTTTCTCTCTCTCTCTCTCTCTCTCTCTCTCTCTCTCTCTCTCCCTCCTTATATCAAGGTTACAACAACACAATTACACTAATCAATTGTACAAATTAGTTACAATTACCCTATAAAACACCAAACAGTTACTCATGTGTTCTAATAAATCAAACAGTTACACTAAACAATTATACGAAATTACAACACCAACCTAATTTGTCATTCAGTTATTTACACAAATCAAAGAATTACACAATTTAGTATCACGACATGGTTACACCAATTATATACACCAAATTGAGTTTATCATTACACAAAAAACTTTACCATTATACTAAATTTGGTATATATAATTGGTGTAACGATACCGCGATACTAAATGGTGCAACTATTTAGTTTATATAAACAACCGTGACAAATTGGGTTAGTGTCATAATTTTGTGTAATTGTTTGGTGTAACTATTTGGTTTATTAGAACGCATGAGTAATTGTCTGGTATATTATAAGACAATTGTAACTGATTGGTGTAACTGATTAGTGTAATTGTATTTTTGTAATGTTGATAGAAGTAGAGAGAGAGAGAGAGAGAGAGAGAAACGGTTAGAGAAAATAGGGGGAAAGAGAGAAAAAAAAATAGGGGAGAGAGATGAAAAAATAAATCAAATCTTTACATATTTGAAAAGAAATAAATTATCAATGATAGATAGAGAGAGAAGATAGGAGAGAGATGGGGAAAGTAACGGGGAGAGAGAGAAAATAGGGGAGAGAGTCTAATAAAATCTTTACATATTTGATTAGATATATAACTGACAATCAAGAATGCATAATTTAAGGGATGGTATTTAGGTAAAAACGTTTTGATTTCATTTGAATTTTGTAACTAAACACAATATATTTTATTAAAATTGAACTTAATATTATCCGTACACTTTTCCTTAAATAAGTCTAAAAATTTATACCCACACCCAAAAAACTCAAAGAAAAAGAGCATGTGGTGGCAATTACATTTCCTTAATGAAAATACATGTTAGATTACTCACCCAGGACCAAGGCTGCAATTTAGCAGGCCATCCCAGCCCAAAACTTTTTCTACCCATGAACTATATTTCCGTGGGCTGTTCCTAAAATGTGTCTTATTTGGGCCATCTTGTCCAATTACAGAGCCCCATCTGGCATCATCAGTTGGCCCAATATTTAGTGGGCCCGGTCCTCTTCCACTGTCTAACCTCCACCTTATCTGATCATATCATATCAATGGAGTAACACCACAGAATTGTGTGTGTGTGTGTGTAAATGGCGTCTCTGGCTCTGGAATTTGGTGGGCTAAAATGCTCCCCACTCTCAATCTCTCAGCTCACCACAAAATTGAACGGCAGGCAGAGCACTCAGAAGCCTCATTCGTTGAGAATAGTATCCGCAGTGGCCTTAACCAATGCACAGACCAAAGAGAGACTCAAGCTCAAAGAGATATTCGAAGATGCCTATGAGCGTTGCCGTACTGCCCCTATGGAAGGTCTTTCATTCACTACGGAAGACTTCCATTCTGCGCTCGACAAGTACGACTTCAATTCCGAAATTGGCACTAAGGTCTGTTACGCGCATGTGTGTGTGAAGGTTTATGCATATATCTAGAGATATGAACCGGAATTTGTTGCATTTTAGCCTATTACATGTACATACATACTTAAATACGATTCAATTGTGTATATGATGATTTTCTGTTGGAATTTGCGGACAAAAAAAGGAGAAAAAGAGGTAAAATAGTTAATGGGTATGAGGTTAAGTGGACCATTATTTGTTAATCCTCTTATATTTGCATTGGGTATGCGTTATTTTGTGGATTTAAGTCAGTGAACTCATCTTGAGCACTGTTTGGCTGTTGATAAAATTTAGGGAATGAGAACAGGTTGAATAGTTTTTCTGAAAACGTCATTGTTGTATGATGTCTAAGAAGCAGATAGCTTGCTTTTTAGTTGGCCCAATTGAGACAGGTTTTGCGTCCATTGGAGGTTTTATGAGAAAAAAGTCTGAAGGAGGGTTCAATTTTTGAAGAGTTTAAAAGTGAGTTGAAGTGGTAGGAACTTTGAAGTGTGCGTTTATAATTAGTAGAAAGAACTTCAAGCAATCTCCAACCACATTAATTTTTTGAAGATAGGATTTGCTTGAAGGCCTTGTATTGTATATGTAAAAAAATGTAGTAGAAAGACAATTTTAATATGAAACGCATGCACACACAGACACGAAAAAGATTCAATTTTTACTTCCTTTTTGTACCAATTAGATTTTATTCATATCTATTTTCCTTCATAAACATGTTTCATATTTGTTTAGGTCAAGGGAACTGTATTCAGTGTAGATTCTAATGGAGCATTAGTTGACATCACCGCAAAATCTTCAGCATACTTACCTGTCAGAGAAGCATCCATTCACAATATAAAGCATGTGGCAGAGGCAGGCATAGTTTCCGGTTTACGTGAGGAGTTTGTAATCATTGGTGAGAATGAAGCCGATGATAGTTTGATCTTGAGTTTACGTTCAATCCAATATGATCTTGCATGGGAAAGATGTAGACAACTTCAAGCTGAGGATGTTGTTCTCAAGGGTAAGGTAGGTTTTTTTGTGGCAACATTAAGTTGTTAATTTTTCCTATCTGTATTTAATTCTAGTGGTTACAGTATGAATGTCCAATGCAGTAGGCCAAATTGGACAAGGGCCAACGCTGTGAGTTTCATCCATGATGCATCCATAGAGCAAATGTTCTTTCTTTGGTCTTGGGGTGCAGCCATTTGCTTTTAGGAGCAATTGTGACAGTTCATCCAGTGTTGAAATCTTATAGCATTCCCTATTATTTGCCTTTGAACTTTACTGTTTTGATAAATAATTTAGCTAATATTTTTTATGGAACACCTATGCAGGTTGTTGGTGCAAACAAAGGTGGAGTAGTTGCAGTGGTGGAGGGTCTTCGTGGGTTTGTTCCTTTCTCGCAGATATCAACGGTTTGTTCTTCACTCCTGCTTTCGCATTTGTATTAATGATAATTACATGTTATTCTAATCTGTAAACTCTATGTACATTTTTTGAAATCTGAGTTAATGGTTCTGTTTTTGGTTTCCTTTAGCTGCAAAATTGGTTCCTCATCCTCTGTTCCTCTTCCTGAATTTGAGGAAGAAGCATGAACTTTTGGCCCTATATCGATTACGCTATTGAAATGGTTTCAGTTGGTCAGATATCGGCCATGAGCTATCGAAAGACAATGTGATTGTCTGTATTTGAAAGAAGTACTTTTGTCCACCTTTCAGCATGAGGAAGTTTGTTTTGTTGATCATCCATGCAATTTTGGTCACTATATTGCTTCCGGTTAAGGCAATCACGATATTTTTGTGATGGCGTGCAAGTTTAGTTATAATTGATGATCAGTTGTTTTTCCCTTAGATAGGGATTGATGTGATACATCACATGATTAAGTTTGCATGTGGTTCAACCCTACTGCATGAAATTGACACACACACAGACACATGCAAAATCATTGGTCTGGCTTAATGGAGAATCCTGGAGAGTTGTCTTTTGATAGTTGTAGCCAAAATGTGCCGGCTAATGTTGCGAACAGTTTAAAATGTGTTCTTTTGCATCAACACTCCCATTTTTGTTATGCTCTTATAAAGCATAAACACCAACTGTATTTTGCGTTTAATCGCCTTTTTTTTTTAAAGAAGCTAAATGCGGATTCCTTACAAACTACTGCACATGATTTTGATCATAGGTATCTTATTGACAAGTTTTGCTACATATTTTGTATGAAATATTGTTTTATAGTTCAATGAGGCTGAGGATGCTGAGATATGTCATGAATAAAGTGGACAAGTTTCCAAAGAGTTTTGTATAAATTTTCAGAAATATAACTTGTGCTTCTCTCTCTCACTCTCCTTTCTTTCTCTCTTGCTCTCTTTCCTTCAATGAAATCATCTTTTTTCTTCCCCACTAGTGTGTGTAAATTTTCTACCTAGTTCTGATGATTCTCAGCATGAAATACATAACGAATTTTGAAGTTTTTATGAAGTCTTCTTTAATGTATCAGAAATCAAGTGCTGAAGAGCTTCTTGAAAAAGAGATTCCTCTTAAGTTTGTGGAGGTAGATGAGGAACAGTCTAGGCTTGTCCTCAGTAACCGCAAAGCCATGGCTGACAGTCAGGCACAACTCGGAATTGGGTCAGTCGTTGTGGGAACTGTTCAGAGCCTTAAGCCATATGGTGCGTTCATCGACATTGGTGGGATTAATGGCCTTCTGCATGTCAGCCAGATCAGTCATGATCGTGTCTCGGATATTGCGACCGTCCTTCAGCCTGGTGACACTTTGAAGGTGTGTTGGAAGTATTTTGTTATGTCTTGACTAAACATGTTATCCATAAGGGAAGTTAATGTTTCTGTCCTTAACGCTTATGTAGGTGATGATATTGAGCCATGACCGTGAGAGAGGCCGAGTAAGCCTCTCCACAAAGAAGTTAGAGCCTACTCCTGGGGATATGATTCGCAATCCTAAGCTTGTGTTTGAGAAGGTAATTATTTCTGCCCTACTTATTTCTGTTTAAGTTCCAATTCTTGTTAACCAAACTCTTTATTTTCAAAGGTGGCTCAATATTGGTTTTTTATTCTTTCCAGAGTAACTTAATTACATTGGTTTCAAAGATTTTGATGTGACTATTATTTTACAATTGGATAGTGCTGGCATTTTAATTCCTTAAATTTATGACTGTTTTTTGTTTCTCAGCATAGACTATCTTTTGTTTCTGGTCGTCTTTGAATTCATACTCAACTAAACAAATTTCTGATTTGTTTTGACAGGCAGAGGAGATGGCCCAGACATTCAGGCAGAGAATTGCTCAAGCAGAAGCCATGGCTCGTGCTGACATGCTAAGATTCCAGCCTGAGGTATTCACTCCATAGTTCAGCTGTTCTGTGCTTGGAATTTTCCTCGGCCCAAATAAGCTAAAAGAAAGAAATAGGATAGGGTATTGACCACATTATTAACCCATGGAATCAAGGTTTGCGCCCTCCATCCCCTTGAACATTATTGAGTTTCTGCTGAAAGAACAAAGAACTAAATGGATGTCATTGGTCTTTTCCCTTAGATTGTTAGTGCATCTGTGACAAAACTTGACTGATAAAAATGATACACTCCTGTAGTTGGTAAGCAAACTTTACAGACTATTATCTTTTACAATATCTCAAGCACACAAGAATGGTGCTGGGAAAGGTTGCTTTTCCTCGCGAATAGAAACAGTAGATTATCATTTTGGTGTTATGCAGTTAATGGTAGTTATAGACATTAGATAGGTTCCACAACAATGAGAACATGATATCCCTGATAGGATCTGTACGACACTTTTGTTGGGGCCTTCAAATTTCAAATGATATGGATAATGAATAAGAATTATTTTTCGGTACATCACATGACTTATTGGTCATAACCAGTGTTTTGAGATTTGGGATATTGTTCACTTTTTTTGCTTAGATACTTGACCCATCTTGGTGAACCTAATTGTGCCATCTTCCAATTATTGCAGAGTGGTTTGACACTGAACTCTGATGGAATATTAGGCCCGCTTACATCAGATTTGCCTGCAGAGGGTCTAGACTTGAGTGATATTCCTCCAGCTGAAGATTAATAACAAAGTTACACAATCTTTTTGCCCCCTTTTATTTTCAATCACTTCACTGTTCTTTGGAAGGATGGAAGATTATAAGTACTTGAGCTACATATCTGACACCTTCAATGTTGTAATGATTTATGCCTTAACATGATGTCTGTTCTTTAGTCCTTGAACTGCTTGCCTTTCTAGAGTTGCCCTGAAATCCTACAATACATTCTAGATTTATGCAAGGAGAATCTGTACTTATAAATCTGGCTTGTAAAAGAGACATGATATTATTTCCCATTTGTCACAATCTTTTCACAGAGCTTAGCTTATATGTGTATCTTAATGATCTATCCATGCCTTCCTTGCCTTATATCGAACCTGTTACCTTTTTGGCTAAGAATTGGTTCTTCTATCTTAAGTGTTATTTTTCTGTACAAGTTTGCCAAGATGAGATTACGGTTTGCAGAACCTTTACTTTATGCCCAAGTAGGTTTGCTAGCTTTCCTCTTTTGGTTCTCGGTCATTTCTGTTCGGGGACTCAGAAAAACGGCACTAGAAAAGAAAAAAATTGCATCAATTCCACAAACTAATGCCTAAATTTCTAACATCTCAGCTTTGCGACATTCATTGGAAATGTGGTTCAAGAAACAAATAAGCAACATTCTAAGTAGAGATGTTACCACCACCCGATTAAAACGAATCCGTTTTTCAATTGGGGCACCATTCATGTACCCAAGCACATGCACGTGTAGCATTGTACGTGGAGGGTTCAAGAGTCCTGATAGGAGCATCTCATACACACTAATGAAAGTCACCATTTTAACATGCACGCCAGGGCAATTTCAACATACATACATATCGTTACACCCACCTGTTTGTTTCCAAAAAGAATAAAAGCTGTACAAGGCCACTTAGCAATATTCTTCTCGTATAATACAAAAATAAATCTATGGAAATTACAGTGTATGTAATCTCAACCACCAATCTCCCACAAACAGGAAAAAAATAGAAAGTATGACCAATAGGCAAAAGATAGTTGCTAGCACAGGTTTTAAGAATAGGGATTAATCAAACAGGCAGTCATATCACCTCTAATTTAATGAATCAGGCACAGTGGGCTGCTTGGAGTTAAAATTTCAAACCAAAACATGAGTAAAGCACAATTAACATCTACAAACTAATGTTTTTCCTTATATGCATACATAAGCAAGAATGTTTTTTTCCTTATAGTACAGTAGAATAAAAAGCGAAGTGCAAAATAAACTGATTCAAACTTCAATCTATTGACATGCCTGACAAGACCCACTTGCGAGAGGTCATGCGTGCGTAACTAACTTCTTATAGATGATATACATTGCAGATGACCCAACATAAACATCTACACGTCCAGGTTGGTTGTGAATTATATGTACATGGTGTCCCCATGCACCTTTCTCTCTGTCGACGTTTTGAAAATCTTCAGTAGCTTGTTGGTCCTCAATAGATCTGAGCATGGATACTTTTCGTGAACCGATCGCAAGCTCAGTTTCGTGTGTACAAAGAAGTAGACTCGCTTCAAGTGAAACAGGATAGTACCATGTTGCAGAACTGAAAAGATCGAGCTCCATCAACTCAAATCAAAACCAGCATCAGCATTTATAGCATACAACAATTTTTGCTCCATGTGCTCTATGCTGTATCATGAACAAATTTTACAAGAGTAGTTAAAATTAGCTAAGGAAAAAGTCGTATAAACGATATTCACTGGATGCCAGTTTAATAACTTAACAAGTAGGTTTCATATGCACATAGACTAAGACAAGATCAGAGCACATGGGTGAACATCAGTCTCATACACAAATCAAAATTTACAATTGTAGGAGGATAATCTGCTCTGATAATAATAATTTCTCGTTTAATAAAAGTTGTGAGCTCCTATATGTTGGCTACTAGATTTGGGCCTTCTTCAGGATCGTAAATCTGCACCAAGATGGCAGCTCATACTGTACGAAAATCAGAATTTTCCATTAAAATGATAAGCACATTCTATGACTAGTACTGCCTGCTCGGATTATTTAATGACAACCCAAAAAAATGTCAAGAGGCCCACAAAATTTACACGACTCTAGCAAACACTCATTAGTCATTAAGCAACATGCTTGGGAATGCCTATAGTAGCTCATGACTATGGGGCCATTATCTTCTAGAGACGATGCAGTTCTAACTAAAATTTGAATGGCAATGAAGAATTCATGTAACCAACTTTAGTAGTCTGAAATAAGCTTTTGTTGAGTTGAGAACATATGGGACTACATAGAAACATACACGTTTCTTTCATTAGCAATACATCTCCAGGGAAAATAAAAGAAATGCTGAAGAAAAAATTATCCTTGATGCAAAAATACCAGAACTGGGACAAACCTTCTGTACGGAGGAAGCTTTAACAGATTCATACAAGTAGCCGATGTTGGTAACCGGTCAAGAGCTTCTTCAGAAGCACTACCAGCAGCCCTATAAGAACAGTGAGAAAAACGCATCCATATAAAAAGCTACATAGAGAGGAAAAAAAAAGGAATGCAAACCAAGAGAACTTCAGTAAAGATGTCAGATAAAGAGCACAAAGTTCCGGACTTTTACCTCTGTATGCAAAATAAAGGCTCCAAGTATTTAAATCCAAGAAGGGGTCCTCGAGAGCACCCAGTCACAAACCTTTGGAGAAAAAATGGGGGTGAAGAAAAAAGTCAGTTACTCTACTTTCCAATAGGTCATGAAACCTATTGAATTGAAGTAATTATGACATTGATTTTCCATACATAAAATATCAAAGCAAGTGAAGTCTAGTCTAGCTATGATTCTGTGAACGCATGCCACTCCATTAGTGCAGAGCAACAAACCCATAATATATATTGCACATGGTCCAACAAATAGACTAAATTGTTGAGCAATGGACCTATAATAGCAACATTGTTAAAAAAAATAGATTCAAATTAGGTACAAGGACCAGCTAAAGAAGCTTAAGTTGCATTAAGTTGATTGTATGGCTGTTCCAACATGAATGACAAGTAAAAGACCTGAGGTTGCCCCACTCCCCCCCCCCCCCCCCCCCCAAAAAAAAATACCAAAAAAGATGAAATGGGATAAAACTGAAAATTTACCATGCCTAACATGATATCATCCCACCTGCACTCCAATAGCGATGGTTCCCCCTTTTGGAAACCTTAGGCCAACTTAAAAACACTGAAAGGAGAATCTTTCAAATCTTGGAAAATGCTACAAATTTTTGGGTTGCCTAGTGCTACTGTAGAAACATTTCTCTGCATTTTCCAGAACAATTACTAGATGTAAATGTTCCTCTTCGTTATTTGACTCTTTGCAGTCATATTAGTCATATCAGTTTAATGAAACTTTTTCCTCATTCTCCTGCAAGTTCATTATTTCATCTAATGGTATCCACTTCCAGGTTTCTCCAAACCTTTGGGCTAAATCTCCAGGATTCATGCTCAATGTGATTTTTCATCGAATTCTTTCAGATTATGGTCGATTGTGGTAAAAAGCTACACAACATTGCTCAAAGTGTGGCCTATGAAAAGGACGTTGCGGATGCCAGGCGATAAATTTGTAGCGAGCTGGAGTTATTAAGAAGCACGGATTTGGGCATGGTCCACGGACACGACATGACATTTCTTATCAGGTAAAACAAATACATATTGGAAACGGGCTACAAATAATTGTTTTAATATTAATTTGTATAAATACAATATAGAAAAAAAAGTACTCCAGGAATTTATATCTTATGTCTAGCACTCTACTATTAATTTTTAAACTAATGGATCAAAATAGTCAAGAATAAATGTTTTTTTGTAGACAAATTATAGAAAACATACACAATTATAACGATTACTCTCATCTTCTCAAGTCATCTTTTTTAGTAAAACTTTTATGCATTTTTGCTTGTCCTAGAAAATTTTAGATAAAAATATAATATGATTAGTCCAATCAACTATTTGTACTTTTACAAAATCAAATACTCATTTGTGAATTTTGCAAAAACTGTTAGCTACATATGATTAGTAGGAAGATGTTTATTTTCTAGTCGTTGACATAGCCTAAAGAAGTGTCGAACACGTTACCAAAGGATTGCCGGATAGGTGTCCGAAAAATAAGATTAGCATGGCTCAAAGAGTATTAGATACGTATCTAAGAGTGCTCGAAAAGTGTCATTGTCCGACACGGATATGTTAGTTTCTTAATAGTGTCCACAAGCTTCTTTCCTAGGCTGGAGAACATTGAGTGTTTGGGATTGGATAAGCAAATTCAATATAGGGCACAAAATTGCTGCAGCCCCTTTGAAGGTTGATTTCCCAAGTAACCAACATTTGGTGTCAGCTAAGTAAAACCAATTTCATCATAAAGCAAAACTCTACAATATAACAGTGGAACAACCCCACAATTATCTACTACGTCAGGGAAGTTTTCTTTCAACTTTTTTTGGGAGGTAATATTAATGGGAACAACACCCCAGGAAAAAATTCAAGGAATCCAACGGTTTTTTTTTTTTTTTTTTAACTTTTGTTTTTGATACGTAACTGCACATATTCCCTTACATATTGCTCACTAAGAAAGATATGAATATCCTTTTTTTATTCCCCCCCCCCCCCCCCCCCTCTCTTCTTCCTGGCCCAAAAACACAACAAAAGAAAAAACAACTAAAACATTTAAAGAAAATGCATATGAAATCCAGGAAGCAATGATGTAAGGGAAAGAGCAACTGGGATGCAGTCACAAGACCATCAGAAACTATATAATTTTATATAGCCTACGCATCAGATGGTTTTGGGAACTACACCATTGACGATTAAGCTTACTTCAAAAGTTTGCACTGATTTTCCAAGGAGAAGTGTTTGATAACTTCCCAAAACATCTCAATAACATAATGCTCCTGTCAAAAGAAATGAGAATTAGATGTGCAGTTGCCAAAAAGGCTAAAGCGCAACGTAAAAAACAAAAGCTAAGAACAGGAACATTAATAAACCAACACTCTTCACCATAAACATTTCTAGTAAGTTATTGGGAAAGACCACAGTGCTATAAAGCACATTTTAGACAAATAGACAGGTTCACAAAGATATCAGGATCTAGAGGTCTTAATCTATAGCCTCTGAACTGTGTAAAGTACGTGCAGTTTGGTTGCCATCTGAAATCAAAAGAAATAACATTTTGCTTCCCAGGAAAATAAAGAATTACCTAAATTCACACTATGATTGCAACCATTTAATGCAAGTCATGTATATATGCACTTAGCTTGCAGGTACTCAAATAAGCAGGTATGGAAAACCATGAGTTAACCATAGCAAAGGCATTTCGGATAAGTGTTGGGGGAGGCTGGCACTACAAGGTGACTCATGCAGTCATGCTTACATAAAAGCAAATTGTTGGGCAGATGGAGTTCACACCTACTATTGGGCTCCAGCTTCAGCCTCTAGGTGTTTTCAGGGTTGCCAGCCCTGATCTGTTACCTCCGCCCTCCAAAGAGCAAAAACAGACAATAATGGAAAAAGGGAAGGAAAAAAAAAGGAGGGGGGGGGGGGAGAGAGGCACTACAAACCATGTCAAATCCAGTAAACTGAATCGTGAAGAAACCAGGACGACAACGGTAGAGGAACAATGGCTGAAAAAATATCTACAGCAGTCTCTATAAAGAATTTTAAAACCTTTCCGACTTTTACAATTTATCACATAAACCAAAAAAAGAACAAACAAAACAAAACTTATTCAAAAGAACTTACACGATGATAGCCACCTGCATAATTTGTATGAGATCGAAGGTCATCAACATCAAAGCCATCAATTGATCCTGATATAAGAAGCTGAGAGAAAGAGGCAGAAGAAGATGATAATTATGAAGATGAAGAAAGATATGTCAAAAAATTACATACATATGTGTGTGTCTGTCTATATATATATCAAGAAACATATTCTATGCTAGCTCACTCAGAAAGTTTGCAGAAACTTGCAGCAGCCATTAAATGCTTTTTCAGAAACACAATTTTATCGATAATCAATAGATCATTAAAATAAAACCAAAACAAGTGCTTACAAGCAGTCCAACACAAATACAGACTGAAAACATAAAAAGCAGTGAACAACTACAAGCCACACGATGCCTTCCAGTTTGCCTTCATACAAAAGACAGGAATGTCTCAAAATCCTTGGATATTGAGGCCCAACAAGATGCCAAAATATAGATTCAATCCCATAAACCCTCTAGCTCTTCACTCTTATCCTAAAAAATCCTCACATTTCTTTCCTTCCAAATCACCCAAAGTGTAGCAAAGAAAGCACAATACCAAATACTCCACCATCTACTATTCCTTTCAAATCCACATTGTCCATGCAGAACACAGAAACCAGTCCTTGGAGCAACCCAAGAAAAGCCCACAAAATCAAAAAACTTGTTCCATAGCGTCGTGCCAAAGGGCAATTCAAAAAAAGCTGATCAACACTCTCATTTTCACATCTACACATAACACACCATTGCGGTTGAAGGCAATGATTTTGTTTCCTATTTTGTAGAACCTCATTAGTACTAATCTTCACTGAGAAATTATCCATGTACAAACATACACCTTTAAAGGCACATTTACCCTCCAAATCATCAATTAAAGGAATTAATGGATTGAAAAAAAGAATTAACGAATTATCAATTAAAGACTCGAAAAAGGATTTACAAGACAAAACCCCGTCGAACTACCAATCCAATACCTCCTATCCTCATAGTTTTGAATCAAAAAAACATTATTAAGCATAGAAAGCATTATTAAGCATAGAAAGCAGAATCACCAACTCTAAACACTCCCTCCCATTGAAATTTCTACGAAAATAAATATCCCAAGAAAAAGAATTAGAATATGACTGAGCCATAGATGCAATCAATCAGATTTCATAACAAGAGACACGATACAATCATGGAAAGAGGAGAAAGAAAACTCCCAAACATATATGTCCTTCCAAAAACGCATTCTGGTTTCATCACCCACAATGAAATTGACTCTCAGAGAAATAAATTTCCACGAACTCCGAAAAGTACCATTTTCAACCCCAGTAATATCCCACCCATTAGTCTGTAATTGATACTTACTTCTAATAATAACATGCCACAATGAATCTTGTTCCAAAGAGAATCTCTAGTCATTTCCCAACCAAAGCATTATTCATATTCAATAAATTTCAAATTGAAAGTCCTTCCTTATCTTTTTGTCTAGTTACCACCTCCCAATGAATCGAATGGTCTTTCCTACCCTCTCCTACAAAAAATCACTCCTTAAACCTTCAATTTTTCTAGTCACCACTCTAAGCATTTTAAAAAGAGACATGAAATATATTGGGATACTAGACAAAGCTGAGCGATTCATTATTAATCTATCCCCCCCCCCCCCCCCCTTCCAATTTTCTCAACAACATGATCCCAAAAAGTCATTGATATCGGGTTACTGCCTAAAGGGAGTCGTAAGTATTGTAGTGGCCACTCACCCACCAAACACCCTAACTCCACAACCACTTTATTAACCTTTTCCTCTCTAGACTTAATTCTCACAATACTGCTTTTTTTTCATTTTAATTTTAAGCCCTGAAATCACTTCAAACAGAACAACAATCACCTTTAAATTAATTAATTTATGCTCATCCCCTGAAGAAAATAATATAGTATCATCTGCAAATTGCAAATTAGATACTTTAATCATTTCCCTCTATATAACAAATCATTCAATCAAGTTATGCCTTTCTGCCCTTTCTATCAACCTAATCAAACCATCTACCACTAAAGTGAACAAAAATGATGACAAAGGATCACCCCGTTTAAGTCCCCTATATGCCTTAAATCTACCCATCAACTTCCCATTCATTATAATTGAAAAATTTGCCATTGAATGTTTGTGTAAAAGAATTATATAAGAGTAGAAAGAGACAAATTAAACAAGCAAAGTCACGTGTATAAACGAACATAAAAAGTCATAAACCTCACCGTATCACAAATATAACTGAACCTACTATCAAAATTGAAGTTTGATTTTCTATCTAGTATGTGATATCATAAATCTGTGTGCATTAAAGCACTATGGAAAAAACATATTATATTAAATATAATACAAAATTACAAGCGAACATGTAAAGAAATTGACATAATTACTCCATCACTTTTTAATTCCCTAGAAAAAAGGAATCAAGTAAATTTATTTATCATTTAATTTTGAATTTTTTCATTCTGCAAAGTGGGCATTCTTATGAAATAAGAAACCATACTTCATGGCTTAAGCTCTTTGCTACTTTTAATATCGAGTGCAGTTAAAACAAAATAAAATTTTTGAATTTACCTCTGATGTCAGAGCAATACTTGTACCAATAATCATCATTTTTGCTTTAGTCTTAACACATTTTAGCATTATTAATACCCTAATTATGACAAACCCACAAGTTGGTAGGTAAAATCAGTTGCATTTCATCAAGTAGGCGCCTAAATACATCATTTTAGATAATGACTCTACGAAAATGTAAATAACTTCTTTTTTTTTATCTTTTATCAGATTCAAAATTTCATTTGATGCAAATGTAACCATGATCAGCAATTTTAATGTGTTTTCACAGTAAAATCCTCAATTCTGCACTACCTTTTAAGTTCCAACTTTCCCAATGTGCTCATTTTTTTGTCCTCCTAAAGTTAAGATGGCAAACAAAAAAATTAAATAGCTGCATGTGAATGGAAATGAGATCGAATATTCGTTAGTGAAGATTGTACCGAAAACTAAAATTTCTTCACTTGGAAGTATACTGTAATGGGTGATATAAAGATGTGTAGACCTCCAGGTTCATATATTCCATGCTATTGAATTTGAAAATTGTTAGTTAAGCAAAAGATGAAAATGAAACAAAAGATTAGCGTCTTTCCATTTAGACGACGTGATTATGTCAATTGATTATTTTTAGAATGCAATAGTGTTCAATATTCAATATCTTGTCTATTTTAAATATGTGGATATTATTTTTTATTTTTGTTCAAATTTTATGTCGAATCTTACGATTCACAATTCGATACAATTTACGATTCTCAAATTTAGGATTCCGATTCACGATATGAATCTTGATTTGACAACTATGATTGAGGGAATACCAAAATTTAGCATCTGACATTTCAAGGGCAAGGTATTTTTCGTTTTTCATAACTGTCTCTTCTCTTGAAAATTGTAAAAATACTAATAACTCTGATAAGTTTTGGCATCTTACAAGGAAGATGGTTTTACTCCCCAGTTGGAGCCAACAAACTGTCCCACACATCACGAGGGTTCCCACCGAGTAACTTATAAACGACATGTAATCAAGTGTGCTAATTCTTGCAAGTGTGGGAGATATATCTACAAATTCAACAGTGATACAGCCCAACTTCTTGGGCATAATATTAATTGATATGGATATGCACATTCATTATGTTTGATCTAAAACGATATATATAGGATAAATAGTACCTACAATTGTAAACAGTTAGTGGTTTTTATAGGTTTTATAAATACTGCAGCCTCGATCTTAAAATACGACTACCATGGAAATTAAGCTAAAAGAGATGGGAATAATAAAACATTTCAACAATTCCTCTGGTCATGCCTGAAGTTGTACTTCCATGCAATAAAATTTTACGTTATTTGAGGATGACAAGGTGAACATAGAACCTACAGGCTCTGCTACCCTATTAACAACCTATTATAAGCAAAACTTAAACTAGTAGAGACAAGTCCTACAGTCGATTTCACATTCCCAATCAAATAGTAAGAAAAAAATAATTGTGCCTTTCAATCTAAGTATACCCCATGCAATTTGAATATCTTTCTACGACAGATCACAATACCTGAAGTTCATGCTCATTAAACATGTCAATCCAATCTTTCTGAATAAGCTGTTGAAATCCTCTCAGAAAATAAGAACTTTGTTGACGTATCTGGAAATAATGGTAAGACATATAGATGTTACAATCGGTAATAATAAAAAAAAAAAGAAGGTTTTTTGAAGGAGTTGGATAAACTAAAGAAAGAATAAAAGCCACGTTACCTGAAAGTTCAAACGATGGTTGGCCACAAGATGAATAAATGTGATGACATTCTCATTATTAACCCGTATGTCTTTTCCCCGTGGAAGCAGCTCTTCTTCTGTTTGCTCCCCATATTCATTGTTAACAATAACAAAGTACAATTCTAACTCTGAGATGTCACCCTCGTAATGCTGTACATGGCAGTCAAAATGGGCAAAATAATGAGGTTACAAAGTACACATAACCACATGACTGATATAAAATTGTTTCAAAGCTAGGAACAGGGATTGGCTTTTAAAATGAATGTAGCATTCCATGACTAAAAGTCATACTCAATAGATGGCTGACATGATTCCATCATACACTATCATCCATTTAAGTAGCTCCATGTTACTCAGAATCTATCCAGAAAATAAATTTGCACCATCGATGCAAAGGAAAACAAAATGGGCACTAGCCCATTTTCCACCCGATGTTCTAACACGCCCTAAATTTGTATGGTTGGCAACAAGAAAAATCAAACTGAAAAACATAATGGAACTCTTATTACTGCAACTGGTTGGAACTCTAACTGTGATATTGTAAGAAGTACTGTTTTGTATTTATTTATCTAGCGAACCAAATGAGGCCTAAGGATAAAACTTAGCTATCATACAAAGAAGCAGGCAGGAGGGAGACAATGACACATCACCTTCAGGAAAATCAGATGGCGATATAATTCTGGATCCAAGGAAGGCAGGTCATTCAAGTAGTTGTACCTGAGCAGCAAAATTATGGACATGCCAAAATCAGATATGTGTATAAGTCATTCTGATGTGTGAACTACATCAGGAAAACCCAAGTGAAACTTCAATAGTGAACACCACATTTCACACTAAACCCAACTTTGAATTTAGCCGAAAATTCAGTTATCCCAATATTCCCTCGGCCTAAATCTTTTCACATCCCTAAAACCCACTTCCCTTAGCTTTATTTGTTAGGAAATGTTTTTAGTAGCAATACATGAGAGCATAAAACTTACACATCCATTAGAAAATCGACGGAAGAAACAGATTCTCTAGATAAATGCAGTTTTCCTTTCACTCTCCTCAAACTTGAACCCACGTTCTCACACTTAGTTGGAATAACTTAGCCAAAATTATCGTCTCAAAATACGGCTCCATGTTTTCACGTCTTTTGAGTAAATTTATCAAAAATTTCAGTTGTAGGAAATTGCTATCATTTCTAATGACATCAATGCATGACATTCTTGCTTTTTGATTTTGTTACTTTCTTTCTTCCCCCTTTTAAGCAATTGATAACTCCATATGAAACTCTCAAACCATTATCTTGGAGTAAAACAGCTTACATTTACGCTTTTATTTTGTTAAAGCTTGAATGTACTCTTCATTCTCATATTGCAAGCTATCAATGGAGGTGCCACAGCAGAGCTCTCTTATGACACCCCTGTTTGAAGGGCATGTGTAAAAGTCTAGTGGATAAGAGACTGATGGTCTCATGCAGGACAAAAGTCAAGCACATATATTACCATCAAGGATAATCCCTCTCCATCTCAATCATCCAACATACAGGTGATATTTTATTGGGTTGTTTAATTTTTCTTTCATTGCTTAACCAGTGAAGAAAGAAAATATTGCATTTGTCTGGTGCAAAAGGAAGGCATGAACCTTCAGCAAAACAAGCAGGAAACAGTCAATCCCCAAAATCTACCAATGTAATGTTTCTTCTTATGTCCTCCACATCATAAGAGGTATCCTCTCAACAGCGAGTATCTTTACAGATAATTTGATCACAGTCCAAACCGAAATTAGGAATTTCCCTTGTCAATTACTTCACAATTAGTCATGTTTCGGGGTATGTCTATAAAGCATAACCATTTTTTGACGTTAAAGACTTCATAACAATACAGTAAACCAAACATAAGGAGGTTGTAGCACAAACAAAGGTACCAATGCCAAGTTACTTTATAAACATTAAATTGTACAGGAAACATCCTGGAGACCTTACTTTTGCTTTAATTTGCTCAAAAAGAATGTTGCAAATGGTATATCAACAAGAATACCTTCAAACATTGCCTGCAACAATAAGAAAGTGACACAATGTCCCACTATCATGTACCCGCAACAGATGAAATTTAAGCCAATTATAAGTCATTCTAAAACTAAATCACTAGGTGAAACAACAAGAAAGATGGCATTTATTATAAGAACAACATCAATAGAGAACAATAATACTATGCGAGCAAATCTGAGAGGAGATGGGTACAAAACATAAAGTCAGACAACAAACCACATTACATTCAATTTAAGAGGCTCCTCCAATGCAGTAACTTTGAACAAGATGGAAACTAGCACAAGAAAGATATCTGAGATAAATATAGGGGAGGCTGGAGCAGTCAATAATTCCAAGTGACTCATGACATAAGGACAATAAATGAATACAAATAAATACCATACAAACAACCCTCATGAGGCAATCTTTCTTTTTTTTCATTACCAGCAAAGTACCTACAACGCAACACCAATTCTTATAAATTACCCCAAATATTAGGGGTTGGTTGTGAGAACTTTGTGACGCCATTAGCTCTCTAATTTTAGCATGACGTTATGTGCTTATAGCCTCCGGATGAATGCACTGTTGTCCAAATTCGATTATGTATTTTTTATTACATGAAGAGGCCAAAATTCCTTTACATGCTTTTTGTGCGTCTATGTTTCCATTATGTCGATTTGGGACAAAGTGAAAGCAGGAAGCTATAAGCACATAACATCACAGCACAGTGTGAGACCTAATTTTTGCCTTAATAAGTTCACTACTGAGGCAAACTGAACCAATTTATTGGGAAGGACCAAACATTTTTTGGAATATCTTATTTTCATTTGTAATACCATATTCTCCTCAAGTTGCAGAACGTAAGATTACAAAGGTGAAAATTCAACAGTTGTTTTGATACTTCATTTAACCGACCAGGATATGATGACAACCTGGTCTGTCATTGTCACAGTCATGTATGCCATTTCTTGTGCTTCTTTTGTCAAAATGTAGACATGGATACACAAACAGCATGAAGTTATTCATCAATCTTCAAAATACCATATGCCGAGTACATGTCAAAGGCAAGCATCATACCTTTCCAAGAACAGTTCCAAGAAAATTAAAAAACTGGAGATGCTGTTCATGTATCAATCCTGATCCAGGATTGGGATAGAGCAGGTGATCAGCTGTTTCCTGGAGATATCAAGCCAGCATTAACCAATAAAATATAAGTAGGCCAAATCTATTTGTAAGTACCAAATGGTGCAAGTGTCCTCACTGCTGTCACGAGTTTCGGAACCATTGAAATGATGAACTTAAATTACGATAAATTTATTCAGATTTTGTTGGATGAACAACATATCATGGTCCAATAGAATGAATTCACAAATTTCCTAATAGAAATAAGGGAATAATATTGTGGTAAAGAACAAGAGAAGATATAGGAGGACAAGGAGTCCTACAACTGAAGGAGGGGGGGGGGGAAATCAATAGAAAAAAGTAAGAATATGCTTTTCTTTTCACCAACTACCACGTTGAGCATGTTTGACTTTTAGATAGTTATTTTTCCAATAAACTCAATGATTGCCTCCTCTAGGTTTGAAGCCGGATCTCAGAACTAAGGGAAGCAACTGTTATAGAAGGCTAAAGAGGTTGAACCCAAATGTGGGCATGGCCACTCATAACCAAATGCATTTTCATGTGATGTCAATCCTAAGAAATCCAAACAATTTAAAAGTACATGTAAAATAGCTTCTTCCCTCAATAATAATCAATTCCCCTCCAATTAACATTCAAGTTCTGAAATTTGAGTGGCTTGATGAAACATTTGATGCAGAAGGGATTAATCTAAACTACCTAAGTGCTCAAATAGTCAACCTTCAAACGGTAACCAGACATGCAAATGGGCTAGGCCTTTCTCCGCTACGATGCAGATGTTACGTATACAATGCTTAATCTATTTTAGATCAAAGTCATTGTCAGAGCACAGGACACCAAGGTATATTTAATATATAGTATCAAAATTAGAACTCCAAAGACGGATGACCTCAATTTCATCACAATTCAAATAGGATGGGACTAATTGTTTGGGATCATAAAGGAGTAAAATGAAGGTTCAAATGGAGATTAGGATCTGGGAATTTATCTTATTATTATTTTATTATTTCAAATTTATGGGATTTTTTTTATTATTTAGGATTTATTTATTAATTTTGGTAGTATTTATCTATTAATGTGGTAGTAGATTAGATTAGGAATTATAATTTAGAGTTTTGGTATTCAGTAGAAGAGGGATTGATGTAATTGTTTCCAGCAGCCTTAGCATCCTAGTAGCAAGGATCAAAATATCGTTTTGAAACAATCAAAATATCCGAAACGTTTTCGTTTCTAAGGAGACTAAAACGAATCAGTGATGGAATCGAAACTCTAATACTTCAAGGTGTTTCATAATGTTTCGAAATATTGTTATATTTCAATGCATTTGCACAATTATTTTTGAATATTTCAAGGTATTTCAAGATATTTTGATATATTTCGACCAATGTTTTGAAAAAATAATTCTTAAATTTTTTAATTTTTTTCATTATGTTTTCGAAACGGGTCGAAATATTTCTGAAATATGTCGAAACGTTTCTGTTTTCTAGGTGACTAAAAAAATGTACCGAAACGAAATTTTGATCCTTGCCTAGTAGCATGCGAAAAATTGTAGCAATGGGAAGGTAGAAAACAACATAATGTTCCCCTTATTTTAGAGCCTTCTCGGAGTCTATTTCCCATTAGGTTTCCATTGTTTTCTCACACTGGTATGGGGGAAGGTTAATTCCCCAAGCTCAATCCCAACCACCCAAAAAAGGGACTATATAACTCTGACAAAGTAAAGCTTACAAAAGAATAAGCATTATATATGATATCATATATTGAATTTTGAAACAATACAGATTTGTAAATGTTGTGTTTGGCTGGTTTTCTCTTTTTGTGCTTATTCATTCTATCTACATTGAAAGGACTCGTCCTTCAAATTTTGAATTATTGATTTCCCTATAGGTATATTCTAATTACTTATTCGAAGAAAAAAGAATACAAATGGCTCTCAGTTGATGATAAAAGTGCATATGTACCAAGCCAATTATGAAAATGGTTTTCTTTTAGCAGTATATGTGAGCAAGATAGTTGGATGGATATATAGAAACAGGGGGTAGAGCCAAGATTATGGGTTGGGAGGGCAAAATATAGTAAAAGCAATTCATTAGCTAATACAAACAGAAACTAAGTTCAAACAAAAAATATATATATAAAAGTTGAAGACTAAATTACTGTATAAAACACAAAAAACAATTTTCATCTAGCCTAAACAAAATCTGAAAATAATAATAATAATAATAATAATTTTTTTCTTAGTACATTTCAACAACATATCTTAAAGTGGAACGCAATGTTCTTTAAAATCCCAAAAATCGTCTATGATTGATTAATTCTAAACTGAATTTCTCACAAAATTTCTTTCAATATATACAATTGTAGAGCCTGTGATAAAATCATCCTCCATTTAGTTGTGAAGCAAAATTCTAACTTGTTGAGAAATTGACTATTTGAAACAGCAAAAAATATTCTTGGGTTACAAATTTACAATATTTTTAAGTGTTGCATCTAAATTATTGGTTTACAAATTCTTAGAAGGGATAATTGTTTTGATCAATATATATACAGGTTAGGTAATTATATTGTGTTTTACTCAATCAAAAAATAAAACATTTATTTTAGGGACCATTATTGAAAAAAAACATTAAGATTAATATACAAATTTTTAAAAATTTAGGGGGGGGGGGGGGGGCAAATGTTGTAAGTTGAACAAAATTATGGTTCCTAAACCATACATACCCCTAAGCCTAAGGTGGCTCCGCCGCTATATAGAAAGAAATATATGTATTATATACACTATATATTATACATAAAGCAAGAGAGAGTGTGGTGTGTGTAGAGAGTGAATGTGTGTGCGAGCGAGGAAGAGAGGCTACTACCTTAAATAATCCATACTGTACATCAAAAGCTGCTCGAGTAATGTTCTCCATGAAATCTTTGAAAATCCCACCACCATCAATACCAGCCTCCTCAACTCCAAATTCATTGACAAAAGTAACACGAATCTGGATGTGAACAGCAGAGAGTGATAATAGTACATAAAGGATAACCGCTTTGAACTAATACAGATACATGGGACCCCTTTGAACATGGAATCAAGTTAGACATGAACCCCCTCAACTGTGATTTGTGACGCTAAACCTCCTCCAACATGAGACCAAAGTGCAAAGCTAACATTTTCTGCCACATTTAACAGCTTGTGTACTGCATGCCACTGAGACTACAGTTATCAGAATATAGATGTTTAGGATTGAAGTTTTGACAACTAAAATGGCATTTTACCCTCATTGGTTTTCTTGCTCCACCACTCCATCCACCACCATATCACCCACACAGCACCCCACCCACCACCCCACAAAAACGATACCCATACCCCTAGCACTCACCCACCAATGTCACACAAGCATGACACGCACCCACCCAGGACAAAATCCAGTGATCAATCAGCAAAATTCTGTGATACGATTTGCAAAGACTTTGATTTACTTGGACTTTGAAATTTAGTGAAAGAGACATTGAATTGCTAAGGAATTGAATCTGAGTGTGTCAAGATTTCCGGTCACAAATCACAGTTGAGGGCATTTTGTGACCAGTCGTAAGCTCAAATCGGTTCCTATTTAATTACCCTTAAATTTATAACAATCGATACACAAGTAAAAATAGAGGCAATACCAGTCCTCGAAGATCCTGTTCTGATAACGCACTCAGCTGATTAAAGGCATCTTCCAAAATATGATCCCGTCTTATTCTGAATCGGTTTCTTGTAAATACAGCATGAGACCCATGCCTTTCCCTCACTAAAGTTAACTGGGTCTGGTAGACAAATTCAAAACAATAGTCGGGGATAATATGAAACAAAGTAGTCAAACAAAAACCAAAGCCAGAGACCTTCTTAAGAAACAAATCAGAGGCAGAGACTTGTAACAAATTAATCACTCACATTAAATAGTTTAGCTCTGCTTGTAAATGGCACCAAGAACGGAGCTTGTTTTAGTAAGTCGTATGCCCTAGAGTTTTCTATCATAGCCTGGAGAGAGAGGATTTCAAATTAGAACCACACACCAAATGTTTTAGTCCATAACGACACATTGAGGGGCTATTACCTGAGAAATGAAGTAATCATTGACGCCATCAGCATTGAAGTCACTAGGGGGTGTAAATTGTCGCCTATTATTCCAATCTTGCAACTGAAACAATAGTTTTGGCAAAAAAGGGGAAAAATCATGAAAATAATGAAGGAGCATACTGTTCCCATGTAACTTTGATAAAACAGACATGCATCAAAACAGTGATAAATGAAACCTCACTCTCAGACAATCAGATCTAAGCTCCACACAATGAAAGCATATGTACCTGTGATAGAAGCTCAGAAGCTACAATGCTAACCCTATACTGAATAAATTCTACAGGATGTTTTTTCAGAGCAAAGACACTGCTTGCAGACTTCACAAAGTTAGAGATCGGCACTGGATTCACCCATAGGAGCTGCCATAAGGCCTGAGAAAATAACAAATGCATGCATTAAACTGTTCGTTGCATTGACATATCAGAGAAAATCAATATAAAATTAATCTTTTGAATAATGAAAGACTTCAAAGGCTGATTCCTACGATTGTTGTCAGACATGTTAAACTACCTGAAGGTGGCAGGCACCACTTCCAGTTTTAAGAACTGACATGTTGAATTGGTGGTGCTGACACAGCCTGACACTATGTATTATCTATCATATGAATAAATACTAAAGTTTCCCCTTCACATTCGACACGATACGAAGTAGAATATAACACTATTTATAATGTAAAATATCATGGGTGACTTACAGACATGACACCAGGAATACATATAATTACGTAAAGTGACACAACCTCTTGATTTTTACAAACTGCTGTATTGAACTAGTGACGCTCAACTACAAATAGTCACATGAATTTTCTGTCCACAGGGACATGATATAAATCTATCACAGGAATGAAAATGTGAAAATTCCATGTCTTCCTACTGCTGATATGTTGATCTGCAGATTTCAACATAACAAGAAATTACCTGTCTAAGGATAACAATCAAGCAGCTGATATCCTTTAGTGACAGTGGTTTCTCCTGCTCATAGAACTCCTCATTATCAACAATCATAAGCATGTGCCTGATCCACCAGAGAAGGGGGTTATATTAGTTCTCTCAACTTGTATAAGTTGACCTAGACCCCAACATGCATATTAACATCAAACAGAATATAAAGCAACATTCTTACTTATACACGGGGCAGAAAACTGCCAAAGGTAATAGCCAACCCGGGGCATCTGCTGGCAAATATTTTGATTGCTCAGTCAAGGATGACCATTTTTGATTCTCATGACATCTTTTCATGAAGTTCCAGAGCACATGAACTAACTCTGTTCTATAAGCTAGAACAGTCATAGTTCGCTCAAGGGGTAAAATGTTGAAAGTCACATGCAGAAAAGCGCAAGCTGCACCAACAGCTGCGACATCTTTATCATTAGGTCTTCCTTTATATGACCCATTGATGCATGAAAACCCTCCAAACAAAACATTAGTCTGCAGAAGCACAAAACACTAAAAAATTTGACTCACACTTATGAGACAGAATAGCTTATTTTATAATTTAGTATCTTTTTTACGAAGAAAATGTTAGGATTGACATTTGCATACCAACTGTAGAAGAAAGGATGGATCTATTGCATTGGAAATCTGTTGTTCCAGATCCCGATTCAAAACTTTTTCTGTGAGTTCATCACCTACAATCATATCATCCTCTCCCATGGTGAAATCTGAAGCACAATTACATAAATATACGAGTCAACAAAGCACAAAGAAAAAGCTAAATCATTTATGAGGGCTTAGAGTTCATATAACTTAAATAAGAGGAGTGAGAAATATCCACTGAAAAAGGAAAAAGAACCTCCTAAGATAGAACAAAAAAAACCAAACCAAACCAAACCAAACACTGTCCCAATTATTTGGGGTTGGCTCCTAATAAAGAACAAGCTGAGGGAAAAGGTAACTTGGGTATAAAAAGATTGTACAGTTGTACTCTTCTTTTTTTAACATACATGTCATATTCTCTGCACTTCCTCTATTTGATGCTTGGATGGTAGGAAGTGCCTCCTAAAATACAAAATGAGGGAAAAATAACTAGGGTATAACATGACAAGGGCATACTCTCTTACTTCCATGATTTGATACTTGGATAGGAGGTAGTGCCCCCAGTAAGAATGTTGCAACAGCTGCAAAGTCTATTGCCTGTCAACAAAACTTGAAATTTAGTTAATTGTATTCCGAAAGACTAGAATCAAAACATGCCCACATGCTCCAACAATTATCTTCAAGTAAAAGCAGAAATGTGTAATAGTCTGACAGTAAGCCAAAATCAATGACCTATGAACATGGTAAGGGTAATGTCTGGGGAGCGAAACTGAGTCTGACAGAGAAAAATCAAGAGGCATGATTCATGTTTCAACAATCATTTCTTTCCCCATATTTCATGTTTCAACGAAAAAAAAAAAAAAAGCAATGGTATTATTTTAGAAGAAACTAAGTTCAGCAATTCATTTCTACCATTCAGGTGAGTAGTTATTTAGGCCAGATAAAACAGTCCATTGATTACAGTTATTCTAGACCTAAACATAACATAAGGCTTCCATCCGTATAACATAGCAAATGCATATTATTACATTGCGAGCATTGCAAGTTCAAAACAAATATAACAGAGCAGCTCTTAGTCAACAAATATGCTTCCTTCCTTTTGCCATCAACAACATGATGAAATATCATATCCTCCTCTCGTGAAAAAGGGATTAGTGTTACCCTACCTTGTCATGTGCCATCTCATCCTCCCTTATTCTTAATTTTTTTTTTCTCCGCGAGGGAGGATTTAGGATTCCTGCTTACTTTGTTCTTTCTTCTCCAATGGAAGAGACACGTCCAACTCCATGCATTTCAAATCCAGTGTCGAAAAGTGTCCCCCCCCCCCCCCCCCACCCAAAAAAAAAATCAAAGAGAAACATGGAAGGAACGTTTGAATTCATTGCGACATAGGCTATCAACCCTAGTGGGAATGTTTCCCCAATCCTTCATAGAGAGATCAAGAGAAATTTGCAGGACTGAAAAGGTGGTAGTTATCTAAGGCCAAGAGCACATTTTGAACCCTGCCAACTTACTTCACGTCTCCTTTGCCTTTGCTTGCCTCAACCGAGAAGAGGATGGATGAGCTCCAATGGGATCCTTTTGTAAAGGCAATGAGGAACAATTCAAGTATCACTTGGTAAACTAAAATTGGGTGTGCATTTCAGCGAAAGAAGGAGGGCTTGGAATATAGAATCGGGGTGCCTTAATCAGGGTATCTTGGGCAAAATGGCTATAGTGGTTAACTGTTTGGTGATATGTTCAGGAACAATTATGATTGCATATCCAGGGAGATAAGGTTTCTGCATAGGGTAGCAGTTCATTGCTAGAGTTTGGGAGGAGCTCTGTAAGCATGCAGACATGGTTGTGGGGCAATGGTCAGATGGTGAAATTTTGACATGAATTATTGCGGAAAGCAGCCTCTTCGGGATAGCTTTGCTGATCTTTTCAATGTGGAAGGATACAGCATATTTGATTATGTGAATCTCTCCGGCAATAGAAGGGTGTGGATTCCTAGTGTCGGAGGGAATTTCACTACCATTATTAAAAATCGGTGGGTCCCTTTCTTGGCCTTCTATACGAGTTTGGACTTCTGAATGGAGGGGAGAACTCATTTGGAAGAGGGAGCGAGTGGTGATTTTCTGGTTTGGTCCTATTATGATGAGCTTAGATCAGTGCCTCAAGCAGGGAATGAGATCCCTCCAATACATTTTCTCTCCATTTTCCATCTTGGTAGATCAAGTAGGTGATTCAAGTGGGTCCCATTCTATATAAATGGATCCCTCACTCATTAGTAGTGCATGATCTGCCAAGAAGAAAAAGAAAAAGAAAATGTATTAGAGGGGATCTAGATTCCTTAGCCAGGGGGTCTCCTCAAAGATCAATTTTAGCTCTAGAACTCCCCTGAAGATGGCTATCTTTGTGTGGATAGAGTTGGAGTAAATCTTGAACATTGACAACCTTCAGCAAAGAAATAAAACTATTCATGCGGCATGTGTAAATGCTCCGCACAAATGGTGAATCACTTGTTCAATTTTAACATGTCCAGGGTGTACACACAGTTTACTATTTTAGGCATGCTCTCGATAATGCCCAAGTCAGGAGGGGATATGTCGGTGTCGTGGAGATGGACCCAAATTGGCAGGTGGCTCATTAAATACAGTTTAGGCTGAAATATGTGAAATACAACTAGCAAATGATTTGAATTTCTAAACTGCCACCTGACCCCCGAATTTGGGGAAAAAATAGCAAGTAGAAAGCAGCCAATTTCATAAATTAATTAAGAAGCGCCCAAAAAGAAATAGAAAAGGAAAAATGAGAAGCTATAGAGCCAGTAAAACCTCTATCAAAATTTCACCTATCCACCAACTTGTTGAAAGTTCTCTTCAACTCTGTCTCGGCTCTGGTTGTTCATTCTTTGTTTTAAATCTATGTTTTTTTGCACATCAGGACCATTGCTGCTTCTCTTTGTACCAACTTTGTTTTGAAAGTTTGCTTTTCCTTAACTCAAAAGAGACAAGGATTTGGTCCATAACCGATTAAACTCTGATTGACAACAAAATATTTATAAAACTTTTTTGAGGAAAATATTTATATCATTCCGTCTACAGCACCTACCAAGATAATATACACATTTCTTCCAAGTATCCAATTTTCCTAATTTGAATAGGTCTCTGATAAATATACTGATACAGTCAGTTATTCTACAACAACAAAGTTGGGTGTTAACATGAAAATTGGGTGTTTGCCAGTGGATTTATTGAAGAGTTTTATCGAAGAGTACATCAAAATGGTTGGATAAGAAATCCAATGCCAGGGGATTTATCATACACTCGAGGTGATGAGTACTTTGTTTGACCAGTTGTAAAAAATTATTATTAGTGAGTCTTGTTTATGCAATTATCTCTTTTCTAAAATAACTAACAGTTATGCTCAAATTCTGAGAATATTCATTGTTAATAAATTAAGTACAAAACCAGAAAGAGCACAAATTACACTAAAAATTACAACCTTTTCTTACCAAATCAAATGAGCAGTTGGGCTCAGCAAAAGCAACTCCAGCAGTTTCCAACAAATTTCCAAGAAGGCAAGCATAACCAGGAAATTCAGGAGATATATCATTTGGTAGAACATTAGCATGATTTTGTACACATAATGCCATCTGATGAATATAATGTTGAAGAAGACCTCGTGTCCCAAAAACCTGATTAGCGAAAAAAAACCTGCAGTTATGACTTGATCATAGTTGTCAAGAAAGATCTGACTACAAGCAATCAAAGAGTGTTGTTTAGTCCATGGAGCGATGGAATACCAATAGCCAGACTTAGTGAAATTTACTTCTTGGAATTTGACCTGATTCTGCCTCACTATCTGTATACCACAAATCTCTAAGAAATCTAATATGTTCAAGAGTACCTCTTTTAGATATGGAAAAAGCTTCCACAAGAAAGGAATCGTAAGAATCAAGGATGAGAAACTCCATTGGGGGTCAATGGGCTGACAGACACATGGAGGTTGACCAACATGAGATGCAAACAAGACAAGAATGCGCTCCAACGATGATACTTTCCCAACAAAACCCTGAAGGTTCATACTTCTCTGCACAAACCAAACCAGGTTATAAAAGCACTTCATCAGTAACATAATAAGAAAAGAGCTTGGAAAACACTACAAAAAGGTAATAGAACAATCCATAAATTACATTATATTCCACCAGGCACAAGCGTAATAAATTAAAATTCTTAAATATTCAAGTAAAAGTGGAGATGAGGCCAAGAAACAGCAAAGTATGTTTAACCATGTTTCTACGTATAATCGTGATCCAGTCAAACTAACTCAATTAGAGATTCAGAGATCTTAAATCCAATAAAAAAAGTTATTTTCCAAAGGATTATCAATACGTTCAATTTTTGCTCCGCAATCTTTATCCTGACAAGCCATGTGTTGAGGTATTGGGCTGATTTAAAGTTCATAAACCCATATAGCAACCTCACTCCAAACATTACCAAAACGTCAGCAAATCAAGCTCATTATTTTATTCACAATGCACATATTGGAAATGGGATATCCAAAAGAGTCGAGAGTTAACTTCCATGGTGCATTGTTCACCCCAGCTTCCAAAGGAGGAGTGCCACTTACATTTCTAAAATATAGATAGTACCAATCTAGACAAATGTTTCATCATAGAGTAGTACTTGGACTTGCTCCTCTTCTTTAGCTTCTTATACTTGTTTAGGAAAAGAATAGTCACATCAACCATGAGGAAGAAATCACAATCACTGAATAGACCACTATCTACTAATGTCAAAGACATTTGATGGATCAGCGATCAAAAGTGACATTTGTCTCTTTGTTCTGAGTTCTGACAGATACACCAGGAGTAAAAATGTTGGAGAAAATTTTGCAAGAGATCAGGTTATGTAGAGCCATGACCATTTTTCTCTTCATTTAGTTTTTATATGACAAGTTCTTCTCTAAATTGTGGCTAGCAATAGATTGTTGATTGTTAGACAACAAAGACAATTTACAGCTTCTTGCAAATCATGAAACTGGATTTGGAACTTCCCCAGATTCAAACCAGTAAATCAGCTGGCATCCTCAAATAGTCATGCCTTCAGACTCTGAAAGACAAGCCCTAAGAAACAAGGGTGGTATAATTGAGAAATCCCGAGCATCAAGATTCACTCAGAATAGCCAATGTCTCCACATAATCCTTGACATTCCTACCATGATTTCTCGGATGTTTTAAGTTCTAACAATGTGATTCCATATCCTAAGAAAACAGGGTGGGAAGAAAAAGGAAAATAAAAGAATATAAAATTGCTAACCACTGATTGTATAACAAGTTCAATTGGTTGTATAATTGTGTCATCAAGAGAATAAATACTCTCAATAAACACAGGCAAAGAGAAAGCGGTCACTAACAGGGCGAGAGCTGTATTTCTGCAGAAAGAGATACCATCAAGGGAAGGCTACTTTCATCACCATAGGATGAGAAACATAAATGAAAATGCTTAAATTTTTTTTTCTACCAGTGAGTATTTTATGACCGAAAAGACTTAACAACCATACCTACACAAATCAGGTTTTAAGGTCACGATATCGACTATTGACTTGGAGGGCTTTAAAATACATCGGCCGTAGCGTCATTGAACGATATCAGGTGATACGACCTAAAAGAAAAAATTGAACATGGCAAGAGATTCAGACCATATTGCAACGCCACGAAATGGTATCAGTCGATTTGCTGACGATAACTCAGCGATTCGAGGTTGACTCGGATAATTCAGCTGAGATCGTGTGAGACTCGGGGTTTATATGTAACATGAAACAATAGCGATTCGGCCAACTCTTATCGAAAAGAAACACCTCATTACCGCACCATCGGGATTGTAGTTTCTAAGTGAACTACAATTTTAAAATTGCGTATGCTTCTTGAGACCCTACAACTCCCTAAAGGTGAGAGACAACATGTAAAAATATTTCCGAAAGATGTATACACTAAATTGAAAGAGACGCGACATATCTAACAAGGGATAGACAAGATGGAAGAATACCTTCCCTGTAAGAACAATATCTCTAAGCAGCACATATATATTTCTCTGCAAAAGATATCCGACAATCTTACAGGCCCATGGAAGTCTAGGATCAGTCAACAAAACTACCGCCTCTAACAAGAGAATTGTTGGTGTGCCAGATTCCTCAGAAGCAATTAACAGTTGATCCTTCAACAAATTCCTGTTCAAAGAATCACTCAAATAAGCTATTCTTCTATATGAGAAGCAACTGAGACAAAAGTTGCATCTATAAGTTCATGGAAAAGTGCACGAAATAACTGTGGTTTCAGCAGTTATACACCAATTGTAGTTAATTGTCGGCAACATCTGCATAGATAAAATTGCTTGACATAAAGAAACACACAAGTAGAATGTAATTTATTACCTACCCATAGTTCTACAATAGAGTACTCGAAATGCATATAAGCAAAGAGAAGATATGGGCAACAAAACCCTACAATAAGAACTGCTTTCAATATTTTATGGGTTCAGAGATCAATAAAAAAATGCACCCCAAGAAGTAGATTAAGCTAAACCCAGGTTAAGAGTGATCAGCAAGGTTAGACCAAATCAAGTTTAACCTCACAATCACTTGAATTTGTGCCATTCCACATCCATTACTGAGGAGTTGATGGCCATGGTGTCATAACTATCAGCTATTAGGACATAACATAGTTCAAGGACGCTGTATTGGTCATCAATTCAACGAGCACTAAAGCACATCAATCACAACGTCACGAAATAGTGTTGCCACATCATAGTGCCGACTCAGTCACGATGACTCAGACGACTCAGGTACATCTCCCATGACTTGGTCAGACTTGTGGTTACATGACACATGGAATGATATCGGATCATAATGTGCTAAGTCTAATATGAGTCAATGGAGTCATATCAATATCCACCGATACTACCACACATGGGACATATGGTAGAATTTTGAAGCAGTGACATATCTTTACACCCAATGCCAATCAAGACACCATGTTTTAGACCACATATTGTTAGGCATCACTTAAATTTGGCAATGGCGTCACAGCTGTCAACTCTTAAGACACATGGCAGAATTTGGAAGCCTTCAAATAGCTTTACATCTAAACAAGTCAAAAAGTGTTTTGGCCATCATAATTGTTAGAATTTCTTAAATTGACTCTCCAGAGAAAGGAAAAGTTGAAGTTCCTTTGGTATCGGGGTGGGGAAAAAGTAGAAGTTGAAGCACTTGAGAATTACTATACCAAGTCAACATAAACGGTTGTGGTGCAATAATATCGCCACTACTGTATCAGAGAAATGCAAGGTTTCTCACAACTTATTGGGTTTCTTCATTTAAGAACTAGGCCAATTCAGATACTCAACAGATGCAGCAAAGAGGATATACCCAAAAACAAAGATAAACATATGAAACATTTGAAACCACTGGTAATATATGAAATACCAATTTTTTGTTCACAATGCATTCCCAAACATATTTCTTTTGAAATCATATGCATGGCAGTGTACTGAGAAGACACTCATAAGGCAAGGCACATGCAAGAAGTAGACAAAACAACCAATCTTTGTTTGTTTAACCTACTTACCACCAGAGGAGGTTTCTATCAGTTATCCATACATGTAAATTCAGAATACATTGTGAAAATAAATTGGAAGATACCCTTCATAACTGAGATCTTCTCTTCATTACAAGACTGCAAAATGGAAAATTGGTGGCTAATCTATTAAAATCATCTTCTAGAGTAAACTAGGATGAAGTGAAGATACTGGATAAAACAGTACATATGAAATTGTGAATCAAAAGTAGTACACCCATCATATATCCTAAACATAACTAGCTTACAGAATAAATTACATGCTCAGTTGACATCTATGCAACCCAAACTTCATCAAACAACAGAGTGTGAAACACAAAACCACTATGGGTTTAATAAATAGAAATTAAAAAAATGATATATTTGACATAACATTCCAATGGAACGAACCTATTTTGGTGAACAGCCCGAATACAAGCATACGCGAACTGCTTCACCCTATAGTCCACCAAAGAGTGCCCGGACGAATATTCTTCTGCTGCAAAGAGGCTCAGCACATCCTCTGTAGCATGATTAAACAAACCTTAATAATAGAAATCAAGCTTCTGAACTACAAACGAATAATGCACAACATAGTGAGGAAAAGGAAACAATGAAAGATGATCGATTGCACAACATAGTGAAGGGAAAAAAAAAAAAGACAATGCAAGATGATGGATGAAGAGTAAGTCAAAATACACACAGTCACATGCATGACAGAGCAAGGATTTCCCTGAGGATTAATTTAATATGCCTAATCACCAAATCAACATCTATCACACACTACACAGATATATGTTGTTTTGGTGTAACATCTACTTCCAATGGAAATGATCAAATGAAAAAAAAAAAAAAAAATTTGAGACTTAATGCATAAAAGGAACTAAGATGCATTGACAGTAATGTTTTCTGCATCAAATATTTCCAAGCATGAAGGTCACAATAATTTTTTCATCCCATTACATTTGCCTCGACAATACACAAGTGCTCTGACACTATCACAAACTTACAGAGCTCGAACCTTGGATAGGCAAGCAAAGTTCGTTTAATTTGTCAAAATCTGAAATTTAAAAAAAAAAACAATAGAAAAGAGGCACAGAACAGAAACACCGTACCACACATTATTAACAAAACAGAGTTCATTGTGCATGAAAATTGACAATTGGGTGTTGACTATGTCATAAAACACCAAAACTACTCAAATGTAACAGTCCTCACTAACTTTTTGCCTTTTATAAAGCTTCTAAAACTGTTGGTAGGTGTGTGAATTATATAAAAATGCAATTTCTGAATATATTTGTACTAGACCCGTGAATTCTAAATCAATTTACGCCTACATCAAGGTTATGCCTTAAGAGACACATTCAAACTGAGTTTCCATGGTTTATATATTTACTAATGATATAACATTGATTGCTGAAGCTAATATATTATTTACCAACAAATTAGAAATTTGGAGAAAAATAAAACTGATATATGGAATGTAATTGTAGTAATAACAAAAATTAAAAAAGGGAGTTAGTAAAGATCGAATATCAAGAAAGATAAAGAGAAAACTCTTTGATATTTGGAGGATCAACTATCCGTGGGGAAGAGAGATCAGAGGCGATGTTAATCACAGAATTAAAGCAGGATGGACCAAATAAAAGAATACACCTGACATATTATGCGATCAACGCATACCTCTTAAGATGAAAGGTAAGTTTTACGGTATAGTCAGTAGACCACCAATGCGTTATGGTACATAATGCTGGCCAATTAAGAAACAATATGTTCAAAAACAAAGTGTAGTAGAAATGAGGATGTTAAAAATGGATACAAGGAAAAATTAAAAAAGATGGAATTAAAAATGAATATATTTCCTAAAATCGTAGAAGTATCAATAATTGCAGACAATAATTTAGAAAGGATAGACTTAGGTGATTTGGACTTATATGTAAAAGATCTAGCACTTCACCCATGAGAAAGAGATATGATTCATACCAATGGTGATCTGGGCGGTAGAAGTAGATTGAAATTAACTTTGACGAGAGATTAAAAAAAAGATATGATGGCTTACCATTTAATAAAAATGTCCTTTAATAAGGTATAATGGCAAAGTTGGATTAATGTAACCAACCCCAAATAGCTTGAATAGAGTTTTGTAGTGCTGAGTTGAGTTCATAAATTTAATAATTTGTATTTAAAAATCTTAAATTTTTTTTAAGATGGTAATAGTTTTTCTTTCCATGTATACTCTAACCAGTGGGACCATGATTAAATAGATGTGTTAAGCATTTTATTTTCCAGTGAAAGGATGATTTCGGTATGAAATATGATGAAAAGGGCAAAAACGTTGGTTTGGGATGAAAAGTTAGTTTTTCACCGTGGTCAAAACTACACATGGCCTGTATGTTACCTTTAAACCAAATGGGACCACTTTATCAAGGGAGCAAGGGGCGAACTTTGTTTTGAAATGAGTTGTGATATGTATTATATTTGGGGATGAGAGAGGTATTGTCAACCTAAAATCTAATGGGAAAGGACAAAAAAGTATTGACTTTGGAAAAGTTAGTTTCCCACTTGGTTAATCAATTAGTCAGATGAGCATCAAAAAAACAACTGACAAATGGTTTAAATTAAATGCTAAAGGACATTATTATGTTGCTATAAAAGGCTATTTGCATCTTTGTTACAAAAACTAGAATGTATAAGTAATGTAAAAAAGATAATCACTAGTTGTATTACAAACTCCCAGTACTTAATTAACATCATATTAGTACTTCCAATGTTCTCAACTACTTCTTTAGAAATAAAATAAGCATGCAACTTCAACAATTGTTTTACCGCAAGTAAGGGTAACAACTCGGGTGGGTTGAGAGGTCAACACCGGTTCAACCCAAACTATAAAATCCTTCAACCAAGTTCAACCGATGTCCAGTACGTTTTTTTATTTTTGAACTCAAGTTGACCTCAAATTGCACCCAACTCTGGTAGAAATTTGAGGTGAAATCTGGGTTCAATTTTACAACTTTTTTTTTTTTGGCTCAAATTCATTCGATTTAGCAACCACAATCCAATTCCACAAACAGATATCACAACCTCCTAATCACGAGAATGCAATGTAGATAAAATAGTCAATAAAATTCACAAGAAATTTACAATACTAATCACAATGATCCCTAACCATTCCAAATGCCAAAACAATTTATAGAACCCTAATTGCTACAATACAAGCTCATACGATTGTTTGCTATATGTTAAGAAAAGATGAATAGGCCGGTCAAACTTACTGTTAGATCTACTATATGAATACTAAAAAACAAATCAAACGCAAGTTGCAAATCATGTGCTTGCCGCTTCTCTTCCTTCATACATTTGGGTTTGGGACGGGACTCCTAATGGTGCCCACCTTGACAGAGTCTTGTCCAGTTAGAGACTAAGAAGTCAAAAAAAGAAAGGGTTTTGGTAGAGAGCCGATTGAAAGTTCCTTTTAAATTCTCTCTAGTTTCTCTTACGAGTATGTTTAGAGAGAGAAAGAAGAGATTTATGCAAAAGGTTCACCGACAAGAAATAGAAGGAAGAGAGGGAGGCAAAAAATGTGTGGTGTGAGAAGAGAAATCCTAACCCTAATCTTATGTCCATCTCTTTCCTTATACCACATATATACAAAAGCGAAAAAAAACGAGTTGAATTCGAATTTCTAAACTCAAGACTGGATTTGGGTTGAACTTGACACTTCAACCCGAGTACTGTGTCTATATACATTTTGGGTTGGAATTTTTTTTCCCGAGCCTAACCCAATTATTGAAAACCTCTACCCAAGTATTGTATTTTTCAGGTTGTGTTCGTTTCACCCACCCAAGTTGTACACTTTACCGACAATTACCCATAAAATGCAGGTTCCCATGAAAACTAAACAACTCAACTCAACTAAGTTTTGTTCCACAATACAAATTTCCATAATTTTCAATTAAATTTTCCAAACAGAGAATAGAAGAGGTAGAAAATATTGAGGAGAATGAGTGAGAGAGGGGGAACGAGAAGAGAGAGACTATCCAATAACAAGATGCTAAGGAATTACAAAAGAACAACATCAATAGAAATGCCATGAGATGGACCTTTACAAATTACTTTTTAAATTATCATGAAATAAACATGTTACAGCTATATATTATTTGACAACAACTAGAAACATAATTAAGAAAAAGACTAGTTAAACACACCACTATCTCGAACAAAATGTTGAAGCAATTGGCATGTCTCCACAAGGGCAGAAAAATCAGCAACATTTTGTGGACTAAAGAAGAAAAGTAACTGGCGGAGAAAATCCGAACCCGGCGCAAAGCAATGCCTAAATGTTCATAGACATTGAGCAAAATCATAAGTTCAAGAGAATTATAGAGCTATAATCATGATTATTTTCATCAAGGAGCATTAGCAAAGTGTCATACAAGGATCTAGTACACTATAACTAAAAGGAGAATAAAAGGTTGTAAGATGAAAACGATCATATACACTAACTTAAACATGAACATTAACATTGAAACCTGTCAACATTTTCGTAGTGCTCCCCGTAAGTCAGAAAAAATTGCTCTCGCACTCTAGAACGTTCAGCTTCCACCTCCTTTCTTCCTCTGAAGCATTTCTGTAATAGGTAATTAATCAAGTTCCAAACTTCACAAGAAATAGATGAAAAAGTGTACAAATTGCATCACTGGAAAAAAAAAAAAAAAAAGCCACAAAACCGAGAATATAATGGTTTACATTTGAATTCAGAAAGAAAAATGGCATAATCCACACCAACAAATTTAGAAAGTGCCTATTCATGACCCCATAAGAAGCAACTCAACTCAAAAGAGTCTTGTCCCAATATTTTGGAAGTCAGCTACATGAAACTTGTCTCACCATTGTGCTCTATTAAGGGCCAAGATTTCTATTATACCATAAGTTATCATATATTTTTTTACTATTTTGTTTAAAATTATTTTTTTGCCTTTCTCTACCACCCTATAGTATACTTAATAGTCAATAGATATCATATTACTCTTTCTCATAGGTGTCGTAGTAGACCGTCTATAAATATGTCTAAACTATTTAAGTCGATTCACCCTTAATTTCTCTCCCATATGTGCTAGCTCTACTTTTTCCCAAATATAATTGTTTCTAATTCTATCATTCCTAATTTTACCACATATTCATATTAACATTCTCATTGTCGTCACACTTTATTTTTGTATGTGTTAACGCTCAATACCATAAAGTATAGCATATCTAATTGTCGTTCTATAGAAATTTAATTTAAGATGAAGGAGTACACGTCTATCACACAATATACAAAATGCATTACTTCATTTAGTCCATCCGACTTTAACTCTAGGAGTAACATGGTCACCAATTTCAAACTCTTTATGAATCATAGATCCTAAGTATTTAAAGTATTCATTATTCAGTATCTCTTGATATTCAATTTTTACTACTTCCCGGTTTGGATTTCTCTTTTTACTAAATTTACATTTTATATTCAGTTTTAGTCCTACGTATCTTCAATCCCTTTGATTTTAAAACTTCTCGCCATATTTCCAGATTATTATTAATTATTTGTTTACTTTCATCAACCAAAATAATATCATGTGCAAACAACATACCATGGGAACTTATCTTGAAGTGTCTAGTCAATTAATTCATAATCAACACAAAAAGATATGGCCCCATAAGAAGCAATCAATGAAAAAAGAAATAATGCTTCCAAATCAAGTAGTGTACAGCGAAGGAATTTATGTGGTATAACAATAGAAACATGGAGATAAGTAACATCATCCACATGACCTTTCAATCTAAGTTTAGCAATCGATTAACCCCTCCCAAGAGATGGGAATGCTGGATTGTAGGAGAAACCCTCGCGTATAGGTTAAGATAAACATAAAAAGCTATGTAAACCAGAACATGACACCACTGCATAGCCCGCTCCAGCCACAACAATGGAAGAGCCCAACCAAGAGTCATCATCATTTAACAGAAGGCCATGCCAAAAAAATTGTTGCTTCTTGACATGAGTCTCTTGACCTCTGTTTGGCAATTTTGTTTTCAGTTCCAACAGTTTAAAACCTGACAAATTTTCTTTTAGAAAATGCCTTCTGTACCGAAGAAGAAGAAGAAGAAATTATTCACGGATCTCGTGTCTTAGAATACTTGATTTAGAAACAACTCTTCAGGAACCTTGAAAAATTGTTCAGCTTAAGCCATTGATTGACAAAATCCACTTGAAGAAAACATTTAAAGTCATCCATGTATCCTCGTCACAGCAATCAAAATCCCATCCCAACTATCTCGTTGACCAACATAGCAATTTACCAAAGATTAAATACACAACTATGATGAAAAAAATGATTACAATTCCATTGCCTAGAGCAAGAACTTTTTTCCAGTTACAAGCTTAAGACAATAACCGGTCAGAATACTACGTTCTCAAACCAACCAACCTCTAACCTGTTCTCCTATAACTATTACCTCCTAATACCCCACAAGTACACCAATGCTCAAAATTTAGTTCAAAAACAATGAATTTCTATTCTAACAGCAAATTAAGTATTGCATAAAGAGTTCTACCAACTACAATCTATGCACTCAACTGCTATTACTCTGAGTAATCAGTTTATACAGTCTCTAATAACCTACTCTACATAGTGCATATTAATTTTATGATTAGCTGTCCTAAAATTAATAATATAAGCACACACACACGCACAGATATATATGAGTGTATATGCATTTGAACCTGAATTGTGATAGCAGCCGAGTTCTGTTGGCGCTGCCACAATCGCCGATTCCTCTCTAACCTCGTCTGCTCCAGAAGCTTCTGTCTGTCCCTTTCCTTGGAACTACGGCCTCCTAAATCGACTCTCTTCCGAGTCGACGAATCACCGGTAAAGAACATATCTATTCCACAACAATTTCACCCTAATTCATCAAATAAACTTTGATATTCAGTTGATTGCAGTATGAGTGTGTTTGTGAGAGCTTTGTTTTGATCGGATACTTTGCCCTAGAAATTTGGAGGGAACAAAATTCTGGATTCTGATGGAAAATTGGGTCCAGTAAAGAAAATTTTAGAAGAAAAAAGACAGAAAAGAAGAGCTACAGAGAAGAAGAGATGTTTTATGTTTGAGAATTAACGTGATCAAATAATGCATCTAAACAGCCAGGGGCGTTATATACTCTACTCTTAATTGACGTGTGTGATTACGAGTTACAATTTTATACACGTAGTAGCCAAATTTGTTGCCTTTTAATTTATAGAATTTACTTTTTTTGATTTCTAGAATTCTATAAACAATATTTTTTGAATAAAAAAATTAATGTATAAAAGCAAATCTTACAAAAATAAACAATAAATAATTTTATGTACAATACAATCAATAGATTTGTATTATACTTCAGAACCAATTATTATAACTTTCAAATAACACATGTAATAAAAATAAAAACTAAGAATAAGTGAAGATAAACTTTAAAAAATTAGTTATTGTCCTTGTATTTGACAAAAAAATTGGAAGAATCAAGGCATACCAACTAAACTAATTTGTTACCACCAAGTAGGGTGGTGATTACGCCCAAAGAATAACACGGTAATTGTAGCACAGCTTTGGGGTGTCGATTCCACAGAGAGACAAATTAAAAGAATAATAGATAGGAACAAAGAAACTAAAGAAAAATATTAAATGATTACTGGAGAATAAAGATTAATTTTAAAATGCAAATTAAAGTGAAACAAAGTGACTAACGTAAAAAGTACTCAAATTTGACAAACAGTAAAGCGACGGGAATCCCTTGCACAAATCTGGTATTTTAATTATTCTTAATTCATTGAATAACTCAATTAGGAATTCAATTCCCAAAATTCCCAACCGGAAGGTATAGATTTATAAACCAAGATCAAACCACATGTAACCCTTTTGAAAAATCATTCCCCACTTTGAAAACACGTAAATTATTATCACTATTGAGAAAATTCAACGACGACAATATACTCAAGAAGCAATATTGCAGCAAAGAATTAAATCAATATAGATAAATAATTGATCCAAACATAATCAAAGAACTAATCCATTTAATAGAAAAAGCATGACTGAATCCATAAACAGAATAAATTCTATGACTATTCGGAGAAGAAAACCTCAACAATAAATTGAGAATGATAAAACAAAAGAGTTTTACTAATTAGAAATCAAATGCATAAATTAAAAATAAATAAACTATCATCTATTGTGCAAATTCAACCCTCGCCTTACTTGAGAATTTAGTTACCCATAAATATACTGGACAACAAAAATCTCCCAAAAAAAATAAAACAAACCGGTGGTCATCGGCCTGTTTCTGCTCTCTGTTTCGTCGTCTGCCTTTTGCCCAGAACAGCGCCTCCTCCCACCTTCTGTTTTTCTCCAGCCGTCACACCCCCCTAAGAATGAAAAAGCCAGCCTTTTATATATGAAAAGGTCCAAGCCAAAGTCCAGCCGCCACATGCAAGGAAAAAGAAAGGGTTTTTTTTTTTATTAAAACTCTAACTCCTTGTTTTAAAAATAACATCTTCCTCCCTTCTCTTTTTCAACTTTTCTATTTCAATCCTTTTTGATTTCAGCTTTTCTTCTTCAGCCCCTAAAGCCCAAACCCACTTGTATTTGGAAAAGCTAAAGCCCAAATCTGTTGAGTGATGGGTCCAATTGACAGCTGCATCAATTTCAGCTCTTTTTACTCCATGGGCTGTCATCAAAATAAAAACAAATATAAAAGCCCAATTGTAAATTATCTTTCACCAACCAATAATGCAATATTTAAGATTTAAAACATTATAAAATGATGCTCAAATATATCTCAATGTGAATAGATATTAAATTCAATAATATAAATTATATCCAATTATTTCTATTCACATTTTTGCATTTTAATCAAATAATAGGGTATTTAGAATGCACTTTCGCGCACTCATCACACCCCCCAACTTACTCATTGCTAGTCCCTAGCAATTTTCATGCCAAAACAATGAAAGAAAACATAGAAAATCACACACAAAGACAATCAAGTCATACTTTCCAGATTCACATATCAAAACAATCTTAGGAATTCAACAACCCCATCACAAGCAATCCACCTGAAGCAGTCCACAGAGTGTGTGTGTGTTCCAAACTATATCCATCTTACCAGAAGCCCTGACACATGCAACATCAAGAACATCTCAAGCGAAAGGTTCAACTCCATAACTCACGGGTATAAAAGTGTTTCGTGGGGAGATTCTCTCTATGGAGTTGACAATGGGTGTGCACACACTCTCATAGGGAATTAGGCAATTCTGTACAAGCAACAAACAAACATTGATCTTATGATAGGAATACTAACAAATGAGACTTCCACCACGCTTTCCCAAAACCTTACTTAGGATCAGAACGGTCAACACAAAAGGTTGTAACGTGGCTTAGGTTTGAGGCTATATAAAAAAAATGTAAAGGATTCAAAAACTTCCAAGTACATACAAATGGAATCTCATTAAATCTCTCAATAAACCACATTTCTCACTTGATGTACTCTTCAACCTTTCAAGTCATAGAATAATGCCTCTTTTCCTTCTTCTTTTTTTTTTTTTTTTTTTTTTTGGATCAAATTTGGTACACAATAATGTCACCATGGTATTTTTTTCTATTTCTAACCAGCCTCGGTATTTTTTCTTTGAAGCTTACTCACTTGAACACCTTGTAACTCGTGTTCTTTCCTTTTCTTTCTCTTTCTCTTTTTTTTTTTTTCAAAGAAAATTCCACATCTAGTACACACTTGGAAGTAACAAGGGTAGGAAAAATCAGTGTATAGGTTATACTCCAATGTGGAGAGGTATGGATAATGTAAGCATATGAAAAGAAAAGGCTACATGTGTTTATTGGCTCAAACTTGGCTACTAGGGGTCCATGGTGGAAAGGGTTAGCTTGAAAGGCTCAAACGTTGATCCTAAGTTGACCTTCATCATATCCCATGTATATCCACCATCTTACCACAAACCATGTAATGATATTCTCAAAAGAAGTACCCAATTCAACAGATCAATGAACGCTTATCACAATTTGCTGCATTGTAGGCTCTCAATCCTCTCCAAAACTCACATGAATACTTAAGCAAAAGAGTTCTCTAGCTACATGTGTCAAACCACCATCTTACCACAAAGCTTGGATGAGTGCTTTAGGAGTTCTGTGAATGCTTCAGCAAAAAAATGATTATGGTGGGTTTGAAGAATTCACGAAGATGGCTATGAATGAGAATAAGTACACATGTGAAAAGGATGCACGTGTGATGTAAAATTAAAAACATTTGACACATGCAAATATGCCACAGAGTTCCAACAAATATTTTAAATATTGAATTTGCACCACCACCACCCAACTTAAATGAAACATTGTCCTCAATGTTTAAGAATCAAATTTGAATGGAGAATAACTAAAAAGGGTAGAATACACCTGATGAGTGACATGGGTAGTTCGCTAAGCACCAAAGATGGTAACCTGAAATGACAAAATGAAACTAACCTGCAAATAAAAACAAAGAAAACAACAGCAAACTAAAAGGAAAATAAAATAAAATAAAATAAAAAAAATAAAATAAAACAAAACAAATAAATAAAAACATACCTGCATGGTGTGGTCAAGGTTGATAGACCGGATCCTCAAGTGGAATGTCTTCCACGATTGGAACTTGTCTATCAATTAACACTTTAAGGCGCTGACCATTTACTTTAAAGATCCGACCATCCTTAAGATCCTCTATTTCCACCGCCCCATGTGCAAAAACATTCTTCACTACAAAAGGTCCGGTCCACCTAGACCTAAGTTTTCCTGGGTGCTTATGGAGTCTAGAATCATATAAAAACACTCGATCATTCGGTTTAAACGTTTTTCTCAAAATATTTTTATCATGAAATGCTTTTCATTTTAGCCTTATAAATTTTAGAGTTCTCATAAGCATCATTTCTCAACTCCTCTAACTCGGTCAACTGAAACTTCCTAAGCTTACATGCTTCTCCCATGTCAAAATTGAAATTCTTGATGGCCCAATAGGCTCGATGCTCGAGCTCCACAGGTAAGTGACAAGGCTTTCCAAAAACAAGTCTATAAGGTGACATGCCTAAATGAGTTTTGAAAGCTGTACGGTAGGCCCAAAGCGCATCAACTAGTCTCAAAGACCAATCCTTGCGATCCGGGTTGACCGTTTTTTCTAAAATTTGCTTAATTTCCCTGTTTGCAAGTTCTACCTGTCCACTTGTCTGAGGGTGGTAGGCAGTAGAGATCTTATGTACCACCCCATATTTTTTCATTAAAGCTTCAAAAGAACGGTTGCAAAAATGCGTACCCCGGTCACTAATGATAGCACGTGGTATACCAAATCGAGATAACACATTTTCTTTGAGAAATTTAATTACCGTCTTATTATCATTGCTCCTGCAAGCTGCTGCCTCTACCCATTTTGACACATAATCTACTGCCACAATAATATATTGATATCCAAAAGAAGGAGGAAATGGTCCCATAAAATCAATGCCCCAACAATCAAAAATTTCAATCACTAAAATTGGGTTTAAGGGCATCATATGACGACGGGACATGGCTCCTAACTTTTGACACTTTTCACATGAGCGACAATAGATATTCGCATCCTTAAACAAGGTGGGCCAATAAAATCCACACTGCAGAATTTTTGCAGCGGTTTTCTTCATAGAAAAGTGGCCTCCACAAGCTTGGGAATGACAAAATTCCAAGACGCTGGCAATCTCCTCATCAGGAATGCAACGCCTTAAAATTTGGTCAGGACAGTATTTGAAAAGAAAAGGGTCATCCCAATAGAAATTACGTACCTCAGTCATGAACTTCCTCTTGTCCTGAGCGCTCCAATCCACCGGTAACTCACCTGCAACCAAATAATTCACAATATGAGCAAACCATGGTAGAGAAGTAATAGAAAGTAAATGCTCATCGGGGAAATCATCCCTGATTGGTAGGTGGTCAGAGGTATCCTCAAATGTGAGCCTCGAGAGATGGTCAGCCACTACGTTCTCCACTCCTTTCTTGTCTTTGATAGTAATATCAAATTCCTGCAAAAGTAAAATCCACCGTATTAATCGTGCCTTAGCATCCTTCTTTGTAAGAAGGTACTTAAGGGCTGCATGATCTGTGAAAATAATAATAGGAGAACCAATCAAATAAGCACGAAACTTATCCAAAGCAAACACTACAGCTAGCAACTCTTTTTCCGTGGTGGAGTAATTCATTTGAGCACTATTTAGAGTTCTACTAGCATAATAAATGACAAAAGGCTTTCCCTCTCTTCGCTGTCCAAGAACAGCACCTACAGCAAAATCACTAGCATCACACATGATCTCAAAAGGTAAAGTCCAGTCAGGTGGTTGCATTATGGGTGCTGAGGTAAGCTTGCCAATTAGCATTTTAAATGCCTCTTGACAAGCTTGTGTCCACTCAAATGGGGCATCTTTAGCTAGGAGGTCACATAATGGTCTAGATATGGTGGAAAAATTTTGTATGAACCTCCTATAAAAGCCCGCATGACCAAGAAATGATCTCACATCCTTTACTGTCCTAGGTGTAGGTAACTTAGAGATTAATTCAATCTTAGATTGATCAACCTCTATCCCCTTAGAAGATATAATATGCCCTAAGACAATACCTGAAGGTACCATAAAGTGGCATTTCTCCCAATTCAAAACCAATTTCTTTTCCTCACAACGAGTCAACACTCTCTCCAAATTCAATAAGCATGCATCAAAAGAAGATCCAAAAACAGTTAAGTCATCCATAAAAACTTCCATGCAATTTTCAACCATGTCACTAAAAATACTCATCATGCAACGTTGAAAAGTAGCAGGTGCATTACACAATCCAAATGGCATTCTACGAAAAGCATAAGTACCAAAAGGACAAGTGAAAGTGGTTTTTTCCTGGTCTTCTAATGCAATTTCAATTTGATAATAACCAAAATAACCATCCAAGAAACAATAAAAAGGATGACCAGCCACACGCTCAAGAATTTGATCAATAAAAGGGAGAGGAAAATGGTCTTTCCGGGTGGCAGCATTCAATTTTCTGTAATCAATGCACATCCGCCACCCAGTCACAAGTTTTGTAGGAACTAACTCTCCCAGGTCATTTTTTACCACAGTAACACCTGACTTTTTAGGAACAACCTGTGTAGGACTTACCCATTTACTATCAGCAATAGGATATATGATTCCTGCATCTAATAGTTTCAACACTTCATTTTTTACCACTTCTTTCATAGTGGGATTAAGCCTACGCTGGGGGTCTCTGCGAGGGCTAGTTCCTTCTTCCAAATTAATTTTATGAGAACAGATCAGGGGACTAATACCTTTTATATCAGCAATGTTCCAACCTAAGGCTGACTTATGCTCATTCAGGGTCTGAATTAATTTCTCACCTTGAGACTCAGACAATTCAGATGAGATAATAACAGGAAAAGTATCACCTGGACCAAGGAAAACATGCTTTAAGCCCTTAGGCAGAGGCTTCAATTCAACTTTGGGTGCTTCCACACTTGAAGGAATTTGTTTTTCACCTTTCTCAGGTAACTCCTCAAATTTCGGTTGCCATGTCCGAGTGCCATAGTCCTGAGTTCTATCAAAAATAGCACAAATATCAGCTACATCAGATGGATCACTGATAGAATTACATTCAGAATGAATAAGAAAATACTCAAGGGGATCAAAATCATGAGCTATAGAAACTCCCTTATCCATGAGTGAGTCAATCATGTATGCTTGATGGCTCTCGTCATCATCTTCTGGCTGTTTTGCAATATGAAAAATATTCACCTCGAGAGTCATGTTCCCAAAAGACAGCTTCATGAGCCCGTTCCTGCAATTAATAAGAGCATTAGCTGTGGCAAGGAAAGGACTACCTAAAATCAAAGGAATTTTAGAAGTAGTATCAACAACAGAACTAGTGTCAAGGATTAGGAAATCAACAGGATAATAAAATTTATCAATTTGAATTAGAACATCCTCTACCACACCCCGAGGTACTTTGACTGAACGGTCAGCCAATTGCAATACCACAGTGGTTGGTTTGATTTCTCCCAACCCCAACTGCAAATAAATAGAATATGGCATTAGATTCACACTAGCTCCTAAATCTAGCAAAGCCTGCCCAAACTCATTATTTCCAATGTTGCATGCAATGGTTGGACAACCAGGATCCTTGTACTTGGGAGGAATCCGCTGCTCAATTAGAGCACTAACTTGCTCTGTCAGGAACGCTGTCTTCTTCACATGGTGCTTCCTCTTGACTGTACACAAATCCTTGAGAACCTTTGCATAAGTAGGTACTTGTTTAATCACATGCAAAAGAGGAAGATTGATTTTTACCTGCCTTAGATTCTCTAGGATTTCATTGTTAGCATCCAGAGTTCGCTTGCTTGATTTTAAAGCTTGAGGAAATGGTACCTTAACAAGACTCTTTGTCACCTCAGGTTCCTTAGGCAGATCGGCATCACTATTATCTTGATCATCTGATTTGTCCGTTGTTGGAGTGTGTAATGACTCACCACTTCGTGTCACAATGGCATTCACATCCTTCAAATTCTCTTGTGCCATGTGTTGACCATGGGGTGCAGACTGAGCTTGAGAAGGGAACTTACCTCGCTCATTCACACTCAAAGAGCTCATCAATTTAGACATTTGACTTTTTATCTCTTTGTTTTCTTCAACAACCTGCACAATCAAAGATTCAAACTTTTGGTTAGTCTTACCCTGTGTCTCAATAAAAGCATGCAAAGTGTCTTCTAAAGGACTCCTAGAAGATGTAGGTGTATGATAAGGTGCAGGGTATGATCTAGGGGGTTGTGCAGGTGGCTGATTTTCAGACTTCCAGCTAAAATTGGGGTGATTGCGCCACCCCGGATTATAGGTATCAGAGTAAGGTGTAAAAGGCTTCTTGTACATACCTAAGGCATTACATTGTTCCTCATACATCCCTCTCATCTCAGCAAGTGTGAGACATTCTTGGGCGAGGTGATCTACCCCGCCACACACAAAACATGGTCCAAAAGACTCTGCATGATTAGCCACGTGTGTTGGCTTTAAGTCCTTAGTCTTTAACACATCTAACTCCCTAGTGAGCATCTCAACCTTAGCCTTTAGGTTATCATCTTCCCTGAGATGGTAAATTCCACCACCATTTGGGTTCCCTGCAGGTCGTGACCTATTTGTGCTTTCAGTAGCACTAGGTCCAGTCCAAGTGTGAGCTTTTTCAGCAAGCTCATTGAGGTATTCTATGGCCTCATCAGGATCTTTTTGTAAGAACTCACCATTACACATCATCTCCACAAATTGGCGTTCTCTAGGTGTAAGTCCCTCATAAAAATAGCTCACTAAACGCCAATTCTCATACCCATGGTGAGGACACATACTCAACAACTCCTTAAATCTCTCCCAAGACTGATACAAAGTCTCACTATCCTTTTGTGCAAAGGTGGAGATTTGTCTTTTTAAAGCATTGGTCTTGTGTTGGGGGAAATATTTATTAAAGAAGACCTGAGTCATCTCACTCCATGTCCCAATAGATCGTGGTCTCAGCGAGTATAACCAACTCTTAGCTCTATCATTCAAAGAGAAAGGAAAGAACTTAAGTCTCACGACATCATCAAGTGCAATTTGATTATGAAAAGTTGCAACTACCTCCTCAAACTCTCTAATGTGCACATAGGGATTTTCATTTTCCAAGCCATGAAAAGTAGGGAGTAACTGTATCATCCCTGTTTTAAAATCTAGTTGGCGAGTATTAGCTGGAAACATGATGCATGATGGTGTGGATGTGCGTGTAGGGTGGAGGTAATCATGAAGAGTTTTAATGGGTTGATCTTCGTGTTCACCCATTTCTTCGGGACTCAATGGATTGTCAAATAAAGGATTTAAAAAATCTGAGTCTAACTCTACCACAGGCCTACTAGCAAATCTACCCAAGGTGTCTCTATATCTGTGCATGCAAGGCAATGAAACACTAAAAGAATAAAAATACTATAAAAAGAAAGAAGATAAATAATAATAATAATAACAATGCAGCAAGCTAAAAGAAGGAACGAAGTTACCGTTTTTGCAGACTGTTGAAAAGAAAAACTATCTAACAATTCTTCTACCGTCTCCCCGGCAACGGCGCCAAAATTTGATTACGCCCAAAGAATAACACGGTAATTGTAGCACAGCTTTGGGGTGTCGATTCCACAGAGAGACAAATTAAAAGAATAATAGATAGGAACAAAGAAACTAAAGAAAAATATTAAATGATTACTGGAGAATAAAGATTAATTTTAAAATGCAAATTAAAGTGAAACAAAGTGACTAACGTAAAAAGTACTCAAATTTGACAAACAGTAAAGCGACGGGAATCCCTTGCACAAATCTGGTATTTTAATTATTCTTAATTCATTGAATAACTCAATTAGGAATTCAATTCCCAAAATTCCCAACCGGAAGGTATAGATTTATAAACCAAGATCAAACCACATGTAACCCTTTTGAAAAATCATTCCCCACTTTGAAAACACGTAAATTATTATCACTATTGAGAAAATTCAACGACGACAATATACTCAAGAAGCAATATTGCAGCAAAGAATTAAATCAATATAGATAAATAATTGATCCAAACATAATCAAAGAACTAATCCATTTAATAGAAAAAGCATGACTGAATCCATAAACAGAATAAATTCTATGACTATTCGGAGAAGAAAACCTCAACAATAAATTGAGAATGATAAAACAAAAGAGTTTTACTAATTAGAAATCAAATGCATAAATTAAAAATAAATAAACTATCATCTATTGTGCAAATTCAACCCTCGCCTTACTTGAGAATTTAGTTACCCATAAATATACTGGACAACAAAAATCTCCCAAAAAAAATAAAACAAACCGGTGGTCATCGGCCTGTTTCTGCTCTCTGTTTCGTCGTCTGCCTTTTGCCCAGAACAGCGCCTCCTCCCACCTTCTGTTTTTCTCCAGCCGTCACACCCCCCTAAGAATGAAAAAGCCAGCCTTTTATATATGAAAAGGTCCAAGCCAAAGTCCAGCCGCCACATGCAAGGAAAAAGAAAGGGTTTTTTTTTTTATTAAAACTCTAACTCCTTGTTTTAAAAATAACATCTTCCTCCCTTCTCTTTTTCAACTTTTCTATTTCAATCCTTTTTGATTTCAGCTTTTCTTCTTCAGCCCCTAAAGCCCAAACCCACTTGTATTTGGAAAAGCTAAAGCCCAAATCTGTTGAGTGATGGGTCCAATTGACAGCTGCATCAATTTCAGCTCTTTTTACTCCATGGGCTGTCATCAAAATAAAAACAAATATAAAAGCCCAATTGTAAATTATCTTTCACCAACCAATAATGCAATATTTAAGATTTAAAACATTATAAAATGATGCTCAAATATATCTCAATGTGAATAGATATTAAATTCAATAATATAAATTATATCCAATTATTTCTATTCACATTTTTGCATTTTAATCAAATAATAGGGTATTTAGAATGCACTTTCGCGCACTCATCAGGTGGTCTAGTGGGATACCGACCTTACTCCTTACTTTGAAGTTGGGAGTTCGAATCTTACAGTTTCCATTGGAACTTGGTAGTTAGCCGTTATGTTAATTAGGTCTGATCCTGATAGGTGTTTCAGGCGCGGTCAAGGGCCTTATGATCCTACCGGTAAGGCCCTATCGGAGTGGTCGTTGGGCGCTATTTCTTACCTCCACCTTTTTTTTAACCAGCAAAAAAAAAAAAAAAACTAAACTAATTTGTTGATAGATTCTTAGACTGAAAGATGCATGCCAATGTTTCACACAATTACAAAAGTGGTGAAACAATATACAAAAAAAAAAGAAAAGGAATTTGGCTTTGAGATTTAGATTGATTCCTTACCTTCTCCAAATAAAGGGTTTAAGTATCAATACAAAGCACCAAAAAAAAAAAAAAAAAAAAAGAACAAGAAGATTAAGAATTGATTCAATTCTTTTTTGTCACTTGAGTTGTTCCTCATAATCATATTATGAAAAAAAGAATGAGTGAACGCCCCATTATATTATTTTTTATGGAATTATCTTCTATTCCTCAGTTGTAATTTCACAAATCTGGGAAAAGAGAGAGAGAGAGAGAGAGAGAGAGAGAGAGAGAGAGACTGAAATGAAAATATCTTGAAAGAATATGGTGTGTCAGTGTAGCTCCAGATTATTTCATTTAACATAAACTTGCTCTAGAATGGACGTTCATGTTCATTCCAATTTGGTGTAGTGCCCATGATTGCCTGAGTGAGGACAAAGCCCAAAACGAAATCAATATAGAATGGACTAGCCAAGCTAAAGTACTCACTAATGATGATGGGCCAAAAGAAAATGTTGGGCCAACAGTTCAGATCAATCTAAAGTTTGGACTAGCCTAGTCATTAACAATCTGGGCCCACAGGGACATGCTGTGAATGAGTCTAAAAAGATGAGTCCCCAACACAAGTTTTATATAGATTTGTATTGTTGTATTGGCATCAAAGAGCATTGCATGAAGTTTATTTAGATTTGTACCATTAATCTATTGGCATCCTGGGAAGGAAGAACATACTAACCTAACCATTAATTTGATTGCCAAGATTCCAAACCCCCCTACTCAACCCCCCCATAATTGGAATTGCAATATTTGGCATTTGAAGTTTAATCAGTCGTGTTAAAGATAGTGTGTGACTTATATTTATCACATCCAAGAATACAGGTGTCTCATATTATTTATAATACGGGTTACGAATTTTTAACTGGTGTTAATGTCTAAAATCATATAATTCTATTACTCTTTTTTGGAATAGTGAAGAACAACAGTTCCCATGGACATAAACAGAATTACGGATCAGGTAAATATTTATATTTTCTTTTTTACTGCATTGTACATGTACATCAAATCATTAGAAGGGCTCTCCTATTAGGGACTGAAGATGATAGATACATACCCAGCTTTAACATGATGGCCAAAACAATAGCTAGCTTCCATGTGTATTCTTTGAGAAAAATATACCAAAACCCAGCTCAGAAGCTTATCATAGTAAATATAACAAAACACAGCTCACAAGGCTGCAGCTCTCGCTCCCGCTAACACAATTATTCATTAAGTCTTTAAATTATGTTGCTAAATTATGTCTCAATAGAATTAGTGATCAATTTTACCCGCTTTTATATATGTCAGAGTTGTGATTTTTGCTGGTACAGTGGTATTGGTACCCTATTGTACCAACCATCTCTGTTAAGGGCGTTTGTGGCACCCTTTTTTGATATTTAGACCATTAACAGCGCACTAGAACCTCCTAAGTCCTAATAAACTAACCAAAAGCTAAAACCAAATTGATTACTGCATGTTTGAATGAGTTTATATTCTTATTCGGCTGCCTTCAACTCTGTTTCAAGTTGACTTCAATGACAGTTGAGGATTGGAGTTTGCTGTGTAATGGCAAAACTTGGACTTCTTGTGAAACATTTTCACAACATAAGAAGAGACTTTCTGAGACCGTGGAAGCATCTATAATGGAAGTAGATATAAGTCCACCTTTTAATTTCAAACTGCAATTAGGAAGAGTTGCAAGTTGCAAAAATTCATCTTTTCAACTAAATTATCCGTCAAAGATAATGCATTATTATAAGACATTCATCCTCAGCTAACGTGCTTGGTAAGTCATGTTGGGACAGGTTGACCCATATGTTGTTGTATGAGCTCCAACAGATTCATATGTCTGACATTGTTTCTGACTGACTCGCCCACATTACTAAGTTAATTTATTGTAAACGTTAATGATTTCGAATGCCAATTGAGTGGTATAGTCTAGCTAGGCAGCTTTTATATTGGTAAAATACTGATTTCATTGATTAAAAAATTGTGGATAGAACAATAAGTTCATACACGTTCATACTAAACAACCCCATATAATCTAAAAGTTTAAGTTAATAACGAAATATGTAACATAACTATTTATCTAATAGTCCAAACAAACAAGCCGAGCATTAGACAAAAACTTATCTCATAAGATACGAGAGTAGCAACTCTATTTTTGTATAAATTAATGCATACTCCTAGCTAGCTAATTGTTGTTTGTGGTATTCCAAATATAGTATAATCACTTATTGAAATTTCTAATTTGAAACATATAATGTATAACAAAACAGTAACAATCAAGTGTGAAATAGTTACACAAAAAATTGAAATAGTTACAAAAAAATTAACAAAACAGTTACAACAGTCTTACCGAAACAGTTACACGTAACTGTTTATTTAACCAATATAAATACTAACTCGTTTGCAGAACAGGAACTGTTATTGAACTTTAAGTAGATCAAGACTAGTGTTTAACACTATGTGTCCTTAAGACATATTTCGCCCCCCACACACGGTGCTTATGGGATATAAAGCATTTGCCTCCCGGAATACAATGATCTTCACACGGGTAGAAGTAGCACTCCAATCTACTCATCCAGCGAACCAGAAATTGTGTTGTGTACTCTCCAAATGCAGACTGTCTTAATGATGTATGAGATTGCCTTAAATGACTACGAATATATTGGATGCAAAATGATTATGTGACTGGATTATTTATAGAGAGAATGGTGATTGATCCGGATAGTTACCATATGAATGAATGCAACCCAACAGACACATGCAACTAGGAGTGCAACTTAGGCGGGCCAACCCGAGCCCAACCGAAAAAAACAAGTCTTAAGTTAGATTTTTTAATACTTTGATTGGACCTAGGCAAAAAAACTCCAACCCGAATTGAATTTAGGCAAGCCTCGGGTTGTCAAGTTCAACCCGAATATTAAAATCGGGTTGAACCCGAATATACATAAATATATAAATATATTTAACTAGGGTTAGTATTTATCTTTACTCTTTAGAGTCCAAACTTTCACTTCACTTCAAGTCTTCACCCTTGCGCCTCATCATTCTCAGATCTCTCTCTCACTCGTCATTCCTCCCTCTCTTAGCCTCCCTCTGTCAATCGTCACTCGTCTGAGTCGTCTCAAACTCTCAACCTCCTTCTCTCACTCGTTACTCCTCATTCTCTCACTCCCTCTCTCTTCATCTACACCTTGCCTTTCATTTCAGATTACTGGAAAAAATCAAATCTACATTTCAAAAATCAACCCGAATTAAGTAACTCAAGTCCAACCCGATTTTTAACTCGAAATCAACCCAAATTAAGTAGCCTTAATTAAGTAAGCCGAATTCAACTCGAGCCCGCCCAAATTAAACTCGGGTAATACTCAGGTTGAATACCTCGAGTTGAGGTAGGGTTAAAGTTAGGGTTGAAGATTATATACCTAGAGTTGGGCTATGGTTGACCTCTTAACCCGCCCAAACCCGCCCGAGTTACACCCATACATGCAGCCAGAAGACACCACTTGTGTAACTGTTCTCTATGAACAGACACAACTCAGATTTCGGACTGGAGGGAAGCAAAAAATTCGAACCAGTGAGATCCAATGGATACTGAAAATACGAATTTTCTCCAAAAATATAGAACTTGGTCTAAACCACACCCACGAGCCCCACTGCGCGGGCGGTGCGCACGCGTGTGTGATACAACCAAAGACATGTAGGCGCTCGCTCCGCTCATAAAATTGTGGTACCCCTTGGGGCCCAATCTCATAGAGCAAATTTGGCCTATATATGCCCATGTAGAATTTCTTCCTCAACCAATGTGGGATTGGTATCAAATCCCACTTGCACAACCTTTATTTCCACATTTCAAGATGATCACTTTAGAGCCTATTTTCTTCTTCATTTTCTTAATCGATTTGAGCAAGTAAATATATTACATTATTCTCCTCACATAGTAGAATACGAACCCACGAACATTTACTCGAAACAACGAACGAGTTTCACTTTAATTTTGATTCAAAGTCAACCAAAAATTTAATTTTTATACTTAAAAAACTTGTTTTGGTCCAACAATTCCAAAAGAATAGTTAATGGCAAAACATTGTTTTTTTTTTTTTTTGGTCCAGCCTACCGGTATCCGAACCCACTGGGCCGACTAATCCGGTATCGGAGCGGGTCCTGGGGTTAAGGTTTTAAACTCCTCCCAACGGGCTTGCGGGGGATCGAACCGTAGTCCTCCCTACCAAAGTCTAGCCCCTGGCAAAACATTGTCAAGTTAGCTGAATCATTGACAGTGGAAATATAAATATAATATGAGGAGCTTCCTTTGTTGACAAGTAAACCCACGTTTGGTCAAACAAAATATCTCTATGACTCACTCTATAGACTTTAGAATAGGGGTTGAAACCTTAGATCAGAACAAAGAAAAACGGAATGGCTTAAGTTGATTAATTTAGTCATGATATATACTTCGATGGTGGGTTGGTTAATCATGGTGATGAACTTTTTTTGTGCAATTCTATGAGCCTCTAAAACGCAAAGCACCATGGTTTTAAACTTTGCCATTTCTGGTTTCAGTATGTTTTATCTTTGTGAACTGTACTGTTTTTAATTGCTGTCTGTGGAACTTTAAAGGTGTGCTGAACTTTAGAAATGCAGCCTAGGCGTAGGGATAAAATAATGGTTAGTGAAGGGTATATGGAAGTTTGATTCGACTTAGTGCATAATGGTGTTAGGGTCTTTGCCAACAAAATGTTTCCATTGATACAAACGCTAGAGCAAAAAGAAGAGACCGGCCTCGATCTGCTTTGTGTTCTTGTGGGGGAAGGATTGCCGAGTTCATACTAGACACACTGCTTTTATAATATTATTCTCCATGTATTCTATTCCAGCAAACTATATAATAACTTCCATTGTTCTTATCCATGCATTATATAATTCTCATATTTGATGCTTCCTAGCTTGGCAATAAACCTTAGGCATGGGTCGGTAGCACGAATTAAGAAGAATTAGTACAATATCATTCATTACTCACTTTTTTTTTTCTTGTTTGCACGATCCAAAATTTATCCCAATAGTAAGTTGTTTGAATTGGTGGTGAAAAGATAAAATCAAGATGAATTAATTTATTTACCTGCTAATTCAACGAGAATTTTAGTTACTATAAAAAAAATACTAATGACATGATTGCACAACATTTTATTTAACTTACCAAGTTAATAAACCTGGCAAGCTCGGGCTATATTACAAATATATTACGGAAAAAATAAAATAAGCAATACTACTTAGATTTAAAGGATTAAAATGATGGGACCCACTATCAATAGCTTACACTTTTATTTTTACTGCAATGTGAAGTAATCTAGTTAGTCTGTGGGTTTTGATAAAGTAAGCATAGTAGCACGTAACATCAAATGAGTAGACATATGGCATAAGCTCGTCACCAAAACAGGGTTAGGAAATTTGAAAACTAAGGCCCCGTTTGGTAACGTTTTCGTTTTTCGTTTTTTGTTTTTCATTTTTTTTTTTAATTTTTAGAGTAAACAAGAAAAAAAAACTCGTTTGGTAACTGATTTTGTTTTTTTTTTCTGCCACCGTTTTGTAAACGAGGGGCGATTTCCAAAAACCAAAAAAAATTGTTTTCGGTTTTCGTTTTTCGTTTTTGAAAAACGAAAAACGGAAACATTACCAAACGGGGCCTAAAGAATCTGTTTGATTTGTATCTTGAAAACAGGTTTTTCGTTTTCAAATACAAGAAAACACCAAAATACTGTTTGGTTTGCTATTTTTCAAAAACTGTTTTCAAAAACCGAAGAAAACACCGTGTGTAACAATCACATCATGTCATCATACTTACATAGTATAATCATTTAATAATAAAACAATATGTAGATAAGTGGATCTCACATGAATAATTACTACACGACATTGATGGGTAAGTATTTAATTATGTGGGATTAATTTATCCATATATTATCTTATTATTAAACCGTTATAACATAACAATATGATGATGCGGTGTAACTATAACACCCAATATTTACCCTGTGGACAAAATCTAACTGGTGCCATTGAATCTGGACCAGTGGGTATCTGTTTGTTCATTGCTTAGTCATTCTTCTCTCCGTCAATTCATGTTTAATTCCATCCATCACAATTTCAACCTTTGCTTTTCATGACAAATGGTTACGTTTCCATTACAATATCAAAGTCGTCATTTTCATCGTCATCCTCATCTTAATTAATGATGGAAAAACACAAATTTGACGGGACTTACTTTGAATAACATTTCAACAGATTGAGTTGAACAAGGGCAGAGATGATATCTTATTTTGTGTTTTATCGTGGGACTTACAAGTCTATTATTTACATTTTTTATGCAAATTTATCCTAAAAATCCAACTGAATCAATTTAAATTGGCCTATCCATGCCAATCTTGACCAAACCCATTCAACTTATATAAAAATCCTCAACCTCAAAGTAGTTAAAGTGATAAAAAGAACGAACTATTGAGTTCGAATCTTGATAATCTCTTGAACCCAAACTTCATGAATACCCTAATCTCGATGTAAATAATCTATCTGTTTTTTGACTGGATCGAAGAGAAAATATATAAAGCCTATAATACCCAATTACCTTTTTTGTGTTACATGTGGAGTCTATCGAGTGGTCAGAAACAATTAAAACTTCTTAGTGTATTTTATTTTGAAGTACAATATTCGTCACCAATATAAATATCCTAAAGAAAGGCATTGGCTAATATACATATCCCCAGAAAAAATGGTATTTGATAATTACGAAATTGCTATTCGATAGTTACAAATGGTCTTTGGCAACATGAAAACGTAACTATGGATGGTTACCTAAGAGATCTTCGTATCCCTCTGTTGAGATTTTCCTTCATAGACCAAAACAAGATGATATTGCCAAGTATAACTGCTAAGTATGACTAATCTTTTGTTGAATATTAATTTCGTTTTGAAACGATTGAACTTTCGAAATGTTTCAAAGGAGATTGAAACGATTAAACGAATCAGTGATAGATTGAAATTATAATATTTCGAGGTGTTTCATATTTCGAAGTGTTTCAACACATACTTCGGGGTATTTTTTTTCATTCTATTTTTTAAATGGGTCGAAACGTTTTTAAAACACGTCAATATGTTCCCGTTTACTAGGTGACAGAAACAATACATCGAAATAAAATTTTGATCTTTGTACATACTCGCTCAAAAATATTATTATTTTTGTTAGTAAGGAATGTTTGGACCTCTTAGAGAACCAGATTAATCTTTTTTGAACACATGTAATCCTTTTGTCCAGTACGTATCAAACCATTATTTTAATATAGTAAAATACTTCATAATAATACTATTTAGACCTAATTTGATGACATAATTTATTGATCTAATCTATTAAAACCATTAGATATGTAACATGTTTCAACAAATATTGAGACTCATTGTCAATCTAATAGTCATGAGTAATTAGTTTAGTATATTAGATCAATAAATCAGATCTAAGTAACATTGCTCAAGACTTAATTCAGAGTCTCTAGCTTCATCAAGTGAGGTATTGACTAGTTCATCTATTCTTTTTTCACCGTGACAAATTTATCTTTCATTAATGCTCAAAGCATAATGTTTCAGTTAAACAAATCGGAATAGGAATTCCATTAATTCTTGAATAATGAGACCGATCACTTCCATTGAATTTTTATTATCATTTTTAGGGGATGGTCGATCTTCAATTAATAATAGTTGGATCTATCTTCAAGAGAAATTTGAAAAAAAAAAAATAAGTATTAGAGAAAATCTCACTTCCCTAAATCAGATCTTCCTTTCAATCAAAATTCAAAGTGGATTTTTGGACAAACCCTAAACCAAAAGTACCTAATAACATAGGAAAATTAATCGGATAGCGAGTCCTATCCTCAACTAAACTAAGTCCCGGATGATAGCCTAATCGAAGAAGTTGAGCTAGGCCATGAAGATACCTACCCCCAAATGACTTTCACTAAAGCAACACACAAAACTGTCTCCATCGTGACTGTCAATCAAAATATACAAAAACAACAAAGCTGGCAAAGCCCCAACCCTAATCATATCCACGAAATTTGATCTCCATCTCCGCTATATGGGTGTGAACTCTGTTTGAGAACGATGGCGAGGGCCCCAATATGTCCATTGAACAATCAAATCACATCAAGTCATTAAACTATTAAGTGAACCCAACCCATCATGGACTGTGCGTAGTGGGGTGCAACAGCACAAACTTATTCTAAACAGCTACAATTAAATAATCAGGTCTATTTTATACATATAATTAACTATACAGAAATGCATCAACTGTAGAATTGGAAGCCAACATTGTTACGCATACTTAATAGTAATGGCAGAGACTAGAAAGAACACTGGCACATACTTTTATTCTTAAATATATACTTAAACTTTTAAGAGAGAAGCGTGCATCTAACAGATGAGACAATTTGTCTGCTCATCTCTTTCTTAGTTACTTTGGTGGCTCTTTCAAACTTAGCTGCATAAATTACTTAACATGTCCAATATATGGCTTACTTGGCCTCATTTCAACTTCACACACACACACACACACACACAGAGCTAGTACTTGTGCGCTTTCTTCGAGAAAAAGTACCCTTAATAAAAACTCATGTCACTTAGTTGGATGCAGATTATTGCCATTATAATTTCACTCAATTTCATTTAATAGTAAATCACCCACAATTTATGGTTGAATCTATGATAAATGATCTACAGTTGAGTGGAATTGAGTAAAAAGTGTAATAGTAAATGTTAGATATTTTTTTGAAGTTTTCTATTCAATTGGTCATTTTCTCAAATAATTATGATATTAGATTAACTTGTAAAACACATAATTACTTTTTCTTTCGTATTTTCATTGAATTAGCTTAAGCTTTTTAAAAAAAGGATACGGTTAAGTATGACTCGGAAAATCAATGTCTAACCTCCACCATGCTGCTGCTCCACCATGAGATAATCTTATGGGTTTACGTGAAAGAAAAACTTTTTTTATTTTGTCTTTAGTTGACATGGAAGTAGCAATGAGATTAGAACATTTGTGTTACATTGAACATGTGCATCTGGTGTCATGGCCATGCCTAAACGACAGTGTTAATGACTTGCTAGGTAGATTGAATCAGGTCATGTTGTTGTATAAAAGATTTGACATCTGATTTTGAGAAGCTCTATCAAGACTCTTCCCTACAAAAACATCCTTAATTAGTTTTTGTTTCATTCTGGTAACAATAGGCAAATTCATAGGATCGCCATTTATTTCTGTTTCGGGTATAGTTTTTCCTTTAGGATGCGGGATAAACCATTCCAATGACCCTAAAATTCTATGCCTAACATTTATTAATGGAAGTTTGCATGCTCTAGGAGTGGAAGGTCAAAAAAAAATGGTGAGGAGAAAAAGAAAGGTGGCATCATTTGTTTGGGTCAAAGACGTTTCACTATTACCAAGAGAATAAGAAGAAAGAGAATAATTGTGACATTACTGGGGTAATAATGTGGTATGTGTGTGTGTGTGTGTGTGTGTGTGTGTGAGAGAGAGAGAGAGAGAGATTTAATGTATATGGACTGCACACCATCCATTAAAAACGTCAACCCCAAAAACCCTTAAAATCCGGACTATCTTTTGACAAATGAGCAATAAACAAGATGTGGAGTCACTCTCATGCATTTAATTTCAAGAGAAACTTTAGCCTTTATATTTCATCCTCTTTTTGAACATGTTTTTTTTTAATTTCGATTAATTAACTACTCTATAGCGTATTTGTTCTGTTTATGGGCTTATCTTATGTTTTATTTTCAACTCAGAGTTTGACACAGTAGGATTTAGGTTATTTATATGCCTCAAAATCTGACTAGCTGAAGTAACCTTTCTGCTGTGCCAATCAACCAACACTGCCCAAGCCTTACCATTTTAGTGTTGGCTTTAATGGGAATTCTTCTAAGGTTATAAATGTTTAGATTTTTAGGCGAAGATGATGCAGTAGTGCTGTCATCAAATATTGGAGAACAAAACCTAAACTTACCTCTCACAGATCTCATCTGAGGCAAAGTATTGTGCACTATGTATGATCTTTATACAAGAATATGACTGTCAAATAGTATGTGGTCCAACAACTTTTTCTTCATTGCCTAATTAAAGTTTGATATATAGATTCCCCTATGAGAGGATTCAAATTCATTAGCATTTATTAATGAAGCGCGGCATATACATCACCACCATATTCCACGAATTGATCAAGTTTGCTGTAATCAATAGACTTTAGCATAACATTACAAAAGGAAAAATATATTGTATCAGAAATGACAAATGTAACGGAGTATGTTGGTGCAACATGCATTTGATTGCTTACATTGCTCAATTAGCATTGGAATGCAGATCCATAATACCAATTGTTTCACTTACGTTCTTCCACTTTCCATGCCCCAGGGGGAGGGGGGATAAAGGGAATGACTGGTAAACTTAAGCATAGAAGAGTGTGTATTTCGACCTAAAAGAGGAATGGCAATGGAGTTAGAAAGTCACAGAAATAGAGAAATAGAGTCTTTGTATACAGGGACGAGACTATATATATTTAATCTTTCTCAAAACCCATTACGGTGAGAGTCTCGTACATTAGACTAACTGAATGGAAGCAGAAATTTGGCGATCAAGTGAACAGCAAGCATCTAGGTCATTTTATTGGTGATCAACTCCACCTCTCTGCTGATCACTTAACGATATTAATATATGTCTCAAACAAATTAAAAATGGAGCAAATATCCGGTCAGAATGAATTGTCATATATGACATTACTTCATGTAATGGGTCTCTATTATTTTAACACTGCAAAGAAGACAAGAAATTAGTAGGTGAGATTGTAATGGAAGAATTAACAATGAGACATATTCATAGCTTATAGAGTTTAAGTCTTGGAAGAAAGGGATTTTTTGTAGTGGACCACGTTTCTGTGAGAGTGAGAGAGAGAGAGAGAGTTTGTTGTATTGGTATTGGTATTGGTATTAGTATTAGTATGGGTATCTGCATTGCTTTTCCCCCTCCAGTCTCCTTTTGGGGAGTAAGGAATTTACTTTCCAGTATCTCTCTAGAAGAACTTTTAATTCCCCTCCACTTTTACACGTAAACTTCTTTCTCCCCACAAATAATGGTACATTATCCCCTTCTCCTTACTCTTCCTTTTTCTTTTTAATATTAACAAAAACACATTATATAATCAAAAGTGAAATCATTAGGTTAATGGTTTAAGTTCAAAAGAACCTATAATGGAGGGGCCACTGTTGGCTACCAATAATTGATCATTAGTGTGGTTTGCATTCCAAAAGTTATTTCTATTTTTACATGTGGTTCAAAAATTTTCTACTTTCCTCCGTTTTTAAGGTTTCTTTCAATGTATTTGTTCCAAAAACAAAAGAAAAAGGTATAACCGAGTTCCTAAAGCACACAAATGGATTTGTGCGATTACTGGTTGGGTAAGCCTTTTTCTTTTACAAGATGCAACCCTTTAAGGTTATGGCATTTGATACTGCACTAGAGGATCACATGAAACACCTTATGAATTAAAATATGACCAGGTGACAAGAGTTTGATAATGCAAAACTTAGAGATCTGCCCTACTACAAGAGACAAAGGTTGTATTATATAGAGTACTATAAACTGTGTAATGGAAGCCCTCAAGTGCATTCGATTGTAAGAAAAAAAAAAATTATAGGAATAAACAAGTGAAACCACGTATGTGTCACGGCACATTCCCTTTATATGAGAATATACGCTAAAATATCAATACAATACAATAAAAGCATAATGTTGGATAAGACATGTGAAATTATGGTAGTAATGATAATGATATTTGTGGTAGTTAATGGTATATATATATATTTTTTTTGGTTGCTTGCAGCCTCCAAGAAGGCATTTCTGAATTAATTAAATGCGTCCCGGAAATATATTTGTCATTAGGCCACACAATTTTAGATAATATCTATAAATTTAATATGAAATCAACATAGAATTAATGGGTTTAAATTTTGCTTTAACAAGTTTAGGTGGTGAATGTTTGTACCTGACAAACTACTTAATAATTGAGTCAACATGAAATTGTAATTAATCTATAAATTTTTTTTTTTGGCTTGTGTGCATTATGAGTATTAATTTCTAATTCTTTTGTGTTGAATGAATTTTTAAGTGTCAAATATAATGTGAATTAATAATATTATATTATCTTTCTTTTGTGGATTTAATAAAAAATTAACATGTTAAAGTGTTCACCCGAAGTAATTTTTTTGCTCCGCCCCTAGTATCGGGGGCAAATGCTAATAATAATAAAATGAAAAATAAACCTAAAAACAAATATAAAAACTCATGTACTGTTTGATAACACTTTTTATATATTTTTTTTTGCTTTTTAAAGATATGATTTTTAAGTAGTATTTATTTTTTGTTTTTTCCGTTTCCGGTCTTACTTCATTTTTTATTTTTTTTACAAGCTTAATCTCATTTATAGTAGTATAAATATGCATATATAAGTGCAATATTTGTACACTAATATTCATATAGATGAGTTTCTCATATAATAGTCAAATATGTTTTTACTTTTATAACAAAAGTACTATTTCACTTTTAAAAAAGTATTGCCAAACAATACATATGTATTTTGAAGGGGCAAATTTAAAAATATATAAGAGAATGTATTAGAAATTTACAACAACGAAGTGAGTGGGGGCTGTTGGTTCTAGTAAGAGCTGTGTAGCTGTCCCCCTTAGTTACATGTTTTATACTGTGGAACTGAATAAGCCTTAGCCCCGACATTATGACATTCGTAGGTATCTCTATCTCTTCAAATATTCTTTATAGTTCAAATGAGTACAATCGTCCCATGATCGTCTTAGATTTATTAATCTAAATAAGCTTGAGATTATCCATTCCTCATGCTCATTCTAAATTGCCCTTTTTTTCTTCGTTATTAAATCCCGACTTAAATACTCTTTTTTTGGGCGAGTAAATAATTCACTGTCCAGAATCTCTCTAAAGAAACTATTGTTGTTTGTGGCATTCTAAATATAATAAAATTACTTATTGAAATTTCTAATTTGTATCATGGAATTAGAATAAACAGTAATAGTAAAAAACAAAACAGTTACAGGTACGAAACAATTATAGATACGAACAAAAAAGTTACACAATAAATCTGTAATTTAAACAATAGATAAACTGACCTATTTGCAGAACAAGAACTGTTGGATTCTGATCAAGACAGTCAACATACGAACGAATGTAACCCACCAGACACATGCAACTAGAAGACACTATTGATTAACTGTTCATTTATGAACATACATTATTCGAAATTCAGAATTGGAGGGAAGGAAAAATCCGAACCAGTGCGAATTCAAATCAAATGGATATCGAAATTAAATATCGGTTCAGAAATTCACGCTTAATTTATTAAACGAATTTTCTCCAAAAAGATAAAGCTTGGTTTAACCCACACTCGTGCCCAATCGAGTCGTGGTCGTGACGAGGCAAGGCGGGCAGTGTGCGTGTGGTTGAACAAAAGGCATGGAGGCCCTCGTTCCGCTCATAAAATTGTGGTACCCCTTGAGACCCAATCTCATAGAGCAAACTTGGTCTATATATGCCTATGTAAAACTTCTTCCTCAACCAATGTGGGATTATTGTTAAATCTCACATTGTACAACCTCTATTTTCACATTTCAAAATAGTCACTTTGAAACCTATTTTCTCATTCATTTTTTACTCGATTTGAACAAGTGAATATATTACGTTATTCTCCTCACAGAGTAGAACACGAACCCATAAAAATTTATTCAAAACAACAAGCGAATTCCGCTTTACAAGTAAACTTCTTTTTCTTTCTTCCCACAAATAATGATACATTCTCCCCCTCTCCTTACTCTTCCTTTTCTTTTTCTTTTTAATATTAAAAAAAATTAATTATTAAATTTTCAAATTATATCCTAATAACATTGTATAATGAAGTATGACAAAGTGAGGAGAGTTTGATAATACAACTTAAAGATCTCTCCTACGATTGGAGACAAAAGTGGTACTATAAAGTATAAATTGAGCAATGGAACCTTCATAAAGCATGAATAAACACGTCAACCACGTGCCACGGCACATAACTTTTGTTTCTCTCTTTATGTTTGTTTTTATATAAAAATATGCTAAATTCTCAAGAAAATAAAAGCATATAGGATAAGACACCTGCAATTATGTTAGTAATATAATAATATTATCCTCTAATTATTAGTATATTATTTTTTTGGTTGCTTGCACTCTCTCAAAAAGCATGAGTTTCAGTCTAATATATTGACCAAATACCAAATAATATATGTGTGTGCCCAAGAAAAAAGAAAAAAAGAAAGAAAAAAAGAGGTACACGTATTAATTTTTGGGGACGAATTGCACTTTGTCTTTTGAAAGATTTAAAATTTATTATTTTATACCTTCAAATATTAAATTTTTTACATTATACCTTCAATATATTAAAAGTATTGTAATTTAGCCATTCTGTTAGTTTCCGTTACTTATTCCGTTACAAGAAGCCGTGAACCAGCTATGAGCAGCCTGTCCAAAAGGTTAAAAATAAAATGGGAATAATATGAATAGGAGGAGTTGCTTAATTAGCTAATGTACCTATCATGTCACAACTATAATTGGAAAAAAGAAAAAAAAGAAAGGGAAATTAAACCACTGTAGAGCCTCACTATTGGGAGCCTATCTCCAATTTTTTTAGCAATGCAATTGGGATATAATTTAGGGACATAATTTGTAGATATAATGAGTTGTCATTAATGAAATGATAGTGAAATGCATTTAATGTTGTACTGGGATCCATCATTAAATGTATTTAACTATCAATATATTGGTAACAACTCATTATATCTCAATAGCGTTAGTGATTTTTTTTTTTAATCACTTTGAGTTTGAGACCCATTTGATTGGTCCCTCTCCTTTAGGTTTTAGGTACTAAAGAATAAAGAAAGTACTAAACAGGTAACCAGGTCACTACATGCTCTTCTCATTTAACAAGGCATATCCTGCATCCTTTGTTAACCCATCCAACAGTGAAGGTGAGATTAGAACTCTATAGTGTATGATTAAGAGTTAGGGAAAGAATAGAAGGAAAAGAAAGAATCAGTCCTAACACCAGACAGAAAGAAAGAGAAGGAAGGAATTAACCCAAAATAATAATTATAAAGGAGTGTGATGAATAGAAAGGAAAGGAAAGTCTCATTTTCTCTTCCAATTATTCTAAAGTTGAGAACATTGATTATTTGTACAGTAGAGTTAGCTCGCATCTCGTCATGTCCTTTACTTTCTGCATCTTCAGCACTCCATATATTAATTTAATTAATTTACACGGCCTGTACGATTAATGGGATATTATTTATAATCAGAGCAGATACAAAATAGCATAAGCCTAGACTCATCCTAAATCTAAGAGGCAACCATGTCATGCCCTCTTCATTCTTGGCAAGGCCAAGGTGAGGTGAGACTGAGAGGGATAATTACATAGAGTTTAAGGTCATGATGAGATTATTACAAAGAGTGTGTGTATGTATACAGAGTATACCATCTTTATACCGTCAAAAACAATGGTAAAGCAAACAATGGTAGGTATGAGGAGATGGCAGGTCCTCTGATAGTTACATGTGATTCTCACCAATTGTCCACAGGAGTAAGAGTATACGACATCGGTCTTACTTTACTAAACTGTATTACTGTTTACAGGTTGGTAGGACATTAATATAATTAATTTATTCTTATAAAAGATACCTGGAAAACAAGAAATTTATTGATGATATGCATCCATATATATCGTGATTCAAAACAATGATTAAAAATCGGTGACATGTTTCATTTTTCATGTCCAAAGGTAAATCCGTATTCGCTTGCCAAAATGTGTTATGGTCCGTTTGGTAGGAATAATGGAAAGTAAGAGTGATACAATTTCTATCATCTAAGGAAGGAAAGTAAGAATTATACATTTTCCTTACTTTGTGTTTAGTACTAGTAAAAATTATTAATTTTTTTGTGCTTGGTAAGATGGAAAAAAAAATATTTTTTTTAATTTTAATTTTTATTTAAAAAAAATATAAATACATATTTTACCATTGTTTTTATGTATGAAATTAATGTATATATAATATATAATATATAATATATATATATAATAAAGTAGTTTACAATTCAAATCTCAAAAGATAAACAAAATGATTTTTGCTATTCACGATTGAGATCGCTTTAAATTTTACTTTAAAATTAATCGAACGACTAATATTAATATCCTAAATTTAATAGAAAAAATAGGCCCCTAAGGTGTGTTTGGAGTGATTTTTGAAAAGTACTTCTAGAAATTATTTCTCATAAGTACTTTAAAAAAATAATAGTGTTTCAAACCGCCTCACCACTACCTCTACCACCACTACCCCCACCACAACCGCCGCCACCACCACTACCGCCGCCACTAAAGTCGTCGCCGTCGCCGCCATCGCCGTTGTCGTCGCCACCACCACCGCCGTCACCACCATCACCACCACCACTACCGCCACCACAACCACCACCACCCTCGCCACCCCCCCCCCCCCACCACCGCCGCCGCCACCACCATCACCGCCACCCTCGCCACCACCACGGTCATTACCACCCACCAACAACCTTCACCGTCTCCTACCACCACCACTATCGCCGCCCTCGCTGCCATCACCACCACCACGGTCATTACCACCCACCACAACCATCACCGTCTCCTACCACCACCTCTCACCCCCACTACAAATCGATGCTTAAATTCTTTTATCTCTTCTCTATATTTGTGATTTGATTTTAGATATGAATACAAATATATTTATTATTTACAATTTTTTATTACACTGTGCCTTCAGGCACAAGCAATAACTAGTATATAATAAAGTAGTTTACAATTCAAATTTCAAAAGATAAACAAAATGACTTTTGCTTTCGCGGTTCAGATCGCTTTAAATTTTACTTTAAAGTTAATCTAACGGCTAATATTAACACCTTAAATTTAATAGGAAAAATAGGCCCTTAAGGGTGTGTTTGGAATGACTTTTTAAAAGTACTTCTAGAAATTATTTCTCATAAGTACTTTAAAAAAAAAATAGTGTTTGAAACCGCTCCACCACTACTTCTACCACCCCCACCCCCACTACCTCTACCACTGTCGTCGCCGCCACCACCACCACCATCACCACCACCACCACCACGCCGCTGTCGCCGCCACCACCACCGTCGCCGCCATCTCCATCGCCACCAGCACCACTAGCACCACCATCGTCACCACCACCACCACCATCGCCACCACCGCCACCACCATTGTCGTCGCAACCACCGCCACAACCACCACCACCACCATTGCCGTCGCAGCCACCGCCACCGCCATTGCTGCCACCACCACCGTCGCCGCTGCCCCCGCCGCCGCCACCGCCGTTATCGCCGCCACCACCACCACCGCCGTTGCCACTGTCGTCGTCGTCACCACCATCGTCATCGCCACCACCATCACCGCCGCTATCACCACCACCACCCCCACCACCACCGCCACCCCCACCACCACAACCGTCGCCGCCACCGATGCCATCGCCGTCGCCACCACTACCGCCACCACAGTTATTGCCACCAATTACAACCATCACCGTCTCCTACCACCACCACTTCTCACCCCCACTACAACCGATGCTTAAATTCATTTATCTCTCCTCTATGTTTGTGATTTGATTTTGGATATGAATACAAATATGTTTATTATTTACCATTTTTTATTACTCTGTGCCTTCAATAACTAGTTAATAAATATAATGTATGTATATATACAAGGGCGGAGGCAGCCCTGTTCAGGGTGGGCAAGTGCCCCCCTCAAATTTTTTATTTTTTTATTACTTAGGTATGTATATTATATATTTGTATAATATATTATTTGTACCCACCCAAAATTAAAAAAAAAAATATTAATGTACACTTATATCAAATGAATAATTTTAATTATGTCATCCCTATTTTTTTTTGGCACATCAATTAGTGTATATTTATATCGAATGAATATGAATTTTTTAACACATTTTGGCTTGGTTATGTAACTATCTAGATAAATTTTGAATATACTAGAATTATTTTATATTTTCTAAAACTAAAAAAGACATGATATACATATTCGCTAGTTTACTTGTGATTTTGACATTTATTTTTGCTAATTATGGTAAAAATTATAAAGTGCACATTAAACTGCATATTCGATCAAATAATTTATAAATACCAAAGTGATAACATGATTATGTATCCAAAGAATAATAAAGTTGTTATGCAACGCTTTAAAAGTACAAAAATTCACCGAAGTCAATTCTAAATGATTTTAATTAGTTAATATTTTGTAAAAAAAAATGTTATCGTTTGTATATACTAGGCTTACTAAATTTCAGTATGGTGGATTTAATGAACTTTTAAGTATTAAATAGGACGTAATTAAATAAATTTTGTCCTATTGCTATCAATTGTAAAAAATAATAATAATAATTTGTTGAAATATTTGTGTCCCTCCTGATACAATTTTCTGACTCTGCCCCTGTATATATATTAAAAGATATATAGACAAATAAAATACATTTTAACACTAATAATTAACTTTCCTTCCAATTTTGGAAGGATTGATTTTAGTGAGTTGGAAGAAAAGTCCATTCATCCACTTTTCTATCATTCCTATTTTCTTTCCTTATCAAACATGATGTTTTATCTATCCATCCAACTTTTTATACTTCAAACTTTCCGTTCTTTCATTTTTCATCGTACCAAACGGAGCATTAAATAAATTTTTTATTGAATACTATTTTTCTCGCAACGTGGAATTTCTCTGGGAGAGGACCACGTTAAATCCATCTCCACATATTAGATTAACACTATAAGAATTACGGCCTTTTGAGAGAAATTTTGTTTGGCAGCTATGTTCAAAAAAAAAAAACATGTTTTTGAATAAAAAATAATTTTTGTGGTGATAGTGCTTTTACAAAAGGCTTATTTGTTGCGTAATAAATGGAGTCTCAAAAAATTTTTATGGCGACAACAAACCGTCTAAAATAGTATTTATGATAACAAATAACCTTTTTTATGGCAGCATTACTATTATAGAATTTTTTTTTCCTTCCAAACACTATTTTTTTGTGATGATAAACATAGTATCCACAAAAAACTTATCTTAAAAGTCCCTAATTGTTGTAGTGTAATTTAGATACATATACCTACAATTATAGCTAGCCAATTTTTGTTTGAAGTGGGAATGAAAACATTCTTGTTTTGGTTGGCCTGAGAGAACTCACTATGGTAAGAAAGTCAAAAATTCCAAACAGAATTTTTTTTATTCGGCAAGTCCAATAAGAAACTTTTTTTTTTTTTGATCAGGCCAATAAGAAACTTAAAAAGGAGTAAAACGGCAACTTAATTGAACCATTTCCACGGAACTGCTAATCTCCTCGAACACAGAGATTGCACAAAGTCAAAGTCTTCAAAAGCCACTAGCTAACAACAATTATAATAGACCACACAGCTTAAGTGTTAATTAACTATAATTTATTTTGAACCCAATTCCTATTGCGCGTTATGCTGCTTCTCTCACATGCCCACCTTTTCCACTATTTTCAAACCCATCCATCACTCTATATAAAGCCCCCCCACCTTCTCTATCCTCTTGCATTAATCCAATCTCTCTCTACATCTCCCCTCTTTTTTTCTCTCTCTAAAAATTTCTCTCATCGATCAAAACCTTTTTGTGTCAATCAATCAGTCTAGTCTCTCCATTTACCGGAATGGATGATGTTAAGGGTAGTGCTAGAGCCTGCAATTCTTCCGTACAAAGTGACGAGGAGATGGACATGGACCTGAGGAGAGGTCCATGGACGGTGGAAGAAGACTTTACCCTTATCAACTACGTTGCTCACCACGGTGAAGGTCGCTGGAACTCTCTCGCTCGTTGTGCAGGTAAATACAAACACACTCTCAACACCCATTTCAAATTCATATAATAAAATTTAGGAATCAGCAAATAAACAAGTATATGTCCCTTCCTTCCTTCTTGTCTTGATTTGATGGAGAATGGGCTTTGCTTAATTGAATAGTTCAAATTGCTAATTCTCTGTATGAGGATAAACAGAATCAAAGCTTCATTTTCTTTAGTCAACAAAAGCAGGTTTTGATGGCCTAGAGATATATATATAGCCATAAAAATCTTATATGGCCGTACAAAATCATCTGAAAAAGCAAAGAACTCATCCATAAAGTTTGATAACTAAAAAATATAGCAAGTACCCAGAAAAAGCAAAAGAGAGATTGATCCTTAATTTTATTCCATTTTTTGCTTTCATAAACTTCCCACAAACTTTACCAAAATTATTGATGGGTTTTCTCTAACAACGTCTATGAAACAAATTAAATGTAATAGGTCTGAACCGAACTGGAAAAAGCTGCAGATTAAGATGGCTGAACTATCTACGCCCAGATGTTCGACGTGGAAACATCACCCTTGAAGAACAACTTCTGATCCTCGAACTTCATTCCCGATGGGGAAATCGGTATGTCTCTCTCTCTCTCTCTCTCTCTCTCTCTCTCCAATTAGATATATTTAAAGGACATATCGTATGTGCATATGAATTTCTACAGATAGATATTATGGAAACTTATTTTTCTCTAATTAATTACAGGTGGTCTAAAATTGCTCAACAATTGCCGGGAAGAACTGATAATGAGATCAAGAACTACTGGAGAACCCGAGTGCAAAAGCATGCGAAACAGCTCAAATGTGACGTGAACAGCAAGCAATTTAAGGACACCATGCGTTATCTTTGGATGCCAAGGCTTGTAGAAAGAATTCAGGCAGCTGCCACAGCTAATGGAGTTTCCTCCTCCTCCTCCACCACCACCACAGCCGCCACGGCCACCATCTCCACTACGAACACAAACTCCGACACCTATCGTTACTACAACGATGACAATTACAACCACAACTACAACCAGAACCAAAATAACTTTGATATTGGATCAGGCGACGTGGTGTTGCCACATGCCAATATTGGTGGCAGCTTAGGAAGTGTCCCGGTAAACGGTAGCTTCAGATCGGAGAATTCTAGCACGGGGGCCTCATCGGACTCAGTTGGGACACAAGTTTCACCGGTTTCAGACCTGACGGACTGTCACAATTATCCAGTTAATCAAGGCAATAATCAGGATTATTTCCCAGCAAATCAGCTGTGCTACGGGGAATCTTTAATTAGTCCGAATGGTTACTTTAACCAAGGGTTGGACTTCCAAGCCATGGAGCAGAACAACCAGTGGATGGACGGTGGGGACCTGTCGGACAATCTGTGGAATGCCGAGGACATTTGGTTCTTACAGCAGCAATTCAACAACCATGTTTGAAAAAAATGACAACAAATCAAGGGCAGAAATTCAATTTTAGAGAGATCTTTGGGAGAGAGAGAGAGAGAGATTAAAATCTAAATTTAGGATACACATAGAAAGTAGTGGGGAAGGACAGATCGAAATTGTGGATGCATATGTTTGTACTTTGGTTTATATTTTCCTATTTTTCTCTTGGGGAGGGCCAAAAATTGTGATTTGAATTGTTTTTTGTTTTTTTTGGAAATCTCATTCTTTGAAAATGACTTTTGTGTACCGTTTCTTTTAACTACGGATGGCATTATAGAAGCTTGTTAAAAGTTAGTATTAAAAAATGTAGAAGATGTGAATAATTGGATCCACTATCTTTTTTTTTTTTTTAAATTATTGTTATTGGTTATTATTCTAATCTTCTTTCCAAGCCTATGGAATTTTTGAGACATAGCCTGTGGGGCCTGAACCAGATTAAAAGAGCTTTGTCCAAGTTCTAGATTAAATTAAAAAAAGGACCCCCAGCAATGATTTTACAGACGTGGGCTTGTGTTTAAAATTCTATGACGTACGTGTTTGAAAATCATCCATTAATAGTATGTATGTATGTATGATCTTATCATGAAATCCCCCTATTATTAAATTTCATTGTTTGCTAGTTGTGGACAAAGTGGGAGAGGTATAAGAATATCTTGTTTTTACTATTTAATCTCGTGCTATTTATTTATTATAAATTCATTTCATGTATTTTTATATATTTATTTTCTTGGAGGCCAATGAAAAATGAGAAAGAAAAATAAATGAGAGTGAGAGTTCACACTACAAAAGGGGGGAGGAGAAAAAAAGTTGATGAAAACGTGATGGAATAGTAGAGATAGATATGGACGTGGATAGAGATAGAGATAGAGATACAGATACAGATAGAGAGAGAGAGAGAGAGAAAGAAAGAGAAGGCGGCGGGAATATTTGTAGTCCGCGTGCCTTTTAATGAAGCCACCGAGGTGGTCCCAAGTGAGAGAGGTGTTAAGGAGGTTCCACGTGTACATTCCACAAAGCAAATACTAAAAACATGGTTAGGCTTCCTAGACTGAAGCACTGAGAGCCGCAACCCTTGAAACCAAACAACACAACTCTTTTCCACTTATGTTTCTCTTCTCAACTCTTTTGAATTCTTCGGACACCACGTTCCTTAATCAATCATACCATCCTCCTCCTTCTCATTCTTCTTCTCCTTCGCTTGATTTTAACTTCTAGATTTTGTTGATGGATTAGTTAGTGGTTAGAGTTTAATTAATATTTATGGTGTATTTAATAGAACAGATAGAAAAATAAAATGATGAAAAATAACCGGAATAGAACCAAAAAATATTCATAGTAGGGGCAACCTAGAAGTATTTCAATATTATTTTTCTTTTAAAAAATTTACCCATAATTAATTCAAAATCAATATGCTTGGTTTGACTCAAACTTTATTTATTTATTATTTTTTTTTGAGCACAAACTCAATAATTTATCATTGATTTTTTGACAATCAACTTATTATGACTAGAAGTATTCATTCAATAAACAAACTTAATAAAAATAATTTAAAAAAAAAACTATTTGCCACAACTTTATTAAAACTTAGATATAAGAATACTTTGATTGATCACATATAAATTGTTAAAAACTAATTTTTTGAATAATTTAATTAAAAATATAATTCATAATAGACAAATTACATTATATAGTAAAATTAAATTAAAAATTTATTTGAAATAATTTAAAATTTTAATTTATAATCCTTGCATTTTAATTTCAATTTCTAAATTCAAACCCTAGTTTATTACCATTTCAAATATCAAGGTCCAATTTCAATTCACATTAACAAAAATAATAGAGAGGAGGAGACAAAAAAAAACTTAGAAAAATAGAGCACTGACCAAGAAAGTCAAGTTAAAGAGAATGATCGATTAAGAATCACTAAAACTTATTACAACAATAATTGACCAAGCATAATCTTGTATGTTACCCTTGATTATATCAACTAGTAGGTGGATGTGTTAATCCTTGTTAAAGGTTAAGATTGATTTCTTATAGGGTGCTTGCTCATTTATTATTGATGGGTTATTCAAAAGATGTAATAACTAATTATTTATGTTATAATAGCGATTTATTGATGTTTATAAAAAAAACTTCATCGTAACATTTTTAATTTAAGTTGTATGAGAAAAGTGTAAGTCTAATTTTTTTTATGAAAGAATACCAAAAATCTAAAATATAAACTAGCAATAATACTATATGTATTTAATTTAAAAATCTAATATATTATTGTCATTGGATTAGTACGTATTAGATCCCGTTAAATATTGTGTTTGATAGTAGAGGTAAAAAGTACTTTTATCTCTGTTGTGTTTGACAGTAGAGATAAAAAGTATGAATGATTGATTTTTTTTTTGTTTGATAGAATAAAAAAGTGGAAGGATAAAAAAATATACATATATATATTTTACCGTTATTCATTATAATTGAATTTATATCCATTTTTTCTCTCAATTTTTCAGGGATTAATTTTGATGAGTTTGAATGAAAGTTAATTCATCAATTTTTTCATCATTTCTATTTTTCTTCCTTACCAAATTACATGATATTTTATTTATCCTTTCAACTTTACATCATTCTAACTTTTCATCATTCCACTTTTTTTATTGTAACAAACAAAGCATTAGAATTAGATGAGTTGAGAATATTTTTATTTTTTGATTAATTATCTGAATATAAATTTATTATATCATTTTTTACAAATAAAAATAAAAATATATTAGTATTTGATTCAATTATAATCTTAAAACTCAGGCACGGGTTATCGCTAGATAATTATGTACAAGTAAATACATAATTTAAGTGATTATTGGATTAAATTAAGTTTAAATTTAGAATTAACATAGTGAAATATAATTTTAATGAAACTATCCCAATAAAATCAAGTTATTCTCAACTATATTATCTAACTCAGATAAAAATAATAAAATAAAATCTAATAGTTCAGATCGATTGAAATTAGATTCTTGTATGATTCAATGATAGAGGTAGTAATTTGTGGCCAATTGCTTTTTTAGGATAATAATAATGCAAGTAATGCATAGATTCCACCTGTTTTGCAATAATTACATCAAAGCAAAGGCCTGCAATTAACCATGGAAAATGTGACAATATAATGACATATAAGTACAAGTATTTTCTTTCCTTGACAAATAAAATGAAAAAAGATATTGTATCATTAAACTTGAAATAACATTAAACGCGCATCTTTTTTATCTTTTTATCAATTAAATTAAATTTATTTAAGCAAAATTATTGACATCTTATCTCAATATTACATTCTATAATAATGTTTAAGGTTCTCAACAATACCTTAAACCCTCAAATCTCACTTTTTCCGAAAAAATTGATATCACATCTCTTATATATTATAACCTAATTAAGTTTTTTTTTTTTTTTTTTATCGTCTCAAGTTTCTTTGTTCCCAATTTTCATATCTTCAAAAGTATAACCTATTTTTTTATCTAATTTATTATATATTCCTATCTAGTGAAATTCAAAATCATGATGTAAGCTTTTTATCCAATTTCTGGGAAATTAGTTATACAAGGAAGATACGTGTTTAGAGTAATAGTAATTGAATTGAATTTATTATAATTATTAAATTAATAATAAATTTTAATATTAGTTAGGACTCATTATTAATACAATAGATGTAATAAAACTAAGTTAAAATAATACTATGGAGTTGTTTAATGCATCCATGTATAGGAATAGGATACAACTGGACTCCAACATGGGTCGAAGACTTTGAATTTGTTGCAGCCAAGTTGATTTTCTCAGCTGCCGTCAGAAAGTCCTCCTCCTCTCTTGTGGTTATGGTGGGGTGGATGGAAATGGAATGGGACCGACTTGAAATACTTTCTACATACGAACATATGAAACTTTTTAATGTTGCCACGTGGTGATTTTACATTGAATCTGATCAGCTGAAACATTTGATATGATCCACATGGGCAGGACCACTGTACATTTAATCCGAAAAGTGGTCGGCTACCGTCAATCATATCGACCTAGTACTTGGTCTCATAAAATTACCCTTTGGAATGATTTAAGTTCCATTTGGTACAAATGGTGAAAAGAAGGAAGGGGGGATGTAGGGAAATGCTCTCTCTCTACTTTTCTTTTCTCTCATACTTTCTTTTGATACCAAACAATAGAAGATTTTTCAATCCACTCAACTTTCTTTCCACCATTTTTCGACCACCCAACTTTCCTTCAAATCAAACAGGGCATTAGACACCAAAAGCTAGCAAACACAGTGGATGTGCGAAATCAGAAAAGAGTGGTGTAACTTCGAGAAATTTCTTAATTTAAATTTTAAAATTCCAATTTTGTCCATATAAAAGGTTAATAGAGTTGAGCTTTTCTTAGTAAATTGCCTTTCATTACCAACTTATCATTTTACATGATGTTGGTTACTAATAAAAAGGGCGAAGAGATGTTAACCTTTCGCTTTTAGTAAGCACTCCCCTAGTTCTAGATTTGACCTAATAAACTTTCTTTACGTTGAGTTGATTTTCATTTTAAATTGTTCTCTAGACTTTTTATTAATGGGAAAATTTCAACCACACCTCTTCTAGTTTACCATATCTTCAAGGACACCCCTTCTAGTTTCTAAATCTTCAGTGACACCCCTTCTAGTTTATATTTAAACATCACTAACACCCCCTACCATTAAACTATCATTTCTAACAAAAAAAAATAATCTAAAATACCAAAAATGCCCCTACATAAACCTCAAGTAATTTTTTTACATAAAATTTTATTAAAATTCGAGCCGATTAAAATTTATTTTTCTACATATTAAAATTTGAACCAATTAAAATTCAATTGAAGTTGAATAAATTTTATTTTTTTTAACTTATTAAAATTCGAGTCTATTAAAATTTATTTTTTACATATTAAAATTTGAGTCGATTTGAACTCTACCCGAGTTGTTAGCCCCGATTAAAATTTGCTTTCGAGTCGAGCAAAATTTATATTTTTTTACTTATTAAAATTCGTGTCAATTAAAATTCGATTTATTAAAATTGAAGTCAATTAAAATTTATATTTTTTATGTATTAAAATTTGGGCTGATTAAAATTCAATACGAGTTGATTAAAATTTGATTTGAGTCGATTAAAAATAATTTTTAATTGGCTCAAATAGAATTTTAATTAGCCCAAATTTTAATATGTAAAAAATATAATTTTTTTTTGGCTCAAATTTTAATATGTAAAAAAATAAATTTTAATTAGCTTGAATAGAATTTTAATTCACTCAAATTTTAATACGTAAAAAAAATTAGAAAACAGATGGGGTCTCATTGAAGATATGCTTATCTAGAGGGGGTCTCATTGAAGATATACTTATCTAGAGGGGGTGTGAATGAAGTTTGTACTCAAATATATCATGGGCAATTTAGTAAAATTGCATTATAATTAATATTTTTAATCTGACAGGGGGTGTCACTGAAGATTTAGAAACTAAATGGGGTGTCCTTGAAGATATGGTAAACTAGAGGGGGTGTGGTTGAAATTTTCCCTTTATTAATATGAGGTGATTGTAACATAGTATATTTTTTTGAACAATATTGTAACATAGTATATAAGACTCATGATTCAGACAATTCAATCTTCCGCGTGTAAAATGGAAGCCTTCAAAAATGGTTTTCGAAAAATGGAAGATCAAAAGATTGAATCATTATGCGTTTCTTAGTGGTCATTATTTTTGGTTGACTCCTCTTGATGTTCTATTGATCAGAAGCTATAAAGCCTATTGGCCAGAAACTCCTCAAGAACGAGAAAGCCGACTAAAAGACTATTCCATCACCTACTCTTGTTGCCAAATCGATGGGGCTCGGTCTTTCTATCTTTTTGAGTTGAGATTTCAATTCTGAGTTCGATTTTGAATTAAAGTATTGCTAATATTTCAAGTTACACAATTTGGATATTATAATTGAGTCAAAGTTGAGTTTAATTCTTAGGTTAAATAATTGAGATTTATGAAATGTGAATTCATCCTATATTTGAGTATGTAATTATATACCATGGACTAGAATTGATGTCCTCAAACTCATAAGATCGCAGAATCCTACCAAGCAAGGTAGACCAGACCCTGAGGTGTAAGAAGTCGTATTAAAAAGTTCCATTCTGAAGATCGAATTTTCATTGAAGAAATATTTTTATCAAGCTATTAATTCCTCCCAAAAAAATCATTCTCTACATATATAATTATTCACCCCCGTTTGAATTTTGTATTCCAAGTACCAAAATAATGTCATTAAATTGCATTCTAATACAAGTTTTTCATCGGCAAATTAGATGGTAACTAAATTTATCACCAATAAACTTTCTTATTAATTTCTCCGAATTTTAAAAACATTTGGAACCGCACGGCACGTTGCTAGGCTACATATAAACACGTTGTGCAATGTGCATGGACCAGGTAGCTTCTCTGAAACGCAACACAAGAGGATGAACCTACGGTACATGACTACATGGGGTCTTTCAGAACCACCACATCAATTCAGACTCAGACACAAATGGTAAATGATTTAGCAAACAGGTACGTTGGTGCCTTATATCTTTTTCTATTTACCACCACTTTAGCTTTGATTGATGTGCTTTCTTTCTTTCCTTTTCATATATTTTTCACTCACCTCTTGCGTGAAGGTTTTTAATGAAAGCAAGGTTTCAATGGTGCGACTTTTGAGCCAAAAGCTTCATGGGTATATAAAAAGGTATGGAATTCCATCTCTATCCAATTTTTGGACTTGCTCTCTATGTGGAGAAGATTTTTCATAAAGGGAATGTTCGTGATGGCATTCCACCATGTGTAACAACATGGTGTTATTCATGTCCAAGGGCAGCCCAACCTAATTTGGGGTATTAGGCAAAAATGTTATACGAGGCCCTATAAATATTTATTTAGTAATATTAAAAACTTATTAAAATATGTTTATTTATAAATTATTTGTCCTGCCTTTTGAGATATAACGTACTAATTAAATTTTAAATTTAAATTTTACAAATAAAAATTGTATTAATCAAAATCAAATACGGAGATCAAATACAATGATACATACTATTTGTTTAAGATAAAAGAGAAACATAATTGAAAATTAGTTTGACTAGTAAAATAAATTTTTTTCCCAAATGTATATAAAAATAAGAATTTATACAAGTTGTGTAGTCCTACAATAAATGAGACGTCTATAATATAAAAAAGGCAGACTTTAAAAAGCCTATCCAACGGTTTCAAATAGACTTATCCAATGACCACCAACATCTCTCTCAAATCCATTTAAATTGAATTTTTCCCCCTAAATCCATCACTTTTTACTTACGTTGTACCGTGTCTTCAGACACAAGTTACCCCTACTTTGTTAGATATCAAAGAGAAAAATAGTTATTTTTAAATAAAAAAGATAGTTAATGCATTACTTCCACTCACTCTATTTTATAGTCATCTTGTGCATTGTAAATAAAGTTATTAAAAAAATGACCTCAAATTTAATTTATAAAAATGTAAAATTATTATATGTACCTATTATGCGATAGACAATTAATTTCAATAATAAGACTGCAAAGTGAGAATATATATAATATAAATATTGGGTGAGATAAAAAAATAAGTTGAACTTTAGGGCCCTAAATTTTTTTAAAAGAAGTTCTAAAAATTTTATAATAATGCTAGTTGCACTTAATTTAAGGATCAAATTTATAATATAAAACATGACAGATTTCAATAAACTCTTCCGTCGATTTTAAATAGACTCATCCAACGGCCGCCAACATCTCCACATAAGCCACTTTTAAGTAATTCGGATTCAATTCGAATTACAGATTTCATAATTAGCCTAAGCTTGAATGTAAGTCTTAACCAATCTAGTCTGCCTCACTTGCACCCTTACCCTCCCTAAATTTGGCTACTTGAACTCAAGCCTTATTGATATCTTACAAAGTTATATTCACATACCAAATTAGTAGTCCGGAAAGCTTTTAATTAAGAATGCCTGCACTTCTGGTTACATATTCCAAATAGATTAATTCCGGTAATCATTTTATTTGTGTTTTGAAGAAAAAACATGGCATGAGAGGGGACTCCACTTTATTTAGTATTAATTCAATGGATGGAGGGAAAGTCCTCCAATTCAAGCACAAAATTAATGTTTGAGTTTAACAGTCATCAAGAGGGGGCACCACTAAGCAAGATCAAGACCAAGCCCTTCAAATCTTCAAATCTTGACTAACGAGTGAGAAACTTCACTACGAGAAAGAAGCGAGGTGAATTAGTTGCAATTTAACTAAGCTAACGAAAAAGAAAGGCCCCTAATACTTGATAGCCATACTTAAATTTCCATTACAAACTAGAATGGAGTCAAAAGGGCAATGCTCCTGCTAGACTAGTGTCAAGAGTTTCACTTGGTGGATGGTTCAACACCCAAGTGGAGGGATTAGGAAAGAATGTATAGATAAAGTAGACTATTGAGTAAATGAAGCATGAAAACATGGTCTGGGGCACTAAAAAAATCATTGTGAGACAAATTAGCTGCCTAATACCTTGACTGCAACTCTAATTAAATACTATAGTAACCCATAAAACGGGGGTCAAAACAGTTGATATAATATATATTCTGAGTCATTGTTGAACTTATTAGTGGTTTTTGGTAAATGCGTGACGTCTCAAAAATGGGATCATTGCTTACATTAGCGGTGGTCTACGAGAACATATTGACACGCAAAATCTTGACCAAAAAACACATTTGAAAAATATGTTCTTTTCAAACCTATATAAACATGACTGTTTTTAATATATATAATCAAATTACGAGAGATGGATTGAAAAGTCTTTCATCCATAAATGTATGATCAAAATGTTAAATTATTAAATTAAAAAAATTATTTCTTCGAATCAAATTAACGCCCATTGTTCATGTAACCACTCCCCACTTCATCCCTCTTATCTTCCTCTCCTCCAAACTCCCCAACCCTGGTAGACTAAATCAAATGGATTAAGGGTGGAGTGAGAGGGGGTGGGATTGGAGATACTAGTGCTCGTTTGGGTGTAAATTCATTACATTGCACATGTCCATTACTAGTAAAGTTTTTATAACATTTTTTAGCATTTGTTTAATATACTTTATGTAAACCCAATAGAAAGCCTATTACAAAGCTACCTATTATCAAGTCAAAGGTCGTGGTTAGTGGTACAGATTGTCAACAGTTTCACTTGGATCGTCCAACAGAGCACTGAGAGAGAGAGAGAGAGAGAGAGGGGGGGGGGAGTATTACAAATGTGGTTTTGTGCACTAGACATGTTATTAATAGAGACTCCGTGTTCCAATTCGGAAATAGACCCGTCCACTAGACTCTATACATAATGGGCTCAAATTTTGTCCACTAGTTTGAACAAGGTTTGATTTATATTCAAAACAATATAACGTTTTTCCAATTGGGTCATCAGAAACTACCCTCATCCATTATTGGCTGCCCAACAGGTTTGCAAATTTCTCTTAAAAAAGCCCAATAACACAGATGGGCTGAATGGGCTGCCGTCTATCATAGAGAACTAGCAGCCTTCTCGATTTCATTGAGGAAAGCATGTACATCACCATCTCCAATCATCACTCAACACTTTTACCCAATTTGGAATAAAAAGTTTAATTTGATACAGATCATTTTGTAACTAACACAATAAGCAGTTTAATGTTTCCGCATGGATCTCTTTGAATGTCAGAAGAAAATTGTCGGTCAGAGTGTTTTTTTCACAGCATACAAAGGGACAAAATAATCTTTGGGATGTTTGTTGCTCAATCTAAGGTTTGTTTTTGAGTAAAAAATTTGATACTTTTTCAATAAATTTTTCTTGATATAGTATATATTTAGGTAGAGAATTGGAGTGTGTTTTTTGGGCCAGTTTTACTCAAATATATTTGAGTCGGGGTTAGAGATGGGTTTATTAGGAGAGATGAGGTATACAAAACTTACTTTTGATTAAACAACATCAGAAGCCAAGCCAAATAAAAATTACAGCAAAAGAAAGCAAAATCCCTTGTATTTCCCTGCTAAAACCTTAATCACCCCTGTCAAGCAAAAACTGTGGGAATGGATTACAAGCAAAAATTTCCCTTTGGGGGGGTTATAACCACAAAATTAGCCTTGATTTTTCATGACTTTACTTTAAGACTGCTGACTGGTACACAGTACTATTCTCTACTTTCATTATCTGAATGCACCCTGAACAGGTTAAGACGTCTATCTCCAAGCCGGAGGGAATACATAGCTTTCTTGTACTCAGCCCAAGTGAAAGGTCTGTAACGTTGAGGTCTAGTGGGTGCGATCAACTCTGGCGGACATGTAATACTTGCATGGAGAGGTGGAGCCCCGAAATAGGCCATTGACATTCTACACTTGTTTGAGTTCACCATGGCTCTGTGCCTCACACTAAGAAACCTTCCATTTGTCATGGCCTTCATATATGTACAAAAGATAAAATATTAGTTCACATAATGTCAATCAATCAAGGACCCTTTTTTTCAAAGGAATCCATAATACCATTCTAATCCTACAAAGTAAGTGGGAGTTATGCAGCTCGTGAGATTCGAACTTTTAAGTCAGACCCAGAGAGGACATCGACAATAATAACACAAACACAAACACGAACTACCCCTCCACTCTGATTTGCAAGACCATAGTGAAAAATCGGGTCAATTGCATTTGGGTAGAACTTAGAAGTTGTCTTCTTCTCTCACTAATAATTTTGGATTACATTTAGATGGAATCATGAACTTCAGTTCATTTAGAATCATCAAAAATTGAATTTTGGGTGCTTCCAAGAAAAAAAAGGCCTGTAAGAAGAGTATACCAGGCCCATAAATTATGTTGTACATGAGTTCATTGTGTTGGCTGTTAGAAATCATTGCTCTACATATTTTTAAGGGCAAGTAGTTGTATCTAACTCCAAGTTGCTTTCTAACACAAAAAAAGAGGACCCAATGGTGACCCAAGTAGACAAATTTCGTCCACGGCCTGTGTCACAGCTCGGGCCCTAAATTTGTGTGGTTTCCGTTTTTTTCTCATTGGATGGGAACTGAATAGAGCATGTCCATCCAAAGGCACAAACTGATTATCACATCAATCCAATTGTTCTCTAGTCTACGGTTGGCACTGATTCCACTTCAGTTTCAGCTTCAGTTCCTATCAGTCAATTCCACGCTTTTAAGATTGGTTCTGATTACGTACCATGAATAAAAGAGAGAGAGAGTGCAAGATAAGCAAGAGAGAGAGAGAGAGAGAGGCACCTGTAACACGTCACCCACATTTACACAGAAGGCAGTAGGGTCAGGAGAGACAGGGACCCACTCTCCATCATCGACGGAGATTTGAAGGCCACCCACATCGTTGGATCTCAAGATGGTCAAGATCTGAGGGTCAGAATGCTCTCCAAACCCAATCTTATTGTTGTGAGGATGATGATGATGATGATACCGAGAAGGAGGAGGAGGAAGAGGGTGAAGTTGATGTTGAAGATGATGGAATGAGGATGGTGACGTGTCCCTATCCTTGAGAGGTGGATAGTAATTGAGCCTGAGGAGTGAGTCACTGTCAACGTCCCTGATGAACCTGCTGAACACTGAGGTGTCTAGGACCCACAACCCTTCTGCCATCAGATCCAAAATTTCACATGCCAATCCCCTAACTGCTTCTACATAACCACTCAGCGCATTGCTGTCTCACAAACACACAAGAAGAACCAGAAAAAATAAATAAAAATACTGTGTTAAAATACAACTAAATAAACACTACGTCTCTTTCACTCTAAACTCGTTTCTCAACATTTGGTTTGCTTTTGACTCATTTTTTCGTCCTTGTTTTTGTCAGATAGATGGAGGAGGATCCACCACCACCACCACCACCACCACCACCACCACCACCACCACCACCACCACCGTTTGTGTGTTTCTCTATACCTGGCAAATACCATTTTTAATCAGCTGATTTGATTGGACATTCTTCATGTACACCGACTTGTCAGTCTGATACTGATATTTTTATTGCATTTTCACGATTCATATCATTTCTCTGCTTAAAGGACAACTCTCTAATACCAAGGGCAAATAGGAAAGTCTACGCTACCGTCACATTATCAAAATTTATAATTTTCATAACATAACATAAAAAAAATTAAAATTTTTCATACGTGTCAATATTTTGTTAAATAAATAAACAATAGAAAGACAATGTGAAAAATGTTCTTTTTGGGTACCAAAATTCCTCCTTATAAATATCTTTGATGTGAGGCATGGAAGAATCAGACTCATTTCCTTGCTTGAGAAAACAAGTACAAGCATATCAATGACAGGCTAGAAAACTGTCCTTGACATGTTCACTCTATATTATTGGGTACCAGAAACTATAAGCTTATTTGAGAGAATTATGGACCACATCACATAACCCTGATTTCAATGACCCATTGTGACCCATGTAAGCACCTCTATGTGACACTCTAAAACTGGGTTATGATACTAAAGAATAAATTTTTTCTTGTCATACAATTTTTTAATTTATGCTTATTTGATTTATTTAAAACCATTAATTCAGAAAATATTATTATACAATAGAGTTAAATATTAAAAAAAAAAAAAACACAAGTGCCATGCTATCATGGGATGAAACAAAAAATACCACAGTTAAACTCTATATGATCGATCATATGATAATTTGGACAAACTCTACCAATTATTTTTAACTGATGTTGTATGGGTTGGTTCTGATGCATGCATTCTGTATAAAAGCCGAAATTCATGGCTTTATATGAAGGTTGAAAGGGTAAGAGATTATAAGTTTGAAACGCCCCACCGACCCACCCACCAAAAAAAAAAATATATATATTATTATTAATCCACAATTACTTTTTTATATATATCCTATATGGTACATGAACAAGTGAAACTGCAAATGATATAAGCCAGGTTCAGGGCAGCTCTTACTTTTACCTCAATCTCTTTCTTAAACAGAAGGGTCTTAATAAAGTCACATCTTAGATTTCCATATGGCAATGAATTAGTTACATTGTGGTGCACAAAAACTATATTCTATAAAGGGAATTGACAAAAATGAAGCCCTCACTTGATATTCAAGAATTACCACCATTCAGGTGGAATACTAGAAAAAATATCCAACATGGTAAACAGTGCTCATTTCGTCTTCAATCTAGTACTGAATGCATATATCATAGCCATATTCTCAGCAGTCTCTCTCTCTCTCTCTCAAGAAAAGGCACATTATTAGATAGCATTAATTAAACAGGTATAAGGATTAAACGGATCCTCGAACTAATGTATATCTTTACAGATGATAGTCCAATGAAGATATTAACAGAGAAAACGTGGATATACGATGAGCTAAACATGAGCTTGTGAAAAAAGCATATACGATGTTTTAGTCAACAACTCTATGAATCATTTATTGCACATACATGCAATGACCTTGTTTATCCCTAGTAATAAGAAAATAATAATAATAATAGTAACAACATGAGCCAGTACTTACAAAGTGTGGTTTCCATGAACTGGCATCTTTGATGTGTTGAATATTAAAGAAACTTTTCAAAATGGAAGACCAAAAGATATAAAATTTGCAGCGTCTACAACGTATACACATTCCTACATAACGATATATACATAACATCTGCATATACATATGTTTCTGTATGTATGTATGTATGTATCTGTGTGAGAGAGACATAGAGAGAGAAACAGATAGAGTTGAAAGTTGAAAATTCGGAGAGAGAGTTGTTTGTACCTGAATTTTGAGGGGTCATTGGAGATAGTGTTGGATCCCTGAAAAATGGAGAGAGGGTTGATATCAAGAAGAAGGTATTCAACCTCTCCAATATCTCCATTAAAGCCGATGTTCTTACTGCCATAACCATACGGATTAGGCGGCCCGGCTCGCTGTTTTTCAGAGGCTGGCTTTGAAAAAAACTCAAAACATTCATCTTCCATTTGTGTTATAATATCCTTGGGGACACCATGATTGATAACCTTGAAGAAACCGAACTCTTCACAAGCTTTTACAAGAAACTTTGACACCTCTGATCTTTCCGCCAGGAGGTCAACGATGGGAAGGTCAATGGCCCGGATTTTTGCACTTCGAATTGGGTCTGTACTTGCCACCACCATGTTTTTCTCTATGGCTATACTGTAAGAAGAGCGACAAGAAAACAAAGAGTATAGAGGAGTTTGAAGAGAAAGAGCTAGAGGGATCATTTATATTTGCTGTTTGAGAGAGAGAGAGAATCTATGGAAGGGATGAGGGGATAAATAACTCTTGTGGTTTTAGCAAAGGAACCGTAGACTTTGGGAGAAGTACAACTAGCAAATTTATGTCACCAAAGAAGTTGACATTTTGCTGTTTATTGACCAAACTTTTTTTTCACCTTCAGTTTTAACTTTATTTATCGCCTTTTCTTGACTAGGTTTTTCTTTATTTACCCTAACGATCTCCTTTCTTGACATAATCTTCTTTTACATCTTATTAAATTATCAAATTTCCATCAACCCCACTCCTTTCCCCCACAGACAAACAGACACACAATCACAAACACAATCCCTATATATACCATACTTCATTTGCAAGTAATAAACATTTCCTAGGCTCACCTTTCCTTTCCCATACAATTTCAATCCTTTCCACAAAAATAGAAACATTATTTCTCCTATGAATGATGACATTAACTGTTTACTATGCTTTTGTTCTGTGTGTTTACAAAACTAGATCAATGGTTGAGATTTGATGCCTTGTTAGTTAGTTAGCATATTCCAATCAAGGGACGTGGACGTGGTTGATGAGTTAAACATCGATTGCAAAGCAAAACAATAAAAATTTAGAGATCGAATTATACTAATTTATTTAAATAGGAGCTTAATTACCTAATTGATTGACTTAAAAAAGTATTTCTCCAAACGCGTGGAATAAGTTTAATCACCCATGTAAGCAGCATTAAGATTAAAAACATTAGGGAAACAAATTAGAAGATAAATTGAGTATTGGGCAAATGCCAGTGTAATTGAAAATGGGTGATGTAGAATGGGATGTAAAGCAATAATTGAATTGAACCAATTGATAATAAAATAATCTTTATATTTCGCAATCAATCACTAAGCAAATGTCTGTGACACTTCAACATTAGGATGTTGAAATTTGAGATTAGGAGCACCTAATATAAATGACCTACTAAGTATAGGCATACTCACGGGAATAAATGCTTTGTTGAACCCCTACAAAAAATAGAGGCTTTGCATTCCCGTGAAATTCACTGTCCACACTCGGTTCAATGTTAAATGCCAGACTCAAAAAAAGTTTGGTAGAAAAAAAAAATATCTTCCTCCTCTTCCCTTCCCTTCCCTTCCCTCTGGTCTCAACTTTCTCTCTCCTCTTTTCCAACTCACTTGAACCCTTCACATCACCAGAAACACTCTCATGGCCCTCATCTTAACATATGGAATCAGGCAGACTTAGGACCATCGTGGTCCATTGCTTAATGTACCACGTGGTCCTTAGAGTACAAACTTTTCTTCAATATTTCCTACGATAGGTATTGATGTGGCCTTAATTAAAGTCATATTGCTCTAGTTGCTTTCTTTCTTTCCTTTTCTCCCAAATTTATTTCTTTGGTTTTCCTATTCTTTTTCCACTCGCTCATTTTATTCCTCCAATCACTGATAACGATCTCTCAACAATAAGACCACAAATTTTTGCTCCCACTTTTCAATTTCTCTCTTTAAATGGAAATAAGTGCAATTTTGGTCCAGTGGTTCAGGTTTAAAAAACATGAAAACAATTGGGGAAGGACTTACTAAAGAGAGGAGTTGTTCCTCCCTCATTTTGCTTAGTTTAGCTAGATTGATAGTAAAGAGAAAAAAATTTTGTTTGTTATTATGATTTTGTGTGGTACTCATAAGTGAATTGATATGATCACCAATTCAAACAGTGTGACAGTATTATATCAAATAAAATAAATCCTGATGATACTAAGATCAAATCTATACTGAAAATAAGTCTACAACACTGTGAAGAAACCAGCCGACTTGGAAGTCGGATTGACTGACTTGGTGTGCAAGGACACATATCAGTCAATCCTTTAACCAGCATAGTGAAGAGACTTGAATAAACTCGGTCATTAACAAACGAGTTCGGTTTACCTGAAATAACTCGTCCTACAGTGTAGAAAATGACAAAAGAGGAATTACATCATCAAATCTAATCCACGAAATGAAGAATCAATCTCTAAAATGTCACGTCATACCTACAAAATATTATTTCTCAAATTCTAACAAACAAGGGGACCACTCCATCGATACTTGAGACCTACACTACCCTAGTGTATAAATAGGAAAACCTTTGCCTCACCTAAACAATTAATGTGCAATTGTATCCTCCAAAAAGTTATAACATTCTTCTTTTCCAATTAATAGAGTAGATTAACCTAACTCTTCAACTTTGGTGAACTACTTATTTTTTTTGTGTTCTGGATACTTTTTTACATTCAGACACTCACTCACATCACAAGAGAGCTCCTCAACCTCCCCCGTCTTACACTTCTTAGTTTCACACACCATCAAATCCTATGCTTTTTTTATTAGAACGATGGTTTAAACTGCTGATAAAGGAGAGGGAAAATGAGAGAAGAATTGAATTGCAACCCTTCACTTTGCACGTGAGAACTCTAACCAACCTGGATCGTCCTGCAGCTCTAAATAAATCTTTTCTTGAACATCAGTTAAAAAAAAGGTAACAGAAACATCTCTAATCAAAGCTCAAGAAGAATTCAGGAGGGTCCTCATTCCTCAAGCAAGGCATGCCACCCTTTGCATGCCCAAAAGTCCTATCAGTTGTAGATGCATGTACCAGCGTTCTTAAAGTCCAAATCCATGAATAATCTATAGACAGATATGTTAGACATTTAAGAGCAATGCTATGTAACCCAAATTTGCATCCCAAATCAATAAGGACCATTAGATCAGTGGTTCTCATTTAAAAAAATTGATGGGACTCACTCATCCAATGATCCCTATTAATTTGGGATGCAAATTTGAGTTGCAAATTTGAGTTACAAATTTGAGTTATATAGTATTTCTCGACATTTAATACTTCCGGTCCACAATAATTGCATGAGACAATTTTATTTATTAATCAATTGATAAACTTAAACCAAAAAATCATTGAGAAAATTCCGTTGGCACTCCTTGTACATTGGTATAGCTTCAATTACAACCCCCCCCCCCCTTTGCATTATCTAAAACCACTTGTCTCAATATTTCTCTATAAATAGAAAATCACAAAGATTATGATTTTACCAAATTAACATTGATATTCTGCCAATTACCATACTAAATTGCCCTTAAAATCTATGTTATCGCTTTATGCAAATTAAAAAATTGTCATATTCTGGAAATGGTAGTGAAAACAATAATTGACGATAGTTTTTGGTGGCTAGATGGTGGTGGTTTTTGGAGGGTATTCCTCAATGGTGGTGTCGCTATCCATAGAGGGAAAAGAGGGAGGGTTAAAGTGAAATTGATGGGAATGTCGGTAATATTATCGTTATGTTGAAACATATTTATAAATTAGAATAAGATGCAACGAAATTTAAAAAAATAACTCATGTCGATGAAGTTATGGTGGTCTAACGGGGTAGTGGATAAATTTTTCGAAATTATTTGATGAAAAGAATAAGTTATCGGTTGGTCTTTAAATCGTGACTTGCCGACATTTATAAACAACTTTGACTAAACAACTATAGGTACACTTAAATAAAAGAGCGATTAGACATCCCAATTACCATGAAATGGAATTTTTTCATTTCAGGTTTTTGAAAGGGTATGAAAGGCATTCGCCTCCTATAAAGAAACCCCCCTATAATAATGGAACATTGCCCATCAGAGTAGTTAAAACCTACACTAAATATTTACTAAATGGAGAAAATATGGAATAATGAAGATCAGCTTGGTTTGTATTTTACTCAGAAGAAATTCCCAAGGGTCGTTCATTAGTCAAGCTCAGAACCTATATCAAACGCAATTAATATTACCTGTAGGGTCATCTCTAGTACAAGTTAGTATAACACTATTACAACAGTTATTCCAATAATTCTCAGGATGTGTGACCTATATAGCAAAAGGGGGACAGTGATTAAGCACATCTGATGTCTAACTACCAACAACTTGGGTTGCGGATGTAGACCCTTAAGGATGGACACACTCAAATATATTTTTTGTTGTATGACTTGACGAATTTAAAGATGAATTATTGAACTTGATCGAGATTAAATAAAGGTTTAAAATTTTAAAGATTACTACAATATTGTTTACAAGAATTTCTGGTAATGACAACTAAGTTTCATCCGCATCTAAAAATGAAAACGAGTTGGGAGGGTATTCTATTGAAACAGGTATGTTCGTAGAATTGTTGCGTGCCTTTTTCATTTTTTTTAATGCATTACAACGTATCATATCCCAACATTGTAATCAATTGACAAACGAGAAGTAGAGTACGAAACGCCCAAAGAGAATCAATAGAAAATCTGCACAAAGAGAGAAAGCACCCAAAGAGGGAGTGCATCGCCTTTAGCGAAACTTGATACCATGACATGACCTCCTATTTGGGATGATCACAGATAGCTAAAACCAAAGTTATGCCTTTCCATCTTGGCGACTGTACATTATCCAACTATAAGGGATTGGGAGGGAAAGCCGTACGGGATTCACATCTGTTGCATGTTGTTTTAAAGTCTTGAACATAAAGTATTAAATGGCAGGTATAACCTAATTCATAGCTAGTTGGCCACAAAAATTATATGATTTGAAGGGCCTTGTGACAAGTTCAAGATCTTATTCAATTAATGATGTGTTTGTATGGGGAAAGTTGGGTGGGGGACAGTCCAATTATTGAAGAAAGGGTATGCTTTGCCTATGTATTTATGACATGCAAGATCACTAGTGATACACTTAAATTATGAAACTTTGTCATGTAGATAATAACCCGTTGATATTAAAGATCTAAATCTTTCAAAACATGAGCTGTTACTACATACGAAAAGCCATCAATTGTATACAAATCAATCTTTGCAAAACTATTTTGTATTAGGATCTACCAGTAATAGGTTTTTTTTTTATATATATAAATATATAGTTGGAGGTGTGCTAGCATGAGTTCTCAAATCTTGTCGGGATGAAATTAACCTATGAACAACTGGGTGGCTTTGAGAAAAAAAATAAAAATAAAAATTAACCTATGAACAAAACAGAAATGGACTGATCAAAAAGACTTCAAGTTAGTCATTTGTGTGGTTGACAGTCGCAAAAAAATCGTTTTCAATTACTTAAGCCGACAGCTTATGAGAGAGACCGAAACCCTACATACCAACATTTAGTTATACATCATTAATCGGGTTGAAATGCTTAATAAAACTTATGCAACTAACTAATTTATCATGAGTAATGTTACACCGGCAAAAAGAAAATGCATTCTTTATTAATTTTTGTGAAATTTTAAGTAATGTTATACTAACAAAAAGAAAAAGACATTCTTTATTAATTTTTGTGAAATTTTAAAGTCTCCAAAATTAAGAGAGAAAGAATATCATTCTTTATTAATCTTTTCACTCTTTTTCTAGAAATGTGAGTCAAACGTTTGTACCACAACTATAAAATGTTTTCTTTAATGAGAGGTCTCTCAGATACAACATTCACAATATCTGAAAAACCATATTCATTAATGACAGCCAAATATATACTATACAGACCATCTGATAAAATACAATGACCAACAATTTTGGAATTTAAAGACAATTGAGTTTTGTCATTACTAAAATTAAAATAATATCCAATATTATAAAGTAAGGAAATTAAAATCAAATTCCGTTAAACGACAGTACATAAAAAGTATTTTTTAAAACAAGTTGAAAACCAGTGTCTAAATTCAACGTAACAGTTCCTATGAACTCAACATGAATTTCATTATTATTTCCTACTTTAAGCTTGACTTCCCCTTCACTTGGCCACCGTTTGCTTGTGAATCCCTACAAAGTCATGGCAACATGAACAGAAGTCCCACTATGAATCCACCAAGAATTTAATGGGAAATTAACTAAATTGGATTCAAAGCAAACAAATGCTAGTGAATTAACTTATTCTTTATTCTTTTTTTTCTAACCAAGACTTGAGTCGAGTGCACTCACTTTTCTTATAACCTCGATTCTTGTAAAAGTAACACTTTACATCTTTTCGAATGGCAGCTTTAGGACCTCCCATATTTTGACCAGTACCAGGCCTTTTGAAATTTCAACCATTCTTTGGAGCATTATGATTAGGTTTTCTATTATTTCTCTCATACCCACATTTGAAAATAGATTTAGACTAGGAAACAAACAAGACAGTTTCACTTTTTTCTTTTCTAAGTTTTTCTTCCTCAGAATCAGGTCATTTATTATCCAAGACTCATTTTGTGTATTGTAGGCAGTTTTGATTTGATTAAACTCAGGAGATAAAGAACTAAGAGTATGATGAACAATGAAATCATCAAGAATAACAAGTTTGAAGGCTTTGAGCTTGGTTTGCACATGGACCATTCTAAGTATATATTCTCTAATAGCATCTACATTGTCATATTTCATATTCGTTAATTCATTCATTAGGCCCTCAGCTTCAGTCTTATTGAATATCTTGTATCTCTCTTCTACAGCGATAAAGAACTCTTTGACATTCTTGGTTTCAGACAAGCCACTTATAAGGTGTTCAGAGATAGACATTTTTATAGCAATTATACTCAGCTAATTAGATTTCTCCCACTTTGCATAAAATTCTTTTTCTTCATTGGAGCTATCACTAGTAGATTTAGGAGGTTTATTCTCTTTCAAGGCAAAGTCTATATCAACAATTCCCAGGGGCAAACTCAATATCTTGCTTCCATCTCTTATAATTAGAATCAGTCAAGCCTTCAATGTTGACATTTTTATTATTCACAGCAAAAGAGACTGTTCAAGGTAACGAAAATATAAACAGTTAGTAAAATTGGAAAATAAATAAATAAAATATGATTTAAACATAATAAGTCATATTTTATTATAAAGAGTCCAAATACATCACTACAAACTCCCATTTGGGTAAAGAATGCAATATGTTATCTCTTCGTGAAACTAACCAATGAGTATGCTCAAGTTTCGAAAAATTTATCCCTTTTGGGCAGACAAACCTTCTACACTATTGTACCTCTACCACAATATTTCATAACATCTCTAAATTACAAAACACAATAACCCCTTTGAGCAGGTAATTGTATATTATAATTTCGAGACTATCCCGTTACAAAAATATGAGAAAATCTACAAATTTCAATGAATTGACCACTTTTGTGGCAACTATTCATCTTAACTCATAGAATTTCTCAAATCGAGATATTATAACAAATTGTTCATAATTAAATATCATGTGATCAATCAATTTGAGGAACTAATTAATATGTACCTCTATAAATCAACTATCATCAATTGTTGCATTCAAATTTCAATTATATTTTTACTATTAAAATTAAATAATTTAAATTCACATATACCAACATTTAATAAATAATATTTAAATTAAAAAAAAAATCATCGTATAAATCACTAGGGACTAAAATTGAAATTGTACCAACACCCTCTACCAATTATAGCAATTCAATCAAAGTTGCATTAGCATGAGAGAAAAAAATTTAAAAAAAAAATTAGTTGCTATCAATATTTTTTATGGGTAAAATTTATATCTATTCATCAACATGACCTCATGTTATTTACATGAGTCATCCAAAAAAAAAAAGAGTATATATTAATCATCTATAATATAAAACAGGACGGCTTCAACAAGCCGATCCTACGGTCTCAAATTCATTCATCCAATGGTCAAAAAATTATAATTTTTTTCCTTAATATTTCCCCCCCCCAAAAGTCAACGATTACGGCTGATCTTAAACATATCTTGCGGTCTCAAATTCATTCATCCAACGGTCAAAAAATTAACATTTTTTTTCCTTAATATTTTCTCCCAACCAATCAACGATTATGATTGATCTTAGAACACGGGATTTTTTCTAACATCTATAATATAAAACATGGCGGGTTCAACAAGCCGATCCTATGGTCTCAAATTCATTCATCCAATGGTCAATAAATTATAATTTTTTTCCTTAATATTTCTCCCCCCAAAAGTCAACGATTAAGACTGATCTTAAACATATCTTACGGTCTTAAATTCATTCATCCAACGGTCAAGAATTTAACATTTTTTTTTCTTAATATTTTCTCTCCCAACCAATCAACGATTATGATTGATCTTAGAACACGGAATTTTTTTTAACATCTATAATATAAAACAGGACGGCTTCAACAAGTTGATCTTGCGGTCTCAAATTCATTCATCCAACGGTCAAGAAATTAACATTTTTTTTCCTTAAATATTTTCTCTCCCAACCAATCAACGATTATGATTAATCTTAGAACACGAGATTTTTTCTAACATCTATAATATAAAACAGGGCGGCTTCAACAAGCCGATCCTACGGTATTAAATTCATTCATCAAACGATTAAGAAATTATAATTTTTTTCCTTACAATTCCACCCCCCCACCAAAAAGTCAACGATTACGGCTGATCTTGGAACACATCCTACGGTCTCAAATTTATTCATCCAACGGTCAAGAAATTATAATTTTTTCCTTAATATTTTCCCTCCCAATAGGTCAACAACTCTTGCTGATCTTGGAATACATGATTTTCTCTGACATAATAATTAGTCATTGTTTAATATTATTTGTGTAATATAACATTTTGAATTTTTATAAGACACAATGGTAACATTTCTATTGAATATAATTAAATTTTTTTTATTTATTTAATTAATTATCTCAAACTAACATGTATTACACACTTTGAATCAAAAGTTCAAGACTAATTTTTTTATCTCTTAAGAAAATCTAACGCTAATATATTCTTATAAATTAATAATTTTGTAATAACTTGTATTAATTAAAAAATAATATTTTGTAAATGATATTTGTAGATCTTTTCACTCTTCACTCTTCTCTCTCTTTGGCAGTGACGGGGTGAGGAGGGAGAGGAGGGGTCTGGGGCCACCCTAAAAAAAATATTTTTTTAGTTATATATGTTTTATATATTTTTTTGAATTAATTGGGCTCACTGTAATGATTTATGAAAAACAAACGAGAATTGTTATTGGGATATAATTTGAGAACTTAATGATTGTAGTCATTAGATTGTCGATGAGTCCCAACATTAAATTATCACTGAGTCCCAACACTATCAATCCAATGATCATAATACATTAAATCCCAAAATTATGTCCCAATAGCATTGGTGAAAACAAAACTAATTGGGTCAAACAAGTTGGGTACTACAACAAAAAAATAAAAACAAAAAGTTCATACCAAATCTCTTAAAATTAGCAAACTAAAATTGATTTCTTAGAATATTAGTATGATTTGTTGAAGTCTCATTTGGTTAAAAAATTATGGAATATATAGCCAAAAATGAGTAAAATGTGGAATTTGTAAGAAGATTAAAAATTATAGATTATTGCTTCTATTTGTGTCAAATAAATTATATAATTGATTCTTAATGTATAGATGTTATCTTATTAATTTTTTTCAAACAGACCCCTTTTATGTTTAATGAATTTTTAAGTATCAAATTTGATATAAAAATATTTAAATATATCACATTATTTTTATTTATTATACTTAAAGTGTGTCCACCCTAGATCATATTTTTGGCTCTGCCACTGCTATCAGGGATCTTCACTCCTTACTTCTCCAAATTAATCGGTTAGTTTACATTGCACTGTAAATATTTTGTCATTTTAAAAAAAAAAACACATTACATCGTGCCTTCAGGCACGAATTATGTCTAGTAAAAAATATAACATAAACATCATAATATATATTTGACTTTGACGAGAACAGCCGCCATCCATTCTTGCCGCCATCCATTCTTGACTTGACAAGAACATCCCAAGTTTAATTAAAAAAAACTGTGGTCATCCAAGCTTTCACCCTTTTTTTTTTCTTCTGTAAAAGTGACGTCCATGACTTTGTTTCGACAATGGCCATCCACGGCCACTATATTTTGACAATGGCCATCCACGGCCACGACAATGGACATCACAAAAAATTGGTTTTAAAATTTTTATATTATATGAATAAAATTATAAAATAAATTTTATTGAGTTCTAAATTCATATACGATCGCTTTGATGCCACATATAAGAATTTTAATGATTCATATAAAAAATCTAAAATACTTAAATTACAAGGTTTAGAACATACTTATATGAATTATGATACGCGATCTCTGAGTTTCTTTTATAGAAGGGTAATGTCTTATTCTCCTTTTTCAAAGTAATAGGCGGCTCTCAATGGGACAAGCCAATTAGGTTATGAAATGAAGAGGGAACCTAATCTGTTATTTATATAGAATCTAATGAGCTCTCCAATTACGAGCCACAATTAGATTAAGATCTACACTTAACCGCCTCAACCACATCAATTAAAGAGATATATATAAGTTTATCAAAATAGATCACTTAACAATATTGAGTTCATCTCATTGGACCATAAATTCAGGCCGTTTTTCACAAATTCAAAATTAACTATCAATTAATAGAAAACCAATGTAAAAAAAATTCTAACAACACTGACAAAAAGAAAAGGCAAAATATATGGACTAAATGATGTGGCCCAGCAATAATAAAATTTCTGGTCTCACTTTTATTCATTTAAATTTCAAATTTTGTTTATCGTGTCCGCTACCATATTATTTAGACTCTATTTTTAGTTCATTTTGTTTGTTAGTATAGTATTTTTGATTTATCATTGAGATCATGACAATAGCCCTTAATTACTATTGAGACCGGGACAATTTAGGTATCATCTTTGAGCCATTGTTACTTAATCAACAAGTTTTATAGATGTTGAAATAGTCTAAACAAAATTAATAACCTAAAACATCCCTATGCGTAAAATGTGGGGTGTGTAGCAGTTGGTTAAGTAGAAAAGAATACTCATAGATGTTGACAATATGATTTAGACACTAAAAAATATGTACAAATAAAGGCAATGATTTCTCAATAACAATATTTCTAGAGGATGAAATCATTTCGGATAGCAATAAGATGTTGATTTTATAGTATTGAATTCATTTTGAAAGAATGTTATTCTATTCAATGGTTGCTTGGATTAACAGTCATGGAATATATATACATAAATTTATAATTAGAATGCTATTACAAGAATTAATACATGGTGGTGGTAATATATTTGAAGGTCCCTGTCAGGAGTCAATATTTGCCCATGTGGAGGCTGCCCAAATAATTTATGCCTGTGAATGGAGTGGGGTGAGTTGGATTTTGTGTCGGATTTTAGCGGATTTCTTTAAAAAAAAATTTCTATCCATACTCGATTCATTTGTTAACTTGTTTCTAATGAATCCTGTTATATCGGATTTATAGTCGTGTAAGAATCATATATAATTGATATATAAATGAGTTGAATTGTATATTTTTTTTTAATTGATTTCTCTCATACCCAATTTATTTATTATTAATCGTGTCATATTAGATTCATTCATTTATTTATAAAACGAGTAGTTTAAAAAAGATTAAAAAATTTTATTTTGCGTGGGAGTTAACATGTATGATGTCATATTTTGAGACCCCTACTAAATATAGACTTCCGGCCCGCAACATATGATAACAATTCCGGGTAGAGAAAAATAAGCAGAAATGTGGCCAAACAGCTGTCTGTCAGTCCAAATAGCAGTATGCCATGGATGAAGTTTGGGGCAGTTCTAGACTCGCCCACCAAAACGGTAACCCTGATATAGTTTTAAGCCCAACATTAATACCACATGTGCAATACGCCGGCCCATTGACTGCTAGGACTTGAATGCTATGCTGGTGAAAAGAAAACCAGTTGATCACATCTTTCATATTAGTTCTGTTGCAGGGTTAAAAAAGATACTGCATATATGTCCTAAAATTATGAGGGTAGTAATTGTTGTAATTACTTGAATGAGATGATTGACTTTGCGAGAAGTCCGAAGGTCCGTTTAGAAAAGCTTGCATGGTAAGGTAGCGTATGTATGAAAACACTTTTCTTTCTTCATTCTCTCCTTTCCTAACTGGAAATGGGCTTGTCTTGTATGGGCTTCTTGTTCATAATGGGGCTTCATGAACTCAGGTTGTCAAAAAAGTCCAGTCAGTCTTTGCAGCATGTTGTTCATGCATGACTAGTATTCTAGTAACTAATCTTTTTGCTTATATTTTTGTGTGAAGTAAAACAAAATGTAGGCCCAACGTGGTCGGACCCTTAGAGCATATGCACATACATAATATATATACACTAGTCATTACCCGTGTCTGAAGGCACTATATAACAAACAAAAAATTCTTACACAATTGTCCAAATTCAAAAAGAATTGGCCAAAAATATTCATACCAATTCTTCTTTTAAAATGACTCGAAATATATCGCCGATCATATCCTTCATATTAATAGAACTGTCGTAAAAATATATAAAACTCTTCAAAACAACACCATATATACAAATGCCTCCGAAAAAAAAAACAAATATAACATAATTCATTGAAATTTATAATCTTTAAGTAATAAATAAAAATTTTCTCATTTATAAGACTCAAGAATTTATCACATTTACCACCACTCAATCCAATAATAGAATATAATTATAAACTTAATCACCATATTTTCAATCTACTCTATCTCCATGTAATATATATCTCAAGCAAAAAAAAAAAAAAATTTACTAACATAACACAATTAAATTCACAATCGTTAAGCGATAAATAAAATCAACCAAATCTTACTCATTTATAAAACTCATGAATTTATCACCACTATCACCATTCAACCCCAAATGGCACAACAAAATTATAAATTTAATTACCAAATTTTCAATCCTTCACATATAAATATACACAGAAACATACTCTCACACATTTTTTTTTGACTACCAACAAACCTTCCCAATTAATAACTGCTTTTATTAGAAATATAATAATTCAAGTTTTTATGATAAAATAATAATAAATTAATATCTAATTAAAAAATAGGGAAAAAAATACGGACTTCCCCTGAGTTTTGACAATATTATGAAGACACCCTCTGATATTTTATAAATAACACGGAAATCCCCAAAATTTAAAATTTATTACACAGAGACCCCTTTGTCTCCCTTCCTTCAATATTGCTAACGTAAAGTGATGATTTTATCCCAAAAAAATTATTATTTTTATAATTGCCTTTCTCCAACTTGAGTACCCAAAAAAATTAAAAATTTAATAAAATAAAATAAGATTTGATTTAGTACCCAAAAAATTGATATAATTTAGTACCCCCAAAAAAATGATTAAATGAATTTTAATATTAATTTGATAACAATAAAAATTAATTTGATATTAATTTGACAAAGTTGAATATAAATTGGACAAAATTAAATGTCAAATTCTGATAAAAATATATATTAATTTACAATTTAAGGTTCATTTCGTGTTTAATATTATTTGTTGTTGATTAAACCAACATGAAATTGACCTTAAATTCTAAATTTTTTTGTTGTATATAAACTTAAAAATTTGTATTTTAACCCATATAATTTAAATACAGATTTTTTCATAGCATAACGTATTCTCACTTACTATATAATTTAATTATTCTTTATTATTTTTACAATCAATTTCAATTTTGACTTCAACTTTGAATATTCGTAAAATTCAAGCAAAGTTAAGTTTAAACAAAAATATATATTTTATACTTGACAATCAAATTCAGCTAAATTCGAATTCTAATCATAATCACTTCAAACTGATAATCGAGTAAACTGGTAAAAAATTTTAAAAAATTTTAACACGAACACGAACCATTTAATAAACAGGTAACACGACATGACTCGTTTAACCCATTTACAAAAAAATAAATAATAAAAATATTATTTTAATAAATTTTTACACTCCATTTCTTTGCTTCCAACTGTACTTTCCTCAATTGAAAGAATTCCAGCCAACAGCTTACATGAAAATCACACCACAAAGGTTAGTTAAAATGAGAAGTTCACTACCCTTTTTATAGGCAACTGAAGTTTCCCCTCTCCACTCCTTGTCGATGTGGGATTCAAAGAAAATGGCCAAAAGGCAATTCAATGCCTCAAGGCTCAAAACTTCACTTTCCTACTATTGATATGCTTATTTTTTTTTTTTTTGAAATGTTTTCTTTATTTTTTTTTTCTTTACTCATTCATTATTTTATATATATATAATTTATTATTATATTAAATTTATTTAAACGGGTTGACAGGTCTCACCCGAATATGACCCGTTTATGAAACATATGTTAATAAACCTATATTTTGTTAGCGATAATCCTTGTTATTGTACTATTATTTTGTTAATTTTAAATTACGTGTTTGAACTGTTTATTATATAAATTGAATTATATATATAGATATAGATATCAATATAAATATATAAATATGACGGCATATGTTAATGAACTTATATTTTTTTTAGAGATAATCCTTATTATTAGAGTTTTAATAGATTTTAGATATATTTTATTTTTATTATATATATATATATGTGTGTGTATGTATATAACCGTCCAAGTCAATCTCTCCCATGGTTTGAATGGAAATGAGGAAAGATAAAAAAGAATGTAGTAGAGTCCTGTAAGGATGTAGATATCTCTCCAATGGTTTGAATGGGGATGAGGAGAGATAAAAGGAATGTAGTAGAGTCATGTAGGAATGTAGATTAATTAGAATCGTTGGATCAAAAACTTAAAAATGATCTGAGCCGCGAAAAGCTAAAGATAAAGAAATCTAGCTACTTTATTATATAGATGAGTAGAATTTGTACCTAAAAATCAGTTTGCAAGTGAAGAATATTTAAAAGTTCCACTTTTAAGTTCATACTTAACTGATACGTGATTGTAACATTCCATTTTGCTTCCATAGCTGACACTCATTATACCTGCCTTCATCAACACTCGGCTATAGAGCGCCGCCCCTCATACTTTGTCCAATCTCAAACTCGGCCTGGTGGGAGTAAGCTTTGATACCAATTGATATGAACTCATATTAATATAAATTCATCAGTAGAACATATTTTTGAAATCTGGTTTGCAAAGAAAGGACATCCAAGAATTCATATACATACATTAAATTCATATTTAACCGTTATGCAATGTTAAAAATACAACACTAGTTTTGATCGCAAATGACCTTATTTAGTTTTGGATAAAAGAAGACATGATAGGTACCACAAAAATAGATTGGGCGATCCAATTCCATCCTGGGTTGGAATTTGGGATGATGCATTTGATAGGGTAGAGTCATGAGTCTCGTATATAACTTATATTGTCAGACACATGAAAATATACAATATTTTATGTATATTTCTTTTGACAATATATAACATTTAGTATGTGAATGTACAATATTTTGTGTTTAGGATTGAATTCCATTGTCCGGTGATGCCTATCAAGTATGAATTGTTTTCTCCTTGAGAGGTAGTTCAGTGAAGATTATGCCATTAATGTGTAATCATAATAGAACTTGTTCATCATATCATTATTGAAAGGTTTTGGACAAAGAGTCATTAGATGCCCTGCTGTTTTAGGGGTCTTGAAATGAATTATTTCAGGAGCAATGTTACATGAATTTAAAAATTGTATTTGATAATCATAATCATTGATTTCACTGTGGGTTTCAACATTTATTGAAATTTACTACCTATTCAATGATTATGATTATTAAGTACACATTTTAAGTTCAAATAACATTTTTCTTATTTCAGTAAAAGTAACCGACTTGATTAAAGCATCATTCGAAAGTTACCCAATTGCTATAATAAATGAACACAAAGAGATAAATAGTGAGGAGCTTGGGTACTCTTTACAACTCTACATCAAAGGACACTTTTAGTTTCTTCTTATGAAAAGTTTACATGAAGAAAAAGTCAATTCCAAATTGGATTGAGATCTCCAATGCTTGGATGAACTTGGAAACAATTTCTATGTGGAGATGGTGTTTAAGTCTAATTTGGATTGCTCACGAGGGATATACAAGGAAGGAGAATATAAGTTAAGCACGATCGAAGAAAGATGGTGAGAGATCCCTACATTTAGGATAATAGATATAACATTTGTAAAATAATAGCAAAAAAAGAAAAAAGAAACGAAACGGGGTATTAGAAGGTAAAAAGAAAGGTCTTACAAGGTCAAGAAAACTCAACGTAAAAGATAAATAAAAGGCAACAAGTAAAAAAAAAACCCATAAAAATAGAAGGTGTGATGAAGAAGAGATAGCAGAGAAAGCTCAGAGATGATAGCACCCAATTAACATGAACAAGGCACCATTAAGATGGAGGAGCCTCCAATGCCAAACTGAAGGCCACCAGTGACACTTCCACGTGCAAGGACTTCACTGTGCCCATGGTTTTGCAAAGTTTTTGACAATATGGAACCATCTATATTGATGGCTTGAAGGCAATAACCTGCATGCATCAAATATATATGTGGTAATTAAGCCTAATTGTATTAAAGAACAAGATGTTCTCTCGTTCAACTTGATGTGTGAGAAAGAATTGAATAAAAGTTCAATGGCACAAATAATCAGACTACTGAAAATTGATGCCACACAAAAAGATGAAAAACCATAACATAACATGCCACAATAAGCTTTCGTACCTTGTTGGAATTTTAGTCTGGTTTTATGCTGTACAATCCTCTCTCTCTGTCCCATAAAAACTATCACACACTTGGAAGAGAGAGAGAGAGAGAGAGCCTGGGCTTATATGAGGGCGAGGTTTGGGACAGCCAGTGGGCTGCGTGATGGAACTGACAATCACAAGCCCGAGGTCCAGAAACAATGTTACAAACCGGCCCTTAGCGATGTCAGCAAGAGCTGGCCTCCGAATTTCAATATCATATGTGTTAAACTTCGCAGTTCAGACTTTTCACTCATTAAGTTCTCATTCTCTTAAATATTTGGTGACTAGGTATACATTTCAGTTTTATATATTTTTGTATTTCATAATTACCCTAAACTTAATTCGAGCAAGATTTAACAATTTGCTACTTGGGATTGGAGGAATGTCGAACGCATTACAAACATGCTGGTGGATATGATTTTCGTTGATTAGATTACTCTTTCCATCGTCTTCTCTAGCCTAATAAAATCAAATGTGACTGATTTCGAGGTTGTTGTACTGACGGTACTAATTTTGGGGGTGAGAACCGGTGTTTAAAGGACCACCGCAACCTCTCAAATCACCATTAACTGATCAAAACAATGCTCTACACGAGCTCTCGGATCTAGCAGGAGACATTGTCTACCTACTGAAATTATAATGGTCATTGGTCATTGAAATCATAAGAAAGCAAGCAGGCGAGTCAAAACTACATTTGACTAAAGGCAGTATTATTATGTGTTTCAAAGTCCATTTTCAATAGGTTGACGAGCATATCATATTTTATTCGTTAGCACGACTGCACTTCTGTTATCAGCTGGGGTATACCATTACCAACTTAAGCCAAGAGCTGCAATAAAGTACCAACTTAAGAAGCTGTTCATGGTGGTATGGATGTGTTGTATTGTGAAAATGTGTTTAAAGTACCACCTGAACCTCGTAAATCGCCATTAACTAATCAAAACACCTTGTCCCTTGTCAAAGTCTTATTTTGCTTTCAGTACATATATTATTACAAGGGTTTAGCAGGTCCAGATTCATTCAACTCTCATTTGTTTGGAAATGAATATTTAAGAAAGAATGAAATCATTTGTAACAGAACTTAATTTGGTATTACCATGGTTGCATACTGAATACAGAAAATGTACGTCAAGAAGAATGATTACATATAACAATAGTGGGTGCTATTTTCCCTTCTACATTAGATCTAGGAAATATGGAATGCCTATTGGACATAGCCATGTCCAACCATTGATGAAATTTTTTGCAGTGAATTTTTCGGATTCTGCTGGGCTCATGATAACTCTATATCCCGTTCAATTTACTCTTTTCATAGTGTTTGGTCTGGGGTCATTGTTATGATATTCCCCATAATACAGTGTGGAGAGCGTAGAAGTATTATTGTCCCATTTGAGCCATCCTCCGGGATCTATTGTGGAAAATGGCCTCCATGGTCAAAGTAGGTTTTTGTTCCTGAATTTGAGTTGAAGTCCTTCGAAGCTGTGATTGTGCAATTATGCAAGGATGTTCCAGTAAAAACTGTACATCTATTCATCCCTTGAGCAGTTGTCACATTTGATTGCCCCTTGCCAGGATTATGAACATAAATGCCACAGTTTTGGAAAACCACTTTGGCATCCCTGCATTCCTTATAGAATTGGATACCACTATAGACATAAAGTGTGTCTTGATAGCCTTCAAATCTACATTTGTAGAAGGCAGAAAATCTAGCACTGCACTTCATTGCCACAGCTTGTCCATTTGTTGGTCCAGCAAAGTTTATGAAGGTGATGTACTTTGCTATAAAGCCATCTCCATTGATGTCTGATACAAAAAATACAAATAGTAGCTTATGGACCTCTCTATGGAACATATATAATCAAAACTATATCTAGTTGCCTCTATTGGAGATTATATATGTCAATAAATTCTATTCAAGATAAAGAAAGTTTGGTGATGGTGATACATTCTACTGTGAAATGACTCTGCTTATAGTGTTATTTAAGTGAGGCATATCTATTATGTTCTTTAATGCCAATGTGATTCAAGCTGCTAAAGTATTCTTTTTCCCATAAAATATCATACTGATAGGGAATGTACAGGCAGTTGTTCTTCCTATTGACCAACATGCAATTCATATATATGTGTGCTGCGAATAAGAGTATTCTTTCTACTATCATGAATGAAACATACCTACTGTGGCTGATTGAAAGGTATCCCAACCTGTGTCATGGCTCCTATTTGTAAGTAATATTTGTCACATCCATACCATCTCCAATAAAAACAAGATTTGTTTTTTTTTAGTCCAATAACAATGCGCTCGTCATAGGAGTATGCTTTAATCTTCAAACAGAGCTGCCATAAAAAACATTCCCTGGCTGGTGAACACGAGAAATAATGCGGTCGTACCCCTGTGGAGCACTGATAGGGAGGAAAACTTGTTGGAAGAATCTGTAAAAACTCCAAGCATTATAAAAGTAGTATAGCAACCAATTAATTTTACCAATATCGAGGACAAAAATGGGTATTTTCAAAATAGATCGAAGTACACAAAAACGAACTTTAAAAGAGTGTAAAAGGATATGGAAAGATCATACATGAAAAAGAAAGTCTCCAACCATACTTGAATCAAAAAGTATTAATAAAGAGTATGTGAAAGAAAGGTAAAAGGTGTGGAACTCATAACTTTTCCATTGGTGAAGAAAACATTGGGAAAACACAATCTCAGATTGTAGAGGACCCATGAGATTATATTACCAAGCAAGAGCAATTTCGGAAAACGTTAATTGTAAACTGAAAAAGATACTTGGAATATGACTAGTGGCAAATACCATCAAGCATATCCATATTAACTCAGGAACAAAAAAACAAGCAAAACTCAAAGTTCTTAAGCTCACTAGAATAAAATTGCAGAAAATTGAACAAAAATTCTTCCTCAAGGGAGAAGTTCTGCGATTAACAGAAATATTTTTTTTCCGATAAGTAAATTGATAGAAGCTACCGCCATATTTCTACTGCGGGTGTGCTTGAGCCATCACCAAACCAAAGAACTTAGCTTTCCCTTTAAAGGGATGACAAACTTCCACTGGACACTAAGTCATTTTTTTCTATTCAATTTTTCTAATGAAAAGGAGAAGAAATAAAACATTTACCTCCATCATTTGGACTAGACCAACTACTACAAGTATGCTTCAAATTCGCACTAATAGTACTTTGGAAACTTTCATTGCTAGCAATGCCTCAAACAACTTTGGAAGCAAAGGCAAAGGAGAAGGGTGGTGGTAAGGGCTATGGAATTCTGTATTTATAATGCATGTTTTCTCTTTTGGCTTTCATACGTGTCTCCTAAATTTTTTAACTTCTCATCTTTTACTGATTCTTGGGGAATTTTGATTTTTACTCCTCTTTAACGGGCTCTTAATGTTACTAAGAGTAGGGGTAAACTTAAATTAACATTGAACAAAATAATAAAAAAATATTTAACTTAAATAAGCGTATAACGCATGACCGAAATGAACGGCGAAGACAAACTCATATAACCAACCCTAAATGATTGAAACATAAGTCTTGATTTGATTACTCATCTTTGACACTAATACAAATAAACAAATTCAGCCCCTCAATATTCTCTTGTATACATTGCATGATGATTGTGTTTATATTTATTTAGCAATAACAACGAAAAAGGAAGAAAAGAGAAAAAAAAAGGTTAAAAAACAAAGTGGGGGGGGGGGGGGGGGGGGGGTAAAACAAAAAATGGGGTTAGGTGTGAACATGGTTGTAGCTACACAATATCATCAGAGTAGAAAAGAGCATTGTGCATTGCACCGGCCCAAAATAGTTACATGTCTACATATACTTGCTGTTTTGGTAGGATTAAGACAAACACCCTAGGCCTAGTTTCTATGTCACATCTACATAGCTTGCTATTATTTGAAAACTTAGGGAAGTGTCACGTGAGTGTTATTCAAACTTTTCTTCACAAACATCCAAAAAAAAAAAGTAAATTCCTTCAGTAGGCAGCACTGTCGAATGGCAGAAGACCTATAGCATGTCAACATTTGATATCAAAAAATGGTTTGTGAATCCGTGACTTACTGTACAGAATTGATCAATATGCTTTGCAAATTAGTAACCTCCTTGGGTACTGATCCTATATAGAGTGGGTTGATTGTATAGGGTCTTGAGTCCCTCGACCCTTGCGATTCTTAATCACGTACTTACACTACTTTCTTTGGTAGTATAAACCAATTTCATTGCCAAAGGATTCCTCCATTCCGCGTGACTAATTTCTTACGGGATCTTGATGAATAATCTGAGCAATTCTTTAGCATCAAATAGTACGATATTGACTATACCAATAGTACAAGCACCGTTTGGCATAATTTTTTCAGTTACTCCCTTGCTTTTTTTAATCTTTTCCAAACTAAAAATTTTAAAAACAAAAAAAAAATGTTTTTTTCTCTAAAAGTAAAACGTTTTGTTTTTTTGAATTTTTGTCTCTGTGGGATTCACTCTTTCTCCCAGGCTTAACAGTATCGTTTTTATCTATAAGAACAAAAGATTGTGAAAATAGCAAAGAAGAGAGAAATGGTCTAAAATGGTTCACTTACATTTTTTTCAGAAGGAAATGGTTCAGTTACTTGCAACCTAGGTAGATAAGTTATTTCACTACTATAAAAGAAGAGTTTGCTCTTCTAAGTAAATGTTCATCTCGGACTTTGTAGCATGCATACGCACGGAAACAAACAAAAGGTCTCCTTCTTGTAGCCTTGCACTCTCTCATTAACCAACTGAAAAATAAGAGAATTATATACTATAGCAGCTCGCACATGGCTTTCAAGATTTTTACTAGGTCCAGTAGACTTGGAGATTCTTTCTTGAATTATTGTGAAGAAAAAGATTAAAAAATAAGCTGAGAATTAGTTGAATTCATATTATTAGTAAGCTAACCAGGAGGTAATACAATATATAAGAATGTATCTAATTCTAGACCTTCATTTTGCCATATAGAATTGAACATTTCGCTGCATCGATATAAACATATCCTCTAAGGTGGTTGTGTTGTTGATCTTTAACTACTAAATTATGGTTAGCAATTGGTTCATATCAACTTCTTGGGACAAGGTCATGGTCATATGCTTTAGAGCTCCAAGTGTTTTTTTTGGGTGTGTGGTGGGGAAAGAGAATTAGCATTAGGAAGGGGGAGGAGGCAACAACATTTTAAGGATTAGATCAAGGAGATGAAACAAATAGGACATAATTTCCTATATATTCACATGTTATTTCTTTCTATCAAATCGGCTCCTTTCTATTTTTGCCATAGAGGAGCATTGGACTCGGACAAGTGGATGAGAGGAGGAAGAAGAAGAGTGATTATTAATGTTAGAGAAATCAACGTCTCCTTCCTGAGGGAATAATACAGCCGCTTGGGCAATAATACAATCGAGGAGGATTTACCATGGAAATAATATAAAACAATATCGATGACAAAAACCATAACATAATTGCTCCCTAGTCCACCAAAAACTTTTACTTTGATTACCACCATTCTCAATTACAAAGTCAATCAAACACTTTTCATAAGTAAGCTGTCCAAAGAGGGGATTAACACTACGTCATAATGACATTCATAAATAGTTGAGTCATTGGTCAAAATAATAGCTTCCATACTTGAGAAGAAACAGCAACTAAAAAAATAGCTTCCATATATACTTGAAGATTAATCATGTGCTTTTAGCAATTTTATCATTCATTTTTGAATGTTATCTTTGACTGCCTTAACAAATCACAGAATAAGAGCAATAAATTTTGTTTTCTATTACCTATATACCAGTTAAATTTCATAATTATCAATATTGTCCAAATTGTCATTTGTTTAGTTAGGCCCGTTAGGGAGTTCAAATTTCAAATGCTAGTCCTATTAAAAGCAATCAACTCCAACCCATAACCTTATCATCCTTCTGTACTCCTCTCCCGATAATATTATACCTTTCGAATGGAGAAGTTAATCTCTTTACTATTGATAATTGTTTTTCTATTTCCTCTCATTCGCTTACCCCCAAGCCAATGCTCAAATTTGGTGTTAGAGAAGGGTGTCGATTTGATTGAAAAAACTTGTAATCTTACACACAATCGTGATCTTTGTGTCTCATCTCTTCATTCTGATCCTCAGAGCTCTAAAGCAGATGTCAAGGGGCTTGTCCGTATATTGCTTCAGTTGTCTTTTACTATCCAGCTGGTCTTTTTTGGGGTTCTTTGGTCTTTCTGACTTTCTTGCTTATTGGTGGTTGTCCTTCTGGGTTGTGATTGCTGATTGTGCTAAGCGTTGTTGGTGCTGTTTTCCTCTGCTTATGGCTCACTTATGCGAATCATTGGTGTTGCTTTCTTGCTTGCTATTGGCTGCTTATGGGGGTTGATGCATGCTACTTGTGCTTGCTGGACATTTTTTGTGGTGTTATGGGCTGTATTGGTCCTGACTTTTTCTATTTTGTTACCAATGTATTCTTTTGTCAACAATTCTGTGGGAGATACCCCACTTAGGGCATCTCTTACATACTTGTATTTTGATTTTTGGTTCCTTTTTCTGGGTTTTGATGGTTGTCTTTGAGTCCTACGTGACTTCACTGTACAATTGTGGGTGATTACACTTGTATATCTTGTTTCTAATACATTTTACTTTCCGAAAAAAAGCTAAGACTACCTTAGCGTACATCAATCAACTAAATAGTAAGACGATAGATCCTATATTGAAGCGGTACTTAAATGATTGTGTTGTTCTATATGATGATACTGTAGAGAAAAATCTCCAACATGCAATTGAGGATTTGGATTCTAAGAAGTACGTGTTTCCCCATTTAACCCTTTGGAAAATTTGTTCTTATTTAGGAGACTTAGGCAATCCAGTATAGGTTTAGCCAGAAGAATCATAGCCTTCTAATATCAGCCCATTTTCAGAAAATTGGGTCAATCTAGTATAGTTTTTTTTACAAGATGATCATATATTATAGTGCATTGGCTAGGAAGACTAGGAGAATGATAAATCCGCATTTTTTGGAGGGATGATTTGGTTTCGGAATTGAAGGTATGCCAAGACAGTATGAAAACCTATAAGATCGGCAAGACTCTGGTACTGAAGTTTGTACGGCCGAAGTTTAGCATGCACGTCTTTGGGTTAAGTTGCTAATTTCTAGTGCCAAGCTACAACAAAAGAATTAGGAATGACTCCAAATGACCTCACTTCGGTGTAACTTCAACACATTGAGTTGTAACATCACCCCTTAATAGTAGTAATTTCGATACAATATCGAAAAAATTATTTTGGTACCATTAAATTATCCTGGTCCTTTATAATGGATAGAATGTAAATGAATCAGATCATTCTATTTAACAAATTGTGCATGAATTTTCTAGTTTTGGATAGTATTATTGTACAGTAATTCGAAGTAAACTAATTCAACCCATCACAAGTCTCTTGTATATGAAGACCTAAAAAAAAGGTCCCTCCTATACATTGTATGATGATTTTGTTTATATTCTGCAATAACAACAAAAAGGGAAGAAAACAAAAAGTGGGATAAGATGGGGTGGAGGTGTGAACATGGTTCTAACTTCACAACATGTGAGTAGAAAAGAGAATCTGCATCGTAACCATGCCTAAAAATAGTTATGTGTATGGTTGTTTGCTTCTTTGGTAGGAGTAATACAAACACCCTAGGCATTTTTCTCTACAAGGCAGCTCTCGAATGGCAAAAGACCTCTAGCATGTGCATTGGTGGTCTTTAAACGATAAGAATATAAAATCCATATACTATTTATGCGATCTGCAACTAAATTGTTGGTAAAAGTAGCTGTCATTCAAATACTGAAACAGTGTATAAAGTTCATAAGGGTCATTCTCATCGTAACGAAAATGATGAAACTATTTAGGCATCATTTTTATTTTCACAGCAATGGTAGTTGCTCAATTTGTCTATGCATAAGGACCATTTTAAGTCATTCATTGCACCTCTTTTTAGTTAGCTTCAAAGTAATGTCCCGCTTTGTATAGAAAGATACAAGTCATGTTCCCTCGCCTTGAAATAGGATCAAAGAGGATATAGTGAGTTGAATATATTGGCGAAGGTTGTGGTAAACTCCTCTTTCCAGTAGTAGAAGGGAAGCACATTTTGAGGCAAGTCCTTGGTCATATGCATTAGAGCTCCAAATTTATTATTATTATTATTATTATTATTTTGTGGTGGTGAAAGAGAATTAGGATTAGGAAGGGGGAGAAGGCAACAAAATTTTAAGGATTGTTAGTTTCTTTCTATCAAATCGACTCCTTTCTATTTTTGCAATAGAGGAGCATTGGACTAGAACAAATGGATGAGAGGAGGAAGAAGAAGAGTGATTATTAATGTTAGAGAAATCAACGTCTCCTTCCTAGGGGAATAATACAACCGTTTGGGCAAAATAATACAATCGAGACGGATTTACTCGTGGAAATAATATAAGACAACATCGGTGACAAAAACCATAACATAATTGGTCCCTAGTCCACCAAACAATTATAAAGTCAATCAAACACTTTTCATAAGCAAGCTGTCCAAAGAGGAGATTAATACTATGTCATAATGACATTCATAAATAGTTGAGTCATTGGTAAAAAAAACAACTTCCATACTTGAGAAGAAACAGCAACAAAAAAAATAGCTTCCATATATACTTGAAGAGTAATCATGTGCTTTTAGCAATTTTATCATTCATTTTTAAATGTTATCTTTGACTGCCTTAACAAATCACAGGATAGGAGCAATAAATTTTGTTTTCCGTTACCCTTATACCAAGTAAATTTCATAATTATCAATATTGTCCAAGTTGTCATTTGTTTTGTTAGGGAGTTCAAATTTCAAATGCTAGTCCTATTTAAAGCAATCAACTCCAACCCATAACCTTATCATCTTTCTGTACTCCTCCCCCCGTAATATTATACCTTTCAAATGGAGAGGTCAATCTCTTTACTATTGATAGTTGTTTTTCTATTTCCTCTCATTCGCTTACCCCTGAGCCAATGCTCAAATTTGGTGTTAGAGAAGGGTGTCGATTTGATTGAAAAAACTTGTAATCTTACACACAATCGTGATCTTTGTGTCTCATCTCTTCGTTCTGATCCTCGAAGCTCTAAAGCAGATGTCAAGGGGCTTGTCCGCATATTGCTTCAGTTGTCTTTTACTAAAGCTAAGACTACCTTAGCGTACATCCATCAACTAAATAATAAGACGACAGATCCTATATTGAGGCGGTACTTAAATGAGTGTATTGATCTATATAACATTGGTGCAGAGAAAGATCTTCAACATGCAATTGCGGATTTGGATTCCAACAACTACAAATTTTCATGTAGCGAAGCTGCTGAAGCTGCTGGGGACGCACTGGATTGTGAGAGTGTGTTTAAAGGACCACCAGAATCTCGCCAATCACCATTAACTAATCAAAACAATGCTCTACATGAGCTCTCGCAGGTGGCAGCAGAAATAATCTATTATTACTGGAACATCTCATTAAATAAAATATAGTCGTTTTATTCGTCTACATGCTTTCATAGAGTATCAAAATTATCCTAGCCATTTTGATCTGTCGGATTCATCTATCTCTATTGGCACAAATATATGGAGACAAAAAGATTATTGTGTTAATTTGCAATTATCTGTTGGAAAAAGTAGAATTGCCAGATTACAAGAATTAAAGATACCTTGATTTTCTTCCTTTGTTTTCTAATTTTGGTGAATTTTTGAATGTTATAAAATTTTCTTCCTCTTTTTCTAAGCATTTTATTTGGCAAAACTCACAGACTTCTGGGAGTTCCAAGTCTTGAAAATTACGATAGTCAATAAGTAGTAAATCGCTCAGAGACTGCCTCACCGTGGAGTTGCTTGTTTCAAATACATTTTTAAATGGATGGCAAAAATAGACAAAAATATAGGACATGTAATTTATCAAGCATTAGAAATTTATGTAAAGAAGCAAGTCATATGTGAAAGAATATTACCCATAATTACACATGAATATTGAAAATATAGGTCACAAAGAAAATTATTACATTTGACAATTGTAGGTATTATTTTCCAATCTACATTAGATCTAGGGAGAATGGGATGTCGGTTTGATTTAACCATGTTTGACCATTAATGAAATTTTTCACTGTGGATTTTTCAGCTTCGGTTGAGTTCATGACTCTATATCCTTTCTAACTTACTCTTTGCGCTGTGGTAGCTCCAGTGCCATTATTATGATATATATTCCTCATAATATAATGAGGACAATGAAGAAGTATCGTTATATATCACTCAAGAATAATTGCATTATGACCACGGTAAAATATGGCCTCCATGATCGGCCTAGGACGGTTTTTATTCCAAAATTTGAATCAAAATCTTTTGCAGATATGATTAGGGGCGGATTTATTGTGGGGGCAGTGGGAACTGGGGAGCAGCTCCACTGCAATCTTACAAAAATATTCGGGTGCTGGTAGAATTTCAAAAAATTTGGAAGTCTTTAAAAATTGCCCCATTGAAAAATTTTAAAAGATTAGGGGTGGTCCTGTATTTTATATAATACGCGGGCCTCACCTCAACAACACTTTTGCTTTACTCTTCCATCTGACCCTCTGAAAAGCTTCACTTTTATCTCAACGATTCATGGACAGGAAGGAGACCTTCTTCTCTTTCGGCTTACTGATTCCTTCAAACAAATTTCAATTGGATTTTCCTCTTCACTATTCTTTCCCTCTTCATTCCCTCTATCGTCTCTTCCTTCATTTCCGTCTTCCTCTTTTTGTTCTTGACTTCAGTTGGTATTCGATTGAATGGATATTTTAAAAGGAAATGAGAGTTTAAAAGATTCTATCAAAATTGGTCTACCAGAAGTTGTATCAAATTTACATGTGAAAATAATATATATATATAATAAAGTAACTAGAAAATTTTGTCTTGAGCTCGACGATTATTGATCCGATGACTCTCATACGAAATTTGTCTAAAACTCCTATATCTCATCTAACTCTCTCTCTCTCTCTATATCATATACTGGTACAATTCTCTCTCCCTAACTCTAACACTCATATCTCTCATCTAACTCTATCTCTCTCCCTTCCTCGATACCTCTCCTTCTCCCTTCCTCTCCATCTCTGCCTACACCCCATAAGGTGTATTTGACTTTGAATAAGAGAGTAGGGTAGAGAGATCTGGTTGGAAAGAGATGTAATTTGGACATTCTGTTCAAACTTGGAATTAACTGTGTATTTGGGTTTGAAAATTATATGTATGCGTGTTATGTATTTAATGTTTGGTTGTATGTATTTGTATTTGAAAATTGTAAAAATTAAATGATTGATGCAACGAATTTGGTTTATGCTTATTGTAAATATTTTTATTGGATTTGGAATTTATTGCATTTTGCTTGGTTGTCTTTTTATCAGTTGGTAGTTTGAACAAAATTCTGGCTACGGAGTAAGCTACACTGCATCTACCAATTGTGTTATGTTCAATATTTTAATTTCTACTCTTGGAAGTTGAGTTTTTTTAATATAAGCTTAAAACTTTCTGAATTAGTGGATTATGAATCCAAATTTTTTTAATTTAGTGTTGAAATTAACCCATTTGTGGGTTATGAATTGAAGTTTATTGATTTCGGTGAGATTAACCCAAGGGAGTAGAGATGATTTTGCTGTTTACAAATCATATTAAAAATAAAACCATAAAGAAACTAACAATTGCTCAACCCCAAATGATTACTGAAAATCATTTCGTGGAAACTATAAGGAAAACTTTTTGAAGATATTCTAAATTTTTCAATCTAGAAATTTGATTCCTATTTCCTAATAACAAAACTAAAAAAAAAAAATCCAACAAATTTTCAAATTACAAAAGACAAACATTTTGTGGTCAGTTTTGAAAACTGATAATGAAGGTAATTGCATATTTTTTAGCCGTTAGATGCGTACAATTTGACTTGAACCTCAGAAAAGTGTTCTATAATTAAGTGGATCTGATAAACAGAAGAGTTTGATTTAAAATTCCAGTCCACCCATTACAAAGTTCAACCCCATGGATAGATCCATACAAGTAACCAATCGAGATAGCTCAAAATCACAATCAACATAATTAGCATAAAAAAATAAGAAACCAAATTGGAATAAATAACACATAATTAGCATAAAATTTTTAAAATTCAATACTTGAGCAACAAATACACTAATTCACATAACTGATTTTGATTACGACTGAGGCGGTGAATGGGTAATGAGAAAGATACGGTTAAGGCGGTGGGATGTTTGAATTATGTTTTTGTTCATTAATGTTTTTGATGTATACTATACATAGGTTGAAATTCTTTTCACACATGCACATATACATGTGTTGCCGCAATGCATGGATGCACAACCTCATTACTTTATTCCTTATGCAAAGATGCACATGTTTTTTGTTCATATATGTGAATTATGTATGTAGGCGTTGTATTCTTACTGATTTTTACCCTATAGGATTTTAGTTTTGTGCTATTCGATTATGGTATGGTCCAATATTCATGCTTCAATTCACATATTTATTTTTAGTATGAATTCAATTATAGATAAATTTTGTGACTGAAAAAACGTCAAGTGAGAATTTGGATTATGTGACTATTAAATTTAAAACTAATTTCAATTAAAATCATTTGGTGGTTTTTTTTTTTTTGATATAGCAGTACTGATTTTGGGTGAACAAGTCTCTTATAATTTGAGTTCAAGAGTTCAACGAATTGGATTCTTGCAGCTAAAAATTCACTGAATTCAGGTGATTTGGTGCTGCTCAAGTATTGATTTTGTTCAGGTGCAAGGTACTTTTGTTTTGAATTTTAATAAATGCTTTAATTTTTTGCATTGGTTATGTGGTTTAGAATTTGGGTGTTAGTTATATTGGTAATATTAAGACTTGAAACTGTTCATTAAGTTATGCTAATTATTTTCTTTTGTGCATGTGCAAGGTTAGTTTTATTTTTAATTTTAATGTAAGCTTAATTTGTTTTTCATTTGTTAGATTGTTACTATTTACACTCAAAATTATTCGTTGGGTTATGCTCAAGATTTGATTTTCGCATGGATTATATTGTTTCCCATGAATGCTTGATGGATGTTAAATCAACAATAAACATTGCCTTTTGTGCATGACTTCTCCTGAAACACATCCTCATTTGTTTTTTGCATGTTCTTACTCCTCTAATGTTTGGTCTGCTACTCTCTCATTCGTCGGGGAGCTTTGGCAGCCTAAGCCTTGGGATGACTTTGTTGATTGGGCTGCTATTAATTGGAAGGGTAAGTCGATGAAGAAACTGATTTGCAGAATCTGCTTGGTTGCCACCGTTTATCACTTGTGGATGGAGAGAAATAATAGAAGATTTAGAAACCAGTTCAAGGATCCTATCTCTGTTACCCATCTTATCCTGCGGACTGTGTGGAGTAGATTGGCTTCTGTCAAATACAAGACCTCTTATAGCAACTTCCAAACTATCCAGAAGTGGAGACTTCCACTTAGCTGTCTCTCCTAATCCCCTGTTTCAGAGGTCTTCTTTACTCTGTTTTGGGTGGTATTTGTATGGAGGTTGTCACTGTATTACTTTCATATGAACCACACTTTGCTGTATTATTTTTGTGGCTGTTTTGTTTTGGGTTTTGAAGTTGTTTGCACCATTGGTGAGCTTGTGGATTTGGAAATGGATTTGGTCTTTTGATTTCGGGTTTGGGGCAGAATGCAAATGGCTTGCAATTGAGAGTTTGCACTGCCTTGACTGCTGAACAGTCACGTGAACAGTTACGTGAACAGTGACTGTTCAGCTACTGCATCCAACTGAGGGATACAACAGTATGGGCAGCTGAAGGGATCCACAGTCCATGAGCAGCTGCTTTCTTGATCTGAATGAGCTGGCTGAAGTGCTGGGATGAGCTGTTGGAAAGCTGAGTGAGCTGAAGCAGTCAATGGACTGATCCGCACAGTTGCAGTTGTGATGGTTGTTTTTTGACATATAATTGCATGGAGTTGAGCTAGAGTTACAACAACCAGCTGTCTTGAAGATTCCAAGCGCTGGCCAAGTGTAGAAATTTGTTGATTCATTGAATATTCTCAGAAAGAGGGTTGTCTGCTTGATATCTTGGGTCTGATTTGTTGTTCTGGGATGTCCCATTCTGGCAGCATTAACTGTTCACGTGACTCTTCATGTGAACAGTTAATGCTTTGTATGCTTTTTGCATATTTTGGTACCAATGTATATTTTTGTCTACAATTCTGTGGGAGATACCCTTACTCTCGGCATCTCTTACAGACTTGTGTTTTGTCTTTGAGTCCTACATGATTTCATTGTACAAACTGTAGGTAATTACCCTTAATTTCTGGTTTTTAATACATTTACTTTCCGAAAAAAAAACAATAAACATTGCCAACTGACATGTTTTCTCAAATGTTTGAATTATTATGTTTCAATAAATATAACATGACTTTAACTGCATAAAGATTTGACTATATATGTTATGCATGCAGGTTGATGTTGGTCAAATGATATGTTTTTAGAATATATTTTATCAAAATTGTAAGGAGAGGTGAATGAGCTCATTTTCATCATCGTTTGCTAAAATATTGTGATATACCTTTATGCATGGGTAAATATTTATAACTTATTTACGAATAATATCGTACATTCAGGCACTGTTTATGACTAGTAAAATAATATTAGTAATAAAAAATATAACATAATTGGTCTGTTGCATGCAAGAGGAAATCCAGTCCACCAAAAATACTTTTAGTTTGATTACCACCATTCTCAATTACAAAGTCAATCAAACACTTTTCATAAGTAAGCAGTCCAAAGAGGGGATTAATACTATGTCATAATGACATTCATAAATAGTTGAGTCATTGGTCAAAATAATAGCTTCCATACTTGAGAAGAAACAACAACAAAAAAATAACTTCTGGAGGGACTCAAGGTGGCTCAGCAAACCCCAAGGCGACAGGTGTACATGTGTAGCTGTTATGAAGCCGTAGAGCCGATGCCGAGGAATGGAGCCGACTCCGAGTAGTGGGGCCAACGCCGACAACAAGGAGGAGAGCCGACAAAGGATGGTTTCGTGGAGCCGAATACAAACTTCTGACACCGGCAATTAATGCGGTGTGACCCAGTATTTATGAAGACGTGAGTGACTCAGACAGAGCATTTAATGAGCCTCTGCACCCTCGAAGACCCAAACTGACAATCATGAGTGGGTGCATTAATGGCTGAGACGCCGAGCACAGAATTAGGGGTGCTTGCCTCCTAGACGCCGACTACTCGGGAGTAGGTGTCAGACGCCGTTCATAGGCACTCGAGTACTCGGAGGTAGCTGGAGGTTCTCGGCGTGGCCCCGAGGGCTAGTCCCATCCTCCAAGCATTAATGACACGGGAATCCAGGTATGAATCACTCATTGCGCATGGGTAATTGTGAAGGGCATTAAATCTGAGATGACATCTGTGTCAGAGCAATCATTTCAAGTCCAGGTATAAATACCCCTTAGAAAAATGAACTAAGGGAGGAAAAAACTAGATTCAGAACACATTCAATTGAGCTTCATCCTCCCTCTCTTACTGACTTAAGTTTCGGAAGGGATAAGTCGGGCGTGCGCCTGACTCCCTTTTCCTAATCTTGTGGTTGTTTCAGGGTTCATCAGCAGCTCAATCGCTATCTCAAATTGATTGCAGGAATTATCCCGTGCAGCTTCCATATTTACTTGAAGAGCAATCATGTGCTTTTGCAATTTTATCATTCATTTTTGAATGTTATTTTTGACTGCCTTAACAAATTGGAGCAATAAATTTTGTTTTCTATTACCCATATACTAGTTAAATTTCATAATTATCAACATTGTCTACCCTGTCATTGTTTAGTTGGAGAGTTCAAATATCAAATGCTAGTCCTCAAAGTTACACGTGCAATGGCCTGCTCATTTGTATATTCAATTTCAGAGTGATTAAAGGAGTAAAGCCTGTTTTGTACGATGGGTTTAGGGAAAATAGTTTAATAGACCAACAAAACTCATGTGTGGATGTGATTTTGAAGCCTTGGACTGCAGTCCCAACCCGTACCTGGCGTGGATGCTTAAACCAATGAACATTGGTTTCAGCAAACCCAAGGGGAGGTGGATTTTATGGGGGCCAAACCGGATTCAATTGATAAAATACCTTTATACCCCTTAATGTAGTTTAGATTGCTTAAACAAACATATATATGAATTAGATTGGCCAATGGATAAAAAAGTCATTTACATGACAAATGTATGGTGATAATGATGATAAATTCATGGATCCCATATGTGTATTTGTTACTTAGCGAACGTAGATATTAATAGAATTCATCTATTAATCTCATGTGCTTAAAGTTGGGGGTTGGGTTTGGAAGGATTTGATAACGCAAATCCAATCCCTCACCCCAAAACTATCCAAACATGCTGGTAAAGCATTGGGAGGACAGTTTACCCTAGGGATGGCAGTGGATCGGAGAAAAACGGGTATTCGTCCAAACCCGCCCCGTTTGGACCGGGGATGGACTATACGTATTGGATGGTGGACGTATATGGGAATACCCGTATAAATATGTGAGGGGATGAAGGCGGGGATGGACTTACCCTTACCCTTACCCCCGCCCCGCCCCGCTATACCCGTTATATATATATACACACTGAAGGCATGTTTTATTATAGTTTGGTTCAGATTAGAGAATAATATAGTTTGGTTTCTATATTATAGTTTGGTTTTCACTGCCAAAGAATCGCTCTTTATTTTGATTCAGATTAGAGAATAATATGAAGCATTGTCTTGTACAAGAAAATACAAACATTCTTCATATAACTATAAGATATTGGGGGGATTCACACATATTACAAATTCCAAATCTATACATCAAGCATCAAGGGAAGCAGCAAAGAAATCAAGCACCAAAACCCACCTTCCCAAACATCTTTCTTCTGATTTCTTAAGGATTCATGTCTTTTGCCCTTCATATTTGAAAAAAGATCTTTCTAGTGATGCATTACAGTATGCTGCAACATTCATATCTTGAACACATAGGAGACAGAAAGGCAAAGTTTTACATCCTACTATAGCATCAACACAACACAAAGTTCGAATTCTCTAAGCATTTACCTCAACTGTTTATAGAAGTTATAGGCTAAGGCAGGCTTGGGCTTGGGCTTGGGCGGGTACGGGGGAAGCAGGGAAGGGGGCGGGGATTAGAAATTTACCCGCGGACGGGGATGGGGATGAAAATTATCCCCGTTAACGGGAGTAGACCGGGGATGGACGAAATTTTTTTAAGCGGGTACAGGGATGAAGACTATACCCTCCGCCCTCGCTTCGGTCCACTGACATCCCTAGTCTACCCAATAATTAGACCAATAAAGTTTGAATTTTAGACCCCACTTTAAAAAAGATCACATAATTTATAGGTGTGTAATAATAGCTCAAACAAAAAATCTAAATTCATGAGAAATATGTTTCATTAAAAAACATATTTAAGCTCAAACAACTTAGGTAAATTGAGTCTATTAATTCAACCAGTAAAATTAAAAAACCCTAAAATTCAACTTTAAAAAAAAAAACAAAAGGAACAAGCTAACCGTAAAAATAAAACTACTGAAAAATTAAGTTGTAATCCCCTAAAAAAGTCACATTCAAATTTACTATCATAACTTTTCAATCATTCTCTCCCTCCCTCCCTTTCTCTATCTCTCTTTCTTTCTCTCTCTCTCTTACCATCAAGTTCAAATATGATAACAAAAGTTTAAATATAAAAATTTAATTAATATTTTTATATTTTAAAAAATTAAAAATTAAATTTATTATTGATATTAAAAATAAAATTACCTCATTTATCGTTTCGTTTTAGGCCCAAAAACATCTCGGGCCGCCTGTGAGATTTGCTATTTGCAAAAAAATAGAACACCCCCCCCCCCCCCCCCCGGGCGCGGCCGGAAAAAAAAAAGAAGCTTATTTTTAACTTTTTATTAACTCTCGTGAAATCTCAAAATTAACCTACACATAAAAATAGAATTCTCTGAATTGAAACCAAGCAATATCGTCAGCCTTCACATGGGCAGCCTTCAAGAAAACTGTTTCACAAACTGATGGTTCTCACTTGGCAGAACAGAGACAATGAAATTTGATACCACGTATTTTTATTGGTTGGTGATATTACGTGTTATCCATGATGTGGTATTACCGTTATAATAAATATTCAGATGCAAAAAAGCAGCTTAATTTATTGGTTGTAAACTTGATTTGACTTTTATCTGTTACGTTTTTCATTCATTTTTTGCAGTTATCTTTGACTGCATTTAAAAAATCTTAGTATAAGAGCAATAAATTTTTATTTCCGTTACCAATATGTCTAGTTGAGTATCATAATTATCTAAATTTACTAAAGCTGTCATTTGCTTAGTTGGTGAGTTCAAATTTCAAACATGAGTCCTATAAAAAGCGAACAACCACAACCCATGACCTTAGCCTCATATACTCTCTTCCTGCCCTCATAATCCTACATCTCAAGAATGGAGATGTTACTTTCTCTGATATTAATTATCGTTTCCCAATTTTCTCTCATCAACTTGCCCATGAGCCAAGGGTCCACTTTGATGACAGAGAAAGGAGCTAATTTGATAGAAACAACCTGCAGGCGTACGCACAATCATGATTTATGCGTCTCATCTTTGCAACATGATCCTCGAAGCTCTAAAGCAGATGTCAAAGGACTTGCCCGTATAATGCTTCAGTTGTCTCTCGCTAAAACAAAGACCACATTGTCCTACATCCATCAGCTGAATAATAAGACGACAGACCCTTTATTGAAACAATACTTCGATGATTGTCTTGATCTGTACAATGATAATTCGCAGAAGAATCTCCCAAGTGCAATCACCTATTTGGATTCTAACAATTATGGCTATTCGACTATGTATGCTTTTTATGCAGGCAATAATGCGCAAGATTGTGAAGACGTGTTTAAAGGACCACCGAAACCTCTCAAATCACCAATAACTGATCAAAACTATGCTCTACACGAGCTCTCGGATCTAGCAGGAGACATTGTCTACCTACTGAAATCATAATGGTCGTTGGTTAGCTTACAGCTGGTTCATCTCAATAAATAAATGTAGTTTTGACTTGCCTGCTTGCTTTCTTAGAGTAGCAAGGATTTCCAAGCCATCTCTATCCATTGCTTTGATGGTGCCATTATTATTAACTAAAGACAGTATTATCATGTGTTTCAAAGTCCATTTTCAATAGGAATTGACGAGCATATATATCATATTTTATTCAATCGTTAGCACAAATGCACTTCTGTTATCTACTGGGGTACCAACTTAAGCCGAGGTTATATGTCCAAAACAACATAATAGTGATTAATGAGGATTGAGGAAGATAAATTAAATACAGACACCTCAACTGGGGTACTCATAGTTTTCTAGTTGTTTTGAATCTTTTGGACAAGTCACAAAACTATGACACCCAGAGCAACTATTTTATAATTTTTCCTCCATTTCTAAAGATTCTAATTCTCAAAAACTCATTAGGCAATGTAATAGTCTTATCTTAGACAACATGAGCGCTCTAGTTCTCTTGGCCGTCTATCATTCAAATTCTTTATAATCATGTCTGTCATAGAACAGTGGTAGCTGGCAGCTCTTCAAACTTCACAATTGAAGTACAGATACGAGGATATATAATTAATCAAGCATTGGACCTATATACGTACATCCATATAAAGAGGCAACCGATATCCAAAAGAACTTAGTTTGATATTTACGAGGATTACATGATCACAAAGAAACTATTACATGAGGAAATTCTGGGTGTTATCTTTACATCTACATTAGACCTGGGGAAAATGGGATAGTGGTTGGATGCAGCCACGATTCACCGTTGATGAAATTTCTCACTGTGAACTTTTCAGCTTCAGTTGAGCTCATGTTTTTATGTCCGCTCCAGCATACTCTTTTCGAAATGTTAGATCCAGGGCCGTTGTTTTGATATTCCCCATAATATAGTGTGGCTAGTGTTGAAGTATTATTATCCCATTTAAGCCATCCCTCCGGGTCTATTATATCACCTAAGAAAGATTGCATTATGACCACGGTGGAGAATGGCCTCCATGGTCGGCCAAGGTAGGTTCTGACTCCAGAATTTAAGTCATTTGCAGCTTTGATTGTGCAATTATGGATAGATATTCCAGAAACATATTTACTACTAGACCTTCCTTGGGCAGTTATCACATTTGAGTGGCCCTTTCCAGGATTATAAACATAAACGCCACAATTTTGGAATACCACTGTGGCATCCCCAAATATAATATCTATTGTCCCAAAAACTTCACATTCCCTATAAAATTGGATACCCGTTTGGACATAAAGGGTGTCTTGGTAGCCGTCAAATCTACATCTGTAGAATGCCGAAAAGCTTGAACTACACTTCATTGCAACTGCTTGTCCATTTGTTTGTCCAGCTGAGTTTCTGAAGGTTATGTGCTTCGCTATGAAGCCATCTCCTCTAACGTCTGATTTAAAGCATATATATTAGTAGTGGTTTTGGACTGCTGTATATTAGTAGTACATCTGATGCCATTGTAAATTATGTAATGCAATTATTGATGGATCTTTCCCTTCCCTGCTTGTTAATTGATAAAGGAATGAGCGTCTACTATATACCAATAACGGGTTCATGTATAAGGTATGCATTCTCTATTTTTGTGATGAATGAAGCATACCTACTGTGGCTAATTTAAAGGTACTCGTGCCTGTACCATTGCTCTTGTTGTCGGTTATAATGGTCACATTCATACCGTCTCCGATAAAAGCAATATTTGTTTTCTCTCGTCCAATGAAAACATGCTCATTATAGGTTCCTGCTTTAATCTTGATGTAATACTTTTGCTTGCTGTAATTTGACGCAGCATTCACAGCGCTAGAGATATTGTTAAAGTCTCCAGAACCATCTAGGGCTACAGTTGTGTTGAATTCTGGGTCACTCTTGCCTTGAAGTACACTCCACATAAAAGTGAGCAAAATAATGACACTCGTAATTTTCTGCACATTTACATATAAACATGTTAGTTCTAGACAAAAAAACGTTCGAATACTAAGATTCTTTAACTGGGGATCTAAGGAAATATACATATATGAATAACTCACACACCCAGGGGAAGGGATAACGGCAACATTACAGACACCATCAATATTGGTTCAAACTGTTCTGAGTGGTCTTAATGCCACTGGGTCATCTTAGGACTTCCTTTTAATGTTGCATTTTAGAAATGCCACACAATCGCAACCATAAGAAAGAACATAAAATAAATGAAACAATCGCCGGTGAGTCACAAAGGACGTATGTCAAACACAGATGAGCGTACTGAAGACATAACAGAGTAGCAGGTGATAAAATCAAAAGCAATGCAATTGTAAGTACAAGGGATTCGATGATACAATACTCATGAGAGCTGCAACTCGGGTAAATATTAACTTCCTTGCTAGTAAACACGACAAATGTTGTTGAATTCCATGAAACACGGACAGAAGAATTTACAAAAACTAAGGTGCATACCTAATAGAGAATGTCTCCAACCATTTATATCTGTAATGCACAGCAAGAGACAGCCCAATTATCAATGCAAATGCAAGCCATGAATCAAATGCTTATGCTCCTCCTATTTGGTTGAACTTGGCATGGATGATAAGTAAACTTTTGCAAATAATGAATCTGACAAAAATTGAGGGGGTGTCTGATCCAACAAGTAAAATACACTGTCCACATAGATGGAACCAAAATGTGACTTTCTTCTTCTTTTTCATGTGCGGCAACAATGCGAATAAAAGAATTGGAATTCAGAGTAAATTTTGGCTTAGGTTAACCGAATTATTATATATAAGCTACCGCCGTATCCCTACTCCGGTCATGCTTGAGCCATCACCAACACCAAAACTTGAGCATCAGCATTCCCTGTAATGAGGCTGAAAACTTCCACTGGACACAAACTCATTATTTCTCCTTCCATTTTTTGAATGAAAATAAGAATAAATAAATCATATACCTCCATTTGGTGTAGACCAGCAACTGAATTTGCTTCAACTTCGAACTAAGAGTTCTGTGAAAACTAGGATTGCAAGTAATGCCTCAAACCACTTTGAGAGCAAGAAAGGTGGTGTGCTAAGGGCCTATGCAAGTATGAATTTATAGCTAGCTAGTGCATAATAAGAAAAACCAGCAGTGTAGAGTTAATCATCTGCAGGGTAAGACGAGGAAGAAGCTAGGAAAGTATATATGCAAAATATATAATCTGAAGTTTAGACACGTTAGTAGAAATGTATAATGAAATAAAGAGATGGAAGGTTGGTCAACGATTCTCCAAACCTTATATATAAAATAGTACTAAATGTGGTGTAACGGTTTCAAAGTGTTATTTTTTCAATAAGTAATTGCAAAATGTTTACACAAAATATAAGAATGGATGTTAATCTCATATCAGACATTGTCAATTCATTCCATCACCCGTGACATATGATCTAGAACAAGAAAATTCAACATTATTTAAAGAGAGTAAGAAACTGTTCGGATGGGAAGATATTAGCAGGGAGAATAGCATATGTTTGGAGCACGCGTGTGTGTATATATATATATACTCAGGGGAAGCCTTACAATTAGAAGACAACCATAGTAGCATGATGCACACAAAGTAGATAAGTGAAATGTTACAACTGGACACATAAACGGCCACCCTAAATGACTTTCTCATGCATCAGCGATAACGCAAATGAGAGTTTCATAAGTAGTCATAAAATGAGATTAAATTCCCGGAATTTGGAAATCTTTAGTAGAGTGTCGGATAAACATCTGATACCCTTACGCAAGTGTCAAATATATACGGGTACTTGAAACATTTTCAGGAATCAAAAGTAATGCAGGGCAAGAGATATCCCTCTTAGAGTTATCGATGCAAATGCAAGTCACGGATCAAGTCTTATGCTTCTCCTATCATGATGAAACAATTGGCTAGACTCAAATGAGCGGGACATAAATTTGAGGGGTCATTGGATCAAAAACTTCAGCATTAGCTTTCCCCATAAAGGGTTAGCAAAGTTCCACTGGACACGAGCTCATTATGTTTCTCTTCAATTTTGCTGAGGAAAAGGAGAAAAAAATAAAACATTTACCTCCATTTGGTCTGGAACAAGAAGTATGCTGCAACTTCGAACTAATGGCTGTGTGTGAACTTTGACTGAAAGTAATGCTTCAAACCACTTTGGAAGCAAAGGCAAGAGAAGGGTGGTGATGAAGGGCTATAGAAGCCTATATTTATAAGAGTAATGCATGTTTTCTTTTGGCCTTCGTACGTGTTCCCTGAATTTTTTTACCTTTAATCTCTAACTGATTCTTGGGTGATTTTGATTTTTCCCAATTGCATCCTTTGAACATTTTCTATACGTATTTCCCCATTTAACCCTTTGGAAAATTTGTTCTTATTTAGGAGACTTAGGCAATACAGTATAGGTTTAGCTAGGGGAATCATAGCCTTCTAATATCAGCCTATTTTCAGAAAATTGGGTCATTCTAGGATAGTTTTTTTGACAAGATGATCATATATTATGGTGCATTGGCTAGGAAGACAAGGAGAATGGTAAATCCTCATTTTTTGGAGGGATGATTTGGTTTCAGAATTGAAGAAGGTATGCCAAGCCAGTATGAAAACCTATTAGATCGGTAAGACTCTGGTACTGAAGTTTGTACTGCCTGAAGTTTAGCATACACGTTTTTTGGTTAAATTGCAATTTTCTAGTGCCAAGCTACAACAAAAGAATTAGGAATGATTCCAAATGACCTCACTTCGGTGTAACTTCAGCACATTGAGTTGTAACATCACCCCTTAATAGTAGTAATTTCGATACGGTGTAGAAAAACTCATTTTGGTACAATTACATTATCCTGGTCCTTTATAATGGAAAGAATGTAAATGAATTAGATCATTGTTTTTAACAAATTGTGCATGAATTTTCTAGTTGGATAGTATTATTGTACAGTAATTCGAAGTAAACTAATTCAACCCATCACAAGTCTCTTGTATATGAAGACCTAAAAAAAAAGTCCCTCCTATACATTGTATGATGATTTTGTTCATATTCAGCAATAACAACAAAAAGGGAATAACACAAAAAGTGGGATAAGATGGGGTGGAGGTGTGAACATGGTTCTAACTTCGTGAGTAAAAAAGAGAATCTGCATCGTAACCATATACTATTTATGCGATCTGCAACTAAATCGTTGGTAAAAGTTACTGCCATTCAAATACTGAAACATTGTATAAAGTTCATAGGGTCATTCTCATCGTAACAAAAATGATGAAACTATTTAGGCATCATTTTTATTTTCACAGCAACGGTAGTTGCTCAATTTGTCTATGCATAAGGACCACTTTAAGTCGTTCATTGCACCTCTTTTTAGTTAGCTTCAGAATAATGTTTTGCTTTGTATAGAAAGATACAAGTCATATTCTCTCGCCTTGGATTAGGATCAAAGAGGATAGAGTGATTTGAATATGTATGTGTAAGCGGTGATAAACTCCTCTTTCCGGTAGTAGAAGGGAAGCTCGTTAGGTTAGCTTGTCTTCCCATAGAAAGGATTATTCTTATGGCATTACCTACAAGATTTTAAATCCAGCAAATTGAGAGATACTTCTCAACCACCCCTCCCTCCCCTTTTCATGGCCTTTCAGTAAAACAGCATTGCCTTACAGAGAATTGAAGCCTCTCTTAATCTTCTCTTTACCCATAATCCTTGCTTGAACTGTTATTATCGGAGTGATTCTAAATCACCACCCTACTCCCTATAGAACTGAATATTTAGTGATTTAGATATGAACAAATTCTTTATGGTGGTTGTGTTGTCTGTATTTGCTATTAAAAGACGATTCTTCAAATGATACAAAAATATATTGCGAATTAGTGACCAGGAACAATTTTATTGTGTGTACCACTCACTTTATTTTGCATAGTGGTAAAAACCAGCTTCCTTTCTAAAGCATTTTTCTTCATTCCAGTACTTGACCACAAGGGATCATAAAGAACTATTTTAGTAATTCTTTAGAAGAAGTAATCCCATACTGACTACCAATAGTATAAGCATCGGATGATATCATCTTTTTTAAAGTTACTCAAATGCTGTTCTTTTTTTAAATTCTCAAGTACAAATTCAAAACACAAAAAAAAAAAATGTATCTCTCTAAAAGCAAAAAAATGTATTTAGATTGATTGATCATTGATGCTTTTTTTCTTTTTTCTTTTTTGAATCAAAGATCGATTGGTGTTAAATATGTATTTTTTGTGTGATTAAAGTTCCAAGCACGCACAAACTGCCCACGTTTTGAATCTGGATAGTTTTTGTCAACCAATTTAACATTGCATTTGAGAGATGAGCCTCCATAGCATCATATTTATATTAATCCATGCAAAAACTAAAGTATAGGTCAATATAGGATTTGTGGTCTCATAATTTATTAGGTTGATATTATTTGTGAATTTTTGAGGCATGGCCTTGGTCATATGCCTTAGAGCTCCAAAAATTTTTTTTTTTTTTTTTGTGGTGGGGAAAGAGAATTAGCATTAGCATTAGGGAGGGGAAGGAGGCAACATAATTTTAAGGATTGTTAGTTTCTTTTTATCAAATCGACTCCTTTCTATTTTTGCAATAGAGGAGCATTGGAATGGGACAAGTGGATGAGAAGAGGAAGAAGAAGAGTGATTATTAATGTTAGAGAAATCAACATCTCCTTCCTGGGGGAATAATGCAGCCGCTTGGGCAAAATAATACAATCGAGGAAGATTTACTCGTGGAAATAATATAAGACTACATCGATGAAAAAAACATAACATAATTGGTCCCTAGTCCACCAAACACTTTTATTTTGATTACCACCATTCTCAATTCCAAAGTCAATCAAACACTTTTCATAAGCAAGCTGTCCAAAGAGGGGATTAATACTATGTCATAATGACATTCATAAACAGTTGAGTCATTGGTCGAAAAAATAACTTCCATACTTGAGAAGAAAGAGCAACAAAAAAAAATAGCTTCCATATATACTTGAAGAGTAATCATGTGCTTTTAGCAATTTTATCACTCATTTTTTAATGTTATCTTTGACTGCCTTAACAAATCAGCAATAAATTTTATTTTCCGTTACCCATATACCAGTTAAATTTCATAATTATCAATATTGTCCAAGTTGTCATTTGTTTAGTTAGGGAGTTCAAATTTCAAATTCTAGTCCTATTTAAAGCAATCAACTCCAACCCATAACCTTATCATCCTTCTGTACTCCTCCTCTGTAATATTATACCTTTCGAATGGAGAGGTCAATCTCTTTACTATTGATACTTGTTTTTCTATTTCCTCTCATTCGCTTACCCCTGAGCCAATGCTCAAATTTGGTGTTAGAGAAGGGTGTCGATTTGATTGAAAAAACTTGTAATCTTACACACAATCGTGATCTTTGTGTCTCAACTCTTCGTTCTGATCCTCGAAGCTCTAAAGCAGATGTCAAGGGGCTTGCAAGTATACTGCTTCAGTTGTCTTTTGCTAAAGCTAAGGCTACCTTAGCGTACATCAATCAACTAAATAGTAAGACAACAGATCCTACATTGAAGCGATACTTAAATGATTGTGTTGTTCTATATGATGATACTGCAGAGAAAGATCTCCAACATGCAATTGAGGATTTGGATTCCAAGAACTACAGATTTTCTAGTGGTGAAGCTTCTCAAGCTGCTGGGGACGCACTAGATTGTGAAAGTGTGTTTAAAGGACCGCCAGAACCTCGCAAATCACCATTAACTAATCAAAACAATGCTCTATATGAGCTCTCGCAGATGGCAGCAGAAATAATCTACACATTTATTACTGGTCCACCTCAATAAATAAAATATATATAGTTGTTTTATTTGTCTACATGCTTTCATAGAGTATCAAAATTATCCTAGCCATCTTGATCTGTCGGATTCATCTATCTCTATTGGCACAAATATATGGAGACAAAAAGATTATTGTGTTAATTTGCAATTATCTGTTGGAAAAAAAGTACAATTGCCAGATTACAAGAATTAAAGATACCTTGATTTTCTTCCTTTGTTTTCTAATTTTGGTGAATTTTTGAATGTTATAAAATTTTCTTCCTCTTTTTCTAAGCATTTTATTTGGCAAAAGTCACAAACTTTTGGGAGTTCCAAGTCTTGAAAATTACGATAGTCAATTAGTACTAAAGCGCTCGGAGACCGCCTCATTGTGGAGTTGCTAACTTCAAATACATTTTTAAATGGATGGCATTTGTAAGAAAAATAGACAAAAATAGAGCATATTTTTTACTTTTTATCACAAAAATGAGTTAGTTATTGTCACAATCCACACTTTTTTTTATTAGTATGAGAATGTTAAGTGTAACTCTTAATAATCGAGGGAGGTGAAGTGCGACTTACCATACATTTAGGGAGTTTTGTGTAGTTAATGATCCTTATAACTTGAGTTACAAGTGGTTAACCTTTTTAATATTTTAAGCCTTTAGATCAACTGGTGGTTCAACTCTCATTCATCAGGATTTGAAGGCGGTTTAAGTAAAGGGCAAACGTATATATAAGCATAAGTTCTAGGACATGCAATTTATCAACCATTAAAAACTTATGTAAAGAAGCAAGAACTTAATTTGATATTACCCATAATTACACATGAATATTGAAAATATAGGTCACAAAGAAAACTATTACAATTGACAACTGTAGGTATTATTTTCCAATCTATATTAGATCTAGGGAAAATGGGATGCCGGTTTGATTTAACCATGTTTGTCCATTAATGAAATTTCTCACTGTAAATTTGTCAGCTTCAGTTGAGTTCATGACTCTATATCCTTTCCAGCCTACTCTTTTCGCAGTGTTAGCTCCAGTGCCATTATTATGATATTCCCCATAATACAATGAAGCCAATGAAGAAGTATCATTACCCCATTTAACCCATCCTTCCGGGTCTATTATATCACTCAACAATGATTGCATTATGACCACGGTAGAATATGGCCTCCATGGTCGGCCTAGGTAGGTTTTTATTCCAGAATTTGAATCAATATCCTTTGCAGCTTTGATAGTGCAATTATGGATGGATATTCCGACTATATCTTGAAGGCTATATCTTCCTTGAGCGGTTATAACATTGGACTGTCCACTGCCAGGGTTGTGTACATAAATGCCACAATCTTGAAAAACTACTCTGGCATCCCCAAATATAATGTCAACGGTCCCAAATATTTCACATTCTCGATAAAACTGGGTACCTTTGTAGACATAAAGTGTGTCTTGATATCCCTGAAATCTGCATTGGTAGAATGCAGAAAATTGTGAACTGCTCCTGAGAGCCACAGCTTGTCCATTGGCCGGTCCAGCGGAGTTGTTAAAGGTAATGTATTTTGCTATAAAACCATCACCATCGATGCCTGATTTGAAGGGGGAAAAAAATAAGACAAAATGTAAGTAGTGGCTTATGGCTCTTCACTTAAGTTCTATGCAAGTGTAGAACGACATGTGATGATGCAATGTTCTGTAAAAAGATCATGTTTACAATAATGTTCTTTTGGTGATGCATATGACTTACTAAGTGACAACATAGCTAGAGGTTCGTTCTTGCCAATGTAATGCAAGTTTCAAAGGTATTTTATTCCTTGCTAATGACGGGCTGAGGAAATATACATGTACTTTTTCTTCTGATGAATGAAAGTGTTCTTTTTGCTCACTTTATAATACATGAAAACATACCTACTGTGGCTGATTCAAAAGTAGTCGAGCCTGTACCATTGCTCTTGTTGTTGGTAATAATGGTGACATCCATACCCTCTCCAATAAAAGCTAGGCTTGTTTTTTCTTTTCCAATAAGCACTTGCTCGACATAGGTGCCTGCTTTAATCAGTATATAGTATCTTTGTTTCCTATAATTTGGAGCACCTTTCACAGCATCAGAGATTTTGGAGAAGTTTCCAGACCCATCCTTGGCTACTATTATGTCAAAATTTGAGTCGATTTCGCCATGAGCAATCCACACAAGAGTGATCGTAATAATGAGAATTGTGAGTTTCTGCACAGTTTCAGATAAACTTATTAGTTCTAGACAAAAATAATATGTACCCTTTCTGAATAATAATTTTTTTAGTTGGGAAGCTGAAGAAATTAGTGGGAGTGAGTTGGGAAGTGTTGCAGGAATGGAGTTTTGATTCTGGCTACCATTCATTCTGATCTAAAAAACAATTGCTCAGTAGACTCGAATCCACACCCGATACTGTTGGAGTTATTTCCTAATTTATTAGGGTTTTACCGTTTCCTAGTTTATTAGGGTTTTCCTTTTCCTTTTCCTAGTTTATCCTTATTGTACCTCTATTATTTGACTATATATACGGGGGCTCTACACTTAGTTTGTATCCCTTTTCACTCACGTTAATTCCAAGTTGGTATCAGAACCTAACTTTAATCCTAGCCCCTCCTCCACGTTGCAGCTACCAGCCACCACACTGCTTCTAGATTTTTTGCGGTTCCAAAGAGCTGTGAACAGTGCCGAAACACTGTTCACGCGCTGTGAACAGTGTCGAATTTGACTGTTATGGGTATTTGATTTGCAAAGTTGTTGAGTGGGCTTCGTTCTTCGCACTCTTCGTTGATCTGCTTTTGATTCAGTAGATCACTTTTATATTTTCTAAATTTCTGGCCACCGTGACTTGATTATTTGGGCACCGTGATCTAATTATTTGGGAGCTTTCTGGACCTTCTTTATTTGTCGCTATTGGTCGACTGGAGGTATATTATTCTCCCTTATTTTATCTCTCTATTTATTTTAGAGTTGTTTTTTGTCACGGGTGCCCTAGTATTATTGATGATATGACTACTACTGAGGGAGTTGAGACCTCTATCGTTGAGACATCTGCTAGTACTTCCACCGGGTATAGGAATCGACAGCGCTCGGCCCAGCGCCGTCAGGGTACCCTACATCAGCGTAGACATGGGAATTCTCGTCAGTGTGATTATTGTGGCCGACTAGGACATCTCAGGGCTACCTGTTGGAAACTCCATCCGGAGCTTAAGCCACCTCCTCGCAGCCGTACTGCTGCCATTGTTGAGGCACCACCACCTACAGTCATTGCTCCTGCTACTACTGTTATTGCTCCTCCTTGGCAGAGTGATATGGATGCTATCACTTCTCGCTTAGATATTCTTATGTCAGTCTTGACTTCTCAAGGTTCGACTACTACTGCTACGACTACTACAGGTATACCTCGTACATTTCATACTTGCGTCAGTCCGTCTCCCCTTTGGATGCTGGACTCGGGTGCTAATGGTCATATGACAGGTGAGGCCCATCATTTCACCTCTTTTGACGAGCAGTTACATACTCAAGTTCAGTTAGCAGATGGTACACATACCCCTATTATTAGTAGGGGTACAGTCCGCCTCCCAGATGGCTTTACATTACGTTCGGTATTTCATGCGCCAAAGCTGGCCATGAATCTTTTATTTGTACATCAGTTAGCCAGAGATTTTCACTGTGCGGTTGTGTTCTTATCTGATTCGTGTTATTTGCAGGACCTGAGTATCAGGAAGATTATTATCAGGGGACATGAGAGAGATGGATTGTATTATCTAGGCGATCCACCTCCGGTTTCACCAGTTTCTCCACCTCTACCTCTATCACCTGCTTTGTCTTTATCTGTTCCTAACTTGCATGCTAGTATTTTACCTAGTACTTGTCGTTATGATTTTTCATCACAAACTGTTCAGTTGTGGCATGACCGTTTTGGGCATACAAATTTTAAATATTTATGTATGTTATTTCCTGCTTTGAGCAAAGCTTGTGTTAGTGGTAAACTTGACTGTGTTATATGTTCCCTATCAAAACATGTTCGAACCAGTTATATTCCTCGCATGCACCAGTCACCCAAACCATTTGACCTAATACATTCTGATATTTGGGGACCCTCTCCTGTTACTGCTCTGTCAGGTGCCCGATACTATGTGACATTTATAGATGATCATACCCGTTGTACTTGGGTCTACCTTTTGCATAGGAAGTCTAATGTACTCCCTGTCATTACTCAATTTCTCCAGATGATTAAGACACAATTCGATGTCATTGTTCGTGCTCTTCGTTCAGATAATGCCAAAGAATATGTGTCTGATGCCTTAGTGTCTCACCTTTCTTCTCAGGGTATCCTTCAGCAGCTCACTTGTCCATATACTCCTGAGCAAAATGGAGTTGCTGAAAGGAAAAATAGAAGTCTGATAGGGATGGTACGTTGTATGCTTAGAGGTATGGGGGTACCAAAATCTTATTGGCATTTTGCTGTTTTGACTTCTACTTTTTTGTGCAATCGTACACCGAGTCGTGTTCTTCAGCATAGGGCTCCCTTACAGGTCTTATTCCCTGAACGGACACTTTTTCCGGTCCCCCCTCGTGTGTTTGGCTGCACATGTTTTGTTCAGGATCGGTCTCCTACTCGACATAAGCTTGATGATAAAGCGATTCGTTGTGTCTTTGTGGGCTATTGTCATCAGTCTAAGGGGTATCGGTGTTATGATCCTATCAGACGATGTATGTATCATAGTCTAGATGTTACCTTTCTTGAGCATATTCCTTATTTTTCTTCCATTCCTGTGTCTTCCCCTCCAGTTGATGATACTCCCTTTGATTTTCCATTACCACAAGAGTCAGAGCCATTGGTCACTATCACTACAGAGTCATCAGTCTCTCCTCCTCCAGCACCACTTATCCCTGATAGTACAGAGTTACCAACCTCTCTTCCTTTGCAGGTTTATGTTCGTCGCCCTCGCTCTCATCCCCCTGCTGATGTCCCCTCTACCTCAGGCGATGCAGGTAATACTTCTCAGTTCGTTGAGCATATTGATACACCTGTTGTTAGTACTGATGAGATTGCAGGTACTGAGCCAGTTACTTTGCCTGATGAGACATTGTCAGTGGAGGATGATGATTTAGGGCATTGTTATCCGCGGCGTGATCGCCGTCCAGTTGTTCGTTATGGTTGGACCGCCAAGAGTTTATATCCGATCTCTGCTTATGTTTCTTATGGTGATCTGTCTCCGACATTTCGAGCTTATAGCATGGCCTTATCAGATACGCCGGTTCCTCGCTCTGTTTCAGAGGCTATGAAGGAACCCCAGTGGGTTCTTGCCACGCAGACGGAGATGGACGCTCTTCAGCGTAATCATACATGGGACCTTGTCTCCTTACCTTCAGGGGTGAAGCCTGTTGGCTGTCGATGGGTTTACACCCTGAAGTTTCTTGCGGATGGTACTATTGATCGTCACAAGGCTAGACTTGTGGCGAAAGGTTTTACTCAGGTACCAGGTCGTGATTTTAGTGCTACATTTGCCCCTGTGGCAAAATTGACTATTGTTCGGTTGATTATTTCTCTAGCTGCGGAGAACTCTTGGCCTCTTCATCAGTTAGATGTGAAGAATGCGTTTCTTCACGATGATCTGGACGAGATTATTTATATGGATGCACCACCGGGCTTTCGTGGTGAGGGGGAGTATGCTGGAAAGGTATGTCGACTGCGTAAGTCTCTTTATGGACTGAAACAGTCACCACGAGCCTGGTTCTCTCGTTTTAGTGATGTAGTCGTACGTTTGGGGTTCACCAGATGTCATTCTGATCATACCTGCTTTATTCGACGGAATATTTCTAGACAGTGTGTCATCCTTTTGGTATATGTTGATGATATTATTATTACTGGGGATGATATTTTTGGGACTGCACAGGTCAAGGTAGACCTTGGGAAGGCCTTCGATGTGAAGGACCTTGGATTTCTACGATACTTTCTTGGGATTGAGGTTGCCCGTAGCAGCAGGGGTGTTGTTCTTTCTCAGAGAAAGTATGTTTTGGATCTTCTCTCAGATACTGGGATGCTGGGGTGCAAACCGGCATCATCACCCATGATTCCAAACCTGAAGCTTACTGCTGAAGGTAAGGAGTTGAGAGATCTGACTGTTTATCAGATGTTGGTAGGTAGACTTATCTACCTAGCCAACACTAGACCAGATATTTCATTCGTTGTCAGCCGAGTTAGTCAGTTCATGCACAGACCATGTCAGCCTCATCTTGATGCAGTTTATCATATTCTTCGGTACCTCAAGTCTTGTCCTGGACTTGGGTTGTTCTATGCATCAGGATCTCAGACTAGTTCTCTAACTTGTTATTCAGATTCAGATTATGGGGGAGCGTGTGACGGTCGATCTACTACGGGCTTCTGTGCTTTTCGAGGGACTCATCTTATCTCTTGGAAGAGCAAGAAGCAGGCAGTTGTCTCCCGTTCGTCAGCAGAGGCAGAGTATCGGACACTGGCACTTGGCACGTGTGAGATTATCTGGTTACGATCGATTCTTGGCGAGTTGGGATTTCCAGTGACTTCTCCATCCACATTATATTGTGATAATCGATCTGCTATTCAGCTCGCTTCTGACTCTGTACTACACGAGAGGACGAAGCATATAGAGATTGATGTTCACTTTCTTCGGGAGAAAGTTCGATGTGGTATTGTCACTCCATTGTTTGTGGGGACCAGTGATCAGGTTGCGGATGTTTTCACAAAACCTGTTACTCTATCCATTCTTCAGGACTCGGTTGTCAAGCTTGGCTTAATTGATATTTTTGCGCCTAGCTTGAGGGGGAGTGTTGGAGTTATTTCCTAATTTATTAGGGTTTTACCGTTTCCTAGTTTATTAGGGTTTTCCTTTTCCTTTTCCTTTTCCTAGTTTATCCTTATTGTACCTCTATTATTTGACTATATATACGAGGGCTCTACACTTAGTTTGTATCCCTTTTCACTCACGTTAATTCCAAGTGATACGAATGGGGAAGTGGTCTCAAAGTCATAAAACCTCAACTATAAGAAAGAACGAAAAACAAAGAAAACAAATGACGCTAACTCACAAAAGTATGTCAACACGAAGTAATTTATCAACCTAAAGACTATAACAGAATAGCAAGTGATAAAATGAAGTGTAACGCAATCGTCAAATGTGAGATTCGGTTATATATAGTACTCTTGAGAGCTAAAACCAAGAAAATATAAACTCCCCGGCTAATAAACATGAGAATGATGCTGCCCAATGGAACACTGATAGAAAGAACCACGTCGCAAAAGAATATGCAATCCAAAGGCAAAATAACATATTCTTAAACTTAAATTGCATAAAAGCAAACGTTTAAAGGGGATAAAAGTGTGTGGAAGGTGCATACCCAAAAGAGAAAGGCTCCAAGCAAACTTGAACCAAAAGTTTTTTATGAAAAGTGGTAAGAGAAGGTAAAAAGCAGTGAAACTCAACCTTCTCCATTAGTTTAGCCACGTTAGCAGAAATGTATCATGAAATAAAGAGATGGAAGGTTGGTCAATGATTCTCCAAACCTTATATATAAAACAGGTACTAAATGTGGTGTAACGATTTCAAATTGCTATTTTTTCGATATAAGTAATTGCAAAATGTCTACACAAAATATAAGAATGGATGTTAATCTCGTTTCAGACATTGTCAATTCATTCCATCATCCGTGACATATGAACTTCAAATTGCAGGAACAAGAAAATTCAAAATTATTTAAAGAGAGTAAGAAACTGTTCGGATAGGAATATATATTAGCTTGAAGAATGGCATATGTTTGGAGCGTGCACGCGTGTGTGTGTGTATATATATATATATATATATATATATATATATATATAGATGTATATGGGGGTAAGGCAATTAACATCACACGCATACCCTTTTAAATCCAAAAGAAAATCACTTATTCCAATGATGCCTAGGTAGGGATGGTCCTTAACAGATGGATCTCCAACATGCAGTTACAGAGAAGTAAACAAAAATTCTTTCTCGGGGGAAGCCTTACAATTAGAAGACAACCATAGTAGCATGATGCACACAAAGTACTTAAGTGAAATGTTACAACTGGACACAAACGGCCACCCTAAATGACTTTCTCATGCATCAGTGATAACGTAAATGAGAGTGTCATAAGTAGTCATAAAATGAGATTAAATTCGACACTCTACTAAATTCCTTAGTAGAGTGTCGGATAAACATCTGATACCTTTACGCAAGTGTCAAATATATACAGGCACTTGAAACATTTTCAGGAATCAAATGCAAGTCACGGATCAAGTGCTTATGCATCTCCTATCATGATGAAACAATTGGCTAGACTCAAATGCGCGCGAAAGAAATTTGAGGGGGCATCTGATCCAACATGTAATGCATTTGACATAAATGGTGCGAAAAGGAATATATTTTTCATCTCGCATTTCATGTGCAGTACCAACTTGTAATAGGATCACAGTTCGAATTAAAATTTGGCTTAGGTTAATAGAAGTATTTACAAGCTACCATCGTATTCTTACTCCGGGTGTGCTTAACCAATAGCCAAACCCAAAACTTCAGCATTAGTTTTCCCCATAAAGGGTTACCAAAGTTCCACTAGACACGAGCTCATTATGTTTCTCTTCAATTTTGCTGAGGAAAACAAGAAAAAAAATAAAACATTTACCTCCATTTGGTCTGGATGAAGAAGTATGCTTCAACTTCGAACTAATGGCAGTGTGTGAACTTTGATTGAAAGTAAAGCCTCAAACCACTTTGGAAGCAAAGGCAAGAGAAGGGTGGTGATGAAGGGCTATGGAAGCCTATATTTATAATGCATGTTTTCTTTTGGTCTTCGTACTTGTTTCCTGAATTTTTTACCTTAAATCTCTAATTGATTCTTGGGAGATTTTGATTTTTCCCAATTGCATCCTTTGCACATTTTCTATACGTTTTCCCCCATTTAACCTTTCGGAAAAAATTTCTTAATTAGGAGACTTAGGCAATCCAGTATAGGTTTAGCTAGAGGAATCATAGCCTTCTTATATAGGTCCATTTTCAGAAAAATGAGTCATTCTAATATAGTTTTTTTGACATGATGAGCATATATTATGATGCATATTGGCTAGGAAGACTAGGAAAATGCAAAATCCGCATTTTTTTAAGGGATGATTTGGTTTCAGAATTGAAGAAGGTATTCCAAGACAATATGAAAACCTGTAAGAATGGTAAGACTCTGGAACTGAAGTTTGTACAACATGAAGTTTATCGTGCACGTTTTTGGATTAAGTTGCAACTTTTTTAGTACCAAGTTACAACAAAAGAATTAGGAATGATTCCAAATAACCTCACTTTGGTGTAACTTCGCAACATTGAGTTGTAACATCGCTCCTTAATAATATTAATTTCGTACGGTATCAAAAAACTCATTTTGGTACCATTAAATTATCCCTGGTTCTTTATAATGGAAAGAATGTTAACGAATCAGATCATTCTTTTTAACAAATTGTGCATGAATTTTCTAGTTGGACAGTATAATTGTGTAGTAATTTGAAATAAACTAATTCAACCCATAAAAACTCTCTTGCATGAAGACCTAAAAAAAAGTCTCTTGTATACATTGTATGATGATTTTGTTTATATTCAGTAGTAACAACGTACAAAAAGGGAAGAAAACAAAAAGTGGGATAAGATGGGGTGGAGGTGTGAACATGGTTCTAACTTCACAACATGTGAGTATAAAAGATAATCTGTATCGTAACCATGCCTAAAAATAGTTATATATGTGGTTGTTTGCTTCTCTGGTAAAACACCCTAGGCATTTTTCTCTATAAGGCAGTTCTCTCGAATGGCAAAAGACCTCTAGCCATGTGCATTGGATGTCTTTAAACTATAAGAATATAAAATCTATATATTATTTATGCGATCTGCAACTAAATTGTTAGTAAAGGTAACTGCCATTCAAATACTAAAACAGTGTATAAAGTTTATAAGAGTCATTCTCATCGTAACAAAGATGATGAAACTATTTAGGCATCATTTTATTTTCACTGCAACAGTAGTTGCTCAATTTGTCTATGCATAAGGACCATTTTAAGTCATTCATTGCACCTCTTTTTAGTTAACTTCAGAGTAATGTCTCGCTTTGTATAAAAAGATACAAGTCATGTTCCCTCGCCTTGAAATAGGATCAAAGAGGATAGAGTGAGTTGAATATATAGGCGAAGGTGGTGGTACAAGATTTTCAATCTAGCAAATTGAGAGACACTTCTCAACCACCCTCCCTCCCCTTTTCATGGCCTGTCAGTAAAATAGCATTGTCTTACAGAGAATTAAAGTCTCTTGACCTTCTCTTTACCCATAATGCTTGCTTGAATTGTTATTATCGATCGGAGTGGTTCTAAATCACCACCGTACTCCCTATAGAACTGAATATTTAGTTAGTTAGATATGAACAAATTCTCTATGGTGGTTGTGTCGTCTGTATTTGCTATTAAAAGATGATTCTTCAAATGAGTGACTTCCCATATACAAAAATATATTGCAAATTAATGATCAGGAAAAATTTTATTGTGTGGACCACTCACTTTATTTTGCATAGTGGTAAAAACCATCTTCCTTTCTAAAGTATTTTTCTTCATTCCATTACTTGACCAACCCTCAAGGGATCATAAAGAACTAATTTAGTAATTCTTTAGAAGAAGTAATCCCATACTGACTATACCAATAGTATAAGCATCGGATGATATCATTTTTTTTTTTTTTTTTAAGTTACTCAAATGGTTTTCCTTTTTAAAATTCTCAAGTACAAATTCAAAAAAAAAAAAAAAAAAAGTCTCTCTCTAAAAGCAAAAAAATTTAAAGACTTGACTTTTTTTCTCGTGGGAATTCAGTATTTCCCCAAGCTTAACAATATTACTCTTTGTTTATAAAGTATACTTTAACCAAAGACAAGTTATTTCAATAACCAAACTGCCTGAAATGAGGACTAATAATTATATATCTATAATGACAGCCCTATATAATATGTAGCTCGATCATTGGTGAGGAAATAGCATCCTTCATAAATACACAGAATTCATTGGTTATCTACTTCATAAATGTTCACTTCGGACTCCTATATGATACACATGAAAAAAGAACAAATCCTAATGTCACTATCTAATCTCGCATTAACCAAATGAAATAAGACAATATATACATTGCAATCTGCTGCTGACACAGATGACATTCAAGTTTTTGTTATAGTTTCATCTATGGCTTCTTAATTTATGCATTATGGATAGCAAGCAAACGGCACTTTCTCGTCGCCTTCCCCCCGTTTCAATTTCTTCTGTCCCATTAAACCAGATGAAACAAGACAAATACTCCAGCTCATGCATGGCATTTTGCATTTGTATTGATAACAACATAAAAGCCACTTGAAGTGAGGTGAAATGGCTCCTTCATACCTATAGGAGGAGATAGTCTGTGCTAGTGTTACTTGGTCAGTAAGTCTCTGAAAATCCTTTCTTGAGTTATTTGAAAGGGTCAAAGAATATAGTCGGTTTTGCTTGCAGCGATAGTAGGTAAGCTAATATTGAGGTAATCTAATATTGTAATAGATCTAGATCTACCCTAAACGGAACGTTTAGTTGCAGTAATCTGAACATATTCTCTAGGGTACTTGTGATGTTGGTCATTGGACTAAAATATGGTTTGCAAATATCAGTGACTTCATTCATACTTTTGGGTAGATGTATGCTAAGCAGGTTGATTATAGGATGGTGAATGGTGATTCAGTGCAACCTTGTCATGACTATAGCTTAAACAATATATATAATACATACAAGCATTGAGTCCTTTTGTGACTTGGGCACATACTTACATTGAATTGTCTAGACCACTTTCTTGATTTTGCACAATAGTCTTCCTTATTAAAGGACTTTTTCAATTAATAAACTTGGCCAAGCCCTTGATGAATCATGAAGAGCAGTCTGAGTAATTCTTTAGCAAGAAGCAATTATCATACTGAACACATAAGCACCTCTTGCTAACTTTGGTCAAGTTACTTTTCACTTTTTCTAAGGAAAAAAGTCAAAAAAGCATAAAATAATATTTTTTTTTCATAAAAATAATTCATTATAGCTGTCAGATTAAAATAAGTTCAATGTTAGATAAGATTCACTTTTTATTCAAAAACTATAATATAGTAAGCCCCCAAATTATATTCGTAAATTAGGTATAAATAGTGATTTTCACAAAATATCTTTGAAAAGGGCAAAAAAATGCATTTTTTCTCTAAAAACAAGAGAGCGCTACATAATTATTGAGATATATATAAAACTTGTAATTAATATGAATAAAGATGAACTGATACAGTATACCCAACTATTTTACTACAGTTGGTCAAGAAAGATGGTGCAAAAAGACAAGCATAACTAAGAATAAGAAAACCTCTTTGTCAGGATATATAGCTGTGATATGATATGTGGGACAGAGCATTGTTTACTACTAGCCGTTCCTATCCTGTCCTGTTCTGTGGTCAACCAAAAGCTAGCATTGCGATATTGTTGGATAACACTGTTACCCTTGTCAATTATTCCCCTTATTTTATTATATTTAATCATTGATTAATTATATATTACTCGACTCTTTCATCAAACTAATCACAGTGATAAATAAAATTAATTTGAAACAAAAACTCAAGATACCCTTCATTATTATTATTATTGGATACAATAAGAATTATGATACGAAGAGTTGTTTTTTATTATTTTATCAATGATTATAATTTAATAATATAATGTTATAGCAATTAGATGATAAACTCAACTCAACAACTCAAAAAAAATTTGTCCCAGTTATTGTGTTCTATCAAGGATCATATTTTTTATTAAATTATAAATTATCATATCTTTCTTTATTATAATAATTAAATGATGTTACTATAAAATGTAATTATTTGTGATTGGTCCTAAATCTTAGAAATTATCTTAATTTTTTAAGTGATTGCTTGACTTTGTTTAGATTATTTTTAATTTTTTTAAATAATAATTTATTTATTTTTTGTTAAATAAGAATTTGGTGATAATTTTAATTACTCGATTAAATGCCAGACCGGTACTATAATCGTTGTTTATTTACTCTAATTACTAACACAGAAACTGGGGCCACTTCGTTTTCCATGTTTGTGGAGAGGTGCACGTGTGTGAACTGGTTATGAGAGTCAGTTCTATCTTCTAGCAGTCCAACTTATCTTTCTCTCTCTTAAAATCCAAGAAGAATAAATGCAGAAATGAGTGATTAATGAATTCATGGCATCTTCAAGTCCAACTACTGATAAAAATCCCTTCTTCTTTCTTTTATGTCTCTATGTCTTCCTTGGTTCCTTTATTACATGCATTAATGCATCAGAGAGATATTCTAAGTCGTCCCAGGAATCAGATAGAGTAATAAATCTACCAGGACAACCCTCAAGTCCTTCAGTCTCACACTTCTCTGGCTACATCACAGTCAATCAGAACCATGGGAGGGCCCTTTTTTACTGGTTCTTTGAGGCTCAATCTCAACCTTCCAACAAGCCCCTGCTTCTTTGGCTTAATGGAGGTACCTACCTACCTACCTATATGTGATATTGTACCCAATCATTTATATAATGTCTTTCTAGTGGTTAAGTTGTATGATTTTCTCTCTCTTCTTTTGTGGGTTTGATTTTCTTGAAGGGCCTGGTTGTTCATCAATTGGGTATGGTGCAGCAGTAGAGTTGGGTCCTCTCAGAGTCACTCAAAATAGAGTTGGCCTTGATTTCAATGACCATGCTTGGAATAAAGGTTTATTTCCCATTTTGTATTGTTCTCTCTCTGTTGTATCTATCTATTATATATAACAAATTGGAGTGGGAGTAATAGACAGGGTTATTATTTAGTGGATGCTAAAAATTGCAACCATTTTTATCCTCTGTGCAGAAGCCAATTTGCTATTTCTGGAGTCCCCAATTGGAGTGGGGTTCTCTTACACTAACACATCCTCTGATCTCACCAAATTGGATGACAGATTTGTGGGTAATTGAAACTATCTATGAAGTGGGCTTTGTTAAATTAATCCCAAAATTTCTATAATCATTGACTTAAGTTATATGTATTTTTGCTTAGCTGAAGATGCCTATAATTTCTTGGTGAATTGGCTGCAAAAATTCCCACAATTCAAATCTCATGATTTCTACATATCAGGAGAGAGTTATGCAGGTAATATAATAGCTAGCCCAAACTTGCATTTTTTTTTTTTTTTCCCAGCACCAAGCTTACTATCTATTCACTCGTGAACAATGGTGCTTCCTTTCTGATTTGTAGGCCATTATGTGCCTCAGCTGGCAGAGCTCGTGTATGACCGGAACAAGGATAGAGCAAAATACCCCTATATCAATCTCAAAGGTTTCATAGTACGTAGACCCGTGCTGCGTTTTTTTTCCATATACAAATTGCTAATAAACTCCATTGACACTGTTTCTAGCTGGCACTTCACACCATAACTGCAAGGAATGAAGGAAATAAAAAAGTGGAATGCGAGAAATTAAGAGAGTGAACTAGAGATGGAGCATTTGTACACAGTTTAAAAAAAACACTTGTACAGATTTTATTTTAATTGCATGTGAAATAACATGAAATGCTTGTACATAAATTGGAAAACCATTAGCTGCAAGTGAATTGTCTGATATATTGCAGGTAGGTAATCCTGAAACCAATGATTACTATGATTATAAAGGAATACTAGAGTATGCATGGAGCCACTCGGTAATATCAGATCAGGAATATGATAAAGCCAAAGAAGTATGTGATTTCAAGCTCTCTGACTGGTCTAATGAATGTAACAATGCCATGAACGTAGTCTTTGATAAATATGAGGAGATTGACATCTACAATATATATGCCTCGAAGTGTCTTCTGAAAGGCTCGTCTTCATTAGCTGATGGTACAAACGGTGGCAGCCATATCTCTCCCACAAAGGCAAGTCGGACAAGGAGGCCACTGCCTATTCATTACTTTTTATAATCATACAAAAATTTTGAAAGTGTGGTTAGTTTCTAAGTTAGTGGAAGATTTTGCAGGCCCAAAATTATGGGATCCGGAGGATGAAAATAATCCCTGGAGGTTATGATCCGTGTCACTCACCATACACAGAGGAGTACTTCAATAGGATGGATGTTCAAACAGCTCTCCATGCAAACATTAGAGGTGTCAATGCATATGTCAAGTGGAACGTCTGCAAGTAAGTTAGCTGGCTTATCCATGTATAGTGTCGTATTGATGTGTGTTATTTGTGTTTTCTCTTTCATGCGTTCTGTTGAAAGGCTCCATTGTGTTTTGTTAAATGAGTAGTACTTTCTAATAACTTGTTCATTTTCCTCCCCTGCCCCCCAACAAAAAAAAATTAGTGATTCTGTCTTCGGGGCATATAACTATACTGTCTTCTCTATCCTACCCATCTACAAAAAACTCATCAAGGGGGGCCTCAAAATTTGGATGTACAGGTACTACTCAATTACATTAATCTTATTTTGTATTTTACTATTATATGTGATCTACTACTTGCAGGGCTAATACATTTCCCATCTATAAAAGTGAATAATCCTGTATCGTGTAGTTTTAAGACGACCAGAAATAGTTACGAGCCATGACCAACATGGCATTGGGACCATGTCTTGTATACTTTCATGAGTTCAGAACATTTTTCTCTCCTAATTTTTGTTCTTTGAAAAATAACAAAAATAAAAGATGAAGCATCAAAAGAATGTGTCCAAAGGAAGCACCAATAGTCTTGTTCTAACTATGTGAGATGGGCCTGTAGCTTACTATGGGAATAAAAAATTTTCAATTTGATACAAATCCTAAACAGGAATTATATTCAACTGGGGCGTGTGAAGCTTTGAGTGTATCTGCTATTGTGCCCTTGCAGTATGAAAACTATACTAATTGTCATGACATACCATAGGAAAAGATATAAGGAAAAATTAACTTCTGACAGAATACTTCTCATGTCTACCAAATTTCAGCTTTAACTTTACACCCCAAAATGCTTGTGGTGATCTGCCCTCATTGTTTAATTCAAAATAAGTAATGATCTCATATTTGCTTTCGGGTGTTTGTAACAGTGGGGATGCCGATGGCAGAGTTCCAGTAATAGGATCAAGATATTGCATTGAAGCTCTTAAACTGCCTCTCAAATCCGCATGGCATTCATGGTACCACAATCATCAGGTTTGTGCTGCTGTCCCTATAGATGAAATGGAAGTTCTTAAACTAACTAGCATTCTGATTTGAAGTAATAGAGGAGCACTCTTACTAAGTCAAATGAGTCAAAGGACTCTTATCATCACCTTCAGGGGGAATTTACCAGTCATGTTAGAAAATCTTCTGCACAACCCAAATGTTCCAAGAAAGCAAGAAACCTCTAGGCTCTAGCAATACTCTTGCCTTTGACTAATGAGCCACACTTAAATACTTCAGTGATCACTTAAATACTTCAGTGATATTTGAACACTATGGTCAAATTTGTAGCCTCTAGTACATGGGAATTAGTGAAGTGGTTGCCTTTGCAAAATGTCAGCCAATATTTGCAAAATGCTTTGTCCTGGGCCTGGTTCAGTTTCAAGTTCATGGTGCAAAGTTTGAGTTGTTTGAGCCAGGCCCTGTTTGTGTCGAGGATGTTCTGAGTCTGTAATGAGCAGACAGTAGAACTGTTTGATCAATGACAGGTTTATAACTAGTTGGTGCTTCAGGTTTTGATATAGTGTTGATTGAAAGTGCAGGTGGGAGGGAGAATGGTAGAGTACGAAGGGTTAACATTTGTGACGGTGAGAGGTGCAGGTCATTTGGTACCTCTCAACAAGCCCAGTGAGGCCCTCTCCCTCATCCACTCTTTCTTGTCTGGCGAACATCTTCCAATACACAGATAAAAGTGCTTCCTCTTTATATTTCCACTGAATTGCATACCGACAATGTAGTGACCAAATTGGATGAGTTTATTCCAAGAATCTTCTCAATTGTATTATTATGTTCAACTCAAATAGTCAAGAACAAGTTGGGGCAACAAATTCTGGTACCATTGTTTGTTTTTTCTTCTTCCGTTGCTCTTTTTGGTTTGTTAGCAAGCAACCTTGGCCTAAATGGATAAAGGACATGTATCATTTCCGTAGTTAACAGCACCAAAATGGATAAAGTAATTTTCTCTGTCCGTCGTACTAAAACACACCAACGCCATGCCATTGCCCCCGGTCCCAAGTACTTCTGAATTCTAGAGTCAGTTTTTCTCCCTACAAAATTATCATAATTAAATATTCGGATTAATTGAACTAGAGGTCTCTAAAATATGGAGTTTATCTCATTTTAGTCCTCAATGTTTCAATTGCATCATTTTGGTCCCTAAAGTATTGAATATGTTTCTATATGATCCCTCAAGCAGATAGCGTCTAAATTGCTAACAATTTTTTATCATAAACTTGTCACATAATACCTAAATATAGACAAAAAAATAATTTTAATAGCTCTTAAACAAAATTTGGGTAGCTCTTGACAAAAAAATGTGTAATATGGGTAGTTTTTGACCAAAATTTGGATAGTTCATGATCAAAATTGTGTAATTTAGGTAGTTATTTAACAAAATTTGAGTAGAAATTTGGTCAAGAGTTAACCAAATTATTTTTTTGTTCATATTTAAGTATTATGTGACAAGTTTATGATAAAAAATCGTTAATAATCTGGATGATGTCTGCTTAAGGGACCATATAGAAACATATTTAATACTTCAGGGATCAAAATGATACAATTGAAACATTGGGGACCAAAATGAGACAAATTTCATATTTTGGGGACCTATAGTGCAATTAATCCTAAATATTTAGAGAAATATACAGACAAAAAAAAAGTATTTAGAGAATAAAGCCTTTATCAAACCATATGAACAACGATCCTGGTCCATGATATGGGGCACAACTCGTGTTTGGTTGATAAAGATGGAGTTGTTTTTTAGTTTAAGGTCGAATAGAACTCTGTTTTCACAAAGATTTAAAATTTTGTATATTTAAATATTAAATTTTTTATATTACACTCTCAATATATTAAAAATAGTATAATAAAACTTTTTTTATTAGTTTATGTTACTCATTCTATCAAAGTCAATGGGGTGATTTTTTTAAAGAATAAGCAACAAAAATTAACGAAAGAGTTACATTACAGTGTTTTTAATAGATGAAGGATACAATATGAAACATCTAATTTTTTAGAATGGAAAACAAAAAATCTTAAAGCTTTTGGGGTGTAAAATTGTGGTTGATAGAGTTTACAACATCTGTCTAGAAAGTTTTTTCCTTGAAAGAAAATATTATTTAGACTGTCTTTATTTATTAATCTAAGAACTAGGCTCTTATTTTTACTCAACTCTTTATTTCATAAAGTTAATCACTAAAAATTATGCTTTAATAGACTTTCTATTTGGAGAATGCAACTCACTCTCTATTATATTTTAAATGAATAAAAAATAATATATATATATATATATATATACATTATTTATTAAATATTATTAACTAAAAGACTATTTTTATGTTAAAATAGAAAGTTAATCAGAGTTGTCAAAAATATTTTAACTTCTATTTCAAAATTTTGTCAAAAATATTTTTTATTTAAAAAAATAGTCTTTAAAATAGAGAATATTATATTCTAATGTATCATAATTATTATGGTTAATTATATTGGAAATTCTCAAAGTATGGAGTTTGTCTCATTTAGCTCCCTAACATTTTAATTACATCATTTTAGTCTTTGAAGTATTGAATATGTTTTTATGTGATCTCTTACGCAAACAACGTCTAGATTGCTAACCATTTTTTATTATAAACTTGTTACGTAATACCTAAATATTGACAAAAAAATAATTTAGATACTGTATAATTTGAGTAATTATTTGACCAAAATTTGAGTAAAGTTTATATCAAAAATCGTTAGTATTTTGGACGCTGACTGCTTAAATGACCACATAAAAACATATTCAATATTTGAAGAATTAAAATGATGAAATTAAAATATTAAGGGCTAAATTGAGATAAATTCTATATTTTAAGGAATTAACCCTAATTATTAAATTAGTAGTGAGTATTAATCAGTTGTGGAGCCCACTAATTGTTGAGTAGCATTATAATCTTCCCGACAGTTACATCTGTCCAGTTGTTGGGTATTAGCGTCCAATTTCGTTCGGCGTCCTTCCCCTCGGCCATAGGATATCTCGGCCACTTCTATCGCTCTAAAACCCCAAGTTGCCGACGTTTCCAACACAATGTCGATGACAACTCGCCATTTCAACAAAGGAGACAAGGTCGAGGTCTCAAAAAATGACGCCATTAGCAACTACTTCAACTCCGTATGGTTTCCGGCGACCATTCTCCGATCATCTTCTGCGAACCACAAGTACCAGATTTTCGTTGAGTTTGAAACCCTTATTTTCAATGAAAAGTCCTGGAAACCACTGAGAGAGTACGCCAATGTGGCTGACGTCAGGCCCATGCCACCTGTGGAGCTACACCGGTTCTTCAAGGTTGGTGATAGTGTTGATGGGTTCTATGAAAATGGGTGGAGAAGAGGGATAGTCAGGAACATACTCGAGAATTCCAAGTATTTGGTGTGCATTGAGGGTGTCAGTGATCAAATTGAGGTTGAACAACGGAATTTGAGGATTCATCGTGACTGGGACGATGGAGCTTGGGTTCCTCCCGTCGATAATCAGGTATTGATCATCCTAGAGAGATAGGGGTGGGTTGGTACTTGGTAGGGGCTTGGCAATGTGGGATTTGATACTTGATGAAACTTGGTTGAGTTTTGCATTGCTGTTTGTTTGTGTATTGATTGTTCCGCGTAGGGATGGCAGTGGACCGGGGAAGAACGGGTATTCGTCCAAACCCGTCTCATTTGGACCGGGGATAGACTATACGTATTGGACGGTAGACGTATACGGGGATACCTATATAAACCCGTGCGGAGATGAAGGCGGGGATGAACTTACCCTTACCCCGCCCCGTCCCCGTTACCCGTTAAAGAAATAAATAAATAAATAAATACTCTATATAAATACTCTTTTAGCCCTAAATAAATATAATATATATATATGATTGCTCCTTTAGTCGTTGGTGTCTGGGGGCAGTGACTGTTTTGCTTAAACAATTTCAGTTTTTGCTTCTTGTAATTTTTGGATTTCATGAAATAAAATTTTCTCTTTTCTTTAAAAAAAAAAAGGCTTAGGCTTAGGCGGGTACGGGGGAAGCGGGGACGGGGACGGGGATTATAAATTTACCCGCGGACGGGGATGGGGATGAAAATTATACCCATTAGCGGGAGTGGACCGGGGATGGACGAAGATTTTTTAAGCGGGTACGGGGATGGAGACTATGCCCCCCGCCTCCGCTTCGGTCCATTGACATCCCTAGTTCCGCGACCTGTTAAATATTTATTTCTGTTGTAGTTGTTTATTAGTGCTGTTCTAGAACAGATTCTTTAACTCCACTTTATTCTGCACAATACTACTGATTAGGAGATGATAGGTGGCTTAAAGCTTGGGTGTTTTTTAAGTGTCCCACTCAAGATGAATTTTATTAAAATATGGAATGCATAGAAGAAAAGTTGGGTTCCATGTTGTCAGTTAATCCCCCCAAAAAAAAACCAACCCAACCCAATTGGATTTCACTTATTTTGACTGTCTAGCTTCTTGTTTCCTTTTAAGGAAGTTCATTAGTTTGTGGTGAATCGGATTATCTATCTATGCAACAGAAAGAAGCTGACGCATTTTCGCGTTTCCCTCTTCTCCCTAATTTGGCTATATATTACTCAATTTTGGATTCCAGTTTTCTGAAACTTTCCTTCTCAACCTTCAAAAGTTCGTGCACTCAATCATCCAATTTTCAGGATTTTAGTTCATAGACGACACAGCTGACACAATGTGCTTCGCAAAGAGCTTATTTCGGTTGTTTTTATTTTTTTTCCTTCTGAGTTTCTTGCGAATATGATTAACTTCCTTCCTGGGATATTTTTTGAGCATCTATCTATATATTAGATGATTGCTTTTTACGAGTAGTCCTATGAAAATGAAGATTAGTAAAATAATTGAAGCTTTGGAAAAAGGTCATTTGTATTAACTCTGTTGGCCCCACTCAGAAGTTGTCTTGATAAATTTTTAATTATACTTGTTTCAGTCGAAGATAACAGGTGTCTGGGTGTTGTTGGGCACTACTTCTCTTTTATATTCTGTGTTTTCCCACTTTGTTCCGATGTGCTATGTTTTATCTAATATTCTCGTATCTCCTATCAAATAATTTGAGATCCTTGCTTTAAATGTGTGAAACAAAATGTGCATAGTAAATAAACGAAGTTCTATGAAATCTGTGTGGTTTTTGAAAGCTTATTAAGGGCTAGATGCATCTACACCAACCAGACATCAAGCAGTCACAACATATACCCTCTCAAATAAGCATGCCCCCTTTTTTGGCTTGCATGAATCTTTGTTCAGTAGTTTTGTTGTTATATAATAACATATGGATCGAGCCAGGTTACCTACAGTGAATGTTTTTTGCATAATCATTGTACGTGTGCTGAATATTTGAAATCGCTTTTTTTCTCGATAAAGTCAATTTTAGAAAAGCAGAAAAAGTCATCTGAGTTGGAGGTGAAGCCCAGAGTGATGAAATTTAGGATAAAGTATAGTGGAAGAGAATCAGATGCAAAGTTCAGCAAGGGGACTATGGTGGAGGTCAATAGTGATACAGAAGGATACCGGGGTTCTTGGTATACTGCAGTCATTGTCGAGTTAGTAGGGAATAACAAGCTTTTGGTGGAATATCAGATGCTGAAAAGAAATGACGGAACTGAACTCCTTACAGAAGAGGTAGATGTTTCATGTGTCAGGCCTTGTCCCCCTGGTATTCAACGGTTAGATCGTTATGAACAACATGAACAAGTTGATGCTTGGTACAACAGTGGATGGTGGGTGGGTCATATTGCCAAAATTCTTAATGAATTGAAGTACACAGTCTTTTTTGGGACCCTGAAGGAGGAAAGCGTATTTGAACATTGTAGATTGAGGCCTCATCAGGAATGGATAGAGGGTAGATGGGTTGCAGCCTCTAAGGTATCACTTCTATATATTCCTTGCTGCTATTCAGTGCACAATTTATAAACCTGTCTTCCACCAAGGACATATCCCTAGTGAATGTTGCTTCATAGCTATATTATTCTATATCCGAAAGATGAGGCACAATCTTCACAGTTTCCCTTTCTTTAATTTCAAGTGTGCTCCATACCTTGAAGTTTGAAATGCAGATTTCACATGATTTTAAGTTGAAGTCCCAAGAGTTCAAAATCAAGATAAAATGCGGTGGAAGAAAGTCAGAGCCAAATTTCAACAAGGGGATGCCAGTTGAGGTCAAAAGTGATGAAGAAGGATACCAGGGGTCTTGGTATACTGCAGTTATTATGGGCTCAATAGGCATTGACAAGTTCTTGGTGGAGTACCGGACGCTGAAAACAGATGATGAATCTGAACTCCTTAAAGAAAAGGCAGATGCATCATACATTAGGCCGTGTCCCCCTGAAATTGTACGGGTCAACCGTTTCCAAATGCTTGAAAAAGTTGACGCATGGTATAATGATGGATGGTGGGTGGGTCTTATCAGTAAAGTTCTTGATGGCTTAAAATATGCAGTCTATTTCTGGACCACGAAAGACGAGCTGGTATTTGAACATTCAAACCTGAGGCCCCATCAAGAATGGATTGATGGGAAATGGGTTCTTGCAGTCAGGGTATGACTTGCACTCTTGCAACTTTTCCAGTGGATTTTGATATTACATCTGTTTGAATGCCATGCTTCCATAATCACATAGCAATAATTATTTTTCGTTCACTGATTAGATTTCCCAAATGTGTGCAGTCATCGAACTGAGCTATTTCAAGTTTAAACGTATATGTACAACTTTCATCTTTTCCTTTTGTTCCTTGTGATTTTGCTTGTAATCAACGAGTTGCAATGCAGAAAAGCTCCCAGTTGCCGGTGAAATGGAGACATGGAAAATGGAAGAGACAACATAATGTAGAAACATTGGAAACACATTTTAGCAAAGGAACAAAAGTAGAAGTAAGAAGTGATGAAGTAGGTTACCAGGATTCTTGGTACCCTGCAGTCATTGTTGCCGCGGTAGGAAGTGGGAAATATCTGGTAGAATACCAGACACTGAAAACAGATGATGAAATTGAACTCCATAAAGAAGAGGCAGATGCTCTGTGCATAAGGCCTTGTCCCCCTGTAATTCAGCGGGTTGACCGATTTAAATTACTTGAAGAAGTTGATGCTTGGTATAATGATGGGTGGTGGACTGGTCAGGTCTTCAAAGTTTTTGAGGGCTCAAAGTACACAATCTATTTTCCAACCACAGATGAGGTATTGGAATTTCAGCATTCTGATTTGAGGCCTCATCAAGATTGGACCGAAGGAAAATGGATATGCGCTAATAGGGTATGACTCTCTACAATCTTGAATCCAAAACTTATTGAGGTATATCTAATGTGATTTATGAAAGAAATTTTTGCATATATTAACACGGCGGTCAGTGCTGTACAAAAACTGCAACTTATTGCCTACACTATCATCCCTGCTTAAGAAGTATCTTCCAACTTCTGATGATCATAGCAATTTACTGTTTCTGATTTGCAGATTAGGTTCCCATCGTGCAACCAATCCAAGATGATCTCAGGGTGTTATGAAAATGATGCATACATGTGCACTAGATGAGTAGGAGGGTTGTACTTTGGCAAGGAAAATGCACTTGTTGCAGCATGATTATGCATTGACTTGACATGCCTATGCATTAATAAATATTATTCCATTATGTTTTGTTGTCTATATTTCCATAGCAATTTACTTTGCGAAGTCACTACAAAGTCGCTTAAGGTTATGTTCTTTTTTTCTGGAACATAATCTTGTTTGGGTTTCTCTTTTCAGGGTGGGAAGAGATGATCACTCGATGAAGCAGAAATGAGTAATGCAAGTCTTCAATGTTACTGTGCCAACTGTGTTCCTTCAACACTGATCAAACTGTACAAATTGTGCACCTTCTGTTCCAAAAAACATCGATCAATTACTCACCAATGATTATTGTACAAACTGAACACATGATAGAATGCTGCAATTCTGGAGACTTCCCAGCTGCTCGGTGTTCAATACTGTCTTTGAAATCATACAACTGCCATTTTTAGGGAAAAAAAAATGTGAAGCAAACAAATGTGTCGATGCTATCATTATCTTCTTCACCAGATTATGACTTCACTTTGACCACATTGCTATGAAGCATAGAAAAGTTGATTCCTGAGTCCCCATTGGGATCAAACAAATATGAAGTTTTTGAATCACGCTTTGAATTACTATGGATGTTTAGCCACAAATACTCCATATCTTGGCAAGCATATTCTCTGTTGTACGTATACACATACACACTTTTGAACTTGTCATTGCATTATGATATGATATTACAATTATCTAAGGCTTCTAATAATAAGCTTACAGTTGGTTCCATAATGCAATTATTTTCCCTCATTGAAAGCTGGATGTCACAGTTGGAACCTTGATTGTTTTGCCTGCTAAGCAAGTTTCTTCGAAGGTATTGCTATCCATAGCCTACAGAGAGTTGGTAAGCTTTCTACCTTTTCTTTTTATTTTCTCTTTCCTCTCCCCTCACCATTGTTATCGAGCCTGCCATAACTTACGCTGTAAAGCTCTTAGTTATGCCGCTTCGAGTCTTGATGGTGATTGTACCAGTTGAAGGACTGTCAATATGAATAGCATCCAAGGTGATCCAAAAGATGAACTCCTTCGCCTTAACGCCGGTAAGCTTCCTGATCTTCTTGGGTTCAATATAGGCCGTGATGACAGTGTCATAAGAGATGAGCCTACCGCCTATTTCTTCAATTTTGTGAACTTTCTTCTTCCTCTGTTTAAGCCACGCATAGCCAGTTTCTTTCTCGTACCTAAATTCTTGTACATCTTGGAGGGGTATCAGCCAATCAGGCAAACCCATTTCTGTCATCAACGAAGTCATCTTCTCTCTGCATATTGCATCTCCATAGTAAACCGTAGACATCTCTCTCTCTCTCTCTCTCTCTCTCTCTCTCCCCTTTAGAAAGATGTGTTGGTGTAATTGCAATAAATTGAAAAGCAAAGTACAAAATAATAAAATTTCACACGAAACAATTCAGACCGAGGCAAGGGTATCTTGCTCTCTTTAAGGAGATTCAAACCTTTTGTGGATGGCAAAGCCCAAAACCGGTGTAGCAAATCTTCTCGTTTGATTTGTCTTCTCCATGATACAATAGTTCAACTTTGTCGTATGATTTTAACCAATTCTGCACAAGTAGTTAAGTCCAAAACTCTAAAAATAAGAACACTTTTCTTCGACTTCAACTCTCAAGTGTGTATAATATATTATTTAAGTGTTGGATAATTGTTTAAAGGAATAAAATGCACATTTTAGATATCCTATTTATAGGCTCTTAGAACTTTCTAGAATTCATATATCTAATTTATTCACGTACACATAATATACATGTATTATATTAATAATGATGAATATATGTATGTAATTAAAAGTATTCATGTACATATACGTAATAATATGATACATGTATATATATTATATATAAAGATTCGTGTATGATATATATATCATACATTGTTAGAATGAATAATATTAAAATATACCAACATGTTGTAAAGATGTACAGAGGCAGGAAATTCAAAACATGCCAGAATATATTCAGATTTTGTTATTGATAACAGAATATATATCATACATTGTTAGAATGAATAATATTAAAATATACCAACATGTTGTAAAGATGTACAGAGGCAGGAAATTCAAAACATGCCAGAATATATTCAGATTTTGTTATTGATAACAGAATATATTCGGATTGATTGCTCATGTTACACGTACCTTAAAATGCTTTGGCAACCGAAATAAATATTCGAGGGCATTTGGTATATAAATAACGTCAAGGCAGAGGATAATCAATTAGAATAGGGTGGATACCTTATCAATATGCAACTATTTGGGGAATGGCTTAGATGGTTGAAATTGCCGACTTCTCTTGATTTGTAATGTAAACTGATGATGCCTAAAATAAACCCAGGCACGAGCTCCGATAGTAAGCTCAGCTCGGGAGCTCAGGTAGAGTAAGCAAAGCTCATCCAGCAAGGGTCTGAGCTCTTCCAACTAGCATTAGAGCTCCTAGCTGAACACATGAACTGAGAAATGACCAGAAGGCAGCAAGATGACAGCAGACACATCCATAACAGAAACTGAGCCAATCCAAGGCACAAAACCCGTAACCCGCCAAGATCCTCTCCTTAAACCAAGGGAAGAATCCCACGATGAAGGGCAAAGATCTCGTCGTTTGAAGACAGCTATGGGAAGGTAAGGCCACTCCGAGATTGTAGATGAAGATAGGGTATAATCCCTTCAATGTAGGAGATAACTCCGGATTAGAGGTAAGCATGAGGCTATAAAAGGGAAGGACAGCCTCCATGGAGAGGGAGAGGATGAAAAACCCTGATACCCTGAGTATTCGGCGGTAACATATTCCACTTTTTATCAATAAAGAGAAAGGAGTAAGAGTCTCCATTAGAGAGTGGATTAGCCGAGCTCATTAGCCGGTGAACCACTATATATCTACTGCATTTCACACACTACAGATCGATTGATTAGAACCTTCATCCACCAATTCACGAGCCTTGTAGCTCAGATATCATACCAAGCCCTACGTAAATCGTACATAACACACAATCCAAGCCCATAGCTCGTACGCGCGGGTTTACGCCATCAGTTTGGCGCCGTCTGTGGGAACGACTGTTCCTATTACAAGTAAGCTGATTCCTCAGTGACTGATGGTAACAACTCGAAATATGAGCAGAAGTCAAACAAACCCGCCCCGAATGCAAGATCAGCAGGAAGCCACCAACGGCAGACAACCCGGGAACATCCAGGAAGCGAATTCCCCCATTAATAACGAGTTGGAGGCCCTTCGCCTCGTCAACCAACGACTGCTAAAGGAAAATGCCGAGCTATCAAAGCTCGTACAACGCCCGCAAGAGGCACAACCGGCCCAAGAAGGCCAGAATAACCCCCCTTACAGGGAGCGGCGACACTGGGACCCCATCAGAGAGGTCGACGAAGGAGGAGAAAGCAGCCAAACCAGGGGGCACGCTCCTTATGTACCTCCTAGGAATGGCCATAACGACGAGGTGCAAAGTCAGAACGACGGGGGTGACAGGGATGATTTTTTCCCTTATCTGCCGGACAGGAAAGAGCAGCGCTGGGAACAACGCTTCAAAGACATCCAACAAGAGCTCAGCCACATGAAGGAGGCGGTAAAGAGCAAGGCCCCGGTTACAATGGATGTCTTGGTGCAGCAAACCGAGTCCCCATTCACCACCGGAGTGCTACACTTTCCACTCCCACCGAAGTTTAGGACGCCACAGATAGAGGTCTTTGACGGAACGAAGGATCCTGTTGATCATCTCAACACTTACAAGAACCAGATGGAGCTACATGGATACCACGATCCTGTACGTTGCAGAGCTTTTGCCATCACCCTGAAAGGCTCCGCCTTAGCCTGGTTTCACAGGCTCCCACCAACCTCGATCTCATCCTTCAAAGAACTCTCCATAGCATTCGTATCTCATTTTATAGGAGCCCGGATATACAGAAAACCTAGCTACCACCTGCTGAATGTGAGACAGGGGCCTCAAGAAAACCTGAGGTCTTATGTCCAAAGGTTCAATTCGGAGACCCTAAAAGTAGACGTTCCAGACGAGAAATTCGCCATAACTGCCTTCATTGCAGGGTTGGGAGTGCAGTCCAAGGATTTAATGTTCTCCATATCGAAGAATCCGCAGGCAAGTATGGCTGAGGTATTAGCCAAGGCAGAGAAGTATATAAATGGCGAAGAGGCACTCCTTTCCAAAGTAGGGGGTACATCCTCACGTAAGGAAAAGGAAAAAGAAGAAAAGAGAAGAGACAGGAGCCCCAGAAAGGAAAAAGGGCGGGAGAGGTCTCCAAGAAGGGAAAGGGACCGCTCGCCCAAAAGAAGAGGAAATGTCAGAGATCGCCTGGGCCCCCCGCAGCCCGAGCTACAGCCCCGATACGGACCTCAGCGATTCACCCCCCTCACTGCCGATGTGTCACAGGTTCTATATGAAGTTCAGAACGAGAAATTCTTGAGATGGCCACCTCGGATGAAGGCAGACCCAGCCAAGAGAGACCCCACTAAGTACTGTGACTATCACAGAGATCATGGCCACCATACTGATGACTGCATTCAACTAAATAAGGAAATAGAATTCTTGATTCAGCGAGGTCAGCTACGTCGCTTTGTAGCCAATGACAATCAGAACCGAGCCCTTCCGCCTCCGCCACCTCGGCAGCAGGCACCGGCACCACACCAGCAGCCTCTAGGGGAGATCAGAGTAATATCAGGAGGATTCGCAGGAGGAGGGGAGTCCAGCTCAGCCAGGAAAGCACACCTTCGACGAATCAGAGCCGAAGAAGCTCTCGAAGTGCACGCTGTGTCCAAGGCACCACGCTTGGATACGGCAATCACTTTCTCAGACGCTGATTTGGAGGGATACCAACATCCCCATGATGATCCATTGGTGGTACGAGCTGTGGTGGCTAATAGAACTGTTCATCGGGTTCTAATCGATAATGGGAGCTCAGCAGATATCATTTTCGCGCCTGCGTTTGACAAGATGGACATAGGAAGGGAGAGACTTGAATCAGTAAGCACTCACTTGCTGGGATTCTCCGGGGAAAGGGTGCTCCCCTTAGGCTCAATCCAACTCGTGCTCACCCTAGGGGACCCACCTTGCCAAGCCACCACCACCGTGAAATTCCTAGTAGTCGATGCACCCTCTGCATACAACATCTTGCTTGGAAGGCCATCCCTTAATTCTATAAAGGCAATCCCATCTGCCTATCATTTAGTTGTAAAGTTCCCTACAAAAAATGGAATCGGAGTAGTCCGAGGAGACCAGCGTATAGCAAGGGAGTGCTATATGGCTTCAGTAAAAAGGAAGGAGGTTGAGAACATCCAACTGGATGAACTCGACATGAGAGACGAGATGGAGACAAGACCAATGCCATCGGAAGAGCTGGAACCAGTTCAACTTGATGAGAAGCCAGAACACCTCGTTTATGTGGGTTCCAAACTAAACGCTGAACTCAAAGAACTCCTCATCCGGTTCTTAAAAGAGAATGTAGGAGTGTTTGCTTGGAAGCAAGAAGACATGGAAGGAATTGACCATTCGGTTATTACCCATAAGCTATGCGTGAACCCAACTTGCAAACCCATCAAACAGAAGAGGAGGAGCTTTGCCTCTGAAAGACAAAGGGCAATCAATGAGGAGGTCGGCAAACTCCTTCGTGCCAAGGCTATTAGGGAGGTTGATTACCCCACCTGGTTAGCAAACGTAGTCCTTGTAAAGAAGACCAATGGGAAGTGGCGGCTGTGCATCGACTTCACTGATCTCAACCGAGCATGCCCCAAAGACAGTTTTCCTTTACCTCGGATTGACCTAATAGTGGATGCCACTGCAGGGCACGAGCTCCTCAGTTTCATGGACGCCTTCTCAGGCTACAACCAGATCAGGATGGATCCCAGCGATCAAGAGAAAACCTCCTTTGTAACTGAACAAGGAACGTATTGTTATCAGGTCATGCCCTTCGGATTGAAGAACGCTGGAGCCACTTACCAGCGGCTAGTGAATAGGATGTTCCAGAAACAAATAGGAGCGTCCATGGAAGTTTACATTGATGATATGCTAGTAAAGTCACTGAAAGCAGAGCTCCACATCAAGCACTTAGCTGAGTCATTTCGAATTCTAAAGGAGTACAGAATGAAGCTCAACCCTGCGAAATGCGCATTTGGGGTCTCAGCGGGAAAATTTCTGGGTTTTATAGTTAGCAGCAGAGGGATCGAAGCTAATCCAGAGAAGGTTAGAGCAATGGTGGAAATGCAGTCGCCATCCAACACAAAAGAGGTGCAACGCTTGACAGGCAGAATAGCTGCACTGAGCCGTTTCGTGTCTAGGTCAAGCGATAAATGCCAGCCTTTCTTTCAAATTTTGAAGAAGGCATTCCAGTGGGATGCCGAGTGTGAAGAAGCATTCAAATCCCTAAAAGATTACATGAGCTCCCCTCCAGTATTGGTAAGCCCTTTAGAAGGAGAAGTCCTCACCCTCTATCTAGCAGTTTCGGATTTTTCAACAAGTGCGGCGCTAGTTAGGGAGCGAGACAGAGCCCAGCAACCAGTCTACTACTGTAGCAGAGCTCTGAGGGGGGCAGAGGAGAGATATCCAAAGATGGAAAAGCTCGTTCTAGCTCTGGTTACAACAGCTAGGAGACTCAGACCTTATTTCCAGGCCCATACTATCGAGGTTCCAACAGATCAGCCAATGAAACAAGTGCTACACAAGCCAGAATCCTCGGGGAGGTTGGTTAAATGGGTCATAGAGCTCAGTGAGTTTGATATCAGATATAAGCCAAGAACTGCCATCAAAGGGCAAATTTTGGCAGATTTTATTGCAGAATTCACAGCAGCAGCGCCTATGGAAACCACGGATTTAATACCAGACCTCCCCATGTGGAAGCTTTCAGTGGATGGAGCTGCCAATGCTCAGGGAAGCGGCGCAGGAATAATCCTGACCTCCCCAGAAGGAGTAGACGTCGAATATGCCCTTAGATTTGGGTTCAAAGCCTCCAATAATGAGGCGGAATATGAAGTTGTCGTTGCTGGGCTTAATCTTGCTTACTCTATGGAAGCAGAGCAGCTGGAGATCTGCAGTGACTCTCAACTGGTGGTAAAGCAGATAGAAGAGTGTTACGAGGCAAGAGGCGAAAAGATGGTCCTTTACCTCAAAAAGGTACGAGAACTAATGAAAAAGTTTGTGCAGGTTAAGGTCAGATACGTGCCCAGAACGGAGAATTCACGAGCAGACGCTCTGGCAAGGTTAGCAACTGCCTCGCAAGAAGATTTGGATAGGCTAATTCCAGTGGAGCACCTTCCAAAGCCTTCGGTAAGCATCGAAGAAGAGGAAATTCTATCAATTGAAGCTCAGCCAAGCTGGATGGACCCCATCATAGAATACCTGCAGAATGGAACTTTGCCGAATGATGCTAAGGAGGCATCCAAGCTGAGGACCAGGTCAGCCAGATTTTCCTTGATGCAAGGAAAGCTGTACAAACGTGGATTTTCAACGCCTCTCCTTAAGTGCGTAGGAGATGAGGATGCCAACTACATACTCAGAGAGGTACATGAAGGAATATGTGGCAATCACGTAGGAGCCCGAGCCTTGGCGGGAAAAGTACTAAGACAAGGGTATTATTGGCCCACTATGCTCAAAAATGCCACCGACTTAGTAAGAAAATGCAAAACCTGCCAGGAGCATGCCAATGTGTCCCACTGTCCTCCCGAGCTCCTAACCTCGGTGGTAAGCCCATGGCCTTTTCAGCAGTGGGGTTTGGACATTCTGGGCCCCCTTCCCACTGGTGTGGGGCAGTGCAAGTTTGCCATCATAGGAGTGGATTACTTCACCAAGTGGGCGGAGGTCGAACCTTTGGCGACAATCACAGAGCAAAAAGTTCAAAACTTCGTGTGGAAGTCGATAGTTTGCAGGTTTGGAGTTCCTAGAGCGCTCGTATCTGACAACGGAAAGCAGTTTGATAACTCAAAATTTAAAAGTTTTTGTGCTGAGCTCGGAATCAAGAACTATTTCTCGGCTCCTGCACATCCCCAATCCAATGGACAGGCAGAGGTCACAATCAGAACCATAAAGTCGGCTTTGAAGACCAAACTGGAAAACCTGAAAGGGAAGTGGGTGGAATACATCCCTGAGGTATTGTGGGCTTACAGGACAACCGTCAAATCTGCAACTCAGGAAACCCCTTTTGCATTGGCCTTTGGAACCGAGGCGGTGGCCCCAGTAGAGATAGGGCTCCAATCTCCAAGGGTGGAATTTGCAGATGCCGAGCACAACGAAGAATCTCTCTTACTAAACCTCGATCTCTTGGATGAAAAGAGAGGCAGAGCTCTTCACCGCATCCGCATTTACCAAAGGAAAACTGCGAGGTATTACGACAGGAAGGTAAGGCACAGAAGTTTCAAGGCTGGAGACCTGGTACTTAGGAGGCTCCTGCTTGCAAGAAAGGATCCCACGCATGGGAAATTGGGACCCAACTGGGAAGGGCCCTATATCGTGTCAAGGATAATCAGACCGGGGAATTACGAGTTGCAAACAGAGGAAGGGAAGGTTCTACCTCATTCATGGAATGCCGAGCACCTTAAGAAATTTTTTCAGTAAGTGTCCCTTGTAATAGAGCCATTTTTTAAGAATAAACCAGTCCTTTATTCACCATCACTATGATTTCCAAACAAGATGAGTTCTTCAGTTCATAAATATACGATAAGCTTCAAAGCTTATAAATGAAAGATGAGCTCTTCAGCTCATAAATAAAGATAAGCTTCAAAGCTTATATAAGAAAGATGAGCTCTTCAGCTCATAAATACACGATAAGCTTCAAAGCTTATAAATGAAAGATGAGCTCTTCAGCTCATAAATACACGATAAGCTTCAAAGCTTATAAATGAAAGATGAGCTCTTCAGCTCATAAATAAAGATAAGCTTCAAAGCTTATATAAGAAAGATGAGCTCTTCAGCTCATAAATACACGATAAGCTTCAAAGCTTATAAATGAAAGATGAGCTCTTCAGCTCATAAATAAAGATAAGCTTCAAAGCTTATATAAGAAAGATGAGCTCTTCAGCTCATAAATACACGATAAGCTTCAAAGCTTATAAATGAAAGATGAGCTCTTCAGCTCATAAATAAAGATAAGCTTCAAAGCTTATATAAGAAAGATGAGCTCTTCAGCTCATAAATACACGATAAGCTTCAAAGCTTATAAATGAAAGATGAGCTCTTCAGCTCATAAATAAAGATAAGCTTCAAAGCTTATATAAGAAAGATGAGCTCTTCAGCTCATAAATACACGATAAGCTTCAAAGCTTATAAATGAAAGATGAGCTCTTCAGCTCATAAATAAAGATAAGCTTCGAAGCTTATATAAGAAAGATGAGCTCTTCAGCTCATAAATACACGATAAGCTTCAAAGCTTATAAATGAAATATGAGCTCTTCAGCTCATAAATATACGATAAGCTTCAAAGCTTATAAATGAAAGGTGAGCTCTTCAGTTCATACAAGCTTCAAAGCTTATAAATGAAAGGTGAGCTCTTCAGCTCCTATAAGCTTCAAGGCTCGTAAAATTCAAGACTGGTCTCTTCTTGGAGACACCAACAGTCGAATCCAAAGCTGGTCTCTTCTTGGAGACACCAACAGTCGAATCCAAAGCTGGTCTCTTCTTGGAGACACCAACAGTCGAATCCAAAGCTGGTCTCTTCCTGGAAACACCAACCATCTTTATATCCGCTGTTCTGAACACATTGGGGGCCGCGAGTGTGTAGGAAGGGCGCCAGGACCACTAGTCATGAGGAAAGATTAAGGTCTGTACACACCTGATCTTCTCCCTCAATGTTCGCGGTCCGACCTGAGGAACCATTCAGGGACTAAGATATGTACGCACATGATCTTCTGTTTTCCATCGATGTTCGCGGTCAGATCTTTGGAACTAGACTGGAACTAAGGTCAGTGCAAACATGATCTTCTGTTCTCCGTCTACGTCCGTATTCTGAACACCAAGAGCTCATATATGGACATGCATACTCAAGAATGAGAAACCTAGAATTCAGAATATCTAAGAATATAAACATTCGGAAAAGTGCGAAAAGATTCATAGTCTGGTATCATTCAAGAAAAGAAAGAACGATACAAGGAAATAAAGATTCTAGTCTTTTTTAAGTTGGGACCTCAGCTCAACAACCTCTTCCTTCAGGCTAGCATTCTCCTTCTTCAGCTCGTCCCTATCCCGCTCAGCCCTGTGAAGTGAATCTAGAAACTTCTGACCAATGGGGGTAAGGAAGATGGTGGACAGAGAGCCAGGAGAAGAGGAACCATCCCTCTTATGCTTCCTTGAACTCGTGCCGGTGTTTCCACCCTCGTCAGAGTCCTCATCCTCATCAGAATCAGAGAAAGAGGTCCAGGAGGGATAAGGAACAGAGGAAAACTCAAACTCAGTAGCCTCAGCCCCAAGCAAATAGAGGTTTGCACTCGTCATCAGCCTGGAATAAGTCCTAGACTCCGCAAGCAGCAACTCATTGACATTCACCATCCCTGGTACATCCAGATCAGGTGGACCTGCACAGACAATCACATAGTAAGAACGCGTCTCCAAAAAGAAATATTCAAAAGAGCTCAGCTCGAACTTACCAGTATGAGAGAAGCTCTTCCAGGACCGCGGAACCCTAGCTTCACGACAGCGGTCCTCAGGAGATCTCCAACACTCCCCAGAAACGAAAAAAAAACGTTTAGACCATCCTTCAGGATTGAAGGGAAGGCCTAGAACCAAAGGACGTAACTCAGAATTCCTCAAACGGAAGAAGCTGAAGCAGGGGGCATCGTCTTCCTCGATCTCGAAGAAGTACAAAAACTCAGAGACATAAGGGAACCTGTCGAGGCCATGTAGGCGGCAGAACAGGAAGAAGCTTACCATAACGGCCCACCCTCGTGGGGAAAGGCGAGAAGGACATAGACCATAGTAGGCAAGGACTCGCCCTATGGCCGGGTGAATGGGAAGGCGAAGCCCCATGTCCATGGCACCTTCAAAAAGGCAGACTTCCCCTCGGGGAAGGTAGTTGCAGGGCTCGTCGGAGGTAGGAACTCGCAAAGGCAAGTCAAGATCAGGAAAAAACCGTTTCTTAATATCCACTAAATCAGAAGATTCAAGTATTGAAGGAGACAGGTGGCGACAGTGCCACTCCCATTCAATTCCAAAGGAGGCACGTTCCTGGAACAGAGAAGAAACAGAAGCAGCCATCGGAAGTGTTGATAAGGAAAAAGATGCAACAAAACAAGAAGAAAGTCAAGAATATTTCATGCAAGAGAGGGAAAGAGGAATCCAACAGATGGTAAGAAGCTTAAGAAAAGTTGGGAACTTTCCAGGAAACCAAGAGTCAAATAAGGGGAAACAGTTGCCTGTTTAGTTTCTTGAATAATAAAGATAGTTGCGGTTATGGAAAATGGATGCGGTTATGGAAAGTGGTTGCGGTTATGGAAAACGACTGGAGAAAAAGGCGGGGAAAGAGACTACCCCTCCTATTTTGCACTCAAAACAACCTACAAAGAATTGTTACCCCACCAAGCAACATATCCTCCATATTTAAACTCAGAGCGCTTGAATAGCAAATCTTGAAAGCCTGCAATTCTAAGAGCCCTGCCCACGTTAAAAAGGAAGAGTTCCTGATGGATTCCTCGGTTCATCAAAGAAACTTAGCAACGTGTAAAAGTTGACAGCCTTGCTTAAAGAAGGCTTAAAGCACTCCTCGAAGCAAGGTGGGGGGAAGAGAAAAGTAAAACGCAGAAGAAAGCTCTTTATTCTCACAAATATGGAGCATTGAAATTTGCTGTCTAGTTCAGACAAAAGAGCCAAAAAAGCTCAGTAAGAACTTTCAGGTTCAGAAGACGAACTGTATAGCTCAGCAAGAGCTCATAGGCTCGCAAACTCGAGCTATGTTGCTCAGAAGGAGCACATCAGTTCGGAATATCAAGCTGAGCAGCTCAGAATAAAGAAAACTAGGGAGTGGATCCCTAGTATACCAACTACCGAACTCAACGACTCAGGGGAGGTCATTTGGACTCAACACCAAATCTTCTATACTCCTCAGGTCTAGTAATTTTGTTTCAAGAAGTGCACAGCACCCCTTAAAACAAAAGGGGGCAAGGGGAATACAAGAAGAAAAAAGATCAAAAGATCAAAAAGCGCAGGAGAATAGAGAGAATAGAGGCAAAACTGGCTTATGTCTCAAATCACAGTTCAACTCAATCACACATCAATTCAAAGCAAAATTCAGAAAAATTAGAAACTGCCCCATGAAGTTCGTATTTCAAAACACAAGGTTGATGTACAATGAAAAATAAGAGTTACATGAGTATGGAAAAAGTTCTAAGAGGGAGTAATTGCAGGATCTTGCAACTCGGCTGAGGGGCCCTCAGCAACAGAAGTAACAGAAATGCCTGGGGCCCCCGCTTCTGTCGATCCCGAATCTTGAGCAAGGGCTTCAACCATCAAGTCAACTGAAAATGGTGTAGAGGCAAGAACAGCGGGGGCAGCTGCAGGAAGCTCAGGAAGCACGATAAAAGCCCCAGAGGTCCCAGGGGCAGCTGTGTCCTGACTTAAGGCTGCCGCTGAGAGAACCGAGGCATCCTCCTCGTTATCAGAGCTAGACTCCTCCATTTCTTCTGCGGTAGGGATAGAGAAATTGAAGTCAAGGTCTGGGAAAGCTTTGATAGCCTTGCGCCTAAAGGCAAGCCATCCAGTAGCCCACAAGGTGGTGGCCTCATCCCTCAGCTCAGCGATCCCTTCGTCCCTCTGCTGGACCAAACGTTTCTGCTCCTCGAGCTCCTCACAGAGTTTGCCGTTAGCCTCACTGAGGGCAAGATAATCTTGGTTGGCCTGGATGAGCTCCTTCTTGGCGTCAAACGCCTCCTGGTTAGCCTTGGACCACGCCTCAACTTTAAGCTGCAGGTCTTCCTTGACCAACTTCAGCTCATCCCGAGCCTTCTTTTCCCCCTCCTCAGCTCTGACCTTGACTGTCAGTATGTGTTTGAGGTCGGAGGCTTGCTTCACCGTCTGCTCGTTGAGGCTCTCCATCTGCGTTGTGAGGCTCTCCACCCGGGCTCTAAAGTCTTCGTTCTCAAGAGACAGTTCAGAAACCTTGGTCTTATATTTTTTCAAGACCTGAAAAGAGCTCTCTTGGGACCGAACCCGATGCAGTAGACCATTCACATGAAGGACAGCCTGAAAATGCGAAAGAACGCATGAGTCCACGAAACAAAAATAATTGAAGAAGGAGAAGTGGCGGTGCTTACAGCAGCTGCTCCCTGAAGAGCTGAAGAAATGGATTCCTCAAGAGGCATAGAAGCAGCCTTCAGAACATCAGACTCAGTGAAAATAGAAGAAAGAGCCCCTGCAGCAAGGTCCATGTTGTCAAAAAAGGAATCCTCATCTTCTTCGGATTTTCTCTCGGTTTTCCCAGAGGCAGTAAATGAGACCTTTCTGGGTTGGAGGTCAGGGATCACTCCCAAAGCTTCTTCGACCTCAGAGGAGGAAGGGGAAGCCTGATCTCCCTTTTGAGCAGCCCCCGACCCAGGATGGGCCACTGGAGGAGGAGAGATGACTACGTCTTGAGGGATGCCGGATGAAGAGGGCGGTGCCTTGATGGGAACCAATTTTGTAGTAGCAGAGGAGGGAGGAGGCACTTCCACTCTGGGGATCTTAGCTCGAGTGGTTGGACCACTCCCTGAGCCGACCCGAGCTTTGCGCTTCCCAGACCTGCCACCTTCCATCAGCTCTGCAATTTTGGCCTGAAGCTCTTCTGGAGTAGACTTCATGGTAGAAGGACCTGGAAGGTCTGGATGAAGCAGGAAAAAAAAAAAAAAAAAAAGGAAAAAGAGAAGGAAAGATTATGAAGAGAGGAGAGCAAGGGACGATGAAATTACCTTCGTCAGCCCCTAAAACAGATAATGGAATCGCTAAAGTCACCGCAGGAGGGCTCAGACCTAGCTGCACCAAATTTTTCAACTCAATCAGGTCAGCGTACTTTTTCGGTTTAATCTTCGCCAACTTTGCCAGCACTTTATTGTCTTCAGGGCTGAGCTCAAGACGACCACCTGAAAGGAAGAAAAGGTACAAGTAAGAGAAAGGCAAGAGGCCTATAAGTTCCAGATCAGAGCTCAGCCGACTCGAGTAAAGACTCACGCAAGTTGTCTGGTTCAGTCCAAGCCGTAGGGATACCGAGTGTATCTGTCTTATCAGCAGGATTATACTCCCAATTGATGCCCCCGACAAAAAAGAAATGCTCCTTCCAGTGCTTATGAGAGGAAGGAATGTTAGAGATAAGCTGCCTAACGTTGGCACGCTTAGAGGCGTACAAGAAGCCTTCAGAGGTCGGTTTGACGTTAAAAAACTCTTGAAACAGAGAAACGCTAGGAACCCCGAGCTTATGCTTCTTGAAGATGACTAAAAAACCAACCATGACGCCATAGAAGTTGGGAGAAATCTGGGAGGGACACACACGGAAGTGTTGCAGAATAGCCTTGATGAGGGGTGCAGAGGAAAACGAAGACCGTTATCAAAGGCGGCAAGAAAGAAGCAGACCCTATTGCGTACTGGTTCTACGTAGTAGACAGAGCTGCCTGGGCACCAGGGTTCAACCCCAGGAGGAAAACCATACCGAACCTTATAAGCTTTCATTAGCTCAGGGGCCTCTCTGCTGTAGCCCACAGACTCGGCATGCCGGAAGGCAGACCCCAAATACGAAATCCTCTCTTCAACCCCGACTCCACTCACCTTGATTTTGCCTTTATCAGGTCTGGGGGGCACGGGAGAGGAAATAGAGGGAGGCTCCTCGGTACCCACCTCGGTTTCCCCAGCCTCCACACCAGGAAAGTTATCAATTTCGTCACTTATCTCCTCTAATTCAGTATCCTCTTCGGCTGACCTAGACCCTAAAAGTGAAACAGAGGAGCGAGTGGTTCCAGAAGAGGCAGACATGATAGGAAGAGAAAAAGGAAGATTAAAGGAACGATAAAGCTGAGGGGCACGGGTCAGGCACTCTGCAATAACCCTTGGGTCAGCACAGTAACTCCCGACGGCAAGGATATGAACTATGGAGCTCCAATCGACGAAATGAGGAAGGGGGGCTAAGCAATGATCACGATTCCAAAAGTAAAAGAATCGAAAAGCCCAGAAATGCAGCAACCACCTCGAATTCGAGGGATCCAGAGCAAAATGAGGAAGAGAAAAGGGCAAAGGACGTACCTAACTCAGAAATAACGGCGAACGGAAGCCTGGAGCACTATCGGAGGAAGGAGGCGATGCGAATCTTCGAAACGAGGGCTGGGAATTCGATTTCAGGCAAGAAAACAGAAAGGTTCGAGTAAGAAGGTCCGAAATCACAGAGAGAACAGAGACGAAGGGCAGCGAGGAAGATGAATAGTATGAAGAAACGGTTCAGGTAGCCGTTTTGAATATTTAAAGCCTGAGGGACGTGGGCTGAGACGTGCGCGGGAATCGAGGAAAGAAATAATTGCTGCAAACCGTCAAAAATCCTCGAGCCACGTGCTAGCCACGTGCTGGTCTAACTCAGTCTGTGTAGGTCAGCCCTTACCTAAGCTAACCTAAGGCAAGGGCTGGGGGGCAACTGATGATGCCTAAAATAAACCCAGGCACGAGCTCCGATAGTAAGCTCAGCTCGGGAGCTCAGGTAGAGTAAGCAAAGCTCATCCAGCAAGGGTCTGAGCTCTTCCAACTAGCATTAGAGCTCCTAGCTGAACACATGAACTGAGAAATGACCAGAAGGCAGCAAGATGACAGCAGACACATCCATAACAGAAACTGAGCCAATCCAAGGCACAAAACCCGTAACCCGCCAAGATCCTCTCCTTAAACCAAGGGAAGAATCCCACGATGAAGGGCAAAGATCTCGTCGTTTGAAGACAGCTATGGGAAGGTAAGGCCACTCCGAGATTGTAGATGAAGATAGGGTATAATCCCTTCAATGTAGGAGATAACTCCGGATTAGAGGTAAGCATGAGGCTATAAAAGGGAAGGACAGCCTCCATGGAGAGGGAGAGGATGAAAAACCCTGATACCCTGAGTATTCGGCGGTAACATATTCCACTTTTTATCAATAAAGAGAAAGGAGTAAGAGTCTCCATTAGAGAGTGGATTAGCCGAGCTCATTAGCCGGTGAACCACTATATATCTACTGCATTTCACACACTACAGATCGATTGATTAGAACCTTCATCCACCAATTCACGAGCCTTGTAGCTCAGATATCATACCAAGCCCTACGTAAATCGTACATAACACACAATCCAATCCCATAGCTCGTACGCGCGGGTTTACGCCATCATAAACCATTATGCCAATCCAATTCATACAGCTAGTCATCTGTGAAGAATTCCAAAAATAATCAGTTAATTACATAATCTTCAAGGTTCTTGATGGTGCGAAAAATAAGGGATGAAAGGATAAAACGGTATGAATGATTTACCAAACTGAATAGCTAAGTTAGTCTATTATCGATGTAAGTCTCTTACTCGTGTCTATTATTAATTCTGATAAAGAAAAAATAGTGTTTACAAATGATTCAATCCCTTTCTTGTAGGGCATTTTCTCTTCTATTTATATAAAGGTAAGTTTTTTGTTTTTATTCCGTTGGTATCATTCAATAATATTTGACTGTTTGAGGTAATCATATTTATAGAACACGTGATTTTCTAAAAGCGGTGAGGTAACATTCTTGAGACGGTAACTTGTTGTCTAAGATAACACGGGCTGACTGATCTTTACCCGTTGTTGTAGTTATGGAATTCGAGCTGACTTGACTATAACTGAACTGCTTGGATGTTGCCTGCTGACTTGGGAACTGACTTATTTATGATGGACAGGGGACAGCCTCGACTAGAGCTCAACAACTCTGAAGTATATTGAACTAGTAATTGCCCGTGCCTGAAGGCACGGCGTAACGAAAAATTAGATTAAAACTCGAAAAATACTACACTCTTTGCAACCTAAAACAACTTGTCTATGAATTGTGTGACCTTTTATTTGATTCTCGTTCTAGGCATGCTCAGCGACGACGACTCAGTGGTAAAGAAGGAAAAAATCTAGGCTAAACGGGGGCACAATGTCTTGATCGCTCTCTTTCGTAACGTGCAAGTTGTCCCAATTGACGTTTGGAACACTCATTTTCTTTCCCAGCATAACGCATTTCCGGAGCAAGCCTTGCACATTGCGGCAAGGTTGATTTTGATATAATAAAAAAATTAATTATATTTTGTTTGGTGCCTAAACCACAAACTCATAAAAAATTAATTATTATTTTGTTGATTTAACGTATATTGTATCATTTAAGTTGTATATATAGCAGTGTGAGATAACATGACAAATCACAGTGCTACAATGTTAAAATTCATAAGTATCAAAAGATTTACTGAACTCTCATTATATAACTGTGTTGCATTAACAGAACTATTTACCCAACCATTTATCAACATTATAATTATAAAACACCATAGCCCAAGTTGCATCCAACACATTGTTTACTAATTACTGGACAAGTGGCAAAAAATGCAATATCAAATTATAGAGTAACATGTTCTAGAGCAATATGCTCGATTAATAGCATCTTGAATTTAACAGCTTGAAAGATATGCTATAAATAAGATCAAAATATGTTTCAAACTACTGGGAAAGGTTGAAGTTTCACTATTGATCGATGCTTCAAATTATGGAATGCTCAAACAAATTTAGAGTTTTAAAAAATGGGACCCAACAAAAGATTCAAATTATATTGATGTAAAGTCAAAATCCATTGTAAAAACTGAGAGAAAAAAGATAGGATCAATAGTCATACCAGTTAGCAATTTTTATTTTTTGTTCTTTGGGTAGAAGAGGTTGCTTTTTCTTTTCCCTTAAATTTGGCATTCTCCAAAGTATCAAACCATTTTTTCTCCTTCTATTATAGATTATTGTATGGGGTGTAAAAAAACGCTACTTAAAAGCAAAAAAAATGAATGAGAAATAGGTGAGGTAACACTACCTCACGTATACGAAGACGATTTAGTTCATACTCATTGTGAATTACCACTCCTTCATTATTATGACGAAGTCTTCGAACCTGTAGACAAAAAAATATTGAATAGTAAATAAGCAGGGTAAAAAGATTAGATAAAAAGTAATAAAATGATGAGTAAGAAAAACTTATCATACGGTATTTTCTAGATTGTTGTCCATCTGTCACGACATTAATGAAGATAAATCAAAATAAATAAGTTATTAAAAAAATCAATAAGAGATGTTTAGAGAGAGTTAATCAGATGATAAACTTACACAGACAAAAATAATGACATCATCCATCGATCGATGATTGTGCAGTTGAAACGGTGGTGACTACAAAGTAAAATTACAATGATTTACATCAATTACAATGAAATTTCATACAATTAACATGTCTTTAGTCAAACCTAATACATACACAAAATGACAACCTAAATTAGCCTACAAATTTCACAAAATGAACACTCAATAATAACCAACTCAACATCCATTCCATCCTAACATTCATAATAAAAAAAAACCTATTTCATCATAACTATAAACCTATTTCATAAAGTAACAACCTAACATTCGTAACTAAAAAAAAAGACATCCAATTAAACACCCAATTAAAAGACACCCAAATTAACACCAAAATTTCAAAAAGTAAAATTTAAAACCCCCTTTATACACAAACATTCAAAAAGGTAGAATGCAGTGTGTGTGTGTGTGTGTTTGTGTGCAAATGTGTGCTGTTTTGTGTGTGTGTGTTGTTGTGTGTGTGTTTGGGTGAGGTATGTCGTGAAAGAGAGAGAGATAGAGTGAGAGCACAAATTAAACACCCAATTTTTTTATGAGCTGCTCCAACATTAAACATATACCCAAGTTCCTAACATATATTCTTGTACACCTGCCTCAGTTTTACTCCAATTCAATATTGGTTCGAGCACAACCAATTTCCATAGGATGGATAAATCTAACCAGAAGTTCAACATCATGACAGTGTTGAAGATAAATCTATAAAAGCTTATAGAAATGAAATCATAGATCAACACCATGAAACTCAAATTAATCTAACTTAAGGGGGTCTATAAAAACCATGTCAAATGTAAAAATCATTAAAACAACTCACAAATTACATCGACAACACCAAAAATCCAAAAATCCAAAAAAAAAAAAAACCAAATTCACAACGATCAGTACAAAACTCAAATTAATCTAACTTAAGGGAAAAATTCAAAAAATGCTTGAAATGCTTGTAATGAAACCAAACCGAACCGAGAATGAAAACCCAAAGCATGTAAATCCAAAGCAGCAAACACAATGTCAGAGTTTTCTTGAAATGCTTGTAATGCTTGAAATGCTTGCCGAATCGAGAATGAAACCAAACCATGACTCTTGTAACCATTTAAACAATGAAACCAAACCGAGAAACATTTTCAGGAAACATTCTGGGGGAGAGGGGAAGCAACTCTTTTTGCCCAATCACAGCACACAATGAAGCCCAATCACGTACCCCAGTGTTGCTGCTACTTCAACAAAACCCAAACCCACAATGAAACCATCTAATTCTTCCATGGGAGTGAGACAGAGAGAGCGATTGGAGATAGAGAAAGAGAGGGGGAAAGGGAGGTACCTGGGCTGAGTTGTCGTTGATCGCCGTTGGGCTGTCGCTGATCCTGGGCTGTACCTGAGCTGTCGTCGCCGCTGTGCTGCCGCTTGGTTGAGCCATGGCAGAGGAGTGAGAGGTGAGCAGTCCAAGAGGTGTAAGGGGTCTGGGTAGAGTGTAGGGGTGGGTAGTGTGTTGAGCCATGAGCCATGGCAGAGTAGTGAGAGATGACTGGTGAGCAGTGCAAAAGGTTTGGGCGGGATAAGTTTTTTGTGTGGGATGGATTGTCAGCTTTTGGATTAACTTGGAACAATAAAGATGAAATCTAGGCCATTAAATTAAAAATAGATTAAATCTGAGCCGTCCTTGTGCTTTCCCAAATGAATTAAAATTGGATTAAATTTTAAAGTAAAAATGGATTCAAAATTAATTCTATCTTATTAATATAGATTTTGCTAAATTATAATTTATGGTGTCAACAGTTCTAATCCCACCATCATCAATCAATCATCAAAAAAATATATGACTTTGAGTCAAGAAAAAATTAAAATTATTTCTAACCAAAAAAAAAATATAATTTTTTAGGTGTGGGTATATTTTTTTAGACTTATTTGAGAGAAAATATATGGATAAATATTTTACTCTATTAAATTCAATTTTAATAAAACATCTTGTGATTATGTACAAAATTCAAGTGACATTTGATTTTTTTTACTTACTTCCCATTCTTTAAATTATGGATAATTCTTATTCTTTTACTCACTCTATTTCCTCCTATTTCTCACACTGTTACTCTCTCTCCATTCCTCTCTCCCCCATTTTCTCTCTATCTCTCTCAGTTACTTTCTCTATCTCTATCTCCATTACTTTCTTTATCTCTCTTCTATTTTTTTCTCCCTCTCTCCCATTGATAATTTATTTTATTTTTAAATATGTAAAAATTTGATTTGAATTTTTAATCTTTCTCTCTCCTCCTATTTTCTCTCACTGTTACTCTCTCCTTATTCTTTCTCTTTATATTAACGTTACAATAACACAATTACATCAATCAGTTAATCAATCTGTTATAATTACTCTATAATACACCAAACAATTACTCATGTGTTCTGATAAACCAAACAGTTACTTATCGTGATACTAAATGGTATAACTCTTTGATTTATGTAAACAACTGAATGACAAGTTGGGTTGATGTTATAATTTCGTGTAATTGTTTATTGTAATTGTTTGATTTATTAGAACACATGAGTAACTGTTTAGTGTAATATAGGGTAATTATAACTAATTGATGGAATTGTATTGTTATAACATTAATATAAGAAGAAAAAAAATAACAGTGAGAGAGAAAGAGAAAATATGAGAGATAGATAAAAAAAATCAAATCAAATCTTTACATATTTGAAAAGAAAAATAAATTATCAATAGGGTAAAGAGAGAGAGCAAGAAAGACAGAGAATAGGGGATATATAGGGAGAGTAACAGAGAGAGATGGAGAGAAAATAAAGAAAATAGAGTGAGAGAGTAACGGAGAGAGAGATGGAGAGAAAATAAGGAAAATAGAGTGAGAGAGTAATAGAGTGATGAATGACCATTTAATCTTTTTCAAAAAAATACACTTATGATCAAATAAGTTTTCTTAATGTAATTTAGCTCAATTAAGTCTAAATTTTTGTACCGACTTCCAAATTTCTCAAAAAAATTAATGAAAGAAGTGGGCTTGAACCTTTTTTTGGGTGTGGGTACATTTTTTTTGACTTATTTGAAAAAAAAAGTGTATGAATAAATATTTTACTCTATTAAGTTCAATTTTAATAAAACTTCTTGTGATTATGTACAAAATTCAAATGACATTTAAATTTTTTTACTTACTTTTCCTTCCTTAAATTATGCATAATTTTTATTCTCTTCATCTCTCTCTCCCCCTATTTTCTCTCAATCTTTCTCTCTCTCCCTCTCTCCATTACTCTCTCACTATCTCTGACCTATTTCTCTCCATCTCTCTCTTTCCCCGTTATTTTCCTCATCTCTCCCTATTTTCTCTCTCTATCTACCATTGATAATTTATTTTCTTTTCAAATATATAAAGATTTGTTTATTTTTTCATCTATCTCCCCTATTTTTCTCTCTCTGTCCCCCTATTTTCTCTCTCTATATCAACATTACAACAACACAATTGTACTAATCAAATACACCAATTAGTTACAATTGTCTTATAATACACCAAACAGTTACTCATGCGTTCTAATAAACCTAACAGTTACACCAAACAATTACACAAAATTATGACACTAACTCAATTTGTCATTCAGTTGTTTACATAAACTAAATAGTTGCATCATTTAGTATCGTGACATCGGTACACCAATTATATATACCAAATTTAGTATTATGGTAAAGTCTTTTGTGTAATAATAAACTCAATTTGGTGTTTATAATTAGTGTAAGTATATCGTGATAGTAAATGGTGTAACTCTTTGATTTATGTAAATAACTGAATGATAAATTGGGTTAGTGTTGTAATTTCGTGTAATTGTTTAGTTTATTAGAACGCATGAGTAACTGTTTGGTGTATTATAGGATAATTGTAACTAATTGGTGTAACTGATTAGTATAATTGTATTGTTGTAACGTTGATATAAGAAGAGAGAAAGAATAAGGAAATAACGATAGAGGGAGTGAGAGAGAGAGAGAGAGAGAGAGAAAAAAAAAAAAAGGGAGAGAAGTGAAAAAATTAAATCAATCTTTAAATATTTAAAAATAAATAAATTATCAATGTAACAGAAAGAGATAGAGAGAAAATAGGGAATAGAGAGAGAATGAGATAAAGTAATGGAGTAATAAATGGTCTTTTAATTTATTTTTTTTTAAAATGCACTTAGGATAAAATAAATTTTCTTAATGTAGTTTAACTTCAATAAGTTTAAATTTTTGTACCAGCTTGTAAATTACCCATTTTTTTGGATAAATTACATCAAGACCCCCTTGAGGTTTGTCACTAATACAGACAGACCCCCTCAGGTATAAAATATAACACCACCCCCCCTAAAATTTGATATAGTCTAACATATAGCCCCTTGGTGTTAAAGTCCGTCCAAAACACCGTTAAATCTCAATAAAGTCATCATATTTTTGTAACAAAATCCCTAAATTACCCTTGAAATATCCATCATTAAATCACTAAATATCTGCAAAATCCAAAATTTTTGAGTTCGTAGCAAAATCTCACATAGATTTGCAGTTGGTTTCCTTCATCGTTTTCCCCCTCCCCCTTCTCTCTCTCTCTCTCTCTCTCTCTCTCTCTCTCCACCACTAACACTCCCATCTAGCCCCCTATCTTATCCTTTTGTCGCCTCTATGCTCATCCACCTCCACCACCCCTCTGTCGTCGCCGCCACCACACCACCCATTGCGCACACGCAACTTCACCCACCACTATCGTCTCTCACAGGCACTAGCCCATAAATAACCACGGGCACAATCTCCACCATGGCCGAACCATGGAAGCACCGCTATGCGGCCCACCCACTACCACCATCACATGACGAGAATCTACCACTCACCACCACCATCTACTTTTGTCGAAGCCAATTCCCTAATACCACCTCAATCGACCCATTGACCCCTCAACCACATCACTAATTTATCTTCATGAGGTTCATCCATAGAAATGCAATTGAAGTTTTCTCTGTTCAGTTGACTTGGGTTTGATTGGGTCGGTTAGTTTGGATTTTTAGGTATGGGTTAGTTTTTTTTTTAATATTTTTTATCAAATGGTAGAATAGATATTTTGCACCTTTTGTTAGGGTTGTTAATTGGCAGTTACTGACAGGGGGTCTTATTGTAATTTTTCAAACGTGAGGGGGTCTGTCTGTTCAAGTGACAAACCTACGGGGATCGAATGTAATTTATCCGTTTTTTTTTGGGTGAGTAGTGGGCTTGAACCTCGAGCCCAGTACAGTAAACAGTGTCACTACAGATGGAAGGATTGTAAGGCAACGAAAACAATAATCTGGCCCATAAACATCTTGTTCAGAACGCTCAAAACGGAATCTCGAGTGTTCTTCATTTTCCAAATCGTAAATCCCTATTCTTTCTTTAGCGTACTCGCAATCAAACCCCGCCTGTCTATCTTTCTCTCTTCCTGGGATATGAAAAGGTGTTTCATGGAATGCCCACTTTCCAGAATTGATTGGGTAAGCAATTTTGGGATTTTTTTCTGATTTTCTTGAACTTTGTTACTGTTCTTGCAATCATACTATGGATCCACCCAATCCCAAACACGGGTTTTTCCCAGATGAAGTTGTTCTTCAAATTCTTGCTAGATTACCAATCAAATCTATTTTCAGAAACAAGTGTGTATGCAAACTTTGGTACAAATTGGCCTCAGATAAATATTTCATACAACTCTACAATGAATTGTCTGTTAGGAATCCAGTGGTACTGGTAGAGGTTACCGAGTCATCTGAATCAAGATCAAGTTTGATTTGTGTTGATAATTTGAGGGGTGTTTCCGAATTTTCATTGGATTTTATTAGGGATAGAGTGAAGGTTAGGGCGTCTTGTAACGGCTTGTTGTGTTGCTCTAGCATCCCTGATAAGGGTGTTTACTATGTTTGTAATCCCATGACTAGAGAATATAAGTTGCTTCCCAAAAGCAGAGAAAGACCCATTACTCGGTTTTATCCGGATGGTGAAGCTACTCTTGTTGGTTTGGCTTGCAATTTGTTGACGCCAAAATATAATGTTGTGTTAGCGGGATATCACCGGACATTTGGCCATAGGTCCAACGGCACTTTTATATGTTTGGTTTATGATTCCGAGTCAAAAATATGGAGGAAGTTAGTTTCATCGCAAGATGATCATTTTACTCATATGAATAGGAACCAAGTTGTGTTTATTAATGGCTCGCTGCATTGGTTGACGGAAACTTGCTCTTCTGTACTTGTTGTTGATTTGGATTGTGATATTTTGAGGAAGATCTCATTGCCGGATGAAGTTAGGTGTGGGATTGGTAGCAGAGTTTATTTGTTGGAATTGGATGGGTGCTTGTCCATGATTCAGATTTCAGAAGCTTGGATGAATATATGGGTACTAAAAGACTATGAGAGGGAAGAATGGTGTATGGTGGATAGTGTGAGTCTCAGATGTATTCGAGGGATGGTGCCAGGCATTTTCCCAATAAGTCAGACCAGTCAGTATGTTTTCCTTGCGACCCATAAGCAGGTATTGGTGTATCAGCGAAACAGCAAAGTCTGGAAGGAGATGTATTCTGTCAAGAACAGCTCTACGTTGCCATTGTGGTTCTCAGCGCATGCCTTCCGGAGCACAATTTTTTCTTGTCACTAAGGTGGGGTTGGTTTTCATATTTGTTTTTGGTGAACTTCTGTACATAGAGGTGTTATTGCAAATGATTGCTACTCATTGGCCTGAATGCCAGTTATGGTAGTTTTCTTTTATGTATGCTGTATGGAAATTGGCTCCATACTTGTGGATTTCATTTGGATCTTATCACTATAAAATGCTAAATTGGTATGGCAATTTTCTTGCTTTTATTTGTGTTTGTTAAATCTTTGCCAGGCATGCCGATAGCTATCAGAGCTCATAGAGATTATTCATTACTAGTTCCGTGGCTCGTACCATTTAAGGCATACACTACTCAATTCTAGCGCTATATCACAATGTTTTGATCTTTGACTGTGAATACCTTTCCACCATTCTACCCTATCGTCTAGTGCCATAATATTTCTCAAAGTTGTGGATCGATCTCTGTTTAAAGCATGGAGATTTAACTTCTGTTAATTCTAGTGTTCACTTTAAAGCTTGTTGGTTCTGGTTTTCAAACCACCTGCCTCTATTTACTAGGTTGACTTATCAGCACATTATGTCATGATTGTTTAGCACTCTAATTCACTGAACATTATCGGTTTTGTTGTCTTATAGATTGGTTGTTTAGTTTCTTTGTGATGTGTCTGCTAATACTTTGCAGTTCCTTCTCACTGCAAAGGCACATATGCTATTGATTTGACACTCTTGTCCGAAAATTCATTGATAGCTTTTGGCTTTGGCACGGTGGTGATTCACAATGATAGATTAGCTAGGCTCGTGTTTTGTTGTAAAGCAACGGCTTTTCAGCAGCAAGAGGAGGTGTGATAACAAGTCGCTCCAGTCCACGTGGAAGAACAACAAACAACTCTAACAAAAGCAATACCCCTTTAGCATCCCAGCCCCCTAAGCCCCTTGGGAGAATACCTTCTACTGCAAATGCTACTCAGTTTCCTTTGCGGGTACTTGGTTGCTATTTTTGTGGTGGAGGACCATAAACATGCCCTCCAGCCATTCACACCACACTTCCCCCACAAAAAGAAAAGCAACAAACAATAAAAGGGATTCCTCTTTCTATTCATCTTCTTGATCTCTCTATGGTTTCCCTCCTCCAATATGTGAACCCACCCTTTTCTTTTGCTTCCTGAGTACCTCTCACATACCAATTTGTGATTGCCAAAATATTGTTATTGCTCCTCTAGCTTATAGGTCTCTTACTGTGTATGCCTCATGGCTTAAGAGGATCAGATTAGAAGCTTCCAACTGTTTGTTCTCATCTGTCAACTCAGATTCTTTTGGTACTTGTAGCCACTTCTAAGTTTTACATCTGAGGGTGGAATCCTTGTTAGTTGTTCCATTAGGTATGCAGGTTTTATGGCTAACACTAGATTAGTCTGGCGAATTGCATGGAAATGTGATTGACTTTCACTGTCAACCATTCATCCTATTCAGAAACAGGAAATGCTATTTAGTGATAATTTTTCTTTTGTGAAGTAAGTTCATATATAATTATCTTCCGTATATTTATATGATCATTTGAAGAAATGGTCACGTACCCTAAAACATATCGGGAGTAGTAGACCTTAGTATGAAACTGCAATCTGGTTATTGGCTTGGATCTGGTTCATCTTGCTTGATAATAGAGAAGGGAATTGTTCCATAGATTCTTAGTTCAATTGTTCCGTTGCATTTGTGTTGTTCTTGTTCCGTTTCAAATTTATAATACAGTAATAATAGATTCTTAGTTTGCTTATTCACAGAAATAGTCTCTCTGAATGCGAGAATAAGGCGAGAAGATTACATACACCTGCCCCTCTCTTGCCCTGCAGTGAGTGGAGCATTGTGCACTGGCTGCCTTAAGTCGCATACTATGTGCTTATCGGTAATTATAGGTTCTTATAGCAAAGTTTGCAGACATATATGATACATGTGAGAGTGATATTGGCATACAGGTTATGAATGGAGTTTCTGATTGGTGTGGATTGTAGACACTGTCTCAGTTGCAGCCCTAATGCGGAGTTCAACCCAATGTTCCCCTTTTAATTTTTGCTTATGCATCTATGTAGATCATGACCTAAGCCAGGCCTCGTTATGGTCAGCCATTTCATGCAACAAGGTAGAAACTATTGAGATGAATGACCAAAGAAAGCATCACAATAATATTTTACTAGGAATTAAATATTTCAGATTACCAAAAATGATTATTAAAAAAAAAGGTGTTCTACCATTATTCGATACTTAATAAAAGATTAAAGTAATTAAGAGGAATTTTTCAATACAAAAAATTGGGTTTTTTTTTTTTATTCAACGGTCAGGAGTGTTTGAATCAATTTATGCGCACTTCAACTATAGTCCCCTCTCCGGTACGATCAAAGACAAGCTATCCACGTCAAAACTAGAATATTCATGAAAGTTAAATCTCTTATGACTTGACCCTAAACCAAGATTCAAATTCAAAACGTCTTAATTTACCGTTCGTCCCTATTATCATTTAAATTAATCCTTGAGGTTAAAAAAACAAATATTGGATAATTCACTCTAGTTAAGACAGACACCAAAAAATGTGGTACGGATCTCTTTTAGGGGCAATAAAAACTTCTCAGACAAAATTACTTTGTATAAGATTCTAAAATTCTCAATTTACCCCAAATGATAAATTTTCTTATATTATACTATCAATGTCCTAAAATGATTATAATGTGACTCTTACACTAACTTTGGTAACTATTTTCGCCATATGTCGCTGTAATTAGTGTAGGGTTTGAATAGCAAATTTGACAAAAATTATAACGAAAATTAGTATAAGAGTCATATTACAAGTATTTTATATTATTGAAAGTACAATGTAAAAAAATTAAATATATTTTGTTGATGTGTTAAAAATGATTTTCAATCGTTAATTTCGTATAGACCTAAGGCGGATTGGGTTTTGAGGGTAGGGTCTGAACTGCATTGCTGACTCTAGTGACTACTGACTGGTCTAGTTCGTGTGGGCCTGTTGTGGCTGCGTTGTCTACGCCTATCTGTTCTCACTGCTAGCTGTGGGTTGCGTTTCATTTTGGATGTATATGTGGACTTACTCATTCCTCCTCTCCGTAGCTCCTCCTCTCCGTAGCTCCTCCTCTCTCCCTCTTATTTCTCTCTTTGATCCGATGTCACCATCTCCATCAAGGGCTTGTTCGGTATGTTTTTTGGGATGGGTTTGAATTGAATTGTTCAAACCCGGATTTGACCCAAAGATGAGATTCCAAGATGGGATTCAACATTCAATGATGTCTATACCCATGCTTGGTATGCGCAGGGATATATGATTATTATGATAATATATTTATATATAAATAACTATTTTATCCCTTAACCAATTTGTATATATGAGGTATATAGGATATATGGGGGTATAAATATCATTTGTATGTTAAACCCCTTAACCCCCATATGAAACCCCCCCCATGGGTTTCATGAAACACAAGTATGTGGGTTTCATGACCGGGCCATCCAACGGGCTGGGTTTCCAAACCCTAGCCTAAACATGTGTTACCAAACATGGGTTTAAGGGGTTTATTCCCCAGCCCACAATCCAAACCCCTCCCAAACCCTCATATCAAACAGCCCCCAAATGATTGCCACTTTAAATTTTTGTTCAATTTATTAATGTGTAAGATCATGACTTTATAATTATACTTAATTTATTATCTGATCCCACTCGATCTCAAAATTCTTGAAAACAAATCATACCGCAACTTTCTATAAATATCTAATACTTATTAAAAAAATTATTATCTTCCTAAAATATTAAATGAAATCATATAAAATTATTGTTTTAGGCCCAATTTGTGTTGGGCCACCCCTGAGTTTAGCTATTTAACAACAAATTTCTACATCTACAGCGTAAATGAAGGTCTCTCCTTGTCTTCTAAAACTATATACTGATTTCAATTGTTGTTTGAAATTGATTCGGACCCCTTCGAGCTCAAAACCCTAAATTTCTATATTGCTTAGTACAAATAAGACAAATCCATACATGTGTCTCTCAGTCTATACATATACAAACAAGAGAGAGAAAGAGAAAGAACAAGAAAATTAGAGATAATGACAAAGAATCAAAGCAAGACAATGAGAGTGGAAATGAGAGAAAGAGTTGAAAAGAGGTGGTGAGAGTGAAGGAAAAAATAATGAAAATAATCGAAAAGGATTGTAACTTTTAAAACTAGAAGTCATTATTTTTAGATTTTTTTAGAAAGATTTGTTATATTTTAGGACTTTCTATAAAGTTTACGTAAACTTGTGAAATTGTTACATTTTAGATCTTTGTATAAGACTTTAGATAGACTTGTGAAATATATTGGACTTTTTACTTTGTCCATTCAAAAAGGTCTCATAACATTAAGTTAAACTAAATGCTGAAAATTAAATTGGAACCATAAATTTTTGAGGCTCTAGGCGAATATTTTAAAGGTCCTTTGGAAGCCGGTATACGAAATTAGACTTAATTACCAAAAAATACATAGGAAAAAATGTTTTGTAAAAAAATCCACTTAAGACATAGAAAAACTTGAATACCTTTGTATTGTAAATAAGTTTCTTAAAAACAATTTTTGAAACTAACCCCACATTTAATTATCTCCACATTACCCGATGTGTTTGTCTCCCACGCAAGGATTAAATGTAATACATGTGTTATTCTATATTTTATGCATTTTTTTAATTTGTTAAATTATGTGTAGACTATTATATGGTATTGTCACAGTAAAAATATTCAATATTATAACGTGGTGTCACATAATTTTTTTTTAGTAATTTAGGCATCTAAGATATATTAAACATTATATATGTGTTATTTAATACACATGCTATCTGTGTATAACTGTTAAATAGTGTAATTCATAGGAATTGTAAATATATATAGATCATCATGATTTAGTACATTTTTTTTAGTAAACAAATATGCACATCTGTTTATCTTTCTTATCTCTTGTTTGACCCGCACTTTTTAGGATACAATCTATTGTTTAATTATTGTTTTTATGTTCTTTTTATTTGTTTTGTATGTTGTTCATAAAAATTGTGGTATTACATGATCGACTATCAGTATACATTTATAATTCCTTGTTATTGAATTATTTTACTATTTTTTTTTATGATCCTTAGCTTGTTTATATATTCAACGTTCACCTACTATTTTATTATGTTTTATTTTTTCCAAATAACAACGTTATTGAAATTTTTTTTGATATTAATTATTTTTTATTGTGGATCCTTTAAGAAAATAAACAATTTAATTAGTTGGTGTTTTTATGTTTAAATGGGAACAAAATCAAGTTTGAGAAAAATAGAAAATGTGTTTGATTTATTTTTATTTATAAAAGAGAGATAATGTGTATGTGTGAGGTGGACTACACTTTTGAACCTAAATTTTAAATTTTATTTTGTTGACTCAATCTTTTAAGTAGGGGTGTTCAAAATTTCTCATATTTGACCAATTTCGACCTTACTTAACCTAATTGATCGACTTTTGTAAAAATCGGCCAGCTAATGAAAGAATTTTTAATTTTTTGGGTAGAAATACAAAATATCCATGAAAATTTGGCATTCTTCCCCGACCTAAGTCAACCCACATGTATATTTTTTTTTTTTAAAATATACATGTTAATGTGTGCACAAAAATCCTAAAATTCCTAGCGCATCCCCTCTTCGAGTCTCGGATACTCTCGCCTCTTTCTTCTTCTTCTTCTTCTCAGTCGATTGATCCCTAGCGCCTCCTCCTCTTCGAGTCTCAGAGACTCTCGCCTCTGTCGCCGCCTTCTATTCGAAGCCACAAGCCACACGCATCCCAGGTTCTCTCTCTCTCTTTCTGTATGACAGTCTCTGTGTGAGTCTTAATTCCTTTTGTTTTTCAGAAATTGAAATCATATGATTAGAGTTTCAGGAGTTTTTTTGTTAATCTAAATTATAATGAGTTTTAATCATTGATCTATATCTCATTATTGAACTCTAAAATTTGGGGCCTTTTAATAAGTAGGGCTTAAAGCCCATGCTTTTTTGAATATACTGTTGAGCCGGCCATGGCTAAACTTGTCCTTCTGACTCAAGAGTCTAGCTCAGCCTCTGTTAAAACTGTATGCTTCTTTAAATTTAGCTAGTGTGATTACTTTGTGGTCCTCTTTTATTATGCTGTTATGGATGGATTATTTTCATATAATAGTACACTTAGATTGGTGCTCCTTTTGGCAGCTTGTAATTGGGAGCTTTGAATTTTACAAGAACCAATTAAGTTTTTTTTTAACTAATTTTGCCACAAATTCCATACTTCCAAATTCTGGATATTTAACAGCCAATTTGAGTTGCATTGTAGATATTATTCTCCAGTTATTCACGTGCCAATTCATCTTCACCTCCATATATTAAGTCTGATATAAACATTTATCTCAGTCAAACTTATCGACTTTTTGTGGAAATTAACCTGGATTCTCTTACGCAAATGCCTTGTTTGTTCCCTAATGACTCAGGCATGGCTAAGCCTAGAGTTGAAATTGACTTGTTTTTAGTCTTAAATCCAATTGCGGCTGAATTTCCCAAATTGTCAACTAGTTTTCTTTCTGGTTCAAATGACCTTTTGCAACCTTTTTCTAAACAAACCTTTTAAATTTGGAGTGACGTGTCTGCATTGTACAACCATGCAATCAGGCAAAATGTAGTATTGGATAAGAAAAGAATAAAATGAAATTAGGCAAACCGTAGACTAGTTTGTGATCCCATTTTGATTCAAATCTTTCGCAAAATTATACAGAAAGAGTTGGCCATTTTGGTACAGAATGGAGTTCCTCCCATACATTGTGGTGACCAATCACTACTTTATCACCTTTTTTATCAGTTGAAGTTAGAATACCACTTGTTAAAGTATCACGATCAGTCGTTTCCTGTGCCTCCTCTTTGTCATTTCTTCCTTCTTCAGCTATTTCTTAAATGCAATCCTTCGGTGATTTTCTCCATGAAATTAGAAAAGTGGGGCAACCTCGATTCTGAATTTTGAAGGAAGGATTAAAAGTAGGATTTTTTTCAAGCAATGTAGCCAATGATATTTTTCAGGGATCGTCAGGAGAATGGATAACCTTCACTGCAATTCTTCAATGGTTTAAAATAATACATCTTTGAGCGGTTAAAAGGTTCCCCAAGGATTAATAAAACCCAACATCCCCAAAATGACTGTTTCTAGTTCATTCTGTGTTTTGACTAATTTTGTATCTTTCTTTGGGGATGCAACTTTACGGTATCATGAGTTTTGTACAGGTAAACAATTATTTCATAGGCAATGGGTGTAGGAGGCCTGAGACCATGCTATTATTTGTATTTCCTTGCTGGGAACATTCAATTGGTGGTCACCCTTGTCAGTGCTACCATTTGTTGCACCTAAACTTAGTTGTTCATCTCATTAATTATGAGGCTTTGACATAACCTGGTGTTCCCTTTTGCTGCATTATGCATACCTGTAAAGTTTAAAGACTAGATGTTTGCATTTTATGGATACAGGGTTTAATCAGTGACAGTGAATACAATTTGCAAGGACACGATCCATTAGTGAAATCACCAATGGAGTAAATTGATATTCTGTTTGATAGTAATCTATAACCTTGTCATCAATGGCTCGTAAGGGAAACCAGCAGAGGAATGGGTCGGATCACCATTCATCAAACCGCAAAAAAGGAGTTTCAGATCAAGGGTCTGCATTGCCAAATACACATGGGAGAGGAAAAGTAAATGAGGTGAAGATTGGTTCTGGGGAAGAACTTGCTAGTGGTGATCAGCAAAGGATACCTTTAACAGAAAGCGTGGATAATACAGATCATGTAGGCAATGATAGGAAAAGCAAACCAAAATCTGAGAAATTTCTCAGAAGAGAGAAGCAAGGTATGGATGCGACACAGGATATCAAGCAACCGCTGACAGATGGCAGTAATTCAGGAGATTTTATCGAAAGGATATCCTCAGTGGAAGTATCTGGTTCAGGAGATGATATTGGGGCGTCTCCTAATGGTAATTACGATCCAAAAGATCCAGAAAGTAATTTTAGCCGCTTGCCGAACAGATCGCACACAGATGATATGGTGGGAAATGTAGAATTCTCAGGTACATTGGTTGTTAAACGCCTGAAGGATTTAGCATTTTCTATTTGTAAGGCATCTAATGATTGGCTAGAAAGGCAGAAACCATTGCTTGTTGCTTTGAGAATGAATATACTGAACTCCCGTGATTATGTTCGAACGAAGATTGAGCATGCATATCCAATTTTCTTGAGATGGATCATGCCTTTTGGGAACATACTGCTTCTACTATCTATCGTTTGGTTGGACTGTACTCTCAGGGGTATTGACTCCTTTCTACGCCTGGGGACGACATCATTTTTCTCAGTTATATGGTGCAGCATATTCTCGCTCATTGCAATGATCGGAATGTTCAAGTTTCTCATGGTTCTGGTAAGCCCTAGTTGATGCTACATCTTAACATGTGACTTTTTCATTCCCCTTCCACATCAAAAGATTGATTATGGAATCTAATCAGTTTTAAATATTAATTTATCTCGCTGTGTATTTGAAACCGGTAATACCTCTGATTGGTAGCTGTTCCTATGTTTATTATCCACCACCATTCCGAAGTGATGTGCTTATAAATTGTTTTAGGAATTTGAGTGCGCTTTGAAATTGAATTTATCCATTAAGGTCTATAGCTGGTCTTCTATTCTTCCATTTTATCATTGTGGAATCATTACCAAAGTGAGAGCATTAATTTCTAAAGCTGATGTCATTTCATTAGTTCTTGGTGGCTTCCATTTCTCAAGGAAGCACATTTTTTGGGAGAGCATTAATTTGTAAAACTGATGTTGTTTCATTAGTAGTTCTTGGTGGCTTCTCATTTCTCAAGTAAGCACATTTTTTGGTTCCTATTATCTGTTCAGTTTACATGGAGCAGTATTGTAAATTTGATGTACTATTCCCTGAAGTCCTTGTTGGCAGCTTTACTGGCTTATAAGTTGGTTTATATTAGCTTCCTGAACGAATTCTGATAATTATTCAGGGCATAGCTGCTGTGATGGCACTTGTTCTTGGGTTCACCATTGCATTTGTGTTTATTGCAATTTCTGGGGTTGTATTCTTGTGGCTGTATGGAAGCTTTTGGACAACAGCACTTGTCATTGTCTCTGGAGGTGATGTTTGACTTTTATCTTAGCATTATAGACTTGTGTTCTCCCTGTATCTTTGTGTTTGGCTCTGAGCTTGGTTGTTTTTCACAACACAGGGCTGGCATTCACGTGGAGCCATGAACGTCTAGCACTTTTTATCGCCACTTCATATTCTGTATACTGTGCATGGATGTATGTTGGATGGCTTGGTTTACTTTTGGGTTTGAATTTGTCATTTATTTCAAGTGATGCTGTGATATTCTTCCTGAGAAACAATGTAAATGAGCATAGAGGGCCCAGACCCCCTGAACAAACAGCTGGAATCGGAGGTCAACCAGGTTTCTTCCCGGGTGAGCCAATGCATGCTTCATCCTCTGAAGTTGGTTCTGGTCTCCCTGCTGATCGTAGCCCAGGAGTACCCTCAACCAGTGGATCTGAATCTGAGATAACGTCGGAAGATGAAGTTATTAGGTTGTTAAAGTCTACAGATCACTATTCGGCTTTGGGCTTGTCCCGATTTGAAACTGTAGATGTTTCCATTCTCAAACGGGAATATAGGAAAAAGGTGAGTATCATATGTTGCTTACCTAAAATGTCAGTATCTTGTATCATGTTTTCACCTTGGACTATAGTTCGCTATATTCTCTTGGAAGTTTGAGCAAGCTCACTGGTGAGTATTGTGTGCGTTATGGATTAGGTTTTGTTTTGTGAAGCCATAGTGTTCTTCTGTAGTTGTCTGGATTGTCGTATATGTTGTTTCTGTGTAATTTGCTTATTCCATTTACAATATAGTAGAAAGATTTGCCCTCTGAGCTTTTCTGATTTTTTTTAATCAGGCAATGCTGGTCCATCCTGATAAAAACATGGGTAATGAAAAGGCTGCAGAAGCTTTTAAGAAACTTCAAAATGCATATGAGGTACGTCCTTTTGTCTTCATTTTCTTCTCTTATCAGTTTTCAATGAATAATCTAAATTTGATTCCTGACTATTGGATAGGGTTCTTTTTCGTAGGTTTTACTTGATTCTTTTAAGCGGAAAGCATATGATGATGAACTGAGAAGGGAGGAGCTGCTGAATTATTTCCGCACATTTCAAAATGCTTCTCAAAAGGTTTGAAAAATATCAACTTCCCATTCTCTTGAGGTCGGCTACATTTAAATTCTCAAACTTCCACTTTTCTTCACCTATCCCATGTACAATTGTATGAAATGCATAATGGAATGATCTTTGTACTCTACTAGCGTGCATTTATATAAAATACACAGTCTACCTAACTTCTTTCCCTTCCCCAGTAATGTATACTTTATAGATAAATGCCATTAAGTGGGGAATTTTAACTCAGCAGCCATGCTTCACCATATCATCTATCTGTTTCATTTTATATTTCTAAAGTGTTTGTTATTGGTGGTTGCTCTGAACTCTGACATTGTCTTATGATTGCTAGACTATCAAATTTCGCCTACTAGGATCTGTCCTAAATTTAAAGTATTATTGACATCACTATGCAACTAGTTGCTGTTCTGAGTGTTCTCATTTTCAAAAGTAGTCGGAAAACATTGTGAGCTTACTTTTTCACTTGTTGAATACCATACCCTCAAACATTCCAACTAGTCTAGGCAATGTGCCCTTTCATTCTTCAGCTTTCTTACTTATGCCTGCTCCTTGCTTAAGCTTTGGGAAATTGATTTTGCAGAATAGAGGGCAGGGGTTCTTTGCCTCTGGATTTGCTCACACAGAAGCTGATGGTGAGGACCCTCATGGAGAGTCCAGACGGATTGCTTGCAGGAAGTGTGGCAACTTTCATCTCTGGTTTCAGACCAAGAAAATAAAAACTAGGGCACGATGGTGCCAGGTTCTCTCTCTCTCTCTCTCTATCTGGTTTAACTTTTCAAGCATCTATTAAAAGGAAGCATATGCTATTAAACTGTTGCAAGACCTCATCCAGATTTCTAACTGGTGCAGGACCTCATCCAGATTTCTACTTGCATTATGCTCTTTCTTTGACATAAAACAGATATTTTACGTGGATCTTATGTTTTCTTTCTGAATCCCCTTTAAAAGGACTGCAAAGATTTTCATCCAGCTAAAGATGGAGATGGATGGGTTGAGCAGTCTTCACAACCCTTCTTTTTCGGAATATTGCAGAAGGTATGGATCATTGGAACAGCCAAAAAAGGAACTATTATAATGAATTCTTCTCTTTTCATCCTCTTGATAAACTACAATCTACTTTTGTACTAATCATGCGCAGGTAGCTGCTCCTTCTGCATATATTTGCGCAGATAGCAAGATATATAATGCAACCGAATGGTATACTTGTCAGGTAAAGGTTTTAGCTTATTAACTGATTTGATGTCTCTCAGGGTTCTAGCATTCCTCATGAATTCATGTCATCAGGATTGTTATGGTGGCTGTGTGCACTTGTATAGTTTAAATATCAGGGAGTTATTTTGTATTTTCGTGTGCGTGAACAAATTCTCTGAGCTTATATCAGCCTAAAAACCATTGCAGCTGAATTGAATCAATGTACTAAGCAACTAGAAGTGAGGACTTAGGAATTCTGAATTTTGGATTAAGAGTTTCTCTGTTGAGGTGCTTGGATGTCTGATGAGGTTTTAATGGGTCTATATATTTTGCGAGTGTTGAAATTTTTTCATTTTGTTTGTTGATGCCACTTCAAGTGCATCTTAGGATTTTTAAAGCTGGTCTCTTTATTTCACGTGTTTATTTATAGTGTATCTTTTGGTGATGCTGATGCATTGACACAACTTCGTCACCGTGATGTTTGCTATATGTTATGCTATGTGTTCTATTCGTGTGTAAAACTCAATTTGCTGAGTCAACCTCGGTGGTATATCCTAATGCCTCACTATTTAATTATTAAAACCTGTGGTGTGCTGGCCATTTCTAGTGTCATATTTCACATGTTTAGAAAAATAGTTGAAGTGTGGGACGTGTTTCAGAAACATATTGAATGAGTTTTGTTAGGAGACTGCAGCGCTTATTTTAAACTCATGTTCAGTCATAAAAAAGACTACATCTGATAAGTAGAATGTTTCAATTTTGGGTGTCGTGACCTATATATCTAAGTTTGCTGTAATTAAATGATCTAGATCACAAATGCCCAACTTTGATGTGCATTATACTGGAATATTGTTGCAGGGAATGAGATGTCCAGTGAACACACACAAGCCAAGCTTTCATGTGAACACGAGTGTAACCTCAAAGCATAACAATGGGAAGGGAACGAGCTCTGGACAAAGAGGTGGGATGCCGCCATCTAACATGGAAGAGACCATGACGGAGGAGGAATTTTTCGAGTGGTTACAGAATGCTGTGCAAGCTGGCGTGTTTGACAATTTTGCTGGGAGTAGTTCAGAAAGTCCATCTTCCCAAGCTGGAAACAACTCCAAAAGCGGGAGCAGTGGTGGTGGCAGTAGTAGCACTAGTGGCAGCAAGAAAAAGAAAAAAGGAAAGAAGACATGGTGAGCACTTGGAATGTATCTCACACCCTGTACGACTGTAGGGTAAACATTTTTTAGTCTGATGTAGAGGGCTAAATAAACCTAGGTGAAGGTCTGTGGGCTTTTACGAAAGATTGCCCTGTGAGAGGTCTAGCTGCTAATTGTATGCATGCATAAAGTAAACCCCCCTTAAGCATGCATGCTATAGGGTATATACAGCCTTTTTGGACCTTCATCTCATTTTGGTTCCGACAGAAAGGGAAGGCATATCATATTTGTACTCACCAGTTATTTATGGACTCTTCTATTCTCTTCTCTTTTCTTTTCTTTTTTCCTTGTTTTTTTTATTCGGAAAAAATTATACTATTATTAAAAAAAAGAGTGGATTTGGTATGCTCTCTTTTTATTTACAGTTATTAATAATCAATTACAATTTTACTATTAAGGCACCATTTTTTTATTTCTTTCAACGAACTGTAATTTTTCTTCTACCACATTTAAGTAGCTACATTTGACTACTTATTCTAAATTTCTAATCTCCTCACTTTCCTATTATTCTTTTTTTTTATTTTTCCTATCTGTACACGGATACTATGTATGTACAGTCCCTAATTTATTGAAAGGCTACGGTGATGAAATAGTTATTCGTAGCAAATTAAAAATAAATAAATAACACTCTACAACCTTTGATGAAGTCTGCATAATCACGCCCAGCCCTATCCATTTTAATGGCATTACAAGAATCATAAGTTGAAGAAGAAAAAATGTCAAAAGGAAACGGTATTACATTGCTAATCATGCCAAGAGTCTCAACTACCATCTCACCATGGGCTTAGTTTCTGGTATTGCAGGACTGGACCCCTAAAGACTTGGGCCGAAATCGAAGGCCCGGTTTGAACCCGTTTTAAACCGATCTATTTTAATCAGCTTTGACCAATCAGTATACGAACTCGGTAGTGTTTTACAAGAAGAAAGAACAAAACACAGCCGAGTGGAGTCCTTCCATCTCTCTGCTCTCCTCTCCTCTCCTCTCCGGCCAATTTTAAGGTATCGTATGATTTGCGATTGTGTAATTCAGTTTTCGTCTGCGTCTAACTCGATTCGTCTTCGTCTAACTCAATTCGTCTGCGTACAATCTTCTTAGGATTGTTTCTGTTAAATAATTGAGACATTTGGGGCAATTACTAGTTCACAGATCTGTTACCATTCTTACTTCAATGTAATTGCGAAATCTCACTTAGTACAATTATATATGCATACATACTTACCTGTGCGTGCGTGCGTGTGTGTGTTTGTGTGGCTCCTTAATTGAATTTTAAATTTCATATGTAATGATTTAGGTATCGTTTAGGGGCTCGACTGGAGGCAGTAAGTAATTGTATTTCTATTTTTTGTATGAATTTTGTTCATCTTTTTCGTGCTTGTTTTTAGATATTACGTATTGTTAGTTTTCTTAAATTTTGTCCATGAATTGCGTTTGTGTAATTCAGTTTTCGTGTTGTTGTTGTCATAAATTTTGTGGTAGAATCAAGCAAAGTCGAAGTTATGGCTGGGCATGATGATTCGGGAGCATCTGAAAAGAAATCAAGTGAGGGTATAAACGATTTACCAACCTTCAACGCTGAGAATATGCAAAACAACATGAAAGTTATCTATTACAGGTCCGTTTTATCTCTTTACTACCTTTCTAATCGATATGCTTTATAGATTTGAATTTTGGATTACTCTCCAACTCAAATTTTCTCACAAAAAAAAAAAATCAATCACCCACTTTGAATGGACACTGTACCCAACTAAGCTGATGGTAGGAGATTGATTTTTAATAGAGCTGGACAACAATTGGAAATGGAGGCGAGCCTTGCGATTAAGGATTGACTCTCAAGCTATTCAGTCTGACCAAATATGTACATATGGAGAGAATTGAGAGACTAAGGCGGTATACCTTGTCCAGTGCAAGTAGATAAAAACATAGTGATATGGAGATGTGCCCTCAGTATTATTTCTTAGAGGTTGAACTTGACATTTTAAACGTGTGTGTGAAACTTGTCTGGTAGATTTGCTGATTGGATTAGCTACTAGGGCACGAGGTACATGAGGTTAAACTTTTCTCCAAGAACCAAGGCATTGTTTCCATCTCAAAACCGTTTTGCACTACATTTGTTGATGTTTGAACTGTCAGAGTTGTGATTGTGAAACCTATAATGTGGCCGTGAGAAAACTAAGAAGGTGGCCTGTGCCTAAGATTTTGCATTGGTTACTATAAGTCAACTTAGGCTATGTTGTCTTTTTTTTATTAAGGATCATTGGCTTCAAGTGTGCTGATAGTTGAGACTTAGGATTTTGTTATTGTGTCTCTTTTGCTGGGCTTATAGTTTTGCCTTTAATCTCTTTGTTTTATTTTATGTATCTTTTTCGTATGTATCTTTATCAAGAGGACTCCTTGTCCTCATGTACTCTTCGATGAATTTTTTAAGGATTAATAAATTTTCATGTTTCCTATCAAAAAAGACTGTGTTATCTTTGTATTTGCTTTTGTGGGTTGCTGCTTAAAGAAAGGAGGGCTTTAACAACCACAAAACTTCTACTGGAACTTTTGTGGTGATGAATTTTTTAATCTGTTTGAAAAGGGGGAAAACTGTCATTTGTCCTTTGTACATGCTATCTTAGGAGAATCAACACCAGCTTCCTTCCACCCAAACTGTGAAGTCTTGGGTTAAGGCATTGAGGGAAATCATATTTTAAATATGTGACCTAATAAAAGCCAAATGGGGAAAATTATTTGCTTATCTAACTCCAACTCTCCAAGTAGGTGGTTTACTGCATTGTCAAATAGTAAAGCTTTAATTTGAAAGACCTGTGTTGATAGTTTAGTATTTAGCAATTATTTTCTATTGTCTTGCTTGCTTGTTTTACTTTTTTTAAACTAGTTAAATTGGTATCCATGCTTCAACCTGAGGTTGCTCATTCATGCAGCCGAACATTTATGTCTATCATTGGAGGATTCATTGCTGGGATTTGCGGATTTACTAGCTTGATGGGATTTATCTTTTATTTCCTCATCATGGCAATCACTTCAGTAGGACTAACAGCCAAGGCAGGGTTTACCATTCATTCATACTTTGATAGCTGGAACCGGATTATACTTGATGGCTTTTTGGGTGGGCTTATGGTACAATTCCCCATCATCTTTCAATTTTGCATTTATCAAGTTTGCTCCTTTTAGAACTTTTTGTTTCTTGGATTCACAACTGCATGACTACACTCCTTAGAGTTGTCACAGAAAACAAATATAGAAAAAGATACTGTAAGTTTTATGCTCAGATTGAAGATGCTCTATGTTGTATCTTAAAATTTTAACGATGAATATCCCTCTATGTAATTACAGATCCAAAATTTTTTAAGTTTTTGCACAATAAGATGCTGGATAGTTTTTTTTTTTTCCTATTTGGGGAGTTGTTGTGGAAGTGAACCTCCAGAGCAGCCCCGTCACAATATATCTTCAGCCTTTCAAATGTGTTCTTGATATTTGTAGAAGTTCTACTGTCCAAAGATTTATTTGAATTCAGTTAACGACCAGAAAAATAGATGTATTTGAATTCTGTTAGAATTACTTGCGACTTATGCAATCAGCTGGATTTATTGGTTGCACCTTTGGAAAACTTTTTTTTTTTTTGGAAAATAAACAAAGCAAGTTCCTGCAAAATCCCAAGTTTTATAGCCTTTGCACAATAGGAAGATTTACTTCCGAGTCACTAGTTTGATAATTCACTAAATAACAACCAGGACTGATAATTCTTCTCTCCATTTTATAAAAAAGGTTTGGTTGTAATTCCTGTCAATAAATCATACCAAAATTAGAATTTGTTGTATGCTTGTGTTGGAAAAAACACGATTACTACTTTTTTTATTTTAGTGCTCCGATATGTTAAATGACTAACATGCCTTCATTTTTGCAGTCCTTCGTGCTCTTCTGGACGTATCCTTTCTGTATGCTTCTTTTTATAATTCCGTATACTAATTGTAGAAAGCAATCAGCTCCTGGCATGGGATTTTCCAAATGTCAAATCTTATAAAAACGTGTGCTGTCTTTTTCCTCACAGCATGCTCTATTGAAATGTTTTAGCAAATACTAGAGATTTTTTCACCCTCATAATTACTATGATCGTATGATGGTATGATTCTGCATTTTTCTTTGACACAAGAAGATTTTCTTATGACATCGTGCATATATTCTGAGGGAACTTGCATGGAATGAAGACTCTATTGCTGCTACCTGAGGTGATTAACTTTATATCCAGGAGTGTCCAATGAAATTGGAGACATCTTTTTCCAGATTTTGATGATTCGCGTTTTTCAATGAACCTGTGGAGGTGTTAATTTGTTTGAAGTTTGGAATTGTCAATTTATTATTCTGTAATGTTTCTTTGGCAGTGGAAACTGTTATAATTGCCTCATACAATGACGAGAAACCAAATGTTAATTTTCCTGTCCGAAAGTTATTTTCATTGGCAATGAAAATTAACAAACGGATTAAATAGCATCGAGACTATGATGTCTCTACAATTTAGGCTCGACAATGATATAAGTAGCTAATTAATGCTTTTAATACATCATGTGCTCCTCAGCTTTATCTATTTTTTTTTCCTTTTTATATAGGGTAGCTACTCAGTTTTATCATTTACCCAAATCTGTGTATTCCACGCCAAGGTTACATTGTTCAACTTATGTGCAAACTAATGGTTTGTTCGTTATTTAGAATGCTTTTCTGTGACTTATCTATCAAACCAGTGGAGAAGCACCACCCGGTAACTGGGTGCCTGTGCATGTACATAATTCAAAGCAGAGTTCTACGTGAATGCACTCAGACCATGGGCATGGGAATTCACATGCTCCAAAGCAGTCAGTTTTACTGCGCTGCTGAGATAGGGCTTGTGTTTGTTTGCGTGAGAGAGAGAGAGAGAGAGAGAGGAGGGGTTGACAATTTCGTACTCATGATGAATATAATGGTCTCCTCAATTGGAGGTTGAATCCTGTAGTCAACTATAATGCCACAAAAATCAATAAGAGAAGGTATGGAAAGTACAGCCTCTTCATCAAAGGTTGACTTCATTAACGCCCTTTTCCTATGCAATAGCTGTCCCCAAAGCTACATTTCTATCCACGATCCAACTCTGCCACTGCGTCACTCTGCTAAGAAGTGAAGCCTCTTGCAATCGAGCAGTATGGTTAATATGCACACTGATGCGCAAGCTTGTGCCATTCTACGATATACATTCTGAATTCTCACGCCTGTGGATACCAAACAGATTACCAAATTTTCTAAGATACGACATTGCCAATAAAATTGGAAATTTTATTATGTAAAGCGGTGGATTTAGCAGACTCCTAAGGGGAAGGGGAAGGGGAAGGGGAAGGGGAAGTGAAAGAAATGGCTATTGAAAAAATTCTGACTTAAACAATTGGTTCAATTACTTGGAGACAAAAAACTCTTACCAGCATCTGAGGTATTTTCAAGACTACAGAAGCCAACGTGTACAAAATGCTTGCAATCACTGCTGCAGCAACTATGTTGTAGGCCAACCGCTTATCATCTTTACTGGGTACAAATGCTGATTTCAACGTATTTGTGAGTTGGAAGAGCCTATATGAAACCTGCAAGCATATGAACAAAAAAACCATCACACCACATTTTCTTGAGATTGTTAACGATGATATCATCAATACTTACCGCAATATATATGGAAGTGGTGAGCAGGAAATTCAACAAAGGATAATTGGGGATTAAGCAGAGCAAGAGTTTAGGCTGACCATCCGGCACACCTGATCTGCATATATACAGAGCAATTCAAAATCAATACATCTATATCTATAAAACCTGTCTTTGCCTGCAAAACTTGAGAAAAACATGGTTTCATCTTCCATAGATGTCAGAGAAAGCTTCATAAGACTTTATAACTCTTTCATTAATGCAACAGTTTAAGAATGGGTAGAGAAACAAATTTGGAAATTTAAAGATTTAATTTCTTCCAAAAAGTCAAAGGGAGGATGCCTCTTACAACTAAGGCATTTTACATCTTTCATGTCACTGATTATTATCTCCATTCACACGAGGCAAGGGGGGCAGGGGACGGGGAGAAGCCTAACATCTGTTCTTAACTGATGCCCTTTCATTGACTAGGTTTTCAACATTAACTGGAGCACCAGCTTATCCTATGATTGTCAACCTGAAAGAAAAAACCCTCAGTCGTAGGTCATTCAATATACCTTAACCATATGTGGATCTGTGAGATGTAGGTCTCCAGAGTGATCTTTCCAAGCCATCTATTGAATCAAAAAGTAATAGCATAATAAGCGTTCCCAGAAAAATAAATTCAAATTCACAGGCAAAACTTCCCCAATCAATTCAATTAAATGGGCAGGAAAAACCTAGAAAATAATAATTAATCAAATTCAAGATCACTTACGCCAAAAGTGTTAAGGAGTAGCTACGAAAGTGCTGGGTGGCGTTTCGCAAGCATACATAGACACTGATACCAACAGAAAACGAAGTAGTACATAAAACATTAGCAAAAACTTTCATAAGTAACAAATGCCAGACCTCTAACAAGAACTTTTTTATATTAAAAATGCCATAGCATTTGGGGAAAGATATACATACGTTATTGGAATCCATGAGGTATAAGGATGGTACTTGTTGTATGTAACCTTTGGAAGCTTGTATATATACTCAAACCACAAATATCCCACCTAAAAATTGTAGATTATTTGGCATCAGACAGAAATTAATAGAAAAGGATTGTGCAGGACGAAAGATACAATACCACTGTACTAATGATCATGACAGCGGCTTTAATTGATATCCTCCGTTTTACTTCAGTTTCCTCCAGTTTCTCCATCCACCTCTCAACCTACAATAACAAATTCAAGAAATTTAGCGAATGACTTGAATTTTTCAAAACAAACATCAAATTAAAAAGAATAGAAAAACAGAAGAAAGGCACAACCTTAAATCTCAAATATTTAACAAAATATCATACTAGGAATCTTAAAAAATAACATAATTTTCACATAAACTTACTGTTGGATGATAGTATGCATAAATCATTCCAATTATCCATATGTAGCGATCAAGGCCTGAGCGGAAATGCCACTCATGCAAGAGGGGATAGTTAGACTTTGAAGGATTTGGGTCAGTGTATCCTGAATTGTAATGGGATCTATTAGTTACATGTGCAAATTTAGTGGCAATCAAAATGAAACTAGTTCTGCGAAGTACTAACCGAGAAGGAATGTAAATGGGCTCCAAATAAGATCGAACACTCCAGGCACTTCCCAGATCAGAATAACCACTAAAAAGCAGGCTATGAATTTTACAGCAATGACAGTCCCATTCTCGTTGTGCTTGTTAAAAATACCAAGCGCCCCATAAACCATGAGAGTGAAAAGAGTGTGCATGGGGCATATGTAGTATAGCATGTAACTGTTGTCGAGTACAATGCAGCAAAATAACACCAAAAAGTTAAGCCGCCACATCATCTGACCAACAAAAATTATACCGTCAGAACTATATTATCATTAGGGAAACTCAGAATGGTATCTTAAACGTCTCGAGGAATATGTACCTGAGCAAACCTTCCAAGGCTAAAATCTTTGCGAACGTAATAATATGAGAAGTTCCCGAATCCAGTCATCCACACATATGCAGCAATAAAAACTCGTATGGCATTATAAATTTCTGTTGCAGCGAAGTAATGGTACATAAGAAATAATACCTGTAAGCAAATAGAAAAGATAGCGAGACATCATTAAGTGTGGGCAATGAAAACTATATTTACAACCAGCATGACCAGGTTATTCTATAGATAATTTCATATAAGAATGTTTAAACAATGATTAAAAAAAAAAGTTCTTTTTCAGGCATGCTTAAATTGTTTCTAGAATTTTAATTTCATATAAGAATGTTTAAACAATGATTAAAAAAAAAGTTGTTTTTCAGGCATGCTTAAATTGTTTCTAGAATTTTCGTCTGCTCATCTGAAATGATGGATTTACTCTATTCTAAAGTTAAAATGATAAAGACTGTAGGTCCTACAAATGTAAAGTTCATTGGTTCCACCTCAGGTTTGACTTCAAAAGCAGGACAACTGAATACTTCACAGCTGCTCTTATCTGGATTACAGAGTCAGATTATTACTGCAATTGTGGGAGCTTGTCCCCCACCCTTCCCCACCCAACCCTCTTTTTTTTTTCTCTTGGGGCCATTTTCCCTGATCCTGCGGAAAAATCAATTTTTCTTATCCTCTAAAACTAACTTTTGTCAGTAGCCAAAACTTTTGCCATCTGTTGATTGCAAATACAAACAAGAAGTGGGAAAAGACCCAGGTGGGGAAAACCAAAGAAGCTGGATGGTAGATTTGATCAAAACCTAGAAGCCTGATAATCATAAGTGAAGACTGGAAATAAATGCATAGATAAAAAAATCTCATATTTTTGCCTCAGGAAGAAGCACCAACAAATTTTGACACAGAAATGCATCATTTTAAGAACCGACTAACCTGCATCCAACCTCTCCACTCCTCAGTTTGATGCCTGTTCAAATAAAGTGTGGATTTTCCTGAAAATGGTGACTTATCATGATGTATCTTGAAAGATGTAATTGCCGAAACTATGATGAGAAGGAAGTAGAGAAACAGAAACAGATCCCGATTGAAACTCTGCAGCCACAAGTAATGCCAGGTGACAAGCTAATTAGAGGTCAGAACATTATCACCAAACAAACTAATAAAAAAGTTATCATGCTTAGAGGCTGTATATTAAGTTCCTTACCAGCAATAATCATGCAATTTTTTTAGATTAAAAGTCAATCTTTTCTTATGAAGAACAAACTAGATTACCTTTTGTTTTTAAAAACCAATTAAATTTATCGAGAGCAGCGATGTAGATTGTAGAACAAAAACTACATCTCAAATAAACTTCATAATGAACCCAAAACTATATATCCAAATGTTTCAAAGCGAAGAAACTCTTGGTGCCTCTTTCTGAACAAATTCTTTACTCACATCCTATACTCAACAATTATATCACAAAATGTGCAATATTGTACATGACCATGAAGGCGGTGTGATAGTTTATGAGTTTTTTTATTCATTCATAGTATGTACTTAAAGTACTCTATTTTTTTGTTGACTTTTCCTTTTTGTTAACTTTTATTTGTTTTGCTAGTTTCGTTTGTTGTAACATACTCTTAGTCCATGCTATTTGATGCTCATTCAGTTAGAGTTTGAGTTGTATGTCTTGTTTGTCCTTTGCTTGCCTTGCATGCCTATTTTACCTAGTTGATTTGTATTTATACCTTCTTGTTAAACCACAATTCTTACTGCTAGCTTAAACCCCAGTATTACCCTATTGGAAGTTTGGAACAACATAATATAATATGGTTAATTATTCAACTGCAACCAGTATATCTATACAGGCAATAGCTAAGTCATAGCGAGCAGCAATAAAATTAGAGGTTAAATAAGAAACACAAGCTCATGAACAGTGAATCCATTTTGTCAGACATATAGTATACTTTGGTTTATCACATACTTGGTTAAAAGCTGGCATATTCACAAGAATACAGAGAGGTCAAAATAAAGGGACAACCGCATGGTTGTAGCAGCTGTATTAAACAATTTGATCGCATTTCTTGACACCAAAATATACATTCATGTCTTACTGTTGAAGTAGTTGACAAAACAAAACTATACTTGTGTAAGTGTCAATATATATTTCTTTACTTTTTATTTTTCCTCCTACAACCAATATAGTGAACAATGTCTACATGCCGCACCACCGGATAAGTGCCTCAAGTCCACATAATATTCTGGAAATGGTTAACATGAAGTCAAATCTGGCGACATATGTGACATATCACAGCTTCCCATTTTAATGTCGTAAATAGAATTTTTCCCACTTAGAATTCATAATGCTCTCACATACTTCCACCAAAGACAATGTTTATGCCCATTTGAATGACAAGGTAAGGTTGTTGGACGCACCTTTTTTGATTCACCGAAGATATTCGTACGGTCGCAAAAGTAAAAGTATATCAAAAAGGCACCAAATTCTGATCTGGAGAAGGGAATACGGGGAAAATAACAGGAGGAGAAAATAATCAGCATTCTTCTCCGGTGTCCTTCAATTCAAGAATTTAGCGCTTAAAAATCTTGAAGACAAAAATACTTACATAGCTCTCAACGTCAAACGATTTTCAAGCAAGAAAGACTCATCCAACAGAAAGAACCTGAAAAGATACAGAATCTATCATTTCATCAACTAACTACATGACATTTTCTACAAAAATGTAAATAAAGTTGGCAGCTGCCTTTGACAAACCTGAAGAGGTGATATGTTGCAGATGAACTACGAACTCTTGGAGATGCTAATTGGAGACCACCCCCCTCCAATAAAACAGCTCGATCATCTTCTTTGACTGCCTGGTTTCCCAACTCTACCAAATTGACATCAGAATGCCTGCCACTAAAATGTACAATTTCAGAGTGAGAAACGCTGTCTGAATTTAGAAAAGGGAATTATATAACATATACGAATCCCTAACAGACAGATTGTATATTGGTTCTGAAGTACAAAATCCATCTAAGAAAAAGCAAAGAGGACAAGTAGCAACTTAGATTACATAACTCATGTTCCTCGTCCACCAAAATTACTTTCCTCTCCTATGTGCTCAGCTTGACTCCCTATTTGCACTGGAGTTAAGCAATACATTGAAGTTCATATGACTTTCACTGTCGCATTTTTCTGTTTCTACATATTCATTAATTTACGTACCCTTTGTCCTGTTCTCTTTATGCAAAATATTTCCAAATTTTAATGTTCTGTTTTCAGATCTCAAAGGAAGTTGAGCAAGATTTCAAAACACTTCACAGCCTCAGCTAAAAATAATCACAACAGCATGTATTTTGCAACATAGTCCTGAAGGAAATAGGCCAACAAAATCAAACTACTTTTGTAACAAATTTCAGTTGTACTACGTTTTCCCTGAATAAGCAAGGTCAAAAGGAACAAAAAAAACCCAATGTGCTGAACCTTTCAGAGGATCACAATTTAAATTGGAAAGAATAATGAATAACGCATAATTCGTTGTAAGCTATTTCTAAGATGATATCAAGATAATATAGCAAAGTTCATATCACCACCGGGTGTTAACCACAAAAACACCAATGTTTTAGGGAGGTAGAAGGCAAAAGACAGGAATTATCCAACTCACAGTTTGGATGTCACCGAAATTTTCTTGTACTCCAACAACTCCGAATATAACCAAGCTGCAAACACGGGGATAAGTCCAAAGAAAAATGACACCTGAAATTTTGTATTATGCAATTTATGTTAAGTGCAAATTATAATATGATGAAATTAATCAAAGAACGAGGTCTATATAACTGAAAAAATAATCGTTTGTTTGCACAAATGTGTACATATAGAGAGAGAGAGAAAAAAAAAAACAAAAAAGGAGCAACCTCATGATGCATTACCTGCAATAAACTGTCTAGAAAACTTTAGAAGAAACAAGTGACAGGTGGTTGGATGACTAAGGATATGTTTGAAGAAGATTTACACTCAAACTTTGCCAGTTACATCGCTAATACAAGGTCATCAAAGATTCTAGGCAAGCATAAATGTGGCAAATACTTGTCCTAAAAAAGGATAATCAGAATAAGAAAAAAAAATCTATTAGAGCACCCAAACAATAAAGCAAAATACACCCAAAAAGGCCACATCACCAAGGGCAACCAACCATTTTTAGCCTTTGATTTTATTTTGTTTCCTTTTTTGAGAAGAGAATCAAATAACATAACTGACGCTTGATGGTGAAAATTTCTTGCCCATTGACAGGAGAACTTATTGCACCTATAGACAGACTACTTCTACGTAAAAGTTAACTCTCCAGGCCTTAACCCAACTGCTTGTGAGCTACACAATACACGTTCTCACATGCACATATAGGAGAACTTATTGCATCTATTGGCAGACGAGTATTCCTCCTACTTAATGTTAACACTCCAGGCATTAACCCAACTGTTTTTGAGCTACACGAATCCATGTTTTCATGTGTACTCTACAGGGATCCATGTTTGAAAAATTTCTTTGGAAGTCCCTACTCTTTTGAATGGAGTGGTAATTTGTCAGCCACCTCAATGTTTGCTATTCATCATGCATAAAGGATAAATTCGAGCTCTACCACCATTACCATAGCAGTGTCGTTTTATTGTTATAAGCTTTACATTTACTTGGTTAACCCATAGAAACCGATCTTAAACAACCTTGCAAACTATTCGAAACTCAAGTATATCATATAATTTACCAATTAGAATCCTCAACTCAAGAAAAAAATAAGTCATAAAATAATATGGCACTATATTCTCTAACAGCCCCAATGCCCCTAAACCATCCTAAACCACAAACAGCAATGTAAATATGTTTTTGTATATTCAGTTTCCACTAAAACTGAGGGATGATAGTGACAAAATAACACAAAGAAATATTAGTTCATCAGTTTAATCATATATGTTTACACTGCAAATACAATTCCGCAATCAAAATTTATTGATTCACGACTACAAGAAGACATATTCATCGAATTGAAGAATCAGTACTTAACAACTACTCAGAACACTCAAATCAGTACAAGATCTGATGGAAGTATGGAACACAAAGCTCTAAACAACAAAGGCAACTGTTATCATGGAAATCTCTTACCTGACCAGGTGTTAATGGTCCGTAAATCATCATTTTCGTCGGAAAAACTGTAATTGAAAACAATGAAATCAAACAAACATTTTAAATTGTGCACTGTCAATATCGACGAACAGAAACACAATTTGATCGTTCCAAAACCAGATCTGATAGAAACAGATCGATAAATCGAGGTTTGGAATGACAATGAGGCCCTAGATTCGTTGCGGTGGTGAGATAAGGAAAAATGGCTGTAGGACTCTAGGTGAAACCGGAGAAGCAAAACGAGCAGAGAGTAAGTGAAGCGAGGGAGGGAGGAAGGGGAGGGGCTATATAAATACTACTTTTAATACTTATTAGTTGGGAAATCATTATAGTTCTTTTTCATATATTCTCAAAATGCCACACCAAAAACAAAAAATAAAATAAAATGCCACACCTTCTAAGTTCTAACTTCTTCCAAGTCTTGATAGTATTGTAAGGTTAACTTCACCTAGGCCCAAATATTTTTTAAAATATCAATTTACCCCTCAGACTTAGTAATTATTCAATGTAGCACCCTCAATTTTGAAAGGAGGTTTCGATTTTCACATTGTTTCAATTATCACCTCTGATTTAAAAATTAGAAGGAATCAACAGTGAATTTTGGGGAGGCAAATTGGAATGAGAATTTTGAAAATTTTAGGATGCGAATGAAAATAAAATTTCAAGACAACTTTAAACGTGGTTTCAATATTGAGGTTTTCAAAAGAAATAGGGGGCAAAAGTATAACATTGCCGCGTTTATTATATAGATTTACTGAGATGGTCTCACGTTCCTGGGTCATTTGATCTCATCGGTGGGTGTGATGTGGGGAGAAGGTGTTCAAGTGACATTGATAACGTGGCATACTATTATTTTTTGGGTTAATTATAAAATATCCCCTTCAACTTTGAATAATTTGTAACTCACTCCTTCATGTTTTAATTTTAATAAATAATCTCCTTTAAATTTGAATATTTTGCAATTAACTTCAATAGTTATTTTTAGACAATAAAATTTAACCAAAGTTAGACATATCAAATTCACTTGATCCCTACTTTTTTCAAAATAAATAATTACCCTTATAGTACCAAATATCCATATTTTTCCCCTTACCCTTACATTCTTCCATCCTCCTCTTCCTCGGATGGTTAACTCTCATTCTCTTCCCCTTTCCAATAGAGATCCTCCCTCCCGTGTAATGAAGTGGAGGCGAAAGTTTTCTTATTTTTTAGTCTTGACTTTTCCATTTCAAGAAAAAAAAATATGACATAATATATAAAACGGAGGGTGTAATGATTTTTTCAAGTGTTCAATCACTGTTGTTAGTCAATTTAACTCACTTGAAATTTTGAGGGAACAAATTATAATATTTAAAATTATAGAAAACTGATTGCAACAAAAAATATAGTTGGAGGGAATAGATTATAATTAATCTCCCCCACGCCCCCCTAAATTATAGCATATTATTAATATTTTTCTACAGACGGTAATAATATAAGGAAAGGAGATTCGAATTGAAAGTCTTCACGTCACAAGTAAGATTACTCACCCACTCAAATAGAACCAGAATTCTATGGTATTATTTCAAAAGTCTATTTCTATTCGTAACTTCATGGCAATGGTAGGCCATGGATGGTAACATCATAACCCTCTTTTCTCTTTCAAAATGCATTTTCGAATTAAGATTGTTGAAATCCAAGTGGATTATTCTTTTTTTCCAAAATTTTGATTAGTAATTTTTAGTTTTCTTCTCATTTATTCATGAGAATTTCACTACCTAAATTTCAAAATTTATCTTTCGATAGAATTTAAATTTAAAATTTGAAATTTGCAATTTGCGTTACAATGATCCTTATGCTATCATCAAATATTTTATTCAAGTGGTGAATGTAAGAAAAAAATTCAAGTTTTCTCTGATAAACATTTTGATTTGATTTGATGTGTATTTGAGGAAGATTGTTAATATCTCACGTTTAATCTGATAGTTCACATAATCGCATGTTACTATGGTAACTAAAACTTGTAGAAGTAATCGTTTTGCATCTGTCATGCAATTTGGTTAGCCATTTTGCTAATTTTTTTTCCATGTGTTAATTTGAAGATTGGGTAAACCTTTTTGTAAGGAAAGAAATAAAGCAATAAAATAAATGCTTGGCTGGCAAAAAGTTCGAGATTTTTTTTTTTGGTATGTCTTAACTCAAAATTGGTAGTTACCAAATAAAATTAAAATTCCAAAATGTTTGTATGCATTATGGAGAATACTACTCTTATTTTTTTTTTTTTTGGGAAGATTACTAATAAATATTATTTTTCTCCACAAAAATCTATTAAATCCTATCATTTTTGTTTTATATCAATGAAGTCCAACTCTTGATATTTTATTTCAATTAAATCATAAATTCCATTATATTCTAATTTTATGTTTACCCTTTAGTTACCAAAATCCTTTCATTCTTTTGCATTCTTAAAACCAATTAAGAGGACAAAAATTCCTTACTTACAAAATTAACATCGAAACCGTATAAAAAAACCTCAAATAACATAAACTTCATGGTAAGACTCAAAGAAATCTCACATTTTTTTTTTCTTTTTTTTTATCTTATTAGGGTATCTAATCTTAAAACTAGAGACAAATTTTTTTTTATTATTTGATAAGATAAGACGGGTTAAAAAATTTTAAATCGATAATATTTGTCGATTAATTCCATTTTAATGTCGTTATTGATTCAAACACAATAACTAAAATAAATCCCTAACTTAATTATTTTAAATCCAATATAAATTAATAGAATATGGTTTTGTTAAGAATTAACTTAAATTAATATCGATGTAGAATCTACAATATTCTATTAATTGATTCTAAGAATGCAAAGAATGAAATAGTTTTAGTAACTAAAGGGTAAGGATAAAATTAGAATATAATGGAATTATGACTTAATTGAAAGAAAATATTAAAAATAGGACTTCATTGATATAAAACAAAAATGATAGGACTTAATGAATATTTATAAGAAAATATAATACTTATTGGTAATCTTCCCCTTTTTTTTTTGGGCATATAGAATAAGATGAGTAATGAGTTTACCAACATGATATTTTAAAAGTTTATTTCGCGTATCAATTAGAGGCAAATTGATAGATGATCTAGAGTGTTTATTATCGGTTCTTAATTTTTGTCACATCTTACTTTGGGACTAGGTATACACGTGTTCGTTACAAACAAAAAAACCGTTAAGAATACAATATTTTTTTTTGTTATTTTACATAAGATGCAAAAATTGAACTTAGAATCCCATATTTATTCAACCAGTTTTAAGCCGAAATAGGTCCATTTTTAGCCCCTCTTAAATCTTAATCCAAACAATTGTCAGCTTTGAATTTAACTTAAAGCAACGATGAATCTAACAAAGACTATCATTTTTTGGTGGTTGCCCTCTTGCCAACCTGTCGAGGGCCACTTTAACTGCAAGAAAGCAGCTGCGAAAGACTCTTTTACCAACCGAAATGCTTATGTCAAGTGAGGCGCCATGGTCATTTTCCAAGTAATAAAGTTTGGTCATAATTAATTGGGATAGCATTAATTCTTTCAAGATGTTTCCAATAAAGAGATAGAGTGATTAATTATCATCAAATCATTCATTAATTTCTATGTCCCTATTTTTTTTGGGGTAACGGGTAATCATTTTAGGGCATTATCACTTTGAATCCATTCTTGCGGGAGTAAATCTCGGATATCTACAATCACCTGTAAATCACATATATCAATTAAGTTCAAAAAATATCAACGAAAGTCAAATCCCTAATATCCGAGTCCACGATTTACCCAAATCAAACTCCACACAATTAAGCTACCCGTGCAGGTTGTCATTGATTTTGTTGTACCCACTTTGAAGACTTGTTTAATTCTCTTTGTAGATATTTTTTCATCTATTCTCTCTTTTTTTTTTTTTAATTGTAGTAGTTGATTATTCATTAAAATAATAACATACCAATATGTATTAAAAAACTTAGCCACCATGAAAAAAGTTAGAATGTTGAACCTTGAAACTATAATATAGACGATTAAAATTCACATGTAAGTTAATGTACATTTAGATTTGTTAATTCTAAATACAACTTGCGAATTTGACATGTAATTGATATACAATTATCAAAATTAAATTTAGTGTTATTGAATATGGGTTATCAATGAGTGTATACATTAGATCTATCAAATAAATAAATTGACATGAAATGGACTAGAAGTCTAGAACCAACACGGCACAAACTCTACTATATATATATCCTTATAATCGGGTTGTATATAAATTAAATAAATTTTGACATGACACGTATATATGTATTTTAAAAATGAGTAATGTTGTATAACTCAAAAAATTATAATTTAAATGCATATCATTCTTTGTATGAATGAGTCTCATTAATTTTTTTAATGAGATCTACTCATTTAAAAGATAATATGCATTTAAATTATAATTTTGTAAGTTTTATTTGAATAGTTAAAAATTTAACACGATGCCGCGTTCATATTTCCTAAAGTTGTGGCCAGCGCTTGTGGAATAATGGGGATGTTCACATCACCGACATTAGTATTTCCTGAGACCGCTAATCACGAGAGCCCCACGGGCCCACACGGCCACACCATTTATGCAATGGCATTGTCCATCGTGTTCTGGCATTAGACTCCCCATTGTGTTTCTTCTTTCTGTTTTTTTAAGTTCAATGCTCAAGTGTTTCAGGATGGAAAGCTAATAATTTGTCCATGGCAGGTAGGGCAACACTGATTCAGGCTGTCACTGTCACTATCCCTAACTATGCTATGTGATGATGCACAAAATCGACTTTACACACCACTAGTCAAGTAATTTGAAAATTAATGTAGTAATTAAAGTAGAGAGAGAAAATTTATAGTGGTTCAGCCAATATGACCTACGTCCACTTTGAAATGGCAATGAGTTGTCGGTATTTTATTGATTCCGGTGAGTAATGAGAACGGAGAATTACAGATTGGAGAGGAAGAGTGGTTTTGTGCTCTGTAGAAGGTGATGCCCCCCAAGTGTTGGTGGGGCTTACATTTTATACTCAGTCCTCAACCGAATGGAGCTACTAAGTGGCCATACTCTGCTATTCTAGTAGGATTTGCGGATTCTCCTCAACGGGTGTGACCGTTGAGGAGCTCCCCACAAGACCGGGTCCCCCTTTTGACTGCTTCTAAGGTGGTAGAGAAGGTAAGGGGTCTTGAGTGTTCTCTGGATCTTGTAGCTAAGCTGAGGTAGTTCCATGGTAAACTTGATTGGGCTTGGATCTCATCAGGCCTGCGGGGTCTTTATAGGTTTGAACCTTTAATTGCAACTGAGCTTCAGTATAGTTTTGGGCATTTTGGGCTTGACCCATCACTATGCAAACTCAATGGGTCCCCCACCCAGTCCATCTGTGACTAAATTGATAGGCTGAATAGAAATTTTTTATGGGGGGCACAGAAGAAAAAAAGAAAATTCACTTGTTAAATTGGGACAAAGTGTGTACATCCAAAGCTAGTGGGAGCCTATGGTTAAGAAAGAGTAGAGATAATAATGCTGCACTCCTAGGGAAATTAGGTTGGGAGCTTAGAATCAATAATAAAAAATCCTTATGGGTTGAAATCATGAAAAGTAAATACATTACTATGAACTCCGAACCTTGGAAAAAAAAGGCTAATGCATCCCCCATTTGGAATGGGATTTTGAAAATTTGTTACCCGTTAGAAACAGGTATAAAATGGATTGTGGGTGATGGACAAAGCATTAACTTCTGGAAAGATTGGTGGGTTGTAGACAAACCACTACTGCAGCAACTGAACCTTCAAACAAACATTGACACTGAGGTTAAGGTGGCTAACTTTATTGGACCAAATGGATCCAGTAATTTGCAATCCACAGGTATGATTCTTCCTCTTCATATTGTTCGAGAGATCTTATTCACTCCATGCCACAATTCAACCAGCATTTAGATTCTATGTCCTGGGGTAAGGTAGCAAATGGTAAGTTCTCATCCAAAGACTTTAATAATCTTCTTACTAATAACACCTCTTACACTGTTGTTGATAGAAATGGAAATAGGTTTGGGAAATGGAAATTCCTCAGAAGCTAAAGTTTTTTCTTTGGCTTGTCCTCCATGATAGAATCCAATTTAATAAACTTAGAGCCGACAGATGTATGACAGATGATCCTACTTATATTGTTGAGACAACCATCCACATTTTAAGAGATTGTAGTAAACTTTAGAGAATCTGGAGTTACTTTCTTACTCCACAGGAAAGACATACTGATAGAAACCTGAGTCTTATACAATGGTTTGAAAAATATTGCCTATCTACTAGGAGGATCACTTGGAACAATATTAATTGGACTCACCTTTTTGTAGCCATAATCTGGGGTATATGGAAAAATAGAAACAAAGTGTATTTTGATAGTGCTTTATCTGAGGCTGCTATTACTGCAAAGTCTTCCATTTCACTTGCCAAAGAGATTATTGAAGCTTTTGATGATAGGCAAACTGAGAAGTTGTAGATTCCAGTGAGACTGATTAAGTGGGTTTTTCCACCTGCAGGTTACTATAAGATTAACACTGATGGGAGCTCCAAAGCCAACCTTGGACCTATTGGGATTGGTGGCTCTCTTGGAGACGATAGAGGGAAATGGATCAAGGGCTTTATGGGCAGAATTAACCACACCACAAGCCCTAAGGCCGAATTCTGGGCCATTCAACAAGGCCTTCAATTGATTTTGGATAGGAGTGGGAACTTTATCTTGAAGACAGACTTCTTAGAAGCTTTAATCTGCTGGTTGGAACCTAATCAGCTAGTCACCCTTTCAAAGTCCTGGTGGACAATTGCAAGTTCATCATCTACTCTCTCAATATTTATGTGGTATATATGCTCAGATAGGGAAATCAATGCCCTGATGGCCTCACGAATTTAGGCGTTAATCAGTCTATTGATTAGGGTTTTCTTTATGAACCACTTGACTATATTGTTCATTTGCTTAGGGTAAACATGTCTAGTATTAACTTTATTATGGAACCCAGGTAACTTTTACTGTGGTTCCCTCCACAACACAAAAAAAAAATTAAAAAATACAACATTAAAGAAGATTTTTAAGAATTTTTTATCAAAATTTAAATTTAGGTCTAGAAAAGGGTAAAGAAGAGAGACTTTCGAACTCAACATATTCACTGCATGATCCTTTAGACCTGTAGTTTCGGGATTAGATTGCAAAGCCCAAAATGACATAACTAAATTATTGTTTAGCCAATGATGATTTTTTGCGCAATGATTGGAGATGCTCTAATAGACGACCAAAGCTCGATTACGTATTCAGAGTTTGCTAAATTCAATTTTCTTTCGATGGAGTGTAAAATCATCTCCAATAGAGACTCATACCCTTACTCAATTTTGAGTAAAAAATTTGATTTGGTATAGGTCTCTCTAATGAATTAACTCTTTTTTAGACTCAAAACTTTTTTTAAAATTCCCATCTTATCCTAAGAGTTCTTTCCTTTTATTTTTGCCTCCAATTTTTTTTTAAATAACTAAGAATCATTGCATATACATATATATATGTGTGTGTCTATGTAGAGGGCCACTGAAAAGAGGTGAAGAGAGAGAGAGAAAAAGAGGGAGTGAGAGAGTTTACCTGACTCGTAATCATGATTGCTTTGGGGTAGAAGATGAATTGAGTCTGTTAACGATACGAGAGTCTCGCTGAGATTTGTGACCATTGGTAAAAAAAGGTGTGTGATGTGGGTCTCTCTTGATTTTGATTTAGAGTAGGATTTTTTTTGATTTGGTATGGATATGAGTCTAATATTAAAAAAGAATTTTAGATAATTTTTATCCAAATTTAAATTAGAGTCCAAAAAAGAGTCGGGACTAGAGTTGCCCTAAATGAATGATAACTTGTAAAGTTTTTATCAAATTATATTTGCCTCATTTATAATTATGTTTTATAGGTTTTATATTATGAACAAATTTCTATTTTGTATAAATTAAATTTAATAGGTTTTTAATCTTATTCGACTCATTTTATTAAGAGTGTTAATTTCAAATATCAAATTAAAAATAACACAATTGATTAATATAAAAAAATAAATAAATTATTTTAAAATTAAAAATTTGTTATTAACATGATTACATGAATATTGACACAAACACAATAGTGACCATTTGCAATTGAGTTCCATGTAATTGAGAGGTAATATAAAAAATACAATAGTCTAGGGGTAAAATAAAATTGAGTCCATAGTTCAAGAGGTCGAAGTGTAATTTTCCCTCAAAGAAAAGGAAACGCAACTGGGAAGACGAAGAGGGCATTGTTAAATTCCATGGCTGAAACTTGCATCTTCTTTATCAATATCCCAGAAACAACTGTTTCTCTAGGTTACTCTTTCTCTTTCTCTCTCTCTCTCTCTCTCACACACACACACACACACACACAGAGTCGAGGCCTCATCACTCTTTGTAAGCTACACCGACAATGTTTTCCGAGTCAAAGAAGCAGTCCAACATGACAATTTCTGTGTGATTTCAGCGTCGACTGTAATAACCTCTCTGGTTTATCTTCTCTTTTTCACCTTTTTACGATTCTGAAATCTAAAGTACTCATAGTGGTTTCTCTGTGCTTTGCCTCTCAGGACTCTCGTCATACAATGGAACGCGAGCTTCAAAGTGGTACAGAGCAATAGTGAAGCAACAAAGGGGGAAAAGCTAAAATGTCTCTTCGACTCGTTTCACTGACAGAAGTTCTTAAGAAATCATATAAAACCGGTGACCAGGAGCGTCAATGCGACGAAACACAGCGGCGACGGAGATACGACGGTCCAATGGAGACTTCAAAGAACAAAGGAGAGATTAGTACATTTCAAGAACTGGAGGGCATGCCGTCTTATTCTTCACTCTCGCCTACTGTCCAATCTCCGGTTAACCGAAAAAACAGGTACCTATATGGGTCACTGCGACTTTGGTATACACAATCATAGCTCTAGTATTTTTTTGTAACTTGTACTTTAAAGCTTGTTAGTGTTGTTACCATTTCTGATGGTTTTTTAAGTTCTAAGTTTATGCAATTGCCCATTCTTTGGTATTTTTAAAAAGCGTAAGTGCAACTTCATAAGAGGAATTGAGCAGCAGAATTAGCATATTTGTTGTCTTTTCTATTTTTTTGAAGTTCTGGGACCTTCTTCATGCATACAATGGCACTACTTCAATAGCTAGTGTATGAAGATCTCTTGTATCAAGCGCTTGCCTACTTGTGATTGTATATTCAGATAGAGGGATAGAGAAAAGAGGGGGGGGGGGGGGGGGGGGGTTACATTTTGTTTCTAGTTTCTCTTTTGATATCAGTTTGTTGGGGAAAGATGGACATAGCTGATGCCATGTAATTGGGATCCCATGTAGTTGGGATTGGGCTTTCATAATTGGGCGTGTTATCCCTCATATTCATAGTTTCCAATGGAATTATGAATTCACTTATTCATATGCCTTTCCTGTTGATGCAATATTTTTGATGTCATTAAAATTGAGTAACTCAAACCTCTGTCAATCTCACCTGAGAATCACTTTTTGCTGATGCAACTAATATAATACTTATCAGGTCACTCAAGATGCATTATTGATCTTTTGGAGTGGGCTGTGAGATCATGATGATAGAGAAACTAGAGTACTGATATATATTTCACCATCCTCTCCTAAGAAATTTAAGAACAAAGTTGTATGATTATGGAGATAGCTATCAAAGGTAGCATGTGAGTATCTAATTTGTCATTTCTTGTCTAAGTAACAGGAGTTCAAATTTTGTCAATTGTTGCCATCGTTTTCATTTCAAGATAGATTTTTCCTTCTTGGTAGGACTATAGGACTCTATAGGAATGGAGGATATACCTTTATAGCCCCTCTAAGAGTGACCTCGAGAATATTTGGTGTCTTTGTGCATGTAAAAATGTTAATCAATGCATTCAGTTTCCGAACACCCTCCAATTCTAAGATTCCTAGCATATTGGTTGCAATGGTCAGTTCAATTTCAACTATTTGGCATGCAAGTTTAAGTTGACTAACAGGTTGTTGAGTAATCAACTATCTATGATTTAGTGACTTGTGATGGTGGTGGGAAGGGAAAAAAAAAAGAAGGCAAAGTACCATTCAAGGTTGTGTGGGTCTCAGTTATTAGCCAGATATAAGGTGATGATAACACAAAGATAATGGAAATAAGTAGTTGCAGTTTTGCGACTAGATTCTTTATAAGGTCAAGGGGTTATAACTTTTCTATGTCCTCACTTGGCATGTTTGGTAACACAAAAGTTAATGCAACTTTATGTAAAATTCACATTAAAATTTATTGTTTTGTCATCAAATTTGACTATTTAACGCAAATGTGCTCTCAATGGAAATTGGTTTTCAAAATTTAATGTGAACCGCCAAAGTTCTCTTAATTATCCGAAATCTCTCCTTTAGATTTTTCTCCCTCCCTACCCTTTCACAATTTCACTCGCATATACTTCTACAATAGGATCGCCCTCTTTCCCTCTTTATCTCTCTTTCTCTTCCTCCCTCTGCCTCTCTGTATCTCTATCTCTCTCTCTCACACACACATACACTCGCCCTTTCTCCGATAGATCTGCATTCTCTTGGCTCCATCTTTTGCTTCACTTCCTTAAATTTCATCTATCAATCCACAGAAGAACCAAGGTACAATTTATTGATTTTATCTTTCTAATTTAGGTTTCAATCCCTAGTCCTAATGACTTGGGTTTAAGGGGGGGGATCTATATCCACCTCTTTGATTATTTAGTTTGAGAGCATTTTTGGAGTGGATTTGCAAGATTTTGATGGTAGAAGAAAAAGGAAGAGGAAGTAGAGGAAGATAAGCAGGAATTTAGGAATTAGGAGTTTAGGCAGCGATGGCTATGGTGAAACAAGTACCTTCCAAGGTGAGCTTGATTTCAAAACACAGCTTGTTCCCAAAGCAGGCTGTATCAGAGCGAAACATTGGCTCAGTCAAGTGGTTAGGCCTTGTAGAAAGTATATAAAGACCAATTAGGATAATTTTCAAACAACAACTAGAAAAAAAAATAGAACTCATGAATTTACTTATTTTTCATTGTCACTGATCCTTTAATTTTCATTTTGTGGCTGCTATGTTTAGAATCTAATCTATGTAGCTAAACTTCAAGTGGGTTATGTGTAACCTGTCTTCTTCACATGGTTCAGTGTGTAAGCATATAACCTTCCCCCCTCCCTGCCCTCCTAAGGACATGCATGTGAAACTTGTAATACGGTTCAAAGTCGAGGTATTGACTATTGACTCAGATAGCACTGTGACACATTAGTTGCATCTTATCGGAACGATATCGGCCAATACACATTGAATGTTAGATACAATAACGAAGTTAGGCCTGATGAGAAACTCCGACCACATTAGGATGTCATGGACTGCCAAATGGGGATATGTACAACCGATGATGATGAATCTAACGACTTGGCTGAGACGTCTCTTAGTCAACCACGAGTCAAGTGAGACTCGTAGTCTATGCGGAACATGGAGTGATCTCGAAACGGAATGTGTGAATGTGTATTGGTCTCAAAATGGAAGGTGCCATTCTGGATATGACTCGGCTGATACTTTGAACCATGACTTGTAATGTTGGTATTGTTCTTTTCATGTGTATTTATTAAACTATTTGCATTGATGGCAGTGGAAATTCTTCTGTGATAGCCACTAAAACGAGTATTATCCGAAACTCCCTTGCAAATGGAAGCAAGCATTCAATTGCTGAAGCTATTATCAACAGGTTTGTAAGCTGTACTTGGATTGGAACATTTTGCTTTACTGGGTTTTTGAATGTTTGTTCATGTATGTGTGCAGGGCAAAGCCTTCTGCTCCCAGCTGAAGAGGCAGTTGCCAGTGTTGTCCACCTGGTGGTGGATTACCTAGATAGGCATGATCAGCCTGAGATTCAAGTATGCAGTTTGTGGTGCATACGTTCTAATAGTTACATTAGTTTGAGCTTATTATAATAAGCAGCAAAATTATGTACTTTCTGTACCAACTTCCATCTTTTTTGCTTCTGCAGTTTGCTGTGGCTTGTGCACTGACCAGCATTGTATCCAGATCATCAGAGCATGCACAACTTGTCGTTGATCATGGTGCCATCCCTAAGTTTGTTCAACTTCTTTACTCTTCAAGGGATTATGTCCAAGAACAGGTTGATTCTTGTGTTGTTTTACCCCATTCCCCTTCAATTTTGAAGTTCTGAATTTGTTCCTTTCTATTTATTTTCCCTCTACTTGTCATTCCTATGCATTGAACAGGCTGTATGGGCCTTGGGTCATATTGCTGGTGACTCACACATTTATAGGGATCTTGTTCTCTGTCACGGTGCACTCATTTCATTGTTGGCAGTGGTGCACGAGCACTCAGAATTGTCTATGTTAAGGAGTGCTGCTTGGGCTTTACTTAACTTCTGTTATGGCAATCCACCAGCTCCATTTGAGCAGGTTAGTTTTTCCAGAATCACTGGGCAGTGAATTCGTAAGGTCTGTGGGATTCATTATTTTTCTGTTGTATTTCAGGTTAAACCTGCGTTGCGAGCCCTTAAGTATCTTGTTTACTCTAGGGATGAAAAAGTTTTAACCGATGCTTGCTGGGCCCTCTGTTATCTTTCTGATGGCATAAATGACCAAATTCAGGATGTGATTGAGGCAGGCCTGTGTAGACGACTTGTGGAACTTCTGATGTAAGATGCAGTTACATGGCACTATCTTAATAGTTTTTCTTGTTCTCAACAACCATCTTTTCTTACAGTGCACTAGTGTTTGACATTACTTAAACATGTAGACTTTGCATATGCAATTTATTTTTATGATATCTGTTCAATTGCTGCTGCTGAGGATTATTTTCCTGTAGTCATTCATCACCGGGGGTGGTTCTGCCTGCTCTTCTAACCATCGGGAACATTGTTTTGGGTGGTGATGCGCAGATTCAGGTATGTATAAATGTCTTAGTAATATTTATCGATTTGTGTATGGATCAAAGGTTATCCTTTTCTTTACTTATGCAGTTTCTTTTCCTTCTTGGTATATTGATTAATGTGGATAAATGATTTGGGAAATTGGAAGATTCTAGTTGTCACATTCTGGCAATGTTCTATATTCTTACTTGAAGGTATTTCAGGTTGAAGTTTAATATGACATAACTCAACTTAACTGAGCTTTGTTCCTATTATTCATGTTGTGGTTTAATTATGTCATTAACGGATTAAGTAATTATACTAGATTATTATGTTATGTTTCAGACATGCATGTGTGTCTAGGTGGGTACAGTTTACATTTTTTCTATATAGTAGAAAAGATTTTAAAAACATTAATCACCGCAACCAAATTATTCTTCAATATGTTGGCTATAAATAAGGCAGCTAATATTAATCTCACTGCTTGCTGCTGAGAAACATTCTTTGTTTTTTTCTTTTTCTGGGTGGGGGTGGGGTGGAGTTCCCAGATGGCTTCTCATATGCCCTAGAGAGAGTGATGTCCACAAAGAGGGTTGCTTTTTTCTTCTATATATTTTTTATCATAGGGTTGCTGCTTTGGAATAGGGTTCTTATAGTAGATGGAGCCCTAACTTATTTTTTTATAGTTTTAGCTTCACTCATCTTCTCTTATGCATGTGTTGGGTCATCCAGTTTAGCTGGTGGTACGAGTGAAAATAATGCCGAACTAACTCTGTATCTAGTATACTTAACTACCTGCATTAGAAGGACAAACATTGGTTAATGACTTTTGTCGAGGGCTTGATATATAGCTTAACATCATAAACTTTTGGGGCGATTGGTAGTCTAACAGCCTTTTTTATATTCTTAATTAACCAACGATAACATGAGCTATGTGGTTATAACTGACTTGTCATATCCTACATATTTCCGTAGTTTTTTTTTCAGTAGAATTGTTGTTCATTATTACTCAATTTCTGTTTGTTAATGATGAAATCATGACTGTTTAAGCATGTTCTCAGCTTATAATGGACAACCAAAGACTTCCGTGCCTTTATAATCTCTTCGCACAAGATTATGGAATGAGCATCAGAAAAGGAGCATCCTGGATGATTTCAAATCTTACTCTCATAAATGCAGATCAAATACAGGTAAGAATCTCAAGGTTTTCATCTATGACATCATCCGTGCATTTTCTATGCTACCCAGCAATTATTCTACAGTCATTTCATTCGGTGCACATCTGCTGTCCTTACACTGCTGTCGTGCACAAGTTATGTAACTGCTATTAAGTGATGGAATATTTTGTTTCTGTGAACTTTGACAAAATGATTAGATTTTTTTTATTCTGCACCATTCTGAAACTTTTATCTTTATATCACTTCAAACGGTGGGGTTTGAGCATAGTGGAACAATCCCTGCTTCCTCCCCTTTCCCCAAGCCCAAAAAAGAGGTAGTAAAATATTAAGAGTTGAATCTCAGACACTAAAGTGGGTGTATGATGATTTTGACCGAAGGCCATTGTAAAGTACCCATTTCAAACATGTCCTGGAGCAGTGAAAATCAGTTTGAATAGTGATTTAGCCACTGGATGAAGATACCTGTGCTTTCTCCTCATATTTCAAGGCTATGGTTCCCAATAAAGATGATGATGCCGGAGACCACTATGAATGAACGATATGGGTCTTTTAATGCCTGCGAAACCATGCCACCAGGCATCCATTTTGTCTGGATGCACATGTGACTTGTAATTTTGATTTTGATTCTCCTTAATGGAGTTTCCTGAGCTTCAAAGCAAATATTTGGTAGCTTATGTACCAAATCACCCTTGTTGCTTTCAGATGGAGATTTCCTAGGGTTTTCACATTCCCATTAGTAAACCACTTTCTCTTGTTTGTTGAAATAGCAGCATGTACGGTAAAGCCAGAGTCGTCGTCTTCTGGATTCATGGCAATGATAGATTTTGTACTTCTCAATTTCTTGACTATATTTCGAAACTACAATATGTTGTGTCTGCATTGATCCTGATCGTGGTTAGAATGGACCCATATAGTTTTTCAAATCTTCTCTTGTTGTGGAAAGTTGTACTCCCTCCATCTTAATGTTATAGGCTATCTTTCCTTTTGGTACACTCCAAAATTAAAGTCAAGTCTGAGGAGTCAAAGTACTTTTGATACAACATTCCTAATATACCTTCCTTTCAATATCGTGATAACTTTCAACAAGTGAAATTTCAACTTTAAAAGAGGTGTTATGTTGGAAATTGGATATTTTCCACCATTGTTTAAACGCATTCCTTAAAAAGTTCGACTTCCCAAAAGGGTCCCAAATGATGGAATAGAGGGAATATGTGATTTACTTTATAAGCTATTAATCTAGGTGTCTATTGTGAGGACAACTTGCATCCCACATCGAAATTGAGTGGATTCTCCAACCATCCCCTATTAGTTTTGGATTGAATGCCTCCCTTAGGTGATTGGTGCGCCAAGTCTGGGCCCATTTGAATTTCCCAATCCGTTAGTCTCCTTGTTTTGATTCCTCTTGTTTGGTTAATGGGTTCAATTTCCCACCCATTTGAATTCTCCTATGTATTGTTTTCGTTTAGCTTGTTAGCAAACGTGCGAGTTCGGTCACTTGTGGAGGGAGGGTGTGAAAAGTTGCATCCTAGATCGAGAGATTAGAGTCCACTAAAGTTGGTTTACTCAAGCCAATGTCAATTGATTTTAGGTTGGGTAACTCTAAGATCTGTAGTACTTTGTACTTCTGTAGACCTCCTCTACACTAAAACTCAAGTATTTATCAAAGTTGAAATTTAGTAAACTAATTTTGGGGTTTGAAAATGGTTCCCAGTTTTACCCTCTTACAAATTTGAAAAACCTTGTTGTTTTACAAATTTGAAAAAAGTAGTTCTTTGATTAAAAAGTAGTATATACAATGAAGCTCAGGCATGCCCCAAAGGACCACACAAAACAATCTCAAAGAGACTTGCTTAGCGTGTGACTCTCCGAGTCTACGAAACAAAATTAACTATCACATCCTAGGGGCTATGAACATAGATAAAAGTCCACTCACATTCCGAAAGGCAAAGAATCACTTATCCATTAGATAATTAACAAGTTTTGGGGAAAACATAGTCTTAAAATCCACAAGACCCCTTAAGAGATCTGGTTCCAAGATGGATTCGGTCGGATTGGAGTGATTTGCCAACTCATTGAAGAATTTTGTTGTGCCAAGTTAGGAAATACTCAATGAAGCACCAAATCTACCAATTCATTTGAAATTATTTGACTCAAATCTTTGACTTGAATCGTGTCTGTGTCAAATTACTCACTGTTGGAACTTGGATCAGAACATGAGAGTGGTGTGTTCGAAGTGGTTGCTCAAGTTTTGGTGCCATAATCTCTTTATGGACAATAGGTTAAGCCCTTCACCACCAACTACTGCTACAATTGTTGCGTTCCCTAAATCTTGCTAGCTTAAATCTAGTTATATGTTCACCTCGATCCTGTCCAATGCCTTCTGCACACAGTTCGAGTTCAACCAATTACACTAACTCCATCCAAAACAGATTCTTAGCAGCCAGTAAGCTGGCTTCCACTTCCTTGGTTTCCTCCAGCATAGTTCAAAGTATAGGCCGATATCGATACGAGTCAACATTTCGAGTCGATACCATTACACGTTATGTATAAATCTTGAGTCTCGTCCGACTCGGTCGATTCGATTTTGCGACGCTGCAATATGATTTGAATCTCTTGTCATGTTTAACCTTTTTTTTTAGGTCATATCGCTCAATACTGCGCCGTAACGCCGCAACAGATTTGTCTTAGAGCCCTTTGAGTCAATGATCGATACCGCGACCTTGAACCATGCCTCCTAGTGTTCCCACCTCACTCTTCTCCTTGGCACGTGGACTACACCCACCTTCTCCACCAAGGACTGTGATCACTATTATAGGAGGAGTTTGAAGTTCTCACCTCCCATTTCTAGCTCAACACCCATCTTGCCGCTACCAGAGCCGTGGTTGGGGAATGGGGCATAAGTAATGAGCTTCAGGTATTAGAAATCTCAATCAAGTTTAAACAATTTTTAGGTTTAGATTCTTCAAGACTTTCAACGGATTCCTTAACACACCAAATGCTTGATCCCATATGATAATTCACAAGTTCTTGAAGCAACTCAAATTAAGAGCTAGTTCAAGTACAATTCTCAGCACAACCGGGAAATAGAAACCCAACTGATCTCTTTAAATTTCATCCATAGTGCTCAAGCTCAACACCCACAATTCTCTGGGCACTGAAAATTCAACATGAGAAATCAAGCCCAATAGGAAACCATCCTCTTCCGGGCTCATCTCAAAGCCAAAGAGTGTGGACAACCTGACATAAGACCAAATAGGTAACATGCACCAGCTTGTATCATGGATGGACATTGAAATTAAATGCTCCAGTGCATCTCATAGGCTGGTCAAAAGAAAAAGTTTGGCATGAAAATTGCAGTCCCACATGCATCAAAGATAATCATGAAACCCTAGTACATGCACACCAAATTTAAGAAGTCCGGAAAACCCATTCTGAGGAAACAAATTCAATCCCAAGCAACATCCAGAACATAACGATCAAGCCTCTGCTAATTTCTCTCCCCCTTTTCCTTTGCCCCATAAAAGAACATAGCTGTTTTACCAGTTTTTGCTGTTAGTTAGTGTGCTATATTTATGAAGGTAATGGTATTCGCAGAAGCCAATTTTTTTCTGTTGTAAATAATTTCTTTTCTTTTGTAACAGGCTGTTATTGAGAGCAACATCATCACTCCTCTAGTATTTTTACTTGGACATGCTGAATCTCAAATCAAGGAAAAGGTTGCTTGGGCTATTTCAAATGTTGCTCGATGGGGTTATAGGGGACAGATTCGGTATATTTTTTTATCCATCATGAACTCGTGAACATATGCACTTTTATTATTATTTCATAAATAATGCAGAATTGACAACTCTATAAACTATTCCAAAAGTGTCACTTGTGGATCCTGTTTGTTCATTATGTTTGTCGTCAATTTCATAATAACATGTCAAAACTCAGTAGTTAGAACATCTAACAGATAGAAGTATCTTTTATAGAAAAGCATAACTTTATGCTTGAAGGGTTTGGCCTTGAAACTTAATGGTCAGTTTCACCTTATCCATGGGCAAAGTTTTAAAATACATTTTTATTGGCTGTTCGGAGGTTGGGGGTTCCAACCTTATCTGTCTGTTTTCTCCTTTCGTGTTTTGGGGGTGGGGGAAGGGGGTCGAAGACAATCAAGGACGTTTTTAGGCTGGAACTTTCTTAAATTTCACTCTGTCATTCATTGCCAAGCATGAGTTTATGTGACTTTTACCAGGTTCAATTGGCCGGAGTTCCAGTTCTTAGAGAACACTCTGGGTCCTTGTCAAGTGGCTAAGGAGCTGTTTTGAACATGGGAACCAGGTTAGCTGATGATGAGACTTACAGGTTTTATTTTTGCCTGTGGCGACAAACTCATCTATTCCTGAATTAGTTAAAATTCGTGGAGGTAATAAAGGGAGAAACAAGTTCCTGTCATATCACGTTCTGTTATTTTCTTGTGAACCAGATAATGAAATGAGGTGCAAGACCAAAACAGAAAAAAAAATTTAATGAAGTGAGGCGGAGCTGACTTGAACCTCTTCTATAGATTTTCAAACAGGCAATAAAAGTTTGCGTAAGTGTGGAAATTGTTGATATGAGTTTATCATGACCTGACCTTGGTCGATTCAAACTCAAAACTAAATGGACTATTATATTGAACCTGCCCAAACCAGATTAACTTGATGTTGGTTTTCCAGATAATATTGTATTAAAACCATAGAAGACTGCCACATTTGGGGCCAAGGCTCAGTGAACGTACCTATCCTAAAGTGTGTGGTGCTCTCATAATTAGATGCTTTGGAATTGTATGGTTTATTTTTTAGTTCCTGGGAAAGGCTGGTCTGCATGAGGTATCCACTCGTGGCTGAATCAGTCATATTTGATTCATTTTTGCTGACCAGGAGAAGATGATATAGATGAGCCTACTGGAAAAGAGGGGAAAGACGGGAGGGGAGGGGGGAAATCTGTTTTGTCTGCTTAGTTCTTGGATTGCACCAAATCAGGTCCCACTCTTTCTGATAGTTTGTGTGGATGTGAGGTGTAGAGAGAGAGAGAGAGAGAGAGAGAAACAACATTTAATTGTTCCTCACCTTGGAAAATCTTATTGTTAATGTCGTCTGACATTTTGAGGCTTTTATGTTGATCAATGTTAAATGATTAGATTGAAGCAAACCGAATCAGTCAGTATTCTGGTTCCAATTTTACCAAAACAGTTTTAAGTAGATAAATTTTGGAAGGTTGCTTTTAGAGTTGTTATTCGTGAACATTATTGTTTAGATATCATGTCTTATGCATTTTGAGCATTCAATTTCACAAATATGCATGAGTTTGACTTTTTTTCTCTTCAATTTCAGTTATAAATTTTTCTGTGGTATGACAGTATGAGCCATTGGGCCACTTGAACAAGACAGAACTATACTTTTTCTTGGTGTGATAACTGATCCAGTCTATGTAACCATGGTTGAGATGAACTATTTCTTGTACAATTTGCTTTTTGTTTTCTCCGGGTGGCAATGAAAGAAGACTAGGACAATGGCTTGAATTTTCATAATTTCTTGGATCTTTTTTATCTTTGTAATTCTTCTAATCATAATATTTGATTTTTTTTTTTTTTTCCCGCATAGGTACTTGGTAAGCAAAGGTTGCATCAAGCCACTTTGTGATCTTATAGATTGCGAAGATGTGATACTTGTAATCGAGTGCATGAAGGGCCTGGAGTGCATTTTAAGAGTAGGAGAGGCTGAGAAACAGCTTCACGGGGCCAAAGCAAATAATTATGCACCGATGATTGAGCAATGTGGAGGGTTATCTAAGATTATGAGGCTTCTAGTCAACGACAGAACTGGCAACAATTTAGATGGATATGGTATAGAGATTTTGCAGATGGCTGATAATATTTTCGAGAGCTATTTCTATGACGAAGAGGAGTAAGAGAGAACGTTCCAAATAGACGAGACTAGCTCATCTCAAGTTTAAATTTGGAACTAACGAAGCAGTTTATGGCATTGGTTTTTATGTTTCCTAGCACCTATTTTCCATCATCTTCCTCCTTTCTGTAAAGAAATATTCCATAGTTAGATGTGAGTCTTGAAAGTTGAATTTTTATTTAGATTGTTCTTCAGAGCAATCAACTGGTGAACCTCAGCTTTCAGGACACCATCATGATGGCGGTCCATTTTCCTTGTAGGCCTGCCTTAACTTGCACTATACATTGCGATAAGTTAGCAAGCATTTACCTTTGATATGTCTTCCATAGTAGAGAACTGTTTGTGACAGAACTTCACTAGCAGCTTGGAATGAGTGCTACTGCAACCACTAAACCATGGGGTGGGCGGAAATTGGACACCAGGTGTATCTCATTCCACCCTACCTTAGCTGCCGTGAGGCTGACTCATTTCCTCAGTTCCACAGCTCCGCACCTCTGCTTCTGGTGTTGGGAATCAAAATCTTATTTTTCCAATAATTTCCTTAGAAAATTGCACAAAGAATTATCCAACTCTATCCGTCCCAATAAGGAGCAGTAGACTGGGAGGTTTGGCTATTTTCCAAGACAGGGTATTCGGTCTAGTTGAGTTATTTTTTTGGTATTACATCTAGTAATTACGCTACGGCCTGACCTCTCGAACCATGGACAATGGAAAGATCTACTTGGGTTCGTCTCGTCTGTGTGATAACGTGATATTGTTGTTGATGTTTACTCCTTTGTTTAAGCTATAAAACGGCCTTGCGAATACTAGTGGTTCATCCAGGAAGTATTGCATGGATTCACATATTCTTTCTACTGAAAAAAATATATTTTTAATTTTCTTTCTAATTTCATGGTCTGAACAAGTGAGGGCCTTACAATTAATTAATTCAGCCGAATGGAGATAGAGACTGGTGGGGCTGCTGCTAGGTTTGGCAACATGTGGACAGGACATTCCGGTGAGCTGCCATTTTTTCCCTCAGCCTTGCTCAACCACATTCAAATGTGAGCATCGTAACCCCCCCCCCCCCCCCCCCCCCTTCATCTTTTTTTTTTTTAGGGGGAGGGGGGACAGTCTTCCATGGCCTTCCCCTTTAATGTTTTTCAGTCGTCACTTCTTCATGCCTTCTCGTTTCATTCCTTCCATTGTTCAGGTACAGTAGCCTGTCCAAGAATGAATCAGAAAACTAGTCAGTCAGTCTTCTAAGATGAATCAAATATACTTACCCCGAAAAACTATGGACAAGTAAAAGTGGGTGATGAAATGAAATCTTCCAAAAAATTGTATAAAATTAATTAAAGAAATTATCTTGATATGTTAAACGATAAACCCAACTTACACTGACTGTTTTTTTTTTTCTAATGCGAAATGTTTTTATGAATTGCTAAAGTCTTTTTTTTCACAAGAATAAGAGACCTTGAATCGTATTATTTAAATGCCCAACACATCACAGGAGAAGGAGAAGACCGTCAAGCAAAAGGGTAGGTAGGGGGGGGCGGGGGGGGGGGGGAGGTTTTGTATACCCATGTGGCCCACAAAAGTAACAATATTGGTAAGGCCACCTTTGTGGAATATTCGAATATGCTTTTTGTTTTTTGGAGAAACATTTTTCCCCACTTTTTTTATTTTTATTTTCATTCCACCAAAAAGGCAATGGGTTTACATTTCTTTAAAAATCGTGTGCCATATGAAATGAAATGGCACCAAACGAAACACCATATTGACTTTCAATTGAAGGAATGAACTACCAATTTTGCCACCTTATCCTTTCCCTGACACATTGATTCCTTCCCTGCATTAACACCTTTTGGTCCATATGCACGAACCCCCCCTCCCTTTTTTTTTTTTAATCCGAGACCCACCCACCCATATAAGCAAAAATTGAACCCATTGTCAGTGTGTCCCAAGATTAGAGCACCACACTCTACAGAAGAGAAATGGCCAATCAGCCAGAATTCTAAGGGCCTACACCCTTCAAATCGATACCCAACCTGGCCAATTATCAGCCATGGAACGAAACTCTACCTCTGCACTCATCCTCAATCCCACCAATTAACAATCAGAATAATTCAAGGCAACAAACAACGATTTGTTAAAAGAGACAAGCATTACTTAGAAACAGGAAAGCTCCAACAAACATTCAACAGACCGATAATACTGAAATAACAGGAAAAGAACACTATACTAATAACACTGCAATTGTCCTAAGAGATGAAGTGTTCAGAGTTCAGACTTTTTTGTAACTTCCGTGCCTTACACAAAGCCTAAACCAAACAGTTTTTGACATGTTTTAGAATCCATATGTCTATGCATGTCCAAGAAAAACGACCCTAGTAATACTGCACCACCATGATAATACAGGAAGGATGAAAGCCAAACATGGAGCATCCATCCTTCTTTCTACAGGGAGGTAGATGGATCTAGTTAAGAAAGGGAGAGAGAGATTGACCTATGCATCAATGGTCAGTCTTCAAACCGAAAAGGGCCCAGCCCTATCGTTTGGAGGGTCTCTCATCATCCTCTCCACCATCATCATCGTCATCAGAGCCTTTGTCTGACCTCTTCCTCTTTGGCGGAGCCTCAACTTTTCCTCCAGCATCGTCATCATTGTCATCCTCACCATTCTCCTCTGGCTCAAAATCACTAGCATCTTCCTCATCTTCAGCACGACCCACTGGTCGAACAAGGTAATCAGTTCCAACATCCTCCTACACAGCAATTTGCAGACAGATGTCATCAGAAAATGCAGAAAGATAAGAAATTAGAGCAGATTAAAAGCAATTTACAGAAAAATAGGAGAATACAGGCTTTTGTGGGGGTGTAAAAATTAAGCCAAATGATGGATCTGCCCCTAGTGTTCAATAAGTAAACCTTGACAGATAGTCCACGAGGAAACAAAAAATTCAGTTGACCTCAAATAGTATAATGACGGCGACAACAACAAACATTCTGTCTTAGCATTGGATAGTAAATATGCAGTTATGTTTAAATGGATATCCATAATAAAAACCAGAAATGTCAGAATGAGTCAAAACTCAAACTTTGATAACAGTAGCTGCATCTTGCTTTTGACTACCCTTTTATCAATTTCATTCATATAATTAAAAACCAACACGACATTTAAAATCACCAGCCAAAATCAGCCAGGTTAAAAAAAATTCCTAGCCACTAGAAGAAGATAACGCCTATGTAGCATCCAACTCAAAAAGCCAAAAACCAATTGGCAATGATTGGAGCGACCCCTTGATAATATAAACCAATCTTCAGTGATGCCTACTCATTCGGGATACAAGCTTTCTTTGCATCCTTCCTCGTGTAGGGCACGGGCTCACGTGAGGCTAAAATACTAGTTAGAACATCCAATAAAAATCAATCAACAATGAGTGGAGTGACCCCTTCACCATGTAAATCAATCTTGGGTAGTCAAATGATATCTAATCATTTGACGTGGGATATAAGCTCTCTTCTTTATCACAAAACAAAAGGAAATATAAATAGGTACTACATAAGACTTCCATATGGGTGGTCTTCCATGATCTATAGACCAAAGTTAAACATTTGAGGTCACATTCTGCTCTTAGGACTTCAATCGAAAATAGTTTTGGAACAATTTCACTTCCATGGGATATCCAAATTCTTCATGAGACAAGGGAATTCCACTAGGGACCAAGCAAACCAACATAGAGAATAAGTCAAATTACTTCAATTATAATTTTCAATATACCTCTACTCCTCGGCCATAAGAAGTTTACAACATTAAATGTACCTTTAAAACATGGTCTTTTAACGCTGAAAAGTGTATAATAGAAAAACAAATGTACATAAATACTTTTAATGAACTATGACATAATTAAACTATAATAAATTTAGATGGGTGTTGGGAAAAAAACCAAGAAGGATAAAAACTGTGCAGCCACAAAATGACATCATAATACACACAGTACACATGTTTGAGATGCTAACAAATGTCACAGGCCTATAGAACACAAGTATAGAGGGAAAAAAATAAGGTGCACATACAGAATTTAAGAAAAACTATAAACCATACAGGATACTATAGAAAATTTTCACAAAGGCCATGGATAAAGCACATGAAAACAAAAAAAAAAAGATCGGATTAGAAATCATGAAAACGTAACTTAACAAGGAAGAATGGTGGAAAGGATGGGTAAGCTAGAAAAGTAGTTGGCCCTGGAAATTTTTTTTTGTGGAAAAAGTAGATAACAAGAAGAAAATATTAATATGCTACATCCATGAATCCTCTAGGGTACCAGGTCTTTATGGCTGTCATTCATATTACCCACATCATATGTGTAACTACAGACATGTTATTGACTATAAAACAGATCTAAGTCACAAAGAGAGAACAGTATCAGGGAAACAACTATTACTTTCCACCTGAAATTGATTTCTTCACTCGGAAACAAATTTCCCCTTGGAACAAAACAGAGGTAAGGAAAAAAGATTGCAACTTAATTTTTTGTTTCTACACACTAAAAATGATAAAGAAAGGAATTTCATATCACCAGATCTGAACATTTTAACACAGATTCAATCAATAGTTTACAAAACAAACACTTCAAAGCGAGCAGAAAAATATTTAGCTGCAAATATGGGAAGGTATTATCAAATTGATTCAATCAGTTCAAATAAAAATCTGCAGAATTATCAGATCTGAACAATTTGGACACAAATTTCATCATATTTTACGAGACATATTCTAATCATCATATTAGAGAATAATTTAACTGCAAAGCTGGAATTTTTTTAAATTCCATCCATAAGCTCTAAGAAAAACCTATTATTTTACACTTTGGAATTTTTTTTTTCTTACCTCAGAAATTACTTATCCTTAAAAACAAACAGAGCAACATAGCAAAAGTAAACATAAAATCAGAAGATCAGATCTGAACAATTAGTTTCAAGCAGAGCACGCCAAAATTACAAGACAGAACAGTGATAACTGAACTAAATGACCAAATTAACAAATAAACCAGAAATAATCAGAAAACAAAGTAATTTAAGTAATAGAAAAATCACCTCCTCCTCTTCTTCTCCATCTTCGTCGTCGTCATCATCATCATCGTCATCGTCATCACTATCGCCTTCACCGTCCTCACCATCGTCTTCCTCGTCCTCGTCGTCCTCATCATCATCGTCTACTGAATGAATCGGTGGACCACCAGAGCTATGCAAAACCTCCGTCTCGTCGTTCTCTACATCCTCTTCATCATCCTCGTCCTCATCATCGTCATCATCATCCTCTTCCTCTTGACCGTCGATCTCCTCAATATCGTCCTCATCCTCACCGTCCACTTCGTCTTCACTCACGAACCTAATTTCGCTCTGTTCTTCGAATTCCCTCTCTTCCTCCATGATTGTCAATTTCTCGAGAAATTCAAAAATCACAAACAAAAAAATATCTTGGATAATTAATTTCGAAATTATAGTCCTGAAAATTCTGGGGAAAAACAGGGGAGGAGAGAGAAAGAGGGAAGGGAGTAGAGGAGCTTCATGCTTCAGTCCCAGTAGCGCTGCAGAACTTTGATCTGGACCGTTGAATTACGAACTGAAGGGATCGATGACGTGTCATAAGATCGGACGGCTGTTATGAGTGAACTCGAGTTTCTTGTGTTATTAGGTGGTTTGCGGCGCTCTATATTCTTGTTAGTCCACCGTCACGTGACCCGCGTGTGAGGGGCATCTAGGGTTAGGGCTTATGTATGTTACTGTGCCCATTGCATTTCTGGGCCGCCACTTCAAAATTGAAATTTGGGCTGGGCTCGTCCAACTGAAACAGAGCCCACTTGATCTTTTTTCTTTGGAATAATTTCATTCACACCCCTGTAATTAGCCATATCTTCAGAGACACTCTCTGCAGTGAAGTTTCAGAATATACAAGGGTGTCTTTGAAGATATAGTTAACTACAAGTGTTGATGAAGTCTTCTCTTTTTCTTTTGGTCAAAGAATTTTAAAATTGAATAAGTATGCATTTGTGATTGATTATGTTATGGGATAAGGGCTGATGGTATAACATGGAAGTAGAAGAAATAAAATAAATAGAAAAATCGTTACATAAGGCCGTATATTTTTAATTTATGAGAGAATTATGTGTAATGAATTTGATTATGAGAGAACTAACTTTAAGATTTCATATTTACTTAAATACTGAGTACAAAGTAAATATAAGATAACTCAAATATTCCATGCATATTATATAATATTCGATTGCAGACCGTAGAGTGTACATGAGTATTTCACTACACCAACTATTTGGGAGAAATCTCATGGATTAACCGGGATTAAAACTCAAGGTGTTCGTCACTCCATCCACACCTAACGTTCTCTAACACCTTGAATAACGATGACATCATAACAAAGATTACAACATACCCAACTCATATTCATGCCCATATAAAGTCATTGAACAAGAGTTCATACAGATAGAGAAATGTGTGGAAGGTGGTACTGGTCACCATTCAGGTGGCCTCAATTCGACTTCTCTGTACCATCCTCAATTTTCCGGTGGCCTGAAATAGACTTGTCGAACTTCACGGTGGGCTGGACTGCACATAGCTTGTGGTGGTGGCTCGATTCCTTGATCGTTGATAACGTGGTGTGGACCGTTATTACTGTGTCGGAGTCTGTGGCCTTGGTTGCCATGCTTTGTTATTTCTTCATCTTCTGCGGCTGTACCCTTTGAATTCTACCCCTTCTTGTACATAGCTATAGCTGATCACTTGTTTGTGGCTTGTAGATCGTGGTGACTTGTTTTTTCCGATGGATTCGCCGGAGTTCTTAGCCTGATTTATACGTTAACTTGCCATTGACAAACAATGTTTTGTGTGGTTACGTTTTTTTCTTTTTCTTTTTAAACCCATTTGAACTTTAGAGAGGTTGATGAGCAAATGCTTAAAGCCAAAGTGTTAAAAGTACCATTCTCACGGTTAAAGACTCAACAATTAAGTTTGATACAGATGAAAAGTGAAAAAGTGTCTATAGTAAGCCAAAAAAAAAAAAAAAAGAGAAAGAAAGAAAGAAAAAATGAATAGATTTAGGGTTGACAATGAGCGATACTACCTGGCTTGATAGGCAACGGTCCAAAGTTGTGGTGGTGGGCTAGACAACTAAGCTGTTCGCTGATCAATGAGTGGAGCAGAGTTATTTTCCCTCTTAAGTTAAAAAAAAACACATCCTCTCATCTTGTTAATCCTAATCAGGGGTGGGTTGAAATTTTTAAAACTTGGGTTAAAAAATCTTAATTCGAATTTAATTCGGGTTATACTCGGATTGAGGTTTTGGACTAATGAGTTCAACCCGAATTACTAAAATCGGACTCAAATCGAATTTTCAGTTCAGGTTCTACTTGAAATTAAAATAAATAAATAAATATATATATATATATATATATATATATATATGGACAAAATTTTAAATTTATAATGAATTTATTTTGAATTTAAGTTGGTCAAGTTATTATGTCATATCCAAAATTGAACTAGAATTAAAACCCGAATTACGAGCTCGAGTTAACTTACCCAAACAAACCCGAACAACTTGGGTTGGGCTTGATTTGATCCTCTAACCCGTCTAACCCGCCCGAATTACACCCCTAATCCTAAGTATTTGACGGACTGTACATTAGATTAGACCGCCTTTAATGGCCCTATTGTTTTTTTTTTTAATCGATTTTTGTAAATAATAATCTTTTTCTGTATTTTGTCGGGTTTTTGAATATAGCACCATATTAGAGTACTAGTTATTACCTGTGCCTGAAGGCAAAGAGTAATAAAAAATGATAAACAATAAATATATTTGTATTCATATCCAAAATCAAATCACAAACATAGAGGATAGATAAAAATGAATTTAAGCATTGGTTGTAGTGGGGGTGAGAGGTGGTGGTGGCGGCGGTGGCATCGTTGGCGGCAACAGTGGGGGCGACAATGGTGGTGGTGGTGGTGGCGGCGGTGGTGGTGGTGACGACGGTGGTGGTGGTGGTGTGGGTGGGGGTGGCGGCGATGGCAATGGCGATGATGATGACGATGACGATGGTGGCGACGGCGATGGCGACGGCGACGCTGGTGGCGACACTGGTGGTGGTGGTGGCGACGATGGCAACGGCGGCGCTGGTGGTGACGGCGACGACGACGACAGCAGTGGTGGTGGTGGTGGTAGTGGTAGATGTAGTGGTGGGGCGGTTTCAAACACTATTAATTTTTTTTTTAAAGTACTTATGAGAAATAATTTTTAGAAGTACTTTTAAAAAAATCACTCCAAACACACCTTTAGGGGCCTATTTTTCTTATTAAATTTAAGGTGTTAATATTAGCCGTTAGATTAATTTTAAAGTAAAATTTAAATCAATCTTAACCGCGAAAAGCAAAAGTCATTTTATTTATGTTTTGATATTTGAATTGTAAGCTACTTTATTATATAGATATTTTTTAAATGTTTTTTGGAAGCCAGTACCTTTTTTATAACTTATTTAATTTTAAGTACAAACTCAAAAAATATTAGCAAAAAGTATACTTTGGAGCAGAATGACCGAAGTATCCCTAACATCATCACATCACTATTAAAAAAAACAGATAAAAAAACCAATTAATTTGAAAACTGAAACTTTTAAATTTTAGCGTTTTCTTGTATTAGAACTATTTTTCTTTCTCTCTCTTTATATCTCATATATATATACACACACATATACATAACTAAATTTAAAACTTAAATAAATTTTAAATTTCTTAATTTAAAATCTTTCCCAATTCTTGGTAAAATTCTTAAATTTTAAGATTTTCTTATATTATAACTATTTTGTTCTCTCTCTCATATATATATACTAGGGATAACCTGTGTCTGAAGGTATGGTCCAATATAAGTGAAAAATGATGGATTGGGGGAGAGAGAAATTCAATATTAATAGTTTGAGAGAATTACACTCAGACCCCCTGAGGGTTATCACTTAATCACTCAGACCCCCTGACATTTGAAATATTATATACAGATCCCCTGAGGTTTATACGCGCATAACACTTAAACCCTACCGTCAAATGTCTGTTAGTAAATTACACCCAGACACCTTGAAGTTTGAAGACGTATAATACTTAAACCCCTCAAGTTTAAAATGTTATACTAAGATAAAAAATACTCTAATCAAATATAGAATATCAAATATTTTAAAACCAAAATTCATATTCTATTGTATTGTATCATTTATTGAAATAAAAAGTTAATTTTTTCTTAAAAAATCGTAATTAGTATACAATTATACTATCTATTGTAATAAAACTAAAAAAATCAAACAATGGGTCTTAGTCATTCAGAATATGAATTTTACAACTAAAATTCATGTTATATTATATCATTTATTGAAATAAAATCAAAAATAAAAATTTAATTTTTCTTAAAAAATCATAAATTTTTATTTCAAAAAATATCATAATAGAACATAAATTTTGGTTGTAAAATTTAAAATATTTAATATTCTATCTTTGATTGGAGTATTTTTAGTTTAAATATAACATTTTAAACTTAAGAGGTCTAAGTATTACACACCTCTAAACTTTTAGGGAGCCCGGATGTAACTTATTAACGGATATACTGATGGACATTGACAGTAGAGATCTAAGTGTTATGCGCATACAAACCTTAGGGGGTTTGTGTGTAATATTTCAAACGTCAGGGGTCTGAGTGATTAAGTGACAAACCTCAGGGGGTCTAAGTGTAATTCTCCCAAATAGTTTTGAGAGGGATGTTTAGTGACATTTGGATGAGTTGATTTGAGACCGTCAGACGAACTTATTGATGTATGCCTTGTTTTATATTATAAATTATCTAAACACGAAATAGTCCACAAACTCAATCTATTATTTCTCGTTCTATTTGTATTAAAAAACTTAATAACTGTATTGCTCACATTAATCTAAAAATTAAAGTTACATAACACAAAAAAAATCATTCACTCACTCAATGAAATCATAAATGAAAAAAAAAAATAGTTTTCATGAAATGCTAAAATCAAATGTGTCACTCTAGTTCATGAGTAATGAATTTAAAAATCATCACTATATAATCCAAAAGACAAATATCCAAATACTAAAGAGAATAAATTAGTTACCATAGAAAGAGTGAATGAATTAAGGTAGGCATAATTTGGAGAATATATGTGTATTATTTGGTGGGAGATTTGCCTCTGAGCTAAAGGGTGAATATGAAAGTTAGGAAGTCGTGAATAAAATGTGGAAACGGAAGAGCATTAATTTGGGGTAGTTAAAAATGTAAGGTGTCTTAAGCGGGAAAACAAAATACGTTTTTCAATCCAATTCGTTAAATCAATATTTTTGAGTTGATCTGAGCCGCAAAAAATTAGAGATAAGATAGATCTTTGGATATAACTTATATTTTGCTCATAATTGATCTGAGTTACAAAAAACTTCAGATAAATTTTGGGATTCAAACTCAACTCTACTTTATTATATAGATAATTATGACCAAAAGAAAGAACGCAAAATTAAAATTCTTTAATTTTAAATATTTTCTAAGATAACGACTATTTTTCTCTCTCTATATATATTTTGTGACAAAAAAATTATAACACATATACTATGACGCCAATGTCACACTGCTTATAAAATACATATGCAGAGTTGGATCACTGTGAACATTATAATGTGACATCAATATCCATTGTATACACAAAACATATGCAAGTTTTGACACATAGAAAGTATCATAGTTTGACATAGGGATTGACACAATGTGGGCATCACAAAAATGTAGCATTAATGTCACACTTCATATAGACATCATATACGGGATTTGCACATGGATGGTATCACACTGTGACTCCAATGTAACACTTCATATACATAATCCAATGTCACAATACAACTACATATCATATGCATTGTTTTTTCATGGTGTGGGCATTAAAAGTGGGACTCCAATGTCACATTGCAAGACAAACATTATATGCAATGTTTTGCACAGGGTGGATATCACACAATGTGACTTAAATGTAATGTAACACTGCATAAACAGAGAGAAAAAATAAAAGGGGGAGAGAGAGAATAGGGAGAGGAGAGTAACGATGGGATATATAATGAGTTTGAGAGAGAAAATAGAGACAGAGAGAAAGAGAGAGAAAAAATAGGGAGAGAGAGAGAGAGAGAAAAAGAAAGATAAAATAGGGAGAGAGATATTAACGGCGAGAGTCGGATATATAGAGAGAGAATAGAAAATCTTTTTAAAATTAATGGAATCCTTTCAAAATTCAAACAGTTAATTACCTTTAATTTAGAAAACTACTTAGCCATTAAAATAGAATCAAAAAAATAAGAAAAATGTCCTAATAAAATAGGAAATTGAATCCCACAATTAACTGTCTAAATTATCTTCCACGAATAAGGAAAAAAAGCTTTTACGTAAATGAAATATTTAAAAAAAGTCAAAGTGTATCTGTTCACGAAACATTTACACAAAAAATGACTTATACACAGAAATTTATATTAAGGTACTTTCTCATAAATAACTAGTGTATAGTGTACATTTTCACAATTTTTTTTTTAATAACGATAAATTGGAAGGGGGTACACTAAATTGTGTTTAATTGTAAAAAAGTATACAGAAAAAAAATATAAAGTAAGGAAGTCCTTAATTTATATCTTAATTGTGTACAAGTACATAATTTGAAATTTTCGAATTTTCCTTTGACATTTGTGTCCTCCTTTAAATTATGCGATTATTTTTGGAAAACTGTTTTTTTTTTTCAAATTATATTTATGCATTAAAATCATCCTAATTTAATGGAAGATTTAATTCTTCCGTTTATTTTGAGGATAAATCAGTTGATTTGAATTTTAAATTTTGCAATAGTATCATTTGTTGTCTTATTCTTCTTTGGCATGTAAGCAATTTATCAGTGCAAGTCTGAAACATTATTTCATCTTTATCATTCAATCTAAGCAATTACAATTGGATCAAAAAAAAAATCTAAGTAATTATAAGGTTTGAATTCATGACTCCATTAGGTTTATGTCTGTCATTTTAAAGGTAATTATACTGTTTTTTATATGCGAATACCATAACCGAAGTTCATCCTGTATATGCGTTTACAGTGTAACAATAACAGTGTAAAAAATTACTTCCACAAAATACTGTACTATTACATTTTATCAAACATATATTTGCATATAACTTCATTGTAGCAGTCCAACTTTGTTTTGAATTTGTTACCACATCCACAAACCACTGAACAGTGTCTGTGTTACAGTGTTACATTGTATTGTTACACAGTCTTTATTACACTATGTGGAAAACACAGTCAACAGTTATGAGATACACACAGTTTATTCACACACAATGAATTAATATGACAGTAGATGTTGTTGATGAACTTACATTTACAATGACGGACTAGTAGAATTTTCCTTTCAAAGACGAAAACTTATAGATGTTCAGGAAACGATTTAAGGATTCTCGCCAAGGAAGATGAAGCATTTTTTGGATAGAAAGAAGAAGAGGTAACTGTTTTTCGAAGATGAAGTTTTTCGCAAATTAATGTTCCTAAAATCCAGCGGTTAAGTCTTATCACTATGTACCGAATTAATTTTAAGATATATTCCTAAAATCGTTTTTAGGAAAATAAATTTTATAAAATGGGCAATTAAGTCTTTATATCTCAGTAGTATACTTATTTACAACACATTTTTTTTTATATATTTTTTTTCAATTATGTCTAATTTAGTATACTGACTTTCAAATGATCCTTTTAATAACGGGCGCAATCCATCGGCCTAATGGGCCATCACATAATGGGTGGAATCGTGTGACGTACAATGGCAGTATGGCACCCCCAAAAAATGCAAGGATTGGGCTCACTTTCGGCCCATCAGTGTTGTCTCTGAGACACAAGAAGGCCCATCCCAAATCTCGACCGTTGAACAGAACCATAACACTTGTCCCGTCGCAGTTTGGACACGTGTGGTACAATTAAAAGCCAGACCAATCACGCGCGACTTGTCCCACCTCTCTCTCTCTTAAAATTTCAAAAGCAAACTCAAAGCCCTCTCTCTAGTTCTTTCATTTTTAGGGTTTATCGTCCATTCCAAGAACTCTTTTCTTTCTTCACACGCACATAAAGATTATATCGCAATTACTATTTCTTATTCGATTATATTTTTCACTTGAAACCCTCGAGTTCTTTGATTCTTGAAGCGACCATTGTGGTGTGTATGGCATATGCGAATCATCGTTACCAGATAAACGTTTCTGGTCTTCCGAATCAAGATCTCTCTGATTTGACAGCCGTCAATCCTCTTCCTCCTCCGACATTTGTTCCCGGACCACCACTTGGTGTGATATCCGTAAACCCTTATTTTGGGCGACTCGTGCCGCAATTGGTACCTGTGAGCCCACGTCTTCGTTTTGCTTTGAATCCAGCTGTGGTGGTTCGAATGGAGGTCGAAAGATCAATGTCTCTGCTTCAGGTAAATGAATATGAATCCCATTTTCTTTACATTCCGTTTCGTTAGTGGGTTTAAGGAAGCGAAAGGAAAAGGCAATGTTGATTCTTTTTTCGGGCAGGTAGAAAATATTGATTCGGAAGACCAAAAACGTTTATTTGGTTGCCATGAAAAATATAAGGACAATAAAGATAACCAAGAAAGGAACTTTGATTGAACGTGTAATTCTCTTTTTCTTATTCAAGATTCCTAGTCAGCTTTGAGAAAGTTTGCTCAACAATGGTAGAAAGTTTGATTTTTCGTTTCCTCGACTTTGCAAAATCGGAGAAGCGTTAATTCTTTTGCATTCTGTTGTCTTTTGTTTGTTCGTTGATTGTGATCTTGACATATTTATGAATTTTGGTTATTGTAGTTGATGGAAAACGAGGGTCTTGTGCCTTCTCCGGAGGAAGAAATTAAGAGGCAGTATGTAATTGACAATCTCAAACAGGTATATTTCTCTTGTATATGTGTGTGTTTACATGTTGATCTACATACGGAAGTATGTTCCATATATTTATCATATATGTATGGAATATTTGCATCTACTGAACCCCAGATGATGAAATTCCGAATGTATCACAATCATGAGCGAGTAGCATAGTATATTATTTGGGATCTGGTACATGTCATTGCATTAAGAGTTAAGATTTCTCTCTCTCAGTAAGATAATTTTTTTGCAGCATATAATAGTGTGTTCATAGTTGGTTTTGTTTTTAAGGAGTATAGTCAGCCAATGGACATAGTGTCCTTCTGAATTCTTGGACAGCAAGAAGTGCATTGATCTTCCGTGAATTTTGCTGTTTCCTATTTTGCAGATAGTGATGGAATGGATTAAGAGGATTGCTTACCAACGTCACTTTCCAAGAAATTATATTAGAGCCGCTTCTGCCACGATATTAACTTATGGATCCTATGGCCTTGGAGTCGGTCTTCTTCTTCCTTGTTTTTTAAATTTTGTTCACTTTTTTAGTGGGTTAAGGGTGGGATTTTTATTGGGAATCCTTAGGACAATTGTGAGATTCCAACTCTTGAAGTGGAAATTTACACTTCATCTGGCAGCACAAATTTTGGGGCTTGTGGGACTGGCATTAGGTGAAAACTAGTTCAAATTTTGAACTAATATTCCTCTAATTGCAATTACCAGGGCGGCAGGGCCCCAATCTTGTGCTGCCAGATACAGCATTAGTTTATTTTTTCTTAAAGTGAAATCGTAATGGCCTAGAACACAAACTGTTCCTTTGGCGAAAGAGCTAAAAATCTTCACTATATACGCTTATGTGCTCTGCTGCTATTGGGTTGAGAAGGTCTTTCATGTTGCAGCTTTCTTATCTTTTTTTCCCCCCCATTTAAATGTAATCAGGTTCATAATTCAGAGTCAGATATTGATGGCTTATGTGTAGGCCCATACTTTGCTACGATGGCAGTAAGTCTTTTCATTTGCCAGTTCATCTGCATAGTATATCATGTTGTGCAAGTAGTATTTCTTGAGTTATCTTGTGACTCATGCAGGAGGATTTTTTCATTGTTTTGCGCAATATGCTGGCAAGCAGACCGGAAGTGTCAGATATTCACTGCGTGAAGGATGCAAAAGTACCGTTAATGCGTTTTAAGTTTGATGGGATCTCAGTTGATCTACCATATGCTCAACTTAATGTAATATCTGTTCCTGATGTGAGTATGAGGGGGCTATCTTTTGAGTATACAGAATAGTTTTTTCAGATTTTTTTTTTTTGAAAGTTTTTGTGGTACAAGCTTATCTTTGTTTGCAGTTATGAACAATTCGTTGTGCCATATCTTGTATTTATTTCTTGTCTTTAGTATTCTTCCATAGTTGCTACACTGTATTTATTTTTTAACCAGTGGAGATTTTGACTTGCAAGTGTATAATGTGTAGAACGTGGACATACTCAACCCATTCTTTCTGAGTGATATTGATGAAACCAGTTGGAAAAGTTTGTCAGGAGTACGTGCCAATAGAAGCATTCTTCAGCTTGTACCGAACCTGGAGGTTAGTATCAAGTTACTTTCTCCGGATGTAGGCCTATTCTTCTTTCAGATTGTGAATTTGATATGGAGAACTGCATTGGCATCTTTATAGCTAGGCTTGCGTGTACCTGCATGTGGATTTAATATTTGTTGACGGTCTTATGAAGAGTGCTTCAGAGCCCTATAAAAATGAACCTAAGCTGGCTAGTAAGTAGTGATGGTAGTACCTAGTTATAGATAATCGAGTGTTATTTAACTTGCTCCTAATGGTTTGTATGAACATCTGTTGGGTTTGGTGAAATTGGAGTGTTGGAAAAAATTGTCTATGTAGTAACTGACCCTAATATTTTCTCTGTCCATAGAATTTAATGTTATTGCAAGGTGCTGTTGTAAGAATAGATCTATCCTGGTTTTGATTTTTGTTGTATTGCACAAAGTTGTGGTCTTTAATTTAATTAATTTGCTGGATACTGAGGGATGCACATGGTTGACACTTGGTGCTAATGTCTCTGCAACACAGATTTTTTTTCCTCCTATTGCAGTGCCAAGTATGCTCTCTCCCTTTCTTCTAAATGTGCAGTGAAGTAGATGAGGGTGATGTATCACTAGCAAGGGGAGAAAAAAGAAAAGAAAAGAAAAGTAGATGAGGGTGTCAGGGCTTTCTTTTCGAAAGTGCAGTCACCAGTAGTATTTTCGATAAATGCTGCATCATCTGAATTCTAGAAGCAGCATATTCGCAGTTCATACATATGCATATTTTTTTTTGATGAAAATTATTGTCTACCTTGAGTTTGAATGCTTGTAGATATCTTATTTTATTGGATTGTTTATGCCAGATATTCCAATCAATGCTGAGATGTGTTAAATTATGGGCCAAAAGGCGAGGAGTGTATGGTAATGTAAGGTTTTTGTGCTTGTTGTGGAGTTACTTTGTGCTTTGCTTCTTTTTGTTTTATTTTCGGAGTTGAGATCATTTGATTGGCTAAGTGTGAACTCTGCCAATTTTCTTCTTCTTTGCAGTTACTTGGGTTTCTGGGAGGTGTTCATTTAGCCATCCTTGCAGCATTCATTTGTCAAAGGCATCCAAATGCCAGCTTGGGTGCTCTTATTTCAATCTTCTTTAAGACGTTTGCCTTTTGGCATTGGCCAACACCTGTAGTTCTTCAGGATGGAATAACACAAGCAGTTCTTCCCACTGAAAAGTGGTACTTGATGCCTATTCAATTGCCATGTAGCCCATATGAGTATTGCCATTCCAATATCACTCAAAGTACATTCTCCAGAATCAGAAGAGAATTTCTCAGAGGAAATGCTTTGACTATGGTGTGTATTGTTGTTTGACTGAACTTCATGGTCGTATGGAACCTAATTTTGAATCATTTGTTTTAATGGTCATGTTTATGGGGATTGGAAACTCTGTGTAATTTGTTGCTGCACTCCCACACATAAAAGTTGTTTTTATATTGTTCTTGTACCTTCAAGTATAACATATACTTTTTACATACTCGCATATTTTGACCTTTCTTACTTTTGTTACTGCAGGATCTTCTGAGGCCAGATTTTGATTGGGACACCCTATTTGTGCCTTTTCCATATTCAAAGAAGTACACACGATTTGTCAAAATATGCCTTTTGGCTTCCAATCAAGGTGAATTAGCCGACTGGGTGGGCTGGGTCAAGTCACGTTTCCGCTGTCTTCTTGTCAAGGTTAGTAGCACATCACATCCTTCTTTATTTTATGATCATCACGCTATTGGTAGTGTAGTTGTCATTACTTCGACTACTTTTTGGCGTACTGGCATTTGTGTTTCTTGTGTGATGAATCTGGGTTGCAGTCCTGTTTTACATAGAGTTAAACAACTTCTAGGTTTTTAGCTTAATGCTTATGTTTGTTGTTTCATGCCCCTAACTGGTTCATGATATGCTAAGATTGATTATATTGCTGGCTAGATTAGGATCGTTGTCATATGTTCCTAAGGAAAGAGGGGATGCCCTGAAGCATTATAATTGTCTTTCATTATGATCCTAACTGCGTGTGATCAGGATAGGTTACATGTATTCAGGATTCCATGTTTGAAACCCACAAATTTCTTCTCTTGGACAATTGACACCCCCTAATTTCATCTTTATGACAATTGGTACCATTAATTTTCCTAATGGTTTCTGTTTAACCAGATCACTTTAGGGGATCAATTCAAATAGGAAACACCTGGAGCTGTTTGGTACTGTTTTATGTAAAAACCATGTTTGGCAATGTTTTTCCTTTTTGTTGCTTGTTTTAAAAAAGACAAGAACAATTTTTTTTTCCGTTTTCTTAAGCAAAAAACACACGAAAATTTTTAATATCAAAGACACGAAAAACACACAAATTGATAAATATATGTACACACAAAATACGCACTGATTAATATACATGTGCAGACACACATGCACATACTAATGGAAGATACACACATTAAAGCTAAACACTAATAAAATAAACAAACCTAAATGCACACTACAAACTAGGGGTGCAACTCGGGCGGGTTGGGCGGGTTAGACAGTCAACCCTAACCCAACCCTAGGTATATAATCTTCAACCCTAACCCTAACCCTAACCCTAACCCTACCTCGGGTTGAGGAACTCAATCCGAGCACTGCCCGAGTTTAATTCGGGCGGGCTCGGGTTGAATTCGGGTTCGCTGCAAGAGAGACAGAGAAAGGGGGGGGGGATAATTACAAATTCATAAAAACAATTCATATATTTCATTCATAACAGTGCACGATTATTGATCATCTGCTTTCACACCAAAAAACTAGTGATCTCAAAGCACAATCCCAGAAAACATAGAAATTAGACCCATAAAAACATTAAACTTAAAACATCATTATCACCACTAATCACGCATAACAGAGTAGCAAGCAACAAGAAACAGAGGACGATGGAGTAAAAATGAAAAAAAGTGCTAATGCTTTATATATATAAAATTATTTTTTAATTTGTCGGGTTCGGGTTGAAATCGGGTTGCCGATGCCTCAACCCGAGCCCGGCCCAAATTGAATTCGGGTTGAGATTTTTTGACCCAAACCCAACCCAAGTATTAAAAACCCTAGCCCAAGCCCTAATTTTTTCAGGTTGGGCTCGGGTTGAAATCGGGTTGCCCAACCCAAGTTGCACCCCTACTACAAACATACGTGCACATTCAAACACTCACCTGATAAAAAAACACATGCGCATATAAGTATAAACAAACAAACCGACACAAAGAAAAATACATACATTCAAAAATCCACACACTACTAAAATACATGCATCCTCATGAACATACACACACATACATTCAAACACAAGTAGAAAATATATATGCACTAAAAATTATATATTGATAATAGTTATAACAGATAAAACATCCACACACTCTTTTAAAAATACTAGAAATCATCCGTGCCTCAAGGCACCGTCAAATATAAAAAAAATTACAATTGTCGAAGCGAAATTAAAACAAGGGTTAATTATAAAATGCCCCTCCAACTTTGGATGATGTTGCAATTAGAGACATTAGGTTTCAATTTCAACTTTGGATGATGTTGTAATTAATGCACATAATAAGAGAGACTAAAGTTTCCAACTTTAGTTTCTTCTTCATTCCTTCAATTTCTCTGCAACCAAACTCTATACAAAACAAAGTAAATGGCAACTTAAATCAAGCAAATGAAAAATTGGTATATAAGGAAGAAACATTTCATGAACTAATATTTAGCTAGGAATTCGTTAAGCAACTCTCATCACTTCTTTCTCATTCTCATTCTCCCTCTCCATTTATCTTTTCTCATCTTTCTCCACTTGCCTTTTCAAGAATACTCTCAACAACTTCACCTGTAAATCAGCTCTTTTCAACTTCATCTTCTTCCAACACAACAATTTACAACAAAATAATTCACAATAAACAATTCCCAATATTTGTTGTCCTTACCATTCAATTTATGCAGCAAAAAACTACCTCAATCTAACAATTACCATTAAACCAAATAACATGACAGATTATTGAAAACTAAGAATGGGAAACTTAGAATTAGACATCTTTATAAAATCCTTCAATGTCTTTATGTGATTTCAATCTGCATAAAGAAAATGTACTCAAATGTCAGACCCAAACCAAGAATTCTCAAATGAATCCGAAGAAATCGTAACTCTATTATGCTATGTTGTTACCGGGTCGGTAGAACCAAGCTTCGTCATCAACAAATTCAATAAACAATATGGAAAAATGATATTTGAATATGAATCCCCCAATATTTAGATCAAATCGTAGTTAATCGACTTGAGTAAAATGACATCAAACCCAACCTGTTGCGAAGAGAATAAAATCTACAAATCTGAGTAATTCGACACTTGAAGAATTTGTCCCAAAAAAAAAAAACACTTGAAGAATAAAGAGAAAAAGTGCAGCGAAGAACACTTAGCTGCGTGCAAGCAGAACCAGTAATGACTTTCATTCAAACAATGTGCTTAAGTCATTTTTTTGGTGAATGTGAACAGTTCATCTTTTTTTTTTACAAATTGTGAGAGGATGCGAAAGGTATTTTGAATGTGGTGACATGTGAATAACTTATACATTTGAGCCTGTGTGGAACAAAGGCGCATCATACCACATACGGCACGGTAACGGAATGTGTTGGTGCTTTGTCAAAACACAACATTGAATCTCAACAAAAAATCGTATTGAGCCACATCAATATCAACTAAAATTCCCAACAATTGGCAACAAAATTACAAACTTCCCAACAAAAATAAATGTCTACGGAAACGAAATTGAGTGTGAGGAAGCCACCAAACATTGTGGCTGTGTGTCGTGGTGGTTGGGGGGGGGGGGGTTATGCGTGTGAGAGAGAGAGAGAGTAAATTGAGGAAGTGTGTGTGTTAAATTAAATGGGGGAAGGGGGTGAGATTTGTGCATCGTGATGGCTGGGGTGTATGTGTGAGACAGAGGGGGAAAGGGTGTGAGATTTGTGGAGGCAAAAAGGTGTTTGTGTGTTAAATTAAATGGGGGAAGGGGGTGAGATCTGTGTGTGGTGATGACAGAGGGTGTGTATGTGTGGGAAGGAGGTGAGATCTGTGTAGGAAACCGGGGAATTGTAGACTGCGGGGTGGGCGGGTCAAAATTCATTTGGGCGGAAAATTAAACCTAGAGAGCTAATTTTCATCCATTGGATTAATTATGAATATTTATTAGTCAATCTGAGACGTTCAAATAATTTTGTAATTTGGGGGATTCAAAATTCCTTGTACTTTATTATATAGATATGAACACATTGACAAAAAAACACATACACCCTCATCAAATTACATACACACCGATATTAACATGCACAAACTAAATGTGTTTTTTGTCTGAAGAACTGAAAATAAACTTGAAACAAAGAAAGTAAAAACAGAATACAAATGAAAACTGGAAACTCGAGTTGGGTCCAAAGGTCATGTTTCTACAAGTCATCTCTACCATTTAATAAAAAGACTGTTATGTAATACAAAACGTGCTGATCTTCTTGGGACTTACGTCTCAACAAGCTTTATACAAGCTATATATATATAAGCTCACTTTCTGGGGTAAAAGCTCCATCAGTTATTTGTTGCCGTTTCATATATTTTTTTGATAGGATATTGTTTCATGATTTTGGGGATCTTCGTTTGAAGTAATGTTTCTTTGCAATGCAGAGTTTTTTTTTATTAATTTAACAATTTTGTTTTAACACTTTTGGAGGCTTTTATTTTTCTATTGCATAGCTGGAGGATGTAGAAGGCTTTTGTGACCCCAATCCTACAGAATTTGTTGACGTGGATGTAGCAGAACCAAATATTGTGCTTTACTGGGGACTACAACCGGGTAGGAGTGATTTTGTGGACATAGATTCTGTCGAAGAAGATTTTATGAAGAGCATTACTAATGGGTATCAAGGGCCCCCTGGAAAGATGGCATTATCGATTGTACAAGCATCCCAATTACCTAAGAGTGCTGCTGAGTTTGATGGTGGAAGGACCAAGGGCACAAAAGCGTGTTGGAGGATTCCAGATTTCAATCAGCAAGGGGCTCCTGTGTACTCAAAGCATCTGCCTCACTACTTGGTTGGATATTTGGCGACCAGTGGAAATGTCGAGTACTAGTGTGGGGAATTAGTCTCTCCCAGCAATTCCTATGTTATATTGTCAATTTGCGTACAGATTTTGGGGGGTTTTTTTTTGGCTGCACAGATCTCAGTGATACCGATGAAACACAATTTTTGAAGTCTCAAGTAAAAAAAAAAAAAAAAAAAAAAAAAAAAAAAAAAAAATATGGGGTTATGGTGAGGAAAATTTAAGCAGTTCTTGTAAATTCCATGTGAACATTTTAGATATTTTGTTTATTTTCTTCACGAAAGAACAGATAACATTTAGCAGATGTTTTTCTGGATTTATTGGATTATATTTTTTTGCTGTTAATTTGATCTATGTCTGGGCTGCTTGGGTTTAGATTCGAGACAATTACGAAAGTATACTGTTTTCTGTATTGCACTGCTACTAATTGGTGTCAAACAGAACTGTGACAATATCAGCGAAATAATAGATTGAAACAAGTTTAGTCAAAAATAATAGGAACCACTTAACCATTATTATACATGATACGAATTTAGACATACGGGTTTGTTATGAGTTATGTAAATTTTTACACGATCTAATTAAATGTCGATAAACCATACAAGGACACATAATATTATTAAGCTTAGGGGAGAGATGGAATTCGGCTAAGAAAAAATGGAAAAAAAAAAAAAATTGGTCCTTGACCAGAAAAAAAGAAGAAAGTAGTCCACATCAGACAGATACGGGATTAAGAGTGATGAGCGATTCAATGCTTGGAAGTATAATATTGTGCAACTCATAGTTATATATAGACGGCCATGAATTATTACTTTACAATCAACCTCCTATGTATAGAACTACCAAAAGTAAAAAGTGTAGAGGGATTTACAAATTTACAAGCCACATTTTGGTAGAAAAAAATCAACAAGGGAATATATTCTTTACCATCTCCACATTTTGGTGGAGAAAAAACAGAGAAATTTACATGCAAAACAAAATCCTATCCTTTTTGATTTGGGTAAAAGCAATTTAAAATTTTATGAGGTTGTGAATGAATGTTGCCCTATAGTGAAAATGCATGGTAAAAGACTTCAGAACTTTACAGTGAAAATAATTAGACTTTCCCAAAAAAAAATGGTAAAAAAAACAAAAATAGATCCATTGAAAGAAAATTACAGAGTGATCACTAGGAGAATTACCCAAAAGAATTGTAAACATCACTCTCTCCTCTCCCCTTATTCGCAAGCTCTTTACTCAGGCACAAATGTTGCACTTTCCTAATCTATCAAATGACAGTATGCTTGGTGGTACACATCACTCTCTCCTCTTCCCATATTGGCAAGCTATTTACACAAGCACAAATGTGGCACTTTCCTAAACTATCAAATGACAGTATGCTAGCTTGTGTGAACTCAAATTAGGTTCTTATTAGTCCTAACTCTTACTATCAATGTAGCGATTCTCTGGTTGTGAAGTTGAAACTAAATCTTTTTACGATCCTCCTAAGAAAAACCAATGGCCACCATTGGCTTTGATACAATCACAAAATAAAAAAGCTTTGATATGATATGGTAATTGATAATGTTGATGTTTTCTTCATACTTGGGGCCTTAATGCAGGATGACGAATGAATCTGGTCTCTTGATTCCATATCAGTGCATGTAATGGTGGTTCAGATTTTCCTAACATTGTTATTTGGTGGGATTTTCGATACTGCCTTCGGGGGATTGAAGCTAGTAGTATGGGAGGGTTAGGACTTTCCCAATTTACACTATGTACCAAGCTCTGTAAAGTGCTTTTGTGTGTGTGTCAGAGAGAGAGAGAGAGAGAGAGAGAGAGAGGAGTAGGAAGACTTCCAAGGGAATTGCCCAGAATAAGGAGATCGAAAATGAGAGAGAGAGAGGAATCTTTTTCCACTATGTTCAAAGAAGTACCATATATTGTAAGGTATTCAAGCTTCAATACTCTTGTGATCTCTGCAGCTTCAGAAGTGGTCCATTAAGAATCACTGAGTAGTTCACCTAGCACAATCACAGTGACATTTTGGATACAAAGACAACTTTGATCAGGCCTCAGTGCATCAGAAAACAGCATCCTATTTGATCTCATAGATTCTCATTGTGTCTTACCATACCTTCTCCAATTGCATTAATTAATGGTTTCATCGACCCTCCTCTCCTAATCCTTTTAGAGCTTTTGCCAAAAAATGTGTAGGTGTTCCTCATGTCAATAGAAGGTATACTAGAACGCCTCAGTTGTTGTAATTTGTGTGCGATGAACAATTAAAGAAACATAATAATTAGAAGATAAACACAAGAATTTTATATGGTTCGGCAACTTGCCTACGTCCACGAAAGAGCTGAGCGGCTGCCTTACACTGAAATAGGATTCGCTGCGCTCCGACAACATATCCATTATATTCGAACCCGGTGTATCTCTCCATATATTGAATATGAGCTACCTATTCTAACATCTCGAAATGGACCTACATTAATACAATGCCTAATTTTTCTCAAAATAAACCTTTATTAGATTTCCTCAGCTGTTTCAAAAGGCCCCATCTTCTAACATGTAAAAACCAGGAAACCATAAAGAAAATGAGCCAAGGACACAAACAAGATAAAAATCAAAACCACCCAAGAATCAGTACTGAAAGATGAAAAAGACATTTGATATACAAAATATGCAAAAAAATTTCACAAAAGCATCATTAATACATCTTATCTGAAACCAGCTCAATATAAACCAATATATTTGTCATTTCAGAATTTGCATGATACTAGTCCCCAAGTGGTAATAATCTGCTTGTACAGGTTACGAACCTGCATTATAAATTCAGGCTTCCATAGCCCCTTACCACACCACCTTTCTCTCACCTTTGCTTCCACAGTTGTTTTCAGGCATTCCTTGCAATCCAACCTCCCGTAGTACCATACAGGTTTTTTTTTTTTAGCTGGCAAAAAAAGGGGTGGAGGTAAAGGAGAGCACCCACAAACCACTACAATAGACCCTTACTGGTGGGATCATGAAGTCCCTGACTGCGCGCCCGTTACTCTTCTCGGGAACGAACCTAGCTAAGCTAGCATAGCGGTCAACTACCGAGCCCTAATATGGACTCCAAGACTCGAACCTCCAATTTCAGGCTGATAATTTTGGCCAGTAACTCACTGAACAACCTCACTCAATGCTGTAGTACTATACAGGTTCGAAGTAGAAGAAAAAGTTGCTGGTCTAGACCAAATGGAGGTAACATTTTTTCCATTTCTTTTCCTTTATGTTGGGAAAGCATAACGAGTTTGTGTCGAGTGGAAGTTTGCTAACCCTTGACAGAGGAAGCTAATGCTGAAGTTTTGGGTTTGGCGATGGCTCAAGCAGACCTCGAGTAGAAATAAGGTGGTAACATGTTTCCTTCCATGCACGTTGGAATGTAAAAGGATGACTTTGACCTCCTACACGATTCAATAGACGCTCGACGGCTCGAGAGACGTCATTACAGCCAAACCAAATACCTAAGCGATAGGGTGGCCTCCCAGCATACTTATCATAGATTCCAAGCTTTGAACTTGATAGGAGAAGCATAAGCATTTGATCCATGGCTTTAATTTGTACGCAAAAACTTCTGTCCTGAACTAACATGTTTGTATTCAAATGTGCAGAAAATTATATGCCCCATTATTATCCTCACTCTTGTGTGGCCTGTCCAAGGCAAGCTTGACTCAGAATTTCATATAACGGTAGCTCTCGATGGGTCTGGAGACTTCAACACAATCTCTCATGCTGTCAACGCTGCACCAAATTATAGCAGGGAAAGATATTACATAAGACTTAAAGCAGGCACTTATGTTGAGAATGTTGTCGTTGGAAAGAAAAAAACAAATATTTCTTTCATTGGAGATGGAATGGGCGTGACCATAATCACTGGTAATAAAATCGTGGGTAAAGATTTGGTTACCTTTGAAACAGCCACAGTAGGTATGTTTTATTTATCACAGACAGAGAAATGCCATTTTTCATGCATATGTTGTTCAACTTGACTAGTACTTACACTACAAGAAAAATGGGCTTTTGTGACAAATTTTTTACGGCGGATGTGTTTGCCGTCACAAAAGACGTATTTGAGACAATTTTTTGTGGCGGCTGTGTTTGCCGTCACGAAAAGCGTGTTTGTGTTAATATTTGTGGCAGTTATTTTTTCTGCCGTATATAGTGTCATAAACTCAAAAAGAAAAATTTGTATTTGAGACAGCTGTTTTTTCTGCCTCAAATAATATTTATAAATTCAAAAGAATTTTTTATATTTATGGCATCCATTTTTCCCGTAGTATATAATATTTTATAAACTATTAAAATGTTGTTTTAGATAAAAAAACAGTTTATAGTTTAAAAAAGAAAAACTCTAAAAAAAATTTGTATTGGCAACAACTATTTTTCATGTTACAAGTAATATTTTATAAAATTACGTAGTTTAATATCAAAAGACAATTTCTAGTTCAAAGAAAAAAAAATTAAACTCTACAAAGTCAAGTTTTTATATCAAAATTAGGAGTGTCAAAATATGACACGACCCGTTAACACGACATAAAATTAGTGGGTTTGAGTCTTCCTTAAACCACCTGTTTAGTAAACGAGTGGACCTGTCACGATACGATTATAAACAAATTAGGTATTGGTGAAACCAATTATAAGAAATGTATACGATATGACTCGTTTATATGTCATTTACATAATTTGACAAGCCGTTCAGAGAAATATTGTGTGGCCCTCTGTTGATGTGTATTCTAACTTGTTTTAGTTCTTTATTGTATATATGTATATAAATATTATTTCAGTATAGTAACAATAATTTTATATTTTTTTCAGATGTCACTGTGAGAGTAGATGGTTCGGGAAGAATGTTCAATTTTTTGCATTAATTTCTTGTACTCATATATCGTTATGTTTTATAAAAGTGCATACTTTACATTTTGTTTAACTCGTGGGATTGTTTTTTTGGATATGAAAATATTTCTATGTTTTTGAAAATGTTGATTATATTTACTTTTGTGTTTATCTATATATTAAATTGGATAGTTGTATGGATATCAATGAGTCTTTGGTCTAATGATATTTCTTACATTGTGAAAGTTGTCTTCTTGAGGTCAAGGGTTCAAGCCCCCTTCCTCCCTCCTTTCCCTACCCAAAAAAAAAAAAGTTGTATGTACTGTATATATGCACAGGGTATATAACATTGGTTATTAACGGTCTATAATAATTAAATTTTTTATTTTTTGTGGCGGCATCGTTGCCGTCATAAATATATCTTCTATTTTTTACGATAGCCAAATATGGTATTTGAGGCAGCACTTTTGCTACCGTGATAAAAACAAAAGTGTTGGATTTTTTTTGACAACTTATTTACGACAGGGTCTTGCTGCCGTAAATACTATTTGAGACAGACTGTTACTGCCGTAAAAACCTTTTGAGACCACACTTATTATGGCGAGGCAATGCCGCCACAATGCCGTCACAAAAAGTATTTGTGACAGCAAATAGACTTTTTATGACAGCACTTTACCGCCGTAAAAACTCCTTTTTCTTGTAGTGTTATTTACGTAATCTACGGGGCACATACTGTTGGGATTAGGGGGAAATCTTACTACTGTTTCATATATATAAAGAGGTCCAAACATCACTAATTTTCTTTTTCTATCAGACATAAATGGAGCTGGCTTTATGGCAAAGCATATAACCTTCAGAAATGATGCTGGACCAACAAATGGACAAGCTGTAGCAATGAAGTGCAGTGCTACATTTTCTTCCTTCTTCCGATGTAGATTCGAAGGCTATCAAGATACCCTTTACGTCCATAGGGGTATCCAGTTTTACAAGGAATGTGAAATATTAGGGACCACAGATATCATTTTTGGGAATGCCAAGGTGGTTTTTCAAAATTGTGGCATTTATGTTCATAATCCAGGAGAAAGGCATTCAAATGTCATAACTGTACAACGGAGGGACAGCCATGACGATGAAGCTGGGATATCATTCTATTTCTATCAATGCACAATCATGGCTGCGCAAGATTTCAACCCAAATCTAGGAACAAAAACCTATCTTGGCCGACCATGGAGGCCATTTTCAACTGTGGTTATAATGCAATCCTTCTTAGATTATATTATAGATCCAGAGGGATGATTCAAATGGGATAATGATACTTCTACACTCTCTTCACTATATTATGGGGAGTATCAAAATTACGGTCCTAAAGCTAACACTGCCAATAGAATAACTTGGAAAGGATGTCATAAAGCCATGAGCCTGGCTGAAGCTGAAAATTTTGCTGTGAGAAATTTTATTAATGGCCAGGCATGGCTAGGTCCAACGAGCATCCCATATACCATAGATCTGGCATGGCTACCTCCAACGAACATCCCATGCATATACCCCAGATCGATCTAATGTAGACAAAACAATAATGTCACCCAACATTCCCATTTGGTATAGTTTCATTGTGATCTACATTTTCAATATTCATATGTAATCAGCGATAAATATCAAATTAAGTTGTTTCACATATAGTGCTTCTTTGCGATATTTAGTCAGTTCATTGCATGACTAATTATAGACCTCTAGGAAAACGAAGTGCTAGTGCATTATCTAAGATAAGACAACTCCAGTTGTGACATATTAACCTAACACCACTTCATAATTCTATCATTTCTTTTTTATTTAACTGTACACATATCTCAATATTCTCATTCCTACAACACTTTACCTTTCAGTCTAGGAGTATACGACGATCACATTTAACATACTAGATGCATTCATGCACTTAGTCCATCCTCCTTGAATTCTCTAATTAACGTTGTCTATCTCTCACTCCCCTCTCGATGAATGGCCCTAAATACTAAATGTTGTAATTTTACGGCGGTAATCCAAGAAGTTGGAAATGCATGATATTGTCTTTAGTTCATTGAGGTAATTCAATGAGTTTGTTGGAAAAAAAAATTCCATGAGTTATAATAATGAATGGTACCATACTACCATCTATTGCCACTGTTCTCATACGAAAGATGGCTCATTGGACTAAATTAATCAATTGATTGAGAAGGCCTTTACAAGTTTGATAATCTAAGCAATAATACATGCAAGTAATCAAGTATTACAGCAACTTATTTAGTAAGATGGACCATTACTTCAACCATAAAATGTAGACAATCTCTCCTGCTATTTTTGAGAGCTCATGTAGGGCGTTGTTCTCTTTTGTTAATGGTGATTTACGAGGTGTAGGTGGGTTTTTGAAAACATCTTCACAATCCAACGCATCCCTACTAGCATAAACGGCACCTGTACTTGCAGATTTATAATTCTTAGAGTCTAAATCCGCAATTGCATATTCGAGATATTTCACTGCATCCTCATCATATAGCTCGATGCAAACATTAAAGTACCTCTTCAATATAGGATCCCTCGTGTTATTATTCAGCTGGTGGATATATGTCAAAGTAGCTTTGGCTTTAGCTAAAGACAATTCAAGCATTATATGGGCAAGCCCTTTGACATCTGTTTTAGAACTTCGAGGATCAGACCGAAGAGATGAGACACATAGATCATGATTCTGTGTACGTCTACAAGTTGTTTCCACCAAATCGACTCCTTTCTCCACCATCAAAGTAGAGCATTGGCTCGAGGGTAAGTGGAGGAGAGGAAACAGGAAAACAATGATTAATATTAGTGAGATTAACCTATCCATATTCTTATTGTAAGGTCATGGGTTTGTAGTTGTTGGATCGCTTTTTATAGGACTAGCATTTAAAATTTGAATTCTCCAACTAAGCCAATTGACAGTTTGGATAACTTTGATAATTATGATATTTGACTACATATATTGGTAATGGAAACCAAAATTTATTGCTCTTATACTAAGATTTTTAATGGAGTAGTCAAAGCTAACTCTCAATAATGAATGAAAAATATTACAAAAACACATGTTTATCTTAATAACAACATATAAAAATCCGAACCACCTTCAGATTTTTTAATTAATAAGACACTTTTTAGTGTTAGAATATAAATAAAAGTTTTAAAAGCTACTTAACTAATTATTTTGTATTGAAATTTAATTCTTGCAATTATCAGTTAATTGTAATCTCTATTTTCCATTTATTGGACATATCGGTTATATATGTTCCGCCATTTATTATAAAACTGATATAGGCTTAATAACCTAGCAGTTACATCTATCTATATAATAAAATAGTTAGTTTTATTTTTCTTGAGCTTGTTGTGATTCAGATCGTTTGAGAATTATTGATCCAACGATCCTAATTGGACTTTTATTCCTTTTAAAACTCTAAGACTCTTACATCTCATATAACTCTCTCTCTATCTCATACACACAACTCTCACACGTATATAACTCTCTCTCTCTCTCTCTCATAGACATTTTAAACACATACTCTCCCATCTCTCATACTCTCTCTTTCTCTCTATCTCATACACCAACTCTCATACTGTATAACTCTCTCTCTCTCATAGACATTTTAAACACATACTCTCCCATCTCTCATACAGTCATACTCTCTCTCTCTCTCTCTCTCTCTCTCTCTCTATATATATATATATATAGAGAGAGAGAGAGAGAGAGAGAGAGAGAGAGAGAGAGAGAGAATGAAAGTCTAATTAGGATTTGTCAAGACAAACAATGCTATCTCATACTCTCTCTTAACATTGTTTGTCTTGATGATCCTAATTGGACTTATTTACTCAAAATATTTGTATGATTTTATAGATGAGAAAATATTTAAATGTTAAAAAAAATTTCTCAGTTATAGGCATTTAAAGCCAAGTTAATCACCGATAAAAAAATAACAAGTGATATCAATTGCACAAAAAAAAAAAAAAAAAAAAAAAATTCAAAACCAAGTTAATCACCAATAAAAAATAACAAGTGATACCAGTTACACCAAAAAAAACTAAAAAATTCAAAGTCAAGCTAATTACCAATAAAAAAAATAACAATGACCAATAAAAAAAATAAGTGAAACAATTGTACAAAAAAAAAAAAAAAATTCAAAACCAACTATCAAAAATTTTTGTTTTCTTCGTTATTTGCATCGCTTTCTCCTTACTAATGTGCATATTTTTTTAAATACTTGAATAATGCAAAATAGACACCGAAACGACAAAAAGATCAGTTAAATCAATTTTTTTTTTTAAAGTGGTGAAATTATAATTTTGTTGATTTGGTTTAATTGTAGCGTGAGAATATTTCTGTAGTATCCGAGAAGTCACAACAGAATAGAATTTAAATCAATTGTCCTCGCAGTTACAAGTAGATCTACTGGACAATGTTAGTTCAGTTGAGTTTTTTTTTGGAAATTTGATTTGTAGTTCAATGCGAACTAAACAACCTATTAATTAGATTTAGTTAGATGTTGAAAAAATGAACATTCATTGGAAAGAAGAGCCACTATGAAGAAATATAAGACAAGATAATTTTGTAACGGTGTTAATTTAACTTCATGGGAATTCTCAGATTGTGTTAATGTGATATGATTCTTCTTCATTTCAATCTTTGCACTTCTTTTATTTAAGACATTCTTGGATGCACTATTTGCTTGGCAAATTTTGTGTGTTAAGAATACCTTCATGCACGAATAATGACTGGCACTTCTATACATTTTAAAGCCTATTATTCAAGAGGAATTAAGACGTTGCTTACAAAGCAAGGAGGAGGCTGATATGGATAGGACACACGTGTAGTTCTTCTACATTTTTCAAATGCTCCTCTTCCAGAGTTTTGCTACTCTTCCCACATATTTTCTTTTGCCTATTATTACATTTGCATACCTAATATTTGGTATTAGTTTATTTTCTATGCAACTTCGATTTGAATCAGGTTCACTCCAATTTTCTAATGGACGTGACCCTTGAGGAGGTGCTGTTCACGCATATCTGGGTTGAATCTTAGAGCTGCATATGTCCGTTAATACTTCCACGTGGGGAGGCATAACTGTTTTAGAATATTGATTACACGCCTCTCAGATATCACAAACCAACTCTTTCTGATTTATTATTTTCTATTTTATACTATCTTAATTGCATATTATTGTATCATATATATTTGATTAAATTCTTGTTATATTGTGTTTTTATAATTATGTTGTTAATTAATATTTATAAAATTATGGAATTTTCTCCAACATGCAGTGCATATGCTGCTCTGGCTTCTCAAGTATGAATGCCATTTTTTAAATTATTGACCGAAGTTCACCTTATTTTTGGACGTCTTTAAGACTTGCGAGTATTCTTAGCATGAAAGCAAACTAAAACGTGCTAGGTGTATATTAGTAAATTTCTTCCATTTCTTATTTCTTTCTAATGTGAGATTTTTTTTAAAAGGCTTTTCTTAACTTTCCATAAAGCTATTATTCATACTTTGACCAAAATAACTACCATATATACATACTACTATTTTGAAAAATTTCCCATAAATTTGAACTTCCCAACTAAGTGACAGCTTAATTGGACAAGTTTGATAATTATTAGGGGTGACAATTTTTAACATGACGGGTAATCGATACGAAATTAGCAAGTTAGGGTTGACAATTTTTCGATATGAATCCGTAAATGACACGACCTGTTAACAGGAATAATAAATGGATCGGGTTAGTGTCGAACACAAATAACATGAAGTTGACACGATTAATATGTTTAACTAATATTATAGGGAATAAAATGCTGAATATTTGTTATTTTTTACTCAAGCATTGACATCATCTTTATACAAAAACAGTGTTTTTTACTTATTTTTATTATTATATTTATTAAGTTAAATTTTAGTTTATAAAAAAAAGGTTAATCTCAAATTGCACACCGAAAGATGATTCAAATTTCAATTTACACCTTTAAAGTTTTAAAATATCAATTTACATTCTGAAAGACATAAATTTATATCAATGTGCACCGGAGGTTAACTACCGTCTATTTTGCCGTTAAAAAGTTTGGGCTAATTGAAAATTGCACCTTCAAATTTAAATATTTGATAGATTCCAGGATATCGAAGGTCCACTAACTCAGAGGCTGGTAGGTATTGGTCAAAATCAAGCATAGCTTGGATCCATCTGCTTGGGCCTCCTATGGATTCTTGAGGATCTCTAATTGCATTGAAATCCCCCAATACTAACCAGGGGTTGGTGTTGATAATGGTAGCATGATTTGTGATGTCTCGCCATAGTTTAGTTCTTTCATCAGAGTTTTGAAGGGTGGTAGCTTGAGTTGAACTTCGCTGAGGCAAATCGGCATTTACTGCAATGGGTTGTGGCGAGAACTGCAATAAAGAAGGATTTCCATTGATTGCCATTGACTTCGTTAACGAAACAAGAGCACGGTGCAACATAAATCAATCGAATGATAATCTAATAAGATTGTTGAAAAAAAATAAAAAAATCCATGAGTTATAATAATGGTATCATCTATTGCCACAGTTCTCATACGAAAGATGGGTCATTGGACTAAATTGATCAACTGATTGAGATGGCCTTTATTAGTTTGATAATCTAAGCAATAATACATGCAAGTAATCAAGTATTACAGCAACTTATTTAGTAAGATGGACCATTACTACAACAACATTTTGACAATCTCTCCTGCTATTTTTGAGAGCTCAAATAACAGATTGTTCTCTTTTGTTAATGGTGATTTACGAGGTTCAGGTGGGCCATTGAAAGCATATTCACAATTCAACGCATCCTTACTAGCATGAACGGCATCTATACTTGCAGATTTATAATTGTTAAAAAATAAACTTGTAATTGCATTTTGGAGATATTTCTCTGCATTATTCTTATATAGCCCAATGCAAACATTAAAGTACCGCTTCAATAGAGGGTCACTCGCTTTATTATTCAGCTGCTGGATATATGTCAAGGTAGCTCTCGCTTTAGCCAAAGACAACTCAAGTATTATATGGGCAAACACTTTGACATCTACTTTAGAACTTCGAGGATCAGATCGAAGTGATGAGATACATAGATCAGGATTATGTGTACGTCTACAAGTTGTTTCCACCAAATCGACTCCTTTCTCCACCATCAAAGTAGAGCATTGGCTTGGGGTTAAGTGGAGGAGAGGAAAAACGAAAACGATTGATATTAGTAAGATTAACCTCCCCATATTCTTAATATAAACATGGGTTAGTAGTTGCTGGATCGCTTTTTATAGGACTAGCATTTAAAATTTTAATTCTCCACCAAAGCCAATTGACAGCTTGGATAACTTTTGATAATTATGATATTTGACTACATATATTGGTAAAGGAAACTACAAAGATTTTTAGTGTAGTAGTCAAAGCTAACTCTCAATAATGATTTTTGTTTTTTGTTGCAAAAACACATGTTTATCTCAATAACAACAGATAAAAATTCAAACAACCTTCAGATTTTATAAATTACAAACCACTTTGTAGTGCATCAAATATGGATGCTACTTCCTTAAACCATTGACCAAAGTTCACCTTAGGTGTATAATAATAAATTTCTTCCATTTCTTCTTGATTACTTTCTAATTTGAGATTTTCTTTGAAGGCTTTTCATAAGGCTATTATTCCTACTTTAATCATAATAACTACCATATGTACATACTATTATTTTGAAAATTTTCCCATATATTTCAACTTCCTAACTACATAAATGAGAGCTTAATTGAGCAGGTTTGATAATTATTAAGGGTAACAATTTTTAACACGACACGTAAATACAATTCGTAACCGACACTAAATTAGCGGGTTAGGGTTGACAATTTCTCGGCATGAACCCGTAAATGACATGACTTGTTAATAGAAATAATAAATGGGTCAGTTTAGTGTTAAACACGAATAACATGAAATTGACACAATTAATACATTTAACTAATATTATACGAATAAAATGCTAAATATTTGGTATTTTTTTTCTTAAGCATTGACATCATCCTTATACAAAAACAGATTTTTTTACTTATTTTTATTATTTTTATTTTTAATTTATTCAAAAAATGAGTCTGAGTTCGATTTGAAGATAATGTAGTATTATACTTAAATCTTGGGTTGACACGGGCACATCTTGTGGCGGGTGTGATTGTTGGAGATGTAGCGAGTGATGCCTAGCATATAACCGAGACGAATCAAGTACGAAGCCACGAATAATTTGAAAGATTGAATCATTAGGGTTTGTATGATTTAATGAAGGGTTTTGTGTCAAATGCTCGTTTTTTTGTTGATTCTGCATTTTACTTTGTGATTTCATATGTAATGCTTTAAGGGGCTTAGGTAGACCGGCACCTTCCTAAAAACTTAATAGGATAAAAGTACACTTTTTAAAATAATTGAGATAGAAATACATCTCCTAAAAAAAAGTCATAAAAGTCATTTTACCCCTACCATAAATAGTGCATACATAATTGACAACTTTTATATTTTCAATATCTAAATATTAGAATGTGAGACTTTCAAGATTCCTTTTGATATTTGTGTATCATTTAAATTTTGATTTCATATATATATACTAGTTATTGTCTGTGCCTGAAGGCACAGAGTAATAAAAAATAGTAAACAATAAATATATTTGTATTCATATCCAAAATCAAATCACAAACATAGATGAGAGATAAATGAATTTAAGTATCGGTTGTAATGAGGGTGAGAGGTGGTGATAGTAGGAGACGATGATGGTTGTGGTGGTGGCGGCGGCGACGGCGGCGACGGCGACAATGGTGGTGGTGGTTGCAACGGCGATGGCGGTGGTGGTGGCAGTGGTGGTGGCGATGGCAGCGGCGGCGGTGGTAGTGGTGGTGATGGTGGTGGTGGTAGTGGCGGCGACGGTGACGATGGGAGTGGTGGTGGCGGCAACAACAACGGCGGTGGTGGTGGTTATGGTGACGGTGGTAGCGGCAGTGGTAGTGGTGGTGGGGGGTGGGGGCGGTGGAAGGGGGGCGGTGGCGGGTGGCGGTGGGGGAGGTGACGGGGGGTGGCGGTGGTGGTGGCGGCAGTGGTGGTGGCGGTGGTGGTGGTGGCGGCGGTGGCAGCGACGGCGGTGGTAGTGGTGGTGATGGTGGTGGTGGTAGTGGCAGCAACGGTGATGATGGGAGTGGTGGTGGCGGCAACAACAGCGGCGGTGGTGGTGGTTATGGTGACGGTGGTAGCGGCAGTGGTAGTGGTGGTGGTGGGGGTGGGGGCGGTGGGGGAGGTGACGGGGGTGGCGGTGGCGGCGGCGGTGGGGGAGGTGACGGGGGTGGCGGTGGTGGTGGCGGCAGTGGTGGTGGTAGAGGTAGTGGTAGGGTGGTTTCAAACACTAATTTTTTTTTAAAGTACTTATGAGAAATAATTTATAGAAGTACTTTTAAAAAGTCACTCTAAACACACCCTTAGGGGCCTATTTTTTCTATTAAATTTAGGGTATTAATATTTGCCGTTAGTCATTTTGTTTATATTTTAAAATTTGAATTGTAAGTTACTTTATTATATAGATATACACACACACACAAACACGTATATATAGATATATATATGCATATATAAAATAGTAACATCAAATAGTAACACGCTCAACAAAAAAATAGTAACATTAAACAGTAACACTTTCAAAAAAAAAATAGTAACATCACACACTCAACAAAAAAATAGTAACATTAAACAATAATACGCTAATATAATTTTTAACGTATTGAGGATTATAGTGTTCTGTATTGGTTCAATTTGATGATAACATAATTCTTGCACCGGACCCTATGGATCGAGTTGGGGGTGTGACAGCTACTCAATGATAGCAGGCTGGCAAATAAAAACTACATTTACATAAATATTAAAATAAACCAGTAATCAGTTTCTAGACAATGTCTGCTGCCACATGCGAGAGCTCATATAGAACTTTGTTTTGATTAGTTAATGGTGATTTGCGAGGTTCGGGAGGCGCTTTAAAGTTTCAACTGATCTTCACAATCCATTTATCTTCGTAATCCAGGAGAAGAGCATTCAAATGTCATAACTGCACAAGGGATTGACAGCCATGAAGATGATGGTGGCATATCATTCCATGGATGCTCAATCGCGGCTGCGAAAGACTTCAACCCAAATCTAGGAACAAAAACCGACCTTGGCCGACCATGGAGGCCATTTTCAACAGTGGTTATAATGCAGTCCTCCTTGAATTATATTATAGATCCGGAGGGATGGCTCAAATGGGATAATGATACTTCTATACTCCCTTCACTATATTACGGGAAGTATCAAAATTACAGTGCTGGAGCTAATACTACCAACAGAATAGCTTGGAAAGGATATCATAAAGCCATGAACCTAGCTGAAGCTGAAAATTTTATTGTGAGAACTTTTATTAACGGCCAGGCATGGCTACGTCCAACGAACATCCCATATACCCTAGATCGATCTCATGTTGACAAAAACAGTGTCACCCAGAATTCCCATTTTTTATAGTTTTATTGTGATCTACATTTTCAGTTTTTAAATGTAAACAACCATAAATATCAAATTAAGTTCTTTTACATACGGTGCTTCTTTGTGTAAATTTTAATCAGTTCGGTGTGTGATTAATTATATACCTATAGGAAAACGAAAGTACTAGTGTGCATTATCTAAGATAAGAAAATTCTAATATTGACATATTAAGTTAACACCAGTTCATAATTCTATCATTTCTTTGTTATTTCACTGCATACCTATCTTGACATTCTCATTCCTACATCACTTAGTTTTCAAGTGTGTTTTTCTTTTTTTTTTTTAAAAACCCAATATTCAGTATTATATAGCATTGATAGTCTAATAACTTTTTTTATAAAACTTACCTTTCTGTCTAGTGGTATATGACGATTACATAACATACTAGATACTGTCTTTAGTATAATTACTTACAATCCAATGAGTTTGTCGAAAAAAAATAAAAAATTCCATGAGTTATAATAATGGTACCATGTATTGCCACTGTTCTCATACGAAAGATGGGTCATTGGACTAAATTGATCAACTGATTGAGAAGGCCTTTATAAGTTTGATAATCTAAGCAAGAATACCGGCAAGTAATCAGGTATTACAATGACTTATTTATTAAGATGGACCATTACTTCTCAAAACTGTAAATAATATCTGCTGCTATTTTTGAGAGCTCATGTAGCAGGTTGTTCTCTTTTGTTAATGGGGATTTACGAGGTTCAGGTGGGCCTTCGAAAACATATTCACAATCCAACGCATCCTCACCAGCATGATAAGCACTTGAACTTGCAGCTACATAATTGTTAAAAAATAAACCAATAATTGCACTTTGGAGATCTTTCTCTGCATTATCGTTATATAGCCCGATACAAACATTAAAGTACCGCTTCAATATAGGGTCACTCGCGTTATCATTCAGCTGCTGGATATATGTCAACGTAGCTTTCGCTTTAGCCAGAGACAACTCAAGCATTATATGGGCAAGCACTCTGATATCTGCTGCTCAACACTTCGAGGATCAGCCCGAAGTGTTGAGATACAGAGATCCTGATTCTGTGTACGTCTACAAGCTATTTCCACCAAATCGACTCCTTTCTCCAGCATCAAAGTAGAGCATTGGCTCGGGGGTAAGTGGAGGAGAGGAAACAGGAAAACAATGATTGATATTAGTAAGATTAATCTTGCCATATTCTTAATGTATAATGCTACACATGGGTTGTAGTTGTTCGATCGCTTTTTATAGGACTAGCATTTAAAATTTGAACTCTCCAACTAAGCCAATAGACAGCTTGAATAACTTTTAATAATTATGATATTTGACTCCATATATTATTGCTCTCAGACTAAGATTTTTAATGTAGTAGTCAAAGCTAACTGTCAACAATGAAAGAAAATATTGCAAAAGCACATATTTATCTCAATAACAACATATAAAAATCCAAACAATCTTCAGATTTTCTAAATAATAAACCACTTTGTAGTGCATATGCTGCTTTGACTTCTCAAGTATGGATGCTACTTTTTCAAACCATTGACCCAAGTTCACCTTAGGTGTATAATAATAAATTTCTTCCATTTCTTCTTAACATAAGGCTATTATTCCTACTTTGACCATAATAACTACCATATGTACATACTATCATTTTGAAATTTTTTCCATAAATTTGAACTTCCCAACTAAGTAAATGACAACTTAATTGGACAGGTTTGATAATTATTAGGGATGATAATCTTTAACATGACATGTAGACACAACTAGTAATCGACACGAAATTAGCGGGTTAGGGTTGATGATTTCTCAGCATGAACCTGTAAATGACACGACCTATTAACAGGAATAGTAAATAGGTCGAGTTAGTGTCAAACACGAATAACATGAAATTGACACGATTAATATGTTTAACTAATTTTATAGGAATAAAATGTTAAATATTTGTTATTTTTTTTCTCAAGCATTGACACCATCCTTATACAAAAACGTAATTTTTTACTTATTTTTATTATTATATTTATTAAGTTAAAGTTTAGTTCATAAAAAATATATAAGTTTGAGTTCGATTTGGAGATAATGTATTATTATACTTAAATCTTAGTGTTAAATTTTTGATCCACAAGTTATATAGGTCGACACAGATACGACACGACACGAAACAGGTCGAGTTGACACGACACGATTAATTAAATAGGTTGGGTTTGAGTTAACTTATGTTAGATACGAATCTATAAATGACACGACACGTACATGATCGGCACAATACGATTGCCAACCTAATAATTATAAAATAAAACCAAAACCAATTGCTCTTATGGTATACTTTTTAACATATAATAATTGGTAACAGAAACCATTTTTTTTGGTCATTCGGAGACCATAATTCATTGCTATTGATGATACACAAAATAATCTCGTGCAAGATTAACAGTCGAGTGTGTGATAAGGTGTATTTAATAGATAATAAATAAGCAATCAATGACAGTAATGTAAATATTGAGTCAACACAAAGATATATAGTGGTTCGGTTCGGGTGACCTACTCCACTCTGAGAAACAGCAACGGTGGCCGGGGGGTCTTTATTGATGAATAAAGTAAGAGAGAGAAAGCTTCGGGAGAGGTACAATAGATAGGAGAAAGAAAGTGTGTAGAGAGATATAGAGGTGTAGAGAGGTGTAGTGAGATGCCTCTTTCAATGGAGAGAGCTTACAATTTATAGGCATGGAGAGGCGGTGAGATGAGGCGGTGACGTGATTGTGAGAGTACTAATTCTTCGGGGAGGATATTTACAAAAGGTAAATACAATTAAGATAACATTGATATTTGAGAGTGGGTATCCCGATAATCTCTCTCCCTTATCTTCCTGAGCTCCGAATTGAGCCCAAAACAAGCCGAGTCTGAGTAGATCGATTATTTTACATATAAACAAGTCAAATTTTGTGAGTTCGAGTCTAACCTTTTAGGCTCGTTTTCTATACGAGCGTAAAAAATTAATCAAACTTGGCTCATTTAGAACACGAGCCAAGTTTGAGTCGAGTCCTTTCCGAATCAAGCCCGAGTAGCTCAGCTCAATTATCAGCCCTTGTCGGCACAAGCCTATACACCTTGGAAAAAAAGAAAAAAGAAATAACAAATTAATAGCGTATTGGCTAACTCAATTGGTCACCTTTGACTCTCCAAATCAAGAGATGAGGAAGTCAATCTTTACCAAGGGGAGTAATTGAGCTTTCATTCCCTTTCCTCTCTTTGAGAGTTCTATTATGTCCTTCATATCGATGCATCAAAATGTTCTGTTGTATAGTGTGTACATGAGGATCTACACACATTGCAATATAAGATTATCTCAATGTTTACTTAGCATGAGTTTGAGTAGAATCATTTATATGATAATTTTCATAGTAACAATCTTACAGATCGTGATGAGACACAAACACCGTAATTTGGTGTAAACTTATAAGTTTTTTTCCTGGAGTAAGTGCATATTAGAAGAAATAGGGAACCAAAGATCAAACTTAGAGAAATTGACCTCTCCATTCTTGTATTACAATGACTAATTTATTAAGATGGACCATTACTTCAAAAAAATGTGGATAATCTCTCCTCCTATTTTTGAGAGCTGATGTAGCAGGTTGTCCTCGTTTGTTAATGGTGATTTACGAGCTTCAGGTGGACCTTTGAAAACATCTTCACAATACAACGCATCCCTACTAGCAATAGCGGCACTTGTACTTGCATCTTTATAATTGTTCAAAAATAAACCCGTAATTGCATTTTGGAGATATTTCTCTGCATCATTATATATTCCGATGCAAACATTAATGTACTGCTTCAATAGAGGGTCGCTCGCGTTATTATTCAGCCGGTGGATATATGTCAAGGTAGCTCTCGCTTTAGCCAGAGACAACTCAAGCATTATATGAGCAAGCACTTTGACATCTGCTTTAGAACTTCGAGGATCGGACCGAAGTGATGAGACACAGAGATCATAATTCTGTGTACGTCTACAAGTTGTTTCCACCAAATCGACTTCATCCTCCCCCATCAAAGTTGAGCTTTGGCTCGAGGGTAAGTGGAGGAGAGGAAACAAGAAAACAATGATTGATATTAGTAACATTAACCTCTCCATTTTCTTAATGTATAATACTACATGGGTTGTAGTTACTCCTTTTTATAGGACTAGCAATTTAAAACTTGAACTCTCCAACTAAGCCAATTGACAACTTGGATAACTTTTGATAATTATGATATTTGACTACATATATTGATAAAGAAAACCAAAATTTATTGCTCATAGACTAAGATTTTTAATGTAGTAGTCAAAGTTAACTGTCAACAATGAAATTTTTTTTGCAAAAACACATGTTTATCTCAACAACAACAGATAAAAATCAAAACAACCTTCAGATTTTTGAAATAATAAACCACTTTGTAGTGCATATGCTGTTCTGACTTCTCAAGTATGGATGCTACATTTTTAAACCATTGACCCAATAAATTTCTTCCGTTTCTTAATATATGAGATTTTCTTTAAAGGCTTTTCATAAGGCTATTATTCCTACTTTGACCATAATAACTACCATATATACATACTATTATTTTGAAAATTTTCCCATAAATTTGAACTTCCCAACTAAGTAAATGACAACTTAATTTGACATGTTTGATAATTATTAGGGTTTACAATTTTTAACACGAGTGGTAATTGACACAAAATTAGTGGGTTAGGGTTACAATTTCTTGACATTAACCCATAAATGACACGATCTGTTAACATGAATAATAAATGAATCGGGTTAGAGTCAAACACAAATAACATGAAATTGACATGATTAATACGTTTAACTAATATTATAGAAATAAAATGCTAAATATTTGTTATTTTTTTTTCTGAGGCATTGACATCATCCTTATACAAAAACAGAATTTTTGCTTGTTTTTATTATTATATTTATTAAGTTAGTTTTTAGAGTATAAAAAAAAAATGAGTCTGAGTTCGATTTGAAGATAATGTAATATTATACTTAAAACTTAGTGTTAAATTTGTTATCCACAGGTTATATAGGTCAACACAGATAGTCAGATACGATATGAAAATAAATAGATTGGGTTGACATGACATGATTAATTAAATGGGTTGAGTTCGGGTTAACTAGTGTTTGACACAAATCCGTGAATAATACGGCACGAACATGATCGACACGATACGATTGCCACTCCTACCAATTATGAAATGAAACCAAATTTAATTGCTCTTATGATATTCTTTTTAACACATAATAATTGGTAACATAAACCAGTTTTTTTTTGTCATTCGGAAACCAAAATTCATTGCTATATATTATACTTTGATTTGTCAATGTGGTTAAAGGCTAACTGCTAATAATGATTTGTCAATGTGTAAGAGGAGGAATTGCTTACGAAAATAACTTCGTCGTCCTTACAAAGGGGAGTATTTGAGCTTTCATGCTCCATCCTCTCTCTGGGAGTTCTATTATGTCCTTCACATCGATGCATCTAAATGTTCTGTTGTATAATGTGTACATGAGGATCTACACCCATTACAATATAAGATTATCTCAATGTTCACTTATCTAGCATGAGTTTGAGTAGAATCTATAATATTTTTATGATCATTTTCTCAATGATCCAAGTAATAATCTCAAAGATCGTGATGAGACACGAGGACCGTGATTTGGTGTAGACTTGCTAGTTTTTTCTATCAAATTGGCTTCTTTAATTTTTCTCTCACCAAAGTGGAGCAGTGGTACTTGGGTAAGTGCATATTAGAAGAAATAGGGAACCAATGATCAAACTTAGAGAAATTGACCTCTCCATTCTTGAGTTGGGTAAGTGGTTTATTTCATAATATGTCTCTGTTCGTAAATCTCTTTACAACGAGTCATTTTATTGCTGCACCAAAATAGTTTTTTGAGTATAAAAACTGAATTTTTGGTGGACTTTAAGCCTAAATTAAAGTGGGACATGTTCGTTGTTTCGAATAAATTTTCATGGGTCTATATTCTACTCCGTGAGGAGAATAATGTAGTATATTCACTTACTCAAATCGAGTAAGAAATGAATGAGAAAATAGGCTCCAAAGTGACCCACTTGAAATGTGAAAATAAAGGTTGTGCAATGTGGGATTTGACACCAATCTCATATTGGTTGAGGAAGAAGTTCTACATGGGTATATATAGGCCAAGTTTGCTCTATGAGATTGGGCCTCAAGGGGTACTACAGTTTTATGAGCGGAGTGAGCACCTACATGCGTTCGGTTCTACCACACACGCGCGCGCCGCCTAGCAGGGCCGGGTTCGGGTGTGGGTGTGTTTTAGATCAAACCCTATTTTTTTGGAAAAAAATTATTTAATTAATTGGGCGATAATTTCTTAATCCGAAATTAATTTTCGGTACCTGTTGGATTTTTTGCTTCCCTTCAGTCCGAGTTGTGTCTGTTCATAGAGAACAGTTACACAAGTAGTGTCTTCTGGTTTGCATTGAGTTGTGTCTTTTAGTATAGTGGTTGTCCGGAAAGTCACCAAAGTGTCTATAAATACCCAGACTCATTACCATTATGCATTCATTCAATAATCACTCCATTATCAAAGTTAAGCCAGACATTAATGCATAGCATTAAGGCATTAAGGCAGTCAGCATTTGGAGAGTACACAACACAATTTTTGGTTCGCTGGACGAGTAGATTGGAGTGCTACTTCTGCTCGTGTTAAGATCATTGTATCCTGGGAGGCAGACGCTCGATATTCCATAAGCACCGTGTGTGGGGGCGAAATCTGTCTTAAGGACATAGTGTCAAACACTAGACTTGATCTACCTAAAATTTAATAATTGTTCCTGTTCTGCAATCAGGTTAGTATTTATATTGGTTATACAAATAGTTACGTGTAACGCTTTCGTGTAAGACTATTTCTGTGTAACTGTTTCACACTTAATTGTTACTGTTTTGATTTACATTACATGTTTTAAATCAGAAATTACAATAAGTGATTTTACTATATTTGGAATACCCCAAACAACATTTATTGCTATCGTCATTGTATTTACTCCTTTGTTTAACAGTTGATTTTTTATGATTGTTTGAACTTTCATTTGATGTGTCTTTACATTTGTTGTGTAAAAAGTATTTTGTTTGTGGAATCCTTGGGACCTATTGGCACACGTGTCAGGCACACTTAGTGGCATGGTAATCGTAGGGAGATGCGATTATGGTCCTGCGAGGCGTGTGATAGATGAGATATACCGAGTGATGCCTACCATGTAGCTGAGATGAATCAAATACGAAGCCACAAGTAATTTGAAATATTGAAATGTTGGATTTTGTATGATTTCATAAAGGAGTTTGTGTTAAATGCTCATTTTGTTATTGGTTTTGCGGTTGATTGTTAGATGATTATTTGACCTGTTGATTTCGTATGTTATGTTTTAAATAGTTTATTGGGCCTCCCAAGCTCACCCACATACCCCTTAGATGTAGATTGAACTTGAATTAGAAATCGATAGATAATTGAGGAATCGATAGATAATGAAGTCAATTCCCCTATACATCACCGCTACTGGCTTTAATCCTTCAAAACACCTAAACATCAAGGGCATTATAGCAGGGTTCCAAATCCATCCAAAAAATTCTACAGTAGCTTCCAAAATCCAAGCAAGCAACAACTACAGATCAGCCCTTGTCATCAAAAACCAAAACCTGTTTCGTTCTTAAAATAGGAAACCTCTTCGGTCTGGCCTTAGAATCAATCTACCAGTACCAGGAAGCTGAACAGGACCAGAAAAATCTGAAGAGGACCTATCCTTCACAACTCTGTTAGCCAAACAGTCAGCAACACCATAAGCTTCCCTAAACACATGCCTTAGTTGCCATCGCATATTCTGCAGAATACCTTAATCTTAGCAAGGAAAACCAAACAAGGCCAAGTACATTCTGCTTTGCCCAGCACATAATCTACCTACCCAAAGAGTTTGACTCTATTAACACATATGCCATTAACCCATATTCAGCCATTAGACTTAACCCATTCAAAAGAGCTCTGAACATTGCTACCATGTTAGTACATTCACCATAATAAAATGAGGCAGCAATAACCATCCTGCTACACTCATTTCTTAGAATAGCCCCACCACCTGCAGGACCAGGATTCCCCTTAGAGGCCCCATCCACATTCAACTTCAAGAAGCCAGCAAGAGGACACTTCCAGCAGACCCATATAGATCTTGTAACAATCATATAAGGCATTCCAATACCCAAGGCTTGTAACAGCTCACTCTCCCTACTATCCTCCTGCACTTTAGCCCTTACATTCCTCACTTGGTACCTTAACAGACTATAGATTTTTAAAAAGACAGAGTAAGGAAACACCTTACATTCCCCAACAACTCTTCTACACCTTTTTTTCCACACTTGCAATAAATGAGCAAAGCTATGCTCCTTATCAAGTTATGGCAAATTGAATTCCTCTTAAAAACTCTTACATATCCTCTATATCCTCACCAATGGACACTCATCTACTATAAGCTTAAAACCTATCAAAACAGACATTCTCCTCCAGATAGACTGAGCAAACACACATTCCACAAACAAATGCTTGGCAGATTCTGTCTGTTGACATCACAAACTACATCTACTTACCACTAGTATTCCCAACTTCTGAATCCTAGAATCCAGAGGAAGCGCATCCATCAAAATTTTCCACCCGATCAGAAGAGCACTAGGAACAGTACACATAACCCCAGATAGCAACAACAACATCATTCCTCACCCCATGCTTCCTAACCACTTGCCAAGCTGACTTTACAGAGAAGTCCCCAGTACTAGTCTTCTGCCACAATAGCTTATCAGAATTCTCAGTAAGGGAGACATTGGAACTCATAATTTCTTCCCTCAGCTGATCAGTCAAAAAAGCTTCCACCTCACCTGACTACCATTGAGAATCAATCAGTAAGTCAGAGATTTCGGAAAAATGCTGAGGAGAGACCTTTATTCTTCTCAGCAAAGGCACATTTCCAAGCCAACAGTCACACTAGAAATCTACAGACACCCATTACCAATAATAGCCTTAGACTGAAACACATAACACTCAAAATAAGGCCTTAAGGACTCAAAACATTTAGCACGACCCTTGCCTGCACAACTCAAAACATGCCCACCCTTTAAAAACTTGGCAGAAAAGATCTTAGCCCATAAAGAAGAGCCCTTCATAATACTCCACACTTGCTTCAACCTAAATGCTACCTGCACATCCTCAAATTTCCTTAAACCCAAACCCTCCTCATGCTTGGGCAAAGTGATCCGACTCCAGGATACCCAATGCCTTTTCTTACTTTCTAACCTGATGGACCAGATAAAACCTGTCATCATAGCATTGAGCTTAGCAATCACAATTTTGGGCATATTCAAGCAGACCAGCAAATGCACTGGGACAACACTCAACACAGACTGGACCATCAAAACTTTATGTTAGACAAAAGCCTAGTGTACCAACCCTCCAACTTTTGCCTAAACTTAAACAAAATTTCCTCAAAGTACCTCACCCTTGTTCTACCCTTAAAAATAGGGCATCCCAGGTAGGTAAGAGGACACTCTTTAATAGGAATATCAGCAACATCAATCAACCCCTCTTTCCCAGCAGCAGAAATGTATTTAGAACAAAACATTGAGCTCTTCTGAGGATTCACCTTCTGACCAGAGCTCCCCTCATAGGCCTTAAGAAACTCCATTAGGTTTTCTAAAGATTTCTTGTATCCCCTCAAGAAAATCAATGTATCATCTGCAAACAAAAGGTGACTGACCAAAACAGTACTTCTCCCCAAATGAAACCCCTTAACAAAGTCTTCCTGATACATCCTCTTTAATCCCCTACTAAGAACCTCTTCAGCGAGTATAAACAAGCAAGGGAAGATAGGATCCCCTTGCCTCAACCTCCTACAAAAAGGAAAAAAACCCCTCCACTAACCATTCACACACATAGACACATGCTGACTCTCAAGGCATTAGCAATAATCTTAACAAAAAGATCAGAAAAACTAAAACAACATAAAAGCAAAGAAATGTCATGTAATTATTGGTTGTGTAAAACACGAAAACAATGAAAAAAGAAAAGGGGACTCTGGGTTAATGAGTGTTGGGGATTGAAAATAATACAAGAATGATCATAATAAGCAAGAAACACAAAAAAAAAATAGAAATAGTCATCTGTAAAATACATCTTGCATGTAAAACAAAGCCAAAGAAACTGAGACAAAAAGATATACTTATCTTTTCAATCCAAAACTTGTTTTGCAAACTCATCTCTACCAAGTTCAACTCTCCTTATTTCTTCATAAGCCAGCATCCATTCCACAAACAACTAAAATGAAAAAAACATTAGATTAGTAATGTACAGAAAAAAATAAAAATCTTAAGGAGAACAAAGAATAATAAGGGAAAAAAATAGGAGGAGAATGATGAGTAAGAGGAGCAAAAGAAGTAAAAGAACAATAAACCCTAAACCCCTAACCCCCTAACCCCTAAACCATAAACAAAAGCCCCGAAGCCCCAAAGCCCTATTTGAATTCCTAATTCTATTAGTAGCTTCTACGTGTTACAAACTACTAATTTTGTTCCATGCTATAACCATTTACTCCCACCCCAAGTAATTAAATTTTATTTTCAACATTTAACAACTTTAATGAAAAGATGATAGAAAAATAAATAAAACATAATTTATCAAATAGAAGAGTAAACAAAACACATATAAGTAAAGAAATGCAACCCAATTATTGGTTGTGTAAAACACGAAAATAACAATGAAGGAAACTGTTGGTTAATAAAAGTGTTGGGGTTGGAAATAATAAAAAAATGATCATAACAAGCAAGAAACACAAAAAAAGAAAAAGATATAGTTATTTGTAAAACACATTTTACATATGAAAGAAAAATCAATGGAAGTGGGACAAACAGATATACTTATTTTTTCACTCGCAAACTCCATTTGAAAACTCATCTTCACCCAATTGAAAAACAACTAAAATGAAAATACATTAGATTAGTTATGTACAGAGAAAATGAAAGTCTTAAAGACAAAAAGGAACAATAAGCGAAAAAAATACGAGAAGAAGGATGACGAGGATGAGCAAAAGAACAATAAATCCTAAACCCAAAGCCCCTAACCCATAAACCAAAACCCCAAAGCCCTAAACACCAAAGCCTTAAAGCCCTAAGCCCTAAGCCCTAAACCCAGGGGCGGAGCTAGGGTTCTATCCTAGTGGGGGCAAAACCATAAATAAAAAATATAATCAGCTCGTATTAAAAAAAATCTTGCATCTCCATTAATAATGACTAAATTAGGTGCATATTTCACACAAAAAATTCCTTAGTTCACCTATGAGAAATATGTTAAGATCAAAGATTTAATTACATAATGAAAATTAAAAATAAAAATTAATTCAATATGAACAAATAAAAATAATAATATTTTTATTGCACATTTCAACTCAGTCATATATTAAAGAGAAAGACAACAATGCTATTTCAAATTCTAATAATCGTCTAATTGATCAATTCTAAAAGATATTTCAAAATAATTTCTTTTAATCTTGTTGAGAAATTGATGTTTTTAAAAAGACATAAACACTTTTAGTTTAACACATTTTATCATTTGTTATATATCTATTGATTGTGTTACTAGGATTCGAGCTACTAATTTAAAAAAAAATGAATTAAGGACAACTACATTATTATTTTTAAAAAAGTACAAGGAAGTGTATTAAATTTTTCAGAAAATTAAGGGGGGCAATAAATTAAATAGATCATAATTTTGTTGCTATCACTGTGTATATTTGTTAATTTCTCAAAAGTCAGTGGGGGCACTATTAAATTTTTCATAAAATTAAGGGGGGCAATAAGTTAAATGGATCATAATCTTGTTACAATCACTGTGCATATTTGTTAATTTTTCAAAAGTCAGTGGGGGCAACTGCCCTCACACATCTACACATAGCTCCGCCCCTGCCTAAACCCTATTTGAATTCCTAATTCTATTAGTAGCTTCTACGTGCTACAAACTTCTAATTTTGCTCCATGCCATAACCTTTTGCTCCCTCCCTAAATAATTAAATTTTGTGCAACAATTTAAAAAACTTTAATAGAAAGATAATAGAAAAAGAAATAAAATACAATTTATCTAATAGAAAAGTAAACAAAACACATATAAGCAAAGAAATGCTATGTAATTATTGGTTGTGTAAAACACGAAAACAGCAGCAAAAAATGAAAAAGAAACTGTGGGTTAATGAGAGTGTTGAGATTGAAAATAATACAAGAATGATCATAACAAGTAAGAAACACAAAATGAAATAGAAATAGTAATATGTAATATGTAAAACACAATTTACACGTAAAAGAAAGCCAAAGAAAGTGGGATAAATAGATATACTTATCTTTTCACTCATAAACTTCATTTTTCCCTAGTTCAACCATTTTTATTTCTTGATAAGCCAGCATCCATTCCACAAACAAGTGAAATGAAAAAACATTAGATTAATCATGTACAGAGAAAATCAAAGTCTTAAAGACAACAAAGAACAATAAACGAATAAAAATATGAGAAGAATGATGACGAGGAGGAGCAAAAGAAGCACAAGAACAATAAATCCTAAACCCAAAGCCCCTAAACCCCTAACCCCCTAATCCTTAAACCAAAACCCCAAAGTCATAAAACCCTAAGCCCTAAACCCTAGGCCCTAAGACCTATTTGAATTTCTAATTCCATTAGTAACTTCTACGTGCTACAAACTTCTAATTTTGCTCCATGCCATTACCTTTTGCTCTCTCCTTAAATAATTGAATTTTGTTGCAACAATTTAAAAAAATTTAATAGAAAGATAAAAGAAAAAGTAATAAAATATAATTTATCTAATAGAAGTGCAAACAAAACACATATAAGCAAAAAAATACTATGTAATTATTGGTTGTGTAAAACACGAAAACAACAGCAAAAAATGAAAAAAAATTGTGGGTAAATGAGAGTGTTGGGATTGGAAATAATACAAGAATGATCATAACAAGTAAGAAAAACACAAAATGAAATAGAAATAGTAATATGTAAAACACATTTTACAAGTAAAAGAAAGCCAAAAGAAGTGGGACAAATAGATATACTTATTTTTTCACTCATAAACTCGTTTTGCAAACTCATCTCCGTCTTATTCTTTGATAGGGAAACATCTATTCCACAAATAACTAAAATGAAAAAAATATTAGATTAGTCATGTACAGAGAAAATGAAAGTCTTAAAGACAACAAAGAACAATAAGCAAAAAAAAATACGAGAAGAAGGATGAGGAGGAGGAGCAAAAGAAGCACAAGAACAATAAATCCTAAACCAAAAGCCCCTAAACCCCTAACCCTATGCCCAACTTATGGGTCACCGTCCATTTTCATAGCAAAAGGAGCAAAAACGGACCATAATATTTAAATTTTTTGGTATTAAAGTGTAATTTTCTTGAAAAATGAATTTTCTATTTTCGGGGCTGCTATAAATTTTTCAAAATTGTATTCTTCCAACTTACCAAGTAAAAAGGTGGTTAAAATTAATTTTAGAAGAATATAAGGGTCAAAATAAAGCTCTTTGAAACTAAAGGGATGAATTACATAATTTCTAGACTTTTGTCTTGTTCAACCTACGAAATCTTCCGGGTTGTGCAACTTAAAAGTAAAATCCCTTTTTCTTTTCTTTTTTTTTTTTATTCCCAACACATTGATTAAACTCAATCAATTCTAAACAACTAACTTAAAATTCAAGATAATAACTTCAATAATCAATAAGGTACCATGAGACCCACATATATATATATATATATATATATATATATATATATATATATATATATATATATATATATATATATTACCCCACCAACATTATAAACCCTTCACCATCTAATTGAATTAAAATATAAAACTCATAAGAGAAGTAATACATCCATATCTTTAATAAATTCAACACTTTTTTCTTTTTCCTCTTTCCTTCTCCCTCCCCCCTCTCTCTCGTTATTATTATTTTTTTTTTTGTTCACTGGATAAGTGCCTCCACAAGCTTCTCCCCAAAAGACCTTATCAAACCTAAATATATTTATACTTATATACAAAGGGTTTGACTTATCCAACAATACTACTATATTTAAAACACGTGTAGAATAGTCCTAATAGATCTCTCTAGAGCAAGACTTTCAGTAGAGACACATTAATTATTTTTACCCTTATATATATATATATATATATATATATATATATATATATATATATATATATATATATATATATATATATATATGCCACAGTAAAGGAGGAAGATTCACCTTCTTTGGTTTATAGAAAAGGTGTTGTTACCCATGCACCAGGCCCCTCTAGTGCCTTGACCATTGCAAACAGATTCACCCCATTAGGCAGACCAGTTGGCCCATTAAGCCGACCCATTCAGCCTACCATTGTTAATCCAACAACATTCTCCCAGATGGCCCAACAGCCACCTCCATCAACCAGGCTCCTGGCTGACCCATTTTCCACTTCTGGACCTGTAACCCAAATTCCTACAGGACCAAGATTTGATTACATTAATAAAAGCCCAATGACTAATATCTTTGCCATTGAACCAGCCCATGCTCATTTGGCTGACCCAAATAATCCAATTAAATTGATCAATGCCTATCTTGGAGAAGGATGGACTTTTGTTCCAGCCCATCCTGCCAAAACCTTTGTCTTCTACCAAGACATTCTATTCTTCACTCAGTCCATTTTTATCAAACCAATTCCTGATAAAAATGACCCATCCAAAGCCATTTACCATTCCCTATTTATCAAAAAACTATGGTCCACCAAGGATTGGGGCTCTCACCCTTCTTCACTCCGTGATCTCCCTGGACATAGTGTGCAGTTCGATTACTATGACTACATTGAGTCATGGACCAAACTCTTACTCTATCAAGATGAGTCTTTAACTCATTCTTGGTTCATTCAATTTGACAAGAATTTCAGTGACCAGATTCCTTCCTGGTTTGACAGGTGGTGGCATGTTCATGGCCCCATCCCTGGAATTCTTCCCAAGGATCTTCATGATCAATTCACCTACTTCTCATCTGCTTTTACTCCTAGTATACAACAGTCCTCATTCCCCATTCCTATTTTACTAACATTTTTCTGCAGGTACAAAATATCATGGATTTGCAGGTGGCAATGGAAAATTGTTAATCATCATGTTTGCAGGCAATACTCTGTGAAATGGTGGCCCAAATACCAGTATCAATCTATTATTGATACAATTCAAAGAGACTATCCTGTCAGGGTCCCAGCCCCTCAAGAGGCTCCATTACCAATAATGTCGTCTACTCCGGCAAAACAAACCATGCCATCTCTTAGAGTCTCTACAACAGTGGAGAAGCAGCCTGCTAATGAAGGTTCATCCAGGCCCAAGACCAAAAAGTCCACCTCCAAGGACTCAATTGCCCAAGCACCAACTCCGGCCCAACTCCTCAAAATGGCCCAAGACTTAATTGAGCAAGCCCAAGCAGCTTCCAATAATTCCAAGTCTTCACCATCTTCAGAAGGATCCGTTACTCCATCCATGGACCCGTTTCAGGATGCTCAGGACCCATATGCCGGTTATGATGATCTGGACCCAGCTGATTTGGCCAGTCCGTGATCCTTATCCTTACCTATGATGGCTTCAATCACTACTGTCAGTAATTGACAGAAAAGCTGCCCATCACATGTAATGCTAAGACTATCACATGGCTACTTACTATTCAGTAGCCCTTTATCTCTGAAATGACTTTTCCCCTTATAGTAAAAGCATTTCACCCACCGAAAGTTTGATTCCCAGACAAACCATGACCCACAGGTTCAGTTTGTCAACTTTCACCCAGAGTAAAAGACTTTTTACCTCTTCTTTTCCACCGAAAGCAGAGTTACCTGTCCTTTTACCCTTTCACTTTTCCAAAGGGAAATCATTATTCAGATTCCCTTTCTCCCTATATAAGCAAGGTCTGAAGATAAAGGAAGCAGAACGTTTTCTTCCATCGTTCACATCTTTTGTTTTCCAGTTTAAACAAATTCATTGCAGATTGTAAAGCTCCAAGTTATGAGAAGCACCCAATTTCACACTTGTATTCACTCTGCACTCTTACTCTGACTAGCCCACTTTAGTGCTAGTATTGTAAGTATTGTATTTACTTGTGTGTATTTTGACTTATATTCCATAATTTCAGTTGTGTTTTATACATTCTTATTTCCTCCTGCTTCCGCCTTATTTTGGTATCAGAGCCATTTGACGACCTGGATGTCTTCTTGTTGAATTATATTTGAATCATCTTATTCATTTGCATATTCCCATTGTCTTCAATTCTAGAAATCATTTATAAGTTTGAACTTATCTAGGGCACCCATCCTTTGTTTCTCCAACAGTCTGTAAGCCTCTTTGTATTCCGTCGTAAGTCCCAGTTTGTGGCAATTAGGAATTTTAGGCAAAAAAGTGAGGAAAAATGTTAGAGGGTATGATCCTAGTGGTTTTACTGCTTTTGCAGTATTAACTTATAAATAATTTTGAAAATTGAAACAATTCGTAATATCAAAATGAATAGATTTTTCAGATCTAATTCCACAGTTAGCTCTAGATCTTCATCTAGCAATATACCTAATATTGTTAATGAAGAGGACTATGAATGTGAAATTACACAACCTAGTTGGACAGGTTGGAATATTCCCAAAGTACCACATAAAGAAATTTACAAAACTAGTTGGATGCCTAGTGCATTCAAAGAAGAATTAAAAGTAAAAACAATTGAACAAATTCATCCTTTAAAAAGAATTGGTGAATCACATCGACTTTTAAAAAAGGAAACTTTGGAAAAATATAAATCAGAAGGATTTAATTTTATTCATCTTGGATTAGTTCAAGTAGCTATTAAACCTTTAATAACTACTGGGAAAAACTCTGCTATTCTATTAACACTCTGTGATGGCAGGTTCAGAAGTTTTAATCCAAGCTTACTGGGCATGATGCAAGCAGGATTGCATAACGGTCCAGTTTACTTTAATTGCTATCCTGATTTTACTCTCAGTCTTAGAGATAAAAAAACTGTCAAAGCTCTCACCTTAGGAATAGATCTTACAGGTGATATAACAGATCTCGAAAATGATATTGATTCTATTGTTCTTATTTACAGAATTTATTATAAATGCATCAAAACCAATTTAAATGTCAATGCTTTACAAAGAAGTCCTAAAGATATTACTCTCTTAATGGAACCAAGTACTTCTGATGCTAATATTCAAGTCCCTAAAAGACTTCAGTGTAAAGATGTTACATTACCAACAAAATGGTTAATCCAAAACCCTAACTATAAGCCTGAGTCTGAAGAAACAGAATCTGACTTAGAAACAGTTAGGCAATTTGATGATGGAAGTGTTGAAATTTGTTTTAATAATGTTAGAACACATTCTGCCAGAATTTCTGGAACACATTATAATAAACCTTTAGTAATTAACGAAGGTAGAAAGTCTGAATCCCGTTCTAGTATCTCCCAGCGAGATAGAGAAATTGAAAATGAAATACAACAAAGATTTAAAAATTTAAAAATGAAAGGGGTAGATAATGAATCCTCTCCCCAACTCAGTAAACCTAGGTATACTCATTATAAACCTACTCCTATAAGTACATCTTATTCTAGATTTAAAGAAGAAGAAGAAGAAGAAAAAGATAAAGAAGATGATTTTACTCCATCTCCTACCATCTCTGCTACTCCTTCTGACTTTCAAAGTCACAAACCCAATTTAGATCATCAATTATATGTTATAACTAAAGATTCTAATACTTTATTTTTTCCTGATATGGCCAAATTGTTAAAAAATATGAAAAACAATAGAATTAGAAATAAAGATTTTTCTAAATCTTTTGACCCTAAGCAACAACAAAAAATAAAAGTTCAGTGGGTTAAATTTATGCATAAATTAGAATCTGAAATAGAATTTTTTGATTATTTTGATTCCTATCATAAAGATATAAAAGTCATAACAAAGCATAAATGGAAGACGACTGATTCTGGCACAATATCTGCTAGTCATCCCCCAACACAATCTTTCACTTTCAATATTACTGATAAAGAAATCACTGCTTCACCTTTTAAGATTCCTACTAATGAATCTGATAAAATGACCACTGACCAAGCTATGCTTGTAAAAATTGAAAAAAAAGTTGTTGAACAAAATAATTTTACCAACCAAAGCCTAATTACTATAGGAAAACAGTTGGATAAAATAGAAAATAAAATTGAAAAAATTGAAACTTCTTCTAGTAAAAAGGTAGAAAAACCCCTAATTCACTTACCAGAAGATAGAACAAATTTAGGAATTTCAGATCAACTCAGAATTGCTAAAATTGACCAGTTATTTAAAAAATTAGATTCTTCACAAGAAGAAACTGCAACTTCTAAAGTAAATACAATTAATAAAGATTCTGATTCTGAAACTGAAACTTCCATATCTTCCTCTGATGAAGATATTAAAATCCTGGAAACACAATTCACAGATAATCTAGCTATATCTGACCCTATTTCCAAAATTAACAAATTAGTTATTCCTACTAGTTCTACAAAGAACTGGTATTCTAAACCTACCCCTCCTGATATACAGTTTGAAGAAAAAAAATATTTCAAACCAATTTTCTGTTCAATCAAACAAACTCTATGAATGGAATATTGATGGCTTAAGTGAACAAGAAATCTTAAATAAAATACATCATATGTCCATGGTTATCAATAGTTATGTTAAAAATCTTGATGAAAAAGAACCTCAAATTGTTGACTTAGTCACCTCTGGATTTACAGGTGTATTAAGAAATTGGTGGGATAATTACCTCACAAATGAATCTCGAGATAACATAAAATATGCTATTGTCACAGATGACGATAACATTCCCATATTTGATGAAAGAATTGGTCAAGCCAAACCAGATGGCTTAAACACTTTAATTTTTACCATTGTAAAACATTTTGTTGGCACACCAAGCAATATTGAAGCTAGAATCCATGATCAGCTTAGCAATCTTAGGTGCCCAACCTTAAGTGATTTTAGATGGTATAAATATGTTTTTATAAACAGAGTCATGCTTAGGCCTGACTGTAATCAATCTTTTTGGAAAGAAAAATTTGTAAATGGTTTACCTAATTTATTTGCTCATAAAATCAGAGATGCCCTCAGTAAAGAAACTGGCATAATTCAATATGATTCTCTAACATATGGTCAACTTGTCAGTACAATCCAAAAGGAAGGTCTTAGGATGTGTATTGATCTAAAAATTACTAAACAATTGCAAAAAGACAAAAAGAAAGCTAAATATGAAATGGGTAATTTCTGTGAACAATATGGTCTCCCTCCAGTAGCACCATCTACCTCCAGAAAACATAAACATAGAACCCACAAAAAACATATTTCAAAAAATAAATCTTATTACAAAAAGAATAAAGAAACTCTTTCTAAACCTAAGTTTTATAAATCAAAAAGATCTCATAAGTCCACAGACAAAAAACCTAAAAAATCAGGCAAAATGTCTAAATGGCTTACTGCAAGTAAAAACCCTGATAAAACTGCAACTTGTTATAATTGTGGAAAAAAGGGACACAAGAGCCCTGATTGCCCAATTAAGAAAGAAGTTAAAAAATTAAATTTACAAGAAAATGAAACAGAAGAAATTCTAAAAATCTTCAGAATTCATAATCCCCCAACAGAAGATGAATCTGAAGAATCTTCTGAAGATTCTGATGTCTCTGACCTATCCACAACTACCGAACCTGATATTAAAATAGGTTGTGGTTGTAAAGATAATTGTAGATGTGATAATATCAGAGTCATTACTAAACAAAATGAAGAAGAACAAATCCTAATCGATTTAATAAGCAAAATTGAAGATCCTGATTTAAAGGCTAAATACATAAAAAATCTCAAAAATTTGTTTGTCAACAAAGATAAAAATAAACATCTAGTTATTGAAAAACCTTTAATCAGTATTAATAAAACAATGGAAAGATTCAGTAAAGAAAAGAAAAAGGAATTAACTTTATCTGACCTTTACAGTGAAATTAATAAAATAAAAATTGAAATAAAAGACTTAAAAGCCCAAGATAAAGATCTTGCTGAAAAACTGAGTCTTTTAACAATGTCCCCAGATAATAATCAATCTGATAATGAATCTGAAACTTCAACTAAGACACTTTCCCAGCGGATACCTACGACCTCCGGTGTATTGGAAACTGCAGGTTTAACGAAGCTGCCATCGCAAGATGGGTGTCTACCAACTAATAATCAGATCAATTCAATCAGAGAAATTAAATTACAAAAATGGTATTTTCAAATAAAAATCATAATCACTGATGATTTTGTTCTCAATACTATTGCTCTTATTGACACAGGAGCAGATGTCAATTGTATTCAAGAAGGATTAATTCCAACTAAGTTTTATGAAAAAACTATGCATCAACTAAGATCTGCTAATGGCAGTAAAATGAATGTTGAGTATAAATTACCTAAAGCCCATATCTGCCAAGATAATGTTTGTTTTAAAACATCTTTTATTCTTGTTAAAGATATGACTGATGAAGTAATTTTAGGATTGCCTTTTATCTATTTACTAACTCCATTCACAATAGATAATGAAGGTTTATCCACCCAACCTTTGAATCAACCAGTAAAATTCAAATTTCTTCTCAAACCAGAGATTAAAGAATTAAGGCAACTTAAAGATGAATCTGTCTCTAAATACCTTAGGAAAATTAACCAAGTAAAATTTTTAAAAGAAGAAATTATTCACCAAAGGATTCAAGAACAATTAAAAAATCCGATTCTTACTGAAAGAATTAATCAATTCAAAGAAAAAATAGAACAAGAAGTTTGCTCTATGCTCCCTACAGCCTTTTGGCATAGGAAAAAACATACTGTTGAACTTCCTTATATTAAAGGATTTGATGAGAAAAATATTCCCACTAAATCTAGACCTATTCAAATGAATCAAGAAGTTATGGAAATTTGTAAAAAAGAAATTTCTGAACTTTTGAAAAATAACATTATTAGAAAATCTAAATCTCCATGGTCTTGTCCTGCTTTCTATGTTGTTAAAAATGCTGAATTAGAAAGAGGGACTCCCAGACTTGTTATTAATTATAAACCTTTAAATTCTGTTTTAGAATGGATCAGATACCTTATTCCAAACAAACAAGATTTAATCAAACGACTACGAAATGCAGTCATATTTTCCAAATTTGACTTAAAATCTGGATTTTGGCAAATACAGATTGCTGAAAAAGATAAGTACAAAACTGCATTTACTACTCCATTTGGACATTATGAATGGAATGTTGTTCCTTTTGGTCTAAAAAATGCACCAAGTGAATTCCAAAACATTATGAATACAATCTTCATAGATTTAAGTCATTGTTCTATTGTTTACATAGATGACATTCTCATCTTTAGTAAATCTATAGATGAACATTGGAAACATCTTAATACATTTACTGAAACTGCTCAGCATAATGGTTTAGTCATTTCTGCTAGCAAAATTAAATTATTCCAAACCTCTGTCAGATTCCTAGGATATGACATTCAGCAGTCTACCATAGTCCCTATTAGCCGGTCTATCAATTTTGCTGATAAATTCCCTGATGAAATCCTTGACAAAACTCAACTGCAAAGATTCCTTGGTTCTCTCAATTATGATTCTGATTTTTACCAAAATCTTAGACAAATTGTCAAACCTTTGTATGCCAGACTCAAAGATAATCCTACTCCCTGGACATCTGAACATACTTCCATTGTTCAGCAAGTCAAAAAATACATTAAGACTCTTCCCTGCTTAGGAATTCCTTCCATTAATTCCTTCAAAATTATCCAAACTGATGCCTCCAACATTGGTTATGGTGGCATTCTGCTTCAGAAAAAAACTCCTGATTCTTCTGAACAAATTGTACGTTTTCATTCTGGTATTTGGAACGACACTCAAATGAATTATTCTACAATTAAAAAAGAAATTTTATCTATTGTCCTGTGTGTCTCTAAATTCCAGGATGATATATTAAATCAAAAATTCTTGATCAGAGTAGACTGTAAGCCTGCAAAAGAAGTTTTATTCAAAGATGTTCAAAACATTGCTAGTAAGCAAATTTTTGCCAGATGGCAATCTATTTTAAGTATTTTTGATTTTGATATAGAATATATTAAGGGCAGTAATAACTGCATCCCTGATTTCCTAACACGAGAATTTTTGCAGGAACCTCATGGCGGATAGGAAGCCCAATACTTCCTCTAAAAACCCGGGGGGGAGAGATAAGGGTAAAACTGTCAACCAAGTTTTTGCCTCTGCTATTGCCACAGTAAAGGAGGAAGATTCACCTTCTTTGGTTTATAGAAAAGGTGTTGTTACCCATGCACCAGGCCCCTCTAGTGCCTTGACCATTGCAAACAGATTCACCCCATTAGGCAGACCAGTTGGCCCATTAAGCCGACCCATTCAGCCTACCATTGTTAATCCAACAACATTCTCCCAGATGGCCCAACAGCCACCTCCATCAACCAGTCTCCTGGCTGACCCATTTTCCACTTCTGGACCTGTAACCCAAATTCCTACAGGACCAAGATTTGATTACATTAATAAAAGCCCAATGACTAATATCTTTGCCATTGAACCAGCCCATGCTCATTTGGCTGACCCAAATAATCCAATTAAATTGATCAATGCCTATCTTGGAGAAGGATGGACTTTTGTTCCAGCCCATCCTGCCAAAACCTTTGTCTTCTACCAAGACATTCTATTCTTCACTCAGTCCATTTTTATCAAACCAATTCCTGATAAAAATGACCCATCCAAAGCCATTTACCATTCCCTATTTATCAAAAAACTATGGTCCACCAAGGATTGGGGCTCTCACCCTTCTTCACTCCGTGATCTCCCTGGACATAGTGTGCAGTTCGATTACTATGACTACATTGAGTCATGGACCAAACTCTTACTCTATCAAGATGAGTCTTTAACTCATTCTTGGTTCATTCAATTTGACAAGAATTTCAGTGACCAGATTCCTTCCTGGTTTGACAGGTGGTGGCATGTTCATGGCCCCATCCCTGGAATTCTTCCCAAGGATCTTCATGATCAATTCACCTACTTCTCATCTGCTTTTACTCCTAGTATACAGCAGTCCTCATTCCCCATTCCTATTTTACTAACATTTTTCTGCAGGTACAAAATATCATGGATTTGCAGGTGGCAATGGAAAATTGTTAATCATCATGTTTGCAGGCAATACTCTGTGAAATGGTGGCCCAAATACCAGTATCAATCTATTATTGATACAATTCAAAGAGACTATCCTGTCAGGGTCCCAGCCCCTCAAGAGGCTCCATTACCAATAATGCCGTCTACTCCGGCAAAACAAACCATGCCATCTCTTAGAGTCTCTACAACAGTGGAGAAGCAGCCTGCTAATGAAGGTTCATCCAGGCCCAAGACCAAAAAGTCCACCTCCAAGGACTCAATTGCCCAAGCACCAACTCCGGCCCAACTCCTCAAAATGGCCCAAGACTTAATTGAGCAAGCCCAAGCAGCTTCCAATAATTTCAAGTCTTCACCATCTTCAGAAGGATCCGTTACTCCATCCATGGACCCGTTTCAGGATGCTCAGGACCCATATGCCGGTTATGATGATCTGGACCCAGCTGATTTGGCCAGTCCGTGATCCTTATCCTTACCTATGATGGCTTCAATCACTACTGTCAGTAATTGACAGAAAAGCTGCCCATCACATGTAATGCTAAGACTATCACATGGCTACTTACTATTCAGTAGCCCTTTATCTCTGAAATGACTTTTCCCCTTATAGTAAAAGCATTTCACCCACCGAAAGTTTGATTCCCAGACAAACCATGACCCACAGGTTCAGTTTGTCAACTTTCACCCAGAGTAAAAGACTTTTTACCTCTTCTTTTCCACCGAAAGCAGAGTTACCTGTCCTTTTACCCTTTCACTTTTCCAAAGGGAAATCATTATTCAGATTCCCTTTCTCCCTATATAAGCAAGGTCTGAAGATAAAGGAAGCAGAACGTTTTCTTCCATCGTTCACATCTTCTGTTTTCCAGTTTAAACAAATTCATTGCAGATTGTAAAGCTCCAAGTTATGAGAAGCACCCAATTTCACACTTGTATTCACTCTGCACTCTTACTCTGACTAGCCCACTTTAGTGCTAGTATTGTAAGTATTGTATTTACTTGTGTGTATTTTGACTTATATTCCATAATTTCAGTTGTGTTTTATACATTCTTATTTCCTCCTGCTTCCGCCTTATTTTGGTATATATATATATGTTTGTATGGGTTATTACAATATGGTTTATATAACTCCTCCCACAAAACTAGTTTATTTCATCATCTTTAATTTAGCATAGTAATATGTCACTTTTCAAAAATACTAAGGTCAATGTGGGGGTGGCGGTGAGGGTGGGATGAGGGGTGGCAATAGGGAGTGAAGGTAGGGGTGACGGTGGCAGTAGAGGTTGATGGGTCAGACCCAAAAGGCCCAAATACAGGTTGAAACCCAATTGTAATTAGAGACTCAAGCTCATGAAGACCCAGCAGGCCCAAATAAAGTCCAAAGTGTAAAGACCCACCAAGACTAAATCCAAGTCCAATCCAGCTGGGGCCCTCCTCCTTAGGAATTGGAGTACGAAGGAAAAAGATGCGGCGCACGGAGAAACCCTACCTAATTAGGAAACCCATCCCTCACGTCACCGCCTCACCTCAAAACCCTAGCTCTATAAAATGTAAGCTCTCTCACCATCTAGGGCACGCCTCCCAAGAATACCTCATCTCCTACCTCAATACCACAAGGTCGTTGCTCCTCTTTCCCAAAAAAGCTCTGTAGCTCCGGTGACGATTATTAATCAATAAATAACCTGCATAGGCCACAGTTGCCATTCAAAGTGGACGTAGGCCACGGCCGAACCACTATAAATCTCTCTGTGTTGGTCCCTTACTTGCCTAATTTGTCATTAATTGTTTGTTCATTGCATTTTATATTATTTACTTGACTGTGGTGCACAAAAACCAATTTGTGTATCATCAGTTTGGCGCCGTCTGTGGGAATCGACAGAATTCTCATTCCTAAACACAATCCATTTTTACTGAAACAATGGCGATCACTACCAGATCCATGAACCAGCATGAGGACAATCTTCCACGAGAGGAGGAGGTTCCTCCGCCTGCCAACCATGTGCCGAATGCTCCAGCTCCAAATCCTCAACAAATGTTGGAGACCATGCAGCAGTTGGTGGCCCAAAACCAACAGATGCTACAACTTATGCTCGCCGGACGAGGAGGGGCACAACTCGGCGGAGCACAGCTTGGAGGAGCCCCACGTCCTTGGGGTCAAGGAGCTCCACGCCCTGCTGCTCCACATCTAGGCGGCCCCGTAGGGCTGGGCGCCCCCTTTGGAGTCCCCCTGGGCGCCATAAACAGGGAGGCTCTACACAGGGAGGCTCATCATGAAGGACCTCCACCCCCTCCTCCTGCTTCCCATGGTGAGGACCTTCCTCTCCAAGAGGACGAGGGCGAAAACCAAAGCGTGGAGCATGGGAGTCACTTTCATGACCAACCCAGAGGAGCTCCCAACCTTTGGGATGAGAAAATCAAGGAAGTGCAAAACCAGCTAGGTGACGTCTTCAATGCCATGAAGGCGCAAGGACCAGAAACAGTGGACTATCTTGTGCGGCGAACTGACACGCCTTTCAAGTCGGACGTGGCGAACTACCCCCTCCCTCAAAAGTTTAAAATGCCATCAATGGAGACCTTTGACGGGAAGAAGGATCCACTGGACCATCTAGAGACTTACAAAACTCTAATGCAGCTGCACAGTGTCCCCGACGAAATCATGTGCAGAACATTTCCAACCACCTTGAAGGGATTAGGGCGACAATGGTTCGCCAAACTCACCCCGGCCTCCATAGGCTCCTTCGCCGAATTGAGCAGATCCTTTGTGACACAGTTCATCGGTGGACGCCGCCAGCAAAAGCCTGTCACCCATCTGCTCAGCATAAAGCAGGACCAAGATGAGAGCCTGAGAAGCTACCTCACTCGTTTTAACGAGGGGGTCCTTCATGTCGAAGAACCCGATGAAAAAGTCAGCATGACCGCCTTCCTGGGAGGCCTCCGATCATCGAGCTTCCTTTTCTCCGTGATGAAGCGACCACCAAAGAGCATGCCAGAACTATTGGCAAAAGCTCAAAAATATATGAATGCTGAGGAAATCAACAAGTCTAGGCGAGGTGAATCATCTCGTGGATCGTCAAAAGATTGACCTGCCTCTGCACTGTTCTCAAACAGGCAGCCTAACTCCAGCTTAGCGGCTCTCTCGCGGGTCGCCAAAAAGCTTGGCCTCTGCACTGTTCTCAAACAGGTAGTCTATCTCCAGCTTAGCGGCTCTCTTGCGGGTCGCCAAAAAAAGCTTGACATATCTCTGCTCTGCTCTTAAGCAGTCTACCTACCTCTGCACTGCTCTTAAGCATGCAGCCTACCTCTGCACTGCTCTCAAGCAGGCAGCCCACCTGCCTCTGCACTGTTCTCAAGCAGGCAGCCTACCTCTATCTTCAGGTAATTGTGTTAAATATTTTAATGTTTGGAATAACATTATTTTTTCAACACCTCTCAGGCGCCAGGATCCTTGCCATGAAAAGTACCCAGAGTGCTCACCTTCTGAGCTGTGTACTCCGCACCGCTCAGTCCAGCACCTGAAGAGGTGCCTGACCCTCTCTGATCGCTAAACGAAGGAAGCCCAGCGCCTGGAGTGGCGCCTGGCATGGCCTTCTCGCCTGGCATGGTCACCTCGCCCAAGATGGCGCCCAAAGGGTCCCCACCCTTGCTTATCTCACCCAAGACAGCAAGAATAGCGCCTGGAGGCGCGCTGTCCAGCTCACCCAACTCAGTGCCCATAGCGCCTGAGCATCCAACTCCCATGCCGCCTCTTGGGTCAGCGCCTATGGCGCCCAGGTTGCTGTCCAGGCCAGTACCCATGGCGCCCAAGCACCCCTCGCGCCCAATACCGCCTGGACCAGCCTCTTTCTTGCCTCTTGGGTCAGCGCTTATGGCGCCCAGGCTGCTGTCTAGGACAGCCAGCTCCACGCCGTGTTTTCCCAGCACATGGGCATCTCGCCCATGCTTGCCTAGCTCATGGGCATCTCGCCCAAGCCCTCCCAGCTCATGGGCATCTCGCCCATGCTTGTCCAGCTCATGGGCATCTCGCCCAAGCCCTCCCAGCTCATGGGCATCTCGCCCATGCTTGTCCAGCTCATGGGCATCTCGCCCAAGCTCTCCTAGCTCATGGTCATTTCGCCCATGCTCGCCTAGCATAGGGGCTGATCGCTCAGGACACCTCCATCTCGCCCAAAAACTGTCTGGTCGCCCAAAACCGTGCACACAGCTCTCTGCTCGAAGTTTTGATCGTAACTATTGCTCCGTTGTTCAAAATGGGACTTATAATATATCAAATCGAAGCTCTCGACGAGCTCTATAAGACTCATAGCCTTTGGCTGTGATTGATGCTGTAAAAAGTCCAAAAAAGGTTCAGAAACAGCTGTTTTGGCCTCCCGAAGTTTTTTCGAAAAAAAAAAAAAAATTCAGCTCGCCCAGGACACCTCCATCTCGCACAAAAGCTGTCTGGTCGCCCAAAACCGTGCACACAGCTCTCTGCTCGAAGTTTTGACCGTAACTATTGCTCCGTTGTTCGAAATGAGGCTTATAATATATCAAATCGAAGCTCTCGACGAGCCCTACAAAACTCACTGCTTTTGGCAGTGATTGATGCTGTTAAAAGTCCAAAAAAGGCTCAGAAATAGCTGTTTTGGCCTCCCGAAGTTCTTCCAGTTATGCCGGTCAGCCGAAAATTCAAATTCAACCGAATGCCCTCCTCTCTAAGTTCCATTGGACACAGGGTATTGGGGGACAAATGATGGGTCAGGCCCAAATACAGGTTGAAACCCAATTGTAATTAGAGACTCAAGCTCATGAAGACCCAGCAGGCCCAAATAAAGTCCAAAGTGTAAAGACCCACCAAGACTAAATCCAAGTTCAATCCAGCTGGGGCCCTCCTCCTTAGGAATTGGAGTACGAAGGAAAAAGATGCGGCGCACGGAGAAACCCTACCTAATTAGGAAACCCATCCCTCACGTCACCGCCTCACCTCAAAACCCTAGCTCTATAAAATGTAAGCTCTCTCACCATCTAGGGCACGCCTCCCAAGAATACCTCATCTCCTACCTCAATACCACAAGGTCGTTGCTCCTCTTTCCCAAAAAAGCTCTGTAGCTCCGGTGACGATTATTAATCAATAAATAACCTGCATAGGCCACAGTTGCCATTCAAAGTGGACGTAGGCCACGGCCGAACCACTATAAATCTCTCTGTGTTGGTCCCTTACTTGCCTAATTTGTCATTAACTGTTTGTTCATTGCATTTTATATTATTTACTTGACTGTGGTGCACAAAAACCAATTTGTGTATCATCAGAGGTAATCGAATTATAATAAGAGATTGAAAATACCGTGCATCGCACGGGAGCCCCTAATTTATTAAAATGGGATTTTAATTAAACAAAGACTTATGATTCTAATATGTGGACAATTTCTACCGCTACCCTTGAGAGCTGATAAGGAGCATTGTTCTCATTTGTCAATGGTGATTTAAGAGGTTTGGGTGGTCCTTCAAATAAATCTTCACATTCCTGCGCGGCTTCGGCAGCATAATCAGCTTCTGTAGTAGATAATGGATAATTGTTGGAATCCAAATCTGAAATTGCACTTTCAAGATATTTCTCTGCATTATCATTGTATTCCTAAATGCATCCATCTAAGTTTCGCTTCAACATAGGATCTATCGTCTTATTCTGCAGCAGCTGGTGAATATACGCTAAGATTACCTTTGCTTTAGCTAGAGTAAACTCAAGCATTATGCGGGCAAGCTCTTTGACATTTGCTTTAGAGCTCCTAGGATTAGACCGAAGGGATGAGACACAAAGATTATAATTCGGTGTATGCTGACAAGTTTTTTCTATCAAATCGGATCCGTTTTCTGTCACCAAAGTGGAGCAGTGGTTGAGGGGTAAGTGCATTAGAAGAAATAGGGAACCAATGATCAAACTTAAAGAAATTGATCTCTCCATTCTTGAGTTAGGATATGATCTGAGGATAATGGTGGCACATGAGGCTAAGAGTATGAGTCGTAGTTGGTTGCTTTTTCATAGGCATAGCATGTGAAATTTGAACTTACCAACTAAAAGTTAATAACAACTAGGACAAGTCTAATAATTACGGAATTTTTACTAGGTATATTAGTTGGTAACCAAAATTTACTGCTATATGGCATGCTATTTCAGTTAGCCAAAGATAACTGAAAAAAAAAAAAATATGAATGACAAAATAAGAGGTCTTACATGTTGTCTGCATTAATTAATAATATCCACCCAAGTTAAGGTTGCTTTCCAAGCTAAACCAGTTTCTAGTGACTATGCCTTGCTCTTTCTTCTCAAGTATGGATGCTGTTTTGTTTTTTGACCAATGACAGAACTACACCTCATTCATGGATGTCACTAGCGCAATCGATTGAGATGGTTGGATAATTTTGCTACTAAAAGATAGCATGAAGGTGAACAAGAACTACATTCATATATTTATTAAGATGGACCAATAACCAGTATGTAAATTAACAATGTCTGATTTGCCACATTGGAGAGGTCATATAAAGCTTTATTTTGATTAGTTAATGGTGATTTGCGAGGTTTGAGAGACCCTTTAATCCCATCTTCACAATCCAGCGTGCTCCTATCGACATAAACAACATCTGTACTTGCAAATTCGAAATTATTGGAATCCAAATTCTCAATTGCACTTCGGAGAATTTTCTCTGCTTCATCATTATATTGTGAAATGCAAGTATTAAAGTACCGCTTCAATACAGGGTATGCGGTCTTGTTATTTAGCTTACGGATATATAACAAAGTGGTCTTGACTTTAGCCATAGACAACTCAAGCATTATGCGAAGAAGCCATTTGACGTCTGCTTTAGAGCTTTGAGGATTAGGGCGAATAGATGGAACTTTGGAAAAGGAAAATAAACGCGGCCATATATCATTTACAACTTTTCATCGGCGTTTAACACAAATCATCGTCTATTTTGTGTTATGAAACTTAACTTGGTAATTACAAAACTTAACTTGGTATGTTAGTTATGGAAACCAAAATTTATTGCTCTATGGTATTATATTGAAGGTAGTCAAAGTTAACTGAAAAGAAATGAATGACAAAACAAAAGCACATGTTTATCTGTCTTAAAAGTAATAATCCAACCAAGCTGAGCTTTTTCATGTTAAACCAGTTTGAAGTGGAGATGCCTTGATCTTTCTTCTTATTGTGGAAGCTATTATATCTGTTTTCTGACAAATGACCAAACTACAGGTTAGTCATGGATGTCTTTGTGGCTTAATTACTATTAGCTAGTCCCCTCTTGAGAAAGTTTGTTTATGATAATAACTTGATTGACTTTTACAATTAAAATGGGATAATTACATTGCAAGTTTGGGGTAGACTTTTTATTTATGTTATATGGAATTCTCATTGTCTACATTAAAATTACAAGTGTGTGTGTCAATTATATATTATGACGTTGTTACATCAAAATAACAAAAAAATTCTTATAGGCAATCATAATTTTCAAGACTTGGAATTCGTAGTAGTTGAGTTTTTGAGAATTAGAATTCGTATGACTACCTTTGATTCAAGGAGGTAATCCTCGAATAAAGTTGAAAAATAACTCATTAAGTGAACAATAATTTTCCTTTTTGTTCGGCTTGTGGATTGTCCATATTAGCCAATGGCTTATGTTTTTGTGGATGGCAGGTCATCTACTATTGCAATAGATGACCCACCATCCCTCCCTCTTCACGGATTTTGTTCTTTTGTTGGATGTTTTTTGTAAGTATCCGTAGAATATACGGTTTACGTGTTATTTTTTGATTAACAAAAGTACTTACTTACTGAAAAAAAGAAGAAGAAATTAACAATAGGTTGTGTAATTTTATTACTCTAAAGAAAGCAAATAAGACCTAGATTTATTTATTATTTGTAAGATGGACCAGTAATACAATAATATACCTATGAAATCAGTATGTATACCAGACCAGCTACTACTTTTGAGAGCTCATGCACAGCATTGTTCTCATTTGTTAATGGCGATTTGAGAGGTTTGGGTGGCCCTTTAAATCCGTCTTCACAATCCATTACATCTCTACCAATATAAACAACATATATACTTGCTAATTTATAATTATTGGAATCTAAATGCTTGATTGCATCTGGAAGATCAGAAAACGCAGCATCCTTGTATTGATTAAGGCAATAAAAAAATACCGCTTCAATATAGGATCTGTCGCTTTATTATGGCGGATGTAGTGCAAGATAGTCTTGGCTTTAACCATAGTCAACTGAAGCATTATACAGGTAAGTCCTTTGCATCTGCTTTAGAACTTTGAGTATTAGATCGAAGAGATGAGACACATAAATCATGATCATGAGTGTAAGGTTGCAAGTTTTTTTCTATCAAATCAGCTCCCTTCTGGATCACCAAAGTAGAGCATTGGCTCAGGGGTAAGTGGATGAGAGGAAATAAGGACAATATGATCACTATTAGGAAAAGATACCTCTCCATACTTGAGGTATAATATTATGGGGGTAGGGAGAGGATGAGCTTATATGATGACGACAAACAAACAATGGAGCATACCATTTTGTATTATGATTCAAATTAAGTTTTCGTGTGATAAGGCACCATTTATAACTCTTTTTTATTGAATTATTTTGACAATCTAAAAATTAGTATTGTTATGTTTGAGAGGAAAAGCAAACAAAAACTACGCCACTCAGTCCAAAAGTTTTCTTTTGTTCAAAACTAACAAGTTTGCATCCACACGTGCAGAAAATTACGATTCTCATTGTTATACTCACTCTTGTTTGGGCTGCCAAAGGCGGGCTTGGCTCACAATGTGACATAACTGTCGCCCTAGATGGCTCTGGAAACTTTAGTAGTATCTCTGAAGCTGTCAAAGCAGCACCAAATTACAACAAGCAAAACTACTACATGCATATCAAAGCAGGCACCTATGTCGAGAATGTTTTTATCGGAGAAGAAAAAACAAATCTTGTTTTTCTTGGAGATAGTATGGACCTAACCATTATTACTGGCAGCAGGAGCAATGGTACAGGCTACAGTATCTTTGCATCAGCCACAGTAGGTATGTGTATTTTTTATCTTAAATATAAATAACAATTTAATGGAACATGATACCTTTAAACCTTACATCACATTGGAATGAAAAAACACACTAGATATTTTGTTACCTGGTATGACATGCACTACCATAATAACTCTATAAACAATAGCATTTTTACGAAAAATTGCATCGTTATCTCCAGACTATTTTCGTCTAAAATACAACTTATATGCCTGAATTAGACCAGACATACTTTTATTAAAGTTTCATGAAGAGATCCAAAACCGTTCCTCAATATGTTGTTTTTTGAATTAGACGTCGTTGGAGAAGGCTTCATAGCAAAGAACATAGCCTTCATCAACTCTGCTGGACAGAACAATGGACAAGCGGTAGCAATGAAGAGTAGTTCCAAGTTTTCTGCATTCTACCGATGCAGATTTCAAGGATATCAAGACACGCTTTATGTTCACAAGGGTATTCAGTTTTACAGAGAATGTGAAATCTACGGGACTATAGATTTTATATTCGGAGATGCCAGGGTGGTTTTCCAAAATTGCAACATGTATGTTCGGCATCCTGGCAGTGGGCGCTCAAATGTGATGACCGCTCAAGGGAGAGATAGCAGTAAAGATTTTGGTGGAATATCAATCCACGACTGCAAAATCATGGCTGCAAAGGACTTCAACGCACATCTGGGAATAAAAACTTACCTTGGCCGACCATGGAGGCCATTTTCTATAGTTGTCATAATGCAATCCTTTTTAGATGACATAATAGACCCGAAGGGATGGCTGAAATGGAATAAAGATAGTTCTGCACTCACTTCATTGTATTATGGGGAGTATCATAACAAAGGTCCTGGAGCCAGCACTCTAAACAGAATAAAGTGGAAAGGATATGGAGTCATGAACTCAGATAAAGCTAAAAAGTTCACAGTTAGAAATTTCATTAATGGTCTGACATGGCTAAATGCAACCAACATCCCATACTCCCTAGATCTAATAGAGATGAACAAATAATAACCAGTTTTCTCATATGTAATAGTTTCTTTGTGATGTCCATTTTCATTGTCACATGTAATCATGGTAAACATCAAATTAAGCTTTTCTTTTTTTGGATATATGACTTGTTTCATTAAATTTAATCATTGCAATTGAGTGACACCATATCTGAGTATTTATTCTGTTGTGGGAGTGTCACTCTATTACAATGATTAAATTTTTAATTAAGTTTTTATTGAGTATGTTACTGAACTTAAGCCACTGTTGGGTAGCTGCCAAGCTTGGAGGAGTGACAAGTTTTGGGGAGAACTCTTGAATATGGGTGTGACCAACCTATCTTTGATGATTTGCATGACACACTTCACAAGACTTCTACATTCTCTAAATTGGTCCTTCTATTCCTGTCCTACTATATTATATACACAATAGTTGCCAAACACAACTTCTTTAACACCTTTGACAGTGATTTGCCCTTCCAACTTTGACTTGCATAAGTTATGAAAGTTTGCCAAGAGCTCAGTAGGTCGTGTTCACCACACAATTGCATCAGATATAGCAAAATATAATGAATTTGAGAAGCCAATAAACTGTTTATAATGTATTAAGGCATTCATATATGTGACATAAAGTAGATACATAGAATGAATAAGAAATTTTTAGAGGCAACTAATCTCGTTACTAAAAGTATTTGTCTACCGTTTTACAAATTGTCCAATTTCTCAACTTTCAGTGATTTCAACACCAGTTCGTCACTCATACTGGACCATTAGTGACAAGTTCACATGTCATCACTAAAAGGGGGAATTAATACGAAAATAGCTTGGTCACTAAAAAATTTGTCACTTGAGCCCATAATTATTGTAGTGACATATTAAGTCAAAAGGTCACCTCCAAAGTTCATGGCACAAGGTATACAAAGACCAAGTACAAGATGAATATGAAAGTTTATGGAACAAGAAAATGTTTAAAGATAAGTTGTATTCATTGAATTAGAATACTAATGTGGTCATTAAGGCCACTTGTTGATTTCAACACCAGTAACCAATATGTAAATAATATCTCCTGTCAAATCTGCGAGGTCATGTAGAGCTTTGTTTTGATTTGTTAATGGTAATTTGCGAGGTTCAGGTGGTCCTTTAAACAAATCTTCACACTCCTGGGCAGATGTACTGGCATAATCGGCATTTGTTGTTGATTCTCTATAACTGTTGGAACCCAAATTCAAAATTTTATTATTTTTCATGTGTTTAATGGGAGATAAGTCAATATCGTAGTGCTTATTACCAAAGAATTTTACTCAGATTTTTCTTCATGGGTCTCTCGAGGACTATGTCAAGAATGAAGAGATCCCAAAGAAGACAGTTTTAACCCACTACACAAAATAGAGAAAAAGTTGTCCAAATAATGCAAGTATGTGACAAAAAGTCAGAAAAGACTAAATGCTTTTCTATGTACCAGTTTTTGAAGCCATACTCACACTTACTCACAAAAGTGAGTAAGTGTCAAGAATTTACTTATTTGCAAATTAAACCTTATTTTAGTATCAATGACTGACGTCACAACCACCCTAAAGAATAAAATCATATCAATCTACCCAAATGTATTATGTTCTATAGGACCTTCCCTGAGAATATTTATCGGTTGGAATCTATAGATATATACATATTTGTGTTCTTTTTTTGGAAATGAGAAAACAGTGAAATCACACTCTCTCCTTTCCCGTTATTTGCAGTTTCTTAACAGTAACAATTGTGGAACTTTTCTAACATATAAAATAATAGTGTGATATGCTAGTACCACCTAAAATTATGGATATTCTTATTACCCAAAGTTCTACCCAAATTGTAAACAACTATATCCACTCGTCTTAAAGAAAAATCAATTGTAGATCATTCACCGTATATTTATGGAAGTCCACTTTTATATATGTTGTGGGCACCAATGGGTCTTTGGTCCAATGATACTCCTTACCTTGTAAAAATTTTGTCTTTTTTAGGTCAAGAGTTCAACCCCCTTCCCCCCTCCCCCTCCCAAAAATATATATATATGTTGTGGGTCTCACTTGAATTTCTGTTGGGTGATCTAATATTGAGAGAAATTGAAAAAAAAAATGTATTGAAAAAAATCTCAATCAATCCTTTACATAGGAGCGTACTAGAATAAATCTTGTCTATTTTGTTCAAAGAAATACCATAATCATATTCAAGCCTTTTTCTGAATGATCATATATTGAAGCCTTAATAGTGTTGTGATTTGCAACTTTCAGAAGTGGTCCAGTAACAACCGCAGGTTAGTTCACCTAGCACAATCACAATGACATTTTTGAGAGAAAGACACCTTAGATTAGGCCTCAGTGCACCAGAAACAACATCCAATTTGATTTCATAGGTTCTGATCCATGGCTTATCATACCTTTTTCCAATTTCATACACAGCTCATCAGCCCTCCAAAAACTGCACCATTCTCCTAATCCTCTTAGCCCTTTCACCAGAATATATATATGTATATATGCATGTATGTATGCATGTCCCTCATGTCAATTGAAGATATACTGGAATGCCACAGTTTTCTCAAAACGGGCCTATATCACAATGCCTAAGTTTTCTCAAAATAAACCAAAGATTAGTTTGCCTCAGTTTCTCAAAAGAACCCATATTCAAACGGGTAAAAGAGAGAAACAAAGAAAATAAGCAGTGGACACAATGGGGAAGGCAAATTCCCACAAGAATTAGTGAAAGATAAAAAGGTATACCTATACATGAAAGATGTAAAACAATTTCACAAAAGCGTCATTGATGCATATAACGTGAAACTAAATCAATAGACAAAATTGCATGAAACTAGTCCCCTAATAGAAAGTCGGTTTTAAATTGATTCAAATGGAATGGAAATAATCTGTTGTACAAGTTACAAACGTGCACTATAAATTCAGGCTTCCATAGTCCCTTACCACACTACCTTTTTCTCGCCTTTGCCTCCACAGTTGTTTGAGGAATTACTAGCAATCAAAGTTTCCACAGTACTTCTAGTGCGGAGTTGAAGCATATATAGTTGCTGGTCTAGACCAAATGGAGGTAAATGTTTTATTTCTTCCCATTTTCATTAGAAAAATGAAAGAGAAAAATAATTAGTAGGTGTGGCCAATGGAAATTTTCGATCCCTATACAGCAAATTAAGCTAACGCAGAAGTTTTGGGTTTGGTGATGGCTCAAGCAGACGTAGAGTATTTGATCGTGTCTTACATTTGCATGAATAAATCCTAACGATATACATCTCTTCTTTTGCATCACATTGGACTCTTGAAAATGTTGCAAGTACCCATATCAAACACCTGACACTTGGGTAAGGATAAAGGGCGTGTGTCCGACACCATAGCAAGCATTTACAGTAATCAAAAAGACCACTCTCTGGTCACTATCATCATCTATGTATTTATTTCAGGATCTAGACAACAAATTCTGTTGCTTTTTTTTTTTTCCTTCATGCAAATTTTTATTCAAACGACAAGATCATGATTATTTTACAATACTTTGTTGGAGTTCTAATATGTTTGTATTCAAATGTGCAGAAAATTTTGAGTCTTGTTATTATTCTCGGTCTTGGGTGCATTGTCCAAAGCCAGCTTATCCCACAATCTGGCATAACCGTAGCCCAAGATGGGTCCGGTGACTTCACTACAATCTCTGATGCTGTAGATGCTGCACCAACTTATAGCAAGCAAACATATTATATCCAAATTAAAGCTGGCACCTATGCTGAGTATATTATTGTTGGAGTAAAAAAGACAAATATTGCTTTTATCGGAGATGGGATTGGTGCAACAATTATCACTGGAAATAAGAGCAATGGTACACACTATGGTACCTATGAGTCAGCCACAGTAGGTATGTTTCGTTCAGCATACTCTTTTTTGTATCGTACATATGAACAATCTTCCTATTTAATAGATCTTTTTGCATATTACTGAGCATAATGTTTGGAATAAGGGAAGAAATTTATAGTATTATTAATGTTCCATAAAGAGGTCCAAAAATCATTACTTATATATATTTTTTATCAGCAATCGATGGAAATGGGTTTATAGCGAAGTATATAACCTTCCGAAATTCTGCTGAACCAAGCAATGGACAGGCTGTAGCAATGAGGAGCAGTTCCAGCTTATCTGCATTCTACAAGTGTAGATTTGAAGGCTATCAGGATACACTTTATGTCCATTCAGGTGTCCAATTTTACAGGGAATGTGAGATATTTGGGACTATAGATATTATATTTGGAAATGCCAAGGTGGTTTTCCAAAATTGCAGCATTTACGTTCATAATCCTGGCCAGAGGCATTCAAATGTAATAACAGCACAAGGGAGGGCAACAAGTGATCAAATTACGGGGATTTCCATCCACAACTGCAAAATCATGCCTGCAAAGGACTTCAATTCCAATTTAGGGATAAAGACTTACCTTGGCAGGCCATGGAGAAAATTTTCTACCGTGGTTATAATGGAATCCTTCTTAAGTAGTATAATAGACCCAGAGGGATGGCTCAAATGGAATAATGATATTTCTGCCCTCTCCTCATTGTATTATGGAGAATATCATAATAACGGTCCTGGATCTATCAGTGTGAAAAGAGTAGGCTGGGAAGGAGTACATAAAGCCATGAATATAGTCGAAGCTGAAAATTTCACAGTGAGAAATTTCATCAATGGTGAAGCGTGGTTACATCCAACTGGCATCCCATTTTCTCTAGATCTATAGTACATTGAAAAATACCATCCAGAGTTCCCGTCTGTAATTGTTTCTTTGTGATCTACATTTTCAGTGTTTACATATAATCATTGTACATATGAAGTTAAGTTCTTTCAGATATGACTTGCTTCTGTAAATATGTTTCCTCCGTCCAATGCTTGATTACAAAGAATTTGACTGATAGATGTCCAAGAGAACTAAATTTCTCATATTACCATCACCTTGTCTAATAACCCAGTATTAGTGACATTAAATATTCTGACAATGGGTAAAGGTAAACCCTTAATAGGTCAGCTTAGAAGTCCCTTAAATTTACACCTTATTTCAGTAGCAAGTACGTCTAACAAGAATCTGCTATGGCTGCTATAGATTCTACCACAAAGAAACAAGAATTTCAAAACCAAATCTAGCAGAGATACAAAGATCTAGTTTCTGCTATCCCTTTCTTTATACACTAGACGGACTTAGCCCACGGCAAAACATTGCTGGTCATCCTATGCTGCTGTGAGGGAGTTTCCATTGTCATCTGGTGTCCATGCAATTTTGTCATATTTAAGAGAGAGATAGAATTCATACTTGTTTCTAATAAATGCCAGAATACCAAATGTTTTTTTTTTTTTTGGGTTTAGTCAGAATACCACACAACAAGAAATTATGGAAAAATGCCGACAAAAGCAAAATAATGGCCGAGAAAAACAATTACAGGCATTTGTGCCATGGGTCTGAGCCTATTGTTATATGCATGCCTTAATTAAGGCTCAACTTAGTCATTATGTTTGTGCCAATGATGACAAATGAATGCAACGGATAAATTAAGATGGCTTGGATAATTTTGTCATATTTATGTATCTATTGAGATGGGCCATAATATGTAGACAATCTCTCCTGCCACTGATGAGAGCTGAGAAAGAGCATTGTTCTCTTTCGTTAATGGTGATTTACGAACTTCGGGTGGTCCTTTAAACCTATCTTCACAATCTTGTGCGGCTGTGCTAGCATACTCGGCATCTGTACTCGACTCTTTGTAATTGTTGGAATCCAAAAAAATGATTGCACTTTGGAGATTTTTCTCCGCAACGTCCCTATATTGCTCGATGCATAAATTAAAGTATGGCTTTAGTACCGGGTCCGTGGTCTTGTTATACAATTGTTGTATATAGACCAAGGTGACATTGGCTTTAGCCAGAGACAACTCTAGTATTATGCGAGCAAGCCCTTTGACGTCTGCTTTAGTGCTTCGAGGATCAGCACGAAGAGATGAGACACATAAATTATGATATTTTGTGCGCCTACAAGTTTTTTCTATCAAATCGGCTCCTTTCTCTATCACCAAAGTAGAGCATTGGCTTGGAGGTAACTGAATGAGAGAAAATAGGGTAACAAGCACCAAACTTAGGGAAACTAGCTTCTTCATTGTGCATAGTATATAGGGGAAGGATAAGGTATGTGATGCTAATGAAGGTTATGGGTTCTAGTTGGTGGCATTTATAGGCAATTGAGTGCTTGGACAAATTTGATAATTATGAAATTTTACTAGATTTATTGGTAATGGAAACCAAAATTTATTGCTTTCATACTTTTATGCTGCAATGTAGTCAAAGATAACTGTCAATTTAATGAATGACAGAACAAACGCTCCATATGTGAGGGGTTGCTTATTATAATAACTTGATATACTTTCCAAATGGTGGAAATAGGATTGCCATTCTCCTTATTCATGTTGTATAGGATTGTCATTCTCTTCATTAAAACTGTGGAACAATTATGTTAGTTTCCATTACTAAGATTTTCTTATCTGTATTCATAATTAATCCATCCGGGGTGTCATTATATATATAATCTACGAAAATTTAAATCTAAAATGAGTTAATGCTATTGAGGTTGAAAATTTAACATAATTTGTTGATCTAACAATGTGACAACTGATATTATCCGTGTCATGTCGGATTCTATATCATGTCCAAATTTGTTTAATCCATGCCCAATCATTTATAATTGTATGTAGTTCGATTTGTATCGTGTCGAATTCTTGTAGTGTATGAGCCATGTTTATAAGATTTTCAAGCCTTAATGTTGTTGCGAATCGCAACTTCGGAAGTGGTCCATTAATAATAGTAGAGTAGTTCACCTAGCACAATCAGAATGGCATTTCTCTGATTCAAAACAACCCTTCAGTGTTCTCCAAGTTTTCTCTAAAAGAACCCATAAACTTAGAGAAAAAACTGCTGGAAAACATAAAGAAAATGAGCAAAGGATACAAATAGGACAAAAAATTCAAATCCCCAAAGAATCATTGAAATATGAAAGATGGACGGATATACAAAAGATGCAAGAAAAAATTTCCACAAAAGCATCATTAATACATCTGATGTGAAACCAGCTCAATGAATCAACACATTGGGCATATCAAAACTGCATAAAATTGGTCCCTGTAGAATGTCTCGTGGTCACTTTTGCCGTCACCTCTTATCTTTCTCGCGGTCACTTTTGTTGTCACCTATTATCCCTATAAATTCCGACTTCCATAGCTCACCACACCACCTTTCTTTTGCCTTTTCCTTGTAATCCAAGTTTCCACAGTTCTATTAGTTAAGTTGAAGCTATTAAGTTGCTGGTCTAGACGAAATGGAGGTAGGTGCTTAATTTCTTCTGTTTTGCAGTAGAAATATTGCCGAGAAAAAAATAATGAACTTGTGTCCACTGGACTCTGGACATGGCTAAAGTTTTTAGGTTTTTTAGGTTTGGCAATGACTAAAGCAGACACTGATCGAATAGAAATAAGGTGCATGGTACAGATTATATAACAATTCTGTGGTCCTATTACATGCTGCTGATGCACATATGAAAAAAGAGAAGAAAACCAGTTTTCTTCCCATTCATTTGGAAGAATTGCTGCATAGAATGGGCATCTCATACAAAACATCATGCTTTTTCTTTCCATAAAATACCTTTGATGAATCAAGCCGCCCGGGGCCCAACAGGCTATGGGCTTTTACCCAGGCGTACCTCGGTTATTACAAACTGGCTAACCCCTTCAATTATTGGGTTCTTTAGAAGTCGGTACACTAAATTAGACATAATTGTAAAAATATATATATAACAAAATGTGTTGTAAAAAAATACACTACTGAGATATAAAGATTGAACTGTCAATTTCCTAAAATTTACTTTCCTAAAAAGGTTTTAGGGATATATCTTAATTAATTAATTAGATACATAATAATAATGGTTAACCGCTGAAATTTAAGAATATTTATTCGCAAAGATCTTTACCTTCGGAAAACGTTTAGGCTTCTTCTTCCTCTCCAAAAACCACTTCATCTTCCTCAGCGATAAGTCCTAAAATTGTTCCCTGAACATCTATAGGATTTCGTTTTTGAAGGAAAAATCCTACTGTTCATCCCATTTGATGTAAGATCGTCAACAACATCTATTTTTTGAAGATTTGTTCGTCATTTGAAGATACGTACAAACTTCGGCATTTGAAGATCAAAATCAATTGTTGAAAGTTGATCGTTGGCCTGTGTGAAATACAATGTTTTTGCCATGTGTTTCTGCCATATTTTCATTGTGTGTGAATAAACTGTGTGTATCTCCTAACTGCTGACTGTGTTTCCCTCATAGTGTAACAAAAACAGTGTCACAATACACTGTAACAAAGACAGTATTCAGTGATTTTGTGGATGTGGTAACAAATTCAAAATAGAGATTGATTGTTTGAATAAAATTATATGCAAATATATATTTGACAAAATATAATAGTACAATATTTTGTGTAAGTGTCTTGTTACACTATTATGGTGTTCGCGTATTAAAAAACATAATAATCACATTTAAAATGACAGACATAAACCTAATAGAGTCATAAATTCAAACTTTATAATTGTTTAGATTGAATGATAAGAATGAAATAATGTTTTCAGACTTGCACTGATAAATGGCTTCCAGGCCGAAAAAGAAGAAGATAACAAAAGATACTATTGCAAAATTTAAAATTCAAACCAACTGATTTATCCTCAAAATAAACGTAAGAATTAAATAATCAAATCTTTCATTAAATTAAGAGATTTTTAATACATGCATTTATCCTAAAAAAAACGGATGGATCAAATCTTCCATTAAATTATGAGATTTTTAATGCATACATATAATTTGAAAAAAATAAATCAATTTCCAAAAATAAATCGCATGAATTAAGGGAGGACACAAATGTCAAAGAAAAATCCGAAAATTTCAAATTATGTACTTGAACACAAATAAGAACTAAAATTAAGGATTTTTTTTCTCTACATTTTTTCTGTATATTTTTTTATAATTTACTCCAATTTGATATACCCCTTTCAATTTACCGTTAATTATTCCAAGGAGTAAAATGTTAAACAAACAAAGACCAAGGGGTCCACATGTGGTTCATCATAGGATAAAATCAAATGCCAAGAAGTCAAAGAAGGATGATGGAAACAACTGAAACGGATCCTACCTTGAAGGACACAGAAAACCTTTAAAGGGTATGCTCAATTAGCGGATCTAGCCACATGAATTCCAGAAAATATAAAGCAGAGTTCTGTTTGAAAAATCTATGTGGCCAAGTGCTACAGAAAACCCCATCCCCATACAATAGCCCACAGCTTTCTGGCACAAAACAATGATCTCTAAGACAAACAGAACTACTTACTAATCAGGGGAAGAGAAACAACTCATTGATCCATGGAAGTTCATCTGTCATCATACAAATGTGCATTGTTGTATTCGAAGAACTCTAATTGCCACCAACAAATAAAACCTTGTAGTATAACGTGTAAGCAGTATAACAATCTGGCAGAATCTAGTTCACTCAATTCCGCTGCAAAGATGATAATCTTGCATCAACTGTAGAAAATATCAGCAGAGCTCATATGGTAATTCACCCAAGTATACCAATTACTGTACGTTGCAAGTATATTGTCATAGGCTTTGATGTAATAAGGCAATTAATCAACATATAAGAAACTCCACTTCAGAGGTGCCCGGCACAAGAATGCAAGGTCCTTCAAAATCTGCTTGAATCTTATATTTGCCTGTAAACTTTCATACTCCATTCTATTTCATCCCACAGCTCTGCCAGCCTTACCCTCAGTATCTAAACCAGAAACCCCTTCTGCTAAACTGCACAACATACCACACAAATGGAAGATTTGTTTTACTAGACTGTCACAGGGCTCTTGCAGCAATGGTTAGATTGTTTCTTACAGGAAGAAAATTATAACAGGGAATTAGAAAAACAATAAATGAGAAAAGAAAAAAAAAAGATACAATGTGTATACAAAATGAAATTTTCATTTTTAGGAAGAGATGGAACATACTTGGGAGGACCAGAAACAGGTATACTGGTATCCTGAAATCCATGAATCAAAGCAAACCCATTCTCTTCTCCTCCAGCCAACTCTGGTGGACCATGGGAGCTGACAGGTGAACTACGTCTGGAGGACACTCCTGGAAATAATGTAAAGATCTTGAGTACTGTGAATCATTAGCACGGAATACCATGAAGAAATTTTATGTCTGACTTTAAATGTTCGTTGAGTTCTGTGGTTTTGTTCTCCTCCCTTTCAACTTAACTGAAGGGGCCCCCTAACTGGTCCTTTCCAAGCTAACAAAACAGAAGACCTTCTATTTGACACAACAAATGAGGGTGATTTTAACAGTTCTACTAAACTAATGATATCAAAATTAAGATGGGCTTTTACAGGCTGGGTAGATTGCTCAAAACACATTTTGCTTCAAATGATAGGCACTAGAAACACCACTTGCGAGGTTGTACCAAATACAAGCAACTCATTAAGATCAACCGAATTATAATGAATGGAATCACATATCCATCAGGAAATTAAGTGGGTTGAAATTTTATCATGACAAAAGACTACACTATTTAGTCAATTTTGCCTCTCATCACAGTAATCAGATGAAGGGAAAAAACAGAAAACAAAGAAACTAGTAGACTGCAGCAACTATAGGAAGCATGAAACAAACAACAGATTAGTAGATGGAAAACGAGCAGAGCTAAAGACGAGAAAAGTAGAAAGAGTTGTTTGGACTGCTAAACTATTCCCAGCAGAGACTGGGCAATTCACAACACAGTACTCATCAGTGCATGTTAAGTCAAACTCATAATAAAATAGTTAACATTACCTTGAAAAATTATCACAAGACAGAAAATCATTGTGAAAAGCGTCGCCAATAAGTTGCCATTTGGTGATGATGCCTTCGCAGCTTTCATTTTCTTCAATGCCTTCATCCGCTCGATCCTTGCACGCTTAATCATGGCAAGTTCAGCAATCTCTTTGATCAGCCTCTCGTCTGCAGCATCAAGTGACAATCCTCTGGGAGGCCGGGGAGGTTTGGGAGGCTTTTTAGCACTTGTTGATTTACGTTTGTTCTTCCCTGTTTTCTTCTCGGCTTGATTTGCAGCATCTACTCCCTCCACCTTCTTGTCCACCAAGGACTTTATATTCTCTGGAGAAGCCTCACTGCTATTTTTCAAGTTACTGTCCAAATTCACCCCATTCTTGCTTGACTCTCCAACATCTACAAACACACTGCAGACTTTGGAAGGGAAGATAGGATCCCCTTGTCTCAACCTCCTACAAAAAGGAAAAAAACCCCTCCACTAACCATTCACACACATAGACACATGCTGACTCTCAAGGCATTAGCAATAATCTTAACAAAAAGATCAGAAAAACTAAAACAACATAAAAGCAAAGAAATGTCATGTAATTATTGGTTGTGTAAAACACGAAAACAATGAAAAAAGAAAAGGGGACTCTGGGTTAATGAGTGTTGGGGATTGAAAATAATACAAGAATGATCATAATAAGCAAGAAACACAAAAAGAAATAGAAATAGCCATCTGTAAAATACATCTTGCATGTAAAACAAAGCCAAAGAAACTGAGACAAAAAGATATACTTATCTTTTCAATCCAAAACTTGTTTTGCAAACTCATCTCTACCAAGTTCAACTCTCCTTATTCCTTCATAAGCCAGCATCCATTCCACAAATAACTAAAATGAAAAAAACATTAGATTAGTAATGTACAGAAAAAAATAAACATCTTAAGGAGAACAAAGAATAATAAGGGAAACAAATAGGAGGAGAGTGATGAGTAAGAGGAGCAAAAAAAGTAAAAGAACAATAAACCCTAAACCCCTAACCCCTAAACCATAAACAAAAGCCCCGAAGCCCCAAAGCCCAAAGCCCTATTTGAATTCCTAATTCTATTAGTAGCTTCTACGTGTTACAAACTACTAATTTTGTTCCATGCTATAACCATTTACTCCCACCCCAAGTAATTAAATTTTATTTTCAACATTTAACAACTTTAATGAAAAGATGATAGAAAAATAAATAAAACATAATTTATCAAATAGAAGAGCAAACAAAACACATATAAGTAAAGAAATGCAACCCAATTATTGGTTGTGTAAAACACGAAAATAACAATGAAGGAAACTGTTGGTTAATAAAAGTGTTAGGGTTGGAAATAATAAAAAAATGATCATAACAAGCAAGAAACACAAAAAAAGAAAAAGATATAGTTATTTGTAAAACACATTTTACATATGAAAGAAAAATCAATGGAAGTGGGACAAACAGATATACTTATTTTTTCACTCGCAAACTCCCTTTGAAAACTCATCTCCACCCAATTGAAAAACAACTAAAATGAAAATACATTAGATTAGTTATGTACAGAGAAAATGAAAGTCTTAAAGACAAAAAGGAACAATAAGCGAAAAAAATACGAGAAGAAGGATGACGAGGATGAGCAAAAGAACAATAAATCCTAAACCCAAAGCCCCTAACCCATAAACCAAAACCCCAAAGCCCTAAACACCAAAGCCTTAAAGCACTAAGCCCTAAACCCTATTTGAATTCCTAATTCTATTAGTAGCTTCTACGTGCTACAAACTTCTAATTTTGCTCCATGCCATAACCTTTTGCTCCCTCCCTAAATAATTAAATTTTGTGCAACAATTTAAAAAACTTTAATAGAAAGATAATAGAAAAATAAATAAAATACAATTTATCTAATAGAAAAGTAAACAAAACACATATAAGCAAAGAAATGCTATGTAATTATTGGTTGTGTAAAACACGAAAACAGCAGCAAAAAATGAAAAAGAAAATGTGGGTTAATGAGAGTGTTGAGATTGAAAATAATACAAGAATGATCATAACAAGTAAGAAACACAAAATGAAATAGAAATAGTAATATGTAAAACACAATTTACACGTAAAAGAAAGCCAAAGAAAGTGGGACAAATAGATATACTTATCTTTTCACTCCTAAACTCGCTTTGCAAACTCATTTTTCCCTAGTTCAACCATTTTTATTTTTTGATAAGCCAGCATCCATTCCACAAACAAGTGAAATGAAAAAACATTAGATTAATCATGTACAGAGAAAATCAAAGTCTTAAAGACAACAAAGAACAATAAACGAATAAAAATACGAGAAGAATGATGACAAGGAGGAGCGAAAGAAGCACAAGAACAATAAATCCTAAACCCAAAGCCCCTAAACCCCTAACCCCCTAATCCTTAAACCAAAACCCCAAAGTCCTAAAACCCTAAGCCCTAAACCCTAGGCCCTAGGCCCTAAGACCTATTTGAATTTCTAATTCCATTAGTAACTTCTACGTGCTACAAACTTCTAATTTTGCTCCATGCCATTACCTTTTGCTCTCTCCTTAAATAATTGAATTTTGTTGCAACAATTTAAAAAAATTTAATAGAAAGATAAAAGAAAAAGTAATAAAATATAATTTATCTAATAGAAGTGCAAACAAAACACATATAAGCAAAGAAATACTATGTAATTATTGGTTGTGTAAAACACGAAAACAACAACAAAAAATGAAAAAAAAATGTGGGTAAATGAGAGTGTTGGGATTAGAAATAATACAAGAATGATCATAACAAGTAAGAAAAACACAAAATGAAATAGAAATAGTAATATGTAAAACACATTTTACAAGTAAAAGAAAGCCAAAAGAAGTGGGACAAATAGATATACTTATTTTTTCACTCATAAACTCGTTTTGCAAACTCATCTCTGTCTTATTCTTTGATAAGGCAACATCTATTCCACAAATAACTAAAATGAAAAAAATATTAGATTAGTCATGTACAGAGAAAATGAAAGTCTTAAAGACAACAAAGAACAATAAGCAAAAAAAAATACGAGAAGAAGGATGAGGAGGAGGAGCAAAAGAAGCACAAGAACAATAAATCCTAAACCCAAAGCCCCTAAACCCCTAACCCTATGCCCAACTTATGGGTCACCGTCCATTTTCCTAGCAAAAGGAGCAAAAACGAACCATAATTTTTAAAATTTTTGGTATTAAAGTGTAATTTTCTTGAAAAATGAATTTTCTATTTTCGGGGCTGCTATAAATTTTACAAAATTGTATTCTTCCAACTTACCAAGTAAAAAGGTGGTTAAAATTAATTTTAGAAGAATATAAGGGTCAAAATAAAGCTCTTTGAAACTAAAGGGATGAATTACATAATTTCTAGACTTTTGTCTTGTTCAACCTACGAAATCTTCCGGGTTGTGCAACTTAAAAGTAAAATCCCTTTTTCTTTTCTTTTTTTTTTATTCCCAACACATTGATTAAACTCAATCAATTCTAAACAACTAACTTAAAATTCAACATAATAACTTCAATAATCAATAAGGTACCATGAGACCCACACACATACACACACACACACAGATATATATATATATATATATTACCCCACCAACATTATAAACCCTTCACCATCTAATTGAATAAAAATATAAAACTCATAAGAGAAGTAATACATCCATACCTTTAATAAATTCAACACTTTTTCTTTTTCCTCCTTCCTTCTCCCTCCCCCCTCTCTCTCGTTATTATTATTTTTTTTTTTTGTTCACTGGATAAGTGCCTCCACAAGCTTCTCCCCAAAAGACCTTATCAAACCTAAATATATTTATACTTATATACAAAAGGTTTGACTTATCCAACAATATTACTATATTTAAAGCACGTGTAGAATAGTCCTAATAGATCTCTCTAGAGCAAGACTTTCAGTAGAGACACATTAATTATTTTTACCCTTATATATTTTTTTTTTTTAGCTAGGTGAAATCACTTTTTTTTTTTTTTCTCAAAACCACCCAATGTAGGTGGGGGGTTTGGCAGGACCCCTACCAGTATATAAAACTAAACGAAAAAATGTACAAGGGAGGAGGTCATAAAACCAAGCCTCCAGAAGTGGAAGAAAGTCCAAAAACGAGGTGACTCACCACCAAAAGCATGAAAAATAAATAAATAGAAAAGCAAAGTGGGAATTCCCCACAGAACAAAATAATAGGAAACATCAATTAAAATAAAACTCAACGACGAACGTGAGGGGTCTGTCGAGCGTCCAAGGCAATGATGTCTGCAATCCCAGAAGGAAGGGATGACGAATCAGGGAATCGCTGATTGAGCTGCTGAGAGCAAGCCCAATTAGCCATGAAGTCTGCAGCCTGATTCGCCTCTTGTAGGACGTGGCAGACGCGAGCCGAGAGAGAAACACACAGAACCCGAATCCGAGCAAGCAGGTAAGCATAAACCCAGCACCCAGTACCCTGAGAAGAAACCCAAGAAACCACTGTAGCTGAATCTGACTCCACTACCAACTCTGAAGCTCCCAAATCTGCGGCCAACTCCAACCCAGCACATACCGCCTGCAACTCCGCATACAGAATAGGCTGATGCCCCATAAACGAGCAAAAAGCCCTAAGTACCCGACCCTGGTGGTCCCGAATAATACCCCCTGCGGCAGACAGTCCCGGATTGCCTTTAGAACAGCCGTCAATGCTGATCTTCAGGCAACCCGCTGCAGGACGAGTCCAAGCAACCAAGCGAAGAGGTCGAGGCCGAGGAACCAAGACCCTAAGAGAACCTACAAACTCAACTGACTCATCCCGACGCAACTGACTTGGAGCAAACCCAAAAGCCAGCCCCACCAACTGTATATCGGTCATAACCCTCTGAATCACAACGGTCACCTGAAAGGCCTGGCCATCGAACCTATAAGCATTACGCGCCTTCCATAAGTGCCACAGAATGAAGCACGGTAGCAATACTCGCACGTGACCTGCAGAAGGAGCACAACGCCGCCAATGAAGCATCAAAGCATAAGGAGACTGAAACGGCCAACATCTGATCCCAAACATCCGATAAAAGTGACCCCACACCTGAACTGCAAGCGGACAATTCAGAAAAAGATGTCTAAGAGTCTCAACAGCCCCACCACACACACACCGGGATACTACATGGAAACCCCGTCTCTCTAAGCCATCATCTGTGGCCAGGAAACCATGAAACAACCGCCACATAAAGAAGGAGATCTGAGTCGGAATATGCCTCTGCCAGACACGAGAAAACCCAGCACGAACTGGAGCCACACCCCGAATATCAGCCCAAGCAGTCCTCAATGAAAAATTTCCATCCAAAGACAACCTCCACCTCATCTGATCAATCCCCTACTCTGGAATCGGAATCTGCACAATCTGCTCAACAACTGGAGGAGGCAAAATCCCCAACAATCGGCCTCTGTCCCACTGCCGACCCCTCCAGTAAGCAGAAATAGGAACCCCAGAAGCTGCCCCCGGATACACTAAAGCCAATGGGTAATCCCCCAACCAACAATCATACCAGAAGCTGACCTCACCAGACCGTACTAACCATCTGATCCTCGGCTCAGCCACGGATCGAATCCCACACAACCGCCTCCAAAGAGGTGAAGCTGGGTAACGAAACTCAATCAGCCCAGGATGGGTGGATCTACAGTACTTGGCCTTCATAAAAGTGGACCAAAGTGACTGTTGAGCCCGAAAACTCCACCAGAGCTTCACCTCACAAGCCTCAGCTACGTCAGAAAAAGAACACACCCCTAAGCCGCCTTCCTCTACAGGAAACATACCTCAGCCCAGTGACACCAGTGAATCCTCCGATGAGTAGCTGTATCACCCCACAAGAAACGTGTGAACAACCTCTCTAACTGGTGAAAAACATCTGCAGGAGGCCTCAGCACGTGAAACAAGTGAATTGGCATCGATGCGAGCACATGCCGAATCAGAGTGAGCTTACCTCCAAAGGAGAGCAAGCGATTCGCCCATCCAGAAATCCGATCGCGCACCTTCCGAATCATCTCATCAAAGTACGAGATCCGGAGATGACCCAAGTAGATAGGGCACCCCAGATAAATAAACGGAAAGTCACGCTTCTGAAAACCAGTGGTCTGCCTTGCAATCACCTCTACCCTTATATATATATATATATATATATATATATATATATATGTTTGTATGGGTTATTACAATATGGCTTATATAACTCCTCCCACAAAACTAGTTTATTTCATCATCTTTAATTTAGCACAGTAATATGTCACTTTTCAAAAATACTAAGGTCAATGTGGGGGTGGCGGTGAGGGTGGGATGAGGGGTGGCAATAGGGAGTGAAGGTAGGGGTGACGGTGGCGGTAGAGGTAATCGAATTATAATGGGAGATTGAAAATACATGCACGGGAGCCCCTAATTTATTAAAATGGGATTTTAATTAAACAAAGACTTATGATTCTAATATGTGGACAATTTCTGCCGCTACCCTTGAGAGCTGATAAGGAGCATTGTTCTCATTTGTCAATGGTGATTTAAGAGGTTTGGGTGGTCCTTCAAATAAATCTTCACATTCTTGCGCGGCTTCGGCATCATAATCAACTTCTGTAGTAGATAATGGATAATTGTTGGAATCCAAATCTGAAATTGCACTTTCAAGATATTTCTCTGCATTATCATTGTATTCCTAAATGCATCCATCTAAGTTTCGCTTCAACATAAGATCTATCGTCTTATTCTGCAGCAGCTGGTGAATATACGCTAAGATTACCTTTGCTTTAGCTAGAGTAAACTCAAGCATTATGCGGGCAAGCTCTTTGACATTTGCTTTAGAGTGAAATGCAAGTATTAAAGTACCCCTTCAATATAGAGTATGCGGTCTTATTATTCAGCTGACGGATATATAACAAAGTGGTCTTGGCTTTAGCCATAGACAACTCAAGTATTATGCGGAGAAGCCCTTTGACGTCTGCTTTAGAGCATCGAGGATTAGGGCGAATAGATGGAACTTTGGAAAAGGAAAATAAACGCGGGCATATATCATTTACAACTTTTCATCGGCGTTTAACACAAATCATCGTCTATTTTGTGTTATGAAACTTAACTTGGTAATTACAAAACTTAACTTGGTATGTTAGTTATGGAAACCAAAATTTATTGCTCTATGGTATTATATTGAAGGTAGTCAAAGATAACAGAAAAGATATGAATGACAAAACAAAAACACATGTTTATCTGTCTTAAAAGTAATAATCCAACCAAGCTGAGCTTTTTTTATGTTAAACCAGTTTGAAGTGGAGATGCCTTGATCTTTCTTCTTATTGTGGAAGCTATTAGATCTGTTTTCTGACCAATGACCAAACTACAGGTTAGTCATGGATGTCTTTGCGGCTTAATTACTATTAGCTAGTCCCGTCTTGAGAAAGTTTGTTTATGATAATAACTTGATTGACTTTTACAATTAAAATGGGACAATTACATTGCAAGTTTGGGGTAGACTTTTTATTTATGTTATATGGAATTCTCATTGTCTACATTAAAATTACAAGTGTGTGTGTCAATTATATATTATGACGTTGTTACATCAAAATAACAAAAAAATTCTTATAGGCAATCATAATTTTCAAGACTTGGAATTCGTAGTAGTTGAGTTTTTGAGAATTAGAATTCGTATGACTAAAGTTGAAAAATAACTCATTAAGTGAACAATAATTTTCCTTTTTGTTCGGCTTGTGGATTGTCCATATTAGCTGTTTTTGTGGATGGCAGGTCATCTACTATTGCAACAGATGACCCACCATCCCTCCCTCTTCACAGATTTTGTTCTTTTGTTGGATGTTTTTTGTAACTATCGGTAGAATATACAGTTTACGTGTTATTTTTTGATTAACAAAAAAGTACTTACTTACTGAAAAAAAGAAGAAGAAATTAACAATAAGTTGTGTAATTTTATTACTCTAAAGAAAGCAAATAAGACCTAGATTTATTTATTATTAGTAAGATGGACCAGTAATACAACCATAGACCCCCATGAAATCAATATGTAGACCAGATCAGCTGCTACTTTTGAGAGCTCATGCATAGCATTGTTCTCGTTTGTTAATGGCGATTTGAGAGGTTTGGGTGGCCCTTTAAATCCGTCTTCACAATCCATTACATCTCTACCAATATAAACAACATATATACTTGCTAATTTATAATTATTGGAATCTAAATTCTTGATTGCATCTGGAAGATCAGAAAACGCAGCATCCTTGTATTGATTAAGGCAATAAAAAAATACCGCTTCAATATAGGATCTGTCGCTTTATTATGGCGGATGTAGTGCAAGTTAGTCTTGGCTTTAACCATAGTCAACTGAAGCATTATACAGGTAAGTCCTTTGCATCTGCTTTAGAACTTTGAGTATTAGATCGAAGAGATGAGACATATAAATCATGATCAAGTGTAAGGTTGCAAGTTTTTTTTCTATCAAATCAGCTCCCTTCTGGATCACCAAAGTAGAGCATTGGCTCAGGGTAAATGGATGAGAGAAAATAAGGACAATATGATCAATATTAGGAAAAGATACATCTCCATACTTTGAGGTATAATATTATGGGGGTAGGGAGAGGATGAGCTTATATGATGACGACAAAAAAACAATGGAGCATACCATTTTGTATTATGATTCAAATTAAGTTTTCGTGCGATAAGGCACCATTTATAACTCTTTTTTATTGAATTATTTTGACAATCTAAAAATTAGTATTGTTATGTTTGAGAGGAAAAGCGAACAAAAACTACGCCACTCAGTCCAAAAGTTTTCTTTTGTTCAAAACTAACAAGTTTGCATCCACACGTGCAGAAAATTACGATTCTCATTGTTATACTCACTCTTGTTTGGGCTGCCAAAGGCGGGCTTGGCTCACAATGTGACATAACTGTCGCCCTAGATGGCTCTGGAAACTTTAGTAGTATCTCTGAAGCTGTCAAAGCAGCACCAAATTACAACAAGCAAAACTACTACATGCATATCAAAGCAGGCACCTATGTCGAGAATGTTTTTATCGGAGAAGAAAAAACAAATCTTGTTTTTCTTGGAGATAGTATGGACCTAACCATTATTACTGGCAGCAGGAGCAATGGTACAGGCTACAGTATCTTTGCATCAGCCACAGTAGGTATGTGTATTTTTTATCTTAAATATAAATAACAATTTAATGGAACATGATACCTTTAAACCTTACATCACATTGGAATGAAAAAACACACTAGATATTTTGTTACCTGGTATGACATGCACTACCATAATAACTCTATAAACAATAGCATTTTTACGAAAAATTGCATCGTTATCTCCAGACTATTTTCGTCTAAAATACAACTTATATGCATGAATTAGACCAGACATACTTTTATTACAGTTTCATGAAGAGATCCAAAACCGTTCCTCAATATGTTGTTTTTTGAATTAGACGTCGTTGGAGAAGGCTTCATAGCAAAGAACATAGCCTTCATCAACTCTGCTGGACAGAACAATGGACAAGCGGTAGCAATGAAGAGTAGTTCCAAGTTTTCTGCATTCTACCGATGCAGATTTCAAGGATATCAAGACACGCTTTATGTTCACAAGGGTATTCAGTTTTACAGAGAATGTGAAATCTACGGGACTATAGATTTTATATTCGGAGATGCCAGGGTGGTTTTCCAAAATTGCAACATGTATGTTCAGCATCCTGGCAGTGGGCGCTCAAATGTGATGACCGCTCAAGGGAGAGATAGCAGTAAAGATTTTGGTGGAATATCAATCCACGACTGCAAAATCATGGCTGCAAAGGACTTCAACGCACATCTGGGAATAAAAACTTACCTTGGCCGACCATGGAGGCCATTTTCTATAGTTGTCATAATGCAATCCTTTTTAGATGACATAATAGACCCGAAGGGATGGCTGAAATGGAATAAAGATAGTTCTGCACTCACTTCATTGTATTATGGGGAGTATCATAACAAAGGTCCTGGAGCCAGCACTCTAAACAGAATAAAGTGGAAAGGATATAGAGTCGTGAACTCAGATGAAGCTAAAAAGTTCACAGTTAGAAATTTCATTAATGGTCTGACATGGCTAAATGCAACCAACATCCCATACTCCCTAGATCTAATAGAGATGAACAAATAATAACCAGTTTTCTCATATGTAATAGTTTCTTTGTGATGTCCATTTTCATTGTCACATGTAATCATGGTAAACATCAAATTAAGCTTTTCTTTTTTTGAATATATGACTTGTTTCATTAAATTTAATCATTGCAATTGAGTGACACCATATCTGAGTATTTATTCTGTTGTGGGAGTGTCACTCTATTACAATGATTAAATTTTTAATTAAGTTTTTATTGAGTATGTTACTGAACTTAAGCCACTGTTGGGTAGCTGCCAAGCTTGGAGGAGTGACAAGTTTTGGGGAGAACTCTTGAATATGGGTGTGACCAACCTATCTTTGATGATTTGCATGACACAGTTCACGAATAATGCTACACTGACCAAATTTTGGGATCAAATTTGGAGCCCAAATGACATGGCAGCTGACTTGGGCTTCTCTATTTTGTGCCATGTCATTTGAGCCCCAATAAATACTCCAAATGACATGCTGCCATGTCATTTGGGTTCCAAATTTGGTCCTAAAATTTGGTCAGTGTAACATTACTCCACACTTCACAAGACTTCTACATTCTCTAAATTGGTCCTTCTATTCCTTTCCTACTATATTATATACACAATAGTTGCCAAACACAACTTCTTTAACACCTTTGACAGTGATTTGCCCTTCCAACTTTGACTTGCATAAGTTATGAAAGTTTGCCAAGAGCTCAGTAGGTCGTGTTCACCACACAATTGCATCAGATATAGCAAAATATAATGAATTTGAGAAGCCAATAAACTGTTTATAATGTATTAAGGCATTCATATATGTGACATAAAGTAGATACATAGAATGAATAAGAAATTTTTAGAGGCGACTAATCTCGTTACTAAAAGTATTTGTCTACCGTTTTACAAATTGTCCAATTTCTCAAACTTTCTGTGATTTCAACACCAATTTGTCACTCATACTGGACCATTAGTGACAAGTTTACATGTCATCACTAAAAGGGGGAATTAATACGAAAATAGCTTGGTCACTAAAAAATTTGTCACTTGAGCCCATAATTATTGTAGTGACATATTAAGTCAAAAGGTCACCTCCAAGTTCATGGCACAAGGTGTACAAAGACCAAGTACAAGATGAATATGGAAGTTTATGGAACAAGAAAATGTTTAAAGATAAGTTGTATTCATTGAATTAGAATACTAATGTGGTCATTAAGGCCACTTGTTGATTTCAACACCAGTAACCAATATGTAAATAATATCTCCTGTCAAATCTGCGAGGTCATGTAGAGCTTTGTTTTGATTTGTTAATGGTGATTTGCTGCGTTCCGTAGAGAGAGCTTTGCCGCCTTTGTGGTCCCACCCGGCTCGAATCCGGATTAGTCGGAGCCCAATGTGGCTTTCGGATACCGGATGGTCTGACCCAAAAAAAAAAATGGTGATTTGCGTGGTTCAGGTGGTCCTTTAAACAAATCTTCACACTCCTGGGCAGATGTACTGGCATAATCGGCATTTGTTGTTGATTCTCTAAAACTGTTGCAACCCAAATTCAAAATTTTATTATTTTTCATGTGTTTAATGGGAGATAAGTCAATATCGTAGTGCTTATTACCAAAGAATTTTACTCAGATTTTTCTTCATGGGTCTCTCGAGGACTATGTCAAGAATGAAGAGATCCCAAAGAAGACAGTTTTAACCCACTACACAAAATAGAGAAAAAGTTGTCCAAATCATGCAAGTATGTGACAAAAAGTCACAAAAGACTAAATGCTTTTATATGTACCAGTTTTTTAAGCCATACTCACATCAAGGCAGTTCTCTGCACATGACTACTAAAAAGTGAGTAAGTGTCAAGAATTTACTTATTTGCAAATTAAACCTTATTTTAGTATCAATGACTGACATCACAACCACCCTAGAGAATAAAATCATATCAATCTACCCAAATGTATTCTCTGTTCTATAGGACGTTCCCTGAGAATATTTATCGGTTGGAATCTATATATATATACATATTTGTGTTCTTTTTTTGGAAATGAGAAAACAGTGAAATCACATGCAAAAGATTGTTAGGTTGTGGATCAATGTTCTCCTATTTTGACAATCTGATGTACATTAAATGTATTTGGTAGAAGACTTCTAAATTTGGTTGTCTTCAAATCAATTAAGCTTATCCAAAAAAAAAAAAAAGAAGCAAAAGAAAATGATCTATTGAAAGAAACTCACGGACCAGCCATCAAGACCATTACCCAAAAGAATTGTGCATCTCACTTTCTCCTATCCCGTTATTTGCAATCTATTAACAGTAACAATTGTGGAATTTTTCTAACATATAAAATAATAGTGTGATATGCTAGTGCGACCTAAAATTGTAGATATTCTTATTACCCAAAGTTCTACTCAAATTGTAAACAACTACATCCACTCGTCTTAAAGAAAAATCAATTGTAGATCATTCACCGTATATTTATGGAAGTCCACTTTTATATATGTTGTGGGCACCAATGGGTTTTTGGTCCAATGATACTTATCTTGTGAAAATTTTGTCTTCTTGAAATCAAGGGTTCAAGTCCCCTTCCCTCCTTTCCCCCTCCCCCTCCCCCTCCCCCTCCCAAAATATATATATATATGTTGTGGGTCTCACTTAAATTTCTGTTGGGTGATCTAATATTGAGAGAAATTGAAAAAAATCTCAATCAATCCTTTACATAGGAGCGTACTAGAAGAAATCTTGTCTATTATGTTCAAAGAAATACCATAATCATATTCAAGCCTTTTTTCTGAATGATCATATTGAAGCCTTAATAGTGTTGTGATTTGCAACTTTCAGAAGTGGTCCAGTAACAACCGCAGGTTAATTCACCTAGCACAACCACAATGACATTTTTTAGAGAAAGACACCTTAGATTAGACCTCAGTGCACCAGAAACAGCATCCAATTTGATTTCATAGGTTCTGATCCATGGCTTATCATACCTTTTTCCAATTTCATACACAGCTCATCAGCCCTCCAAAAACTGCACCATTCTCCTAATCCTCTTAGCCCTTTCACCAGAATATATATATGTATATATGCATGTATGTATGCATGTCCCTCATGTCAATTGAAGATATACTGGAATGCCACAGTTTTCTCAAAACGGGCCTATATCACAATGCCTAAGTTTTCTCAAAATAAACCCAAGATTAGTTTGCCTCAGTTTCTCAAAAGAACCCATATTCAAACGGGTAAAAGAGAGAAACAAAGAAAATAAGCAGTGGACACAATGGGGAAGGCAAATTCCCACAAGAATTAGTGAAAGATAAAAAGGTATACCTATACATGAAAGATGTAAAACAATTTCACAAAAGCGTCATTGATGCATATAACGTGAAACTAAATCAATAGACAAAATTGCATGAAACTAGTCCCCTAATAGAAAGTCGGTTTTAAATTGATTCAAATGGAATGGAAATAATCTGTTGTACAAGTTACAAACGTGCACTATAAATTCAGGCTTCCATAGTCCCTTACCACACTACCTTTTTCTCGCCTTTGCCTCCACAGTTGTTTGAGGAATTACTAGCAATCAAAGTTTCCACAGTACTACTAGTGCGGAGAAAAATAATTAGTAGGTGTGGCCAATGGAAATTTTCGATCCCTATACAGCAAATTAAGCTAATGCATAACTTTTTGGGTTTGGCGATGGCTCAAGCAGACGTAGAGAACTACATTTCTCATATTACTATCACATTGTCTAATAACTCAGTATTATGACATATTAAAGATTCCAACAATGGATAAAGGTTGGAATGGACAATACATACCCAGGATGGACAATACATATTCTAATAACTCAGTATGGACAATACATATTCTAACAACTCAGTATTCTAATAACTCAGTATGGACAATACATATTATTAAATGTTCTAATAACTCAGTAACCATCTGCTGTGGTATGGACAATACATACCTAGGATGAGCTTCATACTATGGTTAGCAATCAAGGAAAGGCTGAGCACTAAAGACGGAATGCAAAAATTTGCACCGGATGTTGAAGTGACATGTATCCTCTGAAGGCATGACATGGAATCTCCCTCTCACCTCTTTTTTAGATGTCAATTCTCACAAGATATTTGGTTTTATCTAAAGCAACTATGTGGTGAACAAGACCCACCGAGCTCTTGGCAAACTTTCATTGCTTATGCAAGTCAAAGTTGGAAAGGTAAATCACTTGACAAGGTGTTAAAGAAGTTGTGCTTGGCAACTACTGTGTATATAATGGAAGGAAAGGAATAGTAGGCTCCATACAAACCAGTTTAGAGATTATAGAAGTCTCGTGAAGTGTGTCATGCAAATCATCAAAGATAGATTGGTCACAGTCAGATTCAAGAGTTCTCCCCAAAACTTATCACTCCTCCAAAGCTTGGCAGCTACCTAGCAGTGGTTTAAGTTCAGTAAGTTGAGACAATTTTTTGTCCTATTTAATAGATTACTATGTTGTTCATTCATCTCCTAGTAATGGTCTTTTGATATTGGGTTATGGCAATACAGGATTTGATTGGAAGTAGGGGCTCAAGACCCTTACTTCCTTTGAAATTCTGAGTTGCCAAGGCCCTTGATAGGGGTCTTTGCAAATTAAGAAACAGGGGATACCTATGTCCTTTGTAGGGTATCACCATCATTTTGTACATTTTGATTATCTTATGTAATGCTATTTGACTTTCCGGAACAATGGATAAAAGTAAATCCTTAAATAGCACTGTTTACAAGTACCTTAAATTTACGCTTAATTTCAGTAGCAAGTACACTTTATTTTTGCTAGCAGCTTAAGGCTACGTATGTCTAATCCTCTCCAGACTCCGCAATAGCAGAAGCTTCGTGCACTAGGTACACCCTTTAAGTACATGAATGCAACTGATAAATTAAGATGGCTTGGATAATTTTGCAACTCTCTATGACACAAATAAAAACTGAATTTATTTATGTATCTATTAAGATGGGCCACAATATGTAGACAATCTCTCCTGCCAGTGATGAGAGCTGAGAAAGAGCATTGTTCTCTTTCGTTAATGGTGATTTACGAACTTCGGGTGGTCCTTTAAACCTATCTTCACAATCTTGTGCGGCTGTGCTAGCATACTCGGCATTTGTGCTCGACTCTTTGTAATTGTTGGAATCCAAAAACGAAATTGCCATTTGGAGAACTTGCTCGGCAACGTCCCTATATTGCTCGATGCATAAATTAAAGTATGGCTTTAGTACCGGGTCCGTGGTCTTGTTATACAATTGTTGTATATAGACCAAGGTGACATTGGCTTTAGCCAGAGACAACTCTAGCATTATACGAGCAAGCCCTTTGACGTCTGCTTTAGCGCTTCGAGGATCAGCACGAAGAGATGAGACACATAAATTATGATATTTTGTGCGCCTACAAGTTTTTTCTATCAAATCGGCTCCTTTCTCTATCACCAAAGTAGAGCATTGGCTTGGAGGTAACTGAATGAGAGAAAATAGGGTAACAAGCACCAAACTTAGGGAAACTAGCTTCTTCATTGTGCATAGTATATAGGGGAAGGATAAGGTATGTGATGCTAATGAAGGTTATGGGTTCTAGTTGGTGGCATTTATAGGCAATTGAGTGCTTGGACAAATTTGATAATTATGAAATTTTACTAGATTTATTGGTAATGGAAACCAAAATTTATTGCTTTCATACTTTTATGCTGCAATGTAGTCAAAGATAACTGTCAATTTAATGAATGACAGAACAAACGCTCCATATGTGAGGGGTTGCTTATTATAATAACTTGATATACTTTCCAAATGGTGGAAATAGGATTGCCATTCTCCTTATTCATGTTGTATAGGATTGTCATTCTCTTCATTAAAACTGTGGAACAATTATGTTAGTTTCCATTACTAAGATTTTCTTATCTGTATTCATAATTAATCCATCCGGGGTGTCATTATATATATAATCTACGAAAATTTAAATCTAAAATGAGTTAATGCTATTGAGGTTGAAAATTTAACATAATTTGTTGATCTAACAATGTGACAACTGATATTATCTGGTAAAAGTTTGTGTCATGTCGGATTCTATATCATGTCCAAATTTATTTAATCCATGCCCAATCATTTATAATCGTATGTAGTTCGATTTGTAACGTGTCGAATTCTTGTAGTGTATGAGCCATGGTTATTAGGTTTATGTCATGTTTAGTCAGTCTACTCACATGAAGAACATTTTTCCCAAGAGTACTCAGTTTGAATCTGGAAGGAGCTAAGGGCACAAAAGCATGCTGGAGGATTTTACATTGCAATCAGCAAGGGGCTCCTGTGCACTCAAAGCACCAGCTGCCTCACTATTTTGTCTGATATTTAAACTGTCCTTGTAAATTTCATGTAAAACTGTTAGATCTTGTTTTCCCTTTCTAAGTATAAATATAGGTTACATTTTACAGATTATTAGATGATTTCCTTTTCATTATAATTTGATCTTGATTAGGCTGCTTAGTTTAGACTCAAAGGTGACAAGATAGCTACGGGTGCAACTCCGGCCTGTTGGGAATGATGGTAGCGATGAGTAATGGTGGGTGGTAATGGGAAATATATATCACCTCATAATTAAGAATGACTAATCTAATATTTATGGAGTTAGGCATTATATGATGATGGGAATGATTTTTCATTGAGTAATGCTACTTGGATCTACTTTACTGATCTAATTCATTACAACTGGTGGATTAACAATAAGTTCTTATGTTGAATGGAAACCACTATTAATCCAGCAAATTATATTAACAAATTAAATCCCAATAACATTATTATTTTTTATTAGTACAAACCAAACACTAAAATAAGCATCACTTATTGATGGTCATTCCATTTCCATCGTCCATTACCACCAACTAAATACAGCATTAGTCATCTCTTCAGACTCTATGGGAAGGGTTTGCTTATGAAAATAATTTGATTGACTTTGCAATTGAGAATACTAATATAATAACTTGGTTTATCTTTTTAAATTTTTGCAGGTCACGGGTCTTAATTGGACCAACCATTGGATCTCAACCCGCCAGTCTGTTGAACTGCCCGTGAGCCCACAACACGGCAAACCAAGCCGCCCAGGGCCCAACAGGCTATGGGCTTTTACCCAGGCTTACCTCGGTTATTACAAACTGGCTAACCCCTTCAATTATTGGGTTCTTTCGAAGTCGGTACACTAAATTAGATATAATTGTAAAAAAATATATATAACAAAATGTGTTATAAAAAAATACACTACTAAGATATAAAGACTGAACTGTCCATTTCCTAAAATTTACTTTCCTAAAAAGGTTTTAGGGATATATCTTAATTAATTAATTATATACATAATGATAATGGTTAACCCACTGAAATTTAAGAATATTTATTCGCAAAGATCTTTATCTTCGGAAAACGTTTGGACTTCTTCTTCCTCTCCAAAAACTACTTCATCTTCATCAGCGATAAGCCCTAAAATTGTTCCCTGAACATCTATAGGTCGTTTTTAAAGGAAAAATCCTACTGTTCAGCCCATTTGATGTAAGATCGTCAACAACATCTATTTTTTGAAGATTTGTTCGTCATTTGAAAATACATACAAACTTCGGCATTTGAAGATCAAAACCAGTTGTTGAAAGTTGTTCGTTGGCTTGTGTGAAATACGATGTTTTTGCCATATGTTTCTGTCATATTAATTCATTGTGTGTAAATAAACTACGTGTATCTCCTAACTGCTGACTGTGTTTCCCTCATAGTGTAACAAAAATAATGTCACAATACACTCTAACAAAGACAGTGTTCAGTGGTTTTGTGGATGTGGTAACAAATTCAAAACAGAGATGGACTGTTTGAATGAAATTATATGAAAATATATGTTTGACAAAATGTAAAAGTACAATATTTTGTGTAAGTGTCTTGTTATACTGTTATGGTGTTCGCATATTAAAAAACATAATAATCACCTTTAAAATGACAGACATAAACCTAATAGAGTCATGAATTCAAACGTTGTAATTGTTTAGATTGAATGATAAGGATGAAATAATGTTTTCAAACTTGCACTGATAAATAGCTTTCAGGCCGAAGAAGAAGATAACAAAAGATACTATTGCAAAATTTAAAATTCAAAATTCAAACCAACTGATTTATCCTCAAAATAAACGAAAGAATTAAATAATCAAATCTTTCATTAAATTAAGGGATTTTTAATACATACATTTATCCTCAAAAAAAACGGATGGATCAAATCTTCCATTAAATTAGGAGATTTTTAATGCATACATATAATTTGGAAAAAAAAAAAATCAGTTTCCAAGAATAAATCACCTGAATTGAGGACACAAATGTCAAAGAAAAATCCGAAAATTTCAATTTATGTACTTGGACACAAATAAGAACTAAAATTAAGGATTTTTTTCCTCTATATTTTTTTTTGTATATTTTTTTATAATTTACTCCAATTTGATATACCCCTTTCCAATTGACCGTTAATTATTCCGAGGAGTAAAATGTTAAACAAACAAAGACCAAGGGGTCCACATGTGGTTCATCATAGGATAAAATCAAATGCCAACAAGTCAAAGAAGGATGATGGAAACAACTGAAACGGATCCTACCTTGAAGGACACAGAAAACCATTAAAGGGTATGCTCAATTAGCGGATCTAGCCACATGAATTCCAGAAAATATAAAGCAGAGTTCTGTTTGAAAAATCTATGTGGCCAAGTGCTACAGAAAACCCCATCCCCATACAATAGCCCACAGCTTTCTGGCACAAAACAATGATCTCTGAGACAAACAGAACTACTTACTAATCAGGGGAAGAGAAACAACTCACTGATCCATGGAAGTTCATCTGTCATCATACAAATGTGCATTGTTGTATTCGAAGAACTCTAATTGCCACTAACAAATAAAACCGTGTAGTATAACGTGTAAGCAGTATAACAATCTGGCAGAATCTAGTCACTCAATTCCGCTCCAAAGATGATAATCTTGCATCAACTGTAGAAAATATCAGCAGAGCTCATATGGTAATTCACCCAAGTATACCAATTACTGTACATTGCAAGTATATTGTCATAGGCTTTGATGTAATAAGGCAATTAATCAACATATAAGAAACTCCACTTCAGAGGTGCCCGGCACAAGAATGCAAGGTCCTTCAAAATCTGCTTGAACCTTATATTTGCCTGTAAACTTTCATACTCCATTCTATTTCATCCCACAGCTCTGCCAGCCTTACCCTCAGTATCTAAACCAGAAACCCCTTCTGCTAAACTGCACAACATACCACACAAATGGAAGATTTGTTTTACTAGACTGTCACAGGGCTCTTGCAGCAATGGTTAGATTGTTTCTTACGGGAAGAAAATTATAACAGGGAATTAGAAAAAAAATAAATGAGAAAAGAAAAAAAAAAAAGATACAATGTGTATACAAAATGAAATTTTCATTTTTAGGAAGAGATGGAACATACTTGGGAGGACCAGAAACAGGTATACTGGTATCCTGAAATCCATGAATCAAAGCAAACCCATTCTCTTCTCCTCCAGCCAACTCTGGTGGACCATGGGAGCTGACAGGTGAACTACGTCTGGAGGACACTCCTGGAAATAATGTAAAGATCTTGAGTACTGTGAATCATTAGCACGGAATACCATGAAGAAATTTTATGTCTGACTTTAAATGTTCGTTGAGTTCTGTGGTTTTGTTCTCCTCCCTTTCAACTTAACTGAAGGGGCCCCCTAACTGGTCCTTTCCAAGCTAACAAAACAGAAGACCTTCTATTTGACACAACAAATGAGGGTGATTTTAACAGTTCTACTAAACTAATGATATCAAAATTAAGATGGGCTTTTACAGGCTGGGTAGATTGCTCAAAACACATTTTGCTTCAAATGATAGGCACTAGAAACACCACTTGCGAGGTTGTACCAAATACAAGCAACTCATTAAGATCAACCGAATTATAATGAATGGAATCACATATCCATCAGGAAATTAAGTGGGTTGAAATTTTATCATGACAAAAGACTACACTATTTAGTCAATTTTGCCTCTCATCACAGTAATCAGATGAAGGGAAAAAACAGAAAACAAAGAAACTAGTAGACTGCAGCAACTATAGGAAGCATGAAACAAACAACAGATTAGTAGATGGAAAACGAGCAGAGCTAAAGACGAGAAAAGTAGAAAGAGTTGTTTGGACTGCTAAACTATTCCCAGCAGAGACTGGGCAATTCACAACACAGTACTCATCAGTGCATGTTAAGTCAAACTCATAATAAAATAGTTAACATTACCTTGAAAAATTATCACGAGACAGAAAATCATTGTGAAAAGCGTCGCCAATAAGTTGCCATTTGGTGATGATGCCTTCGCAGCTTTCATTTTCTTCAATGCCTTCATCCGCTCGATCCTTGCACGCTTAATCATGGCAAGTTCAGCAATCTCTTTGATCAGCCTCTCGTCTGCAGCATCAAGTGACAATCCTCTGGGAGGCCGGGGAGGTTTGGGAGGCTTTTTAGCACTTGTTGATTTACGTTTGTTCTTCCCTGTTTTCTTCTCGGCTTGATTTGCAGCATCTACTCCCTCCACCTTCTTGTCCACCAAGGACTTTATATTCTCTGGAGAAGCCTCACTGCTATTTTTCAAGTTACTGTCCAAATTCACCCCATTCTTGCTTGACTCTCCAACATCTACAAACACACTGCAGACTTTGGTGGAAACTGCCTTCTCCAATTTGGCATTCGAAATAGGGCCAGGGCCTCCCACTTCTTCGTTAGCAGTCCTACCACTCTCAAGATCAACTGCAAATTCTCTATCTCTTAAAAGCATGTGCTCCATTAAAGAGCTCATACTCTTTTAGCTTCCACTCTCCTCCCACTTCAGATCCCCAAGCACTTCAGTATTTCAATGCTAACCCTCAAAAAAGAATGACGGAATTCGTCCCATCACAAGAATTCCATATAATTAAAGAAACTCACTTATAATAATCAACAAATTTCTAATTATAATTTGCTTGGGCATTTCCAGTCATGGCCAGAATTAAAACTTCAATAGCTCAATCTAAACACCTGTTACAAAACAAAATCGGTTCACACTATCCTTTTTAACTTTCCTTGCTCTCTTCAAACAACTCATCTAGTTGTAAAAGCCCCCGAGGTTCAACCTGCCAACAAAACCCTGAAAGTGTTCTGAAACAAAAAAAAAAAAATCATTAACAATTCAAACTTATGAACTAACAAAACCTTGAATGCAGAATCTATAGCCCTTGAACTTAAATTGAAACCAAATTCACAAATTCCTCAAAAACAAGCTCAAACTAACAATGCAAGCTCAATAACAACAGCGAACCCGAAAACATAATCTCCATTACCGCCCATTAGAATCACAGGATTACCAATGGCACTGACAGCTAACTAGTACCCACACACACACACACACACACATACATATATATACATACATATATATATATCATAGAAAGGAAGTACCTTTGAGATCAAGGAAAGAAGCAGCAGATCCAATGGGGACAAGACCTTGGAGGGAGACGAAATTGGGGAAGGGGCGCTATATAAGATCTTGGTGGAAGTGGAACCGTGGAACCATACAAAGGGAGAGAGCGACAAATGAGGATGAGCGCACGATGGTTTTGGGGTCCATTGGACCATTGCCATTGGGGACAACCCAGAAACTGCTCAATTTTGATTTCTCTCTTTCTTTATCTTTCACTCTCATTCGCTCTACTCATCAAATAATATTATTTATTTGGCTTTCAGCATAATAATTTGAAAATCTATGGGCTAGTAGTAATTTACATGAATAACTGAAAAGTAATGAAGGCACGACAGTTCAAGAATCGCCACCGACCCTGACCAAAAAAAAAATAAATAATCGCCACCGACACCCTCTCACGACTTTTCAAATATAAGATTCAGCTCCCTGTTTTAACCCTTAAATTAGTGTAATTATCTCTTTCAACTTTGACTTTATATTATTTTTATATAATTCAAATAAAACTTAAAAAATTGTAATCAAAGTAGGTATCATTTTTTAGATAAGTGGGTCTCAGGTATATATGAACCCCACCCCCGGGTTTGTCCAACGTCATGAGTTTAATACATTTAATCACGAGTTGAGATATGAATTATAAATTTAAAGTTATTAACCAAACACGAAATTATGGAGTTTCTTAGCACCCCTTCTAAACCACCCCACCCCACCCCAGTAAACAAACAGCCTATCTCCGATAACACTAGACAACCTTTTAAAAAATGTCATTGAATTCTAGAATACCAAAACAATCTGAACAAGAGAAAACAATCTCTAAAAATTTATTGTTCAAAATAACAGGCTCCCCCAAGGAGGTTATATAGTTGGTTATCTATAAATAAAAATAAAAATAAAAAACTCCAATAAGTAGAAAGTAAAATAGACTAGTATTCTAATTGAATATGGGATTCAAAACAAATACTCTAATGCTGACTAAACTAAAGAAATAACATAAATTAAACAAATTCGTGATTAACTTAGAAACTTAATAAATCTAAATCTCTTAAAATTTGTCAATAAAAACAAAGTTTTTCAAGTGACAATTAATTTGTTTCGTTCAAACAACATCGATATCGCTTGAACCTAATACCAAATTCTCTTCACATATATTAATTACATCACTTGAAAATGTCTCTAAAAAGAAAACTGATTAAACCCATAACAGTGATTTTGGTAATCCAGCTTACATTCCTTTTTAATTAGTGACAATTAGTTTTTTCCATTTTCCTTTTGGGAAGTTCTCTTGAAGAGATTTTAGATGGGAGTGATCTTAGGTGTCAATGAAGATTTACCTATCAATGACATTCTAAATTACCAAAAAATAAATAAATAATTTACCCCAATGAGCATAAATTTTCTCAGACAATTTTCTTGTCATCCAACCTTTCCATAATCAACCTACAATGCCCCCATAAATCCTAAACCCTAACCGTAATCTTCTCTACAACACCCATATTGAATCACTTCGTGTGCGTCAACATGAAGAAGGTCTTCTACTACAACTACATCCCAAACAAAGCAGAAGAAGAAGCATGCAAAGTTAGCAACACCCCATGGCAGGTGACTCGTGTGCTCGAAGAGATAAGAGACATATACCCTCCACCAGTAATCGATTACCAGAACCCATGGCAGATCAAAAAGACCCTTACCCACTATGAAGCCGCGACTGGAAAGCTCGTTGTGTCGTTCGTCGACGCCTTTGAACATGTCTTTAGGTATTGGACGTTGTGCATGGCTAACCATGTGGTGTTAGGGCATAAGGTGACGGTCATCGTGTGGGATGTCACTGAACAGAACAACCCTAAGAGGTATCGCAATGATGGCGTATTTTTCGAGATGTTGCCCAATGATGACTATATTCTAGCGTGCATGGATGTGTTTAAAGATCGATGCTTGAATGTTGATGATGAGATTGGGGTGTTCTGGGATCCCAGGGCTTCAACTTTTCAATTCAAGTTGCTTTGTAGGGGTAAGCTAATGTGATTGGTGTTTTCTCTATTTTCTTACTAATGTTACGTATTGAGAAGGGCAATTAGTTTTAGTCCATTATTTTTCTTTTTTTTACTAAGATATGAAACATTATTATGGTGAAATTGATGGTGGCAACATTTCAAAGAAATTCTTTTTTTTTTTTTTTGTTTCAACGGTATCAACTTACGCACACCTCAATTAATCCTACCACCCAGCCTCAAAGCCTCAAGGTATAAGTGATGATGAGCCTTAGACATCAATATCCTATCTGCAACCACCTGTCTGGCAAATAAATCTTGAAGATCTAAGAAGTTACAAGAGACTCAAGAATCTATTATATGCCTTGTAGGTGGGAAGCCATGTTGGTCCCATTTGTCCAATTATGATATTAGCTCTAATAAATTGATTCCCATTGGGATGTTACTAGTTATTTTGAATTTCATTATCTCAATTTCTCCTCTTGGAAGGTTTTTATCCGCATTTATACCCCAAAAATGCTAAGACCCGAATAAATAAATCAAATGGTCAATCAATAGGTCAAGATAACATCTCACTCACTATCTAACTCGTGGCACGATCTTTTCAGCTGCAAAACGAAATTGAAATTGCACTTTTTTAGTCTAAATTTAGAATAGGATTTTCGCAGAGCTTAATTATTGGCTACTCATTTTCGTAGTTATTTTCCTCTAGTCTTTTGAATCGTATGGTCCATCAAACGAAATAAAAAAATATATATATTTTATTTGAAGTATTAATGTCACACACACGTACCGATGTGTTATGCTCAGCAACACGTTACGGGAAGTCCGGATTGAGGTGCAAAGCCATGTGAAGTTGGATATATATATGAGCCCTGAATGAGACAGTTCATATGGTGGAGCAGACTATGTATATGAGCCCTGAATGAGACAGTTTATCTGGTGGAGCAGACTATGATCAACTCAATTGTTTTTCAATCCCACGAAGGGAACTAGACATTTATATTAGAGTTCATTAGCGAACCCGTGCAATGTACGAAATTTGCACCCTTCCACCCCCGGCATCCAGCTACAGCCACAGCTGACCCAATGGAACTGTTGGATTAAAATATCAACTTCATCGATTAAGTTACACAAGAACATTAACATTATTCATGGACAAGATATATCAAAGGGCCACCATTCATAAATAAAACTAACACCCACTGAGCTTCATCTGATGATGTCTTCCTCTGTGCCAAAATGGAAAGGCTACGATAAGAGGACAGAAATCAAAATTTGAAAATTGCAGCACCGCTCGATGGCTTGGAAGCAAAAACGTAGAGGCCAAGATCATTCTTGTTGATCACCCCTTTCTCAATCCTCGATTGATAAAATTGCTCCTGATACAAAACAAGGAACCGTTATATGATCTAGATTGTGACAATTGTGAAGCAAATGTTTCCAATAACGAAACAGAAACTAACCTTCAAGTTGAGAATAAATTGAGGGACAATATCCTCTTTCACCAAAGCAACTGCACAACCACCCCAACCAGCTCCTGTAAGTCTTGCCCCAAGAGCACCATTATCTCGACAAATCTTTACAAGTTCTTCCAATTCTGGGCAGCTAGTTTCAGAAAAATTAGAAAGTAAATATTATGAATACCCAATACAGTTGGTGTAGGCAGGGAAATGTGTTGGGAGATCATAGTGTCACAGCATAAAGTTTTTGTCATGAATGATTTTAACGTGATGAATTGGTGCTTACCACCCAAGTACCTCTGTTTTCATTCTTAATTTAAACCATCCAAACAAATATTGGGTAGTGATTGAGTTTTAGATCTTTAAAACAAAAGAGGTTTTAATTAGAGACATTATATGTGAATTGTTATGCAAGAGATAGAAGGTAACAAGGTGTTCATGAAAAGGAAAACCACTAATTTATGTTGTACATTCATATTCTTTGTTATGACAACAACAACCAATTGTCAATTTCACTAAGTGGATAGACATTCAGGAAGCTGGACTTGTACCTGCACTCATATAGAACACTGCAGCTATAGTGGCTGTCATTCATAAGATCACCAAGCTTCTTCAGCATGTCCTCCTCACTGAAATAACCACACTTTCAAAGTTACTAATTCAAGAAACATGAAGGGGTTCTTTTAGATTAGTTATATTTACAATGTTTACATTACTTGTGTTCAAGAGCTGGTTTGATTTATCCAAACTCAATTCTATTTCAGGCTATAAATTAACAGTGTGACTGAGTTTTAGATCCAAACTTATATCCCATCGAGAAATTCTTCACATGTTGAGGCATAGTAGAATACCCCCAATGGGAAAAAGAACACGAACAAAAGCACTTCCAACTGAACAATGGAATCCCAAATGTCATGGGATACTAAACTTTCTTTGGAATTAGATTTAGTGAATAAAAGAATAGAGAAAAAAATATCCCGAAGATACTAGCAACTTTAAAGTCAACAAGTTCTTTTATTTTTCTAACTTCTGAGCAAGTTTTACAGCATGGTTAACAAATCACTGAGCACTGGAGATTTTCTCATTAACATGCCTAGAGAAGATTTATCAGACACAAAAAATTGTTGCAAATGCAAAAGCCATAAGCTTGGACAACATATATTTAAATACGTCTCATATTCTTATTATGACTCACCCTAGTTTTGATAATACAGTGTCCTTGAAAGCATATACCCGCTTGGCTTCAGAGTAGACGTGGGAGGCTCTCTGGAAAATGAATGTAGAACGTTTATAAGTGCATGCTTTAGAGGGGACAAAAACATCACCAAGTCATCTAATTCAAGATGTATTTACACCAATAATATCAAAGTGAAATTAAAGTTCCAGAAATTAACAGCCATTATTCAGATGACAGAAGTCCTATAAAGAGGAGAATTATTGGATGGTAAGACGTGCAGAAATTAGCCAAAAATGTGGCGAGGTACTGTACCAGGAGATTCAGGACCTAAGATAGTTGTTCCATTAGAGAAAAAGAAAAGTGACAACAAAGGATATAAGGTTACAAATATTACCATGCTCTGCAAAGCCTGCACTTTTTGAAAGAAATATTCTAAATTTCTAATAGGCCTACTCTACTACCGCGTTACATGCAGAGAATTTAAGAGGTAAAAATTGCATGGATAGCCATTTCCAAACAATTGAAAATTCAATCATTTAATTAACAGAACACACATACGTAATTCAAAGAAATATATGCAAAGTCAAATCATAATTCACTTAAAAACTTGAACTTAAAGCACTTCTAGGCAATGAACAAAAGATCACCTGGAATAACTTATAGTGATTGGCAGCTTTTAGCACATCCATAGAAGTTGGAGAATCAGCAAAGATTGCTTGCAGGCTTTCCTCCGTGATCTTCTCAATGTCTTCAGCTGTATAAGGGTCTTCAACTAAAAGTTCCTGCAGCAATGAAGAATGGTGCAACCTGAGATTTATGGTTGAACAAGAAAATATGAAAAAAACAACCATTATATCCCAGTAACGCAATATATTTTATGAAAACAATCTATGAATGGTTTTACTTTTACCGAAGTATGGGTATAGCAAAAATAAATTATCAATCAAATAGTAAGTTCAGTAGAACACTTGCTGTAGATACCTTGACAGCAACGACAGGATCAGAAGATCCGTGACCACCGGCAAATGAAACGCATAGCCCTTCAACATCAGAAAGAGTTTTTGCTTTGGTAATAGCCTCCTGAGGTTTCATACCAAGCTTTATTCCAAGAACGATCTGCCAAAGTCGCCAAGGCTAGAATTAGAAAAAAATCGGTGAACAGGTGAGAGGAACGAGCCAACATTAGCCGAGAGAGAGCAATGTCTCGCTGTTGCTATAGAATTGGGTGACACCATAAATAGTGTATCCAGTAGCTGCTACAATTAGGATCTCTAGGAATGGACAGGAAGAGAGGACAGCATCTCGCATTCCACCCCTATAGCATTGGATGACACTGCAAAGAGCGAGACAGTAGATGGTACACATATAGGAGCTCCTAAAATGGCCGTAGATCTATAGAGATATTCTTCAGTGGAATAATGACATGAATGATAACCTCCATCCTAAAATTTCTATAAATTTTAGGAATTTGAGAAATGGACAAATAATGCGTATTCACAAAGTCACTACGTGAAACTAATTGAAAACTAATTCAGAGAATAGTATTAGGATGGGGAAATATATCACAAATTATTAGATCAGTAACAGATTTTACTTCGCAAATTTACTAAATATACATTGAAATACAATAAAACTTACAGCAGCTAGCCGGCATTCAACAACCCGATTATTGTAATTTGTAGCAGCAGTGACTGCTTTCTGGGATTCGGCCAATGAATGGGCTATTACAAAAGACCCACCAGCAGGAAGTTGCACATCAGTTGCACGAATAGGGTTAAAGTCAATTAATTCGGCGAACCCGGATTGGGCCATGACAGAGATTGCCTATCAAGTGAAGCAATTTATCAACTGACAGGTTATGACCATCAAACACAAGAAATCAGATATAACAATAATAATGATAAGAATAATACCCAAAACAATAAAAATAATAATAATAACAGACGCAGTCGTTCAATTTGTAGGCATGAAACAACAGATGCTGGGGGAGCATCACCCAAGGTTAATGCATAATACAAAGCCAGCTTTAACTTAAACAGAGTAAGTAGCTATCCTAAAGAAGTAATGAGATTGTATCTTCAAAAACTGAAATTATGAAAGACCGTGATCAGTCTAAGGTGAAAAAACGGTAAACATTGATGTCAATTTAACGTAGGACAGGCATGGATTCGAGAATCAAGCAATCTAAAGCGTACTCGTCTCCCATGAAAACAAGGACAAGTGATCCAATATATTGTACAGTAAGACAACTCACAATTGTTCATTTCGTAGAATAACAAGTTTGAAATCCACATAAGATATCACCAGTATATAACTGAAAAGATTGACGCTTTGCAAGATATCAGCTCATGTCAGAGCAGGTTTTGTACATCAAAATCATGCAAAATAGGGAACATTACAGGGTACTTTCGAAATGATAGTTATGTACTCAAAAACCAACGTCAACATCTCAGCAATTTGCGGAAAAAAAATATTGTAAAGATACTTTTCACGGTTTCTCCTATGTTCCGAGTGTTGATAACATGTGATGGGGCAGTTCAAAAAAGACGGAACTACAGCATTGAATTTAAATATCCCACAAACATGTGCAAAGTGCTTCACTTCCAATATCTCAATTTCACAAAGGTGAAGTGAGAAAGCCCTAAAGTGAGAGAAACAGCAGCCAGGACTGGCAGATTTCATGAAGTACACGCTAAATGATAGCGTCCTAGGTCGAAAATCTTCACAAAAGCACAACTATAAGGCCAACAGATATAACAAGGATTTAACTGAAATCGTCTACTCATGTGCGATCCAAGCAATACTAGAAACCACTCTTATGAAAGCATTGTCCATTGAAATGATAGTAGGAGGCAACTGACAAACACTACTTCCATGGGAAGGTCAAATACAGACAAGGATATGTTCTCATAAGCAGTTGCAGCATGTTTTCCTACTGTCCTTTTAGAAGAGTCCATCAGAGATGACTCAGGAGTAGTTGAATGATTTTCACCAGAATAAAGCGGATATGTATTACCTGGTCCATTCCACCAGATTGTGTCCCAATGTGTCGTTCACATACACATGTAAGTTGAGCAATATCTTTCTGCATAATTAAGGAATAAAATTAGAATCAAACTTAAAGAAAAAAAGATACATAACATTTTCACTACAAAGCAGGAAAGGTACTGTCGACAGTTTTCAATCTACTAATCTGTAGAAAGGGATGTCAGAATAAAGAGCAAATATGGAACACAAATACAGTACAGCAATGAGAAAAATTCTGAGCACAGGAGTCAACCCTCAGGTAAACGTCAGATATATGACAAGCTATCAGCACATTGGTGCCAGGATTGTTATGGAAACATTTGTGAGATTTTCATAAAATGGCTCACATGAATTTTCTCATTTTAAGTTGTATTATTTTTCCTTGCCACATGTTTTACAGTTATGCTTAGACACCTAATCAGGTTTTCGTTCAATTGCTATCTGATCAGGTTTATGTTCAATTTCTGTAGAAAACAAACAAATATAGTGACAATCAACAAATCAAACCTAATTTGCATTGCAATAATTCCACAGTTCATTGTAAGTTGATGCATGTTTCAAATCTCTTCCTGTCAAAATGCAGAGACAATTACGAAGAAATAAAGCCAAATACCTACACTGAAGTTTCATAAGAGACACAGTTACTTATTGTTACTATGGATCGGTTGGGTACAGACCTAACTTTTGGCATTATTGCAAAAGCTGCCTTCAAGTTCGAATCCACAACCTCAAGTTTATTAGGCCGAATTTTACCTACTGAACTATAGGTCCCTTGTCTACTAAATATAACACCTCTTTCTAGATATTTGGAGAAATAATCAGAATACCTTTGGAAAGTTCGCATCAAATGAAGCCATTATAGCAATTGTAGAAGAGCAAACAAATGCTGCAGAGCTCGACAATCCAGACCCTGTATGAAAAAGAAGTGTTTTTATGAAATTCTATAAATAAACCTGCCATGGCAAAAAAGTATTACTAAAGCTAACTGGTTCATTTATAGTCTGTAAATAAAAAAGGGAGATAGTATACCTGTTGGAACTGTGCCATCAACAATAACATCAAGTCCAACTGGTACACCAACATCCAACCCTTTTGATTTAGCATACTCATGGTAACCTTTATACCTGCACAATCCAGGCCATCAATTTCTAGAACGAGGAATTTTGCGAAGTAGTCATCCAAACCAGCCTTCATACCAAGCCTAAACATGGTAAATGAGATAAACCTAATGCTACTCAACACCACAACCGTTAGTCGACATCACTATTTAGTATCAACCGAACTGAATGTAGCTCAATTATTTGCTTAAAGAAAGCAATAACATCAAAGGACGAGGCAAAAATACCAAGCTCAATAACCAATAGTATGGTCTAGTGTCTCACCCACAAATGAAATAATGACCCCATCTGTGATTTTTTAGATCAATCTCCTGCAAAGTGAAAAAAGGCCAGTATGTCAGCATACACAAAATACAGAAACGAATTGACAAAAAGAAAAGCCATTACGAAAAGGAAAGAACTGCAATGCATAATTAGAGGCTAGATAGATCCATGATGCTGTCAAACATGTTCAAATTCCATAGAGATATAGATATAGTTGGATGCCAAACCATAAGCTATACGCAGTGTATTCAGGTTTTCTTTCCTGAAAGAAAACCAAGTAGTAGGAGAATTATAGATTAAAACCTAACAAGAAATGTGATTCTAATGTTTTTCTTTCCTTTTTATCCTTATTTAAGAAAGCGCGAAAGAAAGATGGTTTAAACGAATACATCAAGATTGGTTATATACAATCAACTCTTCAATGCATCTTCAGGGCAAAATAATGATTCGGGGGTTCCCTCAGCTTCAAACTTAAAGTCCTTAGTTTCATATATCCATAATACTCTAAATTGTTTTCAAAAAATACAATAAAAAATCTCGTCTTTACCCTTTTACTCGGGCTTAATATAGAAGGAAGAGAAAATCCATTCAAATGTAATGCCCTGAATTTTTAGCCCACTTTCTTATTCACGCCTCTCTGTATTTGATTTTAAAGAACTGCGCATTGGAACCATGGGAATTATCACAACATTACAGATCCACATGAAGAGTCGTCATATTGAGATGCTAGCTATGGAATGCATAGAATCAGAGCCATCCTCATTCAGAGCTCACATATCAAGGTTAACAAAATAAAGGTTATATTTTTTCAGTAAAAATAATTTCCATGCTAAGATTCCAAGTGAAGATTCATGCTTTATGTCTCCATGATACAAGTATCTTCCTAAATTTTCTCAACCCACAATATATAAGAGTCTAAATGTCCCCTCACAAAATTCAAGTCAAATATTATTCAAAATTTATAAAACAGAAAAGTGCACAGCTTTAAATTTTTATCTTGCTAAAGATACATTGAAACAAGGCAAACTGTCATAGCATGAGATGTCCACACGGCTTTCCAAAACCCCATCACACCATTCTACCACCACCACCACCACCCAGGGGAACAGGGTTTGTGATAAATCATCACCCAAAAACAAATTAATTTAACCATAAGTAGAATATAACCAAGCAGTCATAGCACATAGGTCAACATTGCACAAAAAAATTGTCCGCCCAATAAAACTAGAGATTTAGAAACAAATCAACACGCTCGAAAGATTCAGGAGACTAGCTTTAAGTCTGTCTCAATCAAAAGTAAAACAACAACAACATTCATTCACAAACACGCATTCCCACGCAAAACTGAAAATTCTATAGATCACAAATATACAGAGATAGTTCCGCACCTGTTCAGGGTCAGCGGGATAAGTACATATGGTGTACTTGTCATCATTAACATTGGCAATCCGTAGCAACTTTTCAGACTCCCCGGCGTCGTGTTTCCGTATAGCCACAATCGTGTCTTGCCGAATTGCCATCGGCAACACCGAGTACCCCTCATAGTCAATATGCTCTCCAATCAAATTCACTCTCCCTATAAATTCAACAACACATTCTGTGCTAAATACAAACAGACTTACACATACATATGTATATGTGTGTGTAATGTATATTGAGACAGATTGGAATGAAAACTGACCTGGAGATCGAGCGTAGAGATGAGGAGGGTGGCCGAAGAATTGGATGAATTTGGATTTTAATTTATCGAATCGAAGCTGAGCTTCTTCGAGTTGTGATCCGTCTCCGTACACTGGTTCGAGTGTGGAAAAGATTGGAACTGGTAGCTCTTCGTGCCTCGCCATTGAAATTCAGTTGTCGTGTTTCTCTGAAACTCGGTGTACGTATCCAACCCAACTCAAGCTTTTATATTTTCTTCGTGGAAGAATAAAATATCGTTAAGAGAACGACACACCCTCTATGAGCCTTTTATATAGGAAACAACACTCCTTAGTTTGGTTGGTTATTCTCCATAATTATTGTTACATACTATTATTATTCATATTCTTGAATTATATTAAATACTTTTAAAAGTGACGTTTGCTTTTCCAGGAAAGAGGAAAAGTAGTGACGTGGATAAATAATTGAACACAAAAGATGATTCAGGATAAAGTTTCTTTTTTTTGGGTGAGTCCTAATTATAGGGGTCTCTTCTCTTTATTTTTTTCTTTCTCTGACCTTTGAATTAGTCTTGACCAGACCAGCTATGACATACAGATTTTTGGGTGTTTAGCTTTTCTTTGACAGTTGTTAAACATCCGAAGATGTGGGGCTAAAAAAGGGATGTTGTGTGTAGGGCTAATAATCGAATCGGATTACTTGGATTTAGTTTGAGTTCGGTTTGGGTTTGATTCGTTTCAAAAGCTCTACTTGTTTATATATAAAATAATCTAAAATATTCTGACTCGACTCAAGTTTGGAACGAGCCGAACTTGAATAAATTTTAAGCTAAAAATGAGCTCGATAAACTCGACTCGAGCTTATAAATCAGCTCCAATGTTGTGCATGAAAAATCTTACAAAACAAAAATTATAATTTATAGGATTAATTGTACGGTAGATCCCTAAAATATAGAGTTTGTCTCATTTTGATCCCCAAATTTTTAATTGCATCATTTTAGTTCTTGAAATATTAAATATGTTTCTATATGGTCCATCAAACAGATAGCGTTCAGATAGCTAACGATTTTTTATTATAAATTTGTCACGTGATACTTAAATATGGACAAAAAATTTAATTTGGATAACTCTTGACTAAATTTTTACTCAAATTTTGGTTAAATAACTACCCAAATTACATAATTTTGATCAAGAGTTATCCTAGTTTTGATCAAAAACTACCCATATTACATATTTTTTTGTCAGGAGCTATCCAAATTTTATTTAAGGGATATCAAAATTATTTTTTGTCAATATTTAGGTATTACGTAACAAGTTTATGATCAAAAATTTTTAACAATCTGGATGTTGTCTACTTGAGGGACTATATAAAAACACTAGTTATTGCCTGTGTCTGAAGGCACAGAGTAATAAAAAATAGTAAACAATAAACATATTTGTATTCATATCCAAAATCAAATCACAAACATAGATAAGAGATAAATGAATTTAAATATCGGTTGTAGTGGGGGTGAGAGGTGGTGGTGGTAGAAGACGGTGATGGTTGTGGTAAGTGGCAATGACCGTGGTGGCTGCGACGGCGACAGTGGTGGTGGTGGCGGCGGCAGTGGTGGGGCTGGGGCTGGGGGTGGTAGATGTAGTGACGGAGTGGTTTTAAACACTATTTTTTTTTTTTAAAGTACTTATGAGAAATAATTTATACAAATACTTTTAAAAAGTCACTTCAAACACACCTGTATGAGCTTATTTTTCATATTAAATTTAGGGTGTTAATATTAGCCGTTAGATTAACTTTAAAATAAAATTTAAAACGATCTGAACCGCGAAAAGCAAAAGTCATTTTGTTTATCTTTTGAAATTTGAATTGTAAACTACTTTATTATATAGATATTCAATACTTCAATACAATTAACCCTAATTTATGATTTGACCCATCAATTATGGGCTTGATCTGACACTATCTCTTCCACTACGGAATTTGCTATATGGTCCCTTTAATTTCACAATTTATATTGTCCCAAAACTAAATATTAGTTATATTTTAAACAAAAAATCTCTAAATGTGTAGAAAGTAGTGTTTTCGATGAAACAATTAGAACAATATAAAATTAATAACTATAATTAAAGGTGTAATACGAGAAACATGAAAATTAAATAGTCAAATATGAAACCAATAACTATAATTTGAGGTACACAATATGAAAACTGTAACTATTGCATAAACAATGTAAAACAAGGAATATAGATTAGGAGTCAAAATATAATTTGTCCTAAAAAAAAGAATTATAAGCTCTACACCACTCCATAATTTGTTTATTCTCCACAGTTTACCACTTTATATGTTCGATGCCCGCCATCCTCGTGTCAAAACCACATGTTCAACAATGAGGTTTCTTTTTTTTTTTGATTGGCAAAAAAAAGATAGGAACAAAAGAGAACGTCTAGAGACCACCCCAATAAATCTTTATTGGTAGATCATAAAAGTTTTTGACCGTGTCTGTTACACCTCTCAGGAACAAACTTAGTTAGGCTAGTATAATGGTCAACCACCGAGTCCCAATGTGAACTCCCAAACTCGAACCTCCAACCTTAAAGTAAAAGTTCGATCATTACCCTACCGAACCACCCCACTTGGTGGTAGCATTGAGGTGTCATTGTCGTAAAAAGCATGTAGATTTCTTGTAATTTGCACCGAAATAGAATTTTTATAAGAAATGTATGAGCTGTGCTGTATCAGGTCCACGTTAATTGCTTCTTATATTAGATCAATTTAGCATGTCCTGGGGTATAGCCCAACGCCACTTGTTTGTCTTACACTGAGAAAGAATTTCAGGTGACCAGTCTGATTCTCACATGAGTTCTGTCGGCATTGTGATTTCAGATAGCTAACTTTGTTTTTTCCCCTATTAACTCAGAATCGTACTTACCACATGTTTTTTGATGAGTCTTGGTGTAACGTGATGGATGTTTCGTCCGGCTAATGCTCATTTTTTTCTAATTGCCAATTTCTATGATACTTGTAGAAAGGCTACAAATCATTGGTACGGATAACAAAAGCCCATTGCAATTATGTACCATGTAAATCAATAGAGACAACCACAGCCAAAAAAAAAAAACACACAATAGATACAAATCCAAGTAAAAGCAGACATACACAAACACAGGGAAAATAGGAAAATGACATGCTTACCAAGAGAAAAAGTTAACTGGTCCTTCTGATCTAACCGACCACATTGATTTGGTAAAAGTTCTGGTAAACTTTTTTCGGTAAGCATTTGCATTACTTGGAAAAATACTCTTATATCTACACAGTACACAGTGATGTCAACTTGTCTGCCCTTTAAGAAGTGGGTATAGCACTGCTCGATGGTCCTATACGAAATTTTGTTTTTAAGAAACACACAAGTTAAAATGAGAAGTTGCCAACCTCTTCATCTTCATCTTCATCATCGTCTATAACATCATCCTCAGTAAACCTTTCATAATCATCTTCATCTTCCTCTTCTTCATCTTCCATCATGCTCTTACTAGCATCTCTATCTTTCAAACCAGTGCTCAATACCACAGTTTCTCCCCTGGACTTCTCCATATCTTTCCTCAGCTTTTCCATGTTCTGCCGCCTATGCTCTTCCTCCAAACGTTGCTTCTCAACACGTCTCTTGTCAAGATCAGCCCTGCAAAAGCAGAAATTGAGGCACAAATGTGAATTTCATTTTACATAGCTCAGTGGAAGTTTATGAATTGGACAAGCAAAAGGAAACAGCATGCCCATCTCATTGCAGCAGTACCACATAAAGGGGGAAAATGACAAATAATGGAGTTGAGGAAATACTTATAAGTTTCCATGTATTCCTCAGCACTCGCTTCAATAGCCTTAAAGAAAGCATCCATCCCAGCACCAGAAACTGCAGACACTCCAACAGATCGTAAATTCTTATAGAATTCCTCCAGTGCAAGAGAGAGGCTTCGAGTCAGTGTTGACGTGTAAGACTGATCCGATTCTAATGCCGCATGGAATATTTCAAAATCTTCCATCCACTAATTAACAGTAATTGTTGAAACATCAGAAAATAGTTATTTAAACAAACTCAGCCAAGAGTATAACTGCTACTGCAAGACTCAATTTGTTCAACAACAGGAATGGTATTGGTTGTTCGATACTTTCTTATTCTAAAGATTAGGAGTCTTTCTTACTTTTGAAAGTAGTATTTTTCTAATTTTCTAAACGAGTATCAATAAGATCAAGTTCAATCCAGTACTTACACACAAAAAAATTAATAATTTGAACTCTCGTAAGTCAAGCCATTGTTGAGCAGCAAATGCATATGGCACACCCAATTCTTCGTTTTGCGAATGTTCCTCTTTTATGCATTTCAGCAATTTGGAAAGCATTTTGCGAAATGCAGTAGGCCTACAAGGTCTGAGTATGCCCACCATGACTTGATAATGCAAATCTTCATCACATGTTTACTAACAACATTTTGTTTCTTATTAAAAAAATATTTATTTTTCATGACCAACACAACAAGCTGGCAAAAAAAACAGCAGAATGCTTGGCTATATGGGAATGGGAAGGATGGGAGGTACCTCTTTGGGAGCACACATAAACTAATTAAAATGGTACAACCTAATTCACTAGAAGAGCATCGACACCAAATTGCATCCAAATTAGGCCTATCAATCGTGTCTAATGAAGTGGATTCATGTCGGGTGTTAGCGGGTTCGTATCGAAAAGTACTTCACCCATACCCGATTCGTTTATTAATTCGTGTCTAACGAGTCGTGTTATATTGAATTTGTGTCGTGTATGAATCGTGTATAACCGGTATATAAACGAGTCGTGTCGTGTATTTCTTTTGATTGGCTTCACTCATACCCGATTTGTTTATTAATCGTGTTGTATCGGATCCACTCGTTTATGAAACAGGCAGCTTAAGAAAGATCCAAACCTTCTAATTTCGTGTCGTGTTAATGAGTCGTGTCATATTTTGGCACCCTTAATCCAAATGCACCACCTTCATACTCACATGACCAGGAAGGGATTTCACAAAGTGCCTGAGCAATAAGGTGATGTTTGGATGGCAACAGAAAAATAAAAGCTTGATAAAAGTATGACAATATTGCATGAGGCGACAATTTTATCAAAATGTTTTGCACCAACTTGAGAAAATACATATGGAAGTTTCTAGCCAAATAGAAGTAATGGGTGCATTCGGGAAAATCTGAAAGTGCTTGTACCAAATTTGTTGTCTTCAACCTAACAACCCCATTCCACATCTTAAAGTACATTAATTACCAAATAGGTCTATATGCATGGTAAACATGTAAAAGAATTGTCGCTTGTTTCGAGTTTATTAAATTGCCTATTATTATATGAACACGTTCGCATACAATATGATGATGCTGATGATGAGAAAAAGATTAATAGCACATCAAGAATATAGACAAATAAGAAAAAATAAGAATAAATTGACCATATATTGCATATTTCTGTTAGACTTATGTCAATTTATGATAACAGAGGTGCACCAAATTTCCACCTACAACTAATACAAGAGAGAGAGGGGATAAACCTATCAGGATGGAATATTCTTGTGAAGCCTTTTGTAATATACGCAGTTTGTCTACAATGACAACTTACTTGAGGGTGAAACAAATGCTAATTCAAGCAAATAATAAATGTGTATGTTCATAATTTATTGGGGCATAGATGTGAGATACAGATTTAAAACAAAATCAGTAAAAGTGTTCCTTTCTCCCCCAAAAATATGTAAGGCGGGCTAGAATGCTCATCTAACTGCGCATTCATGGCATAGGGCAGATTTAGGAATTCATTATTTTGCTAGAATTAAAATTCAATTAAGAATATTTCATTTTACTCTAAATTGATTAGTTGATTAAATCATGCATCTTGGAAGAGCAATGAAGAATTGCCCCTCCAGCAATAAACCAATGGCCCAGACTTAATAGAGTGCAAACAATTTTATAATGAAAGCAATCTGACACGAACGATTTTACCTCCAAAGCAAACTGATGTTGTGCCACATCAATCTTGTTAAATGCCAATATCAAGGGCAACCGTGTCTTGTAGAGAATGCTACAAGCATAAAGCATATTGCTCATGAAAGTAGCTGGACTTGCCGAACGAGGTGTATCAACTACATAAGTGACCACAGTAGGAAAAGTTGAAGCAAAAGCTTCAGTAATAATTGCTCCAGAAGCAGACCAAGTAAAAATCTCGATCTGACCAGGAGTGTCCACAAGAACATAATCGAGTTGATCTGCTCGCTTTTCAATCACTGATATGACCTGAAATTAGACACTTCCAGGCTGAGTTACATTGAATAAGGTAGGAAAAACAGACAAAAAAAAGACGAAACATGATTAGATGGTTTCAAAGTAAGAGTGCAAGAGCACCAACCCAATATGCAAACATATCAGTAGTTTTGGACGCAGTATCAAGATATCATGTAATCCAAAGTAGCCATGTAGCTTATACGTTTCTTCCAAGTGCAAGTGAAATTTGTTAAGATTTACTGACTGCTGTAAGGAATTTGCAACTCATTGAAGAGGGCCCAAAACCTCCCCATTGAGTGCCTAATGGCCAAAGATTATGGCAGCAAAAATGCAACGTCAAAATCACAAAAAAAAAAACCTGTAGCTCCAGTTATAGGCTTTACCTCATCAAACTTTGTGGCGAACAAGTTAAGTGATGTCAGAATTCCTCCATTAGGACCAAGATTGAATTGCTTCATTACTTCCTTGTACCTCACAGTGTCTCTTATATCAATGTTCGCACCGAATGGCAGAGTCAAGACAGCAGGGTCCAGGTTCATGACATAGCCCCTAATATTTGATGCTTGTGTGTGGCAAACCAACCGATGAAGAAATGTAGTCTTTCCACTCCCTTATCAAATTCAATACATTTATCAACCCCTGTACTCATAAAATAGTATAGTAATTCAACATTTAGTGCTGCAATTCACACATTACCTGCCATTCCCACAACTATAATAATAACCGGTTTTCTCTTGAAGTTGGTTGAAGCTCCTGCCTGTGAAGATGATGACTCCTCGACTCGCAATTTCTCCATTGATTTAGAGAGATCATCTTTATCCTTACTCTTTAACCAAACAACAACAGGCAGCAATACAATGGATTACTCTTTAACCAAGCAACAACAAGCAGCAATACAATGGATGGACACACAATTAGAGACAATGAAATTAAACCAAAGAAGACTATTAATTGGAAAATGTAATCAGAGCATTTTACATTGATATCGGACGATGCCTCTGAGTCCAATTGCATCAAAGACGAGGCTTCCTCTGGTTCTTTCGAGCTCGAATTTATGGACTGAGAATCAATCTCCATTCCTTAATTTTTCGTATAACAACAGTTGAGCCTTTTACTGCCCTAGCGCCATGGAAATCACAAAGTTTAAGCTTGTGGAAGATTTAGGGTCACAATTTCGGAAAATTTCATCTATAATCTCAATGATCCCCATTGAACAACACTCAATTCAAGCACAAAATCATAATTTCAATTCAAGCATAAAATTCCCTATTCAAGCAAGAAATTCCAATAATCCCAATTTCTTTAGCTCCAACTACTCTCAATCCCAATCCAAGAATATCTATACTTAAAGCAAAGATATCAATGGGCAAAAGAAAAATACACTGGGCACACTAATATTAGAATAGCGTGCAATTGGATTTCTTTAAATCATATATCAAAGTTAAATACACCTGTTAAACGAATCCACCTTATACTCCATCTGATTCTCCACCAACCCAATTACCAACCCTACTACTTGCAAAAAAGAAAAGAACCTAACAAAATTTTAGCATATAATCGCACTAAGATATTGCAACATTATAGAGAAGCATGAAACCAAAGATATTAAAGAGCTATATTGAATAAAAGTTTATATCCCATATCGAAAAAAATGAACCTTAAGCAACAAACTTAACTAACAACTTAGTATTAAAAAAATGAACTCATCATCATGCAAAACCAACATAGAAAATCAGCATAACAAAGACAACAAAGAAAATTACTAGTATAAATTATAATAGACCCAAACCATTCTATGAATGCTTAGAAAATGCTAATTATCCTAATTATGCGCGTTAATGCTAAACAACCTCCACAATTAAAATGTACAATGTCACCCTGCAAAATGGTTATTATTTAAAACTAAAAGTCAAGTAACTGTTCAAGTAATTACAACAAGGACTCAATAACTAGAAAAAGACATTTTAACAAACAGGTGATCTGCTTAGACATTTAATGAACAGGTGTTGTGCAATGTGCATTCCAGATGGGCCGGAGAGAGAGAGAGGGGAGATTTCCTACAAAAAACCCAAATTAATAAATTATCTTAACATTAAACACCCAATTAGAGAAAACCTAATATTCAATTCCCTACAAAATACCCAAACTAACATTAAACACCCAAATTAACATTAAAACACCCAATCAGAAAACCTAATATTCAACCCAAACTAACAATAAACACACAAATTAACATTAACAAAAAACATTAATGTAAAGTTTGTGAGCATATGACTATGCTGTGTGCGTGCGTTGCGTGTGCTGTTGTGCTGTGTGTGTGTTGCTGTGTTGGGGTGTGTGCGTGTGTGTGCCACTGCCCGTGCATGATGTGTGCAGCTGTGTGCGCGCGACTGGAGAGAGGTGAAGACAGAGAGGTGCGAGAGAGGGGGGGACTGTGTGTGTGTTGCGTTTATGTGTGTGTGCGCGCTGGGTCTGGGGTGGAGAGAGAGAGAGAGAGAAGCCAACCTGGATGTAGGGGAGGTCGTCGTCAGTTGATCTAGGAGACGGTGGTGTTGGCCGGTGGCGAAGGTGTTGCTGTCGCGAGGGAGAGAAACAGAGTTGCTAATGCTTGGGAAGTATTTTTTACCAGGGTTTTGCTTCGACTCTTCTCTCTGCGTATATACAACTCTAAAATACCCACCCCGCCCTAGGTTGCAAATCTTAAAATAAAACGGCGCCGTAGATGAACATGCTTTAATAAGGGCCCAGTCTTGGAAACGAGCGGGGCCAAGATAGCCCACCCAATGGGCCTTTAGAGGCTGTTCATAACATCAGACCGATTCTAATGGACTTATTTTCTTTCAAGGAGAAATTGGACGGGGTACATCAAATTGGAGTTAATTGTAAAAAAAATACACATAAAAAAATATTTGTTTGTTTTCAAGTACATTATTTGAAATTTTCATATTTTCTTCTGACATTTATATCCTCCATTGATCCATGCGTATTTTTTTTGGAAAGTAATATATTAAACATCTCTTAGTTTTATGAGAGAACTTTTATATTCCGTATTTTTATATCCTCCATTGATTCATGCCTATTTTTTTTAGAAAGTAATTTTGTTTTCAAATTATATTAATATCCGAACTTCATAACAGTGTAATAATAATAGTGTAACAATAATAGTGTAACAAGACATTTACACAAAATATTGTACTATTACATTTTTTTCAAACATATAATTTCATTCAAAACAGTCCATCTCTGTTTTGAATTTGTTACCACATGCACAAAACTACTGAACACTATTTTTGTTACAGTGTATTGTTACACTGTATTTATTACAGTGTATTATTAGACTATTTTTGTTACACTATTATGGAGTTCAGATATTAACAAATTTTGAAATTCAAACAAAGTGATATATCCTAAAATAAACGAAATATTAAAGTTCTCCCATAAAAGTAGGAGATATTTAATGCATAAATATAATTTGAAAACAAAATTATTTTTCAAATGACCTTAAATTTCGGCGCTTAAGATCAATGTCTTGTTACAATTTTTAGGAAAAAAAAATTTACAAAATAGGCATTTACGTTTTTGTATCTCAGCTGTGTACTTTTTTTCAAAATATTTTGTTATGTGTATTTTTTTACAATTATATCTAATTTAATGTACCAGCTTCGAAAACACCCTTCTTTCAAATTTGATCAACTTTAACTTTGGTTCAGGACACAAGTTTGGACCTGATACTACATATGACCGACCCTATTCATTGGGCCATTAGACATATGAGCCGACCCTCTTCATAAGTCCTTTTTATTGGGCCTCAAAAAAAAATTATGTATATTCCTCGAAAAGTCTATCGCCCAAACTTTTAGGTTAGTAAGTATACTTTCTATAAAACATTTGATGACTAAATACAAATTTTCATATTTTAGTAGTACATAAATGCCCTTACTTATTTTATGAAATATCTAGAAGTTTCATTTTTTTTTTTTTAATTATGTTTTTATTGACTAAGTGGTTTCCTATTTTAATTGGCAATAATCGTTTGAATTTTAAAAAGATTACAAAAATATATTTGGCAGTTAACGTTTTTGCTGGATATTGATTCAAACTGTAATCATTTTTTTTTATATCTTATATTTTCATGTCTTCATTTTTCATATTCATCGTTTTCAAGCAACCACTGATACCCATTATCTGTCTTCTACAAGAAGGGTCATCAATTTTCTGGTATTTGATGTCACACTATTTTAAAATTACGTTGCTTTTAATGTCACACTATTTTTTAATTATGACAAACTATTTTTAAAATTATGTCATCCTTTGATGTCACATTATTTTTAAAATTATATAATTCGTTAATGTCACATTATTTTTTAATTATATCACTCTTTATTATGTGAATTCACTATTTGATGTCACGTTATTTCTTAATTATTTCACTCTTTTATTTACCAACCCAAATTCATGAGGTTTTTTAATTTTTTAGGGATTTGAGAGTTAATAAGTAAGAATTTTTTAGAAATATCATAACATTTTAATATAAGAAAATAGTTGATTTTGAAATCTAAATAGTTGTCTTTTTTCATGGAAAGAATTTCGATAATACATTTTTATGGAAGGATTGCATCAATTTAAAAGTTTTCCCCTTGAATCTTGCATGAACATTCCGTGATTAAAGGAGTTTGATAGAAACTTCGTTGAAATAGAAACTCCGTTGAAATAGCAACTCAGTTAATGAATTGATTTTGTTTCTTAATTCGGTTTAACTAATTTAGTAAATAGATAATTAAGGGTATTAGAGTCCTTTTAATCCGAAATGTACTTCTTAACAAAAAAATTTGGTGATTGGACATTTTGACAAATAAGTTATTAAAAGTGTGACGGCCCACAAATATCCCATATTTTTTTTTTTCATATGGAAAATTATACGTAATGATGCCCACCCTAATATAATTTTTTTGTCATATCAATTACCTTAAACCTATTCCTAAATAATTAAGAACCTTTGGACATGGTTTAAAAATATGACAACATATCAGGAAAAATTTTGGATATATAAAAAAAGGTTGTTAGTTTTCAAAATAATTAGGGATTATTTGTTAGCATACAAAACAAAGTGTCATTGTATAATAAAATACAAGGTTATTGTATAAGCGTGTCAAATTACATATTCGATAGTATTGATAATGAAGTTATATCTTTCAAAGAACGAAAAACTCATCATAATCAATTAAAAATAGTTATAATTAACCTTATTTTTTTGTTAATTGTTGTATTTTTATTTTTTGGATTTTTTTCTGTTACTGTATGTACACTAATTTTTTTATCTTTGTGTGCTTGATGAATTTTTAGGTACCCATAGAAAATTTTCTACCTCCACCCTGCTGCTAGGAGGAGCTTGTAACCATATCAGAGTGCTTGGTGGTGATGGAGTCACGTTTTGGGCTACAGAGACTGTCATCAATGGAGTGAAGTAGCGTGTGTTTGTGCCCTGTGTAGGTCTGTTAATCAAACTGAGCTATTCGAGCTTGGCTTGAGTTCGGCTCGGGTTCGGCTCGTTCAGGCTTGGTTCGTTTTCTAAACAAGCTCAAACTTGAACAAATTTTTAGGCTCGTTTAGAAAACAAGTCCTACAAGCTCGGCTCAAACTCGACAGGCTCGGCTCGTTTATGTGGAAATACTCGGGCTCGGCTCGGGCTCGACTTGTTTTTAGCTCGTTCAGGTTCGACTTGTTTCTTAAACGAGCTGAGCTTGAACAATTTTTTAAGCTCGATTAAGAAACAACTTTTTCAAGCTCGGCTCGAGCTCGGCTCGAACTCGGCTCGGACTCGTTCGACTAACAGCCCTAGCCCTGTGGTGTGGAGGGTAATGGTTTTGAAAGAACGTTGTTCCGACTCACTGAGACACAATTCAGACAGATAGGTATCCAGCCAGCCTCTCTCTCTCTCATCTCCTCTGCTGGTACGAACTACGAAGGAAGTGGTATTGCCCCCTTGGACAGCCAATAGAATGTCTGACACATTTGTGCTTCCCCAGTAGAAAGGGCGTGATGAGGTAGTGGGACTCTACTGTGCTCCTGAATTGCTAATGCTGTATTTAGGTACATTGCTAGACACGGTACCTCCCTTAGAACAACTCCAACAACACTATCTAAAATAGTTACTCAAAATATATTTAAATATTATATTATCTACTTTAGTTAACCACTTTTTCAAATTCACTCCAACAACGCTATCTATTTTAACTAATCACTTCAATTAACTTTCAATAATAAAATTCAAAAAATAACAATTCAACTATACATTGTATAAATTTAATTAATTATGGGCTACAAGAATAAATATCATAAAAGATGGGCTACAAGAGTAAATATCATAAAATACTTGGGGGGTTTTGCTGATTTTTTTTTGGGGATTTGCTGGATTTTTTTTTGGGTTTTGCTGAATTTTTGGAGGGGTTTTATTAGATTTTTGGGGGGTTTGGTGGATTTTGGATTTTTTCTTGATCTTCTCATACAAACCGGGAAATCAAACACGATTTGCAGTCGGTGCTCCTTCAGAGAGTCTCTGAATCTCATACCCGCTTTGAAAGCTATATACAAAACTATCTGCAAGAGAGAGATAAAATATGTTTTTTAGCGGAGAAGAGTGTGAGGATTTTGTTGATGAAGTAGCTAGCCGGGGAGGTCACCAGATGTAGCGAGCAAATATTGAGTTATGGAAAATACCTAGCGGAATACCTAGTCCGTTGGAGCCAATAATTCTGAACTGGCTATCTAAAAACCCCTCTAAAAACAATTTTTTTACATTGCCCCTTGAAATTGTTCTTAGTCTCTAGACCGCTTTTGTGTAGTAACTCAACACAGAACTTTAAATTAATAAGTTATATAAAATTTATTAAATATTCAATTGTATGTTCGTATAAAATCGAGTTAGTGTAATAAATAATGGGGTCGAGTCAATCAATTTATCAAACAGGTTTGATTAGTCAATTTTATTGAAACTTGTTTGGTAAGATTTTTTTTTTAAATTAGACATTTATCTAATCTATATAATAAAGTAGTTTACAATTCAAATTTCAAAAGATAAATAAAATGACTTTTGCTTTTCGCGGTTCAGATCGCTTTAAATTTTACTTTAAAGTTAATCTAACGATTAATATTAACACACTAAATTTAATAGGAATAATAGGCCCTAAGGATGTGTTTGAAGTGATTTTTTAAAAGTACTTCTAGAAATTAAATTTTCATAAGTACTTTAAAAAAAAAATTAGTGTTTGAAACCGCCCCACCACTACCTCTACCACCACCGTCACCACCACCACCACTACCACCGCCACCACCACCACCGTCGCCATCGCCGTCACCGCCACCACCGCCGCCGCCACCACCACCACCGTCGTCGCCGCCACCGCCACCGTCGTCGCCTTCGCCACCATCACCACCGTCGCCATCGCCATCGCCGCCACCACCACCATTGCCGCCACCATTACCACCACCATCATCGTCGCCACCACCACCACCACCACCACCGCTGTCTCCACCACCACCACCGCCGTCGCTGCTGTCGCCACCACCGTCGCCGCCACCACCACCACCACCGCCGTTGCCACCCCCGGTCATTGCCACCCACCACAACCATCACCATCTCCTACCATCACCACCTTTCACCCCCACTACAACCGATGCTTAAATTCATTTATCTCTCATTTATGTTTGTGATTTGATTTTGGATATGAATACAAATATATTTTTGTTGTTTACCATTTTTTTATTACTCTGTGCCTTCAGGCACAGGTAATAACTAGTACACTAATATTCAAAACTTTTTAATTACACGTGTTTTAGAGAGTTGAATGTATTATTCTTATGAGTAGTCTATGTGAATATAAGCTAAGAACAAGGATTCCGAATTATTTTTTTATTTAATATTTAAAGATTTATTTATGCCAGGGTTCTATATTTAATTTTATTTTTTTGATTCGTGTTAAGAGTACCAAAAATTTACTGTTAATAGACCAAAAGCCATGACACTATAAATAACCGTACCACAAAGTAAGGAGCCCAGTGCCATTGCCACTGCGTGTGGGTGTGGGCGCGCAAGAAGAGAGATGGCAGTCGATGTGAGATACATGACCTTGGAATTCTTCGAAGATACGATCTCCGTCACCGTCACCTCAACTCCCTCCGTCGTCAGAAAATGGCTCCGTACTACGATTCATGCTAGTCGTTATCATCTCCATCGTCTCATCGTTGGCCTCGGTGTCCAGTGGTTCCCAAGCCGTTACTCCGGCGACGATCCACCAGCTGCAACTCTCCAACTCTGCGTCGGTCGGCGTTGCCTCATCTTCCAACTTCTTCACTCCGAAACCGTCCCAAATCTCCTACGTCGCTTCCTTGTTCACCCTAACAACATATTCGTTGGCCTTTGGAACCATTCGGATGAGAAAAAGCTCGCAAAATCGAAGCATAAGTTGGTGATGTTGCGTGAGCCTTTGGATCTGCGGCTTCACGCGGTGTCGAGAAGAACTTGTGTGAATCTTCAAAATCAGACGAGGGAGACTATAGTGCGCGAAGTTCTTGGTTATGACGTTGTTTTTGAGGAGTGGATCAATACGAGTGCGTGGAACGCTTATGAGCTCAGTGATGATCAGGTCAGTCAAGCCTGTTTGGATGCTTATGCTTCATTTCTGATTGGAAAAGATATCAGGGCTTGGCAGTTCTGTGCACGCGATTTCAATATGCTTTGACTGAAGGTATTGGCTAGATGGTAGTGGTGATCAGTTCGTTCCTTCTTTAGATGAACTTTTTGTTGTTAGAGATTAAACTTGAGATCTAGTAGCTGAATTCAACAAAATATAGTTACATGTAGAGCAACATGTGTCTGTCTACATGCTTAGCCTGTTGATCTGAAAATGAATGCACGCATGACGCATCTCTCTGTCTGATCTATATCTCCTCTTTGATCTCGTATTCTCTCTTCTCTCTCTCTAGTTAATTGACATCTTTTTGTTAAGTGAGAAAGGACTGTGAATTGGATGTTTTGTGAAGCTCTTTTATCACCGAGTCGTAGAGTTCAATATTTGTGTAATTCTACTGCTTGTGTTGGTTTTCTCTAGAATAGGTAAAACGAAGATCTAATTCATGACAGAAAACAAAGAATTCAAGAGAGAAGATGGAACGTTCAATATTAATCGTTACAGTGGAGATTTCTATACAAATTCTACAACTAGCCAATCTGGGCTCCTTTTGGATCTGTTGATGATTTGATTCTGTTTGGTACTGTCATTGACATTTCCCTTTATTTTAGTGTGTTGCAAGAATGCTAGTGATTGATGTTTGAAGTTGAATTTGGAATGCAATAATACTAGTGGAATGTAATTGGGATTGACAGTAGGTCTGATTCATTGTCAATCTAATAATAATTGTGATGTAATATATTAGTAAATTAGATTTCAATATAATTCTTGTATTCTAAGATTCAACTTTTCGTCTAACATAAAGTTCATTTAATGAGCTGATATCCAAGCCGAAATTCATGAACCCAATTGATGAACTTGGCCACGCTTTCTTCAACCCGAAGATTTGGCCGCCGCCTCTCCAGATGTGTTTCATATGGAAAATGTTATTTAAATTTAAAATGTAAACTTGATTAATCACTATTATTGAATAGATAATAAGTCTTTATAAATATTAGGATTCACAATAAAATCAATAACAGTGATTGATCAAGTCTAAGTCCATATAACATTGCTTGTTTCATATTTATAAGACCTTAATGGGTTGGTTTTTGTCTGACTTCAATTCCAATCCAATTTGAGTTTTATTTGAATTTGGATTTGAATGTAGTAGAATAAAACTATATAAGAGTGAATATTTATTAATTCTTCACAAATGTGAATATTTACTAAATCTTTACAAATGTGAAAATTTATAATATGAAGGCCAGGGCTGGCCCAAAAAGACAAGTCATGTAAGCATATATGGAAGACTTATTTGAGTTAAATTATATTAAGGAAACTTATTTAGCTGGTACAAAAATTTAGACTTATTTGAGTTAAACTATATTAAGAAAACTTATTTGGCCCCAAGTGCATTTTTTTGGAAAAAGATTAAAAGGATATTTATCACTCTATTACTCTCTCTCATTCTCTCTCTCTATTATTCTTTCACTCTCTCTTCCCTATTTTCTCTCTCTCTCTGTTTCTCTCTCTCTTTCTCACATATTGATATTTTTTTTAAATATGTAAAGATTTGATTTAATTTTTTCATCTCTCTCCCCCTATTTTTTTTTTCTCTCTCTCTCTCTCTCTCCTTATTTTCTTATTCTCTCCATTTTTTTCTCTCCTTATATCAACGTTGCACAACACAATTACACTAATCAGTTACACCAATTAGTTACAATTACTCTATAATATACTAAACAGTTACTCATGTGTTCTAATAAATCAAACAGTTATACTAAACAATTATACGAAATTACAACACCAACCCAATTTGTCATTTTGTTATTTACATAAATCAAAGAGTTACACTATTTAGTATCACGACATGGTTACACCAATTATATACACAAAATTGAGTTTATCATTACACAAAAAATTTTACCATTATACTAAATTTGATATATATGATTGGTGTAACGATTTCGCGATACTAAATAATGCAACTATTTAGTTTACGTAAACAACTGAATGACAAATTGGGTTGGTGTTATAAATTTGTGTAATTGTTTGGTGTAACTGTTTAGTTTATTATAATGCATGAATAACTGTTTGGTGTATTATAAGACAATTGTAACTGATTAGTGTAATTATATTGTTGTAATGTTGATATAAATAGAGAGAGAGAGAGAGAGAGAGAGAGAGAGAGAGAGAGAGAAAATAGGGATAGAGAGAAATGGTAACGGAAAATAGGGAGAGAGGGAGAGAGAGAAAATAGGGGAGAGATAGTGAGAGGATTTAATGAAATCTTTACATATTTGATTAGATATATAACTACCAATCAAGAATGTATAATTTAAGGAAGGGTATTTAGGTAAAATAGTTTTGATTTTATTTGAATTTTGTACCTAAACACAATATGTTTTATTAAAATTGAACTTAATAGAGTAAATAACTTATCCATACACTTTTCCTCAAATAAGTCTAAAAAATTGTACCCACACCCAAAAACCCCTAAAAAAAATATGGCCTCCAAACTTCACCTATTACTTTGGCCCATTAAAAAAATTTAGACATAAAAGACCTAATCATATAGAAATTCTTAGAAAAAATCCAGCTAGAATCAAGAGGCCTAAGAGTCTGTCTCTCCAACAATCAAATATTTTTTTTGTTGGGTGGTTTAGTGGGGTACTAACCGAACTTCTTATTCTAAGGTCGGAGGTTTGAGTTTTAGAGTTCACATTGGGGTTTGGTAGTTGATCACTATGCTAGCCTAACTAGGTTTGTTATCGAGAAGAGTAATAGGTGCAATTAGAGACCTCATGATCCCACCAATAAAACTTTATAGGAATAGTCTCTAGGCACTCTCATTTGTCTTCACCCCTTATTTCAATAGCAAACCAAAAAAAAAAATCATTAAATTGTCAAATATCACAACACAATTAAAGCCTACAAATTTTTCTCTCTCTCTCTATTGGCAACCAAGTAGTCTACATTACAATATAAGTATTATATACTTAATAACCCATACCACTAAAAAATATCCACATGTTTGTTTATTATCATCAGATTCAATCTAAAAGGTATTAAATATATTTAATTAATAAATTATTTTTTTATATTTTTACTAATATGACTAATCTAATTCAATTATTTTGTTTGTAAAGGTATAATTTATTAGACAATTTAAAAAATGACTAAAGAGTCTAAACTTGAACATTATCTATTTATCACGTACTATTATTCCATTTTTATTATGCTAACTATTTTTTATTAACAGCTACCAATGAGTCTTTGGTCTAATGATACTCTTTACATTGTGAAAACTTTGTCTTCTTGAGGTCAAGGGTTCAAGTGCCCTTCCCCATCCCCCTCCAAAAAATAAAAATAAAATAAAAAATTAACAGCTTGTTTTGCTTACAAGGATTTTGAATCTTGAATATGTCAACTAGAAAATATAAATCCATCTATTAAAAGCTTTAATAAGATATACTAATAAAATGTGAATATTAAAAAATAATCACATTTTGCATCTTGAAAAAGTGAGACAAATGAAATTATCTTATATTAAAATTATTAGTAATACCCAATGACTAAAGTCACTGTACATTAAACTATGACATTATGCGTGTATTGGAGTGTGTGTATAACTAGAGTGTGTATATAATGTGTGTGTTAGGGTGTATGTGTGTTCAGCTGTGTGTTGAATTTGTGAAATTTGGGGGAAAAAGTACGTGTTGGGTGTGTGAAATTTAGGGAGAAAAATATACCTCAAAAAATTCAAAAACTTAATTATCTTATTATATAAATATTTATAATAAATTTTAAGGAATTTTATTTATAATTTTTGTTTAGTACCTCAAATTTCGTGGGGGGCCCGGCCCTATGAAGACGGCTCAATCTCTAGGAGGATAGCAAACGAACCAATGCATGCATTTTCTTCAAGAAAAGTCTGGATATTCATAAAGCTCATTTAATGAGCTGAAATTCAAGCCGAAACACATGAACCCGGTTGAAGAAGTCGGCGCCACTTTCTCCAGGCCAAAGATTTGGGTGCGGCCTCTCCGGATGGGGTATTAACTACACTAGAGGTAACCCGTGCCTGAAGGCACGGTGCAACATAATTGAGAAGTGATGGATTTGGGAGGGTAGAAATTCAATGTAAATGGTTTTGAGAGTGATGTTGGAGGCCGTTAGATGAGTTTATTTGAGACCGTTGAATGGACTTATTGAAGTCTATCATATTTAATATTATAGATTTGACACAAATAAAAATTATATTTTATAATATTTAATCTTCTTACAAATTTTATATTTTACTCATTTTTTGCTATATATTCCATAATTTTTGAACCAAATGAATTTTCAACACTCTAAGGAATCAATTTTAGTTTGCTAATTTTAAGAGATTTGGTATGAATTTTTTGTTTTGTTTTGTTCTAGTACCCAACTTGTTTGACCCAATTAATTTTCTTTTTCATAAATCATTACAGCGGACCCAATTAAAAATATCCAAAAAAATATATAAAACATATATAACTAAAAAAAAAAAAATTAGGGTGGTTCTAGACCCTTCCTCTATCCGCCACTGCCAGAGATAGAGAGTGTGTGTGAAGAGTGAGAAGAGAAATGTAAAATTTAATTTGAAAGGTTTTCAAGAGATGTTACACTGCACATATGATATTAATGGCAAATTTGACTCATTTAATTATTATGTTAAAGAAAATCCTGTGTTCCAAGATTAGTCATAATCATTGACCGATTGGGGGAAATATTAAGGAAAAAAAAGGTAATTTCTTGACCGTTAGATGAATGAATTTGAGACCGTAGGATCGGCATGTTGAAGCTTCCATATTTTATATTATAGATTGACTTAAAAAAATATTAATTTATATACATGTAATCAAAATCGAGTTAAATCTAATACAAACTAAAAATTTAATTTATCAAAAAGCCTATCGCCAAAATATGTTCTATCAAAAAATTATCTATAAATATCATTTATAAAATATTATTTTTTTAATTAATACAAGCTATTACAAAATTATTAACTTATATGAATATATTAGCGTTGAGTTTTCTTAAGAGATTAAAAAAAATTAATCTTGAACTTTTGATTCAAGATATGTATAAGACATGTTAGTTTGAGATAATTAATTAAATAAATAAAATTAAAATTAATTATGAGCATTTTTTAATCAAAATATTATCATTGTATCTTATACAAATTCAAAATGTTACACTACACAGATGATATTAATGACAAATTTGACCAATTTAATTATTATGATAGAGAAAATCTTGTGTTCCAAGATCAGTCGTAATCGTTGACTGGTTGGGAGGAAAAATATTAAGGAAAAAAAATGTTAATTTTTTTGACCGTTGGATGAATGAATTTTAGACTGTAAGATATGATCAAGATCAACCGTAATCGTTGACATTTTATGGGGGGACATATTAAGGAAAAAAATTATAATTTCTTGACCGTTGGATGAATGAATTTGAGACCGTAGGATGTGTTCCAAGATCAGCCGTAATCATTGACTTTTTGGGGGGCATGAAATATTATAATTTCTTGACCGTTGGATGAATAAATTTGAGACCGTAGGATCGGCTTGTTGAAGCCGTCCTGTTTTATATTATAGAATTATAGATTATAGATTAGACTCAATATCACACCTCAATCCAAGCTTAATATATAAAAAATTACAACCATCCAAATAATATAAACACCGGTGATGAAAGGTAAGATACAAGGCTAGTTCTTTAACTTGTATACACATTTTTCATAACCAAACTACAATGTAACACACATTCGATATTACAAAGATGAAAAGAAACACACAGTTGACATAAAAAATACAATGTTATTTCTTAAAGTGCCCAAACTCATAACAAAAAATCCAATTTTCTTTCTCAACATCGCACATTAACGCTTCATGTCACCAACTGCAGAAAGCACACAAAGAAATTGTACCGTTTTGATAAACATAATATATTCCACCTCAATTGGTATACCAAGTTCACAAAGCCTACCGATAAAATCTTCATAAGCCAATTCATACTTTGAAAGGCTCTGCGTAACACAAAGAATCATACATTCGGGAAAAAATAAATAAAATTAAGCATGTGTTTTGAAACTATAGGCATGCATTTTAAATTGCTTCCACATAAAACATGCCAAATTTCGTACATCGATGAAGCATGCATTTTAAAACTATAAGCATCTGACTAAAAGCTCTTGGTAGTCGCATTGAAAAAAATTTCATGTCTTTTGTTAAGTAAGAAAAGCTTTATTCCACCGTCAAAGTAAACCTATCAAACAAACTCGACTCAAAGTACAATAATTAGTCTTATTAACTTTAAAAATCGAGCAAAAAAATCAAGCATAGACATATATTTGCTTATGATTTTAAAAAAAAATGCTTCATGGCCTATTTTAAAAAAAATATCATAAGCACAACATTTTTGGAACTTAATATTTTCAAGCCTAATGAAGCCATGAAGTATGTTGGAATCAAAAGATTTTAGAGTAAGGATACTGCAAAAAGTGATTAAAGTAATCAAAATATCCCATGGAAGATTAGAATTTACCTGCCCTTGGAATAAATTAAAATTATGTGAAAAATAATAATTAAAACTTCACCTAATTATTTGGAATCAAAAGATACGCAACCAATAAACTCCAAATGTTTGTCTACCAAATAATCAAAAAAACCCGAGCCTGAAGGCACGGTCCAATATAAAAATCGAGCACCCCAACAGGTCAACTCGAGTATCTTGTTCTCAAGTTCTCTAATAATGCAATAGAACTTAAAAAAGTAGACAAAAAAATATAATTAAACTCAAATAGGTCAACTCGAGTATCTTGTTCTCAAGTTCTACATGGTATCGAAAAAAATAAATTAAAAGTCAAAAATCGAATAATGCTCTAAATACTAATTCACTGAATAAAGGACCCAAACTAAATCATAAAGAGCTGAAAGAAATTCAAAAGAGGTAACCACAATTTTTCTCTAATACGATTCGCCTACTAAAGCGCTATTGGAATATGATCAAACATGCTCACTACCAAAGCGGCAATAATTACTGTCAATGTTGATTAAGAAGTAAGGATCAAAGTACTGTAAAAAACTTACCCAAAAAAGTACTATAAAACCTGAAAATAAGCTAACCAAAAGAGAAAGAGATTAATGTGGATGTAACGATTCAAGACGCCGTACAGGACCCCATAACCTTCTATGCAATGGACTCTGCATAACAAAGAAAGAGAAATTGAACACTCATGACACATGCATCAAAATGAGAGGGCTTTCATGTGATTAGATCAAAAAGTAAATGGCCAAAGGGATAGATCAGTGATTAGATAATCAGCTCTACTCGGCGGCCTTTGTCAGCAATCATAATCACCAACCTCCCCCCCAACCCACCCCTACCCACAACCAAAAAAAAACAACCCCAAAAAAATCCACCAACAAATTTGAAAAGAGAAAGAATGAATGAGAGAGAGAAAGAGAGTACAAAGGAAAAACTTTAAAGGTAAAACAGAATACCTGAAAGCACATCAATGACCCCATAAAAACCAGATTTAACAGAATATTCCCAAAAAGAGAAGCACAAAATTTTTAAAAAAATGTCTTTGTTTACCAAAAAGAAGATAAAAATTTTGTCATTAAGCACCCCATAAATTAATTTTGAACGGGAAAACATTGTAACAATCCAAGCAACTGTGACCATTCTACCATTGAGCTTGGTTCACATAAGATTTATTATCTGAGGAAATTAACAAAAACCACAAGATTCAAACAGAACAAAGATAAACATCACCTCATACAAATTCAATGTAGAGAAAACAAAATGAGAAAGAATTGAAATTTTGAGGGGGGGTTTAGCAGATTACCGTAGTGGAAAGATCTGCATTCTAAAAAATGGGTCTCCAAGAGAAGATTGTGACTAAAGACTTGTAGTTTGAAATACCACTAAAAAGATAGCACTAAAATTTCAACAAACATTTCAAAAACAGTGCTCTCTCACTTATTGTCAAAAACAGCAACCAAACAAATGCAAGTAAATATATGGCTGAATAACTTTTTGTGCTTTCTCAACATATACTCTGAAGAGGAAAAAAAAGAAATAGGGTGAACAACAATGGAGAACGAACAGGAAAAAAAAAAAGAAATAGGGTGAACAACAATGGGCCTCAATCACAAGCAGTCATAAATATTAAAATCCACATCCCAAATGCCATAATAAAAAAAGGAAAGCTCTCTCAAAACTTTCATCGAACATGTGGTGAGTATGAAACAAAATAGAAACAGAATATAAAACTCAAAGCCATGAAACAGGGAGAGAGGTAAATAGGTAGTCAAAAATAAGCTCCAGGCTGTCAACAAACTTGAATATACAGGCAAACATATAGAAGAAAAGCAAAACTGATTTAGGTAAATATATGGCTGAATAACTTTTTGTGCTTTCTCAACATATACTCTGAAGAGGAAAAAAAAGAAATAGGATGAACAACAATGGAGAACGAACAGGAAAAAAAAAAAAAAAATAGGGTGAACAACAATGGGCCTCAATCACAAGCAGTCATAAAATATTAAAATCCACATCCCAAATGCCATAATAAAAAAAGGAAAGCTCTCTCAAAACTTTCATCGAACATGTGGTGAGTATGAAACAAAATAGAAACAGAATATAAAACTCAAAGCCATGAAACAGGGAGAGAGGTAAATAGGTAGTCAAAAATAAGCTCCAGGTTGTCAACAAACTTGAATATACAGGCAAACATATAGAAGAAAAGCAAAACTGATTTATGTTAGTTCTTGCTTCTTAGAGTAGAATCCTTTCAAATTAGAGTCCAACACGCCTTATAAAAACGAAAAAGAATGCTACAAACAACGTCTTACATAATCGATTCAAACACATTCAAGAACATAACAGTAGCAAATTGCACACACACACATATATAGATATATACATATAATAAAGCAAAGAGAACATCAAAATTACTGGAGTACTACAGCTTTGTAAAATCATAGCTCCCCCGAATCCCCAAAATCACAGCTCCCTCGAATAAATGGACTCCAACAAAAGTCTAGAATAGAAAGGGGGAAACCAAAAAAAAAAACAAAATATAGATGCTTTCTTTGAAGTAAAAAAATACCTGAAATCCACTCAATGCTCGAATAAATGGACTCCAACAAAAAAATCGATAGTTTACCCTCAGAAAAAGGATGAAACCATTGAGAAATTAGAGCAGTACACTGAACAGGGAGAGAGGGACCAAGGGTTTGGAGATGTCGCTGGAAAAGAAGGAAAAGAAGGAAGGGAGGGGATGGTGTTTGCGCAGAAGAGGGATGGGGGGAGAGTGTTTGTGCAGAAGAGGGGACTCGTCGCCTGTCCCCCGCCGCCTGTCCAGCACAATTTTGGGGAAGTGACATGGTGTGTGAGAAGTGTAGAGACTGAGAGAGAAGAGATTGAGATGAGAGAGAGATAGATGACTTGCCAGGGAGCCGTTGGAAGGGATGGGGTTGGGTTGGGTTAAGTTGGATGTGATGGCTGAGTTGGGTTGGATTGAGTTAGGTTGGATGAAATGATTTTAGACCATTGGATAAAATAAATTGGAACCGTTGGATCGGCTTGTTGAAGCCCGTTCTGTTTTATATTATAGATTCACAACTTTGCATCACGTCATTGTTTTTAGAAGGACGAATTTGGTCCTGTTTGGATAGAAAAAAAAAAGGACGAGTTTGACGTTTAAATTATCAACTTAATTTCACTTTATTCCTTAAAATTGATCACTGTTGGATCGGTTGGTGAGTCACCCAAAAAAAAAGTATAGAGAAAGGTAAAGCATATATCTTTCATGAAATAATCTACAGTTTCATTTATGCTATACCTTGCATCGTGTTCGTGTGTGTTTATTGAGCTTTCTTCACTTCAGTGCTATGCGCTTTGTTTCACCATATAGAAGAGAGAGACCCTTGTCTTGAGAGTGAATAGTTAGGGCAAGCGATAGAAATGATAGTCTCTCGTGCGAACTACTATATTTTATATTGTCTCAAATATAGATGATCGATATTTTTTTTGCACAAAAACATGTCAAGAAAAGTAAAAAAAAATAACACAGTTTCAGGAGGTAAAGTGAAATAATTTTCTATTAATTTTGCAATGGACATTAATAATTCAGGTAATATAAAACTAATCACATAATTGAGGTTATAATGTGAAAAATATGATAGTTGAAAAGATAATATGAAAAAAGGCCTTGTTGAGAGGTAAAAGTGTAAATTTCCCTTTTGTTTTCCCTATAGTTAAGAGGGGGAAAAGTCGGAAAGAAACGACGGCGTTATGACCCGCCAAAGTATGTTTGCCTTGATCTCAGTGTAGTTTGTCGACCAAATCGCAGTATTCGCTACTTATCATTGGCGTCTTCGACGTTTTCAGACTACTCTCCTCCTCTTCACATTCAAGATTTGCAGAGATTAGGGTTAGGGTTTTATTTCTCTTGAAGAACTTTCTCCAAACATGGACCGCCACAGAGGCGATAGGTACGGCAACAACCCTGATTCGCAGAGGCAGTCAAGAGGGCCATCTCGCTTCTCCGACGGTCCCATGGACGACCGCCGCGAGTACCGTCGCAGCCCTAGCAATTTCCGTGTCGGATTATCCAGTGGCGTACGCGACCGCCGTGCTTTTGATAGTCCTCCTCGTTACCCTGCTGATGGTGATGGGGTTGGATTTCGCTCAATGGGTGGTGTCGGAGATGGCGGCGGTGCTGAAGGGTTTAGTTCGTACCACCAGATGCCTCCTCTTTCTGGACAGAAGCGAGGGTACAGAGGAGGGTCTCCAGGTACGAATTGAGATTATTGAAAAGTTCTGTGCTTTGCGTTAAACGGCATTAGTTTTTGGCTGACTATACTTGCTCGTGAACACACAAAAAAGCATGCTTTCTGCTCTTCTTTCATAATTTCGATTAGAGTCGTTCTGAATTTATAATTTTAATGCGATACTTCAGCTTATTGATAATTAGGGTTGCTTCTTGTATGTTTGGGGCAATTGATTTCATTTGATGTTATGGAAAAAAAATCTTCATTTTTTCGTCTCTTTGGGATGATATACTTGTGAGATATTGTATACTGATGGTAAAATGCAAGCGAAACCAATAGATGGCGGCAATTAGGAGGGGTGGACTGGTTACAATTTTTTTCCTTTTTTTTTTAATTGTACACCAACTGTGCTGTTTATTAAACTCAAGTAGGGGGGAAAGCTTTGGAGATCAGAAGCGTTTACTGCTTGATCTTTTAGAGCTTAGTTGAAGAGATTTAAGGGCTTACAAAAATGAGAAGCTAAGGACTTTGCACGTTGAAACATTAGAAAATTGAAGTAACGAAACAGTGGCAAGTTATGGGATGGAAGAATTCTGTTGGTAATTAAAAATGGAGAGTGAAGTTGTCCAAAATAATATTTAATTTTACAGATTCGTTTATGCCGTTTCTGTTATTTTCGTTGGGATTGTTGCCAATGTGATAGCACCGTTATTAGTACAGTAGTACCTATTGTTGCTGAGAAGTCGACCTCAAATAGTTGGGATTAATGCATTGTACAGTTTATCTATTGTTGTTGATAACTGTTTGGCTGCTTCAATATTCTAATTGAGTACTTCTGTATTCTAATTGAGATTAGGTGATTGTTCTTAGAATGGCTACAAAAAAGGTTTTGTGACTTTCCTTTTGTTGGCTGCTTATGTTAGCTTGAGTAGAGTCTTTGATCTTTCTCATTTCTTGCCTTTGGGATTTATAACAGATGGTGATGGTCTTTAGCTCAAATAATGTGTTTTATAAATGTTCGTACCTTTCCTGTGTATAGAAGTTTATTGGCCTACTGCAAATCTGAAATTTAAATGTTTAATTCCATGTAATGAATATATATATATATCTATCTATCTAATATGTAACTAGGAAGTTGAAGTCTCAACTTATTAAAGTATAACAGCGGTCAAGATTGATCCAATCTTCATCTACTTTGATCCAATGGTACAAAATTAATTCTAATTTTTTTTTTCTGCCCAATGTCAGACAACTCCATCAACACACTCTCCAATGTCAAAAAATCTCATTAATCCACACATACCTCTCTTCATTTTAATTTTAAATTGCATAATTAAAAAAACTAAATTATTATTTAAAATATAAATATTGCAAGAGCAGTTCGATTTTTGATATTGTACAGTGTCTTCAAAGACGGGGTTACTGCCAGTGTGTGTGTGTATATATATATATATATATATATATATATACATATATTATGTGTCTGTATATATATACCCCTATGTTCATTTGATTTAGTATTCCTAGTATACAAAAATTGGCATCCAGGAGGTTTTCTGCTTGCTTTAGAGTCTTATATGGAGCCTATGATATTGAACATGCAGATTTGATGCTTTGCCCATCATTTTTATCACTGATTTTGTTTATATACACCTTAAATTTGGTTATTGTTTGTTTAATTTGTGATTTGTCTTTTTTTTGATAACTTCGATTATCGTCTTTCTCCTGAGGTACTAATGTTTTTTTCCTTAGACCACTTGGAAGGAGGCAGCTTTGCTAAACTTTTTGTCGGATCCGTTCCAAGGACAGCCACTGAAGAAGATGTAAGTTAGTCACTTCATGCAGCAGTTGACCTGCATAATATAAATTGTTTTTGATATTGGACATTATTTTACATCTTGTTCAGTTTTTAGCTTACTAAGCTGTGGTGCTTCATTGGAAGATACTGAAAATATTTAATTAATGTCCCTTCGACAAATTGCAGTGATCCTATCTTTCATATCTAGTTGTGTACATTTGGATTGTGTGTTTAACAAGTAATTATAAATGGCTGTATGTAAAGTTTTCTCGCAAATGTTTCATTTCTGCTAAGATGCTTCTTATTTGATGTCAGATCCGTCCTTTGTTTGAGGAACAGGGCCATGTTTTGGAGGTTGCTTTGATCAAAGATAAGAGAACAGGACAACAGCAAGGTGTGTGCAAATAGCATATTTTATAAAAACAAGCGTGATTCATACCAATATCTCTTTTCAGGTCCTTTTAGGGGCTGAGGGGACAACGGTAAAAGCATGTTTCGTCTCAGTTAGTATTTGCAACAATTTCGGGCTTCTGTGTTTTGCTTGCAACCTTTCCTTTATGCTCGTCTTGTCCACCAAGAAGAAGACAAGAATAAGCATACAAAACCAATCTATTTTTGTGTAGCAGTTGGAAATTAGCAAGCTGTAGCTCTTGCTCTGTTACTGGTTGCAGCAGATGGGCAATGTGCAACACCTTTTGCAAGGGGAGTGTCTGATATCATAACTTAGTTTTTATGTGAAGATGTGTAGAATCACTATTGTTTGACACAACACTTGGATTTTTGGTAATAAATTGGTATAAACTATGTTGAATGTGGAGGATTTCTATGGTTTTTTTTTTCTTTTTCTTGGTTATCTAGGAATTCCTCATTCAATTGTCTGGGAAATTTTATATATAAATAATGATTTTGGCAAATGAGGTGGGTTTGCAATTGGTATGTCAATCAGCGATGGTTGTCTATTAGTTTCAGTTAGTTCTTAGATTTCTTGTGAGTTGCCCCTTCAATGGATTCACTTGAAATTCAAGCAAGTGGTTGGAGTTGATGATTCTTTGCTTGGTTGTGACCTGAAGTGATTATGTCATTGGCATGTTGTCTCAGGTTGGTTTTTCCATTTTTTCCATTTGTGGAATGGAGCCCATGATTTGCACATCAGGGAGAGATAAGTGAGTGCACATTTTGGTGCTATATGGTCTTGTGAGGTGTGACAATTCTGATCCTATTTGGCTTTTGTGTGTGAGACACACAAATATGAGTGCACATGTTTTGCTATATGGTCTTGTGAGACATGACAAATTTTGATCCTATTTGGCTTGTATGTGAAATCTCCTTGCATGGGATGGCAATAACTTATGGTCTTTCCTTTAGACAGTGGTTCTGAAACTTATGGGCTGTTTTCATTCTTGTGTGATTTTAAATTGTGTATGGCATTGGCAAATGATTGTTTAATTGTCTTATGTAGAGGATATTGGTTTTGTGATGTGGATTTTGCTTTAAAATATTATCTTTTGTGGCATTTGAGTTTGGTCTTGATGTTGGATGATGATGTTATCCATCAGCATGTGTGTGAATTTTAGTCTATGTTGGTTCATTCCATTTTTGATTCACTTCTGTAGATGTGGGGGCTCAATGTGAAGAATGTGTTGGATGGCTCCTTTTTACCCTATAAATCTTCTCTTAAAACTTAACTGATTCCAATTTCATGGAGTTCATGGTTGAAGTTGGGATCTTCTAGGGCATTTGAGCAGCAAAATGTTTTGGCAATTTTTTGGTGTTATGGATTGGTGGTTGTAATTATTGTTGTTGTTATTATTGTCATCGTTTCTGCAACAAATTATGGGTTTTATTGGTTGTATGGTGGGTTTAGTGTTGGTGGTAGGTCTATGCTGATGGCAGGGCACCTAATCCAGTCATGGTACATTGGCGGCATATATGAATGTGTCCTCTGTGATGACTGAATCAAGCGTATCTTCTTCCACTTACCATTATGCAATAAATGTGTGGTGTTATTGAGTACTGTGGCGCAGCTGTGTGCATGAGATTCGTTACTATGATTATGTGAGGGTTGTGGTGTGCGATTGAGTACAGAGCAGTTGTGTTCATGTAATTAGTTACCTAAACGCTCATATTATCCATACTCCAGTTAAGAATGTGATAATGCTTATAGAATCGACATTGGAAAAGTTGCAAACGAAGGAGATGAATTTGTTATAGAAGTTCCAGATGTACAATTGTGAGGGCTTGCTTAGCTCAATTGTGGGCCAGTCCATGCCGTTTCAATTTGTTTCTTTGTCGTCGATCATTGTGTTTCATTGGCTATGTCGAATTGTTGTGATGTTGACTTACACAGATTGCATATTGCTTCTTTCCTGAAATGTTTGGCTCATCATACATGTACTTCATGGCCAGAATGATGGAATAGTGTGTGTACTTTGTATAAGATGCATTGTGCACATATCAAAGTCTATCAGTGTTGTGAAATTATTGGTGCAATGAGATTGTTTCTTCCATTTCTGCCTCTAGAATGTGGCTGATCAAGTGATCATGGACTTACTTTCTGCAGACTATGGAATTTGACGTGCACACTTCTCTTACACATTCATGGGTGGATTTTTATGTTCATTATCAAGCCTCGTCATGTTAATTGTTTTTGGTGTATGGATGCAAGTTAACTTTTGTGTCCTCTGATGCTTGCCTCCCAAATTCTACAGCTTATAGCAAATGGACATCTTTAATCACATACACCACGGGGTTTGCTTCTGGTTAAATCATATACCTCATTGAGTGGAGCAAAGTCCCTCTGATGCAATTTAGCATGTTTTTTCCGTTATGTTTCCCCTACTTTGGTTGACGTGGTTGAAACCTTAAGAAAAGAATGGAAAGACTCAGATTAAATTTCGATAAGCGGAATTGTTTGGGAAGAAACAACTGATATTTCTAAATTGAATGGTTTATCTTTTCTAGATATATGTTGAACTGCAAATTTGTAGGATGTGTCTTTCCAAGTCTGGCTTGTGCTAAATGTTATGTTAGATGAAGTAGTGATGTATTTGTTCTCATTTTCCATCCATCCTGCGATGTTTGTTTGACGATGTATTAATGAGATTTTAGCAAAATCTTGAAAGCATTGTCCATTTCGAGCTTTATACTTGCAGTTGGTTGAATAAAAAGGGCGGCCTAGTGCATGAGGCTCCTGCCCATTTGGGAGAGTCGGATGTACGCAATCTTTCCTGCACATGCAGAGAGGTTGTTACCGCGACTTGACCCATCGACGCCTAGTCTGTTTTTGTAGTTGGTTGTATGCAAATAAAAAATATGATGACACATTATATCACAGATTCCGTATAGGACTCTGCTGATTGATGCCCTATTATGATTCAGTTAGCATAAACAATAAATTCTACATGATGTGTACTGGTGCCAATGCTGCCTATTGTTGGGTTCAGGTGTTGCAAGGTTTTATTGGCCTGTTTTGGTTGTATGGTCTATGATATGTGGAGGATTTATTCATGGGTGCTAAAGATGCAAAACAAGTTGGGGTTTTTGAACGTTATTAAGCTGTAACCTGTAAGTTCTTTTTTGTGCGGTTACAATCATTGGTGTGCATTGGACGAATTGGTGGGTTTACAATTGATAATGAGCAGTGGTCATGATGTTCATGTTGAGAGTCTGTACAATGGTTCTTAATGTCCTTATGAGAGTAGTTTAACAAGATGATAAAAAGTGTGGCAACAATTTGTTTTGATGGATTTCATTGATGTTTGAGAGTTCTCCCCTCTGTCCTCTTCTTATTTTGTTACTGTTGATCTTGTATAATGGTAGAATGCAATGCTAGTGGCTGTTGAACAGCATCATCCTGGTCTCTTTTAGGAGTTAAAGGTTATGAGGGCACAGAGAGGGGTCTAAGTATTTGACGCTGAGTTAAACAATACAACTATGACATGGCTGTCGATGTATGGAATTGTCCGGTGCGCACTTGGTTGGTGTTTGGATGTAAATAGTAAATTTTTAATGTATTTATAGAACAATATGCCCTTTGGTCTCTACTGCTCACATCATTTATGCATCCATGTATGGCATGTGTATTTGCAATCCATCATGTATTATTTACATGCAATAGTATCTAGCTGCCTGAGCGTACCATTTCCGGGTAGAGGTAAAAGCAATTGAATGAAATCAGTATACAAACGCTTTACTCCTGCAGGATGCTGTTTCATAAAATATGCTACTTCAGAAGAAGCTGACAGGGCTATAAGAGCTTTACACAACCAGCATATTCTGCCTGGGGTAGGTTTTCTGCTGCTCTGAGTAAGATGACTAGGACAAGTGTTTGACTGCATAACCATCTGTGACTTTTCAGGGAGTGGGTCCTATCCAAGTCAGATATGCTGACGGGGAACGAGAACGCCTAGGTAATTTTTTTCCTTCAGTATGTGTTACTTTGTAACCTTCTTTTCCTCCATGTGTCCAGATATTTATATTAAGAGAATGCTTTCTCTGCTTTGGGAGATCCTTCAAAATTTTGACCAGTCGGTTGTAATTGAATGCTACTTTAGCAGGAATTCACTGGCCCCCTCAATTATTTGTCTGGAGTTTCTTTTGGAGTGTGTATATTTTTAGCCTTTATTTTCATGCTGCAAGTCGTTATAAAAACACTTGTTCTTCAAATTATCTTGTTGAATATTGTCTTTCATTGAAGTATGTGTTTGTTGAGGACTGATTTTGTAGTGAGAGACGTTGTCTTGAAAGAAGCCGTGAGAAAAATCTTGTTCACTTCATAATCATGATTCATCAGGTTTTGAATACGGCCTTGTGAATTTTGCTGAATAATCATATGCATGAGTCATTGTTCTTTTTTGTTAAAGTATCCGACTCAAAACTAATTGGCAATGAGCGAAGAGATCCCTCAACCATGTAAACCAACATTGGGGGACCCTAGTCATTTGATGTGTCGATGTAAGATACAAGCTCTCTTTACACTTTTATATTTTTCTTCACTTTTAATTGCCATTATCATGAATTTTTCATGCCCCATACACGGAATGATGCACGCCATTATAGCCACTAAAGTTGTTACCTCTTAGTATGGATGTGACTGGGTGTGAAGAGGTGAAAGCTTGCATGGTTTGAAGGGAAGATTTAGGGCCTACGCATTGAAAAACCACAGCAAAAACTTTTTTTGGCATGAATTGTTTTCCCCAAACTCTCTCCTACTTTTGTCTTTACGTGGTGATGCATCATTAGAATGCTGAAGACCTAAATTTTCACAAATTTAGGTGTAAAGCAACCATTTGTATGAAGATCAACTTCATTATTCCTTCTACTTTTATGGGTTCAAATAGTTACTAGAATTCACTAAACTGGTGACGACCAACGATCTGATTACATCGATCCAAAATAGGGTGGGTTTGCGATCTAGATCACAAAAATATACGACCCCAATTTGTAATACTAACTCTAAATTGATTCGCTTTGGACATGTAGTCCAAATATAAAATATATATAAATTGACTACGTATATATAGATTTGTAATTATATATTATTTTAAATAACAGAAAGTCGAGAACAAATGTAAGATAAATGGTAACTTACGTAATATTTATGGATGTTCTATGATAGTAGTGAAAACGATCAAAATAAGAGTTTTAAAACGAATTGCGACCCAAAATAGCGTACCAGTTAAGCCTATTCCCATCGTATTGCGTATCTAAAAAAGTGTTGCACCGGGTACTCCGTACAATGTACCAAAGTGGCCCACGATCCTGGTAACATTGGGTTCAATTCACTGAGGAATTATTCTGCTTTTTTTTATGACAAACAAACAGAAGCTTGGGATTACTTGTGTCCTCAACAGTGTGCTTTTGTATGTCTTGTGCGAAAAGTTGGGTTCTATATGTGACCTTTTAACCATTGTTACTGGTTTCATATGTACATTGATATTGCTTTCCACCTTCATCATGTACATCATGAGCTTTATCTATTGGGGGATTGTGTGCACAAGGGCACACATGTATTGGATCTCAAATATTTTATTTATTACCTGAAGCCAATAATGAAAAATTTCGTACTCTTTGTTCTGAGAGTAAGTTATTGTATACAGGGCACAACTATACTATGTTCTGTTGACTGGAATAGGAAAACTGGTTCTTAACAAAACAGAGTTAGACTGATGAGTCACATAATATCGTGGATTGATATGCAAACAACTTTGTAGATGAGTATCTAGCGATTGTTTAGGCGTTTCTCCTTTGTCTACTCCTTGCTTGTGTCGTCGACAAAGTCAATCTTGACTAGAGGATCCATCTTATATGCTGTTGAGTTACAGTTTGGTAGACTTGCTACCATGGTTCAAGTTCGTGGTGTCGGCCTTCGACTTGGAGGACGCATCAGCCGCTATGTCCCGACACGGTATAGGGAGATAAAGACAAAATGCTTGATAGAAGAAAAAAGGTGAATATGATGTGAAATTCAGGCCATGTTGTGGTGTTGTGGAACTGTGTTGGTTGATTTGATGACCGGATGGTTCGTGATTAATGCGTGTAGAAGTCTTGGACGACTGAACTGATTCGGGTGAGCATCGTGATTTATATGGAACATGGAATAAAATCACGATGGAAGGTGACTAGATACAAACCACTCCGCCCAGTCGAATTGGTACCAGTACATATCTTGAACCATAACATAAGGCAAGTTATTAGAACAAAGTTTTATAAAACGTTAAATATTTGATTTTTGCTTTTTGGGGCCATGACTTTGCACAAGAGTTCATTTTTGTGTTGTCAAACGTTTGAGTGCGAGTTTGCCATTTTGTGCAGCTAAAAGCTAAAAGCGGCTGTTTCTTTTATACTCGCTTCACTCATCCACTTCCTGTTTGAGTTGAACCATGAGTAGTTACGGAATATACAATAGCTTTCGAAGGGTTAGGTAATCATAGGTCTGTTATAGTGATTGTGTTTTGCTTAATTTCTTTGCTTGAATTTTCCCATTAATTGTGAAGACATGTTAATTGAGTTAGAGTAATATATTTATGCATATATATGTGATGGAGGTATTATGAGGAGAAAAACTGGACTGGTTATACATTCATGTTGATGGAAGAAGTTCTTCTCATTTCTGTGATTCCAACTCGAATGGAGTGCTTTTTGAATACTTTATTAATGAAGATTTGTTTTATGCTTATTGCAAAAAAGTATGGGGTTGTTGCATATTTTCTTTTGTCACATATTCTTATTTTTCCATTTCTTTTATTGTTCCCTTCTGTGTTAGGTGCAGTTGAGTTCAAGTTATTTGTTGGCTCACTGAACAAACAAGCTACGGAGAAGGAAGTTGAGGAAGTATGTTTTGAGTATATTGATTAGCCTATTTTTCTTATGCCCTAGAATACGTTTCTTCTAATGCATTTTCTCCCCATGCTTTTTATTTTTCTTTGGGGAATGGTGAAACTCTCTCTCCCTCCCTCCCAAAAAAGGATAAAGAAAAAGCTTGTGCTTCAGTATGAAATTTATCTTCAAATTTTCTCTCTTTTCGTTGAAAATAATACTAGATGTTTTTCTCCACATATTTAGTGTTTATATATGAAATAGTTCAAACTAATAATCCTAATACTGGGTTTCCTTTGCCAGATATTTTCACCTTATGGCCGAGTTGAAGATGTCTATCTCATGCGTGATGAAATGAGGCAGAGTCGTGGTTCGTCCTTTCGCATTTATGCTTAGTTCTGTTTTCTTGTTGGATTTTGTAATGAAGCTAGCCTGCATATAGTGGGATTCGAAGCAGAACTCTTTTTGGCTTGGCTTCTTCTCCCATTGGGAGAACTTATATTGGTATCTTTGAAGTAAAAGAAGTCTTTACTTCAGGTTTGAAAATGCAATTTTTCTTTGAAAAGCGAAAGATGCAATAATAATGAAATATGGACTTCCTTAAATCTTGGCTCGGGGGTGAGATCAAGACTATCTACCAGTACAACTGTATGTGGGGTGAAATAAAAGGAAAAAGAAGCGATATCTATCTTGAGTTTTTAGGGTATATTTTTTCAGTGAAATGTCAGCTATCATATGTAACAGTACACTGATATTGATGCTTCTTTCGAATCTATTGCATGTATAGTTCGTAGGGTTTTCTGCAGCACATATTTTTTTAATGTTTTTTTTTTTTCCATACATCTGCTTCCCAGACCCCCCTGTGCATTGGATCACCTTTTTTTTGTTCTATACTGACATATGTTCAAACTGCTTGAAGGATGTGGATTTGTTAAATTTTCTCTTAGAGAAATGGCGCTGGCTGCTATAAATGCTCTTAATGGAATCTATACAATGAGAGTAAGCTTACTTAATTGTTTAATGTTGCTCTGTTATTTGATGTTTTAGTTGAATCCTGTTCGCTGACTGTGTCTCTTTGCATCTTAGGGGTGTGATCAGCCCCTAACTGTTCGGTTTGCTGATCCTAAAAGGCCTAGACCTGGAGAATCAAGGTTTTTCGTTAATCCATCATTACTATCATTTCTTATGTTTTGAAGTGTGTACCCTTAATCTTTGTAACAAATGGAAATGTACTGGTTGATGTTTCGTGCAAAAAGCATGAGGGTAGTTGCGACTTCGTTTGATGTTAAGAATTTTGTATAACCACGAAGATCTATCTATGTAAAAAAAGCTTAATATTTTTGTCTTAACTGTCCCACTTTTGGTAGCATTAAAATTATCTTTTGTAAATGTGGGATATTCTTTCATCATTTTCTTTTCTTCCAGGGGTGGTCCTGCACTTGGTGGTCCTGGTTTTGGCCCTCGGTTCCAAGCACCAGGAATTAGGTAATCCTCATCTTATTTCCCTTGGCCATCTCAAACTGTTTTTATTCATTAATGTTATCCACATTGAAGTTCTTATATGTACATTCCTCATGAATATTTGCCATGTTGCTCTTGCAGACCAACACAAAATCTTGGAGAGGCTGTGCATGGCCATATTCCGCTTAATGCGTGGCAACCAGTTAGTCCTCAGAATATGGGACCACCTTCTAATGCTGGCATACATGGGTTTGGGATTCAATCGCTTCCTCGGTCGGGTGATATGGTAATACCTTCAACTCTGGTGAGAAAAAAATTGATGATTTATAAACCGAACCATTGGACTCTCTCTCTCTCTCCCTTTTTTGGGAAGGGGGAAGGGGGAAGGGGGAAGGGGGAAGGGTTGAAGTCATTATTATTAACATGTGCGAACTTGTCTTACTGGTGGGATCACTTTTTAACATCCTCTCTTTCCTTAATTTTTGGATCAAATAGTTATAGACATGGTACTTATTTTTTGATTTATCTAGTCTCTTATGGTAGTTTTTGTCTTTTTGTCGGCATCTCTAACATGCTTTATGATTTGCACCAATTTTTTAGGGTGGCCCCTTTGGTGGTCCCAGTGGTGTTGCAGATGGTTCCCACCCTGGACTAGCAGTTTCATCTGCTTCTACATCGCACCAGGTATAGGCTGTTGGATTTCAGCTTTTATCCAATTCTGTTGATTCGCGTATTGAAATGACAATTCTTTGCCCATTTTTTGTTTCATATTGCTTCAGAGTTTTACTCAATCTTTGCCACAAGTCTCATCTGTTGGCCAGCAAATATCACCATTACAAAAGTCACTTCAGTCACCACAGCTCTTGCCATCTTCCCTGCAGCTACAACCTCAGACTCTAGCATCTTACCCGCAAAGGCAAATTTCTGATGCATCACCCTGGCAACTTGGTCAACAACTACCTCCCACTGCTGGTCAACCCCCCCTCAGTCAGGCATTGCCATCACAACAGTTGTTTGGTTTGAATGGACAGCTATCTGTTTCTCAGCCTCAGGTGCAGCAAAGTGCTTCATCTGCTACAGCACATGCCCCTTTGAGTAGTAATTTACCACATGTTCTTTCTTCCATGGCCAATCAACAGCAGTTGCCTGCTCAGCAGCAGCAATTGCTTCAACCTCAACATCAATCACCTTCTTCTCAGTTAGCTCAAATGATTTCACAGCAGAAACAAACTCTTCAGGCGAGCTTTCAAGATTGTTTGCAACATCTGCAGATGATGCAGCCATCAAATCAAAATTTAACAGGGCAGCAGGGTTCACAGGCTACTAAACAACAGGTATTATAAATATGAACTTTTAGACAATCTAATTAATTGATTAGTTTGATAAAATTGTCAGGATACTCTAGGACAACATCTGATAATGTGGTACTGCTTGATTGTTACTTCCTAACTTCTGGGACATGAGACATCATCATTTGATTAGTTGTTCGGCCCCTGGAAAATTTGGGTTTGAGATTCTGTATTTTCTTCTTACTGTTGAGTTTGGTCATAGGCATAATATATTATGTATGATAGACCAGCTCTGAATCCCAGTTTCACTATAGTTGTGTCTCATGCTTAGGTGTTTGTAAACTTTTGTTGTTATGACAACCCATTGGCTGCTTTCATCTTGTGTTTGGCTTAACTAGCTTCTTATTGATTTCCTCTGTGTCTGTGTGTGTCTGTGGATGGGTGGGTGTTGGAGTTTTGTTGGGGGTCTTCGACAAGTGGAGCAGTTTGTCTTGTTCAAAACTATCCTTTCCTGAAATTAAATCCACTTTTCATCTCCAACCTCACATATTATGATGTCCTTTTGTTATGTCACGTGCTGAGGATTTTTTCGTTCCTGCAGTTGCCTTGGCCTGGGATTGTCCCACAGACAGTTGCCAACACCCCTGCTATATCAGCAGTGGGAGATGTGCCTCCTGCTACTTCTGCTGTTCCAATAGCAAACCGGGCTGTAGCTCCTGCAAAATGTAATTGGACAGAACACACTTCTCCTGATGGTTACAAGTACTATTATAATAGTACAACTGGTGAAAGCAAAGTAAATTTCTTACAATCTTCATCTTTTGCTGTTCATGAATTTTTATCACCCTTTTAATAATTTGTGACAAATTTTGTTGTGGTGGACCGTAGTGGGAAAAACCGGAGGAGCTTACATTATATGAACAGCAGCAGCAGAAACCATCAGTTCAACAGCCCCAGATGCTGTCTCATCCTCAAGGTCTGTCCACACAGCAAATTCCTCAGACACAACAAATGCAGTTCCCAATACAACTTCAGACACAGCTTCAAAGCCAGCTTCGCCACCCTCAGCAGTTGCTCCCAACTTCACAATCTTCATCGGTCGGTGATAGTTGTGTGTTTTTTTTACAACATTTCTAGTTTTAGCTGTTTCCTTGCTTATCTTGTGGTTTCATATTTCAATATCAGACTCCAGGAGCTGCGGGGCGCCAAAATATTCAGGTAAAGTTTGTTGTGATTGTAGTTGTTTAAGGCTAATGATTTTTGTTTAATGAGGAAATTGAGTGAAATATTAGTAGACTGCAGCATATTTTTATGTTGGAATTTTCAGCCGTGCACGTGATATCCAAGCCATATTGGCATTGCATATGACAATTTTATTACTATGCAACTATATGCTTTTTGTTCATTGGAATACCTAGATTTGAATTAGTTTATGTGAGATGAAACAGGATTTGTGATTGTGATGGAAAAGGATCTTATCCGAGTGTGGGCTGCCTCAGTCGGCAAATCTTTTGTTTCTTTAGTGAAACTTCCAGTTCTACATATATAAATAACTGTATTATGTTCCCATTTTCTGGTGATATCTGTTAAGTACTATGTTTTGAGTCTTCAGCCCATTATTTAGTTTCTTTGACTTGAGTCCATCACCTAAGGAAGTTATGGACTTGAAATATTCTTTGGCCAGGCTTTATGGAGTTTTGATTATATGTTTAATATGCTCAGGCTCAGCAGTCATGAAAATCTTCTTGTTAGAACTGCCATGGTCAGATTCCTGCAGTATGAATTGTGTGCTAGGTTTGCCTTATCAAATAATGAGCCTAATGATTGAAACTCGTGGCTTCTTGTAAACACTGACCATATAATTTGCTTAGGATTGGTAATAGGTCGTTAAATTGCTTTATTTGCTGGACAATTCCTTTCTTTGTTTTTTTTGGTGTCTGTTATGGAAATTAATAAACAGGTGGTGGAGGAGGCAGGAAATGAAATGCATCTGGAGTTAGTGGAGTGCACTCATAAGCAGATAGTCACCCATAAAGACAACCACCTTTAATTACGGTCAAACTTAACAGAAGCATATAAAAGGAAACCATTCTTTGAGATAAGTTAGCGAGATTTTGGTGATCCATGCTCTGATACATGCAGATCAATGCATGTTAATATGGTCCATAGTTGAAATTGGCCTATAAATTGCTGCTCGAGTCATTGTAATGTTCGATTATCTGGTTCATTCAATCTTTTGTGGCTTGAGTCTTGTAATGTTCGATTATCTGGTTCATTCAATCTTTTGTGGATCTTTTGACATCGCAGGAATTTGGCTATACACAACTACCTGGAGCAACTAGTTCAGTAAATGATCCTGCACGTTTCCAACAGGTACGCGTTGCAGACATCTTGACAGGCTCAGACTTGTCCTTTCGGTTAACTACCATCTTTTCTGTCTTTCTCTGCTGCAGAGTCTTCAGGCTGCTCAGGAGTGGATGTGGAAAAATAATCATGCAGGTTTGCATCATTTTCAGTTGCATAATGTCTTGTGTAGAACTGTGCTAGCTTGATAATTGGGGGATTGAATAAAAAAACATGATTTGTCTGCCTGGTTGATGTGATACAGTGGTTGCAGTTTCATGATGCTGAATTTGTCACCTGCAAATCCTTAACTACTTTTATTTTAGAGATTTTTTTTGGTGATTGATGTTTGTGGTCAGATATACTGCCTGACGTGTAAAAATCTGTTCTAAATTTGCTGTGGACAAATTATACTGCTGGTACTAGTCTGAGAGAGAGCACTGATGGAGGTTGCAACTGTGCTGAATGTTCTTTTTGGGACAGGAACCGAAAAGCTTAATGTTAATTTCCACGTAGAACATAGATTAACAGTTACTGCGTTTCATCCTTCTTATTCTCTATTTGTTATTTATCTTAGGAACTTGAATCTGAGGCTGCAAATTGCCGAGCAGCTTCTGTTTGGAGAATGCTGCATAAGTTGAAATGTGAAGCAGATCTGGACGAATGGCAAACAAGACACAAGAGGATGCGCACAAGGGGGCTTGCAGCTGTGCATGGTTGGTTTGTAACCTAAATACCAATTTCGATGTGTAACATGAATGTGCTACAAAAGTTTTCTTCCCATGGTTGAGGCTTAAATCACAGTTCATGAGTGATTCATGTCAGTGAATCAATGCTCGTGTGCCATTAAGACGGGCATGAATGCATCGACTGTCATTGCATACCTCCCTAGCCTAATCTTGCCGTTCGTAGTTTTTCTGTTTAACTATATATGGATTTGTTTGTGTTCCTTTATCTTTGAATTATCCAATCTTATGCATGGTTCTGTGTGATGGGGAAGAATTTAGGTTGGTAGGTGCTGATGCTCATTTGATTTGTTGCATTCTTATGGGCAGTTTTCATGTGCTTTGTAGCACAGCAGGTAAATCTTATTCCTAGAAACTCCTCTCAAGGGAATGCCACCCCTTGATTTCTTTATGCAGTAATGGGTTATTAGGATTTCATTCATTTTCCATCTCTTTTTTCTTTGTGTCGCATTGTCTTCGCAGAGTATTCAAGTGGATTTCATCTATACTTATTTATGTAGAGAAGCGACTGATCAGAGTCTGAATTTGTCTAAATAAATCCCCACCACTAAATTTGTGGCCTAACATCTACATGATGAACATATAACCGAATAAGCTTTGTAACTCGAGGGATGACTGGGCTTCCTCCATCCACCCGGGAAGCCGCTGGGTTCTCACCATTATCCGGCAGCAGAAATGCATGTTTGACATTCTTTTCTGTGGACGTATTATATATTTGCTTTGATATCATTCTGATCCAATGTGATCAAAGCGATGCCATAACCTACCTCCCATGCGACTCTGATCCCAAACTGCCCATTTTAAGCATAGACCTCTTAAACTCCTCGAAGATGAGTGTCGGGTCATCTGTGTAGGATTCTACAATTTGATGAGTCGGGTTTTATCCAGACACAAAAGCTTGGTCCGATGATAACAAAAACTTGGTCCGATGTTTTTCCATTGGAATAAAATTGGTACATGCAGTGCAGAGACAAAAAGAGCGAGGTATATATGCAGAGCAAAAGGATGGACAATTGGGTTCAAATTAGCAGCCCATTAAGAGATCGGCTTTGTGTTCTTATTATTTGGATTGGGCCAAGATGGTACCATCTCACCAAATTTTCCCCTTTCAATGATGATCAAAGAGGTACTTCCAACATTACACAAAGCCTGGTTATTTTTCTTTCCCTTTTCCAAAACATATATATATATATATATATATTCTTGTATGTATATATTCTAATATGAAGTCCGATGGTATGCTAAGATTAGTCTAAATTATGATGTGTCGCTCGGGGTCTTGAGCCTCTTGTTGAAAAAGGTAATGATTTTTTGGTATGAAGTTTTGTGTTTTTGGGTACGACAGGCTGAGAGCAGTGTCCGCCCTTTGTGTTTTTGTTATTATTATTTTTTTTGTGTGGAGGATGGGTAGGTTTATTATGAATAATCTAATGCCACATTAAAATGCAACTAGACAATTAATTATAACATTCGGACATTTGTCTATGCTTCATCCTAAAGTCATGGTGGAGGTGAAGCATATGTTGAATCTGAAACTACGTATGAAACTTCCGTATGTTACCTGCAATTCCATATATATATCTTCAGAGATTATAATTACTTTAGAAGTGGAATTACTTTTAGAGAAAATGATATTTTTTTCGAAATTTTTTGGTATTAGCATAGGAGGGAGGGAGGGATCTTGTTTTCTGTAAGTCACATTAGAGGCATCTACTTTTTGACTAAATTGCCTACGAATGGGACTGACAATTTGATTGCAATCTTTTCTTTTCTTTAAATGCCTCCAACACATTATTTGAAATAAAGAACTGAAAAAAAAAATGTTAATTGCCAGCTAAGATGAATATTGTTATCGAGTGTGTATGGCACATAATGTTCGAATGCATACCAATGTGGACAGCCCTTTACAGCCGAAAATTCTTATGCACCCCCAATTCTTTTTGCATAGTTATCCTAAGTTCACATTTTCTCCCGTATGTAGTAAGTCATCCACGTCTGTAAGGAAAAATAGTATTTCACTGTGCCAGCCAGTATTTTGAACATAACTTTTTTAACCAATGGACTTTTAGTCCAATGGTACTTCTTACCTTGTGAAGACTTAACCTTTTTCAGGTCAAGGGTTCAAGAAAAAAAACATAACTTTTTACTTGAGTCTCAAATTGAGCTGATTTTTCTCCGATGTAATTTTGTTTTAAACTAAATAATTAGCAGCCCATTATTCGTAGTAATCTGAGAAAAATCATATTCTAAGAGAAATTGAGTACTTTAAAACAATTACCTAGAGAATGAATTTACATTGTTCCCAATCCCATACATGGCCAACTAACGGGGGGCATATATGGAAACACATTTATAATGTTTTGGGTAAAAAAAGTTAAAGGTTTATAAATACCAAGTCGGATAAAATCATTCCTTCAATGGAGGTATGATTGATGTGTTCATTGTGCTATTTCATTCTCTCTATTTTCTCGGGATGAATCTATTTCACAATAAGATCTTTTTTTAGCAAAAAAATTAATATTTTCACTAAACTCGAAAAAAAGATAAATTTACAATAAAGTTCAAAATAAGTCCATGTCTGAGTCTACTTCACACAAAGCAAAAACCTAGTATAGGTTGAACATAATCTCTCACACTTTGAGAGACTAGGCACAAAATATATATGTGGGGTTATATATTTCAGGGAAATTGCTGATTTTTTTTTTCAATCTTTTTTCAAAGATAAAGATTAGATCAATAAATTTTATTGTGAGATTAAGTCTAAGTATCATTCCTCCATGCAAAATCATGTTTCAAGGTCTCTCTCTCTCTCTCTCCGTATGCACTGTATAATCTTTCGCAATCGCATTCCTGAAATTGGGTGCTACGAATATATGCTAGCACATCACATGTGTCTGTCTTCTTATGATCAAAGCTATTCTCTATATGATCTCACAAGGATGGGATAAAGGCAGATATTGTACCACTGCAATGGCCTTTCATTTAATGCACTATCTACATAACTTTGGCAATAAATTATGTAGGGCTATAAGTAGTATCGTACTCAAGTGAACTAAACATTTCTAGCAAAGACACTGTCACAGGATAAGGACCCTCCAACTCTACTCGAATGACTACCATACATTTCATGAACAATGCCTAAAGGAACCATATCTCCACCAAAATCTATTTCCATCCTTCCAACCAGGAACTGCACTCCACTTGCTTGTATATGTGTGTTTGTGCGTGTGTATATATATGTATCTGTGTGTGTATATGCATATAGCATCATTAAATTCCTTCAACCTCCGTGAGAATATAGGTTAAAAAGGAGAGAAGCTTGGCCTAGAAATCCAAGATTTCATCAAATTATGAAAAGCCAAGAGATATTGAAGAGGGCAAATGTGCAAATGGAAGAACTCTTCTTAAGCATCAAGAAGTTGGTGATGGTGGCATAATTCAAGCAAAATTTGAAGGTAGAAAACTAGTGAAAGACTATGAAAGTTTCAAAAAGTAGAGTTAACTGTTAGTCTGTTAATCAAATGGATGGTGAGTTAGTCAATTTGATTCTTGAAAATAGCTCTTCCATGCATATTCCCACAAATTACCCATAATTAATAATCCTTATGCAGTTTCTTCACCTTCTATGAATAAGGCACGGGAACAAGTTCCCATGTTCATTCTTGTCTTGATTTCCATAAATGGGCCCTGAGGTTCCCGTAAAGTGATGAAATGAAAAGTTTCAGCTCACCTTTATCAATGGAAAAACCCTAAACCCTATTTTTTGGGGGGGATAGTATATCCATGGATAACATCAGTGCACACGCATCCAACCGTCCAAGAAGAAGAACAAGAATAATAATGTGAAATGGGGCAGATAAAGGAAGAACAAGGAAAGATATACAAAGTCCAAAATAAGGAAAAACTCCAATTACAAAGAATAACACGAAGAACCATAACCAGAATTAGTCCTTCAATAAGCCTAAAGATGAGTATTTTACAACGATAATCAGAGTAGGTCTATGTAATGGTGAAGTGGGTTCTTATCAAAAGATAACCCAGCTTCACAAGTCAGTGAGAGAAATACATACCGGAAAAAAACGAACAACTCTTTTTTCACTCCTGTTTTGGCTCCTTTCGCATCTGGGAAGGTACCATGTCCTGAAGCAGTCCATGATCTCTAAGCAAAGAGGAAGGAGAAGAAGAAGGAGAAGGAGAAGGACGAAGAAGCTTTCTCTCTTGAAGCAAAGAAGGAAATGAAGAACTAGTAGTGCCAAAGTTCAAAGAAGGTGTTGGGTTATGGAAATATGATTGTTGTTGTTGCTGTTGTGGGTGGCGTTGTGGAATAAAAAAAGAGGAAGTAGTAGCACCACCACCACCAACACCAACACCACCGCTGCTGCCGCCAAAACCAGCCATTCCCGGCACCATTCCAATACTTCCACGAGGTGTCACCGGGCACTGATGTGTGTGGGTACCTTCATAGGTCGTAACAACGATTGATGGATCATCAGATGATCGTTCCACTCTCTTCTTCACACCACATCCTGGACTAGTGCAACGATAGTAGCTCCTGCAATAACAATGCATGCAGCAAAAAAAATCAACAAAAACCCGAATTATAATCGCAATAACAAATAACATGAATCACCCTCCTATTTTGAATCGCAACTCATTAAGTACTAAGAAAATCAGATCATGTAGATGATGGAGGGACCATATGGGATGGTGATATATACCTTGGAAAAGGGCTGTTTTTCACAGCTTTTTGGCCGTACTTCCTCCATCTATAACCATCATCCAAGTGATCGACCTCACTCTTGGTCATGAACGCAAATCTGGGTTCTCTTTGCCTTTTCTGGTTCTTCTTTTTGGGTTTCAACCTAAACCCACAGAATAAAAATCACTTTTTTACTTCATAGAGATAATAAAAAGAAAACAATAAAACCATAAATATCGAATCTACGTAATTCCCAGTAATCAGATCATAGAGAACTCCCATAAACAAAATCTATCTTTGATGGATTTGTTAACCAGTACTTTTATTTCATAGTTTATCCAGAGCCAGCAAATATGATAAACAAAGGAGATTTTCAAAAAGTAATTTATTTATTAAGATATGTATTAATACTGTGTGCGTGATGAGCTTACTGTTTCTTAGTCTTTTCTTGATCCTTCTCTTCTTCTTCAACTGTTTTAGACTGCTGATCATCATTTGCAGCTTCTGTCGAAGATGAAGAGATCGATGAAGAATTCGGCGTCACCGGAGTGTTTACAACTTCAGTTAACTCCGGAACAGTCGAAGCCGGCGATGGAAGAGGTGGTGATTGTGGTGGCATCAACGGTGTATGAAGCAAATCGAATAAATAAGGACTACTATAATCTTGCATACCCATCATGTCCATGAATCCTAAAGAGCCCTTTTCTCCATCACATGCCATGTCAAAGATGCTCGGTAAAGCGAAGCTCGTCGACGGTATCTGATCGGAAAATGTTAAATTCGCCATCGAATTATCGGTGTTTATCTCCTTTTTCTCCTCCATAGATGGATCAAATGCGTAGATTCTTCATTTGAAGTTGTTCAACTGTAGTCTTCTTGCAAAAAAGTTGTGAGAGAGAGAGGGAGTCAGAGTGTTTGGTTTTGGGTTTATAAGTGGGAATAGACTTTTTGTTTTTTTTTTTTTGGGGTGGTTTTTGGAGAACAGGTTGGCCGAGGGAGGTTTTCCACCTTGGGAAAAAAGAGAGGGGGTTGACCGGCAATAGCAGGTGGACAATAGAGACGGAAACGGGTCAAGATGGGGCAATGGGCAATAAATGAAATATAGGACCGCCGAGTGGTCCGGCATTGTAGTCTACGCTTTCATACGCGGGTTGTTGACTGGCAACCGGATGCGTGTGAACGGAGTTCCGGTCACACGTGGGATGAAAAAAAAGGTTTGGCTCGTGTGTCAATGTAAATCTAGGTTTTTGGTTTTTCTCTTCGCGGCTTTGCCTTTTAACTTTAACGGAAAATTCTTTCTTGGATTACAAGAATGTCCTTGAGCCCCTTATTCTTCTTCTTCTTCATTTTTTTTTTTTTTTCACTTCATTGTTTCATTTTTTATTTTTCATACAATGTTAGACTATGAGTACATCTTGGCATCACGATCAAATTACTCTATTATGATTTGAGTGTTACATGTTTAATTTATGATAATAATTTTTCTTTATTTTAATGTAAAATTACATATATTTGACAATCATCGATTTTGTAGTGATGAGTGTTTTATTTGCTTGATTGCTCTTTTTTAGTACCAATTATAAGACTTCATCACTTGGGCAAATTTTTACGACGTGAAATTGCTGGTGGAATTGAATCTAAAATTTACAGAGTCAAATATTTTTGGGTTTGATATTAAAAATTAAAGTAATAATTATTTCAAGTTTTTTGAGGAAGAGTGCAAGCATGATAAGTTTTTTTTTTTCAAGTTTTTTTTTTCATTTTCTTAAGATAAAAAGTGGTTGGATGAAAATGAACAGATGTGCAATTGATTAACTAATGATGTTGTGCTATTTTCAGTTTTGGAGCATTTCTTTTGATGCTTCCTAAAGTTTGCGCCTTTTCTCTTTTACTTGCATCCTTCCATAGAGTGGGGCTATCTAGCTAGGCCCCTCACCTTTTCAAGGCATGCACATAGAATAGTTGCATGGTCTACACCATGATTAAAAAGTACTTATTTGCGATTATAATTTGCTAACTAAAATTGTTCCACACATTTACCAATAATTTAAATTGGGAGAAAATATTGAATGTAACAATTACATCAAGTTATTATTGTCAAGTGGTGTAACCAATTAAAAATAAATTGATAACGGTGGTAATAAAGACGAGTTGTAAACCTAGATATGACTTGAGTTTTAATCTTGACAACTCCTTAAAGTTAGAGCATGAAGGGTTAATCCCTCATGAATACCCTACTCCCGACATAGATGATCTGCCTTTAACCGGATTGAGAAAAAGATTAGTCGCGGTATACATAAATCAGTCCGAGTACTCTTGACCGTTGAACTAAAAAAAATAAAATAAATTAATATGTAAACAAGTGAATCTCATTTGATTTAGTAACTACTACTTAATTACATAGAGAAAAATAACCACCCAGTGTAAAAAAATGAGATTTATTGTGTTCACTGATACGTTTATTGTTAAATAGTGATATCACGTGACGTAGTAATGCAGCGTGACCGAGATGACCAATATTTACTCCTAAATTGGTGCTCTAAGAAGTTTTGGTTGTCATTTCATAGAACTACATTAGGATGATAGCATGTCACTAGCCAAAAAAAAAACACGTATTCATACAAAATTGATCAAGTTGCTATATAGGTAAGGACCAGCTATATATATACACAAAATAAGCATACCTATAGGACCCTACAAGTGGAATCTATAAAACAAGAACAAGAGTTAAAAGTAATCCCTACTCTAGTGGGGGGTGGGGACTAAACCTCCGCTATTAAAGGCTGATTATCACATTTTGTCTCTACTTAAGTATTAGGAGGGTTTAATTGGACTGATTAATGAGAATGAAATCCGATACCACCTAAGACTAGAGGGCCTTGCCATTACTGAAGGGTAATTTCATTGTCACCCCAGAGTCGTGAGGTTGAGTTATGAAAATAATCTCTTCGTGCGTTGACATAATATTTAACTCCCTGTAAGTCAGTGATAATGTGTGATTAACGTTAGATTAATGAGATGGATGATAAAATTAATGTTTCAGATGTTTATTATCGGACTCTGATGCCATATAAATGCACACAAATTTCTATGAAAAGTGAGAAAAATAACCGCATTTGTTAAGCGTGTGAAGAATGGTCGGGTCGGGTCAGGACAAGACGAGACGGGATGGCACGTGAGGTCCAAATGTCTGAGATATGGTCCACATGGTGACAAAAATTTACGCGTCAAAAACTCAATAGCTTGCTTCTTTCCGAACAAAGTCAACATCGTGACGAGACCAGCATCTCCACCATTTATATTTAAACTCGTAATTACCTTGCTATTTTCGACTCATTAACCATATTAATAACAACTGTTTTATTCTTAATGATAAATATATGCTTTTCCAAAGTTTTAAACTTTTCTCAAAAAGTAAAATTTTAAAGTGATAAAATATCAAAACTCATATGTCTCGACCTATTTTGAAGTTTATGAGAATATTTTGAGGTGTTTTGTTTAATATTTCAAACCGTTTTTGTTTTTATATTAGGTGAATGATGTATCAAAAGAATATTTTAATCTAGATTTTTCGTGGTCGCAGTTGAAGATGTATATGTTTCATTCATTCATCATTCGTGTGTTGGAGCTGAGGAACGTATGTGTTTGGCACACCACTCACCTAAAGGCTGATGCCACTCGACAATCACACGAAGTAATAAACCGTACGGCATAAAGCAATGATGAAATCATCTTCATTGTGTTTCTAATATCTTCATGTTATAATTGCACGGGAAGCTTATGATGGTCACTCACCCAAAGGTACAACCCTACCGTCATTAAAAAATACTTCAAGTTTTTTGTAAAAATACAAACGTCACATGATTCTATCTAAGAATTTGTGGCTAACAATTTTAGGAGTAGTCTATTAGTACAAAAAAAAAAAAAATTTGGTACCATATCGTATTTTATCATATTTATGAATATTTTTATTACTGTTTTGGTATCAAAAGAAGTAATAAAAATAATTACTACAATAATAATAAAAATACCCACAAATATAGTAACTTACCCACAAAAGTAATAAATTTTTTTTTATCGAATAATAGTAGAAAAAATAGTTACCACAAATGAGATAAATTACTCATAAAAATAATAAATTTTTTATTTATAAATGACCCTTAAAAATTAATAAAATTTAAAATTATGGTACCAAATATTTGTTTTTTTGGTACCTTAGTCAAGACCAAAACTTTAGTTTGGAACTCTTTTCATTTGTTTCAATATGTGAAACCATGATAGAAGTTGTAAGGGCAAAGTTGGCAACTTGGGATGTGAAAGTTTTGTGAAGAAATTATTACACCCATTTCAAGAAACTTCAAGGGAACCAGAATACAAGACCTTGTCGTCATCTCCGACGAAATCGGAAAATGATAAAGAGTCCGAAGTCCGAAATGACTCTCTGACTTGCCTACTCGAAACGACGTGGCATTGCATACTTGGCCCCACGAGTTCACATTTCCAAATCGAACGGCTATTTCTTCGTCATCGGAATCTAGAACATGCATATTTATTTATTGCGGTCTCATTATGTTCTTTTGGGCTTACTTGCATAACACGCTCTCTTTCTTTTTTTTCCACTATTTTCATGTTGTCTCATGACAAATATATCCTTCATATATTAATACTTTTTTTTAATCAAAATTTTACCTCATATTTTTCACGTCAAATAATGTGATAAATTAACATAAATAAATCTTCATGATACCAATATATATATATATATATATATATATATATATATATATATTCAAAGTTTGCATAAAATGAGAGGATCGTAAAAAGCTAAACCTAGAAAACAATGCTATGAAATAAATGCATGTCATGGAAAACACGCAAACTCAAGTCTTTTATTTATTGACCAAAAAAAAAAAGTCTTTTATTTATCTATTTTTGCTTGTGAAGGAAAAGGGTGTCACCCATTCTCATGTCCTCATGGAAGGGATCCAATGGAAAAAAAATCTAAGAATGAGTCTCGAACATGAGAGTAAGGGGGTGAATTTGGGAAGATGAGTAAGGGGTTAAGAATTCAAAAGACAATTGTACCCCTTAACATGGGTATGAATTATATTAATCAAGGGTAAAATAATTATTTATATGTCAAATAGTTGTTAATAATTATGATATATCTGTGGGTCCTACATATGTATGTGTTGCATACCAAACATAGGTATGAATCGAATTGAATGTTGAATTCTATCTTTGCACATAGGGGTTTGAGTTTGGAGAATCTCATCCAAACCCCTCCCCAAAATTCATCTAAACAAGCCCTCGGAGCATTTCTAATTTTTACTCAAACTCTTACCCAAATTTGAGTTAAAAAAAACAGGCAAAAAGTTTGATTTGGTATACACCTCTCCAATGGACAAACTTTTTTTTGTACTCAAATCATTTTAAAAAATTCCCATGTTATCCCAATAGTTATTTTTTTTTACACCATATATATATATATATAGATTCTTATACATACTGTGTTTGAGAGAGAGAGAGAGGGGTACACCTGTGAACACAGAGTTGAGCGTGAAAAGAAATGGAAAAAATAGATTTTTTACCGTTAGTTTTTTAGGTCTAAGTTTTAAGTGTCTCTTGATTTGGATTTAGATTAGAGTCTCTTTTCATTTGGTATAAGTTTGAGTATAAAATTGAAGAAGATTTTTGGCCATTTTTTATCCCAATCTAAATTTAGGTATAAAAAACAAGTAGGTAGAAGAGATGCTCTTGCCTAAGCAGATGCTCCCCATGACATACCTGTCAGTAGCTGAGACTACCCATGGTAGTTGATTGTCTGAAGTTATTTGTTAGATTGCCATAATATATTTTTCACAATGTTCATATGAGGTTTTGGACTGCAATGTGATGGATGTTTGTCCTAAATTTAGGTTGCTTGTCCAAATCTGGATTAACTAAGTAACACACCAATGTTATGGTGAAGCTTACTTCTTACTCTACCTAACAAAAAAGCTCAAATTGATTCAATTTCAAGTTACTAATTAAATCACTTTCCTGTTTATTAGTAAACAAGAAGTCTGAAAATCAATAGCCCTCATCTATAATTTAATATTCAGTACCAAACAGTAGTCTTTTACCAGACAGGTTGACTCTGGTTTTACTTGCTTATTAAGTTTTGGGAACTGAGAGACAAAAATGCACATTGTAATTGCCGATTTTTTTTTTTTATTCCGTGGCGTTTGTAACTCGCGTTCTTACAAAGTCTTCGTATTTTTTTAATTAGTTTTTCATAAAAATAAGTCATTATTACCCAAATAAAGATGAGCTTTTTCTGTTCAAAACAAAACGATTAGGATATAAAATGGCTCGTAGTTTTGGAATACTTCATGGCATAAGATATATATATTTTTTTCAATTGTCAGTGATGTTCTATTTAATTTACTCATATTTCGATTAATTCTTTTTCAGTCTGATAAAAAATAGATTATTCATACCAAAATTAAAGTATTCATAAAAAATAAAACTCACATAACCTTGCCACAAAAAATTATTAAAATTTAAACTCAAAATATCTGAATTTATTTGACACTTCAATTCGTTACTATTAGGATTCGTTACTATTAGGATATGCATAGGAGATGTCGAACACTACCGACTTCAGAAATCTAACAAATTGACAGGGTTGGGTCCCACACTGCGTTTTATCGGCAGATCCTTTGTTGGGTATGGGTGTGGGAATGGGTTATTAGAATACGAAACACAGTAGTCAAAAGTCAAAACTTTGAATATTAGTTTGTTCAAACACATTAAAAAAAAAAAAAAATAGATCCGGAAGAAAACAATTTCATGTGAGAGAGCACCCAATGCATTAACTTTAATATATATGTAAGCTAATTAGGGTTTGACTTGAATATTAGAGTATTTAAACTTTTTAGTTATGGGTTATTCCCCGTGTATACCAATAAGATACACAATTCAATACAATATATGTTCTATTTATAACATTACGATGAATGGTCTATAATTGAACTAACTGAAAGACCGGACTCTAAAATTTTACACCATATATTGATTTCGCGTATATATTGGTGGTGCCTTAAAAGTGGGATGATCCTTAATTATTTTTTTCTATGCTCTTGGGTAATTTGAAAACTATGTGTATTGTACATAATAGGGCATTCAAGTAAATCTTTTCAAAAGTATTAATTCATGGATTAGTTAAAGTGGTAATAGAGACGAGCTATAAATTCAGATGTCTTGAATTTAAATCTTAACAACTTTTTGGAATTAGGCCGGAAGAGATTTATCATTTATGAATACCCTAATTCCGGCGTAGATGACCTACCTTTGATCAGACCGGAGAAAAAATTAATCGAAGTGTACGTAAATTGTCCCAGACACGCCGACCGTTGAAAAAAAAAAAAAGAAGAAAAAAAGTACCATTTCATCATGATCTTTCTTGATAGATCTTTTTCTTTGCTTGAAACGCAGCTTATCTTTGGTGTCTAGAAGGTGATCATCAACCAAGTTAAGACACAGACTACCCTACTAAAGCCTATAACAACTCTCTGAGCTGTTAACACTTACACAGCATCTCTTGTGTTAGCCTTGTACTCATATGTTCGTATGCATCTTTTATCTTTTAGAAAAGTTGGAAATCAGTACAATTTTTTTTCCTTCTTTTTCATTACTTGTATCAGTCGGGATGGGGGAGGAATCGAGCATCGATCCTGAACAGGTCCACTGGTAACAGACCCGCAAGAACGATGTACATATATGCATACTGTGTATCTTGTTTATGGAATATTTTAATTTGTTCTTCATTCCGCGTAACACAGTACCGTGTGAAGAGAAATTTTTAAAAAGAATGTCTATGAACTTGTAGCATCGCTAGAAACAAATGGTTTAAGATTCTCTTATCTTTGTTATTTTTGTTTCACCTTAATTTAAAGGGAAGAAAGAATCATCGATCGATCATAGACTGCTTTGTTACAAAGTTGCTTTCCATAGGAATGACCAATTTAATACAACCTATAACTGCCTCTTGTTACTTTTTTCAACTAAACTGCTAAGATGCCAGAAGCTATAATCTATAGATAGTACCACAACCGACCATTCTTTATTTTACATCCTAAGATTATATGAAAGGTAGTTGGAGAATTTTATTAAGGAATAACTAGTAAACTTTCTATATGGAGGCAGTAGATTGATTAACTCCAAAGATTTATAATGAATTGATGGAATGATTCTATAGACTTGGTCAAATGAATTTATTAACCCTTTTTTTTTAATTTCATTTGAATAAATTAAAATTTGTGCTGACTTTTATGGTTCATCGAACATCATTTTTTTTTCAAGTTAAGTCGTAATTCTAAAGGGTAACTCAAATGGTAACAAGGATAAGCTGTAAACCTAAGTATCATGACTTCGAATCTTGACAACCCCTTACGGTCAAACCCTAATCCTGACGTGGATGACCTGCCTTTTACCAGATCGATGACAGAATTAGTCGAGGTATGCGTAAGCTAACCCGAACTCTCTTGACCATTGAACCAAACTATGGAGCTATATATGGATTAAAGAACAGTGTTAGATTCTAGAGAGGAGACTACAACTACTTATTCCATCCTAGTTAATATTTAATGCTCAGACATGATCCTCGGCAAGATATTTCTGCTAGTATATGAGATTGGATGTCAAATTAATGTAGTTTATATGAACTTCTAGGCGTCAACTTATCTTGTTCACATGTCCGATTCTAGTTAGTTCTCTCTCTCTCTCTCTCTCTCTCTCTCTCTCTCTCTCTCTCTCTCTCTCTCTCTCTCTCTCTCTCTCTCTCTCTACATAACATATACATAGTATATGTATATATATATGTGTGTGTGTGTATATATAAATGTATAAGTTATGCCACCATTAACCCTTTCTATATAAATATGTTCATATTATGTATAATTTATGCATAAAAAGGGTTAGTGGTCAACCTGACAACCTAACATGAGTCCTTATAATTCATCAAGCTGGTCGGTGTTTTTATAGATTCTTATTATGCAACTTCCAACCAGAAATTCTTCAAAAAAAAAAAATGATTTCTAGTTGTAGATTTGTTAGCCTTTAAATGTGACAATGACAAAAAATAGTAATAATAAAATTAAAAAATTTATGTGTCACATTTTTATATAGCATGGGAAAAAAATATACTTTTCAGGGTCATAACTTTGTGCAATGAGACAAAAGTTTTTTTTTTTTTGAAGTAAAATTGTGCATCAAATGATCTTGTTCATTGGATATCTAGTGGAAGTTGGTGTAATCCATAAATCTAACAATTCAATTTGATTTGGTGTAAAAAATTTACCAAATGTTTTGGTGTGTGTAAAATTACTCATTTTCCAGTTAGTTATTAGCATGGTCAAGTTACCGTTCAATATCGATATGACTTGGTTGAATCATGTTCAACTTGACACCTTCCAATTCAATATCTTTTCACATTATATATAAACCCCAAAATTTGCACAATACAACCGAATTGTCTAAGATACCTACAAGTTGTGAAGTTGTTGTTAGTGAATTGATCGATATTATTTCACAACGTCGTCATATACCCGAATCTCTCATCATGTTTAATTTTTTATTTTCGGTCGTATTGTCTAATATCATTTTGTAATATTGCAATCAATGAGACTTATGTTTCATTTGGTACGATAGAAAATAGAAGGATGAAAAGTTGGAAGGATAAATAAAATAACATGTTTGGTAAGAAAGAGAAATAAGAAGGATGAAAAAATGGATTTATTAGATTTCTTTTCAACTCACAAAAATCGATCTTTCAAAAATTAAGAGAAAAAGTGGATGAAAAATTAATTATGAGTGTTGAAATGTATGTTATTTACCTATATATCATATTTATTTATCACATATTATGTATGCATTAATTTTATATATAGATATAAATGATAAAATATAAATTTATATTTTTTCTATCTTTCTATTTTTCTATTACACCAAATACAAAAAAAATCAATTCTTATTTTTCATTTTTACTACCAAACACAAAAAAGGAAAGAAATTTTTTCTATATTAAAGGATTAAAAGTATAAAACTCATACTTTTCATCTTTGAATTTTTTCGTCCACTCAATGAAATGCACTATTAGAGCGGTCCGAATAGGTAACTGACCACCACCCTAAACTAGTACACAGATCTCCCACAATAATTTAGTATTGGAACAGGACATTTCCTAGACTCAAACCCAAAAACCTGTTGACTTTGTCACCTCCATAAGTTTATTTTCCTTTATTTTTTAAATATATCTGCACCACTAGAAATTTTATTTTTTTCGAACTTGACCTCTAGAAGATTCAAACATATAAAAAGACCCACCGATGATTGCGGCCAGGAAAATCAAAATCAAATCAAAATAATTCTGAGACTCATGTGGTCGATCCTTTGAAAACAGTGTTCAGATCAGAGCCGCACATGATGTATGTTGGTGTATGAATATGATACATTAAGTCAAAGTCAACAGGTTTTATGTTCTTGTTGGGGGAATAATTAATATTATAGTATTTGATTTGAAACGTTACCGCGTCAAACACAGAAATGGACAAAACTGCTTTTATAAATTATCCCTGGTCTGGACAAACCCACCCTTGGGTTGCGTGTACGTCTCTCTCTCTCTCTCTCTAAATTTCTAGTGATCATTCGTTTTCCTTTTTGGCCATGATCGCGTGCAGCTCAGCTTTTCTTCTTTCTTTTTTTTTTTTTTTTTGGGGTGAGGCTTTTCTTCTTTCTTAAGAGCTGCCAAGAACTATATGATATCAGAACAATATTGCTACTACTGTTAGGTCAATACAGATATTATTATTGTTATTGTATGATGAATTAGGTTATATTATCAAAAAAAATCTTTTTCAATAACAATTATAGATAATCAATTGATTTATTTGTAGCCGTCGGCTAAAGGAAAATAACAAGATCAAATTTTTTTACATTTTTTCCATTCTCGTTAATTGAGAAAAAGAGATATAGTATCACAGTCGATCTGTACATTCTCGTTAATTGAGAAAAAAGAGATATAGTATCATAGTCGGACCCACCCATGTATGGTTTGAGTACCAATTCTCTTGCTCATTACAAAAGTTGTTTTGGGTATAGGGTACTCAAGTCAATATGTATATAGATTGTTTTTGCATAGGGTGCTCTTGTTACCTACTCTACTAATATATATATACATACAAATGGTTTGTTTATAGAGGTAATGGGAATGTCAAAGAGTTAGGTAGCAGGGAAAATCGATGCATTAGCTGACTATTGTTGTTGGGGGTGGGGGGATCAAAACAAAGGACTGGACTGTGACCGTGACTGAATTGGGTTCCACAAGAAAACTCGATCTGTGTGAAAGTGAAGCTAGCTAAATGGGTAAACAAACTCATCCTAACTTTGAATGCATTGTCCATTGGTGTGTGTACCTTCAAGCCTTGTGTTAGTCAGAAAAACCATGTTTTTCCTTTGTTTCAAAGAGCAAAGGTCTTGTCTTGTTTTCTATATAATAACATTGGAACTCTCGGCTGCCTTTGGTGCAATGACGAGATGGTTCTCTTATAACCGAGGGATCACGGGTTCTATTCTAGTCATAAAAAATAGTCTAACGGCCCTCACCCTATATGAAGAATGACTAGACTTACATTTAATTCCTCTCACATCCTGTAATAAGAACGAGAGAAGAACGAGAAATATGTTGTTTTGATATACAACATTTTCTACAAACCCATTAATCTCAGAATCGACCATACATCATGTACATGTGAAACGGACTTGTTTCTGGTCAAATTCAACTGTCAACACGGAGTTTGAAACCCTAGATAGGTCCCAGTTAGAACACAATAACAAGTCAAACATATCAGCAGGGCCCTCCTCCGCCTGCTTGTGATGTCTTCATGCATATGCCAGTGGATTTCTCTTGTTTTTTAATCTATTCTGGCAGTGAAAGCAGAACACAAAGTTTGAACTGAATAATAATAAGGTAATTTTCTATGTATTTTGGCTTGCTTAGAATAAGTCATGAACCCAAAATTTCGAGAACCACACAAGTGTAATACCATACCACAAAGATTCTATAGAGTAGATATGTGTAAGTATATTATTTTTTTAAAAGGATTATTACCATCATGATATTTATGTAATCGGTCATTTCTTATGCTGGCCAATACGACCAACTAAATGAGCCAGAGTCTGGTAGAAATTCCAGGAGTCTTTCGATTTTGTCAAATTTTCCTTGCTCTACGAGAACACAAAAGTGCTGCGTCACCAACTTTTTTGAGTAAGAATCTAAGTCATGAATAACTTATAAAAGATAATCTCAATACAAGGAAAATCTAAGTGATAATATGAATAAGCTATAAATCAAGACATCCTGAGTTCAAATCTTAATAATTCCTTAGGACTAGGTCATGAGAAATTTATTCCTCCTGAATAACTTAATTCTGGTGTGAATAATCCGCTTTTGACCGGACCGGAGAGGAAATTAGTTGAGGTATGCGTAAACTGACCAGAACACCCTTGACCATTGAACTGGAAAAAAAAAAAAAAAAATTCTAAAAGATGATAGTTCAATAGTTAGGTTCCTAAGTGCCTAACTTACCAAACTAAATTCCCAAAAAAACTTTATTTTTTGGAATCTAAGACTAAATCTAAGAATTTTGCAAACCATGAGATGACCATCTCCAAATTTCCCCTTCTGAGGAAGAAATAAGACCAATGGCTTGGACTCAGCTATCATTTTAGTTAAGACAGAACACAATTGAAATGCTAAATTGAAAAGAGTCATTTATCCTTAAGGTCAGACCATGAGAAATTTATCTTTCATGAATTTTTTAGTCCTAGCGTAGATGGCCTGCTTTTAACTAGACGAGGAGAAAATTTGTTGAAGTACGCATAAACTGGTACAGACACCTCTGATCATTAAACAAAAAAGAAAAAAAAGAAAAGACTCATCCTTCCGTACTATCAGTGAATAAAGGGCCACCACACAAAGCCCACCATACAGCCAAAATTATAACAAATTTCAACAATCATCATTTTACAGCTGAAGTCCTAACAAACTACTTGTACATCAAAACCGGTCCAAGTACTGCGAGTTTTTCTTACAAAATTTGGAGCCAAAAGCTCAAATGGGTGAGAACATTCTAATACTTCTTTCATTAATGTATGTTCTATCCCAAAACAAAGGATGATTCACCCAAAAATATAAATAAGAGAGATCCGGACCATATTCTTGACTGGAAAAGGCGAACTCCACCCCCACTTACCTGGCGCAGTGCAAGTTTATCTCACGACTCTTTGGCAGCAGTGGCTTGCCGGTGCCTGCGTTGATGAACATCCCAGTTGTACACACGAGCAATTGTGACCTGATCAATATAACTTATATACTCAGCACCAACTTATTTTGAAAGTAAATACCATACAAAAGTAGTGGGTGCTCTAATAGGTTTATATATTTTGGGACTCAAAATGGTCCTCAAAATCAATGGCTATGATTAGCCAAAAAAGTGAAAAGTTGATGGCCTGTTGATGCATGGTACCATACATGTCAACTACATTGGGCTATTAACATTTCAACCGTCTCTGAGCAGATTAAGGCCAAAGTGAACTGCAAGCTAGTAGACGTGAGAACAATATTGAACATTTCTAATAAGGACTTCTCTGTAAAGAATGGATAATGCAGACTGCACCTGTGTAATTGTCACTTGATCCCTTAAGAATTGTAGGTCAGCAACAAGAACTTCTAAACTGGCTTTAGCGTTTTCCAAGTTTTTTTGTAGAAGAGCAGCGGCCTGCACCATGAAGTTTGAAGACCTTCAAAACAATTGTGTACTTAAATATGTGAAAGCTAACTAGAGACATCTTTAGATAATAAATTGTGCACCTCTTCACATGAGTACTGCAGCATCACATTTGCACCCAGCCATAGGCACACGGAATCAGTATCCTCAATGCAAGCCCTGGAATAGATGCCTTCTGACACTTCAAAATCAGCAATCAGTGCCTGGAACCAAAAGCCAAACAGAAAACAGAGAACCTCAATATGCCAAGATATACTAGTAGTATGATAATGCACAATAAACAAGAAACTTAAAGCATTGGCTAGAAGATTCTTCGCACCAAACAACTAAATTCAACCAGATGCGAGCAATGATAAAAGCTTTTACCGTAATGATAATAGGGAAGAAACATTGGTCTGCAACTGGAAAAATCAGTGGTAATATATACTTTGCAGACGAGGTAAGAATGATTAAAATAAAGATGAGACGAGAAGAAGAAAAGGGATGAGAAGGGAAGAAGGAGGAGATGAGAAATCATAAGAAGGAAATTAGGACAAGAAAAGCAATAATTCTCAATATGCAATAAATCCAAGTCTAACAAAACAAATACCTCCTTCGTCTATATGTAGGGAAAACAAACCCTAAAGCAAATAAATAGTCAAAACGGAAAATAGGTCCCCAAAAAGTAAAATGATAAATAAATCCTAATCCCTACCTCTACATCAACGACAATGAAAAACAATCTGATTCCCCTCAATAAGATTTTAATCTAGCAGGAATAAGCATGCCAAAGGCAACCATGATCACCATCCGATACGCTCAACTGCTTTAGTTTTTCTTTTGGCTTTTAATTATGAGTAAATTTCTTTTAAGCTCTACATAGGGAAACAATTTCGTTTCATTGCCTAGGTTATAAAGAGTAAAGTTGTCGTCATATAGTGTTCTGATCAATTGCAGAGAGCCAAAGCACAACCCTTTCTTTTTGTTTTGTTTTGGACTTTATAATCTCTTCAAATAGGTGTGAAACTGGTGCTTAAATGAAATGTTTTTATTGTATTGATATTATTTTAGACACGACATTTTAGGTATTCATAGGGATATATCTATTAGTGCATTTTTAGAACTGTGCGTATTTTATGTTACATGACACTACATTTTACGTTATGATAAACGATGCACTACTTTTAGAAAACGATGTGTGTTGTGAAACACATTTTTGACAGCCTTGACGTTTATTTTAGTGGAAGTATAAATACTTAAATTGCACCATCTTCGATAACTTAAGCTTTTGGAGTAAATTGATGTTTAACATGTTGTGAAGCAAGAGATCTTGCGTTCGAGTCTTGCTGCCATCCTAATTATTAAAAAAAAAAAGATTTTCCCGTGCTAAAATCCCAAAATTTAGCCAACACGTGAGGGTGTGTATTGAAATATAAATACTTAAATTACACACTCTCCAACAACTTACGCTTTTGGAGCAGATGGTTGTTTAACAATTTTTATGCAATAACCACTAGAGACTGAAGTTTAGTATGGCAGCCAAGAAAGGGATCAAAAGCCTTTTTGTAAAGAGAAGTTATATCCTGTAACTGATACAAACATATTTTGATTCTATAGCATCAATATTTTTGTGAACTTGTGTTCCACACTACTTTACCGAATCAAAGCACTAGCTAGACTGAAAGCATTCTCTTGACCTAATAAGGTAGATATATTGGAAAGGATCATACAGAATTTATGAGCTTTGCCCTCGTACACAATCCAAGCATTAGCTAACTGTCCAGACACTAGATTACCAAACCACAGAATATGTTCAAAAAATTCATAAACATTTAAAAAACGAACCTCACCAGCACCCTTCTTAGCTTGCAAAGTGGAAACTATGTCTAAGCACTTCTCAATGTCAGGAATCTTTGCCTGGAAATCACAAGAGCAAGAAGCAATATTCAGATCTCACTATTCACATTAAGGCTATTATTAGCAATATAAAACTTTAAACGAACACCTTGTGTGGAATATCACTAGTATACCTGAAGCTCCCTCTGCTGAGCAAGAAGTTTCATCTCAACCACCCTATACTGCTGAAGTCTGCAAAAGATTAGAGCACGATGCGCATCACAAAACAAAATAAAAAAAGATAAGCTAAAAAATTAGGGGCAAAAGATTAATTTGAAAGACAAGCAACAGAGATTTGGTGCACAAATAAGTCAAAATCCATGTCAACAGTCTTTGCTTTTGTGAAACAACTCAAAAGGCCTTATTGAACTACAAGGGTTTGGGCTGTTTCACTTAGGCGAACAATTTTTTGTAAGGCTGTACTTTATCACTGCCTAAAAGGAAAGTACAAACAAATTACTTTCATGTTAAAAGTGAACATCATAACATAGGAAAGAAAGTGTTTTATGTGACCTTTGACAAGTAAAAATAGAAACTTGTAGCATAATACAAAAAAAACTAAAGGAAGTTCCAAGAGCCACAGTGGGCATGAATAGGTGCATAGTAACGAGTAACGACACTTGTTTCAGAATGGCATTAAAACACTCGTCCACAACTATACAAGAATGAAACAATAAAACTGAATCCGATTACAGCACTAAAACTGTAGTAGCCAGCCAAAAGGCCTTGTGAGGTGAGTAAGTGTTATAGTTTCATGTGTTGTATCCCACATCGACTCGGGAGGGGAAGTGATTGGGCTATATATGTGGTGTACTCATCCTTAATTGTCAAGAGGCATTTTTTGGGGCAAAGCCCCAGAGGAATAGAACCGTGAGGGTGTATGGGCACCCAAAGGGGACAATATCTTGACAGTTGGGACGGGTCGTTACAAAAACTGTACTAATAACTTGACCGGGTTCCAAAACAAATATGCTTCATGATTAGTAAGACGACATCGAAACATATGCATGGTAAAAAGAAAAGACAAAGAAGAGAAGAAGTATGTAGTAGACCTAATGGAGAACATTTTACAATCCAATGAATAGAAATTTAAATCAAAATCTTTGTGTAAAGTTTTCTTCAGATGATTTGGACAAGTGCACCAAGGTAATGCAGTTGTCATGACGTGATAAAAAGGTTGAAACACTTGTATGATAACAGATATTATTAAAAGAGGAATAAGGCTTGAAACTTGAAAGTCAGCTATGGCTAAGGCAATAAGTCTATTCACGAGGTCAATATTTGCATTTACCATACAAATACGAAGTAATCCAGCTGCCAAAAGAATATTATGTCTCCTAGTAATCACAACACAGGAAAATGAGAACCTTTATGGCTGTGAACTGCTTCACAAGAAACCATAGTTGTTAGAACGTGCCTAAATTAACATGGCTTGGAGCAAATAATGCAGCAAAGAATAGACATGTGCTATGAGATACGGAAAAAGAAGATTTTTCAGATCCTCATCAAAGGAGTCCAGATATAATGGACAGAAAATTCTGTATGACTTTCCATTGCGGAGTATTTTTACCTTTACAGAGAAAAAGCAACAAGATGTGCAATACTAACATGGGGGAGATCGAGGTTCCGGTTCCCCATGATTTCATATTTATCATACGTTGATGCCAGTTAATCTTCTTCTGGCTTCAATTGCAACGACTTCTCATCCATTGTCAAGCCAATTCAATTGCTCACGAGTTCTATATCATGGTAATCTCTTTAGTCTGAGAATTATTGACATGACAGTTTTTTTTTTTTAAAGTTGGGAAGATGAATGTGCATCTTAGAAGGTTTAAGATTAGGCTCTGGGACCAACAGCATGGGTTGTTCTTGTTCCATTCTAACATAAGGAAAGCAAATTACAAAAGAAAATTAAAAAAAAAAAACATAAAACCTTTTATACATGAATTTGGTATTTTGCTTTCATACCCCCAGAAACTTTATGGGTCATTCATTCCTATACCAAAACTAATTAAAGTATAACCCCAGGTCAAAGTGCACACACACACACACTACTGGCTCATAAACACTTGATCAAGAGGTGTCCCATACAATACAACAACTCAAAAGGGTCCAACACATCTCTACAATGCCTCATCACAAGAGCTTGACCTCTTAAGTGATTTGGAGATCAGTGAATACTAAACTAAAACCTCCAATAAACCCAGATAGATACTGATCTGAGCCTTTGAATAACACATTTGTAGGGACAAATACATACACATATGCAAGTACATATAAAGGGATAAGAGAAAGAGAGAGAAGAAGAGAAACGAAAAGACCTTTCTTGGAGGAAGGCAAGAGAAGAGTTGACATCGAGACCCGATTCGGTCAGATAAGTTTGCACGTCTTCTACGAATGCTGCCGCTGGTATGCCCCTTCTCTCTGTTACCCCGCCGGCGGTGGATGATGATGATGACGATGACGATGACGCAGCCATCTTTCCGACTTGCAGAGAAGAAAGAGAAAGTGTTGAGGTTTTTGCCGGAGTGACAGAAGAACGGAGATCAAGTGCAAATATGACGTCGTTTACAGTGTAATTGCGGTTTGCTATGTACTTTATCGAACGGCGACGTATTGGTGGTGGTCGTTTTTATTTCTTTTTCTTTTTTGGGCTAATCACATTTTAGTCCCTGAAAGTTTACATCAATTTTGATTAGCCCCTGAAATTTTACACCAATTACCCTATGGTTTTAATTATAATTATTAGGTCCTTGACCTAACCCATGCCACAATGTTTATCATCTAGGGCCTCTATCTATTGTCAATTGATATTGAGTTGTTTCTTTTTCTGACCGAATTTCTCTTTTTACCAATGATTTTTAAAATAGAGAAAATAATAGAGTTTGAGAGAAAGATATTAAAATTTCTAGTTTATCCCTCCAAAATTATTGGCGCGGACAATTGTCCTAATTGAGACTAGAGGGATTAACTTGAATTTTGGTGTAAACTTTAAAAAGTAAAATGCAATTAGGGCTAAAAAATTCCACCACCACAAATACGTCACCGTCTATGATTTAACCAATTAAAACACAAACTATACAACACAATGGCCAAGACAATAATGCCCATTCGACTCTCTCGATTGGTTACATGAAAATCACAGGGAAAGATGTAGCTGATGCTATTTATTAGCTTAGAGCCCGGTAATGACGGGAGTCTTGATTATTCTTTTGACGAGAAATTAACCATTATCCGCACAGACATCCATTGTCATGAATAGGATGCTCACAGCATTTCTTTCTCCAAGAAAAATATGGCCCAACTCTTTCTTGGGCCTTAGCTTTTCTTTTTGTTTGGGCCATACCCTCCCACTCAATGCACATTGTCTCACATGATTCCTCAAACACCCAACCCAACCCAACCCAACCTACTAGACCGTTCCTTTATCGTCTTCCTTTCTCTCTCTCCCAAATTCGATTAATATCCAAATTTTTTTTTTTGCAGTAAAATATATATATATATATATATATGAATTATTATCGAATATCGATATTCACTAAATAATCCTTTGAACATCCGGGCCTGCTCCAGATGACTCATTTTGTATGCTTAGATATTGCAATAGGGTGAAATTCTGTGGCTATAACAGTATTATATGTTTTGTGTCGAATCCGCTCTGAATTCACAGATTGGCGTTTCGAGCGCTAGTCCACTGGAGTAGTTTGCCGAATTATGTGATCTAAGTTCCAATGATAAGATTGTAGAATTGTAGCATCTTTAATATTTGAAGTTCGAGTCAGTACTTAATATACGTGTTTTATAAGTGATTGCATAGTCTGCTATACATTCAAAGTATACACTGTTATAATGGTTTTACCTTACCGAAGGAAAAAAATTTTATAGCGTTAGATAATATCCCAAAACAATGTGACATAATTTTTTAAAGAGGAGGACGGTACCTCTGAAATTTATTAGATCACCCTCACTTGTGGCGGAGGAATACCATGGTTATAAATCAATAAAACCAACAAAACCACACAAGCTAGCACATATCATAACCAATTAGCGCCTCATACTAGGCATTCCAAGCTTATCTAGCCATAAAATATCTCTAAGTTGTCGAGGCATGTACGCACTGTTCAAGTACCTAGTTGTCTCTCCTGCCGATCCCTGCCTTGCCAAATAATCCGCGGCTTGATTTTTTCTCGTATATTGATGTTAAATAGTGAAATTAATCATGCTAAACTCGTTCATCAACTCATTCTAATAATTCCATAGATACCAAACCGTACACATATGAGAGGATATTCATGTAACTACAAGGAAAGAGTGGTATTCAATATCAATGTAGTTATAGCCCATCTCTCTACTCAAAGCAACACCCAAACAATGTGACATCTATCTTGAAAATTATTGCGTAAACCAATTACTAGGTCGACAAAACACATTTAGATTTGTCTAATCACTTCCAATCAGGTGAAGAGCCAGTCCAAAAGCAAGTCTCTTTTAAGTATGTGGTCGACTAATGCTCTTATAAATTAAAAGATTACCTATCGAATCGGCTAGTAGATTTGATGCTCACCTTGACCACTCAATCCAAATCCTTCCTCTAGTGTGGAGGATTCTCCAAGAGTTTTTTTTTTCTGTTATGGAGTGTTCAAATTTATACTGACTATTCTTTCAAATTTTGAACTGGCCACCGTGACTCTCTAAGAGTTTGACGTGTATTTTGTTTTCTCCTCATATTGGATTGGCCAATTGTACTGTATGACCGAATGAATTTCGATCCTTTCGATTTCAAGAATCTCTTATTTTTATCAATTTCAATCGCTCTCGACTGATAATGGAATCCACTGGGACTTTAAAAAAAAACTCTAGATTTGTTTGATTCGATCACCCGTAAATCATGCAAATTTAATACTATGAAAAAATAGGGTACATGGGAAATGTTTATTTCTTCCTAACATGGGGTGGTTATTTATTTTTTGTGTTGTGTGAAAAGGGGGAGGAACGACCAATGGGTAGTAACTCCCTTGAGCGTGACCATGAGAGTCCCCTTACTTTGGAATATTCGGTTTGAACCATTACTACTAATCCGAGAGAACAGTCCATCACCATAACACCATCAAAGTCAAGCTATAAATCGCGTTATTCTCGTAAATCGAACTTTGTTTAATAATCATACAGGAGTGGAGGATGACCCTAAACGAATACAACTTACCACTAGACCACCAGTTCGGATAGTATGAGAGTTGTTACTGCAAAGAAATATAGGACAAGCACTTTAATGTTGCTGCAGTATAAATCTACCCAAATTTTAATTGTTTGTACTATATATCATACCAATGGAATATCAACAATATTGGTCCCCTCCTATTATTGTCCGACCTCTTCCACCCTCTTTTGTTCTTTGTTAATCCCTAGGCTTTCCTTCTTTTAACTGAAAACGACACTCGTCGTAAGCGACATCAATACATTGCACATGAAAAAGGCAAAACGTAGTTATCCACCCAAAGTTTTTTGTCACCAAGAAGCTCCATTGTTGCATTGGTTCATTCTTGTTAGGCTATAAGGTTGACAAATTTAATTTACTTTATTATTATGTAATGAATGTAAAACATCTCGTCTATGAATGTAAAACATTCTCGTCTATTCAACTTTAAGAGAGATAAGTAATAAACAATTTTATCTGTAAGTTAAAGAGGTTAATTTTTAAATTTAAATTCGTATCGTAATTTTGATGAATGAGCACTTACCATCAATATAAATACGATATCTTTAGTGCTATAATTGCCTATGGCTGTGGTCCCGACATACCTATTATAAACACCAACTTTGCAGCAATTATTGTTTCGAGAGGTGAATTTATTGACACCCCCTAGCCATCTTTTCCACCTCATAGGCCTAAATTTTCATTATAATTTCAACTTTCGTCGTCGTTTTTGAAGATGATAAATTCAAGGTTCTATTGCATAACAAGTCTGATACACAAGATTTTAAACTTATCTCAATTACTAATAGTGATCCAATTGTGTTTTTTTTTTTGTTTAATTGTCAGGGGTGTTCGAGTCAGTTTACGTGCACCTCGATTAATCTCTTTCCCGATTCAATAAAAAACAAGTCATCCACGACACAATCTTTTCTTTTTCTCTTTCACTTTCTTTTGAGGTGTTTAATGGACACAAGCCATGACCCCTCCATGTGGGTTTAGGAAACTTTAGCTTAATTATGCTAATTTAATGTCCTTTTCTTTCGTGGCCTTTGTTGTGATCACATGGTGCAGGCCATGGGCAAAGTTGAAAACTTTTATAAAATTAAACAAGGTGGGGGCCAAGTGGAGCAATTCAATTGCTTGCGTGGCAAAAGCTTGGAGATACAATAATATCTAGGATGTTGGAAAGTCTGGCGACAAGTCACATGTGAACAAGGATCTCTCTCATGCTTGTTCAATCATTTTGTCAATGTTTGCCTCCTCATCTTTATAAATAGTTAAAAATTATTTTTTACCCAAAAAAAAAAGGTTTTAATTTCTCAATTTAATCACATATTAATTTCACAAGGTTATAGTAACGAAAAAAATATTTTTTTTTAGAGCAATGTTATAGGGACCTTATTTGGAGACCTAATATGGGGACTTAATGATGTGGCTTCAATGCAACTATTTGATTAGTTGTGAGTTCCAATATTAGATGGAGCCCACAACCAATCCAATAGTTGTACATCATTAGGTCCCTAGATTAGGTCCCCAAATTAAGTTCAAATAGCATTTCCCTTTTTTTTATGTTGTATTAAAATTATTTAAAAATAAGGATGAAGTTGTAACTCTGGCATGGTGACATTTTCATAAAATGATGTTTAAGATTGATCTTAACTTCTTTTTTTTTTTTCCCATTATGATTTGATCCCTTTAAGTTGCAATAGATACAAAAAAATAATAATATATGATATGATATGATGTCTCATTTGGTATTGTAATTTTACTTTAATTTTACATTATTTAGTTTGTATTCGTCCCGTAATTAGGTCTGTCAATGAATCGGATTCTTTTGTGATCCATATCAGAATCTGTCAACAATCTGAAAATCCAATCTGAACCAAATAACTTAATTAACTAAATTTTAACAAGTTATACATAAATTTATTTAAATAATAACTTAATTTTTTTAATATTTATATAAAAATATATAAATAATTAGGACCGGATTATAACCGGGATCGAATATAGGTATATCCGAATTCGAATCCGAATCCGTGAAATATAAGATATCAGATTCAAATTATCGGTAAAAAAATATTAATTTATATCTGACTAATTAAATTCAAATTCGGATTGAATTCGAATCAGAATCCAATCCATAGACATGTCTACCCTTGATATGGTATCACTTCACAATGTCCCACTTTATAAAACCAAAATACGGCATTTTATTATAAGAAAAAAGATTTGTAAGAACATGGACCCTTTAAAGTTGGGTAATCATATTGGGAAAAAAAAAATGGTACTGTAGTAGAAGTTATTATTTTTTAATGTTGAGTTATACATTTTAAAGATGAAGTAACAATAGCATGAGATAATTCACAATTGATCATAAATGTTGTAATCGATCATAAATATTCTCTAATCAGTTATAATAATTAAGTTAATGATATGACAAATCATGTTGACATGTTGTTAGCAAAAGACCTTCACTTACAAGGAGCTTCAAGGGAACGTTATTCTTTATTAAGGAATGCTCTCATTATCTCTTTATCCTTTTCTTTTGTTTATCCTCTTCTTCTCAACCATTGTTTGAACCATAAAAGTAGAGCAATCATAATTCCAAATTCAAATATAGAATTAAGGTAAACATTTCTTATGTTTTAATTTCTTCGAGGTTCACAGAGAAAAAAAGGGGGCAACTGTTATTGTAGAGTTCGATGGATAAGTATTACCTCATAGCATGATGGTGCGCCGATCTCAACTAATAGGAGGAGGACATGGTGATAGATGTGATTGTATGATCATTTTTTGAGGAGTTTAGTGTATGACATCTGATGATACACAAATTGACTTTGTACACTACCTGTCAATTAATTAGAAATAAAGGTAGTAATTAAAGTAGAGAGAGACGGGTTTTATAATGGTTCGGTCAATGCGAACTACGTCCACTTTGGAATGGCAAAGGCTTGCTGGTATTTTATTAACTCCGGTGAGTGGAGAGAACGGAGAGTTACAGGTTGGAGAAGGGAGATGAGTTTTGTGCTCTGTAGAATATGATGCCCCCCAAGTGTGGTGGGATTTACAATTTATAGGCACCCCCTAACAGGTTGGGGCGACTGTACCGCAACTAAACAACTATCTCGGTGGAGCTCACAACTTCTTCCCCACGTGCAAGGTGGTTAAGATGCTCTCCATGAGACTCGGTCCAAGATGAGAAGAGGGTGGACTGTTTCCTCGGTAGTGCAGACAAGGCTCCCATGCTCTCCTTCTTGATGACGTAGTTAAGCAGAGGGTTTTGATGGACTTGGACCATATCGGGCTTGGTAGGCCTTTATAAGGATGGACTCTTCAATTGAGATTGGACTTTCTACATAACTTAGGCTATTTGGGCTTGACCCATCAATATCCAATCTTATTTTATCTCACATGTTTTCGTTTTGTTGATCAAATCAAACACATCAAACCATGATGATGTTATGATCACAGTCTTATGAAAATAATTATTAAGGTTGTTAGGTTTAAAACACCTTCTACAAGTTACATGGGGCAACATTATTTGAATAAATCTTCCTTTCCCTAATTGTAATATAACTCAAACTGTTGTATGTTAATCAGAAAGAGAGAGAGAGAGAGATATAAATCTTCTTTAGGCTAAGTATCATCACTTGGGCATTGATGTTACATAGCCACAACCAACTTAGAAGTAGTATGAATTACTTGATGTATACCCACATGGTGGCCTAACATTGATTTGATGTTGTGGAACCCACAACAATATTCTTCATTTATCATACATTTCGTATAGTTTTAGCTAACTGGAAACAAGCACTTTTTTAAAAACGTCAAACACACATTTTAGTAATTTTTGGGACCAAATCTATATGGTTTAGTCCATGTCTGGCCATGTGCTTGTTACTTTTGATTGGTCAACTGGTCTTCTTTTCCAGTTAGGTGATAGGTCCAACTTGAGGTGATGATTAAACTAACAAAGTTAAGATGTCATTTGTATGGTTAATAACATGGTAAGGGATGCTACTCTTTTAACTTTTCTATTAAGCCACTATGCTGTTGGATTTTTCTTTAACAGCCAATGTAATCTCTCAACTGCCACAATATATAGATTATTTAGAATTATCGTAACTTAGTTTTCAATTCGTCTCTGACCATCAAATGAAATGTAAATTAGTGTAGAATTATGATCGGCCTGCAAAAATATAAAAGAAAAGAATTTAGAAGGCCAATGGGAAACATAGAGAATAGTACCCATGGGTATCCAATGGTAAGGAGTTCTTTCTTGACTTGTGTGTGTGTGAGAGAGAGAGAAGAAAAATAAATTCATTTGTTATCTTTAATGCGCGTAAACTATTTCAAATACTCCTGATCGTTAAACTAAAAAAAAAACATATGGAGTGTGTCAAATTAACTTATTAGGTATAAAACATTTTTTTTCTTACTTGTTTTGGATGTTTTGTGGGTAGAAGATATGTTGAAGGGAACAAGTGATAGTGGCTATGGTTACTCAAATGATGAAAACTTGCCCCCGAAACCACACTTATTAATAGCAGGGGCTGTCATGAAAACTACTACTAATTATATTATTACACCAACTAAATTCGTAGTAATAAATAATAACAAGAATCACAATACAAGTCCTTCCCGTAAAACAAAAACTATGAATCTGACCTTTTTTTTTTTTTTTTTAACAGTCAGGAATATTTGAACAAGTTTATATGCATCTCGATTAATTTATTCTCCGGTCTGATCAAAAGTAGGTCATCCATGCGGGGACTATGATATTCGTGAAGAATAAATCCTTCGTGGTCTGGCCCCAAGAAGCTGTAAAGATTTGAACTTAGGACATTAGGGTTTACAGTTCGTCTTTGTTACTACTTGAGTTATCCCTTAGAATTAAATTTGACTTTCATGGTCCGTTTGGTAGGGTAGATGAAAAAATAGAAGAATAGAAAGTGGAAGTGATACACTTTCTAGCATTCAATGGAGGAATATTTCTTTCCCTCTTTTTGTGTGTTTGGTAAGATGAAAAAATAATAATTTTTTTATTATAAATACATATTTTAACATTATATCTATGTATAAAATTAATGTATACATAATATGTAATTAATAAATATGATATATGTATATATCAAATGATATGTAGACAAATAATATACATTTCAACACACATAAATAACTTTTCATCTACTTTTTCACCTAATTTTAGAGGGATTAATTTTAATGAGTTGGAAGGAAAACTCATCCATCCACTTTTCTATCATTCTTTATTAAATATAATGTTTTATCTATCCCTTTAACATTTCATCATTTCATTTTTTTATTGTAGCAAACGAAATATTATGCACTTACCAAAGATTCCTCTAAAATAAAACCGGAAAGGTGTTGGATTTATTCATCGGTAGTTCTAACTTCTACTAATTATTTTCTTTCATCCCTAATTTTGTCTCTGGCTTGGATTATTCAAGGAGTGTAACGTGTGCGTTAAAGAAGGTGACATGAATGTCCTTAGTCCTTACAGCAATGGCAGAAGTGGCCATTCTCAAAACTGTTTTATGTCCACTTTGAGACTGAATAACTAGCATTGGATGTGCACACCCAAAAACTGTTGCCCCTCCTTTTTCCATCACCCCCCCATCTCTAGCCCCACATGATTTCTCTCTCTCTCTCTCTCTCTCTCTCTCTCTCTCTCTCTATGTATATATATATATACACACACAGTACCATTCTAAATCAGATGATTAGGAATAAAATTCAAATGGGGGACTGAGAACTGAAAAGATAGGCTTAAATGAGGCACATGGGTGCATGTGGATTCTAGTGTTGTGCGCATGAAAAAATGTATAAGATTGAATACCTTCAGAAAATGTGGTGTCACTTTTGCTGACTTTGAAGCCCTCCCCTGTACGTGCAATATGGTGTGTGGTCATCCCAAGTGTCGCTATTCAAAACCTCCACCAAGTCCATCCAATTCCAATTGATTATACTGGTTAACCCACGCCCACATCACCCACCCCCACACCATCACCGCTGCTGTCCCTGTGCCCCCTCAGGTCAGGTGGGTCATGGCGCCGCTGAGAGACAGGTCTCACGTGTCATCCACAACCACTGATGAAAGTCCCACTGTCTCTTTAGGATAAGCAACCTTAACATAATTTTTTTATTATCGGTTTGATAAGGTGGATGAAAAAATGGATTGATAGAAAGTATAAGTGATACACTTTTCATCTTTCAAAGGCAAAATTCTTTATTCTCTCCTTTGTGTTTGATAAGAGGGATAGAAAGTAGGAAATATTGATTTTTTTTTTTGTGTGTTCGATAAGAGGGATAGAAAATAGGAAATATTGATTTTTTTTTTTTTTGTGTTTGATAAGATGGAAAAAATTATTTTTTATTTTTTAAAATCTTTAATTTTAATTTTTTTTTTAGAAAAAATATAAATACATATTTTACCATTATATTTATATATGAAATTAATGTATATGTAAGAGGCAAAAATTGAGGATACCTCCTACAGGAATAAATAATGGATGTTTCTTGATAAAAGTAAGCTCAGAACTTGACCTCCCAGTCTTCCCTTCCTGCAAAATGAACAAACTGCTCAAGATCGAAATGCTTCGATCGAAGACACTCCAATGCTTAAGTCAGTAATGAAACTGGGTCAATTGCAAGAAGACAATGAGAGTTCATCGTACCTTTCACCCTGGCTCCTTGTGCTTTTTATAGGACTTTGCTTAGTTAGGATTTCCATGATTTTTTATTCAAGGTGGCACATCTTCCTTCAATTAGGTGATTCTGTTCAGGAAGTTGTTGAGATCTCTCTAGAAATTCCTTCTACTGAGCCTACGATCATGCTCATTTGTTTGACCATTATGTCTGAATTATAGGCATTTTCTTAGCACCAAGTCTACTGTTTGAAACAGCTCGGTCCACATGAGGGCCGAGCTCATCCCCTCCTTCCCAAGCTCTCTCAATAGCTCGGTTGCCTTCTGATGCCTGAGTCTGATGATGTCTTTCTCACATGGCTAGTCTTGTCAGCTTCACGTGGTATCATTTAATGTAATTACACGTGTAATAAAAGGAGTCACCCCCTTCATTTGCCCCCAGGAAACGTCTGACATACGTTTTTTTTTCTGTCAGTCGTTTCATGCCCCCAAATCCATCATTGTTCGTACTTTTGGGACATCCCCTCTCTGTTTTGGCGGCTGGTTCTGTATTTAAATATTGGCTCTTGAACTTCGCTTTTTCTTTTAAACGAACTTTTCTGTCTTTTTCTTCACAAAACCCTTCTTTCTCCTATGAACTGTCCTCTTGTATTCTTCGCTTTCTTCTACGTCATGGCTCCTTTACTACCTTCTGAAGTTCCAGCTTTCAAATCAAAGTACAATATTCCTAATGATGTGGATATTCGAGTTACTGGTAGCGATGAGCCCTTAATAGGTACCAGGGAAAGCATCCCCATTCACACACGAGCAATAACAGAAGGTGGGGTTCGTTTTTCCCTAGACCTTCTACTTCTCTGGGTGCTATCAGCAATGAAGTTGTGCCCCATCCAATGCTGCCCCAACTTCTTCAGGATAGTGATGGGTGTAGCTGCTCTAAACAGGCTTCTGAACTTGAGCCTTGGTTTACGAGAGATCTTGTACTATTACATCATCAAACCAACGGGAGACAATTACTACCTTGCTGTGAGAAAGAATGATCGTTATTTAGTGACTCATCTTCCAGACTCAAACAAAGGCCACGAGAATGATGTGGTCTTTGTTTCTGGAAACTGGGAGTATGCTGCTAGTGCCACTCCTTCTTATCGTTGTCCCTACGAAGAAGGCGCACCAGGTGATTGTCTTTTTTACTCTTTCATCTTAGTTTTATTCATTCACTGTCTTTGACTTATGCTATCTTTTGTCTGAAGGCGAGACTGTGAAGGGGAGAGTCCCTGAGAGTGCAGTCAAGATAGACGAGCTCAAAAAAGTATGGAGCTACAATGAATCGTTTTTTTGTTGTGCTGCTCATACCTAGCTCGGCTATACCCCAACATACATGTCTTTCATTGTTGTTCCGCCTCGGCCTATTGCAGCCCTTGCTGAAGATCGCTAGGCTATCCAATCGGCTCGGGAACAAACGCCTCGCCAACGCAAACACCCTGCGACTGATACTTCCAACAGAAATATGACGGTTAAGAATTTTCTTGATTTTTTATCGACTGTTGAGCCAACCGTTCTTGTCAAGTCAACAGTACCCCTTGATCCTCCTTCTCTTTCTAATCCTAGACTTGTGGAGGAGCTTACTGCCTAAGTCAATGTTGAGGAAGTAGCTCCTGAGCAAAACAATATGGTTCTACCAGAAGGTGAACCTGTTGATTTGGTTCGGGCCATAGAATCTTTTGGTCTTGCTGAGCTCGATCCTCCAATTTCTGTTCATTCCCCCGACAACCAAGTTGATTTAGTTTTTGAACTTTTCGAAGACCCTGCCCCAAAAAGACGCAAAGTTGTAGAGTCTGAAGCAGCTCCTGCTAATCCTCATTTCCGTCCTGTCCTCAAAGCAAAAAGGAGAGAGATTACTGTGAAAGATTCTGCAATTGAAGATTTTAATGTTGCTATAGGAATTGCTAGAGGGTGATTTTGCCTCGGGACTTAGCCGCGAATGAGGCCTTGTCCGATGATGAAGTTGCTCGCCAAGCAATCCAGCATATGGTTTTGGTATAAAACTCGTTCCTTTTTTTCCTTTGTAGCAATCTGTTTAAGTTTCTTTCTTTAATCTTGAAGGGACTTCAAAAGGTTCATGAAGTAGGGGCTAGGATAGCCCGGAAAGACAAGGCCATGAAAGATGTTATCCATGCCCGAGTTTCAGCATTGGCCAAGAAGGAATCTATGGACGAGGAGTACGCCAAGCTCTACGAGGAAGTTCTAGTTTTACAGGCTCAAATGCATAGCCTGACCGAGGAGAATAAGAAACTTTCTGCAGAGATTGAGCAGTTGAAAGAGTCCGAGTACGAAGCGAATGTTGAACTCTCTTAATCACAGCTCGACTATGCTAGTCTTTTGGAAGAGTTTGACAAGTTCAAGGCTGAGGCAAAGGATAGAGAATATTCTGCATATGATGAAGGGATGAAGAAGGCGAAGAATGATTTGGTTCTGCAGATCCCAATATTATAGAAGACACATTTCAACAAGGGTCGGCATGCCGCCCTGACTGTTGCTGGGGTGCCTCTAGTGTCTGAGCTTTTTTCTCGCCATTCTCTTCCCAGCTCTTCCAAGCCTCCATCTGCTTGAAAATACTCAGAACTTCTGAAAATACTTAGAAAATTTCTGAACTTTTTGATGTAAACGCCTGAATTATTTTTTTTTTTTTTGGAATGGTGTAATTTTTTGAAGTATAATGAAAGTTTCATTTCCTGGTTCTCCGCGTTTTCACTTTCTCTTTACTTCTATGTTTATAAGGGATTGCCCAAGTCCGTGTGGCCTCTATTTTTCTTTACTTTAAACTCGGTCCAACATAGAGAATTATTATACTTAGAAAAAATTTTAAGCTCTAGAAGTTATGACCCAGTTCGTCCCTTCTTCAATGAACTTGATCCAATCATAAGGGACCTTTTTTATATTTAGAAAAAATTAAGCTCTAGAAGTTATGGCCCAGTTTGGCCCCTCTTCAGTGAGCTCAATCCCATCATATGAGACCTTTTTTTACACTTAGAAAAATTTAAGCTCTAGAAGTTATAGACCAGTTCGGCCCCTCTTCAGTGAGCTCGGTCCTATCATAGGGGACATTTTTTACAGCCCCTCTTCAGTGAGCTCGGTCCTATCATAGGGGACCTTTTTTACAGCCCCTCTTCAGTGAGCTCGGTCCCATCATAGGGGATCTTTTTTACACTTAGAAAAATTTAAGCTCTAGAAGTTATGGCCCAGTTCCGCCCCTTTTCAGTGAGCTCGGTCCCATCATATGGGACTTTTTTTACACTTAGAAAAATTTGAGTTCTAGAAGTTATGGACCAGTTCAGCCCCTCTTCAATGAGCTCGGTCCAATCATAGGAGACCTTTTTTATATTTAGAAAAATTTAAGCTCTAGAAGTTATGGCCCAGTTCGACCCCTCTTCAATGAGCTCGGTCCCATCATAGGGGACATTTTTTACACTTAAAAAAATTTGTGCTCTAGAAGTTATAGACCAGTTCATGCCTTTTTCAGTGAGCTCGGTCCCATCATAGGGGACCTTTTTTACACTTAGAAAAATTCGAGCTCTAGAAGTTATGGCCCAGTTCGGCCTTTCTTCAATGAGCTCGGCGTAGAGTTAGACTCTAACCTCTTGGGCATTTTCAGAGACTGTTTCTACCCCGCACCGATCCTCCGATCTAATCGGGCTTAAATCCATCTCATTCAGCTTACATCGTCATGACTAGATGAGGGACTGGACTTGATCGGGTGGCTGCGCCTGATTTAAGTTTACACTTCTATCAAGATTTTTTGCTTCCCTACTTTAGCAGTAGGACGAATTCGGTAAGAGATCAAAAGATGTATCATAAGAATTTTTATTAAGAACTTTTGTCAGTACATTGCAAAGACTAAATCAATCTTGTTGAATTTTACGATAAGGGGCACCCTTATTTTCCCGAAGCCACTTCAGAGTTCATATCCCAAAAAGGTACTTTTTAGAAATAGAACTTTCTTAGGTTGGTAGAGTTCCAGGGGCGTGGTACCGTTTTATGGTCCAAAGTTTCGAGTTCATAATACCCACTACCCCCTACTCGGGCTACTATGTACGGCCCTTCCAATTGGCTCCAAGCTTTCCATGCGCTGGGTTCTTAGCTGATCCCAGAACGCGCCTAAGGACCAAGTCTCCAAGGGCAAAGGCTCGAGGATTAACCTTCTTGTTGTAAGCTCTAGACATCTACTGCCAATAAGAAGCCATCTGAATTGTTGCTTGCTCTTTTTTTTCTTCAACTAAGTCAAGGTCCCGAGTAATGACGGAATCATTATTTCCGTCTTCAACAAGCTCGGCCCTTAAGGTCGGCAAACCAATCTCTAGTGGGATTACTGCCTCCATTCCGTAGGTTAGTGCGAACGAGGTTTCTCCAGTCGAGCGCCGAGGTGTGGTTCGGTAAGTCCACAGAACGCTCAACAGCTCTTCTACCCACATTCCTTTGGCATCCTCCAGCCTTTTCTTAATACCATCCAGGATCGTTTTGTTGGAGATCTCTGCTTGCCCATTACTCTGAGGGTAAGCTGAGGTCGAGTAGTGATTCCGGATGTCATACTGCTGACAAAAAGCTCTGAAGGGGCCACTATCGAATTGAGTCCCATTATCGGACACGAGGGCATTAGGGATTCCGAACCTGGTGGTAATTCTTTTTCACACAAATTTCCTTGTGTCTGTATCTCTGAAGTTAGCTAGGGGCTCGACCTCTACCCATTTTGTGAAGTAGTCTGTTGCCATAAGAAGGAAACGTTTATTCCCAAGGGCCTGAGGTAGGGGTCCAACTATATCCAGCCCCCACTGTGCAAAGGGCCATGGACTAGCCAATGGAAGCAACTCTTGGGCAGGTCTTCTCGGTATTGGTGAGAATTTCTGACACTTCTCACACCGCCTAACAAAATGTTGAGCATCCTTCTGCATGTACGGCCACCAGAACCCCTGGGAAATAGCTCGGTGAACTAGGGATCTTCCACCAGTATGAGCGTCGTAACTCCCCTCATGAATTTCGGATAAAAAGTCAGTGAATAATTTGGGATGCACACATTTCAAGTAAGGGCCTCCGAACGAACGAACGTCGATAAAGCTCATCCTTTGGAGATAACCAAAATCTGGCTGCCTTCAGTTGTAGTTTGTGGGCTTCCTTCTTATCCTCGGGCAAGTCTCCACTTTTCAAAAAGGCGATGATCCCGTCCATCCAGCTTGGTTCTAGTTCTCCAGATAAAACCTCTTCTGAACTTTCAGGGAAAATGCTTGGTTCGGGCAAAAATTCAACAGTGATGGTTCTCTCAATTTTCTGATCGATGGCAGAAGCTAATGATGCCAAGGCATCTACGTGGACGTTTCTTGTTCTACCGACCTGTTGAATTGAAAATTTCAGTATTCGGCTTAACTCTTTTTCTGCAGCAGCATGATATGCTACCATTATTTCATCTTTCACCGTGTACTCCCCTATTATCTGATTCACCACCAGTTATGAATCAGAAAATATCTCGAGCTCCCTTACTCCCAATTTTGTTGCGAGCTTTGCTTCTGCTATTAGGGCCTCGTACTCTGGTTCGTTGTTCGATGCTTAAAAACTGAGCCTGATAGCTTTTTCCAGAACATACCCTTCCGGACTCTCTAATATGAGGCCAATGCCTGCTTCTTTCTGATTAGAGGATCCATCTACAAATAACCTCCATTTTCCCTTGAGCTCTGGCTTGTCAGCATTGCTATGCTTGTGATTCGGTCCAGAGCTATTCTTAGGTTGGAATTCAGCAATAAAATTTGTCACCACCTGTCATTTGATTGCGGTTCTTAGTTCAAACACAATATCGAACACCCCGAGCTCCACCGCCCATTTAGCGATGCGCCCTGATCGATATGCCTTCCGAAATAGAGCTTTCAATGGCTGGTCGGTAAACACTACGATTTGGTGTGCCTGGAAGTAATGTCTTAGTTTCCTAACCGAGCTTACCAAGGCAAGAGCGAGTTTTTTCAACAACGTATACCTTTATTCAGCATCCAAGAGCATCTTGCTCACATAGTATACGGGGCTTAATTTTGCACGATCATTTCTCATCAGAGCCCTACTCACCGCGTGCTCGGACACGGCTAGGTAGAGGAAAGACGTTCCTCGAGCAGCGGTGTTGTCAAAATTAGTGGGGAGGCCAAGTATGCCTTCAAATTCATAAATGCTTCTTCGCACTCCTGATTCCATATCACACCCTTTTTTCCTTTGATTGATTGGAAGAAAGGTTTGTATTTATCTGAGGCTCGGGATATAAATCTTCCGAGCGCGGCTGTCATTCCAGTTAGTCTTTGTACTTCCTTCACTGTCCGAGGTAATTGTAGTTCTGCAATTGCCTTTACTTGATCGGGATTCACCTCGACTCCACGGTGGGTAACCAGAAACCCAAGAAACTTTCCCGAGCCTACCCTGAACGCACATTTTGAGGCATTCAGCTTCATTCTGTATCTCTGAAGTATGTCGAATGTGTTCCTCAAGTCAAAGCAATGACTGGTGGCCCTTGTACCTTTAACCACCATATCATCTATGTGGACTTCCATGGTGTTGCCCAGCATGTGGGAAAACATTTTTGTTACCAACCTCTGATAGGTCGCTCCAGCATTCTTTAACTCAAAGGGCATTACCTTATAACAGTATTCCCTTAGGTGTTATAAAAGCAGTCTTTTCTTGATCTTGTTCGGCAAGGGCGATCTGATGATATCCCCTATAGGCATCCAGGAAGCTCATTCGCTCATGACCGGCGGTTACGTCAACCAACTGATCTATCTTCAGTAAAGGAAAATTGTCTTTCAGACATGCTTTGTTAAGGTTGGTGAAGTCAACACAAACTCTCCACTTCCCATTTTTCTTCTTGACCACGACGGTGTTTGACAGCCAGGTAGGGTATTGAACCTCCTTGATGATCTGGGACTCCAACAACCGTGCCACCTCTTCCTTCACTGCTTCCTGATGTTGTGGTGCTGACCTCCTAAGTTTTTGTTTGACTAGCCTAAAGCTAGGGTCAACATTCAGCTGGTGACATGCCACTTCGGGCGGCACGCTAGGCATTTCATATGTCGTCCAAGCGAAGACGTCGGCATATTCCCTCAGTAGTGATACAAGCTCATTTCGCTGCTCGGGGCTCTGAGAGGCTCCCAAAAGAAAATACTTATCATCATCATTGTCTAAAGGTACTTTAGACAAGTCTTTTATTGTTCGGTCGGTAAGTTCATGTTCCGTACCTAAAGGTACTTTAGGTCCTTCCTCGATAGTTCGGTCGGTTGAATCAACTGACCTATCGAGGATTGATTGCTATTTTGCCGTTTCGACTATCAAACTCCTCTCTCTACCTTCCCCATCATCTCTTACTTTGACCATGGCCAGTAAACAAGTTCTGGAACTTACTTGGTCTCCCCGAATATTCATTATTCCTTCTGACGAGGGGAACCTGAGCATCTGGTGATACGTTGACGGTACCGCATTCATCTCGTGCAACCAAGATCGTCCCATTATTGCATTGTACGCCGATGTCGTATCTATTACAAGGAACTCGGTCAAAATGCCAACAGGCCCGGTTTTCACCGGGAGCATGATCTTTCCCCTTGGGAGGATGGTTTTTTCACTGAAGCCGACCAATGAGATATTAGTTGGTTTAAGATCTTCCTGCTTGAGCCCGAGCTTCTGATAGAGGTCCATGTACATAATTTCTAAGGAGCTCCCAAGGTCGATCAACACCCTCTTTACATCATAATTTGCAATCCGCAGAATGACAACCAATGCGTCATTGTGCGACTGATGTATCCCGATAAAATCTTGTTCGGTGAAACAAATAGTCTCGGCAGCGTCTTCTAATTTCATCCTTTTGTTCCTGACTTCAGGTGTCAACCGCAACTGATAAACTTCTCTCTCTTTGGCCGCCTTCTAAAATACGCCCTAGCAACATTATTTGTTGCCATTTGGGGGTTTGTTGCAGCATGGATCACGTCAATCACTCCTGCTGCGGTTATTTGGTTGGCTTGGGGTTCAATCCTTCCGTCATTAGCTCGGTCACCGTTATTCCCTATGTACTGAGAAAGGTGCCCCGCCTGGACCAATTCTTCCAAATGTTGATTTAAAGACCGGCAATTTTCAGTCATATGCCCTACATCTCGATGATAGGAACATCTAAAATTAGGATTCCTTTTGCGGTGTCTCCAGTAAGCTTGTTAGGCCACTTGAAATACGGCTTCCCCTTAATCTGAGTCAATATTTTGTATATTTGCTTTTTGAATACTGTGTTCACTCCCATGAAGGGGGACTTTGAGGGGAATCCATCATTTTCTCTCTTTCTTCTAGGATTTGCTCGGTTCGTCCTGTTTACCATCTGTCGAATTGCTTTCTTCCTGCCTGGTCCTTCCCTACGTCTCTGGACAAATCGTCGTCAACTTTGGCGTACTTCTCGATTCTCGCCATTAGCTCCTCCATGTCCACCGCAGGTCTTCTAGTTAGGGACTGATACAGGGGATTTTCTTTCGGCAATCCAATCTTGAAGGATGCCACTGCAATCTCTAGGGTGCAAGCTTCAACTTCATTCATTGTTTCCCAGTAACGATGAGCGTATTCTCTTAAAGTTTCGTTACTTATTTTTTTCAGTGTTAGCAGAGTTCCGACATCTTTGGGTTGTTTGCTGCTCGTGATGAACCAAGCTGTGAATTGCTCAGCGAGCTGAGCCCATCCATCTACTGAGCCTTTCTACAAGCTGTCGAACCACTTCATGGCTGATTCCCCGAGGCTACTAGGGAAGATGGTGCAGAGCAACGGCTCGTTCCTCTGATGAATGGTCATGAGCTGTCGAAAATGTCTGATGTGAGAGGCTGGATCGGTCTTTCCATCATATAATTTAAAATTTGGTACTGTGAATTTGCTTGGGATCCGACCTCTCTCAATCCACCTGGTGAAAAGGGAGGCTTCTGCACCGTCTCCATAATCCCCGGTGGCTCTTCTGGCTAGATCCCTAGCCGATTTTTGCTCGGCTCTTCTTAGTCTATTGTTGAGCTCTTCGGTTATGAATTACTTCTAAGAGTCCTCATCCTGGCCTCGACGCCTTTTATGTTTATATTCGACTTCCTCGGCATTTTCTCTTTTCTCTCACTTCTTCTTGGGACTCTCTCGTCGACTCTCTTTGTTACGCTTATCCTTCTTAGTCAACTCCTTTAGTTTAGCCTTCAATTCTTCGTTTTCCTTTGTCAAATCTCTTTCTCTGGCATAGGATTTTTTGAACAGTTTATCATGTGCATCGAGTTGGTCTTGCAGGGACTGAACCAGTTTTGCCAGAGCGGGGCTCTCCCCCTCGGTACGGAGGGATTCGCCCTGGTTGGCATCCTGCTGACTCCGATACTTATGCGGGTTGAAACTTGCTGAGGACAACTCGTCATCCTCATGTGGCTTAGCTGGGCTTTTGTTCATATCCATTCCGATGTCGGTATCGGATGGAAGTGACACTCTGTAGTTTGGATCAGATTCTTCCAAGGCCAGACTGCCTATAGGTGAGCTGATGGCACTTCTGAGTCTTGACATTGGATTTTTGTTTCGATTGATTAAAATATTTCCCACAGACGACGCCAAAATGTAAGAGACAAAAATTAGGGATACCTCCTACAGGAATAAAGAATGGATGTTTCTTGATAAAAGTGAGCTCAGAACTTGACCTCCCAGTCTTCCCTTCCTGCAAAACTAACAAACTGCCCAAGATCGAAGTGCTTCGATCGAAGGCACTCCGATGCTTAAGTCAGTAATGGAAATGGGTCAATTGCAAAAAAACAAGGAGAGTTCAGCGTACATTTCACCCTGACTCCTTGTACTTTTTATAGGACTTTGCTTAGTAAGGATTTCCATGATTTCCGATTCAAGGTGGCACACCTTCTTTCAATTAGGTGATTTTGTTCAGGAAGTTGCTGAAATCTCTCTAGCAATTCCTTCTAAGGGCTAACCACCCTTATTCTATTAAGGACATTCTCTAACAGAGTTCAAACCACAATAACCAATCACTGAACTCGAAAAAATAATCGACATAAACCTATATACTTGTAATAATAAATAAAAAGAAAAACCTCAAGCTACTCCATCATCATGTCTGGGGCAGATACCTCACCTCTTAACTACATTTGGGCGTGTTATTCAGTTGCAAAATGATTATCCACTATTAAGAATATGTAGTCAAGCAATGCTAAGGATTTCAAATCAGTAAACTCTTTAAATTAATAAGTCAATATTAACTTTTTCAGAGTATTTCCCATTCCCTATGAAGCACCTATATATATATAATATATATATGAGGTTGCTGCCACATTGTCATTGGTACCATCATTTTTCTGGGCAGACGATTTTCATTGCTTCATGCCCAATTGACAGAAGTCCTCTTCCTCTACTGCAATTTTCCAGAGTGTTCTTTATGATTGCATCTTTTCAATGGAAAAGAAAATTGAACTCCCACTCAGAATCCCCACAAGCAACATAGCCAGAAAAGAAACTATTGTAATAACTCACCACATCTATATATGCAGCACTGACCTCACATATCTTACTACTGGATTCACAGAAGATGCTACTAAATGCCCAGTGACCCAGAGGCGAATCCAGCATGGGGGCACCTGCCCCACTGCAATTTCAAAAAACTTTGGGGCCCATTTGAAATTCTTATAAATTTAGCATTATTTAGAACTTGTCCCATTGAAAGTTTTTATATAATTTGAGGTATGTTTTCATTTTATAAAATAATTGAGATACGTTCCCTCAGATACCCAAACCAAATATTATAAGAACAAAATACCCTAGGATTTTCGGGGTCATTCAGATGATTCCCTCAAACATTAGGGAAAGTTTCGAAACCTGATAAATGTGAAGGACTCAAAAGCAAAATAACAGAAGTCTGAACACATAAATAAACAAGAGTGATTAACCCTTAAAAGATGGTTTAGTAGTTGAATATGATATTTAGTAACTTAAGAGGTTTTAAATTCAATTCTTTCCTACACCTTTAAAGACTAATAGGCTAATAGTCACCCTTGTTCCTCGTAAACATATGCTCTATTCCAGCTCATTGCCCATTGAAAAATACTATCTAACCCAAATTTGTAACTCAAATTTACATTCCAAATAAGGGGAGACCATTTGATGAATGGATCCCATCAACTTTCTTAAATGGGACCCACTGATTCAATGGTCGCCTTCATTTGAGATGTAAATTTGGATTGCAGATTTGAATTATATAGCATTGTTCTTACCCCTGAACTTGAGAGAGTAGTCGAGATAAATCAGAACATCGGTAAAAAAAAAAACACGAGAGATTTGATTCTTTGCACCTAAATCACATTATCTGATCATTATGAGTAATGTCATCAAAACTTAAACAATTGACTTAATTTATTAAGCTAATAATGTGACAAGTGAGTCTCATTAAAAAAATCTAACAGTTACCGTCATAACAATACTATTTAACTATATTATTATTATATCATTAATTTAACAAATTAGATCATTCTTTAGTATCAAGTCATTAATTCAACAAATTAGATTAACTTTTAAGCCCTAATAGCATTACTCTGTCGAGACTTATAAGAGAGAATTTATTATACTATAATACTGAAAAAAGTTAAAAAAAAAAATGTAAAGTGGAAATGTATAAACGGGAAAATGCCTTGAAAGATAGACGGATAGACAATATAGGGAAATTCGAAAAAGAAAAAGGAAAAAGACAATAAGAGCAACAATATTATCAACTAGGAGAAGGCCGGCTTGAGCCGAGCTGATTAGGAGGAGTGGCGTTAGAGCCAGAGCCAGAAAGTAGCTCGGCTAGAGCAGACATGGCTTTAACTTGCATTTCCAGAGCAGCAATATAATCAGTGGCTTCTTCAAGAATCACCGGCAACGGTTGTTTCCGGCAACCGGGAACTAATCTGCTAAGAACACGAGCCTTCCTTTGAACCGCCGGTAAATTCTTCGTTTTCAACCTCAAAATACTCACTCTCGGCTTCTTCGCTGGCCGGCCGTTCCCGGTAACCACCACTCTCTGCCTCTTGTGATTCTTCAAAAATTTCAACTTAAGCCGATTTGTCAGTATCGCTCTGCTCCACCTGGTCCTTCCTTTAGCTGTCACGGCCAGAACTCTATCTGCAGCTTCGCGGACGGCTCGGCCGCGTTTCGGAGCTGAAGGAGGGGATGAGACACGGACATTGCGTAGAGCTTGGAGGAGTTTGGAAGAGTAAACTTGTTGTTGAGCTTCGGATTTCCATTGAGTTGTGGTGGTGGTGTGGTCAGGGTTTTGAGTTTGGTTTCTTAAATTTTGGCTTTTCTTCTTCTTCCTCGTCGAAGCTCTGTTTGAGTTCGTTACTGGATTCGCGATCGCTGTTGACGCCATCTGAACCGCTGATTCGCAACGATTTTGAGAAATTCCAGATGAATCGAACGAGTCGGACCAGATCGAATCCAGTAGATATGTACGTATATACTCAGAGAAGACGAGAAAACCTGTACATTCAATCACGTGAATAGGATCAGAAGAACATAGAGATTCAAACCAGCAGAAGTTAAATGGATTTGTTTCAGATTAACTTCATAACTACTGAACAGAATCAAAAGAAGAGAGAGATTCAAAACAGAAGAAGTTGATGAATTTGTTTCAGATTAACTATAAACACATAAGCTAATTTACCAATCAAAATCAAGGAATTCTTGAGCAAAGTAATACCAAAAGTATCTGAATAGATCGTTTATCTTTTGAAGAAATAAGGATCGATCTCTTCTGATCTTATTATCGATCAACACTGGCGAAGCTGTATACGCAGAGAGAGAGAGAGAGAAGGGGCTGGGGAGGGGTTCGGTGGACAAACGGCAGGGGGTGTGTGCAAGTGTAATGGGCTTTAAAGGGAATCACGGGAGAGCACGCTTTGAGTTGTTTAAAAATCACACCACTTATTAATGCTTTCGTCCCTTTGCTTTTTGGGCCATGTGGGTTTTACTTGGCTGGCCCCCACCCCCTTCGGTGGTGCTTTGGCTCTGCGTTTTATAATCTTTATAAGAAAAATATTAATGTTGGAATTAAGATTGAGAAATAACCAAGTGCCACGACAACTGTATTGGAAAAATTATTTTAAGACAAAGCTTGGGGCGGCTGGTTAATGAGAATCTAGGTGCAAATTATTATATTATGACGGGATTTAGGCAGTTCAGCAGCTCCAAATTAACACGTGTACAGTTATAGTCGTTATGAACCTCAAGGGCCACCAAGAGAAGGAGTCGAGGAATAATGACCTAGAGGAACCGAGCATACACCGATTGAACTCAACATTAAAGAGAACATGATTGGTCATTAATGACGACTTGAGTGACTGTGACTGGACTATTAATGAGTCTCTGCGTCCTCGAGATCCACAAGGACAGTCATCATTACAACGCATTAATAGCTATTACGCCGACCTGATATTCTCGAAAAACCCCAAGGTCCTTGTTCCCGAATAGTAAATGCCCAAGAATAAGTGTTGAGCACCGATCAAATATATTTAATAATCGAGGATAGGACCATAAATGTTCGGCTTGCCCCGAGCTATCATCCGATCGCCCAATTAAATCAGTCTTATGAGAATCTGAGGGGAGAACACTCATTATGCATAGATAATAATGCGTGTCATTAAATGTTGGGATGTGACTCAAAGTTCCTGCACTCATTGTTAATCTAGGTATAAATATCTCTCAAACAAAGGTACGCAAAACAAAAGCGAAAAAAATACATTATGCTCATGTCTCCAATGTTGACTGACTTAAGCTTTAGAGAGGATTAACCGGGTGTTCACCCGACCCCTTTCCTAACCCTTTGATTATTTCAGGTTCATCACCCAACGAGTCGCTATCTTGATTCATTGCAGGAATTCACATGTACATATTAATATGCTAATATTGTTCAAACTGATAGTTAAGCTAACGAATGAGAAATGATGGTGGTAACACCATTGACCCAAGTAAATATTCAATACAACGATAATATCATATCAATATTATCACATAATATCAACAACTAAAAATAAAATACGAATTGGACAAGATGAATTTCACTTAAGTAATTATTGACTTACATGAAAAAAGAATAGTTAGTTATTGGTTTATATGAACGTATAGTTATTAATTTGTATAAAATCAAATTCCTTACTTATTTACATATTATTGATTAATGATACCATGTAACAATGTTGATGTAACATCACCATTGCATTAAATATTTTCTCCACTAGCGAATGGATCGGGAAAAAGGAGAAAGTGGAGAAAGGGTCAAACATTTGGTTTGATGCATAATTTATGAATTAATTTTAAAATTCATCATTTTTCACAACTCAATTTTTATTCCTTTTTTTAAAAAAAATTCAAATTTATCGATTGGACTTTAGGTCTCAAATCCATCCCATGTAACATCAGAACTTATACATGTTATAGAAGATTAGAATAAATACCACCAAACCACCTGGATAAAATTTCAATTTTTTCAATTTTAGGCATCGTATAGATCAACTAATGTCATAGTGTTTACAACCGTGTCACTCCCACATAATTATATATTAAAATTCCTATTAAATATTCTTCTTGTAAAACTATAATAAATCAATACAAAATTACTTCGCATGTATAGTTTCTAACTCTTGAGACATGTGGACCTACTATTAACCTGCTTGATTCCCAATTAAAATTCACATCAACATAGTTGTGGAAACTTAATGCATAGAATTACTTACCAAAAAAAAACCCTAATGTAGAGAACCGGAAGGACGGGCCTCATAAATATCTGAGATTTTTTTGGCTTAAGCACCGACATGTTGTCCTTGTCCATGGACTAGAAGTGACATTCATCACCAGCAATATTAGTATAAGAATGACACTGCTTGTTTAAAGGCCATACCTCCACTTTTAACTCCATGTCTCGGCCACAAATACCTTCGAATTTTTTTTGAAATTGATTTATAAGTTCAAAAATATTGTGTTTCGTGGCCTATATTTGATGGGAAAATGGTGTGCCTATTCATCACAATGTCGAGTTCGTCAAAAAAATCACTTGAAATTTTGAAAATGGATTGCAAACAATCTTCTAACACAAGATAAAATCACCACTAAGATATGGATCACAATAATGTCATAATAAATCCCAAGGAATAATTCAAATGATAACAAAAACAACTTGTAAACTCAAATGTCTTAAAATTAAATCTTGATAATTTTTTTGAACTAAGACATGAAAGATTTATCACTCATAAATACCCTAATTTTGTTGAACCAAAACAGTTTTTTTAGTATAAAAACTGATTTTTTTTGTCAATTTGAGTTTAACTTGAAATGGGACCCATTCGTTATTTCGAGTAAACTTTCGTGGGTTCGTATTCTATTCCGTGAAGAGAATAATTTAATATATTCATTTACTCAAATTAAGAAATGAATGAGAAAATATGCTCCAAAGTGACCTTCTTGAAATGTGAAAATAGAGGTTGTGCAATGTGAGATTTGACATCATCCCACATTGGTTGAGAAATAAATTATGCATGAGCATATATAGGCCAAATTTGCTCTATGGGATTGGGCCCCAAGGGATACCATAATTTTATGAGCGGAGCAAATTCTTACATGCATTCGGTTCTACCACACGTGCACCACCCGCCTACCACGACCCGACCATGGCCGGGCTTGGGTGTGGATGTGATTTAGACCAAACCCTATCTTTTTAAAGAAAATTCGTTTAATTAATTGAGTGAGAATTTCTGAACCAAAATTAAATTTCGATACCTATTCGTACTAATTCAGAGGACAATTTCCTTTCAGTCCGAAAATTTGAGTTATGTCTATTTATAGAGAACAGTTACACAAGTAATGTCTTCTAATTACACGTGTCTGCTGGGTTACATCCGTTCAAATGATGACTGTCTGGATCAATTATCATTCTCTCTATAAATAACTCAGTCACATAATCATTTTGCATCCAATAAATCTAATACATTTATAGTCATTTAAGACAATCTCATACATCATTAAGACAGTCTGCATTTGAAGAATACACAACACAATTTCTGATTCACTAGACGAGTAGATTGAAGTACTATTTCTGCTCGTGTAAAAATCATTGTATCCTGGGAGGCAGATGTTTTATATTCCATAAACATCATGTGTGAGAACAAAATATGTCTTAAAGACATAGTGTCAAACACTAGCCTTGATCTACTTAAAATTTAATAATAATTCATGTTCTACAAACATATTAGTATTTATATCGGTTAAACAAACAATCACGTGTAACTATTTTAATAATACTGCTGTAACTGTTTCAATTTTTTTTATAACTGTTTCGCACTTAATTATTACTGTTTTATTATACATTACGTGTTTCAAATCAAAAATTTCAATAAATGATTTTACTATATTTAGAAAATCACAAAACAACAAATCTCAATGTGAATAATCTGTCTTAACCAGATCAAAAAGAAGATTAATTAAAATACACGTAAATTAATTCAGACACCTCTCTTTATTAAATTAAAAATAAAAAAATTCCCATATAATATGAACCCCTTGATCTTATTAAAAGAAAGCAAAACAATTGCTTACCAAATTTTGATACTGTGCAACTGTTTCAGTGGATGGGTTGGAGGTGTTGGCCTCCACTAATTGACTGGTGCCAGGGTCCCACAAAACTTCTTGTTTCATTCCGTGCAATGATTAATGGTGGTGATCATGCACAAAAGAAATGTTAAAACAAAGGAAATGCATGTGCTTGTTTCTCTGGCACTTTATCTTTTACTTTGTTTTATATGAGTAGGGAACTTGGTTTGGAATTTTCCGGCTTGGGAAGGTGTGGATATTCATGCTGCACATTTCAATTAAGGTGTAAGAGGGTGAAATTTAACACACCTACAAGGTTTTAGTGTTTTTAATTACCAACGTTTTTGTATGTGGATGAGATTGTGCATATTTATAAGGTCTGAGCAATGTTAACTCATCCATCATCGTCACCCATCACTACTCACACTTATCATCATCACCGTTGTTACTCATAACTGTCACTACCACCATAGTCACCCAAAATCCACCACCACCATCACTACGATTATCACCATTCACCACAATCATCACCGTCTCCCACCACCACTACAACCGCTCACTCCTACTACAACCGATACTTAAATTTCTTTTTCTCTCTATATTTGTGATTTGATTTTGGATCTAAATATAAATATGTTTATTATTAACTATTTTTTTTACTATACCATAACTTCAGGTACGGGTAATAAATAATATTTTTAAAAGAGGCAAATCCTTCTAGATTTATAGGTCCTAACTAGGGGTGTCAAATGTGTCGGGTTGGGTCGGTTTCGTGTCGTGTCACTTTCGATCGTGTTATTTTCGTGTCGTGTCATTTCGGTACGTGTCGGGTTCGTGTCAATATTCGTGTTAATAAAAAATTATTTAATTTGACAACAACTAATATAATATTATTTAAAAAATTATACAAAATTATAAAAAAATTATAAAATTCTTATTTAAGAATATAATATTCGTTAAATAATTATTTTCTATCTACAGTACCCATTAATCGTGTTATTCGTGTCGAACCTTAATTTGACCCATTTATTATCGTGTCAACTAATCGTGTTTTTTTCGAGTTCGTGTCGGGTTCGGTTCGAGTCGGGTTCGTGTTTCGGGTAAAAAATTGACACCCCTAGTCCTAACCAATAGATAATGAATCTGAATGGAGATTGACAGGCTGGCTTGAATATTTGAGATGAAAGAGTGCTAAATGCTTGCGTATATGACTAGGATTTGTTATTATTTATGTTATGTTTTCATGCAATAATGAAGCAAATCCACATTCTCACCAAAATTATGGTACCATGTGTATTACATTAAACTATCCATGAGTTTGATTAAAGAAACCTTGCAAAAAATATACCAACAGTCCCAGGCATTATGATGTGCCAGCACAAGTGCCCCCCTACCATGAGACACCATAAAAAAATGATCAGCACCAAAAAGAGGGAGAGTGCATTGAACAGCACTAGCCTAGGGAGGTCTATGAATGGGAGGGTTTGAATTAAAAAGATTCATGTTGGATCTGTTTCCTACCCATGAGTTTTAGTGGGGATCCATAGGTTAGAATTGATTCCTAATATTTAACCATTAACAATATTCTTTCCAAGTGCACAAGATATATCTGTTGATAACAAGATCTAGGGGAGGAAATAGTGGATAGTTTTTGCCCCCATTTCAAACCTCTAACTAAGCTCTGCACAAACCAGGTCATGGGACATGAGATTGCCCACAATTTAGTTGGTAAATGGTTGAAAACCAACTCGAAATTACTGGGATAAAGAAGCAAATTGAGTATGTCAAATAGTATTTACAGTTTGCAAGTCTAGAGCTGTGTCTCTATCGTCTACAAATGGGTGCGTGCATGCATATATGTGTACATTTTGGATGGATGAATCGCCTTGATGTTTTTGTATAATAACCGAAAAATATCATCTAGCTCAAATAATAAGGGAACATGCTAACAGTTCTACTAAAAGTAAGTACTCAAAACTGAGGACACCATTTATTCCAGGTGGTAACAACTAAGAACCAGATCTTGCTTTTATAAACAGTATGATTCGCTCCATTTTGCATGAGTGTAAGAATCAGTACCTTTGTTATTGAAAATAACTGAGGTGAAAATAACTGAGGTAGGGAAGGAAAATCAAAATAATTCTTCGTTATTCAATGCTGCAAAAAGGCTAAAGAAACAAGTTAAATGAAGCAACACATGGAATTATTTGATGGCACAGAACCTCAGTAAGACATTAACCAAAGATTACCTTTACTAAACTTCAGTGGATTACACCGAATCATGCTTTTAAGTACAGCTAGATCAAGCTTTTTAGGAATAGACCAAAATCTCTCTCTCTCTCTGCCCATTTTGGTTTTGTAAACAGTAGGTGCTTTGCATGAAATCCCTTTTCAAAGGTATTAATCAGAAGCTAAGAATCACTATCAGTTAAAATATCAATTCGCAATACAGCTACTATCACATTGGTCTCCATTAGTGATCTGTTATATTCTCAAACAGATTCTTACCTGCTACCTTGATAATAGTTTGCCAAGTGGAGCTGTTAAGACTTTGTTCGGTCCCAATCATCCATTCTGATTATAACCCTCTTGTAGTCTTTAGACAACTCTACTGGGAAGAGACTATCGAACTTTTTTTGATCTACTTTAATCATAGGGAATAAATAAATTTATTACAAGGATCAAGCAAAGGATAAGACCAGTACTATGCTCTTCAAGGCTTGTGATTACACATTAGAAAGGGACCACCTTGAAATTTATCTGGCTGCATTGCTTCCTAACATGTGTACAGGTTTTGATGATATTGGAATAATCTTTGACTTCTTGTTAGTTTGACATGTTTTAGTTCTTTTTTAATCCATTTAATCACAGATGATTATGTACACACCTAAATTTTCTGTTGTAATTAAGGTTTTATGCTGTCTATGAAGTTATAATCTATCACGGGTGATTCAGCATTTTGCAATTACTTGGGTCAATGAGGCTTAGCCACCACCCATCAAATAAAATAAAAATAAAAATGGGCAGACAGTTAGAATAACTATATAAATAACCATTATAAGACACAACCATTTTAACTACCAGATACATCAATCAATACGACTATAGCATCTGGTGGGAGAGATAAAGATGCGTAATCGCGGATTTGGTGGAAATCTTCATATTTAAGTGTGAATCTAAAATAGCCATAGTATAACAAAACAAACAAGAAAAATAAAGAACCAATGTTAAATTATTCTTATTATCCAAAGAATATGTCTGCCATTTGGCACTTCAAGGGCTGAGTTTAAATGAGTGGGCAGAAACTTAAATCTAGCATATAACTTTGAAGTTTGAACTCATTTGGTAAGTACATGTTTTTTAATGTTTCAAATAGTATTTGTGTAACTCAGAAAACCTTAGTTTTCCAGCAAGGCCACTGAGGCAGACTGAATATCTTAGTATTCAATGAAGTTATTAGAATCATTCTGCAAGTCCAATGGCAGGGACAGAAAATTTTGGAAGAGGTGGTAGAAGCCGGAAACTAATCGAACCATGGACTAGGAGTATATTGCATCAATAGTGGACCTGACTAATCTATGACGGCAGTTGAAACCTCTGCTCTTCATGGGCTTCAATTTGCGCCCAATGCTGTTAATGTGCATAGCGATTAAGACTTTCTCTACTTCAAGCTCATGAGGAATTGCTAGCAACCCAAGAGGCATATATTTATTCCCAGAAAGTATATGAAGCTTTGTTTCAACTATGCGCATGTATAGAACTGATCCAGTGGACAATAGATCAGAAAACCAGAAGAATAGCTAAAGGTTTTGGCCAAAAAGGATGTTGAAGACTTGAAGTTGTTAGAACAAAGAGCTTTCTGCATTTGTGGTGAATCCAATGTCTAAGCATTTGTTATGTAACATTAACACCAAGTGTCTTCAGATTCCCAGAAAGGGCAAATACAGGTTCACAAACAGTTGAGCCCTGCTATTACCATCCAGGCAACACATGCAAGACCATATAACTAGATATGTGTGTTCTTGACACTTTTCTCTGTCTTTTTTTACCTTTGTTCTATGATGCACATGACAAACAATTTCTCTGATATACTCACATAAGTGTCATATAACCATAGAACATATTAATGATGTAAATGTGGAAAAACCGGAAACAGAAAACAGGACATGGAGTTTATATTTGTTACAGTTTATTATAGCCACAAAGGGATAGTACAAGAAGCAAGAAAACATAAGTGATAGGTCAACGATTCCAAGTATTTCAGAGGTAAGTTCCCTGCCTCAAAAATTTTCTAACATCACAGGCCTCAAGTAAATCCCCTCGTGCGGAAACCTTTTTTCACATGGTAAACCACCTTAATCTGTCTAAACCCTTAATTGCAGGACTTCCATGGGCCTGTTTTAGGGGAAGAAGCAGTTCCTATTGACTACCACTTGGGGCAATCTCTCAATGGTAGAAGAAAATCAATGGGGCCTTCATTGTAGTAGATATATCCTTTTGCATAACATATGCTTACCTATCTTTGATTTTAAGGAATTACTTGTAGGCTATAGAACCAAGAATGGAGATTATCCTCAAGTCATTTACACTTTTCCTTGAGTTCTTCGGATGTGTGTCATTTTATTAGGCACGACTGTCGATTTGATTTTGATAATGGAAAAACAAATTTCAAGGCCAGCAAAAACACATAAAACAGAGGGAACAGGATGCATTATCTTCAAACTTCGAGGGACAAGATTTTTATTCACATACTCAAACAATCTGGCCATCCTATATTGCATCTCAACAAAACAATTTGAACTGATATATCATATCATTGAAGTCATGTAAACTTCCATCTTTTAAAGGCAAACTTCAGGCAGTATTTACAGTATCATGTCAAATTTTCAGCAGTATATAGTAAATGCATCTCAAATCATAAAGAAGAGGATCAATCAAGCCTAACAACAAAAGATCTTACCATATCAACCAATCTGCTATATAATATGCCTCAGAAAAGAACTCTAGGTTGGTGGTGGTCCATATAAAGAGCCTTGGCCATCTGAACTGAAGGAGAAAAGCATCAACACTGCTAAGATCCATAGCACGAAACTCAAAAGCACAACACGAGATTTCTTCAAAGGTAGTTCATTGATCCAGTCCCTCTCCTCAGGCAAACATTGGAAATCCTCAATCATAAACTTGACTAGCCTATCCAAAAGCTTCTTAGATTGGAGAGCCACGTCATTTGAATTCAGGACCTGAGTTTGAGCTTCTCTAATAAGATTCACCAGCATCTCTTCCTCCACGGAACTGATTCTCACACCAGTCGATTTGCCCAGTCCAACACGATTGACTGAAACTGAGCGACTGTTTGCTTCAACCTCGTGAGTAGCGATAGTGGAAGACAATGGAGTGAAATCAAATACAGCAATAGTCTTTGATAAAGGTGATAAGTCTGGATTCAATGGTGTGGCCAAGCTCTACAAGAGAAATAAATTCAAACCGCAGAAGCTAGAAAAATGCTACAAATTCTAACAGAATAGTACTAATTACTGATCAAACAATAGGTTACAATGAGTTGTGAAGTAAAATTGGCAACAGTGAAATTTTGTTTCTAAAAAGTGAGAAAAGTTCTGCCAATATACTAAACTTGACAGTCCACACTTATGAAATAATTCGCAAATGTGAATTGGCGAACTGAAATTTACCTTTTGTTTTGGTATCAAAAACAACAAAATTACTTGCATGATTCAAAGCAAAAGGTCCAAATTTAATTGCTAAATGATGTTTGAAACATAAAGAAATCAAAATTCAATCTCTAAAGCAAGAAAATACTTCCGAAATATGTATAAATAAAATGCTATGTAATCAAACATTAGTCACCCCTGAATTGTAATTTTAATCGTGGACAGTGAAAGATTGCTCCTATTTTCTATCGAATGCAGGAAATGAGGAAGAGTGCTTTCAAAATTGCTTTGATTGAGTTTTCAATAGCAATAAAAACACTTCAGATAATAGGCAATATTGAAATTCAAATTGAAGTCGGAATTACTTCTGGAGAGTCAGCCAGTTGATTATCAATACAAGCCTCCAGTGTCAAAGAGGATTTTACTGAATCCTTAGGTGATTCGAACATGACATCTTCGGAAACCGAAGTAGACACTGAATCCAAGCATTTACTGATCTGCAACAAGAAAGCATCAAATTAAAGATTTAAATTAGACGTGATGACGATCAAAGAACAGACATAGTTACGATAACGTGAATTGGCCAACTGAAATTTGCCTTTTGCTTTCAAATTGTTTTGATTGTGTTTTAAACAGCAATGAAAACACTTCAGTAAATAGACAAATATTGGAATTCAAATCGAAGTTGAAATTACTTCTGGAGAGTCGCCGAGTTGATTATCGACACAAGCCTCCGACTTCAAAGAAGATTTTATCGAATCCTTGGGTGATTCGAGCAAGACATCTTCTGAAACCGAAGTAGACACAGAATTCAAGCATTTACTGATCTGCAACAAGAAATCATCAAACGATAGATTTAAATTACACGTGATGAAGATCAAAGAACAGACATTGTTAGGATTTGATGTCGATTTCAATTTGTATTGCACCTTTTGATGCTTCGTATTGTAGTCGGATAGAGATTTGGATCGGGGAATTGGGAGTAGATGTTCCTTCTGCGGGGTCTGAAGATGAGAGCCTCTCATTTTCTCTCTGGTTGGCGGTTAAATTTGAAGTCCAATTGTTTAAATTTTAAAGAAGCGAGGGTATTTATATACGCGCATGGACACACCGGTATGTCAAACATCACAGCTAGGCCTGGCAATTCTAGACACGACTCGTGAAACCGACACGAACCCGACACGGATTTAGCGGGTTTGGGTGTAATCTTAACGGGTTCGGGTGGTTAACGGGTTAACACGATAAACCCGTGAAATAAACGAACCGGTTTCGTGTTTAACCCATAAACTCGTTTCAACCCGTTTAACCCGTTAACAGTGGTACGATAAATTTTTAAAAAACAAGTTAGGTCTCTCAGCCTCTGTCTCGTCTCAGAATCATTCAAATTTAGTAGTCATTTAATGTTTATTTTCTGTCTTTATTTTTTTGCTCAGCCATGATTTATTGTTATAGTAAACATGTCAAACATATGTAATGTGTGGCGAGTTAATGATTTTTCACGTGGACTCGAAATTATCTAACGTATTTTCTTATTTAGCGGGTGACACACGGGTTGTATCGGGTAACCCGTTTAATAAATGATTCGTGTATGGATGTGATAGTTGAACTCGTTTATATAAATGAATAGGGTATGGATGGAGGGTTTTCTGACACAAACTCGTTCCACCCGACACGAAACCGTTCCACTCGACACGATTGTCAGGCCTAATCACAGCACCTAGTTGGGTACAGATATGAAGAACTCTGACCGTCAGATTCACTGAGACTCTCTTCATGGGCTGAGGATTGTTAGGTTAGTGGCTTGGGCCTGATGATGGATTAAAGCTCATTTAAGATTGATCTTGCCCAAATTGGACCTGTTCCCTCTTCAACTCAAGGTTTTATGGATAAGACATTTTTATTGTTAATGTTTTTTAGTTAATTAGGCTAGGGTCCTCCTTTGGTGTATAAATTAATTTTAGTTCTATCGGTTTTTTAGTATAAAAAAATTTCCTCCTTTTTTTAAAAAACATTGTATACGGTCCCTAGGTTGGCACAAATATGTAGGAGTTGGGTAGTTAGTGTATTTTCATTATCCATTTTACCCACATCACTTGATTTCAGCCTCAAATACAATTGATTTCTTTTCTTTTTTGCGTTTGTTATTGAGTATTTTTTGAATTTCAAATTCAACAACCCAACAGTTTGGAATATACTCGGTCGCATATTAATCGTTGATTTGGTAAGTACAAAAAGTAGATACACAATCAATTTGGACATTATGATGACGTCTCACGATCTATATTTTAGTATACTTGTCTAACGATCTGTGTTTGTGGAGAATAAGGTATATTTATGATCTGTGTTTTAGTGTACTTGTCCGACGATCTATGTTTATCGAGAATAAGTTATATTAACGATTTATGTTTTAATGTATATGTCTAATGATATGTGTTTTAGTGTACTTCCACACATTTTATTAAATTTCGAGACAAACTGAAGGTTCACTCCTCTTCCTTCAGTTTGAGGGAGGCTATTAGCAGTGAAGATTCATCACAGAGAAAGAAGCCATGGAAATCAGTTAAAGAGCTAACAGCTGACAGCATACAAGTGGATAGTTAGATAATTGATTCTGTTAAGATTAACAAGTTATGTTCAGCTGTAATGCATCACACTGTAAAGAAAGTCTTTAAAATTATACACTATAAATACGCCTGATATAAACACACCAATGATATAATGAAATGAGAGAATTTCTTTCTGATATTTTTCTTTAATTCTTTTTCTCTGATTTTTAGCACCTGTTATTGGCGTAAGTTGACTTAGACATTCAAGATCGTCGTTTTAAAAAAAAAAGGAAAAGAAATTGAGAGAATTACATCCAGACTCCCTGAGGTTTGTCATTTAATTACTCAGATCTCCTGATATTTAAAATATTACACACAGACCCCCTAAAGTTTGTACGTGCGTAACACTTGGACTCTTGCTGTAAATATATTCGTTAATAAATTACACTTAAACCCCCTTGAAGTTTGTACACATATAATACTCAGACTTCTTAAATTTAAAATGTTATACTTAGACTAAAAATACTTCAATCAAAGATAGAATATCAAAAATTTTAAATTTTACAACCAAAATTCATGTTCTATTGTATCATTTATTGAAATAAAATTAAAAATAAAAATTCAACTTTTCTTAAAAAATTGTAATTAATATACAATTATACTATCTATTGGAATAAAACTAAAAAATCAAACAAGGGGTCTAAGTCATTCTTAATAGAACATGAATTTTACAACCAAAATTCATGTTCTATTATGTCATTTAAATAAAATCAAAAATAAAAATATATTTTTTCTTAAAAAAAAGCATAGTTAGTGTACAATTATAATATCTATTAAAATAAAACTAAAAAATTAAACAATGGGTCAAATTGTAATGAACACAATATATTTTAGCTTCAATTGAGATAGTTTGGTATTTTAATTTGGCCGTTGAAATGACCAAATTTAAGAGGTAGGGTTCCCTCCTACCAAGGTTTATTCCACACCTAGAATGCTTAGGTGAAATGGGTAGATTGATAGATATATATATCATTTGCCTATTGTTGTTAATTTGAGTGAAATGGGTATTGAATGAGGGTAAAGATAAATCCTAGCATGGATTGATAATTAGAAATTACTAGTTGCAATTTCTAGAATTGGATATGTGAAATATACCCAATGTGATTCTTGTGTTATATGGAATTGTGGGCATATTATGTGTTTGTAAAAATGCCTTGAGAATTTAAAGTGTTAATAGCATAATTATGTGATAACATGCTTGGAAATTGTGCTATGGGAATTATATGCTTATGATATGATTTTGCCATGAAATGTGTGAAATGTGTTAAAAATGTTCATATGTCACTCATGCCATGTTGAATATTGTATTTTAGTTGCAATGAGATATCATATTGCATATGCACGGGAACATCTCATTTAGTGAGTGTGTGCATGGTGGTTGTCTTCACCTCGTTTGGTGGATGACTAGTGGGCTCGCGTGAGCTGGGTCGATGACCTAGTCGAGTCTCACGGTTTGCATGTTGTTAGGGTTGGGGTAGCAAGAAGGGCTAGAAGATCCCTCGGGTGCAAGACCCGGTGATTGGGATATGCACTTCCTTGGCTCGGCCCATGAAGTGTGTGGGTGTACGTGGAACCCTCGGTGGAAGTCCGTAAATTCCGTGTGGGTTGGGTGACCCCTGGTGTGAGTCCATGAACATCCACCCCTATAAAGACCCTAGAATGAAATGTTATTTGATGCGCAGCATAAATGACGGATTAGTACATATTGACACTTGCATGTGTGAAGGAGCCGGGAAGGGCTCGGAATGATGTGCGTGAGTGAGTCCCATCTCATTTCATGGCATGGCATGGTAGATTCCAACATGGAATGCATATTCTAAATTGGAATGTTATGAATTGTTGTTTTGTGGCATGTGAACATTTCATATGCATATAGGTTGGGGAGTAGCCTCTTTAAAATTATAATAGACAATATAATTGTATACTAATTACGATTTTTTAAGAAAAAAATTGAATTTTTATTTTTTATTTTATTTCAATAAATGATACAATAGAACATGAAAATTAAAATATTTGATATTTTATATTTGATTAAAGTATTTTTAGTCTAAGTATAACATTTTAAATTTAAGGAATCTAAGTAATATATGTTTACAAATTTCAGGAAGTCTGAATGTAATTTATTAATTGATATATTTACAGTAGGGGTCTAATTGTTACGCGCGTACAAACTTCAGGGAGTTTGAGTATAATATTTCAAATGTCAAGAAATCTGAGAGATTAAGTGACAAACCTTAAGGGGTGTGAATATAATTCTCCCAAAGAAATTTGTAGCACTGCTTGCTGTCATAATTTGAAGGGTGAAAATAACTTACATTATTGCGGTATCATCCATGTGTTGAACCCTAACATGGAAACATAATGGGATTAAATAATATCAAGTAGTTGAAAGTCAGTCTAAAAAGTTGCTTAAGTATATATCCTTATCATAATTACTTCTTTGGTGGCTACACCCCTCTCCCAATGGCCAATGGTGGTAAGGCATTGTAAATCTCCTACTTCATCCTTTTTTTTCTTTAGTGCTCACATTTCTATCTTACCTTTTCATTTAATAATCCTTTTTTTTTTCGTTCCACTAATTATCCAAATGCAGTATTAGTCATCAGGTCAAAATATGGTAATAGTCCCAAAGATATGTGTTTTGTCTTACTTTTTAGTCCCTAATCTTCCAATTATATCTCTTTAATCCCTAGAATTTTCAAGTTGCATTTAAATGGTTCAATCAATGGTGGATGTCTAAATTGAATAATAAAAAATATAGTGGGCATATAACTTTGACCTCTTAATTATCAATTTTGTCAATTTCAACCACTAAAGTTATACTTAGAGTTTAAAAGTGTTAGAATTGTGGTTATAGAAAAATCAACAATGTTATGTTGATCAAGATTTCTTAACAAGTTTTTCATCCTGAGTGATGTAGCAAAGTTTTCACCTTTAATAAGTGGGTCTCATTAATATTCAATGATAGAGATTATGTCACATCAATTAAGATGAAAAATTTAAGGGAAATACTATGTAACCCAAATTTACAACCCAAATTTGCATCCCAAATGAAGGAGGACCATTGGATGAGTGAGTTTCATCAACTTTTTTAAATAGGACTCACTGATTCAATGGTCCCCTTCATTTGGGATGCAAATTTGGGTTACAGATTTGGGTTACATAGCATTACTCAAAATTTAATAAGAAACTTGGTAAACATAACATTACTGTAGAAAAAAATCAAACATGTCAAGTGGGGCTCACATAAAATGCCATGTGGCCTCAATTTAAACGCATGTAATAAAGTTAGAAACTTTAGGAATCAAATTGATAAAACTATTAATTTTAGGATCAAAATAACAATACTCGAGTGTTTTAAAGACCAAAAATGTATTTAATCAAATATCACACGAAATTTTCTGTTACCAATTTAAACATCCACCATCGATTAAAGTGTATAAACTTGAATTAAAAACTCTAGAGACTAAAGTGACATAATTAGAAAATTAAGTTTGAAAGTGAATAATGTAAACTTTTAGAGACTAAAAGGGTATTTGGTCCAAATTATCGCCTATATATATAGCAACCACTGGAATCATATATAGCTAAGCTTTTCCAGGAGCAAGAAGAGAGGTATACATTCCATATCACCCTTATCACAGTGCACTTGTCTCTATTAGCTTAATTACTTGGGTTAGGGATCAATTTAATTCTGTTTATATTAACCACATAAATTTTCTTAATTTCGAGGGTTATAGAGACGATTGGATCATGAAGACCTTGCTTGTAGTCTTTGCAGCATGTGTTTTGATCTTGGGAACTTTGGAAGCTAATGCGAAAAGGCCATCTTTGAAGACCCGTTTGCTACTTGGTAATGAAGCCAACCTTGGTCGAAAGGTTGAGGTTGGAGCTGATAATAAGGGTGCCACAGTAAACAAAGGAACGACTGAAGACACAGAGAATAAAGCCAGCAGTGAGACTGATAATAACAGCACTGCAGATGATAATAATGAGAGTTACCAAGACTTTGGACAAAAAAATGGATCGTCGCCGAGTCGCCATTATATTATTCCTTGTTCCTTCCCAACTCAATGTTGAAGACAGCCAATGATCTGGCCATCAGAGGTAGATAAGAAGAATATTTTCTGTAAAAACTGTGGAGCCTAGATGTGAGTTTCAATAGAAGAATGTACGGCATAGGTTAGTTGTAGAAAGCTAAAAGTATCAGTATGAATGTTGTGTTTTCTATGTGTGATGGATATCTTGGTTATAGGCCTATTGTGCTATGAATGTATAATACCTGTTTGAAACTAGAAAACCCTAGTTTTTTATCTGTGTAAACAAGAGTTCTTCCATGAAAAAGTTTTTTTTCCCTGGTAAGTAAATGATTAATTAACTGATCGATGTTTATGATACAAGTATATAGATACCCCACTAAATATCGTATGCAAAACAAAGTAAAAGAGGGCCAACGGAATGACAGATCTTCTAGACCCAACTGTAGAAGATCTGCCATCCAGAAGAGTAAAAGAAGATCATATACTAGTTACACCAGTGGCAACAAATTGCTGAAAACAAGAAACTGGGGCGTGCTTGGTTTGTGTTTTGAAAACAGTTTTTTGTTCTCAAAACACAAATTTTTTTGAGATGTTGTTTGGACAGCAATTCTCAAAAATAATTTTTCAAAAAAAGTGGGAATTGAGAACAAAAATTAGAGAACATCATTTAGATGTTTTCTGAGTTTTCAAGCGAAAAATAGAAAACAAGGGAACAAGGAAAACAATCCCACTCGTTAATGAGGTCTCCCCTTCAAATCCCCTTAGCAGTAAAATTAGCCATTATTTTTTGTTGCCTTTCTCTCTCTCCACTCGGCGAAAACCAGTGTCTTCTACTTCACTCCGGCGACTGGAGAGCTCCGACGACTAAGAGACTAGGCGTCTTCTACGTCACCGGCGGAGCTCCGGCAAATCACAGTCGTCTTCTATCTCTCTCACGCAACCCATCTCCTCTCTCTCTTTGCAACAGATCTATATAGATCTGTGTATATATACAGATATGTGTTCAAATCTGTATATATACACAGATCTATGTGTATATATATATATGTGTGTGTGTGTGTATTATGCAATGTATGTGTGTGTGCGATGGCTGTGTGTGTGTTTGTTGTACGTGTGGTGTGTGTGTATGTATATGCTGTGTGAGAAGACAACGGAGAGAGAGATGTTGTGAGAAGATAATGGAGAGAGAGAGAGCTGTTGTGTGAAGATAATGGAGAGAGGAAAGAGAGAGAGCTACTGTGTCTGTGTGACTCCAAATAGAAGACTTGCTGCCTGACTGGAGAGAGAAAAGATCTTATGGTCATAAAAAAAAATTTGGGTCAAAAGTGATAAAATTAAAAATTAGTTTTATGGATCACTGTCCAAACATGTTTTACTATTTTATGTACTTTAAAACTATTTTCAAAAACATATAACCAAACAAATTTTGTAATACAAAAATATCAAAAAAACACTTTTTTAAAACTCTTCTCAAAAACTGTTTTTGAATACTGTTTTTTGAAACGTAAACCAAACAGGCCTGGGTGTTGTAAAAATGATCTACTAAGAATAATTAAAATGCAAAGCAGACCACTTCTAACAGAATAGCATGCCATGAGAACCATGCACAGACTCAAAATTCAGCCTTTCAGCATCCCAGTATCAGGGTCAGACCAATCAGGAGAGATGTGGTAAGAAAAGGGTTAAAACAATGGAGAAAATCACACAATCAGCCATGCATTATCAGACAATTAATTATTTCATCTCTACCAAACCACTGATCTGATAAATTTGACAACCTCAAGGCCGGGGCTCGACATGATCAACAATGGTGAAGAATTTAGTTCCATGAAATGTGCTGGTGATTTAGAGTAAAAAAAAATGGGATTTAAAGAAGCTGTAGGTGTTAGAAAATTGATTGCCTATGCCTTCCTTGAAATCCAAGCAAACAACTGGTGGTGAATATAGCCCAAGGGTTACTTGGATATAGAGGTTTTAACTTTGACGCATGGCTCCTTTGTAAAGGACTCCAAAAGGAGCTACAAACTTATAACTTGTGGTTTGAATCCTTAGATTTTGATCAACCAGGATTAATTCTTGGTTGCAGATCAGTTCATGAGAATGTGAGACAAAGACAACGAAGCGTAAACATAGGCCTTGTCCATTGAGCTAATCAGAGTGTTAGAAAAGATTAGCATGAACAACCAAAAGCCTAAAAATGATGAACTTGAAAGAAGGCTAGCTGAACAAAATGTAACTAAGGTTCTTTGTAGAAGTAAGCCATCACATTTGGTCCATAAATCCAAACAGTTCAGATAATTAGATAACAAAGTCAAGGTTTGGTGCCAACCTGTTTTTATTGCCCGCAGACTGTCCCATGCACGCACGAATATGCTAAGTTGTATTAGAAAAGAGGTTTGCTGATGAAGTTGATGAAGAAAAAGAAAAGAAGGCTTCAACTAAACATAGAACTCATGTGTTCTATCTGGTTCAATGAGACTCTGGTGTTAACAGGTGCTGTGAAAACCCTTGGACAGATCATAGTCAATTACTTTGTACCGTACTAATTAATGGGAAATTGCCTCTGGGATCAATTCGCTACGTTATGATGAACCTAAATAACAAAACCACTTAGCTTAAATGAAGATGAGGAAAAATAGTGACGATTTGCATTGGTGTGTTAAATTCCAAATCGTAAATATATACAGAGGATCTTGGGTATATATATAAGCACTAATGCTATTGGCCATTTAGAATCATATATAAGAACAATGATTCTAAATGACAACTCATTGGCCAGCCCTTTTAGGAGAGTTCCTGTTGTTACTACATATAGTATCAGAGCCGACCCGTGCACACAACCATGTAGCTAGGTTCAGAGGTACTACAATGCGAGATCGTGGTATTTGTGATCGATTGTGGGTTCCTCGCGAGGACATGAGGAAATAAAGTTTACACAATGAATGTTTATAAATATATAAACAATAACCCTAAATGACAGCTCATTAGTTAGCCATTTTGAGAGAGTTCTCGTGATAACTACAAAAATTCGTCTTGTAATAATTTCAGATGTGAAACGATTCACCTTTTTGTAGTATCACCTATTGTTGATCCCTAATATGGAAACGTGTTGCAAGTTAAATAATTGAATAATTGAAAATACTCTTAATGATAAATCCTAAATCACGATTACTTCTTGGGTGGTTACCCCATTTTCACCTAGTGGTGCATTGTGAGTCCTCCATTGCACCCTTCCTCTGCTAGTGCTCATACGTACAGCCCTCCCACTAATTCATCCAAACACTAAAGCTTATATCACTATTTAATCTAACCCCAGGAACTCATTTCCCTTGAAGTTCTGAGAAGCAAGACAAGTGGTACATGATGAAACAAACCCTAGTCTCGGTGCACTGTTTATGTGTTAGCTCAATTAAATGTTTTTATTAAACTGTTTATTAATTACATAACTTTTTTTTTCCAGGGTTAACGACGGTTGGATCATGAAGACCTTTCTTGTTCTCTTTGTTGGTATTGTGTTGATCTTGGGAACCCTCGAAGCCAATGCAACAAGACTCCCTTTGGAAGATCGTAAGCTACTGAGTGATGCAAATGTTGTCCAAAAAGCTAAGCTTTGTGCCAATGATAAAGGTGTTGCTGGAGACGAAGGAGCTGAAGGAACTACCAGCGACAAAAAGGTTGATAGCACAACTGATGGTGATAAAAATGAGAATTACAATAACTACGGACAAAGTTCGTCCGAGGACTCTCATCACCAATTCAGCCAGCAATTTAGTCCTGGATCAGGTGGTACCAGAGATAAGAACTAAGAACCTCGTTGATCACTCGGTTGATCTAATAATTATAAGCACTATATATGATGAATAAAACTGTGTTGCAAAATGGTGTGATTGTTAGTACTGTGGAACGAACATGCAAGTTGCCAAAACAAATAAAAATTATGTGTAGTTCTTTTGTAATGCATCTCTCGGCTTTTAGGCTGGATATGCTCTGTGCCATATCTACCTTAATATAAACAAATCACGGCTACATGGATTTGTTCTTGTTTATTTGTTTGATATCTTCTGCGTATGCTTCCTTTCCTTCAAACATGCATGCAATTATCGAAGATTAAATTCAAAATGTTGTGCCCTAAAATATGGTGATCGAATTTTATGTATCCATGTGTTGCGCACTGCATATGTACCCCAAACACATACACACACACACCCCCCCCCCCCCCCCCCCCCCAATAGAGAGAGAGAGAGAGATCACTTTCCATGTGGATTATTTGTTGAATGATGTATCTATATTCAAGTTCAAGGTCTTCATATTTACTAGGGAAAGCTTCAATCCAATGTTATCCTGCATCGTTGATTTGGGTGGTAATGGTCGTGGTAATCAGCATACATAGCTGATGCCATCCTAGAATATTGATGAAGAGATTAAGAATAGTCTCGACTTGATACGAATATAAAAAACAAGATGAAAACAACCCAAGCTATCCATTTTTCAAGCTTAACCTACTTTTGATGTTTCATCCATGAACTTTTATCTTCAAAATATGCTTCATCAATAAATGAGGACTGTGTACATAGCTAGTCCATTTGGTCAATTAGTTTGCTAGAAAATCTATATTTTATGTCTTTTGATGTAAAAATCTCTGTTTAAACGGTAAACCTTACTAGTTCAGAATTAAAGAAGTTGATATCGATTGTGTTACATTGTTCAAACGCGTCAACAAGCACTATTACATTCATTTCATGATTCCAACTAAGCCATATTTTATCATCTGTCTCTTAATTTGCCAATGAAAAGTGGAAATCAATTTTGTTGGAGAATTCGTGAATCTTATTAGCATGGTGGCCGTTATGGAGACATGTAGGAACATCCGTCATAGCTAACACAGATGTTCCTAAAACACGGGATTTATGCCAATGCAATCTCATTGATCTGAGCTCAAATATGCTCTAATGAGGGACTACTTCAACTTCTAATATACCTCTACTTTGGACAGCACAAGCATGTTCGTCACCTATTACAGCAGCAAACCAGCCAATCAAACCCCATCTGTTTTAATTGGCAAAACACGCTTTTATTTTCTTTTAGTTGAGTGGTCAGAGTGTTTTAGTCAGCTTGCATGCATTTTGATTAATTTTTTTCCTGATCTGGTCAAAAGCATGTCATCCACGTCAGAATTACGATATTCATAAGGGATAAATTTTTCATGGTCTGACCCCAAATAATTACCAAAATTCAAACTCAAAATATCTAAATTTACAATTCATTTCTGTTACCACTTAAACTACAACTTAGAACTATTATTGAGCTTCATTTGCCACTGCATCTTCCTGTCCATTGTTTTAAACAGTTATGATGACTTGGTCACAAATACAAACTGAGATTCCGGTACTCAGCCCACTTCATTTGCCGCTGTGGCTATATTTGTGGGCACCTTCTTCTTCACATTGGGCTAGCATTGGACTGATTTTGGTGCTAGCAGGCCCGTTCAAAAATTTGGCACATATACTCACATTTTTTATCTGAACTTTAAATTAGCTGTGTAAAAGATAGTAGCGATGTTATTTAGACCTAATTGACTAATATAATTTATTGATCTAATTATTTACGATCATGGGATTAACAATGAATTTTAGTATTCGTTGAGACTCGTTATCAATTCAATGATTATGATAGACTAAGTCAATAAATTATGTCAACATATTAGGTTCTAATAATATTATTAAAAGGATAGATATTTAAATTTTATGAGATTAATGAAAATCAAATTCAAATCTCAAATCTCAAATGACTACAAGTAGGTCAATAAATTAATTTTTTTTAATCTTTGCAGGTTTGATAGAAACCATTCTTTAAAAAAATGTTATTTAGATCTAATTTGAAGATCTATTTCAATGTAACAATTGTCTTGAAAATGGGTTCCATCTAATATTAAAATTTACAATTAATATATTAATTATATTAAATTAAGTCTTTGATTAAGTTCTTAAATTAAATTCCTATAGTATTGCTCGTATTTACATGAAACACAAAGTAACACTTTTTTCATTTTCTAAAAGTCATTGAATTTTGACAATCTCTTGAAATCAGATTATGAGAGATTTATATCTCATGAATATTTTAGTCTTAATATGAATCACATACTTTTAATTGAAGCGTTGAAGAATTTAGTCGTGATCTATATAAATTGGCCAGAATATCCTAGGGAAAAAAGAAAAAGCCATTGAACCCCGACCAAGACGTTTAGACTTCTTTTTTTTTTTTGGTCCAGCCTACCGGTATCCGAACCCACTGGGCCGACTAATCCGGTATCGGAGCGGGTCCTGGGGTTAAGGTTTTAAACTCCTCCCAACGGGCTTGCGGGGGATCGAACCGTAGTCCTCCCTACCAAAGTCTAGCCCCTGGCACCACTAGACCAAGACACCGTTGGTAGACGTTTAGACTTCTGACACCACTTAGTTCACCAAAATTGAAGACTCCTTTTGTTTATTATAAACTTGTAATTAATGCCCAATTAATTCTCAACAAAAAAAGTGGTTCAGTCTATTTCTCTCTCTACAAGCACACCATAAAAAGCGGAAAACCAACGCTCGGCCAATCCTCACAGTGAGAGAGACAGAGGAGACATATTTCCGGTTTGTGCGTGATTCTAATTTCATATTATCACAGCCGTCCACACGAGGCAGCTTAATCAGATGGCGTTAGATTCACGCACAAACTCGTGATCTGTCTTCTCTGCAATACTAATAGATTGGAGGTCTAATTTCTGGCGCCATTTTCTTTTTTCTTTTGCTTTTGATTTTCCCTCTCTTAATTGAAGCATTGAGACTAGAAAAAGCACAGACAACGAACAAAGTAGCGTTTTTCAGAGGAATAGAGTCCGTCGCAGCCAGCCAACGCCATCAAGCACCGCCACATCCAGGTACCACCACCACCACCACCACCTTATGCCATCTCTGTCAGATCTCCTCCACCACAACCTCACCCCACCAAATAACCCCAAACCCACCCCCACTGAATAACCCCAACCTATCCCAAAGGTTTTGCAACTCCTCTGTCTCTCTCTCTCACACACACACACACTAGCAGCACCCTCGAGTTTGTGCTTGTTAAATTGTGTATTGGGTTGCAATTTTTGTTGGGATTTTATTGGTATTGATTGTTTGCTCAAATTTACTCTCAACCCTTTTGGCCTTTTCAATATGTGACGATCTTTTGTTTGAAATTTTGAGTTTGTGCTTGTTAATTTGTGTAATGGGTTGCAATTTTTGTTAGGATTTATTGGTCTATTTTGATTGCTTGTGCAAATTGACCGTAACCTTTTTTTATTAGCCTTTTCTCTGTAACGACCCTGAAATTGGTTACTGTTAGAAATTTCAATTGTAGGTGTGATGTGCTATTGACATTAAGCAACTGTTGCTATTGTAGAATTTTTCATAACTTGGTTGCTGTTGAAACTAAATTTTGTAGTTATAGTGTGCCCACTCTAGAACAAATTATTAGCTCTACCCCTGAGGGGAGGATTCACGGTGATGGATGACTACGAGTCATTGATTGCGACCACCGATGCTGAGCTCTTGAAGTGTGCATGGCGGAATGAGAAGGCTGCTCCTGAGATTCTTCAGTTTGAGACTGAGTTGGTTCAGAGAGCCCGAGAACAGATTCAATTGGTGGTATGAATCAAATCAAAGCCCTAATTTCTCTTTCTGTCGCTAGCATTTCATTTATTTGGCATTATTACATCTTTTAATTTGTTTTAAGCTTTTGGAATTTTCATGTCTTGTTGGCATATGGTTCTGGAATTATTTAGCTTTTAAGCTTTAGATATATCTGCCTTGGGTGTAGATAAGGCATGTGGCTGTGTAAAATTTTCTATTTGATTTTATATTTTTAATTTGTTGAACTCGAATATATAAATTGTACGTGACTTGGTTAAAAATAATAATTTATTGTGTTTTCCAGTAATTTGCAAAGCAGGTATTGGAACTCTTCTGGTCATTACCTTTGTGGGTACATCTCTGGTACATATATTGTTAGACTTCAACAACCGAAATTATGATGGTAGAAATGAGTCATAGCCTGGATGGCTGCAATGATGTAGAGATGTGTGTAGTGCCGTTAGTGTCATTATAGGTGGAGTAATTGATCACGACTGTTGTGGTGGTTGGGGTAGCCACTGCCAATACCCCACTGCCAATATTTTAGTTAAAGATGGATTCCACAAGGCGAAGTATGATGAGGTGTTAAGATGGGTCTGAATATTTGTCCCTCATTTGGTCTCAACCTGGTTATGCATGCTTCAGTCTTTGTCTCTAATTTTGTCTGGACCTGGTTATATATATTCCAACTTTGGCGTCTGATTGTATATGTTCATGTTGTGTGCCGTTCAGTTGTGATGCCTAGTAAGCTTGGCATGTTTGACATTTAACATTTCATACATTTAATCTAATCTTGCTTTTATCAATTCCAAACTACTCTGAATTGGGACTGTTCTGTGATATCCCCTTGACATTTTAGTTGTAATGCAATACAATCTCATGTTAATATTAGTTCTATAAGAGACCATTAGCTTTCAACAAAAGATCACCCAGTGTTCACTGGACAAATATAAGTCAAGACACTTCATTCAAAATAAAATGTCAAAAACAAGGGAGGTTTTCAATTTTTGGACAATTTCAACCTGTGCCTCTGTTCCAATATTCTCTTCTTCCGTTTTTTCAACTTCTTCAATTTCTTTTGCTTCCATTATTTTCTTCAGGAACTTCTTGTTTACTTTTTTTACTTTTTTAATTTCTGCATTCACTTCTTCAACTTTGGTTTCCTCAAGTTGTTGAACTTGATTGAGACAACAATGTTCTCCATCATACATTGATTTATCTTTAAAGCTACACACTTTGTTTATAAACTTGATCTTTTTTCAAGAAGACACATATTCATGTTTGGAAACAATACAATTGCAAAAATGCATGCATGTACATCAGATTGGCATGGTGTGTGCTCAGGTTTCTACTTCACTTTGAATCATGCTAGGAAGAAACGGTGGAGGAATTCACAAGAAATGGCATTGATCCACTCACTGTATCACTTTACCAGATGGACTTGGACAGGATACTGTTTTTATTGAGATCATATCTTCGGACTCGTCTCCAGAAGGTAGCCATGAACTAAACTCTTTCTGTGTGTTTTAGGGCGTGGCTTGAATGTCCCATGCAAATTGAGCAATTCGGTTTTGCTTCAACAAACCTTTTGAAATTGTTCATATAAACTAACGTTCTAAAGGGAATATAAAATAAAAGAAGCTGCTGAACCTGGTCTATTAGGTTTTAATGTGTTGTTAAATGGTGTTGTAATTAAATTTTTGGACTGCAGATAGAGAAATACATGTTTCACATCCAAAAAGCTACTGAACTCTGGAATCGGCTATCTAAGCAAGAACAAAAATTTGCCAAAAGGTGAAGACTGCCATTTTTCTTTATTTTTTTAGCATTCCTTGTCATTCTCGAGTGGAAATTCATCTCATACTTGCAGTTGACTATGATTACAGGTCCATTGAAGATATTGAGCAACATTTTGAACAATCTGTTCTGTCAAAATTGCCTGATCGTTACAAGTCCCATCTGAAGCAATCTGTAACAAGTGAAGAGGATGACATGGGTAAGCTTACTCTACTTGAGCCGATACTAATCTCTTTGTAAAAAATATAAATTGTGTTTACCCAATTGTTCTTAGTTAATATGCTCTTTCTGATGGTTGGCACCATATGGTGATACTGAAACATTGCTTTCTTTTTCTATATGACTTCAAGTTCCAGAGCCACTGCTGGACACCTATGTCATCTGCAGAAGCAAGAAATTCTTAGGAGCTTTCCAGCTTGACGAAAGGCAACTTTTTTTTTATTCATAGATGTCCTCTCTTGTTTTTTTATGCCACATATATAATATTATTTCATCCATCTGTTTGCTAACCAGTGGAATTTCTCATGACAGAGGGGTAGACGACCCTGTGGACATTAAAGCTGATGATATATATGCTCTACGTTACAAGTCAATAAAGCCACTTGTCGAAAGTGGGCAAATGGATCTTGTCTGAGCATTTAACTTCTGGCAGTCGACTGGGCTACAATTTCATGAGGGTCCAGAGCTGGTGCCGGTGATAAGACCTGCTTTTGCTAAAGGTAAGATTTGCTCTGTTTTCATTTCTGTAAGCATTGTGTATTTAACAGTTTTCCATGAACCTCTTTCGTTGGACATGTTCTGGGATTTTTCTATGTAATTTCATGAACAATTCATCTCAACAAGAGAAATCCACATGCTGGTTTATTTCATGATACTCGGGCCAGTGTCTAGTAGATACCTCAGCGTCTTATTTTTTTCCCTCTTTCAACACTCGAATTTAAATTCAGATACAAGTAGTAGTAAAAATTCCTAACTTATCATGAGGCTGAAGTACATTGAATAAACGAAAATATATAAATCAATTGGATTCTCTGGATATCGAAAATGCTAACAAGATGTAAACATTCTTATTTTAAACAATCTTTTATCTAAGATTATTGCTCAAAGAACCTGGTACAAGCAAAAGTACCAAAATCAACATCCTCCCAAACCAATTCCTAGAATGCAATTGTTCTCAAAACACAACTACTTTTATCGTCAATATCAAACAGCCAAAATCTTCATAAGGCCTTCATAGGTTACACCGCCATTTTCATCACCACCACCCAATCTGATCATAGCCTTGATATCATCATCACTTGTCTCAAAGCCAGCCCAATTAAGGTAACTCTTGAGGTCATCATGGCCGACCGTACCATCCCCATCTTTGTCCATCACCCTAAATACATCTTCCATAACTCCCCACCTTCCATTCCTCTCCTCACCATTTTTCCTGCTATCCAAAACCTGCTCGAACTCATCGTATTCCACGTACCCGTCTTTATTCGAATCAGCCAACCATATCATTGACCCAATAACGTCGTCGTCTGATGCTCTGGCGCCGGGAAACTCGCCGTAAAACGTCCGAAGATCGTCCTGGCTAATCTTTCCGTCATGGTCAACGTCAAGAACCTCAAACGCGGACTTTAAACCGGACTTTTTGGTGGTTTCTGGGTGTAAGGCAGTCCCTGTAGGACACATTCTGTACCACGAAGAACTGCGAAAAGGTATGACTTATATGAGAGATGTTTTATGTTGAAGATGAAGCTAAGCTTGTAATGGAGGTGGTTGAGAGAAAATAGAAACAAGAGGCTGAGAGAAAATAGGAGCCATAGTGTGTGTATTTGTAGCTGGAGTTGTTGGGTTTGTTTTGGGGTCCACCAGCTGTTGGTGAAACGGCTTCGTCGACACGGTATGATAGTATTCAGGAACGATTTGGTCACCTGTTGATGTTGTTATATAATATTTGCGTAAGGCATGACATCATTGGTCTAAAGGGTCGGCCAAGGGTGAAAGTTCTGTGAATGTTCTGGTGGGTGAGCCATAAGTCATACAGAAACAGACAATAAGACTGGTTGGTTTGCGATTTATTCACTTGGGGAAGTTACATAATTAGTAAAATTTATGAAAGAAACTCTTCAAAATGATAATCATTACTCAAAAAATATAAGGGACTCCAAAAAAGGAATGTATCTTGAAATTTAATAAATTTTAGGGTTAATTACAAAATATTTCTTTTAATTTCTTAGAGTTTGCAACTCACTCTTTCAAGTTTTAATTTCAACAAATAGTTTTTTTAAATTTGAATATATTATAATTAATTCTAATAATTATTTTTAGACAATATCAAATTAATACGATCTCTATTTTATTGAAAAATAATAATTGTTTTTACACCTATTTTTCTCTTGTACTAAATATTCATGCTAAATATCTATACTTCCCTCCTTATCCTTGCACCTTTCTATCCTCTTATACCTTGGATGGTTAATTCTCATTCCTTTTTCTCCTAATGTAGAAACCCACATTTCCCTATGATAATGAGTAGGTGAAGGTTTCCTTATTTTTTAATTTTGGTTTTTTTGTTTCCTTAATTTTTAGGAGCAAAATTGGTATCTCAAGAAAAAAATTTGAGAAATAATATACAAGACTTAAAGTGTAATGGTTCTTTCAGGTATTTAGTCACTATTGTTAGTCAATTTAATTCACTTGAAACTTAAAGGAGACAAATTATAGTATTTTTTTGATAACTAGATGGGATAGATTATAATTAACCCTAAATTTAATTCAAAAGATAGTATAAATACAAAAAAAAAAAAATTGGAAACCCAGTGTTTTCGGGACTTAATTGTTACCGTTATAACCATCTGTTTTTTTTTTTTTTTGGTTTAGTAAATGTTGCATAAGCTTAAAAAGCATGCAATCATTTAAAAATTATGTGCATTATTAGGTAAATAAATTTTTTTTGGGCAACATTTGAAGTTAAGATCTTGAGATATGTAAAATGTTATCATCCGAGTTTTATTGTAAGACTTGGCAAAAGTATAGAGGAATATGCAACAGTGATATTATGTCAATAATGTTAGCATGGTATCACCAATCAATAATAAAACATCAAGTGAACAAAGTGAATCTCATTTGAGTAGTTATTTGTTTACATGAAGGAAGAGTGTATGTTTACATGGAGGGTTGGTTATTAATTTTAGTGAGGCTCAATTGTTTATTTATTTTTATGAACAAAAAAAAAATTGTTTATTTATTTTGATATTCTTGAATAATGACATTACGTAAGTATTATTACGTGGTATCACCGTTGTAATGAATATTTTTTCACACAACTATGGGTTTAAAGAGAAAACTTGGGCAAACCTTATACATGACGTTTGAAGTTACGAAAAGTAGTATCATCAGGATTCAAAATTCAGCATTCTTAATATGTGACAACGTTAACGTGAACTCATCAATGATTCACTGAAGTCCAGTCCACAAAGCAATTTGCTTTGTAAACTGGGCTTATCATACCTAGGCCCATAAAGGTGTTTCTGGTAATTCAATCCATTCCTATCTAACCCAGTCCCACCTCAAAACCCTAATTCCAAGACTAGCACTATATATCAGGAAGCTACAAAACCCCGATGTAGTCTCTCTAGTCCTACTTCTCTTTTGATGAATTCCTCTCTCTCTCTCTCTCTCTCTCTCTCTCTCTCATGGTCTTTTGTGTGTGTTTTATGTGATTTTTGATTGAGTAATTGCCTCTTGATGGTCTCTGTAGTCCGCCTTATCTCTTGATGAATTCCGCTCTCTCTCTCTCTCTCTATCTCTCTCTATCTCTCTCTCTATATATATATGTGTGTGTGTGTGTGCTTTTTGATGGAGTAATTGCCTCTTGATGGAAACCATCCTTGAAGGAATATCGAGGAAGGGATTTCCATTGTTATACATACGTTTGTTTACAACGTTGTGTATAAGGAAGGGGCAGAAATATATAGCAGGAGAGTTGAGTCGCTTCGCCTTTGTATTTATCTCTCCGGGTGCAGTGAATAAGATCTTGCAATATCCTTCAATTTTCTTCTACCCAATGTTTTTTGTTATTTCCATTTTCTTTTGTTATAACTGTATAGACAAAATGTATTTCACTTTGTATATGAATGGGGAGTCCTATGATGGCATGAAATCTTTGAGACCTGATTGTCTTATTGTGATGACAATTACAAGCATTTTCTACTGAGGACTAATTTCATAAATGATTTGCTTGGTAGAAATTTTAATATTTTTAGTTGATTTTCTTGGTTTGATTTTGTTTTTTTTTTTCCCATTCAAACTCTGTATTTGATTTGGTTGGAAATGATTTGGAGTGGAAGATGTAGATGATGATCGCACTGGGCTCTGAGCAATTAAGAAATTGCTTCATTTGATGGACAATGCCAGCCTAGAAAGCTGTTTCTGATCTCTTTTTTATTATTTTTTATTTTTTTTTGTTTTCACAATATTTCTTTCATTTTTCATGACTGTTTCTTTTGTTGGAAGAACTAAGGACTTGCTACTTTACCTTTTTTGGGAGTTCTAGAGAGAGAGAGAGAGAGAGAGAGAGAGAGAGAGGGGTCTGGCTCTTTGCTGTTAAAGCGGAGGTGCTGTTGAGGATCTGTCGGGTAGAGAAATCTTGCGAATTATCCCCATTATTTGGCCCAAATTTGAACGGAAATTAACTGTGTGGGGGACTAATTACACTCAAATAAGGGTGAACATTAGTCATTCTGTGTGATAATGTCGAAGTGTCAAATATTTGGGCATTTTCTGTATATTTAGGTATAAACTTCATTAACACCCCTCTGTCCCTGTCGTTAAATCACCTTGTTTAACAAAAAAAATATTCATATAAAATATTTTTTTATATATTAAAATTTGAATTGATTAAAATTTATTTAAAATTTGAATATATTAATTTTTTATTTATTAAAATTGGAGTTAATTCGAGCTCAATTTAAGGTGCTAGTAATGATTAAAATTTAATTCAATTAAAATTTATATTTTATATGTATTAAATATGAGTTAATTGAATTTATATATTTTTATATATCAAAATTTAGGTTGGTTAAAATTCAATTTGAGTGGATTAAAAATGGCTCAAAAATCTTTTTTAATTAGTTATTTTTTTTAATTGGCTCAAATTTAATACATAAAAAATATAATTTTTAATCGACTCGAATTTTAATACGTAAATTTTAATTAATTTAAATTAAATTTTAATATGTTTTAATTTAATTTTAATTCATAAAAATAAAAAATTTAAAAAATAGAGGAAATTTTATTGAAGATATGTTTATGTAGTGAGGGGTGTGGATGAATTTTTTCTTAAAATATATCATAGATAATTTAAAAATTGCATTCTAGTTAATGCCATTAATTTAACTGGGAGTGTATGTGATGTTTCAGATAATATAAATGGTCTCATTGAAGATATATTTATTTAGAGGAGGTGTCAATGATAATTACTTAAAATATTTAGCACTAGACATTGGGGGTGTTTAATAACACTATTTAAGGGTTAAAAATTGAATATTTTAAGCATTTAATGAATTAATTTCGTTTGATAACCAAAAATTTATAACACTTCTCAAAAATAGGTTAAAATTTTAAGTAGCAAGTTATCTATTTATCGCTTAATATTAAAAATGTTAATTAGTAAAGATTTTATCAATTCCTCATAATGGACAAATATACCCTTAATACATTTTATATTCTTAACTTTTCAATACTTACTATTCACCACAACTACCATTGTGTTGTTGTCGCTGTCACCACCACTATCGTCACTACAATTGTGTCTCGTCAATCACCATCATCACTATCATTGTGCCATTGTCGTCGCCATTACTACCACCATTGTGTCATTGCCACCACAATCATCATTGTCACCATCGCCACCACCATTTTGTTGCCGCCACTGTCATTGTGCCACAACTATTGCCACCGTCACCACCATTGTGCCACCTCTGCTGTCACTGCCACCACCATTATCATCGCCATCACCACCATTGTCATCACCACCACCAATAGTGGTGGTATGAATAAGATAGTTGCATAGAGATGGTTAAAAAGAATAACAAAATTAGATAATAATATTTTTCAGACTTCAGTTTCTTATATTTGTTAAACAGTTTGATTCAATTCAATATTTAAATTTTGGTTAATATTGAACAGTTTACGAATTAAAAAATTTAACATTCAATTTTCAGTGTTCAACTTTCAATTTTATCTAACATCACCATACTTTACTAATATATTTTCTGAATTATCAATTTTGTTTTAATTAAATTATTACATTAATTTTTATCGTTAGATCAACTATAGACTAACTCAACCTACTACATATTAACAGTGAAAATTGATTAATAATTTAGAAACTAAATTAAGACAATCAAAAGTTGAACGATCAAATTAAAACTGAAGACAAAGTTTAAGACCCGAGTATAACTTTTACCCAAAAAAATATATTAACTAATGCACAAGACTTTCTTTAACTTTTAATCCGCGATACAAAACTTGAACGGATAAAACGTTGTCATCAATTTTTTTTCTTTGGGGTAAATACCTTGTTATAATTTTGAGCTATAAAGCATTTTTCTCTCCTTACAACAAATGAAATGCCAAGGGATGGTTTTGTAAACAATATTATATGAGTAATCTACCTCTCAGAAACCCACATCAATATTTTCTTTTCCCAAAATTATATCCATCTATTCTACAAAATAGTGACGGGCATCGATAATTCGATGCCATTTTTGGATAGTGATTAATCAAATTAGCGCACAGGAGATGAAAAGAAAATTACAATAAAATATACTAAGAATCCAGCCAGGAGTATTCCGGCATAAATGATATTCTGAGAAGACTGTACCGGAAATTTGTATTCAATACTGCAGCATCTCATCTTGTCCTTCTCATTGTCCAAAACATGATCCACGTACCTGGATTAAAAAGTGTGCACATGTTACAACAAGCTTTTTCAACCAGAAAACAAACAGCATCGAAAACACACAGTAAAGTAACTTACTGCTGTGTATACATGGAGCTCTGAAAAATCTCTGAACTGTTATAGTATGCATCTTGTAACCGATGATCATATAACAGGGAAGAGAGATCAACTAGCTGTTCCTCCAGACTCTGTTAATCATATCATTAAAAGAAAACTATGTTAAGCAAGGCAATGTTTCAACAGATCAATGGAGATATTCAGCTTATGACCGACTTACATCTAAGTACTTCTCTAATCTTTCGACTAATTCATGTGGAAAAGGTTCCGGCAAGTTGGTAGTTTTTTTGTAGAACTTTTCCAGCCAGAGCTCGGTGCTGGACTTGTTCTTTTTACCCTTTACTGGTTCACCAAGAGGGGTTTTCAGATGTTCACCAGCAAAAGCTTGGACAGCCTGTAACAAAGACAACACTTGATAAGCATCCAAATACAAACAACAATAATGGCCAAATGAATATCAAATCACCTCTGACGTCTCTCGAATTCGGTGGAGGGCAGAATCAACACGTGCATATATTGTATTCCTCTGTGAACACAAGTAAACAATGAGAATCTACTCTAAATTATACACATTGTTTTTGAAGTTTTTTCTGTGATTCAGCGAGCCTTATTAAGTTCTAATAACAATTTCTTTGTTCATGCAGAAATAGGAGCAAATACAATCTGCCTTACCAAAGCAACATCCTTGAGCATTTGACTAATTTGTGACGTATTAGAGAATGGCCCAAATGGATGACAACCGGCAGCCCAAAGCCAATTTACAACTGGCCTTTCATGCACATGGGAAGCCTTTTCATATGGTGCACTCAATCCACCCACCACAGAAGCCAGCCCAGCCAATATATGGCGTTGTGCTTGTGACGGAATAGCATGCCTTCTATGTATTTCTGAAACATAACTGTCCAAGGAAAACATAGAAGCATACTTAAGAACCACAGATTTGAACTATACAGATCGAACTCATGGCCTAGAGCCCCAATCTTACTTTTGAGGAAACCAGATGCACACTAGGTAGAATAGAACAATCAATCTCAAATCATTACAGTCACAAATTAGGAGTCCAGTAAAATCATTACTAAGATAGGATTACCACAACAACGTAGTCCGAAATTGACTAAATACCACGCATTATAGGACCACAAAAAAGGAAAAAAGAATATCATATCCATGATAAGCACCCCCTCCCTCCCCCCCCCCCCCCCCCCCCCCCACCCACCAAACCCCCCTTTTTTCTCAAAAAACAGAAAAAACAAGAAGACAAAAAATGGCCGATCAAATAGATTAAACATTCATAATGATCTTGCTAAAATTGGAGATGATAAGATGGAATGGAGGAAAAACAAGATTGAAGAATGAACGCTTTAGCACCAATCATATCCATGATAAGCACCCCCCCCCCCCCCCCCCCCAACACCCAAACCCCCCTTTTTTCTCAAAAAACAGAAAAAACAAGAAGACAAAAAATGGCCGATCAAATAGATTAAACATTCATAATGATCTTGCTAAAATTGGAGATGATAAGATGGAATGGAGGAAAAACAAGATTGAAGAATGAACGCTTTACCACCAATCAATTATACAAGAAGAGATTCAGTTATCTATTCCTTTGGCGTGAAAACACGGGTAATTGTAATAAAGAACAATGCTGGTTATGTGGAAGGTGTTGCAAATAGGAGAAAGAACAAAAAAATGTGAATTGTGGGTAATTGGACGGACAATGGAAAAAACGGTGGCAGATTGATGGAACTGTAAAAACTGCAAAAGGGGTTGCCACAACCAGAAGTCAGAGACAAGGCTTCACAAAATGGTCAAGAAATAGTGATTAACAAAGGATTCCAAGGTCCAAGGTAAACATTACACAGCAGTGAGCAGCAGTAAATAATTTCATGTCGACCTACCTCAAAGGTATCTTTTCACTTTGATGTTGAAGTACAATGACAACATCATTACTTGTCCACACAAGACTATCATCTTCCATCATGAGGTGTTCATCGACATCAGCCAATGATAGAACAAAGCTGCAAAAAGGCGCCAAGTGCATGTCAATACCTCTAAAGAATTGCACCGAGTGCACAACATGAGTCGTACTGTTAGCTCGATCAGGATATATTAACCAAAAACTGAACTGATAAACCATACAAATTATAAAAAAAAACAATTTCTTAAATTGACAAACAAGCTACAGAAGCTTTACTTCTTACATAGCACCATTGTTTACAGAAGACTTTAGTTCTTAATAAATTGATCTTAATTATGGCAATGCAATTGTCCACAGTTACAATTGGGCTTGCTCTGCAGCAGGAGCAGCACAGCTAACTATATCTAAGGCTTCCAATCTTGGTATCAATATGCTTAGAATAAATTAAGGTGACAAATATCAATGTTTACGAACCCTGCCGAACAATGTACACTCACGCGAAATACAAAGAGAAATAAATGAAGGGAAACAATGATGTTGCCAAAGCACTAGAAATGTCATGTAACTATTTAAACAATGCCACTGTCCACACTAGTCAATCTTCAAAGTCTAACTAGCAAACAGGATTCAGAAACCTCATGGGGATTCTCATTGAACCAGCAATCAGTTATATCCAGTATTGAAAATAAAATTCCTTGGAATTGGACTAACACCCAAGGGGTTAAATAATTTAAGCCATGCCATGTCTGTAGAGCAATCCATACACTAAAGTAACAGTGTAAATGCATGACAGAATCCATAGTGTTTGTAAAATACTTTTATAGATATAAAGGATTCATGGAACATTCACAATGTACACAGGGACTTCATAGTTCATAGTTGATATTCTGATCATCAACATCCTCCAGATATGAGAATGTGCCCTTCACTAAAACTTACATGTAGGACGTTGAAATCTAATTTTGAGAAGATCAATTACCATGTTTAGCACAGCATAGAGGATCGTTTAGAAGATTTGAACTTGTTAGTTGGTTAGCATGTGTCAATCTAAAGCCCGTTCTTTTTTTCCACTACCACACCTATTAAGGGCATGAAAGCATCCTTGGGCTTCTAGACATAAGCCTTTGAGTACATATCCATCCAGAAAGATTATTTGCCAACAGATCTATGGTACACACATGCAAGGAATTAGAAAATCATGATTGTTGTTATGAGAAGAAAATATTATCAGTTCATAATAGCATATGTGTCGCCATGTTTATTGGTGGAGAGCTGCTGAGAAACTTGTCAGATGCTATTCAAGTATCAAAAGATTTGACTTGTCCAAAACTATCAGCAAAACAGGGTAGCGTGCTTACACAGGAATCAATCTGGTTCCAAAAGTCCGGTACAAATCCCCTTGTTTCTTCCTTTCTACTCTCTTTTTCTTCTGCTTGCCATGCTTAGGGCCATAACTAGCCCAAAGAGGTTTGTGCTTTAGTATGGAATCATTTGAATCTTCAGTATCATCTGTCCAGTGCTGGATAACACAATAAATGTAGAAATATATACCAAACAGGCAAAAATACGAATGTGCATGAGCACAAACAAAATGCAACCAAATTCCAGAGCAAAATTTTGGGAACACAAAAAGGCCAAGTTAAGCATTTTCCATCAAACCTCACACAATAATATGTAAAATGTAGTAGCTGATTTAGACCAACTTCCGTCAGATCTCAAGCAAAAACATGTAAAATGTAGCTGATTTAGACCAACCTGGCGGAGGAAGAATTTACTTGAAAGAGATGGGTCAGACACCTCAAGTAAACCTGCGGCAAGCACATCAGCAGACCGTTCCATCTCCTGAAATGAGCATTTTAAAGATAAAGTATTGCAGTATAAGCATTAACTTCTCTACCAATGAGTCAAGTGTAAGGACAACAAAAAAGTGTGGATATAAGTGATGGGTAGTAAAACTTACTAACCAAAGTGAACTGCAAGTGCCACTTATAATGAAGAAATCGAAATCTCAGCCAATTCGAAATACAAGAAGTTTATTGGGGCAATTCAAACATTACATGATACACAAGTGCATTATTAAAACTCCATTGCAAGGCAATTCAACAAAAGAAAACAACATAGAGAATCCACCTCCTTCAAAATAGCACCATCCAGATATGTCTTTGTATGAACATGGAAACGCCCATCCTTCTTTGTTTCTTGAACGGAATGACCCCGCATTGCTTTTGAAACAGCAATAGCCAACTTCTCGTGGCGATGTAATGCATGTGAACCCCCAACAATAACTACTTCCTGTCCATGGTGAACCATCTTCTTAACCTGAAAAGGACAACACGATACACAACAGAAGCCATAAACCATGTCACGGTCACATAACACCATCGACATTTACTATATTTTCAACTATAATGTGCCAACTCCAAAAATCCTAAGCTCTAGATTGCAAAGGCCTATCAATATAACCCTCTGATTCCTAAATTATGTTACTTTTGCTATGACTGGGATCCATTGCAACACTATTCGGAATCCTATGACCAACTTCTCAGGAATGAATGGAGAGCCAAAGTATCTTAATAGCTAACAAATTTGAGATCATTCGTCCATCCAATAATTCAGAGGTAAAAGGTAGTAGTGCAGCAGAAAGAAAAGAGAATACATGAGGTCTTCAATACCAACATTCCACTTTCAATTTAACAGGGTAAGGAAAGAAATGTAAATTTGAGATGATCTAGTTAGATAAAAAAAACTTAGAAGAAAAGCTGAAGTTTGGCACTGTATCACGTCTTCTTTACTGTAAATGACAATACAAAAATTAATCTCATCTTTACAACATGCAGATTGACGCATTTATTTTCACTCAGCACAACTCTTAATATCATAGAACCATAGAAGTACGTATTACGCATTCTGAAACACACATAGAAATGGAAGTTGGGATCAGCAAGCCCCAAGTAGTTCAGATTTAAAGGCCTGTGGCAGTGCATATGTAGGTTGCAAATTCCAGCATCCAGATTTTAAGAACTAGATAACAAATGGATAGCTTATTTGTTGTTAGTAGTACTTCCAACTCAAAATCATTGGTTAATGTACACTACTGAATATCTGAGTAAGATAAGAAAAGGAACTCAGTCAGATGGCTTACCTACATATGTAAACATGGATCTGAAAATCCAAATTAGTTAATCAATCCCCAAGAAAACTATATATGCATATGTTCTCAATCTCCTGTTACCGCATAATTTTCCCTTCATTGAGTCAATTCCATTGCACTTGAACTTGCTTTAATACTTTAGTGCTTTAGTAACAAAGCCGCACAGGTGGAAACATATCAATAAAGCCTTGTATTATCATTATTCTTTAATTGTAGATGTCACAGCCTCACATTCTGATAGTAAAAACTTTGCTTATTTTGCATCATCAACTACTTGCTGTTCCTTAGTGTCCTTGTCAGCACTAGAGCAACTCAGAAAAAGAAAAATATTTACCACCTTTTCCCAATTTGTTAACTCAGTTACTCACATTGGTCTCATCGAGAATTTGCATCCCAGGTTATGCACCCATTGGCTATACATATAAATATATATAAGAGTACTTGAAGAAAAGGAGAGTTAATACTTCAGAACACAAAAGGGTCTATCCATCTTTAGAAACTGGTGGTATAATTTATGGCATTCATCTAGTATCTCAGGAACATGGGTTAATCATTACACAGTCGTCTTGGCCTAATAGACAGTGATCAGTTTTCCACCAATGAGTGGCATCATAACATCTCTCCATATTACAAATCTCAACAATAGCTTCCCAATGGCAGCAATATAATAATGGAGGTAGTCATCATCTAGGCCACCACTGACTGAAATCCCCATAACAAAACAAGCATATCCCAGATCATCCTGAGTCACAGGTAAGCAAACACACAGGAATATACACATTATTCCATAGGAAAGTCTCACCTCAGCCTCGATAGCTTCTATATTTATGCTGTAATTGTGGCCTTTCTCCATGATATTGTATCGATTATGATTTTGGAGAACAATGATTGGTATAAGCAACCTTGCTGTCATATCAATGGTTTCAAACCTGGTCCAGAGAAAATAACACATAGTCAAATTCTGTCAAGGTGCAACCATTCATCTACAACCAAAAAAAAATTGTTGGTATGTACCCAAAATAAAGAAGGAGGAAACCATAAAAAACAGATACATAGATCACATGGAAAAGTGATACAACATACAAGTAACTCCTCTGAATCTGAAACCATATAATTCATCACAAAATAAAATGACAAAAAGAAAATTACCGGACAAACTAGCATAAAGTAGAAAGATTTTTCTAAGTGTTACACGGAAGAATATAATAAAAATTCAATAATGCTTCCTGGATAGCCAGGAAATTTTCATTGATCATTGCTTCAACATGAATGAGGTGCTCACTTGGCCATGTTTTTTTTTTTTATCAGAACTTGGCCATGTTCATGTGCTCTAATTCACATTGAACACTACTTATATTCGCACATTATCGAAGAGATATTAGAATATATGAATATCTAGCCCCTGTTCACGAGTCATTGGATTTAAGGATTACATGAATCCAGCTTACACGATTACCCACAACCAACATAAGTACCCGACTATGTGATACATAGTAAATGACAGTGCTATAGGACGTGGATGACCGCCCCCAGGGGAGGGGGGAGGGGGGAGGGGGGAGGGGTGGGGAAGGTGCCCACGAGTGGTTTATAGAAGATAAAAGTAAACTTCACAACTACAGGATCAAATTTCCAACCACAGCCTAGCCGAAAATGGATATTAAGCAAAGGGTATCATAACATTTATCTCAATTACAGTGTAAAAGGTAGCACTAAATACCTAACATCTGGAGCTATAACATGCTCAATTGTGGTTGCAACCAGAGCAGCAAGCTGTCCAACAAAAATATTATGGGCAGAATGATCACTATCTGCACCTATACCTCTAGAAAACATCACATTCCGTAACCGGGGAAGCGTTCTAGAACTGATGCTTCCCTCTTCAGTTTCAATCTTTCCATATGTGCAAGGGCCTGCTGAGAGGTCGACCACAACAAACCTGAAATCGAGACATGAAAACAAGCAAAGGGTAAATTCAACTTATATAGAAACCAACTGATAATGCAGTACTAACCAGAAGTTAAAGCATGATTATGAGGATTCGAATATTGAGCATTATGATATGATTGCTGATAGTAAAAAAAAAGAAGAAGATATGATAACAGCCGGACAATAGAACATGTAGAGAACTACAGGGACTGAGGCACTACTATCACTTATGGTTTTCCATAAGACAATGTGCAAAAAAGTGATCGACTCCAGCAGTAATGGTGAACAGATGCACAAAGGTTCTTTAACACAAGTGATCTAAAAAGTTTCGTATCACCAAACTGCCAAATATCTCAGAATGTTTTGCAATATAAAACCAAAAACATAAAGATACACAGTAAAAGAAAATTTCCTTAACCCAAAAAGAAACTAAAATCACAGTACAAATAAATATGAAGCCCATATCTTTCACACGTGAGCATATGAAATTTACCGGCCCGAGCCAAGCCAAACTTGAGATGCTCCCCCTCCATTGTAACGATAATGATAAATGTAATCTCCCTCTTGTTTTTTCACCTCTTCCTCAGTTAACTGAGAAATACTGCCATACATTAAACTGTCGAGATCAATATCCTTATTCCTAGGATCCAATCTCACCTGTAAGAAAAAGCCAGCCCAGGAGGAAAAGTCACACATGTCTAACAAAATTAGAAAAATGACGAACAGGGAAACTACAAACTTAATGACTAGTTTATGGGAAAAACACAGTGGTTTAATATCCATATACAGTATTGAAAAGTTATCTTAACACAATTAACATTCATAACCCAAAATCACAGCTGAGAACAATCAAGATTGGCAGATATTACCTTATCAAAATTAACAATAAATATGGCAGTTGGCTTAGGTCTGTCCATCTCGTCTGCAGAATATCCCTCATTCTCTATGGCAAATAAGTAAGAATATAGCTTCTGAAATTCTGGCTCCACGGCAGCTGCTTCCACCTCAAACAAAGGCACTTCCCTTCCAAAATCAGCCTATAACGTTAACATAATTTAGGATTTTATCTGAAACATTACAAGGGGTGGTCAAAACAAGAGTTTACAAGTAGAATAAACAATTTCATTCACCTCTCTAGCAGTGCCTGCAGGAACCATGGCCACTTTCAGTGCTTTCTCAAGTGCTATCAGTTCAGGCTGCCCAGCCTATAGAAAGAAATGAGAACAAATATATGATACGAGGATAAAAGCTGAAGCAGCAAAAGATACTCATCAAGGGAAAATAAACAGCAGCAAGAGATAAAATAACACTCCTGTTTGACCTCCATTTTATAACAGTCAATTTTTACGTAATAACCTCCAATCATTTTTCTGCAACACTGTTATTAGATTATTTCAATCTTATATTCTTAGTCTTATAAACTATATAACATATATTATGCAAAAACAATAAGCTACATTTAGTTCAAGCAGCAAAAGATCTGGGATGACTCCAGAAATTGAGAATTTAGTTGAAATGAAGGACATAGGCCTTGACCCCATTGACTTAAAAAATTCCAAAATGCTTCTTAAACTCCACCCCATCCTTCTCATTCTCATCAACCACATCAAACAAGAACCCTTCAACACCAACAACAGGCCTCTTTGGCATTCCAACATTGTACAAAGCGCATCTCACCACATTCCCATTGTAAGCCAATGCATTCTCGATGCTCGCCGCCAACCATTGGCCACCCAGTTTCCGCCACCACCAGCATCCCATCAAACCCTTCTCTCTCCATTGCATGCACAAATGCATCGACTGTTGCGCCGAAGATATTATCATAAGACAAGTTATTGTCATGTTGAACATTTGTAGATCTGAACAAAGTGCAGTTAAGTGCACGGTTCAAGGTCGCGGTATCGGCCCTTGACTCGGAGGCCACTGAGACACATCGGTCGCGGCGTCGCGGCTCAATATCGGCCGATACGAACAAAACACTATATAGAAGGCTTAAAAAAATTAGAAAAAATTGTAATAAATTTAAACATCATCATCCATGCATCATATCTCTAAAAGACATTATTTAACACATTAATCATTGCAAAAAAGAATAATAAGGATGCTACCGAAAAATATTTATTATCATCTACATTCAAGGTTGGTATAATTTAATTTGTAATTTTTAAAAATTATAAAAAAAATATAAGTGTATATATATGGTTAACTTAATAGCTTTAAAAATGAAAATCTATTTATAAATAAATTCTTCATTTAATTATTTAATATGTATCTAATTAAAAATTATATGTATTTTCTCCATTATGTACATTTAATTATTAAATCATCAATACATATACAAAAGCAAACTTAAGAAATTAAGTTCTAATTAAATTATATGATAAAAAATTATATAATTAAAAAAATTGGACCAAAACAGAAAAAACAAAAACAAGGGGGGGGGAGAATAAATTTTTGGGTCTCTTAAGGCCAAAGTCACGTTATTTGACCTCAAAAAAGAAAATCTCTCTCTCCAACTCTCAGACGAACAGAACGCGAGAGAGAGAGAAAGAGAGAAACAAAGAGAGAGACGATGGGTCTGGGACTGGAAGTCGACGTTGGTCGCTGAAGGCTCGCTTTGAGGATGATGCTGGGTCGATGATACTCGAGTAATATGATCGATGATGCTGGGTCGATGATACCCTAGGGTTTCTGCGATGATGCTGGGTTTCTGCGATGATGCTGGGTCCTCTACGATGATGATCTCTTATTAGGGAGATTTACCAGGTTTGTGTTCAATTTTGTTCTAAATTTCTTTTTTTTTTTGTTTTTATTATGGTAAAAAGGGGTCTGATTTTGGGTTAAATTTCTCATCTTTTTGCCCTTTTTTTGGCATTTTCTTTGTTGCTTGAGAGTTGGTGGACGATTCTGTGAATCGGCCGAGTTAGACCGAGTAGACTCCGAGTTTGTCCGAGTTGGAACGAGTTGAATCCGAGTTTATCCGAGTTATACCGAGTTGGAACCGATTCATGGTAGGTCGTGATAGTCTTGTATCGTGTATCGTTATCGGATCGATGCCTGCCGAGGCGGATACGACTCGGCCGAGTTGTATCCGACTCGGCCGATACCTTGAACCCTGGTTAAGTGACACATCATGTGGGTTGTTTATGTAGCTGAAATATGGGTACACATTGACCATCATGGCGATCCAATGTCACAGAGGAACTGCATGAGAGGAACCATGGTCGGGTGAGGATTTGAGTCGAAAGCTCCTGCATACGGAGGGTATGAACTGGACAGTATTGACGCTGCATGGGATGATTAGAGCTTGGTTGTGTCGGCAAGGCCTAGCAGGATGTCCATGATCTGAACATGTTGGCCAAACAAAATCCTTATCGAATTTTATTTTCCCGTTAGAAGGGGCTTGCACCTGTTCTACAATGCCCTTGTGAATACTTTGCCGGTATGAAAAGTACTTAATGGTAACTAAGTACCCGAGTCTCCAATAGATTGACCGATGGTAATACCTACAGCTTCTCCCAATTCGACCAGGTCGCCATGAGTAGGACTCCAGCCATAATATAACCGAGGTAATAGTCATTTCGCTGGATTCTAATAATGCTGCCCAATCCCTCCCATCGGCATTTACTTTCATGGAATCTCAAGCAGGACAAGCCATGCAACTTCCATCCAGAGGTAATATTTGTGCACCTTGTCTCTAGACAGCAAAATATGATGAAAGCCAAAGTTGCAAGTAATTACAGACAGAGATTTTGAAATTTGTTATAATTTGGCGTCTTAAGTTTTAAATCCACCATGCTCCCAGAAAAAAAAGAAAAGGTTTTGCTAAACCAAGTAGATAATAAAAGGACAATTATAACAAGCTCGAGAAACTGCTATGTTTAAACAAGATTGGTAGAAATATTGCAGAGCAAATTGAACTCTCTAACATTACGAAGCATGCTAAGTGAATTTATGAAAAACAGTGATTCAGAAAAGCTTACAGGAAATGCATTATAGACAATATGATGCTCGATGTCAAGGGGCTCGCCTGTCTCCAGGCATGAGGGCCTGTGAGATGGGAAGCTAACTCTCAGAAATTCCTCCAATTTTTGGGAATCTATTGTGTACCTGTAGCCTCCATCACCATTGAAACCAATCAGGACTATATTCACTTCAAGTGGGACTTGGAAAGGAACCTGCATGACATTTATGTTAGCATGATTAGACGTCTCCTAAGACAGAGAGTAAGCATTTCCTTTTTCTTGCTTCCTCTGACTGCCTTCATTTTGTTTTTAAATATTGCTATTCAAAATTTTAATTTATAAAAATTCTAATGATACTGAAGATTGTAAAAAAGTATAATATGAAGTGTATAATAAGGAGATCATGACAAAGATGAGAGAGAGAGAGAGAGAGAGAGAGGTCATAATTTGGTGCTTTACTACAACATTGAGAAATAGTTATGGCTAATCAAACTGAAATTGATACAGAATCATATACAGAATAATAAAATGGCTTATAAATCTACGGGCAGTCAACATCATGAAATTATACAGAAGTGAATGATATCAGAATCAATGTTTATCACACAAATAAGTCAGAACAAGCTGTAATTAACGGAAAAACATTATAGAAATGTAGAAATCATGCTGTGAAGAGTAGAGGTGAATATCAATTAAAGTGTGAGGAGATCATACCATATGAAACAAAATCGACATAAATGACATTTGAGACAAATGAAATTGTAAGCGAATTGAATAACAAAATAAAAAAAATAATTTCATAATGGCACGTAGAGATATGTATCACCACATCAGCATATAGAGATATGAATTACCTCAGCGCGCGAATGGAGCATCTGAAGAACGTCGGATCTCACGCTGTCTTTGACTTCTTGAAAGGCACCATGATGCCATTGTTGATGCCCTGGATCTCTCCTATAGGCTTCTGTCTTCGCCGACTCCGATTGCTCTACAATCAGACTCACTGTCGCCAAGAATATTATCAGAGGACACAACAAGCTTCGAGTTGATATCATGCTGGCTCTATAAATCGCAAAACCTCTCTCTCTCTCTAGACGAATGTTCGTCCTGATGCTATGATGCATCAGAGGGGATGGACATCTCTACTGGAACGAAGTAGGCCGTGCAGGTCTCCGTGAAAGCTTTCACTGGTAAACTCGACTGAGGTAGGTTATGGAATTCCAAAAATGCCCCGATGTTTGTCCATAATTACCATAAATGTTCATCTGAGGGTTTTTTGCTTTGCTAGATTCACGGGCCGGCGCTGATTTCTGGACCTGTGACTCAAAAGCCCAAAACTGTTGATAGATGTAAGTCAAATGCTATGACTTGAGGTCCTCAATCCGACAATGGGTTAGTAAATTTAAGATGGGTTTTATTTTAATTTATTTTATTACTAACTAAAAAAAATTGGACATTCTAAAATACTTAACTAATTATTAGAAAATATATAATCCTCGAATCTCACATAGGACAATTACTCATGTGGTCTCAAGAGGAGAATCAAATATAGAATCACCAACTTTATAAAGGAATTCTTGACCGATTTATTTATTTCCTAAATTCATAAAATCACGTCTATTTCTTGGAGTTGGATATTAGTTGGCCAATCACAACTCTCCTAAACGGGAAGTTTGGGAAGATTTAGTCGAAATCTTTCCTTTATGCTTCAAAAATTGCTCAAGTGATAACAGAGGTGAACTGTAAACTCAGATGTCATGAATTCGAATCGTAATAATTCTTTTGGACTAAGCCATGAGGGCTTTCTTTTGGTCAGATCTGAGAGAAAATTAGTTGAAGTGCACATAAACTGGTTCGGACACCCATGACCGTTAAAAAAGGCATAAAAAATAAAAAAAAAGGTATCTCCTGTATTTCTATCTTTCTAAGGAACATCTAACTGAAACTCGGTTCTCAAACAGAAGCCACACATATGCTCAAAATAAGAAGTGAAAGATGCTGAACATAGAGTGCCAATACCGCGACGTTTTTATAATAAATGTTTCATACGTTGTACAGATATGATGACCAGTAAGGAAATAAAACTACAAGAAGCTTTAAATTAAATTAGAACAAGCTTCAGAATTGATTGTACCACAGTATTACAAAAACTTTTATACTTTCCATCTTCCAACAACAAACATTTTACAATTTTAAGCCTCTTCAATAAGTGAAACTCTATCAGTATTAAAGCAGCACAAGATGATGTTGTGCTTTATGAAATATACGTTGCCGCAGTAATATGCTTCTCCAGGGTTAGCCGAAATCAGAGGTGGCAGATATGTGCTTTTAAGTTCACAACAAATCAGTGTTCTAAGGCACTTCGGATCGAGATTGGAGGGTCTTGTACCATGCCTCTGGATATAAGTTCATGGTTTAAGAACAAAACAATGACAGTTATATCATCATGAAAATGACGTCGGACCTTCTTGTCAATCTTTCGAAGGTCTGAATATCTCATCTCTCTTTTTCTTGCCGCTTCATGAAGAGCAGCCTTGACAAGCCTCTTTGCACTTCCCTGCATTAGCAGAAAGATGGTTGACACTGGAGAAGCCAAGTGAGAGAAATATGTAGACACATGGAGAGGAGTGGATTATGTCTCGTTTACTAGATCATTTGAATTTATGATTGCCACCACTATAATGCCAAAGATAAAAAACATCCAAAATAAAGGAAAAAAAAGAAAGCACCAACGGGAGCATCCTGAAACCTATTTATCCCACGGTGGTGGCACCTATATAGCTAAATACTCAGTCCAGCTTAATATGTATGAACCAGAAGGCAGGCATTACCCACCACTAGTCTCTCCCATTCACACAGCTATTCAATGATTTCACCAAGATGAAATGCATCTCCTAACTTTATGAATGGAGCCATAAAAAGATCTCCAATTTTATTTTTTTTCTTCTAATTTTGGTGGGGGAAGAAGAGGGGTATTTTTATTATAATTTGAGAACAGAAGTGCATAGATCAACCTAATCAAGAATAAAATGATGATAATAACACTGTGTGGACCAGCTCTTAGCCAGAAAATTAATTGCCAAAAGAATCCACCATGCTCTTTCTATAAGAAAACATAAAATAATGCACCCTCATCTACCTTGGAACCATAGGAATCAAATTTCATGTCTACAACCGAAGGATTACGATCACAAAATGATTATGTACTGGAAAACAAATCATTCAAAAAGAAAATAGGAAATCTAAACTCATACAATCTAAACAAAGACAGCAAAAGAACAAAAATGCAATTTCATGTAAAAAAGAGTGATCAAAAAAAGAAAGACAGGACAAATTCTTACTGCATGTGGATGATTGTGGACAATATCAACCGCTTGTTGATTACTCAAGTGTTCCCACAAACCATCAGAAGCATATATAAGGAAAGAATCATTTGGTTGGAGAGTATGAGAAGTAATAGATGGAGTGGCACTCAATATGGGCATGTTCATTGGTTCAGAAAGTCTGAATTTCGCATTGATGGGTTCCCTGTTAAACTGCGCATGTTTCATATAAACGTCGCCTATAGATCTAGAAACCTGCATCAAATACAATCATGATGTTGATGAAAAACTCAAGAAATATGGACAAGGGAAAATACCATTAAAAAAGTCAAGGCAATTTCCTTGAATCTTTCAAAACCCATAATTAACTTAGTTCAACCAATTTACAGAAAAAATAAATAAATAAAAGAAAACTTAGTCTAACCAGACGCTGTAATTCGAGTTTTCTTTTTGAACATTTTTCATCAACAAACCGATCTAAATTTGATAGACGAGCATTGCAGATATGAATTCATATTGTATAAGAAATCAACATGATTTGTACTAATAGATAAAATACTGGAAAAACTACAATCCACAAAAAAATACAGGGAAAACACTCAAACAATTAGAAAGCCAATAAGAAGTTCCACCAAATCCCCCCCCCCCCCCCCCCCAAAAAAAAAGAAAAAAGAAAAAAGAAAACAACCAAAAGGATAAAAACAAAAACACAGGAAAAGAAGTTAAAACAAAAAAAAGAACAAAAAGATGAACATTTTCTCAATTCCTCTAAGACATGCAACTGGCAGTGAGATCAACCAACCATATGAAAAGGCCCCATCACTTTCTAACTAAATAAAAGCAAAGGGTCAGAACGAAAAGGAAGAGTTTATTCAATCGGGAAGACAAATATAAAAGAGAGACGAGAATTATTTGATTACGGACTATATAATGCAAAAAAATCCAATTTCCTTTATGACACTGCTCACGTATGAATTGATCACCACCCAGGGGCAAAGAAATAGCTAAACTAGTCTGAGAGGACGGAAAGTACCTAAAGACCTACATATTCTAATTCAAACAATTCAAAGTAAGAATCTATGAGGGCAGAATGTTGAGACAGGGTAAGTAACTTCTAAACATTTAATAGAGGAGAGGGACCTCCAAGTACACGGGAGGCATATGACAAAATATGCAGTTAGGGCCTTTTCAAGCTGCTAAATTATTGATAACCAAACCAAAAGATTAAGATCCATTGTAAACTTGTCCACACTTCAAGCCATCAGATTAAGAATCTTCTAAAATTTTCCTTTGATATTCATGCACAAAAGCTCAACATGTATCCTATTATGTCTTTCAAAACACACCACATCAAAGCAATATGGAGCTGCCCAACAGCAATAATTTAAGGACCCACTAATCCATTTAACTGCCATGCTTCAAAGACTACAACCACTAGGTACAAGTGCCCAACTCATCCCAAGAAGGATGAGAAACAAACTTCACACCTCCCCAACCAAATCAAAGAATTTGGGATCCACCGTTGCTTCATCCCTTCCATGTTGTGACAGTTTTGGACAGGGCCACCGCTACTGACCAAGTAACATATCGCATAACCTAATAACTCTTCAATGTCCACACAAAAGTTGCAAGTTACCAGACCATCATAGTTCCTCGTCATTACTGCAGCATGCAGTTGAGATCCACAGGTCACCATGCTTGGTCATTTCTTCCTATTAGAGTCTTCCTCATAGACCAAGGTAGGCAATCTGTGACATCCATATATGGGGTATTCAACCCAATAGCATCCAGCACAAGTTTATGGATCATGCGGTGCAACATTTAAAGTCACAGCAATCAGACTGTGAAGGTGCCAAAACTACAAAGTAAAAGTCTTCTCCTCTATCATGGTTTTAAAATATCCCTACAGAAAGATAGATAAAAATGTATATATATAATTCTCTGCATCTTAAAATTAATCCTCCCATGATATAGCAATCCCTCAAACACCACCTATATTCAGAGTGCTTGTATCAATACCCCAGGCAGTCTTCATGGCATTTATATTAAGTGTGTCTTAACATTCCTGATCAGGGAACCAAAATGTGCAACCCTAGTATCTCATTGATATGCCATTCATGAAACTGTCAACACTGTTAAAAATCTCTATGCAAACCATAGATGATAATCATGATATATATGAACCATAGGACATTCTAGACAACTTAGGAATGCTAGGGGAGAATTTCAGAAAATTTTTCCACGAAAAAGAGATTATTGAGAACTTACCTGAATTATGCCTTTCACCCTCCAAACTCCGTGCTTGAGGACAACAATTTGAGGATCATTAGGATGTAATTCTTTAAGCTCCTGCCTAACAGCCTCAAAGTTGGCATTGTGCTCTGTTGACAACTGTATGGCAGCAATACCCCCCGTGTCACCAACTTTCCTCCCCAACACAGCACGGGAATCTCCAAGATTTGCAATGAAGAGGGTGTGCCGATAGATCACTCCAACCAAACAGCATGACCCAACAGTTGCCATATGTGGCCGAGTATTCCACAACTCCGACACAATAGCAGTAAAACCTCTCTCTGTTTCAAGAAAAGCTCTTCTGATTGTCTCAGCTGTCACAACACCGCGGTCCTGAGCTGATATTGCTGCATATACACAAAATCTGAGAATTCCAACATAAGAAGCCCTTTTACTTCAATATTAATGGCAGAAAATGACCAATAAAACTGGCTCCATAATGGAACTATGTTGCATGTGTGGTATTGCATATATGTGTAGTTGCGTGCACTGTATTCAATGTGCATGAGTCGGGATTAACCGATGATTCAATATTGACAATCACACTTTTGTAATCAAAGCCCCTTGAAGAAACAATCCAAAATAGACAACAAGGATTACGACTACAAAGCCTGAGGTCCTGGAAAGTCACATCTAATACTATTTGGATTGAAAATAACTTCAACAGCAGTGTCCGATGCAAATGAATACCAAAGGTTTCACAATCATCATTAACATTCACTGGAACTGGAAAAGTAAGATATGAAAACTCGTGATTTAACACATAGCCATAGATACATCAATAGGGAAATAAGATTCATATGACGATTTCAAATAGTCCCATGATTCATATAACTGACTTCCAATAATTGGGACAGCATTTTACTGAGTTGAGTTGTGCTCACAAACTCCATAACTTTCACAATTCTCTTGGACAAAGCTAGTACAAAGAGGCTATTTTGACGGGAAACATTTCCATAAAAGTTCCCAACTAGAACTAGTCCAACGATCACAGGTTTCACAACCATTATAATACATTAAAAAAAAACACGAAATTACTATATATACCCTATCCTGTAATGCAAAACATAAAACTCATCGACACCTCTGCAAAATCATAACATTAAATTAGACAGTGTAGCATGATACTGCAATGGAAATTTCCCTTTTCCCCAATATCCAAAATAGTAGACTTTATGATCACCATGATCATACATAATAATTAGCTCAATAAACGAACCTTGGAAATTCGGGAACAAGTGATCGCACACATATCTCGCAACCTCAGGCCCTCCATGTCCATCATAGACCCCAACAAAAGTCCCAAACTGACCCGACTCAATCTGACACTGATCCTCAAGCACTTGGTTGGCCTGAACCACGGCCATCGAAAATTCCCCACTCCCATACTTGCCAATATCTCGAAACCAAAGCAACCCATCTCTACTTCCACCTCTATTGCTACTAAAGCCACGAAAAGGCTTCCAACAGAGGGAGAAGAGATTCATTAACGCCCCGAGCATCCCACATCTCTCGATCAAAAACCCTACAAACCCTAGCCCCCAACTACACCCAATTCGACGCCTTGATTACAGTATTTCATTGCTCTCCTCCAAATTTTTGGGGGAAGAAATATATAGACTTAGAGCAAAGAGCTAGAGCGAAAGCGAGAGCTAGAGAGAGAGAGCGAGAGAGTAAAGCACCAAGGAGAGACAAAGAGTGTGTGTAGTGCTCGGTAGTAGAGGAACAGGGATATGTTCAATCTGTCTGGAAGGACATTGGTAGGGAGGCTTTGTGTTGGGTGTTATTTTCAATGTCCGTATATTTATTACACGCTGTGTATAAATATTTCTTTAATTTTCTGTTGGGTTTTTTTTTTTTTTGTTTGCTTTTATGTGATTTGTTTCATTATTAATTTTTTTCCTTCTTGTTAAAAATGAAAATTTCCACCTCTCTGTCTGTTTTTTCTTTTCTTACTCGTTTTAAAATTTATGGCGGACTTTTATTTCTATTTGACTAATTTGTCTCAGAGTCAGGCTTATACCATTACATTCACAAGCAGAATCTTAGCATGAGCCAAAAATTTTAAAAAGTTATTGATACAATTTACATTTTGCAGTTCCACTAGCTAATGCCATAGGTATTTGTTGTGAATATCACAATTTAAATGATTAATGATTCAATGTGATCAAACAAATAATTGAGGGTAAAGTAAAATTAAGATCATAAGGTGGTATAAAGTATAATTTCTAAAAATTGAGAGGCATGGAAATTAAAATAAAAAACATAACTTAGAGGTACAATATATAATTTAAAAACTTGAGAAGGTCATGGCCCCTCAAGTTTTTAATTACAAGAAATACTTAAAAAAAGAAACAATGCTAAAAAACATTTTTATCTAAGAGTAAGAAAATACTCAAAACTCTAAGGGTAGCTCAAGTGGTAAATATCACTTGATATTTGTTGTAAATATCACAATTTAAATGATTAATGATACAATGTGGTCAAACAAATAATTGAGGGTAAAGTAAAATTAAGATCATAATATGGTATAAAGTATAATTTCTAAAAATTGAGAGGCATGGAAATTAAAATCAAAAACATAACTTAGAGGTACAATATATAATTTAAAAACTTGAGAAGGTCATGGCCCTCAAGTTTTTAATTTCAAGAAATACTTAAAAAAAGAAACAATGCTAAAAAACATTTTTATCTAAGAGTAAGAAAATACTCAAAACTTTAAAGGTAGTTTAAGTAGTAATAGAGATAAATTATAAACTCAAACGTTCTAAATTCGAATCTTAACAACTCCTTAGAATAAGGTTATGAGAGATTTATTTTTCATGAATACCTTAGTCCCGGCGTGGATGGTCTGCCTTTAACCTAATTGGAGAGGGGATTAATCGAGGTATATTTAAATTAATCCGAATACATCTTACCGCTGAAGAAAAAAAAAACTCAATAATGTATGTGTAAAGTGAAACCAAATATCTTGTACGAGTCTGCTCTCATACGTTAAACTTAATCTCATGTATTATGTATAGTAATACATATACCTATGTGCACATACAAGTGTATTAGTGATATACTAAGATGAGTAATTATATTTGGATCAAAAAAATTAATTTAATTTGTTGACATAATGATCGATGTGGTTTAGTAGAACCATTGGATCAACACCAAGTTTCAATGTTTAATAGAATCCATAATCAATCCAAAAGTTATAGTAAATTAAGTCAATAAATTAGGTCTCAATAACATTACTCTACTATGATACATGTGTATTCCTTTTGTCAAAACTAACTAAATATATTTTTACTTTTTGGCCGAACTATTATTTTATTGGATAATACTTTTGGTCAACTTTTATTTAGGCTATTATGAAGCCACTGTTTAGTAACTATCACTTGAATGTGTTTTTGGCAAATGGATCGCTTCATAGTTATCTGTTATAATTTTACAAGCTAATAAACTATCTAGTAGTTGGCTGACTTACCTTCTGGTCTCACTTATTATTATTATTATTATTATTATTATTTTATTTTAACGGTCAAGAATATTTAGATCAATTTGCGCATCAATCGGTCAAAAGGTAGTCATTCACATCGGAACTAGGATATTCATGAGGGATTTATCCCTTATGACTTGACTCCAAAGAATTGTCAAAATTTAGACTCAGAACATCTGAGTTTATAGCTCATTCTTATTACCTTCTGATTTCACTTAAACAGTTCTTGAAATACACACTTGTAGACTACAATTCTCATGTTAATACCTCATGGACTTGCGACAAATACCAAAAAAAAAAATGTATGAAGGTCGCTTCAAGAAGTATTGGCCCCATTTGGTAATGCAGTCCAGCAAAGATTACCAAGGAGTGGACAGAGATCAGCTCAGGTAGATTTGGTCTCTAGGCATTGAATCAGCATGAAATTTGTGTAGCAAATGATCTTTCTAGTGGGGGGTAATTACGCACAAAAGCATTGTCATGGCATTTCCTCTGCCATCATATTGCATTGATCAGGACATCACAACACCAATTTTGAGTTCTGCCAACAAGTCATATCCAACCCAACTCAACTCAATCCAAGGTAGTTTAAGTGACAACACAGACGAGCTGTAAATTCAAGTGATAATCGATATTGATGATTTATTTTTGATTGGACTAGAGAGGGAATTAGTCGAGGTATGCACAAACTGGCCCAAACACTCCTGACCGTTGAACTAAAAAAAAAACACAAGTACTCTCTTGGCCTTTACCCCCATTCACCTGCATGCTGCATGCTTGGTCTGCCTAGGGGGAGGCAAGTATGATCCAAGGTGGGCAAGTGCCCCCTCAAATATTATTTTTTTATTAACTAAATATGTATATTATACATTTGTATAATATATTACTTATGCCCAATCAAAATTAAAGAAAAAAATATTAGGCTCACCATTTTCTATCTAAAAGAATTAAAAAATCATTAATAAATCTGGGCCCACCTCTATCTATCCAAACCAATTAAAAACCCAAGCCTCGAGCCCACCACCAGCCACACCACCCATTTGGGAATATATTACCAAAGAACGGCAATATTTAAACTTAAATACCAATCTACCGCAGTTTTAAACTTATTTACCAAACTACGGCTGTTTTGAAAGCGGATGTACGAAATCCAATTTTATTTAAAAGCAGAATCCGTAAAAACGACTTCAGTGTAATGGCGGACTTACCAAATCCGAATTCAGTGTAAAAAGTGGACTTACCACATCCGACTTCAGTGTAAAGCGGACTTATGAAATCCGCTTTTAACAGACTCGTTTTTAGTATAAGGCGTATTTCATAAAAACGCTTTCATTAGAAAGCGTGATCAGGAAATCCGCTTTCTAATGAAAGCGTTTTTATGAAATACGTTTTCAATTGTTCGATGCAATCTGCCCAAAAAATATTTAAAATTAAAAATTAATTTATCCACCCCGAACCCCCCCGGCACTATCACAATTTTATTCCCACCCTTATTAAACAAAAAAATAATAAAAATATTTAGTTTTAATTTTAAAAAATACTAGTCATCGTACCCCTCTCCATCCCACACAAATAAAACTTTAAATCCTAAACATTTAAAAATCGTATCCGCTGAAACCATTATTATCCAAAAAAGAGAATAGCAATCGTCTCCCCCAATCCCAACCAACAAACTCTAAAGTAGGGGGAAAGAGATTTTATTTCTTTTGTGATAAAAAATAGTACGAAAAAACATTAAAAAATGAAGAGACGTATGCCTTTTGATGAAATATATGAATAAGATTTTATTTTAAACGTCATAATACAGAGACATAGTAGTAAAAATAGTTCTAATGACGGTCATATTTCCAACAGCATAGTGGGTTGCCATGTAAGCAAAGAGTAGGAGGGAGAAATTTTACACAATGATCATCATCACTTGATTCTTCAAAATTAGAAAGTTCATTGTCAGAAGTCAAGTATTGCATTAATAGGCTCTACAGGGTCAGAATGTTAATTCTTTGCCTTTGTAATAAGGTGGAATCGATTTAGACGTCGCTCTATCTGATCATTCTCAAGAGCTAGTGTTACAATGATATCTTAATAGTTATCCGTGCACAATTCCACATACATTTCAGCTGAACGTGCCTGTGACACTCGTAATCCATGCCAACGACAATATACTTCAAGCTCGCAACGCTTGAAATAAGATTTCAACCAACTTGGTCCCGGTAGGTGGTAATAAAACTCTAGAGGCGGGACAAAAGTTGCATATCCAATCATTACATGACCGACTTCGGTGAAAAGGGTTATGAATGTTGAGTGGCTCATTCTTAAAGGAACGTAAATTGCCATACCATGTTACACCAGTTGAATCTGTGTAATTATCGGGTTCTGGTGAACTGAATGAAGAAAATGTTTCATGATGACAGTGGTTGGTTGAGAAAGAGTCATCGTTAGGTTTGCTAGAAGACCCATTTGGTGACTGTGACGTTGACATTGTAGTGTACGTATGGTTTACACTGCTGTTTAGTAGCTGTATTTATACAGGAACATAACTTATTTTAATATTACTTTCATTGAACTGAGTAATAAAATATTGCAGTGAAGATACAGTGACAAGTGAACAATGATAGTGACTAGACACTGAAACAGTCTTGTGATAAAGCACATCACTGATGACATAACACAGACAACTTTGTAAAAACAGTCTTGTGTTAAATCACCATTGACCACTTACACCCGGAATGATGTGTTGCGTGAAGTGATTAGACAAATCAGAAGTGTTGCATGAGTTGTCAAATCATAATATTTTTAAAAAATGTAGCCATAATTGGCTAAACAGTTACCACGATTACCATCAGAATATCACTATAAATTGATTGTGTGTGTTCCTCTGTTACCATACTTATCAACTTTAATCATGAGTTGCAGTCCATGCTCAATATTTGAAACTATGGGCTATCATTGGGCCTTAGAGGATGAATTCTTCTATCCTCTAAATCCTCTTTTACGTTTTTCACAGAGGTCAGTGAATAGAATGAGGGAGGAATGACAATATCGTTTGAATGAGAGAGAAGTTCTAAGTGAAGATTTACGCATTTATAACATACGGAGGCCGCGACAAATTGCCATCAATATGCCTATTCAAACACCACAGGAGTCGGAAGGTGCATTGTGGCGTATTCGTGCTGAAAACAACCGTATGACAATACGGCAAACTCGGTACAACCTCTGCCGAATTGCAAGGGACCGTGGTGCAGAAAATTTACGTGATGAAGGTCGCTTCAAGAAGTATTGACCCCATTTGGTAATGCAGTCCAGCAAAGATTACCAAGGAATGGACAAAGATCAGCTAAGGTAGATTTGGTCTCTAGGCATTGAATCAGCATGAAATTTGTGTAGCAAATGATCTTTCTAGTGGGGGGTAATTACGCACAAAAGCATTGTCATGGCATTTCCTCTGCCATCATATTGCATTGATCAGGACATCACAACACCAATTTTGAGTTTGCCAACAAGTCATATCCAACCCAACCCAACTCAATCCAAGGTAGTTCAAGTGACAACACGGACAAGCTGTAAACTCAAGTGATAATCGTTATTGATGATTTATTTTTGATTGGACTAGAGAGAGAATTAGTCGAAGTATGCACAAACTGGCCAAAACACTCCTGACAGTTAAATTAAAAAAAAAACACAAGTCCTGTCTTGGCCTTTACCCCCATTCACCTGCATTCTGAATGCTTGGTCTGCCTAGGGGGAGGCAAGTATGGTCCAAGGTGGGCAAGTGTCCCCTCAAATATTATTTTTTTTATTACCTAAATATGTATATTATACATTTGTATAATATATTACTTATGCCCAATCAAAATTAAAGAAAAAAATATTAGGCTCACCATTTTCTATCTAAAAGAATTAAAAAATCATTAATAAATCTGGGCCCACCCCTATCTACCCAAACCAATTAAAAACCCAAGCCTCGAGCCGACCACCAGCCACACCACCCATTTGGCCATTTCATATCCTTTTCTCTCTCTCTCTCTCTCTCTCTCTCTCTCTCTTTCTTTCTCACGCACAGCCAGGATCCACAGACGCGCAGCAACTAGTCAGGCGTCATAGACAATATTTTCTGGGTAATGTTATGCTTATCAAAATCAAAATTTTTACTAAAAAATATTTTTATTAAATGAGTTGATAACAATAAAAAATATTTTGATCAGCATTTAGTGAGTCCAAGAGTGATCTAGAATTATCAACTCATTTACTAATAACACTTTTTGATAAAAAATTTGATATAAATAGCATTTTCCCATATTTTCTCTCTCACAATTAATACTCTCTCTCTCCCCTGTCCCTCTCTCTTGATCGACACAAATTACATTATAATGCAGTGCACGCGCGCATGCACACACACACACACACTACACACACAAAATAAATTGGTTTTTTATTGATTCTACTTACTTGTGACATTGTCATTGATCTTGTCAGTTGCGACTGCCACAATAGAGAGAGCATTTTCGACTATGAAAATTGTGAATAATCGATTGTGTAATTGAATGGGCAATCAATGGATGACAGATAACTTAATTGTATACATAGAAAATAATATTTTCGATTGCATTGATAATGATGTTATCATGCAACACTTTCAAATTATGAAAGCCCGTCGAGGTAAATTGTAAAATGTTATAGTTAATCTCATTTTTTGTCAAGTGGTCTAATTAAAATCTTATTTTGTAATTTTTTTTATTTTTATACCCATGTATATCGACTTTTAACCCTTTTTGTCAATAAAATTTTAGGTATTATATATAATTTAAAAAATTTATGTGTCTTTAATTTTAATCCTTAAAAAAATAAAATTTTAAACTTGTAATTAGTGTTCCCACATATAAATTCTTGGCTCTACCCTGTTGGTCTGGCATCTGCCCTACCGATGCAATTGTTGGTGTACTGTAATGGGGCCGATCAGATCACTAGCAATGTCATGGCTTTTCTGCAGTTAATAAGACTCTGGTATGTCACCATCCAAGTTATCACTTTCTTTCTTTCTTTCTTTTTTATCAAGTTATGATAAAAAAAAAAACTAGAATTGATTCAAAATAACTTCATTTTACTATAACTTTATCGCATTGAAGTGTAAATTCACCCCTGAATTGTAGCAATTTTAGTTGGGTGTTGAAAAAAACCCATTTGGTATTCTAGTGTTATCCTTTTGCCATGGAATTTCTTTCTATAGTATGTAGCTTTGATCAGGACTTCTCAACCAATTGAAAGCTCTGGCTGCAAGGCCTGACCTGGCTACTCCACTCAATTGAATTCTGAATGCTACCCCTTCGACCCAGATTAGTGTCAAGTGTCAACAACAGAATGGCCCTGGGCCGGTAACGATCACTTCCTTGCTAAGCAGCATAAAACAGCAGCACAATGGCCTTTGGGCTATAATCAGACAAGTCCAGCATATTTCATTTGTTGTGTTCCAACAAAATGTTTATGGACACATGGGTAGATAAGACACTGAAAGCAAGTTTGTTATTAATCATGCAGGCCTCTGTTAAAAAAAATATATAATTTTATACAAGAAACTCTTGTCATCGCATAATTTGGAGGACAATAGAGATGCATACAGTCTCACTCTCCCATGCGAAACAATTACTTCTATGATTCGAACTGTAATACTTAGATCACAAAGAAACAACTACCAACAAAATCTATCCTCATGATAGAGAGAAGGAGAGAGAGGGTGTGTTTCCATCGACCTTGATAAGCATATCACATAATTGATCTCTTCACCTTTATTGTGGAACAAAAACCTAATAATCCTTGTGGGTTAATTCAATGACATATGCTCAAAAAAAGTTGCAAGGTGCATGTAACACTAAGTAGGCCCGAAAAATTAAGCAAATGCTCAAAGACTATGGAGGGAATATATACACCATGAATCCATGATAATGATACTAAAATCACCTCTATTCAGAGAAAGAGTAACAGGATAGAAGAAGGGCAAGAGAGAATAAAACTCCTATAATAATATAATTTTCAACTTTGGACAAAGGTTAGTGTCATATACTGCAGCAAAAATATTTCTTGGCATCGATTGTATAATGTAGTTATGTTAGATGAATTTCAATCTTTTCTAAATGGTAATGAAATCCTTAGTGGGTCCCCCTCTACGTTGGTCTTCAATCAGCCCATGAACCTTCATTAATAAGACTTCACTTTGATCTTCTCTACTTTGCCTTTTCCAACTTTCCTCAATCCCAAAGTCTTCTTAATATTCTGTAAAACCTTTAGCAAAAACGACGCCGTAGTCATCTTCTTCTTGTTCTTCTTTTTCACCTCCTCAAACGCCACCATTTCATTCTTCTTCCTCACCTGTTCGACGAAATTCCCCAACGAAGCCCCATTCCTTGTAAAAGCCTCAACAAGTTCCTTAAACAATGGCTCCATCGCCACTTTAAATTTGCTCGAAACATCTATCGAACCAGACGAAATTACAGACCCATTTTCTTTACAATAACCCACTCTCACAATACCATTCATATATGCATTACAAGCATTTAGTATATCGCTTGCACGCTCACGGAAATGCATGGAAACGAAGTTTTCAAAGTTTTTGGGAGGCCTTTTAAGCAGATAAAGCATTGTCTTGCAAGACAACACGTAAACATTCTCGCTATAGGCCAATGACTTCTTGATCCTACCTGGAAGTATATCCACACCCGGTTCGTTAAAGTAAGGCTTTTGGTTCAACACAAGCCCTTGAATCGAGACTAGGACTTGTAGCACCGTCGACTGATTTGGGTCCCATTTCTCGTTCCTCCTTCCGGTCCAAGTGTTCAAAAGGCTGAGACAGACACGCCCATTCGAGTACAAATTCGGATTCAAACGCAACCCGAATGAATGATAATGGACCATCGGCGGTCGATTTGGGTAGTCGGAAGGGAAGGCGATGTCGAAGAAGAAGAGACCATCGTGATACGGTGTGCCGGCGGACCCGACGATCACGGCTCGGAGGAGGTCGATACGCTGCTCATAGGCCCGCACGTAGATTGATTCTGGGAGGTCTTTTTCAAGAATTTTCCATTCTCTCATGATCCTCTTGTGAACCTTAATCGATGCAGATTTGAAACAATCCGAAGCATTGTTGTTGTTGTTGTTCTTGTTCTTGGGTAGGTATGTGGTGTGGTAGTGGTGGTCTGAAGCGCCGGAGACTATGTCGAAGCGCTTGAACTTTCTGGTTGTGGCCTCTTCTTCTTCTTCTTCTTCTACTACTACTATCTCTCCGTTCTGCAACTTTGGGTATCCAGAGAGAGCCATTGTTGGGGAATTCTACAGTGAAAAGGAAGAGGAAATCAGAGGGAGGCGATGTGAGTGTGGGTGAGATTTTGGGAGGAGAGAATGTTGGCTGAAGGAAGTGGGAGTAGTGCCGTAGTGGGGTGGGACTCACTTGGTGCCAAATTTTTTACAGTAATGCGTCAAAAGCTAGCAACAGTTAGGGTTTTGTGGATTTCTTGTTTACGCATCTCAAAACTTTTTCATTGGACCCTTTTTATTCTTATCTCTAATATAAAATAAAATAGATTTAATATCTTCATTTCAAATACACTCATAATCAACATCCCTCTCAAAACTATTCACATTAAATTCTCCCCCAAAATTCATTATTTTTCAGTTACGTTGTATCGTACTTTAAAGCACGAACTACCCCTAATATTATATAATCGACTTTAGATTCGGATCACATATAAGAACAATATTATTTAGACCTAATTTATTAACTTAATGAAATAGTGTTATTGAATTGGTAGTGGGTCTAGTATTTATTAGGACGTGTGACTCATAATCAATTCAATGATTATTATACATTAAATCGATAAATTAAATCAAAATAACATTTTCTCATGTGTAGCTATTATAAAATAGGATTCATATGAACCATTTATTAGAGGGGATTTGACAATAAAAATTGTTAGATAGACTTTAAAAATTGACTTATAAATTTGATTTAATGACTTACTACCATTAAATAAAAAGTGAGTTCCGATAAATACTGAGGTTCATAGTTAAATTAATGACAAATATAACAACTACATTAATCAAAATTTTAAGTTTGTATAACATTACTCTCTGACAATTAACCTAATTGAGATTTGAACCTATTAAAATTAAATTCATATTATTTGTTCTCATTATCTTAAGAATTACCTACTCTATGCAAGAAGTGATTTTAATTAGTTTCTATGGAATCTTATACTTTATCTTCATTAATCCTCAAATGGAAGCTCAAGTGGTAACAGAGACCAGTTGTAAACTCAGACGTCTTGAATTTGAATCTTGACAACTCGTTGGGATTAAGCAATGAAAGATTTATCCCTCATGAATACTCTAGTCTCGTTGTGAATAACTTGTATTTGACCAGATCTGGAGGGGATTAGTTCAAACACGCATAAACTAACCCGGATATCCTGACTGTTGAAAAAAAATTACTTTTATCTCCATTGTGTCTGGATTTTCCAAATTTAAATTTGAACCACATTCAGTTATTGAGGATGAACTTGTTGACCCAATGGATTTCTATAGGTTTCATCGATCCATATACAATTGGTTAGCTGTGAGTTGGAGTTGCTTGACCGGTGGATTTGTGACACATTTCTGGAAATGACGTGAACAAATTAACTAAGTGCTATGCATTGGCATTGCATGACATAGAACAAACTCCCTTGTTATAACTGCATCCAACAAATGAAGAAATCACACAACTTGTGATCATAGTGACAGATAAAGGATGTGATTTTTCGATTTGAACCTCCTTTTTCCTTGTTTGTGTTTTGGTTCAACCGTCATGGATGTTCAGGTCAATTTACGTGCATCTCGACTAATTATTTCTTTGATTCAATTAAAAACAGACCATCTACGTTGAAATTAAGATATTTATAAGAGATTTAGCATCTTATCAGACATAAATCTCCTTCAATATTCTTTTTCATAATTTGTTGCAAACTAAAATGAGACTCCCTTTGTAAACGAGTCTTCCACCAATTTATGAAGAAGGACTAATTTGACTTTACACTTTGAAAGATGTTATAATTTTTTAAAAACTTTAAATTTTTTAATGTACATTCTCAATGTTATGAATTGATAATAATAATGTGAATCTGACTCATGCTATTATTCAATTTTCTGTCTTAAATTTAAGTACGTGAGGTGCAAGTGCATCAGACATGAAAATGAGGTATGTTCATCGCTCCAGATCTTTATTTGCAATCACTTTGACACTGTTTTATATGCCAAAAATAGAGTTTTATCAATCAAATAGAGGTTAATACTATCATGTGTAACTTACATAAGACACCAACAACATGTGAATTTACACATAAGCTCATACCCGAAACACTTGCAACTTACGTATTTCAATTTATAACGAAAAACTAAACGACAGTCTTGATCAGGTCCACATTACTACTAATTTATAACATTGAGAGCACAAATTGAAATTTTTAATATTTAAAGGTATAAAATAAAAATTAAAAAGGGGTGTAAAATGAGCTTAGTCCTATGATGAATGCTTGATTTGCAGTTGCAACTGTGAACAGCTAAGCCCAATAGATTTTGAATTTGGACATAAAATTCTTAAACTTGAGTTTTATCAAAAAATAAAAATAAAAATTACAGCTCATTATGATTTCGATTCGGTTCATTTGCACCGCTAGGTTAGTTTACTTTTGTTGATGTTTGGGGACATGATAAAGGAGGTGTGAGCCCCTCATCTTCATTTCTTACTTTTCCCAATAAAATTATAGTTATCAAATTCGATTTCTCTTTAATACTGTCCATTTACTTTTCGATATAGTATCGAAAAAATAAATATTTCGTTTGTTTGTCATCTATTCGTTAAAAAAAAAATTAAAAACTCATAATCGATTTCACGGGTATATAATTTCAAAATTTAAAATTAATTTTAAAAAATAATAATTTAATAAAAATATTTAATAAACATAACATTCGTCTTCTTTCAAGGCAAGATTTTATTTGAAAAAGTAGTCAGCCTTAAGAAAAGGCTGTTAATTGACTTCAATACAGGGAAATGAGCAGGGGGTGTGGATGTCACAATCAAATGCACCTATGAGATTATTGAAAGACTTGGTTGACATTAAGGACAAATGGAAAAGATACAGCCATTGCCACCCCCATGACTCTTTGTCTTTGTTATGGATTGAACTATTAATGGTTCTCTTTCTGAGAAATTACTGTGCCGTGTCCTCTTGGACATACCATCAAATAGAAGGGAATATTCGATAAAACGGTGATACTATATCAGTATTGATGATATGATATTATTAAATAATAATAAAATTTTAAATAGGCAAAATGAACTTCGCGTTGGGAGTTATTGACTTACATAAAAGAAAAATGAGTAATTATTTACTTATATGGATGGATAATTATTGGATCCACTTTTTTATTTGTCTGCATATTATTAGTTGATGATATCACGTGATCATACTGATGTGATATCACCGTTGTGATGAATATCTTTTCCTCAAATACACACCTTGTGTGAGCAATTTTAGAGCAAAAATCCTTCTCTTAATCTTTTCTTTGAAGGTATATTACTCTTCATATAACATTGGGTACCTACTTATAAATAGTAGGTCCTATATGGGTTAATGATAAATTATCTATCATTGAATTAAATAAAATAATGAGAGAATTACACCCAAACTTCTTAAGGTTTGTCACTTAATCACTCAGATCCCCTGACATTTAAAATATTATTACAGACCCCCTAAGATTTGTATGCACGTAACACTTAGACCACTATTGTAAATATATCAGTTAATAAATTACACCTAGACCCCCTTAAAGTTTGTACGCATGTGATAGTTAGACTTCTTAAATTTAAAATGTTATACTTAGACCAAAAATACTTCAATCAAAGATAGAATATCAAATATTATAAAATTTACAACCAAAATTCATGTTCTATTATATCATTTATTGAAATAAAATCAAAAATAAAATTCAACTTAAAAAAAAAAAAAATTGTAATTAATATACAATTATACTATCTATTAGAATAAAACTAAAAAAATCAAACAAGTGGTCTAAGTCATTCTTAATAGAACATGAATTTTACAACCAAAATTAATGTTATATTATGTCATTTATTTAAATAAAATCAAAAAATAAAAATCTATTTTTTTTAAAAAAAAGCATAATTTACAATTATAATATCTATTAGAATAAAACTAAAATATTAAATAAGGGGTCAAATTGTAATGAACACAATATCTTTTAACTTCAATTGGGATAGTTTGGTATTTTAATTTGATCGTTTAAACAACCAAATTAAATTCTAATAAATAATATAATTGTAATTACGATTTTTTAAGAAAAAAATAATTTTTTATTTTTTATTTTATTTCAATAAATGATACAATAGAACATGAATTTTAATTGTACAATTTAAAATATTTGATTCTATCTTTGATTGAAATATTTTTGATCTAAGTATAACATTTTAAACTTAAGATGTCTAAGTGATATATGTTTATAAATTTCAGAGAGTCTGAATGTAATTTATTAATGAATATATTTACAGTAGAAGTCTAAGTGTTACGCGCGTATAAATTTCGGAGGATCTGAATATAATACTTCAAATATTAGGAGGTCTGAGTGATTAAATGACAAATTTCAAGAGCGTAAGTGTAATTCTACCAAAAATAATTTAAAGCAGATATTTAGATCTAATAGGAGTCTTTACTCATAATGGAATCTTTTGAATGGTGCAATACGCGTCTTTGACTAAATCGAAAAAGAAATTTGGTTGGATGTCTCAAACACTTTTGACCATTAAAAAAAAATTTGGTGCAATTGAGGTCTACAAGAAAAGGTCAAAAGATTCTTTAAGATGGGACCATTTCAGAGCTCTTTTGCAGCTTGTTTTCTCCTTTACTTTAATAGAGAGAGAGAGACAGAGTTTAGGAAATGGCAGTGAATTGCCATTTTGAAACTATTATCGTGAATCATTTTCATCGCTTTCTAGCTTGTTGCTGCTTCACAGAAGTAGTAATTTATAGCTTTTATAGGAACTGCACTGCACATACACTTGTAGCTTCTTGTCAGCCCATCCTGCTCCGGATCACTTTCCTTTCTCTACAAATCTAACCACAAAAACAAAAGGCTAAGACGAAGGTACCTAAACTTACAAGTAAAGTAACTAGACACTAATTATAAATTACTTATTCATGTTCAAGTTATGACTAAAAAATCGATCTTAATCCATTTCCGCTCCTTACTCGGAACTCTAAATCAAATTTAATTTTTTACTCAAATCAAGACAGACTCAAATATTTATTGGTCAGATTTCACTCTTTTAAAAGAGATCCAATGGATCATATTTCATCTTCTTTTAAATTTGAATTTATTCGTCCGTGCGTGTTGCAACAAATCAAATTTTTTACTCACATTTAAGTTTTAGTTTGGGTCAACATTAGAGGTACCCTCAAAATACTTTTTATCAATCGTGAATATGAGGAAAAATTCCAAACAACCCATCTTGTCGTAACTTTGTCTAATTGAGTTCTAACCTCTCATGATATTGTTGTAAGTATTGCTACAATACACAAATAATCCCTCGGTACCAGAACCTAGAGCTTAGGTTTATTTGTAATGTTATTGAAACTTAAAAATTTAATTTAATTTATTTTTGAATTTAAATTTAATTCAACGGTACCGATAACTGTTGAATTTCTTCATTAAATCAATTTTTTAGATCTCGATAACATTACTCTAAGGAAACATGGAGTGATGATTGAGAAGTGTACACAAATTTTGGTTTCAATGGGAAGCTGAGTGAATGATAATATGCTTCTGGAGGCCCGTTGACGGTAATCACAAGCGAATTTCAAGTTATTTCGGATCACAGTCATCGTCGTCGGGGTGCGGTGTTCCGGTAGCTCCAATGACTAAGCCTCCAAGCAGGTCTTCCATCGATTAAATTACCTGCCAAGTCTCCAAAGATACAACTCAGTCACAGAATGTATGCAACAAATGAGCAAAGAGAAAGAGTTAAGACCCATCTCCACAAACATGATGGACATTGTAGAAAGAGCTTGTATACCTAATGGTAGATCTGGAGTGTCACACATGGTAGTCTTTACAGGGTAACTTAGGTGGCCAAGATAATGTTATCAACTTTTTCCAGGTATATTCATACCTCCTAGAAAGAACTTGAAACTTCATGGTAAATCTGCGGCGTGATCACATGGTAAATTGTGGCCAGGATCATTTTATTGCTCTTTTCGACGTTTTGGTGGACCAACAAATTTATTTTGACAACAGCAAGTAAAAGGAGTAATGAATGATTACAACTTGGAAGGAGTTTTGTTCGAGCTCCGACCAGCTATGAACTCCTGCATTTTCTTGAACTGATCTTTAGACATCCCCTTGTAATACGCGTGAGCCCTCTCCTGAAAGAAACAATGACAACGCAGGATAAGTCAGACATGATACGAGGATTACTAGATGTCTATATGGAAGTTCTATACAAACTGGCTACAATTTTAGATTAAATGGCAATCAAGAAAAGGCAACAACCGGAACAATCAACACATACTCTTAAGTAATGTTATCGTAAGGAAATAAATACTCATAGGCTACAAAAGTAATATTCTTTGGTGTGATCTAAGCCATTATTAGAGATCAATCCTGCCACCGATGGATCACTCATTTTTCTGGTATTCGAAATAGAGGATTTCACTAAGTCGATTCTTAGGAAATCTCATATCAAACCTTTTGTCTTTATTTCAACAAAAGAAGCACGGGTCTCTTCAATAGAAGAACTTTTTTTGTCTTGGTCCCAATTAAATACTAAACAAGTCCGAACTAATTGAATACTTGTGTCAGAAATTCCCCGAATTGATTTTCCATTTCCATAAAAGATATAATTGATAACTCGAAGTTGCACATTATCCCTTTCTTGAAACAAACCAAAGAGGAAAAGTGTTGCTAAATTTATACCATCCATCATTTCATATGTCACTACAAGTCAAACCAAAACAAAATATGGCAATCAAGACAAGGCAACAACCGGAACAATCAACACATACTCTTAAGTAATGTTATAGTAAGGAAATAAATATTCATAGGCTAAAAAAGTACTATTCTTTCAACCCCCCCTTCCTTTTTTTTTTCATTTTTCCCTTCATCTTCATTAGTTCTAAGTTCTAACTCCTAAAGCTGGCCTCCCAACTGTTAGTCCAATTAAGTGATTAACTGAAGCCAGAAATGGGCACAACAGATTCAAAATTCATAAATAAAAGATAAGTTAATTTGCTATTACATACACAACGATGCACAATGGATCAGACTCTCCATTTACCAACACACTAGTTTTGTATCTTGGCTTTGCAGTCCTAACTTCCCTACTGTATGTAGAGATCTACCAACACACACACACACACTGATCTCCAAGTTCAGTAATATCCATAATTGCAATCGCCATTCCCGGCTTCTTTGATTGATTTCTGATTGTACCACAGTACAACTGAACTAAGGAAAGGCTGAGGTGCTTTAAAGACGCAAACTTCAGATAAAATGAAATTGCAGTGCTCGTAGCAGCTAATGAGCAATTTCACAAGAAAACATAGATTTATCAAAATAGCTACACATACCAATTCGAAGGTAGGCGCAAATGCCAGAAGAATAAGAGAAATAACTACCTTCTCCAATACAAGAGCATGACCCAGGTCTTGTTTGAGCCCATCATTAATAACAGCCTTGTACCTCAGAACCAGGTCTTGATTATTCTTTATTATGGCTTCTGCAACTTGTCGAGCCTTCTTCAACAGTTCACTACTTTCAACAACATGATTTACCAAGCCCCACCTCTCAGCTTGTTCTGCAGTTATGGGAATGGCAGACAGAGAAGCTTCACGAGCTCTGTTGGGTCCTATAATCCTTGAAAGCTTCTGAGAAAGACCCCATGAAGGAAATATCCCAAACCTAGACAAATTTTAATGGACATCTTCATAAGAAAAAAGACAATGCAAAGAAACATAAAGAAGCTCAAATGACACTGTCATTCTTAAAAATCCAAACTGAACAGACAATTCCAGTGATCCAAAACACAATATCAATAACATGTCAATGTTCCTGATCCAGTAAGAAAACCACAAAAATAAAAAAAAAACTAAGATGCCTTTGGCAGCATAGAATTATGTAGAATAAAGGCTTTGGCATGGGAGATTAATATTACATAAATTTCAATGAACCTCCGAGCTTAAATTCATCAAACAGCGATTCAATAGCATACAACTATAAACCCAAACCCAGTTATTGTTTAATTCAATAGAGCAAGCCAATCAATCCAATCTTTTCTCTCCAAGGAACACTATACTTATTGATCAACTGCAGCAAAACACAACTAAATTGGAGACAAAGAGAACAAACCTAGCATGGGTATCCATGAACTTAGCGTCTTTGGAAGCAACCAAAAGATCACAAGCCAAAGCAATCTCGAAACCAGCAGTGACCGCAAACCCACCAATGGCTCCAATAATGGGTTTTCTGCACCGCTCCATCTGGGCAACCGGGTCGGTCTCGACATCCTTCACATCCCCCTTAAACACGTCCTCCGCAGCCGTCAAATCCACGCCGGAGCAGAACGCTCGACCGGAACCGGAAAGTATTATAACCCGAACCATCTCGTCGGCGTCCAACAACTTGAACGCCGTAGCTAGATCCGCCATCATTTGCTTCGTCAGCGAGTTCAAAGACTTCGGCCTGTTAATTGTGACGGTGGCGATTCCGGCCGGCTCGCGGTTAACGAGTATTAGATTTTCCGGTGATAAATTCGCCATTTTCGTGCTCTGTCTTCTACGTTATTCGGATCTATCCGTCTGTTGATATATTCGAAATATGAAGATTTGTGCTTTGACATGCGTGCCCATTTCAACCCTATCTTTTGTTAATTTTTCGGTGTAACGTTATCGGTGACGTGTCTTAAGCTACACCGCAACAACGTTTGGTGTCATCAAACATAGGAAATTAGAGTCACATGACTCACATTAGTTGTAGAGCGAAAATCATTCTTACCACAAGTTTTTAATAATATGGCCGTGATCTCTCCTTATATACGATTATCTCCACTGTAAATTAAAAAAAAAAAAACAAGAAAGATCAAATCTGTTAATAATAAATATTAAAAATAAAATAATTTTTATACATATGTATCATCTAAAACCAATGATTAGTAACACCGAGATATATATCAAATTCTAAAGAGTAGTTCAAGTGAAAACAGAGACAGCGTTGTAAACTCAGACATTCTAAGTTCAAGTCTTGACAACTTCAATGTAGATGACATGTCTTTGATTAGACTGGAAAGAGAATTAATCGAAAATTCTAAAATTGTGTAAAACACAAATTTTCATATTAAAATTATATATCGCCCAAAAAAATACGATATTTAAAATATGACCACCCGAAAGCCAAAACTCATATGCCCTTATTGTAGCTAAGTTTTTTCTTTGGTAAGTATTGCAACTGAGTTATTGCAACAATCTTAAACAGATGGACATTTTCCTTGTAGATGATTGCCCTTTATTTTTTATAGAACAGGCTAAATATAGTTACAAATAGTCAAATACCATTCCACACCCTATGGGAGAGGGAGAGGGAGGTCGAACGGGGTGTAGCTATTTGTCTACTAAGATTCAACTCCGTGTTAGTTCTAGAGTGAGATGAGAACACTCATTTAGGTAAGTAAATCTTGGATAACCTTCAACTTAAATGTCAAACAATTAATTTATTCTAATAGCTTTAAACTGTTAGAAAGTATGTAATTTAAGTTTTTATACTTCAACAAGTCCTCACGTTCAAATTAGATTTTGAACCTAATACGTGAATTTTTTTTAATTATTAAGATGGCAGTAAGATTCAAACACAGATTATGGACATACCACGTGAATATCTTTTAATTATCGGGATAACAATAATATTCGAATATGATATCTCCTACTATGATACCACGTTAAATAACCATTTACTTTGAAAATTTAAGGTGTTAGGGAGAATGTACCTAAGTATTTATACTTCAATTGTAAATTTTAAATACAAGGAGGCTCATACTGAATCCTTGCAATAACTAGCAGGCAAAACTCAACTTCAGTGAAAAATTAGTGTTAATAGTGGCTTCATACAAGGCACTCTTCAATAGTTGCACCAAAGTTTCTTCAAGAACCATGTTCGTGACCAGAGATTCATTGCAGTTTGTAAGTGGCAGAAAAGAATATATTGAAGTAGATTTGAGATAAATGTATTAATGAACTCACCAAATCACATTAAATGAATCCCAAGAATGGACAAATTGATAAATACACTTGGTATTGAATATGCCATCTTTGGTAAAACAAAGAATATGGCTTTTCTGTTCAACTTCTTCTAAAATAGCTCTGGGATTCCATATTATTCCATAGGTCAGGATTCGAGGAGCAGTCTAATATTCATCGGTGAAATATCATCAGAGTCACCATCCACCAGACGCTTCGCTATGACAGCATTAGCAGCATCAGTTGGATGGTATGGATCCCAAAATACATACTTTGATCTGTCTGGACAAACTTTAGATGGAGGACCGCATGGGACTATACCTCCATGGTGACCAGTAACGTAGCAGCACGCCGAATCTGTATTTTGAAAACCTGTTGTAGACAAATCTCAGCTTATCTCAGTACACAACCAGCGACTTAAAATGATTCTCTGCTAAAAAAATTGTACATTAACATTATGCGCACCATATGATAAGTAGTTTAAAAAGATATCCTCTACAATGTTGTACACATCTGCATATGCAAATTTTGATCCCTTTAGGTTGATGCTTAGCTCTGCGACGAGGCCTTTCAACTGGCTGTTGAACAACTGGGCTAACTGGTTTGGGAAAGCAACACAGCCATCTCCTGCAGATGGATTGATATCTCTCTGATAAGGGATACACCCAATAGGCCCCACATTTGCCACAACAATCCTTCTAGCACCCATATTGTAGAGCCTCTGAAGAAAGGGTCACTTAAGTTATAAACAATCATATTGAACTGGATTATACATGTAGTACTAAACAAGGAGTTGCTAGGAACTTGTACCGTAAGTTGAATCCTGAATCTTGAAATCAGTGATTCAACGAATGTTTCAGGAGCTACCAGCTTCTGCTCAACCACTGAAACTACGGGTGTCAGGTAATTGTTGATGAAATCATTCGATCCAATTGTAACTGAGAAGAGAGCCCTTTCAAACAGCTCCAATGCTGCAGAAGCACCTATCATTGAGATTATGTCTGCCTTGGTATTTGCAAAATTGTCCATCTGTGCGTCCAAGTTGATTCTACCACCCTATATATGCAAAACACGCATTGGGGGCATCAATCATGAAATGCACTCAAAAGTGTTAAGCTTGTAATTGCAAAGAATCGCTTCAACGATACAAAGACTAGATACCATATTGTCTATAGCATACAAAATATGAGAAAAGAAAGCATCATAATTTCAGAACTTGATTGATAGAGATGAGGGCAACCTTATTTGCACTCTACATTTGACCTCTTGTACTCAACCTTGTGTCTTGAAAATTTACGGAAATGAAAGTGCATGAGGTCAAATCTGGGGTGTCAATGGAAATTTCCATACCATAACAATCTACCAATTTTTCAGAAAAAAAAAAATTTGAAAAAATGTTTTCCAAAGTTACACTGGTGTGAATAATTAAAAACCTTACAAAGATCTTTCCAGTGTGATTTAAAATGCCGCCTCCACCGGAAGCATAATTGACACCCTGCAGAACCACACTTCCAACTGTCGTTGGAGCCAAGTATGGAGGAGTAAAATCTTTAAAACCCACTTCCTGTCCTGGTGAAACACAATATAAAATTTCAGTAAATATCTTAATACGTAGTCTCAAGGAATTATATTATCACACGATTAGCAAATCATGTGCAAAAAGTCGAATTGAGTGAAGCAACAAAGAATGTATACTTGCCTATAATGTCAACAATTGTCCTGCCGTTTGTGTATCTTCCTGTAGGCTTGCCAAAATCAATCCCATTCGGAACATAATTAGCCTTGGAGAGTGATGCAATGTAGTTGTTGTTACCCACCTCAACCAAAGAATCTCCAAAGACAAAATTAGCAGGAACATTTTCCGCAAAGCAGATCCCCAACCAAACCAAGACTGTTGAAATTTGGAACACAACCCCAACAATGATTTGTCTATATGAAAGAATAGCCATTACAAAAGGCACAGACTACCGAAAAATCAAATAGCTAATATTCAATAAAATCTTTTCCTTTGGTAATACTCTTATACTCACAACAGAATGGAGGCAAGAGGAGACACTGAAGGAGATGTCAATGAATCTATGAAGGCTATAAAGACTATATTATGACTGAATTATACTATTCAAGGAATCAGATTAATGGTTTTCATTAACAAGCAAGCTCTAGTCTTCCATCCAATATTTAGAAACTATATATAGGATTGACATAATTACACAGTTAAAAGAGTATGATTAGTGGTTTTCACGACCAGGCAAGCTCAAGTCTTCGATCCAACTTCTACAAATGTGTCCATTTTAGCTATCTAAAAACATGAGTGTAAAATGAAACCATAATAAACGACCATAATTACTATGAAGCAAGAACTTATTCTGCCATTAACACACTGTCAAACACTTGACTCCGTACACTTTCCCTTCACAATGTACCCCCTCATTGTCATCACTTTAAACACATATCAAACAAATGGACTGCAAAGTAGGCAAAAAGGAACAAAAATAAGCTTTATGACCCATTTTCTCTCATGGAAACTGCAGATTTCAAACACTTTCAGGCACAAAACAAGTTATGAACCCCAAAAAAGTAAAGACCCTTCACTGTCTTTGATGAGATATGATGAAAACGAAGCAGAGTTTGTATGATCACATACCCTTTTATACATTAGGTAGTGGTCCTTTTGGAAACAATTCAATGGGTTAAGAGGATGCATTAAAGTACCCGCAAAATCAGCACCAACCCGTGAGAGAAATACCATTTTGGAGCCAATTGCAATTACACTATTGATCCGGGCACAAACTAAAATGAAATCAATGACCCAAATTGTCCCAGGATTAATGGAATTTCTAGCACTTACTGTTCTTTTTGGGTGGTTTGGCACTCACAATGGATCGTGGAGTGCGATGAACTTTTAAGGAAAAATTAAATACTTCAACTGCCCACATACCTAACAACCCCTCAGATTTCAAACCGGCAAACTGTGCGCTTCAATGCAATCAAGAATAACACCATACCATTTATTGTCTATTAGATTAGCCACCCCTGTGTTCTTAGCTGTTCATAGAGTAACATGTACATATATCGCATAAATATAAATATATATATATGTATGTATGTATATATATGTATGTATGTACATCTATTCATCTTTATGACATTACCAACAGCACATGAATAGATAGTGGGGCAAGACTGGGCAACTACAAATTCTGATATGGGTGCCAATGTCTAGTCTTTAAGGTGCTTCCAGATGCTCATGATTTTCTTTGTTGGGTGTAGGTCATCCCCATCCCCTCCACATAATGCCTTGTACTATCTGTGTGTGTCTGTGATTATATATATATACATTCTGAATCGTCGCCAGAAGTGGTATCTGCTGCCTCATTGGACAACCTGTATTAAAATTTCGTTTCTATTACTTAGAAACATTTCGAAAACTTGTTAACCCATTTCAAAAATAAAATAGACATGAATAAAAATTTTGATAATTAATTTTTTAAAACGCTAGTTAAAATACATCAAAACATACTAAAATACTTGTAATATTCCAAAATAGCGGTGTAACTACATCGAAACATAATGAAATATCTCGAAATATTAAAATTTTGATTTTATTATTGATTCGTTTTTGGTCTCATTGAAAACAGAAAGATTTCGACTATTTTGACAATTTTCAAAATAAAATTTTGATCCTTGGTAGTCCCACTAATGAGGAGGGAGGTAGGTAGGTTCATCTATAGTGATGTGAGATGAATATAGAAAATTTGTATTTTTTTTAATTATTTTGTTTGGATCAAAATTCAATAAATAATATATTATTTAATTTTTTTTTTGTCATACTATTACGAGGGTCGAACCCTCACCTTAAGGTGCACAAGTAGAGTGGTTTACCCGTATGATGACCATTTCTTAAGGATTTCAATATTATTTTAGTTAGAATATTGAATCATTGTCAAAACGTTTGGTTTCTTGGTTTTTGTAGATATATATTTTTTTTATTATTAATATGGTTGGAAGTTGGAAGGCCAAGAAGACTATCAATATTTTATCAACAATAATTTAGAGTTTTTTATTCTATTTTTCGTATAGATTCAAGGTTTGTTACATATTATCTTCTGAATCCGAGATTGTGTTATTGATCTTTCATGATTTCTATCATTTTGGCTTAGTGGGTAAATTTGTTTAGTTGTTATTTAAACGTCACATATTTGGATTATACAAGCAACATCTACCCGTGCAGAATAAAGCTACATACATTTGCTCTTTCTATACCCCAAAAAAACCCAAAGTGGCAAAAGTCTCAGTGTCGTGCCATGGGAAAGAAAAATATTGTTCATTGGGACAGCTAAACCTGGCTTACAAAAGTTGATTGAATAGTTCTCTCTTCATAACCTTTCCTTAAAACTTACAACTGAAATGCTCAGACTGCCATTACCAGTACAAACACTGGGAGAACAACTGAACAATGATCACAATAAATTGCATACTGAAAACTTGTAATGAAAATGATTGTTGGAAGCAGGAAAGCATTGTGCCACCCATTGCTATCTGGAAACTCATCACTTGGTGTAAAGAACATCTTCCCATGGATGACGGTATAGAGGTTGCTTCAATCTCTTTTGATCAAAGGTGTGCCTGAGATTTCAAACAAATATAAATTCGATCAGGGGTAAAATAAAAGCACAAGGATACCCCGGGGGGAGGGGGAAGGATGTTTGATGCATAATCGAGCTTACCCAATGAGACCAATGGAACGGGCAAGCACAAAGAGCCCATTCAGATAACCGATCTCAACAATCTCATCAATTTCTTGCTTTGTGAACATTCCACTGCCTGAAAGGAGATCCAAGAAGAGTGATCCAATAGCACCATCTACGTTCATTACTAGGTTATTTGCCTTCGAGAGAGTGTAGGTTTCAACTTGCACAGCATATTCCATGTACTTCACTGAGGGGAATTGTTCGCGTGCAAACCGTTGTAGCAGCTCTACTCTCTTATCCCTGTTGTCACCTCTCTTGATCCTTTGTCACCAGCAGCAAATAAAGTTCTCCCAATTAATAATTTAAGTGGCAGAAACTTAAACCATGAACAATAAAGATAAGAGAGCCAGCATTAAAAGAATTTTAAGCTCATAACTCAGGTTTTGCGGCTGCAATAACTGAGAAAAAATACCAACCAAAACAAAAAGCACACAAATAGGAAGCTCCATACCTGTGGCCAATTCCTGGCACACGAATGCCCTTCTTTTTCATGGATTCCACAAACTCATACGGCGTAAGACCCTGCCAATATAGCAAGATGGTGGCATATTAGAATCCATGAATTGTTAAGAGTAACCAGACACCAGGTATTCTTTGATGTACTCATTTAATGCTTCATGTGAACTCACCCTGTCATAAGCATCCTTGAAATAGCGAGCGGCATCATCAATAGCCCCACCAAATCGGGGACCAATTGTTAGCAAACCTGTTTGAAAAAGTTAATCTACTTATTATCGCAAAATCAGCACCGCCATAAAACTCATACATTTCAGTGATTGGCGAGAAGAGAAAGATAGATATTAAAAAAGCCATAAACAATCCATAATTTACCTGAAACAAGGCTGGACACCAGGTCTTTCCCAGCCCTAGCAGTTACGATGGTGTTGTGAGCACCAGAGACACAGGGACCATGGTCGGCACATAACATTATGCAAATCTGATTCAGGTCAAGTTATCAGTGAGAAGACAGCTGCAACTCAAAAATGAAATAAAGAACTGGAAGAGGAAAGCAGAATGAACAAGAATACAAAAGAAATATCAAATTCACGACTAGAAGAAGAGGGATAAATGGAAAACACCATATTTGCCAGAAACCAACCTCAATAAAACGTGAACAGTAACGTGGAAGGCTGCGTTTGAACCACAATAGAGAAATGACATCACCGACACCCAAACCCTGTTCAACAATAGAGGACATTGGGACACCAGCATAGCACGGCTCTTCACCTGCAAATGAAATAAAAGACAAACTCAGCACAGTGGATTCCAGTGTAATATGATTTACACCTCTTTATAATTGAAAGCAAACATATCTTGTCCATACCTCTATCATCAGAGATGGTGGAAATAATATGGGTTGGAGCCCGCACTTTCCCACTCTTTATTGCAGTGTTAAGATCCTCAGGTATTTGTGGAGGTGTAACCTCCTTGACAGGAGTAATCTTGCCCTCCTCAACCTAAGCAAGAAGCAAGCAGGCACTGTAAGTAAACTAGAGGTGGAGAAAGAGGGCTCATTTTTAAGCACCACATATGGGTCCAGATATGCAAAACTCACCAGTTTCTCAAATGTTTCCTTAATCACATCTTCAAATGCTTCATATGAAGTGGGAACAGCAGCTCCAGCTTCCCTAAGTGCTTGATTCTTCGCTTGTGCAGACTCCATCTCACCACCACTCTTTGCTCCCTGATTCATCCAGTACAGATAAAAATTAGAGAGTGGTCCAGTGCACGACGTTCCCGCCTCTGCGGGGCTTGGGGAGGGGATACATCCTATATTGTGGTAATAACGAACAGTAACCCCCCAACCCAAAATAAAAATGAATAAATGACACCAATGACAACTATGAATATAAGATAAGTCCAAGAAAATCAAAACAGTAGCTCACCGCATGACCAAATTGCACTTCTGATTTGAAAAGCCTCGCGCATGTTCCACTGACCCAAGCAACAACTGGTTTATTGATTTTCCCATGTTTTAGGGCTTCAACGAGGGAATACTCATCCCTTCCACCAAGTTCCCCAAGAACAACCACCATTTTAACCTGAGGTAGACCAGAAGATCAGGATTAAGAAACACGGAAAAATAAACTGAAAGCAGGAGTTCAGTGGAGTGGGAGAAATGAATCACAATGTCAAAACATTGCATAGAGGTCATCTTATCTGGAATGTAAGACCACAATAAAAAAGCAAATTGAGATGCACTCATAAATCCCAAAGTTGGACTGAGCTACGAAGTAGGGAACTGAGGTCTCACTTTTTTGCGTCCTTTCAACATTTAATGGGATAGACATTGTAGGGGATAAAAAGGCAGATTTATCGCTTGTGACTATATCTGTGTTGCATGGTCTAGGAATGAAAGTCACAGGTGTATTTTGATGCTGATCATGTAGATAGCTTTCTCGGTAAGAAGAAACTCGTAACACAGAATGCAACTCTCTGACAGGAACCATAAGATGGAATAAATATAAAACACTGACATACCTGTGGAATGTTGTTGAACCGCAGAACATGATCGGAAAGGGTAGAGCCCGGGAACACATCTCCTCCAATTGCAATACCTATAGAAGAAAGGAATTAACACCAAAAATATATTCCAATCTAAAACTGCACAACACTATGACATCCATCGAAACACACACTGAATAAAATATCCCGCATGTACGGATACCTTCATAAATTCCATCTGTTACACGAGCAATTGTATTGTACAATTCGTTAGACATGCCACCCTGTAATTGAAGAGAAAGTTAATAAGCAGCTTTTACTTATTCAAAAAACAAATCAAGCAGCTTTGACAGCTACTCATGCACATGATACTCAATCAACAAAATAATTATATAAATCAAAGCCTAATCAATATAATAAGAGCTTGGGATTACATCTTATACAAAAAATGGAAGATAAACAATATTAGAAATGGATTTATTAACTATTTTTTATTTATCATTGTTTTTTGTTATTTCTTAGGAACAATAAGTAGCAAACTTAGAATGCATCATAAAAACCAATGCATATAACACAATAAGAAATTTCTATCAAAAATGTTGTTGGGAAATTCTTTCGACTGCAACATAAGGCTGGTCAGTGTGCATGTGGCGTGTTACAAAATAGATGAGATTTCTTTATAGATAGGGAAGCTTTGGAATGATTACGCACAGATTTGGAGACAAAACCCACAGATCCAGGTCTGTACAGTTTGCACTGAATAACATTATCAATTGTTCCTGCAGTGTCACCAATCTTAAAAGCTCCAGCTTGAATGCCTCCAACAGTAGCAGGGCCAATAACAACCTGCAAACAGAAGTAAACAACATAATCAGATACATGTTAATTCAGATGCCATAACAGAATTCCGGGGGTAGATTAAGTGCGCAAACAAACATCCATTGCTGTGTGTTTACTGATAATTGACAGTATGGTCTTACTCTTCACCTATGACTCCAAAAATGTACTTAAGCCAGAACATAGGGCCACAAATCTTCAAAGACACTTTTATTTACCTTATTGTTTGCCCTTGCATAAGCAATCAACTGCTTGGTGTCTGACTCAGGAACACCTTCAGCTATAATAGCCACCACTCTAATAGTTGGCTGTTTGAGAGCGCCCATGGATGAAGCAGCAGCACTGCATTATTATTAACATTATAATGATTACATGGTGCAAGAAAGAACTTTAAGCTCCAGAATATAAAAATAAATGAGAACAAACCTTCTAAATGATGCAAAGTTTATGAAGACATCAGCTGTGGGATGTGCAGCACAAGCAGCCTCAATGCTGCAAAAGAATTTAAATGGGGTAAGAGAACGTTAAGCGCAGATGAAATCATCACTAGATAAAAAGTATTTCAGTTTAAAATCATATCAAGAACCCTGGTCAAAGAAGAAATCATCACTAGGTCCATTCTAAGTATCAATTATAATTATAGGCAGTACATAAACAGGGATGGAGAAAGTGGACAAAACAGACTCGCATTTCTAAATAATCGAGAGAGATAGGAACATATGTTAACTTTCACAACTTGGAAGCAATGAGTAAGTAAAACAATAGTAATCACATACTCTTCCCCTTTCTATTCACGAGAGTGCATAAACCACACACATGGTTTTAAGTGTCTGAAAAATGCCGTGAAACTTGTAGTTTTTTCAGTTCATACCTGTTTGCCACAGTTGATTGCTTAAACACCGAAAGTGTTTTACTGAACTAATCAGGAAAGTAAATTTTGATACACTAGTCAAGGGATTAGGTGAATAAAATGTCCTCAGAAATCAGCTACTTAACATGACATGATGATTATCATTGCAAGAAGTCAACCTCACCGAACCAAAGTAAATCACAGCGTTAGAAGCATGTAAAGTACCCTCGGCATATTCATATCAGATTTCATTTGTATGGAAAGGTGACAAGGAAATAAAAAACACAGGGTGGGTGAGAAAGAAGGAACCATACGTTGAGTGTACTGGAATGGCGATTTCTTCCTGACCGAAAAACAGTTTCTGGAATCCCTCGGCACCAGGATTTATAATTCCAGCAACTGAAGGTGTTTCCCTCCCTGTAAATGCAATGAATAAAATAATTCATCATTGCTGATCAACAATGGTAGCAACTAGCAACATGATTTAAGCATCCACGTTTGTGCAGCGACTCAAAGCCAATCGCAACAGTATAGAGATTTATACACACCACAAAGGAAGTCGAAATCAAGCATCCGTTGGATTGGAAGTTGCTTGTAATTGTAGAACAATGCTTGTGTAGTTTTGGAGAAAATTTGTCCAGTAGCCATGGTGATGGCACAGAGAGACCTGACAAAAGGGAAACCAAGAATAAATGAGAAATTTTCTTTTCGAAACAATCTGAAACATAGGCTGAAACAGATCAAAACATATCGAAGTACCTCAAAACATAGGAGTTTTGATAATTAATAGTTGACTCGGTTCAGATGTTTTGGCGGAAATGAAACAAAATTTTCATCTTTAAAACAGAGTAAGTCATAGCCATGGCATGATGAAGAATATATTGTGTAGTTTGTTGGGGCTATTTTAAGAGAAACATGCACAATATCTCTCAGAAGGAAGTACAAAACAAAGTTCGAAATTCTTTTTTCTTTCTTTCTTTCTTTTGTCCCATGTATGTTTGAATGGTTTGGTTGTCTCAAAATGGAACAATGAAGCACACTATCTCAAAATATCACCTAAAAAATTCTTTTTTTTTTTTTTGGTTCCCTAATAAAACAAGTATTGGACATGTCTGCCCTCAACAGATGAATAATACAGTCAGGTGGCTCATCAAGAACAACCAAATCAACAAACTGGTTCACTACCAAATTTGGAAGGCAGCAGCGCATTGATGGGAGTTCTAAAACCGGTCAAATTAGTCCTTATATGATCCCATCATAAGACCTCAAATCGCGAGCAATTGAAAGGTCATTGCCGAGTTTGGCCCCGCCACACAAACTTTTTGCCATTACTCGCAAAAAGGGGAAGCACTGACATTTTAACCCCCAACTTTTTCAAAAGGTTTGCAATATTAAAATTAAATCAGTAACATATAACTCAATAATAAGTGGATCCATGGCATTGGCAGTTATGATGATTAAACGAAACAAAAAGGAGAATTATGAACTATTCATGCGAATAATCCCTCAAATACAAAGCAATGATGCTCCAGATCGTAATGTAATGTATGTATAATGTACGTACTCAAGCTCAACGCCAAATGAAAATGCCATTTTATGTTACTATTATAGCCAGATCTGACTCGCAACTCAACTGAAATTCAAAAGCTTCACTAAAATACAAATCGAAGCATTTCGCTTCTCGAAATTAAGCAAGAAAAATGCAGAACATAACAAAGATCCGAAAATTTTCGGAAAATCATCAACACAACTACGAAGTCGAATCATAAACAGAAAGTAGAAGACGCACACAAATATCTGAGATTGAACAATTAGGACTTCGTCAACAGAAATGAGGGATAATTAGATAAGTTTTGGTTAAAAAGAGTAAATTCAAATGAGTGTATAATGTACCTGGGAAGAGGATCAAAGTCTCCTCCTGAATTCAGACGAGCCGAGTGAGAAAGAACGCAACAATGTAGAAAGTGGAGAGAGATGGGGGTTTATATAGGAGAGAGAGTGAGGCTCTGGCCGATAGAGGACAGAGCAGCTACCAAGACGGGGAAGAGAGAGATGGTCACGTGGCCTTTGGTAGTTAGCTCACGAATGATATATATCTGTTTTTCTTTTTGGGTTGGTGTGTATGGGCTGTAGATGTTTTACCAAGTTTGAGGGAGAGAGAAATGGTTGGAACGGTAGGTGGATCGGACGGTTGGCTTGACTGAAAAAAAATAATAAAAATTGCAATGATAAAAACCGAGGAAGTATTTATCAATATATAGCCCTTGATTGGGAAATAACTACTGAACTGCCATCCAGGTAATAAATGCTAATATATTTGGGTTGAGAACAATTCCACCTGATATGAAAAATACATGAATTATTATCAAGTATCAATTTAGGTTTAGAGGTTCGAGTTATATATCAATTAGTAATAATGGGCTTGTTTAGAGCTGATTTTTTTTATATGAAAAACTGCACTTTGAAAATTTTCATAAAAAAGTCTTTTAAAACCGTTCGGGGTATTCTTTAAAAAGTTGAAAAAATCTGTTTTGACTAACTTTCTAGTTTTTTTGGTTTATTTTGTGTCAAAATAAAAAAATAATTACATGTATGTATAGATTATGCATAATAGTTCAAAAACTATGAATTTTAATTTTTTCTACACAACTAATAATATTTTATGAATATAATAAACTAAAAAATTATGTAAGACCCGTAACAAAACTTCAAAAACCCAAAATAAAAGTTCATAAAATCAACTTCTTGAATCAGTCTAAATAACCATTTTGAGTCTAAAAAGTTGCTTCATAAGCTAAGAAAAAAGGCAATGTTCAAAAGGATCTAGTTAATTTTACTCAAAATCTCTTAAGAACTACCTATTTAAGTTAGTTTTAAATAGATGTAATATCTTTTAAAAATCCTACAATACACAAAACACAATATTATTTTATGTTATTTTAAGAAATTTCAAGACATCTCGAGTCTCATGTAAGTATTAAGGATAAATGTTTTTTTCTCATAACTCACAAAAGTCTTTATGCTATTTCTAAATTATGAAAAGTATTATATATAAAAAAAATGGATCATTAATTCACCAATACTAATCTATGGTCTTAAATGCATTTTAAATTTGGTAATATGTTGTGAATTACTACAACTAATTGATTGGACATTTTGCCTCCCATGGGAATGGGATATATAGTGATGGTAGTTTCATCTTTCAACATTTTGGGTCCCTAACATTTGTTGGTTGGGGGAGGAGAAATAGGGTTATCATCCTAATATGATCAATTCCCATCAATATCAAAAGAAATTGACCAATCTAACCATTTTATACATTGAAAATAACCAATGGAATTGACATAAATATATATAAAACCTCTGTTTTATGCTTAAATAATTATATGATGTCTCGTTTAAATTGGAAGCAAAATTGTTTGGAAAAGAGGTGTTTTGTGACAATACTATGGGAAGGGCATAATATAGTAATGATCTTTAAATGACGCAGTTATGTTTTATTTTAATTATCTTTCTTTCAATTGTGACAATTTAATGGAAAGGCCGATTGATAGAGATTGGATGGATGATTGTATTACCAGATGAGCTGTTTTGTTAGATTTGTGTAAAGTGAAATGAACTCTTTAGTCTCAAAAGAGAGCCTTTTTTGACAGTAATTTCAGGTATAGTACTAAATATTTTCAACTTAATTCTAAATAGTCCAATTGAAAAGGCTGATTCAAATTACCAACAAAAATAACATGTACCATGTAATTCACTTTGATCCCGGTTGACGGGTTCGGCCTAGACCAGGTTCAAATCATAGATACGGGTCAAACCCAAATCACAGATACATGCCAACAAGACCAAGCCATCATCTTGGAGACCTAGTCTATTATTAGCGCACGTGAAGATCTCTATCTTAGAAAGAGAATCATAAAGTGCACTCATCGGAGTGCACATTGCTAGTTTCACAAGACCATCTCACCTGTTACACCGGCATAATGAAATCACGCCCGCTCTTCGTTACGAGGGTACGCCTCAATCAGGGTTTTTCATAATGACGTCTCAATTAAAACTACCTCTGAGGTGCTATAAAACTCTACTCACCTATAAATTGTAAGTTCCGCCTGCATATGAGGAATATTACATACATCTCAACACACTATACATCTTGAATAATAAGATTCTTCGGTTATCGTAGTCATTTCCAACAGAATAGGTCACCCTGACCGAACCACCTAATCTTTGTCTCTTACTGTATTAAGCATCTCATCACATACAACATTATACACACCATCACACTCTTGATTGATTTTACATAAACTCATTTTGTGCATCATTACCTATAATTGCAACTATAACATTTCATTTTTTTTTTTCCAAATCCTCTCTAAAAGATTGAAAAAGAAATGTGACAAACATGTAATTTTTTTTCATTAGGTATTTTGACGAGAGTTTTGGACCATTTAAAAACAAATCAAAATGATAGAAATTAAAAAGTCAATGATTTAACTCGAAATTTATATATTTGTTTGCCGAGCAAATGGAGTCGTACATGCCATTGTTGAACGTTGAAATGTTCCACAAACGGCTTCCGCCACCACTCTATAGTCTTTACTTTACAGTCCAATTGAATGTGAAGTTGCTCCGAACTCCACATCTTTAGTGTAATCCTTTTTTTTTTATTAATTTCAAAGAAAGTGGCTTGTAATACCAGGAAAGACCATGGTACTAAAAAAAAATTTGATACTATACCAAATATTATTATTTTTAAAGATAAAGTTATTATTTTTTAACGTAAAATTATACTGATTGAGGTAAAGTTATACCTCAATCAATTGTAGCTTCTCTTTTGTGAATTATAATTTCTCATTTATGAGTTAAAATTTGTACAACTTTAATTTCGTACATGTAGCACCTGTAAATTTTATTTTATTCATTATTTTATTATTTTTTCAATCAATAGTTAAAAATAATTCAAACCAAGATATACGATTGTGCTTGAATACTTTTTTTTTTGGTTCAACAGTCAAAAGTGTTTGGATCAGATTATGTGCACCTTGATTAATCTCATCTCCGGTCAGGGGCGGAGTCAGAAAGTCATGCCAGGGTGGGCACGAATATTTCAACTAACTAATTTTTTTTTTTTCACAATCGATAGAAATAGGACAATAATTTATATTTAATTACATCATATTTGATACTTAAAAGTTCATTAAACCCAACATACCAAAATTTGATAAGCTTAGTATATACAAACGAAACCAATTTTTTTTTTTTTTACAAAATATAGGCTAATTAAAATCATTTAGAATTGACTCCATTGAATTTTCATACTTTGAAACCGTTGCATAACAGCTTTACTATTATTTATATACACAATCATTTTATCACTTTGGTATTTATAACTCATTAGATTAATTATGCAGTTCAATGTGCACTCTATAATTTCTACCATAATTAGCAAAATAAATGTTAAAATCACAAGTAAACTAGCGAATATATATATAATGTCTTTTTTAGTCTTAGAAAGTATAAAATGAATTTAGCATATTCAAAATTTATCTAAATAGGTACATAACATGTCCAAAATTGTGTCAAAAAAATTAATATTCATTTGATATAAGTGTACACTAATTGATGTGCCAAAAAAATAGGGTGGACATAATTAAAAATATTGAAGAACTACTTGAAATACATATAGGTAATGTTAAGAAAAAAAATTTGAGGGTGGGCCTGTGCCCCCCGGGCATATGCTGGCTCGGCCCATGTCTCCGGTTCGGTCAAAGACAGACCATCCACACCAAAACTAAAGTATTCATGAGTGATAAATTTCTCATAACTCAACTTTAAATGATTATTAAGATTCGAATTTAAAATATCTAAATTTACGGTTCATCTCTTTTATAACTTGAACTATCTTGAGTTGCTGTGCTTGGGTACTTGTAGTAAAGGTTTGAGTGGAATGTCATCTTCCTCAACTAGTTGGGGATCAATGGGTAGGGAGGATAGATGTCTCATGTTATGGATCTTTTTTAGAAAAAAGAAAAAGTGAATAGAAAGAGGGTTATAGTTTAGAATAATTCTACGGTATCAGAAGAAAAAAAATGGTATAAACTTGGGAAAAAAAACATAGACTTTGACAAAGTATTAGTAGTGTGGTAGTGAAAGCTTCAAATTTAATGTGATTGACTACCCTTTGATGTGTTGTCATTTTGTCATAGACTAATTATTGAGTTTGTTTTTCATATTTGCAATTTGCACACGATAATGTCAATGATAAAGACGTTCTCATTTAAGGGATTTTTTTTTATTACATGTTTTTATATTTCATTAGTATTTAGCAACAATATTTCATTAGCATGTTTTTATATCGAGCCTAGTCTATTAAGTTCATTTTTTAAAAAAATTCTAAAAAATCGTTCAAACTTGATTCATTTTTTTAAAAAGACGAGTCCAAATCAAATCGAACTCGAGTAGCTCGATATTTTACATATAAACGAGTCGAATTTTTTAAACTAATTTTTTAAAATAAGCTTAAAAAATTGTTCAAGTTCGAACTTAATCCTATATGAGTCGAATCCGAACTGAACTTGAATAGCTTGACTCGATTATCAATCTTACCCTCAAGTTCAACAAATTGAATTATTCTCTTTGAAATAGATAACCCTCTTTTTTTTGGTAAAATAAAAGCAAGTGGGGGAAAAGAGTATGTCAACGATGGCTGGCTCGCTATCAACGTGAAAGGAATTATCTTAAATTGTTAATGAGTCAAAACGGTGGCCTTCTGGTGATTTTCATTGAAGTGGAGGGTTTTTTATGTAAAGCAACCGAAAAATGACGGTCTTTTTTAAAAAAAAAAGAAAAAGAAAAAGAAAATGTGAGTAAGTTGATGGGGAACGACAATTTCACCTAACTCATCGGTGATCGGTCTATTTGTTTGTTCAATTATATCTCCTTCGTGTCCCTCGTTATTTTTTATTTTTCAAAAAAACACAGCAACAATTAATCTTGTCCGTTGAAAACGGGAGCCCCACTAGAGTTCCACTTATAACACGTGATCGATTTTGATTTTTTTATTTTATTTGAATGGTTAAGTGTATTCGAACCAATTTATGTGTATTTTAACTAATTTTTTTTCCGTTTCAGTCAAAAACAAACTATCCATACCGAGACTAAGGTATTCAAAGGCATGCCTCGACTAATTCTTTGGTCTGACCTCAAAAAATTATCAAGATTCAAACTTAAAACGTCTGAATTTACAGTTCTATATCTGTTATCAATTGAGCTACCCATTAGAGGTACATTCATCCAACTAGTTACATTGATTTGGTAAGCAACATTTAATAAAATATTTAGTAAATGTTGCATCGTCTTAAAGATTTGTTGGGTGCATTCGATAATTGTGTGTTGCATTCTTAATTCCAAATAACACGTGATTAGGACGATACCTTGCTACATAAATGCATCACCTACCAAGCACCAAGTCACTCATATTTACTAGGCCCACAAGACTATAGACAAAGTGGTCGGAGCAAAATGGAGCGTATTGAGCTAGAGAGTAAACACATCGAATCGAGGCCGAAAAACTATATTGGGGACACACAATCCTAGTAAAATTCACTTGTAGGACACGAATTTATTGAGGATTTTTATATAGAAGAAATGAAATATGGAATTTAGTTTCAATCGAATAAAGACAGATCATCCACGCTGAAACTAAAATATTTATGATGGATAAATCTTTCATGACTTGACCCCAAAAAATTACTATAAATATCACTCTATCTTTCAAGTCCCACCGCACACCTAGTATTTAAGAAATATAGCCAACCACACGATCTTCTTGGCCTAAGCTATTCATTTTCCAATTATAATTAAGTCATTCAACCCACTCGTCTATACTAAATTAGTTGCCAATATTTTTAATCATTTCACACATGTAAGCCAGTTTTTTTTATAGTTATATATAGTTCATTGACATCACCTACCTACCAACCAAGCACCACGGGACTGACCAGATCCCATTCCGAGTTTGGACCGACTAGTGTAGTACATGCTGGGATTAGTGCACGTTTTTTTTTTTTTTTTTTAATTTCATGAAAATGAAAGACTTCATTCGTATGTATATAGACGGTTGAACCAGTATGAACAAGAAAAATGGAGGGTTGAAAATATATTAAGGCCCCTGAGATGATTTGAGCACAGCAAGAGTAGACTGTCAATTTTACCCATTAACACTAATCCATCCCAACAAAAAATTTGAAAATGACACAATTAGTTGACATTAACAGCCCGGCTCAGACCCGGCCTAGATCAGAGATAGAGACCAAGTTCAACCTAAATATTTAGGTCAAGCCCATCACAAGATTAAGGATTTTCAATTGGGCCAATCTCACATTCCTGATAGACCCAACCCATCATCAGTGCACATAAGAATCTCCATCTGAAGAGAAGGAATATGTGGGAACGCAATCATTAGGGGCACATCGCCAGTCTCGTAATATCACCTCGCCCGTTACAAGATAGGGCGAGGAATCACCTTGCTATCATCTCGCCCGTTACAAGGATAAGACAAGCTTCACGGAATCACCCCGCTCCTTATTACGAGGATGACCCCTTAGTTAGAGCCCCTTGGAGCCAACTTCCCTCACCTATAAATTGTAAATCTCGCCTACACATAGGGGACATCACACACATCTTAGCACATTACACCTCTCGAGTAATAGGATTCTTCGGTCACCGTAGCAATTCTCAGTGAAGTAGGTCACTCCGACTAAACCACCTAATTTTTGTGTTTGTTTGTGTGAGTCTCCTTCTTAAATTTTGCATTAAATACTTGACAGGTGGCCAAAAACAAGTATAAACAGATTTTGTGTATCATCAGACACGAGTAATAAAATGAGTCAAATTAAGGTTAGACACGAATCGATTAACATGTACTGTAGATAGAAAATAAGTATTTAACGAGTATTACCAAACCAAATCAAACTGAGCAATCATTTGGGATCGGCTATATGAGTCTGTCTTCACCATTCATTTCAGTAACGCACTATACGTTCATTTAAGTTAAATAATTTCATATCTTTTCTTTCCCTATTCCTAGTATCATTAAGAGAAATTCTAAGTATTTAACGAGTATTGTAGACAGAAAATAAATATTTTATAATTTTTTTTTATTTTTTAAATAGTATTATATAAATTGTTGTAGGATTAAATAATTTTTTATTGATACAAACCTGACACGTATTGAAAGTGACACAAATAAAAGAGACACGATTGACACCCCTACGTAAAAAGAGAATAGGTTTTTTTCCCCCTTTTGAAGTAATTTTTAAACATTTTTTATTGGATTTGTTTTCCTTCATATTAGTTCTTCTCAATTTGTAATGGTAGATAATTTTTTGTAAATTCTAGTGGGTCTATTTTATATTTGTGGGTCCTTCATAAATAAATGGCGAGTGAGTTATCTTCAAGGTTGAACCAAAAAGAGTTATCTTTAAGGGAAATCATGGATAGCTACATTCTAAATAGCTTTATGAATGGTGACTAATCTATTCTTAAGGAAAATCATGGATCTATATAGATACATCTATATAATAAAATACATAGCAACTTGAATTTTTATCCCCTACATATTTTTCCCCCTAAAAACATCACATAACTCATTTCTATCACATGTTCAATCATTTAATATTTGATTAATTTATAGTTTAACATAATTTTTATTTCAAATATTATCCATATACGATAGTATATACATGTTGAAAAAATTTAATATAATTGGATCGATTTTTGGGCGCTTGAATTTTATGTTCCTTCATGCCTTTAGGCACAAGTTATGACTAGTATACTGATATACCAAATAGTCACCTGAGAAGTAATTTCAAGATCTATAAACAGTTGAAGGTTTATTGAATAAGAACATAATTCATTTTCTTTATCTAAAAATAAATAAAATTTTTGTTCTATATAAGCGATTCTTTTATTTTATTTTATTTTGGTTCAACAATAAAAGTTGTCCGAGCCAACTTACGCGGACCACGATTAATCTTCTCCCCAGTCTGGTCAAAGACATGCACAAACAAATTATTCATTAAAGAGTTGAAAAACTTATTACTAATGTGTTTAAATCTCGACAATTGGCGGACAATAGAACAATCTTACAATTGTCCGAAAAGAGACCTCAAATTCCTTCAAATATATATTTTTTGACGGATTATCAACTATTAATGAGTGAGAGTTCCACTTATATATAATATGTCTCAGTTAAAATATAGGGTATGTGATTAGCAAAAATAGAAATTGAAGAAAAAATATATTGGAAGAGATATCCATCAAGAGAAAAGCCAAATCCTAATTAGAAATTATATGTCTGTTGAACTTGTTGCCATCACCATTAATAGCATTTATTGGCTGAAAAAACCTGTTAATCCTCTCATTATATTTGGATGATATAACTGGTATCAACTCCAATGTTACCCTACACCCCAGGGGTGTGTTTGGGTAATGGGGTGGGATAGGATAGATTTTCTTTTTTTATATCCTAACCAATCCAAGCCAAACCCACTCATTCACTTTAAAACCCTAACCCAAGATTATATCCAATCCTAACCCTTGTTTGAAAAATAAATGTATAATTCAGTGAGTCCCATAGATTACACTAATAATTTGTAGTAATTTACCATTCTACCCATGACTCTATCCATTCCAATCCAAACCAATCATATCCTATGTTTGATTAACCCATCCAAGCCTAATAAAATTATACATTTTCTACATATACATAAAAACATATAAAAATAAGGAAAGTTATATATATATATATATATTTTATACATTTTTTTTCAAACAAATCAACACTTTATTTTATTTCTTAAAAATTGATTATAATGAGAGAAAGACAAACAACCTTACCTTAAAACAATATGATAAAGCAAACCAAAACAATGAAAATATAAAAATTTATTGATATAAACCAAGAATTACAAGTAGTTCGCAGCAAGGCTTACAAGAAACAAACATATCAAAATTTACAAAAGTCATCCAAAAATACTAAGAAACTAAGCATTTCCAGATTATCCATCTGCCCTCACCAGCACCTTCTTCCTCAGAGTAGGCAAAGAGCTCTGATCTTGGTGCAAAATCAACTTCCCAGATACAGGTAATGATCCAGTAACAGTAAAGTCAACACAGACTCTGATCTTGGTGCAAAATCAACTTCCCTGATGTGCACTGAAATTTTCACGTTACGGAAACAAGCAGAATTCAAAAATATTGAATCTTAGCTTTAGCAAGCCGTTCTCCAAAAGTTTTGTTCATCATTTCCCAACAATTACAATAAAGAAGATATTAAAATTACCAAAAAAAAAAAAAAAACACGAGAGAAGAAAAAGGAAGGCCTAAATGTCACATAGCAAGAATGTATTTGAATAATGTATATTGCTTCATGGTGGTCATGGCCCCATTCTATCAAGCAATGATACTTGAACAGGAAAAGCAAGAATAACAATAATAATATTAAAGAAAGGAATGATGAGAAACATCACCAACACTGGGATTCCAATCAAACTTAAGGCCCTATTACAGTTTCAGTTCCACCACCAGTTTCAGTTCAACCCAAAACACACCTGACATAGCAATTTCCTTTTTCCTTTCCTCTCTTTTCTTTTATATCAAAGGATAGCCAGATTATACCCCTTTCAGCGCATAACAAGTACAAAATAACCTGATGATATTCTTATAGTGTATGACAGTTTCTCTTCCCAACCCTACCTCGGAAAATGATAAGGGAAAGCATGACACAAGTAACTCCAGGTATTGAGTGTCTCAAGTTGAACCTTCTAAAGAACCAGCTCTGTTCAGTCAGGTTCCTCGTAATTGCAATTGAAAGACAACAATACCTGTGGCTTTGGAGGGGTCAAGCATACAATTTTTATCGCTTACACCGACATGATCGAGCAAACCATCTAGAAAACACATAATGCTTTATTCTCACGAGTAAGGCAAAGATCCCATAGCATGGAATATGCATTACTGCCACCAACAAGTACCTAAAAACCATTAAAGAGAATGTAGGAATTCATCAGATACAAACAGTAAATCAATTTTGTGGAAATGTTCACCAAGACGTACCTAAAAATCATTAGAGAGAATATAGGAAATCATCAGATAGAAGCAGTAAATAAATTTCATGGAAATGTTCAAAGAGATTTTAGAACCAAAAAGCAAAGGAAAAGAAAAGAAAAGAAAAGAAAAGTATTATGGTGGGCTCAGTAATTCAAGAATAGCATCTAAGGGTGGGTGACTATAGCTATGGACATCTGATCCATGGTTTTATAGTTTCAATTATACGGCTTGCACCAATTAACTCAGGGGCCTGAAACAATTTGAAAAAAATATAAAAATTGGATCAACCACCAACTCCCCCAGCTGCTGGAAAAAAAAAAAAGACTACCGTGGGGCAGAAATTCATTATTTTTTTCAACTAACCCATTTTAATATATCTTATAGAAGTAATCAATGGTGAGTGAAATTCATGAGAAACTTGCTAAGATGATGTAGAAATTTTAGAAAACCTGTGCTTAAACAATGCAGTTTTTATGCATGCAAACCATTTGGAGTAAACATTTGAGCAATTAAATATTGTTTGCACATGATGCACTTTATCTCTGATTGTATTCTTTAGAGCCTTCATGACAATGAAGCATAGGAGAAAACATACCATAATGGAGCATATGATGATGATAAGTCCATAAATGGGTATGGCCACCTGTAACAAAGGAAGGCCACCAAGACTCAGAAACCAACATGTTTTTTCCAATGTGGCAAGAGAAAGGGAAGCCAATATACCAGATTGAGACACAGGCATGCAGAATCCACTGGAAGATGACGTAAAAACCAGTCAATAAGATGAAGTAAGAAATCCGGAACCATGGAAACCGCTGAAACAATGACATTAAAATTGTTCAAAGATGTTTTGTGATGATACCTAGAAAAAAGCTCTAAGTATGAGCTCAGACATTGAGGTCAGACAAGGAGGTCAGACACAGTAACCAGGGCTCCGCAATCCAGACCTCAAGCTCTGCTCAAAGAAAACAAACGGGAAATTGAAGGGGAAACAGCTGGCTGGTGAATAGCATCCTCAAAGCAATGGAAAGCTAGAATCAAGGCACAAAACTCTTAACTAACCAAGATTCTATCCCAAAAATCAAGGAAGATCCTACGGATGAAGGGCAAAGATCTCGGTAAAAATCTCTTAGAGATAGGAATTACACTATAAATATTGTACATCGCCTCAATCAAAGAGAGAGAACCCTACTGGCATCAAAGGCATCTTGTAAAACATTTTCTAGATGAATATAGATTCGAGGAGCAAGAGACTCCATTGAAGAGTGGACTAGCCGAGCTCCCAAGCCGGTGAACCACTATATTTCTACGTGTTACACACACCACACCTCGGACAACGAGAGCATTCAACCACCGATTCACGGGCCTTGTAGCTCAGATCTGTTCCTAGCAATTATACTCTAACTCATTGCTCATTCGTGTAAAATTACACCATCAGTTTGGCGCCGTCTGTGGGAACGACTGTTCCTGTTACAAATAAACTGATTCCTCAGTGACTGATGGTAACAACTCGAAATATGAGCAGAAGTCAAACAAACCTACCACGAATGCAAGATCAGCAGGAAGCCACCAACGGCAGACAACCAGGGAACATCCAGGAGACGAATTCCCCCATTAATAACGAGTTGGAGGCCCTTCGCCTCGTCAACCAACGATTACTAAAGGAAAATGCAGAGCTATCAAAGCTCGTACAACGCCCACAGGAGGCACGACCGGCCCAAGAAGGCCAGAATAACCCCCCTTACAGGGAACGGCGACACTGGGACCCCCTCAGAGAGGTCGACGAAGGAGGAGAAAGCAGCCAGACCAGGGGGCATGCTCCTTATGTGCCCCCTAGGAATGGCCATAACGACGAGACGCAAAGTCAGAACGACGGGGGCGATAGGGATGATTCTTTCCCTTATCCGCCGGACAGGAAAGAGCAGCGCTGGGAGCAACGCTTCAAAGACATCCAACAAGAGCTCAGCCACATGAAAGAGGCTATAAAGAGCAAGGCTCCGGTTACAATGGACGCCCTAGTACAACAGACTGAGTCCCCATTCACCACTGGAGTGCTGCACTTTCCTCTCCCACCAAAGTTCAAGATGCCTCAGATAGAGGTCTTTGACGGAACGAAAGATCCCGTAGATCATCTCAACACTTACAAGAACCAGATGGAACTGCATGGATACCAGGATCCTGTACGTTGCAGAGCTTTTGCCATCACGTTAAAAGACTCTGCCCTGGCCTGGTTTCACAGGCTCCCACCAGCCTCGATCTCATCCTTTAGAGAGCTCTCCATAGCTTTTGTATCTCACTTTATAGGAGCTCGGATATACAGAAAGCCGAGCTACCACCTGTTGAATGTAAAACAGGGACCCAACGAGAACCTACGGTCTTATGTCCAAAAGTTCAATTCAGAATCCCTGAAGGTAGATATTCCAGATGAGAAGTTTGCGATCACTGCTTTCATTGCTGGATTAGGAGTGCAATCGAAAGATTTGATATTTTCTATATCAAAGAACCCGCAAGCAAGCATGGCAGAGGTGCTGGCTAAAGCAGAAAAGTATATTAATGGCAAGGAAGCCCTTCTCTCAAAGGTAGGGAGCTCATCCTCACAGAAGGAAAAAGTGAAGGAAGAAAATAAGAGGGATCGAAGTCCTAGGAAAGAAAGAGGACGAGATAGGTCCCCAAGAAGAGACAGGGATCGCTCCCCCAAGAGAAGGGAAGATGTCAGAGAACAAGACGAGCTTTTCAGCTTATGAACATCAGATGAGCTCTTCAGCTCATAAATTTAAGATGAGCTCTTCAGCTCATAAACTCAAGATGAGCTCTTCAGCTCATAAAATCAAGATGAGCTCTTCAACTCATAAACATCCGATGAGCTCTTCAGCTCATAAATTCAAGATGAGCTCTTCAGCTCATAAATTCAAGATGAACTCTTCAGTTCATAACTTGAGCAACGTAGCTCACGATGAACTATTCAGTTCATAACTTGAGCCAAGCAGCTCACGATGAACTCTTCAGTTCGTAACTTGAGCCACACAGCTCACGATGAGCTCTTCAGTTCATAACTTGAGCCACGCAGCTCACGATGAACTATTCAGTTCATAACTTGAGCCAAGCAGCTCACGATGAACTATTCAGTTCGTAACTTGAGCCAAGCAGCTCACGATGAACTCTTCAGTTCGTAACTTGAGCCACGCAGCTCACGATGAGCTCTTCAGTTCATAACTTGAGCCACGCAGCTCACGATGAACTATTCAGTTCATAACTTGAGCCAAGCAGCTCACGATGAACTCTTCAGTTCGTAACTTGAGCCACGCAGCTCACGATGAGCTCTTCAGTTCATAACTTGAGCCAAGCAGCTCACGATGAACTCTTCAGTTCATAACTTGAGCCAAGCAGCTCACGAGGAACTATTCAGTTCGTAACTTGAGCCACACAGCTCACGATGAGCTCTTCAGTTCATAACTTGAGCCACGCAGCTCACGATGAACTATTCAGTTCATAACTTGAGCCAAGCAGCTCACGATGAACTATTCAGTTCGTAACTTGAGCCAAGCAGCTCACGATGAACTCTTCAGTTCGTAACTTGAGCCACGCAGCTCACGATGAGCTCTTCAGTTCATAACTTGAGCCACGCAGCTCACGATGAACTATTCAGTTCATAACTTGAGCCAAGCAGCTCACGATGAACTCTTCAGTTCGTAACTTGAGCCACGCAGCTCACGATGAGCTCTTCAGTTCATAACTTGAGCCAAGCAGCTCACGATGAACTCTTCAGTTCATAACTTGAGCCAAGCAGCTCACGAGGAACTATTCAGTTCATAACTTGAGCCAAGCAGCTCACGCTGAACTCTTCAGCTCATAATAGGAGCCACGTAGCTCGCGCTACTACTATTCAGTTCATGATATGAACAACACAGCCCACGAAGAACTCCAATAGTTCAGAAAAGAGCCTAGGAGCTCAAAATGGGCTATTTAATTCCTAAAAAGAGCCCGGCAGCTCATAAAGTCAATAATTTTGCTTCAAGAAGCACTGAAGTACTTCTCGAAGCAATGGGAACTCGGCAACCGTAGGAAAAGCAGCAACTCTCTGCACCTCGAGCTCATGCAAATCGAGGTCGATGTGTGGAAGTCTATCTCAATTCAGCATCAACTCAGCCCCTGCCCAAGCTCGCTTGGGCCAAGGGCTGGGGGGCAACTGATGATACCTAGAAAAAAGCTCTAAGTATGAGCTCAGACATTGAGGTCAGACAAGGAGGTCAGACACAGTAACCAGGGCTCCGCAATCCAGACCTCAAGCTCTGCTCAAAGAAAACAAACGGGAAATTGAAGGGGAAACAGCTGGCTGGTGAATAGCATCCTCAAAGCAATGGAAAGCTAGAATCAAGGCACAAAACTCTCAACTAACCAAGATTCTATCCCAAAAATCAAGGAAGATCCTACGGATGAAGGGCAAAGATCTCGGTAAAAATCTCTTAGAGATAGGAATTACACTATAAATATTGTACATCGCCTCAATCAAAGAGAGAGAACCCTACTGGCATCAAAGGCATCTTGTAAAACATTTTCTAGATGAATATAGATTCGAGGAGCAAGAGACTCCATTGAAGAGTGGACTAGCCGAGCTCCCAAGCCGGTGAACCACTATATTTCTACGTGTTACACACACCACACCTCGGACAACGAGAGCATTCAACCACCGATTCACGGGCCTTGTAGCTCAGATCTGTTCCTAGCAATTATACTCTAACTCATTGCTCATTCGTGTAAAATTACACCATCATTTTGTAACCAAACAGATGAAAGATAATCATAATTTATTAAGAAAAATGGAAAGAAAAACCAAAAGAAATGAATAAAAGAGGAATTTACCAATGAATTTAAAGCTGTATCACCAAACACCCAAAAAATGAACTGAAAAAGCACCACTGTCTTCCCCAAAACCATTTGAACTAATATTTGAGAATCATATTCAATCAAATACAACCTTGTGCACTTAATGCCACACACAACAGAATTAAACCCACAAATCCAACATAATACATAAACCTACACTAAAAACATACAACAATACTAGAGTCATTGGCTCTAGAAGGTGGAGAGGCGCAGATCAGCAGGTCCAGCAGTGGCGAGAAGATCACTTCTGAGTGAGAGATTGAGAGAGAGGCGAAGTGAGTGAGAGACTGTGAGAGAGAGTCAATGAGAGTGAAGAGAGGTAGATATGCAGAGAGTTGATGAGAAGAAGCTTACCTCGATTGCAGTCGACGATCGCCTGTGACCTGCTTGGAGCTGAGCTGCTTGGACGAAGTGAAGGATCCTTCGTTGGGTAGGGTGTAGCAAAATATCTAAGAGAGAGGGGTAAGCCCGTCTTTTTACCTGATCAACCCGGTGGGTGGGATTGTAACCCAGGGGAGGGGTGGGTTACAGTTAACCCATGTACACTGCATAATTTTCACTGTAGCATCCGGGTCAAGGTTTGACCCGGGATTCATAACCTTCCCCATTTTTCAGTTGCCAAACAATGGATATATGGGACCCACTTCATTGTTAAGCTATCCTTATACCTCTTAACCCACCTTAACCCACTATTCAAACACACCCCAGGTGTCTTTCATGACGACCTTAATGGAGCTCATCTCTGTAACTGGGTCAACAGGTTAGCCAAAATTAAGCAATGTCAACTAAAACAGGCCACCAAACAGACAAAGCCTCTTCATTTATCAAACTCCTCCATTCCAAAGGAGAGAGGTTTCGGATTGGCAAATTGTAGAGGTGTCCATGGATTGGGTTGCCCACGGATCTTGTTATTTGGCCTGAAAAAAATAAGCTCAAAGTTCGACAAGTTTAATAGTTAACCCGAGCCCAAGCCCAAGCCTAATACCCTTCAAGAGAGGGTTTGGGTTTGCCCTCAAACCCATCATCTAGCCCAAAACACCGGCCCATGAGCCCGTCTACAAAAACCAGACCCATGAGCCAGCCCGCCAGCCTAGCCCATCTGCCCTTTCACCCAATTATTTGAAAAAAACTTGATTATTGAAACTTTAAAAGTTTGGTGGTAATGTATGACTCTATTTTATTTAAATAAAATTATTCAGTATTTATTTTTTGTCTATTTTGACTCTACTTTTAATTCAAAAATATAATTTAAAAAAATATTAAGTTGAACGAATTTTAAATGAAATTGTATATATATATATAAAATGCTCACCCATCAAGCCCACCCATCAAGCCCACCCACAGACTGGTTGGGCTGCAAGTAATTTATCCCTACCCGAAATTCAGTCCGGCCCATCCGATAACTCACCCGGATAGTCCGGCCCATGAACACACCTAACAAATTGTGTAAATAAACTTTTTTCCCACAATAACGACCCGACCCTAACCATTTTTAGATGTCCGCTTTAAGTTACCCCCCCCAATTGCAACTGTTTAAGAGTTATTTTTTCTAAGAGCAATGCTATTGGGACCTAAAAATCTGACCTAATTCACTGTGACCTTTGGATTCACTGTAGACCCCATCAAACATTGGAATTTGGTGTTGATCCAATGATCCCTATGAAGCCACATCATTATGTCAGATTTTTAGGTTCAAATAACATTTTCCTTTTTCTAATCTGACAATATGGACCATAGACATGGATCACAGACAACACTAACCTGCTCACTTCACCCTTTTTGAGGTTCTATTAGACTATTGGACGGGCTAGACTTTTAGTTGTCATTAGAACCTTTTCGATTATGAGTAAATTTTGTGATACGTTTTAGAGGAAATTGGAGTGCTTTTCTTATTTCTGTGAGTGATGCAGTAACTTTCTGCGCTTTGTGGGAGAATCGTAACAAAACTAGAGCATCAACAAATCAAAGTATCCAATAATGAGGAAGAACTCATAATGGTTCTTGTTGACACAGCTCAAGACTTTCTGAGAAAATTAGTGGGTGCTGTTGAGGAGATAGCATTTCAATAGTGCTTGACAGTTACATTGAGCTTAAGGATTGCTCTCAAGTTAGGTACGTCAAGGAACTCTGTTGTCATAATTCCATATCCCTTCACAAATCTAAAGTAGCCTGTCCCCGAAACAATCGAAAATTCTCTTTCTTTCATTGAGAAAGGATCAGGCCCTTGAATTTCCAAACTACTTCCTTTATATTCTCCATCAGTGAAAATCACAGAGAACATCAAGTACAATGCCTTACCATCCAACTGTGAGTTCATGTACATACCTTGGGCCCTACCGATGTTTTTCGACGCTGAATCTGGGCCTTCGGTTACTGGATCATCGACGGCCAAGATAGTTCCGAATTCAAGTATACTTGCAGTAGGCCCATTTTTTCCAGCCACAGTGATAGCAGAAGTGTCATGGCCAGTTAAGTTGTCATGAACATAGAAGACAAGGTTGGTTTGCTTGGGTTTACGCCACTTGAAGGTGTATGCCCAATGGATGAAAGGAATAGCAAGAAGGGGGATAAGAGAATTGGAGGCAAAGCTGAGGAGATTGGGCATGGCTTTGTGTTTGTGTGAGCTTGGAGGTGGAAGGGTTGATGTTTGATATCTATAGATGGTGTTGAAGATGCTTAGCCTATGGATTAGAATTGTTACCTGAGGAAAATGACGAAGTGTTTAGCTAATACTAAGCAATTTTTTTTGGGATTAGTACAAAGTTTGATGCTTCTTATATATTTAATTTGGTGGGTAGGTCTAAAATAAGGTGATTACTACAACAGGTTTTGGCCTGATTATGTTTGTCAGGATTCATCCCAAAACAATTCCGGTGGAGGTAAGCTTCAGGAATGGGCCCGATCGGGCCTACAAGATTCTTCAATCAACCGCCCATGAGACCACAAGGCGAGAAGTTGGGACATTGGCAAGTTAATGGACTGGGCAGGATAACTCCCTCATAATCTAACTCTAATAAATTGTCAAGGTTTGAATTCAAAACGTTTGAGTTTACAACTCCTCGTCTTACCATTTAGAGCTACCTTGTTGATAGTTTTCAAACTGAAACAAGTAATAAAGGAACATTGCAAAAAGTACAACACATTTGACATTACCTTTCTCACCATTCCTCTCTAACAATTCATTTCATAACGTCTAAAGTCTATTACTACACATGGATAACCAACAAATTTGCTAACCAATTGTCTCTGGTTTCATTCTCTTTCTTTCTCTCATCTTTTCTTGAACTTCCCCATTCTCGAGTAGTGAGCTTTGATGTAAACATGCAACCTCTATGTCATAATCACAGAGAGAGAGAGAGAGAGAGAGAGGCTTTCAATGTTTCACAGCTTTTGCTTCATTCGTTGTTGAGACTTGTTTGTCATTTTCTTCAACCTATCCAGCCTCGGCTGACACTTCCTGGACCCTTGTATATGAAGATTCACAAAAGACCCGACAACATCTCCACATCTAAAGAAAAGTGAGGGAAAGATAAAACTATTCTCTCTCTATCTCTCTTTCTCTCTCGTGTATGTTGTTGGTTCTTGGAGACCAAGAAAAGATGTACTGCCCTTAGAAGTGAGAGCACACGCACTGCAAAAGCAGCACTAAGTCTCATCAGGCCTTCCGTGCACCACGCAGCCGTCTAAATAGTAGCTTTTGACTCTCAAATTTCACTTTAGAACAGTGCAGATTCTCAAGATACATGGGGATGACCAATATGTATTTTTTTGGTCAAGACCCATAGGTATTGACTACCATGAAATGAGCACCAAAAGAAACTTTAAACAGATCTGAAACTTGTAAAAAGGAATTGCTTTTGGTTCAATTTGCTGTGTGCTAGGCTCTGAAAAAGGCTGACAAAAATTGTGGTTCTTTTTGGGTGTTGGGTTTTGCCATTTGGTTGTTTGTGTTGTGGGTTGTATTCAGCTCAGCAAAACTTGGCAGACTTGAATGTAAGTGAGTACATGAAAGAGTTTGAGTAAGTGAATCTGATAATCTGACTGGTCCTCAATGGCCTCCCTCCATTCAACAAGCAATCATCATAAGACATCCTCTTGAAGGTTCTTGGGTTCACTATTCTTGCCGAGGCAAACCAACCACAGTGGAGGTGAATGTTTGAAGGTGCACAACCAGAAACACAGGTGTTCACAATTTGGACTACGTATTGTGGTATACCAGTTGATGAATATCTGCTCTGCGAAATGCTTATGTCTCTGTTTGTGCAAGTCCCTGATGAATCAAACATTGTTATTTGTTACTAATGACACACACACACCCCACTCAACTAAAAACTACAACAACTGTCCCAAAAAAGCTGAAAACGAAAAATCAAACTCATTGAAAGAAAGCCCAGAAAGATGGGTGACATTGAGTTGGAATTTTACCATGTAACAAAAGCTTTCTGTGGTTTAGGTATGCCTCTTCTGGTTTGATGGTTGTGGTGTTGTTGTCCCCATGGGATGAATGAAAATACTTGCCTGACAAATCTGTCAAAATGAAAGTATAAGCTTCTAGGGAAACCATCACATTGGGAGTATGGGTTTTTTTTTGTGCAATTTAAGGTAAAGATGAGGTGCAAGAGCCCAAGAAATTCGAATAAGTTATGCAAAAGAAGTTTAGTTCTGCAGTACCTGAATGAAATCCAATGTAGTAAACTAGAATGATAGCCACCATCAAGTAGAAGAAAAAACAATAAACAGAGCTCATGATAGCTTGAGTTTTGCAAGAAGAAAATGGTTTTCAGGAGCTTCCCATCACTGCTTGTTATATGTGTGAGAGAGAGAGAGAGGGGGGGTGGGGTACGAATGATTGAATGGTGTGATGACTTTCACTGGCATACAAAAACGATGTTGTGGCTCCTTTAAATCAAAATGCAAAGATGGAGGAGACAGAGAGAGACATAAGAGAGTATTCCAACATTCTCTTGGCCATCTTATTTTCACTACTTTTATGCTTCTTGTGCTGTGACTACTTTTATACCAACTTGCCAAGGCAAAAGATGAAAAGAAATACAAACTTTTGTTGCATTAAACAGCTATGCCTAAACTTTAGGAGTGGTTCAATGATTAAGCTTGACCTGTGTTAACCTAGAGGTGTTAGATTTAATCTCTTCTCATATTTCTTAAGGGTTAATCACCCTTGTTCCTTTAGGTACATACTCTAACTCAGTTCAAGAGACTAGTCGGCACAAACTTAAATGCGCTGTAGAGAAAAAAAAGAAGAAGCTAAGCCTTCAGTTCAAAAAAATAAAAGAAAAGCAGCTATGCCTGCTAGCCCCTAACTAGACAGAAAAGTCTCTTCTATGTTTTGAAGTATCCCAAGGAAGGAGACTAGGCACGATTTATAGTCTTGGGGAGAAAGTTATATCCCTCAAAGTATCTTATGGGGGAAGTTAGTTTTGCTTTAGTCAAGTTATTCTAAGCACAGTACTCGACAAAATCAATCTTGACCAATTGTACATGGAAAAAAATTAAAGAAAAGAACTCTGATTAAAATTATGCTACAGGGAAAATTTTATTGTTTTGACCAAAATCTGAATTGAGTTGCGATTACATATGAATTTTGTTATAACATGAAGGGGTATATTATTCAATGTGCAATACGGTTATAAACTATTTCACTTGTGAATTTGATTACGAGAGCAGCGTATGGTACATTATATCTCATTTGGGATCTCGAATTCCACTAATTTATGGGTCTCATCACAGAGGGCTATTGTAAATTCCTCCCATTGTATGCCATATTTAGTTTGAATGACAGGACGGAGACTAGAGAATAGCTGAAATTGTACAATTCACATTGTTATAGACATTCAGGTGGACAGGGGGCCTTTAGTCTAGTAACATCACAATCCCTTATCCCCTGTACGTCCCCTGTTTTTTTTTTTGTATCCATTGAAGTGCAACATTTGGTTGGTCCAAAAACCAAATCCTCCATTTCTATGCCACATGCTCAACTCATATAAACTCTCTCTCTCTCTAGACCCTCAGATAGGACGGCATCTTAAGAAAGAACAGAAGCCTACCAGTCCTGAGTTGTACCAAAAAAAGTTGCAGGGAAGCATTGGCAATATAGCAGTAGCCAGAAAAACCAACCAAAAACAGCAACTTTGATAGGTTCTATGCTAGAAGAGTAAAGTTTTCCATTTAAGCCAAAACCTATGTATGTGCAACTATATATTTGAGAAATACTAACTCTTAAATTATGCAGGATTCCCTAGATTTATTAGAAATAAAGTAAAGCACAGTTAGAAGTCTTTGAGATATGACCTAGAGAACAAATCACCTTCTCATTTTTTTGGCTTTTTTATTTTTTTGATTGCAATGATATGGTGGGGGTAGTCCAACAAGTGACTTTTCACCAGGGCTGATAATCGATTCGAGTTTTGCGAGCACGACCTTGTCGAGCTCGTTTTTCTAAATGAACCTAAAAAATTGTTTAAATTCGACTCGTTTAGAAAAAGAGCTGAGTCCAAAACGAGCCGAACCCAAGACGAGCCCGAGTAGATCGATTATTGTAGATATAAATGAGTCAAGTTTTGTGAGCTCAAACCGAGCCTCTTAGGCTTATTTTCTAAATGAGTCTAAAAAATTGTTTAAACTCGACTCGTTTAAAACACGAGCCGAATTTAAATCGAGTCTTATCCGAGCTGAGCCCAAATAGCTCGGTTCAATTATCGGTCCTAGCTTTCACTCCATTAGAGAAGGGTTTTACCCTTTGAATATGACCTCAATCCTCATTTCTTTGGCTTATGGGAAGAGAAGCATGTAGTAGTAACCTACTTATAGTTTAATTGCCTAGAGATGGACAGAAAGGAAGAGAGGGGGAGGGGGGGGGGGGGGTAGGGTGTTCGTGGGGAGACCATCAGCTGTTAGTAGTTGTGAGCATGTGGAGGAATTAAAGAGCTGCACGATTATTAACATAATATAAAGAGGAGGTTGAGTAGTAATTGAAACTGAAGTCAACTTGGTTTGCGGGTAAGATTGAAACTTTTTTTTTTTTGTAAGAGAATGTCTGGGTCAATTTACGTGCATTTCGACTAATCTCCTCAATAATTCGATCAAAGAGGATAAGATTGAAACTTTCTCAATTAACTAATCGATAAAATTATTTGATGGAAGTTTGACATTGACACTAACTGGTAGTAGTGGTGCGAGGTGGCGGTGGTAAGTGCCTTTCTTTTTTCGGGATGAAGTTAAATTCTATAGACATGTTGATGAATAATTGTTTTATACGCACTAATCCTTATAATTAATTGACTTAAATATCGGATAATCATTGGCTATCACCATATCGGTGCCCATTGACCTTCATTGACTTCTTCAGTCTTTCTTGCAAATTCAGTTTCATCTCTGGCTGGAAACCCATTCACACATATCAACATATAATGCTGATTTTGAACATAGATAAATTTTATGGACTTGCTTGCTTACAGTTCGGTTTTTAAACCCACAATTTTTCCAAAGAAAAAAAATGCTGTTTAAGAAAGGGTGAAGTAGAGAGAGAGAGAGAGAAGGTTTCATTAGGTGGATTGTGTAGAGCTGGCTATTGGTGCGTCAAAACCATTGGACAATAAAACAAGACTGAGCTAGGGAAATGGAGTTTGTTGAACTTTATTATACGACTTGGGCTCGGTTATGATTGAACAAGTTCGACCGTTGAGTTTGGATTCTTACAACGATTGGTTTGGTAGATTCTTGCAAGCATTTGAGACAATTCGAGCTCAATTTTTAGTAAAAAATTGTAACGATTAAACTCTAAAATTGAATAATCAATCTTCAAATAATCAACACAAATCCCTTAAAAATTCTAAAATTGAATAAAGTTCGGAGGATTTGAAGGGTGTTTATGGACCAATAGGAATTGATCTCTGATCTGTCATTGGGCCTCACTAGTTGGGCCTTGAGAAATATTAGAGACAGGTGCCAAGGTTCTTGGAAGAACAAGGGATGGGCCTTGGCTTTTATTTGTTTTATTTGGGGCATTTAGAAAGACAGAAATAAATAGTGCATTGAAAATCAATGTACAGATCCAAGGGAGGTGGTTAGACTTAGACATGATGTAAAGCTTACAGCAGAGATTAATAGTACTTTCAATCAGGGGAGATGGTTAGGGTTGGGGCTAATAATGATGTTAGACTAATTTCTTGGTCCTTCCCCTCTACAGGAGGTTTCAAACTTAATACGGATGGCTGTTCAAAAGAAAACCCGGGATTAGCCAGGATGGGAGTGCTTACCAGCAAAAAGAGACCCACCCTTCTCTAGGGTGCTCATTGAGGACTCTAAGGCTTTGCTGAGAGCCACGAGCAGTTCAGTGAGTCATGTTCTGCGAGAAGGGAACCATAGTGCTGATGTCCTTGCGAACATGGGAGAAAGACAGGAAATCAGATTTGTTCTCTTGGATAGGATAGTCCCCGTGAAAATGAGGACGGTGTTTGAGACTGATATGGCCGACATTTCTTTTGTTAGAGAGCCTTGGAGACTCCCTTTATCTTTACATTGTACCCAAAAAACAAAAAATCAAATCAGTACTATAGTCAAGCGATTTCGTTTAATAACTTGTAAGTCATCGTAAGCACATACAAATTTACCTAAGTTTAACTCAGTTCACTATAACGACTCATGACAAAAGAAAAATTATAGTTTAACCCATTTAAGTTTGATTTTGATCTTATTTTATCTTCTCAACTAAATTATAGTAGCTTTATATTGTCACAAAAACCAAATATTCACCATGTTTTGAATACAGAATGTCTACATAGAACTAAAATACACAATTTTAACGTCTTAACGTGATAATTAAGAGGACAAAGTGAGATAGAGGCATAGAAGCCTAGGGCCTGTTTGGTTTGCGTTTCAAAAACAGGTATCCGAAAACAGTTTTTGAGAAGAGTTTTAAGAAAATGGTTTTGATATTTTTTGAGATAAAAAACTTGTTTGGTTAGATGATTTCAAAAACAGTTTTACAGAACAGAAAATAGTAAAACCTGTTTGGACAGTTTAAATATATGTTTGAACAGTAATTCAAACATTAATAAAAAAATATAAGAAAGTTATTTTTAGATTGATAATTTCATAAAAAAAAAATTCAATAAACCAAACTTAAAAATATAATATATATTATAATATAATATATTATATTATATTATAATAAATATTATATTATATTTATATATTATAATATTATATATTATATAATATATAATATTCATATATTATAATATTCTATTATATATTATATAATATATTTATACATATATATATATATTTATTTATACACACACACATATATATATATATATATATATATATATATATATATATATATATACGAATTTTAATAATATTATATAATATAATATTTATATATTATATTATAATATCTATTATATATATATATATATATTGTATATTATGAGAGAGAGGAAGAAGTAAAAAAAAAAAGGAAAGAAATTTGCTGCTAAGGAGACTCGAAGGGCAGACCTCATTAAATTCCAAAATTGTTCTCTTTATTTTCAAAATTTTCAAAGAAAACTCCGAAAACAAGCTAAACTTGTTTTCTGTTTCTTTGACTCAAATCTCATTTTTTCTCAAAATTTTGAGAACAAAAATGCTAAACAAACAGGTTTTGAGTGTTTTTTAAATTTTGAGAACAAAAAACAGTTTCCGGAAAGCTAACCAAACATGGCCCTAGTTTGCACAAACTAAAAAATATCAGGCCGGTCAATTTATAATATAAAATAGAACAAATTTTAATAAGTTAATCCGACGGTCTCAAATAGACTTATCCAGCGACCATTAACATCCTTCTCAAAACTATTCACATTTCACCATACCCGAAGGCACGTGTTACTCTAGTATTTTATTCAAATAGGCGAATTTCACCTAATACCCTAAAAGATTAAGAATTCTTATTTTATACCTTTAAAGATAAGTTTTTGCATATTAAAAATATTATAATATCATTCTTCTGTTAGTTTCTATTACTCATTCTACCAATGTCAGTGGGGTAAATTTTGACGGAATAAGCAGCATAAGGTAATGAAATTGTCATATTACAATACTTTTAATACATTAGGGTATAATATGAGAAATCTCATACTTGAAGCTACAAAGTGAAAAAGTTTATATCTTCCGGCGTATAAAGTGAGATTTTTCCTATTCAAATTATATAATCCACATGAGGGGATACCGTCCGTATATAACCCTAGTGAAGATGAGGTCACGAGCTCCAACCTGCATAGAAATGGCTATGTAATATTGTACTGGGCTAGGGTTTAAGATTGTCTAGGGTTTTGCGTGGTTTCCACCAAATGGCAATTGAAAAATTAAAACCCTAGCTCCACGATTTTCTCTGTCTCAGGTTTCATTCTCTCAAATGGAAGACCTGGATGATGATTTCGGCGATTTGTACGCCGACGTCGAGGTCCGAGCTACTTCGGCCATCAATTCGATTCCAAACATCACAAATTTACACATAGAAAAGAGCGAAATTAACCCCAGTAACGATGACAATGGAGACAAAGTTTTCAATCAGGAATCAAGAGGAGTTGATTTGATCGGTGATGATATGAATGTAGTGACGACGATTTCGAATTCGGAGGCAAATGCAGTCGAGGAATTTACCGATAATAATGGGAGCGACAGTGAGGATGAATTGAATATAGTGTTGAATGATGATGATGAAGGTGGTGGTGATGCTGAGCCAGGGTTTGTGGGGATGCGGAATGATGTGAGATTGAGTAACGGAGGGTTTGAGGAAGAAGGGGAGGAAGAGGGACATGGTGGCTCTGGAATAGGTGTAGAAGGGAGTGGTTTGGGGAAGCATCGAAAATGGAGTGATCAGTCGCTGGTTGGTGATGGATTAGAGAAAGGTTGGAATGATATCGAGAGAGAGAATGGAGGTAAAGGCGGTTATCATTTGCAGTACTCACAATACAAGGTATAGTTGAATGATAGTGCGCAATATGTTTCTGAAAGTCACTAAGGGTTTGTTGATGTAAAATTTGTATTTTTAGTGGGAAGCAGTTATGTGAGGTCAGGAATGGTTCGAATCTGCTAGATACCCCGTGCAATCAAAAGAGGCCTGAATTGATTCTTTGCATCATAGAACTATGTTATTGTCATTTGTGTTGGTTTTAGAAGCTCAGTGTTTATTAGGCTTTAAACTGATGTAGTGGTAGGTATGGGAATCCTCTCCGTATATTTCAGTAAAGTAATAAATGTTAAGAGGTTGCAAATATTTTCTGTGGAATTTGAACAATTTATTTAACTTCACAATATGTGTCTATTGTGGTGGAGCCTTTAATTTTAAGAACCCTAAAGTGTGCTACATTATTACTTGCTTTTCCAACAAGTTACTACTAATAAAGAGATTGAAATTCTTGCAAAACATTTGCTTGCTCAATTCCAAAGTTAGCCTTGTTTGATGTCTCATGGACTGATTTATTTGAGATGATAGAATTGTAGCATAGAACATGATGATGAATTAGTTATTTCTCCACATGTGGGGGTAAGTGGGTACATCTGACCCCCTACCCCACAGCAGCGGGAGCCTTCCTCCCTTTATTTTGTAATTATGTTATCTTAATTGAGCTAGGATTTTGATGTTGTTGCGGCTTGTGTGTGATTAGTTTCTGAACACTCTTGTGCAGTACAAGAGACCTCAACCAGCAGCATTTCCAAATAATTCGAAAGGTAGTGAAGCTGTGGGAGTAGCTTCATACTCTTCCACATTGTGTAGAGGTGAATGGGATGATAATGGGTGCAATCAACGCATGGCCTCAAGCTTTGTAGCAGCTCAAAGCGGACACAAGAATTTCTCACTTCCTCGGTGCAGGTAAATATAATTGGTTTCACTCTTTTTTGTGCACAAACTAGGTTGGTTTTGAGGTGTATTTGCATTATATAACATGATTTTATTCTGCACATCGCAAAAGATAATGACTATCAATCAGCCATTTAAGATACTCAGCATGAGACATGTGAGCTCTATTGTTGTTATGAAGCCCATCTTTGGCATTGTTTTAAGAATATTTGCCGAAGGGTCACTTTTTTAAATATGCTTTTGAGCTTCTTTTATGTCCTTGCACTTTTATTTTCATGTTCTTGATCAAAGGTATCCATTTCATATTTCTTACAGGACTATACTTGATGTTAATATTGATGCATTAGAGCGGAAGCCTTGGAGACATCCTGGTGTGGATTTAAAAGATTTTTTCAATTTTGGTTTTGATGAAGATAGTTGGAAACATTATTGCAACCGCCTGGTAAATATAATTACTGGCATTTATGTTTCCAAACTATTTACCTTTTGGTAAATTTCCCAAGCCTGTCCAATAGATCCCTCGTAGTCTACGTGCTGTGGGGGTTATATTTTCCACTTTTCCTCATGCAGTGTGATATTATTCGTGTTAACCTCTATGGACAGAAACCTAATCTTGAGATCATGTGACAGGATCAACATCGACAAGACACAAATAGGCCAAAAAGGATTCATCCCACTGAATATTCCCAACCTAATAAGGTGAATATATCTGGAACTACAGCAGAATATTTTTCTTGTTCAAGCAATAAATAGTTGTAAATCTATTTTGTTCATAAAATATGAATATAAAGCTGCATTTGAGCATGGGAAGGTTGCTCAGAAGGCTGTATCTGTGAAATTTGAGAAAGTATAGAATAGTTTCTCATCCTTCAAGAGTTTCTTGTAGAAAAGAGATGCAATTGGAAATGGTATGCCTTAAGCAGTGTGTTTTTTTCCAGCATGTATAATATATAAGTTAGAACTTAAGATTCACAAGTAAAAAACTAGAAATAGGTAGTCGGGAGTGGTAATATTGTAATCTCGTGGTGAATGTTTCAGCCAAAGGGTAGAGCTATTCAAGTAGAAGAACGCAGCAGTGAGCGACAACCATCCATGGATGTAATGCGTTCCCTTGATCGGGACTCAGATGTCGTCATTCAGGTGTGCTATTGCTTTGTTTTTTATTATAGCTTTTGTGTCATTTATTTCTCCTGGTTTACTGCTTATGACCTGGTTTGGAGCAGATTAGAGTGCAGGATACGAAGGAGGACTCCTCTGGTTCAGCCAGGGAGGGATTAGGATGTGTAAATAAATCCGAACATCAAGCATCGGAAACTGGAGATTTTGATGTGGATGAAGAAGGAGATATTCTGTGCGTTAATAGTGCCAGTGAAGATGACGACCCTGGAGAATATCTTGAAGGGAATGGTGAAGGTTTGAGTACATCAGTTCCTAAAAGGTATGATCCACATGCTCTATAGTCCAGTATTGTCTTAATTCTTATTTTTTGATGTTTGGCAGGGTCATACCCTGGAGTATAGGTTTCGTTATGTTGAGACTTAAGGGTGCTTCACAGTGTATAGCTAATTGGGACAAGGCTCTGTCTGGTTTGGTTATATTCATTGTCTGTGTTTGTTAGAGAGTGGAAGCACCTTGGTAATAGTTGTTCATAATGTTGTCACCTGAATATGCTATGAATGCATCTACCTCTTGCAGATGTAAATACTTCCAAATTTATTGGGAGTGACATCACATGTCATGTAAAGTGTTGGCAGCTGAGTTCAGTGCGTCACTACAATTGACAACTTCATATATTGCATCTATCAATGAAGTAATTTTAATTTTGCTCTGCTGCATTGCTGTAATGCTACTGATGTTTTTGCCGTTGATTTATAGCCTTCCAGATTTGACATGCATGCTAGTGGCTCATCAGAACTTGGATGTCTTTGAATAATTTAATAAAGCACACTTAAGCTTTTGATAGAAAGGCTCAATGGTTGTTCATATTTATAAGGCATCATATGTAGTTACTGTCTTCTTCAACAAATTTGTGCCGATGGGTAGTTATACTTCATCTATATCTTAACCAAAAGCTGTACTGGCACTGTTTGATCATGCTTCTTTGCATATTAACAAATAGATTTGGTGTTTGTGTCTTTTTTTCTGAAGTCGATCCAGGAAGTCTGCATCTGCTGTATATGGTCGTGGATTAGGGTATGGGCTAGGTTTTGGTGTGCATCATTACTCATTAATGTTTTGCTTATCAAAAAGATTATAATACTTGCAGTATCCCTTAAATGATGTTTAAATTAGAAGTTCCTTTTGAAGATTTGGGGTGGGCTATGATTCATGTGTATTTGACTGATTTTATAGAATTTTCTCTTTGGTCCTCTCATAGTTTCAATACTTGTCTTCTGTGCCAAGCCAAAGTGGTTTGGTTGAATACCAATACCAGCAAAATGGCCTTTTCTCTTTTTTGTGGTTAGTGTCCTGTTTCGGAATGTGAATAAATGGAACAAGACAATTTGAGTAACTAACTTTATTCCCACATTTTGTTTTACATTTTATTCGTTGCCACTAATATATAATCTTTTGATGTGTTTAGGGGTCCCCAACAAGCAAGGCCATCTAACTCTATGTGCAAGGATTCAGATAATCATGAACGTGTTCAGATCTCTGATGATGGGCATAGCCATCTGGAGGTGGCCATATGCGAATCAGAAGCAACTGCTGAAACAATGGAAACTTCAAATAACACAAACAAAAGGGTGGGCAGGAAAAAATGCAATACTGTTCCATCTATTTCGGGAACACAATTTTCTAATGGTGAACATAGTCCACATAGCCCCAGTTCTTCTTGTTCTGGCAGTCATAGTGAATCATTCAGAAGTGGTACTTTTATTGACCCAGGAAAAGCTCATAATCATGTTAGAAGGCAATTATCAAATTCGGTCTCTGAGATTCGGGAGTCCGTTGCATCCGACTACTATCAGTCAAAAGACTCAAAAAGCCAGAGTCTCAAAGCAGAAGCTGGTAATTGTAGATATAGTACAAGAAATAGGAGGTCCATTCAAGAGAATGTGAGGCATCGCAGTAGGAGATGCCACGGTCTGTCTGGATGCAAGAACCACCCTGATGATGATGCCTCGCCATTTTCCGAGACTGAAGGATGGGTTGACGATAGCAGGCAGAACAAAAGGCTACATCGTTTTGATTCTTTTGATGGGAAAGATATCTCATCTTGTAAGGAATCAGAACTATCCTTCAGTTATTGTGGTGAACAGTTTTCTGACTATCAGGCTGGGGCTGTTTACACAAGAAATCCTCACTGGAAAGGCCATCAGCGCTTTGGATATGAGGCAGATCGAGATCCCAGTAGAAATTTCGATAGAGGGGAATATCTTTTTGAACAAAGAATATCGAGGGAGGATGATGAAATGTTGAAAAGGGATTCGTATCATCATGAAAGGGGACTGCCTGTTGAGGACATGGACCCTCCCTCTTGCAAGTCTAGATGGTGGAGTCCAAAGAATGCCTTCCACTTGAAGAATGAAAGAGGTACTCGATGGCAAAGGAAAGGAGATGAACCGCAGTTTAGAAAGACAATGAGAAATGATGATTTTATTCTTGATTGTGAATATAACGATGATTTCATGCAAGAAGAATATATAGGATCAGTTCCGTATACTCACAGGGAAAGAGATTATTCAGAGCATAAGTATGAAAGAGGTTTACCACATACCAGAAGGGAAGTTGAAAGCCCTAAAAGAAGTAGGAGGAGATATGACAACTCTTCTATCGGGCTGGATAATTTATGGTCAATGAGTGAGGAGGATGAGTACTGGAGATGCACGGATCATCAATCTTTGGCCTCTTGTTCTTATGAAGAAGCTCATATTGCCAATGGCAAAAGGTGGCATGGTACCCTGTCTCCAAGAAATGATGTGTATGAAAGAGATGGGATACATGGGAGAGATAGGAGAGAAGGTAGTGACAGTAGTTGGTTTGGTAGTTATGCTGATGCTTTTGACATTGAAGAAAGTTTCAATAATCCTGATAATCAGGTTCATCTTCGAAGAAGTGGACACTATTGGCATTCTGAAGTAAGACATTGGGCTGAAGATGAATACATCTCCAGGCATCGGAATGGTAAATTCGGTCCTGAAGGGGTATCATTTTCTTTCAAAAGGACTTCAACCCATGAACACCTTGACACTAAACATGGCTCTGATCATGCCAGGAAATTAATAGATAACAGACGAGTGGAGCGGACTAGATACCAACCAATAAGGGAAGGAAATAGTGGTATTCGATTTGGTAGACGTTCTAATATTATTGGAAGAGGAAATCATGAGAAGACACTCCCGAGGTTCGGGGTTTCAGTTGACTCACACTTGGTTGTTAGGGAAGAAAAGGTAAAATTGGGGAAACCGAGGTCAAAACCTTGTATCACTGTGAATGTATTCATGAGTGCTCCACATATGTTGGGCGAGTTTCTTTGCTTTTGTTATTGGCATCTCATTGCATGTTTCTTCTAGGGCTTTTTAAATATCCTATTGGCTATTCAAAAGTTTCATGTAAGTAATCTTGTGAAGTTTTCCATTGTACATTGTCTTTAAGTGTTTGAGTTTCAACAATGGCCTTACAGGCCAGGAGGGACTGCATCACAGACTCACCACCATAAGCATGCAGAGAGTATTATTTAATAATAAAATAGTAGTAATTATAGTAAGAATACTAATATTTTCCCTTCTTTATGTTAGTTAATGTATTGTTATCAGTTGGATATTGTATGACATTTTATTCTGTTATATAGGAAAGAAAATAATAATCATCGGAAACACAGGGCTACATGTACATGGCGAATGAAATAAACCACAACAATGACAAGGAATATATGAAAACTTAAAATCCATTTCATGGGAATAAAATGTTAGTATATAGGTAGCTACATATATGGTGCACGAGGACAATACTTCTGAGTCATTGTCGAAACAAATATGAAATTATAGGTAGCTACATATATGGTGCACGAGGACAATACCTCTGAGTCATTGTCGAAACAAATATGAAATTGACATCTGTTTGATTAATTTCTAACAAATACTTTTGTTTCGTCCTTCTTTTGTGTTCTCTTTGAATATTCTTGGATCTAACCTTGTGGCAGTGAAGATGCTTTATGTTGTACTTGATAGTTTGTCAATATCCTTGTGATTGTATGTTTTTCTTCTGATTTAAAGCTTTTCATATCACCCAACATGAAGCTGTGTCTTCTTCTGTTCTTTTTTTCCCCATGTTTTCTATTTTTTTGGTGATCTGAGAAGGAAGATACTGCGTTTAGACAAGCAATATCAGAAGTTTTTCATGAGATTTTTTGTCATAGGAGTTATGTGTTTTTTAACAAGGACAATCAATATTTATCCTAACTATTTTCCTTTTATATGCATTTTGGATGCCTCTTTCTTTGAAGTGGGCCAGTTACTCACCTTTCATTCATCTCATGTTGTGGATATTTTGCGTATTGACATTACCATGAACAATCAAAATAACACAAGCACCATCAACATTATCTGTTCTTTCTACAACCAAAATAACACAATCAACTGGTATTTTTGAAAGTTGATAAATGATCTAGAAACCTGGTAACACGTGCTCTCATGCCGGTAGAATTAAGAAAGCTACGTAATAGGCTATCACCTATTTGTGCCTGCAACTTTGGGCTTCTATGTTGTGAGCGAACGTTGTTAGATTTTATTTGATGGCTTTAGCCTTTGAAATATGTCGAGCCCTAGAATGAAATATATTTTCATATTAGAGTATTTGAAAGCTTAAATGTTCGAATGGTTTACACTCAACTCCGCAAAACCTTGTCCCAACTAGTGAGAGTCAGCTAGTAATGTGGTTTATAGAAAGATGGATTGATCCTTAACTTCACTGGTTTGTGGAAAGACTCATGGATTTTTTTGGTAGTATATAAATGGACATTTTTAGGCCTTTTTTACCTGAACGTAGGCTTCTAGACCTTTAGGTCGTATTCTCATTGAGGACTGCTGAAATCACTGGGTGGTGCTTCCTATTATTTACCTGGAAATTATTATCTTTTCCCGTGTTGCATACAACAAATCTTTTTGTTTTTTTTTTCTGTGAAACAATTTTTTTGTTTAGTATTGGCTAAACATTTTTAATGTGATTGGTCAATTTCAGCTGATTTCAGTTTTTTTCTTTGCTACCAAAATTTTGGATCTCAACATGTCACCATTCACCAAATGTGCAAAACAAAACAAAAATTATCTTGTTCAGTACGGTTTTATCTCAAATATAGATGGCCGCGATACATGGAATGGAACTTCTGTATCTAAGCAGTAGGTGGCTTACTTCAAAATTTGGTTTTTTGGGATACAGATTTCCTAGATTGAATCAGGGTACGATGTGCTAGTTTTAGATGCAAGGTGGATTTCTTTTTATTTAATCAGAGACAATATTTTAGATATTGTAGATTGGAATGCACTGATTTTCTGCACTTGTGGAAGCCTATTATGATGTGAATTGACCATGTAATTGTTCTTCACCTTGTGAATGAATGACAAGCAAACCTCAATCCTCACAAATGTTATTTCCACTTATTTCTCTTCGGGTTGATTTCCCTTTTTATTGAACTGCTTTCATTTTGTTCGTGTAGTAAGTCAGCGGTAGGATCCTTTGTTGCTCGTGGAATAACTGCTATTTTCTTTACCCATTTTTGGCATCTATGGACTTCATTTTTTCATGTGCTATAAAATTGTGGTATGCCATTAGGAATTTTTGTGTTTTGCATTTTCGGAATTTCTGATTAGCTCTCTGCATGATGAGGTTCAAAGCTCTGTTTCCCTCCAACATCATAGTTTGTTTTCCAGGTTATCTTTGGTGGATGAAAAATAGGTTTACCATTTAATTTGGCAGGATTGACTATATGTATATGAATGACGACAATACTAGAAAGCTTTGTAGTATGCAGGGAGAGGAATTTTTTTTTCTTTTTTTGGGGGTGGAGGGGGGGGGGGGGGGGATGTCATCTTGGCCCAGGGACTGGCCCTCCTCATACATTGCTGGCTTTGAATGTCAATTGGAAAGTCACAGGTCAGGGATTTGAGTTGATTGCTGGTCATCACATGAAGTGCAATTAATGTAATTGTTTGAACATAAAGATTGAAGAACTATTTTTGTCGTGTTTGAGCTCGACTATAGAAGTGATCATCTGTTATTTGTGGTTTCAGCTTCCTGTTTATTGTTTGTCAGCTCAGGGATCGGATGGAGATAAACCAGTTTTATTAAGGTAGAATGATTATCCATCTCATCCAAAGGAGGTGTTGTTCCTGCATCAGTAATTGGACTTGTGATTATCCATTCCATCCATAGGATGGTATAGGAAAACTTGTGATTATCTTGTTGATTATTTATCTTGGCGACGGGGCCAATACTCTATCTTTCTTTGGCCTTCGATAAAATGTCTAGAGGGAAAGCAATTTGACTTAGCCTTTGATATGATCTAAAGGTTAAGCAATTTGACATCTCATGTTTGAGCTTCACAATCGTAACTTGGTCATGCCTACGTGGCCATTGTGTGGCCGAGTGTTGGTCTAGGTATCATTTTGTGCTACTTGATCAAATGAATGCAAGGATGCAATGAAGCATCAGTTGTTTTTCCTTTATATTTACAGTATCATCCTATTAATACTCTTATTTTTTTTTATCTTTACATGAAGTAAATTTAGGCACTTGCAAGTACCAAGATCGCGGAACACTAGATGTTAATATTTTTAATTCCGGGTATTATATGTTTCTCTCTGTCATACATTCTGTATTTTGGATGACCTGCTTAGTCGAAGATAATTCGAGTTTCACCTTACTTATTTTTGAATGGTTGACTAATCCTTTTTGGTTGTGTATTTATAATTCTTTGCAGTAACAACTTTTTCATCTTGCTTAAGCTTATCCATTTCTTCTCAGTAAGCTTAAATGTCTTTCTTAGACTGTAGAACATTCAATTGTGTGACATTTTCTCATGGCAATACACCCTGCAGTCCTCTGGAAGATGCTTCAAAGCTGGAAGTGTAATGTACAATGATAGACATGAAAACATGGACCGGATTATTGATGTCAAGCAGAAAACCTGCAAGGGTTTCAACGAATCTCATGTGGAGAAGGTAGCCCAATTGGACGACTCCAAAGTTGAAACCAACCAGAATGGCAACAAATGGCTTGACAAGTTCCCTGTAACGCAGCACACTGAAGCTTTGGATATTGAGGAAGGTCAGATAATAACCGAAGCAATAAATGTGAACCCAGTGAAAAAGATATGTGCATCTGCTGATGTGGGACAAATCAGTGATGTGAAGAAGTTGAATGGTGGAAAAGCAAAAAATGGATATGCGGTTGTTGAGAAAAATAACCCTCGGATTCTTGAGGTGATAGCAAAGATGGAAAAACGAAGAGAACGGTTTAAGGAGCCCATTACTCTAAGAAATGATGCAGACAGGGTTGTCAACCCTCCAGTTGATTCAGTTGTGGAAACAGCTCAGAATAAGCAACAACAAAGGCCAATGCGGAAGAGGAGATGGGGTGGAAGTTAGGTCCGAGAGAATGCAGGTGCATCTCATACCTCAGCCGAAGTGGTAACGGAATTGTGGTTTCAGGTTTGACTCAGAACAGGTTGAATGGATTAGCACTAGGCTGTCTATTGTGGATAGCAAAACGAGATAAAAAGTGCTGTTCAGATAAATTATTTCTTCTGGATGTTGAAGATAGAGTTGAATTTGAACATTTTTTAATTTCTTCTTCTGCTTGGAATAAGGTTAACTGTGCTAGTATATTCTTGGTGAAAGTTTATAAGTTAGAAGGATTTTATAAATTTCCCTTTACCCACCACAGGTTTTGGCTGGCCACTCTGATCCTTTTATAAATCATAACTTAATAAGTTCTTAGCTTGCCTTCTTATTTCAGGAGGCAGTTTTTACGGGCTACTGTCATAATCGAGACTGCTAGTTGGGCGTTGGGCTTCTGTTGTACCTCATTTTCTAAATTTGTTTAGTACAATTTTCTCTTGCTGTTAGTATTGTCAGGGAACATATAAGCTTGATTGATGCTGTAGCTATTTTAGTCTTATTTTGTGGCAGTGACCTCTTACTAACAGTTGTATCTTGCATCATTATGGTACCTAGGAGACTTGTGTTTGTTATATGTTGGAACTGAATCTTTGTGGGTTGTTGATCCCCCATCCCCAACACAATTACCACCCACGATAATGTTAGTCATGAAATCTGTTGCCGCTAATGTAATTTTTCATTCATGTTTCTAGTGAGAATGGCAAACGCATACATGCTTATTGTCACAGGTAAATCCCAAAGTGCTCAAAAGGAGAGGGATGGCTTATTGATGGGGTAATTTATTTACTCAAAACTCTCCTTGAAGTTTACACTTATTATACCCCGCGCCTCAAGGTTACCATATATCGAAACCACGTAAGGTGTATGGTGAACTTGTAGTCATTTTCTTTGTTAGTTGACCAGTCGGGTTTTATAGATGTTATCCGGAACTTCTCTTTTCCCATCGCATTCCACCCCGGCACCAAACCAGCCCTCCCCAAACCCCAACATCCCATCACTCCCCACAACCACCAGAACCAAACCCCACCGCTGTGCTGGGGTGCAGATTAGGTGTGGGGAGTTGGGTCTTGGGGTGAAGGGTTGGTGTGGGGAACGAGATGGAAAGAGAAGATGAAGAGATGTACTTGCACAGGGAAGGGTGCCCGGAACAACATAAGCGTGATTTGTAAGTATATCATGATAGTTAGAGAGTGTATAACAGTGGATTATAACAGTCACCCAATAAACTAGGTGACAACCCAACAACAATAGTACTTCGTTTCAAAGCACTCATATAATACATCAAAAACATATAATCAGTAAACTGGCAAAGTACATCTTATATCACGCAACATTGTTAGGGGTGTCCGGAGGTGTCTGGTTTGACATAAACTCCAATGGAGTTTAGGGCATGCTCAGCAGTGCCATGAAATCCACCAAATCGATGACCTTCATCTCCCTCCAGTGTGCGTGACTCATCATACTCTGTTCTCTTGCAAGGGAACTCTCATCAGCACATTCACATACTTACGAAATAGTCATACGGGATAATAATAATAATAATTTATATAATAAAGTACAATACAATTCAAGTTTCAAAAGATAAATAAAATAACTTTTGTTTTTCGCAGTTGAGATCTTTTTAAATTTTACTTTAAAATTAATCCGACGGCTAATTTTTTAAAAGTGCTTCAAGGACTTATAATTTCTTATAACTATTTTAAACAAAAAAAGTAGTGTTTGAAATCGTCCCACCCCCACTTCCCCCACCACCACCACTACCACCTCCGCCCCACCGCCACCCCTACCGCCATCGCCACTACCATCACCGCCGCTACCCTACCACCACCGTCGACGCTGCCACCACCACCACACCCACCGTCACCGTCAACGTCCCACCACCACCATCCTTACTACCACCAACATTGTCGTCCCACCACCACCCCAACCCCCACCAACCCACGACCACCACCATTATCACCACCATCGCCGCTATCCCCACATTACCCCACTGCCGCCGCCGTCGCCACCACCATCGTCACGGCCACCACTCACCATCATTGTCATCTCATTCTTATATTTATTACCACTACCACAATCATCTCACGACTATCGTCGCCACCCACCACCTTCATATTGTTGCCCACCACCACCCGTCGTCAATAACCACTATCACCCAACTCCACCACACCTACCGCCACCACTGTCGTCGCCCACTGTCACCTACTCCCACCACACTTATCACCACCGCCATTCACCACCATCCATCATACTGTCGCTCAGAAGCATCCGTCGTCCGCCTACCACCACCACCACAACCGTCGTCGCCCCACCACGACGACTAGCAACAACCATCACCGCCGCTCACCACCACCCACACTCACACTCACACTCACACCCACCACCACCACTATCGTCACCCATGACTGTCACTACTACCATCACTGTTGCCATCCACGACTACCACCACCCCCACAGTCATTACCACCCACCACAACCATCACCGTTTCCTACCACCACCACTATCGCCACCACCTCTCACCTCCACTACAACTGATATTTAAATTCATTTATCTTTTCTCTATGTTTGTGATTTGATTTTAGATATAAATACAAATATATTTATTGTTGACCATTTTTTTATTATTTTGTGCCTTCAAGTACAAGCAATAATTAGTACATGGATAAAGTCTATTAAGCTTTTGGTACCAAAGATATACTCGTAATACCACCATTACCAAGTTTTACACCAACGTACAGCAGTGAAAATAGGACAATCCCTAGCTATTTGAAGAGTGTCGTAGTTGTCCTTGCATTTTTATCCGGGACGTGCCGAGTGTTGTAATTGGCTTGAGGTATACCCCAATGGAGGCTAGTCGGTCATAGGAGTCGATAGTACCATGAAATCCACCGAATTGCCGGTCCGGTCCCAAGTGAATCCGAAACTCTTTGTCTTCCTCGCTAGGGCGACCAAACGGTCCGTGCGTTGCTCGATTGGTACCAAATGCTAGTGAACTTATACCTTCTCGATAAAGTCGAACGGCCTTATGACCGCTGACCCAGGTAAGATACTCCGATGGATAATCCAACCTTACCTGTTAGTAAATTCAATTGACCAATGTATTTGTTAAGGCCTCTAATTTAAAACTGCATTCTCAAAAAAAAATTTGTTTTTTTTTTTTTTTTGAGAAAAAAACGATAATCATTCATGAGCACCACTAAATACATCATTGTAGAGAAGAGATAATAGAAATGGTGGTATCTCCTCCTTCTACAACATAAAAGTATTACAATTAATAGCAAATCTGGCTAAACTATGAGCGACTTCATTTCCCTTCTTGCATATCCAAGCCATTGAAATTTTTTTCAGTAATGCTACGCTGACCAAATTTTGAGACTAAATTAAGAGACCAAATGACATGACAGTTGACTTGGGCTTCTTTATTTAGTGCCATGTCATTTGGGCCCCAATAAAGACTCCAAATAATATGCTGCCATGTCATTTGGGCTCTTAATTTATTTCCAAAATTTGGTCAGCGTAGCATTATTGATTTTGATTTTTTTTATTGAGCAAAGCAATTGGGACAGGATTTTGAGATTAATTTGAGAACCCGGTCTCTTATAACCACTAATGAAGGTGCTATTAAATTAAGTTCACTATTAATCTAAGTAAATATTGAATACAACGGTGATATTATATCACCATTGTTGACATATTATCACTAACCGAAAATAAAACACGAAGTGGGTAAGGTGAACCCACTTTAGTATTTATTTTGTTATATAGAAGAAGAGTGAGTAGTTATTTACTTATATAGATCCATTTGCTTATTTGTTTTGATATTATTGGTTGGTGATACTACGTCAATATTGACACGTGGTATCACCGTTGTAATATATATTTTCTCAATTTATCTAACGATTACAATGCATTATCTTATTAGATTTTCAAAGCAAATTTCCAGGAAACAACAATCAAAAAGTTGAAAGAAAATTATATATACTCACCGCATCAAATGAGAGTCCAGTACTTTTGCCATATGTGTTAGACAATACCAAAGTCCCATTCTCAGCATACTGGAATTGTATGGAATTGATAAATCCCCCATCACCATGCGATACAAAGATCTGAACTATCTCACAATGTCCATTCTCATCCCAAGCTGTGCAACCCGAGCCCCCCACCGGACCAATTTTGATCATCCTAGTGGCATCAATTTTCAGCGTAAATTCATGAACTTAGTAAATTCAGAAAACACTACTCACAGCAGCTCACTAGGACAATGTATATATATACTAGTTATTGCCTGTACCTGAAGGCACAGAGTAATAAAAAATAGTAAACAATAAACATATTTGTATTCATATCCAAAATCAAATCACAAACATAGAGAAGAGATAAATGAATTTAACCATCGGTTTGTAGTGGGGTGAAAGGTGGTGGGCGGCAGTGGTAGGAGACGATGATAGTTGTGGTGGGTGGCAATGACCGTGGTGGCGACGATGGTAGTGGTGGCGGCGGCGGCAGCGACGGTGGTGGTGGAGTTGGTGGTGGCAGTGGGGGCGGCGGCAGTGGTTGTGACGGCGCTGGCGACGGTGGTGGTGGTAGTGGTGGTGGCGACGGCAGTAGTGGTGGTGGTGGCGGTGACGGTGGTGGTGGTAGAGGTAGTGGTGGGGCGATTTGAAACACTATTTTTTTTTAAAGTATTTATGAGAAATAATTTCTAGAAGTACTTTTAAAAAGTCACTCCAAACACACTCTTATGGCCCTATTTTTCCTATTAAATTTAGGGTGTTAATATTAGCCGTTAGATTAACTTTAAAGTAAAATTTAAAACGATCTGAACCGCGAAAAGCAAAAGTCATTTTGTTTATCTTTTGAAATTTAAATTGTAAGCTACTTTATTGTATATAGTTATTGCATGTGTCTGAAGGCACAGTGTAATAAAAAATGATAAACAATAAACATATTTGTATTCATATCCAAAATCAAATCACAAACATAGATAAGATATAAAAGAATTTAAGCATCGATTTGTAGTGGGGGTGAGAGGTGGTGGGCGGCAGTGGTGGTGGTGGTAGGAGACGGTGATGGTTGTGGTGGGTGGCAATGACTGTGGTGGTGGCGGCGAGGGCGGCGATGGTGGTGGCGGAGGCGGTGGTGGTGGCGGTGGTGGTGGTGGTGGCGGTAGCGGTGGTGGTGGTGGGGGTAGGGGTGGTAGAGGTAGTGGTAGGGCGGTTTCAAATACTATTTTTTTTTTAAAGTACTTATGAGAAATAATTTCTAGAAGTACTTTTAAAAAATCAATCCAAACACACCCTTAGGGGCCTATTTTTCCTATAAAATTTAGAATATTAATATTAACCGTTAGATTAACTTTAAAGTAAAATTTAAAGCGATCTCAACCACGAATAGCAAAAGTCATTTTGTTTATCTTTTGAGATTTAAATTGTAAGCTACTTTATTATATAGATATTATTGTATATATATATATATATATATATATATATATATATATATATATATATATATATATATATATATTATGAAAGAGAGGATTCATAGACGACACAACACAAGCATATATTTGAACAACAAATTATAAAACTTACAGATCTTTTGCTTCTATTAACCATACCTGACTATGATTTGCACACTTTCTGAAGTTCTAGAGCTCAGCTTGGTTTTACAGAGGAGAGAGAGAGAGGGGCTGGGGGAAGGAACTTATAGGAGAGTGGAGAGAGAAAAGTTGGTGGTCACCGAGATGCTTTTTGGGTTCCTTTTTCTTTGTCGGTGTTTCTTTCTTCCTTTTTTTTTTTTTTCCATTATTCAAGAGGTAATCAATCTTAATAAATACTATAATTTATAATTAAATTAACGACAATGATCCATAAACAAACTGCATGCAAAAACAATAATAAATAAAAACAGCTCTAACATAACAAACAAACTCAACAAAAATCAAAAATTGAAAAGCTATTGCTTAGTAACCAAGCACCTTTTTTTCATTACTACACAATGGGTGCTTGTGACTGGTTGCTTTTAAAAGGATTAAAATTGAAAAGCTATTGCTTACTAACCAAGCACCTTTTTTCATTACTGCACAATGGGTGCTTGTGACTGGTTGCTTTTAAAACGATTATAAAGAAGGGATAGTACTAATCCCCTCCAATACATTTTATCTAAATATCTCTTTTTGACAGATCATCCACTATTAATGAATGAGTGACTCACTTATATACAATGAATTTCACTTGAATGTATGATGAATCATTTGTTAAAAAAGAATCGAAGAAAAATGTATTAGATGAAATCTCATTAAGAATGCCAAGAAAACTGGACTCATAGCTCTACCCCCATACGTGCGGGCTACAGGGGAGAGCATACGAGGAAGTGAGCAACAAAGTTATGCCAGGTTTTATGGTCACTGTTTTATAAACCCAAATACTTGTGGACTGCCCTTGTGTAGGAAAGACAACCAAGAGAATTAACAACATACTATGATGGATAAACTGCAGGGGCAGGGCTAGAATTTCCCAAAGGAGCCAACTTAGATGTTGGAAAAAAATAATAAAGTATCAGGGGCAGTATTGAAATTATACAAAATTGGAAGAGGCTAACCTAGAACCTTTGTGATATGCTGTGTTTATTGCATGCACATGTGAAAGGGAATAAACTCACCACATCAAATGTAATTCCACCCTTAACACCAAATTTGTCAGACAGTACCAAAGTTCCATCCTCAACATACTGGAATTGGATGGTGATGATACCTGAAATAAAACCCAACGATGAGCTCTGGAGGTAAGCTCAGCTCAGGAGCTCAGAGGAGGGAAGCAGAGCTCATTTAAGCCACAGTCTGAGCTCAGCCAGCTGAGCTCAGACCTCCCCTCAAGAGACACGAACAAGAAAGGGCAAGAGGGTCACAGATACCTTCGTGATAGGGATTAAGCTGGATCCAAGGCATAAAACCCGTAACCAACCGGGGTCCTCTCCTAAAACTAAGGAGAATCCCATGGAAGAAGGCAAAGATCTCGAGGTGGAAACCATAAAAGCCGGCCATATGAATTTTAGGTAACTCCGAAATTATAGATGAAGATAGGGCAAGATCCCTCCATTATAGGAGGTGATCTCGAATTAGAGGTAAGCATGAGGCTATAAAAAGGAGGGCAAGCCTCCTTTTGAAAAAAAAGAACAACTAGAAACCCTAATACCCTGGCGATTGGACTGTAATACATTGAACACCATCAATAAGAGAGAGAGAGGAGCTAGAGACTCCATTACAGAGTGGACTAGCCGAGCTCAGGCCGGTGAACCATTATAATTCTGTCGTGTTATCATCCCTTTCCTTGTTCCCCAAAGCATTCACCTGCATTATTAGACACGAGCCTTGCAGCTCAGATACCGTATTAATCACCATACAGGTCATTCATACCAAATAATCCAGTTCCATAGCTCATTCGAGTAGGTGTACACCATCAGTTTGGCGACGTCTGTGGGAACGACTGTTCCTTTTACAAATAAGCTGATCCTTTAGTGACTGATGGTAACAACACGAAATATGAGCAGAAGTCAAACAAACATACCACGAATGCAAGACCAGCAAGAAGCTACCAACGGCAGACAACCCGGGAATATCCAAGAGGCTAATTCCCCCATTAATAACGAGATGGAGGCTCTTCGCCTCGTCAACCAACGCTTGCTAAGGGAAAATGCAGAGCTATCAAAGCTCATACAGCGCCCACAGGAGGCACGACCGGCCCAAGAAGGCCAGAACAATCCCCCTCATAGGGAACAACGACATTGGGATCCCCTTAGGGAGGTCAACGAAGGAGGGAAAAACAGCCAGACCAGGGGGCATGTTCCTTACCAACCCCCTAGGAATGGTCACAATGAGGAAGTGCAAAGTCAGAACGATGGGGGTGAGATGGATGATTTTTTCCCTTATCCGCAAGACAGGAGAGAGCAGCACTGGGAGCAACGTTTCAAAGACATCCAGCAAGAGCTCAGCCATATGAAGGAGGCTGTAAAGAGCAAGACTCCGGTTACAATGGATATCCTAGTGCAACAAACCGAGTCCCCATTCACTACTGGAGTGCTACACTTTCCTCTCCCACCAAAGTTCAGGATGCCACAAATAGAGGTCTTTGACGGAACGAAAGATCCTGTGGATCATCTCAACACTTACAAGAACCAGATGGAGCTGCATGGATACCAGTATCCTGTGCGTTGCAGAGCTTTTGCCATCACATTGAAAGGCTCCGCCCTAGCCTGGTTTCACAGGCTCCCACCAGCCTCGATTTCATCCTTCAAAGAGCTCTCCATAGCTTTCGTATCTCACTTTATAGGAGCCCGGATATACAGGAAGCCGAGCTATCACCTACTGAATGTGAAACAGGGGCCCCAAGAAAACCTGAGGTCTTATGTCCAAAGGTTTAACTCAGAGACACTAAAAGTAGACGTTCCAGACGAAAAATTTGCCATAACAGCCTTTATTGCAGGGTTGGGAGTGCAATCAAAGGATCTAATGTTCTCTATATCGAAGAACCCTCAGGCAAGTATGGCTGAGGTGTTAGCCAAGGCAGAGAAGTATATAAATGGTGAAGAGGCACTCCTTTCCAAAATAGGGAGCACATCCTCACGAAAGAAGAAGGAAAAAGAAGAAAAGAGAAGGGACTAAAGTCCCAGGAAGGAAAAAGGGCGAGAAAGGTCCCCAAGGAGGGATAGAGACCGCTCACCCAAGAGAAGAGGAAATGTCAGAGATCGCCTGGGCCCCATGCAGCCTGAACTACAGCCCAGATACGGACCTCAGCGATTCACCCCACTCACTGCCGCTGTGTCGCAAGTTCTGTATGAGGTCCAAAACGAGAAGTTCTTGAGATGGCCACCTCAGATGAAGGCAGATCCGGCCAAGAGAGACCCCACCAAGTACTGCGATTACCATAGAGATCATGGTCACCACACTGATGACTGCATTCAACTAAAAAAGGAAATCGAGTTCTTGATTCAGCGAGGTCAGTTACGCCGTTTTGTAGCTCATGACAACCAGAACCGAGCTCTCCCACCGCCACCACATCAGCCGCAAGCACCTGCACCACATCAGCAGCCTCTAGGAGAGATTAGAGTAATATCAGGAGGATTCGCAGGAGGTGGGGAGTCCAGCTCAGCCAGGAAAGCACACCTTCAACGAATCAGAGCCAAAGAAGCTCTTGAAGTGCACGCTGTGTCCAAAGCACCACGCTTGGATACAGCTATCACTTTTTCAGACGCTGATTTGGAGGGATGCCAGTATCCTCATGATGATCCATTGGTGGTACGAGCTGTGGTGGCTAATAGAACCGTTTATCGGGTTCTAATCGATAACGGGAGCTCGGTAGATATCATTTTTGCACCTGCGTTCGACAAGATGGATATAGGAAGGGAGAGACTTGAACCTGTAAACACTCACTTGTTGGGATTCTCTGGGGAAAGGGTGCTCCCCCTGGGTTCGATCCAACTCGTGCTCACCCTAGGGGACCCACCCTGCCAAACCACCACGACTGTAAAATTCCTAGTGGTCGATGCACCCTCTGCATACAACATCTTGCTTGGAAGACCATCCCTTAACTCTATGAAGGCAATCCCGTCAGCCTATCACTTGGTAGTTAAATTTCCTGCAGAAAATGGAGTCGAAGTGGTCCGAGGAGACCAGCGTATAGCAAGAGAATGCTACATGACATCTGTAAAAAAGAAAGAGGTTGAGAACATCCAACTGGATGAACTTGACATGAGGGATGAGCTGGAAACGAGACCAATGCCCTCGGAAGAGCTGGAACCAATTCAACTTGATGAGAACCCAGAACACCTCGTTTATGTGGGTTCCAGACTGAATGCTGAGCTAAAAGGTCTCATCATCCAGTTCCTGAAGGAGAATATAGGAGTGTTTGCTTGGAAGCAAGAGGATATGGAAGGTATTGACCCTTCAGTTATTACCCATAGGCTAAGCGTGAACCCAACTTGCAAGCCCGTCAAACAGAAGAGGAGGAGTTTTGCCTCAGAAAGACAAAGGGCAATTAATGAGGAGGTCAGCAAGCTCCTCCATGCCAAGGCCATCAGGGAAGTTGACTACCCTATCTGGTTGGCAAATGTAGTTTTAGTCAAAAAAACCAATGGTAAATGGCGACTGTGCATCGATTTTACTGATCTCAACCGGGCATGCCCCAATGACAGTTTTCCTTTATCTCGGATCGACCTAATAGTGGACGCCACTGCCGGGCACGAGCTCCTTAGCTTCATGGACGCTTTCTCAGGTTATAACCAGATCAGGATGGACCCCAACGACCAAGAGAAGACCTCATTTGTGACGGAACAGGGAACATATTGTTATCAGGTCATGCCTTTTGGATTGAAAAATGCTGGAGCCACTTACCAGCGGTTGGTGAATAGGATATTCCAAAAACAGATAGGCGCATCCATGAAGGTTTACATTGATGACATGTTAGTAAAGTCACTAAAAGCAGAGCTCCACATCGAGCACCTAACCGAATCATTCCAGATCCTAAAGCAGTACAAAATGAAGCTCAACCCTGCGAAGTGCGCATTTGGGGTCTCGGCAGGAAAATTTCTGGGTTTTATAGTTAGCAGCCGAGGGATTGAGGCAAACCCAAAGAAGGTTAGGGCGATGGTGGAAATGCAATCACCATCCAACACAAGAGAGGTACAACGCCTGACAGGCAGGATAGCTGCCTTGAGCCGTTTTGTGTCTAGATCAAGTGATAAATGCCAGCCATTCTTTCAGATCTTAAAAAAGGCATTCCAGTGGGATGCCAAGTGCGAAGAAGCATTCAAAGCCCTGAAAAATTATATGAGCTCCCTTCCTGTTTTGGTAAGCCCTTTAGAAGGGGAAGTCCTCACCCTCTACCTAGCAGTTTCAGATTTTTCAACAAGCGCGGCGCTGGTTAGGGAGCGAGACAGAGCTCAGCAACCAGTCTATTACTGTAGCAGAGCTCTGAGGGGGGGGGCAGAGGAGAGATATCCAAAGATGGAAAAACTTGTTCTAGCTCTGGTTACAACAGCTAGTAGACTTAGACCTTATTTCCAGGCTCATACTATCGAGGTCCCAACAGATCAGCCGTTGAAACAAGTACTACATAAGCCAGAGTCTTCAGGGAGGTTGGTTAAATGGGCCATAGAGCTCAGTGAGTTTGATATCAGATATAAGCCAAGAACTGCCATCAAAGGGCAAATTTTGGCGGATTTCATCGCAGAGTTCACAGCATCAGCGCCTATGGAGACCGCATATTTAATACCAGACCTCCCCATATGGAGGCTTTCAGTAGATGGAGCCGCCAATGCTCAGGGAAGCGGTGCAGGAATGATCTTGACCTCCCCAGAGGGAATAGATGTCGAGTATGCCCTTAGATTTGGGTTCAAAGCTTCAAATAACGAGGCAGAATATGAGGCTGTCATAGCTGGGCTCAATCTTGCTTATTCTATGGAAGCAGAGCAGCTGGAGATCTGCAGTGACTCTCAACTGGTGGTTAAGCAGATAGAAGAGTCGTACGAGGCGAGAGGCGAAAAGATGGTCCTTTACCTCAAAAAGGTACGAGAGCTAATAAAAAAGTTTGTGCAGGTTAAGGTCAGACACGTGCCTAGAACAGAGAATTCATGAGTAGATGCGTTGGCAAGGTTAGCAACTGCCTCGCAAGAAGATTTGGATAGGCTAATTCCAGTGGAGCACCTTCCATAGCCTTCGGTAAGTATCGAAGAAGAGGACATGCTATCAATTGAAGCTCAGCCGAGCTGGATGGACCCCATCATGGGGTACCTGCAGAGTGGGACTTTGCCAAGCGATGCTAAGGAGGCATCCAAGCTGAGGACCAGGTCAGCCAGATTTTCCTTGATGCAAGGAAAACTGTACAAACGAGGATTCTCAACGCCTCTCCTTAAGTGCGTGGGGGATGAAGATGCCAACTATATACTCAGAGAGGTACATGAAGGAATATGTGGCAATCACATAGGTGCTCGGGCCTTGGCAGGAAAAGTATTGAGACAAGGGTATTATTGGCCCACCATGCTCAAAAATGCCACCGATTTAGTAAGAAAATGCAAGACTTGCCAGGAGCATGCCAATGTTTCCCACTGTCCTCCCGAGCTGCTAACCTCGGTGGTAAGCCCATGGCCTTTTCAGCAGTGGGGTTTGGACATTCTTGGACCCCTTCCCACCGGTGTGGGGCAATGCAAGTTTGCCATCATAGGGGTGGATTACTTCACCAAATGGGCAGAGGTCGAACCTTTGGCAACAATCACTGAGCAAAAAGTTCAAAACTTCGTTTGGAAATCGATAGTTTGTAGGTTTGGGGTTCCCAGAGCGGTCGTGTCTGACAACGGAAAGCAGTTTGATAACTCAAAATTTAAAAGCTTTTGTGTTGAGCTCGGGATCAAGAACTATTTCTCAGCTCCTGCACATTCTCAATCCAACGAGCAGGCAGAGGTCACAATCAGAACCATAAAGACAGCTTTGAAGACCAAACTAGAAAACCTGAAAGGCAAGTGGGTGGAGTACATCCCTGAAGTATTGTGGGCCTACAGGACCACCGTCAGATCTGCAACTCAGGAAACCCCATTCGCTTTGGCCTTTGGAACTGAGGCAGTAGCCCCTGTGGAGGTAGGGCTCCAATCACCAAGGAAGGAATTTGCAGATGCCGAGCTCAATGATGAATCTCTCCTATTAAACCTCAATCTCTTGGATGAAAAGAGAGACAAAGCTCTGCATCGTGTCTGAATTTACCAAAGGAAAACGGCAAGATACTATGACAGGAAGGTGAGGCACATAAGTTTCAAGGATGGAGACTTGGTACTTAGGAGGCTTCTGCTTGCAAGAAAGGATCCCACGCATGGAAAATTGGGACCCAATTGGGAAGGACCCTATATTGTGTCAATGGTAATCAGACCAGGGAACTACGAGTTGCAAACAGAGGAGGGGAAGGTCCTACCTCACTCTTGGAATGCCGAGCACCTTAAGAAGTTTTTTCAGTAAGTGTTACTTGTAATAGAGCTATTTTTAAATAAGAATAAACAAGTCTTTTATTCACCCTTAGATGACTTCCAAAGTAAAGGAATGTGCAACAAGCTCTACAACAAACGATAAGCTTCAAAGCTTATAAAAAAGCAAGATGAGCTCTTCAGCTCATAAACAAACGATAAGCTTCAAAGCTTATAAAAAGCAAGATGAGCTCTTCAGCTCATAAACAAACGATAAGCTTCTCAGCTTATAAAATTCAAGATGAGCTCTTCAGCTCATGAACAATCGATAAGCTTCTCAGCTTATAAAATTCAAGATGAGCTCTTCAGCTCATAAACAAACGATAAGCTCATAAGCTTATAAAATTCAAGATGAGCTCTTCAGCTCATGAACAAACGATAAGCTCCTAAGCTTATAAAATTCAAAGATGAGCTCTTCAGCTCATAAACAAACGATAAGCTTCTCAGCTTCAAGATGAGCTCTTCAGCTCATAAACAAGCGATAAGCTTCTCAGCTTATAAAACACAAGATGGGCTATTCGGCTCACAAACGAGCGGTAAACTTCTCAGCTTATAAAGTTCAAAACGAGCTCCTCAACCCATGCAAGCTTCTAAGCTCATAAGATTCAAAGCTGGTCTCTTCTTGGAGACACCAACAGTAGATTCCCTCACGACTAATAGTCCTAGTGCACTGCCTACGCACTTGAAGACCCCAATATGTTTAGTACAGCGGAGATTACCTACGAAATCAATTGGGAATTAAGGTCAGTGCAAACATGATCTTCTGTTTTCCATCAATGTTCGTGGTCCGACCTGTGGAACTAGTCAGGGACTAAGGTCAGTGCAAGCATGATCTTCTGTTTTTCATCCACGTTCGTGTTCTAAACACGAAGAATATGCTGAAACAAGTTTACAGAATTCGGAACGAGCTCCTTAAATCACAAGAGATAAGCCCCTCAGCTCTTATATGGGCATGCATATTCAAAAGCAAAAGACCTGGTATTCAGAAAATCCTAGAATATAAATGTTCAGAAAAGTATAAAGAGATTCATAATTTGGCATCGTTCAAGAAAAGAAAGGAAATACAAGGGGATAGAGGTCCTAATCCTTTTTAAGCTGAGACCTCAGCTCAGCAACTTCTTCTTTCAGGCAAGCATTCTCCTTCTTCAGCTCATCCCTTTTTTGCTCAGCCTTGTAAAGTGCGTCAAGAAGCTTCTGACCCATTGGGGTAAGGAAAATGGTGGACAGAGAGTCAGGGGAAGAGGAACCATCCCTCTTACGCTTCTTTGAACTTGTGCCGGTATCTCCCGCCTCGTCAGCATCCCCTACCTCCTCAGAATCAGAGAAAGAAGTCCAGGAAGAGTAGGGAACAGAGGAAAATTCATACTCAGTTGCCAGGGCCCCAAACAAATAAAGGTTCTCATTCGTCATCAGTTCAGAATAAGTCCTAGACTCCGCAAGTAGCAACTCGTTGATATTCACCATCTCTGGCACATCCAGATCAGGTGGACCTGCACAGCAAAAACATAGTAAGGATGTATCTTAAAAAAGAAATATGCAGAAGAGCTCAGCTCGAACCTACCAGTGCGAGAGAAGCTCTTCCAGGACCGTGGGATCCTAGCTTCACGACAACGATCCTCAGTGGACCTCCAAGACTCCCCAGAAGCAAAAAAGAAACGTTTAGACCACCCTTCAGGATTGGAGGGAAGATCTAGAATCAAAGGGCGTAATTTGAAATTCCTCCAACGGAAGAAGCTGAAGCAGGGGGCATCATCTTCTTCGATCTCGAAGAAGTATAGAAACTCAGAGACAAAGGGGAACCTGCCAATGGCATGTAGGCGGCAGAACAAGAAAAAGCTTACCATAGCGGCCCATCCTCGTGGAGAAAGGCGAGAAGGACACAGGCCATAGTAGGCAAGAACTCGCCCTATGGCCGGATGAATGGGAAGGCGAAGTCCCATGTCCATGGCACCTTCAAAGAAGCAGACTTCCCCTCGAGGAAGGTAGTTGCAGGGCTCATCTGGAGTAGGGACTCGCAAAGGCAACTCAAGATCAAGAAGGAACTGTTTCTTGATGGTTTTCAAATCAGAGGGCTCAAGGGTAGAGGGAGATAGGTAGCGACAGTGCCACTTCCATTCGATTCCGAAGGAAGTCCGCTCCTCGAACAAAGAAGAACTAGGGACCGCCATTAGAGATCAAGATCAAAAACAGAGAGTAACCACGAAGAATCAAGAAAACAGATGAAAGGAAACTTAGAGAAAGTTGGGAGTTTTTAAGAAACCAAAAGACACGAGAAAAGGAATCGGTTGTCTTTTTGGTTTCTTAATAAATAAAGGTGGTTGCGGTTATGGAAAACGGTTGGGAAAAAGGCGGGAAAAGGAAATCAGCACAAGACTACCCCTCCTATTGCACTCAAGACAACCGAAGGGAATTCTGACCCCACCCAAGAAGAATATCCTTCATGTTTGAGCTCAGCCCAGTCAAAAACAGAGCACCTGTATAGCAAGTCTTTGAGACTTGCAATTCCAAGAGCCCTGCTCACATCAGAATGGAAGAGTTCCTGATGGGTTCCTCGGTTCATCAAAAGAACTTAGCAGCTCGTGAAGTCCATAGCCTTGCTTGAAGAAGGACTGAAGCACTTCTCAAAGCAAGGGGGGTAGGGGAAGTACAAGAAAAAGAAAACACAGAAAGAACTTTTAAGTTCACACAAAAGAGCCATGAAGCTCAGAAAGAACTTTTAAGTTCACACAAAGGAGCCATGGAGCTCAGAAAGAATTTTTAAGTTCAGGCAGAAGAGCCCCGAAGCTCAGCAAGAACTTTTAAGTTCACGAAAGGGGCTACGTAGCTCAGTAAGAACTCCTAAGTTCACAATATCAAGCTGTGTGGCTCAGAATGGAGAAGAAAAGGGAAGGGATCCCTAGGATACCAACTACCAAGCTCAATAGCTCAGGAGAATCCATTGAGCACAACACCAAGTCTTCTATACTCTTCAAATCTAGTAATTTTGCTTTAAGAAGTGCACAGCACCCCTCAAAGCAAAAAAGAGGCAAGGGGAGTATACAAAGCAAAACACATATAAAGCAAAACAAGTAAGTGAGCAGTTCGGAATCGAAATTCAAAGATATACATGTGCTAAACCAGCAAAGGAAAAACAAGATGAAGATTGCAAAGTAACACAAAGTCCTAGCCCAAGTCAAAGCTGCATCTCAAAAAAATTTTACAAAGAAATTACAACTAAAAAGTCCTAAGTTTCTGGAGGGGGAGTAATTGAAGGATCTAGCAGCTCAGTAGATGAGCCCTCAACAGCAGAAGCAAGGGAAGAGCTTCCAGAAAGGCCTTGGGTCCCTGCTCCCGTTGAGTCCGGGTCTTGAGCAAGGGCCTCAGTCACCAAGTCAGCTGAAAACGGTGTGGAAACAGGAACAACAGGATCTACAGCAGGGAGCTCAGGAGTCGCAGTTGGAGGCTCAGGAAGCACGATAAGAGCTCCAGAGGTCCCAGGGGCAGGTATGTCTTGACTCAAGGTAGCTGATGGTGGGACCGAGACATCTTCCTCATTATCAGAGCTAGATTCTTCCATTTCTTCCTCAGTGGGGATAGGGAAGTTGAAGTCAAGGTCTGGAAAAGCTTTGATAGTCTTGCGCCTAAAGGCAAGCCATCCAGTAGCCCACAAAGTGGTGGCCTCATCTCTAAGCTCGGCAATCTCTTTATCCCTCTGTTTGACCAAATCTTTCTGCTCCTCGAGCTCCTCGCAGAGCTTGCCATTTGCCTCGTTGAGGGCGAGATAATCTTGATTGGCCAGGCTAAGCTCTTTCTTGGCGTTAAAAGCCTCTTGGCTAGCCTTGGACCACGCCTCAACCTTAAGCTGCAGGTCCTCCTTAACTAGTCTTAGCTCATCTCGAGCTTTATTTTCCCCTTCCTCAGCTCTGACCTTGACGGTTAATGTATGTTTGAGGTCGGAGGCTTGTTTCACCGTTTGCTCTTTGAGGCTCTCCACCTGAGCCCTGAGGTCTTCGTTCTGAGCCCTGAGGTCTTCATTCTCAAGGGACAATTCAGAAACCCTGACCTTATACGTCTTCAGAACCTTAAAAGAGCTCTCTTGAGACCGAACTCGGTGCAGCAGACCTTTCGCATGGAGGGCAGCCTGAGAATATAAAGAAAGTGCAGCAAATTACGTCAGACCACGAAACAAAAATAAGTAAAGAGGAAAAAGTGCTAGCACTTACAGCAGCTGCTCCCTGAAGAGCTGAAGAGATGGATTCCTCAAGGGGCATAGAAGCAGCCTTCAGGACATTAGACTCAGAAAAAATAGAAGAAAGAGCTCCCGCAGCAAGATCCATGTTGTCAAAGAAAGAATCCTCATCTTCTTCCTCAGATTTTCTCTCTTTCTCAACCATCTTCCCAGAGGCACTGAATGTGAAATCTCTGGGCTGGAGGTCGGGAATCAATCCCAAAGCTCTCTCGACCTCAGAGGAGGAAGGGGAAGCCTGACCTCCCTCTTGAGCAGGCACCAACCCAGGATGGGCCACTGGAGAGGAAGAAGTGACTGCAATTTGAGGAGTGCCGGTTGAGGAAGGCGATGCCTTGTTGGGAACCAGTTCTTCAGTAGCAGAGGGGGGTGAAGGCACCTCCAATCTGGGGATTTTAGCCCGGGTGTTCGGACCACTCCCAGAACTGACCCGGGCCTTGCGCTTGCTGGATCTACCACCTTTCATCAGCTCATCCACCTTGGCCTTAAGTTCTTCAGGAGTGGACTTCATGGTAGAAGGGCCTGGAAGGTCTGGTTGGAATCAAGAGCTGTAAGAGGAAACGAAAGAGAAGAAGAAAGAAAGTGATAATGGTATTACCTTCTTCAGCTTCTACAATGGATAATGGAATGGCTAGGGTCGCCGAAGGAGGACTCAGACCTAGCTTCACCAGATTCTGAGAATTAATAAGATCAGCGTACCTCTCTGGCTTGATTTTTCCTAACTTCACTAGCACCTTCTTATCTTCAGAGCTGAGCTCAGGGCGACCACCTGAAAGAAAAAGTATGCAAGTAAGAGAAAGGCAAGAGGCCCATAAGTTCTAAATCAGAGCTCAGTCAGCTCGAGTAAAGACTCACGCAAGTTTTCTGGGATAGTCCAAGCTCTAGGGATACCAAGAGTATCTGTCTTATCTGCAGGGTTGTACTCCTAATTGGTACCCCCAATATAAAAGAAATGTTTTTTCCACGCCTTGTGAGAAGAGGGGAGGTCAGTGATAATTTTCCTAGCTTTAGTTCGCTTGGAAATATACAGAAAACCTTCGGCGGAGGTCAGTTTGACGTTGAAGAGCTCCATTAGCAAAGAAATGCTAGGAACCCCGAGTTTATGTTTCTTAAAGATGACTAGGAGACTAACCATGACGCCATAGAAGTTGGGAGAAATCTGGGAAGGGCAAACATTAAAGTGTTGAAGAACAGTCTTAATGAAGGGAGGCAAAGGAAAGCGAAGACCATTCTCAAAGGCAGCTAGGAAGAAACAGACCCTCTGGCGCACTTGTTCTACATAGTAAATGGAATTATCAGGGCACCAGGGCTCAACCCCAGGAGGAAAGCCGTATCGAGCTTTATAAGCTCTCATTAACCCAGGGACCTCTCTACTATGGCCCACAGACTCGGCATGCCTAAAGGCGGCCCCCAGGTATGATTCTTTTTCTTCAACCCCAACTCCACTCACCTTGCCCTTACCTTTGTCAGGTTTGGGGGGCGTGGGAGATAAGGTAGAGGGAGGTTCCTCGGTGCAGACCTCGGCTTCTACAGCCTCCACACCAGGAAAGTTATCAATTTCATCACCAACATCCCCTAAGTCGGTGTCCTCAGACCGGTCCCCTAGTAGGGAAACAGAGGAACGAGTAGCACCAGAAGAAGCAGACATAATTGGACAAGAAAAAGGGAGATTGAAAGAGCGATAAAGAGGGAGAACACTAACTAAACTTTCCCTAATAACCCTAGGGTCAGCACAGTAACTCCCAACAGCGAGTATGTGCACGATGGAACTCCAGTCCACAAAATGAGGAAGGGGAGACAGGCAACGATCACGGGACCAGAAGAAAAAGAACCTATGGGTCCAAAAATGCAGCAACCACCTAAAACTCGAAGGGTCCAGAGTTGGAAAAGCCGAAAAGAGGATAGGGAAAGCGTACCTAGTTGGGGAGAAGCGACGAACAACAATCCGAGGCCAAATCAAAGAGGGGAAGCACTGCGAGTCCTCGAATCGAACAAAGGCCGATTTAGGGCAAAGAATCAAAGAGCTTCTAGACTAGGACCCAAGAATTCGCAGAGGCAAGAAGTACAGAGAAACAGAGGAGAAGATGAATAGTGTAAAGAAACGGTTCAGGTAGCCGTTTTGGGTATTTAAAGCTTGAAGGACGTGGGCTGAGACATGCGTGGGAATCGAGGAGAGTCATGATCACTACAAACCGTCAAAAATCTTCAGTCACGTGGAAAGCCAAAGGAGATCACATGCAGATCTAGTTCTGATCGAGAAACAGTTCAGCCCTTGCCTAAGCTAACTTAGACAAGAGCTGGGGGGCAACTGATGATACCTGAAATAAAACCCAACGATGAGCTCTGGAGGTAAGCTCAGCTCAGGAGCTCAGAGGAGGGAAGTAGAGCTCATTTAAGCCACAGTCTGAGCTCAGCCAGCTGAGCTCAGACCTCCCCTCAAGAGACACGAACAAGAAAGGGCAAGAGGGCCACAGATACCTTCGTGATAGAGATTAAGCTGGATCCAAGGCATAAAACCCGTAACCAACCGGGGTCCTCTCCTAAAACTAAGGAGAATCCCATGGAAGAAGGCAAAGATCTCGAGGTGGAAACCATAAAAGCCGGCCATATGAATTTTAGGTAACTCCGAAATTATAGATGAAGATAGGGCAAGATCCCTCCATTATAGGAGGTGATCTCGAATTAGAGGTAAGCATGAGGCTATAAAAAGGAGGGCAAGCCTCTATTAAAAAAAAAGAACAACTAGAAACCCTAATACCCTGGCGATTGGACTGTAATACATTGAACACCATCAATAAGAGAGAGAGAGGAGCTAGAGACTCCATTACAGAGTGGACTAGCTGAGCTCAGGCCGGTGAACCACTATAATTCTGTCGTGTTATCATCCCTTTCCTTGTTCCCCAAAGCATTCACCTGCATTATTAGACACGAGACTTGCAACTCAGATACCGTATTAATCACCATACAGATCATTCATACCAAATAATTCAGTTCCATAGCTCATTCGAGTAGGTGTACACCATCAGATGGTATTGATTTGTCCCTCCCCATGTGATATAAAAAGATCTGAACGATTTCAGTTCTACTTGTACCAAGGTACCCTGCTGGACCAATTTTGATCATACCAGTGGGATCCATTCATCTCGAAACAAGTTATAAATCGTACCCATCGTTTGCTGCCACTAATCATACTAGCATCAGCAATAAGATAGTCACAGACATAATAAACTCATACCCATCCATGATCTTCAAAAGATCGAGTCTAGTTTTAAAGGAATAGAGAGAAGCTTATGAACAATAGACACGTCCGATGTTTAATAACATGCTAAAAGTTACTCACTTACTTACCCAAATACACAACAATTTTTCAAAAAATTTCCGCCTTCATCTCTCAAACTCTCTAAAAAAGTTTTTGAACTAGAGGATCATTTGAAACTTGAGAGACGGTAACATTGCTGGCTTTGAATGTCGATTGGAAAGTCACAGGTCAGGGATTTGAGTTGATTGCTGGTCATCACATGAAGTGCAATTAATGTAATTGTTTGAACATAAAGATTGAAGAACTATTTTTGTCGTGTTTGAGATCGACTATAGAGGTGGTCATCTGTTATTTGTGGTCTCAGCTTCCTGTTTATTGTTTGTCAGCTCAGGGATCGGATGGAGATAAACCAGTTTTATTCAGGTAGAATTATTATCCATCTCATCCAAAGGAGGTGTTGTTCCTGCATCAGTAATTGGACTTGTGATTATCCATTCCATCCATAGGATGGTATAGGAAAACTTGTTGATTATTTATCTTGGCGACGGGGCCAATACTCTATCTTTCTTTGGCCTTCGATAAAATGTCTAGAGGGAAAGGAATTTGACTTAGCCTTCGATATGATCTAAAGGTTAAGCAATTTGACATCTCATGTTTGAGCTTCACAATCGTAACTTGGTCATGCCTACGTGGCCATTGTGTGGCCGAGTGTTGGTCCAGGTATCATTTTGTGCTACTTGATCAAATGAATGCAAGGATGCAATGAAGCATCAGTTGCTTGTCCTTTATATTTACAGTTGGTTCTGATCATCTTATTAGTACTCTTCTTTTTTTTTTTCTCTCTTTACATGAAGTAAATTTAGGTACTTGCAAGTACCAAGATCACGGAACACTAGATGTTAATATTTTTAATTCCGGGTATTATATGTTTCTCTATGTCATACATGTTGTAGTTTGGATGACCTGCTTAGTCGAAGATAATTCGAGTTTCACCTTACTTATTTTTGAATGGTTGACTAACCCTGTTTGTCTTCAGGTTTTGTTAATACTGGGTTCTAACCCATTCTTTTAAACGGCATTTTTGGTTGTGTATTTATAATTCTTTGCCAAATGCTTGCAGTAACAGCTTTTTCATCTTGCTTAAGCTTATCCATTTCTTCTCAGTAAGCTTAAATGTCTTTCTTAGCCTGTAGAACATTCAATTGTGTGAAATTTTCTCATGGCAATACACCCTGCAGTCCTCTGGAAGATGCTTCAAAGCTGGAAGTGTAATGTACAATGATAGACATGAAAACATGGACCGGATAATTGATGTCAAGCAGAAAACTTGCAAGGGTTTCAACGAATCTCATGTGGAGAAAGTAGCTCAATTGGACGACTCCAAAGTTGAAACCAACCAGAATGGCAACGAATGGCTTGACAAGTTCCCTGTAACGCAGCACACTGAAGCTTTGGATTATTGAGGAAGGTCAGATAATAACCGAAGCAATAAATGTGAACCCAGTGAAAAAGATATGTGCATCTGCTGATGTGTGACAAATCAGTGATGTGAAGAAGTTAAATGGCGAAAAAGCAAAAAAATGGATATGTGGTTGTTGAGAAAAATAACCCTCGGATTCTTGAGGTGATAGCAAAGATGGAAAAACGAAGAGAACGGTTTAAGGAGCCCATTACTCTAAGAAATGACACAGACTGGGCTGTCGACCCTCCGGTTGATTCAGTTGTGGAAACAACTCAGAATAAGCAACAACAAAGGCCAATGCGGAAGAGGAGATGGGGTGGAAGTTAGGTCCGAGAGAATGCAGGTGCATCTCATACCTCAGCCGAAGTAGTAACAACAGAATTGTGGTTTCAGGTTTGACTCAGAACAGGTTGAATGGATTAGCACTAGGCTGTCTATTGTGGATAGCAAAACGAGATAAAAAGTGCTGTTCTGTTGAATGACATGTCCTAGGAGCTGCTGACATGGAGCTGAGTAGATTGAAGTGGAAGTAGTCAAATAAGTTAGTCATATGGAAGATTTACCTATTCCTTAGGAAGTATTTGTTGGTTTGTTTCTATTCTTTAGGAAGTATCTATAGGTAGCAGGTTTGTTGCTATTTTTTAGGAGGTATCTGCAGGTAACATATTAAACTACACTTTTTATGTTTTTCTGTTTTAAGCTAACTGTATAAATAAGTGCTTTGAAGCTTAATAAATTATAACTTCAGATCACTCAACGTTCTGTTGCTTCCTAAGAGTTTCTACACTTTGTTTCTATCAAAACCTACAAATTGGTATCAGAGCCAAGTTCTTGAGCAACCTATGAGGTGAGTGAGCCTATACACCACCATCTACCCTATCCAAAACACAAAAAAAAACCTACAAACAATATTCAGAATGACCTCAGAAACTTCACTGAATGCACTGGCACCTCCAGTGTTTGATGGAATAAATTATCAAGTGTGGGCTGTCCGTATGGAAGCCTACTGCTTCAACTTTAAAAGTGTAAACCCAAGCGTAGGTTGAGCAGAGTAATATATTCTCGGAAATCCGAGATCGAATTCACAAGGAATTGTAACAAGTAAACAATCACACAAATACTAATAAATTAAAAAGAGAAAGTTTGTTTGAGGAGTTTTGATTGAAAACAATTGACTTTAATAATTAAAATCAGTAATAAAAATACTAGAGCATTAGGTACTCCCTCTCAATTCCATACAGTAATAATAAAAGACTTGAGGCTTAATTTGAAACAGGAATTAAATGTCGGTTAACCCAAATAACAAATCAAGTCATGAAACCAAAAGTTATGATCAAAAGATTATTCAGAAACCTGAATAATAAATTAATCATATTATTTTATGAAACAATGCTAACACTTCAAACGTGGAATAACCAGTTATTTATTCGCAGGGAAACTCAAGCAATCGATGTACGTGGCACAACAACTCAGGAGTTTTTACAGAATAAAAACTTTACTAAAAGATCAGAAATTAGATTAACACAATATCATAAATCATTAAGTACAAAGTCAATGATAATACCGTACTTCACTGAGAGGTTTTCCCTTAGCCCTAGCTTAATCTTCTAGCCGGACATGATAAAAGAATTGCAAAATACACTGAAGAATTCGTGAGCAAAAAGATCCCCCCCCTCTCAATAGATGAGAGCCCTTATTTATAGTAAAATAAATCCTAAGTACAGGTTGGAAGGAATTCCTTTCCCAAAAAGATGTCTTGTAAGGTTAAATCCCGTCCATAAATCTTGGGGCCCGCAGGTACAAAATTTGTCCAGACTTCGAGTTTGAATTTCGCATATTTAGAGACTGAATCACGAAATTTTCGTGAAATACACTTCTGTAGCCCTTGAAGTCTTCTTTCCAACCCCACAAAAATAAGGTCAATCCGATATCGGAGTCAAAAGTTATGAATGAAATACTGAAGACGTGTCAAATCCTTATCTTTTAGGAAACTTTCCTAATCCAACTTTAAATGAGTTTTCTTCTCACTTAAACTCTTATAAGGATTAAAATTCTGATTTATCTTCAAGTCTTTCTATCCCAATCTTGACTCTTCAATCCTTATCAATTGTGATTCTTCCTCTAGTGATTATTTCACTTGCATTATCCATTATTACTTTAAATCAACCAATTTACCTGCAAAATAAACCAAACAACTAGAAAAAGTATCAAATTAGAAAATTAAGGAATTTAACACATTTAATCACAAATAATATGCAATTAACCAATTATTAAATATAATAAAATAGCATTTTTGATGGTTAATCACACCCCCCAACCTGAATATTACTAGTCCCTAGTAATACATGAATCCTAAAATCTAAAAACTAAAAACAAAATATCCTAATAAAATAAAACACAAATGCACTTTCGTAGGTCTCACAATTGCATTTAGCATATGCAACAAGCCTTTAAACTCCTAGGTTCCCCCTAGTGGACGAGTATAGTCTCGTGAGGGTTTCCAGAGATGATACCCACAAACATAAACCTGTAATCAAATATCTAAATAATAATTTTATAACACAAATTGCTACCACAATATAAGAATTCTAAACTATAATTCTTTTTATAAGCACATGCAAAGCAAAAATATAGAACTCTACGCTATATAAATGTATGCACTTATCATATTCTCATATAAACTCGTATGTAGTGTGAATTGACTATACCAAGTCAACAATTTATCCAGTAATCACCTCTTCAACTATCAACTATTCGTCTCAATGTCAAATCTCACAAGATAATTCACTCATAAAAGATTCTCTCAGATTATAGTGACTATTCACTCAAATATCACATGTGAGAAGAAGATATTTAAGTCAAGACAAAATAATGCTCACATGTCTATTAAAATAATTGTAATCCAAAAGAAAAGGATTTGACATAATCTCATGAAAGGAACTCAACACACAATAAACAAATAATCACCATTCTCTTCCTTATTCACACAAGTCATGCATCCACCAATACACTCTTGAGATCAGATAGATCTTTATTTAAGGTTGTAATGGGGCCTTGGGATAAGGGTTTTGAAACGAAGGATATTTAGGAATTCAAAAGTCTATCCCGAGAGAACATGTACATTACACAACCAAACTTCTTTCCATAGCCTTTCATTCTTCACCCTTTAGAAGCACAATTTACAACACTTGCTCATATTTTTTTCAAAACTCATGCTTGCTATTTTTTTTTTCTCTCTCTTTTTTTTCAATCTGTTTTTTTTTCACAACTACATATTGTCTTTCTTTTCAATTTTTTTTTTTTTTTTCCAGCAAGACATCTAATGCAAATATTCACAAGTATGCAAAACTCTTTTTTTTTTTTTTTTCTTCATCTTTTCTCAACCAACATCTCCCAAATTACATAAACAATATAAAAGCTCAATCTCGGGATAACCAAGGGTAAATGATATTATTTTTTTTTCATTAGCTTGGTTATTATATGTTGGGCATAAGAAATAAAAAATTTTCTTCAAAGGCTCAATCATGGCTTCTAGGGATAATAATATTCAAAGAATAAGACTTAGGCTCAAATAATATCAAAGATGGCCTAAAATCATATCTCAAGAGTTCTTGACAACACACTAACTCATGCAAATAATTTAAAGTCTAGCAATCATTCACAATATTGGTGTTGAACAAAACAAAAATAATGAGACTATTGAAAGAGATTAGCTGAATAAAAATATTCTTTATTGAGTAAATGTAAATAACTCTTCAAGAAAGATTGGATCAAAACTCACTAGGGTTTTTATGCATCTCCACTATATGTTTCAAGTTCTCAAGGTAAAATACCTAACAAATTTTCAACTTGGTAAAGTCTAAAGTGCACAAATTGTGAGTTTTTATAGGAACATGATATGAGATACAAAAATATAGAATAAAGTTCTATGTGGTGCTTAAACAATTACAAATTTAAAGTTAAACAAATTATTCTCATATTGTGGTGTCAAACTATGCATAAAAATGTTATTTAAATATTTAATAACCAACAAATTTTTTTTTTTTTTTAGCAAAGTAAATAAACTAAAAAAAATAAACTAGGATTTTTCACAACACAAAGCATACTCATACCCCCCAACCTAAATCCAACATTGTCCTCAATGTAAAAATAAATATCTTATTGCTCAGTAAAAATAATGAATAAAGATAAAAAGGATAGGAATACCTGGTGTCGCAACAACGCTAAAACCTAAAAATAAAATACTCAACAAACAAAAAAACTATAAATTGAAACAAATAAAAAGGAAACTAAAATTAAACAAAAAAATAAAATAAAATCTAACTACTATTTACAAATAAAAATAAAAGCTCACGTTCAATCTGGTTTAAAGTCATATTTGAATATGCGACCATTCAATTTTATTGGCTTAAAAATGTGGTGTCGAAGCAACTCTTGTAATCGAACTATCCACTCATATACCCAAGATATTATTAGAGTATGCAAGAAAAGGGAGATATATACATTTTTATGCAAATCTAACAATGAGACAGAAAATAGATTTTTATCAATTACAACACACAACTCAACTTTCATACCCTCACTAAGATTAGATATGTGAATCTCATTACTACTTGTTGATAATGAAAGGTCTTTGGGCTCATTAGCCTCTTGTGGAATAATAATGTCACTTAATTCTTCACTATCAAGAGTATTAATGGATTCATCCTCAGTTTGTAGTTCAGGAAAAGAATCACTCTCACTATATTGACTATTTTTAACCTCTTGTTTTTGTATCAATATATTGAGTATATCTTTTTCTTGTATCAATATATTGAGTATTTCTTTTATCTCTTTAATATCTTGACTTGTTTGGGCATTGAAAGCTAGTTGGCTTTGCATAAATTCGTTAAGAATATTCTCCAAATTCTCTTCTTGTGGGTCATGTTAGGGTGGATATTGGGGAGGGTCTTGTGGTGATGTGACATATATAGGTAACTGATAATGTTCATTCCCCCAACCAAAATTGGGATAAAAAGTTTCAAAACAATGGTCGGGGTAAGGTTAAGAAGAATTAGGTAAGACAATTGTCTCATTCCTCAAAATTTTTCGAGCAGTTGGAATTAAAGGGCAAACCTCAATGGGATGCCCATACACATCACAAAGCACACACAGTTCCTCCATCGGGGAAAATCTTCACACCACATTAAAAGAAATATAAAATATAAAAATAAAAATTATGAAATATCTAACCTGAGGAAAAATAAAACAAATAATTAACAATAAAAAAAAAGAGGGACGAGATTACCGGATCTGTGACGAATCTCAAGTCAAGCAAACTTCAATAGATGGCGATGTGTTCTTTGCCTTCAAACAATTCCCCGGCAACGGCGCCAAAAACTTGCTTCAACTTTAAAAGTGTAAACCCAAGCGTAGGTTGAGCAGAGTAATATATTCTCGGAAGTCCGAGGACGAATCCACAAGGAATTGTAACAAGTAAACAATCACACAAATACTAATAAATTAAAAATAGAAAGTTTGTTTGAGGAGTTTTGATTGAAAACAATTGACTTTAATAATTAAAATCAGTAATAAAAATACTAGAGCATTAGGTACTCCCTCTCAATTCCATACGGTAATAATAAAAGACTTGAGGCTTAATTTGAAACAGGAATTAAATGTCGGTTAACCCAAATAACAAATCAAGTCATGAAACCAAAAGTTATGATCAAAGGATTATTCAGAAACCTGAATAATAAATTAATCATATTATTTTATGAAACAATGTTAACACTTCAAACGTGGAATAACCAGTTATTTATTCGCAGGAAAACTCAAGCAATCGATGTACGTGGCACAACAACTCAGGAGTTTTTACAGAATAAAAACTTTACTAAAAGATCAGAAATTAGATTAACACAATATCATAAATCATTAAGTACAAAGTCAATGATAATATCGTACTTCACTGAGAGGTTTTCCCTTAGCCCTAGCTTAACCTTCTAGCCGGACATGATAAAAGAATTGTAAAATACACTGAAGAATTCGTGAGCAAAAAGATCCCCCCTCTCAATAGATGAGAGCCCTTATTTATAGTAAAATAAATCCTAAGTACAGGTTGGAAGGAATTCCTTTTCCAAAAAGATGTCTTGTAAGGTTAAATCCCGTCCATAAATCTTGGGGCCCGCGGGTATAAAATCTGTCCAGACTTCGAGCTTGAATTTCGAATATTTAGAGACTGAATCACGAAATTTTCGTGAAATACACTTCTGTAGCCCTTGAAGTCTTCTTTCCAACCCCACAAAAATAAGGTCAATCCGATATCGGAGTCAAAAGTTATGAATGAAATACTGAAGACGTGTCAAATCCTTATCTTTTAGGAAACTTTCCTAATCCAACTTTAAATGAGTTTTCTTCTCACTTAAACTCTTATAAGGATTAAAATTCTGATTTATCTTCAAGTCTTCCTATCCCAATCTTGACTCTTCAATCCTTATCAATTGTGATTCTTCCTCTAGTGATTGCTTCACTTGCATTATCCATTATTACTTTAAATCAACCAATTTAACTAAAAAATAAACCAAACAACTAGAAAAAGTATCAAATTAGAAAATCAAGGAATTTAACACATTTAATCACAAATAATATGCAATTAACCAATTATTAAATATAATAAAATAGCACTTTTGATGGTTAATCACCTACCTTGATGCTAGTGATCTGTGGGAAGCTGTTAGTGAGGAATATGAAGTTCCTCCCCTGTCCGACAATCCAACTATGACTCAGATAAAACAACACAATGAGAGGAGGCAAAGGAAATCAAAGGCAAAAGCTAGTCTATTTGTAGCTGTCTCATCTATAATTTTCACCAGAATCATGACACTGAAGACAGCAAATGAAATATGGAACTTCCTGAAGAAGGAATATGAAGGAAATGAACGAGTCAAAGGTATGCAAGTGTTGAACCTGATTAGAGAATTTGAGATGCAAAGGATGAAAGAATCAGAAACAATCAAGGATTACTCAGACTGACTTCTTAGTATTGTTAACAAAGTAAGACTTCTTGGTACTGACTTTTCTGATTCTAGAATAGTTCAGAAAATTTTTATAACAGTTCCTGAAAAGTTTGAGACTACAATATCATCTCTAGAAAACTCAAAAGATCTGTCAAGTATCACCTTGGCAGAGCTGTTGAATGCATTACAGGCTCAAGAACAAAGGAGGCTTATGAGACAAGAAAGATCTGTGGAGGGTGCATTTCAGGCCATATCTCAGTACAAGAAAGAGATGCAAAACAACAATAACAGCAGCAACAACACTCAAAAGTTTCCACCATGTCCTTACTGTAAAAAATCCAATCATCCACAAAAAAAGTGTTGGTGGAGGCCGGATGTAAAATGTCACAAGTGTGGTTAGCTAGGGCATGTGGAAAGGATATGCAAATCTCAACAGCAGAAAGGAGAAGCCAAGGCTGTTGTGGAAGAACCTCAAGATGAGCAACTGTTTGTGGTATCATGCTTTGCCACTAGCAGCTCCCCAGAAACTTGGCTTATAGACAGTAGTTGTACAAACCATATGACTTATGATCAAGGGCTCTTTAAGGAACTTGACAAAACTGTTATTTCCAAAGTTAGAATTGGAAATGGAGCATATCTTGCAGTAAAAAGCAAAGGAACAGTGGCAATTGAAGGCCACACAAGTTTGAAATTAATCTCTAATGTCTTATATGTTCCTGAGATTAATCAAAATCTGTTGAGTGTTGGTCAGCTGCTAGAAAAAGGCTATAAGGTGCTGTTTGAGGACAATTATTGCGTGATTGCTGATGCACAAGGCAGAGAGGTATTTATAGTCCAAATGAAAGGCAAAAGCTTTGCCTTGGATTTGATGCAAGAAGAGCAGACTGCAATTCACAAAGAAGAAAGCAATACAATGCTTTGGCATAGGCGTTTGGGGCATTTTCATCATACCGCCCTTCTCTTTATGAAGAAGAACGATCTTGGAGAAGGCTTGCTTGAATTAGAGGTGAAGCCTCTTACCTGTGTAGCCTGTCAGTAAACAAGACTTCCTTTCCCACAAAACAAGGCTTGGAGAGCTACTCAGAAGTTGCAGTTAGTACACACTGATGTGGGAGGACCTCAGAGAACACCATCATTGAATGGCAGTAAGTTCTATATTGCTTTCATTGATGATCACTCAAGAATGTGCTGGATTTATTTCATGAAATTTAAATCTGAAGTTGCTGACATCTTCTGGAAGTTTAAAGCTTGGGCTGAAAATCAAAGTAAATGTAAAATGCAAGTGATCAGATCTGATAATGGAACTGAATACACCTCGGAGAAATTTAACAAATTTTGTGAGGATGCAGGCATTGAGCACCAACTTACAACACCTTATACCCCTCAACAGAATGGAGTCGTTGAGAGGAAAAATAGAACACTTATGGAAATGACAAGGTGTTTGCTACTTGACAAAGGGCTGCCAAAGAAATCATGGGCTGAGGCTGCACATACATCAATCTTTCTGCTGAATAGACTGCCAACAAAAGTTTTGCAACAAAAGACTCCATTTGAAGCATGGTATGACTATAAACCAAGGCTGCAAAATTTAAAAACATTTGGTTGTCTTTGTTTCTCTTATATTCCACATGTTAAGAGAGACAAATTGGATAAGAAAGCAGAAGCTGGGATTTTTATAGGCTACAACTCAATATCAAAGGCCTATAGAATCTACCTTCCAGAAAACAATAAAGTAATAGTTAGCAGAGATGTCAAATTCTTCGAATCAGAAAGCTGGAGTTGGGAGAATGATAAGAAGCTTGAGTTTAAAGAGAATCTTGAGTTCCAAAAGGACCTTGAGTTTCAGGAGGAGAATGACAATATTGATGATGAACCTGTCAGGGGAACCAGATCACTCTCTGACATTTATCAGAGGTGCAATGTTGCTATAATAGAGCCTGTAGGGTATGAAGAAGCTGCAGCTGATAAAAAATGGATGGATGCAATGAAGGAGGAGCTTAAAATGATTGAAAAAAACCAGACTTGGGAGCTAGTGGACAAACCGACACACAAAAGGGCAATTGGAGTCAAGTGGGTTTATAGAACCAAACTCAATTCTGATGGTTCTATAAACAAACACAAGGCAAAACTGGTTGTCAAAGGATATGCTCAGATGTTTGGAGTGGATTTCTCTGAGACTTTTGCCCCAGTTGCTAGATTGGACACTACAAGAATGTTGTTGGCTCTTACTGCTCAAAAGGGCTGGAATATACATCAGATAGATGTCAAATCAGCCTTCTTGAATAGATACTTGGAGGAAGAAATTTTTGTGGAGCAGCCTGAAGGTTTTATTGTTCAAGGAATGGAGGAGAAAGTATATTTGCTGAAAAAGGTCTTGTATGGTTTAAAACAGGCACCAAGGGCCTCATACAGCAGGATTGATTCACATTTGTTACGCTTAGGCTTTACAAAAAGCCTAAGTGAATTTACTCTATACTTCAGGAAGGTTTGTGATGAAACACTTGTGGTATCTTTATACGTTGATGATCTACTTGTGACAAGAAGCAGTATGGAGCAAATTGACAATTTCAAAAAGGAAATGAAGGATGTTTTTGAGATGACTAATCTTGGGAGGATGACATTCTTTCTTGGCATGGAGGTACAACAAAAGCAAAATGAGATCTTCATATGTCAACAGAAATATGCCAAGGAAATCCTGAAAAAGTTCAAGATGGAAGAGTGCAACTCCAATGAATCAAAATGAGAAGTTTTGCAAAGAAGATGGAACTGTAAAAGCTGATGAAAGGCTTTACAGGACCATTATCGGGTGCTTGATGTACCTAACGGCAACTAGACCAGATATTATGAATGCTGTAAGTTTACTCTCAAGGTACATGCATTGTGCTAGTGAAATTCACTTTCAAGCAGCAAAAAGAATTGTTAGATATGTCAAGGGTACAATTGACTATGGTCTGAGGTTTTGTCAAGTTAAAAATTTCACTCTCCATGGTTATTTAGATAGTGATTGTGCAGGTTGTGTTGATGACATGAGAAGTACTTCAGGTTATTGTTTCAGCTTTGATTCTGCTATTTTTTCATGGTGTTCTAAAAAGTAAGAAGTCATAGCTCAATCCACAGCAGAAGTAGAATATGTAGCTGTTGCTGCTGCTGTGAATCAGGCTCTCTGGATCAGGAAATTGATGGTTGACTTGTTTATGGAGCAAAAGGAAAGCACACAAATACTCGTAGACAACTAAGTTGCAATTTCAATTGCAAATAATCCGGTGTTCCATGGCAAAACAAAACATTTCAAGCTGAAACTCTATTTCCTAAGAGAGGTACAGAAGGAGGGAGAAATACAGCTGGTCTATTGCAAAACAGAAAGTCAGAATGCTGATATCTTAACCAAGCCACTTTCCAAAGCTAGATACGAGTTCTTGAGGCAAAGGCTTGGAGTTTGCAGCTCCAGAGACAAGGAGGAGTGTTGAATGACATGTCCTAGGAGCTGCTGACATGGAGTTGAGTAGATTGAAGTGGAAGTAGTCAAATAAGTTAGTCATGTGGAAGATTTACCTATTCCTTAGGAAGTATTTGTTGGTTTGTTTCTATTCTTTAAGAAGTATCTATAGGTAGCAGGTTTGTTGCTATTTTTTAGGAGGTATTTGCAGGTAGCAGATTAACCTGCACTTTTTATGTTTTTCTGTTTTAAGCTAGCTGTACAAATAAGTGCTTTGAAGCTTAATAAATTGGAAAATGCTATTTAGACCTAAAAATTTGACATAAAAATCTGACATAATGATGTGGCTTCATAGGAATCATTGGATCAACACCAAGTTCCAATGTTTGATGGGGTCTACAGTGAATCCAAAGGTCAGAGTGAATTAGGTCAGATTTTTATGTCAAATTTTTAGGTCCCAATAGCATTGCTCTAATAAATTATAACTTTAGATCACTCAACGTTCTGTTGCTTCCTGAGAGTTTCTACACTTTGTTTCTATCAAAACCTACATGTTCAGATAAATTATTTCTTCTGGATGTTGAAGATAGAGTTGAATTTGAACATTTTGTAATTTCTTCTGCTGCTTGGAATAAGGTTAACTGTGCTAGTATTTCTTGGTGAAAGTTTATAATTTAGAAGGATTTTATAAATTTCCCTTTACCCACCACAGGTTTTGGCTGGCCACTCTGGTACTTTTTTAAATCATAACTGTAAGTTCTTAGGCTGCCTAATTATTTCAGGAGGCAGTTTTTACGGGCTTCTGTCATAATCGAGACTGCTAGTTGGGCTTCTGTTGTACCTCATTTTCTAAATTTGTTTAGTACAATTTTCTCTTGCTGTTAGTATTGTCAGGGAACATATAAGCTTGATGCTGTAGCTATTTTAGTCTTATTTTTGTGACAGTGACCTCTTACTAACAGTTGTATCTTGCATCATTATGGTACCTAGGAAACTTCTGTTTGTTATATGTTGGAACTGAATCTTTGTGGGTTGTTGATCCCCCATCCCCAACACAATCACCACCCACGATAATGTTAGTCATGAAATCTGTTGCCGCTAATGTAATTTTTCATTCATGTTTCTAGTCAGAATGGCAAACGCATACATGCTTATTGTCACAGGTAAATCCCAAAGTGCTCAAAAGGAGAGGGATGGCTTATTGATGGGGTAATTTATTTACTCAAAACTCTCCTTGAAGTTTACACTTATTATACCCCGTGCCTCAAGGTTACCATATAGAAACCACATAAGGTGTATGGTGAACTTGTAGTCAAATCATTCTTTGTCAATTGACCAGTCGGGTTTTATAGATGTCATCTGGTGGTTTTCTTGCAATAAAAATTAAAAATCCATACTTTGCCTTCATTGAACTTCTCTTTTCCCATCGCATTCCACCCCGGCACCAAACCAGCCCTCCCCAAACCCGAACATCCCATCACTCCCCACAACCACCAGAACCAAACCCCACCGCTGTGCTGGGGTGCAGATTAGGGGTGGGGAGTTGGGTCTTGGGGTGAAGGTTTGGTGTGGGAAACGAGATGGAAAGAGAAGATGAAGAGTTTGCCAATCACCTATGGTCGTGTGTATGGGTTGTACTTGCACAGAGAAGGGTGCCTGGAATAATATAAACGTGTTTTGCAAGTATGTCATGATAGTTAGAGAATGTATAACAGTGGATTATTACCAGTCACCCAATTTGCTGTCATATTAGCCAATGTACATGCAATTTTTTTTTCCCACATAAGCATTCGAGCATAAGAACAATAAACTAGCTGACAACCCAACAACAATAATACTTTGTTTCAAAGCACTCATATAATACATCAAAAACATATAATCAGCAAACTGGCAAAGTACTTCTTATGTCACGCAACATTGTTCGGGGTGTCCGGAGGTGTGACTGGTTTAACATAAACTCCAATGGAGTTTAGGGCATGCTCAGCAGTGCCATGAAATCCACCAAATCAATGACCTTCATCTCCCTCCAGTGTCAGTGTAAGTGTGCATGTGACTCATCATACTTTGTTCCAGCATTTTTGTCCTGGGACGTGCCGAGTTTTGTAATTGGCTTGAGGTAGACCCCAATGTATTGTAGTCGGCCATTGTAGTCGAACGTACCATGAAATCCACCGAATTGCCGTTCCAGTCCCAAGTGAATCCGAAACTCTTCGTCTTTCTCGCTAGGGCAACCAAACGGCCCGTGCGTTGCTCTATTGGTACCAAATGCTAGTGAACTCATACCATTTCTAGAAGGTCCAACGGACACATGACAGCTGACCCAGGTGAGATACTCCGATGGATAATCCAACCTTACCTGTTAGTAAATTTAAGTGAAAATTGAGGTTGAGTTCTCCTAAAGAACTTATAATGAGTTTAGTCTATCAAGAAAACTTATTTGGAAATAAGTCCGTTTTTAATCTTACTAATAAGTAGTTAAATCCACTATTTTTTTAAAACTTCAAAATACCCTTCCTTGAAAGTAACTTTAAATTAATTTTCTAATTTATGAATTGTTATCCCTTAATTCACTATCAATGAAGATATGCCAATAAATTTTTTACATAAATTTGAAATTCAAATTCAAAAATAACTGATACTCCCTCTCTCTCTCTCTCTCTCTGTATATATATATATATGTTATTGTTTTCTATTTTTGAATATTTCATGTTACTGTTTTTTTTTCTTGACTATGTTACTATTTATTTTTATTTTTTTTACTATGTTACTATTTATGTTATTGTTTTTATGAGCATATTATTATTTTTATTGGATATGTTACTGTTCATGTTACTGTTTTTGTTGAACATGTTACTATTGTTATTTTTCCAAATATTAATATTCAATGTTATAATTTTTTTGTTTTTGAATATTACTATTTTTTTGTGTTTAAATGTTACTATTTTTTTGTATTTAAATGGTACTATTTTTTGTGTTTGAATGTTACTATTTTTTTTAATGTTACTATGTATATATATCCATACATATGAGAGAGAAATAAATAGTCATATTTTATGTATGGATATAGATAAATATGTGAGAGAATGAGAGAATTTTAATATTAGTCAAATTCCTAAAATTTAAGAGTTGTTAGTTTTCAAATTTGTTTTAATTAAACATAATTACTTGAGGTATTTTAGACAATAGAGATCAAAATGAATTTAATATTAAATAAGTTTCTTTGATAGACTTATCACCAAATAAATCCACAAACGGGAACCGACTTCCAAATTTCCCTAAATTCAATTGACCAATGTATTTGTTAAGGCCTCTAATCTAAAAATGCATTCTCAATTTTTTTATTTTTTTTAGAAAAAAACGATAATCATTCATTGAACATCACTAAATATATCATTGTGGAGAGGAGATAATAGAAATGAAGGTATCTCCCCATTTCACAGCATAAAAGTATTACAATTAATAGAAAATCTAGCTAAATTATGAGCGACTTCATTTTCCTTCCTGCATATCCAAGCCACTGAATTTTTTTTTATTGAGCAAAGCAATTGGGCAAGGTCATTAATCTGAGTAAATATTGAATACAACAGTGACATTGTATCACCAATCAATAATAAAACACTAAGTAGACAAGGTCCACTTGAGTGTTTATTTGCTTACATGAATCCATTTACTTACTTGTTTTGATATTATTAGTTGGTGATACTACGTCAACATTGACATATGGTATGACCGTTGTAATGAATATTTTCTCTGACTATCACAATGCATTACTTTATTAGATTTTCAAAGCAATTTCCAGGAAACAACATTCAAAAAGTTGAAAGAAAATTATATATACTCACCACATCAAATGTGCGTCCAGAACTTTGGCCATATCTGTCAGACAATACCAAAGTTCCATTCTCAGCATACTGGAATTGTATGGAACTGATTAGTCCCTCAGAATCACCATGCGATACAAAGATCTGAACTATCTCACAATGTCCATTCTCATCCCAAGCTTTGTAACCCAAGCCCCCCACCGGACCAATTTTGATCATCCTAGTGGCATCAATTTTCGGCGTAAATTCATGAACTTAGTAAATGAAAAATCATGCTTATTGGTTCTTTAATACCACCATATTCAGAAGAAAACACTACTCACAGCAGCTCACTAGGACAATATATATCTATATAATAAAGTAGCTTACAATTCAAATTTCAAAAGATAAACAAAATGACTTTTGCTACTCGCGGTTGAGATCGCGTTAAATTTTACTTTAAAGTTAATCTAACGGCTAATATTAACACCCTAAATTTAATAAGAAAAATAGGGTCATAAGGGTGTGTTTGGAATAACTTTTTTAAAGCACTTCTAGAAATTATTTCTCATAAATATTTTTTTTTTTTAAAAATAGTGTTTAAAACCGTCACACCACTACTTCTACCACCACCACCACTGCCACCACCGTCGTCTCCGCCGCCACCACCACCACCGCCGTCGTCGCCGCCACCGCCACCCCTACCACCGCCACCATTGTCGCCGTCATCGCCGCCACCACCACCACCGCCACCACCACCACCACCGCCATCACCACCGCCGCTATCACCACCACCACCGTAGTCGCCACTGATGCCATCGCTGCTGCCACCACCGTTATTGCCACCCACCATAACCATCATCGTCTCCTACCATCCCCACTACAACCGATACTTAAATTCATTTATCTCTCCTCTATGTTTGTGATTTGATTTTGGATGTAAATACAAATATGTTTATTGTTTACCATTTTTATTACTTTGTGCCTTCAGGCACAGACAATAACTAGTATATATATATATGAAAGAGAGGATTAATAGACGATACAAGCATATATTTGAACAGCAAATTATAAAATTTACAGATCTTTTGCTTCTATTAACCATACCTGACTATGATTTGGACACTTTTTGGAGTTCTAGAGCTCAGCTTGTTTTTACAGAGGAGAGAGAGAAAGAGGGGCTGGGGGACGGAACTTATGGGAGAATGGAGAGAGAAAAGTCGGTAGTCACCAAGATGCTTTTTGGGTTCCTTTTTCTTCGTCGGTGTTTCTTTCCTCCTTTTTTTTTCCATCATTCAAGAGGTAATGAATCTTATAATTTATAATTAAATTAACGACAATGATCAATAAACAAACTGCATGAAAAATAAATAATAAATAAAAACAGCACTAAGCGGGTCTTCCACTAAAAGCATTACTTTTTTCTCTTTTTAATTTGTTTTTTATGCTCTGTTTAATAGGAAGAATGAAAAATAAGAGGGATAAAAAATAGAAGAGATACATTTTCTATCATCCAAGGAAGGAAAATAGAAATAATACACTTTCCTTCTTTTGTATTTGGTAGGATAGATAAAAAATAAAAATAATTAATTTTTTTTATGCTTAAATTTTTTATAGAAAAATATAAAATACATATTTTATCATTATATTTATATATGAAGTATTAGCCCGGACCTGGAGGTCAGGTCGGGAGCTCAACCAGGAGGTTCTGAGCTCACCAATCCAGATCTGGAACTCCCTCCCCCCCCCCCCCCCAATTTCGAGGAAAACGCATGAAAGACAACTGGTAGTCATGAAGCATCTCCAAACGGAAGCAAGTTATAATCAATGCATAAAACTCTCAACTGACCAAGATCCTCTCCCTAAAATCAAGGGAGATCTTGCGTGTGAAAGGCAAAGATCTCACTTGATACCCCCTTACAGTTAGGAATTAGATTATAAATATTGTACAATACCTCCAAAGCAAGAAGAAGGCAATTCTGGTTGCATCAAAAACCCTCTGTAAACTGTATAGGCCATCAATATAGATCCAAGGAGTAAGAGACTCCCTTAAAGAGTGAATTAGCCGAGCTCCTGAGCTCGGTGAACCACTGTATTCTTTTTGTGTCGACCACCCCTAATTCCCCAAGAAGGAAAATCAGTGCATTGTCAATGCAAGCCAAGAAGCTCAGACCCAATCACACACTATCAGTACTCATATCCTGTTCATTCATGTGATAAACGCCATCACTTACTAAACATGATTTTTATCTATCCTTCAAACTTTTCATCATTCCATTTTTCTATCATACAAAACAGATAGGATTGATTGATAGGTAATAAATCGATAAAAATTTGATTAAATACAATATAAATTTATTTAAAAATATTCACACATAGAATGAAATTGGCGCCTACTAGTATTGTAAAACCCGGTTCGACTCGACCCAGCCTGATGTGTTGACTCGGTGAACCGGAGAATTGGAGTCTAAACTGGGCCAATTTGGTTATTAGATGGTTCAAAGGAACCGGAGAAAAGCTGCTGAACTGGATAGCTTTGCAACAAACCTGCGGAATCGGACGGTTTTGACCAAACTGACCGGATCAATCTAACTGCTATTAAAAGAGGTTTTAGGTCATTTTTGCCCAAATTTGATCCATTTTAGCCTTCTGCTCACCGCCTCATTGCCTCCTGCTTCTCGTTTTCAACTCCAACGACTCATGACTGAGTGAGTCACAATCAGTCATCTCTCGTTTGTAGATTATATTGAAATTGGATTGTATTGGAAATTGAATGCATTGAGATTGAATACATGTTTGATGATTTTGAGATTTTTGTTTGATATAATATACATTTAAACATGTTATTTTTAAAATTATTGTGATTTTTTTGTCTATTTATTATTATTTATTATTTTTCTATTATAGTCAACGGTCTGATCAATGACTTAACGGTTGAATCAGTGATCCATTAGTCTAATTCTTTTTCCTAGTTGGTGTCCGGAGCCGAGTTTTAAAACTATGGCATCCACGAATCTATTACATACGATTAAAAACTGAATAGATACTAATTGATTAAGTTCTAAGATGATACAATAAAAAAATAATAAGAATTGGACACAGTCCATTTATCAATTTTAGATTGGGAGAAACATGCAGTACAAAGCATGGTTATCATGACAGACATCTGTCAATATCTCACAATTAAAGCTGCGGGCCTAAATCACAAATTGGGAAGATTACTGGGGCAAGTGGCTCTTTCAGGCCCCACTTGTTTCATGTAAGAATCTCTTTTAAAGATATGAAGAAAAAGGAAACACCATGGCTCCTTTCCTTCGTATATTCCTTAATTTTGACGTCACTATCTTACTTTTGTCTGAGGTGAAAAGAAATTAGTTAAAATGTGCATAATTTAGTTTGAACATTTTTCGTTATTGAAAAAAAAAACCATTATTATGTTTATCGAATTGATATTAATTGTTAGATTAATAGATTTCACTATTTTTTATTTATTTATTGAAATCTACTAATCCAACTATCATTTCATTTAGTAAACGACATTTTATAAACAAATGGAGTGGTCTAGTGAGGTATTGATCGAATTTCTCACCTTAAAGTTGGAGGTTTGAGTCTTGGAGTCCATATTGAGGCTCGGTGGTTGACTATTATACTAACCTAACTAGGTTCGTTCTCAAGAACAGTAACGAACATGGTCAGGGACCTCATGATTCCACCAGTGAGGAACTATTAGGGTGGTTTCTGAGCGGTCTTCTTTTCCCTCACCCCTTTTTTTAACCAGCTAAAAAAAACAAGAATTTTGTATGTCACGAGCACTTTTGTCACCTTTTCGTGATTCGAATTCATGTGATTAGTTCTAGTTAACGAAATATTTCCAAGAAGAGAATTAGGAAAAATATATGGACTATATTGTTCCATATCAGAGCTAACACAAAACAATGGGAAAAAAAAAAACCTATTGATACTGATGATGTCTGAAAATCAATCCTAGGTTTTAGTTCAGCCCGGTAGGTCAGTAAAGGAGCTCAGCCTAGAACTCTTATATTCAGAGGACCCAGACCCGAGCTTAGTCTAAAAGAGTTCATAACTAATATCGCGGTGAAATCGTTTGAAAACAGCTAGCGCCTACAAGACAACAGTTAAGCCGTGACTTTAGGCATAGAACTCTCAACTAACCCAAGATCCTCTCCTTCGTCTTAGGGAAATCCCATGATTAAAGGATACAATCTCCGTGGGGATTCCCTAGGGTTAAGGGGATCATCATAAATACTAGAGGATACCCCCAGTAGAGGGAAAAAAGAAAAAGAAAATCAGCTTGAACGATCAATAAAGAAAAGGGAGCAGATATCTCCATTGCAGAGTGGATTAGCCGAGCTCTGAAGCTCGGTGAACCACTATAATCTTCTTGTTTTACATTGGGTACACTAAGGGCAAATCTAGCATTCGCATATCTGTTGAGCACGTAGAATTACAACATCAGTTTGGCGCCGTCTGTGGGAAGAACGCTTCTCATTAAACAAATATACTGATTTCTCAATAATTGATGGTTTCTACACGCAACACGAGCAAAAATCAGTTGCCGAATCCGCTAGAAGCCGCCAATAGGAGACAGACCGAAGACCTTCGTGATTTTGTACCCGTCACCGGGGACGATCTACCCACGATGAATCCGCCTCCAAACAGCGAACTGGACGCCCTGCGTCTGGTTAATCAACGATTACTCCAGCAAAACGAAGAGCTCATGAGGCTCTTACAAGTTCCTCAGCAAGACTAGAACGACCCCCCCCCCCCCCGAAGAGAGCAGCAGAACCATGACCCCCTCAGAGAAGCGGATGAGGGGGGAGAGAACAGTCAAGCGCCTCATCTGCAGCCTAGGAGAAGAATGGAGGAAGAAGCACAGAGCCGGAACGAAGGAGTAGAAAGAAATAACTTTCCTCCTTTTCCGCAGGAGAGAATGGAGCAATATTGGGAACATCGCTTCAAAGATATTCAACAAGAGCTCAGCCATATGAGGGAGGCAGTAAAGGTCAAAACTCCAGTAACCATGGATGCCCTGGTACAGCAAACGGAGTCCCCATTTACCGCCGGAGTACTGCACTTCCCTCTACCTCCAAAGTTCAGACCACCTCAGATGGAGGTCTTCGATGGGACAAAGGATCCTGTAGACCACCTCAATACCTACAAGAATCAAATGGAATTGCATGGATATCAGGACCCGGTGCGGTGCAGGGCTTTCGCCATTCCGTTGAAAGGAACAGCCTTAGCATGGTTCCATAGACTTCCCCCGGCATCGATCTCTTCCTTCAAGGAACTCTCCACTTCGTTCGTGTCTCACTTCATAGGGGCTCGGATCTACAGAAAACCAAGTTACCATTTGCTAAATGTAAAGCAAAAACCTGACAGAACCTGCGCTCCTATGTGCAGAGATTTAACTCCGAGTCTCTGAAAGTAGATATCCCGGATGAAAAATTTGCCATCACGCCTTCATTGCGGGATTGGGAGTGCAGTCAAAAGATTTGATCTTTTCCGTATCAAAGAATCCTCAAGCTAGCATGGCAGAAGTGCTAGCCAAAGCGGAAAAGTATATCAATGGTGAAGAAGCACTCCTATCCAAAGTGGGAAACACCTCTTCACGGAAGGAGAGAGGAAAGGAAGAGAAGAAGAGAGACAGGAGTCCCCGGAAGGAAAGAGAACGAGGAAAGTCTCCAAGGAGAGACAGAGATCCTTCCCCGAAGAGAAGGGGAAACGTGAGGGACCGCTTAGGACCTCCCCAGCCCGAACTGCAGCCTAGATACGCACCTCGGCCATTCACTCCACTAACTGCTACAGTATCCCAAGTCTTGTACGAGGTCCAGAATGAAAAGTTTTTAAGGTGGCCACCACGGATGAAGGCAGACCCCGCAAAGAGGGACCCCTCCAAGTACTGTGACTACCACCGAGATCACGGTCACCACACCGATGACTGCATTCAGCTAAAAAAGGAGATCGAGTTTTTGATCCAACGAGGCCAGTTGCGCCGCTTTTTGGCTCATGAAAATCAAAACCGAGCTCTTCCCCCCCCCCCCCCGCCACCTCTACCACAGGCGCCAGCGCAACATCAGCAACCTTTGGGAGAAATCAGTGTAATATCTGGAGGGTTTGCCGGAGGAGGAGAGTCTAGCTCAACAAAAAAAGCCCACATACGAAGGATCAGAGCCAGAGAAGCTCTCGAAGTGAATGTCGTGACCAAAGCGCCACGCTTGGACTCAGTCATCACTTTTTCGGATTCAGACTTGGAGGGGCGTCAATATCCTCATGATGACCCCTTGGTGATAAAGACATTGATAGCTAACCGGACCGTCCATCGAGTCCTAGTTGATAACGGCAGCTCAGCAGATGTCATTTTTGCTACTGCATTCGATAAAATGGGTATTGGGAGAGAAAATCTAGAGCCTGTGAATGCTCACCTGTTGGGATTCTCAGGAGAAAGAGTGCTCCCCTTGGGGGCAATCCAGCTAATACTCACCTTAGGAGATCCGCCATGCCAGACCACTACGACGGTGAGATTCCTAGTGGTCGACGCACCTTCTGCATACAATATTCTGCTTGGAAGACCTTCGCTCAATTCCATAAGAGCTATTCCATCTGCCTACCACTTAGTAGTCAAGTTTCCAACAGAAAACGGGGTGGGAGTGGTCCGAGGAGACCAGCGCATAGCAAGAGAATGTTATATGACCTCGGTGAAGGCAAAAGAGATTGAAAACATCCAACTTGATGAATTGGACATGAGAGACGAGCTGGAAACCAGACCAATCCCGTCGGAGGAGTTAGAACCTATACAACTAGACGATAAGCCTGAACATCTGGTCTATGTGGGGTCCCAGTTGAGCTGCAAGATAAAAGATCTTCTTATCCATTTCCTAAAGCGGAACACGGAAGTATTTGCCTGGAAACAAGAGGATATGGAGGGAATCGACTCAACAGTCATCACGCATAAGCTTAGTGTAAATCCCAACTGCAAGCCGATTAAGCAGAAAAGGAGGAGTTTCGCCCCGGGGCGACAAAAGGCCATCAACGAGGAAGTCAGCAAACTTCTCCTTGCCAAGGCCATCAGGGAAGTAGATTACCCGGTGTGGCTTGCCAACGTCGTCCTCGTAAAGAAAACCAACGGCAAGTGGCGCCTCTGTATAGACTTTACTGACCTCAATCGGGCCTGCCCCAAAGATAGTTTCCCCTTACCTCGGATAGACTTGATCGTGGATGCCACTGCCGGACACGAGCTCCTCAACTTCATGGACGCCTTTTCAGGATATAATCAAATAAGGATGGACCCCAGTGATCAAGAGAAGACCTCATTCATAACCGAACAGGGGACCTACTGCTACCAGGTCATGCCTTTCAGATTGAAGAACGCTGGAGCAACATATCAGCGCTTAGTGAACAGAATGTTTCAAAAACAAATCGGGGCCACCATGGAAGTTTACATCGACGACATGTTGGTCAAATCGCTGAAGGCAGAACTCCACGTCCAACATTTGGCAGAGTCCTTTTAGGTTCTAAAGGAGTACAAGATGAAACTCAACCCAGCCAAGTGCGCCTTCGGAGTTTCAGCTGGGAAATTTCTAGGTTTCATAGTAAACAGCAGGGGAATAGAGGCCAATCCAGAAAAAGTCAAAGCAATTCTGGATATGCAGCCGCCCTCTAATACACAGGAGATACAACGTCTGACTGGGAGAATAGCTGCCTTGAATCGCTTTGTGTCGAGATCAAGTGATAAATGCCGACCTTTCTTTCAAATTTTAAAGAAGGCTTTCTCATGGGATACACAGTGTGAAGAAGCATTCGAGGCATTGAAAAATTATCTAAGCTCCTCACCCATTCTAGTCAGCCCTCTAGAAGGGGAAGTACTTACTGTATACCTAGCAGTTTCAGATTTCTCAACCAGCGTAGCGCTGGTTAGAGAGCGAGACAGAGCCCAGCAGCCAGTCTACTACTGCAGCAGAGCTTTGAGGGGGGCAGATGAGAGATATCCAAAGATGGAAAAACTTGTGTTAGCCTTGGTCACAACAGCTAGAAGACTCAGGCCTTATTTCCAGGCTCATACCATTGAGATCCCAACAGATCAGCCAATGAAACAAGTGCTGCATAAGCCAGAATCTTCAGGAAGGTTGGTAAAATGGGCTATAGAGCTCAGCGAATTTGATATCAGGTATAAGCCAAGAACTGCCATCAAGGGGCAGATACTGGCCGACTTCATCGCAGAATTCACGACGAAGACACCCTTGGAAGCCGCGTAGTTGATACCTGACCTCCCGACCTGGAGACTTTCAGTAGATGGAGCAGCCAACACTCAAGGAAGTGGTGCTGGATTGATCCTAACTTCACCTGAGGAGATAGATGTTGAGTATGCGCTCAGGTTCGGTTTTAAAGCTTCTAATAATGAAGCAGAATATGAGGCCGTCATAGCAGGTCTAAATCTCGCCCATTCAATGGAGGCAGAGCAGCTCGAAATCTTCAGTGACTCCCAGCTTGTGGTGAAGCAAATAGAGGGGTCTTATGAAGCCAAGGGAGATAAGATGGTACTTTACCTCAGAAAAGTACAGGAATTAATCCGAAAATTTGTGCAGGTAAAAATAGTACACGTCCCCAGGTCAGATAATTCCCGAGCAGACGCATTGGCTAGACTAGCAACTGTTTCCCAAGCAAAACTCGACAGATTGATACCGGTAGAGCATCTAGCAGAGCCTTCAGTGAAGACTGAGGAGGTTGAAATGTTCCCAGTCTTTTCCTCTCCAACTTGGATGGACCCCATTAGAGAATATCTGCAGAACGGAGCTCTGCCAAGAGAGCAGAAAGAGGCAGCAAAGGTAAGAGTAAGGGCCGCCAGATTCACCATTCTACAGGGAAACTTGTATAAAAGAGGATTTTCGGTACCTCTCCTTAAATGTGTAGGAGAGGAAGATGCAAACTATGTACTTAGGGAGATCCATGAAGGAATTTGTGGGAATCACATAGGAGCTCGAGCGCTAGCAGGAAAAGTCCTGAGGCAGGGATACTACTGGCCCACGATGTTGAAGGATGCCTCCGATCTGATAAGAAAATGCAAAACGTGCCAAGTACATGCCAACATCTCGCACTGTCCACCAGAATTTCTAACGTCAGTAATAAGTCCTTGGCCTTTCCAACAATGGGGGTTGGATATTCTGGGACCTCTTCCCACTGGTGTAGGGCAATGTCAGTACGCCATCATCGGGGTAGATTACTTCACCAAATGGGCGGAAATAGAACCCTTAGCAACAATTACGGAGCAGAAGATTCAGAACTTCACGTGGAAGTCAATCATCTGCAGGTTCGGGATACCCAGAGCTATTGTTTCTGACAATGGAAAACAGTTCGACAACCCAAAGTTCAGGAAGTTCTGCGCAGACCTTGGAATAAAGAATTATTTCTCAGCTCCAGCACATCCGCAATCCAATGGGCAAGCAGAGGTGACAATTAGAACAATCAAGTCAGCGTTGAAGACCAAGCTCGAATCACTAAAAGGGAAATGGGTTGAATATATCCCCGAGGTGATTTGGGCGTACCGGACAACCCCCAAGTCAGCAACTCAAGAAACCCCGTTCGCGTTGGCTTTCGGAACGGAGGTCGTGTCTCCTGTGGAAATAGGATTACCATCACCCAGAATGGAGTTGATGGAGGCCGAGCTCAATGATGAGTCACTCTTGCTAAACCTCGATCTCCTAGAGAAAAAAAGGGAGACAGCTCTTCAACGCATTCAGTGTTACCAGAGGAAGGCAGCCAGGTACTATGACAGAAAGGTCCGACCTAGGAGCTTCCGAGTAGGAGATCTTGTGCTCAGGAAGCTCTTGCTCGCAAGAAAGGACCCCACCCACGGGAAATTGGGCCCAAATTGGGAAGGCCCATTCATTGTCTCAAGAATAATCAGACCTGGAAATTACGAGTTGCAAACGGAAGAAGGGAAGGTCCTACCCCACTCATGGAATACTGAACACCTTAAAAGGTTCTATCAGTAAGTTTTCTTTGTAATAAAATTATTCTCAATAAAAGTAATATTTTGAAGCTTGGGAGCTTTTCAAAACTTATGGGCCAAGACCTCCTGCTGATAGTGCCACTTTTTATTATGGAATCTGTGACTATTTGTGGTAACTGTTCATTACATGTTTCTTGGAGTTCTGGATTTATTGCAAGCTTCAGATGAGCACGAAAACTCATAAAGGCTCAACAAGCCCTGTAGCTTGGATAAGTTCCTAAGCTCGATGGAGCGAGGAACCAGGGGACCTAGGACACAAAAAATAGCCTCGGATTAGATGAAAGCTGGGCAAGGTATGGTGTTAGAGGAGCCATAGGGAATATGAAGGCAGGGAAAGCCCTACCATCCCCCACGTAGTACTATACCAATTCCAGTACATCCAGAAAAGAACACATAGACGAATAAGAGCGAGAGCTCCTGTTAAGGAAGGAATTAGCTAACCTCAGTGGCCGGCAAACCACAATGGTTTCACTGAAAACATATTTCTTGTTCTTAAAATCCGGAACGCCTATTAGCAACACGTGTGAGCCTTGTAGCCCAGACACGTACATTCAATTCAAAGTCTAAACCTAAGGAATGATCGGGTAGTCCTACAACGGAGCTCACAAGCCCATCTCTGTAACCGAGCTCTAGTAGCTCGGGTGAGCTTCTAAGTTTATGTGATCATTTTCCGAGCTCTAAAACTTATGAGACCATTTGTTGAGCTCCAACAGCTTGGATGAGCTCTACAGCCCAGCGGAACACCGAAGCTCATAATTGAGCGAGAGATTCCGCTATTCTGCTCAGGGATCTCCAAAGCTAATGGGAAGTAAGCCCATCAGATCAAAACAAGCAATCACGAGGTGAAAGGCAACAGGCAAGTAAACCAACAATAGGCCCACAGAGTTTTAAAAAAAAAAAAAAAGGTTCAGTTGATCGAAGAAAACATTCGGAAAGCATCACAGCAAACTACGATAAAAGAAGTTTCCTAATTCCTCTTGATAAGGGATCTCAGCTCAGCCACCTCGTCCTTGAGGCGGGCATTCTCCTCCTTCAATGCGTCCCTCTCTTGCTCAACCTCGTGGAGCACTGCCAGTAGTTTGCCACCAGCCGGGGTAAGACAGGTATTTGAAAGCAAACGAGGAGGCCTCTTACGTTTCCTGGAAGAAGTACCTGCATCCTCCCCCCTAGAGTCTTCTTCTTCATCAGCATCCACTTCGTCACCGGACTCGAAAAATGAAGTCCAAGGCGAGAATAGGGTTGAGGAGAATTCATATTCAGCGGCTTCGGCACTAAGCATATGAAGGTTCTCTTTCGTCATCAGATCTGAAAAAGTCATAGGCTCAGCGACCAGTAGTTCGTCAATGTTGGGCGTCTCAGGCAAATCCAGCTCAAAAGGACCTGAAATACAAAGGCATAATAAGAATCAATCTTAAGCCAAAAGAGGCTGAAAAGAGCTCAGGGTTGATCTTACTGATGCGAGAGAAGCTCTTCCAGGACCTTGGGACCCTAGTACTGGGATAGTGCAGCTCGGGAGACCGCCAAGAATTCCCAGAAGCAAAGAAGAAGCGTTGTGACCATCCCTCAGGGTTGGGAGGAAGACCCATGACCAAAAGGGAAATATTAAAGTGCCTCCAACGAAAATAACTGAAACAGGGGATACCATCCTCCTCAATCTCGAAGAAGTAGAGGAATTCGGAGACAAAAGGGAACCTGTCATTACCGTTTAGGCGCCAGAACAAAAAGAAGCTGACCATGGCCGCCCAGCCACGAGGAGAAAGACGGGACGGACATAGACCATAGTACGCCAAGATACGCCCTATGGAAGGGTGTATGGGAAGACAAAGGCCAAACTCCAGGGCACCTTCAAAAAGACAAATCTCTCCTCTTGATAGGAAGTTGCACGGCTCGTCTGCAGTAGGGGCACGTAAAGGTAAATCAAGATAAGGGAAAAACTTTTTTTGGATGCCTTCCAGGTCAGAAGGAGACACCGTCGACGGAGTCAAGTAGCGAGAGTGCCACTCCCAGTCGATACCGAAAGAAGTACGCTCCTGGAACAGAGAAGGAACGGGGGCGGCCATTGGGATCAAAGAAAAGGCAAAAGGTAAACCTTCAGATTCGAAAGGAAAGTGAAGTCTCTTGAAAATTTTCTGAAATTAGAGAGGATGGGGGAGTAGAGCCTTTTGAAAGAATCAAGAAACAAGGAATAGGAAAGGAAGAAGGTTAACTGCCTTTTCGGTTTCCTGAAAAATGATGGCGGTTACCAGCAAGTAAGGCGATGATAAATGGGGAAAAGGGAACCGACTATGGGTCAAGTTATTCGAAGAGAGGACCGCGTTCGGTCCCTCTTTTTTCGAAGTTACAACCATCCCGGTGCTCGTATAAGGGAAGCAGTTCGATACAGCCAAAAGAGCTCCGTAGCTCATGATGAATTTTATAATTCATGAAAAGAGCTCTGTAGCTCATGATGAATTTTATAATTCATGAAAAGAGCTCTGTAGCTCGCGATGAGTTGTTATAAAATTCATGAAGAGAGCTCCGTAGCTCACGATGAATTTTATAATTCATGAAAAGAGCTCTGTAGCTCACGATGAGTTGTTATAAAATTCATGAAGAGAGCTCCGTAGCTCACGATGAATTTTATAATTCATGGAAAGAGCTCCGTAGCTCATGATGAATTTTATAATTCATGAAAAGAGCCCAGTAGCTCATACTGGATTATCTAAATTCAAAAGAGCCCTGTAGCTCGTGCTGGATTACCTAAATTCAAAAGAGCCCTGTAGCTCGTGCTGGATTACCTAAATTCAAAAGAACTCTGTAGCTCATGATGAATTCCCTAAATTCATGAAAAGAGATGAGCTCTCTGAATTCATGAAAAGAGCTCTTCAGCTCACGATGAATATTTTAGTTCATAAAAAGTACTTCTTGGAGCAAGGGGTACAAGACCAGGGGCCTTGCAACTTATGACGACAAGCAGCTCATCCATATAGCTCGAGATGAATCAACTGGCTGATACAAAGAGCCTTGCAGCCTTCGGTGAAATCGGCTCTGACGGTTAGCTTATGAGAAGACCTTTAGCTCGTAAAAAGACCTCTATACCTCACGAGCTCATAAAAAGACTTCTATAACGCACGGCGAATACTCTTGTTCATAAAGAAGAGCACAATAGCTAGCAGTTCAGTCAGGGCAGATCAGGTGTCAAGAGCATGTCAAACACAGAGGAGGCAGAGACAAAAGCAAAAGGCCTTGTTCAACGTTTAAAATGAGCAGCATGTACACCAATAGATTGAAAGTATTTAAAAAGTACAGGGAAAATAGTAAAAACCCCTATGATTTGGAAGGGGCAGGAAGGGAAGTCACTGGCAGGTCTGCGGTAGAAGTATTGGCTGGATCTACAGGCGAATTCGTGGGTGGAATGACAGATGAAGCTTCTAGAAAGGAAGTGGACAAAGTCCCTGGCATAGCTAAGGGAACAGAAACGTCAGCTTCGGTTAAAGTCCTCACTACCAGATCAGCAGAAAAAGGAGCCGAGGCAGGCCGGTCGACAAGAGCAGGGGGCAAGGGAATTTCAGAGGTATCCGAGGAAGAAACAGGTGCAGCAGGTAGAAGACTCTGAACTTGAACCCCAATCGGCCGCTCTGAGCCCACAGGAGCTCCCTCAGGAACAGTAGATGAGCCAGGCACCCCTGCTTCCTGTTCAGCCGAAGCTCCCTCATTTTTCTCAGCTGGAACGTCAAAATCGCAGTCCAGCTCGGGATAAGTTTCCTCGGCGGTCTCTTGAAAAGCTAACCATCCTTTTGCCCATTTTGTAACGACATCGTCCTTTAGCTTGACGATCAGAGCATCCCTCTCCTTAATAATTTCTCTTTGAGTTTCAAGATCAGCAAGCATGACATTGTGCGCCTCTGCAAGGATACTATGTTGATTTTTTAGTTCATTAACAGAGGTCAGCGCCTCAAATTTTTCTTGGTTTACCTTAACCCAAGATTCGGTCTTAAGCTTGAGCTCTTCTTTGACCTTTGCTAGCTCATCCTTACCCCTCGTCTCTCTTTCTAGGGCCTTCTTTTTCTCTGTCTCCATGTTCTGAATAACGGAAGCTTGATTTTCAGAAAGTTCCCGGAGGCTCTGAAGTTGAGCTTGGAGCTCATCATTAGCGAAGGACAGCTCAGCCGCTTTAGCCTCCCAGGCTTTGGACGCTTTGACCGAGCTCTCCATAGAGCGGATCCGACTCAGTGAACCCTTCACATGAATAGCCAACTGAAAGGAAGTATGGTCAGAAATAAATAGAAAATAGGCAGAAGAGAAAGACGAAAGGAGAAACAACAAGTGCATACCGCAGTAGCTCCATAAAGGGCTGAATTGATGGAATTCTCTAAAGACATAGTGGCAGCCCTGATAACGTCAGAGTCAGGAATGATGGAAGTTATAGCACCGGCAGCAAGTTCAATGTTGTTCAAGAGAGAGTGCTCACTTCCTTCTGTTTTAAGCCGCCTCTCCTTCTCCGGTTTGGAATTCAGCGTAGTTGTCAGAGAGATATTCTCAGATGGTTCAAGAGGGGAGCTGATAGGCTGAATTTGTGGGATTAATCCCAGAGCATTCTCGACCCCGGTCGATGAGGGAAAAGTCTGATCCTGAGCTTGAGATCTGCAAGAATCCAGCAGAATACCTCCGGAGGAAGGGATCTGGGGAACTTGATCGGAACTCGAGGAGGGAGCAAGACCCTCAGAAGCCGGAGCAAGGGAGCTCAGTCTCTTTAAAAGGACCCCGGTAGCTGGGCCAGAGCCTTTCGGGGGTAGTCCCGGCGGATGTGACTTAGCTCTGGTAACCGGCCTACTATCTGAAGTGACCTCAGCCTTGCGCTTGCTCCTACTCTGGCTCTTCTTCAATTGAGCTATCTTGGCTTTAATTTCTAAGGAATTGGAGCTTCGACGGAAAGAGGAGTAGGGGATTCTATAACTACCCCAGGAAGACTAAGCCCCTGAGCTATAAGGACACGAGGTCTGATAAGCTCAGAATACCTCGCTGAAGGGCACTCCTCTAACTTCAGTAACACTTCCTCATCCTTCGGATCAAGCTTAAGCCTCTTACCTAGGAACCAATACGAAAGTAAGATCAGAGAAGGTCATGAAGCCTGGACACAATCAAAAAAAAAAAAAACTCACCCAGATTGTCTGGGTTGGACCAGTCCCTAGGAACCGGAAGAGTGTCGGTCCTATCCGCCGGATTGTATTCCCACTGCGAGCCTTCCATGAAAAAGAACTGTTTTTTCCAGTGCTTGTGGGAGCTCGGGGGGTCAGAAATTAGCACTTTAACCTTAGTACGTCTGAAAATATACAGAAAGCCCTCAGAAGAATTGTGCTTAACGTTGAAAAAATGAGTAAGCAAGGGAATGGTGGGGACCCCAAGCTTGTGAATTTTGAAGAAAACAAGTAATCCCACCAAAATCCCCCAGAAATTGGGAGGAAGCTGAGCGGGACAGACATTGAAATGTTGGAGAACGCCCTTTATAAAAGGATGGAGTGGGAATCGCAGCCCATTTTCAAAAGCGGCAACGAAGAAACGAACTTTTTTATGAACCTGAGAGATATAGGGGGTATATTCATCAGGACACCAGTATTTAACCCCTGGAGGGAAACCGTAACGAGAACTCAAGATCTTCATAAGGGAAGGACTAGCCTCACTACGGCCTACACTCTCGGCATAGCTAAAAGCAGACGACACCTCTGGAGCAGTAACACCTACACCACTCACTTTACCCTTCCCTTTATTCGGAATTACGGGGGAGGACGTAGAAGGAGGCTCAACAGTAGGGGCCTGAACGTCGGCAGAGTCAACACCAGGGAAATTATCAATCTCTTCACCCACGGCCCCTAGATCAGAATCCTCTTCGATTGATTGATCCCCTAAAAGGGAAATAGAGGAAGGAGTGGCTCCAGAGGAAGCAGACATAGTTGGACAAGAAAATGGCAAATGGAAAGAACGATAAAGAGGAGGAATGTTACTCAAGCTCTCCTTAATAACCCAAGGGTCAACACAGTAACTCCCTACAGCAAGTATATGTACGATAGAACGCCAATCCACGAAACCAGGGAGAGGAGACAAGCAATAATCACGGTTCCAGAAATAAAAGAATCGAAAAGCCCAGAAATGCAAAAACCACCTCGAACTCGAGGGATCCAGAGCGAGGAAAAGAGGGAAAAACACGAGAAGCGTACCTACTCAAGGAAGAGGAGCAAGCCGAAGGTCGGAGAGAGCAAGCCACACACACAAATTCGAAGGAAAATATGCTTCCAGCAGAACCCTAGATTGGGCGAAGGATTGAAGAGTCTGAATTCGCAGGGGTAAAGGAAGATGGGGGGTTTGAAGTTTCAAGAGGAAAAAAAGGGCCGTTACAATCAAATCAAAGCATTTAAAGCCCATCACACCGAGTGGAGAACGTGCGCGGGAAACGAGGCAGAAGAATGATAACCCATAACCGTCAGGGACCTATTTACACGAGAATCGAGGTCGTCAGCTCTATCTTGATTTGAATTCAGCCCCTACCCAAGTTTACTTGGACTAAGGGCTGGGGGGCAACTGATGATGTCTGAAAATCAATCCTAGGTTTTAGTTCAGCCCGGTAGGTCAGTAAAGGAGCTCAGCCTAGAACTCTTATATTCAGAGGATCCAGACCCGAGCTTAGTCTAAAAGAGTTCATAACTAATATCGCGGTGAAATCGTTTGAAAACAGCTGGCGCCTACAAGACAACAGTTAAGCCGTTACTTTAGGCATAGGACTCTCAACTAACCCAAGATTCTCTCCTTCGTCTTAGGGAAATCCCATGATTAGAGGATACAATATCCGTGGGGATTCCCTAGGGTTAAGGGGATCATCATAAATACTAGAGGATACCCCCAGTAGAGGGAAAAAAAAATCAGCTTGAACGATCAATAAAGAAAAGGGAGCCGATATCTCCATTGCAAAGTGGATTAGCCGAGCTCTGAAGCTCGGTGAACCACTATAATCTTCTTGTTTTACATCGGGTACACTAAGGGCAAATCTAGCATTCGCATATCTGTTGAGCACGTAGAATTACACCATCAGATACATATATAGCAATGCTTGATCGATCATATCTTGCAATGTGATCAAATTTCAAGAAACATTAGGTGGTCTGACGAGGGTGTGTGCATGTGCACAGGGGCGGAGCTACATGTAAAGGGCTGGGGGCAGTTGCCCCCACTGAATTTTGAGTAAAAGTCCTATAGGTTCAAAACTTTAAAGAATGTTGCCCCCTCATAAATTCAAAAGTTTATATGTTGCCCCCATAAATTCTTAGAAATTTATATAGTGCCCTAGTTATTTTTATTTTTGGTAGATTAGTGGTCCACTCGCTCTCTTAATTAATCTACGAAGACATATATTTTAATTGAGTAAAATAAATGTAAAATACCCTTACGCATACATATTTATCAAAGACAATATCATCTGAATTGATATTGATTTCTTGATTTTCACGTAATAGTTAAATCTTAGATCTTAATATTTTTTTTTATACTTTAACTTCAGAATTCTTCATTTGAAAATAACCCTTAATTCAATCGTTTTTAACGGATGTTTGAAATTATTTTTTTTTAATACTATTTGGTTATGTTTTTTGCTCATATATTTGCCCCCACTAAGATGGATATCTGGCTCCGCCCATGCATGTGCATACACAAAGTGAAAGAGGATATATAAGACTCACCACGTTAAAGTTGGGTTCTTCATAGGAGTGCAATTTGGACGGGCTAACCCGATTTTATCTCGTGCCCAACCTGAAAAAATTAAGGCTTGGGTTAGGATTTTTAATATTTGGGTTGGGCTTGAGTCAAAAAATCTCAACCCAAATTCAATTTGGACGGATTTCGGGTTGAGCCATCGGGTTCAACCCGAATTAATGTCTCACTTTGGGGTTCCATTCTTGGGGCATGTAGTAACTATGACAATATGTCTATTAGAGAAATTGCAGTTAGACACTTATTTAATATAAAACCTGAGAAGTCAGTAAACTATGTGGTTTTAGCAAGCATGTATGCTGTAGCTGGATTGTGGGACAGTGCATCAGGTTTAGAACAACAAGCCTATTTTGGGCTCAACCCGAATTGAACCCATAAAATAACCCGAAATTAGATCGAAATCATTAACCCGAATTCAACCCTATCCCGCCCGAATTAAATTCGGATAATGCTTGGGTTGAGGGACTCAACCCAAGGTAGGATTAGGATTAGAGTTAGGGTTAGGATTGAAGATTATATACCTATGATTAGAATAGAATTGACTGTCCAACCCGCCCAACCCACCAGAGGTGCACCCCTGATCCTTCACTTTTACCATATGTTTTAGATAATACCAAAAGTCCCATTCTCAGCAACATACGTAGATAATCCCCCAGTGAAGTAAAGCTATTTGTCCTTTCAAAGAAAAAAGTAAAGCTATTTGTATTCCTCTTTAACCCTTCTACCATTTTCATCTTGGGAGGACAGGGTTACAATTGGCTTGATGTAGACTCCAATGGAATTTAAGCAATAGTCCTCCGAGGTACCATGAAATCCACCGAATTGTCGTTTGTCCCAACTGAAAGCAAAACACTGTATCATAGCAATATGTATAAATTCTTTATAGTATTTTTTCTCTCCTCATTTTTTTTCTTTATTTCTCTCTTTCACTATTTTTAAAAAAAATAATACAAAAAAAATGAGAAATAATATTTTAAAAAAATAGTTAAAAAAATAAAAAATTTGTTAGAGCCTGCATTGAAAAAGTGAATAGTTAAAATAGAAAATATTATTTTTTAAATAGCTAAACTAACTTTTATTATTGAAGATACTCTAACATAACAAATAAACTCAACAAAAATTGAAAATTGAAAAGCTATTGCTTAGTAACCAAGCACCTTTTTTCATTAGTACACAATGGGTGCTTGTGACTTGTTACTTTTAAAACGATTAAAATTGAAAATCTATTGCTTAGTAACCAAGTATTTTTTTTTCATTGCTACACAATGGGTGATTGTGACCGGTTGCTTTTAAAACGATTATAAAGAAGGGATAGTACTAATTCCCTCCGATACGTTTTATCTAAAAATCTCTTCTTTACAGATCATCCACAATTCATGAGTGAGTGACTCACTTATATACAATGAATCTCACTTAAATGTATGATGAATCATCTGTCAAATAAGAATAAAAAAAAAAGTGAATTAGATGAAATCTCATTAAGAATACCATACGTGCGGGCTACAAGGGGAGAGCATACGAGGAAGTGAGCAACAAAGTTATGCCAGGTTTTATGATCACTGTTTTATAAACCCAAATACTTGTGGACTGCCCTTGTGTAGGAAAGACAACCAAGAGAATTAGCAACATACTATGATGGATAAACTGCAGGTGCAGAGCTAGGATCTCCCAAAGGGGCCAACTCAGAGGTTGGAAAAAAATAATATAGTAAAGTACCAGGGGCAGTATTGAAATTATACAAAACTGGAGAAGGCCAACCTAGAACTTTTTTTACAAAAAAAAAAAATAAATAAATAACACAGCTTAGAATGCCAAAAATAATTAGAGTCGTGTTATTCCTGAATATCCATCCCATAAAGCGAGGGGCTATCAATACCCTGATCAGTTATTTTGGTCCCTTGGTGAAAGAAGAACAAACACTCATATCATATTGTTTTACCGAAGTCTGCTTTGCTCCATCTGAGGTTAGGCAACTAATCTCCCAAAAAGAAGACTAGTTGAGGGCAAAGGTCTCGTATCAACTCGAATTGTCTCTTATCTTTGACTTAATAGATGCAACAAATGCTCTCACTTATCTTGCTGATGAGAATGAGGTGCTAATCTTTGACACCGAATCCTCTTTTTTCAGGAAGCTAGGGAGCTAGTCTCATCATTTGAGCCATAAATTTGATCGTTCATTTGGTCTGCTTAGAATTTCTGAAATAATTATAGAAAACTTAGGGGGCCGTGGCCCTTTGTGATATGCTGTGTTTATTGCATGCACATGTGAAAGGGAATAAACTCACCACCTCAAATGTAATTCCACGCTTAACACCAAATTTTTTTTGGTCTGGATATCGGGTGATACTTTAAACCACGCCTATTACAAGTAAACACCATTGCTTCCTAAATATTTTCTTGTTTTAAAACCTCAAACTAAACAATCGGTTACGGATTGGAGAGATTCAAATTAAAACTAATATATTAGTTTAAGAGTTATTATCATACCATTGTAAAATAGGCTCATTATAATCAGATTCAACAAAGAGATATAACAAATCATAATTCTTTCTCAAAAATCTCTTGGATCAACAAACACATTCCCCACAGGTCTTATCACTGTCAAATCCTCCTCATCATCATCACTTGGATCATTCACTTTCTTTATGTACCAGAGATCATTGATGCAAGACATGGAGGATCTTAAATGCACATGCTCTCTCAGAGGATCAGATACCCCTAACTCAGTCACTATTGCTTTGCAATCACTCACATTTTTGGCCAATCTTGAAGCAAAGCTCCACACAGATTTCATGAGCTCCCCAACCCTCTCTCCCTCCCCATGCAGCCCATATAGGAATAGAAACCCGAAGGGTTTTTCAATTGATGATGAATCACTTATTGGTGGCAGTTTAAGGCATGGGAAAATTTTACTTCTTGCATGGTCTAACTTTCCATGAAAAGCTTTAAGAGGATGTGATGACCTCCTTACTTGAAGCTTGTAGGCCTCACATGTATTCCATATGCTAAAGATTGCCCATGAACTTGGAGTTCTATTTTTGGTATCGTCCTTATCAGTACTACTCAAGCCTTCAAGTCGCGAAAATAGCATCTCTGCATGCGATGGTAAGACTGCATACATCTCAGGAGTCTCGTGTACTGAATTGCTATTATCGTTGCTGAAACCGTTTGAGCTTCCTTCCTTGATATAAGACACCCATGTACCAAGGCTCAGGCTTTCCTTGAAGATAGCATCAATGTCTGCAGGATATACGTTTTTGCATTTAAGATTGTTCTTGTAGAAGGAAATGGCCTGATCCACAGACAGCTTCTCTATTTTTATGTCTTGATCAGATAGATCTTCAGCATGTGAACTGATCACTGGTTGGATATATATAACTAGGGAACTAAATTGTACATAACTGCATCTTATAGTGAAGAGATTTGTAGAGGCAATGTTCTTCTCCTCTGTGGCTAGGAAAAAGTATTGGGCTCCATTTCTCATCAACCATTCTTCGATCGATTGAACCAGTTGCAATCCAATCCTCATTCTCCTTCATATATAGATCATGCAACTAATTTTAGAAAGTCCTCATCAAATAATGATTTGATAGATTACTCAAAAATAAGTTTGAGATCCTTAAGAACAATTTTTGAGGTTAGATTAATGTAAAAGGAAATAATACAAACTCTAGTTTCAGTTAGGTGCCATGAGAAGTTAATAAAGAATTACAAGAAACAGCTAACCAAGTAGGCAATACAGCTACAAGAGAATGTTTTTTAAATAGAATAACGAGGTGATACGATATTTCTATTGAGGTGAACATTCATAATAGCTAGCTTAGTTTAACATAATTTACTAGAACGAGGTTGTGAAGTTGTAAGTCAATGCGAACTACATAGATCATCTTAGTTCTTAGAGCTAAAACTACACAAACTACATAGGTCATTTTTGCGTATAGATAATCTTAGTTGTTAGAGTCTCTATGGACTGCATCACCATTGAAAATAATTTAATAGTTTTCTTGACAAACCTCATTATTTTCCCTTTTGGACCCTTTGATGTGGAATTCACCTTTATTTTCAAGAAAATTAAGTTTCACCCCAATTCTTTTTTCAATTGTAAGGTATGATAATTGAATCTCACAACCCAACTTTCCCATGAGGGGACTCAAATCCCGGTGTTCGCTCCTTGTTAGCCTCATATTACCGTATCTAAGATCGTATGGGGGGGGGGGGGGGGGGGGGGGGGGGGGGAGAGAGGGAGAAATAGGGAGTTTACCGGCTTCTAGGGGAGACTCTAAGGCCCAGTATACAACCCAACCTCACCTGTCTTCCTCCAAAACCAGTCCCCACTAACTTAATGCATCCTCGAACCATTCCGACAAGCTTTCCGTTTTTTAGCATCTCAGCAACCTGTAGGCCAAGCATGGCAACAACTGTCTTAGTGTTCCCATTAAGGATTAACACAAAAAAATATATAAATAACCTGTTTAGGAGACAAGAAGCATAGGAAGAGAAAAGCAAAATCAAACAATTATTACATATGATAAAGATTCTTAACTTCCTAGGTAGTAGAATCAAAGCTCACCCACCAGCATAACATGAACAGGGTAGAGCCTAATCCTACATAGAGGGTCATCCATCATGTTGGTGAACATGGAGATCCCCTTTTTAGACCCTATACTGCAGTTCTTCTCTAGCTTCATGACAGCTTCAATATCTCTCCTTTCATTGAATTCTCTTACTAGAATCTTGTTCCTTATGTTCTCAATCTCATTCATTTCTTTTCACTCAAGTTAAGGAACAAGTTACCACACCCACCTCCAATCAGTGTGCTTATATACAAGGGATATCACCAAACAACTATAGTCATTTATTCTTTGTCAACATCATTTTTAAAATTTTGTTTGGTATGGTACTTTTGTCAGTATAACATAGTGAACTGAATATTTCAACCATAACATAACTGTCCAGCTAGCTTTACCCGAGTTCTTCGTAGCAATTAAAATTGGTACTTTTTGAGCAAAAAATTGGATGTACAACATAATTCCGGGCTTATACAAAAGCTCCCCAAATTATACTCTCAAGGGAGAGAATGATACTCGGGGTGATGTTGCACGTTTAATACATGATTACATGACTGATAAGATCGTTGAAAGCAGCGTTGATCGGGGGCTGATTTTGAGCAACAGTGTTAAAAAATTTATCAAGACCCCCATTCTAGAAAGCTCTTGACGAACCAAGCAAAAAAAATTCGTTTAGGCCACTTTTTAAGCACTTTTATATTCTCTCCCGCTATTTGGGGTATTTAATTAATATTTCGCATGCATTAATGTTGGAGTTTTCCCGTAATTTAGGACTGTTAGGGTTTAGTATTTAAAGAATGTGTAAGACTGAATCAACAGCTTTAATTTTGATTGAATAAAACTTAGAGACGAGTTCTCTTTTCTTCCCAATTGCCTTGATAATCTGCGGAATCAACAGAACTATTGATGGCTCTAATATGACTTTATTGCAATAATCAACAGATTTTAGCTTATGTTGTTTAATCTCGGTTTTATACCCACGGTGCCAGCATCACAAGGACATAAAACAATCTAACATGGAAGAGAATATTCGCCAAATTATAAGAAATTGGTGAGTAGCTACTATTCTTATTGCATCCCAATGGACTATGATACATTTGTGTTTGATCTATATTCATACATATATGTTAAGACCGAGGCTTTTCCATCCCAAGTTGTTTTACCAAGCGAAAGATGATGAGAATATTATGCAGTTACTGGTACAATGTGATAAATTATTTACACGTGGTGCACCTGAAATATGGAACAAGAATGTTACAAGTGATTCAGCGTATCTCAGTAATCTTACTTTTTCATGTCTATTCAGCAGGAATATAACACTTTCTGTTCCATTCAAGTTTCAGATGTGAAAATAATGTCGGCAAAGCTTTACTGCAGCAGTGAGATTGAATCCTTCATCATTTTCAATAAATTTTGAATGCAATAGTAATTAACTTACATGGAAGGTTAGTTATTAATTTTACTGGGACCAATTTATTTATTTATAAATATGAATAGTTATTGATTGATGATATCATGTTGATATTGCTACGTGGTATCACCATTGCAATGGTGTGGGTGTTAGGGGGAGGGGGGTTGGCGGGTTCGAAGAACCATTCAAAAGCCAAAAGAGTAATGTTATGTACACGTAATTTTTTTCATAAAATGACGTGTGAGCTGTTGAATTTGTGAAACCCACTAACACTTATTACACTTTCAAATGTTTTCACATCATTTGGTGCAAGAAATTTGGTACTCGTAGTACTACTCATGCCGAAATTCATTTGTTTGTGGTCTTGGTTCTCTCTAATGCCCACTCATTGATGTTGAAAGCACCTAAATTGATATATTGTAAGGTATTGTGAACCTAGACATTAATCTTATTTATTGAAGGCTATTTTATAAGAATTCCACACTTCTTTGCACTACATGTATCAATTAAATCCGAGAAATCATTAGCGAAGATCAAACTTAAGATGTCCGAGTTTACGATTCACACCAAGTTCACTTTAAAATTTTTCTTTATTTTTGGGTGTTTATTATTATTATTTGTTTGGGGTTCCACAAAATCATTCAATGCCTAAATTCTTTGATGGCCCCCCACATTGATGTTGGACAATTGTTTTTTTTATCAATTGGTTTTAGTCTCTATGCCCACTTATTGTGGAGTTTAGTAATTATTGGACATGAACGAAAAGTTGTTAGACTATATTTAGTAAGGGGGTCCTTTTGTACTGTCGATTCCATGATGTTTTTCCCATATTTGGAATTAATAAGTGGATATAATTGTAATTCCATAAGCATAATGACTCTTCATTGCCTTTTAAGCATTCTCTTGGTTCATGAATAAGCATGTTCAATTCACAATGAACTTAAACTTTATTATATCCCTTATTCCATGAACATTAGAAGGTGGTCTTTTCACTAGCTAGAGACATGGTACTTTTTTTTTTTTTGAACATAGGATAGCTAGAGACATGTACTTTACTTACATTGTTATATGTAACTATCCTATGTCTATTTCCATGTATAACTTGTTACAACTATATGTATACATGAGTGATTTGATACATTGTCAAGGTTCATTGGCTTCCCAAATTCATTGTCTAGTTCATAGGATGTAACATAGAAAAAATTAATTACTATGGTTAATTAAAATTTTCAGGTTTGCTCATATTAAGAGATCATAGGATAAATCGAGGGTACCAAAATTTAATTTTACGGTATCATACAAAAAAACAATTATTGTCATTGATTGCGGATAAAATAAAATAAAGTATGTACACGTATCAAAAAAGTATGCTACATAAAGTGTGAATTATACTTTGTACCCTAAAAGATTTAAAAATTCTTATTTTACACTCTTAAAAATTAATTTTTTTACATTGCACACTTAATGTATTAAAAATATTACAATATGATTTTTTTCATTAGTTTTCGTTATTCTTTCAGTTAACGTTAATGGGGGTGATTTTTTAAGAAATAAAAAATAAAAAGTAACGAAAAAGTCGCATTACAATACTTATTGAGAGTATAATACTCTCAAAGTGAAAAAAAATTAAATTTTTCGGGACGTAAAATGAGATTCTCCGTATATAAAAATTATTTTTGGACAAGTATAATCTAAGTCAAAGACCACGTGATACAGTAGGCCCAGACAAGATAGTATTGATTTATCGATTTTTGACGAAATAAAAAATATAAAGTAACGAAAAAATTGCATTACAATACTTATTGAGAGTATAATACTCTCAAAGTGAAAAAAATTAAATTTTTCGAGACATAAAATGAGATTCTCCGTACATAAACTATTTTTGGACAAGAATAATATAAGTCAGAGACCACGTGATATAGTAGGCCCAGACCAGATAGTGTTGATTTACCGATTTTTGACGAAATAAAAAATATAAAGTAACAAAAAAGTTGCATTACAATACTTATTGAGAGTATAATCCTCTCAAAGTGAAAAAAATTAAATTTTTCGGGACATAAAATGAGATTCTTCGTACATAAAAATTATTTTTGGACAAGAATAATCTAAGTCAGAGACCACGTGATACAGTAGGCTCAGACCAGATAGTGTTGATTTACCTATTTTTTACGAAATAAAAAATATAAAGTAATGAAAAAGTCATATTACAATACTTATTGAGAGTATAATACTCTCAAAGTGAAAAAAAAATTAAATTTTTCGAGATATAAAATGAGATTTTTCGTACATAAAAACTATTTTTGGACAAGTATAATCTAAGCCAGAGACCACGTGATACAGGACCAGACCAGATAGTCTTGATTTACCAGTTTCTAGTGTCACATCTTAGCTTTTGGTTGAAATTAGTCTTCGACTTAATAAGTGTGTTTGTCCGGCAACTCTTGGTGGCAGTATTCACGTTTTGCAGTCTTTCAACTACAAATCACTAAACCGAACTGAATGCGGTGACTTAAATAGGGCGGGTACGTCATTCAAATATCACTTAAATGTTCAATCATAAATTGTTATACTAACTTCAAACCTTAATGTAAAAATCAGGGTGCATAATTATATATAACTTTAGATAATAAGAAGAGCAAAAATGAAAAATAAATAGTAATTAACTATGTGTTTATCGATGTATTATTATACATAAATTTCAAATATTAGTGAAAGTGATTTGCATAAAGGTACACTTGCATCCCTTTTGAATCACCTTCGATTAGGCTTCCATAATGTTATTAAATATATTAAATTTGATCACTCTAAAGTTTTGAAATTTTTTATTAAAATACTACTTTTCTTTTTCCAATAAATTAATGGTTTATTACCCCCATCCCCCTAAACAATTTTTTTTTTTTTGGAGTGAGTAAATTCGATATAAATAATGTGATCTATTTATAAATATTGAAAAAAAAGGCAATAATTCTCTTCTATCTAATACAATGTTTATTATTTTTTAGAAACAATTATATAGCTTTTGTTTGCTATTCTTGAGTTTATCTATAGTCAATAAATTAAATGCAAAAAGCTATATGTTATAACCCAAAAATATTTTATGCTATTTTAAACATGAAATATTTCAATAAGTTTGAGAATGATCTCAACTAGGTTTCATAATTATTAAAAAATAATTTTACTATGGGACTCTATGATTGTCCGTATTAGTAGGAAATTAGTGAGAATTCTAGCTCTTACAATTAAACAAAGGAAAATTTTCAGTCACATTCTTTCTAGTTTATCATATCTTCAAGGACATCTCCTCTATTTTCTGAATCCTTATTGATACCTCCTGTCAGATTAAAAGTGTTAATTAGAATGTAATATGATTAAATTGCTCATGATATATTTTAGGTAAAACTTCATCCACACCCCCTCTAAATAGACATATATTTAATGAGAGCCCTCTATTTTTTAAATTTTTCTATGCATTAAAATTCGGGTTGATTAAAATTCGATTTGAGTTAATTAAAATTTATTTTTTATGTATTAAAATTTGAGTCGATTAAAAATTATATTTTTTTATGTATTGAAATTTGAGCCGATTAAATTTCTATTCGAGCCTCAAATCAAATTTTAATCAACTAGCAATAAATTTTAATCGGCCTAGATTTTGATACATAAAAAAATATAAATTTTAATCGATTCAAATTTTAATATATAAAAAATAAATTTAACTTGAATTGAATTTTAATAAATAAAAAAATATATAAATTTTAATCGACTTGAAGCGAATTTTAATCGGGATTAATAGCTCAAGTAGAGCTCAAATCGGCTCGAATTTTATTACGTAAAAAAAGACTTTTAATAGGCTCAAAATTTAATACATAAAAATATAAAATTTAATCATCTCGAATGGAATTTTAATTTACTCAAATTTTAATATATAGAAAAAGAATTTTAATCAGCTCAAATTTTAATTTATATTACTAATAAAAGTACCTTAACAATAAAAACTTTTAATTCACTATTTTACCCTCGTAAAAAATTGAAAAGATCACTTTATCTTTCCACACTTAATATTTAAATTATCATCATATCCTTATGTATTTCAATCTCTAAATTACATCTAAGATCACTTTTAATTTTCTATTTTCTATGTATAAATATAATTTTTTATGAAACTTTTTACTTGACTATATTACTCTTAAAAAATATATGCATCATTATAAGTTTTAATAAAACATTCAAAAAAACCTTTAAAAACTCCATCAATCTAATATTACTCATCTCATTTATAAAGATAACATTATAACTACATATGTATATTTTATTTTTCATCAAAATGTTTAACCTTTTAATTTTTAAGATAAAAAATAATGTATATATAATTTTACATGATTCTTTAGTCACAATAATTTTTTCAAACTATGTTAAGATTTTATGTGAAAATAAATTGTATTATATTTTTAAGGAAAACTTGAATTTTTTTTTAAATTTTAATATGTTTTATTATATATTATAGCATAATATATTAAATCTTATTTCAATTGACCTAACTAATTTTAAATACAATAAGATTCCAATATGATTGGTACATTGAAAATTATTTGTATTTTATTCGATGATTTATAAATATAATCTTAATCAAATTAATTTTAAAAAATCTAATTTTCAAACATCACTAAAATATCACTTTCAATTATAAAATTATAGAAAAAAATTAGAACTTTAATTATTTTTATTTTTTTATCCTTTTTCTTGAAGTTAGAACAACAAAACTTGGGAACATACAAAGTTTTTAAAAATTCTATAATTGAGTATGAGCGATACAAAAATAAGTTTCATAAATTTAAGATAATATTTAATTTAGGTACACATATACCAAATATTTATTTATTAATTTTTATCTAAAAAATTATTTACGTGCAATGCACCACGTGCATTGCTAGTATGTAAAAAAAATAAATTATAATCGGCTCGAATTTTATATAGAAAGATTATTTGGAGTTTATGTATGGACAATTTTGATATTTTAGATAATTTATCTTTGTTATAAATGGTGGTTTAATGGTAACGGGTGTCAGAGGTGTTTAAATATAAAATAGAAGGGGTGTCAGTGATATTTTTGATAATAAATGGAGTGTCCTTAAAGATATGATAAACTAGAAGGAGTATAGTTAAAATTTTCCCTTAAACAAATATAAAAATATTAGAGATTTGAAAGATACTAAAAAAATTATTTTGTCTTTTTGTTTAGATTTTGTTTAAGAAAAAAAATTAATGTTACTATTTTAATAATATTGTCTCGAATTTTAGTATATTTTGTCATTCTTTTACTCATTTTTTTTTTAAATATCAACTAGTGAATTATTTTTAATTATATTTTACCCCATCTCATTCGGATGCTTGACTTCGCCGTTGGATTTTAAAATGAATTGTGACTCAAAATAACGTATCAATTAAACTTATTCTCATCGCACCACGTATTTAAAAAAATATTATTTCGCGTACTTGTATCCACACTACTTATTAAATCAACGCACAAGACAAGTAACAGTAATCTTAACTAAAAATTGAATTATGTTTTGTGGTATGGGACACAAATAAGATTGTTAATCAAACCGAGCTACTCGAGTTCGACTCGGGTTTGATTCGTTCAAGCTTAGCTCGTTTTCTGAACGAGTTGAATTTGAACAATTTTTTAGATTCGTCTAGAAAATGAGTCTGATAGACTCGACTCGTTTATGTGTAAATGTTCGTACTCTGCTCATTTTAAATTCGTTCAAGCTCAAAAATAAATTGAACTTAAATAATTTTTTAGGCCTAATCAACAAAAGAAATTTTTTAAATTTGACTGAACTCGTTCGAGTTCATTTGATTATCCTCCCTAGACACAAGAATGAGATTCACATAAAAGAACAACAAAAGTACGAACTTTACATTCCAACTTTTATTCAAAAGTTTTTTGATTGATTGAGACTTTTGCAGCCAACACCACATAACCCTTATCCAGAAACTTCTTGAATTATTATTTACTGATGTTATTTTAAACAAATTTTTTAAGTAAAAAATAAATAAATTTGTCCAAAAAAAAAAAGCATGTTTGATTTGTTTTGCTTATAAAAGTGATTAAGAATTTAAGATATATTTCAATACATAAATCATATTATTTATATACATATGTCACATACTACTATATGTATGATTGCATTGAGTAAACCCCAACAAAGAAACAAAAAAATAAGATAAAATAAAAAAAATGCTACTAAAAATGTTATAAACAAAGTAAAAAAAAAAATACTTTTAAAAAGCATTATGAAATGACACTTAAATCTTTCCTAAAAGATTGTCTATTTTTTAAAAAAGAATAAATTACCTATTTAACTTCTAAACTATACAATGAATTTCAATTTAGCCTTCGTTTAAATTTTGTTTTCATTTTACCCTCTAATTTTTCAATTCGTACTAGAAAAAATTGAAATACCTATTACATTACTGAGACTGTAAGGGTATAATAGACAATTCATAAAAATGTCTGAATTATTCAAATTCAAACTTGACATTTTAGAGGGTAACAGAGGGAGGTGAGAGTTCGTCGGAGCGTTGGGTGTGTTGAATTGATATATTTTATGATTTATCTAAAATATCGCTTATAATTTGAGCAATGCAAGGGCTTTGTGTGCTCGTTTTCTTATAAAATCAGACATAAGTAGATTGAAAAACCATATCGACTCAAATTGAAAATTTGTGTCCGAATTAAGATAAATTTTAGTTTAAAAAACGAATTTAATATAATGTAGAGGCCAAATAAGTAATTTAAGCTTTTCCAAACGACATCGTTTATATCTCATATTTTTTCCCGCGCTAAACAAAGCTCGATCCCAAATTCCAAACACAAAAACCCCGCCATTTCTTTTCACGGTTAGGGTTTCAACTTTCAAATTTCAATAGTCCCATTCCCATAGACAACATCGAGCTCGAATCTCTCACCTTCTCTACCAAATTTAAACATTAATCTTTTGAACTCTCTGATGCGAAGAATGAATTCTCTCACCGATTAAGTACTCATCAACAGCCCGATTGATCTTGAAACACTCAGCCATGGGACATAAATGATCACCAAAATCATACAGAAGAACGAGAACAAGATCCATTTCTTTGATTCACCGATCACATGGAGTAGATATTGTCTGCGGACTTAGACGAAACAAAAAGGATTCAAACTGGCTGTGTTGAAGTTGGATCGGATCTCGGATTCTCAAGATTTGTATCGCTGATTCGAGCGATCTCCCTCATATTTGAACAAGCTCTTGTTTACAATTTGATTAAATTCTGCAATTTTATATGGTTGATTGCTGATCTTTTTTATTTGTTGGAATATTAGGCTTGGAATGAGCAGCATCGGAGTGAAGTTCCGAAGATTACACGGAGTGGAGCATAAGAGACTGAAGCTTCCACGCACCGTTATAGTTGACTCGATTTACGAGGAATTTTTTTGGTGGCTAAGTAGCGTTATTGAAGCTGTTATTGGTGATGCTCTTTTTCTTCCAGGTATCAGAGAATTGCCTTAATTTTGAGTGAATTTTCATTTTGTTTATTACGAGTTGATCTCACAGATTGGACTATTTTTACTCGAGGTAGACATTTTTTATGTTATTCTGTAAAAACTACCTCAATTTCTGCTCTCTTTAAATCTGTTGGTGGAGATGTAGATTTTATGGTAAAGTAGTAGTGCCTCTGTTCTGCGAAATGCAATAATTGAGACATTTAAAGCACAGAATGGTGGTCTCAGGGACAAGTATCTCTATGTAATTAGGTTTGGGGGAAAAGGTGTGGTAGGGGGGGGGGGGGGGGGGGGGGGGGAGGTTGTAGCTCTAATGGAAACAACTATAACTCATTAACTTGAAGTTGTAATAATGTGAGATTATATCAGAGTTGTACTGCTTCAAGTCCTGCAACATGTCATGATGCCGAAGTAATAAATCATCTTGCTCTATGTTATGCTTTGGATTATCTCTTGTTTTAACACATAATTGCCTGCCCATTTTCACTACTCCTTCTGAGATGGTTAGAAAATCAGTCAGTTGAATTGAAGTTACTGTTAGGCTTTGTGTGGTTTCAACTCTAGCTGCTCACAAACCCTATACGCTTCACTAGCTCACAGCTTCTCTCTGAAGCTGGCCTTATTGTATTCTTGTCTTTTTAATTTTGTAATTTGTAATGTTTGAGCTGGTGTTGTATGTTGCATGGTAAGAATAAAATGTTGTAGGCGTAGCTGGGCTAAGCCTTCATTCAACTCATTTCATTGTTACATCAGCAAACTTATTGTCTTGTGAATGCACGATTCATAGCACTGGTGAATCCTTAGACAAATCAGCATGGTGTTCTCATGATTAATCCAGCTCACTCACTTGTCATCTTGGGAAAGCACGAAGGGGTTGATAAAATGGATTAAGTGTGCTGCTTGCTATAATAAATGCACTTTCAAGTTACTACAACATTCACTTAAGCAACAAGAAGGCAGATATCCCAAATTTTTCATGGTGCAATCTTGCTTCTTGGCCTTTTGTATTCACCGACACATATGTCCAATTCGCATCACGCTTAGTGTGTGATGTTTTTCTGTGTGATGATACTAAGCTCTCTAACATGCTATCTACGGCAGATTTTATAACTTGACTGAACCTAATAAAGGGATTTTGAAAAAGGACGGAAGGTTTTCCTCACAGAATGCTATCTTGACACTGCCTCTTAAAGTCGTAATACTGTTAGATGAGGTAGTCTCAAATACTCTATACGTTCTTTCTCCTTTGGTCTGTTGGCTTTCGGTATGTTTTTTTCATGTAAAAGTTGCCCCTCTAGAAGTTTCCAGAGACTCTCATTTCATGCACAAGATTGAGTATAGGGGACAAGATGACTAGCATCAACCTCTACAATGTTGTTATTTGTTGCAGACACCGTCAGAGAAATAAATTCTTCAGAGGCCATTTTCTATTTGAGAATTGAAGATGCAGCTGGAGAAATTTGGGCAAAACATTTTGTTCGATCTTGGTAGGTATAACTGCCCCAAAATAACATTATGATGCATCATTTCCTTAAGGAGTCAAATTTATTTTTTTTACATATTCTTACTTGAAAATTATGCTTCTTATGTTGGTGCAGAGTTTAAGTCTTGTTCACACTGCCATGGTCTATGGCAAAACAAAAGCCTTGACCACAATCCCACGTTTTTGTTCAGCTTTATTGATGATGGATTATATGTAAGGTTTTATCGCTTTAAAGCCTTGTCGTGCATTATTGACAAGAATATCAAATGTAGTCGTGCTTTCTTGAAGAAATCATTTTTTTTGGCTTAAAATTAATTTTAGAAAACGTCACTAATTAGAACAATAGTTTAGTTTGTGAAATCTAATCGTGTGATAGATTTTTTTGTTTGACAGCCTTCAAGTATTACGGTATGAGAATGACGTTGGAGTTTTGTTTATAAACGTCACCTGCTTACCAGCATTGCCAAACTCATCTGCCTCTGCAAGTTATTGCACCTGCTGATCTGTCGATCCAGACAGGCAGTACAGAGGTATGGTTATTAAGTTTGATGATACCCAGAATAAAACTGGCACGTGCTCAGTAAGAGAGCTCAGCTCGGGAGCTCAGGCAAAATAAGCTGAGCTCCCCTAGCCATGAGCAGAGCTCATCCAGTCAGCACTAAGAGCTCCTAGTCGAAGGCGCGAGAGGAGAAATGCTGAGGGAACAACAAGACGACTCGGATACCCTTATTAAGGAGGTAGAATCCAATCCGAGGCAGAAAACCCGTATTTAACCATGATCTCCTCCTAAAACTAAGGAGGATCCCACAGAAGAAGGCAAAGATCTCTCTGTTTAAAGCCAGCCATAAGGAATTTAGGTAACTCCGGAATTGTGGATGAAGATAGGGCACGATCCCTTCAATGTAGGATAGTCCCGTATTAGAGGTAAATATGAGGCTATAAAAAGAAAGAGATATCCCCCATTAGAGGGGAGAGATTTTTTGAAACCCTAGTTCCTTGAGTATTCGACTGTAACACCTTCAATTCATCAATAAAGAAGAAGGAGCAAGAGCCTCCATTAGAGAGTGGACTAGCCGAGCTCACTGGCCGGTGAACCACTATATTTCCACCGTATTTCACACATTATACACGACTAATTAGAGCTTTCATTCTCCACTTCATGAGTCTTGTAGTTCAGATGCCATATTAGTCCCCATGCAAACTGTTCACGCCAATTAATCTGGTTCCTTAGCTCGTATCCGGAGGTTTACACCATCAGTTTGGCGCCGTCTGTGGGAACGACTGTTCCTGTTACAAGTAAGCTGATTCCTCAGTGACTGATGGTAATAACTCGAAATATGAGCAGAAGTCAAACAAACCTACCCCGAATGCAAGATCAGCCGGAAACTGCCCACGGCAGACAACCCGGGAACATCCAGGAGGCGAATTCCCCCATTAATAACGAGTTGGAGGCCTTTCGTCTCGTCAACCAACGCTTGCTAAAGGAAAACGAAGAGCTGTCAAAACTCGTACAACGCCCACGGGAGGCACCACCGGCCCAAGAAGGCCAGAATAATCCCCCTCATAGGGAACCTCGATACTGGGACCCCCTTAGAGAGGTCAGCGAGGGGGGAGAAGGCAGCCAGGCCAGGGGATACGTCCCTTACGTATCTCCTGGTAATGGCCATAACGACGAAGTGCAAAGTCGGAACGACCGGGGTGAGAGAGGTGATTTTCTCCCTTATCCGCAAGACAGGAGAGAGCAGCACTGGGAGCAACGCTTCAAAGACTTCCAGCAAGAGCTCAGTCATATGAAAGAGGCCGTAAAGAGTAAGGCCCCGGTTACAATGGATGTTTTGGTTCAGCAAACCGAATCCCCATTTACCACGGGGGTGCTACACTTCCCTCTCCCATCAAAGTTCAGGATGCCCCAAATGGAGGTCTTTGACGGATCGAAAGATCCCGTGGATCATCTCAACACTTACAAGAACCAGATGGAGTTACATGGGTACCAGGATCCTGTACGCTGCAGAGCTTTTGCCATCACGCTGAAAGGCTCCGCCTTAAACTGGTTTCATAGGCTCCCACCAGCCTCGATCTCATCCTTTAAAGAACTCTCCATTGCTTTTGTCTCTCACTTTATAGGAGCCCGGATACACAGAAAGCCGAGCTACCACCTGCTGAATGTGAAGCAAGGTCCCCAGGAAAACCTGAGGACTTATGTCCAAAGATTTAACTCGGAGACATTGAAAGTAGACGTCCCGGATGAAAAATTCGCCATAACTGCTTTCATTGCAGGATTGGGAGTGCAATCAAAGGATTTGATGTTCTCCATATCAAAAAACCCTCAGGCAAGTATGACTGAGGTGTTAGCCAAGGCAGAGAAATATATAAACGGTGAAGAGGCACTCCTTTCTAAGGTGGTCGGTACGACTTCACGAAAGGAAAAGGAAAAAGAAGAAAAGAAAAGGGACAGAAGCCCTAGGAAGGAAAAAGGACGAGAGAGGTCCCCAAGGAGAGACAGAGACCGCTCGCCAAAAAGGAGAGGAAATGTCAGAGATCGGCTGGGTCCCATGCAACCTGAACTACAACCCAGGTATGGGCCTCAGCGGTTTACCCCACTCACCGCTGCTGTGTCAGAAGTACTGTATGAGGTCCAGAACGAGAAATTTTTAAAATGGCCACCTAGGATGAAGGCAGACCCGGCAAAGAGAGACCCCACGAAGTACTGTGATTATCACTGGGATCATGGGCACCACACTGATGACTGCATTCAATTAAAGAAGGAAATCGAGTTCTTGATCCAGCGAGGTCAGCTGCGTCGTTTTATAGCCAACGATGACCAGAACCGAGCTCTTCCGCCTCCACCACCCCGGCAGCAGGCACCAGCACCACACCAGCAGCCTCTAGGGGAAATCAGAGTGATATCTGGAGGGTTCGCCGGAGGTGGAGAGTCTAGCTCAGCTCGGAAGGCGCACCTCCGACGGATCAGAGCCGAAGAAGCTCTCGAAGTGCATGCTGTATCCAAAGCACCACGTTTGGATACAGCTATCACTTTTTCAGATGCTGATTTAGAAGGGTGCCAATACCCCCATGATGATCCATTGGTGGTACGAGCAGTGGTGGCAAATAGAACCGTTCATCGGGTTCTAATTGATAACGGGAGCTCGGCAGATATTATTTTCGCACCTGCGTTCGACAAGATGGACATAGGAAGGCAGAAGCTTGAACCAGTAAGCACTCACTTACTAGGATTCTCCGGGGAAAGGGTGCTCCCCCTGGGTTCAATCCAGCTCGTGCTCACCCTGGGGGACCCACCTTGCCAAGCCACTACCACTGTCAAATTCCTAGTAGTCGATGCACCATCTGCGTACAACATCTTGCTTGGAAGGCCATCCTTAAATTCTATGAAGGCAATCCCTTCTGCCTATCATTTAGTCGTGAAGTTCCCCACAGAGAATGGAATCGGAGTGGTCCGAGGAGACCAGCGCGTAGCACGGGAATGCTACATGGCTTCTATAAAAAGGAAGGAGGTTGAGAACATCCAACTGGATGAGCTTGACATGAGAGATGAAATGGAGACAAGACCAATGCCATCGGAAGAGCTGGAACCAGTTCAGCTTGATGAGAAGCCAGAACACCTCGTTTATGTGGGTTCCAAACTGAACGCTGAGCTCAAAGGACTCCTCATTCAATTCCTAAAAGAGAATATAGGAGTGTTCGCTTGGAAGCAAGAAGACATGGAAGGGATTGACCCATCGGTTATTACCCACAAGCTATGCGTTAACCCAACTTGCAAACCCATCAAACAGAAGAGGAGGAGCTTTGCTTCTGAAAGGCAAAAGGCAATCAATGAGGAGGTCAGCAAACTCCTCCATGCCAAGGCTATCAGGGAGGTTCATTACCCCACTTGGTTAGCAAATGTAGTTCTTGTAAAGAAAACCAATGGGAAGTGGCGATTGTGCATCGACTTCACTGATCTCAACCGAGCATGCCCCAAGGACAGTTTTCCTTTACCTCGGATTGACCTAATAGTGGATGCCACTGCAGGGCACGAGCTCCTCAGCTTCATGGACGCCTTCTCAGGCTACAACCAGATCAGGATGGATCCCAGCGATCAGGAGAAAACCTCCTTTGTGACTGAACAGGGAACATATTGTTATCAGGTCATGCCCTTCGGATTGAAGAACGCTGGAGCCACTTACCAGCGGTTAGTAAATAAAATATTCCAGAAGCAAATAAGAGCATCCATGGAAGTTTACATTGATGACATGCTAGTGAAGTCACTGAAAGCAGAGCTCCACATCGAGCACTTAGCTGAGTCATTCCGAATTCTAAGGGAGTACAAAATGAAGTTAAACCCTGCGAAATGCGCATTTGGGGTCTCGGCAGGAAAATTTCTGGGCTTTATAGTCAACAGCAGAGGGATTGAAGCCAATCCAGAAAAAGGTTAGAGCAATGATGGAAATGCAATCACCATCCAACACGAAAGAGGTGCAACGTTTGACAGGCAGGATAGCTGCACTGAGCCGTTTTGTGTCTAGGGCTAGCGATAAATGCCAGCCATTTTTTCAAATCTTGAAGAAGGCATTCCACTGGGATGCCAAGTGTGAAGAAGCATTCGAAGACCTAAAGAGATATATGAGCTCTCCCCCTGTTTTGGTGAGCCCTCTAGAAGGGGAAATTCTCACCCTCTACCTAGCAGTTTCAGATTTTTCAACAAGTGCAGCGCTAGTTAGGGAGCGAGACAGAGCTCAGCAACCAGTCTACTACTGTAGCAGAGCTCTGAGGGGGGCAGAGGAGAGATATCCAAGGATGGAAAAACTCGTTCTAGCTCTGGTTACAACAGCTAGGAGACTTAGACCTTATTTCCAGGCTCATACTGTTGAGGTTCCAACAGATCAGCCAATGAAGCAAGTACTACACAAGCCAGAATCCTCAGGGAGGTTGGTTAAATGGGCCGTAGAGCTCAGCGAGTTTGATATCAGGTACAAGCCAAGAGCTGCCATCAAAGGGCAAATTTTGGCAGATTTTATTGCAGAATTCACAGCAGCAGCGCCTATGGAAACCACGGATTTAGTACCGGACCTTCCCATATGGAAGCTTTCAGTGGATGGAGCTGCCAATGCTCAGGGAAGCGGTGCAGGAATGATCCTGACCTCCCCAGAAGGAATAGACATCGAATATGCCCTCAGATTTGGGTTCAAAGCTTCAAATAATGAGGCAGAATATGAAGCCGTCATCGCTGGGCTTAATCTTGCCTATTCTATGGAAGCAGAGCAGCTGGAGATCTGCAGTGATTCTCAACTGGTGGTGAAGCAAATAGAAGAGTGTTACGAGGCAAGAGGCGAGAAGATGGTCCTGTACCTCAAAAAGGTACGAGAACTAATGAAACAGTTCGTGCAGGTTAAGGTCAGACACGTGCCTAGAGTGGAGAACTTACGAGCAGATGCTCTGGCAAGGTTAGCAACTGCTTCGCAAGAGGATTTGGATAGGCTAATTCCAGTAGAGCACCTTCCAAAGCCCTCGGTAAGCATCGAAGAAGAGGAAATTCTATCAATTGAAGCTCAGCCGAGCTGGATGGATCCCATCGTAGAGTACCTTCAGAATGGAACTTTGTCAAATAATGCCAAGGAGGCATCCAAGCTAAGGGCCAGGTCAGCCAGATTTTCCCTGATGCAAGGGAAACTGTACAAGCATGGATTTTCAATGCCTCTCCTTAAGTGCGTAGGAGACGAAGATGCTAACTACATACTCAGAGAAGTACATGAGGGGATATGTGGCAACCACATAGGAGCTCGGGCCTTGGCAGGAAAAGTACTGAGGCAAGGATATTATTGGCCCACCATGCTCACAAGCGCCACCGACTTAGTAAGAAAATGCAAAACTTGCCAAGAGCATGCTAATATGTCCCACTGTCCTCCCGAGCTCCTAACCTCGGTGGTAAGCCCATGGCCTTTTCAGCAGTGGGGGTTGGACATTCTGGGACCCCTTCCCACCGGTGTGGGGCAGTGCAAGTTTGCCATCATAGGAGTGGATTACTTTACTAAATGGGCGGAGGTTGAACCTTTGGCAACGATCACAGAGCAAAAAGTTCAAAACTTCGTTTGAAAGTCGATAGTTTGCAGGTTTGGAGTTCCCAGAGCATTCGTGTCTGACAATGGAAAGCAGTTTGATAATTCAAAGTTCAAAAGTTTTTGTGCCGAGCTCGGAATCAAGAACTATTTCTTAGCTCATGCCCATCCCCAGTCTAATGGGCAGGCAGAGGTCATAATAAGAACCATAAAGTCAGCTTTGAAGACCAAGCTAGAAAACCTGAAAGGCAAGTGGGTGGAGTACATTCCGGAGGTGTTGTGGGCCTACAGGACCACCGCCAGATCTGCGACTCAGGAAACCCCCTTTGCTTTGGCCTTTGGGACCGAGGCAGTGGCCCCAGTGGAGATAGGGCTCCAATCACCAAGGGTGGAGTTTGCGGATTCCGAGCACAATGATGAGTCTCTTTTGCTAAACCTCGATCTCTTGGATGAAAAGAGGGACAGAGCTCTGCACCGTGTCCGTACATACCAAAGGAAAACTGCAAGGTACTATGACAGGAGGGTAAAACACAGAAGTTTCAAGGTTGGAGATTTGGTACTTAGGAGGCTTATGCTTGCGAGAAAGGATCCCACGCATGGGAAATTGGGACCCAATTGGGAGGGGCCCTATATCGTGTCAAGGATAATCAGACTAGGGAATTACGAGTTGCAAACAGAGGAAGGAAAGGTTCTACCTCACTCGTGGAATGCCGAGCACCTTAAGAAGTTTTTTCAGTAAGTGTTACTTGTAATAGAACTACTTTTAAATAAGAAAGAGCAAGCCTTTTATTCACCCTCCAATGGTCTCCAAAGTAGCAAGATGAGCTCTTCAGCTCATAAACAAACGATAAGCTTCAAAGCTTATAAATGCAAGATGAGCTTTTCAGCTCATAAACAAATGATAAACTTCAAAGCTTATAAATGCAAGATGAGCTCTTCAGCTCATAAACAAACGATAAGCTTCAAAGCTTATAAATGCAAGATGAGCTCTTCAGCTCATAAACAAACGATAAGTTTCAAAGCTTATAAATGCAAGATGAGCTCTTCAGCTCATAAACAAACGATAAGCTTCAAAGCTTATAAATGCAAGATGAGCTCTTCAGCTCATAAACAAAAGATAAGCTTCAAAGCTTATAAATGCAAGATGAGCTCTTCAGCTCATAAACAAAAGATAAGCTTCAAAGCTTATAAATGCAAGATGAGTTCTTCAGCTCATAAACAAACGATGAGCTCTTCAGCCCATAAATTTAAGATGAGCTCTTCAGCTCATAGAAACCCGATAAGCTTCAAAGCTTATAAATCAAAGATGAGCTCTTCAGCTCATAAAAACACGATAAGCTTCAAAGTTTATAAATTAAAGACGAGCTCTTCAGCTCGTACAAAATTCAAGGCTGAACGCTTCTTGGAGACACCAACAGCCAAATTCAAGGCTGAACGCTTCTTGGAGACACCAACAGTCAAATTCAAGGCTGAATGCTTCTTGGAGACACCAACAGTCAAATTCAAGGCTGAACGCTCCGTGGAGACACCAATGGTCCTCCCCCCAGGACCGGATACCCTTGTGCACTGCCTACACACTCAAAGACCTCGAAAGGTCCAGAACAACAGAGAACACCTATGAGGTCAGATGAGAAGTAAGGTCGGAGCAGACATGATCTTCTGTTCTCCATCGATCTCCGTGGTTCGACCTAGGGGGTCAGTGAAAGACCAAGGTCAGAGCAGACATGATCTTCTGTTTTCCATCTACGTTCGTGTTTCGAACTTTTTGCGTAAGCTGAAATAACCTAACAGAATTCGAGATGAATGAAAAGTCTGGCATTCGAAATATCCGAGAGTGCAAATATTCAGAAAAATACAAGAAGAGTCATAGTCTGATATCGCTTAAGAAAAGAAAGAACGATACAAGGAAACAAAGATCCTAGTCTTTCTTAAGCTCAGATTTCAGCTCAGCAACCTCTCCCTTCAGGCTAGCATTCTCTTTCTTCAGCTCATCCCTTTCCTGCTCAGCCTTTTGAAGCGAGTTAAGGAGCTTCTGACCAATAGAGGTAAGGAAGATGGTGGACAGAGAGTCAGGAGAAGGGGAATCGTCCCTCTTACGCTTCCTCGAACTCGTGACGGTGTTTCCGTCCTTGTCAGAATCCCCATCCTCATTAGAATCAGAAAAAGAGGTCCAGGAAGAGTAAGGAATAGTGGAAAACTCAAACTCAGTAGCCTCAGCCCCGAGCAAATAGAGGTTTGCGCTCGTCATCAGCTCGGAATAAGTCTTAGACTCCGCAAGCAACAGCTCGTTGATATTCACCATCCCTGGTAAATCCAGATCAGGTGGATCTACACAGCAAGGACATAATCAGAGCATATTTTTAAAAGGAAAGTACTCAAAAGAGCCATGATCGAGCTTACCAATACGAGAGAAGCTCTTCCAGGACCGAGGAATCCTGGCTTTACGACAGCGATCCTCAGGAGACCTCCAAGCCTCTCCAGAAGCGAAGAAGAAACGCTCAGACCACCCTTCAGGGTTGGAGGGAAGATCTAGAACCAGAGGGCGTAAATTGAAATCCCTCCAACGGAAAAAACTGAAGCAGGGGGCATTATCTTCCTCAATCTCAAAGAAGTATAGAAACTCAGAGACAAAGGGGAACCTGCCAAGAGCATGCAGGCGGCAGAACAAGAAGAAGCTTACCATAGCACCCCATCCTCGTGGAGAAAGGCGAGAAGGACACAGGCCATAATAGGCAAAAACTCGCCCAATGGCCGGATGAATGGGAAGGCGAAGTCCCATGTCCATAGCACCTTCAAAGAAACAGACTTCCCCTCGGGGAAGGTAGTTACAAGGCTCGTCGGAGGAAGAGACTCGCATAGGCAAGTCAAGATCAGGGAAAAACCGTTTCTTGATGCCCGCCAAGTCAGAAGATTCAAGTATTGAAGGGGACAGATAGCGACAATGCCACTCCCGTTCGATTCCAAAGGAGGATCGTTCCTGGAACAAAGAAGAAGCGGAGGCAGCCATCGAAAATGCTGGTAAGGAAAAAGATGCAAGAAATCAGGAAGAAAGTCAAGAATAGGTCATGCACTTGGGAGCTTTTCAGGAAACTAAGAGCCAAGAAAGAGGGAATCAAGTGGCCTGTTCAGTTTCTTAATTAATAAAGGTAGCAGCAGTTATGGAAAGTGGCTACGGTTATGGAAAGTGGTTGCGGTTATGGAAAAGGGAAAGATGTGGCGGTTATGGGAAGCAGTTGAGAGAAAAACGCGGGAAAAGAAACTAGATACTACCCCTCCTATTTGCACTCAAAACGACCAACGAAAATTCTGACCCCACCAAGCAATATACCCTCCATATTTGAGCTCAGCCCAGTAAAAAACAGAGCACTTGTATACCAAATCTTTGAGGTGTGAAAGCTCAAAACCTCGCTTAAGGAAGGCCTAAAGCACTCCGCAAAGCAAGATGTGGGGAAAAGAGAGGTGAAACGTAGAAGAAGGTCTTCTACTCTTAGAGAAATGGAGCAACGAAATTTATTATCTGATCTAGAGAAGGGTTCGTTTAAAGAATCATGAAGCTCAGACAGAACCCGTAAATTCAGACAAAAGAACCACGAAGCTCAGAAATAAACTTTAAGATCAGACAACAGAGCCAAATAGCTCAGAAAGCGCTCTTCAGTTCATACAGAAAAGACAAAGAGCTCAGAGCTCTCAAGTTCGAAAAAAGAACCGTCTTAGCTCAGCAAGAATTTATAAGCTCACAAGCACGAGCTATGCAACTCTGAAGGAGCACGCCAGTTCAGAACATAGAGTTGAGCGGCTTAGGACGAAGAAGAATAAGGAGTGGACCCCTAGGGTACCAACTACCGAGCTTAAAAGGCTCGGGAAAAGCAGTCGAACATAACACCAAGTCCCCTGTACTCTTCAAACCTAGTAATTTTGCTTCAAGAAGTGCACAGCACCCCTCAAAGCAAAAGGGGGCAAGGGGAGTATACAAAGTTGAGTGCATGCAAAGCCAGGCAAATAAGTGCACCGTTGCGGTTCGAGTCGAAGTCGAATCAAAATCCAAAAATACATATATTCTGAAATTGAAAGATATGTATATATATACTAAGCCAGCAAAAGAGCAATAAATGAAGTCAAAGACTACATCACGAAAAATTCTTTACAGAGAAATTACAACTAAAAAGACCTAGGATTCTGGAAGAAGAGGGATTGAAGGATCTCGCAGCTCAGTAGAGGAGTCCCTTGCTTCTGTTGCTGAGGGCTCACCTTGAACAAGGGCTTCAGACACCACGATGCAGAAACAGGAACAGCAGGAGCTGCAGCAGAAAGCTCAGGAATCGTTGTTGAAGGCTCAGGGAGCGCGATAATAGCTTCTGAGGTCCCAGGGGCGGGTGTGTCTTGACTTAAGGCAGCAGCTGGGGAGTCTGAGATATCCCCCTCATTGTCAGTGCCAGATTCTTCCATTTCCTCCTCAGTGGGGATAGGGAGATTGAAATCAAGGTCTGGATATGCTTTGGTAGCCTTACGCCTAAAAGCAAGCCATCCAGTAGCCCATGAAGTGGTGGCCTCATCCTTAAGCTCGGCAAACTCTTTGTCTCTCTCTTGAACCAAATATTTCTGCTCCTCGAGCTCCTCACAGAGTTTGTCGTTAGCCTCACTGAGGGCAAGATAATCTTGATTAACCTGGATGAGCTCCCTCTTAGCGTCAAAGGCCTCCTGGTTAGCCTTGGACCACGCCTCAACCTTAGCCTGCAGGTCTTCCTTAACTGCCTTCAGCTCATCCCGAGTCTTCTTTTCCCCTTCCTCAGCTCTGGCCTTGACTGTCAGTGTATGTTTGAGATCGGAGGCTTGCTTCACCATCTGTTCGTTGAGACCCTCCATCTGCACTTTAAGGCTCTCCACCTGAGCTCTGAGGTCTTCATTCTCAAGAGACAATTCTGAAACCTTGGTCTTGTATTTCTTTAAGACCTGGAAAGAGCTCTCTTGAGAGCGAACTCGGTGCAGCAGACCTTTCGTATGAAGGGCAGCCTGAGAATATAAGGAAAGTACAGCAAATAATGTCAGACCACGAAATACAAACAAGCAAAGAGAGACAGGGGGTTAACACTCACAGTAGCAGCTCCCTGAAGGGCCAAAGAGATGGATTCCTCCAGGGGCATGGAAGCGGCCTTCAGGACATCAGATTCAGAAAAGATAGAGGAAAGAGCTCCAGCAGCAAGGTCTATATTGTCAAAAAAGGAGTCCTCATCTTCCTCCTCAGACTTTCTCTCTTTTTCAGTCACCTTCCCAGAAGCACTGTATTCGAACTTCCCGGGTTGAAGGTCGGGAACCAATTCCAAAGCCTCCTTGACCTCAGAAGAAGAAGGGGAAGCCTGATCCCTCTCCTGAGCAGACGCCAACTTAGAAGGGGCCACTGGAGGGGAAGAAGAGGTGGTTGCAGCTTGTGGAGTTCCAGAGGAGGAGGGCGGAGCCTTGCTTGGAACCTGTCCTTCAGCTGCAGAGGGGGGAGAAGATGCTTCCAGCCTGGGGATCTTAGCTCGAGTGTTTGGGCCGCTCCCAGAGCCTACCCGAGCTTTGCGTTTCCTAGACCTGCCACCCTCCATCAGCTCTGCAATTTTGGCCTGAAGCTCTTCTGGAATAACCTTCATGGTAGAAGGACCTGGAAGATCTGGAAGAAGTAGGAAAATGTAAAGAAAAAGAGAAAGGAAGGAAAGATAATGAAGAAAGGAAAAAGAATGGCGTTGAAATCACCTTCGTCAGCACCTAAAACAGACAAGGGGATCGCTAAAGTCGCCACAGGAAGACTCAGACCTAGCTGTACCAGGTTCCTTGACTCAATCAAGTCGGCGTACTTCTCTGGCTTGATCTTCTCCAACTTTGCTAGCAACTTTTTGTCCTCAGGGCTGAGCTCGTAGCGTTCACCTAAGAGGAAGAAAGTATGCAAATAAGAAAAAGATAAGAGGCCGGCAGGTTCCAGATCAGAGCTCGAACTCAAGTAAGGACTCACGTAAATTATCTGGTTCAGCCCAGGCCGTAGGGATACCGAGTGTGTCTGTCTTATCAGCAGGGTTGTACTCCCAATTGGTGCCCCCGACAAAGAAGAAATGTTCCTTCCAGTGTTTATGGGAGGTCGGAATGTCAGAGATGAGCTGCCTAACGCTGGCACGCTTGGAGGCATACAAGAAGCCTCCGGAGGTCGGTTTTACATTGAAGAGCTCTAAGAACAAAGGAATGCTAGGAATCCCAAGTTTATGCTTCTTAAACAGGACTAACAGACCAACCATGACGCCATAGAAGTTGGGGGAGATCTGGGAAGGGCACACATGAAAATGTTGCAGAACAGCCTTGATGAAGGGATGCAAAGGAAAGCGAAGGCCGTTGTCAAAAGCAGCAAGAAAGAAGCAGACTCTGTTATGAACTTTTTCTACATAACAAACGGATCGATCTGGGCACCAGGGTTCGACCCCAGGGGGAAAACCATACCGAACTTTATAAGACTTCATTAGCCTAGGGGCCTCTTTACTGTAGCCCACAGATTCGGCATGCCTAAAGGCAAGCCCTAGATACGAGGTTTTTTCCTCCACCCCGACTCCACTTATCTTAGCTTTGCCTTTGTCAGGTCTGGGGGGCAGGGAAGATGAGGTGGAGGGAGGCTCCTCGGCGTAGACCTCAGCCTCTACAGCCTCTACACCCGGAAAATTATCAATCTCATCACCAACTTCCCCTAAATCCGTATCTTCCCCGGCTGACCTAGATCCTAGAAGTGAAACAGAGGAGCGAGTGGCTTCAGAAGAAGCAGACATGATAGGGAGAGAAAAAGGAAGATGGAAAGAGTGATAGAGCAAAGGGGGATTAGTCAGGCACTCTCTAATGACCCGGGAATCAACACAGTGGCTCCCAACAGCAAGGATATGAACTACAGAACCCCAATCCACGAAGTGGTGAAGTGGGGCTAGACAATGGTCACGATTCCAAAAATAAAAGAACCGAAAAGCCCAAAAATGCAATAACCACCTCGAACTCGAGGGATCCAGAGCAAAAAAGGAAGAAATAAGGGCAAAGGACGTACCTAACCCAGGGATAGTGGCAAACAGGAACTTGGAACGAAATCGGAAAAGGAGGCGTCGCAAGTCTTCGAAACGAGGTCCGGAAATTCGATTTCAGGCAAGAAAATAGAAAAACCAAGGCAAGAAGGACTGGAATCACAGAGAGAGCGGAGACGAAGGGCAGTAAAGAAGATGAATAGTGCGAAGAAGCAGTTTAGATAGCCGTTTTAAGCATTTAAAGCCTGGGAGACATGGGCTGAGACGTGCGCGGGAATCGAGGAAAGTCATGATGGCTATAAAACCGTCAGAAATCCTCCAGCCACGTGCCAGCCACACGCACGTCTAACTCGTCTTGTACAAGTCATCCCCTGCCTGAGCTAACTCAAGGCAAGGGCTGGGGGGCAATTGATGATACCCAGAATAAAACTGGCACGTGCTCAGTAAGAGAGCTCAGCTCGGGAGCTCAGGCAAAATAAGCTGAGCTCCCCTAGCCATGAGCAGAGCTCATCCAGTCAGCACTAAGAGCTCCTAGTCGAAGGCGCGAGAGGAGAAATGCTGAGGGAACAACAAGACGACTCGGATACCCTTATTAAGGAGGTAGAATCCAATCCGAGGCAGAAAACCCGTATTTAACCATGATCTCCTCCTAAAACTAAGGAGGATCCCACAGAAGAAGGCAAAGATCTCTCCGTTTAAAGCCAGCCATAAGGAATTTAGGTAACTCCGGAATTGTGGATGAAGATAGGGCACGATCCCTTCAATGTAGGATAGTCCCGTATTAGAGGTAAATATGAGGCTATAAAAAGAAAGAGATATCCCCCATTAGAGGGGAGAGATTTTTTGAAACCCTAGTTCCCTGAGTATTCGACTGTAACACCTTCAATTCATCAATAAAGAAGAAGGAGCAAGAGCCTCCATTAGAGAGTGGACTAGCCGAGCTCACTGGCCGGTGAACCACTATATTTCCACCGTATTTCACACATTATACACGACTAATTAGAGCTTTCATTCTCCACTTCATGAGCCTTGTAGCTCAGATGCCATATTAGTCCCCATGCAAACTGTTCACGCCAATTAATCTGGTTCCTTAGCTCGTATCCGGAGGTTTACACCATCAAAGTTGTTTGTCAGCTAAGGAAATGGTTGGCAATTTGGTTTACTTTTCAATCACAAAGAACGCAATTTATTGCAGTCATTTTGTGCTTAGAAAAAAATTTCAAGGGCATATAATTTTTGTTCATATTCTTTGATTCGTCCCGTTGTCTTCTATTGTATTGGCGTAAGATATTAGTCTCATCTGAGCATGCAGCACTGTTTCCTGATCTAATGTTTCTCTTATCTGCTTGTAGATTTTCGGACAAGTCGAGTTTGGCTGAACCAAATTGGACATTTTCACGTAAATACAAGATTTTCAGATGTCCTTTGTGGTCGTTTTTATCGAGTGCAAGTTCTGTCATTGTAGTTGGGATGATGAAGTAGTGCGTACATTCCATTTGAAAATTACTTTTGCAGGTGAGAGTGCAAAAGTCTTCGCATTGTGTGCTGATCAGACTGCTACAGAGTTGCTGCAAATATCTCCTGATGAATTCTTTTGTGCTCTGTTTCGTGTGTATGGGAGACGCAAAACAGGTAACAATAGATTTCATGGAATAGTTGGCATTAGAAAAAAAAAGACGTTGGAATTAATTCGAGTTGTGAATTGGTGGTGACTCGTATTGTATCGGGTTCAAATAGTGTCTTAGTCGTGCTGTGCCAAAATTTGTTCAATTCACACCTGACCCATGTTCATGTTGTGTATAAAGCGTATTTACTGCGTTTGTTTTGCTTTTAGTTGGGTATGTATTGACTTATTTATTTGATGGGTCTAACGAGTTCATTACTAGGTGATTATAGTTAAATCCAAACTCACAAATTTTAAATCAGTTTGTTAGGGTCGTAGATTGTGTCTAAAATTGTCAGATTTAGAATTAATTATTTTGACGAGGAATTATAGGAAATTCGCAACACCAGTTCAAAACATCAAAATCTTCCAGTTCCTTGGATTTTGCTTTGGTGTTTTTACTTTTTAGCGAAATTCCACCGATTGAGCCTCTGTTTTCGTAGTTTTCTTTATTCCAGAGCTCTTTTCCTACTTTTTCTTTGGAATCAGCATTTAATTGGAATTCTAAGGTTTTAGTCCTCGAATGATTAGCATTCCCATTCTTGGTCAAATTTAACTCTCATTTTTCATTTGAAATAGGTCTATCCGTCTATGTAATTGCAGACAGAACATTTGCATAATATTATTAGCTGATGTGCCTGAATTTTTCTGCAGATCCTAAATAGTTGAGATAAAAGCTTTGTTAAGTTGAGCTATAAGGCTTCTAGAAGGTAAGGACTAAGGAGTAAGTCCTTTAATTTATTGCCACTTGATAACCATATGTAGTCACTGTCCCGCATGGACTTTTATTCCAAAGGGCACTGAACTACAAATGGTCTCTTCATCACAGAAAGATTAGATCATAGATTTTAATCATAAAAAACTGTCAAAAACAGGGGGTTGCTGAAAATGATGTGTCTGGGGCTTAACTGTATATTAACCTTCGTGTCTTAAGAATAATATGCATTAGGCTTACGTGAACCACACATATTCTGTTCAGAACAGTAGTTTAACTATTTGTTAATTCTTGAATTTTCTAAGAAGCAAACTTTTAACAAAGGTTTGCCTTCCGTCTGGAGAATCTGATATGCTTTTCAGATTAGATTATAGCTCTACAAAGAGGGAAGACATCTGTTTTTCTTCACTCCTTCATCTTCTAGTAAAATAAGTTTCTCTCACCAGAACCAGACTCACCACCAAGTCACTTTAGATTCCTATCATTGTCGCTGGTTATGTTAAACTTTACAGAATTGCTTAATTTATATAGTTACTTTAATCTGAAGTTTTCCTTATCCTGAACTAATCATATATGGAATATCAATACAATACACAGAAATCTCTTGTATTTGATCAATCATCAACCAGGTACGTTTTCACTTTTCTCCTCTTTATTTTTTTTTCTCATTTTCTTGTTCTGTTTTGTTTGTTGTTTCCCCTTGATTATTCCTTCTTGGTAAATTTGGATGAGGCATGACATTGTAGGAGGCGAATTACTAATTAGAGGTCCAGTCCTTTAAAATTTGTTTAGAATGTTTCTTAAGAATACTTCGAAGTTACATTGCATCATGAGGTCTCATTGATGTAGCTTCTTTGACAAGGAATTGCTATTGTTTACATGGAAATTGCTTTCTTCTAATCATTCTTTTCCAATTTTCAAAATTCCAACATACATATGCTATTGAAAAAAATAAAGATACGAATTTTTCTTTACAATAAGTATGTTCATGAATTTTATAATATTCCAGATTTTCTTTTCGTTATAAAAAGATGATGTCTTATTCTCATTCCGCCTTTCCACATTTATACATCATGATCTACATAAGGATAGCATTACGGTTCCTGAAAAAAAAAAAAGGGTACCATATTGGACGTTATTATTTGTAATGGTTAAGTTATATCTTTTTAAAGTGAAATTGCAACTGATTGAAATTATGATCAAATATCAATCATGAATAATTGTAATTAGTGGTGATTTACTTTTAGAAGGTGTAATTTGACTTATAAAATGTGTAGTTGAACTTTTATAATGTATAGTTTTTATGATCGATCATAACATTTTAAAAAACGAACCTGCCCTCTGGAGTTATCAAAAGTTGTAATGAAATCGTTATGATACTTTCTTGTGTGGTACCACAGTCGTCCTCTTTATATAAAAGAATAGCTTTGGAAAAAAATGGAGGGGAGGAAGAGATGTAGGAAGCAAACCTAGGGATGATAGAGATCGAAAAGAGATTGGATGAGCTTAAATTTAATAATTGAATTTTATTATTTATTTTATTAGTTAGAAAATATTTATTTGATTAGGAGTATTAATTAGAGTTTGACTAAAAAATTATTATAGAATTTTAGTATAATAGAAATTTGAGAGTTAATTATCAAACTCTTTTAGTATTTTAGCCCAACTATTTTTATTAGAGAGAGTGATATAATAAAAAGTGATTCTCTATAGAGAATTTGTGTGTTTTTTTATCGATTTCTTGCGAGGATGAGGTAAACTCCTTCCACCCTCTCTTTTTTCTTTTCTCTTTCTATTCTGTGATTTTTAGTCCTTCTCATCCTATATTAATTTGGTATCAGAGCAAAACTTCAATCCATTAATCATACTTTACTGCCCTAGTCTCTATCTACTGTTACTGTTATGTAGCCTTTCAATTCATTAGATTCTCTTTCAACAAATAGCTTGCTGGATTTCATTGGGAAAAAAAAATCCCCCTGACCCTGGAATTGAATCAACACCACTACAATTGCACAACCACCCCCCAATACTTCTGACATTATAGATTGGACCCTTGAGATTTCTGAAATTACAGATTTGACCTCTGAAATTGCACTTTCATCCCCAAAATTTTAGAAATTACACTTTTGCCCCAAAAGTTTTTGCAATTACAGTTTTACCCCATAATTTTTTGAAATTATAGTTTGATCCTAAAATTTTCTACAACTTTTCATGTTATTTCTTCAATCAAAATGATTACCAATGTCAAATTACTTGTCAAACTTGAAGCCTGTGATGTTAAGCACTTAAGCTCGATTCGCTCCACACATCAATGAAATATATACATGAAGGTGTACACACAAGTTGGCTGCCATGTTTGGAGTTAAGCTTCCAAATAAGGATTTTGCGAACAAGGTAGATTTTGATTTATCTTCTTCATCCATTGATCAACAACAAATAGTTGAACAAGTTTTGTCCCAAAAGTTCCTTTACAAGTTGCAAGCTTCAGTTCAATTGAATGATGAATTGAAATTAAATACCATTGATGAGCCTAAAAGTTCTCCTCATCATACATCAATTGTTTTTGATAAGTCGATTTAAAATATGTTCTTACAAAAGAAGTTTCAAACGGTGCCACTACAAATGGAGTTGCTATTTTGTCTCCATTGGATTATATGTTTCCTTCACCTATAATAGTGTTTGTGGATAAGACTGTGATGGATGCAATGTATAAATGGATTGTTTTCTATTATGGAGATCTACAATGCTATTTTCTTGGAACACAAGTTTCTTTAGATTTTTTGGAGTACTTGTGGCCTTCCAACTCTTCGGAGAAGAGTTTTTTTCAATTGGGGAGAATTGATAGAGATAGAAAAGGAATTGGATGAGCTTAAATTTAATAATTGAATTTTATTATTTGTTGTAGTATTATTTTATTAGTTAAGAAATATTTATTTAACTAGGAGTATTAATTAGAGTTTGATTAAGAAATTATTATAGAGTTTTAATACAATAGGAATTTGAGAGTTAATTATGAAACTCTTTTAGTATTTTAGTAGGAGAGTAATTTTTTTTTTAGTAGAGGCCTTGGCCTATAAATAATTGTGTAATTCCAACTATTTTTATTAGAGAGTAGTTTTTATTTTAGTAGGGGACTTGGCCTATAAATAATTGTGTAATCCCAATTATTTTTATTAGAGAGAGTGATATAATAAAAAGTGATTTTCTGTGAAGATCCACCCCCTCTTCTTTCTTCTTTTTTTATTTTGTGATTTCTAATCTTTCGCGTCCTACATCAAGGGACCTTCTAGTTCTATCCTTAGGGAACTTTATCACTTGACATGCTATCAGTTTACTTCTCTTGTACAATTTATGCTGCCTTAAGCATGCAGCTTATAAAAAGGAAAGTTATCTTGCAAATTGCTAGTGAGATTCCATTTTTTCCCTTTTCTGTCTTCTTAGGAATCAATACAACATTAGGAAAAGCTCGAGTCTTTTTGAAAGTGGTTAAAAGGAAGTTGCAGAGGGAAAGTCCATTTAGTTGGGGAACAAAGGCTTGGTTTGAACTCGAGCAAAAAAAACTGTAATATAGCATTGCAGTAGCATTAAGGTAATAATATTATTGCAGGGGGTGGCAGGCTTAATACAGGGGTCAAATTTGCTTGATCAACACCTAGAGGACATTACTTCCACCAAGTTGACATAGATGATGGAAGAGAACAGTCGATCATGGAGACAAGCGGAAACAAAAGATCACATGTCAATTCAAAACGCACCAGATGTTGTGAATCTTGTATTGTCCATCAAAGAAAAGATGGAAGATGCTTCTCTCCTAAGTTGTATCCGCAGAGTCTCAGAGGGAAGTTCTGAGGACAATGAAAACATGTACTTCCCGAAATTTGTCTCAATTGGCCCTTTACACAATAAAAACGACAGTTTGAAAGACATGGAGGATCAAAAGTGGCGATACCTTAATGCACTTCTCAGTCGAAAACCAAATCTGGAGGCAAGGTTGGATAAATGTGTGACAGCACTTAAAATTTTGGAACAAAAAGCTCGGAAATGCTATCAGGAAGAAATTGATTTGCAAAGCAATGAATTTGTAAAGATGATGTTGCTTGATGGTTGCTTCATCATTGAGTTCTTCCTCAAATATGCCATCAAGGGTCTGAGACGTAGTGATGACCCATGCTTCAACACAAACAATAGATTTTTTCGGCTGAGGTGTGATTTGATCCTACTAGAAAACCAGATTCCCTTCTTCGTTCTTCAACAACTATTTCACCTTGTTCCGATTCCCAGACAATGCAGTCAGTCCCTCACTGAGCTCGCCTTGCATTTCTTCAGAATAATTATTCCTGGAGATATAAAATATTTTCAGGAGAAGTTTGGCGAAGAGTATTTCAACCACTTGCTTGACCTAGTCCGCCAGTGTTATCTCCCAACATATCTTGAAGTCCAGTCCAGTTGGGAACAGAAAATTCTGTATTGTGCGACAAAGCTTCAAGAAGTCGGGATTGGCTTCAAGAAGGCTACCACTAACACCTTGTTGAACATTAAGTTTGTTGATGGAGTGATAAAGATCCCGCCTTTCAAAATTCAAAACCATACGGAAATCTTATTCAGGAACTTCATCGCAATGGAGCATTGTCACCTTGATTGCACAAAGCATATCACATCGTATGCCATCCTCATGGGGCAGCTCATCTGTTCTGACAAAGATGTGAGATTACTTCACCAAAGACATATTCTCCCCAATGGTTTAGACAAAGGGGAAGAAATTCTTGCTCTGTTCAAGAAGCTCCATGTGAACATAGATGATGTGAAGGACTTCTATTATAGGAGCCTTTGTGAGCAAGTCCATGGGTATGAAAGAACCAAGTGGCATCAGGTATGGTGGCAGAAAATAAAGCAAACTTTCCCAAAAATCTGTTACGAGTTGTAGGGTGATTCATTCTTGCATTCTTGTTCCTATTTCTCAATTTAACAGACTTTATTTTCTGTAATCTCATTCTCACTACATTTTCAGAGAAGAGAAGTCAATTTCTCCAAGTTCTACATGTATGATGGTTTTCCTGACCTTGTCAACTGGTTTTAATCTTAAAGTTATTAGTTCACAGTTGCCTTTAAGTTGATTATGCAGCATGGTACACAACCAATTACATATTTAACCTTCTTTTTTTTTTTGTTTTTTGTTTTAACAATTGTCAGGGTGTCTAGGTTAGTTTATGCGCAGCTTGACTAATCTCCTCTCTGGGCCAGTCAAAGGTGGGTTATTATGTTAGGATTAAGGTATTCATGAGGAATAAATTTTTCACAGCTTGATTTTAAAGAGTTGTCAAAATTTAAATTCATGATGTTTGAATGTATATCATATTTGAGTTTATATATATAACCTTCAGCATATAGTAATAAGTCTTGATCGGTTTAATGTCATCTTTCTAAGGATATTTTTTTATGAATTTGGTCTTTTCTCAAGAAGAATTGATTAGTCAACAAGGTCCCAAGCCTCTCAGTCAACATACGATGAGACATGACACACCTTCAAGTCTTACACCACTAAAACTTCGTTTTGTCCATGGGTTTTTTGAGCCCATCAGGATTGTGCATCATTTGGACTACTCGATTCCATGTAGTGATTTTCCATTAAAAGAAAAGTGAGAGAAAAGTACATGCATGAAGTTCAATATAGTGGAATTACTTGCATGTCCTACATTACTTGTAACTCCAGTAGGGAATAAGAAGCTATCAGTAGAGATGCAATTCGGGCGGTTTGGGCTGATTCAGAAGTTAATTCTAGCCCAATTTTAGATATATAATCTTCAACTCTAATCTTAACCCTACCTCAACTCGAATATTGCCCGAGTTTAATTCGGGCGGGCTTGGGTTGAATTCGGATTACTTAATTCGGGGGTTGGGCTTGGGTTACTTAATTCGGGTTGATTTTTTGAAGTGTAGATTTGATTTTTTTAAGTGTAGATCTAATTTTTTCAAGTTATCTAAGCTGAAGGACGAGGCGTAGATGAAGAGAGAGGGAGGCTGAGAGTGTAAGACAACTCAGACGAATGACGATTGAGAGAGGGAGGCTGAGAAAGGGAGGAGTGACGAGTGAGAGAGGGATTTGAAAGTTATGGAGGCCCAGGGGTGAAAACTTGAAGTAAAGTGAAAGTATGGACTCTAAAGAGTGACGATAAATACTAACCATAATTAAATATATTTATGTATATTCGGGTTCAACCCGAAGCTTGCACAAATTCAATTCGGGTTAGGGTTTTTTTGCCCACGTCCAACTCAAGTATTAAAAATTCTAACTCAAACCCTATTTTTTTCTGGTTGGGCTCGGGTTGAATTCGGGTTAGCTTGCCCAATTTGCACCCCTAGGTACCAGGGACAATGAACGGCTATGAAGCACGGATACTTCGTTGAGGTTGACGTATCCGTATCGGATACTTTACGGATACGATACTCGTCGGATACTCGTCCGATACGTATCGGATACACCTTCTACGTATCCGATAATAATTAAATATTAGGATACTTCACGGATACTTTTGTAGTCGACCAATATATATAATTTTTTAGTTGAACTTTTAACATCTCTTTTCGAATTTACATACCATACAATACATTAACAACAAATTCATATTACTTCAAAGGTATATGAGTGTTTTTTAAGTATTATCTAAAATTACATGTCAAAAGAGTATAAAATAAAGTTATTACATTATAATTTTAGCAAAATTACTTCTAAATACTAGGTAAATATTAGCTTTGATTCCTTTAATTTGTCACTTCACTTTGTGAATATACCACAGCGATACGATATATATTTTCTTGAAACTAAAAAAAATTACTAATTTTTCTTATTATATGTTAAAGAACTACCAAAATATATAAGTATTAAGTTGGTTGAAAATAATAAAAATATTTTATTATAGCCGTATCTTGGCCGTATCCGTATCCTATTTTTTTAAGTTTTGTCGTATCGCCGTATCCGTATCGCTGTATCCCGTATCGCCGTATCCGTATCCGTGCTTCATAGATGAACGGTCTTAAATTTAGGGGGTAAATTTTATCTACACCCCCTAACATTTGGTTTTATTACATTGACATCCTTTCACATTTTAAAATTTTCACTGAGACCCCTTTACATTTAAACACTTATAACAACCAAATTGCTTGAATCACAACTAAATATTTTATAAAAAAATTTTCTATTGGAGCGTTGTATGCGCCAATTGCCATCTTATAAGCTAGTCAAGGAAATACAAAATTGAAAAACAACAATGATAATCCGTTGAACTATCATCTCAATTTTAATTGGTCTTCTAATTATGTATGTGACTAACAACATTATTAGTAGTGGTTCAGGTCCTATTATTATAAATTTGTTTTGAACTTTAATCAATTCTAAAATGAAACCTGAATTGATCATTGACTGTCAAATTCGAATCGATACGATGTCATTCTCTCTCAACTAAACAAATCTACTAATTATTGACACCCGTTAAAATAAAATTTTGTGTGTTAATATTATTTTATGGGCTCGTTTACACGTATGTCGACTAATTATTTTTTTAATCTGATCAAAGATAGATCATCCACATTGAGACTAAAATATCAATGAGTAATAAATTCTTCATAATCTACCTCAAATAATTACTCTCTCAGTTCCTAAATATCTGTCGTTTTACTCAATTTTTTTTGTTCCATATTATCTGTCGTTTAATGAAACCAAAGCACAATTAATATTTTTTCTTCCAAATTTACCCTTAACTCTTCAATGTATTAGATTAGGTGTAGACTAAGTGTCTTTCATATTCTTTTCATTTTCAATACGTATTGAATAAGGGTATTTTAGTCTTGTGCAATTATTTTTTACTCATATTAGAGCTATTTAATAGTTTCTTTAATCCCTGTGCAAAAACCTTAAACGACAGATATTTAAGAACGGATGGAGTATTAAAATTTAAATTCAGAACGCCTAAATTTATAATTCATTGCAATTATCACTTAAATTATTATAGGATTTGTTGTTGATGGTAAGCCCCCACACAACACAACCATTCGTCACGATTTTATTCTGTACAGTCGGAAATCAGGATATTCAGCATTGAACACTAGAAAGGAATTTCTCATTCATGTGGACCCCATGTGATACGAAGTTCTCCCTCTATATCCACCGTTTGATGGTAATTTCTCTGCTTTTACATACAATTAGATGATAAGTCAACGGCTGTAAGAAACAGCTGGCTGGTTTCATGTAGATATTTCTCTTCACCCACTATCATCTTCCTCATAAAAAGCTACTAGCATTATTGCCTTTGGTCTTTTTCTCGCACGTTGCACCATTGGAGGTTCTGGTTTCCCTCACCTCGATCGACCTTGATTCCAACAATCCAGAGAGAGAGAGAGAGAGATGGAAGTAGAGAAGAGAGTTGGTGTGGCCGTTGATTTCTCGGTATGCAGCAAGAAAGCTCTTAAATGGGCGGTGGATAACATTGCTCGGAAAGGGGATCACCTTATCCTGGTTGCCATACTCCCCGAAGGCAATTATGAGGAGGGAGAGATGCAGCTCTGGAAGACCACCGGTTCTCGTATGATCTCTTTCATTCTCTCTCTCTCTCTACCCCCCTTCTAAATTTGTATAAGTGCTGTATGTATGTGTATTATGTGTGTTTATGTTGTTCTAAATTGTTATTTTTGTCTGCTTGGTGAGGTTGATATTGATATGACTAAAAGGGTCAGTGTAAAGTTCTAGCATGTAGGGTTGTTGAACGAGTATAACGGTTTGGATAGCACTATAAAAAGAGATACTACACACACACACACACACACACACACACAAAAACAACTTTTAATATGGATTTTGGGGAGAATAAGCCAAAAATGGTAGTGGAGTAGTACATTTAATGCCACACACATGTTGCTGCTGATGGAAAACTTACAATCTTTTGAGGGTCATACAACATGGGTTTGTGTTGTTCTATTAATTTATCAGTTATTGGTACATCATGTTCATTTATGTCAATTCTCAAGATATAGTTTGGACATATTGTCATTGGTTGCATCCTGTCCTGTCCTGCTTATATGTTGATGATTATAGTTTTTTGTTTGGTGTTGATGATGTAGATTACTAATGATGAAATCACATGAAGATGAATTTACATTTAGACAACATCATCTAACCGCGTAGCCCTTACTTATGAGACTTTACTGGATTGATTGCCACCAATGACAAGCGATACTGTGAGGTGGCTTTAAGCATTTGTTCATCAGTTATAGGTCACAAGTGTACCTTTGTTTTCAAACTTAATTGAGTTAATGCTTTTTGATGTAGAGTTTGGTGACAGATTATAGCAGTTTGTCTACACAGTCCTCTGTTTTTAGGAATTGTTGGTACAGTTGGTACATTTATCTAATTGATTCTTTTTTTTTTGACAGCTTTAATCCCTTTAATTGAGTTCTCTGATCCCCATGTCATGAAGAAATATGGGGTGAAACCTGACCCTGAAACATTGGACATTGTCACTATAGCATCTCAGCAGAAAGAGGTCATTGGATTCCTGACCTGTAAAGTTCCTCAAGAACTGTATTTTGTGCAATTGTCGTAAATATTTGTTCATGTCTGTGAGAGCAGATTGAGGTGCTGTTGAAAATATACTGGGGTGATGCTCGGGAGAAGTTATGTGAAGCGGTTGATAAGACTCCCCTTGACTGCCTTATTATAGGGAACAGAGGGCTTGGCAAGATCAAGAGGTTCAACTCTTTCTAGATTATCTTTTGGTTATGAAGGGATTTTCTTACTTTGTGATGCTTTGTCAATATTGTTTTTGGTCTCTCTCTCTTTTTTTTTTGTTTGACACTTTTGCCAAAGCTGTGGGTGCTTATACTGAAGTCATTTTAAGAACTTGTGTTATAAGGTCTCAAATAGGCTATGATTGAGGTCTTGACCTGGGCATATTACCAGTTGGGACTAATCAATATTGATTTTGTTTTATTTTATATCTGCAGGGCTATCTTGGGCAGTGTTAGCAACTATGTGGTGAATAATGCTTCTTGTCCTGTTACTGTGGTGAAGCATGTGGATCATGAATAGTAATTCACGCAATATATGTCGCAACTCAACTTCTCTCGTAGTATAAAAACCTCTATGTATTAAATAATCCAGCTATTTGTTGCTTAGTGATGAATCTTTATTGATGTTTGTGTGTATATTGGTGGAAGTTTTTATTGGTGTATGTTGTTGTGTATGCTAAACTCACTGTCCATGGTGGTTATTTGTTCCCGTATCCCTGGACTGATGAGGGAATAAAATTTTGTAGACTACCTCAAATTCGAAGCAACTCTAAAGCATATTGGTTGATGTTGGGCTTTGGAATTAGTAAAATGTTATGTTGATTCTGAATACGTTTTACCTGTTATACCGTCTCTCTTAAAGTTGGTGAGCTTGATTTGTGTTTCTTGTCTGTCCTCCTGTGTGTCTGGGAGATCCTCTCAAATATGCTTGTGTATTGAGGGCTGGCATGCTGTTCTGCAACAGATATCTGGAGGAAAATTGAGTAGTCTTCAATTTGAAACTTTACGACACTGAAATTTCATGATAGGCAGATGTTCTTTAGTATCTCTTCTGATGTTGTAAACTTGGTGTATGAACTTGCTGTGCACAAATGCGGAACTAATTCAGACCATAGCCAAAATAGGTGAAACAAACCTCAAAACAGTTACTAAACAAAGGACTCGTTTCAAAGGTCATCCTCTTTTCATTGATAACTGCTTGTTTTGAATGGTAACTAACCAAATTCCCCCTCCCAACTGTTCTCCTATTTTTCACCTTCTCTCTCATCCCATTTTACTTGCCTTTGTCCAATTCTACAACCATACAATGGAATCTCATTATTATCATACACTGTTCTTCATTTCTTCCTTCTCTCTCATCATCTTCAACCCTTCTCATTCCATATATATGCAGCACAGTTCTTCAGAACCTTCCCAGCCTCCAGATGCTCCTCCAAACTTGCAGCCTGTGTCCTCCCCCGGACCACAGCCCGAGCTTTCGCCAACACCAACACCAACACCAACATTAGCCCCTTCATCAGAACACCCTTCCGAGTCTGTCCCGCCATCCACCAACATCGACCCCACAATCGAAAAAATATGTGCCTCGACAGACTATCCTGCTCTCTGCCTCTCCACAGTCACTCCCTTGCTAAAAGGCAAGAATGACATTGTGTCCGTGCTTGAAGTGGCAATAAAAGCCAGTACTAACTCAACAAATTTGGGTCTGATCATGGCCAAAAAACTGGCTAACATGCCTGGAACTCCTCCAGAAACGGTCTCAATCCTCAACGATTGCACGAATAGTTATGACACCGCTTTGTACAATTTTCAGAAAGCAATGGATGCACTCCCCGGTCGAGACATTGGCACAATGAATACAATGCTTAGCGCTGTTATAACCAATGTTGGCGATTGCGAGGACGGGCTTTCTGGAATGGATTCTCCATTGTCTAATTGTGCTGACAAGGTGATAAAGATGACTAGCAACTGCCTTGCCATTATTTCCTTGATCCACTGATCTATGGCATTTTGTGGGATTTTCTATGTATTGATCATCATAATGTACTATTTTTGGTTGTTGTTCTCTGTGTATGAGATTGAGAACAGCAAGAAAAGAGTGTGCTGAGAAGTTTGTAGGAATACAAAGGAAGGTTAACTTGTGGTATGATTGATACAATGATTCTTCTGTAATCAAAGCCAACAGATTGTGTTTTGCCTTGTTGGTCGTGGGTTTGAGGTAGTTATATATTAAATAACAGTAAAATTTGTGCAATATACGAAATTTATAATATGTTTTATTTATTTATTTGATTCTTTGTTTTTCTTCCTCTGTAACCCATCATTCGAAACATTAGCGAGTTATAAAAGTTTTATGGTGATTAAAAGTTAATTTTAATTAAATTTAAATAAACAATGGTTGGTTAGTTGGGAAATGAAAGGATGACTAGAATGGTGACTTGGCCGCCTGCAGGAACCTTCTTGCAAGGAATCCCGACGGTCAACCCTTCGATGGTAAAGTTAGAAAGAATAATGAAAATAAACTGTATTTAACTGGGAATGAATTATTTAATTGGATGATGCATAACTTGACTTTTTTATAAGTCAAGAGATTATACCGTTGGAAGATCTTCAACAATTATTTGAATGAAGCAACACTTAAAGTGAAACAAAAATTGGCGCCTTCTAACGTAAATATCTCAATTGATTTGAAATAGTCAATACGAACCGAGTTGTTGAACTAGAGATTTTGGCAAGTAGGGAGCTAAGGTGCAGAGCTCACGAGCTAAGCTCGTGCCCACGTGTTCAAACTCGTGCCAATTTTATTCATTATCATATTTTAATAATACAAAATTCTAAAAAATTAGCAAATATGAAAGTGAAGGCTTGTCAAGCTGTTCTCCTATAATATTGATTGTGTTTTGACAATGGCTTCCTACGAGAAATTCTCGTGCTTTAGTGAATTGTATCCTTACCCATTTGTTGGTTGCTGGACCGGAAAAGGGAGGATTGAATAATGTAATCCGGCTCAGTCCTTAATGAATGGACAAATCACGAGATATTTTATGATCCCTTGCACAAGGGATTAGAAGCAGAATAACATTTGAGTGTAAATGTGTAATCCGATTGCGCATTTATATTCTTCACTAACATATAACTCACTATCCCGTATCTCTGTATTATAATACCACTTTTCACTTGAGATTGAAAATCATTCATTAAGAACCCGCATGAATTGATTCAATAGGCAAATAGAAGACACGACGTAATTGCGAACGTCCCGAGATCAAATTTCTTCTAATTGCATAAAAATCAGACATGACTAACTCATGCCATTACATGTGCGTTTAAAATTTATAATACAATTATAAGTCTAAAAGACACGTGATTAAAATGATTATTGATAATTAAAAATCTCACCCACAAAGGAGAATTGAACATTGTTGTAATATACGCTTCATATACATTCCGATGCAACACAAGCGAAGATGGGATAGACTTAGTAGTTTAATATTAGTAAATTTAATGGGATTTTTTTTTTTTGTCATGAAATTTAATAGAATGAAATTATGGATGTAAATATTTGTGGATGAGGATAGGCCCATCCCAAAAGGATTTGAGGCCGGCCCAATATCATTTGCTAAACACAAGGGCCTGCAGGATAAGTCTAGCCCCACTAAAATTTAAGTCAACACTAGTGGGCCACCACACGACCCCAACTTTGACCGCAACTGAGACTCGTAACTCCACCAATAATAAAACGACACGTCATCAGATATTTCCCATCTGACGTGTATCTGTGTCCCCCCTCTTCATATATGTATCGATCCCCTTGTTCAATTTGCATTTGTATATAATATTCAATACAGCGAGTGCTGGTGGTGGTGGTGGGAGGGAGTGATTAGACGCGGTTTGATCTACCCAAGAGCTGCGGAAATGGCGGAAGACAAGTACAATCGGAAGAACCCAGCGGTGAAGAGGATATTGCAGGAGGTGAAGGAGATGCAATCGAACCCCTCCGATGATTTCATGAGCCTACCCCTCGAGGTTTCCTTTCGATTCCCTTTCTGAAAGTGAAAATTTTCTGTTAATTGTACTTTATTCAGCTGGTTTTGGTTAAGATTTTATTCGAACATCTGTTTAGATTCTTTTTAATTTCATCTCCTGCTTTATTTTTAGCTGTTCTATTCACAAGGATGATGATGGATGAAATTTTACTATATTGAGATTATTTTAGGTTGTTAAGGTTCTTGATTTAAATCTCAATTATGTTTTGATCATTAGATTTGCGATTAATTATTAAAAGATGCTGATTTTTTAGGGCTTCTTGTGAACAATTGCTTTCTTATTACAATCAATCAAAATTATTTCATTAAATCTACTGTGTTTTAGAGCGGCAGGGCAAGGTCAATTTGTACCTTTTCCACGTTTTGAATGCGTCGTATTTGTACATAGTTGTTATGGCACTATATGTTTGTTTTTCTTTATAAAAAAAAGGGGAAAGGAATTTTTTGTGTCTATAGCAGTATTGTGACTATGACTTCCTGCTTCTGCATCATGAAGAGTGTCTTCGCTAGTTTGCTATATCTCTATACTAGTGCTCACCTGTGCATGGACAGTTATCCACAAGGGCGGAGCCAGGATTTTCGTTTATCCCGGGCTAAGCTAAACATTCATACGACTAACAAAATACAAATGTAAACTTATAAACATATATTTAATAATACAAATGTAAACTCATAAACACTTACTAATGAAATTAGACTCTTCGATCCTTCCTAGAACAAAAGACATCTATTATTGAATCTGTATCGATTACTTCCGTTATTTCTCTTTCAATGTAGACAACTAATGAATCAGTCAAATACTGAGTAAATCAACAAGATACGTGCATGGAACAAACAGTAATCAACTGAGTAAATTTTGCACTTTGCAGATGCGTTTAAATAGGCCTCTCTCTCTCTCTCTCTCTCTCTCTCTCTCTCTCCCCATATACGTGCATTATATATATCTAAAATCCATGAAAGATATATGCAGGCAGGATAAAGAGAAAAGAAAGCTTAATAAGTTTTAAAGATTCAAGATCATGGAAACGACAACTGAAACATTCTGCTTTTTTTGTTGTACCAAACTTATGCAAATTGAATGTTTTATCATTTTTCCTAGAGTACATGGGTAATGAAAAAATGTGAGTAGGGTAGATTGATTAAAGCCAAGATGAGTTAGGCATTAATTTGCATTACTAAAACAGGTTTTGTTATTTCTCATGTAACTGAACCTTTTTCTTTACATTCGAACATTGAAAGACTACTATTTGAAGGTTAGGTTTTCGGAGCACTTCTACTTCTTAAGCATCGAGAATATATTTTCTTGTTTCAGTAGCTAAATTATTCAATTTCGAAGGAATATATCATGGTTAATTTATTTTTCTGTAAATCATCAGCTCACATTTCCAACCATAAGAAAGTAACATCAAATCATCAACCCACTGTAAGATACTTTTCCATACATGTTTAAGCGCTCGTCAACTTATTGGCATGGGAATTTCATATTCAAATAGGGTACAATCACATCACAGCAACAACTTGAGTTGGCAAGACACTCATATAGGGTTCGATTGGATATACTATATATATATATAAATAATAGAGAGAGAGATCTGATCCATTGCCAACTTTAACTCCCTTGAAAGATCAAAATTTACTGGACTTTTTTAAGCTAGCATACAATTTGTGGACCTAAATGGAATCCAAACAGTAAGCAAACTAATGATCCCCAATTAAATCTTTTAGAAAAAGAGATCCAAAAAAAGGTAAGATACAAACTACACCAAAGAGGAAAAGTTAAGTGATAGGAGGAACTCAAATACATGATAGCGGCACAACAAGAACAATAGATTGCCAACATATTACATGGGTCAAGGCTGAATCGATAGAAGAGCCTATGGCGCATGATGTGGCATACATTAAGAGTGATTGTACAGCAAAAACAGATGAAAAGATAGAGAGATTTTTACTGGCTATCTTAATTTTATCAGGTTTTCAAGTTTCAATTGAAATAAATTGACCCCATAAAAAAGGGAAGATGTCCGTGAATCAGTTTACTCTGTTTGAACCAACCATTTTGGAACTCATTCTTGTACTGAAATCTTTAGGTTCATTGGTATGTTTTCTTGCTGCTAGATCCCAGTAAACAAACAGAAAATTCATAAAAACTCAAAATCTCCCAAGAAACCCACAATCGAACAGAGCACACAAATCTCATAACCATAGGCTAATCAAACACCAAAACAATACATGTATACAAATATACCCACAGATGAGAGAAAACCCATCAAGATCACATCTACGGTAAAAAATTGGAAAACGTGGAACAAGAAAACCCAAATCAGATTTCAAATTTATATGAAGAATGCTTCAATAAACCTGTACATATATATACCTCGAAATGGGGAGCTCCGAAACCAAGGGAGACTCTTTTCGACTCAGTTCTTGCGGCTTGGATTACAAAGTTTCTTGCAGGTTGGTGGTGCTGTTGGACCACCGGTGAGCGATGGTGTTGGGGATCTAAGTCAGGGACTGAAGAGAGAGAAGATGGTGGAAAACGTTTCTTGATCCTCATAGCTCTGTGATATATCTGTAGAGACTAGACTCTAGAGAGAGAGATTTGATGGAAGGATTTGGGGAAGTGACTCGTCGTCTCGCCGCCTGTGTTAGAGAGAGGCGGGGATTTGGGGAAGTGACCGACTGGGGAAGGTTTGCAAGTGGGCTGGGTTGGGTTAGTTGGGTTGGGTTGGATGGAATTTTTTTTTTTTGGGTGGGCTGGTACCTAGTGGTAAATTTTTTTTTTTTTTTTTTACTCTGGGCCTTAGCCCACTAATAGATCCGTCCTTGGTTATCCAATAAATAGATAATGGCTTCAATGAGATTAAACCTTGTAATAGATATAACATAGAACAATAAAATATTTATACATATACACTCATGTATAAGAAGAAAACAATCCATGCTTGAAAAATGAAGAATGTGTCCGAACAGATACACATGAAAATTCAAAAGTAAAATGGGATCTAGAAGGAATAGTTCTAGGCTGGAAAACCCACCCCTAAAAAATTATGGACAGAAAATCCTACAGATTGCTTGAGAGACGCAAGATTCTCGACATCTCAGATAGAACATTCTTGGGTGCCTTCTTGTAAAGGAAAGTCAAATAACCTCAGAAAATATGGCCCCTAAAACTCATATACATAGAATACCTGAGAAGACACAGCTTGACTAAAAATGTCGCTACTGCTCAGAACCTATAGTTGGAAAAAAAAAAAAACAGAAAAAATAACCCAAAAAACCATTAATATTAAAATCTGTTTTACTAAACAATTGGGAAAAAAATTGCTTGACTGCTAGATTATCTCTCAGATAAATCATCAAAAAGAAATTGGATTTAAACATTTCATTCGAAACCGTGAAGGAGATATCAGTAAAGCCCTGCTATTCTTGGGTTTACCAAGAGCTTTGAATTGCTAAAATCAATTGGAGTTGATATTACAATGAATGGAGAAAAATATTTCCTACAAAATGATTTCGTTGTCTTTGATTTGAAACTCTCTCTGCCGACCACTTTGATAGGCATGAAAGAGTTTTCACTAATCTTCTCTAAATTCTTCATCTCTTTGTGTACCAATTTAATCTAATGCGGGCTCGTTTGGTAGACGTATTATGAGGGGATTAAATATTGGATTGTACTATTTTTTATTTAATCGGGCCTAATACTTTGTTTGGTAAGTAAATTTGATACCGTTTTAATTTCAAAAACGTATACGATAGACCTGTATTGTGGGGGTCTTTTAATACCACCAAGAGAGGTGGTATTATAAGTCAACTTAAACGTATTATTGTATACATTTACTATTATAACCCCTCAAGTGATAAAATCAAGTTGTCATCAATATAACAAACACTGATTGAGAGTATTTTTTTTAATTCAACATTAATACGATAAAATAATTTTCTAACCAAACAACCGATTGGATTAAATAACTACTATCCAACGCTTATATTGTGTATTGTCAAACACTAGATAAAATTACGTATTATTCTAATACCATATTTAATATTATCTTTAATCCATCTGTATTGTATTAGGCTGTATTATTTTATTTAATCAATCTATTTTTAATACGGCAACCAAACGAGCCCTGCGGGTATAGCAGTTGGAGATAAAGTTGGTATCAGTAGTTGATCAGTAGGAGTCAGTGGAACAATTCAATGTGGGAGTCGAGATTAATTTAGGAAACAAAGAGGGAAGACTGCTCAATTACCCTCACAATGAAATTGTTTGCTTTATATATATAGATAGATACAATAGGACAGATTCTTCACATGGGATGACTGTTTGGCTTTGTTTTTTGGGCATTGGTATGACAAGAAGTTCCTTTTATGAATGCTCAGGCTGAATCGTTTGAAGGATCACATACTCATTTTGATAGCTTGTGCACAAAGAATTTCAACAGCACAGCTAAATTTTCTACCGTTCTTTATGCAAATTATATCAGCATTAACTACGAAAAGCTCATTTTTTTGCCCTTTCTTTTATATACTTTGGGGTTGGAGGCTTAGATATGTAATACTTACCTACAGATTGTAATCATGTCTATTTGAATCACTTGTTTCTTTTTTCTTTTACTTGTTCTATAAGGAAAACATATTGGATTATTTTCCCCTTGTTACCTTATTAGCCTTGTCCAGTACACTTGATAATTTAAGGTGCACGATGATGGAAATTCTCTCTCTCTCTCTCAGAAGCTTGAATCTACTTTTTGTTTTTTGTTTTCGTGTTGGTTAGTTATTTTTTTCCCCTTTCAGAAGCTTGAAGCTTTTAAGTTATGTTGGCAGGAGAATATATTCGAATGGCAATTCGCAATCAGGGGACCCTGTGATACCGAGTTTGAGGGAGGCATTTATCATGGACGTATCCAATTGCCTGCGGAATACCCCTTCAAGCCTCCGTCATTTATGTTGTTGACGGTACTATCTGATTTCTTTTTGAGGGTTTTGGTTTTATGTTGTGGTATATATGGTTTTTCATGGTGTGAGTATTTCCTATATTTACTGATATTTGGGAGGGTGGGTGCTATACATCAATCTCCATAGCTGTTTTACTCTGATCTGCTAACCTTATTTTAATTCCTTTTCCAGCCGAATGGCCGTTTTGAGACCCAAACAAAGATATGCTTGAGTATATCAAATCATCATCCTGAGCACTGGCAGCCTTCATGGAGTGGTAATTTATGTTCTTCTTGACATTATGAGTAAAGGCAGGAAAAACAACTTGCCATTTTTGATAATTTCTAGTAAAGCGATAGCATATTTACCAGCAATATCTCTGAAGATGGTTGTTTCATGACCATTATTGTTAGCTTAGCTGAGGCTTTCAAAGCAAACAAAAAAGTTCTGGCAGTTGTTCCTCCAATTTGACCTAAGATGAGATGAGTTTGTTTTATGATTATTTAAAACTTACAAATTGACGAGCTCTGCACATAATTCTTGACTATATTTAGTCGAGTATTTTTTATACCAATAGAAAAATGTACTGAAATATTTTCAATTGATGAACATGTGTATTTGCGCGAACTTGTTTGTTCTTACTACATTACAACTTTGGATGTTTTTCTTTGGGTCTGAAATATAGCACAACTTGGATGTTAGAAACTGTATTTTTTCACTTTGTTTCGTCATAATTCCAAGTTTTTGATCGAATATTGAACATTATTTTAGATTTAGTCTTCATAAATCGTGGGTCTGCATGAGAACAGAGTTTATACCTGTTAGCGCGTTTGTGAGAGATTGAGGATGGTCAATTAGGATATATTACTATATATTGGCCGATAACAATACTATGAACTGAAGCATATGCGGACTGCTGAACATTATGTAAAATTCCATTTGGATTGTGTTGACATTTTCAGTAATATTTATCGGATTTAAAAAACAGGGTGTAAATTGAAGTATACCATATGCATATGTGCTTGCATGGAGTAGTCATATTTTATATAGATGGATATTGTAAAAGGAAAAGTGTAGAAGGTGGGACAAGCCTCTTGGCTAGCACGTGAGTTCCTGGAACTCTTGTTGTGAGACAAATTTGTTAATTGTTCCTGCACAGCTTCATTAGTTCTTTTTATTGTATGATTCATCTTACAAATGAACTTCAAAGGCATGCAGTTCTGTGTGAAGATATTCCATGCCATGAATATATAGATTATGACCAAAATTTTCACCCCGATGACATATCTCGCTGTTGCAGTTCGGACTGCTTTGACAGCACTAATCGCCTTTATGCCCACCAACCCAAATGGTGCTTTGGGCTCATTGGACTATAAAAAAGAAGAAAGGTGTGCTCTGGCAAATAAATCTCGTGAAGCTGCTCCTAGATTCGGGACTTCTGAACGTCAACAGCTAATTGATGAGGTTTCAAATGGCCCAACTTCCCCTCCCAGTTATTCCTTCACCACATGTAAGATTCATTCTAACCATCTGTTCCAATTTTTCAGATTCATGAATACATGCTGAGCAAGGCACCCCCAGTTCCTCAAGTCAGCCCCTCACAGACTCCTGAAGAACAATCTATCCATCGAGATGCAGCGGATGCTGAAGTCCAGGTGAGTCCTGAGAATGCCACCACAGAATCTGCTGGAGAGGAGCTTCCAAATCCAGCTGAAGGTGACAGGATTGTTGAAGAACTGCAAGAAGCTCCTCTGAATGCAAATCCCAGCCCTGAAGGAATTAGGATATCGAGAGAGGTTCCTGCTGGACGCTCAAGAGGGCAGCAGCTGCCGCAGAGGCCAGAATTGAGGATTCAAAAACCAGCTGATGATCGCCTTTTCACATGGGCTGCTGTTGGGCTTACCATTGCTATAGCTGTTCTTCTATTGAAGAAGTTTATGAAAGCTAGTGGACATGGTGCTGTTTTCATGGATGGATCATAAATCTTAGTGGTAAGCCAACAGCCGAATTTGCTTAGTAGATTCGGTAAGTCGGTACTAAATTGTCCGGTGGGTGGTATAATTTGTAATATATCCATCAGTTATTCTTCACCTGATAACAGTAACTATATATCGACGGAACAGCTTGTTTAATCAGTTTGTTTCTTGGACTTGTATGAGATTTGGTACAGTAAAAATGGGAATGAAAGTGGCAAAAGTTCCAAGAACTATAAAAGAAATTACTCATTTTACTTCTTCTTCAGTTCATTGATGGGTCATGTCAGTATTTGTTAATAGAGACCACCAGATGGGTTTGCATTTTCCAAAAGTTGTGTAACTTCTTGGTCACTGAGGCAATCTTTGCCAACTAATCGGGATGTTCTCTTAATTTCCATTGAGTTATATATGAATGCGATATAAGTGATGGATTTTGTTATCATTTTGATATTTCAATTGAGACCCCATGATGAATGGGACCGAGCCGACGGACTCGAATCCGGTATGGGTCCGAGCCGACGGACTCGAATCCGGTATGGGTCCGAGCCAGCAGACTCGGATCCGAAAAGGGAAAATCAAATCCGGGAAGCTCAAAGCAATAGATGACCTCTTTTATGTTTATGTCATCTTTTTTAGTAATTGATACTCGATTATTTGTACACGACAATAGAATCTTTGGATTGAGGCACAATGAAATCATTTTCAAATTTTTAAGGAACTGTTTGGGAAAAATGCTACAAAGCCCAATTGTGAATTTTGATTCCAAAGTTTGCCAATAATTTTAATTATGTCAATTCAACTGTAAACTTCTACAGGAAAACAATACAGAATTAATATTACGAATTGACACGTCTAATTCGGTTATATGGTTAGACTTTCACATATAAATTTACAATTAAAACCATTTAATGATAATAAAGTCGACATCAATATAATAAAACAGAGCGTCCTATTTACATCAAACACAACATCAATCAAGATCGTTTAGATTTAACGATTATATTTTATCCTTTTAATCACGATAAATCTTTTTTTTTTTTTTGTCTGAATAAATCTGTTTACATTTGACCTTGTAATTATAATAAATATTTTGATCATACTTATTTTTTATTAACCACAAGAAAAAAATTTAATTACCCAATAATATTTAAACTACTCTAGTAGTTAAAAATATGATACCAACTAGGAGAAGACTATAATACTGAAAAAATATTGTGCTATTGTACCACTATGTACAAATTTTGTGAAGTTTTTATAAATTTTGGGTGTCATTTATAATTTTTGAAGTCATTTATAAATTTTGGGGATCATTTACAATTTTTTGGTAACTAGGGATTAATGGATCCTAAAAAATTATAAATGACCATTATAACTTAAACCATAAAAATTATAATTTTTTTATTATAAATATATCAAAAAATATATATCTCAACCAACAAAATTTATAAAATTTGAGTCATAGGTTGCTTCTCTTGACAACTATAAAATGTGGAGACAAGGTAAAGTTTCTTTTATGCTCCGTTTGGTACGATGGAAAAGTGGAAGGATGGAAAGTTGGAAGGATGAAAAGTGGGAGGGATAAATAAAACATCATGTTTGGTAAGGAATGAAAGTAGGAAGAATGGAAAAGTGGATGGATTAACTTTCCTTCCAACTCACCAAAATCAATCCCTCCAAAATCGGAAGGAAAATTAATTATTTATGTTGAGATGTATCTTATTTGTCTATATATCTTTTAATATATACATATATTATATATATATATATATATTAATTTCATATAAAAATACAATGATAAAATATGTATATATATATATATTTAAAATTTAAAAATAAAAATAAAAAGGTCAACTCGCAACTCGACATGACACAATTAATTAAATGAGTTGAGTTAGATTTTACTAATGTTCAACATAAATCTGTAATGACTCAACACGAATCTGACACAATACGATTCGATTGTCACCCCTAATCTTATCCAGCACAAAAAAAAAATAAAAAAATTAGTCATTTTTATTTTCCAACCAAACACAAAGGAAGGAAAGTGTATCCCTCTTACTTTTCATCCTTCCTATTTTCCATCATTCCAACAAAACGGAGCATTATTATGGCAATTTAGGTGAGATTATTTATTAGGCCAATCTCACTTTACACTCTGAAAGATATTTTGATTTTTAATTTGTACTCTCAGTGTTATGAATTGGTAGTAATGTGAATTTCGCTCAAATTATCGATCAATTTTTCGTCATAAATTGAAACACATGACTTGCAAGTTCTTCGTGTATGGGTAGATGTGTAAATTCATATATTGTCGATGCCTAAACCTTATTTTGATACACAAAATAGTGTCAAATTAATTAGGGAGAATTACACTTAGACCCCCTGAAGTTTGTCACTTAATCACTCAGACCCCCTGACATTTGAAATATTACACACAGACCCCCTAAAGTTTGTGCGCGCGTAACACTTAGACCCCTGATGTAAATATATCCTTTAATAAATTATACTTAGACCCATTTGAAGTTTGCAGGTATATAATACTTAGACCCCTTAAGTTTAAAATATTATACTTAGACAAAAAATACTCCAATTAAAGATAAAATATAAAATATTTTAAACTTTACAACCAAAATTCATGTTCTATTGTATCATTTATTGAAATAAAATCAAAAATAAAAATTCAATTTTTTTCTTAAAAAATCGTGATTAGTATACAATTATATTGTCTATTGAAATTTAATTTGGTCGTTTAAATGACTAAATTAAAATATCAAACTACCTCAATTAAAGCTAAAAAATATTGTGTTCATTACAGTTTGACTCATTGTTTAATTTTTTAGTTTTATTCTAATAGATAGTATAATTATATACTAACTATGATTTTTTTTTTTTAAAATTAGACTTTTATTTTTTATTTTATTTCAATAAATGACATAATAGAACATGAATTTTGAATGTAAAATTTATGTTCTATTATAAATGACTTAGACCCCTTGTTTAATTTTTTAGTTTTATTCCAATAGATAATATAATTGTATACTAATTACGATTGTTTAAGAAAAAAATTAATTTTTTAATTTTAATTTTATTTCAATAAATGATACAATAGAACTTGAATTTTGATTGTAAAATTTAAAATATTGATATTCTATCTTTGATTAGAGTATTTTTTGTCTAAGTATAATATTTTAAACTTAAGGGGTCTAAATATTATATACTTACAAACTTCAGGGGGTCTAAGTATAATTTATTAACAGATATATTTACAACAGGGGTCTAAATGTTACGCGCGTACAAACTTCAGGGGGTCTGTGTGTAATATTTTAAATGTCAGGGGGTCTAAGTGATTAAGTGACAAACCTCAAGGGGCCTTGGTGTAATTCTCCCAATTAATTATAGATAAAACGACGGCGTCCTTCAAATTACCAGCCAGTCATCTTCGACTCTCGTGACATCAAAACCCAAGTGTGTTTGCTGTAGCTTTGCGAACCTGTCGTTCTCAATTCCTCAAAGCTTTATGAAGACAAAGGTTGTCAACCATGGAAGCTTCCAGGTCACCCTGCTCTTCTTAGTGCATAGTTTTCTTCTCTCTCTGTTTTTAGTGGAAGATATTCTTATTGCAATGTTCCTTACTTTGTCTTATTGCATGTCTATTACCTAACATTTCTTATTTAATTGAATACTACGGTTTTGTTCTTGCTTAATTTTCTTTTTTCATCCCCTGTTTGGTTGCCCAGAAAACCAAACGGAAAGGTTAAAAAACCCAGACCATTATAGTTTCTTAATGTTGGAAAACGCACACCATTATGTGAGACATTGCACAAGGTTCATTTAGATGTAAATTTCTTTGTGAAGATATGTTATGAATCCATGGATAGAACTAGTACCTGAAAATCAACTTGCAACTTATTTTTAGCTAATGTGGGATCATAATATTCCACCACGCTTTTGTAACTGACGTTCACAATAGCTCACTCTATTGGCACTGATCCAATGGTAGCCTTTCCATTTGACGGCTTCACTCACCTATCAATATTCAATAAGATAGCATTATGCCTATTCATAATACTAATTCATCTTAATCTAACTTATAGGTCGCCTCTTCCGTAACTCGACCACTGAGAGTCGCAGCTTACACTGTGTTCGATCCTATACTCGACGTGATAGTTAACTCTGATACCAATTGTTATGAACCCATAAGTCCCTGAAAATTGGCTTGAAGTGAAGGATGCTCAAGAGTTTATGTGCACACATCTAGTCTTATGCTCAAGAGTTACTTTTCTATACTGTCCACATCAGAATTTATTACAAAATAAGGGTTAGGGTAAAATTCATTCAGGTGGGCTTGCAACAAAATATTTTGTTTGGAATCGATCATAACTTTTTAGGATTAATTTTAACTTTTTTTTTGTAGTAACTAGATCCCACGGTAACTTGGCCCAAATAAGTTAAAACTAGTCTTTCTTCAACTGTAACTTTTGGTACGATACCTCCTTCGGTATGGTAGTCTTACCCAAGTGCCCAACTTGTTTCTCACACTCTTTCCTACTTTTTTTTTTAAGTTCAATGGTTGGTCAGGGCTGTCCGGACCAGCTTACGTGTACTTCAATTAATCCTCTCCCCGATCCAATCAAAGACACACTATTCATACCAGGACTAGGGAATTCATGAGGGATAAATCTCTCATAGCCTGACCTAAGGAGTTGTCAAGATTCGAACTCAGGACGTCTAAGTTTTCAGTTCGTCTCTATTACCACTTGAGCTATCCTTTAAGGGATACACTCTTTCCTACTTTTGCTTGGCAATGAAAAAAGACATTAGTTTGTGTACCATTTTTGGCTGCATTTCTTAGAATATTTTCACTGAGAAGTTATGCATAATATTTCAATTGGATCCTGGTCCTTCAATACCTGTTTGGATTTCATCGGCGTTTGCGCTATTTAGGTACATCAAAAAGAATCATATAATATATCCTATTTGGATTACATTTATAATGTTGTATAATTGCTTGACATGTTTTAGGCTGAGCGATAACATCAAGCACCTTTATGGTCACTATCAGAAAGCCATTTATGGTAACTTAATTCAAAGCCTTTGTACTCTTGTGAAAATAGGAAACTGATATATCGATAATATTGGTAGAATATAACTTCAAGAATTGAAGAACTGTCTTCTGTTGTAAACCATTTGTGGCAGTTTTCTTTGTGAGGTGATGAGCAAAATGTTCTCTTTAGAGGAGAACTTTGATTTTGATTGTCTTCTAGACACATGTGGTTCTTCTAAGGATTTTGACAGTGCTGTAGGAGGGAACATTGCAAAGCAAACTCATTTGCATGAAACAGAAGACTTGGGAAAGTCAGGAGACATCAATTCGTTATGTTCTGGCCCCAGGTTCTATCAACAGAATATAGCTGAGGAGGAACTGCTGCTGTCTACATATCAACAAGAGCAACAGCTACAATTGTTTTCTCATTTTCGTACTTCAGATGATTTATATTTTGATATCGTTTCTCCACCATTTCAATCGTCTGGCAAAGAAATTTCAAAGGTTGTTAGCTTTCAATCCGAAGATCTGAAGGTTATCAAATCAAAGAAGGAAAAGGCAATAATATCTCCTTCGGCATCACTTAAGATTCTGAAGAACTATGGAAACAGGTTCCAACGCTTGAATGGAGAAAAGATAAATTTGCCAAGTAACGATATTGTGAGTACTAAGGTGAGTGGCCAAAAATTATCAGCTGGTGCAATTATAAGGTTAGCTGGAGAAAAGTTCATCCAATCTTGTTCCCAAACGGTTGATGAAGTCTCAGTTGTCGACCATCCACATCCCAATTCATTTTTTGGCTTATCTGATGAGGAGATGAAAGATGTGGAACTCTTACAGTGTCTTCTAGCTTCAGCTGAGAAAGTAGCCCAACAACAGTTTGATCGTGCAAGCAAGGACCTCAACCAGTGCGATGACTCGTCCTCTAATAAAGGTACTCCCATTCAGAGATTAGTATACTATTTTTCTGAAGCCCTTCGAGAGAAGATCAATCGAGAAACGGGAAAAGTCACATTAAAGGATTTGGGAAAGAAACGGTCATTAGACCTTGAAGAGGCAATGATGAGCCCAAACCCCACTTGCATTTCTTTTTACCAAAAGGTGCCATTTGTTCAGGTTAGCCAATTCACTGGTGTGCAAACTGTAGTTGACAATGTAGCGAAGGCAAGAAAGGTCCATGTAATAGACCTGGAGATCAGGGGAGGGATGCACTGTTCGGTGTTAATGCACACTCTTGCAGCTCGACGCGAATGTCCCCTTGAGCATCTCAAGATAACTGCTATTGGAACTCGATCAAAACCAAAAATTGTGGAGACTGGTAAGCGGTTGATAAGTTTTGCACAATCCATGAACTTATCATTCTCTTTCAATATAGTTATGGTAGCAGACATGCTAGATCTCAATGAGGACCTCTTTGAGTTGGATTGTGAGGAAGTAGTAGTTGTCTACTCACCATATCTGTTGAGGACCATGATTTCGTGGCCAGATCGACTGGAATGCTTGATGAAAGTGATGAGAAATATTAATCCTTGTGTGATGGTGGTCATAGAGAGTGAAGCAAACCATAATTCACCAATTTTTGTTAAACGTTTCATTGAAGCTCTTTTCTTCTATGGTGCATTTTTTGATTCATTGGAAGACTGCATGTGTCATGATGAACAAAATAGAATGATCGCAGAATCAATATACTTTAGCCCAGCAATTCGAAACATTGTGGCAGCTGAAGGAGAGGAGAGGACAATGCGGCATGTGAATTTTAACGTCTGGAGGGATTTTTTTGCCAGATTTGGGATGGTGGAGATGGATCTGAGCATGTTATCCTTGAATCAAGCAGATATGATGCTTAAGGACTTTGCTTGTGGCAGTTCTTGCACACTTGATTTGGATGGGAAAAGCCTAATAATTGGGTGGAAAGGAACACCAATCCATTCTTTTTCTGCTTGGAAATTCCTATGACCAGAAGGATTGAAGGAGTTATTTGAAATTTGCATTCAAGTCTTCAATTGAGTCGACTTTCTCTGAAATCTGTATGTAGTTATCTTATGAACTCTCTACACATTCAGATGTACAGTTCAGCTTCATATTACAAATACAATTAACTTGATATCAACACTATCTTATGTGGAATTCAGCACTTTTTTCAATTATCCTGTTTCTCGTAACAAAAATTCCCATCAATTTAGGAAAGAGAATTACTTCATCTCCTTCACAATCTATGAAAATTAAAGAGAGATCGGTTTTCTTGAAAATTATGCATGCTCAGATAGATGGGAGTAGAAAGGGAAATCAATCGAATGTCAGAGAAGTGATGGGTTTTGTGTGATGGAATCTGCTTGGTGTTTTCATGGGTGCTGGTGGTGGTTAGTGTGGTGTTTGGTATATGGCTATGGAGGTGGGTGGGTGGTGATGAATTTTATTTTTATTTTCAAACATCAACATTGTGATCTAGCCGACCCCAAATGATTGGGACATAAAGCTTGGTTTTGTTTGGTTTGGTTATCAAGATTGTGATCTCATTGCTTTGCAAGGTTCTATGGTTATGTATTTTGTTCTATTGTCTTTGTAATTTGGAAATGTATATAATGATGGATGATCTAATTTTTATCTACTTTGATCTAATAGTACAAAATTTATCACAAATTTTTTCTCCCGTTCAAAAACACCATCTGTTATGCACAGTCCTCAATGTCAGACAATTCAATCAATACACACTCTAATGCTAAATTATTTCACTAATCTACACTTACCTCTTTCTTCTCTTTTCCCAATCTCTCTTATTTTTTTTATTTGTTTATTTTAATTTTAAATTATATAATTATGTACATATCGTTGATTCGTGTATAATCTGTGTATCTGAGTTTACTTAATATATACTCAACTTATTTACAATGGTGTATAGTTATGTACATGTCGCGTGTGATTCGTATATAATCTGCGTATCTAAGTTTACTTAATATATACCCAACTTATTTATAATGGTGTATAGTTATGTACATGTCGTGTGTGATTTGTTTTGTTTATAATCTGCGTTTGATGAGTTTGTATCTGACCTATTTATTTGGCGAATCTAATGATACCACCTCCTTCCATCAAAATTTATTAATTCTTTATTGATTTTGTATTAAATTCGCAGGAGAGGACAAAAAACAAGAGGTGACCTGCAAGGACCCAGTCATATTCCAGCTTCCTTCATGACATCAAAACCCAAGTGGGTTTGCTGTAGAGCAATGAAAGACAAACCAGTCGTCCTCAGAGCTTAGTGAAGACAAAAGTGTAAAACAATGAACAACCCTTAATCAAATTCCAGCTCATTGTGTTCTTCTTATTATCTTATAGTGTATTGTTTTCTTCTCTGTTACTGTCTTTATTAGAAGGCATGCTTTGTACAAGACAATGTCTGTTACGTAACCTTTCTTTTTTTTAATTGGATACTACTGTCTGTTCTTGCTTAATCTGACTTATATATTGATCTTTCTTTTTTTGTAATGTTCATCACATGAGACAAAGGAAAAACAATGCAATGTTCTTGCTTAATCTGTAATTTTAACTCTTTGCTTGGTTGCCTAGAAACTAAAGTAAAAAAGAGGAAGAAAACCAAACCATTGTTGTGTCTTGATGGAAACCTTATGCCATTGTGTGGAGAATATTGTCCTTTTTCGAATGTAAAATGGTGAATCACTATTATAACGAAGAATTATAATGTCTGATAATTACTCATGATTATGAAGAGCCATGCATCTATATCATTAGTAGAGAAGAAAACACTCAAAGAGGACTGGAGAGAATCGCAAAAAGAAAATGTTGGTAAATATCAGTTTGATAGAAGTTTCTTCTTTTAAATATTGGGTCCCAGAAAATGGGAGTTTTTATGCTCCAAACTATATCTGTTGTTCTCTTTCCAAGCTGTTGCTTGACAATGAAATAGGACACTAGTTGGTGTACAGTTGGTGGCTGATTTTCTTAAGAGATTTTCACTCAGAAATTCCACAGAATATGCCAATACCTGTATGGATATTAATGGCTGTTTCTATTATTTACAAAATAAGAAAAGAATTATGTAGTGTATCATAGGAAAATGATGTTTATATTGGCGTATAATCTCTTGCCGCATTGTAGGCTGAGCGATAACATCAAAAACATACACATCAAGATATTAATCTAGGATGTGCTTACATATTTGGACTGTCTCAATTCACATAACAATTTTTGGAAAATGGTCACTATCAGAAAGTCATTATTGTAATTTAATTCAAAGTCTTTGTATTTTTGCTCAAATAGAGCTTTTATATATCTATAGGATTAGTAAAATACACCTTTTGTGTAAATACTTAATTACACCCTTTACTATAGAATTAGTAAAATATATCATTTGTGTCAAAGTATAAACACTTAAGTTACACCTATAACTGATTAATCTTTTAGAGCAGGGATGATGGTTCAAAATGGTGTCAGAGTTGGAGATTATGTGTTTAAATAAGTGGTTCAACACTTGGAATTGAGAAACTGTCATGTAAAAACATTTATGGTAGTTTCGTTTTTGACGTGAGAAGCAAAATGTTCTCTGTAGAGAAGTTAGGTTTTAATTGTGTTCCTGACAAGTATGGTTCTTCTAAGGATTTTTGCAGTGGGCTAGGAGGGAATATTGCAAAACATCCTCATGGTGTTCTTATTATTAACTTCTTGTGCATTGTTTTCTTTTCTCATTATCATTTTTGGAACTCATGCTTAGTTTAAGACAATGTCTATAACCTTCCATGTTTAATTGAATACTACAGTTTGTTTTTACTTAATGTGGATTTTGTTACCCTCTGTTTGGTTGCCTAAAAAAACTAAATGAAAAGGAAAAAAAACCAGACCATTTTAGTTTCCTGAGGATGAAAACCACACGCCATTATGCAAGAAAAATATTGTATTTTTCTATGCTATGAACGTAGAAGAAAACACCCAAAGACAGAATGAAGCCAATAAAAAGAGAGACAATGCAACCCGAAAAGGCGACGTGAGAAATAAATCATTACCAGAGACATGAATCGATCCCTGACCTCTTGGTTGAGAAATTTTGTAGTTAGGCTGAGAAAATAGCAGTTAGATATAAGTTTTCTTTAAAAAAAATTGGGTCCCAAAAAATCAATTCTTGTATTCTTCTCTTAACTTTTGCTTGCCAACAAAACAGAACATGAGCTTGTGTAACTTTAGTGGCTGCATTTCTTAGGATAATTTTATTCTGAAATTCCGCAGAATAGGTCAATCTGACCGAGTCCTTCAAGGCCTGTTTATATCTCAATGGCTGTTTGTAACTTTGTATAAAAGAATTACGCAGTGTTTCCTACCCAGGTGACATTTTTTAAAGTTGTTCTCATCTAATTGCTTGCCACATTGTAGGCGGAGTGATAAAATTAAACACATTCAATCAAGATATTAGTCTATGATGTTCTTACGATCGCCTTAATTCATATAAACATTGCTCGAAAATGGTCACTGTCAGAAAGCCTTTGTACTTTAGTTAAAATAGGGAACTTTTATATTTATAGGATCAGTAAAATATACCCTTTGGAATTGCAAAACTATCTTGTAAACACATTTATGGTATTTTCAATTTTGAGGTGATGAGCAAAATGTTCTCTATAGAGAAATTAGATTTTGATGGTGTTCCTAACAAGTATAGTTCTTCTGAGAATTTTGGCAGTGCGCTAGGAGGGAACATTTCAAAACAACCACAATTTGATGGAGAACAAGATTGGGGGAAATCAGGAGGCATCAATTCATTTTGCTCTGATGTTGGGTTCTTTGAAGACAACATAGCCGAGGAAGAAATCCTTCGTGAACAACAGCTACAATTGTTTTCACAGTTGGGGAGTTTAGATGATCTATATTTCGATATTGTCTCTCCACAATTTCAACCGTGTCATGAAGAATTTTCAAAGCTTGTCGATGTCCGTTCTGACAGTTCAGAGGTAATTGAACCCATGAACGAAAATCCGACCAGACTTCCTTCAGTATCACTTCAAATTCTTAACAACTATGGAAGCAAGTTCAGATGGTTTGATGGTGAAAAAATAAAATTTTCAAGTTATGATACAGCGTTCACTAAGGTGAGTAGCCTAAAATTATCAGCTGATGCAATCATAAGGTTTGCTGGAGAAAAGTTCATTCAGTCCTATTCCCACCAGACGGCGGGTGAACTCTCTGTGCTAAGCCATCCATATGCTAGTTCATTTTTGGGCCTATCCGATGAAGAGGCTAAAGATGTGGAACTCATCCAGTGTCTTCTAACTTCAGCTGAGAAAGTAGGCCAGCAACAATTTGAGTGTGCAATCAAGCTTCTCAACCAGTGTGATGCCTCATCTTACTATAAAGGAAATACTGTTCAAAGATTAGTATACTATTTTTCTGAAGCTCTTAGAGAAAAGATTGATCGTGAAACAGGAAGAGTCTCATCGAAGGGTTTGGGAAGGAAGCAATTAGATCTCGAAGATGCAATGATGAGCCCAAACTCCACAATTGTTTCATTCTACCAAAAGGTGCCCTTCACTCAGGTTTGCCACTTCACTGGAGTACAAGCTATAGTCGAGAACATAGCAGAGGCGAAAAAGGTCCATCTAATTGACCTTGAGATCCGAGGTGGGGTGCACTGTATGATATTGATGGAAGCTCTTATAGCTCGACATGAATGTCCCCTTGAGCACATGAAGATAACTGCTATTGGAACTAAATCCAAACCAAAAATTGAGGAGGCTGGTAAGCGGTTGATGAGTTTTGCCGAGTCCATGAACATATCATTCTCCTTCAATGTAGTTATGGTAGCAGACATGCTAGATCTCAATGAGGGCCTCTTTGTGCTGGATGATGAGGAAGCAGTTGTTGTATACTCTATATATTTATTGACAAGGATGATTACATGGCCTGATCGACTGGAATGTTTGATGAGATTGATGAGAAACATTAATCCTTCCGTGATAGTTGTCACTGAACTTGAGGCCAACCATAATTCACCAGTTTTTGTTAACCGTTTCATTGAAACTCTTTTCTTTTATGCTGCATTTTTTGATTCTATGGAAGACTGTATGTCTGATGATGAACCAAATAGAACAATTTCAGAATCACTATACTTTAGTCCAGCTATTCGAAACATAGTGGCAACTGAGGGAGAGGAGAGGACAATTCGACACGTGAATATCAACGTCTGGAGGACATTTTTCACCAGATTTGGGATGGTGGAGATGAGTCTGAGTAAGTCTGCCTTGTACCAAGCAGAACTGATGCTTAAGAACTTTGCTTGTGGCAGTTCTTGCACACTTGAGTTGGATGGGAAAAGCCTACTAATTGGGTGGAAGGGAACACCAATTGAGTCTCTTTCTGCTTGGAAATTTCAATGACAGGAATCATTTGAAATCTGCAGTCAAGCCTTCCACTTAGTCCCCTTTTCTCAAATCTACATAGAGCTTTGTATTGAACTCCATGAACATTCTGTTCTACATGTCAGATTGAGTAACTGAGAAGGGATTGATAACTAGACCTTGTGGTTATTTCTCACTGTCAATTCCTACTGTATTCTGCTTTGTGGAAAGCACAGTTCTTGTATACATTTTGTTGTTCTTCAATGAGAGATATCTCTGATAATCATTATATTTGCTGGGTCCAATTAAGTTTGAATTGGGGTGTAATATTCGAAAATCCGTTGATAATGTTATTAGGATCTAATTTATTGACCTAATGATGTGGTTTCATTGTAACCCTTGGATTAACACCAATGTTTAATGTTTGATAGGACCCATTATCAATCCAGTGGTTATAGTGAATTAGGTCCCAATAGTATTGTTCTCTAAAGGGACGTGGATCTTATTTAGTGACTTTACCATTATTTGTTATTAGATTGTCAACTATTAGTTGTGATCCACTAGTAATTCAATCTATCATATCACCAAATAAGGTTACTAAATTAAGTACAAAAAATATTTCTCAAATTATAAATACAAGGAGTGAGTGACATTTTTTATAATGGGGGGATGTCTTTTAATAACAAATTTTAGAGGCAAATTTCATACAAATCAATGGCTACTATTGCAATTCATCCAATTCAAGTTGTGACACCCACTTAAGTTTAACATACAAGTGTAAATCATTCAACCATAAAATTTCACTCGACAACCAAGCGGGATTAACATAGCAAATTGACACACATAATTTTCCTAGATTTTCATATAGAAATTTATAAAGTTATAAGCACTAATTACATATCCATTGAACAATTGTTGAGAAAAATCTTTGGGTGAGGCTATTCTCGTCCCACAATTATCTATTCCCACCCCATTAAATTTTAAATCATAAAACTACTAACTACACTCCTTCTATACTCTCCCCACTAGTAACTAAACCCACAATATTTTTTTTTTGTTGAAAGGTGTCCGAATCAGCTTATGCACACCTTGACTAATTCCCTCTCCGGTCCGATTAAAGACAGGTCATCCAGACTGAGACTAAAGTATCATGAGGGATAAATATCTCATAACCTAGCTATAAAAGGTTGTCAAGATTCGAATTCAGAACGTTTGAGTTTACAGCTCATCTTTATTACCACTTGATTTACCCCTTAAATTAAGCCCACCATATTTTATACCCAACCCATTAATGACTAAACTCATATCGATCTTCATTTTTAGACTTTCTTTCTATACCCCATCTCACAACATAAACAAAAATATACCAACTTAATTATTTAATATAGATCTCTCAAATAATATTCAAGTTGGTATATTAGTAAAATATGTTGGATAATCATTTATTTTTATTTATTTTTTTCAAGATTTTAGAGTAATTTTTCAATTTATTGTTATTTTCAAAAGAAACATTGATCTTAACCCACGCCTTTTAGTTTTGTACGTTTCTGTGACGGTGTTGCCCTTCTTTCTGAACCCGAAATTTAGCTCTCATGGCAAACCATCAAAGGAGACAAACCGGCGGTGACCTGCAACGACCCAGTCATCTTCCACCTTGATGACATCAAAACCTAAGTGGGTTTGCTAAAGAGCAATGAAGCATACGGTAAAAGCCATGCAAATCTGTCAATCTTCTAGTGCATTGTTTTCTTCTCCATCTGTCTTTATTGGAAACCTTGCTCAGTGTGTCCTATGCGTAACCTTTCCTTGTTAGATTTGAGTACTGCAGTTTGTTCTTTCTTAATCTGCATTTTTTACCCTTTGAGGCAAAAACTAATGCCGTGTTTCGTGGGGTGGATGGTATAGAATAAGGAAAAGTAGCAGTGATACATTTTCTATTATTGAAAAAATTCTTATTTCCCCTCCTTCGCGTGTTTGATAAAAGGAATGAAAAATAGAAAAGATTGATTTTTTTGTAGTTGGTATGGGTGAAAAAGTGGAAGGAAGGAAAAAATATTGATGCATATTTTATTATTGTATGTATGTATGAAATTAATGTAGATAATATATTAATAGGATATGTGGATATATAAAGGATATTAAAGTAAATAACATACATTTAAAGTTTAAACTAATATAATTTACTTTCCATTCACTTTCTTTCCAATTTTAGAGAAATAGATTTTGGGAAAATTACTAATAAGTATTACCTTTCTCTCCAAACATGCATTAAGTCCTATCATTTTTATTTTATATCAATGAAGTCTTATTCTTGATAATTTATTTGAATGATGTCTTAAATTCCATAAATAATAAATTTCGTTTCGATTCTAATCTTTCTATTTTTCCATCCTTGTAATTTTATTTCCTTATCAAATATGATGTTTTAAATAGAGAGAATTTCATTTCATCCGTTTATCTATCTTTTCCATCATTTCACTTTTTCATCATACTAAACAAGAGATAAAGGGAAAGGGAAGAAGCCAGACCATTTTAGTTTCTTAATGATACAAAACTTGCGCCATTATGCGAAAAATTATTGTCTTTTGCTCGGTTAGATGGAAGTTTCCTTGTTTAATTAGTGGGTCCAAAAAATAAAGAACTTATGATCAGATTTGTTTCTCATGTTCTTTCCTGCTTCTGATTGGCAATGAAACTGGGCATGAGTTTTGAGTACCTCAAGTGACTGAATTTCTTAAGAGATTTTTACTGGGAAGTCCGCAGAATATTCAATTGGATTTCAATGGTTGTTTGCATTGTTTAAGAAATCAAGAAGGAGTTTTATGACGTATCCTACCAGATGGCATTTTATAATGTCGTATAATTGCTAGGCACTTCGTAGTGTGAGCGAGAACATCAAACACTTTCAACACCATAAGTATGATATTCCTAGGTATTGGAATATAAGATGGTCACTATCACAGAGAAATTTTGTCGGTATTTAATTCAAAGCCTTTGTACTTATGTAAAAATAAGGAGTTGTTATATCTATTGGATTAGTATATTATACTCCACACATTGAGAAACTTTGTCTTGTCTTTGTGGAAACATTTATGTAATTCAGTGTTTGTGTTTTTGAGCTGATGAGCGATCTATTCACTATGGAGCAATTCAATTTTGGTGGTGTTTCTGATGAACATAGTTCTTCCAAGGATTTCGACTGTGAGGTAGGAGGGTACATTGCAAATCAAACTCAATTGTGTGGAATAGAAGATTGGTTGGTATCAATAGATGCCAATTTATCTTATTTTGGGCTCGGGCTCTATGAAGACAACACCATTGAGGAAGAGATGTTGCTGTCCAAATATCAACGAGAACAGCAACTACAATTGTTTTCTCATTTTGGGTGTTTAGATGATTTATGTTTCGATATTGTCTCCCCACTATTTCCATCATGTGATGAAAAAATTTCAAACCATGTCAGTATCCACCCTGAAAATGTGCAGGTTATTGAACCCATGAAGGACAAAGCAGTCATATCTCCTTCAGCATCACTTAAGATCATCAACAACTATGAAAGCAGATTCAGACGGTTGAGTGGGAAGCAGATAAATTTGCAGACTTACGACACTAATGTGAGTAGTCAAAAATTATCAACTGGTCAAATTATAAGGTTAGCTAGAGAAAAGTTCATTCAATCTTGTTCTCAAAGTGTTGATGAACTCTCCAGTCTTAGCCATCCATGTCCCAGTTCATTTTTGGGCCTAGCTATAGAGGAGGCTAAAGATGTGGAACTCGTCCATTGTCTTCTAGCTTCAGCTCAAAAAGTAGGCCAGCAACAGTTTGATCGGGCAAGCAAGCTGCTCAACCAGTGTGATAATTTGTCTTCCAATAAAGGAAATGCTGTTCAGAGATTAGTACACTATTTTTCTGAAGCTCTTCGAGAGAAGATCAATCGAGAAACAGGAAGAGTCACATCAAGGGGTTTGGAAAAGAAACAATCATTAGATCTTGAAGAGGCAATGATGATCCCAAACCTTGCTATCCTTTCATTTTGCCAAAAGCTGCCCTCCTCTCAGGTTGTCCAATTCACTCTAGTTCAGATCATAGTTGACAACGTAGCAGAGGCAAAAAAGGTCCATATAATTGACCTTGACATCAGGGGTGGAATGCTATGTACGGTTTTGATGCAAGCTCTTGCAGCTCGACGTAAATATCCCCTTGAGCATCTCAAGGTCACTGCCATTGGAACTAGATTCAAAACAAAAATTGAGGAGACAGGTGAGCGGTTGATGAGTTTTGCTCGGTCCATAAACTTACCATTCTCTTTCCATGTAGCTATGGTAGCAGACATGCTAGATCTCAATGAAGACATTTTTGAGCTTGATGCTGAGGAAACACTTGCTGTCTACTCATCATATTCATCGTGGAGCCTGATTGCACGGACAGATCGTCTGGAATGCTTGATGAGAGTGATGAGGAAAATTCATCCTTGTGTCATGGTGGTCAGTGAAATTGAAGCAAACCATAATTCACCAGTATTTGTTACCCGTTTCGTTGAAGCTCTCTTATCTTATGGTGCATTTTTTGATTCTCTTCAAGATTGTATGAGTCATGATGAATCAAATAGAATCATTTTAGAATCTATGTATTTTAGTCAGGCAATCCGGAACATTGTGGCCACTGAGGGAGGGGAGAGGACAATTCGACACGTGAATATCAACGTCTGGAGGACATTATTTTCCAGATTTGGGATGTTGGAGACGGATTTAAGCATGTCATCCCTGTATCAAGCAGATCTGGTGCTTAAGAACTTTGCTAGTGGTAGTTCTTGCACACTTGAATTAGACGGGAAAAGCCTAATTATTGGATGGAAGGGAACACCAATTCATTCTCTTTCTGCTTGGAAATTCCTATGACAGAAAATGATTGAATTTCATGAATTCTGCATTCAAGTCTTCCATAGATAGAAATTCGAGTTGCATTGTGACCGACTATGATTAGTGATTTTTGTGACGTTGTCTACTTGCTCTGTAATTCAGTAACATGTATCAAATGTTCTATTAATTTCTTTCTCTGAGATTGGGGTTCTATGAAAATTGTTAGATCTTGCTTTGAGATTTTGCATTAGGCAGGGTCATCACCAACTTGTCATTTTTTCTGCAGCATTGCATAGCTTTTAAACTCTATCTGCGTCTAAGTGAAAACATTTTTGTTTAAACCATTGTAAGTTCTTCTAAAACTACTATCGTTAGTAATTCTGTCCAAATCGATCGATGGAATTTATAAACCATGTGCCAAATCTGAGATTATGCATCGAAAAAAAATATAGTCCAAGTCAAGGGGCAGGTGCTGCGGAGGATTGTGGTTGTGGGTGTTGTCTGTTGTGGCTATGGGCGGTGGTCACAGATGCTTAGTCTGGGTTCTCTATGTTCTCTCTTTCTCCTCTGGGTCTGGCGCTAGTGGGTTAGGATAGTGGTGGTGTTGGGCAGTGGAGCTGTCCCTCCACAAATGAAGTTCGATTTTGGCTGCCTTTAATTTGGATTCTCGTTCGACTCGTAGTGCACCGTTCAATGCCGTTTTCTGAGCTACATGTAGAAGACAAGGAAGAGCTTCATGCTGAAGAAGAGCAAAAAGGACAGAAGAAAGGGGTATGGGCATTAATGTCATTTCATATTCGCTGTTAACGGTGTTAATAGTGCAGATTAGTCCAAAACTACATGGGGGTTATGTCCTGATTTTTAAACCATAGAGGAGTGATGTGCGAAACAGCCAAACCCACAAGAGGGGTAAAATGGAGTTTACCCCCCACCCCCAAAAAACCAGAAAATCAGCGAAGATAACAAGGGAGAGTTGTACGGTGGGAATGAAGGAAAAGAGTGAGTCAGTTGAAAAATCTAGCAATAACACCGGTATGATCGAGGAGTGGTTACGAAAGCACCGTCTGGTTTACACCGAAGCCACCAGACACCCTTTTATCCTCAGCGTCCGAGATGGGTCTGTTGACCTCTCATCCTTCAAGCGATGGCTGGTAAAATAACTTCATTCTTACTCATGAGTTGGTCCTGTATTAAATTTCTTTCTTTAATTCTTCATTTGGGCAAGGGTTTTGTATAATATCCGCATTTGGGTTTAGTTCAGTCTTTAGAAAAACTCTTATGGGATGATTGGCTATTTAATATCATCAAGGATATAGAAGAAGCGAAAATAGGCTAATTTCTATATGCATATTGATCAGAAAACTTAGTCACCTCGGATTCATTTGAAGTATTGTACTTAGGGTTGTCAACACGACACGGAATTAAAAGATTTGGGTCTTTCTTAAGCCACTCATTTATGGACCCGACACAATTAATAACGAATTAGATATAGGTGAAGTCAATTAAAAGAAATACACGATACGATTTATTTATATATCAGTTATATATGTTTCATATACGACACGAACCCGATATAACATAACTCATTAGATACGAATTAATAAACGAATAGGGTATGAGGAAAGTATTTTTGACACAAACCCGCTAAAACTAGACACGAAACTGCTTCACCCGACATGATTGACAAGCCTAATTGTACCCATGCGCTGTCAACTTAATCTCATTCATCATCTTAGGCCAGCCAAGCCAAAAAAAAAAAAAAATGAATGATAACAGTTTGCTACTTTTGAGTATGTTGTGAATCATAAATATTGTTTCATGGGGGCACCATCTGCCGTTAACTTGTTTATGCATTGTGGCCAACCTTGTGAAATTAACACAAAACCTCACAACACATTGAAATGCAGGGACAGGATTATTTATTTGTCAGAGCAGCTGTCCCTTTTGTAGCAAGTGTATTGCTGAAAGCTTGCAAGGAATCGGATGATAGTTCTGATATGGAAGTCATATTGGGGGGTGTGGCTTCTATAAATGATGAGATTGCTTGGTTTAAGAAAGAAGCTTCAAAGTGGGGTGTTCCATTAACTAGCATTGTTCCTCAGAAGGCGAACCTTGACTACTGCAGGTACCAGCCAGCATCTGAAATCTATATTTGTTATGTGAGTCTTGACTCCCAACTCCAAACCATATTTAGTAACCATTGGCCTATAATGTCTTAAATTGTTAAAATGCTATGCCTTTTGAGCTATTAGTTATCTGAGGTAGTGAGATCGGCCTGTAACTGGATCTTTTGTGTCAAATGAATTTGTATATATTTGTCTTCAGTTGCTCCAAGTTAAAATGCCTTATTAGACATTGAAGGGTCTTATTTTGTCTCCTTTCTTGCAAAACATTCAAATTCTTTTAAACTAATTGTTTGGCATTCTGAATCATTGAACTTGGTTTTAAAGTGATAGAAGTATGGATTTCTATACTATATGTGTTACTTCGATGCTTACTAGACATTGGATGTGAGTGTTGGTTCTAGAAATTATGATCTCATTTCATTTGGGAGTTAGACATACTCTAGTTCTTTGACCTCTTCGTAATCTGATCCGTTGAGACTCTTGCAGGTAAGTGCCTTGTCATCAGATCGAATTTCTAGTGAAAGTTTATTGGTGTACCCGAATTTGCAAAATATGATTTTGAAGAAAATTTATATATGTCGTGCATTTTTGGAAATCGATTCACAAATAGGATTTGTAATGAAAATTGTGTACAGTCTAGTTACATGTTAAGCTGTTGGGCATTTTTCTTTTATGTTTGCTTCTGAGTGGTCCTTTTTATAACTGAATATTTGAGAAAATTTGCATGTTGTCACAGGTTTTTGGAAAGCTTAATGAGCTCAGACGTAGAATACACAGTGGCCATCACTGCATTTTGGGCCATTGAAGCTGTTTATCAAGAGAGCTTTGCACATTGCCTGGAAGATGGCTCTAAAACTCCAGAAGAACTCAAGGAAACTTGCCAAAGATGGGGCAATGAAGGTTTCGGTCAGTATTGCCATTGCCTTCAAAATATAGCTAATCGTTGTCTACAGAAGGCAACGGATGATGTGCTCTCAAAAGCTGAGGTAGTTGTATTACGTGTTCTTGAACATGAAGTTGGTTTTTGGAACATGAGTCATGGGGAGTCCTAAGCGCTTATGTCAGATACGGAATATTGCATGACATATGCCAGTTTGTTTTTCCTCGGGTCTGTTATGTTAGACGCTTTGCTGTGTGGAGTGGGAGAGTGGTATTGTGTTGCTTTCATTAAATACAAGCATATGTATGTATAAATAGGTCATGCAAGTTTCTGGAGTATGTAAGTGATATATGTGTAGTCAAGTTCTTGATGTAGAGTGAAAGGCTTTTGAATCTTGATGGCTTTTTTTTCTGATACAGACATAAGACTGCTCTTAGGAACAGCCCATTGAGTCTTTGTTGTTGGTTCTGCATTGGAGAAGATTCTGAAGCCATGATTGTGCATTTACCAAGATATGCAAGACAAACTCGTAGTTAACTTTTGACGGAATTTTTCACATACGCATCACGTGAGTCGGGATTAGGGCGTAGTTTAAGAATTACGTGTTGTGCACATGAATAATTCCGTCAAACTTAACGACAAATTTGGACAGAAGGATCGTATTGACACAAATGGTATAGTTCATGAGTTAAATTGACACAAAGCGTAGTGCAGGGGCTTGATTGACACAAATGGTATAATTCAAGGGTCAAATAAATAGTTAATTTTGTTTTCTTTCACATAATGACAGTTTTTATTCATAATCAATTTAATAATTGGTTATGATAAATTAGATCAATAAATTATGTCAGTATATTAGGTCCAAATAACATTATTGTAGAGAGACGATACATCATCAAGAGGAACATAAAGAAAAAAAATTAACAATAACAAATCAAGAGAACTCAAGAAAATAGAATAGAACTCCATTAACAAAAGGGCAGAAAGAACATAGGTTGATTGGACACAATCCAATCAGCAATCAACTAGAACTACTGAAACTACTGAAATCAAAACAACCTACAAGGGGCTATGCTATTTATGTACAGTCACCAATATATGTGGAGTGATAATCATTTTTTTTATAACTCCACATGCAAAATGGTTAAATCAACTTAATTTATCGATGAAACTTTTTCATCAAATCTACCGTTATCCCACCCGACAATAGAATCCGCCTTTCAAAATGGGGAAATTCCAGCAGAGGTCATCATGGGCAGGCCCTGGACATGAGGCTGCTGCCATGGTTTAAGCCAAAAGTCCTGACCCTGAGCCTGAGGAATGTCCATTGCATAGCCACTTGACTCACACACATACCCTGTAACCATCTCAGCAATCTCCAACCTTTTTCCCAGTTCTTCACGCTGAGCTCTCAAAATCATGTTCTCAGATTCAACAACCGCAAATCGTTCCGAGACTTCATTGATTTTCTGCATGAACCCGTTGCGTTTTATAGTTCCATTCATGATATGGTCATTGAGATCCTTCATGTGCTGCTCTCTCTTCATCCTTGACCGCCTCGCCGATTCGCGATTCGATATCATTCTCCTCCGTTTCTTCTCGTCCATCATTGCGTATCTCTCTTCCTCTCCAGACATCGAGCTGCTACGTTTTCCAGATGACATGTTATTGAATTTTTCCAAGGGTTTTTGAGGTTTGATTTGTTTATAAACAGATTTCAATGGAATAATCCTATTGATTTGAGATTGAGAAGACCAGAGATTCAAGAGAAAACATAAAACCAATAGAGAAACACTACGGAAAAGGATTGAACAAGTCTAATTCTACGCAGCAGGGTAAAGAAACTCATATCACTAATGAAACAAGTTTAAGATCACAGAAGCCATAGCCAAGAATTGTAAGAGAAGATAAAAGAGAGGTGAAGGGTTGTGAAGATTATCCATGGCTGTATATGTAGGATTATTCTTGTAGAATATCTTGATGTTGGAAGTAATCTTCTCAGAAAGTCAAAGATGGGATGACAAGTAAGACTTTGTGAAAAACATGGTTGATTGACAGCACACAATAGTTATCATTAAAAAATGTAAAATTTTTGGATTGGATAAGGAATGCCCATGAAATAATGGATAACCTTATAATTGGTCATTAATGTATTTATTTTTTATTAATTTTATCTTTATTGTATTAATTTTATCAATTTGGTCCTTAAAGATTCAATTCATGTCACTTTAATCCCTAATCGGACAATTAGTCAATTTTTTTTATGGAAGTGATCTCGTGTTATTTTTTAGAGGATATCACGTATTCAACACGTGATTATTCCATCAAAAATTTAACGGTCTGTCTATGTAAGGATCAAAATAACACGAATTAAATTGATAAAATTAATAGAATGACGACTAAACTAACAAAAAAATGTATACTTTAGAAATTAAAAATAAATACTATTAACCCTAATTAGAAACAGAATGAGTTATCTTTGAAAGTTGATGATGGTAACCCTTTGACGAGCTTGTTATCAGTTGTTTATCCTTAATTATTGGGTTAAGATCATATTAATTTCAAGGTCGCATTCTATTAGTTGTCTTTCCTAATTCATAAGATTGTAGCCAGTCAAGCTTTTTTCCTTTTACTTTTTTTTTTCCCCCCTTTATCTTATATTAAATTCAAAAATTAGTAAGCAATATGTGGTGTACATGTAGTTTCCAAACTTGAACTTTAACCTTATCCATTTGTTTTGGAAGTGGTAAAAGATCACACGTTTTCTCAATTTTTTTTAATGTTCAATCATCTTGAGCAATGTTAATTTGATTAAATTTATTTATTGATCTGATTACTTATAATTATTTGATTAACAATGAATTTTAATATTTATTAAATGATTAATAATAAATTTTAATATTTATTAAAACTCGTTACCAATTTAATAAATAAATTAGATCAACAAATTAAATTTAAATAACATTATTGTCTTTTGTAAATTCAAGAATATATAATTGAAGTCATGTGGGTCCATCCTAAATACGAGAATTAAAAAAAAAAAAAAAAAGTATGAATACAAATATGTGGTGATTGCCACGTGGATGGATAGGACACAATGTAGCACCCTAAAAATAATGACACAAAAACAAAGGAAACTCTATTGTATCAAAAAAAAAAAATTGGATATAGATATCGTCGGTTATTATTTTGTATGATAAAATTATAATTTTGAAAGAAGAAGTTATAACTGTTCAAAAGAGGTCATAATTAGATCACAAAAAAAAAAAAAGAGGTCATGATTGATCACAGATATCCATAATTGATCATCAAAAATATGGTATCGATCTCAACATTCCATAATTGATCATATCCTTTGAAGTTATAACTTATACCTCAAAATAATTATAATTTAACCTTAAAAAATTATAATTTTTAATATTAATATCGCCTACGATACCGCCCCTAAAACAAAGGGCTACAAATAAAGGCACGAATGTATGGATTGGCACACGTTGGGGGGGGGGGGGGGGATTGTATAACAGTGGAGTCGTGAAGAAACTTCTTATCTTTTTTTTTTTTTTTTAAAAAAAGGGCTTAAACATATAAGCCAGCAGCCAAAGAATTCAAAAGTATGATCCTCTATTCAAAGCCGCTTTATCTTTCTAATTTTTTTTTCCCTACACAGATTTAGACTTATGATGATTATTTCCTTAAATTTTGTATTGACCACCATAAATCGAGCTAATTTAAAGACATATCTTATGAGAAATAAGGATAATTAGTCCTTAAAACTTATAAGAAATATCGAATTTAAAACTTTTCATTTGCAAAGAACATACTTCATCACTAGACCACTCATGAGAATTTCTCTTTCTACTTGTTAATTCATTTTTCCTCCTCTTATCCACCCACCTTTTGTTTGAGTCCAATTTGAATTTGGAGACCAAATTTGAAGATGGGTCCTCCATGGGGCACCACAGCACTACACATTGAGCTACTAGTTATTGAAAACTTGGCACAGTTGCTATCTCATTCAGGTTGTATGTAACTTTGTCTTCTTGTGGTAGTGTTATCTTCAACACTAATACAAACAACTAACTAGGCCTCACTTAGGTTGTGAACATTGATTGTCTTAAAGTTGTACAAATAACGAGATCAAAATATTAATTTTTACCAAAGACAAAGTTGAGGGTGCTATTGTGCCTTCTTTCGAACCTTTTTTTTTTATTTAATGGTTAGAGGTATTCGAGTTAACTTATGCGTACCTTGATTAATCATCTTTCCAGTTTGTCTGGTCAAAGGCAGATCGCCCACGCCAGGTTTAGGGTATTCATGAGAGATAAATCTCTTATGATCTGACTTCAGAGAATTGTTAAAATTTAAACTCAAGACGTCTGCATTTACAACTTGTCTTTATTATCACTTGAACTATCTCTTGAAATTTTCGAACCTATTTTGACCCCTGTCCAATACATACAACTAAACATGTCTATAAAATATCCAACCTCAATCCCTCAAGGTCAGGGCATGAGGAATTTTTCCTCACAAATACCTTATTCCTGGCGTGGATGGTCTGTCTTTGACCAGACCGGAGAAGGAATTAGTCGAAGCGTGCGTAAGCTGGCTCAGACACCTCTGACCATTAAACAAAAAAAAAATAAAATTATATCCAACCTCCATATTTTTCTAGCATTAAAGCCAATACTTTACTTTAAATCAAGCCATATGGAGCGCAATTAAATGGTTCAGACTTGTTTAAATTATAAAATAAAATAAATTTAATTAGATTCACAAACTAATTTTGTGAAATAAAAAGAGAACATTGACGTCATCATTTATGTTCAGGTGCATGCATTAGCATCTTTATTATAAATAATATATAAGCATGTTAATCCATTTCAGGTTGTGGGGCATTAAAGTCCACAAGTCACGTATTTCAGCGAGCCAATGAAAAAGAAGTTGGTGTACTCTTGTTGGCCACTACCACATTTAAAAAAAAAAAAAGTTAATTATCAAATTGATCCCTAAATTATATCATTTATATCAATCAAGTCCCTGAATTACGTTTTATATCAAATTAGCCCCTGAACTATAATATTTATATCAATCAAGTCCCTAAATTACGTTTTGTGTCAAGTTAACCCCTGAACTATATTATTTGGGTCAATGTGATCCTTCCATTCAAATTTATTGTTAAAGTGGATACAAAGCAAAAGAGCTTTGTCTAATCTGTGGGTAAAGTGTGTAATAAAGTAAATATATTATTTTAAATATATAAAAGGTAACTTAGCATACAACAAAGTGGCTGTAGTTTAGTGGTAAGAATTCCACGTTGTGGCCGTGGAGACCTGGGCTCGAATCCCAGCAGCCACATTTTTGCCCCATCTCTTTGGCATTCATTATTACGAATGGCGGTCGCCGCGGTCCTACAGGGAATATTTACGCACAGACCTTTCCCTCTCCGTCCTCCCCCCCTTTATTTATTTATTTATTATCATCATAATATTTGAAAAGTTAGATAAAAAATTTGGGTAAGAAAATAATTTTGAAAAATAATGGTTGGTGAAATGATGTTTTTAAAAAAATTTAAATTAATGGCTGATTTTTCAAAAATAAATAAATGAGCGGTAATTAATTAGTGAGATAGAGAAATAGTTACATGAGACTTGTGTTAAAATATATTTATTTGTATTGTTGGGGGATTCGATCGACATACTCTTGACTAGAGGTGACAATCTTAATTCATTAACCCCTCTAATACGTTCACAAATAAATAGGCTGGGTAACTACATTAATTAATGTGGATTCTAAATGGTTGAATAATATGATTCATTTTAACTAAGCGGATTGAAATGTGACGAGTCCAAATTTGACTGGACCAAGCCCAACTTGAAAGGACCGAGAAAGTCCAAAGAAAATCTCATGCGGAGAAAGTCCAAAAGAAATCCCGTGCGGAGTTGAATAGTCCAGATTACGGAGGGCATAAAGGGAAGTCTAAATTACGGAGGACATAAAAGGAATTTGGCCAAGGCCAACACCAAGGTCCCAAGTGGGCGTCGCCCACTAGTCTCCAAGTGGGCGCCGCCCATGGCCTCCCTCCTTGGTCATCTCCTCCCCTCTTTGCTCCTCTTCACCTTGATACTTCAATCCAAGTCCAAGTCCAAGTCACACCAACTCAAGACAAGTCCAAGCTCAAGACGAGGATTAAGCCCAATCCAGCTGGGAGTCCTCCTCCGACTGAACAGGAACACGAGGGAGAGAATACCGGGATGAAGATTGAGAAGATCAAGTCCTACCAAAATAGAACTTTCCAAAATGGTAGAGTCCTACCATAACTGTACCTACTAAATTATAGTGACCGCCTCTCTCAACCTATATAAATGTAAGTTCTCTCCATATGAAGGAGAGACACCTTGAATACCTCTGCACACATCTAAGAACCTCAGCACGCCTTCAAACCCCTACACTTACCCTCATACACACTGCTCTCCTTCTAGAAGCACTGTAACTCCGATATACACCGTCCGGTGACAATTGTTCATTAATAAAGAACACCGGCCATCGCTGCCATTCCAGAGAGTGGACGTAGGTCATTCGAGACCGAACCACTATAAATCTCTTGTGTTGATCCGTTATTTATTGTTTTATTCTTGATTGCCATTAATTACTTATTAATTGCTCATTAATCACACCCGTTGATATTCTTGACTGTTGATCTTGCACGAAGACAGTTTTGTGCATCATCAAAATGAATTACAAATGGGTACCCATTAGATTGAATATTTATTTTTCTATTAAATAACACATAATAAAATTCAATAAATATGCTAATATACTAAAAAATACATACACACACTACTACACTAAAAAATACACACATATACACTAATACACCAAAACACACACATTAGTACACCAAACACGCACACTAATACACCCCCGACCCACGCCCGACCTAACCCAACTCATTATGTGTATTTTGGTGAATAGTGTATATGTATATGTATATTTTAATTTGTTGTTAAATGTGTTTTTTGTATGTTAATGTATGTGTGTATTTTTAGTGTATTAATGTGTGTATTTTAGTGTATTTGCGTGTGTTCAAATTAGCAGAATGAATTATCACTTGGTGCATGCTTATAGGGAAGCCAATTGTGTGGCAGACTGTTTGACAAATGGGGCTGTGGTGGATAGAGGCTCTTCTCATTTCTCTTGTTCGATGCAGCTACCTGCTGCTGTGAAATTTATGTTGCTGCAGGACCAGATGAGGCTACCAGTTTTAGGACCAGGAGGATTCTGGTTTTTGATGACAAAGGATAAGCAGCTGCTGAATGGTGTACTTGAAGCTGCTGTTGGTATTGAAGGGGCTGCTGGTATGAGAGATTTGAAGGAACCTTGCTGTAATGCTATTGGCAGTAGGGCATTTTGAAGGATTAAAGCCTAGAGGTTGTGATGTAAATGGGATTGAAGATTTCTTTCCTTCTTTGATTCGTGTAATTTTTTGATTCATTCAATAAAATTTTCTCTTTTTAAAAAAAAAAAATTAAAAATTTTAATTATTTTATGAGTTAATGAGTTTAACCCAATTCATTATAATCCAACCCATTTATTAAGAAGGTTGAAAATATATTAAATTTATTTTGCACCCAACCCTTATTGAACTAACCCAACCCGTTCATTTGCCACCTCTACTTTTTTTTGCTTGAAAAGAAAGAAAAAGAAAAATCCGCTGCTGGGAAAATTTTCCGCCACCTCTACTATTGACTATGTTCCATTGGTTCTTGTCCATCAAAACAAGTCGAATTTGAATCACCACGGATGGGCATAGAATATTAATCCAAAATTTACAAAATAAATGAAGAAAATGGTTAAGGGAAATTATTACTTGGCTGTAAGTGCAGCAAACTGCTTCATACAAATCCTATGACCGTCTCCCCACACTGCAACCCAAGCATCTAACCTCAAAAACAGAAATGATCAACCCCTACAAGGACTAGGCAATGGCATTGATACAACCCCAACAATGACCACCGGATCTGAAATATAGTCAATCAAATTGCACTTGATATCAGAGAGAGAGAGAGAGAGAGAGAGAGAGAGATAATTCCGGATTACTACATGCACCAATACCGAAGAGAAAATATTAAATGCAACAGTAATACCATGTCACATCAAGGATCAACCGTGATCAGCGTTAAACATTACTTGCACAAGTAGCAAAAAAATAACTAAACAGGTATAACAAAAAATACCAACTATTCAAGATCTCAAATTTTAACAGCAAAATTATAGTTGCTGAAATACAACTGCATATTGGAAAAATTCAAATATTAAGCATCTACTACACTTATTTAAAAGGCCATTTTCTCAAGTGTCCATTGCCTTCGTACTAGAAACTTCCACATCACACGCTCCATAAACTTAACCATAAAATGCCAGGTTATGAGAAAACAGATATTGTACCACAAGTTGCTCCAAACGCTTCTTTAGTGCTTTCTGCTATGCCTCTTACTCTTCTTCCGGCTGCTCCTCCTATCCTCAGAATCAGATTCAGACTCAGAATAGGAATCAGAAGACTCAGACGTTGAGCTGTATCTTCTATGCCGCCTCGTCCTTTGCTTCTTCTGTTTCTTCTTCTTCCTCCTCCTCCTCCTCTCCTCCTCTGAATCAGATGAACTATAACTCGAGTCACTTTCCCCAGAAGAGTTATCTGATCCCGTAACCGATGACGCGCCACTGTCAGACTCGAACACCGAAGCTTCACTGTCACTATCAGATTCAGTATCTGACTTATGCTTCCTTTTACTTTTCTTTGTACGTTTCTCAACTTTTGCCTCCTTTTCAATATCAGGGTTACCATCGTAGGAGATCTTAAACTCCATCCTCAATTTCGGGTTTTTCAGTTGCTGGCTACGAGAAGGCCGTGCAATATAAACCCTTTCATTCTTGCACTCGTATGTCCAGTGTCCACTTTGGAAGCACTTCTGACATTGTGAAGCTGTTTTAATGGTAGACATTGAGGACTTGAGGTCCTTCCTTTCACCCAATCTTACTTGTTTCTCAGTACTCATCAGATACATCTGCCTCTTTGCTTCTTTTCTCTCCTGCCATCTACTGGGCCCTTCTTCCTTCTGCCCGTATGCATTCACATTTCGAACTGCAGCTGCAGCTGCCCTTTCAGCCTGAGCCCGGCTAAGACCTTTTGCTGCTGACAAGGCAGCAGCCTTAATTCTTTCTGTAGCATCCTGAGTACCTGTCTCTTCTTTCTTACTTGAAGACATGTTCCTAGTTAGTTATTCAACCTCCCAAAATGCCCTGGTCCTCCTCAATTTCAAGTTGGCACCAACTTAAGAGAACCTGAATTCAAAACAGATAATGAAACCACGCCCTTCGTCATTAATTTTCATTGCTACCTAAAAAGATTAAAAAAAGTAAACAGGAAGTACAAACCATCTATATTACCATCTAGATCACATAAAAGCAGAACAGAGCCAAACAAATATTTCTTTTATGTACCATCTAAAACTATATGCAGCTTTTAGCAGGCATAGAACTAAGGCTACTGAAAATCATATTTAAGAAAGGAAAAAATACACACCCTTACATTCAACCATACCAACAACTTCAAAACATTCAACGAATCAATAAATCAGATTATTTCATCTAAACTCACAATCCTTGGCAACAAAAGCATTCCCTTCCTAAAAATGCAACATTGTCAGATGGTAATATATAACATCAACAAACCCTGAATTTATTGGAAATGCAAAATCAATTAAAGAATAAGATTTCATTTTATTTTATTATATTTCCGTGAAGGAAAAGAAATACTGCAACTGAACCCTAAGAGTAAGTATATGAAAAGATGATAACTGCAGAAGGAAAAAAAAATCAAACCCTAAAATCCAAATTCACTTCAGACACAAAACCATTACATTCTATTTTTTTTTCCCTGTGAGGGGAAAAATAATGAAACTGAACCCTAACCTTAGCTACTGGAAAAAATAATCACTGCACAAAAAGTCATCAACCCTTAAAAACCAAATTCATAAACATCATAAATGACAATTTATTCCTAATCAACCTAAAGCAATAAACTGATCTTATTTTCACAATCGAGACATATGAATTCTTTGTTTTATTTTGAACGGATTACATATAAATTCATATATACTAACTAATGCAATTGCAGAGAAGTAATTGAAGGGTTTAAAGAGCTTGATCTGGAACAAGGATACATACCTAGCTCAGATCGAATCAAACTTGTGAGCTAGAACTGATTCACAGAGAGAAACTGTCAACGGCGTATGAGAGACAGAGACAGAGAGAGAGATTTCTCTCGATCTTAGCATTATGGGTATCACCCAATGTTATCAGAACCGGACCGGCCATCGAACCGGCTAGGGGACTGGGTCAATGGTTCACTGGTTCAACCAGTGGGTTAACTGGTCGGACTAGTCATATAATAAAAAAATAAAAAAATATATGTAATAATTATAAAACATAATAATTTAGCTAAAAAATATAAAATAGGTCTAAAATGCATACAATTTGTCATAAAATTAATGAAGTTAAGTAAAAGAAACACCAGTGTCAAATATCAAAGTTAAACTTTAAAGCTCCAATTCAAGTAAATAACAGAAAAATCACTCCAAGTCTAATCCTCAAACCACAATCCCTACTGAAAACTATATTTGCTCTCAGTTTACTCAATCTTTGATGTAAACAAATCGAAAATCTGGAAATATTTGTTGGACTTGCTATCTTTCTCTTTATACATGGTTTGTTTGGTTGGCAATTAGTGTTGAATATCAAAACCAGAAATTGAATAATGGTGGTCCAAGGAATCGACTACAAATACTCAACAGAGTCCTGATTAAACCTAAACAGTGAATATCATTATCATGTTCAGATTTTACTTTACTTCCCCCAAATTTGAATAGAATATATAAAAATGAACAGGGATTGGATTTCGTGTTGATTGGCTTGGGGAAAATATCAGGGATTCTACTAGTTTCTAGATCTTGGTTACTAAGATATGAAAGGAAGATTTTACCTTAATGTTACAGTCTGATAGAAGCAAGTAAAGGGAGGATCGCAGTGGCTGAGTCGCTGATCGCAGTGGCTGAGTCGCTGATCGCAGTCGCCTGAGTCGCTGATCGCAGTGGCTGATTCCTGGTCGCTGGAGCTGGAGCCTGGTTGATCGCAGTGGCTGATCGTAGTCGAAGATCCACTGAGTCGTTGATCGGTGGTGACTTAGGGCTCTGCGATTTAGGGCAGTTCGGTCCGGATAACACTGGTATCAACCATTAAGCACGCCTTCTTGTCAAATATAAACCCCCATCTAAAGGCGGTGACGGTGAATGCGAAGAGTGAAAACCCGACCCGTACAGAGACGCGTTGGATATATCGGTTTGGGTTTTACTTTTTAACTGGGCTTTGCTCCTTTTCAGCTTCTATTTTCGGCCCGTCTATCCACGGACCTACGGGCTCATAATCATTTTTAAAAAAATTATTGAATTTTGAGACTTAATACACGTTATCGGTGAATTTTAAGATCGAATAGAGTTCATTACTAATCCAATGATACTAATTATCAAATTTACTTAACAAAAAATAGTGCTAGTATTATGTTATCAATATTATTGAATTTCTTTGAGGTCCCCCCCCCCCCCCCACCAAGTGTAAAATATTTGCCACCGTGGAAAATTATTGTCGGAATGGCAATAAGGTTGATTTTTTTTTTTTTTTTTTTGTAACAGGTTAGTTTAGTATAAAAAACTGTTATACCCTTGAAAACGATGAATGCAACTGTAATACCACATAATCACCGCTACCTGATTTTACCATCCAATAAAAACACAACTAAATATGTAAAATAAACGCTACTATTTTCCATGGAATGGTTATTCAACTACATGGAATGATAATTAAATTATATAAAATCTACTTGCTCACTTACTTTATTGGTTTATAAATTATAACACCACGTCAAAACTTTGAGTCTCTTTTCCTTCCTTGACCCAAAAAAAAAAAAACCCCAAAGGGGTAACTGAGCAATTACTTTTCGAAACTTTGAAACTACAAGTGAGACAAGGAGAGAGAATGAGAGAGAGATGGAATGTGAATGTTCTAAATAAATAATAAGGTATACAACATAGTAAACAAATTCATCCCTCTTATGAATCTGCAAGGCAATCAAATTGCATATAGTGCTATACAGGAGACCCAAAAACAAACAACTTTTGTTTGTAGAGCAAACTGAAATGGAATTGGAAAATTATTTTGAGTTTGGTATAAAGTTCTAACTTCCCCCTTCAAAATTATAATGTACAGTAGCTTATGATTAGATTACAAGGCTCCGAATTTCTCCGCTATTCGGCCTCAAACCAATTCACAAACCTTTCTCTCAGTACACCCCAAAACCACCACAAATATTGCAGAAATATGATTACGTAGAGCAACATCGATGCCCATTCCATATATAAAAGATAATTTCAAGATCAAAAGAGTAAGATGGGAAAAACATAAGCGAAGGAGAATTGGGAAAAGAAAAACTTTTGCAAGTGAATGTTTCAAATTAGCAAATAATTACTCAGCTTGACGGCATCAGAAAGACTGAACAAAGGGGAAGTCTCTCGAGCATAAATTTCTCCCCGTGCTTCTAGTGGCACTGTGCAGTATATCCTCTTCAAGAATTGATAAATGCCATTACCAGTTATTCCTGGTTCGTTGGATTAGTGCTTTCACTGTAGAAAGTTCCATTTGTACCACAAGGCTGATTGCTACCTTCACCATAGAAAGTTCCATCAGTATCACAAGGCCGAGTGCCATCTATAACCACTGGGCTGATTGCTACCAAGACTGTACAACTCCAACGAAGCCTCGTCCCAACTTTTTTGGGATCAGCTACAGGAAATCTTTTTTGCCATTGTGCCACCTAGAAGGTATGAGGGCTAATATAACGCACGATAGAAGAAGTCACTAGGCTGAACATGATACCAAAAAACTAATTAGAGTCCATGTACAGCCATGTCCGCTGAGGATTTTGGTGGTATCAACGGAGAGTCATCTCCAACCTGCTGTCTATTTTTCTTAAGTGTTATGCAAACTATCAGAACAGTTTTTAGGAGCAACTGATTTGTTGTCTGTACGGTTTTCCTCCTCTAAACTGCTAATTTGGGAACCCTGCTGTTCATTTTCCGAAGTGTTGTGCAAGCTATCAGAACAGTTCCTAGGAGCAGCTGATTCCTTGTCTCTATGGTTTTCCTCCTCTAAACTGCTACTCTTATCAGAACAGCTTATAGATCCGTTCTCATCGTGATTTCCTTCATCAGACGTCTTGGTCACATCTGAGGAACGAGGAAAAATATGCACAGCTGCTGCTGTGTTTTTATTGGGTAAAACTGTCTGACTTAAAGTTGAGCGCAAGGCAGCAAATACACTACCTTTTGACTTCATGTTTTTACCTAACTGCTGCTTCTTTATCAACTCAGGCTCCTCCTTTGAAGCCAACTTCCGTTTCAACCTATTGAAGGACTCTACTGTTCCCTCTTCTTCACCAGAAATATCGGACTGTTTGCTAGGCGGTGGCTTGTAGTCTTCATCATCTTCGTCGTCATCATAATCAACGAGTCCACCAGATCTTCAGCAGTACAGTGAAAATCAACACAAAGTATATTATAGAATCATAGATCACCAAAATGTCATAAATTGATGTTGTAATAGAGAATATCAAAATACCTTAAAGATGAGTAGCTTGCAGCAGATCCATTGGGTAAAACAGGCTTAGTTTGTACTCTACTGGTATCAGGCAAAGAAACTGATGCTGAATCTTCTTCATCACTATATTTAAGTTTCCAGATTCAGTTGCTATTGGCTGAAAAACAATAGGCAAAGATTTTATTTTAAACAATGAAACACACCTGTTCTCATTGAAGTAATCTTCTTCTTCTTTCTCAAGCGCACGTTCGTCTATTCGTTTTCTAGAATCTATGACATCAATGGCACTTTCCGTTCCCAAGCTGTCAAGGGACTGCAAAAGCGCTCATCAAAAACAGATTTCCCAGGCACAAATTGTACGAAAAAGAAATAAGAAACAGATTCAGGATACCTGCTCATATTTAATCTTTAGAGAGTGAATGGAAGACAAATTCTCAAATTTGACCAGCTGATCCCAGAAAGAATCAACCAAATATGTGATTAATATCTTCAAGTTCTCCTGCATGAAACAAACCCAGAAGGGAACAAAATAAAAACATCCAGCTATATCCATCTCAAAAGCAAGACAAGGAACGTGTAGCAAGGTATAAGCACCTTCCGGATATGTTCAAAAAGTTCCAAAACAGCAGAATTCAAAAGATTGTAACGATTGCCATTGGCAACAAAACAATCCACAACTGGTCTCAAAAGGTTGTTCTTCACAACATGATTCATTAGATGCTCATCCTGCAAAACATCATAGAAAGTTACCTAAATCAAGCATAAAATGCAAGAAAAGATACTCCAAATAGAAACCTGATCGAGGAAGAAAAAGAAGAGGAAAAAAGAGACGCCCCTAGATTTATGGGTACGCAACCTAAGCTAATAAAAGTTTAGAACAAGGTAAGGAAGTGCGCAACTACTATAACTAGCCATAGATGGCAGTTACAACTGTTTCACCTGGTGATTGGTCACCAATTTGCCCATCATATTTTCTAATTAGTGTTGTTTCTTAGGAAAACAATTAATTCCTCGTACTTTAAAATGTCCATTGTTCTGTAAACAAATAAGTCAAGAGTACAATTGCAGCACAAATCAATATGTGATTGTTTGTCTATCATGCAAATTTGAATTCTAATTATGCCAATACACCAATTTCTCTCTCCAATGATCAAATAGAATCACATACATTGCGGGCAATAAGAGTTCGGATGAATCGAATTGCAGCAAGTACAAGGTACTTTTCCCTTCTACAAGTCAGAAATAAGACTTTTTCTACCAAATTATTGAGCACAAAACTGCCCCTGCAAACCCAAAAAGAAAGACGCATTTAAACATCAAATTCTAGGTGGAACATATTAAAATCAAATAAACATACAAGCACCCCATAAATTACTTTATTCTGTATGGATGGTGCAAAACACAAAAGCACAGGAGATCACATATGTTCAGAAGTATTTCAGGCTTCGCACTGGTATGACTCTCAATGCCCCCATCAGAGCCTGAAGATTTACTGACCGCTTGAGCAGCACCATTAGGAGGGCATGATGATGTTATAACATCAATTAATTGACCCAAGTGCTTCTCATAGAAAACCTCAACAATTGTATCTCTCTGCAATGACATTAAAAGGGATCAAAAACATAAGATATCTTAATGATTCCTAGAGAACTACAATTTAGGACCACAAAATATCAAAATAATTCAATCTCACATCACACTTTACCATTAGTTTCTTACAACAATCTAGCAGTAAGTATATAAATACAAACAAGAAATCAAAATGATATATAAGTCTGCGACTCTGCATAAACTAACCAAAATAAGTTGATTCAAAATGCACAAATAGCACAAAACATGGCTCTAGAAGTAGTAAAATAATCAATGGGTAATTAGCCATCTAGAGCACCAATGAATTGTATAGAGAACAGAAAGATGACAACTTAGAGGGGAAATAAATAGGTCTTCACAACAACTAACAAGAATCAGTTTTTTAAGCGGATTAATTGATGATATGACTCCATAATATGCCAAACGTACTTTAAAGTGGAGATCGATTCATCACTGAAGCTAGTCGCCAATTTCAAATTTTTGTTTTCATGTGATGTTTAGTATATGTACATGTATAGATAGAGAGGGAAGAGAAGCAGCTTTAATTTTAGTTATGATTCCTTCAAGACTTAATTAGCTTTTGGGGAACAAAACACAAGAAGTAACTAGAAGTGCAATCAACAGGTATACGATTCGCAGCCCACATAAAAAATGAGTCAAGATTGTTTTACCCCGGGGAAGAATTAAATAAAGGAAAAAAAGGACTTGTAAACATCCGGCCTACCCTACCAAACAAGGAAAAGCTACTTTTTATTTAAAATATTGAGCAAGTTGTGCTTAAAGTTGAGCAGGAACCAAAGCATTAGTGTTCATTATTCAAGCAAAGAAGATCAATAGAATGAAAACTAGAACGCCTAAAAATGGGAGAGCTCATGCAGTTCAAAATGACAAGTGCCTTCTCACAGAGTAACCCCCCTTCCGCCAGATAAATAAATAAAAAAAGCTTCAAAAAAGAAGTAATCAAATTGACCATGATATGTACCAAATCATTTCACTTTTCTGGCAGTAATCTTTTTTCACTAATATAAAATGCCAAATTTACATGAAATACAATAAATGAACCCTCTAGAACTCACGGAAATTTCACCCTAGATACCATAAAGAGGTGTATAACTTTTTTATCTTAAAACGATAATTTAGTTGAAGCAAAGAAAATCATCAATTCCAGAGCCCAAGTCACCCAATTGGTACAGTAATTGGTAGGACCCAATACATATTTGTAATTTCAGGGCAAACAAATCCAGATCTGAAGTCCAAATCCAACATATGACATAAGAAGAAAATAATGCCTCAAACAAAATGTTTTGAGCAGTAAACACTACACAGTACTTCAATGCATCACTAGGCATAAAACGATCAACATATTATGGTACCTAGAATGAATTATATTCATTTGGATCCATTAATAATAAATCATAGTATCTTAAAAGAATATATCAAGCCGTAAATTTTTATATTCCTGTCCTTACAAAAAATATTTACTTTCTTATTGTCCTTTCCTCTTTCCCTCCCTGCATCCCAGTTAAAAAGCATCTCTCACCAAGATACCTCTCCCTTACACACACACACACACATGCACATGTACGCTCATACAAAATCCAGCGTCTAAAGATCAAAAAAATAAGGAGAAGAAAAAAAATGAAGAGAGACCTACTAATGATGAATAAGAAGATGTTCTTCAATTCATTTACTATAATGGACACTTATTGTGTGAGGTCCATAATATCCAAACCTGTAAGGGGTAGACCAATCAGACAGCTCCTCATAATGGATTACCTATTTTCTCATAATTTTAATTTTTACATACATAATATGATATTCAAGTTGACAACTATGCTTTATTATGCCTATGAATAAGCCTTCAAAAACTGAACTTCAACTCTCGTTATAAACCCAATCATTCAGCTCACTTCCATTTAAATCAGATCTACTCCAACAAACCCCGGCTTAGCTTGCTGCTAGCCCGAGTTTCCCAGCATAACTAAAATACGGAAAAAAAAAAAATATATATATATATATATATATCCTAACCCTTGATGTGAAAATAGTAACCGTGCCAGCAACTCGCATGCACAAAACAACAGTAAAGGAAACTTCAGAATTTCTATAGGAATTTCAGTTGCCAGTTAAGAGAGTTAACCATGCAAAACTAATAAACAATGCACCTGGGATCCTGCTGTAAATGAATCCAAAAGACTTCGAAGAATTTCAAGAAATTGGCAATGCATATCATCCCCAAAATCTGTTATCATACCTTTTACCTGCAATTGTACAATCACAATATCATTTACTGCTTTCGAATGTAGAGGAAATAGAAAAAATAAACCACCTAAACTAATCCAAAACCCAACCAACTCAACTCATTTCAAAATGGAAGACCAATAATCAGTAGTCAGTAGCAATAAATATCTAAATAAGCCCACAAAGTTAAGATATCTAATACAAAATACAAGTTACAAGGATATATAAATAAATAAAAAAAAGCAGTTTAGTGCACGAGACTCTCGCCATAGAAAGGGCCAGAAAGAGTTAAATATATGCAACCTTACCACCATATGTGAAGAGGATATTTCTTTTACTCAAACCACATACTATGAGAAGACAAAAAAACACTAAATATGGGTGCATAGGCGCACATCACAAGAAAAAGAGCCATAATATTTACTCTAAACATACTAACAGAACATGCATTTTTGGAGTAACCTATGATGAAAAATAGGCTTCACCTAATCAACAATTGATATTGGAACACTAGCCAAGATGACAGAAATACCACATGTAAAAAGATGAAATGCTGTTATTGTCTTTAATAATCCTGGCGCTGCTATAAAGTGGACACCCAAAGCTCAATTAAATTTCATCCTCAATAATAACAATATTAAGGGTAACGGTAACAATAGTAATAATAATAATATTATACAATATGGCAAGCATATGGCTATTCACAATCTCACGCGACCCCCGTCTTTTTGGGGAATAAGTATCATCAAAATCTACCAACTGGGGCTGAAACGTTGCACCAGCATAGTAGAGCATCGAAAAACCTAGTAAGTCCAGAGAACTACAACCACCAAAGAAATCAGAGGACCCCAATCATCAACTCCACCCCTTCAAAATCCCTTCTATTGGCTCTTTCCAAATAGTCCACAAGCTACCCAAAAAAAAAAAAACCTTCTTCATAAAACAACCACATTGCACACTCCTAATTGCCCCTCCACTGACCATTAAAGCACTACAATTGAAAGACAGGTGATTAACACTCTCTTCTGTGCATGTGCACTCAGCATCACCTCATCCCCTCCCCCGATTCTTTTGCAATCCTTCCCTAGCTAAAACAACTTCTTCTTGTTATATGATGTCTGGTATCATTGTTATTTTTTTTCCCAAACTTCTTCTGTCATATATGATGTCTGGTATCATTGCTATTTTTTTTCCCAAATAGAAATACATTGGAGCTCATAAAGTGGCTAAGACCGCCGTTCTAGTAAGTGTTGCAGTGCTGCGAGCTGGAGACAGTATGCTGTATTTTGTAGCAGTTTCACAATGATAAAAGCAGATGGGGAGGACCCCAAAGGACGGCAGTTTAGGTGGTTAGATACATAGGAGGGAGGGGAGATACATATCCTTAGAAGTTAGAAGAGTCAATATGATAATCATAGACAAGGATGGAAACCCCTTATTGATCAACAGAAAAGCAACATCAAAGGAAAGCAACAGGACAGAGGAGAAGATACAGAGATAAGATATTCCACTAGAGCTAGTAACAAATAAGATGCTAATTTTAGAATCCAAAAGACCATTTTTAAGACTTTGTCCCACATCCATGTTTTGCTGAGTTGAAACATCTTACTGGTGCATTTGTGTTCCCTTAAACTTCTGCGAATATGCTTGTCACATCCCTACTTAGGTACTTCTAGGATCAGTTTGGTGGCGGAGGCAGAGGCGGGGGTGGGGGCTTGGGGAGAGGGCAGCAGGGATTATGCACACCATACGAAGTTCCACTTGGAAGATTGAAAATTAATTCTTAGATGTCACTACGCTCTTTATGTAGAATCTGTTTGATATTCGATCTAATAAAATAGAATTTATTCTTTGTTATAGAAAACATTATATAAATTCTAATCTTACCTTCATTCTTATCAGCTTAAATGGGTACACCCAATTGAAAATTGATAGACGCGCTATCTTGAAACTAATAATCTATATGAAAAAAGGTCCAACGAGTTATGTACCAGGAGTCCAAGAAGAGGAACACCTTCCGGCCGAGTGACATAAGAACGCAGAAGATTCGGATCCTGGTTGAGGAAAAGAACAAGGATGTCTGTCCTGCATCCATTACAATCGCATACCATACGGACCATATCATTATGCCACCAACGCAGAGGGAAAAGAGGGGGTAGAGGTAATAAATCACAGCAAAATAAACAGACTACATATCACAACGTGACAATCTGATTCATTACCCAGTTAACACAAGCTTTTTATCTTGACTCTGCAAAACTTCAGCAATAACGCCAAAGATGCCCTCACTCACGAGATCCCTACAAGCATAAACAAAAAAATTCCTTCTATTAAAATACAAAAGTGAAATCATAAATACGAAACATATAAGAAATAAAGCAGTCCGTACACCAAATTTTTTTCTATAGACAAGTCAAGTTCAAACTAAAACTAATAATGTGTGTGATGCATACCTAAATAGCCGGGGTTGCTGGACCATCTGCAAGCTCTTGCTTAGACAACAAAACTCGTGCAAAAAATGTACCTAGTTTCATTTTAAAACAAACAAACCAATAAACAGATTCAATCGATGAATAGGCATATTATAAGAAAAATTGGCAACCAGCAGGCAATAAAAAAGGAACAAAAAGGAAGACTGCAACTGGCAGCCACAATCAAAGGAGCTTCACAAGAGAATGCTTTAGAAGATGGTAACCATGCACAGACGCCTAGCTCAAGACAGCTGTAACTTCTATAGGCAGAAGGAATTTACCCTAGATGCAGGTGCAATGGTGACAGGGAAAGAACTTGTCAATGATGGCGACAATAGTAGAAGTCTGTTTGACAATTCAATTGTGGTGTCAGGAGGATTTTTGGCATCCTTTACTTGGTTATTGACTTTTTAATTTCATATCCAAAAGAATATCTTTAAAAAGGTTTGCACATAGGATGAAGACATATGGCATTGCCATTGGACATCAGAATCAGAAAGATTAATTTGTCCCTTTATTGAAGAACCAAAAAGCAAAAACTAAAAGAAGGAACCATATTACCTTTCAGAGAAAAAAAAAGGAAAAGTGATCAGATTAAAAGCATACAAGTTTAAATTACAAGTGCAGAACATATATAGTGTGAGAGAAGGGGAGGGGATGATAGTAGCGGATATCGATGCTGACTTTGATTTTGGAGCACAGGTTGACTAGTTATTAAATGATATACTTGGATGGTGAGCTCGGAGGAGATGGCGACTTCATGGCCAAAAATGCTGGTGGCAGATGCAAATGATAAAACTGGTTACAGAACCTTGTGTTTGGACAGGATAATTGTGACAACATGGCAAGAAATGCTTATGTAATGGTGGCAGAGGATCTTCATCTGGAGATCGCTATGGCAACTGTGGACGTGGACATAGCCGTACTGGAATTAGGGATGGCTCCAGCACTGGAAAAGGTCCAGTAAAGCCACTATCATCTATCATCAGTGGACCATAATGCTCCCTCCCTACTGGTTAGGTGTGCTGACAGTAGGGCTCCTGAACCTCTTCCACTGGGCCCCAAATTGGTGCCACCCCCGAACCATGGAAAGGGATTAAGACATGAAAGTGTGGAGGGCGACTGTGTGTGGTCAATGGGAACTGCAACAATGAAGATTGGACAAGTCCCTTCTCTATGTCTTTGCTGGTTCATGGCCCCTTCTAAGCTCTATGTTTCAAACTGGGAGTAAACCTCACAATCTATCATTGTGGACAGTTTTGCATCTGATGAAAGTAAGGTGGTCATCACATTAAAAAGCACAGTAGCAAACATCCAGTATGTGGGTTTTCCTTCCTGAATTGACCATTCTGCGACTAAGACACATAGACATGGAGACCATGGTATCCAACACAGCAGCCACCAAAATTCCAGAAACGGGCGACACGGCCATTATATATGTATGCACATCTGTATAACCCATACAACCCTCCATTTTATATTATTTGCACAAGCTAGATATGTTGCAGTAGGAAAAACAAAATCCTTTGAACTAGTCAAATTTTGTGGTTAGCATGACCAAATCTATTGGTTAACAAACACTTACAGGAGAGAGGTCAAATTTGGAATAACTTATAATAATAAAGAGTCTAAGAAGCATGCATACACAAGGGTTGTTTAAAGGTACACAAAAATTTCCCAATCCTTGAAAAAAGGAATGCCGGAAGCCTATCTCATCCATTTATAGATGTTTTGACTATTTAATAGTAAATAATATTGTCACTTAACCTCGCGGAGATGTAGTCTTGCGCTTGACAGTCTAAAACAGACCTTGTATAACATGGTGACACAACCTTTTTTGTTTTGTCAGCAACAAAAAATAAAACCCAAATCCCTACCCTCACCCATGATGAGATTTGGATATGTTGTCTTTTAAAGGTAGTGGTTGATGCACAGTAGTTAAGAATGCAGCTGCATCCACCCAAACATAATCCTGCAGCTAAGGCTAATAACATCTTATTCACATGTGGATATCTGAGCATCCATCATTGTGTGAGCTGCTAGAATGAATAAAACCATGGATCAGCCCTTTGTAAAACACATCAGATTTCTCAAAAAAGAAAATGAAGGCTAAACCAAAAACAGTATCACAAGTTGTTTACTGAGAAAACATAACTTGCAATCATATTAATGTAAGTATGTCAGTATCTATAATTGGTACCAGCAAATGCTATTTCATGTAGGAGGATGATTCTGACTTGGTCCTCAGAATAAAAAATTCAAGTAGATGTCCATTTCTCCAATAAATCAACACCATAGCATCTAAATGAAAACATCCTGACCGAAGGATGAGAAATGTCCTCTCTAGATTGCAAACTAACAAGAAAATCCAATGACTCTGTAGCTGACATCGAAAAGTCAAGAATGAACATTTACCAAATTTTTCTTCGACTCTGCACAAGTCGTAGATGATTTCAACCTTGCAAACAATTCCTGAAGGAACGTGCTGTCATCTTTTAACAAAGAAACAACCTAAAACATAATAAATAATCAGGGATGGAAAAGACAAGCCTTGGGTTAGACAAGTGAGCAACTGAATTGAAAATCTTACACTTGCATTATTTGAATATATTATGGAATTGAGATTTGCAACTGTGGCCTCATCCATTACTCTGGGCAAAACAACATCCTGACAGAGGTGACAAAAGGAAAATCCATCACAAACACAAGCAAGTAATCTAGCAGTCCGCATTCAAGGTCATTACCTTCAGATAACTAACTCTGTATGTCTGGTGTATCTTCGAGAGGACTACAGGATCTTTAATGGGTATAGCCTGTACACATGCACATAACCAGCCAATGAATAAATCAAACAGTGGAGCGAAAATTGAACAACAAACAACAAACTTTCCTCCACTATGCCGTACCGCAACAATAATGCTTACCTCCTTAAATACCACATGTTCTTTTAGAATAATGCGATGATAAATATGAGGTACCTCAGGATCATCTGCATTTCAATTAGAGGTAAATCGTCATTAATATGCCAGAAAATCACCGGGAAAAAGGATCAGAAGATCTCGGGCAAAAATTTCAGCCATAACACCAGTAATGCTGCAAAGACACTAACGAACAAAAAAATACAAGACTGAAAATTTTGTATATGATAAAAAAATGTTGGTTTGACTAGAAGCTTGTTGAGGCACTAAAATCATGAACAACAAGGAGATTGAAAATCACAAAGCACAGTTCCATATGCATGTTCCAATAAAACAACAACCACAACAACATGCACTAACTGGATATAGATTTATTGACGGATAGCTTGCAAAAGATCCTAAATAACGTAAGGGGGAAAGGAGGGGCCAACCACATTGCCCAGGTTTGGCTTTTTGTATATGTACGTAGACCAACAAGGCAGAACAAAGATATGGGCATGGGTTGGGCACAAGAATATGCGTGTTAGCACATGATGCAGTACAAGAAGGGGAATATGCTGGTTAACACATCAGGCGGTAGAAGAAGGAAAGGAAGAGAAAGACAAAATGGTAGATTGCAGCTGAGAAACTAGGGTTTGTCAGATGCTGAAGTCTCCCATTCCACCAGAGGTCAAACTCCAGTACCACCAATGTTTGGAATAGAGAGTCCAATTGAAGAGCATATGGACAGCATCAAATAGGGAATTCATTGAAAAAAATAGGAAACTTCCTGTTCATGGATTCTTGAACAGAAAATTGGGTTCTATGACTAAACCCCTTTTTATCTCAATGGAGCATCCTACATTCTACTTTGGGCCCCAAATTTTCTGGACATCATTTACATTACATTTTATTCTATCAAAGCACACCCTCACACAAGTTAACTGTGTCCATCTATACCACATGCCAACAGCTGCATCAAAGATTTGCACCTACTATGGCTGAGAACCCCTATCCAATTATTTTAGGGTTATGTGGGTTTCAAAGCTAAGAGGCATATCCGGACAAAAGAGAAGCATCTGAATCTCACAAAGGGGCTCAGAATAATAAGATAAGAAGCAATGATGATTATATAATCCACCTAAATGTCACAAGCATAAAAAATAGGTTAGTAGTAAGTGGTAACCTTTAGGAGGAGAGGGAGATGGAGAGGAAGACAGAGAAAGAGGGAGAGTGTAAATATTAACTACCAAACTTTGAAATTAATTAAGCAATCTGTATTATGCACATTGCAATGACTTCCCTGGCAGGCGCTGCAGATAATCAGCCAAGGTGCACAGTAATGTATGGGAACTAAAGCTATTAAAACTAGCTCAAAATCACAATTGTCAGATATAAACATCCAAGCATTTAAACCCAATTATACCAACGGGTGTAACTCAAAATAGATTTTTCAGATGCAAAACGTAAACAACTTACATTCAAGGCATCCAATAACATCAAGAATCAATTCATCCCCAAATATTTTCTCAAAGATCTGAGAACTATTGAGAAAAACTGCAGGTAAGCAAACGCTTAGATCAATCAGACCTAAAAAATGTGCGCAGATACACAGCATACATTATTGACTAAATATTTAGCTAGAACAAAAAGTTAGGGTACAAACTGATGCCTCTGACTATTTTGAAAATCATGTGAAGACCATCAATGTTTTCCAAATCTTCACAGATCCTAAACAGGTCCATTAGCTTCCGGAAAAAATCTTGCTGCATGAATACTAAATTGTTATTACAAAGACAGTGATTATTCTTACAAGTAACAAGGCCATGAAATAGTCATTGTCATGAGAACCATAGAAACGAAAAACAAACACACATAAATAATGAAAAGACAGAATAGGCCAAACACTGAAAGTTTACAATCTAAGACATAAGAAAACCATGGACTTCATTTTCAGCCATTACTTCACTCTTTAGAAAATTAATACAAGAGACAATTTTCAGACCCCTTTTCACATAAAAAGTGCTTATGTCTATATCATCAAACAAATTTACCATATTTGCAGCCCAAGGTATAGCAAACATCATTTTGCCTTAAGAATTTAAAATGAACACTTGCTGATGGGGTGCATTATATAGGTGGCTGTCTTGTTGAGCAATTTACTTACATGCAATGGCAATGGAAATATCTAACACCAAAGATAATAATAATCTAGTCAGTAGTTGCCTAAAGCATCTTAGATTGTTCACACTTTAGTTGTTTTCAAAGTACTACATTTCGGGACTTTCCCAACACCAAACTGACACAACCTGAATGGATTAAACAATGATAAAGTCAGTCGGACCCCAATCCCCAGATCTGTTTGTTGCCAAACTTTTTTTTGGGAGGTTTAATATTTTTTTTTTGTTGGGGGGGGGGGAGAGAGAATTAGTCCGTCGAGACATACTAAAAAGAATCTGAAATTTTTATCAAGTTCTGTAAACATGCAGTGAAATAAAAGAACTAAGACCAAAAACTATGAGCTTGACCCAATTCAGACCAAGGTAAAGATGAAGAAAAATAAATAACAATTACACCACTTACAGAATCTTTCAATGGGTCAATCAAAGTGCAATAAGCATTAAAAAAAAAACTACTGTAACATCAATCTATACACAATAACTTTTTTGCACTACATATCCATGAAACTGTAATACAACCAACTACAACATCAATTTTCCAAACAGAACACACTCCAATTGCAATCATTCACTGGTCCTCATGTACAGTGATTGACTACTAGTGTGATTGAGAAATTGAATCTCAAGTTACAACATGAATTCATTCTGGCATGTGCGAGGCTACCGCAAAGGTGCCTTGGTAAACAGTAAGGCAACCACCTCGGCTCCCCGAGGCAACTATTACCATCTCATATTTGACTCATGTAATACGAAATTCAATGCATTAGAACTTTAAGACCCAAAAAATTATTGAAGCTTTTAGATGTTGGAAATCAGATTCATCATTCTGTGAAGCATGTTGGCAACGTAACACCTAAAGACAGGGTAAAACCATCTCCAACAATGTATATTTTGTATTATGATGGGCACACTAGTATAATAGATATACTTGAATACAAAATTGTCAAGAAAGAAATATTCCCGGCCATGACAGTGCTGTATGATAGGTGAAAAAATTATAATCTACATAAATACAGAAAAGACTGAACAAAGCTCACATCACGCAGTATGAGTTCTGTCACATGCAACTGATCAGCAATCCCACCCTCAGCCACAGTCTGCAAGACCAAACGAAATATGTGTGCCCACATCGAAATAAAAAGACAAGCGAAAATGAAAAAATCAAAACCTTAATGGTAAGGAAATGAGGTATCATCATGAGGGAGCACCAACATGATATTATCAAACACATACAACAATTTCTCCAACTATATCTGCCAGCAAGACAACAGGAAGAAATTAACTTTATACCGCCAACCAATCAAAATTCATATTACCAAAAATTGAAAGAAATAGCATTGATACTTTCTAGAATATTAAGAACATGAGTGAGGTCCTTAAAGGTCACCCAATATTTAACACTGCACACTAGATATCTGTTTAATTCTTCCCAATGTTAATCAAGATTAACAAACTAAGAAAGAAAGTTATAAAAAGGTATAATGGAAGACTTCTCACACAAAAGAGAGAGAGCGAGAGCGAGAGAGAGAAGCTATAAACTGGAAGAAGAGGAAGGCACGCAATGACAGAAAGCCATCTGAAAACAATAAATCCATGATAGCATTCGCCCCCCCCCCCCCCCCCCCCCCTCTTTCAGCGGTGCTCACCCTTTTTCTCCAAAATAACAGCAGCAGCAGTAACAAAGAATAATAACAACAATGAAAAAGATTGAAATCAAAACAGTGAAGCAATGGTCTGTCCACAATTTCCACTGTCGGTTCCCATGAGGTGCTATTGAAGAACATATGACCTTCAATACGAGCGTTTCTCTTTGAAACATGATCATCTCGAGGGGGAGCAGTAAAGATATGTAGTAATAAAGACCTCAAATGCCAATCAAATCTCTAACACCAATAACTTGAAAGTTGACTAGTTTATAGATGAGGCCCCTATTTCTCATCAGAAGAGAGACAGCAAACTACAGAGAGTATAGATCATAACATCACAACAAGTTTAGATGTTGATAAGGACAAAAAAATTTGTCAAGGATACAAGTCTACTTAAATTCCTGATAATATTGATAAGAAACATATGCTATACAGATTCCTTAGAAGTGTCAACCATCAAGATCTACCAGCAGAAGCAGGCTAGTTCCCCAGTAAGCACTAAACTTTTATGTACTTACGAAGATACAAACCCATCATTGAAGAAATTGGAGAAGAAGAAAAAGGCAAGCTGAAGGAAAACTTCTCCAGGGGATCTCCAGATAAACTACTAATTAATACCATTAGTTCCAATCACATTCATGTGCCTATCTTACTACTTAATAATTACCGGAGAGACCACATGTATAGACAGTATAGTTATCAGATATGCCACATGTATAGTTATCAGATAAGCCGGACATTTATAAATATCAAAAACCCTTCTAATACAGAAAACAAAAACTTAACATCCCTTTATTATCTAATTCCGATTGAAGTGTTATCCCTTATGTCCAGCAGCTTATATGAATTGTACACTAAAAGAGGGACGACAACAATCATAAAGCGATCAGAGCCAAGAGATTGAATACAACCAGGATCCATCATGCCCGAGGGACAATGAGGACCAAGAGGGAAAAAAAAAATTATAAATATTTTAAGCAAATAATACCTTCAAGATTAAAGGAAGTGTAGATAGCTCAACTGTGGGCAACTCCCCCAACTCACTGTTGACACTATGATATGTCTCATCTGATGTAAGGACAAAAAGAAATATTAACTATCCATGGCATCCTGAGAAAAGGTACTTGAAATACCATACAAACTCTTAGAATGACAATTTTCTATATGGATGATGTAAGGATTCAGGCCAATTTTATGCAACACATGTCAACCTTTCCATGTAGACAGACTGAAGGCAAGGGTTTACTTCTTCCAGGAAAGACCTCTTCTAGTCCTTCGAAAATAAGTTCCTTGGGAAGCCCAGAGTAATAAATGCAATTTAACCCTAAATGGTTTTATGCGGATGATATTATTGGTCCAAAAGATGTGGGCTTTGCCAAGAAGTTGAATTGGGAGACCATTCATCCCATCTTCCCTATGAATCACAATTTTCAAGACCAATATTGATTATCCCCATTTGTAAACTTGCAGACCTTGATTTTGGACCCTAATAAACTAATCAAAAACCATTAATAAAGACCCAATTACCAATCGATATTCAAAATGAAACCATTTGATCATCCTACCAACCTTGTCTACTACACATGAACTTACCACAATCCACTTGACTCCTATGAAGCATAACACATGGCTAAAAAAATTCGAAGCTACAAGTAACATATGAGTGTAAAACAAACACTCAGTCAGCAGCCGATTCCTCCTTAAAGCCAATCAATTCAAAAAAAAAAAAAATTCTCTTTTTATGCTTTTTTCTTTAGCTTCTTATGAGTTGCATCTGATCATTTCTTTCCAGGTGTTACATGAGTATGTGTATGCATGGGTGTGTCTTCATGGTTCAATCCGTACCATCATCTTCCTTTTCCCTTTTAGCTAACTTTGAACTAAAAACCTTAGATAAACAAAAATTACTTTAGGGGTGGTAATCCTGTAGGGTTGAGTTGGTTCGTATCATACCTTAAAATGAAATTCTAAGAAATGGTCAACCTAAACACAACACAATTACATAATCATGCCAAAATATCTTACCCTCACACGGCTGCATATTCCACGTGGTGAAGTAAGAATCCATGCAACCCATTAAATAGACAGATCATATCAGATTAGATACATGGATTAGGAGTGTTATGAGAGTTACACTCCCGGGTTGAAATAAAATAATAAAAACACCACGTCACAAACGTCTCTATGGATCATATTTGGACCAATGGTCATAATCGTGTTTGTCACATAAATGGGTTAAGGACTTTAAGCAAAAAACTTGAAAAAATATTCGCGTTAACCCATTTATCACAGGAACGCAATTATCCGCAGCTAAAACCCGCTAAATACTTGTCCGGTTTGAACCATGTTCATATATGCCCCCAAGCAAGTTCAAAACCATTTAGATCAGTAAGGAATAACAACAGGTCATTCCTTCAAGTGTAGTGGTAAATTATCAAACAGCCAATGAAACTAGATCAGGAATGACTAACGTTAAAAGGGTCCAATAAACTGTACTTCAACATAAGTGATTTCTAATTTTGGAACAACCAAATCTCACTCCTCAAACTATCCATGAATGGATAGGCGAAGAGGTGCATGCGAAGCAGATAGGAAGGTACTGAATCTCATGCAAGACACAACTAAAGGCACCTCATGGAGCATACATATGGCACCTCCAGAATTTTAAGTTTTCTGTTAGAATCAGTTGCAATCACTATTAAGTATTATTCAGATATCTATCCCTACATTTTAAGATCAAAGTCACCAATATAGATGATTCAAATCCAAACTGTATGAGGTATCATGTGAGTAGGTCAAAGGAAGACAAGTTAGATTATAAACCAACTTAGAAGGTCAAAATGCTTGACCTGACTTGCCTGCGAACTCAGATATAATGATTTCGCATTCATTAAGCAAGAGCAAGCTTCAAATCTTACAGAGGCAGGGAATTCAATAGGACCATACTTGTTTTTCCAAAGGGGAAGAATGATTATTACAAACACTTACTGTTAAGAGTACTGAAATGCATATTCCTCTGCACACGGCAAATGTGGTCCCTACATGACAACAAAATATGCCCTTAGTTTACAAATCATAAGTCGGCAAAATGAAAAGACTAGAGGATTAAATAACGCTTACCATATGTAAGAGCAGCCAGTAGTCTCTTGAAAGCTAAGAGCTAGTTCAGCTGAATACTCTGGATCTCTCCAAGCTATAATTGTATCTAATGACAAGAAATACATTCAGCAAACATGCTGGGAGAAATAAAATATTATTTATCATACACTTAGAAAATCAAAAAGAACACCATCTTGCTTCCGGTAAATATCATCTGAGCTGATTCGGTGCAAAAGTAACGTTTCATTGTCTTCTTCATCGTTAACAAACAAACCTAGTTCTTCAGATCCCTGCAGGACAGTATTTATTCAGTTAAAATGCAAGGCGACTCTTAAATAAGAATTTATATAGAAACAGTTGAAAATTTACAAATAACAGTGTTGAACAAACATAATCCCCGAAACAGTCACACCTCCAAGTAATCAACAGTGGCATGCCCAGTTCCTTGGTCATCCCACTTCCCATCATCATTCAGTCGATAGACCTTAACACGCTGAAATTCAAAATGAAAAAGGACAAAATAAGCACTTTTGCTGGTCATGAAGTCCAAGGTATGCGTAGAATTGAAGAAGTGGCATCAATATCAAACACCCCCACCAACCAGTACAGATATCGAATGATGACATACACCAAGTAGAGTGCATATAGGACATGCTCATACTTCATTAACTTACTATTGGAGAGATATAGAATGATGAACCGCACCATGAAGATTGCATACACACGCTTCATTAATTTTTAATTGGAAAAGTCCCCCCAAAAAATCTTTCCAACCAAGCTTATTGAGTTCATGACTGAAAACAAGTAATTATTACAAACATCAAAATGCAAACAAGAAGTTTCTGCCTGTACCACAAGTCCCCACCACCCTAGTTTCTAGGACACAACAACAGGGCATCCCAAGGTCCCAATGTTATAAGGTCAGTAGTTTGAGCCAGCCAACTAGCTGAGTAAAGCTAAGTCTAAGCATGTTCCATAAGATGTGCTGCTAGAAAAAAAAAATATATGTATAAAGACAAGCAAAAAAAAAAATTGAAAATAGTAGAACAAAATGTCAAAAGGGAGAAAACATGGATAAGCAATCCAGGCGAGTAAACTACCAGAAGCAATACAAAAAAAGCAATAAAAACAAATAAACAAACATACCCAAAATCCTGACACAGTATCAGACATATTACAGCCATGACACACCAAGTTCAAAACCCTTGGGGAGAATAAGTCTAGTTCAAGGTCTTATGGGAGAATTTGTGCATGCATAAGTGTGCCTGCATATGCTGATGTAGGAAAGCGTATTAATGATTTCAAAATCATGAAGAAACATCAGAAAAAGCCAGGAAAATATGTCAAAATTGTTCCTAAACTTGGAGAATGATGATACAAATACAAAGTTATATAGAAATTTTCCCAATATATTTCTCCCTATGAACTGAACTGAATGTGCTGGCATTATGGCGGAAATGGATGTTTGTACTCCACAGTGGTCCTTAAATTACAAAATTGAAGACATGGGACCCACCTAAACCAGATGACAAAATGAGGTCACCCGTCACCCTTTGTTTGACACTAGTAATAATGATATAGAAGTATTTTTTATGTGTAATTACAACAAAACATATGAGAATGCATCCCTCCCTAGCATGTGGAATGCACCTAAAAATTGTTCTTTCGGGATACCTAAATCTTTACTCTGATTAGGCAGTTCCCATTTGGCCTTATATGATCTTCCATCTCATTAAGCTTGCTTCCTATACTCTCGTAATTCTCACTTGGTGAATATATGTTGTTGATCTAAACGCAGCAATTTTTTACGAAATTTAAACTGATTTGTATATGGTAAGTGTTGAGAAACTAGGATATGTCAACATATCATTTAAATCAAAAAGGAGCCAGAAAGCTGTGAAAGAAGAGCCTTGAAGTGTGGCCAAAAAAACAAGTGGAAATTGATGGAAAGTATAATGTTTGGCCTTTTTTTTAATAGGTCCAGCCACAAGCATTTTAAGGCCTCAAGAACACAGCTTTTAAAATATCAGGCATGTGGTCCATACTCCATAGTTGTTACTTTTAACATCTTTATGATAAAAATACCCCTTATCTTCATTATCACAATTATCATATGAGAATTTTTTTTTTTAATTTCTCCCTTTCTCTCTCTTCACTATCTTCCATCAATTCCCCTCTCTCTCTATCTTCTGTCACTCTCTCTCTTCTTTATACCACCAAGCCTTCAATTGCATGCAAATGCGGTTGCAGGTGTTGCATCCCAAGTGTCAAAAACACCATGCTTAGGAAAAATGTCGTACAAAAGAAAGCACATCTCCATTCATGGAACCTAAAAAGATCTAACAACACACACATCTACAATCCACGAGAGATCACCATAAGATGAAGTTATGACAAACTGGTCACATACATGTAAGGAATCAATAGAACCAAAAATGATGACAACAACAAAATAAAAAATCCTAAGTTCCTAACAAAGTCACGATCAAAAATTCATATGATATAGAACAAACATATTAACTGACGTACGACAAAAAGTAAGCATGTACAGAGTCAAAAGAGGAAGGGGGGGGGGGGGGGATGGCTTGTACTCGCATCTTAACTCCAACAACAGACTGTGCTAACCATTGTTTGTAATACGAAAAATAAAAACAAATCGCTCCATGCCATCGTTCTCTACAGAAACTTATCTTTGTACATATTGGAAATGGAAAGTAATATTTTGTCCAACAGGCAATGAGCCACGATCATTGTGCCCGATTAAGTAGTTGCAAAAAATTTCAAAAAATGAAAAAGGAACCCAAAAAGACAACAATGACCACAAAAGATCAGTATTTGTCAGCACAAAAACAACTTTATGAGGGAAATTGGCTTAGGAAGGATCGAGCATCATGTGTACTAACAATTTATTGACATAAATCATCCAAGATTCCAAATACCTATCAGAAGAATTACATATGATAGATTAAAGAATAAATCCGTATTCCAAATGCCCCTAAACCAGAACCGACACCCAATTACACCCAATTACTACCTTCTGATCAACAAGTCATATCCTAGACCACAACCGCATGTAACTACACCCATATCCTACATGTGTTTTCTTAACCAGAAGAAAGGTCAAATTGAAACAGTCCCGTGTGTAGGTTGACTCAACTTTCTTAAAGCACCATATCTAGCAATTTTATCATTCAACCCATGTATGCAAAATCAAAAACTATAGAGAGTTTGCAACCTTTAAGCATCCTAAAGAATTGATATAGAAATCGAACAACTTCCTCTAGCACTTCAATTGCAAGCATATATAGCTACAGTAAATAATTTCCATTTTCCTATAAAAACTGTTTCTTCATGTAGCTTTTTACTCAACTTGTTAAACTTCAACTCGAGCAACCTTATCGTGCAATCCACAGATGGTAATTAAAAACACAAGAAGGTTTACAAGCTCCATCCATCCTTAGGCATGCTATACGCATATACCGCATCCTCAACATTTTCCACTCGCTACCCGCATTGCAAACTTCAATTGCAAAAAACATGAGGTCCATGACAGAAGCTACACATTATAAAAATCCTGCTAAAACCTCAGTGGGCTCGTACTGAGTACATCAAAACTGCTCTTTTCATGCAAGGAACTGTTCCTCCATGAACAGAGAGAACACAAAAGAAAAATACCAATGTGCACCTACCGGTTCCTCTTTATTACAAAGTACATACTTCAGCTAATAAAATACACCAAATACGAAAAAAAACCACAATAAAACAATTCACATCACTTAACGTGCCAATACGGAGGCCTTGTGAAACAAAAACCAACAATTTTGTCACAATCGACCCAACAAAACAAGTAAACCATTCCTTACCCTTCGAATAAAAACATTCATTCTAACTCTAAAGTGGAATCAAATTAGCATCTATAGCAGCATCAAAAGTAGGAAGATTAAAACCCAAATTCAATTAAACCACAGAATTAAAGACTATTAAGAGAGAGAGAGAGAGAGAGAGAGAGACTCTAAAAGCCACTGAGCCTCTGCTTCGATACGGCGAGCATTAACAACTATTCCTAGGGCTAACTAGTAAGCTTTGGCCTTTGTGTGACAGTGAAAAACTCACCTGCATCGCATATTCCGCACTTGGTGATTTCTCTGGCGCTCCCATCACAGCTTGGTTTTTTTTTTTTTTTTTCTCAGTCGAATTTCAACTGTAATTGTTTTTTTTTTTCAACTGTAATCATTGCACATATTAGTGCTTTGACGACAAGGAGAGAGAGAGAGAGATGATAAATATTGGAGCTTTAGGTCTTAGGGATCAATTGGAAACCCTAACAGCCATTGACGTAGCATGTACCTTCGAATCTCTCTATCTCTCTCTCTCTCTCTCTCTCTTTTTTCCGTTCCTTCTTTTGATTCATGTATTAGGTGGTCGAATCTCTTTTAATGCCCTTGTGTTTGCTTAAAACAACAGGGAATACCACTGATATGGTGCTTTGCGCAGGAGACGGGAAAACTGTACGCGCTCATTGCTCCACAACGATAACTGATCTTATTTATCAAAATTTTGTTTTGTTAAATGTTTTTATGGTAAATTACATTGAGACCCACCCGAGGTTTGTCATTAAATCAGACAGATCCCCTTAGGTATGAAAAATAACACAATACTCCCTTGAGGTTTGGCTTCATATAACACCTAGCCCCAAACTGTTAACATTCCTTTGAGAAGTCATCCAACTTTGATGGCATCGGCATATTTTAAACCCAAAATTCCCAAACCACCCATTCAAGCTCTACCACTATAAACTAAGCCATAACAAAAAAAACTAAATAATTTTTAAATTTTCGTAAAACCCCAACTCATTCAACCTAAACAATTAACCTCACTAAATTGACATCATCTATTTTATTAAGTTCATATAAGTAGTTGCATTAATTCTAGTAATTAACCTAATAATCAAATTAATTAACTCAAAACAAAATAAACAAATTAACTTCATTGTTTCGTCAACCTAATTTAAGTAATGGAAAACCCCTTTTAAAAAATTAAGCAATTAATCTCATAAACTTTAGTTAAGCTGATTTGAAAAATTAAATCCATTAATTGAGCTAATTAACCCCAATAATTGTTGACCAAAAAAACCCCATTAATTGAGTAATTGACTCTTAATTATTCATTTAGTAAACTTATATAATCAAACCTGTCTATTAAACTATTAACTAACTACCCCAATTAATCAATCTAATTAACCCTACAAATTAAACCCATTAATTAGGTAATTGAACATTAATTAACACATTAAATCCACATATCAAAGCTAATTAACCAAATAAACCGAGATAATCATCCCCCCCATATCCATCACCGACTCCATCATATTACAGACAACGCCGCCTCCACCCCAAAGCACCGTCAACCACCGCCAACTTCATTCAAAACCATTGCCATTAAACCTATCTCTACCACAAGCCACTGCCCTAGCAACCAACCACCACCACTACCGTCAATGACCCATAACCACACATTAGAACATTTATCTCCACAACACCCCTCTCTCTCTCTCTCTCTTTGCCAACAAACTTATATACACAGAACCACCACCCATAACTTTTCTTCTCTCAAAACACACCTTCACCATGTTGTCGGAGGAGAAACAAGATCTGCTGGTAGAAGAGCCAATCTAATGATTTATGGGTCAAGAATCGTTTGGCCAAGGATCGAGCAACAACGTGATGTATCGCTTGTTTCATAACAATTGTGGTATTGCAAGAGTGAGTGTTGTTTAAGAAATGTTGCAGCGTGGTGGGACTGGGATTAGCGGACTTTAGGGGTTATAGTGGGTATAAGGGGGTGATGGGTTCCAGAGGGATGGGGATGAGAATAAGGTTTAATTGGTGGCAGTCGGTGGTGGTGATTAAATAAAAATAGGGTTTACAACAATGGAGAAAAATGAAGATGGATAATTTGTCGGGTCGGGTCGGGTCGGGTCGGGGTCAATTGGGTTTGGGTTAGGTTTATTTCGTTTGATTTTATCCGAGGGTAGCATAGTCATTTTGTAGATTCCGTTAGGTTTATTAGCTGGATGTTATTGATAGGGGTGTCAATGTAATTTTTTATAACTGAGGGGATCTATGTGATTTAATGACAAACTTGAGGGGGTCTTAATGTAATTTACCCATATTTTTATTTTCAAGAAAATCGAAATAAATCAATAATAAAATTATGTTTTGATGTGTTTTGTATTGGAATAAATATCACTTTATCTATTTGGGATTGTATCATCTAAAATAACAACAATGTCACACCTACCATATTTTGCACCACTTTGTCGACAACCTTAAAGTGTACCATTTAACTTAGTGGGACCTTGTTAAATATTACATAATTGTGATTATGTTATGTCACGTAGCAGTTGGTCACACGTGGATTTCTAGAGACGTGAGTGTGTCAAAAACTCAAGTGTGTTCAAATCCAAATAAATGTCTTATTAAGTCAAATAGATAGGCTAGAAACCTGTAAAAATATGTAGACGATTATATTAAAGAGTTAGATACGTATTTTAAGATTCATTTTTATGCAGATGTAAAAATTTAGAGTTAATTGTACTAGAGAGGTGTTCAAAGTATGAGATTTATCTTATTTTAGTTATCAGTATTTGAATTACATCATTTTAATCTATGAAATATTGAATATATTTCTATATGATCCCTCAAGCAGACAATATTTAAATTGCTAATAATTTTTTATTATAAATTTATCACGTAATACCTAAATATAAAAAAAAAAAAAAAAATTATATAACTCTTAACCAATTTTTTACTCAAATTTTGGTTAAAAACTACCCAAATTATACCATTTTGGTCATGAACTATTCAAATTTTGGTCAAGAATTACCTATATTACAATTTTTTTGTGAAAAGCTACCTAAATTATTTTTTATCCATATTTACTTATCACGTGACAAATTTATAATAAAAAACTGTTAACAATTTGAATGTTATTTGCTTAAAGAATCACATAAAAACTTATACAATATTTTAGTGACCAAAAATGATACAATTGAAATATTAAAGACCAAAATGAAACAAATTTTATACTTTGGGACCTCTAGTGCAATTAACTCAAAAATTTATAACTTTTATCAATTAGCTTCAACAAAACCTCTACGACTACTATACACCAGGATGAACAAGGTAAATAAAAGGTACAAATAATAATAAAATCTACTATAACTGTACTCAAAATAGTATGCAGTAACGAGCAAATATAAGGTAAGCAATTCACATTTATAAAGCGAATCTGTGAAGAGTACGAAAAAAAAGAGGTATCATCTTGATTTGTTGTTTATTATAATTGAACTACATTATTCACTGATAAAAGCTTTAATGGCACACAAGCGATTATAAATCCAAAGAGACAAATAAACATTTAAATCCTCAGGAAACTGAATCCGTAGCATAACTTTTCTAATGCTATGAGCAACTCAGATCAACGACTAAATTCAACGAAACGCTCTAGCAGAAGCGGACACCTCACATCAAACAGAATTTATGCTAAAAAGAGTAATTATTGACAGCATCAGTACATTATGTGACAGAGGAGGAAAACACGAAACGAGGATGGTTTTAGCCGCCTTTTCAGACCTATGCTCTTTGCTCAACGTATGAACCAGCGAGTCCAGAAGTCCCAAGAACTGTGACCTGGAAATACAAGAGCGAACAGTCTCAGTAATCAAACAACAAAACTAGCCCTTATTAGCAAGACCATCATATCACACAATGGTATAAGGCATCAAGATGTAACTTCAGCAAACTCATGCTTGTGGTAACATACTAGTGAGAAGGTGATCACTCCAAAACAGCATTTTAGGATGTACACTAACTCGCCACATGCAAACACAAGCGGCTTGAAAGCAATGAAATCTTTTGGGATGGTGAGCCTTCACACCAGTAGCATTAAATCAACTCGGGTATCAACAGACCAGATTGATAAGATTTTCCCAAACACAGGGTTCTCATTCACCAAAATCTACCCCGAGTAAAATCAAATGAACATGATACCTTAGTCTGTATGCAACATGTACATATCACATAAGCCAAATTGGAATCTAACCATACATAAAACTTGCTTAATTAGTTCACCTAGTAGTTATATTTGTATCCCGAACTTTTTTTGGATCTCAAAAATGGAAAAGGACGTTTGGTTAATCTCCGTCGAATTTTTGTCTGTGTCAACGACATTCAATGCATTGTGCTTAAAACACAACAACATAAGCTGTGATATGAATTGCATCTGTTTTTTTTTTTTTGGTCAGACCATTCGGTATCCGGAAGCCACATTGCATCTGTTATTACTACCACAGCAACTGTGCTATCTATCTAATGGAAAAGGGCATTCTGACATCAAAGCACCATGAGATATGCATCATACCTTTCCCCACTCAGATCCAAGGCCACTGCATCTCATCTTCAAGTGTATCATCTTTGTTCCCAGTTCAGTCTCAACTTTTTTCTTCAAATAACCCTCATCTGGCCCAAATGCATCCAAATATGTAACATAGCGTTGATAGACAGTTTGCAGTGCATTCACCAATTCTTCTGGCATGGGCTTGACATTCTGTCAAAAAATTCAATTATTAGACTACTCGAACTTAAGAGAGCAAAAAGTTCTTGAGTTCATTCACGTTATGTCACCTCGCCACTCAACCCGACAGCATCATCAATTTCCATCTTCAATGAGACAAGCCTCCCACAAAATTCCTCAACTGCCTCAGCTGCACGGAAAACATTTGCCAAGATTTCCTGGCTAGCTTTGTCATCAGTATTTTTAGATAACGCCTTCTTTGCATCATAGACAACAGCAGGCGGGAGCTCATCCCAATATGCCGCTATTAAGTCCTTAAAAGCATTTCTGATATCAGTGTCTTTTATGTCAGGCATGTGCGCCACATCTTCGCTAAAATAACGGGTACTCCCAACACCCATGACAAAAGGAGGCTGGCAATCTATGGATAAGAAATAGCAAAAATAATTCATGACACCAAAGCCAAGTCTCACAAAGATATCCACTGAACCTTGTCTAACATAAACACAAATCACAAACAGTGTGGATACCGATGCATATGGTAATAAATGGTCAATGTATTCACCAGTTAGAATATATCAATCATGTAAATCATAATATTAAGCTATATATTTGTCCCACCAAAGAGAATAATACAGTCTAAACATTCTACTTGAAAAATTAATAACGTCCGTCACTTTTTAAAAAGGTGTCATCAATGTAATTTTCTAGACAAGACCTATAACAATTGTGATTTCAATGCAAAAAATGTTCCTGAGATGGTCTGGTGTATCGAATCCTTATACTTGAAAAAACCAACTAACTGATAGTTGATTGTTCAAACGTGGACGAGGTGACAAAGATAACAAGACTATTTCCATCAAGAAAACAAGCCAGGAGACAGACTAGAAAACAAATGAGACTATCATAAAAAGATGCTATCAGTTATCACAAAAATTCAGGACTGGTGAGTTTTGCAATGTGTACATGCAAATGGATGAAGATAAGTATCGGGGCAAAACAACAACAGAAGCCTGTTTGCATAGCAACACACAAATTGCATATAATTGATTCAAAGGGTGTCCTGATATAGAAAAGAACATAGATACAGACGGACCAAACAACTATAGGCTAGAACAATGATAGTTCACAAATGCGAACAACTAATTGGGCTTTTGAATTCAACAACGCATAAGCATAAAATCACTATAGAAAGCTAAAATGAAACCTTGACATCATACTACCACTCCCTCGAGCCACTGCTCATCATTTTACACCAAAAGTAAAAAAAACAACTATATTCTGATGTCAATTGAAATTAGGTCGGTGAAAAACTTTTGGTATGGCTTAAACTAGTGCTTTGGCAGGCTGGTACTGGTACTGGTACAGGTGGGGATATGGAAGAGTGGGCACCAGGTTCGCATCTCATCACGGTAGCGATGGGAAAAAGGATCGTATTAAAAATTGCGGGAATGTCTTAGATTAGAGATACTTGTCAGAACATCAGTTAGACATATGGTCGAACATCTAAAGGCCTCCAAATTCATAATCAAATTAAACCTACAATATGCCTATACGAGCTGAAATATGAAGAGGGTCAGGCAGAAAGTACCAGATTGGAGACGTTTTGGGACAATTGACAGCGAGGGAGAGGAGAGATGCAAGTGGCGAAGGTGTTGCTGGCGGTTGATGGTGGTTGTGGTGGTGGTAGTGGCGGCGGCGGTAGAGAAACCAAGGGATCTGCGACAAATCGAGCGATACAGCGAGCTCATCAACCCCATTTTCTCCATTCTGTTTCTGAGTTTTTGGGTTTTCTCAGGATTTGCGATCTAGCTCTCAGACTTTTTATTGAACGAGGTTTTCAGTAAGAGAGAAGGGAAGTTAGACAATGTTGCTGTGATTGGAATTTTTATTGCCAAGGAATCATGTAAGCATCGCTTTTGGTTCTGTTGCGGATTAATCAATTTCGTATTGGTCAAATACCAAAAAAAAAAAAAGTATATTACTTTAAAATTTAATAAAATAAATATTTTTATAATTTTTGTGAGTTATTTTATAACTAAATTTTTTTTCACTTTGTGGGTATTTATCACTTTTATGAGTGTTTTTTATGACTGTTATTGATATTTTTATCAGTGTTGTAGTAACTATTTTTATAACTTTCTTTGATACAAAAACAAATAATCACTTTTACGAGTGATTTACCACATTTATGAGTGTTTTTATCACTATTGTAGTATCACAACAGTGATAAAAATATTCACAAATCTATACTACTTTAAAAAGCCAGAATACTTGAAAAACATTTTTTTTCCTCCTTTACCCTTAAAAAATATAACTATTTCGTCCATGTCCTTCCTATTTAATGTCTTACAAGCCCTAATTTCACTTATTCCCTAATCCCGCCGTCACCAGCCTTTCTCTCGAACTCTCCTTCTCCAGCCGTTTCTCTCTCTCCTCCCTCATGTGTATTCACAAGTTAGTGAAACCAACCAGCCACATGGTCACTTCTTCACCGATTAAAGTCGAAGCAAACTTATCAGTTACAAATCAAAAAAATTCTTAATAATTATTCAAGTTTAGACGCTACCAATTCAGACAATAAATTCTCAACATGTATTGGCATTGATTAATTCTTAGCAGAACGAACTTATCTTGGAAGCGATCGCGTGAACCATATGTTGGACCTTTCTTCTTCTCTGCTTATAGCGACACCAATCGGCAATCACATTCCTTCATTCGTACAGCAAGCCATTTTCAGCACTAACATCGCGCCACCATCACTTACCTTTAGGTCGGTACACTTTATCTCTCTCTTCGTTATGGCATGTGTATAAAATAGATCCATGTATGCGTCTATGTGATTTTCTATACTTGAATGTTATTCGGTAAGAATTGACAGCGAAACTTTTGGGCTTTTCCGTTTTTCCATTCAACTGCCAAGTGCTAGAGAAAGAATTACACTTCATCTTGGTTGTCAAGTCATGGAGCATAAGTATGACACTTTTCATTTCCATCATTCACCTTTTTTTTTCTTATGTTTAACTCTTGTAGTTTCTTTCCCCGATTTAAGCACCACCTTCTTTTTGTTCGATAAATGTTCTCAAAGAAGCTAGAACTCGTGAGCCACTTCAAATTAGAAAGGAAGTTGAACAAGTGAGTTGTTTTGCCATGTACATTGTCTTGGTTGGTGTATATTGCCTTAATTCTTTCAATTTTCATTTAGATTTGTTGAAATTATGTGATTTACTAATTCAGGTATATGTTGTTTTGGCTATTCAAGTGTAACCTAAGGTAAAAGTGAGGGAACCAGAATGCGATGATGCAGCTATTACTCTGCAAGATGATACCAATTCCTTGTCTTTGTGGAAGGCAAACAATCACCCTGTTCACTATGATCCCCTTTGTGAGGAGCCACCCCTCTTCCGAACCACCCCAGGTACTTAATTGCTTCAATGGGTTAAAGTTACAAATTTTTTTTACCTTTTCTCTTTCCGAAATGGGTTATTTGTAATGCCCTTGCCTTCATTAGTAATGATAGAAACATGCTTATCTTTAAAATACCATATACAGGCTACTTGATCTTGATCTTCACCTCTTCTTTTACACGTTTCTCATTCAAATTCTGAGAAGTGGAATGCCACTTGATTCATCATTGGTTGCACTGGTTGATTTAGTGAGTCAAGTGGGTGCTTTTTTTTTTTTTTTTTGAGCTTCGAGTGAGTGCTTAACTACAAGTATCTTCTGCAGAGAAAGATACTCAAAATGATTCTCCACCATTGGTTGTCAGAATTCCAGAAACTTATGTCCCAAAGTTGGTGATGCCACCAATTCCTTTCGTTAAAGGTCAAATTTCCAATCTAACTTGATTTTGGTCCACTAATCTCATTGGCTTTTTTAATTTAGGGGAGGGTTCATGTGATTGATCTAAGGTGGTGCTTTTTTGTTTGGATATTTTTTGTGTATACAACCTCTATGATTCTAGAATGAGAATTGTTGTTGACTCGCAGGAAGAACCCTTATAATCTTGCTAATGGGTTGATTACATTTCTTGGGTATCATCTGTGTTGCTTTAATATGCAGGCATGCATTAAAGATGCATATGCTATTATGGGCAATGGACAATGTTGGCCATGCAATGCTTAATTCGTTGCAGCTTAAATATTATGGAAAATACTTGCATCAGCTACAATTTGAATTATTATTCTTTTTTGGAAATAATGTCTACCAAAGCCTAATGTTACTACCTATTGATTAAGTAGAACTCTCTCTGCGTGCGTAATAGTCATCCTTTTTTGATCTGAAGACTTCTTTGTGATAGCATGTGAAAAATAGGAAAATCCCCTTATTTTATGTCTATCACAAATATTATTATCAAATTCAGCATTGTTCTTAGTATTATTGTTATTGTCATTCCAATGCAAGCAGGGTGCATTCATTCTCTGTTATAAGTCATCAAAGAATAAAAATTCTGCAAAAAGATAATGGAGATGATAGTATTGGAACCATATTTTGACTTGCTATTTGACTTATAAATAGAGTACAAGGAAACTTTTTCTGAGAAGAAAGGTACAAAAGGCTAACATAATCATAACTCTGCATTTCATTTAATCCATTCTTTGCGAAGACTCCTATCATAGGTAAAAAGTAGTTAGGTGCAGTACTTCTAATCTACTCAGAACAGGGGAACATTGATATGAAGAAATACAAAACCTTTTGAAATATTAGTAAAGACTGAGTATGCATGACCATTCCATCACTTGGTAATTTCAGTTGATACGTATTAGCATTTTCAAAAGTGGATCTATGTTTATTTTACTGGAGTGTTTGCGGTGATTAACTCTCAAACTTGGTTGGTATAATGCCATGTAAATCACGATAGATTAATTCAATTTTTTGTTGGATGTTTAAAACAATTTTTGTTTGTATAGATGTTTTGCTTTTTTGGGAACTTGAATTAATTTTATGATGGTTCTCATAATAGGAATTAAACATGTTCCAAGTAGTTCATTTCATTGATTGCATTTGAAATAAAGGCTAACTATTGAGCTGGTACTCAGGTATGTCAGCATGTAGGTTTGGTTCATTAACTAACGGAATGGATATGAGTAAGAATGGAATGAAAAGCTTGATTAAACATTTGTTATTTTGCTATTTTATTGTATTTTTATCCTTTTTCCGTATGTCATTTTTTATTGGTTCTTTGGTATTTAATGGTACTTTCCACACAGTGGATGTTATTTAGTATCCTTATTATTTCTTCAAACTCTTGCTCCTTTATTTAAAAAGGAAAAACAAAAAATAAATGTGTGTGTATGTATTCATATCGGTCATCCTGCTCTTTCTTTTGTCGTACAAAGGAGACAAAGATGGAGACAAAATGGGGTTTAGAGAGAGACGAATCAAATATGAGAATTGAGCTTCGTATCAACTTTAAAAATTTTGATGCTTTTATTTTATCTAGCAGATTTTTTTTGGAGAGAGTGTATTTTATTTTCAGCGAGATCACATAGAACAAGTGATTATTTTTCATTTGGATGGTTGATACAAGCATCTACAAATCTAGAGTTGAAGCAAAGGATTCCATTGTTCAATCTTCCCTCAAAATTTTTGTTAGTTATATTCAATTGTTGTTCAATAGTTCGAATCAAGTTTTTGTTTGGTTTCGATGAGTAGTAATTGGTAGGATGGTTCCTCTTGAGAAACTCTTGTGGTCTATTTCATACACATCGATTGTTTGTGGATTGGAAAGACAACATCACTGCTTCAACATGGTACCCATTTTTTAACTTAAGGGACCTTTATATTCTGTTTTTCATAATTTTCCTTACAATAGATTTTTTTAACAACATTAGCACATTGATCAATAACGTATTAACTTAGTTATGGTAACTTTGATTGAATAACAATCCATTCTTATTTAACTGTAAAACTTTCGTTCATATGTTGGTACAATTTACTCACAAATCGTTGAGATTGTGTTAAATAAACCTTACTCACAAATCCATTCTTATTTAACTATAAAACTTTCGTTCATATGTTGGTACAATTTACTCACAAATCGTTGAGATATCATAAACCTTGGATCATTTCAACATTTGAACATTATTTGATTCAAGAAGGTAAGTACCCCTTTCCCTGTATTTCATTAGTGCCAAATGTCAAAATTCAATATTTTGAATATAACAACATATTTGGATGATTTTTATATACTAATACATATTATATGTCTTATGTGATACAGTTTAAGCGGGGGGTGTCTTCAAGGATGAAGAGGAAGAAAGACAACTCTTGCTCTTGCATCACAAAGAACTAATTATAGATCCCAAACTCTAATCAAAGTGCTTACAGTGAAAGAGGACTGCTTAAAATTTTCTATTCTTGGTAAAGATCGCAATGGACAATTACCTTCTGAACAAAACTCAAGCTATTACAAGCTGTCTTGGAAATGATTTTCAATTATGTGTCGTACTACACTGTTTTCCTTATTGTTTTTTGGTAGTTTTTTTTTACTTTAAATTTAATCTAATTTTTCATAATTTTTACCATTGGAATATTGTATTATTATTCCAATCGGGGATTGGAATTGTTTGTCCAAAGGATTGGAAAGAATTGGAATCGTTAGTCTGACAACAACTTTCGCATGTACTCTTGGAACATTTTATGGCAGACGTTTTTTCATATTCTTCTTCTCAATGCCTTAGCTTTTTGTGATACTTAGTCTTATATTGTATTAGCCCTTAGAATCAATTTATTTTGTGTTGTTATTCCTTTTCCATTTTCTGTGTGGGTTTTTTTTAAAATCTTGCAATTCAAGGTTGTTTAACCACTCATTTTTTTCGAAAGGCTTAATCATTCATTTTTCTGTGGGTGTTTTATGTGTAGGAGGTAACCCATTTCTGAAAAGAGGACAAAGGTCATGGATTCTCTTGCTTGGTTTTGTTAGTTATCTCTATTTCCCAAGTTTCAAGAAGTGGTTATTTATCAAAGATAACAATGATCATTCTCTATAGACATAACTATAGGGATGATTATTTATTTATGCTAGGGCCTATTAAGGGTTTAATCATAATAGAACTTTTCGTAAAGAGTCCACGTGCAACGCACGTGTGCAACAACTAGTATGATAAATATCAGTATGGTACCGAATTTTTACCATAGACAACTCCTTGGTCTATTTAGTGTACGTTTGGTAAGGGCAACCCTAGTCCTAATTTTTTTATACCCAAATTTAAATTTAAGTAAAAATTGTCTAAAATGTTTCTCTAATGTTGACTTATACTCATACCAAATGAAAAAAAAACTTTTTTCTAAAACCAAATCAAGGAAAACCCAAATTCATAATTTTTACTTCTTAGTAAAAAATTTCAGTTGATCTCCACTTCGTCTTCAACTCTATTCCTAGCTACACGTTACTGGCAGCTCAATTGATTTCATTAAATTGATTTCATGTCATGTCTATTCATTTATTTGGGAGATGGTAGCTCGATTGTTTGATTAGATTTGACTAACACTAGCTTAATGTAATTGTACTTTGTTGAAAGGAGTTGTTTTGATTTCCACTTAATTAGATAGGAATTATTGTTTGTGTTTGGAAAGAGAGAAAAACAAATAATAGTGGGAAAAGATTATAAAGAAGCAAAAAAATAAATAAATAAAGTTGTACGAGAAAACATAATTATTACAATCCTCTTTGAAGACAATATTAGGAGAATATCAATTTAAATTGAAATAATAGCCTAAAAGAAAATGAAATATGAAAAACTTGAATCGGCACAATATCAAAATCGCTAACCTACCATTTTTCGAAAAAAGAAAAAAGAAAAACTAGGAGAAAAACACATGAATAGATGGGACATCTCCACTAATGCTTCGTTTGGTAAGAATGATGGAAAGTAGGAAGGATGGAAAGTAGCAGGGATACACTTTCTATCCTTCAAGGAAGGAAAGTAGGAAGGTAGGAAGGATGGAAAGTAGGATGGATACACTTTTCTTCCTTCGTGTTTGGTTGGATGGATGGAAAATAAAATTGACAAATTTTTTTTTTTTTTTTTTTTTTGTGCTGGATAAGATTAGGGGTAACAATCGAGTCATATCGTGACAGATTCGTGTTGAGTCATTATAGATTTATGTCGAACATTACTAAAATCTAACTCAACTCATTTAATTAATTGTATCGTGTCAAGTTACGAGTTGGATTGTTTATTATTTTTTTAATTTTTTTTAATTTTTTAATTTTTTAAATTTTTTAAATTTTTTAAATTTTTTAAATTTTTTAAATTTTTTAAATTTTTTAAATTTTTTAAATTTTTTAAAAAATATATATATAAATACATATTTTATCATTGTATTTTTATATGAAATTAATGTATATATATGTATATATTAAAAGATATATAGACAAATAAGATACATCTCAACACAAATAATTAACTTTCCATCCACTTTCCTTCCGATTTTGGAGGGATTGATTTTGGTGAGTTGGAAGGAAAGTTAATCCATCCACTTTTTCATCTTTCCTACTTTCCTTCCTTACCAAACATGATATTTTATTTATCCATCCCACTTTCCATCCTTCTCACTTTCCATCCTTCCAACTTTTCATCCTTCCACTTTTCCATCGTACCAAACGGAGCATAAAAGTCCAACAAGGAAAGAAATGCTCATTTCATGTTAGCAGTTTGTCTTTTTTCTATTTTGACTAACCAATCTAATGCAATGTTCTGGTCTTTGTGTCCGTTACGCATAACTACAAACTCTATATGATTCAGCAGGTGTCACATTACCTAATGCATCAACGACATATTCACTCTAGGCGAGTCAAGATATACCTCCGTGAAACTGTCCAAGTAGAACTTCCAAGGATTGGGAGATCAAACTACACTTTGAGTGTGTTAGAGCAACTCCAACGGGAGTTGCCATCAGGGGTGCCATACCCATAACTGCTAAAATGGCACCCCAACTGCAAAAATTCGAACTCCAACGGAGGTGGCATCAGAGGTGGCAAAATGGCATCTAGGATTTTGGGGTGACATATTTGGCAATTTTGGAGAGAGAAATCAGAGGTTGCAAAATAGCCGTTGGGTCTATTGCTCATCTCAACCTCTATATTCAACCCAAAACTTCTATCAAAATACAGAGAGAGGGAAAGGGGAAGGAGGTGTCTACTTGCCTGAAAATCGCCTGAAAATCGTTGCTGAAAATTGTTGGTGTCTGAAAATTGTTGGTGCCTGAAAATTGTTGGTGCCTGGGTATATGCTTTAACTTCTCACTGGGTATATGTTTGAACTTCATTGGGTGATTTTGTTTAGGGTTTAGGGGAAGAAGAAGGGTCTGAATCGCAAGGGAGAAAGGGATAGGGAAAGGGAAGGGGAAGGGGAAGGGGAAGGGGAAGGGGAAGGGGGTAGGGATTCAATCGCAGGGGAAGGGTTTGGCAATTGGGTCTGAATCGATCTGCTAGTATTTATTTTAGGGGAAATGATACATTCTACCCCAAAAGTTTTTTGTATTGTCATATTAGACCATTAAATTTTTTTTGTATTGTTATAGTACACCATTAATTTTTTTTGTATTGTCATATTTATTATGTTGCTATTATTTTTTAATTTGTAGTCATTATTTATTATATTGCTATTATTTTTTAATTACTATGTATTGAAAATACAACTTCAAATTGAAATTGGAATTAAAAATACAACTTGAAATTGAAATTAGAATCGAAAATGCAACTTGAAATTGAAATTTTAAATTTTAATTTTTTACTATAAAAATATATCCGTTAAATTACGATCGTTATGAAAACTATACCCGTTATAATATAACTGTTACATTTATTTATTTTTTTTAATAAAAAATATTAAAATATTAAAATGGCACCCCATTTTGGCACCTACCATTAGAGTAGATTTATAAATTAAGGGTGCCAAAACACTATTCAGGGTTGCAAAATGACATTTGGCACCCCAAAAATGGCAACTCCCCTTGGAGTTGCTCTTAGGAGGAAAAAGCCATGTAGCAGGTGTCACAGTACCTTATGCATCAGTGGCGTATTCGCTCTAGGCGAGTCAATATGTATCTCCGTAAAACCGTGTAATTAGAACTTTCAAAGATTGAGAGATCAAACTGTGATTTGAGTGTGTTGGGAGGAAAAAGCCTTGTGGCATGGATCGAGGAATGACTAATGCTCCGTTTGGTACGATGGAAAAGTGGAAGGATGGAAAGTTGGAAGGATGAAAAATGGGATGGATAAATAAAACATCATGTTTGGTAAAGAAGGAAAGTAGGAAGGATGGAAAAGTGGATGAATTAACTTTCCTTCCAACTCACCAAAATCAATCCCTCCAAAATCGGAAGGAAAATGGATGGAAAGTTAATTATTTGTGTTGAGATGTATCTTATTTGCCTATATATCTTTTTATATATATATATATATATACATATTTTATCATATAAAAATACAATGATAAAATATGTATTTATATATATATTTTTTAAAAAATTAAAAAAATTAAAAAATATAAAAATAAAAAATGAAAAATAAAAATAATAAACAGTCCAACTCGTAACTTGACACGACATAATTAATTAAATGAGTTGAGTTAGATTTTAGTAATGTTCGACATAAATCCGTAATGACTCAACACAAATCTGTCACGATATGACTCGATTGTCACCCCTAATCTTATCCAGCACAAAAAAAAAAAAAAAAAATTTAGTCATTTTTATTTTCCATCCATCCAACCAAACACGAAGGAAGGAAAGTGTATCCATCCTACTTTCCTTCCTTGAAGGATAGAAAGTGTATCCCTCCTACTTTCCATCCTTCCTACTTTCTATCCTTCCTACCAAACGGAGCATAAGATCAGAAGGCAGAGATCATTAAGCAGTGTAAAAGGTGACAAAGGATTGGACTGAGCAGGGCCAACCCGATCCAAATTTATATGAGTCGGGCTTGGGGTTAGCCCTCCAAGTGCACTAATGTCTGGTGGGCAGTTCATCCGCCCTAAACTGGCCAACATGTGTCCCATACTTATGTGCCTTAAATTGGTTTTTGAAATGGGCCAACTCTAATCCGCCCTAAATTGGCCAACATGTGTCCCAGCCTTATGTGCCTTAAATAGGTCTTTTTTTCAAAAATTTCAAATCTATAATATAAAACATGACAGATTATAATAAATTCATCCAACGAAAGAATAAAGAAGGTTGAACTAGGTATATATAGCCAAATAATAGTATAAAAAGACATGAACATCCCTATGGTCTAGGTAAGACATAAAAGTCATAATAAGGGTAAAAATGCAACACCCTAATAAACTAGACTAGAACTTCAACACTCCCCCTCAAAGTAAGCGCAAAAATGTCAAATAAGTCAAGCTTGATAACGTAGTCTCGGAGAATGGATAGAGTGACAAGTTTGGTGAAAATATCCGCAACCTAATCACTGGTTCTCACAAATGATGGAGTGACAATACCACAGTTAATCTTCTCCCGAAGAAAGTGAATATCGATCTTTATATGCTCTGTTTTTTCGTATAATACAGAGTCAGAAGCGAGCTAAATAGCAGATCAATTATTACAATATAATATGGATGGAGAAGTCACTGGAAATTTTAACTCGCCAAGAATCGATCGTAGCTAGATAATCTCATACGTGTCAAGTGCCAGTGCCCGATACTCTGTCTCTACTGACGAGCGGGAGACAACTGCCTACTTCTTACTCTTCCAAGATATAAGATGAGTCCCTCAAAAAGCACAGAAGTCCGTAGTAGATCGACTGTCACACGCTTCCATATAATCTGAATTTGAATAACGGGCTAGAAAATCAGTTTGAGATGCTGATGCATAAAACAACCCGAGTCCAAGACAAGACTTGAAGTACCGAAGAATATGATAAAATGCATCAAAATGAGACCGACACAGCTTGTGCATAAACTGACTAACTCAGATGACAGCAAATGAAATGTCTGACCTAGTGTTGGCTAGGTAGATAAGTCTACCTACCAACCTCTAATAGACAGTCGAATCTCTCAACTCCTCTCTTTCAATAGTGAGCTTTAGGTTTGGAATCATGGGTGATGATGTTAGTTTGCACCCCAGCATCTTAGTGTCCGAGAGAAGATCCAGAACAAAAAAGAACAATACTTTTACTACTACGGGCAACTTCAATCCCAAAAAAGTATCGCAAAAATTCAAGGTCCTTCACATCTAAAGCCTTCCCAAGGTATACCTTGACCTCTGCAGTCCCAAAAATACCATCTCCAGTAATAATAATATCATCCACATATACCAAAAGGATGACACACCTAGGGGTGTTCAAATTTCCGATTAGCCGCAAGTTCCTACCCTACCCGACCCTACCCTACCCTACCCTACTGAATGGTTAACCGCAAAAATCGGGTAGGAATGCGGAAGAGTTTTTGGTCTTCCGATTAAATCGGGTAGGAATGCGGAAGAGCTATCAATTTCCGCATTCCTACCCTACCCTACCCGCATTAATTAATTAATATGATTTTAATGTATTTCATATGGTTTAAACTTAAATTAATTGTTATTGTATTTGTATAAAAATTACGGTAGGTTGATGTTCATACTTTCTTGTGTTTTATTATAATTGTTATTGTAGTTGTTTTAGATTTTAGTGTTATTGATTTATTGTGTTGTTAAATTGGTGCATTCAAAAATTAATAATTACAAAAATGTTTACCCGATTTCCTACCCGACTTCCTACCCGATTAATCGGGTAGGAAGTCGGGTAGGAATACGACAGCTGTCGGGTAGGGTAGGCCAAGAAAAAATTCTTCCGCAAAGTATCGGGTAGGAAGACGGAAGAGCATATTTCCTACCCGTAGGGTAGGGTGAACAACCCTAGACACACCACCCAGAAGTATTCAGTCGAATGAAGCCGGTATGATCAGAATGACATCTAGTGAACCCTAAACGTATAACTACACCACTAAAGCGAGAGAATCAGGCTCGTGGTGACTATTTTAGTCCATAAAGAGAGTTACGCAGTCGACACACCTTCCCAACATACTCCCCCTCACCACGAAAGTCCAGTGGTGCATCCATATAAATAGTCTCATCTAGATCATCGTGAAAAAATGAATTCTTTACATCCAACTGATGAAGAGACCAAGAGTACTCCGCAGCCAGAGAAATAATCAACCGAGTGGTAGTCAATTTTGCCACAGGGCAAAGGTAGCACTAAAATCACGACCTGGTACCTGAGTAAAGCCATTCACCACAAGCTTAGCCTTGTGACGATTAATAGTACAATCCGCAAGAAACTTCAGGGTGTAAACCCAGCGACATCCAACAGGCTTCACCCCTGAAGCTAAAGAAACAAGATCCCACATGATTACGCTGAAAACCGTCCATCTCCGTCTGCATGGCAAGAACTCCACTGGGGTTCCTGCATAGCCTCTAAAACAGAGCGAGAAAATGGCGTATCTGATTAGATCATACTATAAGCTCGAAATTTAGGAGACAGATCACCATAAGAAACATAATCAGAGATCGGATATAAAGTCTTGGCGGTGCAACCATAACGAACAACTGAATGACGATCACGCCGCGGATAATGACGCCTTAAACCATCATCATCCACTGACAATGTCTCATCAGGTAAAATAATTGGCTCATTATTTGTAATCTCATCAATACTAAAACAGATGCATCAATATGCTCAACAAACTGAAAAATATTACTTACATCGTCTGAGGTAAAGGGGACATCAGTATGGGGGATGAGAGTGAGGGAGAGACTGGTGACTCTGTATTGATAGGAACGAGTGGTTTTGGAGGAGAGACTGATGACTCTGTAATGACAGTAACCAATGACTCTAGCTTTTGTGGTAATGAAAAATTAAAGGGGGTATCATCAACTGGAGGGACAGATACAGGACTGAAAAAAAATAAGGAATATACTCAAGAAATGTAGCATTTAGACTGTGATACATACGACGCCTAATCCTATGAGGATTTAGGGAGGTCAGGGGGAGTTGTGTTCTGGGGAGAAGGATTTGATTGAAGATGTATCGATAATGGTGTTATGAAGGCGTATAATTCAGGTTGAGAATTTGTAGAGTGCTCGTGTTTCCTTTGAGTTCTCATGAGGATTATGTTGATTTGAACATTAGGGGACAAACTAAGAGGAGTGGAAAAGTTCAGGAAGGTCTTGGTTTTGTGTTCTTAATAACCAATATTCTCCTTCAATGGGGTCTTCCTTTTATATGGATCACCAGGTTGCTTCTAGAGGAATTTTTGATTTTTCTTTGGATGATGATATTGGTCTGGTGAAGAGGAAAGAACCTCCAGATAAAGGATACTTTTATGAGAAATGTAGCTCTATGAGTGTGGATAATGTTGTTGTGAACACAGAGGAGTAAGAGGAAGAGGAACCGGTGGATTCTGACTCTAGTCCTTTAGCAATTATTGCTACAGAGGTTTCTACTAGACAAGGGTCTAGAGGTAATTTTTCTTCTCATTTTACGTGATTAATTTTTTATCCTACAACATGAAAGGGGTAGGTAAAGCTGTCCAGAGAAGGAGATTAAAAAAGCTAGTTAAAATGAATGATGCTTGTATGGTGGCTATTCAAGAGCCAAAGATGGGGGTGGATAAATTGTGTGGATTTGATGTTAGTTTGAGCCTTTCCCATTATGTTTATAATGTTTTGGCGGAGAAGAATATATGGTTATTATGGGATGATAAAGTTGATGTTAAGGGGATAGTGCAACATGAACAGACACTGACTACGGGGGTTTCTTATTTGGAGTCAAAAGTATATATTACTATTGTACATACTAGCTACGATCAAATTTTGAGAAGGCCTTTATGGCCGCACCTGTTAGGATGGCCACTTCCATCTTCTTCTTCAAGGATGGTAGTGGGTGACTTCAATTCTATTTTGAATTCAAAGGAGAGATTGAGGGGTGCTTATCCTTCTTTTGTGGCTATGGAGGAGTTTGGGATTGTATTCATTCTACTGGATTAATGGAATGTGTTTTCACTGGCAGTAGGTTTACTTGGTGTAATACTAGGATGTGGCAGAGGCTAGATAGGGTTTTGATGAATCCTAATTGGGGAATGAAGTTTGGGGGTACTAAGGTGGTATATTTGGGAAGAGGTAGGCCAGATCACTGTCCTTTATTACTTAAGGTCTTGGATTATTCTTCACATTAGAGAATATATTTCAGGATATGTGGGTTGAGGATTCTGGTTTTTTGCCTTTGGTAGAATCTAAATGGGGTGGTCAATATGCTGATAATCTCATTGAAAATGTTTTCTTAAAGTTGAAGTATTTGAAGATGCATTTAAAGAGGTGGAATAAGGAGGTGTTTGAGAATGTTTTTGAAAGAATCAGAGTTAAAGAAAAGGAGGTTCAAAAGGCAAAAATGCTTATTGAGAAGGATGAGTTTTTTTTTGTTAATATTTAAGCATTAGAGGTAGCTCAGAAAGAACTTGATGGTGTGTCGAGATTGGAAGAGATCTATTGGAGGCAGAAGGTTAACATTAAATGGACAGTTGAGGGTGAGAGAAATACTAAGTTATATCATGCCTTAGCAAAAAGAAAAGTTGTTAGATGTAAGATAGGTAGGATTCAAAATGGTGCAAGTGTGCGGGTGCAGACTAATGATGAGATTGGTAAGTGTGTGGGTCCACGATATTTTTTGAATTGCACCGTGCCTTCAAGCACGGGTTATCCATAATACATATATATGAAGATCTGTGTATGTGTGTGTGTGCATCTGTGTGTGTCTCTGTGTGCATCTGTGCGTATGTGTAGATGCATATGTGTTATGTGTGCATCTGCTGGAATGTATTTGCCGGAGAAGCAAGGCCTCGTTGGAGTGTATTTAACGGGGATACAAGGCCTGAAGGCACGATGCAATTCAAAAAACACCGAGCACTAAATTTAGGCACGAAATAATCAAGCATTGAATTCAGACATGTACTAAGCTGAAAGCCTAAAATGTTCTCATAATCTGTGCTTGAAATTGTGCAATTCAAAAAAAAAAAAACTTACATTGTTCATGAAAACGAAACAATCAAACACTTAACATAGACACACTATAAATAAACAAACACTGAATATTAATCGTGAACACGAAATAATCAAGTATTAAACTTGGACCGACACTAAGTTGAAAGCCTAAAATGCATCATTTAATATATCTGCATTTTACATAAATGATTAACAAAGTATTACCTATATGAAAAATAAAAATTTTAATAAAAAATCGCGACAACCACTTTTTTTAAAAAAATGGACAAAACTCGAACCTGAAAGATAAAAATTCACGCCTCGATGATATTATCATTCTAAAAATTTCAACTAGTATGCATAATTTATATATTTTATCATTCTAAAAGGCTCCTAATCGACCCTTAGATTTTTAAACTCACAATTAAGAATAAATCTAAATGCAACATAACTATAACCTCCATGAACAAACCATTGCTATGAAAATGAAACAAAATTAATAAAACAAAATCTTAACAAAGGGAAATAAGAAGAACAACAATGTAAAGACGACATAGAAAATTAATTTCAAAACCCACATTGACAAACCATATCAAAGAGTAAGAATATATTACCTCTATAGAAAGTGTAGCCGAGTTTCATAAAATCCCCTTTATTTTTTGTCCAATTGTCTTGTGGACTCTACACATAAAAAAAACCAAAAATAAAAAATAATAAAGATTTAATATGTTGGAACAAATTCAGGATTTGATGTGTTAGAAATTAGTAGTGATTAATAAGATACAACCTTACATTGCAGCCTTTATTACGGATCAAGCAACTATGTAATAAACTTCCTGAGTACTTTTATTGCGTCCAAAGGCTGGCTGTCATTATGCGAGCAAAGAAAAAAAAAATCAAATTCTAAAGAGAGAATTGATGAGCTCAAGAACTTACTTTGGAGTAGAACCTAGAGAACAACCAAAACAAATATGAAAATTTTGGATTACACAAACACGTAGTATCCCAGAAGTTCAAGACTAAAAACAAAAAATAAAAATTAAAGAGTTGAGCAATTAGTAAAAAATCAAACAAATAGACAAATCCACCTCATTGAAACAATACTACAAACACCTGAAGTTTGAATCAACTCAAATTCGCAACTAATTGTGTCTCAAGCAGCAATTTAAAATGTACATTTGCAAATGTTATACTCAGCAAACATAACACTTGGAAGTCTGGAACACTCTGATGACATTTGACATGCACATATCCCTCCCAAGTTTTCTACTTAGTTGAAGGCACCGTTTCTTGCTTCCTTGACGTTGGTTTAAGAAATCGGTCCTACACATACAACATATATGCAAATGAAACATTAGATTTAGGGTCGTGCCCCCAAAACAACTCTAATAATGTCTGGCTGTGCAATTCCACTCACAAACTATAAGATGGAAATATCATGCTTAAGTTTCAAACGTATCACAACACCATCACTACAAAATTTTGCTTTCCGTCGAGTCATCCAGGAATATTACAGAACCTATGGATATATAAAAGAGTTAAAGAAAACCCAATTCTATTGACTCTGGAAATAAGTAGAACTTCCCAAAACCAAAACATACTATGTCATCTAATCAGGAAATCGAAGAGTGAACCCAATAGATCATCAATATAGAACCAATTAGACACCTTTAAAATCAAATAAAGATAGCCCAAAACGAAATATACCCCACACCAGCCCTATCTTGCTGCACAAATGTATGGTATGTTTGGGTATCCAAATAAGATAGACATAAATTTGATTCTTTAATTTTGAAGCGACATACATATGATTCAATCATTGAAAAAACTACTTTGCACGTCCAAACACGCCTTTAATCATTCACTAATTAGATTGTCCATAGTTACAAAACCCTAAATTTCAAGATCTAGACAACTGAACAAATATAAATCAGTATATCATTGAACCCAAACTCAAACTTTTCAACTAATTCAGACCCAGACCCATCAAATTAAAAACCTTAACTTTAACAACAATTAACAGCGTGTGGGTGTTTTGTGTTCCGTGTGTAGGGGGTGGGTTGCGCAGAGGGAGGGGGTTGTATAGGGGCTGGGTTGCATAGAGGGGGTGATAGGATCCAAGGATCCTGTGAGAAATTGATTCACTTCAAGGGGAATCGTCCTCTAACTTTTATTAAAATTCTTTCTGCCAAAACAATGTTCAAGAAGATATAAATAGAATAGACCTCCTAACTAGACTTCTACCACTAACTAGACTTCTTGCCAATTATAACTCTTGGCTCAATAAACTCCTAATCTGACCCAATTATTCATAATTTCTATCCACACAACTAATTTAGGATAGAAATCCCAAAACTAAATAAAGGATAAAAATCTAAAAAATAATCATATGCATAGAAGTGCAGGTGGCAGCTCATACGTATGAGGTGCCTAACATCCACCCCTCCTTGAAATCCCAACTTGTCCTCAAGTTGGAAAAGTTGGAAAACGAGCAACAAATTCTGAATAATCCTCCCAAGTTGCATCAGCAGCAGAAAATCCAGTCCACTGGACAAGAAGGCGTGTAATTGGCATGTTGTTGCGCTTAAACAAACCACGATCCAAAATGCGAAGTGGCTGCCAAGTAGTATCGCCACTATCAGAAATGGGAAGGAGCTATAGAGCAGGTTGCACCATTTCTCCAAGTTTCTTTTTGAGGCAAGAAACGTGAAAGACTGGATGGATACGACACTCTATCGGCAAATCCAGTTTGTAAGCGACTTCTCTAATGCGTGAAAGAACACGAAAAGGTCAATAAAATCGTGATGAGAGCTTATGTGGCCTGCGAGGACCCAAGGAAATTTGCCGATATGGCTGAAGTCGGAGAAAAACCCAATCTCCCACACTAAAAGAGCGTTCGGTTCGATGACGGTTAGCAAAATATTTCATGCGAGACTGGACAGCAGTTAAATTTTCTTTGAGTAGTCGCAGTATACTATCACGATCACGCAAAGCAACATCTACAGCATGAACAACAGTAGTATGGGGAAGGTATGAAGCAATGGGCAATGAAGGCCGACCATAAACTGCTTGAAAAGACGTCATTTTCAATGAAGATTGAAAGGAAGTGTTATACCACCATTCAGCCCATGGTAACCACTTTGTCCAACTGGAAGGTTGTTGGCTTGCAAAGCAACGCAAATAAGCCTCAAGGGACCGGTTAACCACTTCAGTTTGCCCGTCTGATTGGGGATGGTAAGCCGAACTTCGACAAAGACTAGTGCCCTGCAATTCAAAAAATGCTTCCCAAAAATGACTCGTGAAAACAGGGTCTCGATCACTAACAATAGATTTAGGCATCCCATGTAAACGTGCAATTTCTCGAACAAAAATTTCAGCCACCGTAGTTGCTGAATAAGGATGCACAAGTGCACAGAAGTGGGCATATTTGGATAGTCGATCAACTACAACCATAATAGAAGTTTTGTGAAATGAAGGAGGTAGCCCATCAATGAAATCCATAGAAATATCAGTCCACACTTCCTCTGGAATTGGTAGAGGTTGTAGCAACCCAGGTGGAGAGATACTTTCAGATTTATTTTGTTGGCAAACATCGCACTCGGCAACAAACTTCTTAACAGCCCTTTTGAGACCTTTCCAATAAAAATTGCGTTGGATGCACTTATAAGTCCGTAAGAACCCGAAATGACCACCAATTTGGGAAGCATGGAATTCCCACAGAATTTTGGAACACCAAGGAGAAGAAGAGGGAACCACCACTCGGTCTTTATAACGCAAAACACCATCACGAAGAGAATAACCCGAATATGTAGACACACCCTGTCGTAATTGAGTAAGAATAGGGGACAAGGAAATATCAGTCAAGCATTCAACAGTGATCTCACTAATGGCCGAAAATATAGGGGAAGAAATAGCATGTAAGGTAGATTCTTTAGTTAGCCTCGATAAAGCATATGCAGCTCGATTTTCTGCCCCCTTTCGAAACACTATCGTATAATCATATCCCAACAGCTTGGTAACCCACTTTTGTTGCTCAAGTGAGGAAACACGTTGATCCATAAAAAAATTCAAACTTTTATGATCAGTAAGAATTGTGAAGTGGCGACCTAATAAATATGGTCGTCATTTGTTCACCGCAAAGACTATGGCAAACATTTCTTTATCATAGACCGAGAGATTTAAATTTTTCCCAGAAAGAGCTTTACTGACAAAGGCTAAGGGTCGCCCTTGCTGCATGAGAATGACACCAATTCCACTACTCGAAGCATCGCATTCTAGAACAAATTCTTGAGAGAAATCGGGCAACGCTAACACTGGTGTGGTTGTCATAGCATGCTTTAATTTCTCAAAAGCAATTTCCGCATCCGAGGACCATCCAAAAGAATCTTTTTTGAGCATGTGAGTTAAGGGTGTTGCAATTTGACCATAATTTTGCACAAATTTTCTATAATAGCCAATGGGCCCCAAAAAACCTCGTAGAGCCTTAAGAGTATTGGGTTTAGGCCACTCAATCATGCAGCGAATTTTCTCAGGATCCACCATAACCCCTTCTCTAGAAATAATATGGCCAAGATAGTCCATAGATGGCTTGGAAAAAGAACACTTGGACTGTTTAGCATATAGTTGATTCTGGCGCAAACATTGTAATACTATTGACAAATGTTCCATATGTTCTTGTACAAATTTGCTATAGACTAGTATATCATCAAAGAAAACAAGGACAAACCTCCTTAAGTAAGGCGGAAATATATCATTCATCAAACTTTGAAAGGTGGATGGTGCATTAGAAAGCCCAAAAGGCATGACAAGAAATTCATAGTGGCCATCATGAGTGCGAAATGCAGTCTTTGGAATATCTGGTGCATGAATACGAATTTGATGATAACCGGAACGAAGGTCCAACTTAGAAAAAATCACAGCACCATGCAACTCATCAATAACTGGAATGGGAAAGCGATCCTTCACTGTAATCTATACTACTAATAAAAGTAGCTTAGATGAAAAACTTTTGATTACCATTTTTACTCTTAAACAATCCTAAAAAGTCATATTTGCTATCCTCATCCTTCATGCTATAATGGAACTAGCAATTAGAAAGACAACTAATAATAAATTGTTAGACCTTACAAATTCTAACAATAAATATTAATTTACAGTAGTCTACTATTGGAAGTGGAATCATTTCCTATATCTGTACTATTAATACTTGTTTTTGTCCTTTTTTACCATTCAAGAATTCAACAAAAATAAGTTATTTTAACTACAGTAAATTCACTTTATTCAGTGCAAATATTGACTGAAGTTGTTCATTGGGGGCACTGAAAGGGCACATAATATTTCTCTCATATAGTGTCGTTTTCTTCATCAATTCTCCAGCCATGGAAGCCCTGATCAATATTTTGACCAAACCATTAAAAGACCTATCATCAAGAAGTCTCCTTTCCAATAATTGTTACTAAAAGCTTCAATGAAGTGTGGGTATATCAGCTGGAGATGTTCCACTTGGAGATATACTTTCTGGGTAAAATCAGATATCAATAAATAAATTTTTGATACCATATTTTTTTTTTTTTAATAAAATCATGGTGGAAGTTATGTTATTTTATTATATTATTTTAGTGATTAATAGTTACAAATAACTCAAAATATACAACGTAAAGATAACATAGTGTTGTCCTAGACTTTCTAAGTGCCAAACACTAACGCCTGGATATTCTAAGCGACCATCCAAAGCTAGTCGGAAAAATTATCACTATTTAGTTTTATAGATTTTGGGGTGGGTTTTCTTTGCTTTGTTTGATTCTTTATTTTGAGTAACAAACCATGAATGAATCCTTCACATGATAGGTTTTCCTGTCTTGCTTAATGGGATATGTTCTTTCACTTTTATTTTAATTAGAGTTGGAATATATGGGGTTGAATGAATCTTGTGTTTGTTACTTATAAGTTTTTTTTTCCATTTTTTTATGCAGTTGAAATTAGACCATGAACGAAAAGCTTTAGAAACATCTAACAATAAATTGAAATCCTTATATTGGTTATTCTTTTTTTTGGACACTTCATGACAATCTCTAGATAGTGGAGGATTCACTGTGTCATGGGAAGTTGGATGTATGATTTACAAATTTTGATCAACCTAGGTGAAGTGATGAGAAAACTTACAGTTCTGTCAACTTAGTTAATATTTTCATCAATATTTGCCTAGAAATGTAGGAAAGAATCGTGTTTTCCAAATTTTCTATATCTTTATCTTGAGGATCAACGAAAATGGATGACAAACAGAAAATACAAATTTTCACCATAATTAAGTTTATTAATTTATTTCAACAAGAAGTAGGCTTTTGGAAAACTTGATGTCAAAATGAACATATTGGTGGAATATGTGGCTTGCTCTTGACACTTTGGGAGAGTGAATGTATGCAAAAAAATATTTCTAGATTAATTGCCGATGCGAATTCTGTCAACACATGGCAACATCTTGGAATACAATGCACTATGTAGTAGAATTCGCTGGCTTCTTCATTAATGTCTATCTAATTTCTTGAGTCATTGGTTACATGAGCTGCTGATTTGGGATCTTGATATAAGTTCTACTTCTCTGAATTTGGATCACGCAAAAGTATTGCAACAATAGCCCTTCTGGGTTGGATGAAAGGGTCTGACATGAATATAACTTTATATTGACCCAACACGTAACACTGGTATTAATATATTCTTGTACTTTTTATGCAACTGGCCTTGCTGAAATTTCACTGTGCTAATATGTTTCAGGTTAATTATCTTCCTCCTGCAATCAGTGACCAACAATCAGGGTACGAGTGCTCAAGGAATTGGTCTATAAGTGAGCGCTTCTACTCGCGGTAATGCTAAAATTTGTAAAAAGTTCAATTTGTGCTTATGGATGCAAAACATCATAATCACTATATGCATGACAACGCAATCACACTTACTTTTGGATTGTTAATCTTGCACTGCCTAGATATGTTGGAAGCATTCTAGATATTGTGAATGTTTTAATTTGGAACCAAGAATCACTCGCCCAACCCAATTAAGAAAAAAGAAAGCAAAACAAAAGGCAAAAATGAAAATTCAAAATAAAACAGTTACTTTAAAATTCACTAAACTTCATAACTACGATTTTAGAACTGTCATTAGGAGTTTTGATGCCTTACTTCCATTTGTTTCTTTTTTTTTTCAAAGAGAAATTCAACGACTTTTAATATAAGGAGATAGTATCATCGTATTTGTGCAATTTCCAGTGTTTTGTGTGGATTGAAATTTGAAAGAATGTGATTAGTACCCTTCTTATTACTATATGCATGAGTATCAAAGTTCTGATTAAAAGCATTTGCATTGTTTTATTTTCCTTCTTACTTTGATGGTGTGGGGTGAAATTGATATTAGACTGAGATAAGGGTTTTTTGGCTTGAATCAAGGTCGCGATAGTAAATAAAAAATATTCAAGTTATTCTCTTGTTTGATGCATTGTCTAACTGAAATGATTTGCTTGATCAATGCAGCTATTGATCGAATGGGTTTTGGCCAGTGACAAAGAGACCGAAGCTTTTGGTGCTTCAAAAGGCTGGGTTGTACGTGAAAATAAATAAAGTGATTTTAGACTATAGTGGTGGTGTAGATACCTCAAGCATTCTATCTTAGCACATATAGGTTCATTAATTAATGGATTTTTCTCTTAACTTCTGTGACTGCAAACATGGATACTATTTTTTAAGATGTTACCCTAGCCTATTTTCATATGTGTTGTACTTGGGCATCCCTTAAAAAAGTGTGTAAAGACATAAAATAAGTTATATGTGCCAACAATGTATCATACAGATTCCAACCTTTTCTAACAAACTTTATTCATTTAAACGTTGTAGGGAGAATAATGGTTGTAATACATACTTTAATTCTTTGTTGTACTATGTTAGGTGTCGAGTTTTGCTAAAATAACAAGTAATTTACCATTTGAATACATTATTTTGTTCATACTAAACATAACTTACTTGACCAATAAAATCAAAAGGACATAATTATCCCTTTATGCCTATAAAATTACTTAGAACAACTACTATCACTAAATAATTCAAAGGACATAAATAGCCCTTCATTTATCTTTGTCTATGTATACACATATATTTTAGACTTAGATATATTTAAAATAATAAAAACTAAATGACAAATAATATAAAAGATTGAAATGTAAAGATGTTTCAAAATCTATTGAATTACATTCTAAATAAAAATATGGACCATTAATTTTTCTTATAATAAAAAATAAATGCAAAAATATGACATGTCATTTAACTCAACTATAGATATATTTATTTATTACATAAATATTAAAAAAAAATTACCACCTAAATTTGTTCACGTGCAACGCACTTAGTGCATTACTAGTACTATTAAGGGAGCGATAGTCCACGCAAAATCGCCAAGAACCATCTTTTTTCCTCACTAGTAGCACTGGGGATGAATAAGGACTAACACTTGGTCGAATCAAGCCAGCAACCAACATTTCCTTAACCAATCTCTCGATCCCATCCTTTTGAAAATAAGGATAACGGTACGGTCGAGAATTGGTTGGAACATTACCTGGAATCAGTGGAATACGATGGTCTTGAGTGCGTGTAGGGGGGAGTCTCTTAGGGTCACCGAACACATCCCTAAAATGGTCAAGAATATGGCTGATTTCAGGAGGAACCTCCCTCTCCATTACAACAACATTTGCAGCCACCAATTGTAACAAGAATATACCATAAGTTTGGAGCCTCAACCTGTGAAGTTCGCCTTGATCAACAACAGTGTTGATTGAGGATCTATTACCTGCTAACTTGAACTCTTGGCCCTCTAGAATAAACTTCATAATTAATTTAGAAAAGTCCCAAGTCATGGCGCCTAAGGAACGAAGCCAAGCAGCCCCCAGGACAATATCACATCCACTCACCGGTAATAAGAAAAAAAATCAGATTTGAAGCAATAACCTTGCAAATTTAGGCCAACTCCAATACAATTACCATGACTATGAAGAATTCCTCCGTTGGCAATGGTTACGCGAATCAGAGTAGTGTTGTGCACACGATAACCACAACGTCGAGCTAGAGAAGGATGTAGAAAATTATGGGTTGATCCAGAGTCGACCAACACTGTAACAGACTGTTTCTTTAAATAGCCAGTAATCCGCATAGTTTCGGGCTGATTGGTGCCAGAAATTGCATGAATAGAAATCTCCAATCCGGAAGAGTCTTCCTCATTTTCCTTCTGGTCGTGTTCTGGTGCATCATCTCCTTCCATGAATAGCAGTTGAGGACACTTGCAGCGATGACCAGGCTTGAAAAGTTTGTCACAATTGAAGCATAGCCCTTTTTTTCGCCTCTCTTTTTGTTCGGAAATAGTGAGACGCTTGATGGGTGGTAAGCTTAGGAATGCTGTGTAAGGAGAAGTTGAAGAAGTATTTTGTACCTGGTTTCGATTAGAGCCTGATTTCTGTTGCACTTTCCTGATGGAGTAGTCTTGTAAAGCCCAAACAGACTCCTCCTGACAAATAGCCAAATCAAAGGCCTCTGACAAAGCCGAAGGATGCAAAAGACGGACCCCAACCTTGATGTCTTCATGTAGTCCCGAAATGAAACAACTAATCAAATAGGATTCAAGTAAATCATTTACCCGATTTGCTAAAATTTTAAACTTCGTTTGGTAGTCTCGCACAGAACTAGCATGCTGAAGGTTAGACAAAGAAGCTGCAGGGTCCATATCTTCTCGCGAACCAAAACGTAAACATAGAGTCTTAGTGAATTGTGTCCAAGACATGACACCAATTGAACGAACCATCCAGCAATACCACTACGTAGCCACTCCAGTTAGGTGAATGGATGCCAATGGCACCAGTTGTGCATCGGTGAGTCCATGGAGGTGTTGATACTGCTCAACTCGAAAAATCCAGCCCTCCGGATCCTCGCCATCAAATCTTGGAAAATCAATACGAATCGGCCGCCCTTGTAAAACCAGCCTATCTTGCAAATTCACTGGTTGCTGGTCCGCCCTTTGCGGTGCAGCAGGAGTAAGAGGGGCCTGTCGGTCTGCACGGGGGGTCATCGCCAGTTGGTCTAAGGATGCCTGAATCACGTGAATGACGTCTCTGATTTCCTGAACTCCACCCGCAAGTTGATCCATTCGTGATTCCAGTTGCCCAACACATTCAGTCAATTCTTTCACAGTAATCATGATGATACCAGAAAAAGAACTGCTCTGATACCAGATGATAGGATCCTGTGAGAAATTGATTCACTTCAAGGGGAATCGTCCTCCAACTTTTATTAAAATTCTTTCTGCCAAAAAATAATGTTCAAGAAGATATAAATAGAATAGACCTCCTAACTAGACTTCTACTACTAACTAGACTCCTTGCCAATTATAACTCTTGGCTCAATAAACTCCTAATCTGACCCAATTATTCATAATTTCTATCAACACAACTAATTTAGGATAGAAATCCCAAAACTAAATAAAGGATAAAAATCTAAAAAATAATCATATGCATAGAAGTGCAAGTGGCAGCTCATACGTATGAGGTGCCTAACAGGGGGGTAGAGATGAGGGTAGGTTGCTCAGAAATAGGAGAACTTGGGTGAGGAGGGGGTTTGTAGGAGGGGAGAGCTGGGGGCTGGGGTTGTTATCTGTGAGTGTCTGAGAGAGAGAGAGAGAGAGAGAGAGAGAGAGAGAGAGAGAGAAATAAAGTAAGAGAAGAGGGCACCTGGGAGAAGACCACGGCCGTGGCGCAGTGGCGCCGAAGATGTCGCCGGTGAGAGAGAGAAAATAGTATAAAATGGTTTTTTTTTAGGGGGGGGGGGGAAGAGAGGGGTACCTGGGTTCGTGCCCTGTGTGCCGTGTGCCTTCTGGGTTGCTCCAAAGAGAGAGAGAGAAAGAGAGACGCCGATGAGAGAGAGAAAGGAGTAGAGGAAAAGAAAGAAAAAAAATTAAAAGATGTCTGACAGGGGCTGACAGACGTGTTGCTCCTTACGTGTGTCAGGCGGCTGTGTGCAGGTGAGGGCAGTGTAACGTTAAGAAGGAGGTAATGGGTGTGATAAGATGATTTTTGGGAGAAAAATATATAGGATATAAAATTTTAAACTCCCTTCTATTTTATGATATAGATAGAGTTATCGTGTGTACACGACCCTCATATCATGGAAGGAAGAGACATCATATATAATATTTGGGGGCATAACTTAGAATACAATGTTACAGTTATGGCTGCTTGTGAAAATTTGGGTGTCCTTTGTAAATCACTAAATCAACTACCAATTTTTTTTCCTATACACTATTACATAGAAAGAGGATGAGAAGATTTAAATTCTAACTTTAAATTCTAACAACAAAGCGGTGACTTTTCAAAATTTGCACCGTAAAAGATTTTAAGTTTTTTATTTTGTATCTTTAAAAATTAATTTTTTTATATTATATTCTTAATGGTTCAAAAGTGATTGCAATGTTATCATTTTGGTAATTTTTCGTTAATTTTTCCGTGTGTCAATGAGTTTATTTTTGACAAAAAAAATAATGGAAGTTAACAAAATGACCAAATTATAACATTTTTGATACATTGAGAGTACAATATAAAAAATTTAATCTTTAATGGTATAAAATCAAAAATTTAAAATATTTTAGGGTGCAAAGTGAAATTCGTCCTAAATTTCAGGCAAAAATGAAGTGACTTGAGTTAAACTCGATGCACTTCGTGTGCAAATTAGCAACATGACATGATTGAGAGTGGTTCATCCGCCGCACTTTGATATCTCCGTCTCTTCAAAGCTCCTTTAAGGCTTTAACGGACCCGTCGAGGCCTCAATAACTCCCACACCACACCTGTACATTTCCTCCTCTCTCTCTCTCTCCACTCAATTTTTCTCTCTACAGTTCCACAATGCAGTCTTCAATTTCTCTCTCCACACCTCAGTCTCACTCATCCCTAACTTCCATTGCGAGATCAAATTACAAGTTTGAACCATCTTCAATCGCTCCGTCCTTTAATAAGCCTTTGAACCTCCGTTTTTGTGGTCTCAGAAGAGAGGCTTTAGCGTTTTCATTTTCTCAGCCCAAACGGTGTGAGTTTCAGAGAGTTGCTGTTTCAGGACGAGGACGCTCGAAGAAGGTCTCAGCTTCGTTGTCTGACAACGGAGGTCCTCCGAAATCGTTCGACTACGACCTTGTTATCATCGGAGCTGGTGTTGGTGGTCATGGAGCTGCGTTGCATGCCGTAGAGAAGGTACAAGAAATTGTTTCGGTGAATTGAATTGAAATTTCTGAGTATGAGCTTTTAGTTTTGCTGATTCGGCAATTGAATTATTCGAGGCAATTGAGTGGAGGTCGTGACTCGTGATGGCTGGTTTTTTACTGTTTTTACCGCCTAGTTTTTGCTTTACTGTGTAGGTCCGTGGTAATAGCTTTCTTTGAATTCATTATATCAGCTGTCAGTGCGATCATCTATACATTTCTTTTCGTTATACTGCCAAATTTTTCTCGTGACCCTTGCCAGTTGCCTGTTACTAGGAAAATTCCTTTTTAAAGGACACATTTTTTTTTATCACTAGTATTCTGCTTGACAGTTGATCTTTTGAGTCCGGGTATCACCATTGCCAGTATTCGATTAGTATTGATAAGGACTTATTTTTACAGAGGAATTTTCCCTGTAATTGTTTGCTCCGTGATTGTTCTTTGAAGTCATTCAAGGTGACTTGGAAGTTGAAAGTCTGCAAGACTCAGCGGTATACATAGTAATAATGTCACATTACGTAGGTGAAGAGAAAAAATAAGTTTAACAGTTATTGGTATCTATGATATCAAAGAATTTAAATAAAAATATTGTATGCACATTTCGGAACTAGCATCTGTTGCAGTTGACTACACCCTATCAGCATTGGCGTCATGTCAAAGGAGGAAGTGTATTAGTGTAATCTAGCAATGGGAATAAAATATGACACATGGTAAAATTAATGTACAGCTATTACAGAGATTCAACCATGCTTTTGATTTCATGGCAGAGCATGAACATGTGTTTACTTACTGGGTTGGCAGGTTTTCACCCCTCTATATCGCATTTATCTGTTGCTTACGTGTGATGATGAGCAATGTAGTGTGCGAGTCTTGCTTAGTGCATTCACAAGCTCACTTACTGTTGTTATTTGTCCTCCTGATCTGATGTCTTACAGTGGAAAGAAATGTGTTGTTTCAATATCTTTCAGGGTCTCAAAACAGCTATCATTGAGGGAGATGTGGTTGGTGGAACCTGCGTAAACAGAGGTTGTGTTCCTTCTAAAGCTCTTCTTGCTGTAAGTGGGAGAATGCGTGAACTTCAAAATGAGCATCACTTGAAGGCTTTGGGTTTGCAGGTAAGCTAAGCACCATGCTTAATCAAGTTACGAAGCTTAAGTGAATGCACATAATTAGGTTCTTTTTGCAGTGGTAGATATGCCACTTAGGTTTGTACACCAGAGATGGCAAAAATTCTTGCATTAATGAAAGCTAGTAACTTATATGATGTCTTTTCCACCAAATTATGGTGGTGTACACATTGTTCGTTAAATACATAGCGGGGAGGAATTCGTAGTTCGTGGCATGAACAGGTCTTTTTTGGGAATAATACCATCAAAGATAGTTGACAAAATTAAAAGTTGAAGTCCTTTCTCTAGAGTCGGCCATTCATTGCATTAAAGGGTGTTTTGGTCCGACACTGATCTTGTTAGTGTAAACCACAAGCTCCACGCAGCTCTACTGTGTCATCCTAGACGTCTTCGAGTCAAATGAGTTGTCTAAGTGACCCTCATCGAACCAGTTGATATTGTTCTACGACACCACAATATGACTTGAATATGTTGTTGTGCTCAACTTATTCTTTTTGTTCGTTAAATACATAGCGGGGAGGAATTCATAGTTCGTGGCATGACAGGTCTTTTTGGGAATAATACCATCGAAGATGGTTGACAAAATTAAAAGTTGAAGTCCTTTCTCTAGAGTCGGCCATTCATTGCATTAAAAGGTGTTTTGGTCCGACACTGATCTTGTTAGTGTAAACCACAAGCTCCACGCAGCTCAACTGTGTCATCCTAGACGTCTTCGAGTCAAATGAGTTGTCTGAGTGATCCTCATCGAACCGATTGATACTGTTCTACGACACACAATATGATTTGAATCTCTTGTCGTGCTCAACTTATTCTTTTATTTTGCATTTTATGTGAATTGCCCTGCCAATACTATTCCACGATGCCACGATCAATGCGTCTCAATGTCCTCTGAGTTGATAGCCAATACCGCAGTGCTTAAAGCATTTTCTGCTCTATTATTTTTTTTTTAAGCAAAGCAAATGCGTTTAAGTGTCAAATAAGTTACTCTTCTTGTTCAAAATTTCCCTTCAACATTTTGTTGATATTGTTAGTTGGCAATGTCATCTGTCTTATGTTATTTTATCACCAATGCTAGGTTTCAGCTGCTAGGTATGACAGGCAAGGAGTGGCTGATCATGCAAATAATCTTGCTTCAAAAATTCGTAATAATTTGACAAATTCAATGAAGGCACTTGGTGTGGACATACTGACAGGATTTGGCACAGTACTGGTAATTCAAATTTCTGACGATCTTCATTAATGCTAATTCTGTGTTTGAAAATTTTATTTTACGGAAAATTAGTAATTTACTCTAGTGTTAATGATTTCATTTATGAACAAATTCAGGGTCCTCAGAAAGTGAAGTATGGTAAAGTTGGCTTTACTGACAATGTGATAACTGCAAAGGATATAATTATTGCCACTGGTTCTGTTCCTTTTGTTCCTAAAGGCATCGAAGTTGATGGTAGATATTCTTCTTTCCCCATACTGATTTGAGGATTTCCTATTTTGATTCTATGAGCAACTTTCTGTGATTAGCATCAGCTTTGATGCTACAGAAATGTTTATCCTATTGGTCATAAGACCTAGTATAATTGGAGATGCAAACTGTTGATGAGCTGGGGGCTTGAGACAACTTATGTTGAGAAATTGTGTCAATTCTTTGGAGAAAAAAAAAATCTGTATGCAGGCTGTGCAGTCTACATGGTTGGAATAAATTAAAAAGTTTTCCTTCTATATAGCTTTTGGAGAGCCATGACCGTACATATTCAAAAAACAACCCTGACCGTACATATTCGAAAAACAACTTTGACCACAGTATAAGAAGAAACAATTGAGAAATTAAGGTGTTATTTCCCCTCTATGCATGTACATTTTGGATGACCATGATAAACAATTTAGAAGCAGATTCTGTGTCATAAGCTTTGATGAGTTCTGCCTAGGAGAGGATTCACAGTTCCTAGGGAGTACCTTATGCTCTGGCATCCTTATTATGGTCATTTTCAAAGGAAGAACTCTTACACCAGTTTTCTGCTATATATATCAGATGTTTGCAAGCATTCTTGTAGTCATATGGCTTCTAACACTGGGAACATCCTGCAGGGAAGACTGTAATTACTAGTGATCATGCTCTCAAGTTGGAGTTTGTCCCTGACTGGATAGCGATTGTTGGAAGTGGTTATATTGGGCTTGAATTCAGTGACGTGTACACAGCACTTGGTAGTGAGGTAGTATCCTTCTGTTTCTCTCCATTTTCTCAATCCCTTTTTCTATAGTATATGCACTTTTCATTCAAGTTGAAATCAGGAAATGCTAACCATTTGTTTGGTTGAAGTAGACGTGTGTGTAGTTGAGTATAACAGATGAGAAATTCGCTGCTTCTGAATGTTGCATTCCAGTTCTATTTGAAATTTGCGTTGCAGATCTTTCTCCTCTCTGCCACCCCAACACATACACACACACTGGATCATAATGATATCCATCATACTAGGATTTTTATTTCCAAATTTGTCCCTCTCCAGTCTAAGAATATTTGAAAGAGAAAATTTTCCTTTTTCAAAATTGGCAAAATTTTGTGACTTACTATATTATTATGGCGATAAAATATATTTTCCTTTTTTTTTTTTCTCTCTATTGGAAACTTTGTTTTCTCTTTTAAGGTATTGTTTTATTTTTCTATTTTTTTAAATGATTTTTAGGGTTTTAGTTGCCTGTCCTGAGATGTGAAGCATTATTTGTATTGCTTTTCATTTCTGTTTTTTTACGTGGTAAACTGGAGAAGTCAAACTTTTATACTAGCAAAATAGAATATATCATTAACTTTCTCATGTCTTCTTATTGGTCTGACTCGTGAGCAAATTAAGTTTCACTTCTATTTGCAATTCAATTAGATGTTTTATCATATAATACCCTCAGTTCTCTCATTCTTCTTGGAATTCAACTAAATTGATCATAAAGATATTGCCCAGGTCACCTTTATTGAAGCTCTTGATCAGCTCATGCCTGGATTTGATCCTGAGATTGGCAAGCTAGCTCAAAGAATTCTAATAAATCCACGAAAAATTGACTACCATACTGGTGTGTTCGCAACCAAGGTACTTCCTTGATCATTTTTGTTTGATTTTCTGGTGCACGGCTTCATATATACAAGTGCATTTATTTTTTTGACCTTTTCTTTTAATTAGATTACTCCAGCAAAAGATGGGAAACCAGTCATCATCGAGCTTATTGATGCCAAGACAAAAGAGCCAAAAGATACTTTGGAGGTATGTACAACAGATGAGATCTGATTATTTCTATCAGAAATTGGAGTTTATGCCAGAGATGGTACACATCTCTTTTAGCTAAAATATTCTTGGGTGGTTGTTTGTAACTTGTGTTGCAACTGGAGATTGTAAAATTAGAAGGCCAAATTGTTGTTTTGACAATTAATGGATTAGCCAAGTTCCATGAGGACTTGAATGAAAGGATTACCTTGTTTTTTCAGCGATGCGAGGGGAAAAGGCCTTGTGTAGAACCTTTAAGAATGCAGCCACAGAACATCCATAAAAGTTAGATGGATAACTAGTTGAGCAAAATGCTGCTGTTTCAACATACATCTCCTGTTAATGATTTTAATAAAAATCATTTCCCAGTGATTATGCTCTTTTTTTTTTTCTTTCTGAGACTCTAGTAGCTTCAATTGTGCTGTTGCACGTTTAGAATTGAGTGCAAGATATTTCTGGCATTCAGTGTGTTTTAACTCCTATGTTCAAAGTGATGCTAGCAGGTTTTAGCTGCTCGATTGCAATTGATGTTATCCTTTTGAAATTTATATCCATGCACTTCTGATTTTTGGAAGCAATTAATATTAGTTGATTAAGTTAAAAAGAAATGATGTGATTCAATAGCAAGAACTGTGGCATGGATAGAGTTGATTGGCAACAAAGAAATTTCTATTTTCAACCTTAAGTCGTTGAAATGTGAGACCAATATAGAGTGGTGTCCTTGCTCTAGTTAAACCATGGTTTTCATAGTAACTGGAGAACATTAAGTAAACCCCAATTTCATATCATCATCCATTTCAAAGGTTTACTTTTCATCTGTTTCCCCTCGTATATAATCATGTTGTGGCATTCAGAACAGATTTTTGATTTTGTTTTTCCCATAGGTTGATGCTGCATTAATTGCAACGGGAAGGGCTCCATTTACTAACGGTCTTGGGCTGGAGAATGTATGCCTTCTTTAATGTTATCATGTATGAGAATGGGATAAACAAGAACATCCTGTTAGATGAATGATTCTAACTAGTATATTGAGTGTTTTTTCAGATCAATGTAGTGACACAACGCGGTTTTGTTCCGGTTGATGAGCGCATGCGAGTGATCGATGCAGATGGCAACCTGGTATATTGCAAGTCCTTTCAAATACACTTTTGTGCATGGCTGATGGCAGTGTAACTAACATGTAACTTCTATCATTAGGTTCCTCACTTATATTGCATTGGTGATGCAAATGGTAAAATGATGCTTGCTCATGCAGCAAGTGCACAAGGAATTTCTGGTAAGTGGCTTTACCTCATTCTTTGCTTTTTAGATTTAACATTTTCATGCTCGTTTCGTGTGTTAATGGTTCTCTTCATATAGTGGTTGAACAAGTCACTGGAAGCGATCATGTGCTCAACCATTTGAGCATCCCAGCAGCTTGTTTCACCCATCCCGAAATCAGTATGGTTGGATTGACAGAGGTAAATGCTACATCTTTTGCATAATCTGTTTTAGGATGCTAGGAGGCTAGTTGGTATTGTTTTTGATGTCCATTCTTTGTTAGATAAATCTGTTCACTGTGATGGAATTAGATGGTTTGTTTCATTTGGTTGATAGAAATAGGGCCATTACTCAGTTTGGTCCCCATTAATCGAGGGTGCTGGGAGGAATGAGGTGGTTGCATACCTCACCTCTGATTGTTCGCACCAAGCGGCTGCCCTTCTATTTGAACCCATAACCTCATGTTTGGTAGCCCGACACTTCAACTATTGCACCAGACAATGGCCTCTTAAACTTTAATGATGGAATGAGCTTAATGATGAATTGACTTTCGAATTCCTGGATTTTTTATGCGTCTTTTTAGACAAAATTTGCTTGGACATATTTTTTGCACTGCAACCCTTATGTACTTTCCTAGTTAGTGAAGAACCTCCACTTTTAGTAGGTTCTGCATCTTTATGCTAGACCACTCAAAATAATGCCGATGACATTTCAGATTCTCCAAGTTTGACCAATTTAAGAATTAAAAACAATGGCATCCCCATTCTATATAAATTTGATTAATGCTGGTTAAAGGTCAAAAAGTTTTGAAATTGCACTTGTTGGGACTAAAGGTTCTCTAATCGCTCTGTCTGAAGCGTCAATCCCATTCAACCATATTATGAGCTTTCCTTGACTGTAGTTCCTGCTGTTCAATTTGGCAGAAAGACACTTCAAGATAGAATAGGTTGTAGTGTAACACAAATTTTTCTGTAGCCTCACACTGTTGGAGTCATTTTCGCCCCCAAAAAATTCATGCCTGGTTATAGCTAGAACATAGTTTTGTTAAGTTCGTTATGTAGTTCGTTCATTTCTTGTTTCTAATTCAGTTCAATACATAGTTGGTTCATTTCTAGTTTCTAAGGTTGTAATTTGTAGCTAATTATATGGTTCTGGAATTAGAGGCAAGCCAAAAGAATTATTGTAACCCTAATGCTCAAAGAAGTGTGAATTTTTCATTCCACACCAACTCCTTTCATAATCTAAGGTATCTTATCTTTCTTTACTAGCTCAATCTGCATTAGTTTTGGTCTACCCCTCCTCCTATTGACAACAGATAATCTCCCCTCTCGTTAGTGTCAGTGGAGTCCATATCACTCTTCCTCATATTGAACCTGTCCAAATCAACTTAATTTTTTTCAAAAACTATATCTTCTGTAGGTTCTCCTTCTACCATTCCATGAACCAGTTTAGTATTTTCTTTGTACTTCACATCCATCTCCACATCTGCATTTCTATTACGTCTCTTAGTTGCTTTAACACTATGCCATGAGCATGACTGATTTTATAGCTGCTGTATGAGCCTTCCCTTTGAGTTTCACAGGTATACATCATCACACAATGGGATACCCTCACTTGTCTACTTAACCAACTTACTCTATTTCTTTAAGCAACATCATCTCCAATCTCTCGCACCCTCTCAATAATCCAACCTGCTTCCAATGTAATGTTGCTGAGTTGACATTTTCATGACCACTTTTCATTCTCCTTTACATATTTTTTTCTCTTTCTTCCTTTGATGGTAGCGAAAAGGAAAAAGGTGATCTTGCTGATGGAATCTTGTATATTGTCATGTTTATCTTTTCGTTTGCTTTTTATTTTGCACGAATGATTTATATTGCTTTCTGGCTCACATATTAATTTGTCAGCCTCAAGCAAGAGAGAAAGCTGAAAAGGAGGGATTCGAGATAAGTATTGCCAAGACTAGTTTTAAGGCTAATACGAAGGCCCTGGCAGAAAACGAGGGGGAGGGACTTGCTAAGGTGATATTTCCTAACACTTCTTTTTCCAGCTATTATGTGCTGATACTACGTATATAAACAGCACTGATCGATTCTCCCCTATGTTCTGAAGTCCGAACTGTAAGGTGGCTATATATGGTCCTCATCCTTCTGATGCGGTTATGCTTCTTGGGATGCTAAAATGGTTGACTGTCCCTAAATCAAGTAAACCACAGGATAGGTTGTCACATGGTGGCAGCTGTAAATAGCAAATTAACACCACTTGGTAAAAAATTATAGCATATTTTGAATTTTGTATGTGTTTCCTGTGATGATATAGACAACTATTGTTTTCATTCTCTCTTTATTTCCTACTTATGGCTACATAGTTTTGAAAGATCACAAAGCACAAAAAGAGTTTGAAAACTGCTTACTGCAGAGAAGTTCATCAACTCTTGTTGTGGAGTAGCACCAAGCAATGTCAAAAAAACATAAAACCATGCAATGTTTGTATGCGTAGACTGCATGTGCGCCCCCCCGGGGGGGGGGGACATTTAGTTTGGTCCAAGTACACTGTAACACTTCTTCAGTTTGCATTCAAATTCAGCGACTGATTCCAATTCTGTGCCCTCATACTTCTTTATATTCCACTGTTGTCTTGTTCAATTATTTTCTTTTACTGCATTTGATTTTTTGAGCTCTGGATATGTAATTTCGTGCAGTTAATATACAGAAGTGACAACGGGGAAATTCTTGGAGTTCATATTTTTGGATTGCATGCTGCAGACCTCATTCATGAAGCATCCAATGCCATAGCATTGGGGACACGTGTTCAGGTTATTCTGCTGTGCTAAATCTCCAGTGTCAGGCCATGAATCCTGCTATAAGGCTACGTCTAAGATGAACCACTTCATGCAAATTGCAGTTTACCTCAGCTTGCAACCTTTATTGCTCCTTTTCATTTAAGGATTAACTTGTGACATAATCACCACATTCCCCATCTCATATTTTACAAGTCTTCATCTAGCTGATAATAACCTAGCACTCTAATTATCCTCCATTTTTCTTCTAACAAGTGCAAGCTAAACTAAAACAATGCATGTTCTTCTATGAGAAAATTAAATTTATATGTTTTCCTTATCTACAGGACCTAAAGTTTGCAGTTCATGCACATCCAACTTTGTCCGAAGTTCTTGATGAACTTTTCAAATCAGCTAAGGTAAGCTCCTGGTATTAGATACTAAAAGAAGTTTATCTCTCTCTCTTTATGGTCATGTATCAATTTTTTTTGGAATTAATGTAACAACCAATCAAAGGACGACTATACATTTAGCCTTTGACTGCAGAAATAGTTAAGCTTAGGATCATCCCATTGGTAAAATGCTAACCCATCACATCCCATTAGCTAATCATGCAGAAAAATGGGCTTTGCACATTTGCATACATATGTTCAGATGCTTCAGGCACTTATTTTAATGAAACACAATATAACACTCAACTGTATGGCATTTTCGACCGAAAAAAAAAAAAAAAAAAACTGTATGGCATTTTGTTACCTCTTTTGGTTGTTCTATAATTTTAATAGCAACACTCATTTGAGACGGTGACAAATTCTTGATATTCACCATCTTTCTAATTTTGGGAGCAGGTAAATAATGCTCATGTTACTAGTCCCTTTCGTGACCCTGTTGCTGTCTAAAGCGTTGAACACTCCCGGTGTAACATTTTTGAAGAAATTTGAATGTATTAGGTAGTGTCAAGGGACTGCACGTCATACAACGAGGGAAATAATCATCCTCCCTGCCACAAAAGGAGAAGGAACAAAATGTTGAGAGATATGCTAATAGAATTTTTAATTGGGTGTGTTTGGGCTTGTTTTTGAAGTCCTCGCCGAGATGTTGGTATTGATCACCCTCCCTATTACCATGGTTTATTGAAAGGAGTTGTTTTTACTGTCCTAAAGAAAGCCATTTAACAGAGTCTGCCAGGAATTTTATCTCTAAACATCATGAGAATTGTTGCAAGTTATTCGTTTCACTTTTTTCTTGATTTGAATTACATGCAGCTATTGATTGCAAAATAATAATAATAATAAATCGAACTAATAAAAAAAACAAATTATTTTGCTTAAATCTCATTTTACTCCCTGAAAGATACAAAAATTCTTAGTTTGTCCCCTGAATGATTAATTTTTTTCACAGTGCTCTCAAAGAAATAAAAACATTTTAATGCGGTTCATTGTCTCATTTTTGTTTGATCGTCAACAAAAAAATAAGATGATAGACCATATTGTAACGTTTTTTATTTTTTTGAGGGGTCAATGTAAACAAATTAATTATTCAGAGGATAAACTGAGAATTTTTGTATTTTTGAAAGGATAAAATGAAATTTTCTTAATTTTTTTAGAATAATGACGTGAACTCGCCCTTTCTTTTACACTACTTGACGTGACAATCAAAGTTATCGGATATTTGATAAACTCTAGGACCTATAATTTAGCTGTGTATGTTGAAGTAGTGTAGGAAAGCGAAGTGTAAAATCATTGAATTTTTTATGCCCCGTCATGATTGAATAAAAATAAAAGTATGATATGAATGTGCTCCTTTTAGGTACTACAGTAATTTGGATTGATGATGTGGGATAGAAAGCTGTAGATTCAACCCGGAAACTGAATGGCCAGGAACAAACAGCCAAGACTTATGATGGAACTGATCATCATATCATTGTTTATGATGAACCGCAAACAATATACATATGGATGACGCTATGATATCGAAAATTCTTTTTTTAGGTTACATAGACTTGTCTTCCTGTACATTATAAACACGTCATTTAGGGGTAGACAACGGGGATTGAATTGATGATAAAATAGAATCTTAGGTCGTAAACAGTGATGATGAAGAAGAAAGAGCATCTACATTATGCTTTGGCTGGATGACAATCGATCATGACACTAATACCCCAAACTGCTTCATAAGTCATCTCAACATTTATAATGCAAGGCCACGAAAACAGCAATAAACCCCGTAGCATTGCAATCAATACAGCAATAGATTAACTCGGGCAATAAAGCACTATCCCCAAGGTATCCATCAAACTGTGGTTAGGTAGTTAATTTTAAGCAAATTCAACAACCTAAAGACATGTACAAAACACAACCATATGGCAATTACAACCTATTGTTCTTTGATGAAACAAAGAAAGAAAATAGCATATAAATGCCTAAATTAATTGCAAAATCACTGAAAGATAGAGGTCCAATAAATCAAAATCCACCCACCATCTCCAAAAGTACCTAGCATTCGAAGCAGTGCATGAGAATTCAGCAAGTAACCGAAACATTCAGGTGTGCCTATACAGAGAACTGTTAGATTGCTCATAATAGGGGTGATGATTTTCAACACGATTCTCCAACACTGGACAACACATGAACATACTTGTCATGACCAGGTAATTGAAAAGAATGGCCATTAAAAGAGACAAGCATAAGATTCAAAGCAAGCACTAACAATGAGTGCTTCAAAGTTAATCCTGTACAGAAACAATAGCATTTCAGAAAATAACAACCGACTATACTCATAATAACAAATTAAGTGCAACCCACAGTAGAATCTGATATTAAAATAGTCCCCATAACAAAGAAAATTACTTTCTCAAAGTCACAGTGCTATACTTCCAGCAGCTGGGATCACAACCTATTGATCACTATCAATACAACCTATTGATCACTATCAACGAGCCATAAAGAATAGCATTTCAGAAAATAACGACGAAGTATACTCATGATAACAAATTAAGTTCAACCCACAGTAGAATTTGATATTAAAATAGTTCCATAACCAAGAAAATTACTTGCTCAACGTCACAGTAATTTACTTCCAGCAGCTGAAAGTAAAACATAAAATCAAAAACCTAAACAGAGATCAAAACACTGATACGAATGCCATTTGAGATTCAGACGTAGATGCACATAGTCTACTCTTCTTCGGTGGCTGATTCACCGCTCTTGTTGTTGTGCTTCCTTGCGTACCTCTGGTTCCTCAAAAACTTCGGATCCATCTAACAAATGTCGAAAAAATATAAATCAATAGTTTGAACTTTGAACACATCGGCACAGACAGTTTCACAAAAAAAAAAAAAATCTATACAAACATATATGTATGCGTCGAATCAAAACGAGCACGAACCCCTTTGGTGGAAGTGTGGCGGTGCTTTCTGGGCTTCTTAATCCCGTTCCTGTGAGCCTTGTGTGACTGGTTGTGAGCCGTGTGATTCTTTGACTTCGCCATCTCTTCTCTTACAGAAGCTGTTCAAAAGGGACAGAGAACGAAGTAAATCAAAATCAATCAACCAATTTAAACTGAGGGTTTCGATTATATATACGCAGAGAGAACATACCTTGTTGCTGAGAGGCAGTGGAGGAGGAGTTAGGGTTTTCAGAACGAGAAAGAGAGTGGCGAAGAAGGGTTTGGGCCTTAATGAGAGTTCTTTCTGAACCCTAGTTCTTGATTCTGATGTACGTAATGACAACATTACCCTTTTGGGCCTCGGCCTTTTCAGTCAAGGTCGTCGAATTTAGAGGTCCATGACAACATTACCCTTTGGGCCTCGGCCTTAAGATTTTTTGGATAAACGAACTTTAGGCACTAACGACTTCGACAACAAATTAGCATTATATATTGGGCTTTTCCCTTTTAATTGATTCTGATTATTGACCCTCATTGGGGCTGAAGAGGCTTTTTTGAGAACCTTCTCTCTAAAGAGAAAACACGAACTTATCTGTGTATGACAACCACTAAAAAAAGATAGTTAACCATTGATTCATTGAATTCCGGGCCTGAAGGATTCAGTGTATAATCTGTAAAGGGTCTTGATTATTAACAAAATCTATGCCAACTACTTCCTCTTCCTATTGTCCCTTTGAGACAGTAAATATGTGGTTTAGAGTTTATTCAGAGTTGTTTTGTTTTATTCCTCATCTAGGGCTTAATGTTTACTCTTTTTCAAATCCTTTGAAAAGAAAAGTGAAGATAGAGGATTCAGTAGCAAATGAAACTATTGTAGTTGTGCTAGCTAGTTTTATCACCCATCCCCTTTTGGATTTATAGGGAGAGTGGTGAGTTTCTCTTCAATATGTTTTCTCTTCAACTTTTTTTTTTTTGGTGGATTACCTATCGTACATTTAAGTGAGACCATTAAATGCAAGTGAGTCCTTTATTCATTGATGGTAAATGATCTATCAAGAAAAAATTTGAATAAAAAACATATTGATAGAGAACTGTATCTACCAGAAGACAACTAGTGGACAATAATTTGGAAAGAAGAAATTTATGCAATATGCCATGTTGTGGAGGTTTGCCTAAGGAATGTGCATTAGGAACCTTTCTGGTTAGAGTCTTAGTCCATTATATGCCTGTCAAGATGACTAGACTAGACCTTCACATTTTTTTGGGAACGATGGCATTGCCATCAGCATGTAGATTGTATCAGTTATCAGAATATTATTCAAATTCAAATCTCTCCTTGTAATTACCAGTATTGTTGAGTCTTCCTTGAGACTAGGACTCCTCCTTGTATTTAGGAGTGATTTAGTTCTCTTTTCAGTGTATATATACTCTACCTTGATTAATGAAAAGATTCAGCATTTCACTATTACATCTAAAATCTACATGGTATCAGAGCACACAACGATTCTCCATTAATTTTTTTTTCCTCATTATTTTTCTTTTCTTCCTTACTGTCCAACACAGGATGACCACTCCATCAGATTCCTCCAACACTACTCTTGCTGCTAGCCCTCAAAATCTTGAGGCTCCCCTTATCACCATAAACATCTCACCTCAAGCACCTCTCAAACTCACCTCCTCCAATTATATCTCCTGGAAATTGCAGTTTGAAACTCTATTAATTGGATATGACCTCATTGGGTACATCGATGGATCCACACCCTGCCCTCCCAACACCATCACGACAAACAACACTACTGATGATGCACAAAATCGTATGGTGCGAGATCAACAGTCACAAGAGTGATTAATGAGCAATCAATGACAATCAGTGGCAAAACAGTAAATATAGGTCAACACTGGAGATCTATAGTGGTTCGGTCTCAGACGACCTACGTCCACTCTTCGAACGGCGACGGTGGCCTTAGGTGTTTTATTGATCAACGGTGGTACTCCGGAGAGTTTACAATGCTTTTTGAGAGAGAGAGAGTAGTTCGAGACTCGTGAGTGTCATGCCCTTTATACAGTGAGGGTTTACATTATATAGGCTCACCAAGGCGGTGAGGCGGTGACGTGAGGAAGAAGTCTCCCGTGAATTTGGTAAGTACAAATATGGTAGGAGTGGACTTCTTTGGTAAGTAGAGTTATGGTAAGAGTAGATTTCCATATCCCGCCTTTCTCTCCCTCGTGCTCCTATTCAATCGGAGGAAGACTCCCAACGAGGTAGGACTTCAATCCTTGTCTTGACCTTAGGCTTGCTTCGGAGTAGGCTTGGATGTGCATTAGTCTTGAGGTTGCACTAAGGCATGAAGAGGAGCAATGGGGAGAAGCCAAGGGAGCAAGAGGTGGGCGGCGCCCACTTAGAGGAGGCATGGGCGGCGCCCTAGGTGCCTTGCCCTCTCCTTTGGTGTTCGGCCTTGAGTTGGTGCAGCTTGGTACTTGAGCTTGTGAGGCATCGGAGTCAAGGGTCCGTAGGAGGACTTTGGAGGACCTCGGAGTCAAGGGTCCGAAGGAGGACTTTGGAGGACCTCGGAGTCAAGGGTCCGAAGGAGGAGACCATGGCAAGCCCATAGGGCTGCCATGGGCTGCGCCCAAGGGGGCCGGCCTAGGCGGCGCCCAAGGGTTCTAACCCTCGATCCTTCGGTGTCCTCTCCTTGGTCCTTTGTTCAATGGGCTGATCCGGCTTCGATCTGGACTTTCCTTTGGGCTTTCGACTTTATTTGGATTGGGCCTAGCCCAGTAAAATCCGGACTCATCATTTGCCCCCCATGCCCCGAGCCTCTGACTTTTTGCGAGAGGAAAGGGTCGTGGGCATGTGCTTCGTCTTCATCGGAGTGAGTCTGAATTTTCTTGCTTTCCCCGGTATCTTTTCATTTTTGGAGATTCACTAAATTTTTTGATATCAGATAGAGAATATATATATTTATATATATACATATATATATATATATATATATATATATGTACTTAGCCTACTAACTTTGACTTTTCAACTTTTTTTTTTTTTTTTTTGCTGATTGGGCGCCGCCCACAATTTTTGATTTTTCAAAAATTTTTTTTTTTTCTTTTTCCTTCTTCTCCCTTGCCTTGGGCGTGGGCTCCTTCACTCTTTTTTTTTTTTTTTTCTTTTTCTTTCTTCCTTTGCTGGGCGCCGCCCTCTTGGGCGTGCATGGTACAAAATTTTTTTTTTTTGCTGGCTTGGGCGTCGCCCTCTTGGGCGTGCACTGTTCAATTTTTTTTTTTTTTTTCTCTTGGTCTGCCTGGGCGCCGCCTCCTTGTCCTCTCATTTTTTTTTTCTTTTTCTTTTTCCTTTGGCTTGGGCGCTGCCCACTTGGGCGTGCATGATACCAATTTTTTTTTTTTTTTTTTTTTTGTTGCCTCCTTGGGCACTGGCCTCTTTCTCACTTTTTTCTTTGTCTTGGGCGACGGTGGAGGATGCTGTGTTTGGGGGATGCCATGCGTCTGAATATTGATATGGGGACTCTATCTACTTCTACGGTGGTGTCTTTCCCTCCTCTCCTCTCAAGAGGGCGAGGTTTGATGCCCCCAGTGCTTCTTGGTGAAGGTCCGATTGCCAAGTTACTTCCCGGGAGATGGGTCCTGGTGGTGCCCCGCTCTTTTCGAGACTGAGACTTCTGTGCTAGCTTTTGTACTGCTATAGGAGTTGAGACTCCTGTGCGGTCTCCTATGGGGACTGTAACTCCATATACTGTCCTGCTACTAGTAGTGGCTCGGTTGCAGATGACCCGAGCTTCAACAGTGTGCCTGGAAAAAGTAATGTTATTTCAACATTAAAATATTTAACATGATTACCTGGAGAGAGGGGTAGACTATTTGTATGAGAGCAACGTGAGAGCTGTGGATGTCCCGTGAGAGGGCCGCATGAGCTAAGACCGAGCTACGTATAGTCTCGGGAGATGACTGCCGTGGCAGGGGTGACTACTTGCGCGAGAGCAGAGTCATAGAGGCCGAGCTACGTGTAGTCTCGGGAGATGGCTGCCGTAGCAGAGGCTTACTTGGTGACTACGTGCACGAGAACAAAGTCATAGGCCGAGCTACGTATAGTCTCGAGAGATAGCTGCCGTAGCAGAGGCTTACTTGGTGACTACGTGCACGAGAGCAGAGTCATAGAGGCCGAGCTACGTGTAGTCTCGAGAGATGGCTGCCATAGCAGAGGTGACTACTTGCGCGAGAGCAGAGTCATAGGGGCCGAGCTACGTGTAGTCTCGGGAGATGGCTGCCGTAGCAGAGGCTTACTAAGTGTGTCCCGCCCTCCTCTTTAGCTTTGTACTTTGCTTTCTTTCTTTATACTTTTGGTTTTGAATGCCTATAGGTGGCTGCTGCTTTGCCCTACTCGTTTACAAATACGCTGAAGATCAAGAAGACAATTGATGTCCAGGCAGCGGAGAGGCGGGCACATGAGGCTGCTGAAGAGCAGTTAAGGTTTGTGCGGCAGGCGCGAGAGGATGCCGCGTAGCTTGCACGGCAGGCACGAGAGGATGTCGTGAAACTGTTAAGGCTCGAGCGACAGGCACGAGAGGATGCCGCTGAGAAGTTGAGGCTAGCGCATGAAAGGGGCTGCTCAACTTGAGGCTGACCTTTGAGTAGCACTTGAGAGAGCTACTAGGCCAGAGGCTCACTCCATAGAGATGGAGGAGATGAGAGATGATGCTGAGGAGCTGGGCGCCTGGTGGGCCCCTACTGCTGGGCACCTTGTGTTGGGCATCAGCTGCTAGGCGCATGAGGCTAGACGCCTGAGACTGGGCACCTGGTGCTGGGCACCTGTTTTTGGGCGCCTGAGATTGGGCGCCTGAGGCTGGGTGCTTGAGATTGGGCGTCTGCTGCTGGGTGCCTGGTGAGAGGGGGCGAGACCCCTCGTCTAGGCGACACCATGGGAGCACTCAAGGTGGAGAGGGCGAGACCCTTCGTCGGCATCACGGGGGTGCCCAAGGTGGAGAGGGTGATACCCCTTGTCTAGGCACCTGGGGCGCCCAAGGTAGAGAGGGCGAGACCCCTTGTTGGCATTATGGAGGGCACCCAAGGTGGAGAGGGTGAGACCTCTCGTCTGGGCGACTGCTCTGCTGGGGGCTGTTTGTAAATTTTTAGGAAAGCAAAATAATTTTGGACACAATAATCTTGGCAGAATTTTATTTCATAAAATAACAAATAACAAAGTAAATCAACTAATAAAGGATAGATAAGATCTTTAGGTGCTTGGTGTCCCGTGGGTAGGCCAAGACTTCCCTGGTGAAGTTGGAGTCACCTCCTCCTAGCCCTTAGGCGATCATCTAGATTTCTCCGAGGGGTTGCTGGAGTTTTCTATCATCCTGGTCCCGACCAGGTGGCGGGACTTGTCCTCTGCCAGCAACGTACTGCCTCAAGTGGCCACACTGTATGAGCTCTTCGATCTCCCTTTTAAGATCAAAGCAGTCGTCAGTGTCGTGGCCATGGTCGCAGTGGAAGCGACAGTACCTGCTGGGATTTCTGTGATTTGGGGCGGATTTCATTTTTTCGGGCCAACGGAGTGCGGGGTCATCCTGTATCTGAAATAGGATGTGTTCCACCGAGGCATTGAGTGGCGTGAGAGCTTGCAGCTCTCTCAGAGGTGGAGGACCAAGACGGTCCCTGACAGAGATTCTCTCTGTCCTATTTCTTTTGTTCTCTGCTTCGCTCATGTCTTCGCGGATATCCTTTCTTTTCTCACCCCCATAGGAGGACTCACCTCGTCTGGCCTTGGTGACATCCTCGGCGTTTATGTACTTTTGTGCCCTTGACAGCAGCTCGGGCATACTGGAGGGCGGCTTCTTGATGACTGAGAACATGAAACTGGATGTTCGGAGGCCGGCGATGAAAGCAGCCATGGCTACCTTGTCATCCGACTCATCGATCTGGAGCACCTCCTCATTGAAGCGAGCAAGGTAGTCACGAAGGCTTTCATCCCTATCCTGCTTAACGGTGAGCAAGTGGGTCACTGGCTTTTGATGGCGGCGTCCCCCAATGAAGTGGGAGACGAAAGACCTGCTTAGCTCCTCGAAAGAACAGACGGAGGAAGGCCTGAGCTTGGAGAACCATTGACGAGCGGACCCCTTCAAGGTGGTGGGGAATGCTCGGCACATGATCTCCTCAGGCACATTATGGAGTTGCATGAGGGACTTGTAGGTGTCCAGATGGTCAAGGGGATCTCTATTGCCATCGAAGGTGTCGATGTTGGGCATTTTGAATTTCGAAGGGAGTGGGTAGTTGACAATTTCAGCAGTGAAAGGTGTGTCAGTGCGCCTTACCAGGTAATCCACGGGTGTCGGCGCTTGCGCCTTGATGGCGTTGAGGGCGTCACCGAGTTGGTTTTGCACCTCCTTAATCTTCTCATCCCACTGATTGGGGACATCCTGGTGATGGTACTGGCTTTCATGGTCTCCATACTGACTCTCTCCCTCGTCCTCATGCGCAGGTACGTGTGAAGGGTGAACACGCGAGCTCCTTGCGCGGTGAGGAGGGATTGGTTGACGAGGGACTCCCTGGCGTGGTGCTGAAGCATTCCGATGAGGGACCTGGCGTCCAGAGAGGACAGGCAATGGTTCCTCTCCCGTCGGAGGGAGTTGGACTCCTCCAACAGGGCGATGGATGACTCCTCCTTGAGAAAGCATCAACTGGATGATCTGCTGGTTTTGGTTCACCAGCAGCTGCACGGTCTGCAGGAGTTGTTGCTGTGACTCAACGGCGGGAGTCGCCGTAGCAGAGGGTCCTTCGGGTGCGAGGGGAGGCGGAACCTCCTCTCGGTGCACAGGGTTGTCGTCTCCGGGTTGATGAGACCTCGATCTGGTGGTGATTGCCATGGATTGCGAGAAAGGTAGGAAGACTTCGTCGGTTCCCACAGACGGCGCCAAACTGATGATGCACAAAATCGTATGGTGCGAGATCAACAGTCACAAGAGTGATTAATGAACAATCAATGGCAATTAGTGGCAAAACAGTAAATATAGGTCAACACTGGAGATCTATAGTGGTTCGGTCTCAGACGACCTACGTCTACTCTTCGAACGGCGACGGTGGCCTTAGGTGTTTTATTGATCAACGGTGGTACTCCGGAGAGTTTACAATACTTTTTGAGAGAGAGAGAGTAGTTCGAGACTCGTGAGTGTCATGCCCTTTATACAGTGAGGGTTTACATTATATAGGCTCACCAAGGCGGTGAGGCGGTGACGTGAGGAAGAAGTCTCCCGTGAATTTGGTAAGTACAAATATGGTAGGAGTGGACTTCCTTGGTAAGTAGAGTTATGGTAAGAGTAGATTTCCATATCCCGCCTTTCTCTCCCTCGTGCTCCTATTCAATCGGAGGAAGACTCCCAACGAGGTAGGACTTCAGTCCTTGTCTTGACCTTAGGCTTGCTTCGGAGTAGGCTTGGATGTGCATTAGTCTTGAGGTTGCACTAAGGCATGAAGAGGAGTAATGGGGAGAAGCCAAGGGAGCAAGAGGTGGGCGGCGCCCACTTAGAGGAGGCATGGGCAACGCCCTAGGTGCCTTGCCCTCTCCTTTGGTGTTCGGCCTTGAGTTGGTGCAGCTTGGTAGTTGAGCTTGTGAGGCATCAGAGTCAAGGGTCCGTAGGAGGACTTTGGAGGACCTCGGAGTCAAGGGTCCGAAGGAGGACTTTGGAGGACCTCGGAGTCAAGGGTCCGAAGGAGGAGACCATGGCAAGCCCATAGGGCTGCCATGGGCGGCGCCCAAGGGCTCTAACCCTCGATCCTTCGGTGTCCTCTCCTTGGTCCTTTGTTCAATGGGCTGATCCGGCTTCGATCTGGACTTTCCTTTGGGCTTTCGACTTTATTTGGATTGGGCCTAGCCCAGTAAAATCCGGACTCATCAACTACCACAACCAATTCTTCTCACAAATTCTGGATTCGTCAAAGACCAACTACTGTTAAATGCCTTAATTGGCTCTCTTTCCCCCACTATTATCCCATTCATAGCACGAGCAAAAACAGCCAAAGATGCATGGACCATACTTGCTAACACATATGCCAAACCTTCTCGTGGTCGCATCAAACAGATCAAAAACCACCTCAAGAATCCAACCAAAGGCAATCAGACCATAACAGAGTACCTTCACTCTGTCAAAGCCCGTGCTGATGAATTGGCTATCCTAGGTGCACCATTGGATCCTGAAGACCTCATCGACAAGATATTGGATGGCCTAGGACTAGGACTCCTCCTTGTATTTAGGAGTGATTTAGTTCTCTTTTCAGTGTATATATACTCTACCTTGATTAATGAAAAGATTCAGCATTTCACAACTACATCTAAAATCTACAATTGCGTGAGTACCAACTTGGACAACATTTGTATTAGAGCATTGTTATGCACAATTGATGGTGCTCGGAAAATAACAGTCTAAGCCCAGCCTGCGAAAAGCAGATGGGTTTCAAGAGTTGGTTTGAAGAAATTAGTGTATCGCAAATGGAAGACACGGAATATAAGTGGTTCACCCTCGCCGATTGACTAAGGCTACGTGCACTATAATGGAGACTCCTGCTTCTTGATGCAATATATTGATCTCAGACGAATACAAGTGAGTTACAGGCTCTGAGCCTTTTACCAAGTGTTTATGACTTATCTTGTTGAGTATTTTGAGGATGGGGAATGCAATAGGGAAGAAGATCCTCCTCATTCCACCTCCATTGTTCTATTTATATGGTTGGTTATCATAGGGTTTCTGGCCATTTCTTCTACCTTTTTCTCTGTTCTTGTGGGGATTTTCCGTCCTTACCATGCAAACACTCCTGTCCGTCGGCGCTCCTATGCCCACGACCCCCTGGTTTGCTACGCACCACCTCCTTCTACCTTCAGCAGGGTATAACTGTCTGAGGTTTCAGAGATGGTCCCCTTGTCTCTGGGACACGTGGCGCAACAGAATTCATTTCAGGACAACGGTGTGGATTTGGACCAGGACTGGACTACTGGTCCTTCGAATCCTTTGGGCTTTGGTCTCTTGGCCCTTTTTACTTTCGATGTCGGCTGATTGGAGACACTTCCTTTGGACTAATAAACCCACCTTCTGAGTTCTCAAGGTATATTGGATTCCGACACCATGACGGCCCATACCTAGAATTTCACCCTTATCAACAATAAAAGTGTGCACTAAGATATGCACCAAATTATTTACAGCAGTCAGGTCAATAAGTCTCATCATTGACCCAATGATTACAAATAATTTAATGTACAATTTTAATTCACATAGATTTATTCTTTGTATTGGGCTTTCTAGAATTGGCTTCGGTCCACAACATCGACCTAGTAGTGCGAAATGATTTTGATTGTTGTCACTTAGTGTGATTGAGGGGTTTGGCATTTTTTAACTGGTTTGAAAAAAGAAGCAATGGGTGGTAGGTTTGACACGTGACCACCCACAACAAATGTCTCAGTTTGTGTCATTTTGTCATTGTATTTAAGGGAAGAAGTACAAAATTATGCCTCCCCTGCCGCTTTCTCTCGTCTCATTTACGCTCTCAGCCAAATGCAATATCTTTTATCACACGTATTTTTTGATTAATAGAAAATATTAGTCATAACTCGAATTTTAACACACTCTGTAATATTAAAAATTAAATATTAATAATATAATATATTATATTTATATTTTTTTAAAAAAATAGTTTTTAATTACATAACTTAAAACTAAAGTGAACATTAGTAGGTGTGAATTAATAAGATCGTTTGACATTAAGAATTGTATTGGTTGAGATATTTGATATTGGAAGCCAAAGACGGTGCGTATAGGCCTAGAGGGCCATCACATTTTGAAAAATTCTATAGCCCCCATTCATTTTTAAAAAGTTCTATTGCTTCCCCCCTAGTTTTTCAAATATCTAGAGTATATTATTTCAATTAATGTGTTCAAAAATATTGAAGACTTGATATTTACTAATCACATTGAGTATTGTTGCTCTTTCAGGGGAAGCCACTTGTTTAAATAATTTTGATGACCAAAGGAAAAAAAAAAACAAGTGATATTTTTATAAAATCATGTTACAAATGTGATTTATATTAGAATCACGACAATAACTCAAAATTTATTTTATGTTATGATATCGTGTGAAATTATTAGTTGTGAAAATAAATTATTCTTATAATATATCACAAGTAAGAAAATAAGAGGACGAAGACATTGTCACAAATTAATTGTATAAACCAAAATTTGAATTTTATGATTCATAATAATTTCAACGAGTGTATTGTATAAAAATAAATTTTAATCCAATATTTTTGGTAAAATCTTGGTTTCGTCTCTATTGAGAGAGATACAGTGAAAATAATATTTTTGACCGATTTTTTTTTTCGATGCACACATAAATTAATGCGAACACACCTGATCATTGAACTAAAAAAAACTTCTACACGTGAAAATCGTGGACAAATAAAAAAAATAGTAAAAATAAGAAACAAGAGTTTAGGCAAAGAATCAAGAATTAAATAGTAATTTGACACTTTCTTGTGTTTGATACAGGTAAACCTTTGACTGTTTGACATATCATCACGTTACTGTATGACTTACTGTACCTAACTTTTCCACTAAACAAATCTAAATCACTCCTCAAGTTTTCTAAATCGACGGCCAGCACTCTTCTGATGACGAGCACTAAACAAATCTAAATCACTCCTCAAGTTTTCTAAATCGACGGCCAGCACTCTTCTGATGACGCGCACTAACCAATCGATGTTTGCCATCTGGACAACAGCCTCATTCACCGGATACTCCCAGTCACCTATTCCCTCCACGTCATCAATCCCATCACTCACATAACACTCTCTAAACGGCCAAACCGGTACTCAGTCCACCTCACTCTATATAAAACACAACCTGAAATTATAATCTTCTCAGTTTTTTTTTTTTCTTCAAACTCTGGTCAACGGTTTTGTTTGATAGATCAGACGAAAGGCTGTCGTTTGATTTTGCCGGCGAGATATCCGATTTGGTTACCGGAAAGGTTGCCGGAGTGCCGTGTGCTGTTATATCTGTGGTTAAAAATAGAGAAAAATGTTTCTCTTGGATTGGTTTTATGGAGTTTTGGCGTCTCTTGGTTTGTGGCAGAAAGAGGCAAAGATCTTATTCTTAGGGCTTGATAATGCTGGAAAGACCACTTTGCTTCATATGTTGAAAGATGAGGTTCCAATTCTTTCTCTTCCTCTCGCCTGAAGATTCCTTTTTTCTTGTTTTTATCTTTCTATGTGTTTTTTTTTTTTTCAGATTATTTGTGAGTTAATTATAGTTTCTTCTTGAATTCATACATGGATGCTGATAATTTAGTATCTATGTATGAATTATAGTTCTTATGTATATGGGAATCTTGTTTGGATACAGAGATTGGTGCAGCATCAACCGACACAGTATCCGACGTCTGAGGAATTGAGTATAGGAAAGATAAAGTTCAAGGCCTTTGATTTGGGCGGTCATCAGATCGCACGCCGAGTCTGGAAGGACTATTATGCCCAGGTAGAAACCTTTTTGCACTGTTATTTTATATGATTTTGTTTGATTAGTGTTTGATATCTATAAGATTTTACTTATATATCTTTGTTTGTGGGACATTATATGAGACGGTTTTCAATCTTGATTCTTGTTTATTTGTTTTTTCCCCGACTAAAATTGATAAGCGCAATTGAAATTCCTGTCTAACTGGATGAAAACGTTAGTGAGAAGATTGGTATAAACTTGATTTTTTCCATACACCATCTAATGGAAATGCTAGGGGAAGGGAATTAAGAAGAGCATCCTAAAACAAACCCCCCGAGGGGGTTGGATATTTCTATTCACCTACATCGATACACAGAATATCGAAATCTTGGTGGAACACTCGCATCAATTTTATCTTTCAAGGTCTCATGGAAGAATGACAACTATAAGATTTCCTGAATGTTGAAGCCAAATAAGATTCGAAACCAAATCGAGGCATATATTATTAGAATGTCATGATTGCACATATTTATGTAATTTCGAAATATGGAAGGTCTCGGGGTTACCTAAAAAATAATTGAATATTGTCTTCTTTTGGGTAATTACTCTTTGGCAAATTTAGTTCTTTTGGTGGTTTATTGTCTTATTAATGGCCAATTCATTCTCTGCACTCTCAACAACGCCCAATGTTTCAAGTTGTTGCAATAAATGTATATTGAGTTTTGTGAAATTCTTGTTTTATTCCATTTGCAGCTTTGATTGCTGGAACCTTGTCTCCTATTGCTGCAGATATCATCTGTTATGGGACAAACAAGTCCCTTCCAAATTTTAATGATATATCCATTATTGTCTTGTCTTTTCTGGTGTGCTGTTACTGTTCTGTAGTTTTGCTGCTCCTATAAAAGGCGTGCTTTACCAGATCACAACTTCTGGCTGGTAACAAACACGATTTGTTTTTCCTCAAAAGTATGCCATTTGCTTTATCATGCAGGTGGATGCTGTGGTCTACCTTGTTGATGCTTACGACAAAGAGAGATTTGCCGAGTCAAAGAAGGAGCTGGACGCCCTCTTGTCAGATGAGTCACTATCCAATGTCCCGTTCCTGATACTGGGGAACAAGATTGACATACCTTACGCTGCATCAGAGGATGAGTTGCGTTATTACTTGGGTCTAACTGGTATCACCACTGGTAAGGGCAAGGTTAACCTTACCGACTCTAATGTCCGTCCCATAGAGGTGTTCATGTGCAGCATTGTGCGTAAGATGGGATACGGGGAAGGTTTCAAATGGCTCTCCCAATACATTAAGTAGGAGAATGGAAGAGAAATTGGTGTGCAAGTCCTGCACGGTGGTTATATCCTGTAACTGCCGGTGGCAAGTCTTATTTGAGCTGGTGTTTGCAGTGTTAATATTTCACCATGTAAAATTGAATATGTAGTACTTGCTAGTGGTCGTCTTCCTTTTTTTCCGGTCACAAACTCTTGCTCGCTTCTATTTTGTGGCATGGTGGTAAGTTGTATCTGTTTGCTATCTCTGTATTTTATACATGATTGCATTAGATAATAAAGGGTTAGGGCACATTTTCTATTGATTGGGGGAAGGTGGAATACGACCCTCTTTTGAGATTTTACTCCTTTGTAGGAGTAGTGGTGGTGGTGGTTTTGTTGGGGGTGGGATTTTACCCAAATTGCAGAACACATAAAATTAAAGAGCATTTTGTATTTTCTGAGATGTTTTTTTTTTTTTTAGGTGCACGTTGTGTGTGTGTGTGTGTACACTGCAAGATTTCGATAATGTTGGAGTTGGATTGACCATTGCTGTTGTCCAGGTCCGTGTCAATCATCCGCTCGATTTGATCCTTGGGTTTTTTCCCCCTTCCATTTACCTCCTAAGATTTTTGTTTTGTTTTGATCCGACTCTCTTCCATAGCTGTCATTTTTACCCCAGGTTGTGACTAACGTCGGTACGTTGAAGACAACGAGCGTTGGGCGAATCATATTAAGCTGTGGTCCAGTGGATTTAGTTGCCATCTTGTCAAAATCTAAATGAAGCTGAGATGTTCTTTGACCGTTGCACAATAAACAATTTCTGTATTTTCACTTGCTTTCCAAGAATGACTTTCACAGCAGGTGGCAGCCTATTTGCTGAACAATTTCTGTATTTTTACTTGCTTTCCAAGAATGACTTTTACAGTAGGTGGCAGCCTATTTCGACTTGACTTCCTGAGCCGGTTGATTTTGGAGCAGGGCTCGTGTGGAAGAAAAGAGGAAGTTGATTATTAAGCGGGTTGGGAGCAGGCCTCTTCTGTTTTCTGGTACTTTTGCTCAGTACCAGAGACGAGTGATCGAGCTGATTACCAGAGGAAAAAGCAGCTCCCAATGTGTTTAATGAAGGGCCCCAATGTGTTCAATGAAGGGCCGGAAGAACTGAGCAGGAAGTTCTCTTGCAAGCAGCAGAAGCCCCTTGTTGCATTTAGGAGAAAGAAATCAGAGGCGGCCACTAAAGGGTTGCCTCACATAGTTAAAAGAATCCAGCACCTTGTATATGCACAAAATGAGTCTCTCTGGTTTGTCCCAGGGCGGTGTGTCTCAACCAATTTGTATATGTTTTGCTGAAAAGATTGTGTTGGTTCTCTGATATACCACTACAGATAAATCTGACTTTTAACAGCAAGAAATCTGCGTAGATACGCGGAATAGGTGCTAGATTGCCTCTATATATTTGCTAAACCAAGCCATCCAAATCATACTGAACTCAAAGCATCCAATGAAGGATATAGAACTGAAAGTCTTAAACCTAGTGTCGGGGCCTGAAATATTACCCCCAATAGAAAGGGAAACTGCAACCACAAACCACCCATTTCCACCAGAAGAAAAGGCTGTGAGATAGAACATATAAAAGGGTCAGTACCAAGGCACTACCTTCACCTAAGGCATTTACAAGATGTACACCCATCACATTGAACATAAACTTTCCCTTCACTTCTTTTCTCACTAGTACTGTTGTAGCTGTCTAGACTTCCAAGCGAACAATGCCTGAATCCTATTCTCCTCTCATTGCATGTCAATATCAGGATCCAGAAGCCCTTCATATTCAAGCTGCACAGCGTAAGGATAAGTAGGTTGAGTGCTATATACAAGTCCAACACGTGATGCTTACAAATGTTGAACAGAAATTGCCTACCTTGGCCTTATCATGCTCCAACTTCATCCTCTGATATTCTTCTTGTGCTTTCTTCGAACGAAACAAGGCCTGGACACGTACAACTGAACTCTCAATCCGCGCTTCTGCTTGTTTCCTGCTGGCTACGAAGAAGTCTTCCTCCACATCATTTTCTTGCTTTTGATCTTTGACAGCTTCCCCAGGAGGAACTTGAAGCCCCCGAAGGCCTTTTCTCTTCAAATGCCAACGCAAAATTACCTTTTCAAGCACTCCAACAGACCAAATAATCTTCCGATACTGCTTCCGTACTTGGAAACCCCTGAAAACAGCCTGCACCACAGACAAATAAATTTAAATCGGTGGTATATCAAGAGGGTTGAAGCATCAGTGGCGCATTACAATCGAGAATATAAATGGAAAATTTAAAATATACCAATTTTTAGTTTTTTAAAACACTTATCTTGGTTAATCCATAATATGTAACAAACATCCTACATGGAGAAGGATCATTTTCCATATCTGCCTTTACTAATCCCATTAGAAAGCCTACTATTTGCTCGACTCAAGAACCATGAGGCTTTTGCTCCAAACAAAAACTAAAACTAAAACTAAAAGACCATGCAGCCCAAGCTGACTTCATTAGATTTTCAACAACTGAATAGAGATTAGAGTCAGCTGAGATACCATGACCCATTAAGTTGACCTGTAAATCATACACCATACAACTCTGGATAATTCTTGGTATTTGTCAGTAATGTGAGTAAAAGGACAGCAAAAAGAGTGGTTACTTGAATTTTGATGGCTTGACAACGCATATTAAGGTAGTCTCTTCGTATCTTCCAAGTACGGAACCTATGTTGGATTCTGGCAGCTGCTGCAGTCTTTTTTCGCGTGTCAAAGTTGCGGAAGGCATGCTGAATCCTCATTGCGGCAACTATAATGCGTGCTTCATCCTCTGGATTAGAAACCTCAACTGCTTCTGTTTGTAACTTGAATGTGCGCTCCCTAAATGCAGCATGTATATGTGCTGCTGCATCAGCAGCTGTCCGATAAGCTGCTAGAGTATCCTTCAGATATGGGTCCTCCTCGCTAAAGTTCCCAGGGTTCACCAAATCTGGCACGGAAGTCTGCAGTGAACCACTGGCATTTCCAGCTAAGGTCATCTCCTCAAATTGTTTCACTAAACCCTTTTCTGCAAGATAAGCTGCCAAACCATCATAACCATTTTTGGATGCAAGATCAGCGGCAGTGCTTCCACCAGGATTTTTTGAAGTGGGATGTGTGACCAAATTCGGCTTTGCCCCAGCAGATAGGAGAGCTGCAACCATTTTCTCCCTGAAAATTAAAAATTCTTTTATTAGGAAATGAATAGATTGAAAACAGTTATGCATATCCAACGGAAAAAAAATGATTCACTATATACACTAGCTAGTAGTTCAATAAAGATGCTCCCAAAACTGTAAACATATACAGGGATTGCACTCAGCCACTCCAAAATAGTTTGCGAAACTATGGATACATTTCTTGTCCAAATCATTACTATAACATAGGGACAAAATATTACGAACAGTGAGGATGTGGAACACTTCCGAGTTTAACTAAGGCAGTAAACTCCCTATTTCAAGAGTAAAAGTGATGCTACAATCCAAGAAGCGGTGAATGCCTGAACTTCTAACATATAGAAAAATTACCTTCCATAATATGCAGCCCAGTGAAGAGCTGTCCATCCAAATTTGTCCCGAAAATCCAATGACAACCTGGAACATGAAAATGGATAGGCAGCCCATGCATAACCCAGGATAGCACACAAATGGATTACCCCTTGACCTTGCTCATCAAGCTCAGAGATTTTGGATCCTTCTACTACTCTTTCCAAAAGCCATTCCTGTAACCTGTTTTGTAAAGTGAGCTCAAACAAGCTGTCTTTTGCTTGTAGAAAAGAGATTTTGTTTTCTTCAATTGACTTGATTAAATTTTCCCAGCTGGGAGCGACATGAGAAGTTTTGCGGACAAATGTTTTGGCTTCCTTCAGGGCTTTTTGAGAGACTTTCCCAGATAAAATGTCAAGGCTCTTAGATGCAGAGAAGAGCAAATGAGCAAGCCTCATCTTGATACGAAAATTTTCCAAATCAGACTTGTTTTCTGAAGACATCATCCAGCTGCGCACCGAAGGAGCGCGAAACTCAAAGGTTAAAACTTGGCTGATGGGGTTGTGGCCATCTAAACTCAAATAAAGATTTACTAATCCAGGACTTTGCGGCGAAATTAAACAACGGAAAACTCCAGTTTGGATAACTTCTGCAGGCTTACAAGCATCCCCACAGACACATAATAAGTTGGACTTTGCAAGGTCTGGATGTCCTTCACGAAAAAATCCAACCACTATGATCTGCAACAACAATGACCAACAATCAACAATTGTTATAAAAATTATTTATTTTCTTCTATAACTATAGATAAACTGATCAAATGAACTATGTGTTGGTAAACAAGCAAGCTTTCTCTCTTTCTTCCATTTTTTCCTAGTTCAGTATGGAAAATGTGCCAACATAAAAAGATCATCAAATAGTAGCACATAATTACAATACCTTCGTTTCCTCAGTTGAAAGGGCCCATGCAGGTGAGACGTCGGTTATACTAATTATTTGCTCCAAAACAGATGATTGGGGATGGTCCATAATTGGAGGCGTAGATGTCTCGTGACCAGTTGAAAGTGAGGGTTCCATGATTGGATCATCTACCGAGCCTGGAGACTCGGTCATGATGTAGTTCATCCACCTTCCAAAACTGTCCTGAGTTTGCAGACCATCCTTGACCAAATTGTCTAAAGAGTCAGCCACACCGACTGTCAACACTTCAGATTCCTTCCCCTGAAAATTTGGATTCATTTGACCTCCGGCGGAATTGAATCCAATGTTATCTTGAATATTGAAATGGATGGTATTACTTCCCGCAACTTGCTCTGGAAAATTCTGCAAATAATCTTCTTCCTGTAATTTTTTCGCTGATGAGGAGTTACTCTGCAAAAAAGATGAAACATTGTCAATGAGTGCCTTAAGCAACAAATATCAATAATGGACTTGGTCACGTTTCAAGGAAAAAAAAAAGCAATGCAATGCTATGGTGGCTTGGTCTAGTATAGTTACCAAATTGGTTAACTAAATAGATTAGGCAATGAAGCCAAAACAGAACCCATACACTTCTAGATGCTCTTGAGCTAACAACAGATATCATTGCAGCAATATTGCAGGCAAGCCACCTAAAAATCACTATGCTTTGAAGTTGAATTTTACACGCAAATATAGGAGCCTTTTGAATGCTAAAGTGAACAACAGCATACAAATTTGAAGAGAGGGAATTAATTCACTAACTGAAGAAACAAAGCATCTTAGACTAAAATCTCCAAGCATATGCATGTAGACAGCAGAAAAGCATAGATATTAGTCATAGAAGTAGAAAAATCAGCCTTGTTTATGTCGGAGCCACACAATGATAGCAAGAAAATCTATTGTTAATAGAACATAAATGCTATTATTATGAAAGTAACTACATGTTGATGCCTCTGATTACATGTTATACATCATTATAGTGAAGGAAGGGGCACTAACATTCCTTCGGTAATAAAAGATATGAAGAAAAAATGTCTATTTTTTGTTTCACAACTCTGATTTGAGTAGAAAATATGTTAAGAGATAGAAATCTATGCAATTTCAATTCCTGTTCAAAAGAGAGAACTGTATTTTAGATTAAATTAAAAAATTCTCAATTACTGTTCTGTATATAGAAGAGAAATTGTGATTATATTCTTCCCTTATTTCACTTTTGCATAAAACAAGTGGAGAGACAATTTTGTATTTCTTTTTGTTCTTTTCAATGCTTATAATGTCTTGACCAATCCCTTGCCAAAAAGAGTGATACTTTACCCAAATCTCAAATGTCCATATTCTCTGGAATCTCTGTTACATTCAATTAAAGGTCCAACACTGCTTAAAAGATATCTTCCAACTTTTGCAATAATACATTGGGGCATGTTCTTTACATAGGTATGCAAGTTTGGAATTATAAATTCTCGGGCATTGACAAAAGTCTAGTTATACGCTTGAAAATATTTTTATAGGATCACAATTGCAACATACGTCCAAATTCCTATGAAAAATAGGAGTTCTAATTGCAACCTCAAAGCATATAAATTGACATGTGCATCAATCCTAGCCTATAAAAAAATTACATGCATAATAAATACTTTTTTGACTTGTAAGGCTCAGCTCAACTTAACACATTGGGATAGAAGACGATTAATCTAACAAAATGGGTGAAATTTAATTAAAACACGACATTAAAAGAAGATTGTGTTTGTGAAAGTTAAAGCACATAAGAAAAACTAGAATCTGGGCCTGTGGGATTTACATCTGTAAAACGGTTTTCCAATTTTCGGATATGAAAAACAGTAAGAGAAGTTGTTTGGACTGGAGAACTTTGTATCCACTTTTTCAAAAACTAGGACAAAAAGTTAAAATTTCAGAGAGCACTAATAACATGTTTTTACCAGTTTTGAGACAGTTCCAAAAAAATTGAAAACGCGGGATGCAATCTACTGTAGACTTAAAGAAATCATTTAAAAAGAAAAAAAAAATTCTCTCTCGTCTGTGTCTTTCACTCCGCTTCTAAGCAAGGCCGATCGATTCCTTCAAACCCCCCAGTCTTGTCTCAAGCTCCGATCCTTCAAGTGGCACAAGCCAGCAAAAAGAGGTCCGATCAACTTCTAATAAGCTCCTAAAGAATGCTCTTTCCACATGATTTGTGTTTTCTCGCCGATTGATTTTGTATATTTTCTTAGGGTTAATTTCTAGCATCAAGTAATGCAATGTTGAGTCCTGTAAGTAAATCTTGTTCGTCCACATGTTGTATAATATTATCTGATAAAGAAAACCTTGGTAACACACTCCACCCCTGTCCTCACACTCATGCTCTTTTTCAGAAGTTTTATCAAAGAGTCATTTCAAATTATATCTCATATTTTTATTACTTTTTGGATTACTATCCAAACATATGTAACTATTTTTTATATTTTAAAACTGTTTTCAGAGTCATATACCAAACATGTTTTTGGGATACAAAAAAACATAACACACTTTTCTAAAACTCTTCTTGAAAACATGTTTTTGAATCTAGTGTTTTGAGAATATATCCAAACAGGCCATTAGTTACCGAGGATTCGAATTCTCGAGAGTTCAAACTCATAGGAGTTCCAAACTATCGAGAATCAAATTTCTTAAATATGAACATGATAGAAATCTGACAGAATTAATCGGCATACCCAAAAGAATTTAAATTCCCCTATCATAACACCGAGAGAAAAAAAACATATGACTGATACTAAAAACCTACATCAAGAGAAAAGATGAGAAGCAAGAAGAAAAAGTATAACCAATTTTCCTTTAGGGGGTATAAAAATTATATCTATGAATGATTCTGTTTGCTAAGTAAGCTATTTATAGCTCTACTTACATTGCTCATGTAGAGGTTTCTGCCATCTCCATTCTTTTGCTCAAAACATGAAATTTTTCCTGCCACCAAAAAATGCAGGCATATATAAATGTACACATACGAATGGACAATATTAGCTTGAAGAGTTCCAGCTCTGTTCTGTGTGGCATCAAGTTCCATGTGGCATCAAGTTCAGTACCTTCTTCAGGTGCAACCAGCGTATTTAGACCATCTGGCACTAAAAGCTCATCCCATTCAAGTGTGTTAATCTCGTGGAGTCTCATTTCGTGACTTTTGGCGATCATACGATCATTAGGCCCTGCTAAGTAATCAGGAAGAGAATATTATACTTCCATTATCAAGAAAATTACATAATTACTGCAATTTATGTATATCTGTAAGACTACTTTACCATGATAATGAATTATAAAAAGGTTGATCAACGAAGTTAAAGCAGCCATTCGTTCTTGCAGAATGGAGCTATTTCTGACTTCCCTTGAACACAGTTTTGTAGTCTTGTCTCATTCGTTGTTTAGTTTCAATTTTTAATTTTTTTGAGAAAGATTTCATACCCACCAACTCTAGTAATTAATATAATAGTAATTCAGTGTCTGCTCCATTATGCTGTCTAAATAAAATGGGCAATCTCACATTGATAACGTAATTTAATTGTAAAAATTAACATCACCTAAATGTGCTCCCTTGCTAGTATATGATGCCCGATCAAGCACAGAATCAAACTCTTCTGATAAAATCCAAGAAGCAGATGGATCAGAGAGAGCTGAACTAGAATTGGAATTACCAGATGTGTCTGGAGAACCCTGCAACTGTAACATGAGTCAACCACAGCACATAGTTCCGTTAGTACCCGCCCGTTGTTATTTCAAGAACTAAAGCACAAATGACAAAGCAAAGTTCAAACAAGCTTAAGTTCATTTCAAGGATGCTGTTACTATGTCCAAACTTCCCTTATACCATAAAATGCACATTACTTTATTTCCACACTTGTGATGGCTATGATGGAGGCAGAAGAACTGAAGTGACGCTACAGAACCGGGACTTATTCTGTTCCATTTTGACATTTTTAAAAGGAAAAAAAAATGCCTTTTTCAAGACTATAACGTGGTTCTTCATGGAAGAACTCAAATTATTAAAAACTAGTTCAGTTTTTCAAAATGCTACAAAGATTATGAACTTATAAATTTTTGCCCTTGAAAAGATAAGTCAGTGCTTTGACATCAAATATTGGATGTAAAATCTGTAGCCTCCGGACGGCATTCCAGCAGATTTCTGTCTCCTTAATTTATTATGCCTAAATGCCTCACTCATCATTTGCTCTTACTGGTAGAACTGTGACTCTTGTATATGTTACAAAGATAATCGATCACATGATACATTTCAACACCTAGGATCGAGGTATCCTCATTCACAAATTGAGTAATATCAAAAAATTATGACATAGCAGCAAAATTCTGCATTGCACGAAGCTGTAAGATAAATATTCCTTGTAATGATTTTAATTTCAAGGTGACATATACTTGCAAATATAAACTTAAAAATAAGAAATGCTTAAACATTCACATGAAAAACTTTAAAAACGCACAAAAAAGCAGTCATTACACGAAGAGATAGTTCTGAGATTTCATAGAGCTACAGTCTTCATGCTCTAACATAAGTTTGAACAACATTGAAATTTCAACATGAATTTGAGTGAGGGTTAAACAAAGAGAGTACCAAAGTAACAATGAGAAAACAACATTGCAAATTAGCAGCTCAAGAAACCAGAAAGCATCAACCAGAATCAGGGTAATAATAGCCACCAACATAAGCAGATCCTTTAAAGAACATAAGATATTGACGTACTTTTGAACATAACAGAAGAAGTGACAGCTTGCAAAACAAAAAAGATAAATGTCCAGAAAATCATCTTTTTTGATAAACAGGCCATGGTGCACTTCCAATACAACAGGTTAGTTGTGCATTTGACACTCAAAAAATAATCTCTTGTTAAACATCCCAGTTTGCTTATGATTTTAATAAGTTATACAAAAAATCCTAATTAAGTCCATTGAGATAGCTAAGAGAAAAAATGACTCTAATTTATGAACAGTTTCACAACCAATATCAAGAGTTTGACGAAATCCAAACCTTGGATAAAGATTGGACAGTTCTTATACAGGCCAAACTTCTTTTGGAAGTGCTTTTAATAATGCTTCAATATCACAAATTCCTAAGTATTCCAGAATGAGTAAATTTACGTGTATGCACATTGCGAGTTTGTATGGGATATGAATATGTATGTAAATAACTTATATTGAAATAGAGATTTGTGAGCTATAGGAAACCAAACCTCTAGAGTTTCACGATAATGAACAAGGACTATGTGTTCCAGTGTTCTGAGAAAAAAAATAGAAACGAATCAATTCAAATTTCATGTAAAGATCATTGTCAGGCCATGATCCATGAGGACTTGAATTGCATACTTGTCAAGTAGCCAGTAACATCTACGAACAAAGGTAGGTTTATCTTCGCCATGTGCATAGTAGACATGGATCCTTTCTTCATTGCCGACCTGTACCAAGAAACAAAAAGGCATTTACCTCCCAACCTCATCAAAACAAAGGTCGCTCAACGAAAGATAATTTTCAAATTAACTTCAAAAAGCATTAATCGTCTTTAATTAGAAGAACTAAAAAGTAAATTTTAAATATTTATAAGGTATACCAATGCTTCATAAACCAAAGCATACCAGATTAGCAAAACTCACAGTTCAGACTTTTATTTTTAACAGGAAGAGATCTCATTCCCCTGCAACAGCCATCCACAATGCACCCAACTTACATTACTCACTATGTGATTGATTGCACAATGCACTTAATGGCTTGATCCTACTTCCTGAGGTAGACATCACAGGGGCAAGATTACTATATTGACACCAAATATCAGAGATCCCCCATCTACTCTCCACTAATGGACCATAAACTAGTACGAGATATGGATTTGCCGATCTCCTCCTCTAATAAAGGAAGAGCCTTATGTAGACAGGGGGCGCAACAGCACACCAAAAAAAGAAAAGAACAACTCATAGGTTTCAAATTGCATTTTTTGCTCTGTTCTCACCCTTACTTTCAGAAATTATTTACGTATTCTATATCTACTAATGTTACATCTGGAGAGGTTTTTTTATTTTTTTTTGCATCCTATTACTTGCATGTGTCTTTCCTATTAAATTCTATTTCCTTGGATTAGTGTAGAAATTAGCTCTGGATATGTTGTTGAGGAAAGCATCACACAATTATTACCATGATGACTCAAGTACTTTTCAGACTATTACAGTCGAAGTTACGCAAAAGTCTCCCTAGTGAACCTAACATACTGATTTTCATGATGTTATAAACTCATCACCTAATCTCTTCCCCAATTAACCTTGAAAAGCTCATTTCGTTATACCCTAATTTCATGCTTGCAGGATCCTGTATGATTACTTCAGCCAGAGTGAGGGTATGTTGGGCATGGAACAATCATTTCTTCATACACTCTTATATGGGATATATAGTGTACCCATATCAGATAGAGTATCTTTGTTGTAGATTCACAAGGGGACTTCTCCCTTCCATTTTTTTTTTGGGGGGGCAGATTCCCTTTGATCAATTGTGAGTATAAGGCTCTTTTACTCCACCATTTCATCTGGAGAAGGGTGCCGTTTATTAGAGAAATTAATTCGCACAAAGGTGCACCCCTGTATACACCATTATTGATCATCCTAAACAAGGTGACAGGTACCTTAGAGAAGTTTTCTTAACAGATGTGATCACGCATCTAGAATAGCAAAGATAGAATAAACCTACAAAGAAATAAATGGGCCAGAAAAAAAAAAAAGCAGGTTTTAGCACATGGCTGAATCCAAGTTGGCTATTAAAAAGTAAAAATCATTACATAAAATTTGTTAACAATACAAATGTTTTTTAGCCTGCCCACTCTATCCAAAAGGCCATGAGTATTAGTTAGTGGTCGATGATGGATGTTGTTCAACTCAGAACAGAGGTACTTAAAATTTCAGCCAATTTGAGGGAAAAAGAATAAATCTAGGGAAAATATACAATCAGTGCCTTTAGTACGAACATCAACCGCTGATTTTAGCTGCCGTTAGTCAATGATAGATGTCAGGGAAACCCATTTCTCAAAGGGAAAATCTCACCTTCAAGTGTTCATGAGCTTCTTTGACAGTTTTACCATCCTTTTTCTTCTTCCAGTTATGGCCATCTTTTCGAAAATTCCTGAGCACCTTCCGATCAAACAACACAATCGTACCACCTATTACATTGTGATAGCATCCAGATTAGATAGAACACAATATCTTCCATCATCTGCCAAGATCAAGTAGAAATTAAAATTCTTCAATGAATGAGAAAATTCTTTCGAAACAGCAACAGCCCTCTTATTTCAGCACTAAAACTAACACATTTGTGGAAAATTGGGAATAGATCAAGATTAGATATGTTTCAAGTACGCAATTAATATTACTTTTCGGTAAGTTCACTGGCTTGACGTTGATGTTGAAATACTTGTAGTTAGATAGCATTGCATGAATCTCATTCGGTCGGAGCCATCTTGCCTGAGCTTCCTCCATTATGCTGCCTATATCTAAATCTGTCCATGCAACAAGGAACCGTTACTATAGAAATTCTTTGAAAAAAAAAACCACAGTTTTTTAAGTAACAAGGCACCATAGTGAGACAGCGTATTCTGTCAAATAGCGAATCGATTTATGTAGCTTGAATTGGACATATTTACAAAACAACTAGTACTACAATAAAAGAGAATGCTGTGAGAGATATCGAAGATAATGCGAGCGATCGAGTTAGGCAGAGATTAGCTTGTGATTTAATAAAAAAAATATAGTCCTCATAGAGTATAACGGCAAAACAGAATTCGGCATAACAGGATTCATTCAGCAAAACAAGATTAATGTAAGAAATCCGGATAATTAGGACTACACTTTGTGGAGTTGAGTTGAATTGAGAGAAGCTAACTTGAAAGTAAAAGAAATGTCACGGCACCCAAACCTATTCAACAGTAAACCCTAAACAAACAACTCTAGAGAGACTGTACTTCCAGTCCAACCATACACAATCTCCACCACAAACAAACTCATTTCCAACACTGAATTGCACGCATATATAGTCATGTAACTGTACCTTCCATTGTACGGAAGCCATGAATCTCGCAGCCTTCGAGTCGTCGTCCAGTTACGGCACTCAACATTGCAAAAAACCTCCGAACAGTCAACCGATTATATCACACATCAAACGCTTCAATCTAAAACAGAAAAATCAACATAAAATCAAGAACTAATTCAGATTAAACAGTGCTTAATTGCAGATTAAAAAATCTCATATAAGAATTCACACAGAGCAAACCAAAAACAGTGCTTACACAGAGACTACAAGTTTTTCAGAGACTCTGTGCTTTCTGCTGGTGAATTAGATAGAATTGGAGACAGAAGGGCTCCAAGTTTTTCAGAGTAAATAAGTTACAATAATAATGGTGTAAAGAAGACAATCACAGTGTTATGAGTTAAAATTGAAAGGCTAATAACTCATTCAGGAGACACTGGTCCAGGTCGAGGACGAGGGTAAAGTCCTGTCCAAATCAGTTTAGTACAGTTAAGGATAAATTGCACCAATAATCCCGAAATTTATTATTTATTATATTTTGGTCCTTAAAATTTTAATTTTGTCAATTTAATCTTTCAAGTTTAAACATTAAGCTGAAGTATTCCTTGGCACTAACTCCCGTTAAAAAAAAAAAAGATGAAAAATGACATGTGCTCATCACTCCTGACTTTTCACGTTTTAGTCTAGGGAAATTCAATTTTGCCCTTTTAAAGATACAAAATTTTTTAATTTTCTCCTTTTTTTTTTTTATACATTATCCCTTCAAAAAACATATGACTAAAAACATATGAATGACCAAATAAAAATAAGACTAAAAAAATAAATAAGAGATTAAACTGTACTGGACACAATATCTTCTATCTTTAATTGTGGTAGTTTAGTTGTTTAATATATAGTATAATTATATACTAATTTTTAATTTTTTAAAGAAAAAAATTGGGTTATAAATTTTGATTTTATATCAATAAATGACATAATATAACATGAATTTTGGTTATAAAATTTAAAATATTTGATATTTTATCTTTGATTATAGTATTTTTGTCTAAATATAACATTTTAAACTTTAAAGGTTTAAGTATTATACGCTTATAAACTTTAGGGAGTCTATTTATAATTTACTAACGAATATTTTAACATACATTGAGGACAATGTCTAGGGTGTTAGATGTGTACAAACTTCGTGGGTTTGCATGTAATATTTTAAATATTAAAGAATCTAAATGATTAATTGATAAATTTTAGGGAGTACGTGCGTAATTATCCCTAATCTAAAATGTAATCCCAGAATATGGGTGGTCTAGATGAGTAACATAGGTCCAATCTCATCGTTTGCCCAAAGAACGACTTTTTGCACTTACACCTTAAAAAAAATAATTTATTTTGTATTCTAAATAATTAAAATTTTCATATTATACCTTAAATGTACAATATAAAAACATTCACATTACAATATTTTTGATCCATTGAAAGTACAATATAAAAATTTAATCTTTAAAAAGTACAAAGTGAGAATCTTGAAACCTTCTAAGGTACAAAATAAAATTCATTCCCCCAAAAAATTTAAAATATAAATATATTATGTCTTTTTTTTTTTTTTTTGAGTTTTAAAAATGACTCAAATTTTTAGAACCCCAGATTTTAAGAGTCCAAAATAAAATGTGAGTAATATATGTTCAATTTGTAAAGTTTGCAGATAAGATAAGATAGTTGAATTCTGACTACTATTTTTTGTCTGCAATTTTGATGGATATAGTTTCCAATTTTGAAATTCAACTTAATCTGAGAATATTTGAATGTGAATGAAAAAAATTGTTGTAACATCGATAGAGAAAAATACTTACCGACAAACTAACATATTTGACAAACAGAGGCGGACCCAGAAATATGACATAGGGTGGGGTACATTCTAATTATAAATTTTATTTTGTCCTCTAATAAGTAAAAATAATGTGATATATTTTTATTTTTTACATCATATTTGATACTTGAAGATTGATTAAACATAGATGAGCCAAAAATAAATATACATTATCTATGTAAACAAAAAAAAAAATTAAAATATATAATTGAGTTAAAATGTACTAAAAAAATTATTTTGTATCTTTTTATTCAAATTTTGTTTCGATTAAATAAAAATTAATTTTACTATTTCACGGTTATTTTCTCTTTGAGCCTTAATTTTTTGTTATTCTTAAATTTATTTTTTTATATCAATTAATAAATTATTTTCAGTTATATTTTAGCTTGAGATATTCTTGACTTCCCCCCATATCTACCAATGACGGAGAGACAGACATGACATTGAATTGAAGTTCAAGTCCCCACTAGCAGACATAGACAGAGTACCCCCCCACCCCCACCACCTTGATTAAAACATTATACATGGGTCTTATTTTCACACGGCTTATTGAATGATCGACGACTAAGTTACTCGGAAAAGTCTATTCTATCGAATATTTTTTTGGTACCATACTATTTGATGATGCACAAAATTATTTATACAATATTAATCAAGGATGAAATGAAGGGGATTCAATACAAACAAACACAAAAATTATGTGGTTCGGTCTGATTGATATACTCTATTGGGAATGACTAATCTTATTATTTAAGAGATATAGTATGCTTAGATGTGAGTGATGCCCTTATCTGTAGGCGGAGTTTACAACTTACAGGTAAGTGAAATTGACTCTGAATGGCTCTAGGCGTCATCCTCGTAATAGAGAGTGAGAGTAATTTCATAAAACTTATCTTATCCTCGTAACGGACAAGATGATAACAGAATAATTCATTAAAACTCGTCTTATCTTGTACCGGCGAGGTGATCCCGCAAAATTGACAATGTGCTCATGATAACTATGTCCCCACATATTCCTTTTCCTTGGACAGAGATTCTAAGATTTGAAGTTCAAGTCCGCACTAGCAGACATAAACATAGTACTCCCCCCAACCACCTTGATAAAAACGTTACACGTGGGTCTTATTTTCACACGACTTATTGAATGATCGACGACTAGGTTACTCGGAAAAGTCTATTCAATCGATTTTTTTTACCGTACCATCTAATGATGCATAAAAATATTTATACAACATCAATCAAGGAGGAAATGAAAAAGGTTCGACACAAACAAATACAAAAATTATGTGATTTGGTCTAGATGACATATTTCATTGGAAATGATTACGGTGGCCGACAAATTTTATTATTGAAGAAATATAGTGTGCTCAGATGTAAGTGATGCTCCCCATTTATATGCTGAGCTTACAATTTTATAGGCAAGTGAAATTGGCTCCGAGGAGCTCTAGGTGCCATCATTATAATATGGAGCGTGGTGATTTTGTGAAGCTCGTCTTATCCTCGTAATGGGTGAGATAATAACAAGGTGATTCATTGAAACTTGTCTTATTTCGTAACGGATGAAGTGATCTCGCGAGACTGGCGATATGGCTCCAATGACTGTGTTCTCACGAATTCCTTTTCCTTAAATGGAGATTCTCACGTGCGCTAATAATGGGTTGGAACTCTTAAGAAGGTGGGCTTGACCCAACTAAAATTGTGACTAAGCCTTGTTGGTATGCATCTATGGTCTGGGCTTGGTGTATATACATTTGTGGTCTGAGTTTAGTCTGTAATTCTGGGCTGAACCCATCACCATCGATTATTATTTTATTAGGGTCAAGTTATAATTTTGAAAGAAGAAATTACAACTGTTCAATGGAAACTCATGATCGATCACTGATCATGAACTCTCGGTATCGATCCCAAACTTTCATGATCGATTATGCCGTTTAAAGTTATAACTTACATCTCAAAAAAATTATAACTTAGACTTAAAAAATTATAATTTTTGGTACGATACTGTCGACGGTACCGTAGCATTTCCCAGGTTACTCATTTGATTGGATTTTGACGACTATGTTAATCACTCGAATTCCATGTAGAATTTTAATTCGAATTCGATCTGATAATGTGTACAATTTTAATTTCACAATTTGTATATGTGATCCTTAAAAATTAAAACTTAAGTTTCAATTAAATTTTTTTTTAAGTAAAGTATACACGATTGATATAAACACTCAATCTCAAAAGATACAATTAAATCGACTTCATATTTGTGTATAAAAAATATCTATATAATAAAGTAGTTTACAATTCAAATCTCAAAAGATAAACAAAATGACTTTTGCTATTCGCGGTTGAGATCGCTTTAAATTTTACTGTAAAGTTAATCTAACGGCTAATATTAACACCTTATATTCAATAGGAAAAATAGGTCCCTAAGGGTGTGTTTGGAGTGACTTTTTAAAAGTACTTCTACGAATTATTTTTCAAAACTATTTAAAAAAAAAAAAAATAATGTTTGAAACCGCCCCCCACCACTACCTCTACCACCACCACCGCTGCCGCCGCCACCCACCACCGCCACTACCACTACCACCGCCACAACCCCCACCACCGTCGTCGCCCCCACCACCACCCCCACCGCCACCACCACTACCGCCGCCGCCACCACCACCACCACCATCACCGTCGCCGTCGTAGCCACCACCCCCGCCACCACCATCACCACCGCCACCACCACCATCGCCGCCGTTACCACCACCGCCACTATCACCACCACCACCACCGTCACCGCCACCGCTACCACCACTGTCACCGCTACCGCTACCGCCACTGCCACCACCACCGCCATCGCCACCACCACCACTACCGCCACCACCACCATCGCCGCCACCGTCACTACCATCATCGTCACTCAAAACCCACCACCACCATCACCATTGCCACCCACGACTGCTACCACCGCCACGGTCATTGCCTTACCCACTACATCCATCACCGTCTCCCACCATCACCACCGTCATCCACCACCACTATCACCGCTCACTCCTATTACAATTGGTGCTTAAATTCTTTTATCACTCATCTATGTTTGCGATTTGATTTTGGGTGTGAATACAAATATGTTAACATTTTTTTATTACTTCGTGCCTTCAGGCACGGGAAATAACTAGTTAATTTATATCCAACTAGTTAATTTATATCCAACTAGTTAATTAAGAATTCAATTCTTCAAGGACATTAGCATTCCATTTCTTGATATAGACCATTGGATATGAACTAGTCATTATCAGATTAGGCACTTTGGTTGAACATGATTTACAAAAAAGTTACCCTTGAATAAACTCTTTTGTTAATAAGAGTTTGTTAAAAATTATAGGTTTTGACTTGGGTTTTGGCCATTCCTTGCCATCCAAATAGAGATTGAGAGGATTCTGCAAATTTATTTGAATCAGAGAGATTTATTCTTTATTCTGACCATGTTAAAGAGGATTAATTGCGCCGCTTCATATAATATACGAAATCTGTAATATCTCTCCACCGCTACCCCTACTTTCACCCTTCCACCACCACCCCATAGTAACACTATTAAAAAATAAGGTATTAATGTGCTGAATTAATGTTTTAAAAATTTTAAATGAGATGTAATAAATTAAAATATAGCAAAATTCAAATTCAAAGTAGTTATCAAAAAAATTAGAAGTGGTTATATAGGACACATGGAAAAATTTTATTGGATAAGACCAATATATTTTAATTATATAATTTAAAATTTGGTGTAATCTTGTCGTGATACTAAATGGTGTAACTCTTTAATTTATGTAAATAACTGAATGACAAATTAAGTTGGTGTTGTAATTTCGTATAATTGTTTAATGTAACTGTTTGATTTATTAGAACACATGAGTAATTAGGGGTGACAATCGGGTCGTGTCGTGTCGAACATTAGTCAACCCTAACCCAACCCATTTAACTAATCGTGTCGTGTCGAGTTGATCTGTTTATTTTCGTGTCGTGTTCGTGTTTGTATTCGTGTTGACCCACATAAACTTTGAATAAAAATTTAACGCTAAGATATTATTTTCACTTAATTGAATCTCTCATCATATTTTTTCTACAAACTAAAAATTAACTTAATAATAATAATATCTTTTTTATACAATAATTATGTCAATACTTGATAAACAGTTACAAATAATTAATATTTTATTTCTATAATACTAATTAAATATGCTAATCGTATATCACGCAACCAAATTAAACATCAGAAGTAATGGAAAAAACAAGTCATCAGAACATGAAAACTCATATATGCAACGAAAAGGACATGTCAATCTCCTTCGAGTTAAAAACTTCGTGTTGACGGGTCAATTCGGGTTAAACGGGTTGAACCTGAATACGACCCATTAACATTTCGTGTTGACGGGTCGTGTGACGACCCGTATGTAAAATAATCACTAATACGCTAATTAGGTCGTCAATTATGATTCTGCATAATTGAGATTTATTTTTAAATAATAATTTTTTATGAACAAATGGACCACAAATATAGACTCTTCGAATGAAAACGAGTCAAATAACTATAATATAGGTCGAATTTCGTATCATAGAATGAATGTAAATATCTATATAACTAATGTCCTGTTACAGATATTTTCTTGCAAGATTTGTAAGATTTGGAGGATTTCAAAGATTTGGAAACATGGGATATTTTAAGATTTGAGTTAGCAAAATCTTGAAACGTGTACCAAGGGGAAAAAAAATAAATAAATAACATGGACAAGTGTCCATGAGATGCTTGGGGACCAAGCATCAATTTTGGCTATAAATAGCCAAGCCCATGGCGTTGAACGGCACAACAGAGAAGGAGAAGAAAGAAAGGGAGAGAAAGAGGAAGAAAGGAAAGGGGAGAGAGAGAGAGAGAACATAATTAGAAGAAAAAAAATTCATGAGATCTTGGGGTCAAAAATTGAGCAGTGATTTTATTTTAGGTCGTTATCAAATTCGACTATTTCATTCGCGGTATTTCGAAATTCGTATCTATTAAAGTCATTCATGGATTTGAGGTACGGGGTAGTATACAATATGCTCCTGTATTTTAAATCTCTTTGCAAAGAGTGTCCTTTCATTATCTGAAATTTGTATTCCTATTAATTATTCTGATTGATTTGAAATTCTGTCAATATTATCTGTTGACTTGTACGTGTACGTTGGGCTAAATACTCTGGGATTGATTGGTACATGTACGAAGTGTACTTGTGGCATAATTGGTAAAATGTGATTATGGTCATGCGGGGTGTGATTGTGATTACAGCCCTGAGGGGTGTAATGGTTCGATATAAGTATGGATTTTAAATGCTCAAGTGTCACTTGTCATGTCACCAAGATGACCCCAGTATGAGTCCATGTTTGATAGAAATGGAGCTATGTGACTTATCGAATTGGATTTTCGATTCTTTTATCTATGATTGTCTATCGATAGAATTACTTGGTATTTGATCATTTATATTCTTTTCTCGTTGAGCATATTGTTTCCTGTCATATTGTATACTTCCCCTGCCTTTAATATTTTTCAGGATTATCTCGGAGGGAAGAACCAGAGTTGATATTTGAGAAATCGAAGACGGAAGAATCTTGATATAATTTTTAACTTTGTATATGGAGGAGATTATTTTTATTATTTGGAGATCAAAATTGTGATTATAAATTTATTGAGGCAATTAGAGCTCTGACCCTGTATTCGAAAATATTTGTGGTTTATTGTGATCGATCAATTTAATTAAGTAACGGGTCCGGGAAATCGGGGCGTTACAAAGTGGTATCAGAGCCTAGGTATCAGATCTTATATGGGTCTCTGTGGGAAGTGAGACTATCAACTTTCGCTCTAGGTATAAGAGTTTGAAATATGCGGAGTAAGTCAACCCATTTCCATTAGATAGATGTATAAGTTGGAATTCATGTCAAAATCTTGGGTTATATAGTAAAGAATTGAAAAAGGTATCAGAGTGCGCAGCGGGTATTTGTGTAATACTTATTTTACTCTTGAGGTTAGTACCGAATTTCGGGGACGAAATTCTTTTTAAGGGGAGTAGATTGTGGCGACCTGTATGTAAAATAATCACTAATACGCTAATTAGGTCGTCAATTATGATTCTGCATAATTGAGGTTTATTTTTAAATAATAAATTTTTATGAACAAATGGACCACAAATATAGACTCTTCGAATGAAAACGAGTCAAATAACTATAATATAGGTCAAATTTCGTATCATAGAATGAATATAAATATCTATATAACTAATGTCCTGTTACAGATATTTTCTTGCAAGATTTGGAGAATTTCAAAGATTTGGAAACATGGGATATTTTAAGATTTGAGTTAGCAAAATCTTGAAACGTGTACCAAGGGGAAAAAAAATAAAAAATAACATGGACAAGTGTCCATGAGATGCTTGGGGACCAAGCATCAATTTTGGCTATAAATAGCCAAGCCATGGCGTTGAACGGCATAACAGAGAAGGAGAAGAAAGAAAGGGAGAGACAGAGGAAGAAAGGAAAGGGGAGAGAGAGAGAGAATAGAATTAGAAGAAAAAAAATTCATGAGATCTTGGGGTCAAAAATTGAGCAGTGATTTTATTTTAGGTCGTTATCAAATTCGACTATTTCATTCGCGGTATTTCGAAATTCGTATCTATTAAAGTCATTCATGGATTTGAGGTACGGGGTAGTATACAATATGCTCATGTATTTTAAATCTCTTTGCAAATAGTGTCCTTTCATTATCTGAAATTTGTATTCCTATTAATTATTCTGATTGATTTGAAATTCTGTCAATATTATCGGTTGACCTGTACGTGTACGTTGGGCTAAATACTCTGGGATTGATTGGTACATGTACGAAGTGTACTTGGGGCATAACTGGTAAAATGTGATTATGGCCATGCGGGGTGTGATTGTGATTACAGCCCTGAGGGGTGTAATGGTTCGATATAAATATGGATTTTAAATGCCCAAGTGTCACTTGTCATGTCACCAAGATGACCCCAGTATGAGGCCATGTTTGATAGAAATGGAGCTATGTGACTTATCGAATTGGATTCTCGATTCTTTTATCTATGATTGTCTATCGATTGAATTACTTGGTATTTAATCATTTATATTATTTTCTCGTTGAGCATATTGTTTACTGTCATATTGTATACTTCCCCTGCCTTTAATATTTTTCAGGATTATCTCGGAGGGAAGAACCAGAGTTGATATTTGAGAAATCGAAGACGGAAGAATCTTGATATAATTTTTAACTTTGTATATTGAGGAGATTATTTTTATTATTTGGAGATCAAAATTGTGATTATAAATTTATTGAGGCAATTAGAGCTCTGGCCCTGTATTCGGAAATATTTGTGGTTTATTGTGATCGATCAATTTAATTAAGTAACGGGTCCGGGAAATCGGGGCGTTACAGGTCGTGTCATACACGGGTTTGTACCAAAAAATAGTCAACTCAAACTCATTTATTCGTGTCGTGTTCGTATCGAATTATCGTGTCGTGTCAAAAATTGTCACACTTGAGTAACTGTTTGGTGTATTATATAGTAATTGTAACTAATTGGTGTAACTTGTGTTGTTGTAATCTTGATATAAAGAGAAAGAGAATAAGGAAATAAGGGGAGAGGGAGATAGAGAGATGAAAAAATTAAATCAAATCTTTTATAAAAATAAATTATCAGAGAGAGAGAGAAATAAATAGAAAGAAAATAGGGAAGAGAGTGAGACTCACTCATCCAGTTGTCCTGTTTCATTTGGGATGTAAATTTGGGTTACATAGTATTTTTCAATAAAAAATAGAGCATCGTGTTTGTATAAACCACAACAACAGTGTCATGCACAAAAAAAAGTTTGAGTTTTATGCAAATAGCTCAATAACAACACATGTCATTTAGATTCAACGACTTATGTTATAATTTATATTTTAATTATAATAATTTTTTAATATTAATAAATATTTTAACTACATTTGGGATAAATGTCTCAAAAAATTAAAAAAAAAAATCTCTTATCTATTCCCAAAAAAAAAGAGCAAAAAAGAGGTTACCATCATAGTGACACATAATAGGGGTTAACGAAAGAGGGATTAAGTCGAACACAAAAAAAAAATGGGTAATTTAGAAGTGGGTACAAAAATTTAGACTTATTTGAGCTAAACTACATTAAGAAAACTTATTAAAAAATACTATGTAACCCAAATTTGCATCCCAAATGAAAGAGAACTATTGAATGAGTGGATTTCATCAATTTTTATAAATGAGACCCACTGATCCAATAGTCCCCCTTCATTTGTGATGCAAATTTGGGTTGTAAATTTGGGTTACATCTCTTTTTTATTATACACACACACACACACACACACACACATATATATATATATATATATATTTATTTATATATTAAATAATAGTTATTGTCTGTGCCTGAAGACACAGAGTAATAAAAAATGGTAAACAATAAACATATTTGTATTCATATCCAAAATCAAATCACAAACATAGAGAAGAGATAAATGAATTTAAGTATCGGTTGTAGTGGGGGTGAGAGGTGGTGGTGGTAGGAGACAGTGATAGTTGTGGTGGGTAGCAATGACCGCGGTGGCGGTGGTGGTGGCGACGACGATGGTGGTGGTGGCGATGGTGGTGGCGGCGATGTCGATGTTGATGGCGATGGTGATGGTAGCGGCGAAGACGGGAGTGGTGGTGGTGATGGCGACGGTGGTGGTGGCTGCGACTGCGGCAATGGTGGTGGTGGCGGCGACGGTGGTGGTGGTGGTGGCGGCGGCGACGGTGGTGGTGGTGACGACGGCGGTGGTGGTGGCGACGGCGATGACGATGACGATGGTGGTGGCGGCGGCGGCATTTGTGGTGGCGGTGGCGACGGCGGCAGTGGTGGTGGTGGTGGCGGCAATGGTGGTGGTGGCGGCGGTGGTAGCGACGGTGGTGGTGGCGACGGTGGCAGTGGTGGTGGCGATGATGGCGATGGTGGTGGCGGCGGTGATTGTGGTAGAGGTAGTGGTGGTGCGGTTTCAAACACTATTTTTTTTTTAAATTACTTATAAGAAATAATTTCTAGAAGTACTTTTAAAAAGTCACTCCAAATACACCCTTAGGGGCCTATTTTTCCTATTAAATTTAGGGTGTTAATATTAGCCGTTAGATTAACTTTAAAGTAAAATTTAAAACGATCTAAACCGCGAAAAGTAAAAGTCATTTTGTTTATCTTTTGAAATTTGAATTGTAAGCTACTTTATTATATAGACTAGTTATTGCCTGTGCCTGAAGGCACAGTGTAATAAAAAATGGTAAACAATAAATATATTTGTATTCATATCCAAAATCAAATCACAAACATAGAGAAGAGATAAAAGAATTTAAACATCGGTTTGTAGTAGGGGTGAGAGGTGGTGGGCGGCAGTAGTGGTGGTAAGAGACGGTGATGGTTGTGGTGGGTGACAATGACTGTGGTGGCGGTGATGGTGGCGGCGGCGGTGGTGGTCGTGGTGGGGCAGTTTCAAACACTATTATTTTTTTTAAAGTATTTATGAGAAATAATTTCTAGAAGTACTTTTAAAAAATCACTCCAAACACACCCTTAGGGCCCTATTTTTCCTATTAAATTTAGAGTGTTAATATTAGCCGTTAGATTAACTTTAAAGTAAAATTTAAAGCGATCTCAACCGTGAATAGTAAAAGTCATTTTATTTATCTTTTGAGATTTGAATTGTAAACTACTTTATTATATAGATAGACTAGTTATTGTCTGTGCCTGAAGGCACAAAGTAATAAAAAATAGTAAATAATAAACATATTTGTATTCATATCCATAATCAAATCACAAACATAGAGAAGAGATAAAAAAATTTAAGTATCGGTTTGTAGTGTGGGTGAGAGGTGGTGGTGGTAAGAGACGGTGATGGTTGTGGTGGGTGGCAATGACCGTGATGGCAGTTGTGGTGGTGGTGGCTGCGGCGACGATGACGGTGGTGGTGGCGGTGGCGGTGGTGGTGGTGAGGGTGGCAGCGGTGGTGGCGACGGCGGCGGTGGTAGAGGTAGTGGTGTGAAGGTTTTAAACACTATTTTTTTTTAAGTATTTATAAGAAATAATTTCTATAAATACATTTAAAAAGTCACTCCAAACGCACCCTTAAGGGCCTATTTTTCCTTTTTAATTTTGGGTGTTAATATTAGTCGTTAGATTAATTTCAAAATAAAATTTAAAGTGATCTCAACCGTGAATAGCAAAAGTTATTTTGTTTATCTTTTGAAATTTAAATTGTAAGCTACTTTATTATATAGATATTGTTGTGGCCGGGCTAAACATAAGGTTGAGATAGATATTCATGCTGTGCCAGCATCCAAGCATAGTGGACCAGTTTGGGGATTGGAAGAATTTCCACCCAAGGGGCACAATGGCTTCGGACCCACCTTAGTTTTTTTATTTTTGAATTAAATATTTTTGAATATCTATTAAATATTTTTTCAGACCATGTCACTTTCAATGCTATATAGTCTTATCATAATATCTAAATGAATAAAATGCTACCAGTTCATAAAAAATAAAAAATGCTAAGATTATGAAGAATTAGTTAATGAAACATGCGTGATTAGTAAATGGTTAATAGCTTAATTATATATTATCGTTTATACAAAATTTGTTTGTGAAATCATGTTATTACTCTCATTTTTTGGATTGAATATATCTTGTGTATTGGCTTTTCACCAATATTTTTTTTTTTGTGGTTTGATGAATACTGAGTTTGAAAAACGATTCAAACAAATATAAATTTATCATATTATTTCTGTCAGTCTGAAGAAAAATATGGTTAAAAGTTAAAGGACTCAAAAAAAAAAAAAAAAAGTTAAATCATTATCTTAATGCTCCGTTTGGTACGATGAAAAAATGGAAGGATGAAAAGTTGGAAGGATGGAAAGTGGGAGGGATAGATAAAACATCATGTTTGGTAAGGAATGATGGAAAAGTTGATGGATTAACTTTCCTTCCAACTCACCAAAATCAATCTCTCCAAAATCGGAAGGAAAGTGGATGGAAAGTTAATTATTTGTATTAAGATGTATCTTATTTGTCTATATATATTTTAATATATACATATATTATATATACATTAATTTCATATAAAAATACATTTGTATTAATATGTATTTATATATATATATATTTTAAAATAAAAAAATAAAAAATAAAAATAAACAGGTCAACTCGCAACTCGACACGATACAATTAGTTAAATGAGTCGAGTTAGGTTTGACTAATGTTAGACACAAACCCATAATGACTCAACACGAATCTGACACGACACGACTCAATTGTCACCCCTAATCTTAGCCAGTACAAAAAAAAAAAAAAAAATTAGTTATTTTTATTTTCCATCCATCCAACCAAACACAAATGAAGGGAAATGTATCATTCCTACTTTCATTCCTTGAAGGATAGAAAGTGTATCCCTCCTACTTTTCATTATTCCTACCAAACGGAGCATAAGTGTCAGAAGGACACTTGGTCATTTTCCTCTTCCCACAACAACCGAGAAATATCGATAATTTTCTAGAGAAATACTGATCGGACTTCATTTCATAGGACGTCAAGTAGTATATTGAATACTATAGTTCTATCGTAATGACAAAAACAAGTTCAAATTCAATCATATCCGTCACAAATAAATTTAACAAAGAAATCAATTGATGCCAAGCCAACATAAACAGTATACATGATACTCTCTTTTGATCATGACATCAAATGTGGGGACAAGTTTTCTTAATAACCGTTAGATAACGGTCATATTGCAAAAAAAAAATGACAAAGGGAGGGGTCATATGATGCACAAAAAAAATTGGAAAAACAGCTTTAGCTATGACAATGATGTTAATGGTCTCAAATCAATGAGGTGACTAGCCATCTTAACGGTCATATTCCTACCATTACAGTAAAAAACAAAAACGGTCATTTTGGTCCTAAAGGTGGAGGAAAATTTTCAAATTTTGAAGATTTTTCAATAATTTTATCGGATTATTTTTCTTGGCTGAGTCGATAGAATTGTTTGACAATGGTTGAAATAGACAAAAGGAAAAAGGAAAAACTAGACATTTTATTGTTGATTTTTAATTTACATTGGACCCATTATAGATAATTGAATTCTCAACTAATACACGATGGATTACAGTAAAAATTAAGAAATATTATTTTGAATCCTTCAATTATATGGTTGGTACCATAAAATTGTTTTTTTTAGTTAAACGATCAGGTGTATTCAGGCTAGTTTACGCATACATCAATTAATTCTCTCTTTGGTCCAGTCAAAGGCAAACCATTCACGCCGAGATTAAGATATTATTAATGAGGGATTTATCCTTCATGACCTAACTCTAAAATATTGTTAAAATTTAAACTCAGAACGTCTGAATTTACAATTCGTCCCTCGTGGCCTGACCAAATTATATGGTTGATATCATAAAAACCTTTTTTATCATTAACATGTTTCCATAAAATCTTCCCCTTATCCTTAATGGTAGTTGGTGGGTTGTCATTTATCATATGGGTTGTTCATTAAATCTTTTTGATGGAATCCTTATTTGTTATGGTGGATGTTTAGGAATCTAAATCTCCTCTGATATTTTGTTTATTTTTGGTAAATCATTCTGTATGTATCGGAGATTGACTCACTTATATACAATGAGTTATAATTAAATTTACAATAAAAAATAAAAAAGAAGTAGGGGTAGCAACCCATATGACATGTTCCGAAGTAGTGACCTAGTTGGTTTTCAATAGAGGGTAAAAGTCCCGTCTTCCTTTAGTGATCAAGAGTTTGAATTTGTTTGTAGTGGTAGTTGTTGTGAATCAGATATTGTTAGAGGGGTTGAATATACAACTTATCTTTGATGGTGTTGTAAAGAGGAACTCGACCGTCTCAAGTCAATAATAATTATGACTCAAATTAAATATTCTATGACCGGTGAGAATCTGAAGGTTACATTGTGAAGGGTTTCAATCTCTGCTTACCCCTAACCACCATTTTGCAGTGAAAAAAAAAGACAGGTCGTGCTTAACCATGTGCATAATGAAGAAAGTGTCGGTACAAAACGTGAAGGGCACGTGCAAAATTGTACGGTTTGAGTTTGGCTGGGGACCAACTGATGTTGATAATTTAACAGCCTTAACCAGAACTCAAATATTTAGTCCCATCCAATAGTCTCCAAAGTCGTAAGCCCACCTTAGATAATCCTCCTTCTCTCTGTCTCTCTCTCCACCACCCTCCACCCTCCACCCTACCTCAACCTCTCACCACCAACCTCTCTTAGTTTCGTAAATTGTCAGTCACCAACATATATACATATACCCATATATATATGTGTGTGTGCTATCTATACACACACATACATAAAAACACAGAAACACTGTTTGTACACATATATATTCTTATCCTATCCTTTGTCCCAACCCTCCTTTTCCCTAACCCCCTTTCTCCCTTGTTTTTATCTCTCTTTTTCATCTCTTCTTTTATCCTTTGCTTGCGACTCCCCTTTCCTCTGCATCAAGGTAATTGCAGATTCTTTCTCTCTCTCTCTCTGTCTCTCTCTCACGGTCGAATTCTGGTGATTTCTTTTTGATTATGGGTCATGAATTCTTTATATTTTGCTTTTGTCCTCTCTGGCTTTATATTTGGCCTACTGCTTGGATTGTTTCCTTACCATTCTATTGTCAGTATTGCCTTTAATTGTTAGTGGCCTCTCTCTGTCTCTCTCTGTCTCTCTTTTAAGCTTCATTTTGCATTGGATTTGATGAAGTTTTTGATAATCCTTCTAGGCGACAGATATGGCAGATTACAGCAGAAGTGAAGAGTATATTGCCGCCTCCCAAGACCATGAGGTACTCCTACTACTGCCAATATCTTTCTCTTTTTGTTTCCAGTCATTGCCTTTCTATCGCTGTTCAATCTTTTCTCTAATGATCCTTATCTTTTTCTATTTTCTATTCTTGCCGATAAGTTCATGTAAAATTATACTTGTAATTCGATTAACGGATTAATATCTCTCCATATACTTTTTTCTTAATTTCACTGTGACTTATCGTAAATTCCAAAAAGACTCATAATTTAGGACCGAGACCGTCACCCATACACATTGATTGATCTATCGAAAAATTAGGTGTATTATTGAGAAAATCTCATTTCATATTCATAAATATTTTGATAGGGGGAATATTAATATTCATATATTGATTGATTTGCTATTATAACAAGTAGTAGGAATATTGTCTCTTGTTATTGCCAAAAATTCTAGTCGGAATATTTATTCCTCAGATTTTACCGTGTCTCTTACATTAAATGGTAGTTAATAATTTAATATACTATTTTTAGCAATAAGCACATCTCTCTCTGTTTCTCTCTCTCTCTCCTCCCACATAAGCTGATTATCTTAAATGGATTATGTAAAATCCAATGGTGATTACATGAGCAAGTGTACGTGTGTGCATGGCCCACCATACGCATGGCAACCATGCAATCATTACTTAAGTACTTGAATCGAAATGTGAACCGAAATATCTGGTCATATTTGTAAGAATCCATAAAAAGAAGGGCATAAATATGATTTAGATTTTTTGTGGGGTCTATGAGGGAACCAATCACGTGTTACATGCTCTACCATAGCTGTGTAAGGTGGTCCATTAACCTAGCAGTTATCATATTCATAGACTTGTCATTAATACAAAGATGTGGTAAACCACTCAAGGCTCTAAGGAAATTATTAAGGAACATTTTTTGGGAAACTGTCGGCAAAGAGTAAACTTAATTGGAAGATTAATGAGTTTATATATATAATATGCGATTTAGAAATTATTGGAAACAATATCTGGATGGACTTAGATGTTCTACATAGAAATTATTTTCGTAACTCAAATCTTTAACGTCCAAATCACAGTGCTATAATTTTATTGTCTAGATATATATATGTAATTTTTTTTTGTTTCAACGGTTAGGGGTGTATTAGTTAATTTACTTGTACCACGATTAATCTCCTCTAGAGTACTCACGAGGAATAAATTTTTCATGGTCTGACTTTAAGGGGTTACCAAAGTCCAAATTTAAGATATTTGAGTTTACAGTTCGTTTTTATTACCACTTGAGACACCATTTAGGGTTATGTATGTATGTAGACCTGTCAATCGAGTTGGGGGAAGTGAGTTTGTGTTAGAAATTATTCCACATATACCCAATTCGTTTATTAATTCGTGTCTAACGAATTGTGTTATATCGAGTTTGTGCCGTGTAAATTGAGTATAACCAGTATATAAACGAGTCGTATTGTATATTTATTTTAATTGATTTTATCAATACCTGATTCGTTTATTAATTGGGTCAGGTCGGATTCACTCGTTTATGAAACGGGTAAGTTAAAGAATATTCAAACTTTTTAATTTCGTGTCATGTTCGTGTCGCGTTAATAAATCGTGTCATATTTTAACACTCCTATATATATATGTGAGAGAGAGAGAGAGATGTATATGTGTGTACATAGATGTGAATACAATCCAACTAGTGGTTGGGTTGTTCAAGTGAATCATGTGGACTTTTGACTTGGGCAAGGGCAACTAAAAGTTGACATGTATTATATAGCGTCATTTTGAACCAATTGGTGGTGGTTTGACAACTTGACATGCTTCTTTAGAGTCATATGTAATCGAAGCAGCCGAGAAAAAAAAAAAAAAAAAAACAAACATAGGAGGATCATCATAGAATATTCAAGTTAAGATTGGTTCAAACAAATTAACATGAAAAAAGTGGTTTATCTGACTGATTAAAAACTTATCTACTTTTATATACACACGATTTTAGGTCGAGTTCTATCTGCATAATGACTCTTTTCTCTATTTCCCTTAACTATAATTTAGCTTATTTATTGTAAATAAATAAATAAAAAACAAACTAAAAAAAGGTATATTCTGGTTCTGGGTTTTGATTCTAGAAGCTAGCTGAATGAATCTCTAAAATATATTATTACAGGTGAACTTTTCTTAGTTTACTGGGTCAATTTGAGTTAGGCACCACGTTGATTTCAACTTCAGTTGTTGTTACAAACTACCAAAATTAGTCAAGAAGAAATTTAGAAGAGTTGTTGGATTCTGTTATATAGTCGGTACAACTTACTGCTTTAGGGCCAGTTATTCAAACTATGGGTTAAATTCTCTCTCCCTCTCTTAATTTTTTTTTTCCTAGGTCATATGAAGAACTTAAAGTAAGAAAAAGTTGGGTCAAATGGATCAGTTTATCCGAAGGCTTTGTGGGTTTTGAAACTAATCAATCATTCTGAAAGTCATTTATCTTTAATTTTTTTTAAAGGTTAGAGGTGTGAATTAATTTACGCGTATTTTAACTAATTTCTTCTCCAGTCTGATCAAAGGCAGACGTCAGGACTAGATATTCATGAGGAATAAATTTGTCATGACCTAATCTCAAGTAATTGTCAAGATTTAAATTTAATATATTTATATTTATAATTCGTCCTTATTACCATTCGAGTTAATTTAGAATTTTCCTCAAGACTTTGTGGGTTTTGAACGAATCAATCATTCTGAAAGTCATTTAATATCTCTAGAAAAGAAGACCTAGTCAAGGCGTGCACCATTTGCCTTTTTCTACCTCACTAGCACTTATGCTCAGTTTCGTTACGAGGATGGAAAGTAAGAATGATGAAAAATAGGAGGGATATATTTTATATCCTTCAAGGAAGAAAAATAGGAATGATATATTTTTCTTCTTTTGTGTTTGATAGGATTAATTTTTGTTTTTGTGCTTTCAAAAATTAGGAGTGACAATCGAATCGTGTCGTGTCAGGTTCGTGTCGAGTCATTATAAGTTCGTGTCGAATATTAGTCAAACCTAACTCAAGTTATTTAACTAGTCGTGTCGAATTGACCTATTTATTTTCATGTCATGTTTGTGTTCATATTCGTGTTGACCCAAATAAACTTTGAATAAAAAATTTAATGTTAATATTTTATTTTTACTTAATTGAATTCATACTCATACTTTTTCTATAAATTAAAAATTAATTTAAATAAATATAAAAATAATAATAACTAAAAATATATTTTTTTATATAATAATTATGTCAGTGTTTAATAAATAGTTAAAAATAATTAACATTTTATTTCTATAATATTAGTTAAACATATTAATTTTGTGTTACTATACAAACGAGAAAATAAAGATAGTGTTTATTCTTAAATAAAATGGTTGATGATGTCAATTTTGAGTTTGACGGGTTGAACTGTATATGAACTGCTTATATTTCGTATTCGTGGGTCAGGTCATTTTCGAATTCGTGTCGAGTTATAAACAAATTCATGTCATAAAATTCGTGTCGAGTAAAAAATTTTCACCCCTAACTAAGATGGATTTTTTGTTATTTTAAATTTTTATTTTTATTTTTTATTTTTTAAATTTTTATTTTTATTTTTTTAAAAAAAATATAAATACAATTAATGTATACATAATATATGTATATATCAAATGATATATAGACAAATAAAATACATTTCAACACAAATAATTAAATTTTCATCCATTTTCCTTCCAATTTTAGAGGTATTGATTTTGGTGAATTGGAAGAAAAACTCATTCATCTACTTTTTCATCCTGCCTATTTTTTTTTATTAACAAACATGATGTTTTATTTATTCTTTCAATTTTTCATTATTCTATTTTTTTATCATACTAAACGGAGAATGATGTTTTATTTTTTCATCATTCCATAAGTTATAGGGGTATTCAAATTTTTGATTACCCACATATTTCGATCATATTCGACCGCATAAATTCAGGTAGGTCAACAGAAGAGTTTTTGGTATTCCGCAAAAATTGGGTAGGAATACGAAATACCTATAAAAATTCCTTGTTAATGTGTGCAGTCTGCAGAAACCCTAAAATCCCTACGCATCTTCTTTCTAACCCATCTTTCTAATATTGATGTTTATGATTTTTTCGTTGTATTTTATTCTAATAATTTATGTATTATAGAATTTATTGTGTTTTTCTTTAGTGTTATTAGTTTATTGTGTTGGTTAATTGGTGCAAATTACTTAATTGAATTGTTAAAATGATTCAAAAATTAATAACTAAAAAATATGTGTTCACCCGATTTCCTATCCGACTTCATATCTGATTGTTTTTTACGGAATTCGAGTAAAAATAAAACACTTTTAATTGGATAGGATTGGCTAAGAAAAAATTCTTCAGCAAAGTATCAGGTAAGAAGATAAAATACTATAATTTCTACTCATAGGGTAGGGTGAACACCCGTAATGAGTTGTTTCATTTATTTAATATATGTTTTTTTTTTATAACCCAAAACCCCCCACCAACCAAATTCATTTAGATCCATGACCAGTAGTCAACTTGGGCCCACTCGCAAAACCTCCTCTCCACACGCCAAGGTTAAATTTAATAGAGGTGACCCTAAGGAACATTTTCACCTCGTGGCTCGTTACGAAAATGAAAAATTGTGCTTAACATGATCCCATTAGAACATTCCACTCCTATATTAATTGTTTGTGTTATTTAGATTAATTTGTGAAGCATAAAGACTCCTCTGGTTTTTCAAAATTTTCTTCTTCTTCTTATTTTGTTTAATGGTTTAAGGCCACGTCTGTTGGTAAGAAATATGGAGGACTTGTGCCAAAGAAGAAGCCATTGATCTCAAAGGCAAGTATTAATTGTTCCTTATAGCAGCTGTCTTTTGAGGTTCAGCCTTTCACTGCTTATTTACCAAAATCTCTCAAGTGTATTGTTTGGATGCAGGACCATGAACGTGCCTTTTTTGATTCAGCAGATTGGGCCTTATGCAAGGTATTTTTATAGGAAAAAAAATTGTTTTTTTTTAACGTGGGCTTTTTGCACTTTGTACCCCGAAAGATATCCAAAATCTTAGTTTACACCTTGAATGATTAATTTTTTCACATTGCACCCTAAATGTCATAAAACATTCAACGTGAGTGGGTCAGGGTATCTAGTCTAGTATCTTATAGTCATGGTTGTGGTTGGGTCATGGTTGTCATAAGTTCGAGTCCTCTTTGGCCGATGTGCGTAGATAGATTGGGTATGAGTCGTATGACTGTATGCATTCAAAGTTTATATTGTATTTTTCTGGTTCAAATAACACGGTTGGGATGATTCTTTGTTTACTTGGATGTTGAAACAAACCTATCTACAATGTCTTTCCGTTTTTTAGCCTAAGTTAAATTTATTCGGGTGAAAATATGTCCCTTTGAAAGTTTTTTTTTTTTTTTTTGTGCACTTCTAATGTAATTTGGTCTCAATAAACAGCAAGGTGCAGGAGTGAATCCAAAATCAACTGTGGCCATAGAGACATTGCGACCAAAATTACAGGTATTATTATTACTCTACTGAGTGCTGAAGACTATCAATGTCACTGTAAAAGATTGTACACAGATTACAAGACTCCCTTGGTTAATCTTAACGTTTTCTCAAACAACATTAATCTTAGTGAATTTCATTAGCTAATAATGAGCTAAACTTGGTTAATCCACAGAGAACGCCTCATCAACAACTACCCCCTCGGAGACCTGCTTGCACATCTGGAAGGGACAGTCTTGTGAGTTCCTAAGTGCAAGAGATCAATCATACTGTGTGTTTTTCAGCAAGTTGAAAGGATTGGGATGGAAATTATAATGGATTTGGTTAATGTTGATGCTATTGCAGGCTCAGTAGATCCTCATGTAGAGTGCTTGTAAGGAGGAGGAGGGTTGGTTTTATATATTATACATATGTATATGTACTTGATATGTCACACATTCACCATCTGATTGAACACTCTAAAATGGTAAATTGATGTTCAGATCAATAAGTTTTTACCATTTGACTAGTGTTTGATTGTGTTTATCGAATTTCAATTATAATAATAAGAAAGTCCTACTTTTTAAATCTATGTAGCATTACTCGTTTTACAAAGTTCTAATTTTTACTATCATTTCAGTTTTCTTCAGCTGCATTTATTCTAGAGATCCCATCGATGTTATTTCAGAATCCTTTTAATGCATTAATTCACACCATAATCCTAATAATAAATTTACATATTACCCAATATGCGTCGAAAAATAAAATACCATACCTGAATGGTGATCCCTCGTATTTGCATATGGTTGTGTAAGCTGACAAACTGAGCAAGGCATTGTAAAAGCTCCGGGAAGACGCACCGATAATGATGGATGGCCGGTGGATGGAAAAGGTGAAGGAGGGGGAAAAGCCAAAAGCCAAAAACTATTTACACTCTGTGGCATTTGAACGAACGCCTCATGGGTATTATGAATTGAATTGGGAGATAACACCGGAATGGAAGGGGATTTTTGGATTTCTCATGAATTGTAATCGGTGAAGTCAGAGGGAGAGAGGGAGAGGAGTAGTTTTGAAAAGAATTAAGGATTAGGAAATACCGGTATGAAAAGGGGATCTTTTTGGATTGCTAATGAATGGTGATAGGTGAAATCAGAGGGAAGGAGGAAGAAGAGAGTCGTTTTGGAAAGAATAAAAGGAGAGGGGATGCAGTGCAGGAGTCACTCTGAGTAAGGGACAAAGTGAGAGATACGCTGTGGATAAGGTCAGAACGAAGGAGAGAGAGAGAGAGGTTGAAGAAGAAGAAGAAGAAAAAAAGCAAAAATTGGGGGCCTGTTTGGTTTGCGTTTCAAAAACAGGTATCCGAAAACAGTTTTTGAGAAGAGTTTTGAGAAAATGGTTTTGATATTTTTTGAGATAAAAAACTTGTTTGGTTAGATGATTTCAAAAACAGTTTTACAGAACAGAAAATAGTAAAACTTGTTTGGACAGCCTAAATATATGTTTGAACAGTAATTCAAACATTAATAAAAAAATATAAGAAAGTTATTTTTAGATTGATAATTTCATAAAAAAAATTTCCAATAAACCAAACTTTAAAATATAATATATATTATAATATAATATATTATATTATAATAAATATTATTTTATATTATAATAAATATTATAATATTATATTATATTATATATTATATAATATATAATATTATATTATATAATATATTTATACATATATATATATATATATACATATATATATATGTATAAATATATATATTATATAGTATAATTATACATATATATACATATATTTATACATATACATATATATATATATATATAAATTCTTATATATAAATTCGTAGATATATATATACATATATATACCAATTTATATGTATAAATATATATATTATATAATATAATATATAATATATATATATGTATAAATATATTATATAATATAATATATATATATGTATTTATAAATTCTTATATATAAATTCGTAGATATATATATATATACATATATATACCAATTTATATATATATTTATACACACACACACACACACACACACACACACACACACACACATATATATATATATATATATATATATATATATATATATATATATATATATATATTTACTTATAAATTCGTATATATAAATTCGTAGATAAATATATACATATATATATACCAATTTATATATATATATATATATATATACCAATTTATATATATATATATATATATATATATATATTTATATAAGAATTTATAAATAAATATATATATATACGAATTTTAATAATATTATATAATATAATATTTATATATTGTATTATAATATAATATTATATTATATTATATTATATAATATATTATATTATAATATCTATTTTATATATATATTATATATTAGGAGAGAGAGGAACAAGTAAAAAAAAAAAGGAATGAAGAAATTTGCTGCTAAGGAGACTCGAAGGGCATACCTCATTAAAGTCCAAAATTGTTCTCCTTGTTTTCAAAATTTTCAAAGAAAACTCCGAAAACAATCTAAACTTGTTTTCTGTTTTTGTGTCTCAAATCCCATTTTTTCCGAAAATTTTGAGAACAAAAATACTAAACAAACAGGTTTTGGGTATTTTGAAAATTTTGAGAACAAAAAACTGTTTTGCAGATGCTAACCAAACACGCACTAGGGCATTCAGACTCAACTTAGTAAGACTCTTCATAAAAGGAGTTTAACATGCTTCTTGAGGTAGGGTTTCTCAATAATAGAATGGGCGAGATATTTCGAACTCTTTCCAAATTTATCAAATATTTTTTTATATTGTTTAACATGTTATTTGAACTGTGATTAGGTGGCTCATACTAATTTGAAACTTTGGACTTGGTAAGGATTTTGATGCACTCTTTGCATGATTATTCGTACTATTTGTATTGGTTTGAAACTCTGAGATTATTTTCTACAAAACCTAAGTGCACGTAGGATTGAGAGTGACAAAGGGTTTACGTGTAGGTTTAGACAGTATAGGTTTTCATTGAGTTTGTAATGCTTATGTGACTCAGTTAGTCTTCGGACATGAGTGTCAAATTGTGATTGAGGAAACGTATATTCATTGCAGTATAAAATCCTTTAAAAAGTTGGATCGTATGACTCGTATCAACCTTTATTGGTCTATTAGGATGATTGCTTTCCAATGTGACACTATATCAGTATCAATTTACTTTACTCTTATCATATTAAACTGTTTTACATTAAAACGTTACTATTTTATCATTATGTACGATATGAACTATTCTTTTGTATGTCTAATCATGTCAAATTATTATTTTTAAAATATTGATCGAAATACACATAAACATCTTAAAACACCTTGAGACATCTCGAAAATATTGGTGAAAATGTACCAAAACCTCTTAAAACAAGTCGAATTATTTTGAAATACCTCAAAAAATTGAACTTTCGATCACGGAGTCATTCAATCTTTCTTAGAAATAGAAATGTATGAGCCGTTTGGCCATTTTAAAAAAAAAAAGACAAAGAAAAGAAATAAATAAATAAAAAGAACATCATAAATGTGGGGATGACAATTTTCGACTCAATCCGACGACACGACTCGAACTAGACACGAATTTTATGACACGAACTCGATTATAACCCGACACGTGAACACGAAATATAAACAGGCCATGTTCGAGTTTAACCCGTCAAACCCGAAATTGACACGATTAACCCGTTTACTTAAAAATTGACATTTTCTCTGTTTTTTCGTTTATATGGTAATACGAACAACACGAAATTAACACGATTAACATGTTTAATTAGTATTATATAAATAAAATATTAATTATTTATAACTGTTTATTAGACACTGATATAATTATTGTATAAAAAAGATATTTTTACTCATTATTATTATTATTATTAAGTTAATTTTTAATTTGTAGAAAAAAAATGAACATGAGTTCAATTAAGTGAAAATATAATCTTAGTGTTAAATTTTTTATTCAAAGTTTATGTGGGTCAACATGAATACAAACACGAACACGAACACGACACGAAAATAAACAGGTCAACTCGACACGACACGATTAGTTAAATGAATTGGGTTAGAATTGACTAATGTTTGACATGAACCCGTAATAACCCGACACGAATTCGACACGACACGACTCGATTGTCACCCAACCTGACCACCCAACCCGGCCAGGCTCAAACGCAAAGGGAACGGGCAAACCAAGGGCAAGAACCAACCCGGTTCAGTCCGGTCCAAGTTCTCCAAAATCCCCACCAGACGCGCACAGACTCTGCAACTGCGTTTGCTCTGTTGGAAGGGACATGAGAGGGTTTTCTTCTTTGGCTTGTAGAGCTTTACCAGCAATTAGAAATCTCTCACAAGAATTACACAATCAGAGCAAACCCATTATACAAAAATCCCCAAAGGTCAAGCCTTTAGCATCTCTTGATCAAAACCACACCAACAACAGCATTGAAATCATATCAACAGGTAAGTCTTCCTTGAATTCTCAGCTTAAAAATCCCAACTTGTCTTCAATTTCAAAGAGTCGGATCTCATTTGATAAACATAAATTACAGAAAAAGCCTGTTGATCAAAATTACATTTCTCAGATTCTTTCAAGGAAAGACTGGTATTTGTTGCTAAACCACGAGCTAAAAGCAAAAAGAATGAGTTTGAATGCTCAATTAATTGTGAGTATTTTGCACAATCAAGAGAAACCATTGCAGCATTTAAGATTTTATGTCTGGGTATTGAATATCAACCCGTTATTCGCAAAAAATCAATCAATTCGGGGTGTTTTGGCAAATGCCCTTCACCGTAAAGGTCCAGTTTTGTTGTCAGCTGAGTTAATACAAGATATTAGGAATTCTGGGTGTCGAATTACAGAGGATGTTCTTTGTGTTTTAATTGGTAGTTGGGGAAGATTAGGGCTAGCAAAGTACTGTGCTGAAGTTTTCGAGCAGATCTCATATTTGGATCTTAGCTCAAGTACTAGACTGTATAATGCTGTGATTGATGCATTGGTCAAGTCCAATTCGCTTGACTTGGCTTATCTTAAATTCCAACAAATGCAGATTGATAATGTTAATCCTGATAGGTTTACTTATAACATTCTCATTCATGGAGTTTGCAAAGTTGGTGTGGTGGATGAGGCGCTTCGATTAGTGAAAAAGATGGAGGGAATGGGATATTCACCCAACGTGTTTACATACACAATTTTAATTGATGGATTCTGTAATGCAAGAAGAGTGGATGGAGCCTTTAGCATATTAGAGAGAATGAAGGAGAGCAATGTGAGTCCGAACGAAGCTACATATAGATCACTGGTTAACGGGTTGTTTCGTGCTGTGCCCCCACTTAAGGCGTATGAATCATTATGTAGCTTTGTGGAGAGGGAGCTCATCTTGCCTAAACTGGCTTGTGATGCTATACTGCATTGCCTTGCTAGTATTTTTTTACCGCGAGAGGCAGCTTTATTTTTGAGAAAAACTAGGGAGAAAGGTTACATTCCCGACTGCTCAACATTTAACATTACAGCAATGTGTCTGATTAAGGGATTGGAACTTGAGGATACATGTGAGATATTGGATAGTTTACTTGAGAAAGGTACGAAGCTGGGGTTTAATACTTATCTGGCACTTATTGAGGCTCTGTACAAGGCTGGAAAAGTAGGGGAGGGGAATCGGTATCTAAATCAGATGCTCCAGGATGGACTTGTAGCAAACGTCTTCTCGTATAACATGGTAATTGATTGCTTCTCCAAAAGTAAAATGATGGGCAGGGCATCAGAGATTTTCAGAGAGATGTGTCAAAGAGGTATTGCTCCTAATCTTGTCACTTTCAATACCCTTATCAGTGGATATTCCAAAGCTGGAGAGGTAGGTAAGGCACGAGAGCTTCTGCTGATGCTCTTAGAGCATGGTTTCAAACCAGATATTTTCACTTTTAGTTCAATTATAGATGGTCTTTGCCGGGTGCACCAGATTGAGGATGCTTTTGATTGTTTTACAGAAATGCTAGAGTGGGGAGTCACTCCAAACAATATTGTATATAATATCTTAATCCACTCGTTATGTGTCATCGGGGAGGTTACAAAAGCGACGTCATTGTTAAAGAAGATGCGAATTGATGGTATAAGGCCAGATGTCTTCTCTTTTAATGCTCTTATTCAAAGTTTTTGTAGAATGAATAGGGTTGAGAAAGCGCAGAAGCTTCTCCAAATCATGTTGGCATTGGATTTGAGTCCGGACAATTTTACCTACAGTGCATTTATCAAGGCATTATGTGAATCAGGAAGATTTGATGAAGCTAAAGCGTTGTTCCTCTCAATGGAGGCAAATGGGTGCATCCCTGACTCTTATACATGTAATTCGTTTTTTAATGATCTGGTTAAGTCGGCTCCCGTTGAAGAGGCCCGAGATATATTTCTGAAATACAAAGAGAAGGGAATCGCACTAAAACCCATCGCTGTTTCATAAAATGAGGCGCTGGTCAGATTGTCTTTTCTTCATGCCGATTCATGAGTTTGGACTTCTTTGTGTAGCCTTTGGCTTTAACAGCAAATATAGCTATCAATTGCCAGGCTGTTTTTCTTGCTGCAGTGTGGAATCAAGTAAGTTGTATGTGTGTAAGCATATAACTTGATCTTCATTGTGAAATTAGGTGGCTTTTAGTGTCATCTTGTTTTCAATTTCCAATTTGTTTTTCTTTGAGTTTGTTTTCCATTTTTTTAAGCAAAAAACGTGTTTGGTAATGGTTATGCTTTTAACTTAATGTCAAACAAAAACACATTTACTTCTCGTATTTATTTTTTCTCCCTTACCTTGTTTGAGTACTTATCTTGGACTATTACCACCATACCATTACCAACACCACCTCAACAGCCCCACCACACCACCATCACCCCTACCCTCATTACTACCATCATAGCCGCTATAGTTGTTCCAACATCCACTTGGACCCCCACCTCATCATCACCATCACCTCTACCTTCGCCATCCCCACCACCATCACAAATGCCAACGCCCTGTCCACATAAGACATCATTGTGGTCACGATCAACTAGTGACAATTGTTTTGATCTTGTCATAGGTAAATAATAGATAAAGTGAACCTTATAGTAATATAATGTCAACTATTATGGCATTGACCATTTTCACCAGTACTTCAATAATATGGCATTGGACTGTTCGTTATAGTGGCAACAAAGAAGATAAATTCTTGGTAGAGGCTAAAGAAAATGAAGCCATACCCTAGCACCAATCAAATTACTAGCATTGGATATACATTGAGTTTGTAACACAGTCAGGACATATTTTAAGATGCAATTATGGGTTTAAACTAGAAATCTTATTTGGGAACTCCATCCTATCACCGCTCAACTTAAACTACAACACCAATAGAATTTTATATTTGTTTGATTGTTTGTTGATTGAAGTCCACAAGCAATATATGAGTTTACTATATTCATTATCCGATCAGCTTCAGTAATTTAGTCAGATCCATTTAAAAGTATCCCTGATTCTTATACAGGTAACTCATTTTTTAATGCTCTGGTTCAGTTTGCTCACTTTGAAGAGGCCCAAGATATATTCCTGAGATACAAAGGGAGGAATGGCACTAGAACCCATCCCCGTATTGTAGTATGATGCTTTGGTCAGGTTGTCTTTAGTTGATACCAATTCATGAGCTTCGGCTTCTTTGTGTAGCTTTTGGCTTTGAAAGCAAAAAATACTATCAAACACCAGGCTTCTGTTTTCCCTACTGCAATGTGGAATCAAGTAAGTTGTAGACTATAGTTATTTAAGCATATTACTAAGTCTTCATCGTGAACCTACTTAGAGTTTTCATTTTCCTTTGCAATGTGCTGCACTTGATCTTGTTGTGGGATAAGCATGCAGAGTCAGTTGTATGGATCCTCACACAAAATTATAGCTAGTCTTTATTGTACCATAATTACAGAGATTTTCAATACTGTTGGGAAATTATTAAAGGGGTGTTCCTTATCCCATCATTTATTCATGTACCAGTGAAATAGGAGACGTTGATCCTACCGTAACCAGAACATAGTTGAATTAACCAGGCTAGCTCCTTAGGGAGGGATTGTCTTTACCTCTATTTTTCAAGATACAGAATAGACGAGGTCACTTTCTGCATTTTGAATGATATTATAATTATGAGATTGAGAAAAAAATGGAGTTTTGTGTTCTTAAGGAACTGAACAAGAAATAAGCGCAAACCCATGAGAAAAGACTGGAGATATTGAAAAGCACCCCTTAAATGCTGTCTGCCCACTGGCATTATCTAGCAATTTGGACAATTGTATTGACAAGTTGAGGAACTGGATCTTAATGATTTACATTTGGCTTGATACCTGTGATTATAACATGAGGTTGGTGGTAGTGTAAAATGTTTTAGGCTGCATATATGTGGAAGTGGAACTCCTTTTACAAAATTAGAATTATTTGAACATTGTAAGATCATGAAAAACTGTCTTTAGAGATGGATATATACTCAATTTTGTATTTATCGAATCGAAGAGTTGATATACAATAACAAAGTTTTGTTTTCTTCTGTTTATGCAGCATCTGGTGGCTTTCTGAGGAGCATGATGTTTCAAGAACTGCTTTCCTTGGTTTTGTACAATTAAACTGACGGGAATGTGGAAAACAATAGGTCAGTTCTTCTGACATAGCCAGGAATCCACCTTTTTTTTTTCCCACACAAGACCTTCTTTGTTTTGATTGCTGAGAAAAGAATATTGACTAGTTCTTCTAATCAAAACCAGACTAAAATCGGGCTTTGAGAACTCATCACAAATGCTGCGGGAGAGTTGGTGGTTTACGACCATGCCATCTGCATCACTACTTGGAAGTTCAACCTTCAAGTGGTTGGCATAATATGTGTGGCTTAAGAGGGCTTGTCTCAGATGCAATGGGAGAGTTCGTGGTTTTGAAGGTCGACGTTCAAGTGGTTGGGGTTCTATGGCTTCTACCTTGCTTGGGACTGGGAGATTCTTAGCAGCTGTACAAGTTCATTAGAAGTCTTGTGGAGGTTTGCTAACTCTCCCTCCTTTGGGAGTGTCCCAGGCCTTGCAGAAAGAAGGTGTTAATCGAGTCTTGTATTACATTTAGTTCAGGTTAGTTTAGCTTCATATACAGTACTAGTCAATGTAATTATTATCCAATATTAACTTGATTTGTTTAATATGTCATGTTCAGATTGGCATGCATAAACAGTGTACCAGAATTATAAGATCAGGACCCCATTCTCTCTCCATTAAACCCATCACTCACATGCTCTTCATAAATTAAAAATCCTCATGATCCAAATACCAACATATCAAATAAAAATTCTCTCAAGAAAAAATCAGAAGTTTTTTACCGTGTATTATTGCCGAGTAATTTGTATTTGATACCAACTTAATTTGTTTCTTATTCGTATTTACGTGTCGTGTCAAGCAAGTTGAAGTTGTTTACGTTTGAAAATAACCCAGGATTGCACGATCAAAGTTACTGTAATTACCTAACAAGATACGTCGCCTCTTGCTTGTTTCTCTATCCAACTGACAAGAGTACATCAAGCAATGCATCAAGAGTGCCATTTTATTTTGCCTCAACTCAAGTCAAGTGTGACGATGGGTCTAGCCAATGATCAAAATTTCGTTTCGAAACGTCCGAAATGTTACCGTTTCTAAGGAGATCAAAACGAATTAGTAATTAATTGAAATTATAATACTTTGTGGTGTTTCATAATGTTTCGAGGTGTATTGTAATGTTTAAATGCATTTGCACAATTGTTTTGAAATGTTTCAAGGTATTTTGGTATATTTTGACTAATATTTTTAAAAAATAATTTTTTAATTTTTTTTTATTATGTTTCTGAAATGGATCGAAATGTTTTCGAAACACATCAAAATGTTTCCGTTTTCTACATGACTGAAATAATGCACCGAAACAAAATTTTGATCATTGGATCTAGTCTTGAAAATTTTGAACTTTCTCACTGCTATGAGGTAACCTTAACTTGTATTGAAAGCATGCAAATCTGAGTATAGGTTTGATTTCCTACGTACACAGAGATGAAGTCCTTTAAGTAAAAGTTGGCTACTTGCATTCCAACTGCCCTCTCCTTTGAGTCACCTCTATCTCATCCAATTTTTAATTCAAATTCAGAGCAGATTACCTAGTGCCGTACCTTTTTCCTGATTGAATTTTTCAAACTACCCCCACAAGCTTTTGCCAATTATATTTCCATTCTTCTGTTACAAGATTGTTCCATTCTGGAAGTAGTTAGGTATGGCATTAGAAGCTAACTATTTTTTTTTGTAATATGGGTAATGCTACCTGTATATAATTAGCATAACATGTGACCCTTCTCCACCATGAGCGTTAATTATACAAAAGTTATTCTAATGGCAACCTCAGTTACCATTAAGCACTGGCTTTTAGCCTCAGCATTGATCTACATCCTTGTTTTCTGTTGCATATCAGGTACATTTAACAACCCCAAAATCATCTCTCTACCTTTGGTTCAAATCTACTCACATAAACGAATTCTCAAGATAAACCTCGACAACACGACCACCCATATCTACTTATCTTTCAAAAGTATACCTATGCGTTTGCTCATATTCATGATTTAAATAGAGATTGATTTTGTTGGAAAATGCTGGTCGTGAGAACAAATCAGGCTTACTAATTATGAAACGGCAACACATAAACATCAGATTTGCTCTCATTTACTGTTTTCGCATATTTAAGTTTATTTTTCTTTTACTCCTTGACAGGGAAGGCAGATCAGAATCCCCATCAAACCGGAGTTACAGGAGCTGCAGGTGCTGATCCGGCTCATATTGTCGCCGAGGCCCTGCTATGTTTCAATGACAAACATGTAAGTAATGTTTCAACTAGCATGTACTAATTATGTTGGAATGTGTCGTTAATCTAAGGGGAACTTACCCGATAATCACTACTCATTCTGACAGGAAATTCATTAGATGATGCTTGTTTCTATAGGCCCTTGAGTATATGCAAACTACAATATACCAATGCCTCTACTTGTTTTCCTATTCTTTGTTGTATGAGCATATCTACATAATCCACTTCAACAGACTATGACATAATTATCATGAAGTATATTTTGCTCGAAAGACGTGGTTAATATTGTCTGTTTTCTGATTCAAATAAAATCACAGATATACAGCACCTGCGAGGAAGCTTACAGATTGACCGAGACTGGAAATCTCAACGTGCCACATGAATATGCCGATCAATACTGCAGTGGGCCGTGCCTATCTGAGACAAACCTCATTCTCAATTGTATTGAGAACATAGTATCCCACTTTGAATTTTACAATAAGGCTACAATAGAAGATGTGAGAGAGACAATCAAGGCAGGATGTGGCTATGGCCCTCACAGAGGTAGCTTGTGAAACATCACATTCTTTCGAGCATTGAGAATTATCCTAATCTCGTGTTGTTACGCAGGTAATTTCATTGTGGCTGAGCATCTCAAAGCTGAAGAGAGCAGTGCACACAAGGCTTCCAACCCCCTCCTGTTCAAGCTTATGCTGATGGTTTTCGGGCTTAGTTTAGCCGCTTTGACACGCAATTAATTGCTTGTATTTGGCATAATCAACGCTTAGTATGTTTAAAATAGGAACTAAGATATATTTACCTGTAGCTTATGTGCACTGGATTATAAAATGCTCATGTATAACTCTTCTTACTCTGAAGATAAATAAATCCGAATGTTTGTTATTTGATGTAAATTGGAAAGGACATGTATCACTCTGCATCTGTGAGAGCTCTTCATAGCAATTCAGTGCTTGCCCTTTTTGGGTTGGTGTTGGTTTTTGTGTGTGTGTGTGGGGGGGGGGGGGGGGGGGGGGTTGGTGTTCTGTGGGCAGGATGCTTCTACTTTGAACCCAAACGAGGACAATGATGCAAAAAATGATAAAAATTTGATGAAGATAGGCTAGTACAATGATGCAAGAGGACCATTGAGGATCTGTGAACCTTGTGAAACAAGTGGGCCCTTGATCAAACTTCTCATAGACTAAGCAAATCAACCGCCGACAGCCCACTGAACATGAGAAAACGGTTTCTTTCCATGTTCCACATTACACGCAAGTACTCCCACTAACCTTATTCACTTCTAGTTGTTGACATCCAAAATAACTATAACTGCCACTGAAACATCAGAGAGAGAACAAATGGAGCGCATGAACTCTCTCCTGAAGAACTTTGTTAATTACCCTCTAATGGCATCTCTCAAGAATCAGTGTAATACTCTCATTCACTTCTCAAGAAACATCACTTGCTCTCTATCAAGATCAAGAATCCATGGTGTCTTCACATTGCTTCTCACTCTAGCTGTCTTCTTCTTCATCTTTTTCTTCTCCGCCTCCGAGACCTCCCCAGCCGTGACCTTCACATCTCTCGCTTCTCGGTTTCATTCATCCCCAAACTATGTCTCACCATTATCTTCCATTGTTTCTTCGGATGACAGTGACAGCAATGATTCAGAAAGAATCCACCAGAGTCCAAGAAAAGATGGGAATGATTTCATTACTTCATGTAATATCTTTGATGGTCATTGGCTTGTGGATGATTCAAACCCTCTGTACAAACCTGGAGATTGTCCATTTCTCGATGATGCCTTCAATTGTTTCAAGAATGGCCGGTTGGATTCCGATTACCTGAGGCTCCAGTGGAAACCATATGGGTGTCAGATTCCAAGGTCCAGTATCAAAACCTAGTTTTAGTTTAAAAAAAATGTTTCAGTTACATATATAACTCTATATAAATGTTGTACTCGTGAGTACAAAAAATGTAATGTGAATACGAGGTTTTGATCAAATGAAAAAATGGGCAATGTTTGATATGATTTTGTTTTCTTATGTTGCTGTTTTTGTTGAATAATGTTAGGTTTGATGGATTGAAAATGTTGAAGATGCTGAGAGGGAAAAGGGTGATGTTTGTGGGGGATTCACTGAATAGGAACATGTGGGAATCCTTGGTCTGTGCTTTGAGAGAATCACTGGTTGATAAGAGCAGAGTCTTTGAAGTTTCGGGTCTTCGCGAGTTCAGGACTCGAGGGTCCTATGCTTTCAGATTTAAGGTCATGATCATACTAAGAACATTACCCCACAAATCTTATGTTCTTGTTATTTATTAACCCTATATATCTGCTTCCTGAACATTTTCTTAGGATTTATATAAGGATCTTGCGATAAATGTAGGATTATAATTGTTCAATCGACTTCATCAAATCGCCATTCCTGGTACAAGAATGGAAGTTTTTAGACAAGGCTGGGAAACGAAGGGAAACACTAAGACTGGACATGATTCAAGGCTCTTCCACAAAGTACCATACTGCTGATATTATCATTTTCAACACAGGTCATTGGTGGACTCACCAGAAAACCTATGAAGGGTGAGTTCTGATTGTGTCTTAAAACACTGATTAATACAAATCTGCAACTAAAAAATCTATTTAAGCTCCAATTACTTTCACATTCAGCAAAAAACGATACTATGAGACTGTTTCTCTTTCTTTCAGAAAAAATTACTTCCAGGAAGGAGATCATATCCATAACAGACTACAAGTGGCAGATGCATATACAAAAGCCTTGAGGACATGGGCTCAGTGGGTTGATGCTAAGATCAACAGCAGTCGTTCCAGTGTATTCTTTCAGGGATACTCTGCTTCTCATTTCAAGTAAGTTCGATTCATTGATACCCCATTACTGATGTCATGATTTTTGGCTACTTTTTTTTAAGGATAACTGGTTGCTTTCAGTACTCACGAAATTTCAAAAATTGTAACTGTATTCAATCTCACAGGTTTATTAGTCACTGTTTTTGAACATTTGCAGAGGGGGGCAATGGAAATCTGGGGGAAGTTGTGATGGTGAGACACAACAGATAACAAATGAAGCCTATCTTGCAACATATCCATGGATGATGAGCATCCTCGAATCTGTAATAGCAAACATGAAGACCCCTGTGTATTATCTGAACATAACGAAAATGACAGACTACAGAAAAGATGGTCACCCTTCAATTTTCAGGCAACCAAAGGCGAAACGGCGTCCAGGAATGATTCAAGATTGTAGCCACTGGTGTCTTCCTGGTGTCCCCGACTCTTGGAATGAGATTCTATATGCTGCTCTGCTAAAATCCCACCATGACCTTCCAAGTAGTCAGTATGAGTTTTGTGAAGTTTTGCAGACTGAACTGCTCTGATCATTCTTGAAAACTGCTTGTAGTTTTCTCTGTTCATAAATGCAATTTGTGGATCTCATTTCATTGAAACCATGTACTTCCAAATTTTACATACTAAACAAGAATTGGAAAAAAAAAAAACCCCATGGTTGGACCGTTTGAGTTGGATCTAAAACTTCTCAATTATAATTTATTCAATAATAAATCATCTTATAAATAACGAGTTTTACTTGAATTACAAAGAACGATGCATCAGTGAATAATACAATTATTTGTAAGTGTAATGAATAAAATTTTGATCCATTTTTAATTATATAAAAAAATACTAAATTAATACAAATGACCCTTAAACTATGACCCTTGTATCAATTAAGTTCTTGAACTAATTTTTGTGTCAATTGAACCCCTGAATTCTTAAAAGTTTAGCAATTAAGTCATTATGTCAACAATCGTTAGGTTTTTGGAAGAAATGTCTCATGTGTTCACTACATGGACAACAAATTACGGGTATTTTAGACTGTTCGTTCGAAACCTATCAACCAAAAAACGTCATTCCTTATACCCATCAACTGAAATCTTAACCCTAAACCTCTTTCATACCCCAATCAAATGAAAACAGATCAACAAGCTCTTTGATCTAGTGTAGAAAACAGATTACACAAAATTTAGGCTCTTTGAAGAGTTTGTTAATCTGCTTCGTCCCATGAGTATGAAAAAAGCTTAGATGTAGGGTTTACATTAATGGGTATAAGGAATAGGTTCTTCCTCTAATAGGTTTCGATCGAACAATTTAAAATACCCCTAAAATGTTGATGAACACGTGAGACATTCTGTCTAAAAGCTTAACGGGTGCTGAAAGAATGACTTAATTGTTAAATTTTTAGAGTTTAAGGGTTTAATTGATATAAAAATTAGTTTAGGAATTTATTTATAGTAGTTTACTCTAAAATAAAAATCCATTAAACCACAACACCACAAGGGCGTAACCCTTCTGCGCGTGGCACACTATGTCGACATTACAACAGAAGAAAGGAGGTTCAATTTAGGGGTGCAACTCGAGCGGGTTGGACGGATTGGACAGTCAACCCTAAGTATATAATCTTCAACTCTAATCTTAACCCTAACCCTATCTTGGGTTGAGAGACTCAACCCAAGCACTGCCCGAGTTTATTTTGGGCGGGCTCGGGTTGAATTCGAGTTAATGATTTCGGGCTACTTTATGGGTTCAATTCGGGTTGAGTTCGGGTTGAGCCCAAAATAGGCTTATTGTTCTAAACCTGATGCACTATCTCACAATCCAACTACAGCATACATGTTTGCTAGAACCACATAGTTTACTGACTTCTCAGGTTCTATATTAAATAGGTGTTTGACTGCAATTTCTCCAATAGACATATTGTCATAGTTACTACATGCCCCAAGAATGAAACCCCAAAGTGAGGCATTAATTCGGGTTTAACCCGATTTTAATATTCGGGTTCAACCCGTGAACCTGAAAGTTTAAGCCGAGGCCCGCCCAAATTAAATTCGGGTTAAGTTTTTTAACCCAAGTCCAACCCAAGTATTAAAAAACTTAACCCAAATCCTAAGTTTTTTCGGGTTGAAATCGAGTTAGACCGCCCAAGTTGCAGTTCAATTTACAACGCCCCCAGTTTTTTGCTTAACGAACAAGGCGAGAGACAACCATCTCTCAACTTTTAAAACAACTCTGTGGACGTTGCCTTGATATCTTAACCGGAAGTTCGGATTACCGGCCGTAAGAAATGAGGCCACCGGCGAATTCCATCAACGTCAACGCCATGACTCGGAAGATCAACGTCGACAATCGAATCGCTCTCCGCAATTATTATCGAATCGCCGATAATCTACTCAAACAGGTCCATTTATTCGTAATTACAGATATTGGTGCATAGTTATACATAGATATGCGTTTAATTCTTTTTAATAATTTGCCGTATGAGTTAATTGTGAAAGGGGAATGCTTATACTTTGCCCAAAGTGATGGCGGAGCTGTTAATCTGTGAGATTTTTTTTTTCTTTTAGTGGTTGAATGTAGGGCTTTAGGGTTCAATATAGTTATTTACTTATTTCTTTTGGCGCAAAATTCAGTTTTTTCCGCTGAAATTTAATGTTTTGTCACAAATTGACGATGCATCTGTTAAATATCATAATCAATTTTCTCTGTCCACACCGATTTCTTAAAGACACTGTTCTCTGAAAACTGAGACTTATTGTTGTAATCTGTTTTGTTTTATGTCCAGGCAAGTATTTATCGGGAGGAGACAAATATCGTAGACTTGTATATAATACTTCTTAGATATTCAAGGTAAATACAGAACTGTGCTGCCAGAATTTTTTGTGTATTGCTGAATTTATAACATTATATATGTATTTGATGTGCTAATTGCTAAATTGTGGAATAGTTTGGTGTCTGAAACCATACCGTTTCATCGAGATTACCAGGCTTTGTATCTGAAGGAAAGATCATATTACAAGAAGGTTAGTATGGCGTAGTGATATTTGTGCTTACACCGCGTTTGGCAACAGAGTCCGATACGGGCTTTTGAATTGGATTTGGATAAATTATTTTGTGTTTCACCAAAAGGTGCATATGATTAGAGTTTATTCAGGTGATTTTTTGGCCACAAGGTGTCCTTTTGATGTCATTTTGTTGTTTCAGAAATTGTTATCAGTAATAGATGAACTAGAGTCATTACAGCCAGAATTCCGACGTCAATTGGGGGAACTAGAAAAAGTTCATGCTGGAAATCAACAATGCCTAGATGATGGCTTGGATAGAACTCCTTATGGGTCAGAGTTATCTAGTTTGCGGTGGCCTGCTGTCAATAATAAAGCTTCTCTTGGAGCTTCTTTGGGCTTTGATACTAAGCAGGTAAGATGTTCTTTGACTCTTCAACTTCTCTCTGTATATCATTTGTTTTCGGTTCATCTATTGATCAACTGGTTTACTCATATTAAATAGCATTCGTAACCCATTGGAATTGCTGTCTCCTCCGTGAATTTTTTACCCTTTATGTCCTTTATTATCAAGTTTGTAAAGCTTCTAGGTTTTTTTGTCATTGTCCTGGTTTCAAATTTTGTTGCATTGTTATTGGGATGTGTGAGTTTCATCTCCCCCTTAACCTTCTTTCTTTGCCCAGCTGCAGTCAGCCAGCAGGGAATCTTTGTCTTCATGGAATCAGAACAGCAACTGTACTCAAGTAATACCATCAAATTCCATTGACATGCAGTTCCAGAAGCTGTGAGTGCTATAGATGGGGAAATGTTAATACTGAAACCTTTATAGGATGTGTTATCATTGTTCTTTTGTAACTGGGAGTTGAAGTGTGGCAATATTGATGTCATTGTTGTGACTTCTCATGCTCTTCTTATCCCTCGAGTTCGAGATGCTTTCATCTCCTTAACTTAAACTGAATGATTGTTTCTGTTGTTTAAACTGCATCTGCCAGTTTCGGTCATGAGGTTTAGTTATATCAGGCCACAAAGTGCCATAGTCATGGTTCAAGGTCGCGGTATCGGCCATCAATTCGGAGAGCTTTGAGACACATCGGTCGCGGCGTGGTATCGGGCGATATGACCTAAAAGAAAATGTTAAACATGACGAGAAAGTCATGTCATATTGTGGCGTCTTGAAACCATATCGGCCACTTCGGTGACGATATTTCGGCGACTTGGGATTGACTCGGATACAACTCAGACGACTCGGCCAAGTTGTGCGAGACTCGGGATTTATAAGTATCGTGTAACTGTATCGTCTCCGAAGGTGGTGAGACGGATACGACTTGGCCAACTCGTATCGGTATCGACCGATACTTTGAACCATGGCCATAGTTGGTGTTAATGTGAACATAAAATCATGCATAAATCTGCTGTTGAAATAAAAAAACAATGACTTTGAGTGTTTTTGCAGATCTCTTAGTTTACCTCTTCCGAAAAAGGAAACATTGTCCAGACACTCTCTTTTAGGCCCAAATGGTCTTCGGGGTCAGTGGATGGGACCCAGCACAGAACTAAAGGTAAAGTTCACCACATGACATTTCATATTGTCGTAAGTTTTTGATAAGTGCATGATATGATTTTCAACCTCCTTGAAGTGATTGTTTTCTTTTTGTGATACAGGTTCACTATCCTACCACTACTGAATTAACTGCAAATGAAAAGTCAAGGTCAAGATACTAGCATTATTCAGTTGTTCATCTATTAGACTGCATACTCATGCTTCTGTTTTTGTACCACATTTCATTTTCAGTGGGGTAATTTAGGAAATTGAACCACATAAGTTTTCCTTAAGATTTTATGTTAAATGTCTCTGCCTGCTTGTAACATCTTCCGTCTGGTGTCAATTATGTTTTATAGCATGAATGAGGCTGCACAAAATGACATTTTGGCAGTAAGAGGTGCCGATTCCGGACTAGATAGATCTGTCATGGACTCGGTGCTCTCCTTAGATGATGGTAGATGGTCATGGGATGCAAGGAAGGATCATTTTCAATTGGGCAATATCCGGCAGCCTTCTCCCCCTCCTGTTCTTGCTCAAGTGCAGCAAGAGTATGCTTCAATTCCTCCATCAAAAGTTGCAGATCCGAGACCTGGACCAGCGAAACCTTTACAGGATGGGACACCCCGTTCTAATTCCTACCAGCATTTACATCTTGTAAGTCTTCTAACTCAGTGGTTGATGTGTGGTTCCCTCACTTGTGGATGATTTTTGTTTTGCACAATGTGACAGTGTTTTTATTTAATTATATTGCAGCCAGTAAAGATGATGGAAGATTTTTTGAGATTGGCCCAACAAAACACTGCAAAAAATCTAGAAACATGTGGTGTTCTTGCTGGTTCACTGGTAAAAATGTAACAAGGCCATGATTTCTTTATTGGTTCTGTATTTTGAAGAAAGCAATGAAGGAGTGCATTGGAGATTTATATATGTGATTTCTTAATTTTTTGGATTTCTTCTGTTTGTAGAAAAACAGGGTGTTCCACATCAGTACGCTCATAATCCCAAAGCAGGAGTCAACCTCAGACTCAGTAAGATATGTAGATTTAGAGTGTTCATTGAAATTCTATCAGCTTTCTTGGGTTGATTCCTTTTTTTGTTCTTCCCAATATTATAATTCTGTCAATTCTTGTGTGACCTTTAAACCAATGAACCATTGTCTAGAAGCAGAGGGAAAGTCTCTGTTAGGGAGAACTATATTTTTAGACTCAAGGATACATAATTATATTTTAAAATCTAAGGAGCCTGGTTGTGCTTTGGCTGCTGATTTAATTGAAACGACATATCTCACTGGTCTAAATATTAGGTCTTGCCAGTAGATTACATTTTATCATTATCGTAAGTGTTGTAATACGGCTTTTGATTTTTAATTCATTGTAATTACACAGAGTAAATGGATGCAAGCAGCATGAAATATAAGTTCTCAATTAAAATTTTCCATCTCATTGATATTGATGGGTCGTAATTTCATGTTTATTTCTAATTCTATGCTGAAGCGTTCCTTCTTTGATGCTCAGTGTCAAACATTGAATGAAGAAGAAATCTTTGAGGTTCAAGACAAGTTTTCACTTTTCCAGCTTGGATGGATTCATGTAAGTACCAAATAGCCTTGTTGAGAACACTTTTTCCTCTTAATTCGGCTATTATAGTTGTATTTTGCCTTTTAGGTTCACATGACGTAGTAGATTAATGGACCTTGCTTTGATATTTTTGTTGACTTAATTTTTATGGGAATGAATTGCGTATATTGGCTGCGAATTGCTTGTCATCCGATGTAGTATTGTTGAGATGGTGGTCATAAGATCAATAGATAAGCTTACTTCTGTTGTGATGTGCAATTTAATGTATTATAAAATGTGATCCAATCTTATTATAGAAGGAAATCAAGAACAAAATGCAATGTTGAGGACAACATATCCTCAAAAAACACAAAAGCAAAATACATATCAAATAGAAGTTGTAAGGAAAAAAAACTAAAGAAGAACCGTCTTCCAATTCCGGTTAGTCTAATGCAGGTGGTTTAGTTTCGCTGACAGGATGATACTGTATATGTGGTTTAGTTACGGTAGTGGAGTCTTCAGTTTTATCATTTGGAATTCTTATCTCTGCCTTCAGATTCGCACTAGGGCTTGTTTTCTGTGTGTTCCTGTATGGATACAGACATTAGGCACTTCGTATGGAGACAATTGTGGGGAACTGCTTCAGTTTTATTTGAGTAGCAGTTGGTTGGTTTGTGTATGCTTTCATGGATTTTGTGTCACAGACTTGCATTTGTCTTTTTGGTTTGGGTGGTATAAGGTGAGAATGAACATTATCTCAGTATGTGTTCCATTTTGAGCAGCATTTTTTATTTTTTTTTGCATCAGGGATATCCAAATTTTCCACAAAATAATGCTTCTGTTTTTTTAAGCAAATCCGATGTTTTTTTATGTTAGTCAACGCCAAATTGTTGAATTGTGTCAATTTTCTACCTTAACTCTTCATTGCTAATTTATGGATTATTGCCCAAGGCTATATGGCTACTTGTGTTGATTTTGATCCTTTAAAATGTTTCTTAATTGGTCTGTATGTTGTTTATATGCTGTTAATTAATCTGTAGTCCATTTGATTAGATCTCCTGACTTGATATACTCAGATGGGAAACAACAGGAAATAGATTTTGTTCTATTTATTGAGCCATATATTCTCATTTTTTTCATATTGATTTTCAGACGCACCCATCACAAACCTGTTTTATGTCGTCAGTTGATCTGCACACTCATTACTCGTATCAGGTAATCATGTCAATCCTGCAAGTTATTTACTCTCTGAACTTCATGAATCCAGTTTTTGATTTTTCTTTGCTTTGATTTCGCTATGTTTAGGACAGCATAAATTTTTCTTTTAAACTCCATGTGATGGATGGAGGTAGAGATTCGCGTAACGTACATGTTAAAAAATCTGCATTTGCTAGGGCATCTGTATTGTCTTGTCATTTGATTAAAGATATATGTACATTTCAGTTTGATTGGTTGTTATCGTGGGGATTTTCCAAGTCTACAAGACCTCTGATTGTTTGCATACTAGTGTGGTCTATCTTTTGAAATTAATCAGAAAATTCAGATTTATAGCAGTTTTTGCTCATTGAGAACCACTAGGTTCATCATGTAAAAAATTTTCTTGAACGTGCATGGTATTCCAAGTACCAAAATGTTTTAGCAAGTGGGGTCTATTATTTATGGTTTGGCAGATACAAAGTCAGCTGCCACATGGGTGAGTGAAAAAAGTGTGCAGATCCATCTGCGTGTGTAGCATGTTCCTGTCTTTAATATTATCCAAGGCTTCATCTTTGCTTATCATTGTGATATCCTTTGTCCTTTTGGTCTCTCCCTGCAAATCCCAAATTCATCATCAGAGGATTTTCTATGGTATTCTACCTTTGCATAGTCAGTCCACAGTGGAAGCTCCGCACCGAAGTTTCAGTTCAGATTAATTAATTAGAAGCTAAACAATCCCATTGTTTGGTAAAATAGTAAGGGTTCCAAGTAAAAGGGTATCTAATTTGGACTAATTAGACCCAAGGTTAACTTTCTAGGTAAATCTTTTTGTACCATGCTTTGACGGAATAATTGCTTGGTGCAATGATGAAAGCTTGTACCTCAATTGTGAGGATGATTGGTCCCCCCTCCTTGTGTTTGTAATATTTATTGGTTTCCTACAAAACAAGAATGCTGACTAAGAAGTGATTTAGTACTCAATGGCAGAAAATTTAACAGGGTGAACAACTAATTAATATGGCTGCTTGCTGTGAAGTACCTATTACCCTGTCTTCCTTATCTCTGTGTGTGTGTACACATGTTTCAACCGCCTGACAATACATCAGGAGTTTTGAGTCCAGGAATTAATCTTTCCATAGTGGAGGCAAGACTGCCTACATTTACTACTCCTTGACACTGCTAAGGTAGGAGTCTTGTGGATATGACATTTATGAGTACATTTAAACTTGGCAGTTATCCTTCTGAGAATAACTTAACTTTTTGCGCTTGCAATTGTTCTTGTAGCTCATGTATACCTTTAATCCATCTAATAAAAGCATTGCATTGAACTGAAGTGCTTTGGTAATAGCTGATTATCTTGACCCTTTTTTGGTGCGGGCCGCGAGAGTTGTACCAAGTCGAGGCAAATCATGAATACTAGATACGACCTCAAAATAGCAGGGGTCAAGGTCGACAAGTGAGATGATAGGGGATAAGCTTCATCATCGAGAGGGAAACAGTCCGGATCACCAGTTAAGGCCCTTAAATGACCGCTCTGTGATGAAGGAGATAGGGGTATAGAGACAGCCAGGAGGTTTTCCTGGAAGCAGCCACCCTTCAAAGAGTGTGTAATAGCTCACTGATTGAGCGCTCTTGTGCCGAAGATGAACAGGGGCTAAGCAATCCAGTTTCCTCTTCTGGATGTTCTAAAATTATCTTGGTAGTTTTCTCTTTTTTATAGGATGAGTTGGTAGTAGTCAATTCCCTCCTTTAACCTTTGTTGCATAGTAAAATTACAGCATTGCATTCATGGAATAATATATAGTGGTCAATAGTTTTTTTTAAAAAAATTTGAAAATGATGGTCAGTAGTTGCGAAGTAGCATGTTGCCTAGTATGCAAGAATTGCTCTCTATCAGCACGGCTGCACTTACTATTTGTGGTTCTTGATTCCTGTTCATCCACTATCCTCCTCACTCCAATGTATTTATACTTCACTGAAAGTGTCTATTCTCTGGCTTCTTTCTAGATCATGTTACCAGAAGCAATCGCAATTGTGATGGCTCCTAAAGACACAGCCAGGTTTAGTTCTGTTCCCTTCTAGTTTCCTTGCATCAAATTTACTTGTTTAAATTGGAGTATAACGTTTTTCAAGGTTGTGCTGATGAAATGAATTTGTGTAATTTGCCGCGGACAGCTGGTTCTTAGTTTTATGGAAATTGTGCTTAATGAGTTTATTTATGGATATACATATTTTGTTATTTATTTATTTATTTTCTTCTACTCTATTGCGTTTGCAGTCAACATGGCATATTTCACCTTTCTGATCCTAGTGGGGTTTCTGTTATTCGAAACTGTCAAGATCGTGGATTTCACCCTCATGAGGACCCCGAAGATGGAAACCCAATCTATGAACACTGTTCACATGTTTATATGAACGAGAATTTGAAGTTTGACGTGGTAGATCTCCGGTGAGCTCATGTTTCCGGCCGTAAACATTATTAGTGTATGTATTTTTTATCAGATGGATGGACAAATACATAAGATAAGACCAACTGTAAACAAACTCACACTTTTCCAGCCGACAACTCTTGTGATGTAATGTAAATTCCTTCACTGAGACTTGTGAAATACTAGGATTGAGGAAAAGAGAGCAAATTGTTTTTTTATATATACCATCAAACAAATGCACCAATACTGAAATGTGGTGCACAATGATGAAAAATATATGATACGTTGATAGTGTGGATAGTCGGGTTTTGACTTTTCGTACTCTCGCCTGAGAAAATGAATGAATTATAATTTCAATTTGTCCTCTCATGGTATATATATGTACCAAAAACACATAGCCTACATGTCATTTAACTCTTGCATGGTTTGTGGCAGTGTTATCAGAACCGGACCGGCCGGTTTGACCGGTTTAAATGTGAACCGGGACCTTAACCGATTCGGCTCCTTAGTTGAACCGTATAAGGAAGAGAACCGGCTAAAAATCGAAAAATCGGCCGATTTTTGTAAAAACTCGTGAACCGAACGGTTTTTAAAAACCGGACGGTTTGAAGACCAAGGACGGTTCTGCTCATCGACGGCGACCTTGTATCGGCTCCGACGAACCTCAGTCCTTGCGCTAGTCTCTGTGCATATTTTGCTCGATCGAATAAGAACCCTAACTCGCTATACCCATCACCCAAGGTAAGCAATCAGCAACAAGATGAGCAAGGAGGAGATGGGAAAGCAAGTTTGGCGCACCTGAGCTTCCTTTGGAGTGAAACACGATAGACCCCTCTTCCTCTTTGATTGTCCTCTTCATCACTACACACCATATCAACTACTCTTCCTCATACCCAGAACCAGGGGCGGAGTCAGAAATTTTGGTCGGGGTAGGCACTTTAATTACGCACTCTAATTTTTTTTCTCCTAACTAATCACACTATATAATATATTTATATTTTATTATATTATATTTAGCTGAAATTGATATAAAAAAATTCAGTTCAAGAATGACAAAAAAATAAGAATCAAAACAAAATTATTGTGAAATAGTAAATTCAATTTTTATTTAGCCGAAACAAAATCCTAACAAAAAGACACAAAAAAAAAAAAAAAACTTAGTACATTTTTAACCTAATTATACATTTCAATATAATATATAAATTTTTAAAATCTCTAAAATTTTGTATATGAATTAAATGTAAATTAATTTTTCACTAAATTTCTATTAATGTGCACAATCACAAGTCTTGTAGTAAAATTATTCTTTATTTAGTTGCAAATTTTGGTTGAGGTCATTATCATCTTATAGAGAAATTTCATATTCAAAATAGTTTGAAATATTTTTGGGTTACAACATTTTTGTCTTTTATATAATCGTATTTTATTAGGTTATAGGCTACTGTTACTTAAAAAATAGTAAATGAGAATTAAAAATTGTTCTTAAAAAATAACAAATATTGTGTTAGATAAATAAAAATATTGTATATTCATCAATATACAAATAGATCATTGACTCAATCCAAAACTAACATATTTATTTTAGAGGGTTAGTGACCTACTAATTTATTGAACAAAAAAAAATTAAAACCATTGAAATAATATTTCATGTCCACTCTCACTGTCCAATGTCCATATGCGTGTCTGACACCACCCATTAAAATAGATGAAAAGTGTAAGGATGTAAGTTAGTCCACAAATTATGTGAGAGTTATGTAAATATTATTAAATAACAGGGGACGGAGCTACGTTTTTTTTTATAGATATACACAAGGAAGTAAAGTAAAGTTTACCCTTATAATTATTTGCTTGTGTTGATAAGAAGAGCACTGTCATCAAAGAAGAGTTATTTACCATAATATAATTTTTTTTAAAAAGTTTATTCATGTATGATACTTTTAAACTTATTTTTCAAATTAAGATATTTTTTTTAAAATAGAGTCAATAATTTCACTTTTGTTAAAAAAGGGGTCAATAATTATTTTAAAAAATAAAAGTAAAAATAGATGAAAAACGTGTTTATTTTTCTGAAAAGCGTGTGTCACTTTTACACAAAAATACAAATTTAAATTTAGAATAAAAGTACAACAATAATGTAGATTTGAATTCGTATTGATCATGATCGGACAGAGTGGTGGGTCCTATCCGTCAGTTGCTATTACATCAATGGAGAAGACTACGGTACATCCATTGAAATTTTTGGTACCATACCGAAAATTTTAAATTTGTGGAAATAATTACAACTTCAGTAGTATATTTACTAAATTTATGAATTATTTACAACTTCAATGACATTGAAATGACAATGGTTGGTAATTACAACCTCAGTGATATATTTACTAAATTTATGGATTATTTACGATTTCAATGACATTGAAATGACACCGGTGATAGACAAGACAAGACATTAAAATGACAAGATAAAACACTTGTGAAGAGCCGTCATTAAGTCAATTGAGGGCAAAATTACAAAATTAGTGGGAAGTTTACGACTATAATGAACAAAATTACAATATTAGTGAAAATTTTACAACAGTAGTGAATAAAATTACCAAATTTATGGGAATATTTACAACTTCAGTGGTATATTTACCAAATTTGTGGGAATATTTACAACTTCAGTAGTATGTTTAACAAATTTGTGGAAATCTTTACAACTTCAATGGATTCATTATTAGTTCATGATCGATCAAATATGGTTTTGATCGATCAAATCTGTAGTACTTTACAAATCAGAAATAACATGATCTATCAAATATATGTTTGATCGATCGAATTTACTTACCAACGATTTGATCGATCAATATATCTTTCTGATCGATCAAATGCAATTACAACAGGCTGATTAATCTAATTTTTTTAAAAAAAATTTAATAAATTGAAAAAATTTTAAATCCAATTTGAAAAAAAAAAATTGAAAAATATGTTTGATCTATCAAACATGTTAAATTCAATTTTGAAAAAAAAATTAAAAAAATTTTAAATCCAATTTTTAAAAAATTGAAAAAAATCCAATTTTTTAATTGTATAATGGATTAAAATAGATTAAACATATTTGATAGATCAAATATATGTCTGATCTATCAAATATACTTTTGATAAGAAGTAAAAGTACTGGGGAGATTTGATCGATCAAATTGTTGCACAAATGTGGTAAACAATCCACTGAAGTTGTAAATATTCCCATAAATGTCGTAAAGAATTCATTCAAGTTGTAAACATTATCATAATTGTGGTATGAAATTCATTGCACTTCTAAATATTTCCACAAATTTGGGGAGATTTGATCGATCAAAACCGTATTTGATCGATCAAATTGTTACACAAATGTGGTAAACAATCCACTGAAGTTGTAAATATTCTCATAAATGTCGTAAAGAATCCATTGAAGTTGTAAACATTGCCATAATTGTGGTATGAAATCCATTGCACTTCTAAATATTTTCACAAATTTGGGGAGATTTGATCGATCAAAACCGTATTTGATCGATCAAATTGTTGCACAAATGTGGTAAACTTTCGATCGATCATGTTGTATTTGATCGATCATGGATTAGTGGTAAACAAATGTGGTAAACTTTCGATCGATCAAACATATATTTGATTGATCATAGACTAGTACCATACCGAAAAGGAGAACAAAATTACAACATTAGTGGATTCATTACTAGTCCTTGATTGATCAAATATGGTTTTGATCGATCAAATATCCCCAGTACTTTTCAAATCAGCAATAACATGATCGATCAAATATATGTTTGATCGATCGAATTTACTTACCAACGATTTGATCAATCAATATATCTTTCTGATCGATCAAATGCAATTACAACTGACTGATTAATCTAATTTAAAAAAAAAAAATTAAAAATTGGAAAAATTTTAAATCCAATTTGAAAAAAAAAATTTGAAAAATATGTTTGATCTATCAAACGTGTTAAATTCAATTTTGAAAAAAATTTTAAATCCAATTTGAAAAATCCAATTTTTTAAAAATTGAAAATTGAAAAAAACCAAGTTTTTAAGAAATTGAAAAAAATCCAATTTTTTAATTGTACAATGGATTAAATTTCAAATTACAACATTAGTGGTATGTTTACTAAATTTGTGGTATGTTTACACCGGTTGGTAGACAAGACAAGACATTGAAATGACAAGATAAGACATAAATAAAAGTCGCCATTAAGTTAATTGAGGGCAAAATTACAATATTAGTGGAAAGTTTACGACTATAGTGGACAAAATTATAACATTAGTGAAAATTTTACAACAGTAGTGAATAAAATTACAAAATTTGTGGGAATATTTACCAAATTTATGGAATATTTATAATTTCAGTGGTATTTTTACCAAATTTGTGGGAATATTTACAACTTCAGTGGTATGTTTACCAAATTTGTGGAAATTTTTACAATTTCAATGGATTCATTACTAGTCCATGATCGATCAAATATCGTTTTGATTGATCAAATCTGTAGTTTTTTCAAATTGGATTTAAAATTTCCCACTAATGTAGTTTTTTCAAATATGGTTTTGATCGATCGTAAACTTCTCACTAATGCTGTAATTTTGTTCTCCTTTTCGGTATGGTACTAGTCCATGATCGATCAAATATATGTTTGATCGATCGAAAGTTTACCACATTTGTGCAACAATTTGATCGATCAAATACGATTTTGATCGATCAAATCTCCCCAAATTTGTGGAAATATTTAGAAGTGCAATGGATTTCATACCACAATTATGACAATGTTTACAACTTCAATGGATTCTTTACGACATTTATGATAATATTTACAACTTCAGTGGATTGTTTACCACATTTGTGCAACAATTTGATCGATCAAATACGGTTTTGATCGATCAAATCTCCCCAAATTTGTGGAAATATTTAGAAGTGCAATGGATTTCATACCACAATTATGGCAATGTTTACAACTTCAACAGATTCTTTACGACATTTATGAGAATATTTACAACTTCAGTGGATTGTTTACCACATTTGTGCAACAATTTGATCGATCAAATCTCCCCATTACTTTTACTTCTTATCAAAAGTATATTTGATAGATCCGACATATATTTGATCTATCAAATATGTTTAATTTATTTTAATCCATTGTACAATTAAAAAATTGGATTTTTTTCAATTTCTTAAAAACTTGGTTTTTTTCAATAGTGGACAAAATTGGATTTTTTTTCAATTTTTAAAAAATTGGATTTTTCAAATTGGATTTAAAATTTTTTTAATTTTTTTTTCAAAATTGAATTTAACATGTTTGATAGATCATTTAATTAATTTAATGTTAACTAGTTGAATGTGAATGTGAATGTTAATTTAGTGAATTAAATGCTTATTAGAAAAAATTGAATGTTAATACAAGAAATTGAGTGTTAATTTGGTGTTAATTCGATGAATTGAATATTAATTTGATGAATTGAATCTTAATTATGTTTTAATTTGATAAAATTACATGTTGATTTGAAGAAATAATATGTCAATTTGATAAATCTGAAAGTTAATTTGATGAACTGAGTGCTAATTGAATGAAATTGAAAGTTTATTTGGTGAATTTAATGTTAACTAGTTTAATTAGAATGTTAATTTGGTGAATAAAATGCTTATTAGAAAAAATTGAATGTTAATTATATGAAATTGATTGTTAATTTGGTGTTAATTTGATGAATTGAATGTTAATTTGATAAATTAAATTTTAATTGTATGTTAATTTGCTGTTGATTTGATGAAATTACATGTCAAGTTGATGAAATTGAATGTCTATTTGATAAATCTGAATGTTAATTTGATAATCTGAATGTTAATTTGATGTATTTAGTGTTAATAGAATGAAATTGAAAGTTTATTTGATTAATTTAATGTTAACTAATTTAATTTGAATGTTAATTTAGTGAATTAAAAGCTTATTAGAAAGAATTGAATGTTAATTAGAAGAAATTGAGTGTTAATTTGATGTTAATTCGATGAATTGAATATTAATTTGATGAATTGAATGTTAATTTTGTTTTAATTTGATAAATTAAATTTTAATTGGATGAAATTACATGAATGGAATGTTAATTGGATAAAATTGAGTGTTAATTTGATGAATTGAATGTTAATTTAGTTTTAATTTGGTGTTAATTTGATAAATTAAATTTTAAAAAAATGAATATTTTTTAAATAATTTTGGTTGTTAATTTGATTAATTTAGTGTTAATTGGATAAATTTGAATGCAAATTAGATGAATTCAATGTTAATTTGATGTTAATTTGAGTAATTTATTGTTAACTTGTTGAATTTAATTGTTAATTTAATGAACTAAATGTTTATTAGATAAAATTGAATGTTAATTGGATGAAAATTAAATTTTAATTTGGTGTGAAATTGATGAATTGAATATTAATTAGATGGAATTGTATGTTTAATTAGAGAAATTGAATCTTTATTGTTTGATTTGGAATGTTAATGTAATATTAATTTGTTAATTATATGTTAATTAAATACTTTGGATGAAAAATAATATTAATTTAGTGTTAATTAATTACAAGTTGAATTTTAATATTAATTTGATGAATTGAATGTGTTATTGTAATATTAATTTTTAATTACAATTTAATTAAATACTTTGGATGAAAAATAATATTAATTTAGTGTTTATTTGATAAATTAAATTTTTATTGAATGTTAATTGAATGAATTGAATGTTAAATGTGATAATTTAGGTGTATAAGTGATGCATTATGCCTTCTTTTATGATGCATTGTCATAATTGTGGTATAAAATTCATTGCACTTATAAATATTTTCACAAATTTGGGGAGATTTGATCGATTAAAACCGTATTTGATCGATCAAATTGTTGCACAAATTTAAAAAATTGGAAAAATTTTAATTTTTTTTTAAAAAATTGGAATTAATTTTTTTAATTTTTTTTAAAAAAAATTGGATAAATTATATTTTTTAAATTTGTTTTTATAAAAAAATTAGATTTAAAATTGGATTTAAAAATTGAATTTTTTTTTTCAAATTGGATAAATCAGTCAGTTGTAATTGAATTTGATCGATCAGAAAGATATATTGATCGATCAAATCGTTGGTAAGTAAATTCGATCGATCAAACATATATTTGATCGATCATGTTATTGTTGATATGTATTGTGAATTAGAAGTAAAAGTACTGGGGAGATTTGATCGATCAAAACCATATTTGATCGATCAAATTGTTTCAAATTTTTAAAGTGAATCACTAGTCCATGATCGATCAGTATATATGATCGATCGATCAGAATACACAAGTGTGCTTAATATATGAAAATTTTACAACTAATCCAAGATATACAACTTCAATGTATCATTTACCACTTTTATGAGAATATTTACAATTTCAATGAATTTTTTATGGGAATAATTACAACCTCAGTGGTATGTGTTGGAGAGATTTGATCGATCAAAACCATATTTGATCGATCATGGACTAGTAATGAATCTATTGAAGTTGTAAATATTTCCACAAATTTGGTAAACATACAACTGAAGTTGTAAATATTCCCACAAATTTGGTAAATATACCACTGAAGTTGTAAATATTCCCACAAATTTGGTAAATATTCCCACAAATGTTGTAAAAGTTTCACTAATGTTATAATTTTGTCCACTATAATCGTAAACTTCCCACTAATGTTGTAATTTTGCCCTCAACTGACTTAATAGCTGCTAGACGGTATGTCTTGTCTTGTTTTATCATTTCAATGTCTTGTCTTGTCTACCAACCGGTGTAAATATACCATAAATTTAGTAAACATACCACTAATGTTGTAATTTGGAATTTTCGGTATGGTACCGAACTTTTCCTTGGATGTACCGTAGCCTACTCCTTAGAGCATCTCCAACAGATGCTCTAAATGCCCAAAATAGCTAAAATTTAGCTAATCAAAGCCAAAATTCATCTCCAACAGATGTTGTTCAGATCATGTAAAATACATTTTTGCTACAGTGACACTCTAAATATATAGTTATTTAGAGTGTCACTGTAGCAATATGTAAACATTATATATATTATTTTCTCTCTCTTCCTCTCTTTTTCTCTCATTCTCTCTCTTTCTCCCTTTCACTATTCCCAAAAAATATAATACAAAAAGGATGATAAATAATATTTAAAAGAAGTAGTTAAAAATATAGAGAATCTGTTGGAGTATGTATTAAAAAAGTGAGTAGCTAAAATAGAAAAAGTTGATTTTTGGATAGCTAAAATAGCTACTATTGTTGGAGATGCTCTTACATCAATAGATTGGAATAGAGTACGGTACCGAAATGTCTGTATTATTATGAGTTCGTCTTGTAATTTGAACAATAGATGAATATTTAATTTTACTTTTTGATTTCATCAATTCTATTTTGGTTTAGAAATAGAAAAAAAATATATTTTATCTGTTATATACTACAAGTCTAATCATCATGGTTTGTACAACAAAAGTGACAAGAAAATATCACTGGTGGAAGGAAGAACTTTTACAATAAATAAGGTAAAGTTACTAAAATTTTATATTTAAGGGATCAATTCCTACCACAAAAATTCAAAATTTCAATGTAACAAAATAATTTATTCGATATGAACAAAACTATAGATGCAAAAATAAAATTTAACAAAAGAAATAATTTTTAATACATTCTAATCCAATTGTTTAAGTGATACTTGACGTTCTTTTAGTCGATAGGAAGAATCAATAATAGTACTAACTAGTTAATTAATGGAGTATAAAGCAACGAATGAATTTGTTTGAGTCTAATCAACCATTTTTTTCTTGTGTGAATGAGTTTTGGACTTAAAAGGCATCATCTACTTCTATTTTTTTTTTAATCAAAAGGCTAGGGCTTGTGGTGAGAGAATAATAGAAGCTTAAAAGAAAGATTTTAAAGCTGCTCAAGTAATTTCTTTAAATAAAAGAGCAAGCAAGACAAGACTTTTCAGTCATATCGTGCAGGAGCGCTCAAGCGTCCTATCTTACTTAATAAAGGAGCTTGAAAGCTGCGAAGAAAGTCGAATTTAGAGAAAGTGATTCCAGGCTTAGTGCTTCCGCCTATCTCGTAGCCGTTTTCAGCTGTTCACCACTCATCCCTTCTTGCCTATTTTGCTAGCATGACTCCTCTGTGCTCTAATTTTATTGCCTACGAACATATTTTTTATAGAATAAATGGGATAGGGGCAACTTTTTTTGTGCTAATTAGGAAAGGATAAACAAAATTATAATGTCTCTTTATTGATTAGTCTAGAGATCTCCTCTTGTACGACAAATTAAAAAGGGGGGTGAGTCTCATTGTCAAGTAAAACTCCTTCATCAGCTTTAATACTTACCTAGAGGATATCCCAAATCTAGGGGAGGGGAGGGGCATGGCCACCCTAGGCCATTGAAGAGCTTCGTGTTATTATCCACAATTTTTTTGATAAAAAGCGGAATTGTTAACTCCGTTTTTTAACAAAAACGGAGTTCTTAACTCCGTTTTTTAACAAAAACGGAGTTATTAACTCCGTTTTTAAAAAATATCTTAATTTGGTAAATAAATTCAAAAATATTGTGTTGAACATTAATCAATTCTAATCCAACCCATTTAATTATTCGTGTCGTGTCGAGTTGACCTATTTATTTTCGTATCGTGTTCGTATTTGTGTTAACCCACATAAACTTTGAATAAAAAATTTAACGGTAAGATTCTATTTTCACTTAATTGAATCCATGCTCATACTTTTTCTACAAACTAAAAATTAACTTAATAAACATAATAATAAAAATAATAATGATTAAAAATATATTTTTTATATAATAATTATGTCAGTGTTTAATTAACAGTTACAAATAATTAATATTTTTGATGAGCCCGAATTTGACGGGGTCAAGCCCAATTTAAATAAACCGAGAAAGCCCAAAGGAGATACTATTCGGAGCTGAGCTGTAAAACAATACGGAGGGCATAAAGGGAATTAGGCGGCCGTAAAACAATATGGAGGGCATAAAGGGAATTAGGCGGCCGTAAAACAATACGGAGGGCATAAATGTAATTAGGCGGTCGTAAATCAATACGGAGTACCCAAGCCAAGGCCAACACCAAGAGCAAGAGGCGCCCATGGGGGAGGCAGCCAGCCTAGGCGCCGCCCATGGGGTGGCCTCCTACTCCCTTATCTCCTGACTCCAATGAAGGCCACTCCAACTCAAGTCAAGCCAGGTCAAGCCCAGTCCAAGATCTTCCTCCGACTGAATAAGAGCACGAGGAAATAATATCGGGATGTGGAGATCTACTCCTACCATAATTATGCTTGCCAAAGAGATATAATACTACCATAATTGTATCTACCAAAGTGGTAGAATCCTACTATACTTACCAAAATAGTGGTGACCGCCTCAACTCACCGCCTTAGTGAACCTATATAATGTAAGCTTTCTCCACTTGGAGAGGCATCTTGATGATCTACATACCACGCCTCCAATACCTCACATACCTCTACACATTGCTCTCTCTCTCTCTCTCTCAAAGTACTGTAACTCTCCGGTGACTGATATTTTATCAATAAAGAACACCAGGCCACCGCTGCCATTCCCGAAAGTGAAGTAGGTCATCCGAGACCGAACCACTATATATCTCTGTGTTGGTTCTATATTTACGACGTTGTTGTTATATTGCCATTGATTACTTGTTTACTGCTCATTAATTACTCATTTATACATTCTTGACTGTTGATATTGCACAAGACAATTTTGTGCATCATCAGTTTGGTGCCGTCTGTGGGAACGACTAAGTGTTCTACTACATTGCTATTCTATGGCAATCACAACCAGGTCGATGAGCCAACAACCGGGAGACAATAACCCGACCCACCGGGAGGAGGCTCTGCCTCCCCTCACACCCTCTGAACCATCTACTACGGCGACTCCCATTGTCGGGCAACAGCTTCTACAAATCATGCAGCAATTAGTAAACCAAAACCAACAGATAATACAGTTGATGCTTGCCGAGGGAGGTGTCACCCCTCACACCGTGAGAGGAACACCACTCCCTCCAACAGGAGAGCAGCTTATCCCCTCTGGACGCCAGACAGCCCCCCACCATGGGGTCCCTAGCCCTGCAGTCCCTCCTCAGCGCGCGGGGAGTTCACGAGCTCCCCCTCCTTATGTACCTGCGCAGGAGGACGAAGGAGAGAGCTAGTATGACGATCATGGAAGCCAGTACCATCACCCAACGGAGGACATCCCCAACCAATGGGACGAGAAGATCAGAGAGGTACAGAACCAACTTGGTGATGCCCTCAACGCCATCAGGGCGCAAGCGCCTGAGACGGTGGACTACCTGGTAAGGCGTACTGACATTTCGTTTATTGCTGATATTGTCAATAACCCACTGCCTTCGAAGTTCAAGATGCCCAACATCGAGATCTTTGATGGCACCAAGGATCCCCTTGACCACCTCGACACGTACAAATCCCTCATGCAACTCCACAACGTGCCTGAGGAGATTATGTGCAGAGCCTTCTCGACCACCCTGAAGGGATCTGCTCACCAGTGGTTCTCTAAACTCAGGCCCTCCTCCATCCACTCTTTCACAGAACTCAGTAGATCTTTCGTCTCCCACTTCATTGGGGGACGCCGACATTAGAAGTCTGTGACCCACCTACTCACCATCAAGCAGGACAGGGATGAAAGCCTCAGAGACTACCTTGCCCGTTTCAATGAGGAGGCTCTCCAAATTGAGGAACCAGATGACAAGGTAGCCCTGGCCACCTTCATCGCCGGCCTTCGCACCTCTAGTTTCATGTTTTCTGTCCTCAAGAAGCCGCCCTCTAGCATGCCCGAGCTGCTGTCAAGGGCCCAGAAGTATATGAATGCCATGGACGTCACCAAGGCCGTCGAGGTGAGTCCTCCCAAGGAGGGGAGAAAAGGAAGGACACCCATGAAGACAAGTGGGAAGTAGAGAACAAAAGAAATAAGACAGAGAGAATCTCTGTCAAGGACCGTCTTGGTCCCCCACCTCTGAGAGAACGACAAGCTCTCACGCCACTCAATGCCTCGGTGGAGCACATCATATTCCAGATACAGGATGACCCCACGCTTCGTTGGCCCGAAAAAATGAAGTCCGCCCCAAACCGCAGAAATCTCAGCAGGTACTGTCGCTTCCATCGCGACCATGACCACGACACTGACGACTGCTTTGATCTTAAAAGGCAGATCGAGGAGCTCATACAGCGTGGCTACTTGAGGCAGTACGTTGCTGGCAGAGGACAAGTCCCGCCACCTGGTCGGGACCAGGATGATAGAGAACGCCAGCAACCCCTCGGAGAAATCCAGACGATTGTCTAAGGGCTAGGAGGAGGTGACTCCAATTTCACCAGGGAAGTCTTGGCCCACCTACGGGACACCAAGCACCTAAAAAATTTATCTATCATTTATTAGTTAATTTATTTTGTTATTTGTTATTTGATGAAATAAAATTCTGCCAAGATTATTGTGTCCAGAATTATTTTGTTTTCCCAAAATTTACAAATAGCTCCCAGCAGAGCAGTCGCCCAGATGAGGGGTCTTGCCCTCTCCACCTTGGGCGCCTCCAATGATGCCACCTAGACGATGGGTCTGGTCTCATCTCACCAGGCGCACCTCAGCCACCCAGCTCCTCAGCGCCCTCCTCATCTCCATTTCAATGGAATGAGCCCCTGCTACGGCAGCCATCTCCCGAGACTATACGTAGCTCGGCCTATGACTCTATTCTCGCGCAAGTAGTCACCTAGTAAGTCTCTGCTACGGCAGTCATCTCCCGAGACTATACGTAGCTCGACCTATGACTCTCCTCTCGCGCAAGTAGTCACCTAGTAAGCCTTTGCCACGACAGCCATCTCCCGAGACTATACGTAGCTCGACCTCTATGACTCTGCTCTCGCGCAAGTAGTCACCTCTACTACGGTAGCCACTCCCGAGACTATACGTAGCTCGGCCTCTATGACTCTGCTCTCGCGCAAGTAGTCACCTCTGCCACGACAGCCATCTCCCGAGACTATACGTAGCTTGGTCTATGACTCTGCTCTCGCGCAAGTAGTCACCTCTGTTACGACAGCCATCTACCGACACTATACGTAGTTCGGCCTCAGCTCATGCGGCCCTCTCTCAAGACGCCCACAGCTCTTACCTTGCTCTCATGCAAACAGCCTACAAGTAATCATGTTAGATATTTTAATGTTGGGATAACATTGTTTTTGCCAGGTACATTTTTGAAACTCAAGCCGTCTGCATTAGAGTCCTAACTCCTACAATAGTACAAAGACACACATAACAGAGGAGTGGGGGCAAGACTCAAGGCGTCGCTCGAGGCACCAGGCCAACCTCTTGGCGTTGCCAAAAACGCCTACTCCAGCCTCATGGCGTCACTCAAGGCACTCTGCCAACCTCTTGGTGTCGCCCAAAAACTGCATGCAATGCTTCTGCCTCGTCTGTCAAGTTGGCGCCGCCCACCAAGTCTCCCCCTACATTTGATGTCATATAGGGGTCCACAGCAAAGAAGGCGCCGCCCAGCAAGGCGCTAGCGTCGCCCATGGGAATGGGTCCTCCCATCTCGCCTAGTCTCCCATCTCAACTTCACGACCGCCTAGTGCAAGACCCAAGCCGCCAGCACGTGACAAGGCGTCACCCACACTGCTCATGGATTCCTCGCCAAAGTTCCTCCTCACTTTGTATCAAAAAAAAAAAAAAGGGAGAGGACAAGGGAAGCGACGCCCAAGCCCAAGGGAAAGAAAAGAAAAGAAAAAAAAAAAAAATCAAGGAGGTCAGCGCCCAAGGAGGCGGCGCCCAAGCCAAGGGGAAGAAAAAAAATAAAGGGAAAGAAATGGGTGGCGCCCAAGCAGCCCAAGAAGAAAAAAAAAAAAAATAAGGAAGAGAGGTCAAAGAGGGCGGCGCCCAAGAAAGAAGAAAAGAAAAAAAAAAAAAAAAAAGTCCACGCCCAAGAGGGCGGCGCCCAAAGCCCAGACCAAAGAAAAAAAAAAAAAAAGAAGAAGAAGAAAAGGGGGAAGCCAGGAAGTCAACGCCCAAGCAGCCTAAAGCAAAAAGAAATGACAAAAAAAAAAGAAGGGACAAGGGCCAGCGCCCAAGCAAGCCAAAAAAAAAAAAAGAAGGCCCGCGCCCAAGAAAAAAAAAAAATATATATATATCCGATACCGATAAATTTAGCAGGTCTCCGAAGATGAAAAAGCACCATGAAAAAAAAGAAAATTTCTACTCACTCAAGCGAAGACGAAGCACATGCCCTCAACCCCTTCCTCTCGTAAAAAGTCAAAGGCTTAGGGCATGGGGGGCAAATGATGAGCCCGAATTTAACGAGGTCAAACCCAATTTAAATAAATCGAGAAAGCCCAAAGAAGATACTATTCGGAGTTGGGCCGTAAAACAAGACGGAGGAGGGCATAAAGGGAATTAGGCGGCCGTAAAACAATATGGAGGGCATAAAGGGAATTAGGCGGCCGTAAAACAATACGGATGACATAAAGGTAATTAGGCGGTCGTAAATCAATACGGAGTACCCAAGCCAAGGCCAACACCAAGAGCAAGAGGCGCCCATGGGGGAGGCAGCTAGCCTAGGCGCCGCCCATGGGGTGGCCTCCTACTCCCTTATCTCCTGACTCCAATGAAAGCCACTCCAACTCAAATCAAGCCAGGTCAAGCCCAGTCCAAGATCTTCCTCCGACTGAATAGGTGCACGAGAAAATAATATCGGGATGTGGAGATCTACTCCTACCATAATTATGCTTGCCAAAGAGATCTAATACTACCATAATTGTACCTACCAAAGTGGTAGAATCCTACTACATTTACCAAAATAGTGGTGACCGCCTCAACTCACCGCCTCACCGCCTTAGTGAACCTCTATAATGTAAGCTCCCTCCACTTGGAGAGGCATCTTGATGATCTACATACCACGCCTCCAATACCTCACATACCTCTACACATTGCTCTCTCTCTCAAAGCACTGTAACTCTCCGGTGACTAATATTTTATCAATAAAGAACACCAGGCCACCGCTGCCATTCCCGAAAGTGGAGTAGGTCATCCGAGACCGAACCACTATATATCTCTGTGTTGGTTCTATATTTACAACTTTGCTGTTATATTGTCATTGATTACTTGTTTACTGCTCATTAATTACTCCCTTATACATTCTTGACTGTTGATCTTGCACAAGACAATTTTGTGCATCATTAATTTTATTTTTATAATACTAATTAAACATGTTGATTTTATTAATTTTGTGTTGTTCGTGTTACCATACAAACGAAAAAATAGAGAAAGTCTCAATTCTTAAATAAACAGGTTGCTCGTGTCAATTTTGGGTTTGGCGGGTAACTCAAATATGACCCGTTTATATTTCGTGTTTGTGTGTTGAGTCATTTTTGAGTTCGTGTCCAATTATAATCGAATTCGTGTCATAAAATTTGTGTCGAATTTTAGTCGTGTCGTCGTGTTGAGTCAAAAATTGTCACCCATAATCATGATTGTAAGATAAATTTTAGGACTTCTAGATTCATTCTAATGATTTGATATTTTTTTTCTTTGAAAACAACATAAACTAGGAAAGATCACATTATAATAATTTTAATACATTGAAAGTACAATATGAATACGGTACCAATTCAAATCCACCTCTGATTGTCAAGTAAATCACCAGAAACAGACCATTTCTTGACCAGTGTTCGTACTGTGCAATCGACAAACGTTGCATGTGAATTAATTGAATGGTCCCTGAGAATGGTAGTTCCTTCGCGAGTAAATGAACGCTAGGTAGGTGGTGCAACGACTATTTGGTAACACAATAGTTTTTTGGGATCGTGGTCCAGGGTATTCGGGTTTATTGAAGTATAAAAGAAATACAAATAATTATAAATACTTAATGGAATAAATAATGAGCAATGCTATTGGGACCTAATTTACTGACCTAATTTGCTGACCTAATTCACTATGACCTTTGGATTGACTGTGGGTTCCATCAAACATTGGAACTTAGTGTTAATCCAATGGTTCTAATGAAACCACGTCATTAGGTCAGCAAATTATGTCAGATTTTTAGGTCCAAATAGCATTTTCCATAAATAATTATCAGTTATCAACTCTGATACCATTTATTGAGAAACCGGAAGCCTGTTGATTAAGACACTGTAGAAGTATAAATATTTAGGTTTGACCCTACGCCAAAGTATTTATGGGGGTCGGTGGGGGGTGACAACCTACCTACCCCATGATTTTGGAAATTTTCTTCAGTTTATGCAGTACTGTACTAACTGTGAACCATGTGATCCTGTCCCAGGTTGTAAATTATTTTCCAGTTTATCCTGAACACGTGGTTTGAATGTGAAAAATGTATTTTTCATAACACCCTTGAAAACAAATTTTATGAAGATGTTTCTATATTGAAAAGTATGTGTTTCTATATTGAAAAGTATGTGTTTCAACTACTAACCATTTTCAACCCTTTGCTTGGTGTGTATAATACAAATGTGTTGGACCGACCAACTAATCACAATTATAATTAAAAAAAATTCATGTATTTGACTAAAACGTCCACAGGTCAATCCAATACATATCTATATTTGTTTAAGTACACATTTAGATTTGATAGATATAATATTTTATTAGAGGTGAAAATATCATTTAACGTAATTATCCTGGGTTGGTATATATGAACCCCTACCCCCCCCCCCCCCCCCCCCCCTTTCAGTTTATCGAAACTCATCTACTGGGTTTAATTCTCCAAACCAACTATGGGTCGGGAGCCAAATCTGGGACTTAACAAGTTTAACCAAACATGAGTTTTATTCATCCAGTAACCAATGGACTTTTGGTCCAATGATACTCCTTATCTTATAAAAATTTTGTCTTCTTGAGGTGAAGGGTTCAAGTCTTCCTTCCCCTTCTCCCTCCAAAAAAAAAAAATCATCCAGCAAAGGCATTGAACTTATGTTACACTGGACATAAAGAAGTTTCTGACTAATCATCCAGATTGGAGTATGAACCATGTCCCAAGGGAATCTAATTCAACAGCTCATGCTTTGGCAAGATAGGGGTTACCTATGCATTTCACAGGATCCTTAGCAGCAGATGAGTCCCTGTGGATAGGAGTAGTATTAGATAGAAGATAGATTTTAGTGGTACTTAGTTTACTTTATCCCCTCTTTTCCCTGTACTTCTTTATTTCCAAGCAAAAAATAAAAAATAAAAAATGAGTTTTATTTATTATTACTATTTTTTTTGCTCGTGAAAAAAAAGGTGCGACCAAAGGAGAGTTTCCATAAACTATTCCAATAAGCTCTCATTAGTGAGATCATGAGGCATCTGACAGCACCCGTTATTTCTCTCGAAAACGAACTTAGTTAGACTAACATAACGGAAAGACCTAAGGGACAACCCATCGATAAAACAAATCTAACACAAGACAAACTTCCCATCCCAAGCCTTTGTTCGGTAAAGATGAACAGAACATTTACAGTTGTTTTGTCTAAAGTTTTTTTTTTGACTTGAACAAAGTCCAACTTATTTTGTTAAGAAAAAAAAAACGTGTAATTAAATAAATTGTGAACTTTACCAGTTTTCTTAGTAAGGATATTTTAACAAAAAAAAATAAAAGAATTATAAATCTTTCATCATTTTGCGTAGGTGCAAGTAATCATTCTTGCTTTTGTTTTATTCACCGGCTTTCCATCAACAAACTAGTTTTCGAGTGTCTTGGAAAGAGCAACTGAATCGTGCTCGGCATAAAACACAGAAAGATTCGATGAGTAATAAACGCCACGTGGGCTAGACCAGCCGGTGTGTATAACCAATGATATAATGTCACCTAACCCACTAATTTCGTGTCAAGTTCGATTCATATTTTTGTATTGTGTCCAAAATTGCCAAGTGTCATTATTTATGCTTGCTTACAGAGGATACGGTACACACTTAGGCAACTACATGTGACTCTTTCTCTTTCTGGCTCTCTCCCCCTCTGGTTTACAAGTTTTGTGGAGATGGGAAGAAGACCTTGTTGTGAGAAAGTGGGACTGAAGAGAGGAAAGTGGACAGCTGAAGAAGATGAGACATTAGTGAAATACATTCAAGCCCATGGAGAAGGATCATGGAGGTCATTACCCAAGAATGCAGGTACATATGTATGGTACTTTGATAGGTTTTGGCTTTTGTTACGCCAGTAAACCATGAAGAAAGAAAACAGAGTCAAAAAAATAATAAAAAATCAAACTATTCAACCTCCTTTAGTCCAAACTCAAACTCGGGTTCGACTTAGATAAAACTTAGCTCGAGTTCGATTCGTGTTCTAAACAAGTTGAGATTGAACAATTTTTTAAACTTGTTTAGAAAAACGAGCCTAAAAGGCTCGGCTTAAGTTTGCAAAGTCCGGCTCGTTTATATGTAAAAGTGGAGCTACTCATAATCGACTCGAGTTTGAAACGAGCCGAATTTGAATAATTTTTTAGGCACGTTTAGAAAAATAAGCTCATCAAGCTCGGGCTTAAGCTCGATTAACACTCCTACCTGCGGGAACTCCGATGGAAGTCTAAGTCTCTTTCTAGCTATCAGAGTTGTTAAAATCCCCTGTTCTGGTAACTCCTCGGAATCCAAAGACTTCTTCAACTTTTCTGTGTAGTGTTTTCTTAGTTTGTCAGTATAGTTAATCTGTTGTTTTTTATTTTATTTTAAATAATTGTTATAGTGCACGTGATCTGCTAGGGATTGTCTTGATAAAAAAAAAAAAAATCAGAAAGGAAAATTTACTATAAAGCTACCATAAATGTCAATCAAGACCATCCGAATATACCCAACTTTCTGAATTAAACTTTTTTATGTACTCCTCATTATTTATTTTTCTAAGAGATTAATCATTATGCATAATATTTCAAAGAAGTTGATATACAATCGGATCAAGTTGCCATATTTCAATTCAAATCCAAATGATCAAGGTCCTATTGCCTATTGTTAGCCAAAAAAATAATGTAGTAATAATACAAACCCTAATTATAGAGCCAAAAAAATGCAAAAGCTAACAAAATCAAAAAAATCATTCTCTCAAAAAAGCTCTGATAAAATCTCGTAAACTCTCATTTTCTTTAAAGCTATCCACTCAATCTATTGGATGAACACTGATAGAATCAAAATAAGAATTGAGGAAACACTAAAGAGAAGAAAGATAGAAGAGAGAACAAAGAATAAGATGATACCAAGAGAGAAAATCCAAAAGAAACAATGTTTATAATTATATATAATCATGTTCATATTTTATGGGGTTTGTACTATGTACAGGGTGGCCCAATAACTAGGTCGAAGAAGCGATTGCTTTAGACCCCTTCATCTTCAGTATGATTCAAACCAAAAAATTAAACTCAAATAAAACTGATTCCAAGCAAAAAAGTCATATGTAATTTAAACTAACAAAAAATTTCTAAAAAAAATGAGCCCACAAGCCCAAAAATATTTGTGGCACAGCAAAAGTAAAAGACTCACACCCCATTTAATTAAAAACATGAAATTGTAATCAGACTGTCAAACACACTCTCTCTCTTATGTCTCTCCTGTTAAAACATCAACCCCTCTCTCTCTCTCTCTCTCACACACACACACACACACACATAAAAAAATTAATTTTTGTTTCCATCTGAAAACAAAATAAAAGATTCTCTTTCTCCTTTGGTTTGTGACCGCCTTTCTAATTCACATAACAAAGGTCATCAAATCAGGCCTTGTATATTATTTTGTACTCGCACTTTTCTCTTTTTCAATGTTATTTTGTACAAAATATAGTTTCAATCAACTTATTCACATTATAATATCATAAGTTTTAGGAACACTAATGATAAAATTAAGTGTTATTATTTTATAATTTTGATTTTTATTAAGTTTTTTTATAGAGAGTATTTGATTGATTTATAAAAAAAAAAATTGGATTGTCAAAAAACTATGGCTACTAAAAAACAACAATTCAGAAATAAGGAAATTGAAAAAAAAAAGAGAAAAATAGAAAAACTTATTGAATCACAAAAAAAAAAAAAAAAGATCTATTAGTAAATTTATTATTAGTAATAAAAAAATAACAAAAGATTTAAGTGAGAGTTTTGAAATAAACAAGTGATAGATCTTAAATAATTAGAAGATATTGAAATTATATGATGAAAAAATAACAAATAAAATTTTTATAATGATGGTCGAAAATATAAAATTTATCTAAATAAAAAAAATGAAAGTCAATGACGTAAAGTGATTGAGTTTGACCCAACTCAAACCCTTTTCTAGCATATCCCTTACTCTAGCCATCCATGCAATTTGGTTGGATGTAATAAAATTTGGGACTTAGGGAGGCCGGTCCTTTATTGTAGACATATTTGAGCTTAAATACACTCAAAAAATTTATTTGGAGATTTTGATTTACATTGTTCACAATACCCTCAATAATTATATTTAGTCAAAACTTGTTTGAAAAAACTAACAACTCTTAAATTGGAAATTATATTAAACAGTAACACGTTCAACAAAAAAATAGTAACATCAAACAGTAACACACTCAACAAAAAAATAGTAACATCAAAACAGTAACACACTCAATAAAAAAAATAATAACATCAAAACAGTAACATGCTCAACAATAAGGGACCGGCCTATAAAATATACGAGGATGACATATACGAAAAAATTTTGTTTCAATTGATATCATTGAATCCAAACGTTTGGAAGACATATACGAGGATGACACATGGGTCCTACTAAACATGGCAAAATATCCTAAAATACAAAGATGGCAGGGAGCAACACAAACAATATCCTAAAATTTTAAAAATTCTAAATACATCCCAAGGTTTTTTAAAATTGCAGTGGGGGCAGCCCCTGGACTCTCTTCCCTTTCTTTTAACACTAGACTTGTGTAATAGGATCTTAGCTAGAGGAGTAGTCCAGGGCCGGCCCTATAGTATTAAAAAAAAAACATGGGCTTTAGGCCCCAAATTTTTAGAAGGCCCCATAATTGTAGATACATAACTAGTCCACATAAAAAAATTAAATCCATGAAAATTTTAGGCCTTATAAAAAGGCCCCAAAAAATTTAAGCCCAATCAAAAAATTATAATTTCAATAATTTGGGCTTACAATTCAATCCATAATATTAAAAACTCAAAACTCAAAAATCAAAATTTTAAAAAATAAATAAATAAAATCTCTCCCTCTCTTAAAAAAACAAAAATAAAGTATCACATCCTCCTCTCTCACTTAAAAAAAAATTTAAAATATATTTTTTTTAAAATAATACTAAAAATAAAAAGGCCTCATTTAGTATTACCGCTTTAGGCCTCAATTTACCTTGAGCCACCCCTGAGTAGTCGCACAAGTCTCGACATTTTGTAGCAAAAAAAAAATTAAATAAATAAAAAAAAAAATATATATATATATATATATATGACACCATTTGATTAAGATCAATGAATTGATGTTGTTGTGATGGATTGTATTTTAAAGGTTTGTTAAGGTGTGGGAAGAGTTGCAGACTCAGATGGATTAATTACCTGAGAACAGACTTGAAGAGAGGCAACTTCAGTGTAGAAGAGGAAGACACCATTGTGAAGTTGCAGAGATCCTTGGGAAATAAGTGTGAATTCTTTCTATTACATCAATCTAAGCCAATGATATTGCATTTCAGCAGCTAAGTGTTATGAAAATTGTAGTTACCCACTTTTTTTCGACACTGTTTTATGTTAAGAGTGTTAATGAATGCAGGTGGTCTCTGATTGCTACGCATTTACCAGGAAGAACTGACAATGAAATAAAGAATTACTGGAATTCTCATCTGAGTAGGAAACTTTACATCTACATGAGGCCCTGCAGTGAATCCGTACTGGCCTCCACGAGTGTCACCAAAATTACATTTCCATGCAAGCGAAGAGGTGGACGTGTGAGCCGATTAGTGGCCAAAAAATACAACAAGATCACACCTTTGAATATTACAATGACAAAGACGACGCCTGAGAGTGGGGTGCTCGACTCCAACGCTACAGACAAAGCTACCCTGCCAGGCCGCATTACAGGACCAAGTGAGAGGATGTGTGAATGTGCATGACTCTTGCAAAAACAGAGATATTTTCACCACCCCCGGTGTTAATCTGCATTCCAATGCAGTTACATTATGTTCTAACAAAGAGACAGAAACTGAGGGATTAGTACCATGTCAAGAGGCCGATGAAGAAATAATAGAGCTAAATCATATAGTGGAAACTGTAGTTTCAACCTTTGATGATGATATAGGGAATTGTTAAGAAATATAGGGTTATTTTGTTTATTAAGGGTAGAATAGTCTTTTATTTTTCCTGTCTTTTCAGTTTCCTTTGTTTAGCCTATATATAGTCTCTTTGTATTTAGGTTAAACTTACTTCTTTGTATTCAATTGAATTATGCAGTATCAATAAAACCTTAGCCTCCTCTTTTCTTATTTCTTGTATTTCACTGGATTGTTTAACAGGAATGACCAGTTCATGTGCCTAGACAACAACGAGACAGCTAGTGAAGAAACTGTAGTTTCAATCTTTGATGAGGATATAGGGAATGATCAGTTCATGTGCCTAGACAACAACGCGACAGCTAGTGAGGAAAGTCTAGATTCAATCTTTGATGAGGATATAGGGAATGATCAGTTCATGTTCCTATACAACAACGCGACAGCTAATGAGGAAAGTCTAGATTCAATCTTTGATGAGTATATAGGGAATGAGTTCATGTTCCTATACAACAACGCGATAGCTAGTGAGAAAAGTCTAGTTTCAATATTTGACGAGGATACAAGAAATGAGTTCATGTGCCTAGACAACGTTATGACAGCTAGTGAGGAAATTGTAGTTTCAAATTCAATCGTTGATGAGGATATAGAAAATACGTTGGTGTGCCTAGACAACAACGTCACAACTAGTGAGGAGAGACAATGTGATATTTGGACCTCAAATCCAGAGAAGGTGGACTTGTCTGCATGTTCCTCAATAATGAATTCATAGTTTGAGGATGAGTGGATGGAGACAGGTTGGGGGTGACAGATGAAGGCCTTCGCCGCACCTCTCATTCTTAGGATATTCTCTGCTCTCGTCCAAGGACCATTCCTCATTCGTAGACATTCAGCCCAAAGAAATAATCTACTGTTGTCATTCAAACGTAATTCAATGCAACCCTTTGATTGAAAGTAAACTCCATCTAACAATAGAATTTACAATTAAAACAAGGACTACATTGAATTAAGTCTCTATAACATTACTAAAAAAAATTAAAACGTACTAATGTGCCCACCCTAAAGCAGGGGTGACCCGAGCTCTTTTGGGGGCCTAAAGTGAAGATTCTAATCGTGGCTTTTTATTTTTTTATTTTATTAGTATAATTTTTTATTTAATTTTATTTTTTAAAATTCAAAATTACTAATAATTTTTTTGTATGTTCTTCATGATCAAGAATTATTTTATGACATTTTTGACCATCATTATATAAATTTTATTTGTTAATTTTTCATCATATAATTTCAATATCTTCTAATTATTTAAGATCTATCACTTGTTTATTTCAAAATTTTCACTTAAATCTTTTGTTATTTTTTTATTACTTAAATCATAGACTATCTATCCAATGAGCTGAAGTTAGCAGAACCTTGAAGATGTTCATATGAAAGTCAAGTCAATATCAGTATAAAATACCAGCAATGGTATCTAACATCTGCATCACCAATTCGCATTAGATATGCTATTATTCTGTGTTGAACATGGCTGAACTGGTTGGGCGATGGCACAATACATAGGACCCTCGTATGAAAACTCACCGAGCTACCTTACACTATGTGGAACGGACTATTATCAGATTGGACATGCCTATATCCAAAGGAATGTACAACGAGCTATAGCAGGAGGTGCTTGCTATGAATGAATGTATGGTGGTAGGAACTTGTATTGTACCATTTCCTATTTGACCACATGCAAACATCACCATTTTGTTTTTGTTTTCTTTTTCTTTTGAGAGGAAACGATAGAAAGTTTTATAAATAAAAAATATCGGAAAGGAGGACAGGCATAATAGAGAGCTAGCTCATGGGCTACTTGATTCCCTGATCAGAGCTACATCATCATTTTGTTTGATTCAAATGCAGATAGTCACTATAAACCACCTTGGAGCACCTGATTGATGGTCCTAACAAGGGGAGAAGTATCTTTTAAAATGCAATCTGAGATGTGTTGGACGAAAATATATAATCAAGTTACTCTTAGATTAGCGTGTTTATTTTTAAATAATTTTATTTTCAAAAAAAAAATAAAAATAAATGAAAAACGTGTTTATTTATTTATTTGTTTTTTCTGGAAAGCGTGTTTCACTTTCACACAAAAATACAAATTTAAATTTAGAAGAACAACACTAATGTACATTTGGAATAGACTACGGTACCAAGATGTCGGCATCATACTGAAATTAAATGGTGACCGTTTATTAGTTTGTCTTGTAATTTGAACCGTAGATGAATATTACTTTTTGAGTTTTTCAAATGTGACCGGTGACCCCCTCAATCAATTTTGATTTAAAAGTAGAAAAAAAATGATAATAATAAAGTAGTTAGATTATTTGTCTTGAGTTTTTCGCGGCTCAGATCGTTTGAATATTATTGATTTGATAATCTTAAATGGACTTTTATTTTTTTTACAATTCTAAGATTCTCATCTCTTATATAACTTTCTCTATCTCAGACACCTAACTCTCTTTATCACATATCTCTTTCCTATCTTTTAGACGTTTTAAACACACTCTCACAAACATACACTCTCTCATCTCTCATAACTCTATCCTTATATATATATATACTTTTGTGAGTGAATGTTACGTGTATTGTTGTTTTCAATGCTTCTTTACTCAAAATTTGCAGCTTTGACATGATTTTATTATTGTTAAATATTATGTGTTAAATGTGCTATTACTATTTTCGATACTTCTTTACTCATACATTTGTATAATTTTATAAATAAGAAAATATTTAAATATTAAAAAAAAAAATCTCACGTTGTAGACATTCAAAACCAAGCTAATCATAAAAACATAAAAATTCAAAACCAAACAAATCATCAATAAAAAATTAACAAGTGATACCAATTACACTAAAAAAAATAAAAAAAAATTCAAAACCAAGCTAATTATCAATAAAAAAAAAAGTGAAACTAATTGCACTAAAAACAATATGCAATAAATTCTTTTTCCCAGATTGTAGACATTCAAACCCAAGTTAATCACCAATAAAAAAAAATAACAAAGCCAAATATTTGAGTAATTTTATAGAATGAGAAAATATTTGAATACTAAAAAAAAAATTCTTAGGTTTTATACATTCAAAGTCAAACTAATCACCAATAAAAAAACACGTGAAACCAATTGCACCAAAAAAATAAAAACATTCAAAGTCAAGCTAATCACCAATAAAAAATAACAAGTGATTGAGTTTATAATTATGTTGTGTTATTAGGTTGAATGGTGATAATGGTGAAAAATTCATACATATTATAAATGAGCAAGATTTTATTTATTGCTTAAAAATTATAAATTTTATTAGGTTCCGTTAGTATTTGTTTTTTTTTTCCCGATATCTTTGTATATGTGATGTTGTTTTTAGGTAGTTTTTTATACATTTTTGTGATAGTTCTATTAATATGGAGGATATGATCGACAGTATATATCGGGTCATTTTAAAGGAATTGATATAAATGTTTTCGGGACATTTTCTTTTTCAAGCTAGATAATTACTTTCGATTTTTTTTTTATGTGTTATATAATGCCTTTAGGTACGGACAATGACTAGTATTTTATATGTCAGATAGTACAAATATAATCTATCATGGTTTGTACAACAAAAATAACAAGAAAATATCACTAGTGGAAGTACTTTTATATAAATAGAGTAAGGTTACCATCATTTTGGGTAAAATTATCACATTTAAATATCATATTACAAAAATATTAAGTAAATTTATGATAGAAATTGGTTAAGATACAAATCAATCACTATGGACGAAGTTATTATAACTTTGGTACTTTTATAACAATTAAAGATATATTTATTACAGTGAATGTGAATTTGCAACAAATAGGGTAAGGTTACTAGTAACCTATTAAGGAAATGTTACCATCACTGTGGATAAAGTACTGCATTTAAAGGTCACATTATAAAGATATTATAGATAAATTTATGACAGAAATGAGTTCAGTACAATCATTGTGGACAAATTTATAACAACTTTTAGTAAAATTGCAACAATTAAGGCTATATTTATTATAGTTTTGGATTAAGTTACAACAATAGTGAACAGAGTTACAATACTATAGGCCAATCATACTACTATATTGGTCAAAATTACGACATATATGAGTAATATTTTTAAACTTAAAAGTTAATTCGCCCTAAATATTAGTAACGTCACCCAAAATCATCGTAATATTACCCTAAAAGTGGTAATATCGTCTCTAACAGTGGTAACATTACCCTAAACAGTAATAACATTACGCGAATAATAGTAAATTTACCTTAAATTGTTGTAAATATCGTCATAAACGATGATATTTTTGATCAAATATTTAATATTTAGTTCATAGTAAGTTTACCCTTATAATTATTTGCTTGTGTTGATAAGAAGAGCACTGTCATCAAATAAGAGTTATTTACCATAATATAATTTTTTTAAAAAAATTATCCATGTATGATACTTTTGAACTTATTTTTCAAATTAAAATATTTTTTAAAAATAGAGTCAATAATTTCGCTTTTGTTAAAAAAAGGAGTCAATAATTCTTTTTCTTTTAAAAAAAATAAAAATAGATGAAAAACGTGTTTATTTTTCTGAAAAGCATGTTTCACTTTCACACAAAAATACAAATTTAAATTTAGAATAAAAGGATAACACTAATGCAGATTTGAATTCCTATTGGACGGCAGTCAGTATCAATAGATTGGACTAGATTATGATGCTACCGAAATGTCGGTATCATACTGAAATTAAATGGCTGTACTAGGTGTAGGGGTCGCAATCGGGTCGTGTTGTGTCGGGTTCGTGTCGTATCGAACATTAGTCAACCCTAACCCAACCCATTTAACTAATCGTGTCGTGTCGAGTTGACCTGTTTATTTTCGTGTCATGTTCGTGTTAGTATTCGTGTTGACCCCCATAAACTTTGAATAAAAATTTAACACTAAAATTTTATTTTCACTTAATTGAATTTCTCCTCATACTTTTCTATAAACTAAAAATTAACTTAATAATAATAATAATGAGTAATAATATATTTTTTATACAATAATTATGTCAATGTTTGATAAACAGTTACAAATAATTAATATTTTATTTCTATAATACTAATTAAATATGCTAATCGTACATCGCGCAACCAAATTAAACATCAGAAGTAATGAAAAAAACAAGCCATCAGAACATGAAAACTCATACATGCAATGAAAGGTCAGGTCAATCTCCTTCGAGTTAAAAATTTCGTGTTGACTGGTCAATTCGGGTTGAACCCGAATACGGCCCATTAACACTTCGTGTTGACGGGTCGTGTCATACACGGGTTTGTACCAAAAAATAGTCAACTCAAACTCATTTATTCGTGTCGTGTTCGTATCGAGTTATCGTGTCGTGTCAAAAATTGTCACCCCTAACTACGTGGGCGATGATACAGTATGCAGGACACCTACACCCATTGCACAATATTATAGTTGCCCTAATTTTTCTATGTTCATTTTATGCTTATATATATATATATAATTATATTTATCATTGATATTCAAAATTTTAAAACTTGTGGGGGATTGTTGAAAAATAAATGCTTTAAAATTTCTCATTTAATTTATTTTATATGTTTTAATGGATCACTTTTAATTTAGGATTTAATTAGATTTTTATAAGATTTAAATAAGTAATTATACTTTGTTTTAATTGGACATTTGAATGTCTTTATGTGGTGGGGGTTACTAGATGGTAGACTTTAAAAGCTTCTAATGGCTAACATTCTCATGCATATATAAAAAGAGCTCATATGATCTAATGGGAGTATGTTTTTGTAGTATGTATTCTTTTTCCATATATATTGTAAATGTATCTTCCGATTATGTTTTTGGACAACTTCGATTCGAGTCAGGTTCACCCCTTCCTTTCAGTGCGCGTGACCATTGAGGAAGTGCTGCTACAAGCGTCTAGGTTTGATCTTGGAGTCGCTGGTGTTCGTCAGTACCCTCACGCGGGGAGGCTAAGCTGTTTTAGAACAGTGATCACACGTCTCTCAGACTCGCATGCCAGCTCTTTTAATTTATAGTATTTATTTTATTCCATTTGAAGTTCATTGTTATTTAATGTTTGTTTATGTGATATTGCTATTAATTTATTAATTAAAATTATGTATAATCATACTAATTTCCCCAACACTATTATTAGATTGGACATGCCTATAACTAAAAGAATGTACAAGGAGCTATAGCAGGAGGTGCTTGCTATGAATGAATGTATGGTGGTAGGAATTTGTATTGTACCATTTCCTATTGACCACATGCAAACATCACCATTTTGTTTTTTTTGTTTTTTTTCTTTTGAGAGAAAACGATAGAAAATTTTATAAATCAAAAATATCCGAAAGGAGCACAAGCATAATAAAGTCTGGTTTCTGGTACAACTAAACAATACTACTATCTAAAGAAATAAAATAGAGAGGTAGGTCACGGAGTACTTGATTCCCTGATCAGAGCTACATCATCATTTTGTTTGATTCAAATGCAGATAGACATAGTCACTATAAACCACTTTGGAGCACCTGATTGATGGTCTTAACAAGGGAATAAGTTTCTCTTAAAATGCAATCTGAGATGTGTTGGGCAAACGAGTCACTACTAGATTAGCCTCGAGGGGATTTTTGATGGAAAATGCACAAACGAGTACCACACAAAAGCTGATACAGAGCTCAAAGAGAGGACACAAAGAGAGTTAATTACCATAATATAAATTTTTTTAAAAAAATTTATCGATATTTTTGAACTTATTTTTCAAACTAAAATATTTTTTAAAAACAGAGTCAATAATTTTATTTTAAAAATAAAAAATAAAAAACGTGTTTATTTATTTATTTATTTTTCCTGAGAGGCGTGTTTCACTTTCACACCAAAATACAAATTTAAATTTAGAATAAAAGTACAACAATAATGTAGATTTAAATTCGTATTGATCATGATTGGACAGAGTGGTGGGTCCTATCAGTTGCTATTACATCAATAGATTGGAATAGATTATGGTACCGAAATGTTGGTATCATACTGAAATAAAATGGTGACCGTTTATGAGTTCGTCTTGCTAATCATCGTGGTTTGTACAACAAAAGTGACAAGAAAGTATCACTGATGGAAGTACTTTTACAATAAATAAGGTAAAGTTATAAAGGTCGAAAACTTTAGGTAAATTCATTATAAAAATTGGTTAATTTTATAACAATTAAAGATATATATTTATTAAAGTGAATGTGAATTTACAACAAATAAGCAAAGATTACTATATATTATAAGGTAAGGTTATCACCACTGTGGATAGAGTTATTACATTTAAAGGTCACATTACAAAGATATTATAGATAAATTTACGATAGAAATTGGTTCAGTACAATCATTGTGGACAAATTTAAAACAACTTTTAACTTGATAAATTGAATATTAATTAGATGAAATAGACTATTAATTTTATGTTAATTTATCGAATGTTAAGTAAATGTAATTGAATGTTAATTTGATGAATTTCAAATATTAATCTATTCCAATCTATTGATAAATGTTAACATTTATCTACCGAATTATTCTGTGGTTGTGAGCTTCTTGTCAATAGATTGAACTACAAGAGTAAGGGATGTCGGGACCTCAGTGCTGTGAGAACCCACCAAAACCCAGCTCAAGCTGTGGAGCAGGGCGTGTGGAAGAATTTGGAGGCCTCAAATCTTACGTTTCTGGCCCTTCTGATTCCAAACTTGCTGTTATTCTCGTGTCTGACATTTTTGGTACTTACCCAGTTCAAAATTTATGTTTAATTAGGTCCATATTTGGTGTATAGTTAAGTTTTTTGATCTGGGTATTTCTGTCTTTGGTGTCTAGTGGAGTCTTTTTGATCAATTTTATTAGTATTTGATTGTTTATGAGTGTTGTTGATGGATAATTCAAGTAGCATTTGGTTAATTGATGCATGCTTGGTGTTATCGAAGGGATTAATGTGAATTTAAGGTTATTGTTTCGATGATCAAGCGATAATTATCTTTAATACTGCCAATAGCATGAGTATTTGGTTAATTGATGCTTGTTTGTTATTAACATTAAAATACATCAAATTAACATTCAATTCATCTAATTAATATTCAAATTCATCCAATTAACATTCAAATTCTCAAATTAACATAAAAAATCTTCTAAATAAACATTCAATTCATCAAATTGAAATATCCAAATATATCTATTAGCATTCAATTTATCCAATTAATATTCAATTTTCATCCAATTAACCTTCAATTTAATAAATTACATTCAATTAACATTGAATTTATTAAATTAACACAAAATTAGCATTCAATTCACAAAATAAACATTCAATTTCATTCAATTAATATTCAATTCATCAAATTAATACCAAATTGACATTCAATTCCTCATATTAATATTCAATTTATCCAATTAATAATCAATTTATCAAATTAACAATAGATTAATATTTGAAATTCATCAAATTAACATTCAATTACATTTAGTTAACATTCGATAAATTAACATAAAATTAATAGTCAATTTCATCTAATTAACATTCAATTTATCAAGTTAAAATTCAAATCATTAAATTAACACCTACATTTATCTAATTAACATTATATTCATCAAAACTACATCAAATTAACATCCAAATTTATCTAATTAAAATTCAATTCATCCAATTAATAATCCATTAATATTCAATTACATTCAATTAACATTGAATTCATCAAATCAATATAAAATTAACAGTCAATTAATCAAATTAATATTTAGTTTTAATTTGATGAATTGAATAAGTGAATTTATTAGATTAACAATAAAACATCATTCAAATTCTTTAAATTAACTTTCAATTTCATTCAGTTAATATTCAATTCATCAATATTAAAATTAAAAGTTCATACAGTTAAAATTTAATTCATCAAATTAACACCAAATTGACGTTCAATGCTTCAAATTAACATTTAATTCATCTAATTAATAATTAAATTCATGCAATTAACATTCAAATTCTCAAATTAACAAAAAAAAAAATCTTCTAATAAACATTCAATTTATCAAATTTACATCAAATTAATATCCAAATATACATATATTAGCATTCAATTTATCCAATTAATGTTCAAATTACATCCAATTAACCATTAATTTAATAAATTACATTAAATTAACATTGAATTCATTAAATTAACACAAAATTAGCGTTCAATTCACGGAATAAACATTCAAATTCATCTGGTTAACATTAAATTTATCAAATTAATATTCATTTTTATCCAATTAATATTTAATTAATCAACCAAATTAATATTTGAATCCTCCAATTTGTATTCAAATTCTTTTAATTAACAATCAATTCATCAAGTTAACAATAAAAGTAATTCTAGAGTAATATCCAATCAGGTCAAGAGCGGAAGAAATAGATGCCGTAGAAAGAGGAGTTTCTTTATACAAAAAGAACCGACCACCAAATTAACATTCAAATTCATCCAATAAACATTTAGTTAATCAAATTAACATTTAACAATAAAATAGCATTTAATTTCATTCAGTTAACATTCAAATCCAATTAGTTGATATTAAATTCATCAAGTTAACATCAATTTTAAAATTCAAGTTTATACAGTTATAATTTAATTCATCAAAGTAACACCAAATTGGCGTTCAATTCTTCAAATTAATATTCAATTTCATCCAATTAAAATTCAATTTATCAAATTAAAAATAAATTTATATTCAAATTTATCAAATTAAAATTTAACTATATTTATTTAACATTCAATCCATCAAATTAACATAAAATTAATAGGTAATTTCATCTAATTAACATTCAATTTATCAAATTAACATTCAAATTAAACTGAATAACATCCAATAAAAATTTAATTCATTAAATCAACACCTAAGTAACATTCAAATTCACCAGATTAGCATTCAGCTCATCAAAGTAATATTAAATTTCACCTAGTTAACATTCAATTTATCAAACTATCAATAAATTAACGCTCAATTTCATTCAATTTAACATTCAAATTCATTCAGCCAGTATTTAATTCATCAAATGAACACAAAATGAACATTCATATTAATGAATTAAAGATAGTATTACCACCGTTTTGGTAAGATTTACGATGACTGTGGACAATTTATCAAAATTGAGAGTATATTTACCACTTTTGAGTGTGAGTTCATCACAGTTGTGGATAAATTTACATGTTTAGAGAAGAATTTATGACTGTTTTGATTAATATTACGACAATTCTGTGTAACATTACAAGTATTAAGGATAAATTTATGACAAAAAAAGATTAAGTTAAAACAATGGTGGATGAATTTACTACAACTGTGATAACATTGTAACATCAAAAGGAAATTTTATTACAGTTTAAGGTTAAGTTACAATGATTGTGGATAAGATTATTATTTTATAGACCAATTTTACTTTCATTTTAGTTAATATTACAAGAACCGTGGATAAATAATATAAATTTGGAGGTAAATTTATGACATCGGTGGGATGTAGTAGTATCATATTTATAACAAATGTGGTTAAATGTGTCAATCATATTTTTACTAGCATATTGGTAAAAGTTTGTCCACTATTGTAGTAATTTTGTCCACTACTGTAGTAAATTTTTCACTGATGTTGTAATTTTGTCTATTGATGTTGTAAATTTACCCATTATTATGATAATTTTGCCCACTATTGTTTTATATTTTTTACTAATATTGTAATTTTGTCCACTATTGTTGTAAATTCTCAATGTTATTGTAATTTTACCTTCAATTGATATATGTAGACAATTTTAAAAAGTAACCGGTGAAAGCAGTTGCCTTACCTTTTGCTTTTATACGTGGCAAGATCTGCGGAGTGACAACTTTTCGGTATGATACTAAAAAAGCAAATGACGGTATCGTTGTCTATTCCCCGTAAATTTAAGGCTTATGCAGCAATGGGAGGATCTTGTATTCGTCAAATCAGTAGGTATTACAATGACATAATAGGAACCCCCCCCCCCCCCCCCCCCCCCCTTCGGTTTACCGAAACTCATCTACTTGGGTTTAATTCTCCAAGCCAACTATGGGTCGGGAGCCAAATCTGGGACTTAACAAGTTTAACCAAAAATGAGTTTTATTCATCCAGCAACCAATGCGTCTTTGGTCCAATAATACTCCTTGTCTTATAAAATTTTTGTCTTCTTGAGGTCAAGGGTTCAAGTCCAACTTATTTTGTTAAGAAAAAAAAACGTGTAAGTAAATAAATTGTGAACTTTACCAGTTTTCTTAGTAAGGATATTTTAACAAAAAATAAAAGAATTATAAATCTTTCATCACTTTGCATAGGTGCAAGTAATCATTCTTGCTTTTATTTTATTCATCGGCGTTCCATCAACAAACTAGATATCGAGTGTCTTGGAAAAGCAACTGGATCGTGCTCGGCATAAAACACACAGAAAGATTCGGTGAAGGGACAGTGGATCTATGAGTTCATCTGTCAAAAGAGTTGGTGACCCTTAGGCGCGGGGTCTTTTCTCGCGTGGAAAAGTTTGTCACTGACACTAATCTGCTAAATGATTTTTCTCAGATCTCCAGATTGAATTCAACTATTGAGTCTCAATGTGGACTCTAAAGCTCGAACCTCTCGACCACCCCACTCGGTGGTAAAAATGAGTTTTATTTGGTTATTTGACCTTTCTCCTTACACCTATCATACCAAACTCCTCATAACTCATCACACAAACAGCCCGTAAAAGGTATGATATATTATAGACACGCATACTGGTAGTTATGTTGGCCTACAAACGAGAAATTTTTCCATGATTAATAAACGCCACGTGGGCTAAACCAGCTGGTGTGTATAACCAGTGATATAATGTCACCTAACCCGCTAATTTCGTGTCGAGTTCGATTCATATTTTTGTATTGTGTCCAAAATTGCCAAGTGTCATTATTTATGCTTGCTTACAGAGGATACGGTACACACTTAGGCAATTACATTTGACTCTCTCTCTCTCTCCCCCCCTCTGGTTTACAAGTTTTGTGGAGATGGGAAGAAGACCTTGTTGTGAGAAAGTGGGACTGAAGAGAGGAAAGTGGACAGCTGAAGAAGATGAGACATTAGTGAAATACATTCAAGCCCATGGAGAAGGATCATGGAGGTCATTACCCAAGAATGCAGGTACATATGTATGGTACTTTGATAGGTTTTGGCTATTGTTACGCCAGTAAACCGTGAAGAAAGAAAACAGAGTCAAAAAAATAATAAAAAATCAAACTATTCAACCTCCTTTAGCCCAAACTCAAACTCGGGTTCGACTCAGATAAAACTTAACTCGAGTTCGATTCGTGTTCTAAACAAGTTGAGTTTGAACAATTTTTTAGGCTTGTTTAAAAAAACGAGCCAAAGAGGCTCGGCTTAAGTTTGCAAAGTCTAGCTCGTTTATATGTAAAAGTCGAGCTATTCAGGCTCGACTCGAGTTTGAAACGAGCCGAATTTGAATAATTTTTTTGGCTCTCGTAACTCCTGGGAATCCAAAGACTTCTTCAACTTTTTTGTGTAGTGTTTTCTTAGTTTGTCAGTATAGTTAATCTGTTGTTTTTTATTTTATTTTAAATAATTGTTCTAGTGCGCGTGATCTGCTAGGGATTGTCTTGATAAAAAAAAATCAAAAAAAAAAATTTACTATAAAACTACCATAAATGTCAATCAAGACCATCCGAATATACCCAACTTTCCGAATTATACTTTTTTATGTACTCCTCATTATTTATTTTTCTAAGAGATTAATCATTATGCATAATATTTCAAAGAAATTGATACACAATCGGATCAAGTTGCCATATTTCAATTCAATCCAAATGATCAAGGTCCTATTGCCTATTGTTAGCCAAAAAAATAATGTAGTAATAAAACAAACCCTAATTATAGAGCCAAAAAAAATGCAAAAGCTGACAAAATCAAAAAAATCATTCTCTCACAAAAGTTCTGATAAAATATCGTAAACTCTCATTTTCTTTAAAGCTATACACTCAATCTATTGGACTAACACTGATAGAATCAAAATAAGAATTGAGGAAACGCTAAAGAGAAGAAAGATAGAAGAGAGAACAAAGAATTAGATGATACCAAGAGAGAAAATCCAAAAGAAACAATGTTTATAATTATATATAATTATGTTCATATTTTATGGGGTTTGTACTATGTACAGGGCAGCCCAATAACTAGGTTGAAGAAGCGATCGCATTAGACCCCATCTAAAATGAAGGCCTCATTTTTTATAAGTCTTCAGTATGATCCAAATCAAAAAATTAAACTCAAATAAAGTTGAGTTCAAGCAAAAAGATCCCATGTACTTTAAACTAAAAAAGATTTATGAAAATTGGAAGTGAGTCCCCTTAGATGTACTTGTTTGGAGATAAGTCTTGCAAGGAAACTTATAAGGGACTAAGTCCATGTTTAAAATTATATGTAATGACTTAAGTCCACTTTTTTTTTTTTTTTATCTCAAAAATACTCTTCCTTAAAAGGAAGGTAAATTAATTTATATATATATATATGTACGCTGTGTTGTTTTGAAGATGATGCAAGTATAGTGGTGGCGGTGGTGTGGAGAAAAAAGGAGGTATCGAAGTGGAACTTGAATGGGCTTTTGTGTGGTGGTGATGGTGGCAAGCGTTGTTGTGGAGGTGATGACAACGTGATGGTAGGCGTTGCTCGGGAGGTGACGATGGGACGATGGTGACAGTGCTATGGTGAGGAAAGTGGTAGCCGAATATATATATTCAAATTCATGTTACTATTTTTTTTATTATGTTACTGTTCATGTTACTACTTTTATTGAGTATGTTACTGTTCATGTTACTATTATTTTGAGCATGTTATTGTTTTTGTTGAGCATGTTACTACTATTATTTTACTGAATATTAATATTCAATGTTACTATTTGTTTTGTTTTTGAATATTACTATTTTTTGTGTTTGAATGGTACTATTTTTTGCGTTTGAATTTGAGAGAAATAATTATTGTTAAGTATGTTACAATTTTTGTTAAGCATGTTACTATTTTTGTTGAACATGTTACTGTTGTTATTTTTTAAAAATATTAATATTGAATGTTTCAATTTTTTTATGTTTAAAGGTTACTATTTTTTTGTGTTTAAATGTATTATTTTTTGTATCCAAATGTTAATTTTTTTTTGTATTTGAATGTTGCTATTTTTTATTTTTAATGTTACTATATATATATATATGGATATAGATAGATCAGAGAGAGGAAAAATTTTAATGTTAGTCAAACTCTTAACTTATATATGGATATAGATAGATATGAGAGAGAAAAGATTTTAATGTTAGTCAAACTCTTAACTTTTAGTTTTATTTCACTTTTAGAGAGAATGGATAGTATGGTAAAATTGACAAAAAACGGACTTCATAACAAATAAGTTTCATTGACGGACTTAAGTCCAAATAAGTCCATATAGGAGGACCGGCCTCCAAATTTCCCAAAAGATTTCTAAAAAAAATGGGCCCAAAAACCCAAAAGTGTTTGTGGCATAGCAAAAGTAAAAGACTCACAACCCATTTAGTAAAACACATGAAATTTTAATCAGACTGTCACACGCAAAAATGAAGAAGTCAATAATCAATACCATTAATTACTCTTTCTAATTGGTCAATTACATCAATCAAACACACTCTCTCTCCTATGTCTCTCCTGTTAAAACATCAACCCCTCTCTCTCTCTCACACACACATAAAAAAAATTAATTTTTGTTTCTATCTAAAAACAAAATAAAAGATTATCTTTCCCCTTTGGCTTGTGACCGCATTTCTAATTCACACAACAAATGTCATCAAATCAGGCCTGGTATATTATTTTATACTCGCACTTTTCTCTTTTTCAATGTTATTTTGTACCAAATATAGTTTCAATCAACTTATCCACATTATAATATCCTAAGTTTTAGGAACACTAATGATAAAATTCAATGTTATTGTTTTATAATTTTGATTTTTTTTAAGTTTTGTATAGAGAGTATTTGATTGATTTATATAAAAAAAAATGGATTGTCAAAAAACTGTGGCTACTAAAAAATAACAATTCAGAAAGAAGGAAATTGAAAAAAAAGAGAAAAATAGAAAAACTTGCTGAATCAGAAAAAAAAAAAAAGATCTATTAGTAAATTTATTATTAGTAATAAAAAAATAACAAAAGATTTAAGTTAAAGTTTTGAAATAAACAAGTGATAGATCTTAAATAATTAGAAGATATTGAAATTATATGATGAAAAAATAACAAATAATTTTTTTATAATGATGGTCGAAAATGTAAAATTTATCTAAAAAAAAAAAATTAAAAGTCAATGACGTAAAGTGATCGAGTTTGACCCAACTCAAACCCTTTTCTAGCATATCCCTTACTCTAGCCATCCATACAATTTTGGTTGGATGTAATAAAATTTGGGACTTAGGGAGGCCGGTCCCTTTTTATAGACTTATTTGTGCTTAAGTACACTCAAAAAATTTATTTGGATAAGTCCATTTTGATCTACATTGTCCATAATACCCTCAATAGTTATATTTAATCAAAACTTGTTTGAAAAAACTAACAACTCATAAATTAGAAATTGTATTAGTATTAACAACTCATATCTTGGAACACGTTCAACATAAAAATAGTAACATCAAATAGTAACACACTCAACAAAAAAATAGTAACATCAAAACAGTAACATGTTCAACAAAAATAAATACTCACATATGATGTCACTCTATTGCAATGATTAAATTTTTAATTAAGTTTTTTATTGAACATGTTACTGTTTAATGTTACTATTTTTTTGTTAAGTGTGTTACTGTTTGATGTTACTATTTTTTTGTTGAGTGTGTTACTGTTTGATGTTACTATTTTTTATTGAGCGTGTTACTATTTAATATATATATATCTGTGTGTGTGTGTGTGTGTGTGTGTGTGTGTGTGTATAATAAAACACCTAAGAGTTTGAATTTTTATCTCACACATATTTTCTCCCCTCAAAACCATCACATCACTCAATTCTATCACATGTTTAATCATTTAATATTTGATTAATTTATAATCTAACACAATTATTGTTTCATACATTGTCCATATACTATAATGTACACGTGTTGAAAAAAATTTGTCGAGTTCTACATTTTGAGAAAATTTTGATGTTATTTTTTAAAAATTAATAGATAGAAATTAATTTTAAATGATGTAATCAAATACACGAAAAAATAAAAAAATGTTAATTAATATAGTCGGATTAATGTTTTAAACGATCAAATTTTATGTTTTATCGTGCCTTCAGACATGAGTTATAATTAGTATATATATATGAGATAGAAAAATAATTTTAATACTAGCACAATTTTCAAGTTAGGAGTTTAACAATGATAGACAATATTTATGGTAAGAGTAATTATGAAATACATTTCAAAAAAAATTTGAAATGTTTTAAAATGTGTACTTATTGACAACTATTTGATGAAAAAGAAGACTTAATGAAATATAAATTTAAAAATAATACTTAAAATCAAATAAATTTCACAAAAAATACTCACATCCAATTATCCGTTAAAATTTTGTTTCAATTGATATCATTGAATCCAAACGTTTGGAAGGCATATACGAGGATGGCTTTATTGGAGAGTTGACATCAAATTCACTTGTGGCCTGACACATGGGTCCTACTAAACATCCATGTCTCCCAAAATACAAAGATAGCAGGGAGCAACACAAACAATATCCTAAAATTTTAAAAATTCTAAATACATCCCAAGGTTTTTTAAAATTGCAGTGGGGGCAGCCCCTGGACTCTCTTCCCTTTCTTTTAACACTAGACTTGTGTAATAGGATCTTAGCTCGAGGAGTAGTCGCACAAGTCTGGACATTTTGTAGCAAAAGAAAAAATTAAATACATATATATATGACACCATTTGATTAAGATTACTGAATTGATGTTGTTGTGATGGATTGTATTTTAAAGGTTTGTTAAGGTGTGGGAAGAGTTGCAGACTCAGATGGATTAATTACCTGAGAACAGACTTGAAGAGAGGCAACTTCAGTGTAGAAGAGGAAGACACCATTGTGAAGTTGCAGAGATCCTTGGGAAATAAGTGTGAATTCTTTCTATTACATCAATCTAAGCCAATGATATTGCATTTCAGTAGCTAACTGTAATGCAAATTGTACTTACCCACTTTTTTTCGACACTTTTTTATGTTAAGAGTGTTCATGAATGCAGGTGGTCTCTGATTGCTACGCATTTACCAGGAAGAACTGACAATGAAATAAAGAATTACTGGAATTCTCATCTGAGTAGGAAACTTTACATCTACATGAGGCCCTGCAGTGAATCCGTACCGGCCTCCACGAGTGTCACCAAAATTACATTTCCATGCAAGCGAAGAGGTGGACCTGTGAGCCGATTAGTGGCCAAAAAATACAAAAAGATCACACCTTTGAATATTACAATGACAAAGACGACGCCTGAGAGTGGGGTGCTCGACTGCAACGCTACAGACAAAGCTACCCTGCCAGGCCCCATTGCAGGACCAAGTGACGGAGGATGTGTGAATGTGCATGACTCTTGCAAAAACAGCGATATTTTCACCACCCCCGGTGTCAATCTGCATTCCAATGCAGTTACATTATGTTCTAACAAAGAGACAGAAACTGAGGGATTAGTACCATGTCAAGAGGCCGATGAAGAAATAATAGAGCTAAATCATATAGTGGAAACTGAAGTGGCAACCTTTGATGATGGTATCAGGAATGATCAGTTCATGTGCCTAGACAATGGGACAGCTAGTGAAGAAACTGTAGTTTCAATCTTTGATGAGGATATAGGGAATGATCAGATCAACTGCCTAGACAATGGGACAGCTAGTGAAGAAACTGTAGTTTCAATCTTTGATGAGGATATAGGGAATGATCGGTTCATGTGCCTAGACAACAACGCGACAGCTAGTGAGGAAAGTCTAGATTCAATCTTTGATGAGTATATAGGGAATGAGTTCATGTTCCTATACAACAACGCGACAGCTAATGAGGAAAGTCTAGATTCAATCTTTGATGAGTATATAGGGAATGAGTTCATGTTCCTATGCAACAACACGATAGCTAGTGAGGAAAGTGTAGTTTCAATCTTTGACGAGGATACAGGAAATGAGTTCATGTGCCTAGACAACGTTGTGACAGCTAGTGAGGAAACTGTAGTTTCAAATTCAATCGTTGATGAGGATATAGAAAATACGTTCATGTGCCTAGACAACAACGTCACAGCTAGTGAGGAGAGACTGTGTGATATTTGGAGCTCAAATCCAGAGATGGTGGACTTGTCTGCATGTTCCTCAATAATGAATTCATGGTTTGAGGATGAGTGGATGGAGACGGGTTGGGGGTGTACAGATGAAGGCCTTCCCCTCACCTCTCATTCTTAGGATATTCTCTGCCCTCGTCCAAGGACCATTCTTCCTTCGTAGACATCCGGCCCAAAGAAATAATCTAATGTTGTCCATGGTTGACCTGCGAAGTAGTTGGATCCAGCAATAAGGTTCATTACCAGTGGACAGGATCAAAATTTTTTATTTTTTTTACATTAGATATGTATATATTTTTTAAAATAAAATTTATGCATATTTAATTGTACCCACCCTCAATTTTTTTTTTTGACATTAGATATATATTTTTTAAAATAAAATTTAGATATATTTAATTGTGCCTACTTTATTATTGTGTTATTGTGATATGGATTAAGTTAGACACTTAAATAATTATTAATTTTTAAATAATATTATTTGGACCTAATACCTTGCGATATTAAGTCTAATAGTGAGTCCCTACATTTAAAAACGTCAACTATACATCCAATGGTCACAAGCCATTGAGTTCCTCCTACAAATTAAATTTCGAATTATATGCAATTACTATTATTCTAAAATTTTTAAACACGTTTCGAACATATCTGAATAACTTTTAGATATATCTCGATCATTTTTTAAAATTATAGGATTATTTTGTTATTGTATAGAAATTAGCGCCATCATATAATAAATTACAAGGTAATAAATGAAATATTATTATTACCATTTTGTATATAAAAAAAAAGTATTTATTGATATAATTGATTTGTAATACTTTTAAATGATAAATAATAATCAGATTCAATCGTAAAATGACAATAATTAGTTTTTATACAAAGTTTTAATTAATTAATTTTTATTTTTTTCATCTCATGTAAATCGTTTTTTAACCTTTTATGTTTGATGAACTTTAATGCATAATTTATAGTAAAAATATGAATTTATGAACTTCTATAGTCAATTGAACAAAAATTTGAAAAATGCTATTCAAACGTAATTCAATGCAACCCTTTGATTGAAAGTAAACTCCATCTAACAATAGAACTTACAATTAAAAGAAGGATTACATTGAATTAAGTCTCTATAACATTACTAAAAAAAAGGGTTTTTTAGGTGTGGGTACAATTTTTTAGACTTATTTAGGCAAAAGTGTATGGATAAGTTGTTTATTCCATTAAGTACAATTTTAATAAAACTTTTTGTGTTTAGGTACAAAATTCAAATGAATTAAAATCTTTTTTACCTAAACACCCTTCCTTAATTTATGCAGTTATCATTGACAGTTATTTTGGGGAAACAAATATGTAAAGATTACATATTTGTTATCATTCATTTCTGAATTTTGAATGAGCATTTTTTTGTGGTATATCTGCAGTAAAAGTGTGTGTTCAACGACTGAGAATTTTTTTCCGATATATCTCTGCAGTAAAAGTCTTCTTCAACGGCCGGTTTCATTGCGATTTCGTTCAACGTATAGCTTGACGATTTACTTCTCCGGTTGAGGTATATTATTAGTTTATTTTCGTTTACTTCCAAAGTCTATTTTTCTTAATCAATAGAGGATTTCTTCAGAAAAAGAAATTGCAAATACCGATCACAATCACCGGCTTGAAGATAAGTTTTTAATAATTATATTTCTTCTCTTATTCAGTCATTTTTATTGGGAAATCATAATTTCGATTTTGTTTTATGTTGGTCGTTGTTGGGATGAACAGAAAAAAAACTGTTTTGGTTTTTAATGGGTGTAACTATTTTTCGTATAGACAGTAACGGTTATGTAACTGTGTTGAAAAAAAAAAAGACTGTTTTGGTTTTTAATGGGTGTAACTATTTTTCGTATAGACAGTAACTGTTGTGTATCTGTGTTGAAAAAAAAAGACTGTTTTGGTTTTTAATGGGTGTAACTATTTTTTGTGTAGACAGTAACTGTTGTGTAACTGTGTTGAAAAAATCAGAGTTATTTTTAAGTGTAACTGTTCTTGTATGCAAGTTTTCAGCCAATGTCTATTTTGGTAAATCTTGTATATTGTAACTATTTTGTGTTTAATGTTTTTCTCCCAATATGTGATTAATTAATTAGTCATTTGTATTAATGTATTTTATGTTGTTTTCTGTAACTGTTTTTCTTTTTTCTTTTGAATTGATACAATATCATTCATTTTTTTAATGTCTTAATCAGGAATGGAGGGATGTCTTCATCGGATGGGATGTCCCATTGCACTTCAGCTTGCTGCATGAAATCATCATGAAAATCTCAGTTAACCCATACTGTAAACAATTACCAAAAAATAGTTACATTACAAAGTTACACAAAAACAGTTACACAAACTGTAGGCTATAACTAAGTTTCATACCATGAATATATACGTGTAACATACCATTCGACTTAACAGATACTCAACACAGTTATAACTATCTAATAACATATACTCAACATAGCTACTTAATACAGTTACCAATAACATATATAAAATTGAAATACTTAAAATTACAAAATAGTTACTCAATACAGTTACAATCATTAATTTTTGAATATTAACTGTTTGTAATTTGTGATCACAAATATTTACTTAAAACAGTTACGTAACTATTTTTTAATCAAAAAATTATTGTTCCAAAGTGTTTTTTCATATGCAAATGTTTTAAATTTTGAAATTAGGTTACTCAATCTTTAATTACAAACCTGCAATTTGTTATTATCATTTCACCAAAAATAGGGTTTTATTTTTTATTTTTTATTTTTTTCAAAATCAAACAACACAGATTGTGGAAAAAAAAAATTTAAAGACAAAAAAAATGAAACATGAATGTCACCTATAATTTCCGGTGAAGAAGTTGTCGGAGACGATACACCGTTAACTTGATCGTAGACGACGATAAATAGTAACTCGTATTCCTCTCTTTTTTTGGACGATGAACAATAACTTGTATTCCTTTTTTTTTTTGGACGATGAACAGTCACACTTTTGACATTCCCATGGACATAGAATCTCTCTGCCGAAAAGGATGGATTTTGATAATTAATCCCCCTATTTTCCCTCCCATTACTTGATTGCTGCCAAAAAAAACGGATGGAAGATGATAAGTTTTCATACATCTGCTATTTACTGATGACAATAATGACATTTTTAAAAAATATGCACTTTACCCCAAATAAGTTTTTGAGTTGTACTTTTGCCTAAATAAGTCTAAAAAATTGTACCGGCTTCTAAATTTTCCTAAAAAAAAAATTAAAACGTACTAATGTGCCAACCCTAAAGCAGGGGTGATCCGAGCTCTTTTGGGGCCTAAAGCGAAGATTCTAATCGTGGCTTTTTTTTTTTTATTAGTATAATTTTTTATTTAATTTTATTTTTTAAAATTCAAAATTACTAATAATTTTTTTGTATGTTCTTCATGATCAAGAATTATTTTATGACATTTTTTACCATCATTATATAAATTTTATTTCTTATTTTTTCATCATATAATTTCAATATCTTCTTATTATTTAAGATCTATCACTTGTTTATTTCAAAATTTTCACTTAATTCTTTTGTTATTTTTTTATTACTTAAATCATAGATGATCTATCCAATGAGCTGAAGTTAGCAGAACCTTGAAGATGTTCATATGAAAGTCAAGTCAATATCAGTATAAAATACCAGCAATGGTATCTAACATCTGCATTAGATATGCTATTATTCTGTGTTGAACATGGCTGTACTGGTTGGGCGATGGCACAGTACGTAAGATCCTCGTATGAAAACTCACCGAGCTTCCTTACACTATGTGGAACAGACTATTATCAGATTGGACATACCTATAGCTAAAAGAATGTACAACGAGCTATAGCAGGAGGTGCTTGCTATGAATGAATGTATGGTGGTAGGAACTTGTATTGTACCATTTCCTATTGACCACATGCAAACATCACCATTTTGTTTTTGTTTTTTTGTCTTTTGATAGGAAACGATAGAAAGTTTTATAAATAAAAAATATCCGAAAGGAGCACAGGCATAATAGAGAGCTAGCTTGTGGGCTACTTGATTCCCCGATCAGAGCTACATCATCATTTTGTTTGATTCAAATGCAGATAGTCACTATAAACCACCTTGGAGCACCTGATTGATGGTCTTAACAAGGGGAGAAGTTTCTTTTAAATGCAATCTGAGATGTGTTGGGCGAAAATATATGATCAAGTCACTACTAGATTAGCCTAGAGGGGATTTTTGATGGAATGTGCACAAGCGAGTACCACACAAAAGCTGATACAGAGCTCAAAGAGAAGACATCAATGTGGGCAAGTGCATAGCCACAATGTATATAATGTTGATATGTGTTGAAGTACCCCATTTATGCTTGTTGTGTTCTCTTCTTTCTTACCATTTGTAAGTACAGCCAAGGATGCAGCAACTCGGTCAACGATTATTCAATTTATGATGTGTATCACAAGTTCATTGAAACATACTGATTACAGATCAAGGACACACAGGGTCATAAGAAGAGGCAAAACCCAATTAAAAAGAGCCTAACCTGTGTATAACAGCAAAATTCAGTAATTATGGTTAGTTTTGTACTAGTAGCCTTCACCATTTGCAGCATTCTAAAGAGATGGTTAATTTTGTACTAGTACCACTTTCGAGGGCAGGCTGACAAAGATTTATCTGTATAAACATCCAAAATCTGGCTCTACATTATTGCACCTGATTATAAGTTAACTCTACGAAATAAAAGAACATAAAAGTGATGGAAGAATAATGTAGAGGAGGGAACATTACAGTCAGGCTGTCAGAGAGGCAAGATATCGGAAACAACTTCATCAAGAAGAGAATTAAGTATCCGACCCTCAATCTCCACTCCCAGTTCAAATGCTTCAACTTCAAAGTCAAGCCATCTTCCATATTGGCTGCTCATGTCCTTGTCCACTAGCTCGTCTACCATACAGTCCCCCATGCCTTTCCACCCTGAGATCTCCCTGTACACTTCTTCTGCTAATCTCTCTTTGCTTCTCACCACAGACAGCCCTTTTGCCCATGTCGTGAATCCCCCACCCACAAACCTCCTGCATCTGATGTCCATGCATTCGCTAACACAATCAAATAAAACCTTGCGGCTTAACTTTGGATTGTCCCCATCTCTTTCCAACACCACATGTAGACTTTCCAACAGATAAAAACGATGAGGAGTAATGATCTTACGAGCCCGACCCAATGCAAAATCCTTAAACATCAGCTCCACACTGGATAGTATCTCCTTCACATATTCCAGCTCCCACTTTGTTGCTCCCACATAATTTTTCACAGAGAAGACAGTTGCATGCTTTCCGGCCATGGTTCTAGCAGAGATGGAAGAAGCTGAGTCAGATAACTCTGCATCAGCTTCGATCAAACGGAATTTCCTTGAAGAACTCGTACCAAGTACCTCCTTAGCTTGGACAGACGAAGAGTGCTTGCTACCTGAATTTTATTCACAACAATGCTCTCTATTTAAATGGTACTTTCCTTGTGAAGGTCAAATATTTTAAATAAAAAATTAGCTGCATGGTGCTTACCTTCTGTACTCTTACTCTCTGCAGTATCTGAGTTGCAACTTTCTGCAAAAAAAGAATGTTCAAGAACAGATATTGGACTTGGATGCCGAGAATCGAGAAACTTTCTGCCATCAGTATCGTTGCTGCTACACTCTTCGAGTTGTTCAGCTCCCTGAGCGGTTCATAACTAATTAAGTTAATCACCCAGACAAAAATGGTACAGTAGAAAACCCCCTTTTTTTTTTGCCCGGGGGGGGGGGGGGGGGGGGGCATCTGTTTTAGGGCCAGCTCTAACTAACATTAACACATGGTGATAACTACATTTCACTTTTGCTTGTCAATACTAAAGAGTCCATTACTGACAACGAAATACTACAAAAAATAAAAGGTCATTCATTATGTGTAGAAGTTGGGAAGCACTCAAACAATGAATTGATAAATTCAAAATTGGTTTCAGTAGACTTGAGACTGAAATGCACTGGATCCATTATGAAAGATACCAACAAGGAATAAAAAGGAAAAAGAAATTGCAAGTTTTTATGAATTAAATGCTTATCATGAGCAGAGACTAAGCTGGTTGATAGAATTCCAACTTCTAACATAAAGTGGAACACAAGTCAAAAGGACACACATAGGCAGCAGAACTCAAAAGAATGGGAAAGGGAAGTTTAGAAAGAAGCTGATTAACATGGTGATAAAAGACAATGGATATGCATATAATAAGTACCTGAGGCATATGATTCTCTCTGGGGCGCCGGAGCTGAGTTGATGGAAAACCAGGGGCAAAATAGCCATGCATTTCATCTACATACAGTTTGTCTTGGCTCCTTTTATCATGTAACACTGGTGTGGTGGTTACTGGTTTGACAGCAGGTATGAAATCGTTAGAGGTAGAAGCAGTACTACCAGCCATCCCTGTTTTGTAAACAGAAGATTCCACTCCATGACCTAATTCCTTCAGCTTTCGCTCCAGTAGGGTGCTTAATGCATCACCTCCTATCACGTTATATCCCAGTGAAAATCTAGAACTATTTGTTCCATCTGAGTTGAGAAGCATCTTTTTACTTTGATAATCTGAATAAAAGCCATTGCTTTTCTCTACCACCTCTCTGGAGGTCTGTGAACCAGGTACTGATCCTGTCATTGGTGCGGTGAATGTAAAAGACACAACATCCATTCCTTTCCTTTTGCTATTTTCAGCCCAACTCATCCATTCATTTGATAAATTTAGCTTCCTATTTTTATCAATCAACCTGTTACCGACATCCTGATTTTTCTCCAAGTGAAAATCCCCATCTATAGATCGTTTTTTTCGAGGGACATTTGTTGCAGTAGAACATGAGACTTCTTCTTTACTCTCTATCATGTCTAAGCCTGACTTCCTGGAAACAACCTTGGAGTTCCCTGCATATTTACTTGAGCTTTTCTGTTGCCCAAAAGCTGAATCGACAGAATGTGATTTTCTACCTTGTGAGTTAGAAGCCAAGAGCTTTGAAGGTATAGCCCGATTTCCTCTCTCTGTAGAGCAGTTCTGCTTCTGATTATTCTGCCTGAGCACACTGGGATTTTTATGTATAGAAGGTTTCTTATGTGAATTCTTTTGTGTATTATTTGGTTGGCTTTTAAACAGCTGGCTTGACATAACCTCACTCTGTTCTTGGTGGACAAACAAATTTCGGCTGCCACTCGAATTCAATCCTTCTCTTTTCTGAACGTTGACCTTTGCTTGAAGTGCAAGAGAAACAGATTTTCCCTTCCTCTTTAAACCAGCAGAGCATTCTTCGGGATTTGAAGAAATCCTGAATGATGTTGTATCTACCGATCCATTGCAACTCTTGTTCATAGATTGCCCCTTAAGATATTTGGCAGCATTGTATTCAACTGGCCTTCGCGAAGGTTCAGCAGGTTTGCATGGTTTTTGAGCAGCTTCCACTTTCTCTTTCAAATCTCTAACTCTAAAGGGAACTGAAGAAGAGCCTGCTTGAGACATTTTCCCTTTTGTATGCATCTGAGGTCCCAGGTCAATAATTTTGGCAGCTGCTTCCATTATGTGGACAGCATTCTTAGTTGGAATGAAACCAGTGCTTTTGATAGGAGACAAAAGCTTATGGTGGGTAATGGGAATTGATTTAGCTGATTTAGGAGGCAAACTTTCAGTTTGAAACTTCTCGATTGGTCTACTTATAATCTTTAGAGGTTTTGGCTCCAAGGCATTTCTAACAGGGGCATCCACCTTATTGTGCAGATTGTCAGTTTGCATGTTTTGATGCTCATGACGGCAGTCTAGGTTTTTTCTGCGGTATTGATCATCTCGAAGAGACTGGGAGTCAAAAAGTGGAGTAGAATAAGGCTCTGAAAAATTCAGCGTTGGCAACGAATCCAATCCCATAAGCCTCGCAACCACCCCAGGGGCCTTAGTAACAGAAAATTCCTCATCAGTTACTGACGAAGCACAACTGTAATCACTGCTTCCTTTGAAACTTGACCCAGCTACAATTTCATCCTCATCCATCTGAATATAAGAAAATTGTCGGAGGTGGGGGGTTATGGCAATTAATCAGCACATCTAATCAAGTAATAAGATAAATTTTGAAGATAAAGATCAAATGACCATATTCCCACCAGATGAAGCCGTGTCATTGGCAAATTCCCATCACTTCTCTTTTTCTGCTTCAATTGCTCTACAGGGAATGACATGAGAGGAAAACATATTCAAAATTTTAGAAAACAAGGAAGAAAAGCCTAGAAAATGAATAATCACACACGCACCAACAGGCATGTGTGCATATCGACATTATGATATATATGTGATATTGTGTAGTTGCAGAGTTCACTAATACCTGGTGAGTTGGACTTGCTGAAGAACAACTTCTTTTGAGATTTTGCCTTCCAATCGAAAAGCTGAAGGATGCCACCAACATAACCTACTCCACCACCTTTGGGACATTGTTTCTCAGCCCCCATATTTACGTGCAGAAATTAGCCCACTTCAACATTCACATACAGAATGAATAACTGCTGAAACAAACACCGCCCCACCAACCAAAAGCCATCTGCAACTTGATTTATAAAGTGATTTAGTGCTCCCCAAATGAAAAAAAAACAACTGCCAAAACAAACATTACTCCAGTGAACAAAACCATCCGCAACTTCATCAAATACTGTTTAGTGTTGTTTAACAAATTGTATTCTTCAAGCACACGTTTTTCTCAAAATAAAAATTATATCACTCCTATATACTCTAAACTCTTCACCACATTTTCTACAAGAACTATTAATCTTCTAATGGGTTAATTTTATCTATTACAGAAAGGGAATTTCACTTGATAATGCTTGAGGACTGTGAAACCAAGTAGTTTTATGAGTTTAGTGATTCTGCAGCCCTACAGTTATGGAATAGATCAAAGAAATCTAGTTGCATTGCCATTGGTTGAGGTTTATATGACAACTACGCTACATAAATGTTGCTAACGACTAGTAAGTTGGCTTAAAGTTAAAACAAATGGGAACTTCTGGTAACTCTTGAAATTTTCACACAATTTGTACCTAAAACACTGTCAACGATTGAAGTGGAAACCTGTGAGGTCCAACAATAACGAAAAAGGGCGTACATTAGTATGAGAATGTGCCATACCTACCCTCCCATCAATTCTCATTATATTTGTTCTCATCAATCCCTTTTCCTGTTCTTTTCCTATTCTTTTGCACTTGTATCAATTCTCATTAGGCTATATTTCTCAAACTACTACCAAAAAAAATTCAGGAATATTAGGAACAAAATATCCAGATCTCTATCAAAGACTTACCCCAGCCTATACATTTGTTTTTTAATCTTTAAGAACCCAAATCCCACTGAAACTAACATCATTTGAACCTCAGTTATTGAGCATGAGAAGCAGCCAACTCTGTGAAAACCACAAAATTACAAATCCTTAAATGACAACTGACTTTATGCTTACTCAAATACCTAGACGTTCAAACTAATAGGGGTTCAAAGAGGAGAAAAAATAATGAAAGCAAAAAACACTTAACTTTATACACATTTGGTTACCAAGAAATTTGGTTTCTTTTCTATTATTTCACTTTCTCAACAACCAAACAGAACACTGACCAGGAAAACTCTGACTAAATTTAAGGAACAAAAAGCGCCACGAGAGATAAAGAACAACTTCAAGACCAACCAAACAGTAACTCCTGACCACAGAAGTGACAGAACATTCAAACCAGATAAACCCCAATTTTAATTTTTCGATCAAAAACTAACATAACAAACCCAAATCAACAAAACAAAAAAACTTACATGACCCACGAGAACTAAAGTTCCAACACTCCCTGTTTCTCTCTCTCTGCTCTCAATGCTGGAAAACTTCTGGGTCGTAGAGCTATATACACAGAAACAATATCGAAAGAGGGTGTGTCAATAGAGAGAGATTTAGAGATAGGAAGAGAATGGAAGGTTTTTTTGTCAAAGAGATAAGTGAAAAGCTATTGCCTTTCTTGTGTATAGTGAGGACTGTTTAGTTCAAGCATTAAATGGAGACGACAGAAACATTTCGAAATTATAAAAGATAATTTTTCAAAAGATAAAAAATGTATATGGAAAGAGACAAATAGTAATTTGTTGCAACAGAAAAGGCTAAAAAGCTTCTAACGTCTCTTTTGCATAGAGGGAGAGATTTCAAATTCCAAACAGAGATTGGTGGGGTCCACACAACTGGGACAGAGATCATGTATTTCGCAGTATATGTTACAAAAATCGACACGTATTTAATCGAGCCTTTTGAGAACCACATGCCATCGCCCCAACTACCGAAACAAAGTTCAAATGAGGTATGGGTGTTCAAAGATAACGCTAATTATCCCCTTAGTCTCCGCCACGAGGAATTTATACTTAAAAAATATCTTAATTTTTAATGTGAATGACTTATTTTTGAGTAGAATGAAAAGATAATTAATTGAGATACGTGTAAACTGTTTCAAACACACTTAAAAAAGAGAATAATAGTTTAACAATGAGTTGCCTATCTGTGTAGCATACAAGGCAGCTAAAACTCCATACATGGGCAAAAATTGGTTGTTCGAGTTAACTTATGTTAGAGATGTTCGGGTTAGTTTATGCGCATTTCGACTAATATCTTCTTTAATCTTGTTAAAAATAGGTCATCCACGTATAGACTAGAGTATTCATGAGGGAGATAGATCTCTCGTGATTCTAGCCCTAAGGGGTTACCAAAATTTAAATTCAAGAAGTCTAAATTTACAACTCGTTTCTATTATCATTTAATCTATCTTTATCCAAGTATTATTCCTAAGTCTAAAAGCCTACAAAAAAAGATATATTTCAACAGCCTCTTATCATTTGCATTTACCTTCACTAAAGTGGGTTGTAAAGTGTTTTGTACTTGAGAGAAACAGATGGAATATTTGTTAGGGTGGTAGAAATTCTGTCACTTTCACTTTCTGATTCTACATTGCATTATGTGTCATTTATTGATACATAGGTTATCAGATGGAGAATTGGCTAGGAACCATGGAGACGGCCATGAAGTCACATGTATAATATTCGAAATTTTGGGTTCGTGATTTTTTAACTTGAACATAATCACGACGGTAATTTAGTTTTCGGATTTAGTTGTACTACAAAAATAAATTTGAGAAAATCCAAATCGAGGGTTATGAAACCAAGTTTTGGCCCATCCATGACTGTTCGTTTCTTTCATATTCCACCAAACAATGAACAACTAAAAGCATCCTCAAACATGACTCTTACACCAAATATTTCTCATTTATCAATTTTCCAAAGTGTTCTTACTACTAGTAGTTACACCTTTTATCCTCACACCCATTGGCACACTCTTGAAGAATGAAAAGGACCTAAACAGACTTGTGTGATCCCTAAACTTTGACAAGAAACCAATCAAATTCCTTGATTGTTAGCTGTAAATTATCAATTTACTTGAATTATAATTGAAGAAACCTTTATGTTTGTTTCACAAAAAAGATAATTGAAGAAAACTTCATTAATATTTCCAAACAGCAAGACATGTCCAAGTAGTCGATTCGTCGAAATCTCTGTTCCAACTTGCTCAATCAACCAAGGCTTGATCAGTTACTCACTGTGACGAGTTGGAAGTTGATAGCAGATAAATAATTCAGAGAAAAAATGAAGGGGAAAAAAACAAAAATAAATAGGTGCTGGAGCAGCTACAATTGCCTTAGCGGGAGCGGGAGCGAGAGCGAGAGCGAGACAAGGCACAGCAAAGTATTGACTTTTTGTTCACCTTTAGAATTCTGAAGGATCCAATGTGACAACATCTACAAGTAAACATCTAAAATGGCTGGAATTAAAATTCCTGGTATTAGCAGAATATTTGCCTTTTTTTCTGAACTCAGCAAAGCACCTTTATTGGTTTAATTAAACACATCACCTTAAAAAGCAAGCAAGTTTGAGAACCTTGTGTGAAACTTTGAATATGAAGCCCAGACCCTAAAGAATCTCTAACCTTTAAGCAACCTTTGTTGCAAGCAATTCTAAAACTCTCTCTCCATAACTCTTTCACTTTTGTCTGGAAAAATTGAATCCTAAATCATCTTCTTCCATCTGAATTGAGCCTGCTTAGGTCCTCTTTCCTGATACAATACTGCTGCAGCAATGGCAGTGACACATGCTGATCTTAGACCAGGTCGTCGAAGCACTGAGTTGGGTAGCAAAACAGGTGTCTTTCTCATGGTCTTGTGCATACTCTTTGGCCTGTTTTGCTTCATTCTGTGTCTCATTGCTGAAGCCAGTCGTTCCGAGGTACTGATGACAGAATACAAGAAACATATTCACTATGTTCATTTGCCTAATCAACCACTAATGATCTATACTGCCATGTAATGTAACGTTTTAGAGTGTGTGTTTGTTGGTGTTTATATGTCATAATGAATGATGATTTTGCAGGTGACTTGGGTGAGCACAAGAGAAAATGGGGAAGAAGAGAGATATGAATGTACATATAATGGTAGTGGGAAGACGCCGCTTTTATGTGCAGCCAGTGCTTTCATGGCACTGGCAATTGCTATGGTGGTCCAACATACATACTTGTTGATTGCAGTGAGTAAATCAACCTCTTCTGCTCTAGTTACCTGGGACCTGGATTCTGATTTTGCCAAGACTCTCACTTGGCAAGCTGGGTTTTTCTTCGTCACAACTTGGTATATTAGTTTACCATCTTCAATTTTGAGTTTTGCATTTCAGAATGTTATGCCTGTGCATCAATTTTAAACTATGCATTTTCATCATAAGCTTCTCAGAGAGGAAACAAAAAGGCACAAAATTTCTTCAAATACCTGAAGGTTCTCCAACATTCTTATACCATATCATTAGATTTCAGGATTCAGTATGTAATTAAAACATGAAACCAGATTAACCTGAAACATTTGCTTCAATTTTGAAGTATTCATTTGCATCAGAAGCTGCTAACTAGAACAGATGTGGGAAAAAAAATTCACAACATTTCTTCTGAAAAAACCCAGCTTTATAACTTGCTGTTCATCATTCAATCTATACTATCACAAAGTGACTGTCTTCAATTAAACTGCAGGATGTGTTTTGCTGTTGGAGAGATTTTGTTGCTAATTGGGATCAGTGTCGAATCAGGACATCTAAAGCATTGGGCAACACCAAGGTCAGGTTGCCTCATGATTCGACAGGGCTTGTTCTCGGCTGCTGGGGTGTTTGGATTAGCCACAGTCTGCCTTGCTGCAGGCTTATACATAACAGCTTTACGCGCACAAAGACTAATCCAAGGACAGGAAAATGTGCGTCGTGAGGTCTGGGAAGCCTCAGCCCTCCACACATCTCCACCAAGGTCGCCTGGCCATCGCCTCGCCGCTGCTGCAAATGAGACTCCGATGATCAGGCTAAATCAGAATGATCAGCACTTATTGGCACATTACTTATCGGCTTTTGATAAGCATTCTAATTTAGTGTAGGATTTCTGTATCAAGCTTAAAGAAAATGGAAAACCATATCCATATATTTATTAAACTGATTCCTTCAATCTTGTACATATAATTTTTCCTAGGACCTGGTTGACATTCATTTACTTTGAATACAAAGGGATAAGCTATTCTCATCAATGTTTTGCCTCTTCTATTGAATTGCTCCTATTTATTTGGATCCAAACCAATCTCATAAAAGCTCAAGTAAAATCAGAAAGAGAGTCTTTTTTGGTCCTCGCTTTTCACCTTTGGAGACCTGATGCGGTTATGAGTACGACCGAACGTGGGAGGCACTCGGTCCTCCGAATTTTCAAGAGCCGCCAGGTGCACCGGACACCACTTGACGTGCGATGCTTTTCCAGGGTGGGAGGCTGTTAAAAAAAAAAAAGATAATTTTTTTCCCACCGACGTCTCCCAACTCCTAAGAATTTTTTGTCCAAAATAGTTATTCGATAAAAAATTATGGTCAGTCGAGGTGCGGGTTTCACCCAAAAGACAATGGATTACTCGACACCCCTGACCGTTGAATTTATTAAAAGAAAAGAAAAAATGGACTTTGGTTAGTATCCATTCAAACAATCTATGCAAATTTTGAAACCAAATTTTAATACCGATCTTTTTAAAATATTCTTCTACTTTCTCGAGTATGGATACTTTCCGCATTATAGGTTATCTTCGCCACCCTTTATGAGATAAGAGTCTTGGAACACACTCTTTTTTGGCTGGACAAGTTATACGATCTCAATTGTGTGATTAATGTGTGAATTTTGGGTTCATTTCAAAATATCTAATATTCCATGAATAAAAATAGGAAATGCTGAATTGGAAAGATCTAAATAGCGCGTTAAGCATCACAGCATTGAATTTCCTAAAAAAGACATCGACCCTTCAAAAAACACTTTAATAGTATTTTTAACCCCACGCGATAAAGCAAGTGAAAACAGGGATGGGCCGTAAACTCAGACGTCTTGAGTTTAAATATTGATAATTATTTGAAGCTAAATTATGAAAAATTTATCCCTTATGAATATCTTACACCCGTGCATAGATGGCCCTGTCTTTTGACCGGACCAGTGAGTACATTAATTGAAGAACGCGTAAATTGACCCGAACAGAAAAAAAAAAAAGAGTTAATCTTACTTTGTACCTCAAAAAATGTTTTAATTCTCAATTTACACTCTTAAATATTAAAAATCTCAGTTTGTACTCTTAATGTTATGAATTGATAGTAATGTGGACTTGTCATAGACTGTAATTCAATTTTTTGTCATAAATTGAAGTACGTTAGTTGCAATTGCTTTGAGCATTGGCTAATGTATAAATTCATAAATTGTTGGTAAATCATGTGAGTTGAATATGATAGAGTTAACTTCTGTTTGATTAATGAAATTCTATTTTCGATACATAAAATAATGTCAAATTAATTACAGATGAAGATCTGCAGAGATAAACATATCTCATCTTCATCCCCGAAGTACTTACACCTCACGTGCTTAAATTTATTATAGAAAACTAAACGGCAGTCTGGGTCAGGTCCACATTACTACAAATTCATAACATTGGGAGTGCAAATTAAAATTTTTAATGTTTGAAGGTACAAATTAAAAATTAAAATATCTTTTAGGGTACAAAGTGAGATTAGCCAAAAAAAAAAAAAATTTAGTATTTTTGACTCGTCGGTGCGCTTTCGAATTCAAAGTTAGTGCGGTACAACCGTGAATAACCCTCAAAAGCAAGCCCTATTGTACCTCATTCACCCCTCTTTTGATTTTAAATCACACTATAAAAGTAAGAGTCCTGCAGTAATCAAAACACTTTCTTCCCCAATCCCAACTCTCTCTTCCCTGATCAGGTATGTAGATATATACATACGTGTACGTAAATTTGAGCTTCTCTGTGTATCATCAATTGATCAATCGATCCGTTTCTTATATATATATATGTGTGTGTGTGTGTGTGTGTGTGTGTGTGGATCTGAATATACAGTGAAATTAGGGTTGTGATAAGAGTGATCATTGTAGAATTGAAACGATGTCGTTGAGGCCGAGCGCTAGGACCGAGGTTCGCCGGAACCGGTACAAGGTGGCGGTGGATGCGGAGGAGGGTCGGAGACGGAGAGAGGATAATTTGGTGGAGATCCGAAAGAGCAAACGTGAAGAGAACTTGCTCAAGAAGCGTCGCGAAGGCTCGCAGGCACAGCAATTTCCCACCTCCATTCAGGCCTCCACCGTTGAAAAAAAGGTTTTATTTATTGCAAATTTTCGTATTGTGCTGTTTAAGATAAATTTCCTTTTCTGAACTACCCTGTGGGGAAAAAAAAAGGTCTCTTGCATCTCAGCCTATTGCTATGCGTACACTTGCGTATAGATTTGTACGTGTTTTGTCTATTTGTATTGTGGAACTGATGGATTATTGTCGATTGGTTAATGGATTGAAATTTCGGGGTTTTATGGTTCGTATTAACTAGGTATAGGGGTAAGATTTTGAAGATTATGGCGGAATTTTAGCGCTTTGATTTTTTTTGATTCTATACTAATTGGGTCAATTAGGGGTTTGAGTTACCATTTGATTAAGTTTAATGGTTATTAAACTTTGGTGATTGATATAGACAAGTTTGAGCTTGATTGTTGAGCTAGTTTTTTTTTTGTTCGGTTCATCTATATGAAGTGGGTTATTTGGGGTTTATGTTGGTGTTGGACTTTTGGTGCAGTTTCAATAGGACACTTTAATAGAATGTGTAGGGGTATTTAAATTTCAATGGCTATTGGTTGGAGTGCAGTTAGAGAGCCTTCCTTCTATGGTTGCCGGGGTTTGGTCAAATGATAGCAATTTGCAGGTGGAGGCGACTACGCAGTTCCGTAAATTACTTTCAATAGGTATGAATGATGCTCTTGCGTATGCTTTGTCCGAAGATAAGTTTACATCATGTCATCAGTACTAGTAAGTATAACTTTTGAATTTTGGTGGACAGAAAGAAGCCCTCCAATTGAGGAAGTTATACAATCTGGGGTGGTTCCTCGCTTTGTTGAGTTCCTTATGAGGGAAGATTTCCCACAGCTCCAGGTCTGAAGTTGTTTTAAGTGGCATTCTAGTCTGGTTGATATTTGGGTTCTTGTGTTTTCATATTTATCTGTATATTATGTTTTTGAATGTTCTACAGTTTGAGGCTGCTTGGGCACTCACAAACATTGCTTCTGGAACCTCGGAGAATACCAAGGTGGTAATTGATCATGGGGCAGTCCCAATCTTTGTGAAGCTTCTAGGTTCTTCAAGTGATGATGTTCGCGAGCAGGTAAACTGTCAAAGTTATCCAACCCTTTCTTTGTTCAAAGGTTGTGTATTGATCGGAACTATGCAACACAGGGTCTCTGTCTAACCATTTCTTAAATTATAGGCTGTGTGGGCATTGGGAAATGTTGCTGGTGACTCCCCTAGGTGTCGTGACCTTGTCCTTGGCTATGGGGCTTTGATTCCTTTGCTGGCGCAACTGAATGAACATGCCAAGCTTTCAATGCTGAGAAATGCCACATGGACGCTATCAAATTTTTGTAGAGGCAAGCCACAACCCGCTTTTGAGCAGGTTGTTTATTGATCTGTGTAGTTTTGAGTTCAAGTTTTCATGTAACTGTTTAATTCGGCATATATAAACTTTCAGTATTCCTTTTGTCAGACACGGCCAGCACTTCCAGCCCTTGAGCGTCTTGTTCATTCAAATGATGAGGAGGTGCTGACAGATGCCTGTTGGGCTCTCTCATATCTCTCTGATGGTACGAATGATAAAATTCAAGCCGTGATTGAGGCAGGTGTTTGTCAACGACTTGTTGAGCTGCTCCTGTGAGTAGCATTTTGTTTACTCTTTGTTTGAGCCCCTATTTCCATTTAATTTCTAAGTTTGTTTTGATTTTTTTTTTGGGTGAGAATAATTTTGAGAACAGAATAGATTTGTTTTTTTTTAATGTTTCAGTCATCCATCTCCTTCAGTGCTCATTCCTGCGCTTCGAACGGTTGGGAATATTGTGACAGGGGATGATGTCCAGACTCAAGTATGGGCTTGGTACTTTAAATGTTTTTACATTTTACATCCTTGAGAACCTTGACTATTCTCATAATTTGGAATCAAGTCCTTGAAAATCTGCAATCTCTTTTCACGCTTTTTTGAGATTACATGTCGCTGATCATATTTGGATATACCTTTTCGCTTTCATTGTATCTGAATTGAAAGTATTTTCTTTCTCCAGCACATAATTGAACATGGTGCGCTTCCGTGTCTGTTGAGCCTGTTGACCCACAATCATAAAAAGAGTATCAAGAAAGAAGCTTGCTGGACAATCTCAAACATCACTGCTGGAAACAAGGAGCAGATACAAGTAAGTCTGTAGATCTATTTAAATTTTGAAAGATCTATCTATACTTAAATCATAATCACAAGGCTCTTCTTTGAATTTATAATTTATACACGTATAGTTCTGACTGCTTACTGGTTAAGTCTTGTGAAAACCTCACTTCCTCAACTTTTTCCTGAAAATTCTGTAGTTTCATTTCCATGCATGAGACCCAAAATCTTGCCATAAAGCACATCCCTACAATTTTAGAGCCCTTTTTGTGATCCCAAAGCCATAAAAAGGGTCTCTAAGGGCCCCAGATTAATTTATACTGCTTTATGTAACATGTTTTTGGTCCAGAGTTTAAATTGAATGCTGCTTCTGATGCATCTGTCTTCAGCTAAATTTTGCTTCGTTATGTGGCTAATGCATATTTTCCAAACTCATTGAATATATTTTGAAACAACAGGCTGTTATTGAGGCAGGGTTAATCGGTCCTCTGGTCAGTCTGCTTCAAAATGCTGAGTTTGACATAAAGAAAGAGGCTGCATGGGCAATCTCAAATGCAACATCTGGTGGCACTCATGATCAAATCAAGTATGTCTTAATAAGCAATTTGTTCTGTTACTTACCTTATCTCTTTCCTTAGATGTGAATTTTAACAAGTGGGCTGCTATGTGGGTATAGGTACTTGGTGAGCCAAGGCTGTATAAAGCCTTTGTGTGATCTCCTTGTATGTCCTGATCCAAGGATAGTCACTGTTTGTTTAGAAGGGCTAGAGAACATTTTGAAGGTCGGTGAAGTTGAAAAGAACTTGGGGAGTTCTGGCGATGTTAATTTCTATGCCCAATTAATAGATGATTCCGAGGGGTTAGAAAAGATAGAAAACTTGCAGAGTCATGACAACAATGAAATATATGAGAAGGCAGTGAAGATTCTCGAGACTTATTGGTTGGAGGAGGAAGATGAGACTTTACCTTCTGGTGATGGTGCCCAGCCTGGGTTCAACTTTGGAGGAAACGATATTCAGCGTCCATCTGGCGGATTTAACTTTGGATGAAGGTGAGCACACCAATCTTCAAGTTTACTGTTTGCCTTCGTTTTTGTATGAAAGATTGCCAGACTTCTTTTTTCTTACTTCGTGTTTTTTTTTTTTTGTGGGAGAGAAAAGGGGGGAGGGGGTTGATGCAATCATCTTAGTGTTTATATAGTTTGAAGGCATTGAGCACTTATAAACATGCAACATGCGTGAGCCTATCCTGTATCAGTGTCAATATACATGGCTAACAAACTTGCAAAACTTGCAGCAGTTTCGGTTTGGTGGACGGAGCTGCTCAGGTTGAAAGGAACAGCATATATGTTGGCGTCGGGTCGGGTCGGGTCGGAACACCTCACTGTGTCTGGTTTCAGTCTAGGTCCAGTGTCTGTTGTGGTTGAAGAGGTGCCAAGGTTGGTCAGTTTATAATACAATTGTCAAATAAAGGTGGTGTGACCGTGTTTAATGGTGAAATAGATGGCCTGGTGGGTGCATTGTTTGGTCCTTTGCTTTGTACCATGCATATTTTGGAGAAGTCACGCGGGGATGGGTGTCGCTTGAGAGTATTTTCTGAATGCTGGTCTTTTTTTATGTATTTACATCTTAGTTGTATTAGTAGTCTCGAAAGAGTCGGTATTCTTTTTGCTGTTGCTGGGTGAACATAGTTTCTGTATCTTTTTTTTATTACCTGGTGTATTGCATGAAAGAAAAGAAAGAGGTCTTATTTTCCTGTGTTATAACCGTTGCATGTTGATTTGTATTTTCCAGTATTCATTAGATTTCTTTCCTGTATGGCAATATTAGTTTTTAATGTCATAGGACCGATGCAAAACATTGTGTGTGGTGTTCATCTTGATCATTTTTTTCGCTTGATTTTCTTCTGCAATGGTGGTGAATAACCTTGGAGGATAGATAGCTTATGGTTGCACACTGGTGCACATGCACACCACCCATTTTGATATAGACAACAACTAGTCGATGGTGTGTGTTGGAAAGTCAGTTTTCTTGTTCTGAAAACTGGTGAACCCAATGAACTTTTGGAACTTGCTATGAAACATGCTCAGGAGCCTCCCAGGAACCCAGAACCAGAAGGTACTCAAGGAAAAGGTATATGATGGTGTTTTTACATAATCCTGCTTGCTGGACCCAATGGTTCACCGATAATTCAATGATTATAAATAATTAGATCATCAAATTAGATCTAAATAACATTATTGTTATTTAAAACAGCTTATTGGACGTGATCCAAGTACAAATTAGAATAATGCGATACGAATGTGGGCTAAGTACAATCAGCTTATTGGGTTCCCCTTTTCCCTCGCATCCATCCAAACTCATTCTTCCTTCAAAACCTATTTCACCCATCTCTTTATCTCTCTCAACCAAGAAAATCCATTTCTGCAAAAAGAATCTATTTTTCTATTGCCCATGTAACTGGAGATTTTGGAGAGAGAGAGACTGAATCTTTCCTTGCACCTCCCAACTCTACAACCAAACCCAATTCAATACATCTTCAACCAATTACATTATATATATACATACCCCAAAACCAGAGATTTTGAGTAGAGGGAAGGAAAGAGAAAGAGAGACTAAGGCTTCTCCATTGCCTCAACCGATTGATATCCTCTTTCTCCCAACAGATTTGACTTCTCACTTTGAATGTTTTATTTTGCTATTTCGATAATCAGGACTACTTTACTTGTGACTGTGAAAGGTGGTGAAGGTATAAAGGTAGTTTGGTTGGTGGTTTGCAGAGGGTGGTGGCTCGTGGGTGGAGTTTGTTTTTGGTGGTTCGCAATAGAGGGTGGTAGACAACGGCGACTGTTTAGGTGAATTTAGGTTGCTGTTGAAAAATGAAGAGGATAACTTGGGGGACGGTAGAGTCGAGAGTAAGATAGTCGTTTAATTATCTCTATAACAAAAAAATGAAACGGCTGTCACTGACAGGAAAGATCAATGTTATTTCTCCATAGTTATTATTTGATCAAATCTCATAAAAAATGGATGTAATTTACATAAAATTATAATCAATGACTTAATATTGAGAGATATAAAAAATATTAAAATGAATCTGAAGGAGTCTTTTATAATATAGTTTGGACAATAATTATTTTTGTACAAGTGCCAATAGGAATGTAAGTTGACCAAGTACATGTACAGTTGTAGAAGGCTGGTTAATAGTTATCCCAAGGACAACTACCCAATAATATTTATATTATGACGATCCAAAGTGACTGTGTGAGGTATCCATCCACTCATTCCATTGTGGAGGTATCATTTTCTATTTTAGGGTACTTTTGGGTTGATAGGAATGGGAAAATACTATACTTTATGCCAATCCAATTGGGCAACAATATTATTTACTAATTTGAGAATTTTATAGTCATCATATGTGCCATTGCCCAAATTTTTATACTAGATTCGGATTGAAAACAATAAAGTTATTTTATATTAGTCTAAACGTCAAAAAATTCATGCATATGGGAGGAAGATTGTACACTTCTATCTCTTCTCAGACCTCAAAATGACAAGAAGCTTGTGCCCTGGGCGAGTTTCAAGAGCATTGTTATTTAAATTTAATTTACTAATTTAATTCTCTGATTAATTCACTCATATCGTTGGATTGACAACAATGACTTCCAATATAACCAGAATAGTGAATCATGTTCATAAATTTGATCAAAAAATTAGGTTCATATAATATTGATATTGATATGTAGAGGCAAATGAGTATTTTAATAACTTTAGGGTAGTTCAAATGATAATAAAGACGTGCTCTAAATTTAAACGTCTTAAGTTTGAATCTTGACAATTCCTTGGTCAAGTCATTAGGGGTTTATTCCTTATGAATACTGAAGTTCTAGTGTAGATGGTCTACCTTTGACTGAATCGAAAAAATAATTAGTTAAGGTGTGCATAAACTGACTTGAACAATCTTGATCATTGATATTTTGATGTCCTCTGATATGTAATTAATGTAAAGTGTAATGATCTCACCAAATAATATTAATGAGCTTATGGATTCCAAGAATGAAACCTACAAAAAGTTCTCTCCATAATCTCATAAAGCTTAAAAGCACATATCCATACATTGAAGGCCACAAAAAGCTTTGAGAAACCAACTTTTCTCTAGTGATGAAGATCAAAATGAGTCACAAAATTCACCCTTCCGCTGGTAGAGATCAGCAAAAGAGTACCTTACCATTTTTGGGGTATGTTACAATTTTTTAGATGGGGTTACAACTATTTTAGGTGGGGTTATAATTTTTTTAGTGTGGTTATAATTTTTTTGGAGTAGGAATACAACTTTTCTGATAATATTATAACTTTTGGGGTGGAGATTACAATTTTTTTAGGGTGGGGTTACAACATTTGGGGTTGCGTTATAAGTTTTTTGGTGAAGTAATGCTATACTGACCAAATTTTGGGACCAAATTTAAAGTCCAAATGACATTACAATTTTTGGGATTTGTTATAATTTTTTGGGGTAGTGTTACAATTTATTTGAGTTAGGTTACAACTTTTTGGGTTGAGATATAACTATTTTGTAGTGAGTTACAACTTACAACTCTTTTGGGTTACCTTATAAGCTTTTGGGTGGCATTACAATCTTTTAGATGGAGTTGAATTGCAACTATTGGAGTAGGGTTACAATTTTTTTAGGGTACGGTTATAATTTTTCTAGATTGTGTTATAGCTTTTTAGATTGGGTTACAATTTTTTAGAGTGGAGTTACAACTTTTGGAGTAGATTATAACTTTGAGGGAGAATTTATCACATTTTAGAGTTATGTTATCACATTTTAATATGAGGTTATTTGATTTGGGAGTCAAACTCAACTCTTTCTTTGATTACTATTTCAGCAGCTAATGGGTATCTTGGACGGGCCTTTTGTCTAATGATATTCCTTGTTTTATGAAATTTTTATCTTCTTGTTGTCAAGGGTTCAAGCCCCCTTCCCTTCTCCTCCCCCCCCAAAAAAAAAAAAAAATGGTATCTTGTGAAGTGATCAACGGCTAGAAAACATTAAATATTAAATCAATGGTGTCAATTACTTTGGCAGTAAGTTACCAAAAAAGGAACCATGTAATTAATGTAAAGCGTAATCTGACATGTAATTCATGTAAATTGTCATTTTCTCACCAAATAGTTCGATATTAATAAGCTTATGGATTCCATGAATGAAACCCAGAAAAAGTTCAGTTCTCTCCATAATATCATAGCTTCAAAGCACAGATCCATACATTGAATTGAAGGCCACAAAAAAGCTATGAAAAACCAACTTTTCTCTAGTGATGAAGATCAAACTGAGTCACTAAATTCACCCTTCTGCTGGTGGAGATCAGCACCAGAAGTGAATGAAAATGGCCATTTCAACGTGGACATTTGTGATCTCTCAAACCTCACACCCAGAATCAAAGTCCTCAGAGAAATGGAGAGGTTGGCCTTGATTGCTCCTGAAGGGCTCGTCGATCTTCGCCATAAACTCATAAACTACCGGTCCGGCGACCTTTGGTTGCCTGTTGGTGGAATCAAGAAAGAAGAAATTGATATACCTCCGATCATCACCCTTCTTCTTGTGGGTCTCTCTGGTTCTGGCAAAAGCTCTCTTGTCAACTTGTTGTACTGCGTTCTGGGTCGTTCTGGTCTCATCCCTTTCGCTCAAACATCAAGTATGTTGTGAATCATATCATCTCTCTCTCTCTCTCTCTACATATATACAATGTATGTATTTTCCATTGGTGGAGTATCCAAAAGCTTGATTTCTCTTGCTTGTAGGTGAATCTTCAAATTACACTACTGTGTATCTGGAAGAACATAACGTTTTGAGATCAATGAAAAATGGGTTTTGCGTGTATGACACAAGGGGATTCGATTGTAATGAAATGAGCGAAGGTCTTGAGGAGTTGTCAGGATGGATGGTTGATGGAGTTCGCCATAACCAGGCCTGTTGCAGAAGAAGAGATGAAAAGCTCAGTGGATGTGATGGTGTCATGGCTGCTCCATCAATGGGGCCAGCATTATCCCAGACAAGGTTTTGTAAGAGACGAGTCAACTGTGTGATGGTTCTAGCTAACTTGGAAGAGATTTACAAGGCCTTTAATTCTGGTGATTTGAAGCCATTAGAGGCCACAAGAGACCTCTTCCACTGCCCTTCCATGAGGAAATCCAGTAAGTTCATCAAACTCCCTTTCTATTTCCTTAAGATGTATTTTTTTTTTAGGTTCGTCAGGGTGTTTGGGGAGTTTACGTACGTCAAAACTAATTTTTTCCTCGATCCGATTCAATTAAAAATAAATCATTCACACCAGAATTATGATATTTATAAAGGATAAATCGCTCATGATCTTGTCCCTTTGGAATTACCAAGATTCGAACTCAGGACGTCTGTGTTTACAACTCGATCATGTTAACTTAAGATGTATTTGTGTGGATACTTCTATTACATATTGTTTGTTCTGGGAACAACAATATTGATATCGGGTTTAATATCATATCCAAAATTACAAAGATTAGTTAATCAAGTTAGATTTCAAAAATATCAATTAGGTTTCTTTTTTTTTTTTTTTTTGATAACTATCAATTAGGTTTCAACTGGGGCTAGATTACCACTAAAATATTAGGATTGATTTGAAATGATAGAATTAGTCCCAAATGATTTCATTTTATCATTATCGCAACTGATTGATAGTAACATAACTCTATTAAGTTGTAACTTTCAATGTCGTACTAACAGGCTTGTTTTTTTTTTTTAAGCTCGTCGTATGATTGAGTCATAAGTAACATTACCCAATAAAGACTCAACTTTTGATACGATACCAAAAATTACCCTTATGGTATCTTTGTCTTTTCTCCTTTGTCAAACACAATCTTCTGTTGCACTTTTGAGATTAAAATCAGACATGTATGAGCATCTTCTTCTTGTGTTGATGCTTCTAATAATGGCAGATGAGAACCCTATCCTGATACTAACACATGGAGATAGGTTAACCACTGACGAGAGGATCAACGGCCGGCTGATAATATGTGAATATCTGGGTGTATCAGAGACTACAGGTGCATATGATATACCATGTCTAACAGAGCAGGGAATACTACCCGAGGAATCAGACCCAATTACTGCATTTGCCATAACTGAAGCTCTTTATAGGGCATTGATGCAATCAGACAGGACCCATCTTCCCAAGAGAAAGCCTATGGACTGGGTAATACTCTGTGTGTCATGGTTCATGTGCTGCCTTGGTTCCTTCTTTGCCATGCTTGCACTGTTCTTCTCTAAACTGAGTCATAAAAATGAACTGAAGATGTGATTCATAAGGGGGAGAGAGAGAGAGAGAGAGAGAGAGAGAGAGGTTGGTTGTGGAAAAGGTCTGCTGTTGAGGCTGGGGGGTTGAACTTTCTCTTTTGTTTTTGGAATGATGTTACAAGTTGTTTTGTTGATAAGATTTTCATATGTGGAAGTTCTGAAGAGCTTTGATATTCTGAACGTGGAGGGCCCTCATCACCATAACTTGTAAGTATGTGCTTTGGGAATTTGAATGTGATACAGGTGTTTGAAATGTTCTATTGTAGGTTTGAACCGGCTAAATTATAATTATGGAAGTGTTTTTTTTGATAATATTAATCTTTGTCTAATGAAGTGTTTACTTTGATACAAAAAAACATTACTATTTTTAATTCTAATCTCAATCCAACTATTTTAATATCACTCCCAGGTGGGTTTCAATAACCCCATGTACATGGGGTTAATGTTGACTCATGAATCTTGTAATCACACTTGATCATGTAACTCATGAATGTATATAATGATTGACAATTATTTTCCAGAGGAGAGAGATATAGAAAGAAGGAATGACAGTTTGTACTTGAACCAATACAACTTTTGGAACAATTGTGATTGTCAATCATCTATAAATATTAGTTGATGAGGGCATTGAATGGTTGGTTCAACCCTTAGGGTTGGTTCAACTCTTATGGGTGGCTCAATTCTTATGGATGATTCAGTGATTTAACTTGATATTCGATAACTCAAATGTCTTAGATTCAATCTTTTTCTCCACCCTCTAAAAATTAGTCACATTTGTTTACCAAGGACATGTTTTAATCTAACCCAAGCCATGGTGACAGTTGCTAAACTCGATAGAGTAGTCAGTGCAAGTCTAAACACTCTGTAACAAAAAAAAAAAAAGATTAATTACAAAATACCCCCTCCATGTTTAGGTCATGTTGCAATCAACTCCCTCAGGTTTTAAATTCGACAATTTGCCCCCTTAAAGTTTTTTTTGGGATTAAATTAACTGATTGAGTGGGTGGAAAATGTGAACTTCCTAAATTACCCCAACATCAGTTTTTTATTTTTTTCCATTTTTGCTTTGTACTCAACTCCATCCCAACTCCAACAGTGCCCCCAATCTTCTTCTCAGTGCTGGCCTTTCCTTCCCCCCACATACCAGCTCTGACGAAGCTCTCAACCCCTCCTCCTCTCTCTCTCTCTCTCCAAATGGGTGTTGCCCAACAGAGAGTAGATTTCTTATATGGTTGGTGCTGTTTGGGGGCTATTACTAGGGGTGGGTTTCGGTTTCACCGGAGGAAGGAAGGACGGGTAGTTGCTTGAGGGTGGTGTGTATGGATGTTTCGGTGTATTGGTGTTTCGGTTTCACTAGAGAGATTTCAATTGTTTGGGTAGGGGTGGGTTTTGATTTCACTGGAAGGGGAGGGAAGTGGGTTCACTGGAGGAGGAAGAAGGTGGGTTCACCGGAGGGGGAGGGAGGTGGATTGTTTGGGTGGTGGTGGGTTTCGATTTCACTGGAGGGGGAGGGAGTTGGGTTCATCGGAGGGGGAAGGAGGTGGGTTTCGGTTTCACTGAGGAGGTGGGTTCACCGGAAGGGGAGGGAGGTTGGTTCATCGAAGGGGGAAGGAGGTGGGTTCACCAAAAGGGGAAGGAAGAGGGAGGTGAATTGTTTGGGTGGGGATGCGTTTCGGTTTCACCGAAGGGGTAGGGAGGTGGGTTTACTGGAAGGGGAGGGAGATGGATTCACCAAATTTGAGGAAGGTTTTATTTTTATTTTTATTTTTACATAAAATATTAAGATGAGGGTTGTTCTGGGCTTTTAAGAAACTTTTGTTATTTTTAACTGTGGTCAACTAACGGTAAAAGTTAATTGGAAATTATTCAAATTTAGAGGGAACAAATTGTCGAATTTAAAATCTGAGGGAGTCGATTACAACATGACCCAAACATGGAGGGGCATTTTGTAATTAACCCAAAAAAAAATGATTATTTCAATTTAAATTTATTCCTATCTAGAGTTTGGCCAATGGTGTGTTTGTTAACTCAAATTCAGCACTTAAAATGAATGTATTCGACACTTATTAATTAAGCCCGTTTGATAACTAAAATTTAAACTCTCTTAATATGTTAAGTGCTCCTTAAAAATAGGCTACAATATTAAGTAGGAGATCCCTTACTTAATTCTGAAAGCTGAAAGCGCTCAACAAAACCATCTTTAATAATATTTATAATATGACAATTATACCCCGAAATATTTTACAATCCTATTAAAACTCTAATTAGTCTTATTTTCAAAACCCCTAACCTATCTATCCTCCTTGCCGATCTCTTCTTCAACGGGTAACAGATAAATCTTCTTCCTTGTCTTCTTTTTCTCCTTCTCTTGTCTTCTGCAACAAAAATATACATAATAAATAATTACACACACACATACGCACTATACACACACATAGTTACACACACACATATATTAGTTATTGTTTTTTTTTTTTTTGATAAGATTTTATTTTTTCACTTATTGTGTTATTCAGATGTTATTTATTTATTTTTTTTTGATCAGATGTTTGTTAAATGTAGACTACAATATAATAATAGTGATTATGATTTATGTTATGACATGTTTTATAAAAAAATTTAAATTAAAGAGTAGAAGGGTAAAAATGAAATTTAATTTATTTTCAGACATCAACTATTTGTAGTTATCAAACAATTTAGTTCAATTCAGTACTTAAATTTCAGTGGATATCAAACAGTTCACAAATTCAGCATTCAACTTTCAATTTTTAGATTTCAGCTTTCAGTTTTCAGATTTCAGATTTCAGCTTTCAGTTTTATCAAACATCACTCAATTTTCCCTCTTATTGTATCCCTTGAATTTTTTCCTCGAGATTGCAATGTGACCCCTTGTCCAACGACAGGTCATCGCCAACGTTAATTCACGTGTTTGGGACTAACGAGCTAATTATAATGATGATTGTGGGCTAAAATTCATAATCATATCGGAAAAAAAAAAAAACATTGACAGAGAAAATATTAGCCCCATAATATATTTTACCCAATTCTAGAGTATTATCTCAAAAAGCAGTTGAGTTTTATCAAAAAAAATCATGACTATCCCTTACTTTTGAAAGTTGTAATAGGAGTCATTGGTAAAGATTACTTCAGCACCGCAACTCCCATTCTCCAAAACTCTAATCCCTCACTCCTAACAAAACGACCCCAACCACCTCTCCTTTGCGGCCCCCATTACACAAGAGAAAGGAGGCCCAATATAACCCAAAGCTGAAACCTCACTCACTTTCTCTCTATTTTTTGTTTTTTTAGTCAAACACTGTTATCGAGAGAAAAGAACAGTGAAATTCGAATTCACAATCTTAAAATCTAACAAAGGGTAGTGGCCAACCGCTAACCTCTACTTCCTCTCTATTTGAAATTTTATTTTTTTCTTTCTTTCTCATGTACACACCCACCCACACACACACACTATTACCCTCCCAACAATGTACACCCAACACACAAAAAGAAACAAGGCCCAACAAAATCTACCCAAATGATTTTGAGTAATGCTACACTGACCAAATTTAGAGCTCAAATGACATGACAGCATGTCATTTGGAGTCTTTATTGGGGCCCAAATGACATGACACCAAATAAAGTAGCCCAAGTCAGCTGTCATATCATTTGGGCTCCAAATTTGGTCCCAAAATTTGGTCAGTGTAGCATTACTGAATGATTTTTCGATGAAACCTGGTCAACAGTTGTGTCAAAATCTTTTTTTTTTTTTTTCAACGGTCAGGAGTGTTTGGGTCAACTTACGCGCACTTTGACTAATCTCCTCTCTGGTCTAGTCAAAGACAGATCATCTACGCCGGGGTTAGGATATTCATGAGAGATAAATTCCTCATGACCTAACCCCAAAGAATTATAAAGATTTAAACTAAAATTTTTTAAATTTGCAGCTCATCTCTGTTACCACTTGAATTCCTTTGAACCCAATAATCCTTAATCTAAATGTTGCGTCCCAATTTGGGTATTTGATTAATTGTAGCATTCACCAAGTGGTAATTCTGTGTGAACTGTTGGTGCAAAACAATAGAAATCAAAGGTCATTATTTTTAGTTTAAAAATGATTTTCAGAGCATGTTTATTATAGATTTGGAATCCTAGAACTCAACAAAAATCTAATGAAAAAAAAAAACAAAAATCTAATGTGAACATGCACAATTTAGGATTATTGGGGTGGAATGTATCATAAGACTAGGGTGGGATATTTGTGGAGGGATGGAGGGGCAACGAATAATATTACATTAAATCATTTTTTTTTAATGTACAACCATGAATCTAGCCTGTTTTTATGGAAAAAAATAAAAATAAAAGACACCCGATGAAACTGAATTTTGGTACATGTCTTAGGTGCACAATTTTTTCCTTAAATGTTACCGCATCCTAATGAAAAATAAATAAAACTCCAAGGGATAGTTTAAGTGATAACATATATGAGCTGTAAACTCAGATATTTTTTGAGTTCAAATTTTGACAACTCCTTACAACTAGATCATGAGGAATTTATCCCTCATGAATATCCTAATCTCGACGCGGATGGTCTATCTTTGACTACAGGGAAGAAAATTAGTTGAGATTTACATAAATAAATTCGAATAACCCTGACAATTAAACTCAAAAAATAACTAATAAAGACCTCAAAACGTATTAAAAAAAGAGAGAGGAGGGTTGGGCAAATGTGTGGAAAAGTAGTGTGCTTGAGGAAGGAGTGAGGACTTCAAGGGAGAGGCTTAGGGGTGGCAATTTTTGACACGACACGATAATTCGACACGAACACGACACGAATAAATGGGTTTAAATTGACTATTTTTTGGTACAAACCCGTGTATGACATGACCTGCCAACACGAAGTGTTAATGGGTCGTGTTCGGGTTCAACACGCTTAACCCGAATTGACCCGTCAACACGAAGTTTTTAACTCGAAAGAGATTGACCTGGCCTTTTCGTTGCATGTATGAATTTTCATGTTCTGATGGCTTGTTTTTTCCATTATTTCTGATGTTTAATTTGGTTGCGCGATATGCAATTAGCACATTTAATTAGTATTATAGAAATAAAATATTAATTATTTGTAACTGTTTATCAAGCACTGACATAATTATTGTATAAAAAAAATATTATTACTCATTATTATTATTATTATTATTATTATTATTATTATTATTATTAAGTTAATTTTTAGTTTGTAGAAAAAGTATGAGGAGAGATTCAATTAAGTGAAAATAAAATCTTAGCGTTAAATTTTTTATTCAAAGTTTATGTGGGTCAACACGAATACGAACACAAACACGACACGAAAATAAACAGGTCAACTCAACACGACACGATTAGTTAAATGGGTTGGGTTAGGGTTGACTAATATTCGACACGACTAATGTTCGACACGACACGAACCCAACACAACACGACCCGATTGCCACCCCTAGAGAGGCTTGTCTATTGTCATAAATGAACAACAATAATATTATTTAAATATAATTTATTGATATAATTTATTAATTTAATTTATTATAATTATTAAATTGATAACAGATTTCACCAAATGTTGAGTGCTTCAACTTTAAAAGTGTAAACCCAAGCGCAGGTTGAGCAAAGTAATATAATCTCGGAAGTCCGAGGTCGATCCCACGAGGAATTGTAACAAGAAACAATCACACACACAATAAAAGTAATTTGGAAGGAAAATGACTTGTTTGGAAAGTTGTTGATTTGAGAAAAGTGATTGTTGGTAATTAAAACAGTAATAAATAAAATACTAGAGCATCAGGTACTCCCTCCCAACTTCATACAATAATAGTTAAAGACTCAAAACTTGACTTGAAAGAGGAATTAAATGTCAGTTAACCCAATTAACAAATCAAGTGATAAATCCAATGGTTATAATCAAAAGACTACCAGGAACCTGAATAATCATTCAATCATATTATTTTATGAAATAATGTTAATCCTTCCAGCATGGAATAACCAGTGATTTACACGCAGGGAAAATCAAGCAATTGATGTACGTGGCACAACAACTCAAGAGTTTATACAGCATAAACACTTTGCTAAAAGATTTGAGATTAAATTAACACGATAACATAAATCCTTAAGTACAAGAGTCAATAAGAATACCGTACTCCGTTGAGAGGTTTTCCCCTAGCCCTAGCTTAGCCTTCTAGCCAGACATGGTAAAAGGATGCAGAAAATAGACTAAAAACCGACCACCCCTTGTAGATCCTAGGTCTGTATTTATAAAGTACATTTAAAAGAGATTGCATCCCATTAGGATTCTAAATTCGGCAACAGAAACTTGACACGCGTCCGGACGCAACCTTCTCAACCGTCCGGACGCGCCTTCCAGAATGGTCCTTTCTCCGTTTATCAACTTTCTGCCAATCGCGTCCGGACGCGTACTCTTCTTCCGTCCGGACGCGTGTTCCAGTGTGATCCCTCCTGAGCTATGCTTCCTTTCTTCTCATAACTTCACTCCAATTTTTGCCCTATTAGCCTGCAAAACAGCACAACTCATCTTTCATTCTCATCGCCTTAATCTTCAATTAAATCAACAAAAATATCACACTTTCACAATAAAATGATCAATATTACCTTTGACAAATGTAATTATTAGACCTGAATCACACCCCCCCACTTAAACCTTGCTAGTCCCTAGTAAGGCAAGCAAATAAACATATAATACTAACTACAAACAAACAAAACAAAACCACTCTCGTAGGATTCACGATTGCATTTAGCATATGCAACAAGCATTTAAACCCCTAGGTTTCCCCTAGTGGACGAGTATAGTCTCGTGAGGGTTTCCAGAGATGATACCCACAAACATCAACCTTTGATCAAACATCTGAATAACAAATTTATAATATAAATTGCTACCACACTATTGAAATTTTAAGACACAAACTTTTTATAAGCACCTGCAAAACAACATATAGAACTATGCGGTATATAAATGTATGCCCTTATCATATTCTCATATAAACTCATGTGTAGTGTGAGTTAACTATACCAAGTCAGTAATTTATTCGGTAATCTCCTCTGCAACCATCAACCATTCGTCTCAATGCCAAATCTCACTAGATAATTCACTCATGAACAATTCTCTCAGATTATAGTGACTATACACTCAAGTATCACATGTGAGTGGAGGATATTTAAATTAACACAAAATACTGCTCACATGTTCCATTAAGAAGAACGTAATCCAAAAGAAAAGAATTTGACATAATCTCATGAAAGGAAATCAACACACAATAAACAAATAATCACTATTTTCTTCCTTATTCACACAAGTCATGCATCCTCAATACACTCTTGAGATCAGATAGGACTTTATTTAAGGTTGTAATGGGGCCTTGGGATTAGGGTTTTGAAACGAAGGATATACAGGAATTCAAAAGACTATCCCGAGAGAACATGTACATTACACAACCAAACTTTTTTCCATAGCCTTTCACTCTCCATCCTTTAGAAGCACAATTTACATCACTTGTTCATATTTTTTTTCTTTTCAAACAAATGCTTGCTATTTTTTCTCTTTTTTTTTTTCAATCTGTTTTTTTCACTGCTAGACGTATTGTCTTTCTTTTTTTTTTTTTTTTTTTTTCAGTAAGATATCTAATGCAAATATTCACAAGTATGTAAAACTCTTTTTTTTCTTTTCTTTTCTTAACCAACATCTCCCAAATTACATAAACAATAAAAATTCAATCTCAGGATAACCAAGGGTAAAAGATATTGACCTGGCCTTTTCGTTGCATGTATGAATTTTCATGTTCTGATGGCTTATTTTTTCCATTATTTCTGATGTTTAATTTGGTTGCGCGATATGCAATTAGCACATTTAATTAGTATTATAGAAATAAAACATTAATTATTTGTAACTGTTTATCAAGCACTGACATAATTATTGTATAAAAAAAATATTATTACTCATTATTATTATTATTATTATTATTAAGTTAATTTTTAGTTTGTAGAAAAAGTATGAGGAGAGATTCAATTAAGTGAAAATAAAATCTTAGCGTTAAATTTTTTATTCAAAGTTTATGTGGGTCAACACGAATACGAACACAAACACGACACGAAAATAAACAGGTCAACTCAACACGACACGATTAGTTAAATGGGTTGGGTTAGGGTTGACTAATATTCGACACGACACGAACCCGACACAACACGACCCGATTGTCACCCCTAGAGAGGCTTGTCTATTGTCATAAATGAACAACAATAATATTATTTAAATATAATTTATTGATATAATTTATTAATTTAATTTATTATAATTATTAAATTGATAACAGATTTCACCAAATGTTGAGCCTAATTATTAATTTAATAATTATAAATAAATTAAATCAATAAATTAAGTATATTCCGAACAATTATCCACAAAGCCCATTGTTCATTCTTTGCGAAAGTGACAATCATATTGGGCGAGAGGAGGCAAGGACTTTATTATTAATAGAAGGCGAACACATCTTTCATTTTCAATCATAAATAAAACCTTGAAAAGTACGGTCGCCAATGAGCCAAGCAGCTTATTTATTTAAGTATTTCGTTAAATATCTTTAAAAAAATTTATTCAAAAAATAAAATATATTTGATTATTATTTTGTAAACATAATCTACATATCTCTTAGCTCTAAATGGTTTATTTATTAGACCTGTCAATCGTGTCAGGTGAATCGAATTCGTGTTAAACACACTTCACTCATACCTGATTCGTATCATATGATGTTTGTGTCATATGTGAATCGTGTATAACCAGTATATAAACGGGTAGAGTAGTATCATATATTTTATTTTGATTAATTTCTCTCATACTTGATTTATTTATTAATCATGTCGGATCCACTCATTTATGAAACAGGTGGCTTAAGAAAAACTCAAACCCTTTAATTTCATATCGTGTTTGTATCATATTAACGGATCGTATTATATTTTGACACTCATAATATTTATCCATATACATCGGTGCATTATAATACGCGCGATAAAATTACAAAAGTGGAACAAATCCATAAAAATAAAAAATAATAACCAAAATGCTAATTTAAAATTATTTTGGAAAGTAAAAAGTATTTTATTTTTTTTCTCATATCACGGTAAATCTCAACAGGTAAAGAATGTCTACAAGGGCAAAACAAAAGGTGGACCTTTGGAGGATATGAATTGTGATTTTAATGCAAATGGTCCTCTTTGTCTTTGTCTTGTCTAAATTACAAAACAAATTGGTCTCATGAGCCATCCTTTTCATTAGCTGCCACATGATATCTGCCAAATATTTGTCTCTTTATTACATCTATCTATCTTTAAAATCTTGAAATGATCATATCAATGCCTGTATGTTTTGTACCACATACAATATTGGAATCTATTACCAAAGTACAGCAACTTTAAAACAAAAATACTAAAGTACAACAGTTTTAAACTTAATTACCAAACTACGACTGTTTTTAAAAACGGAATCAGCAAATCCGACTTCACATGAAAACGGAATCAACAAATCCGACTTCACATGAAAGCGGAATCATAAAATCCGAATTCAAACTGAAAGCGGAATTAATAAATACGCTTTCATATGAAGTCGTAATTATAAAATACGCTTTTAATACAAAAACTTGTTTTTCTACTGCCTATTAAAAGCGGATTCAAAAGATCCGATTTTTATGTATAAGCGGACTCCTCAAATCCGCTTTTATTGAAGGCGGACTCCTCAAATCCGCTTTTATGTAAAGGCGGGCTCCACAAATCCGCTTTTATTGAAAGACGGATTCTACAAATCCGCTTTTTAATAATGCCCTCCCAATCTCAAAACATTACATTAAAAAAATAATAACTACCCCCGCTTGGAACTATTTATTCCCAAGTTTTACCTAAACCCGAGTGGGACGATTTCTATGTAGCCCCACAAATGGAAAATTCATTCCCACCCCTAAACAAAAATAATAAAAGTATTATGTTCACATTTATTAATTTCCAAAAAGACTGTACCATACCCATCCCCTCTCCACCCCACTCAAACAAAACTTTAAATCATAAATAATAAAAAAACCCTACCCGGTATTTTTTATTATTATAAAAAAACAGAATACCAATCGTACCCCCCAAACCCAAGCAATAAACCCTACACCGGGTTTATTTCTTTTGAGATAAAAACATTACAAATAAGCATTCAAAGTGAATGGGTACATATCTTTTGCTGAAATAGAACATATAAGATTTTATTATAAACGACATAATACCGACATATTAGTCATAATATATCTAATGACGATTATATTTACAACAACATAGTGGTGTCCCATGTAACCAAAGAGTAGCAGGGAGAAATTTTTCATAATGATCATCATCAGTTGATTCTTTAAAATCAGAAAGTTCATTGTCAGAAGCCAAGGATGGATCTGACAGTATTGCATTAATAGCCACTTCAGGGTGTGAATGTTCAGTATTTGCCTTTTTAATAAGGTGAAATCGATATAGACGTTGTTCCATCTGATTATTCTCAAGAGATAGTGTTGAATTGATATCATGGTAGTTATACGTGCACCATTCCACATACATTTCAGCTGAACGTGCCTGTGACACTCGTAATCCATGTCAACGACAATATACTTCAAGCTCACAGCGCTTGAAATATGATTTCAACCAACTTGGTCCCGGTAGGTGATAATAAAACTCTAAAGGCGGAATAAAGGTTGCATGTCCAATCATCACATGGCCGACTTTGGTGAAAGGGTTATGAATGTTGATCGGCTCATTCTTAAAGAAATGCAATTTTTCATACCATGTTACACCATTGGGATCTGTATAATTACTGGACTCTGGTGAACTGAATGAAGAAAAAATTTCATGATGGCAGTGGTTGATTGGGAATGAGTCATCGTTTGTTTTGCTTGGAGAGCCAATTGGTGATGTTGTTGACATTGGTGTGAGTATGTTGGGGTTGCACTGCACTAAAAAGTAACTGTATGAAGAAAAAAAATGTAACTTATTTAAATATTACAGTCATAGAACTCAGTAATTACATATTGTAGTAAACATATATTGAGGACTAAACAAAGATAGCGACTACACACTGATAACAATGGTGTGTTAAATCACCACTGACGACCGAACATTGATAGTTAGTGCGTTAAATTATTATAATATTAGATTCATTGAACTGTGTAATATCATATATAAGTGATCATACACTGATACAATGTTATGATTAATCAGTAGTAGATGACATAACACTGGTACGAAAGTACTAACAGTGTTTTGTTAAATCTGATCTGACGATTGAACATTGATTGGAATGCGCATCGTTCAGTGATGAGTCAAATCAAAACGTGGTCACGTTTAGTCAAATCATCATATTTAAAAATGTTTTCATCCACAGATGGCAAAACTGTGACCATGAATATCATCCCAATATCACTATAAATTCAATGTATGTGTTTCCATCTTCCCATACTTTACCAACTGCAAACATGAGTTACAATCCACGCACGGTGTTTGAAAGTATGGGTTATCATTGGGCGTCAGAGGATGAATTTTTCTATCTTATAAATCCTTGTTTACGTTTCTCACAGAGGTCAGTGAGTAGAATGAGGGAGTAATGACAATATCGTTTGAATGAGAGGGAAGTTCTAAGTGAAGATTTACGCATTTGCAACATAAGAAGGCCGCGACAAATTGCCATTAATATGCCTATTGACACACCATAACAGTTGGAAGGTGCATTGTGGCATATTCGAGCTAAAAACAACCGTATGGCAATACGACAATCTCGATACAACCTCCGTCGAATTGCTGGTGATCAGGCTACAGAAGGTTTGGTTGGCGAAGCACGTTTGTACTTACAGTTGTCAACGGAAGTAGGATGTGTTTCAGATGTTGAAATGTCGGATGAAGATAGTTTGTCATGATTTGTAATAATGCGTAAGAAGGAATACAGTATCTCCTGCTGTTATTAAGTAGCTTCATTTTCTTCTTGTATTGGTAATTTGATAAGGGTAGTTCAAGCAGTCTGCTAATAGCTAAGGTTTTCCTTTCTTTCCCTGCGTGTGTACTTTGTTATAACAATGTTTAAATGTTTGTACTATTGTGCTGTTGAAATTTATCTGTACGGTCAATGTGCAGTGGAAATTTTTCATAATGTACTGTTTGTTATCTTATATTATCATAATCATTGAAGTGGAGAACAACACTGAACATAACAAATTGTATTTTAAAAAATTTCGGCAGAGTTTCCCTTAAATCTCTGCCATACCAAAATAAAATTACCATGTATGCACAATATCAAAACAATCACAACCACAATGTCATACGCACCACAAACACCTCCACCAACACCTAACCACAACACCACAAACAGCACACCACACAACCACAAGCATTCCATCACACAACCAACAACAATACATACAAACTATTGTATAACATACATGTGAAAATATAGTCCACAAAATGATAAAACATGGTAACACTAAGTGCCACAAGATGGCTTCTTCCTAAGCCGTTTCGGCCGCCGTTCATCCAACTGTGACGGCTCCCCATCAATCACCTGTGACACCGGATCTCCGACTAGAATAGTGTCTCCGCCTCTGCCTTTGCCTCTACCACCCCGTCCTCTACCACCGCGTCCTCTAACACCTCGTAATCTACCACCGCGACCACGAACTAGTAAAATCAGATGGGCTAGTGGTGTCGTAGCTCGATGTTGTGACCTATGTATAATTGCGGGAGTCGTACCAACGCCTGTAACATGACTCGACGTGACATCATGTGATGACTGTGAAATATGAACATCTGTCGTAGGTGATGTCAACAATGGGTCGTGATGGAGAGGCTGGCTGGACAATGTAACTCCTGAAGCATCTGATGTGTATGTGTCTGGTGCTGCCATATGGGAAACATGCCCTGCTGTATAGTCATATGGTGTGGATGTCTCGGTCAATGATGGTGGATGGAGTGTTGTATGAGCTGATGTATGGGGAGAACTCGACGTGGATGATGACTCTGCACGTGGTACGGACGGTGTCTGTGGATGGTGAGATGCACAAGGCCCTGCTGTATGATCTGGCACAGTCGTGTCTGGTACTGTGTCTACCCCGGCATCTACCCGAATATCTGGTATGTGACGTGCATGTCTAGGTCGTCGTATAACAACACTATGAGGCCGCGTATGTACATCGGGCGGTGCACGCGGTGTAGTATGTGGTATAGACGGAGGCTCGGCTTGAACGGTACTATGGAGACGATGGTCTTCTCGAACGGCCTCGAGGCAAGTGGAAGTAAGAGATTGGGTTGGCCGCAGTTCATGTGCATGTGCTGCGTCTGTGCCATCCTCAAGGCCATCTACTGCGATCTGGTGAATCTGTACAAGTGTATGCTCCTGTAAATGTAAAAAATAATTTACATTAGAATAATATCAAAAATATATTTGTAAAACATGATACTTATTACAAATGCACTTAACTATTATCTTACCAATAGTTCGACTATGCTACTCATAGGCTGGAATCCGATAAGTGGTCTATCTAATGGGGGGGCCGATAAATCGTCGGGTGATACGGCCGTACCAATCCATGTACGTGCGAACACTCGTATTGTTGATAGATGTATGTGCTTCCCCCACAATGAGATGCTCTCGACGATGGATCCAGACATCTACACAAGATTGATGTGCAAGACTCCAGTCATAACCACCCCTGCTGCGTCGATCAGTAGCATGAAGAGCAGACCCATGTCACATGGCTCCGGTATGACCTATCGCAATCCGAACTGGCGCATGAGACGATCAGGGAAATGCCACTCTACTACTGCAAAGCATATCAGTGGTGCATGCGTCATCCATACGTCGCTCCCAATAGTGCAGTATGCTGGTAAGTGTGCTAGGACCTCTGCAGTATATGACATACACACCATCTACAACAAAACAAATATATAATATAAATGTTACTGTAACCACGTTTGTCATTATATTATACTATAAGTTGGTGTCAAATTCGAATCTGCACATCGCGCATCTGGTTTAACTGATTTCTATAATGTCTGAGGACGTGTCTGGGGGTGTGTACATATAATGTCATACGCACATTCCACATGCAACACAAAACAATTCATTTCGATAAATGGTGAAAAAATCGTATGATACGCTCAACTAGTAATGCCTCGTTACTCACCTACAACCCAACGGACCCACATGTAATAGATCATGATGCTCAGGAATCTCCTCAGCATCAGGGGGTACTGCTGCAGCAATCCCAGCATCCTGCCCCTCTGCAACGTGAAACGCAGCAGGTATATCTACCGCTGCTGCCGGATGAGGTAGTACTCTCTCAGGACGGATATAAGTAAGTCGTTCCCATGCCCACACCTAATCAATTAAATGTAACATACATTTTAGCTGTCCTCTAATGTAACGTTACTAATAAGTACATGTAAATGTAACAATACCTGTAATATAACTACGTATTGTTGCATGCGATCCCTCAAAAATGATGGAAACCGACATGTTAGTTGTAGTCGTGATGTTGAACGGTCCAGCTGCATTACCGTGTACATATTACTCAATAATTCCTCATATGTTATTCCGTATTTTAACTTTATACAGTGTTGAGGCTTTCCATTGTACCAAAAACCACCTTCATTGTATATAATATTACCTCCCCAATAGCACATTATTGTGGCGCGTCTCCTCGACATTTTATACCTTCAATATAAAATTTGAAATCACATAATTTTATTATTTTAATTACTAGATTGGGTTGCTTGACATTTTCTACTTTTAAACCTATTAACATCATTAGAAAGTGAAAACATATCATGGGAAAACCAACAGTGGATACTCATTCGATGCAATAAACATATCAGTTACCAAACCAACATTCTCGTCTAATGATATTGATACGTAAGACATGTATAAACAGCTTTAGTTATAGGCCAAACTACTTTACACGGTTCTAATTGTGTAAATTATCCACCGTTTTGCTTACGTTCATTGTTCATTGTTTATTGTTTTGTAAATTCCGTTTTACATGTATGGAATGAGAGATGTAGGAGGAGAGCTGGGTAAGGTCGGATGAATTTATATTCTATTTTCCTAAAGATCTGTAGCATCTAAAGGCTCCAAGTGAGAAATAGTAGGCCTAAGGTTATGGATACTGTAAGTGGTATAATGATTTTGAATCTGTTATTTATTGATATGCGATGTGGTTTCCAGTAGATATGTGTTGGTGTTTTGGAATTGTCCAGCTGCTGGAGTAGTAAAGTTCAATGTTGATAGGAGTGTGATTCTATACTGTTGGTCAATACTGTGAAAGGTAGGGATGGCTGTCCTTGGCCTTATTTGGGCCTGCTGCAACTGATTCAGAGCATCTAGGTTAGACAGCTGGTTAGTAAGTTGGTTTTTCAGCTGAATATGTTTAGAGGGAGGGTAACTATGTTGCTGATGCCTTGGCTAATCTGAATAGTTGTTCTACTAATTATTTTGTGTCCAGTCAGCTGCTTGCTGCAGTGCTCCAGATGAGAGCTGGGATACGGGAAGTCCCAGCTGAACAGGTTTAGTGTATGCAGGCGGGGGGACTGCTGAGCATTTTTCATGGACAAGTGTTGATAACAATTGATAATTTTGAAGGATTAAAGCCATAAAAATCTAGAACCCATAATGTAAAAAATTTGTAATAAACTTCAATTTGATACTTTAAAAATTTTCTATACACAAATTCTTATTAATATTCAGTGTATGTTTTAGTTTTTCAGTCCACCATTACCATTGAGAAAAAAGGTCAACCAAAAAGCTTCTATTATGCTACACTGAATAACTTTTATTTCATCTTACCTAGTATTTTGGCTTTACTAATATGTGCCCATTAGTCTACCTCTCATGCATGTGTGCCCATTAGTATATCTCTATTTTCAATGTAACACATTTTTCTGTTCTTCATGCAAAAAAATTATTTTGTTTTCTTCTAACAGAATTTCTGTTATGTAACAGAATTTTCTTTGATTTCTACCACAGTTTTTCTTATTTTTTTCTTATAAACAGAGTTTTATGTTTTTTGATTCTTGTAAAATCTGAGATTCATTCAATAAAATTGCTCTGTTTTTTTCATAAACATATGTACATTACTAATAGTGGTAAAAGCAGAAAATCTTTTATCAGCAGTTGGTTCAAAATTGTATAAGTTAAACCAAAACACAGACCAATATATTTGTATAAGTTACCCAAAAACTGTATAATCAAAACACATACCAACTAATACCTCAACTGTATAATCAACACACAGACCAAGTTATACCTCAACTGTATAATCAACACACAGACCAATATACATAATTCACAGACCAATATATTTGAATAAGTTACCCCAAAACTGTATAAGTTACCCCAATACACATACCAAGTTATACCTCAAAACTGTATAATCAAAACAAAGACCAAGATAACTAATGCACAGACAAATATTCCTAATGCACAGACCAATATTCCTAACACCATCAACTGAACAATGAAAAAAAGCACATACAAATATTCCTAATGCACCAAAAACCATAATTTAATCAACAAAATAGCATTCAGTATACTGCTATGATATTCTGACTAAAATTCAAAAAAATTAATTTACCTTCACAATGTAATTCTCTGAAGTAATGATGCAGTTCAAATCAGTAATGGGGATTGAAAATTTAAAAAAATTGGGGATTTTCGGAATCTCACAGTAATGGGATTTGGGCAATGAGAATTAAAATTTTGAACTTGGGGGATTTTCGGAATCTCACAGTTGGGGAATTTCTGAACTTGGGATGGGGAATGGGCAATGGGGATATATTTTTAAACTTGTGAATTTCCTGAATTACATGTTCAATTGAAGAGTACCTAGTTAAATAGGAAGGCTTTCTGTTCAACACGTGAAGCCTTGTCTTCTCCTTGCTTCAGACCTAGCTCACGGGTGTGTACCACCAGTCCACTGCACCATTTGACAAAACACTCAATAAGCTAGGCCCTATTACGAATCTCATAGGTGGAATTAGGGCTCAGAAGGAACCTCAGGCGAATCTCCCAGCCGAATCTTGCAGAAGGCCTCAGTTGGCTTCTTCGAAAAATCTTAGGGCTACGATTCGATTTTCTCAGTTAGGGTGTGTTCATTATAAGGGCAGAGGTTATGTAGGGGATGGCGAAAACAAGGATAATAGTCGAAGAGAGAAGAAGAAACACAACACAGAGAAGAGAGACAAATGAGCTATCGCCTTCCACAGAGAGAAGAGAGAAGAGGAGAGGGCATTTGAAACCAATAACATAAAGGATGTCTGGGGGGAGTAGAAACATTCGAATGAAAGCGGATTTGTATTTCCGCTTCATTTGATAAAACGGATTTATAGAATACGCTTTCCATTTGAAAACGTATTTTGTATAACACGATTATTGAAGTAAAAACGGATTTATTAAATACGCTTTTAATTAAAAAGCGTATTTATTGATTCCGCTTTCATGTGAAGTCGGATTTGCTGATTCCGCTTCTAAAAACAGCCGTAGTTTGGTAATTAAGTTTAAAACTGCTGTACTTTGATATTTTTGTTTTAAAGTTGCTGTACTTTGGTAATAGATTCTACAATATTGCTCAATAACTCTTTTTACTCTTTCTAATTATTTTGGCATGAAGGGGTTATCTTCTAAAAGTCGGATATAAGTCGAGGTATCAAAATATGATACAATTCATTAATATGGTACGAAATTAGATTGGTTGGATTTTTTTTAAGTCATGTGTTTTGCAAAATGAGTGGACTCAATATGACATGATTAATAAATGAATCGAATATGGGTTAGGCCAATCAAAAGGAATACACAATATGATTCGTGTATATATTAGTTATACACGATTCATACACGACACGAACCTGATATGATACTATTTGTTAGACATTAATTAATAAACGAATTGGGTATGACATGAATTAATAAACAATCACGTTTGTCGTTGTTTTTATCACATTTGTAAGTGTTTTTACCACTGTTGTGGTACCCAAAAAATGATAAAAATAATTAACATAACAGTGATAAAACATCCACAAATGTAATAAATTATCACTTTTATCCACAAATGTGGTAAAAAATAGTCATAAAATTAACATTTTTTTTGGATCGAAGAAAAGTGACAAATACTTTTGTTCTAAATAGACCCACATAAGTTATAAAAATACTCATAAAAATAGTAGAAGTTAGAGGTACAGTATTGAAATTGATATATACATTTTCCATATTAGAGGCACCTATTTTGGAAAGATAGTACAAAACACTTGTGATTTACAATAAAAAGGTAGGGTTAATTGCACTAGAGGTCCTCAACATATGAGATTTGTCTTATTTTGGTTCTCAATGCTTCAATTGCATCATTTTAGTCCATGAAATATTGAATATGTTTCTATATAGTCCTTCAAATAGATAACGTCTAGGTTGCTAACGATTTTTTATCATAAATTTATCACATAATATCTAAATATAGATAAAAAATAATTTTAATAGCTATTAAACAAAATTTGGGTATCTCTTAACAAAAAAATGTGTAATATGGATAGTTTTTTACCAAAATTTGGATAACTCATGATTAAAATTGTGTAATTTAGGTAGCTATTTAACAAAATTTGAGTAAAAATTTGGTTAAGAGTTATCCAAAATATTTTTTTGTTCATATTTAAGTATTACGTGACAAGTTTATGATAAAAAATTATTAGCAATCTGGACATTGTCTGTTTGAGTGATCATATCGAAACATATTTAATATTTCGGGGACCAAAATAATCCAATTGAAATATTGAGGACCAAAATGAGATAAATTTCATATTTTGGGGACTTCCAATATAATTAACCCACAAAGATATGGACTTGACTACGTGATTAGTTAGTAAAAAGATAAACTCTATCTATTTTGGTGTGGCTTTTGATTGAGCTACTTGTGTTATTGAATGCCACTCGTGAATCATCCCTCCATATGCATTGTGATCCATGCAGATTCCTCCTGGCGGCTTTCTTTTCCTTTCGAATTTTTGAAAACTCAACCAAAATGTAGTAACTTTGATAATGAATGTTAGTCCTTTTTACATCAACCATATGAATTCGGGTCAAGATTAAAGAAATATGGAAAATGCTATTTGGACTTAAAAATCTGACATAATTTGCTGACCTAATGACGTGCCTTCATTGAAACCATTGGATTAACACCAAGTTCCAATGTTTGATGGAGCCCACAGTCAATCCAAAGGTCATAGTGAATTAGGTCAACAAATTAAGTCAGTAAATTAGGTCCCAATAGCATTGCTCAAGAAATATAGCACATGAAAAATCAACGAAGTGTAACATATTTAGGAGTAAATATTTAATATAACGGTGATACCACGTTATTAATTTTGGAGGGTGATGCCACATAATAATAAAAACATAATGTCACCATTGTAGTGAATATTTTCTCGCATACTTAGGGGTTCGAATCATCAATTTTGGGGTTGTCATCGAATTTGATGCTTGTGATATGAATTTAGGATAAAATTATGTTTCTCAAATTTGTTTATTAAATGTTGTATCTGAAAATGATGTGTTAGAATCATGTGCATTGAATATTTGATGGAAGTTACTGGACCCATTGATCTAACAACTCGAACTGATTTGAAATATAAAATTTGATAAGTATTGCATTATTCACCTTGTTCGTTACTCCGAATTTTAGTTGTTGCTTATGATTTTCGAATCATTGTAAATATATGATATTTGCGTTGTAAGGATTATGAGAAAATTAGTTGTCCGAATTAGTTTCCTAAGCACAAAAAACCCATCATCTGTACTATAGAAAAATATTCAATATAATAGTGATACCATGTCATCACCACCACCACACAGTATCATCTTCCAATAAGAATCTTATAACTTTTTTTTTTGGAGAAAAGAAATCTTATAACTTTGACTAAGAGAAACTCTATATAATTTAGTAACAACAATAATCCTTGAATTCATGAAGGATAAATTAAATTTCTCATTCAACTCCAAAAATTTATAAAAATTTAAATTCATGACGTTTAAATTTATAACTCGCGGGTATTACCCATGGAGCTATCCCTTCTGCTTATCACCGACATTCTACATGGGCAGCAGAAAGACACCGATGCTGTAATGGAAGCGATCAACAGTTTTTGTATGAATATAACCCTAGCCGCCAATCTGTTTGGTACCATAATTACTATTAAAGTAATCTGTTGGTTTGGTATCATGTTTTCACTTTCACCTTTGACGGCGACGGCAAGATGACAGATATAATTCAACTTTGGGTAATTTTACTTACACCCCCTTTAAATAGGACCTAACTTCAATGATATCCCTTCCTTTTCTAAAATTTACTAACAACCTCCTATCAGTATTTGTTTACTGACGGAATTAACAAAAAAACCTATTTTACCCCTTAGTTTTTCTTCAAATTTGCATGTTTACATATTTCACCAAAGTATACATATATAAAAAAGAGAGGTCTCGTTGAAAATTTAGAGAAAACAAAGGGTCTCATTGAAGATAAATTTACCTACAAAGGGTATGAATGAAAATTTACTCTGCAATTTAGTTGTATAAGGGACAAAGTTGTGTGGGGTCACCCATGGAAAGATTTTTCAAAATCCGACTCCTGATTCCCTCTAACGAAGCTTGTGAAATGACAAAATCTTGGAAAAACTCCATACGAAATTATTTCACTTATAATCGAGTTGATTGATCAAAATTATTTACTAAATGAATTAACACAAATTTAATTATGAAACAAATGAACTTGACTTATATATAATAAGATATTAAAGACATAAGATTATCGATAAATCAAGTATGAATTTTATAAATTTCAGCATAAGATTAGTCTTATATCATACAATTCGTTGCTAATTCTAGTCACAATTTTACCCTCCATATGAAATTAGTAGGTTGGGGTTTAGTTTTGCTATGTTTAAATGTTAAACGAGTATAGTGGATCGACATGAACGACACTAAACATAACATAAAATTATTCATAGCACAAACACGATATAACAAAAAAACTTGTTTATGTACGTTCATATATGAGTTTGAGATAGTTTGAATAAATTTGAACACGATACGAACACACGAACACGACCCGGGTGAGATAAATTGGCAATCCTAATGGGTAATTTATAAGCAAATCTCATGAAGTTTCCAAACATAAACGAGAGCACAAGAGCATTCCCTCCATTTCCAAAAAAAGTCCGATCCGAAAATTAATTCAATGGCGCCCTTTTTCATTCAGAGAGGGCCTTTTTGGCGGGTGTACTGTTTGATCAAAAACTTTTGGAACTAAGGGCATTTTCGTCACTTCACAATTCCCCCGCCTAGGGTTTTCTCGAACCGCTTATAAGGGCAATTTTCTAGATCGGCCACGAGCGGTCGTGTGTCGGTTCTCTGTCTCTCTCTCTCTCTCTATCTCTGCCTCTTCATGTCGGTTTCGTTTCAGTCTTAGACTGATTCCTCCACAGTTCAGTACCTCACTACCCTTTTCTCTCTTCTTCTCCCTCCTCTCTCTCTTTTGAAACTCCATTTCTATATATTTTGGAGGTTAAAGCTGACGAGTCTGATCCATTTCTGTGTACTAAGTGGGAAACCTCAAGTCTAGTCTCCTCTAAGTGTGCTCTGTTTGTTTGATTTGCTCTTCTTGGTACTGGGTATTGGTTGTTTTAGCTGGAAATTAGCTTAGATCGTCATCATCCCATTCTTTGTGTCTTTCTTTGAGTGTCAGGTTGATCAGGGTCTGTGGTGTTGTGATCTCTGTTGTTTTGTTTTGATCAAGGTGTTTATAAGGTTTTCAGACCATAGGAGTGTTTCAAATCTAGTTAATAGTCGATTGATCGGTCAATCTCTTGTTGGGTCTGATTCAGATCTTCGAAATAAGTGGTAGAAATGGTGGATCTGAGTGACAAAGTGAGTGATCATGAGCTTTCCACGTTTGTCTTTTATCTTTTTTCATCATCCTCGAAATCCATGTACATCTGCATGTATAGTTTTAGCTATCATTTGATCATGGTTTGTTCTGATTTAATTTATTTCTTGACACAGGGATCGTCAGAGTCCGAAGACATGAACTCTCAAACACCTGATAGGGTTTCATCAGAAGGAAACAAGATCAAGACCTGTGCTGATTGTGGTACCTCCAAAACCCCTCTCTGGAGAGGTGGCCCAGCTGGCCCTAAGGTCTGATTCATTTTCCATACATTTGTGTCTATTATTTACATGGGTTTTGTCGTTTTGATTTGATTTTGAATATCTGATCTGGGTTTATGTGCATGCAGTCACTGTGCAATGCATGTGGGATCAGAAGCAGGAAGAAGAGAAGAGCGATTCTGGGTGTTAACAACAAAGAGGACAAGAAACCCAAAAAAACAAGCACCACCACCACCATCGGAAACATCCAAAATCAAAAACCAAGTTCAAGCAATAGTGGCAACAAATTAGGCGATTCAGTGAAGAGAAAGCTGTTCTCAATCGGGAGAGAGATGGTTTTGCAGAGGCCGAGATCAAGATCCACATCGTCGGCGGCGATGGTGAATCAGAGGAGGAAGTTGGGAGAAGAAGAGCAAGCGGCCTTCCTTTTGATGGCTCTATCGTGTGGCTCTGTTTATGCTTAAGCTTTAGTAGTAGTAGTTTGCAAGTAGAACAAGAAAGTTTGAGAGCTAGGTTTTTTTTAAGTGTAACTTCTAGTCTCAATCCAACTTAATTTTCTTTAATTTTGCTCTACTTAGTGTAATTCTGTGTTTTGTTTAGTGATCATTGCCTATTTAGTGCTAAACACATAACTTTTAAGAGGCATAGTTGTGTGAAAATGGGAAATTAATTCTAATTAAGATTCAAATAGGATTATATTTTGATTAATTTTCTTTTTTTTTGATTTGATTGATCAAATGTCGGTCATTCACACAATTATTAACAATTATGTAGATGTGATTATTAACCACCAAGAAAGGAAAAAGTAGCTAATGATTGATGACAGATGAGGGCCTCATGGTCTCTTCAATATGTGGTTGGTAGGGTGTTTATATTTTTTGTATTATCTCAAAAAAATATTTTAGTTTTTTTCACTTTGTTTTGAACCATTTCTAATTATTGATAAAATAGCAAAATAAAGAGGTAAAACTTTAAAAATAGATTTTCTCCTGTGTTGTATTATTATCTGGTTAATAAATTATTGTACATAATTTTGGAGTTTGCAATTTCAGAGTATAAGACTAAATGTTCAAGTCATGTTGAAGCAGGGGGGCCACCTATTGTTTGGTTTAGATTGAGGTAGGTTTAGTGGTATTAATAGAATTACTTTTTATATTTTTATAATAATATTCAAAGTAAAAAAAGTGAAAATTGATGTGTATAATCTACGAAATTTATTAATTATTCAATAACCTTGTAAAACATTATAGGCAGAATCCTATAATATACTCTGAATATACAATTCTTATGGAGGAATGCAAACTCCCATCTTGTTTAAAAGAATTGTCTTTTCTTTTTACAATAGGGTCGATTTGAATATGAATGGGTAGTTTAAGTGGTAATAGAGGTGATCTATAAATTCAAATTTTATGAGTTCGAATCTTGACAATTTTTTTGAGATTTATCCTTTATGAATATCATAGTGCTGACGTGGATTACCTACTTTTGACTGAACCGGAAAAAAGAGTAGTCAAAACGTGCGACCCGAACACTTCAAACAAAAAAAAAAAAATGGGGTCGACTTGTGAATATTGTAAACCCAATGGTAAATATAGAAGATATATCCTACTTCAAATAGTCTTTTTTCCTTTTTTTTAGGCAGTTAATTTTAGTAAGTTTTTTATTTTGTGGATGATAGGAGAAATCTGTTGTAAAAATAGGGGTAACATTATAAAAGGGTAATAACTAGATGTTAATTTTTAGTTATTGCATGAGTTTGGTAACGTATGGTTGGTGGAAGAGACAGGAATTCTATGGGCGTCTAGTGCTTCGCTCTTTGGTTTCTTATAAGTTTTCAGGTTGAGGGTGGAAGAGAGAGAGGAGGGTTTTGGATTCTTCTTCTAAATGATAAAGAAAAATAATCCAAGTAGATGGGTACTCATTATACTCAACCCTTGCATTGATTGTTATTGTTTTTTTCTTTATTTTAAGGCTACCATCCAAGCAATGAAGAATCTTATTTGTTTATTTTTGCTTATACACTTCAACTTGCATTACAAAGTGATGATGTATAGACTCGAAATGTGAGGTGAGTGTTTGAACTCAGGAATTCAAGACTTATGAATAATGGTGTATGAATGAATAATGATGTTGAAGTTAACCTATGGTTGAGTCTAGTGGCTCTGAAAAATGAAACAGTAAATGTAAAACAAGGGTAAGAGATAGGAATCAATATAGATTACAGTAGTTCATCAGCTGAAAAGCTTGACTAATCCACTTTAATGGAATCTCTTGCTCCTTGAAAGGTTTTCTATTACTTGAGAAAGAAAATAGAGTTACAATTGCCAGGATTACAATTCGTTCAATGCCTTTACATAGGTGAATGCCCTTGTATTTATACCCACAGGTGGGGTGGTCCTAACATTATCATCATATGGTCCCTAAATTTGTTAAAATTTTGTTGAGGGAATATTAAGTCGTTAGAAACTACATTCCTTATGTATGACGTGACTTTCTAAAATTTGCTCAGGTGACATTGTAGCTTGTCTTCAAGCTTAGACACGCCGTGGTCTTTTGTACATATGGAAGACCTTTTATTCTTCTATTGGTATGAAGGAGCTCATTCTACCTTCCTGGACTGCGCTGGAGAAATTGATACAACATAGATGACTTGGATACTTGTATTTGAGGTCGAACTTAGACGACCTAGATTCCTTTATCTGGGGTCATAAATGGACGACCTTGACTCTTTTACTTGAGGTTGGATGTGTAACAGGAGATCGAAAGACAGACCTCGGTCATTAGCTCTTCCCACAAGTCGTCGTTACGAAAATATCCTCCAACTTATAACTGATATCGTTTTTAGGTACCATAAGAAAGATTGATTTCTTTCTTATGATGAAGATTGTGCATGCAAAATGAATAGCTCCACACCTTGGCCGATAGACAGAACCCTAAAACATATGATCATAAATTGTTTCTCGATTTCCATTTTAAAATGTTCTTTCTACTTTTTATGAATATAATGTGCAATAGTTATGACCATTTTAACCGAATTCTTTGTTTGCGAAGTTCGATGGCAAATGCACTCTTGGGTCAACAAGTTTTTCCTCTTTTCTAATCCTTAAACATAATTCTAACTTGACCAAAGGTTAGATTGTAGTCAAGTTTGATCACCGACAAAAATAGCGGCCTTCTGAATATGATTAGTCGGATATGAATTAACTAGTTATTACCTGTGCCTGAAGGCACAGAGTAATAAAAAATGGTAAACAATAAACATATTTGTATTTATATCCAAAATCAAATCACAAATATAGAGGAGAGATAAATGAATTTAAGCATTAGTTGTAGTGGAGGTGAGAGGTGGTGGTGGTAGGAGACGGTGATGGTTGTGGTGGTGGTGGTGGCGGCGGTGATGGTGGTGGTGGGGAGAGTGGCGGCAGCGGTGGTGATGGCAGTGGTGGTGGTGGCGGCGACGACGTCGACAGTGGTGGTGGTGGCAGTAGCGAGGGCGGTGGTGGTGGTAGAGGTAGTGGTGGTGGGGGTGGTAGTGGCAGAGGTAGTAGTGGAGCGGTTTTAAACATTATTTTTTTTTTTTAAGTACTTATGAGAAATAATTTCTATAAGTACTTTTAAAAAGTCACTCCAAACACACCCTTAGGGGTCTATTTTTCCTATTAAATTTAGGATGTTAATATTAGCCGTTAGATTGACTTTAAAGTAAAATTTAAAGCGATCTCAACCGCGAAAAGCAAAAGTCATTTTATTTATCTTTTGAAATTTGAATTGTAAGCTACTTTATTATATAGATGTTTTTTATCGATTTAATTCGATCTTGAATATGATATCTTATATTTTATAGATTTGAATTTGAATATACTTATATCTGATTCGATTATGATCTAATCCAAATTATTTATAAATTTTTATATAAATATTAAAAAAAAAATGATTATTTAAAAAAATTAGTTAACATTTAGCTACAATTTATTAAAATTTATCTAATTAAGTTATTCAAATTGGATCAGATTTCAGATTGTTAAAAAATTTGAATATTGACCACAAGAATAAAATTTATCGAATTATTAAATTAAACTTTTAAAATAAAATTCATATTCGAATCAATTAGAATTCAATTTAAACCCGATCTTTTTACGGGCCTATTGCCAGGCCTCTTCATATTTGAGGCCGATTCCGTGAAAACTCAATCCGTCAATTCTGAAGGCCGAAAACCACCACACCTTCGGTTGTTCATTTCCCACTCCCCACAATTCCATCTTTTTTTGCGGCAAATCTTTGTACCTCTGGCCTACATGTTTGTCAAATAGAATGAATGGAATAAGACCCTATCCGGGGAATTCGGGTTTTTTTTTTAACATTGGGTCGAATTTTAAAAGTAAAAAATTTATTTTGATACAATTACATGAGAATTCAATTACATCTATATAATAAAGAATAATATAAAAAATAATTTTTTTTTTGCGGTTGAGATCATTTTAAATTATATTTTAAAGTTAATCTAACGGTTAATATTAACTTTCTAAATTTAATAGGAAAAATAGGCCCTTAAAAGTGTATTTAGGGTGACTATTTAAAAGTGCTTCTAAAAGTTATGACTTCTAATAAACATTTTGAAGAAAAAAAGTTTGGAATAATTTATTTTAATTACTCCTAAATAAGTTAAAAGTAGTTCTACAACTTAAATAAGTAAGTAAAAATAAAAAAAAATTAATTTTTACTTCTTTAAAATCACTTTTCTATAAAACACTTCACCACCCCCACCACCATTGTCTAAATATGTCTCATCTTTCTGAGGGATCATTTAATATTCTTTAATGTGGCTACACATGGCCCTCCAGGAGGTCGTGTCATCTGGGCTTCGTACTATGTGGACGCTCTCTATTGGTCACCAAGCTACCTTCTTTTTGTCATTTTGACTGCCTTGAGAAAAAGGTCTGATGATTAAAAGTCACCCCCATCTTTTGACATGGTGACGTCATTCTTAACTTATCTAAGAGTTCCGTCATTTGTTATAGTCCAAGTCCCAAGGGAGTCGTCAAGACCTCGGCAGAGCAGAGGACCCAACACTGATGACAGGTGTCAAGTGACGAAGATTTCGAGGCGCCATTCGTGCCGAAAACACGTGTCACTCGCAGACTCCAAGAGACCTTTAGTTTCGAAGACATGTGTCACTCGCAGACAGAATCGAGGTTGTCCCATGCCGAGGACACGTGTCACTCAAGAGAACACCCACATCTCTCATGTCAAGGACACGTGTCGACTCTTGCTGATTCTCAGTCCCATCATAAACCCACACTCAAAACTCAACACAAACTCCAAGTTAAATGATATGATTCAATCTTGATCGCAAAATTCTCTTGTGGGTCAAATTAGATCAAACTTTCATCTCTGAAACTCAATCAAGCTTTACATTGTTGTGATTGAATCTTGACCGCAGAACTCTCATAAAAATTGTTTTAGGTCGAATTTTGGCCTCTCACCACACCCCACACCCTACCCCCCGCACACGCGGCTGGGTCCAACTTTAGAGGACCCAAATTCTCAATCCTGATCTAGCACTTGGAATTAAAGCATGTAGAGAGATTTATGATCTAAATCATACTAAAACAGCACCCATATCTTACATTTTCTATATGAACATGATCGTAGAACAAATTTGATGGAGGCCCGCCCATATAGTAACCTTGTGTAATGCTACACGGACAAAAAAAAATAGAGATTAAATAAAAAAATTTAAATTTTAAATTGTAAATATATAAAATTAATATCAAGAATACTCTCTGTCACCCCAAAATGAAAGGGGTGATCTTGTAATTCTAAAGCTGTGAAGATGCGTTGAAGAGCATTCCAGTTCTTACGTTTTTTTTGTACTTTTTTTTAAAAGAAGATAAAAGATTTTTAAAAATTTTCTCCAATGTTAGATTCATGCCCATAACAAACGAAGAGAAACTATTTTTTAAACTTATATTAAGAGAGATTCAAATTTTTACCCTTTTCACCAATTGTGATATTACACATTTCTTTAAAGATCCAATAGTCCTAGGTGCTGCATTTGATTTTTCCATTAAGGTCGAACCTATACTTGTGTCCGTGGGTCAGATTGCCTATGAGTCCCGTTACCCAACTCAAAAAAAAATAGGATCAAAATCTGATAGGCCCAATAGTTATCTATTAGCTGGCCCGAAACTCGGGCGCCCACAAAAAGTCCATTAAAACTCGGCCCAAGATCCTGCCTGCCCAACCCTACTTGACTAGCCCGCCCACATTCCTTTGAATAAAAATTAGATATATTAAATTTGAAATTTAAAAAAGATAAATAGGTAGGTAAGTGTTAACTTAATTGAGATGTACTCATTCTATTGTAATGTAATTTCTTCCCTATTTATAAATTGGGATATACTCATTCTATTGTTATCAATTTTAACTCTACTTTTAATTAAAAAATATAATTTATAAAAACATTAAGTTACAAAAATATTTATTATTTCTAAATAAAATTGTATATAAAAAGCCCTCCAATAAGCCCGCCCACAAGCCCACTCAATAGGCCCATAGGCCCACGCCTTGGACTACGAGTAACTTACCCTTAACCGAAATTCAGTCTAACCTGTCCAATAATTCACCCGGATAAGGGTTTGGGCCTCCCCTATCTAAGCTTAACCCAAAAAAAAATTTATGAGCCAGGCCGAACACCCCTAGTTATGTTGGAGAAATAACTATCTAAACACTAATAATATCACATCATTTAATTATAATTTTTTATCTTATTTTTCGAACAGTCTGACATTAGTGACCTACTAACCTTCCTTTCAGCTAAGGACCACAGTATCACTAGACGTAATGTCCTCCTTTCTTTCTTCTTTGGGATACCATACCATTACCAATTTGAGTGGACCCCACTCTATGCCAGTGTGCATGGCTTCCAGCTAATCCTCCACACCCTTTTGTCTCCCTTTTAAATATCACACAGCGGAGTTATATCACCACCACCAAGACTACCACAATATAAATGTGCCAGTAGTCTTACAAATACAGCTCACAAATGTCAGACATCCATCCTCCTCCTATTCCTATTCATCTATATAATAAAGTAGCTAGATTTCTTTGTCTTTAGTTTTTCGCGGCTCAGATCATTTTTAAGTTTTTGATCCAACGATTCTAATTAATCTACATTCCTATAGGACTCTACTACATTCCTTTTATCTCTCCTCATCCCCATTCAAACCATTTGAGAGATATATACATCCTTACAAGACTCTACTACATTCTTTTTTATCTCTCCTCATTTCTATTCAAACCATGGGAGAGATTGACTTGGACGGTTATACACACACACACACATATATATATATAATAAAAATAAAATATATCTAAAATCTATTAAAACTCTAATAATAAGGATTATCTCTAAAAAAATATAAGTTCATTAACATATGCCGTCATATTTATATATCTATATTGATATCTATATCTATATATATAATTCAATTTATATAATAAACAGTTCAAACGCATAATTTAAAATTAACAAAATAATAGTACAATAACAAGGATTATCGCTAACAAAGTATAGGTTTATTAACATATGTTTAATAAACGGGTCATATTCGGGTGAGACCTATCAACTCGTTTAAATAAATTTAATATAATAATAAATTATATATATATAAAATAATGAATGAGTAAAGAAAAAAAAAATAAAGAAAACATTTCAAAAAAAAAAAGCATATAAATAGTAGGAAAGTGAAGTTTTGAGTCTTGAGGCATTGAATTGCCTTTTGCCCCTTTTCTTTGAATCCCACATCGACAAGGAGTGGAGAGGGGAGACTTCAGTTGCCTATAAAAAGGGTAATGAACTTCTCATTTTAACCAACATTTGTGGTGTGATTTTCACGTGAGCTGTTGGCTGGAATTCCTTCAATTGAGGAAAGTACAGTTGGAAGCAAATAAATGGAGTGTAAAAATTTATTAAAATAATTTTTTTTTTTAATTTTTTTGTAAATGGGTTAAACGAATCGTGCCGTGTTACCTGTTTATTAAATGGTTCGTGTTCGTGTTAAAATTTTTTACCGGTTTACTCAATTATCAGTTTGACGTGATTATGATTAGAATTCGAATTTAGCTGAATTTGATTATCAAGTATAAAGTATATATTTTTTTTTAAACTAAACTTTGCTTGAATTTTACGAATATTCAAAGTTGAAGTCAAAATTGAAATTGATTGTAAAAATAATAAAGAATAATTAAATTATATAGTAAGTGAGAATACAATATGCTATGAAAAAATCTGTATTTAAATTATATGGGTTAAAATACAAATTTTTAAGTTTATATACAACAAAAAAATTTAGAATTTAAGGTCAATTTCATGTTGGTTTAATCAACAACAAATAATATTAAACACGAAATGAACCTTAAATTGTAAATTAATATATATTTTTGTCAGAAATTGACATTTAATTTTGTTCAATTTATATTCAACTTTGTCAAATTAATATCAAATTAATTTTTATTGTTATCAAATTAATATTAAAATTCATTCAATCAATTTTTTGGGGGTACTAAATTATATCAATTTTTTGGGTACTAAATCAAATCTTATTTTATTTTATTAAATTTTTAATTTTTTTGGGTACTCAAATTGGAGAAAGGCAATTATAAAAATAATAATTTTTTTGTTATAAAATCATCACTTTACGTTAGCAATATTGAAGGAAGGGAGACAAATGGGTCTCTGTGTAATAAATTTTAAATTTTGGGGATTTCCGTGTTATTTATAAAATATCAGGGGGTGTCTTCATAATATTGTCAAAACTCAGGGAAAGTCGGTATTTTTTTTCCTATTTTTTAATTAGATATTAATTTATTATTATTTTATCATAAAAACTTGAATTATTATATTTTTAATAAAAACAGTTATTAATTAGAAAGGTTTGTTGGTAGCCAAAAACAAAATGTGTGAGAGTATGTTTCTGTGTATATTTATATGTGAAGGATTGAAAATTTGGTAATTAAATTTATAATTTTGTTGTGCCATTTGGGGTTGAATGGTGATAGTGGTGATAAATTCATGAGTTTTATAAATGAGTAAGATTTGGTTGATTTTATTTATCGCTTAATGATTGTGAATTTAATTGTAATATGTTAGTAATTTTTTTTTTTTTTTGCTTGAGATATATATTACATGGAGATAGGGTGGATTGAAAATATGGTGATTAAATTTATAATTATATTCTATTATTGGATTGAGTGGTGGTAAATGTGATAAATTCTTGAGTCTTATAAATGAGAAAAATTTTATTTATTACTTAAAGATTGTAAATTTCAATGGATTATGTTAATATTTGTTTTTTTTTCGGAGGCATTTGTATATATGGTGTTGTTTTGAAGAGTTGTATATATCTTTACGACAGTTCTATTAATATGGAGGATATGATCGGCGATATATTTCGAGTCATTTTAAAAGAAGAATTTGTATGAATATTTTTGACTCATTCTTTTTGAATTTGGACAATTGTGTAAGAATTTTTTGTTTGTGATATAGTGCCTTCAGGCACGGGTAATGACTAGTACTCCTATATCCTCTCTCCATTGAACGGTCCACAACCAATCTTTAGACTATGAGACCTCCAAAATATGCCCAAGTTGGTCAATTTGGACTTGAACTTGTGACATCAATGTTGACCCAAATCAATTACAATTATTTTTTTAAATTAAATAAATAGTTAAGAGTGTTCAAATCGACTTACTCGTATCTGAACTAATTCCCTCTCTGATATGGTCAAAAGTAGATCATCTACGTTGGAACTAAAATATTCATGAGAGATAAATTGCTCATAACCTGATCCCAAAAAACTATCAAGATTTAAACTAAATACGTCTAAATTTATAGTTTGATTACATGAGAAAAAATAACAATTAGAATTCAACCACATCATTTACTTTGGAATTTACATGATTGTTGCTTTTTAGAATTCGCACAAATAAGGTTACCATCAAAAGCCCTAAGCTAAAGATTCATGTGAATTTCGACTCAAATTCAAATGATTGAAATTCCAACGATAAAAGAAGAAGCCACTTTTTCTTCACATGGAGCATAGAAAAAAAGGTGATCTCACGATGAGTACAGCATGATGAGAACACCACAACCACATCCTAAGTTGTGAAAGTTGAAAAGAAAACAAAAAAAAAAAAACCAAAAATTTGAGAAGATATTAGTGAATCTCAGCCAATTAGATGCCTTCACGTGTGTAAAGTCGATCTTTTTCTAAATTATTCTATAGGCTGCTAATACATGTTAAAAGACATTCTGGAAAGTAATGTGTTTTGCTCCCAAAGGTTGTCCCTTTCCTGACAAAATAATCTCTTCATCTACTTGGAAGGAACAGAATGCTGATGCAGAGGATCTTGACCCAAAAAAAAAATTTCTCTTTCTTTTTTTTCTTTACTTTTCTTTTCTCTTTCTTTTGGGTTGGCAATCAAAAAATAAAATCAAGTTGGGGAGCTTTTAGTCAATGGGAATTTTATATAGAGTGCTTCAATTCTTATCTAAGTGACAATCTAAAAGAGAGCTAAAAGCTTTTGAAAAGTATATGACAGTATAAGTGATTGTTGAATTAGCACTGTAAGGTCTTTCACAAAATGGTCTTAGAATCTCTCAAAATTGACTTTTTCCCCACCTATATTGTGCAGCAGTAGCAATAGTGAATTAGTGATAGAGTAATGTTATTTGTATCTCATTTGTTGATCTAATTTATTGTAATTATCGAATTAATAATAACTTTTAATATTCTTCGACAGGTGAGAAATTCAAAATAACATTCTGGAGTTGCTATGTTTGATCACCATAGTGCAACGATTACGGTGTATTAGTTTAATAAATTAAGTCAATAAATTAAATATGAATAACATTATAAGATGGTGATAACCTTAATGAATATTAGTTGTAAATTCAAAAAAATTAATTTGAATTGAAGAAAAATGGCAGCATGACTTGATAAACAACAAAGAGATAAAAACAAAATAAGAACTTGTAGAGTTTATAATTGACACTTAATATTGAGGAAAAATGACTAATTTTCTCACATTCTATTAAAAGATAAACTAAATTCACAAGAAAAAGAGGCATAAATTGTCAAGAATTTACAGATTACCCAACAGCAAGAGAGAGAGAGAGAGAGAGAGAGAGAGAGAGAGAGACAGGGCATTTACTTCAGTCATCATCACCATTAATTTCTTCTCCCAGAGAAGTCCTCTGTTTTTCTTCAACTGCCGACACCACCATCAATTTCTCTTAATTTTGATCAAAACCCTCTTTTTCTCTGACATCTCCAAGCTTGTAGATCTGTGAATCTGACACTTTATTTTTCAAATGCCTTATAACCCATAGTTTCAGAGCAAATATATGAAGAAGATGAAAAGCAGAGTGATCAAGTAAGCCGTAAAACCAGACAATTGTTCAGACCCAGATTGAGAAGGTGGTGGGGGGTTATAAAAGTAATATGGGAAGTACGGCATAATTGGGTTTGGAGGTGTTACTGGCCCTGTGGGATTGCTCTTGTACGGCGGAGGGGGGTAGTAGTACCCAACTGGACCCCCTGGCGGCGGCGGCGATGAGTAGGTGTACGTGGAGGGTGGTGGTGGAGGGTAGTAGTATGAGCCCGAGGGAGGTGAGGGTGGTGGAGGGCAGTTGGAGGAGGTAGATGGCGGTGGCGGTGAAGGTGGTGGTGGAGACGGTGGTAAGGGTGGTGGTGGAGATGGTGTTTGGTTGCATGGGTTGTCACAGGCTGAGCACATTGTACATTCGATCTGGTACTTTGAACCAACCCATGAATTTGCACCAACAAATGGCAGATTTCTTGATGATAATAGCATCACAAGACTGAAAAAAGAAAGCGTCACGCTTTGGGTTCTCTTCATTTCTTCTTTTCTTCACAAGAAAACAGAGAAGGAGAGAAAATTTTGCTGAATTTTAGATGAGAATGTAGAGAGAGAATGTGCGAGTTGATCAAAGAAATTTTTGGGGGAATTCAGAGGATGATTCAAGGGGGTTTTTTGATGGGCAGGAACAAAGTGTAGACAAGAGAAAATGTGTGTATTATTGATGATGAGAGAGAGCAAGAGAGAGAGAGCAAGAGCGAGAGAGAGAGTTGAGAGGACTGGTAGTGGCAGTGGGTGTCTCTTATCTTTGAAGCTACACCATCTCTTATTTTTCTTCGGTGAGATGAGATCAATAATAGGACAAGCTTAAATAACGACAATTTCAAATAGATTCAACCACTAATATCTCTTTTAAAGCAATTCATAATGAATGGTACACGGATTATTCCTAATTGATTCATAAAAAATAGCCTATTTTGAGTTTAAATAATGATAAATTTATCTCTCATAAATATTTTAATTTTGACTTAAATAATATATTTTTAATCAGATAAAAAAAATTAATAGATATTAAGATAAATTAACCCAAACACTCTTCACCCTTCTCAAAAATAAATAAAAAATAGATTATTTCATAAAGAAAGGGTTAAAGTGATATTACTGTATAAAGTAGTTTAAGTCCCAAAAGGTAACACCGACAAGTTTTACTTTAACAGCAATGCTCAACCGACGCCATTCTTTGATTAGATTAATAATTTATTTTTATTTTTTTAAGGAGCAGTCACTATTGTAGGAGGCTAGGAGTACTAAAGGAATCAAATTATCTACTGCTAAATTCACTATAAAATCCCAAGACATAGTTATTATTATTATTATTATTTTTTTTAACGGTCAAGGATGTTGTCAAGATAAATCATTCATCCCGGAACTAGGGTATTCATATCTAACAACAAGAAGTTGTCAAGATTCAAATTCAAGACATCTGAATTTATACCTTATCCTTATTACCACTTGAACTACCGTTAAAATTCTAGACATAGGTATCTGTGCAATGGTTGTTAAGCAATAGTAATGACTCAAAATTTAGCTCAAATTTAATTTGTTTGGACTTGTTCATATCATAAAGGAATCAAATTTAATTAGATTTTTAAGCTCTTTTAACAAGTAAATTAAATCCAAATATGTGACTTAACTCGTATATGTTACCTATAGGAATTTTTTTTTTCAACGATCAGAGTTGTCTGAGTCAGTTTACATACATCTCGATTAATTCTTTTTTCGATCCGATCAAAGACAAATCATTCACGTCGAAACTAGGGAATTCATGAAAGATAAATCCCTCATAGTCTAATCTCAAAAAATTATCAAGATTCAAATCCATAACGTTTAACTTTACCGTTGGTGCTTATTAGTCTCCTATCATTTAACCTATCATTGGGTTACCGACAGGAATAAACACATGGAGGATTAAACTTTCGGTGAAATTGGAAAATGGTCAACTTACAATGTGAACTGTCTTTGTGAAATTGAAAAAAAACACACACACACATCTAACGTTAGGAAATGCATATATATATATATATATATATATTTATTTGGTATGTTCATGATAGTCAGGCTTGACCAGTTCACACATGGACGAATCAAACTTTGATTGTTTGGTTAGGAGCGTATAGACGTAATTGACACGCAACTCCCAAATGGGTTGGCCTTATTCAATATTTAGTAAAAGGCGGGTCGACTCACACTGACTACCATCCTTTGCCTCAAATCACTACCAATGTTTTCTATACAAGGTACACCTTGATGCAATGAATTTGTTACTACTTTTATTGCTTAGTCACGTTAACACCCCCCCCCCAACCCAAAAAAAAACAAAAACCAACAAAAAAAGGTGGATTCATTTAAATTATAAGGTAGCTTTTGAAGATAAAATTGCTTTCCACACCTTTTTCTTTTGTAGGGTTTAGATGGATTTTTTGTGGTCCTAAGATAAGGGTGTCTTGGGATCATCAAAAGTATGGTCATATTTCAAAAGATAAAATTCAATCCACTCTAGTCACACCAACTTCTAGGCCTTGTTAAGGGCACAAATGATGCAATTGTAATGTTCTTGCTCAATTTAAGACTTGGAAGTTTGGCCAAGTAAAACGTGGGCCTTTAAAGTCCAATTCCAACATATTTTAATTTGAGACTAGTTGTTGCAACTCTTCCATCCTCCAAGTTCCCTTATGTCCCTTCATTTTTTCAGATTGAACCAATGACATTGAAGTCTCCAGATATCATCCAAACGTCTAATTAAGGAACTTGTTGTTAAGGACTTTAAGGTACTCTAAACACTCTGTCTACATGCAAACTCAGTATCCGCATAAATAAAAGTCCCCTACCACATGGATGAGTGCACCTTCCATTTTAAGGACTTCATAGCCACAGAGGGTTAGATTTACTAAAATAGTTCAATGAACCTTAAAATCCGATGTTTGGTTTTAGATTTTCAGCTTTTAGGCTATTTTGTCCCAAGCCCGACATATAAAGTAATTCAAACCCCACATTCCTCAAACCCGAACCGGGGCAAATATTTGGTGATATTAAAAAGTCATGGTTGGATATGATGTTAAAAAGTCACAATTCAATGACAAATATTTGGTGATACTTGTGATCAATGGAGCAGACTACGGTATATCCAAGGGGATTTTCGGTATCACACTTCCATTTACTACATTTGTGGTAACTTTTACTACATTTGTGGGTAGTTTCACTACTGTTGTGGTACCCAAAAAAATAGTAAAAATATTTACCACAACAGTGGTAAAAACATCCACAAATGTTGTAAAAACACTCACAAATGTAGTAAATCACCCATAAAAGTTATAATTTTTTTGTACCTAAGAAACATGGAAAAATAGTTACTACAAATGTAATAAAAATACCCACAACAGTGGTAAAAACACCCTTAAAAGTAGTAAATCAACTACGAAAGTGGTAAATATTTTGATAGTAAAATGACCTATAAAAGTTGTAAAAATATCATTTGAAGTAGTAAATTTTGGAGGTATAGTACCGAATTTTTTTTTAGATGTATTGTAGTCTACTCCGTGATCAATTTGTGGACTTCACACATATTTATGTCACTTATCCAATAGGTGATTGGATAGGATACATTATTTTAATTCCAAGTACAAAACCTTGTGGATTGGATTTAGAAGGACTTCAAAAATGTAACCCAATCCCCTCATAATGACTATCCAAATAGGCCATAGATGGCTACCTAGTAAGGTGATAGAATTAAAATAAGAGTAATGGTATTGTAACCTAAAAAAAATTGATTTAATTTGTTTACTTAATGACTTGTCAAGTGATACAATCTCAATGCAGAAGTTTGACACCCATAGTCAAAACAATATTATTAGAACATGTCACTATGACATCATCGAATCAATAAATTAAATTAATTTTTTAAATCACAATAATATTATCTTAAAATAAAATAAATAGTTCATAAGTTTTTAAAATGAAGGGTGAATTTGAACATACTAAACCTTATTTCTTCCCAATTTGCAATGATATTAGGCAATTTATACGTTATTTATTTTATTGTGTTCTATCAAAAGTGTTAGTAAGAGAACGAACCCACGACACATCACGGTGAATCACTGACCATACTTTACACATGGGTTTGCTAGCTATTCTGTACATGATCCGACTGTAGCTGGTCCACCACGTACCTTCTTAGAATTAAATGATTTTTCCATTGTCAAGTTGCAATAGAAGGCAAAGAGTACCGAAGGATATTGTCTACATGTGTCTGCTCAATTTCCGCTTTCTTTTTTATTTTAATGGCAAGAGTTGTTTGGGTTAATTTATGCGTATCTCGACTACTGTACAACTTTATTGATACTATTCATCTATATATGGATCACTAATGCTTTCTCCCCAATTCAGTGATATGAACCCTTACGAAAGAAAGAACCTCTAACTTCGATAAACTTAACTGAAAAGTTCCCAATTACATTAGTAGTTGGCCGAGTTGCTAATAGACCAAATAAGCACATAAGATATTTAAAGTCAAAGGTGTTCCATTTGGGTATTTTCTTTAGTCCAGTTAAAGGCAGGTCATCCATGTCGGGACTAAGATATTTGTAATGGATAAATCTCTCATGACATGGTCACAAAGGACTGAAAAAATTTGAACTTAAAACATCTGTATTTCCAACTCGTCTCCATTAATACTTCAACTATTTTTGGATTATTAGTGAATATGACACACACTCAATCATGTGCCTTCATTAATAGAATAAGGAAAAAAATGTATAGAGAGAGAGAGATGATGATGATGATGGGCAGTTATGTGAGAGTCTGACACTCTGAGTGAGACTCCCTGCTTGTAATCGGCTGCTCTCTCAAATATTGAAAAAAAAATCTATATTTTCTCATGTTGATCCCAACAGAAATCTCCCTGAGATGGTGAATTAGTTCTTTTCAGAAGAGTGTTTTCTATTTTATATAGCAGAATTTGTCTAATTCAGTTGTGTGATTTTTCCATCGTTGGAAGAATCATAGTTGACCCAAAAAATATTGGGACAAAAAAAAAAGGTAAAGAACAGTTTTTCTTCAGGGCTAATGTGAATAATATGTTCTGTTCAAAAAAAAAAAATTGTGAATAATATGTCTGCAAATGGGCCAATGTGAATGCAGAAAGTGATATTGGAGTTCTAATAGCCATGAGCTCGATTGGATTGGTTCCCTCTAGGAAATTGAAGCTTTGGATTAGGTCTCATACCCACATACTTGTTCAACATTCCACCATGAGTTCCTTCATGTTCAGTTCATCTGTTTTCATCTTCTTTTTTTCACAATGTTTTCAACACACGGGTGCAACTAGGCAGATTGGGACATGGTTGTGCACATTCTACACCAAAACTGAGGAAAAACCTGCCAAAAATTCTCCCTACCCAACGACATCGGGTTAGTGACATAATGCCCAGATCCCAGAAGAACAAAACTCAATTCATCTTTCACATTTTGGTCTGTTAGAATAAAAAGTAATCAAAGTCGATGAAACATCATACAACAAATCAACTATCAGCCAGAAGATCAATTGTTAGTAACCAATGATTTCATAAATAGAGCTAAATAAAGAGCAAGGAGAATTTCTAAACACCATTATCAAGGAGTTAATGGTTCACAAAAAGAACATGAAGCAAGATTAAAACAATCCTCAACTAGAAAGGACCAACTAGAAAAGAATACCAAGACTTATGTCTTGAGCAATCAAATGAAAACTGTACATTACCATCAATCCTGCATAAGATAAATAACAGCTTGAGTTATTAAGAGTTAGAAAGATCTTTCTAAGTGTACGAATGTCCCATAACATTATATCCACACCTCAAAATAATTTCACCCAGAATCAAAACACAACTTCACAAGTACCCTTAAAATATGCTGCTTGCTAGTTTCACCTACCTAAAGCAGTCAAAATTTTGCATGTATGCCTTCGCATATCATACTGTTGTATTCTACATGTGTCTCTGCCATCTTCCAACATAATTGATCTGTCAGATTTCGTGTCATGTTTCTGTCTTTAAACTTCGAAATAAACAAGCACAATGAGCTATTCACAACAGGAATATGTAGCAAAGTGTAATCAAGATCTTGTATCTGGAACGAGGCATTAAACTGGATCTCAACCATTTGATCATATAGAAAAGTGAACTTCAGCTGTAATAGTGGCTATGTACACCAGAAAATAGAGTCACAGATAAAGCCAAAGCATAGAGGATGCCCTACACAGGAAGATTATCCAAGTGATGCCCATCAAAGCCGAACTCACTTTCAACTGGTCCAGTGTCTCCTTGCTGCTGCATACGATGAAAGATTAAATAAGGCAGTCATTAACCTCCATATTTAGATTCTAGATGCAAGCGTCAAAAAGCAAACTGCACTAAGGATAGATATAGCCAGAAAACTGACCTGCTTGAGAAGTACACTCATGAGGTCCTCCTGACCAAACTGTTCAGCAAATATGGTATTGTGATAGCTCGAATCAGGAAATCTCTCAGCCTTAACCATAAGAGGATTGTCAAGGAGAAAAGTGTTAAGTTGTTGACTAATGTTTGGGACATTCCCGTGCGCACTCTCTTGCCCTGATGAAAAGACTGCCTTGCCCATAGCACTCCTGTTTTGCCCATTATTTTGGATAGAGGAGAAGCCTTGTTGAACTATAACAGATGGTGAGACATCATGGCTACCTCTCATATTTGCATGGTGGGAGGTCTCATATGTCAATCCTACATTCTGTGAACCCCACACTTGGGATTTTTGCTGATGCAGCTCATTAATAACATCATAACTTGGAAGAAATCCCCTTGATCCTTTTGTTTCCGAGATAACATCCTCATGGAGCATCTCTTTAGAGGGGAGAGAAGAAATCCCTGCATTACTCCCAATAGGAAAACTACTACCTGGCAAGTCTGTGCCATGGTTCACTGAGAAATCTAATACTGAAGAGGCTTGGGAAAGTGGATTGTATGATGTAACTCTAGCATTGTTGGCCATTCCATTTCGTGCCAAAACTCCACTTGCACCCCCATTAGACATAATAGGCTGCCCCATGGATGACTGAATCCTATGACTGCCATTAATTTCATTTAGCATTTGTGACCTTGACTCCGGTTGAGCCATCTGCACTAGTAAAGAGTTACTCTGGCTTCCATGGGAATTGACTTGCATATTCATGCCCCCAAATGACTGGGCAGACTGATGCAAGTTTGCAAGCTGCTTTGGCTCCATATTTGTTGGAATTCCATGAAGCAGATTAATTTGCTTACTATTATTGCTTAGTTGTTGCTGTTGTCCCTCTCCAAATCTTGGCTTTGGAGTTTCAAAGCTAAAAAGGTTTCTTTGATCTACAAGGGGCATGGATATCGAAGATTTGGTGGTAGACCTGCCAAGCACTGCTGCTTGGAGTGTAGCAAGACTTTGTGCTGGGAGTTGCATTTCAAGCCCACTGAGTGAAGAAATTGACCCAAAGGTTGCATCCGGAGGACCCATGAAAGAGTTATTAAATCCACTCTGATGCTGTGATACCCCACTTATCCTTCTAAGGTATAGACGATATTTCTGCATCAAATAATTGCAGTGGTAAATGCTTTGTAAAGGAGGTGGAGGAAGAAAGGTTTTGATATATAACAGTTACAGCCCACATAAAATTCCCAAAGGAATAAAAGCTGAAAAATAGCATAATCAAGGTTCTTCCCTATGAAATGCTGTCCATCAAGAATGATAGCGCCCTTACCTGAAGGTGGCTGGCAACATTTTCTCTTGTGAGCCCCGGGACGTTCATCAACTCCAGAATTTTCTTAGGTACAGCCTCTGTTAAGATATACAAATGTGAGAACATGAGGAAAGAAGAATAGAATACCAGACTATAAAAGAACGGCAACCATCTTCAAGAAGCATACAGCAGTTGAATTCACACAGGAACCCACAAATAAGCTAATTATGAGATTCATCTTACTGGGAAAAGAAATAATACCTATTATGTACTACTAATCCATACATAATCTTACAGCCACCACTAGGATCTGATTCATCTCTTACTTAATGCATAATCCAAGCTGAACTACAAGTTTGCAACAGAATAAGATGACAGATTCAAGGATGGTGATAATTCAAAATGTATAACAACCCCCATGTTGCCTCATTAGATAGGTGCTTCATCAAGGATCAAGTGTTCTTCGATGGGGATGAGAGAAGCTTGGTAAAAACGATTAGCCAATGGAGATGCAGAAAGAGATAGTGCCCTTCTTATTGAGAGGATACAAGATAAGAGTGAAGGACCATGCATTGAGTCTGACCTTTTGATACTAAAAAATGCACTGAGAACTTTGTAAGGTGATAGTCAGGGAGGAAGTTCGTGTTAATTCTGTAGTTCAAATAGGCGCTCCTCAAAGGAACATTCTAAAACTTCATTTTCCATAGAGGGCATAGCATCTCACCCTCTCTTACACTTATTTCCCTCTTGAACGAATTTTGCCTACCCCATCAAAGAGGCTTAAAAAGAATGGGAGCCAACAGTACGTAGCTCTTATGAAACACACAGACGTTACCCACTATGATTGAGTATCAAAGGTGAACATATTATGCAGAACAGAAGGAAAAAAACAAGAAGGAACAATTAGATCAAGATTCATACTATCAATTCCAAGTTGATTAACGGCTGCCACAAACTGCTGATGGAGCTCAACTGACCATACCACCCGTGGCTTCTTCAATGAAGATGTATCATCCCTTTCCTCTGCTTCCTCTTCCTCATCCTTTCTTTTCTTGGAGTTTCTCCAGTTTCCTTCATTTGCTGAAGATGAGTAATCAGCATCTTCAGGCGGCTTTTGCTGCCGTTCCCCGTCTTCCACACTTCCCGTTTGCTCAAAGTCTTTCCATTCATGCTTCTTTCTCCGAACCACATGCTGCCATATGTTCTTTAAGGCCTCAATGCGAACTGGTTTGATCAGATAATCACATGCTCCGTGAGTAACACCCTTCATCACAACATTTTTACCATCATCCGCTGACATCACTGTGCAATAACAAAAGCCAGATCTAACAAATAAAAACTATGGTGGTTTTAAATGAGGTCAACAACATCTGAAGCAAATGGAACAGGGTACTTACTGATAACAGGCAGATCCATCTCAAGCCCAACACACTCGAGGAGCTTGAATCCATCCATGTCAGGCATGTGGACATCACTTATAACAATATCAAAGCCATTTTTATTCTCGCGTAGTAGTGATAATGCAATTTCTGCTCGATTGCATTTGGTAACTACAAAACCCCAAAAGAATTGAATCAATAATCCAACAACCGCATAACTACAACAATTCAGCCACTGGACTAAACACATCCACCTAGAAAAAAGAAACATAAACTATCTATCCAAAGAGGCACAGCTCAAAACCGTGCGCTTTCTTCCTGAGAAGAAATAGAACTCCAATTAAGCCCCTATATCAAATTCAATCACTTTGGAAGTGTTCGAATTTGCAAATATACGATGCTATGTCAACTCATATCTCAATTTTCCTTATAACCATTTTCGAATCTGAACAAAACCATAGCTTAACGTCCATAAGATGTCATAATACATCCAAATTTCACTGGTTTCTTCCCCCCCCCCCCCCCCCCCCCCCCCCCCTTTTTTCTCTGTGTGTGTGTCTATCTGTCTCATTCGTCTACCACAGACTACTAATCCCATAAACAAATCTTAAAAAGGAAACAGAGGCACACAAGAAACAATAAGCCAGATGGTACTTACTACTACCACTTATTTTAGAAGTCAAAGATAAAGATTCGAACTTTCTGATTACTAAAACAAATCAAGAACAGAAACTTAAGAGAAACCCGAAATAGAGAACTATTGAAGAAAAAAAAATTAGTACTGGGATAAAATTGTGCACGTATGTACCTTCATAGAGGCAGTTCCGAAGCATCTTCTCTAAGATCATGAGACAAGTCGGGTCATCATCCACAACAAGCACACGAAGACCTGCCGGAAACTGGTCGGTGACCCCATCTCCGGACTTCCATGAAACACTTGAGTTCGGCATCGACATGGATTTCACTGTTTCACCACCACCCAGATTCATTTACTCAATCTTCAACTCAAACCAACACTTTTTTATGTATAACATATGCATATATAACACACCCAGAAAGAATAATTTTGTAATTACATCACTTCGCAATAACATGCAAAGAAAGATAGACCCAATTCAAAAAAAATCAAAAAAGACACCACCGGAGAGATGCACCCAAAGTTCCAGAGACACAATTAAGAGAGAGAGAGAGAGAGAGAGAGAGCGAGAGAAGGGGAAGAAAATTGTTTATATCTATTGGGTAGTATCTGCATATGAGGTTGAAGGCATAGTTTTGTGCTTGATGCAGTTATTTTCTTATTTTATTCAATTTTTTTTTTTGGTTTTTTATTATTATTATTATTATTTGAGAGTGGGTCACTCCGTTGAGTGTGGATCCAGCTCATGTATGAGCTTAACTAACCCCACGCCAGCCAAAAATATATTTTAATTTTTTTTTTTTTTATATATCCCTTATAATTGTGAGTATATAAATATGTGTGTATATATATACAATAATATTTCATAATTTATTGAGTTAATCAATCATGGACGATTGAATTAGTATTGAATTCCAACAAAGAGAAAGTTTTTGGTATCGAAAAAAAAATTCAGTACCGTATTGTCGGTTATTACTTTTTTATGGAAGGTTATGATTGATCATAAATTTTCGGTATCAATTTCAACATTTCATGATCGATCATACCCTTTAAAATTGTAACTTACACCTCAAAAAGTGATAACTTAATCTTAAAAAATTATAATTTTCAGTACTCATAGTCAATTCAATGACAGTTATTAATTAAATCAACAAATCATGTCAGCATTTTAGATTAATTAGCATTGCTCGAATATATATCCACATCTGCTACGGTATTCAATAAAATTTACGATATTACAGTCATTTTTTGAATAATGTTATGTGGATTTAATTTTTTTTAATATAATTTATTGATCTAATCACTCAATGTTTAATAGGGTTGACAATTGATCCGACAACTATAGTAGATTAGATTAATAAGATTGGATCAATAATATTATTGTAAATTTTGTCCATTGACTAAGTTTTCAAAATGGGTTGTTTGATTCTTTCAGATATCAATATTGATTTTGAATTACCATAACTAACAAGCTTTTATTTTTCAGTTTTGAAATTTTAAAAATTGTTACCATAGAAAAAAATATAAATTTAATATTCACTTGCCTGAAATATCTGGGACAGAGTATCCCTTAATTTTAGCTAATTACTGTAAAAAATCTAAACTGAATTGTTTGACTTTCTTTCTTAAAATTTGCAAGGTTGGTAATTGATATATTTTTAAATAATTTTTTTTTTGGGGTTAAACACTATTACACAATAGAGGACGACTAAGTTCAGACCCACGATCTTAACCGCTAATCTCAGTTGTTTTGAAAATTGAAATAAAGTAAAAATTGTTCAATTTATTCTATATTAAAATCATTCACTACGTATCATTCAACTAAAGGGTCATTTAAATATAATCCAAGTAGATCTAATATTGAGTGAATCTAATACTATAATGAATCTCAATCGATAATATACAAATACCCAAATGTTCAGAGTTTGAATCTTAGTGTTCTGGTGTTGATAGTATATCTTTGATTGAACAGAAGAGGTGATTAGTCGATATGTGCGTAATCTGATTTAGACACCCTGAACTGTAGAAAGAGTAAACGTTATGGGTCAAGATGACGTGAATCATGAACGTGTGTGTGTGTGTGTTTTTAACATGCATTCATTATCAAAAAACTTGTTGGCCTAACTTATAATCCAACAGTGACAAGATTAAATCAAAAGCTCTTGAGAGTGACCTCTTCCTGGACTATTCTCTGATGCTTCATGACGTTGAAATATAATTTGCCGTCCTAATTAACGTCAAAATTTGGTATTAATCACGAAAATGAAATTCTTAATTTAGCTATTACCTTTTACTGTCAATCATTCACTGTTTCATTGCTTTATACACATGAATGGCCAGCTCAACATAGTTGAACCTTTGCTGTATCAATTATCAATTCGGAGATATTGACATGTATTACTCACGATGTGGTAGATTGCTGTCAATTAATACATATAAAAACACTCTAAATTAAGAGGAAGAAGTAGGGCATGATTCAACATATGTCATCAAGTCGGGTTACGGTTTTGTAGAATGATAATTGTTAATTCAACGATAACGATTTAAATCATATGGACTTTTTTGTCCTCACTCTTTTTCTCCACTGTCACCGACATACGATGGGAGAGGAATGTAATTTTTGGATGGGCAAATACGAACCCAACTCAAGCTAACATAGAATTTTTTATACTCCTGGATACATATTTCAATATTCATATTCAACTTGGATGAGAAATTTTTAATTCAATTTAACCTTGAAAAATATTCAAATTGGAGTTTCAAATTCTCGAAACCCTCGGAAAAAATTTAAAAAAAAAAATTCTTGGAACCCGGTCAAAATATGTTGGGTTTAATAGAAATTCAACCCAAATATAAGTTAAATTTGTGTTATCCAAGTGAAGAAATTTAAGCACAAATAATATTTGAAGACGTTTTCTTACTGAAATTGAATTGAGAGTTTTTTACAAACTGAATTAACCTTTAAATCTATCAATTTAATCCAAATGGTACCCTGAAATTAGTAGTTGTGGATTTAAACTTCGTCATCATTTCTATTCATGGTTGTTTGCTACTTTCCTAGCTGCTACCACTGCCACAAAACGAAATTTTGTGGCTTTTTTTTTTTTTGGGGGGGGGGGGGGGGGGGGGGGGGGTACACTCTGTACCATTGGCTTCCTACTTTGAAAAAAAAAAAAAAAGGCCTAAAATTCAATAATGTTGTATCAGAAGGTAAATATGATATTGAATGCCATATTTAGTTAAGTTCTGAAAAAGCTTTCCTGCCATTTCGCTTTCTTTAATGGTGGCGAAAGCTGAAGCAACAGAGTGCAATGGTGGCGAAAGCTGAAGTAACAGAGTGCACCTACCTTACTGATTCCCGTGAAGCCCCCCCCTTTTCTTCTCTCTCTGACATCGTTAAACAGTATTGGTCGATTCATTAGTTTTGATGAAATAGTATTTCTTGATTCCTCACGGCCGGGCCGGCTCAGAAGCAAGCTACCTTGGGGTTTCAACCAACCCTCGATGATTAATGAAAAAAAATGGTAAACCAGCTTAGGTAACTAGTCAAACTCTATGGTATTCCAAATTCATGAAATATTTGAACAACTAACGTGACTTGATTATATGAACACATACTAGTTTTTTGGAATAACATTACAAACTATTTACTATTGGTAGGAAGATTATGGACCAGAAAAATCAGTGCCGGAAAATAACATTTTTTTTTCGAGCACGGATTTTATTGGTAAAAAAAATCAAATGGATTCAAGTAGAATTTTCTGGAACGTATCAATAAGCTAGATTCATGTTACGAGTTGTTTCATTCCCTAAATAAACTCTAACACTCAAGAAATCCGTTGGGCAAACAGATTCACATCTCTTACAACTGACACAGTCCTCTGTTCTAGAAGCGGAAGTAATTTGTTTAGCTTTACAGTCATCCCAAGGTATCATTTCTAATACATCAGTGGGGCAGGCGTGGACACATTGAGTATACCTTATACATGAGATATTTATCTTTTATGAATACTCTAGTTTTGGCATAGATGGTCTGTCTTTGACTGAACCAGGGATGGAATTAGTCAAGGTGCACGCAAGCCCTAATCTAGGTGTGAATCGTCTGCCTTTGATCGAACTAGGTAGATGACTAATCGAGGTGTGCACAAACACTAATCTCAACGTGAATAGTCTATTTTTGATCGAATTAGGGAAGTGACTAGTCGAGGTGCGCGCAAAATCTAGTTCCATAATAGATAATCTGGTTTGATCAAATTAGAGAAAAAACTAATCAAAGTACGCGTTAACTTTAAAGCCAAGGTAAATAATTTATGTTTGATCGAGGAAGGAGAGCAAGCTAATTGGTTATAACCATTTTAAAATTCATTCAAACAAAGTAAAAGTGGATAAAACCAAGAGTATATTCTTTGGAACCTTTTCTCTCTTCCAATGAAATAAAGTGTGGCATGGCAGATGATACTAAAAATGCTGTGTCAGTATCAACTTCAACATCAGCGTCGAAGTCCAAGAGAACCCATCCAACCTCCAACTCCAAACCGTTAAGATTAAGGATTATCTTTGAATGTGTCCCCGCCAGATTATTTACCTTTTCATTAATTAATTAATTAATTTCATCTTTTAATAAAATTAATTAAATATTAAAATAATTGTTTTTATTGATTGTTGCTAAAGGGTTTAGCTTTTTATGGAGGCGGAGATGCTTTTAAGAGAAAGAGAATATGTTAAACAGCCGGCATGACTTCACGCGCGCAATAGAATAATTTCATGGTGGGTCTCAGCTGACGATGTGATGACACGTGGCATCCATTCGAAGTTTGAAAAAATAAAAAAAATAATAATAATAAATAATAAAAAAAGTCTTTTTGTAACTTTTATCAGCTTTTTTATCTACTAATATTTCTTGCCTTGACCTTGAATGAGGAGTAGAAGAGTTGGTAAACCATCCGAGCTATTCGATTCGTTTTGAATTTGATTTTAGTTTGTTTATTTATAAAATGAGTTAAATTAAAATAATTTGTTATGCTCGTTTTCTCTACGAGTGAGGCTCAACCTCATAAAATTTTACTCGTTTATATATAAAATAATCGAGTTACTCGAATTCAACTTGTCTTAAACTAAACTCTTGTTCATTCATATAAAAAATGAGTTCATCATATTCGGACTCAAACCCGTTCATTCGACTCCTATAGTCCTTAAGAGTATCTCTCATTGCATGCCAATACAAGTTTTACTCATACATTCATAAAGATCTAAACTATTGCACAAGAATTAGAACCATGCACTAAAATTCCGTGTAAAGTACGTTTTTTTTTTATATAAATAAGTTATTATAGTTAAAATATTTATTATAATTAAATTATAAAAAAATTGTTAAACTTTTGTTGTAGTTAAAGTGTCAAAATATAAATTATATTACAATACATTATTTTGAGTACCTAAAAAATAAAGACATTTCAAAAATATTTTAAAAACGTTTCCTAAATAAAATGGAAATGGATTAAGAATTTTGGAATCCATTTCAAAAACATTCTAAAATATTTGTAAAAATATATTAAAATATTAGTGAAAATATTACGACATATTGTAAAGTATTAAAATTTTAATTTAATCATTAATTTATTTTAAGATCTTTAAAAACATAAATGCGGATAATTTCGAAATAAAATTTTCATCCTTATCGGTAACTACAAAGGCAACAGACGTGACGTGTTGGGGGATCTGAAGTAGAATCGAACGGACACGTGTTGACGTCCTTATTGCTAGAGTGGGCTCCGCCACACTGTGATGAGAAACCCAATATGTTACGGTGTAAGTGGACCAACGCGGGAGGAGAGAGTTTGGACTGGGCCCCAAATACACCCTCATCACTTACGCGTGGGCCCCTAAATTGGTACGTACGTGCGCCTGTCGATACATATCCCTCTCAACGAGGCTAATGTGTGTGAGAGACAGAGTGAGAGTTCCCAAAGTTAGTCGGTGTTGTACGGCCAAGTTGCTTGATCTTACAACCTTGTGTCTTGTCTTAGTATCTTAGTTTACCAGAGCGATATCTGGCACCGATTTGAAGAGCTTTGAAATATATTAGTCACCGCTTTACGTCGTGGCATTTTGCAAAAAGATTTTTAAAAAAATGTTAAATATGACAAAATATTTAGGTTATATAATGACATTATGGAACTGTATTAACCAATTTAATGACGATAACTCAACAACTTAGAATTGACTCGAATATATCTTGGAAAACTCGGGCGAGCCGTGCAATATTCAAAATTTATACATAAACGGTATCATTTCGAAAAGTACTCAGTTGAATGTAGTTCGACCGACTCATATTGGTGTCGCATTACTTGTATATCATAATTCGAAATCGACACATGAATTGAGATATTGTATTATAGCTAATGTTATTTAGATTTAAAAATTTGACATAATTTATTAATTTAATGATGTAATTTTATTGTATTTGTTAGATTAACACTGAGTTCTGATATTTGATGGAGCTCATAATCAATCTAAAGACAATAATAAATTAAATTAAATCTAAATATCATCCATGTGGTTCTCTTTCAAACAAGTCTATTGGCTTGGATTTCCTTATATTACAAGAAGTGAACTTTAAAACCAATGGGTTTTCATTCTCCTTATTTTTAAGACCAAGGGGTGGTGCACTGTCTGCAGTGCAGATAAAAAGAAAGAGAAAGAAAAAGAGGTGATTAGAATAGATGAATTTAAATGGTTATGGAAGTTTTGAATAATGAAGTTCCTCCGAGTGCTATTATTAAGAAGAAAGGTGAAGAGTATTATATATATATATTTTTAGGTAGACTCTCAATAAAAGAATGGATTAAGGTGATAGAGTGTTATCACGAGACGGTAGGCTTCAGAATTGAAAAAAAGTGTTTTTTTTTTTGTGAGCGGATTTCGCTTATCAAGTTTTTGTTTGACCGATCCTAATTATAATACCATCTCTCCTACCCTAGAACACCTTCTTAATACGGACTCAAACTCAGATCTCTTAGTTCTGAGCGTCAGACTCTACTCTGGTCCACCACCTTTTCGAACTTGGTTCAAGACATGAAGTTTGATTATGACAAAGATAAATTGGTTTCCAGAGTAACAATACCGATCATTCCATGTTCTATTTGCTTGATTGGCTAGCAAAGAAAATCCGGTACGAGATTGAATGACCAATTCTTTTTCGGCATTGGGTCATCGATCAATTGGTCAATGGGACTCCATGTGTCCCCACCCCCACAACAAAGGTTGGGCTGGTCCATGAATCTAGGACGATAGGGTTTTTTAGGCCCAGTTAACTCCGTAATCCTTCATCATCAGGCAAATGAATAATACCAAGTTTTACTTACCTACTGGGCCAAGCCCAATATAAAAGCTTCTTAGGCCCATAAAATAATCTTTGTTGCTCACAAAGGATGATGTTTAACAACAAGACCTTATCTGCAACGATCACAATTTTTAAAATATTTATAGAACGTTTTTATTTTTTAAATAATTGGAATAATATATCGAAATAAAATTTTGGTTATTGCTTATTTGATATAATTTGATGACTGACTTAAAACAAAAATAAAAAAAAGTTACATAGAGGTTGGAAAACTAATTTTTTAATTACTTGATGCAAACTGCTCTCGTTGAGAGTCGAACTCAAGACCTCCCGCTTACTAAACGGGTGCTCTAACCAACTGAGCTACGAGAGCATTTGATTATCAAAACAGCACGGAACATTAAAATTCTAATAAGAAAACGTCATCGTTTTCTTCTGGTCACTGTACAGTTGTCGAAATCACATCATCTCCACCGTTGCATTATTTGGGACCCTTACAATCACATCCTGACACGTGTTAAAAGAAAAGTCCGAATTCTATGCTCCGTACGTCCTTCGACCAATCAGATTCCGCCGGTGACGTAAGTCGGTGCTTTACAGTAACGCGGTCACACATTTCCCCAGAAACAAATTCATTCTTCCACATGGTACTAAAGTTAGGGGTATCCTAGCAATTAATTTGTAATTAATGTCCTTCTTCGCAAACCAGAAACAATTACATTTTCCATCGTGGTGCATAACATAATAATAACACAATATAAAATTAGAAGATTTGATTATTTATTAATCCACTTATTTAGTAAACAAATACACCGAACAAATTGACTGGACACGATACGATTAATAAATTAATCAGATATAAATGAAGTGAATCAGAAAGAATATACGATACGACTCGTTTATATATTAAATATATACGATTAATATACGATACGAATCTGATATGACACAATTCGTTAGACACGAACTAATAAATGAATCAAGTAAACAGAAAATATTTTTTGACACGAATCTGTTAGGACTCGATACAAACTCGTCTTTGGGTAGTTTAGCAATTAATTATAACCCCCCCCCCCCCCCCGGTACCATGGGGTTTGGTGGAGAGTCTCTCTCTCCATTTCTTATAACTTTCGGAACGCTTTTCTCTTCCTGGGCTTCACATACGTACTTGTTTCTGTATCTATATCTATATTGTATTATTGAATGCTCGGAACTCCGAAGAAATTCGGGAGATTTTTGTGAATCAATTATAGAAAATGGACTCCGATTCATGGTCTCGTCTCTCTAATTCTTCGCGACGCTATCCATCTCGATCTGGTCAGTTTAATCACTCAGTTTTGGTTTGTTTCCCGATTCAATGATCAGGAAATATAGGAAATGGAAAAGGAAGTAGGGAAATTAACAACTGCTACTTTAATTTGTATTTTGTTGTGGTTTTTCTGGAGATAGATATAAATTTTAGGTTTTCTTGTTCAAGTTGTTAGAGATTGATTTAATTTTACTACCTGTTTGTTTCCTGAGAGAAAATGTAAAGAGGAAGAGAAATTTGGAGATATTATACTATGAGATTAATTATTTCTTTTTATTTGTCCTTCATTTGGGAAATATACGTAGAAGGTTAAGGTTTATGTGTTGAAGCTAGTTAAAATGTATTGATTGGGGTGAAATTTGTGTGTGCAGATCTGTATCATGGAGGAGAAGAGATTGATGGTGATGAAGAGGCACGGCCAGAGTTTTTGTGTCCGTTTTGTGCAGAAGATTTCGATATTGTTGGGCTTTGCTGTCATATTGATGAAGAACATCCAGTCGAAGCGAAGAATGGGGTATTAATTCTTTGACTTTATATGTGTCTGAGTCTGAATGTGATTTTAATAGCTAAAGTTATTTTCTTTATGGAGTAGTCATGTGTTAATTGAGTATAAACATGTGAAATTTATGGAATAACTATATCATTATTTGGAAAAAGAAAGATTTGGTTTTTGGGCTTTTTTTATTGGCTGTTGCTCTTTTTAGTTGTGATTCTAATATATTCTTCGCATGTGTTGATTCTGATTCTCACTTTGATTGGAGCTTATTCAAACATTTATTGCTTAATCTTTTGAATATAAGCCGTGGTTGAAAGTTGAGATATAGTTTATCAAAAGTTCTTCATATTTATCATTTTAAAATGCTTAAGAACAAGTGTCTTAGCTAGTTTCCCCTCAAAGTGAACTTCGAATATCTAAACCTCAGTTAAATAGTGCATAAGAATTTGAGCATGGAACCTGACATTTTACAAGAATCTTTGCCATTTCCTTCTGTCCACCTTTGAAATGTTCCTTTGCAAATACTTCTTAAAAAGACGTCTGAATGGGGAACCAAGTTGAAGTTAACAAACTAAGAGCACAGTAGTGACGAAGAATCTTTAATATCACTTCACAAAAATTACGGTTGTCAAAAGGTTTCGATTAGGGTGAGTTATTTCTTAATTACATAGAATGCTGAATTCAAGTTTTCATTTCTTCTGGGTGTTACATGAAAGCAAGATTTGTTGAATTTCTCCTTTCTTTTCCTGTCGTTATAATTTGTTGGATTTCTCTTTAGACATCTATGCATTCCTTTCCATCCAACAATTCGGTTGCAGTATGGTAGAATTACTGTATTGGAAATTATATATATGCAATTAGTATTTTTAGAACCTAATTGGTTCATTATGCAAGTATCCAGTTGTTCGTATGAAGAGTTTTTTTGCTACTCTTTTTTAGTCATCTTTGTTGTTGTACCTTTAGGAGTTTGATCATTGTTAGAAGGGTGGAAAATCTTGCAATTCGACATAAATGTACAAGTTTGGTATTTGTGAGTAGTTGGATAAGGTGCTTTGTTAAAGCTATGTTAAGAGTTCATTTGCAGGATTTGTTTTTGCCGACTCTCTCCTTTAGCACCAGTGTTGCCATGTCATTCAACTCAACTAACCAAAGCCTTGTCCTAACTATTAGTGGTCAGTTAAATGTAGCATGTTCTGTCATTGTGTTATATCACAGGTTGTACTTCTGTTTTGCAAGCTATCGTGTCTTTTTTACTATCTTATTCAAAGTGGATGTTGTTCTATCTCTACCACCAGTGTATTGTTGGTTTAAGTTGCATTTACTTTGTTTATATTAGGTGAAATGCTTATATGTGCAGGTATGTCCAGTTTGTGCAAAAAGGGTGGGGATGGATTTGGTTGGGCATATTACCACGCAACATGGAACTCTTCTCAAGATATCCTTTTTACTCAAGTTGAACGTTGCTATGTTTAGGTTTTTGCATTTATTTTGGTTTCAAATTTGGGAGAATGACATGATTAAGATCCATACTTATTGTTGATGTAACATATATGTGGATATTGCACCCGCATGTTATTGACAACAATTTTATGTCTTCGGCTAGTTCTACTAAAAGTTCTGCATGCAGGATCAAAAAATAGTCCCAACAGCTATGACCAATCAGAAATTTACAAACAAAAATAGAATTCTGGTTCAACAGAATCATGAGGACAATGCTTGCATGAATTTGTGTTTTCCTTATTACTTACTAACCAGAACTAGAGTTTTTGTCTTGATTTCTGGTGAGAAGCTACCCATGGAACCAGCGAGGCTTGAGATTGTGAATGTTTTTTATTTGTCCAAAGATTAGCATTATGTCTTCCCAGTTTTGTCTTATAGTTGAGTAGAAACAAGTAGACAAATTTCTTTCACTAGGTTTTTCTAATTGTTTTTATTGATTTTCAGACAAGATTCAATTGCAGACACCACCACGAGAATTTTTTCCAACCTGATGTGTTATGGTGATTCCATTAATGTTCAGATTGATAAGCTGTTTTCCAACGTGATTGAAAAAATTGACGAGTCTGTCTCTGTCGTTCTAACTGGTTTTCTGTTAGATGCGTGTCTGCTCATTAAAATAGTTTTCTTTTAATCCTGGTGTGTCTTCCACCGTTCTTTTGTCAGATGCATTTTGTTGTGGGCTTTCCTTCCTTGCATATTTGTTTTGTTAGGGTTTGAATATTTTTTATGTTCTATGGTGAGTATTTTGCTCTTTTTTTGGGTTTTGACAACCATTTTAATTGCCCGCCATGCCCATGAAGCATCTATTTTAGTAAGTCATGCAGCTGTTTGATATTTTTTTTGAACGTGGATCGTCGTAGTTCTCCTTGACTAGAGATTACGTGCAGCGCAAGAGGAGATTCCGTAGGGGTGGATCTAATTCCACATTTTCCATACTGAGAAAAGAGTTGCGGGAGGGAAATCTGCAATCATTTCTTGGGGGGTCTTCATTCTTGGTTTCTTCCTCCAATAGTGAACCTGATCCATTGTTGTCTTCATTTATATACAATCCACCAGTGCTCAATCAACCTACTACTGTTCAGCCTCATTCTTCAGCTGAATCAAGTGCAGTAGAGGAAAGTTCCATTGAGGATTCATCAGAAAGGTACGAGCATTGGCAATAACTCAAACTTTCTTTCTGTTTGTATCCTTTTTTTTTTTTTTTTTTTTGTGTTTTGGGGGGAGGGATGCATATTTATTGATGTTTGAGAAATAGACGGGAAAACTGGCGAATCACAGTGGCATTATAAGTAGATCAGAATCTGCGTTGCTTGTTTGTCGATTTTTTATCTCCTTACCCTGCATGTTCAAGTAGACAATGACCTGACGAAAAAAAAGAGAAGGCAATGACCTTCATGTTTCATATATATATATATATATATATATTTTGGAGGGGGAGGGGGGAAAGGGGACTTGAACCCTTGACCTCAAGAAGGCATAGTCTTCACAAGGTAAGGAGAACCATTGAACCAAAGGCCCAGTGGTGACCTTCATGTTTCATAAAATGTCATCTTGGAGTTCAAATGTTTTCCAGTCTAATGGCAATATAGTTGCATTTTTACCCCTCATCTTATGCTTCTGTTAAAAATTGTTTTTTCGTATTCTCTATCTGAGAGATTAAGTGCAGTAATGAAATTTCCAAGAAATATGTATCACTCATTTGTTAAATTTGTAATGATGTCCTTCTCCAGCTCCCCGGGTTCCTCAGGTACTTCATATGGTTTGGAGCCTCTTTCTGGCTTATCATATCTCTCGATTTCATTCTTCCTGACAACAGTTGTTATCTAGTATAGTGTTCATTAGTTTTGTGTTAGGATTATACGTGAATATCATTTTAAAAGCTTTCTTATATTGTGTCTTACACTGTGTGGTGGCAGAAGTATCCCTGAATCGCCACTATCAGACAAGGACCACGAAGAGAAAGCTCGTAAATGCGAGTTTGTCCAAGGCCTTCTGCTGTCCAGTTTTCTTGATGACAACTCGTGAATTGAAGAGAGAGAGAAGAGTAGCGGATAAGTTTTACCTACATTTCTAATGATGGATGCAGTTTAGAGAGACAGAGAGAGGATACTATGCGCTGTGCCATCTGTGGAAATAGTTAAGCTAGAGGAACTTTGTATTACCTATTGTATTTAAAGCTTATTATGTGTATAATGGAACGTGGAACAACTTATTTTAGTTGGTGTGCTCTCTTGCTTTTTAGATCATTAAAATGTGTGTTTGTAAGCAACTATGGTTCAAATTAAACTCGAAAGGGTAACTCAAGTGGTAACAAGAACGAGCTATAAATTTAGATATATTGAGTTTGAATCTGGATAACCTTAGTCCCGGCCTCCCTATGACCTTGGAATATTAATTATGATGTGTATAAATTGACTCGAACATCTTAGACCGTTGGAACTAAAAAAAAAAATTATGGTTCAACTTAAAGAAAACAAGATAATGGAGAAATTAAAAAAATTATGGTTCAACTTAAGAAAACAAGATAATGGAGAAATTATTTCTCTGATTTGAACTCGTAACTCACCCCCAAATTCCATTTACCTGTTATCCCCCATGGAAAGAAAAGCTCGAGACTACCCTTAAGGACTCCTTTTCTGCCAAAATGAAAAAGTTAAATGGCCTCTAGAAGCTTGAAAGTTTCCTCTCCTAATTTGCAAGGACAGATACAGACATGTATACATAACCATTGTAGCCTATTCTCGAGTCTCACAGCCATAACAGAGAAAAACACTATTGATTAACGACTTGAAAATATGATATATACATGTGTTCCACCGCAAGAAGACCATTATAGCCTTTTAACAAAAAAGAAAAGAAAAGTGAACTTACAACCACTGTTAACTACCAAGTATTTTACAGGGCACACAAACAAATATTGTAAATCTTCGTCATCATCAGTAAGCCTGGTTCATAAGTTGGTTCAACCGATGTTTTCCAGTCGTCAACACATCAAGCATATCCCAACATGACAACCATTACATATTGTCTGACCACATCCAACCGATCTTGGTCTTTATCCATTGACGTTCCTAAGGTCCCGACATACATAACTACCACATGCCTCGTATAAAAGATACAACTTCATCATCGTGTTTCGCATTGAGCTTTCAGAAGTCCCGTAACCAGAATGACACATTACTGCAGAGGAAAAACATATTTAAGGATGGAAATGCAGAAGAAACACTGTTCTTCAGTCAACCAGCCATCTCCAAAAACATCCTACCTGAACACATGGGCTGAGGCGCCTCATTATCCTTTTTAGATAAGAAACATATTTGCTTAAAGACTTCACCTCCAGTATGAGCTGTGGGACACAAAGAACTTGTAATCATGGTGATTAACTTGCAAAAGCTGGAGCCAGTTATCGGCAGCCTGTAATAGAGAATTGAGCTTTTGACACTCATAAACTCCATTTGGATTCCACATAGAAACTTTAAACTTATAAGAAGCAAGCCCAAAGATTGGTAAAGATAGATTTGAAGATATGCCAGCACTGTGAACTTCCCTAACCGTAGAACAATGAATATGTGGCCAATCAGTGCTTGTACCTGAGCAAACACGGGAACATTATCTTGAATAGTGCATGGGCAAGAAAATGTGTACTAGCTATAGACACATAAAAGGGGAAAATAGTGTGAGGGATGGAGAGAGAGGCATACTTTTGAAGGGTGTTGACAGGGAATGGAACGTTAAAAAACAGGCATCAATATTCTGCAGGGTTGGACCTGTGGGTATCCTATATATAGGATACCTTCATCAAGAGTGCACAAGAATACTTAATTAGTTAATGAAGTTGACAATCGCATCAAGGAAACATCTTATGCCTAGATAAAAATAGCTTACCAAGCCACAGAAACCCAACTTGCAGGTGTCAAATCACAGCTCTTCAATGTACTCAGTTCTGGAAATCGAGAAGCAAGGACCGATATCTGCTGGAAGGCAGGAGATATACATGTTATAACAATAATAAAGCAAGGCAAGTTTGTCCTTTTTTTTTTTACCACTGAAAGCAATGCAAATTCGATGTGCTAATATCCATCAAAATAGACTTGCCTTATCAGCCAAAGGTTCACGACTATATGGCTGATCCTGCTCCAAATATTCAAATATAAGCCTACCAGGAGGATTGCTAATCTCGCTTTCACCAATTGAAGATCCCATGAAGATATTCTCTCTCAATGAGACTCTATCAAAATTTTGGATTGTTGCATTTATGCGCTTTTGCTGGCTCCAACCACCCTCAACACCATTTACTCCACTTTCTACTCCAGAATCACTATCACCATCAGTACTTGTCTCCCTGGATGACTCAGAATCACTTTCTTCACCAGGAACCCTGCCACAAGAGAGGGAGAAATATGCCATACAGTATTTAGACCTACTAGGGGAACCAACCACCAAAATAAGTGAATGAGAAAAGAAAGCACTACAAGTGATGCGTTATACATGTTGATCTCAAAATATCTGCATCATAGCTCTTTCTAGTAAGGTAGGTGGCACCTGCATTTTTTAGACCAAATGGCATCACTGTATAGCAGTACGTCTCAAATGGAGTTCTAAAGGGCGTGTGCCTTTCATCGTTTGGATCCTTTTTTTGTTGGTTCCATTTGTTAACACAAATTCTAATTATGAACTCTGTTGGGAAAAAAAAATAAAAAGGCCTTGCTACGACCAAACTCTAGCATAACAAACATGGGGTGGGGGTGTTTAGATCCAGAGCCAGAGGGAGAGAGGGAGGACAAGTATAAACTTACCGTAGCTGAGTGAAAGGCCTTGATGGGTCTATATACAGCTGAATGCCAGACAAGTATGGCACGTAGTATTGGACAACAGAGTTGCTCCCGTTTAACATAAGAGGAACTCCAGCTCCATATGCACTCCACTCCCCAAAAGATTCCCAAAGATCACCAAGGATGAAGTATGGATGGAATTCCTCTTCATGTGTTCTCCATCTCCTCATGCTCTAAAATTTTCCAAATGTCACCAGAGTAGAAATCATTCATCAAAACACAATAATCTTCCTCATCAAGTATCAAGCGGTTAGAAATATTTACAGATCACAAAACTTAGAATTTATCTCTAAATACTTAACTCTTGATGGTAAAAACCTAGGACATAAAATAAATCGAAATCATGAATGTTCGAGCTCGTGATATCAAGGACCTGAAAAATTAACAATTTGTACCAGCTAAGCTTAACCTCTGTACTCAGCTTACCCACAACGATCCCATCATCGGATACACTTCTAATATGTCTGATATTGGAGAATCATATCAAAATGCAGAGTGATTCATCTACTTTGTTAATAAGGTAAGCACACGAACTTCAAGTACTTCGTAGGATCCACTCTTCTCCAAATTCAACAGCCAAACACATAATGAAACAGAATTCAGAGTACAGAAATCCTAAATTTATCTTCCTAATTTGTAGATTAGGCAAGCAAATAATACAGAGAAAGTCTTCCCAATTAAGTACGCTAAAGAGAGAAAAGGTCTGTGCTCAAGTGATCCCAACACGAACTACTTGACTCGGGTATCCAATGTTTAAAATCAACAATCTGGAAGATAATGATAAGAGATTATATATTTTCCTTTATCATTTCCCCCTTTTCTCAGTGAACGAACAAAGATTAGAAATTTTAACATACAAGAAGCAAGAAAGCACATACACAAATACATAATTACGTTTTTATTCCATTTCAAAATTTTCTCAGCACCCAAAAAACACGAAAATAAATTAGAAAAACCCTAATCTTGGATTTGCCCAATACCTTAGAAAAATGCTGAACTGGAACTAAAGGGGTAGTGTGCTCCATAAGCCGATCCAAATTCGTCAAATCACTACTCATTCTCGGCGACGCCTGAAACGATGTCGTCGTAGTCCACGATGCACAATCATCAGAAGACTCAATTCTCTTCTCCGACTCCACCGACGAGGACTTGGACTTCGTCGTCGTCGACGACAACTTCTGCGATTGCCGTTTTTCTTGGTTGTACCTTCTCATCGCCGGTGGACTATAGAACCGGTCTTCACCAGCCCGACTACGGTACAACCCCTTAGAAGCCGACATTGCAGAAAAATTGATAAAATTCAGAGGGTATGTGAAATTCAACTCCTAACTAAAGCTTGGATTAAAGTCGTATACTCCAATGTGTATGTACTAGTAGAAGCCGATTTAAAATTGGGAGGGGTTTATCTGAATTCGGGTTTCGATTTCTTCAGGGTTTTGCAGGAGAGAGAGAGAGAGAGAGAGAGAGGCGGACGTTTATTATGTTTGTCTTGAAAGAGACGACGCGAAGGGAAGGCGAGAGAGAGAGACAAGCAGAAACCGAGTGAAAAAGAGGGCTCACCTTTATTGCAATGTACCTTGTTCCAGAGAATTCTAGGTTTTAATTACAGGAAATACCCTCTTTCATCTTCAATTGGGAAAATATTATTTTGACTTAATTTAGAACGTAATTTATTTATTTATTTTTAGGTTAACCTTGATGGTACAAGGGTGTAATTTTATTTTTGATTTTATGTCAATAAATAACATAATATAATATGAATTTTGGTTATAAAATATAAAATATTTGATATTTTATTTTTTGTTAGAATATTTTTTTTGTCTAAATATAATATTTTAAACTTACGGAGTCTAAATATTACACATATATAATATTTGAATATAATTTATTAACAAATTTTTGTACAACCTTTAATAAGTTTTTGTGTAATATTTCAAATGTCAGAAATCTAAGTAATTAAGTAATAAACTTCATAGAATCTGAGTGTAATTCTCTCATTTTATTAATATGAAAAAAAATTACATCTAGCCAAAGGACGTAATGAGCCTTATCACTCAAATTCATGCGAAGCTACATCATTTAAAAATGAGCAATGTTATTTGAGGACCTAATGTGAGATTTTAATAATGTGATTTCAGTGCAACCATTGGATTAATTGCGAGTTTTAATGTTAGATAGAATTCACTACCGATCCAATAGTTATAGGTCCAAATAGCATTTTTTCTTTAAAAATTAAACCCAAAAATGCATGCAGGATGCAGCTTGTGAGTAGTCTTGGCCCAAAGTATGTAGCTAAAGTATTTGGCCCAAAATATTTACTTTTGGTCCAAAGTATTTAACCTAAATCATTTAGGAGTCATTTAGTCCAAAATTAAGCCTAAAGCATATGGCCCAAAGTATTTAGCCTAAAACATTTGGCCCAATGCAATTGGCCTTTTCTTTTTCACTTGATCATAGAGTAATGTTATTTACGATCTATTCAAGAACTTAATTCAATTAAGTAATTAGATTAGTTATAAGTTTTAATGTTAAAAAAAGTTGACTTGCAATACAACAATTTGAAATTGACTTGAATAGTTATAAAATTGTTGAAATGAATTAAGTACCTGATTAGGTCGTAAATAAAGTCTTTATTCGTAATTAGTAGTTAGCAATTATATTAATGTTAAATTAGCGGTTAAATTTATTATAAATATAAAAAGCATTAAGACAGTTTTCAAAGCTTTATACTTTTTCAAAAAACCTTTTCAATCGCTGGTTTTTAAAAATCCTCATATCACTACCACAAACCACCCACACACGCAAGTAACTCAAATGGTAACAGAGATAAGTTATAAATTTAGACATTCTGAATTTAAATTTTAGCAACTTCTTGAGGTCAGACTATGCATAATTTATCTCTCATGAATATCCTAATCCTGACGTGAATTATCTGTCTTTGATCTGATCGAAGAGAGGATTAGTCGAAGTACCCGTAAGTTGGCTCGAACACTTTTTACAATTGAACCAAAAAAATAAAAAAAAGTTTGTTTAACTTGCAATAATATGTAACTGGCCAAGATTTGATGATCTATAAGGTTATACAAATACGAGCTTGGTTAATATGTAATTTATCAACTAAAATCGTTGAGTTCGAAGGAATAGTCAGCACAAGTTTAGACATTCTGTAACAAAAACAAACTTATCAACTAAGGTGCTGTTTGGTAACGTTTTTATTTCTCGTTTTTCGTTTTCGTTTTGACATTTGGAGAAAACAAGAGAAAAAAAGTCGTTTGGTAATTGTTTTCGTTTTTTTTTTATTGTAATCGTTTTGAAAATCGGCTCCGTTTTTAAAAACGCTAAAAAGTCGTTTTTGAAAAAATGAAAAACGTTTAACGCGCGTTTGCTTTTAATGAGGTCAAGGCTTCGAGCTTTATTAGCACCAAAAAGACATATTTATTGGGCATCCATATAAATAGTACCCAAACCCTAACCCCTCTGTCTTCGTCGCCTCAGCTTCATCGTGCCTCCCTCTCTCTCTCTCGCCTGTCATCTTCGTCGCCAAGCACACGCAGCCGAACCACACGAAGACAACCCAAAGCACAGGGATCAGACGCCATCTCCCCCCCTCCCTCTGTCACTCTCACTCTCTCTCTCAACCTTCTCTATTTGGGTGGTGGTGGTGGTGTGGTGGGTTGGTTGGTTGGTGGTGGTGGATTTGGGTGGTGGTGGGTTTTCGGTGCTGTGGTTAGGGATTTGATTGGGTGGTGGGTTGGTTGGTGGTGGTGGATTTGGGTGCTGTGGTTAGGGATTTGATTGGGGAAGGCCTCTTGATTCGGTGGTGGTGGGTGGATTTGATTGGGGATTTGATTGGGTTATGAATTTAATTGGGTTTTGATCGTTCTTCCTGATTCGGTGGTGGTGGTGGGTGGATTTCGGTGGTTGTGGGTTGGGTTTCGGTGGTTGTGGGGTTGGGTTGGGGGGTGGTCAGTGGAGGTGGGTTTTGGCAGTGGTTTTGGGTGCTCAGTGGTGGGGTTTCGGTGGCGTTTTGGTGGTTGTGGGGGATGGTCAGTGGGGTAGGTTTTGGCAGTGGTTTTGGGTGCTCAATGGTGGGGTTTCGGTGGTTGTGGGGTTGGGTTGGGGGGTGGTCAGTGAGGGTGGGTTTTGGCAGTGGTTTTGGGTTCTCAGTGGTGGGGTTTGGGTGATAAATTTTTGGCATAATATCAAACAAGTTTTTTATTTTTGTTTTCACAAGTTTGTAAATATAAATGACTATCAAACATGTTTTAAATTTTTAATTTTTATCACAAAAAAACCAAAATTGATTCTGTTTTTCATTTTTAAAAAAAACTAAAATCATAAACGTTACCAAACGAGCCCTAAACTTTTTTTTTTCCAAAGCTGGTCCCATGTATATTAATTGTAGGAGTAGAAAAAAAATACTATAATAAATTAAAGAAATGGAGCCCCATGAAGGAGAGCTAATAGTGACATAAGTTTTGTTGATTCGGTCCTCATATTGTTTGATTGCTTCTGGCAATTATCAACCATCCTAGAAGATATAGCCCCACCAAATTGCAGGCATAGTCATCGAAGTTGGAGTAATATCCCCTCCAATATAATTTGTCATTAATTTTCTTCTTGACAGACTACCTATCATGTATTCAAGTTGGATCCATCGTATACAAATGCGTCTCTTTCTCATGAATCGTGAAAAATCTGTCAAGACGAGAATTAAAGAAAAAATGGATTGAAAGAGATCTGGATCCATCCAAGTCGGTGTACTCGTTTGGGGGCAGTATGGTGATCACCAAATGTCTACTATGTGTATTGGGTTTGAATGGAGACCAAGACTCTTAACTTGGAATATGCTTGGTTTGTGTAAGTGTTCTCACAAGGGTTCCTTTTACTGATATCACTCTATAAATATTAAATACTGCCTCTACTTCTCACATTTCCTTGCACCAAACCTCCTCAAAACCCATTCAAACCTTTCAGTTCTTCACTTCTTAAACCACTTTCAATTTTCCAAAGCCATCATGGGTGTCATCACTTATGATATGGAGGTCACTTCCTCAATCTCTCCGGCCAAAATGTTCAAGGCCTTTGTCCTCGACGGCGACACCCTCATCCCAAAGGTTTTGCCACAAGCAATTAAGAGCGTCGAAATCATCGAAGGAGATGGAGGAGCTGGAACCATCAAAGTGATCACTTTCGGCGAAGGTAAAGTTTCTATCAGTACTATTGAAATATAAATACTTAAGTTACACCCTCTCCAACAGTTTAAACTTTTGGAATAGATGATTATTTAACAAGTACCATCAAAATCAAAAGTGATCACTCATGTTAATATGGTCACTTCTTTCTTCTATACGAAACTTAATGAAGACTTAATATATCTCAACTATTTAGAGTCGGTTATACTTCGATTTGACTCAAAATTACTTTCTGGATTTGATATGCAGGCAGCCAATTCAAGAGTGTGAAGCACAAGGTTGATGGGATTGACAAGGAGAACTTCACCTACAGTTACAGCATAATCGAAGGAGATGCTTTGATGGGTGTTCTTGAATCAATCTCTTACGTTGTCAAAATCAATTCTCATGCTGATGGAGGATCCATCTGCAAAACCAGCAGCACATACCACACCAAAGGGGATGTGCAGATCACAGAAGAGCAAATCAAGGAAGGAAAAGAAAAGGCACTGGGAATGTTCAAGGCTGTTGAGGCCTACCTCTTGGCAAATCCTGATGCCTAAGAACTCAAAACCTCTTGGATATCTATCTGTGTATTGATATATGTTTTCTCAAGAGTGTGGATTTGTATAATTAGGTAAAGATGTGGGGCTTTCTACGTTTCTGCCTTCCTGCTTGATTTTAAGTATGTCTTGGTTGTGACTGTCATGGTGTTTGTTTTGCTGGATTAATAAATAAAGAGATCGAAATTTGTATTATTTCTATTTTGTATATATTGATGACTCAAACTTCTTGTCTATTTATTGACTAATCACTACAAGAAAATCCGGCAATTCTGGTGTTTAACAAACGCCGGATAAGATTAAGTAAACGCCGACAAAATAATTTTATGGCGTTTAACCGACGTTCCAATTTAACGTCGCCTATATCAACATCGACAATAGCCAACTCTCTTGAGTGAAGACCAATGTTCTTCTTCATAGCAAAAGATAAGAACAAGAAAATTCATACTCAATACCATTATAATACAAACATGAAAGTCTAATTTGTTTGACATATATGTTAAAGTGATTCCAAGGTAATGTCTAGCAAGTCAAAGTCATTGCATATGCGATGTTCGTATTGTAACCATCAGATTAAATAATACGTGCTTAATATGTTTCTCTATTGTAAAATAAATTTAGAAAAAAAAAAAAAAAAAATTTGGTCAATCGTGTAAAACAAGCCACTAATGCTATGAAGTCAATGGTTCCTGTGAACATTTTACTTTAAAATTGATTAGACAAGTCTACAGTACCCAAAAAATAAAAAATCGGTATCCTACTATCATTTATCATTTTGTAAATTTTGTTATCACTTTTACAAATATATTTACGATTGATTGTAGGTACCACAAGAGTAATAAAAATAGTTACCACAAAAGTGATAAAAATGCTCATAAACAACTAAATTATCTACAAAAGTTATAAAAATACCATAAAAATAGTAACATTTGAAAGTGCGATATCAAAATTTTTTTTTGATACGATAGTCAAGTTCGTGTTTGAGGGTCTAATAAGGATATCACATCCTTTCTTTTGTTGGTAATTTGTCAAGTTGAGTAATCTTTTCTCTCATTCTGTGCCACACATTTATGAATCTTTGGACACGCCACGAAAAAAAAACCATGTAAGTCATGAATGTGAATGTGTAAGAAAGAAAAAGCATTATGTAGTATGTATAAAACACAGTGAAAACTGGAACAAGACTAAGAGGAGCATAGGGCTATAAATTTGGTAGTCATTATTACATTTTGCTATTGTATTCCTCTATGTATGATTATGTTTGGAATCACATATGTGAGAATCTCACCTGGGATAATAAAAAAATGTAACTTAATATAATATGACTAAACTCACTATTTATAGACCTAAGTTTTTAACCGATAATGATCTCAAAACACATAGACAATCCAAACAAGTGTTATTAGAGCGGATGAGACGTATATTTTAGTCCTCCGTCCTTTAGATCCGTCATTTTCTAAGGTACATGTGAAATGAAAAATAAATAAATTATAACATGGTGTTGATGTTATTTGAAACAAAACTTTGTTCTATAGTGTATTTAAAATGAATACCCTAGTTTCGGTGTGAATAGTCTATTTTTGACTGGATTGGAGAGAAGATTAGCTGAAGTGTGCGTAAATTGACTTGAACACCCCTGATTATTGAACCAAAAAAAAAAGAGCTGAACTTGCAAAAAAATCCATGCATTCCCATTTCTAGCAGTGTGGCCGGTTATGTTCCATGCTATGACTTGATTAGGGTACTCGAAAAAAATTTAATAATGTATCACTTATTACTTTTATGGGTATTTATACTATTTTTTGGATAGAACTTACTAATTTTTGGCGTGCAGCGATCTTTGTGTACACTTTTATTTTTTTAACGGAGTTTATCACTTTTTGAGTAAAAAATTATTAATTTTTTAAATTTATTAATTTTTTTAATATGATACCGAAAAATAAAAATATGATACCATGATTAAAATGATCAACAAGTATATGTAGTACACGTAAACAAGTTGCATGAAGACTGACTTAAAATAGTCTAGGGATGGCATTTTCTACCAAACTTTGTAGTTTCACATGAAGTCACAATACAACCCACTAGCTAAGATGGCAGTCAAGATTGACATTTCTATATGTGGGCGTGACCATTTTACTGTTCATACCTACAGAGGATATCAGTCCAATATTACGACTAGAAAATTAAAATTTTAATTTATAAAAACACAACAAACGGTTAAGATTAATCTAAATTTTGTCTATTTTGATCTAATGGTACAAAATTTATCCGAATTTTTTTTTCGCCCAAAAAGTCAACTTCTTTGCATGACCCTAATATCAAATAATTCAATCAATACATTCTCCAATATCAAACAATCCCAACAATCAACACTTATTTCTCTCTTCATTTTAATTTTAAACTACGTAATTAAAAAATAAATTATTATCTCCCTTCTGATCTTATTTATCCCAGAAAGGTAAATCAAAGTGTGTTTTTTTCATTAAAATATAAATATTGTAAGATTAGTTTGATTTTTTATATTGTATAGTATCTTAAAATACGAGATTATTGCTAGTAAACATATATGAACAATGTTATACTGATTTAATTTGAGAACTTAATTGATTACAAGTATTAGATTAATTGAGAATTGTAATGTTGGATTGAACTCATACAAAGGCTGGGGGACCAAGATTGATGTGCTGGATGAACTTGAAAGTTTTATAGTTATTTTAGTGATTATGACCCATTTGTAACTCATTAACTAAATTATATTTTTTTCCTAGACTGGTCCCATGTATAAAGAAAGAGAACCTCGTGAAGGAGAGCTGAAAAGCAAGGATATAGACATAGTTTTTTTTTTTTTGGATTTTGTCCTCCCATTTTTCATTTGTTTTGGCATTATTTTTTGTTTTGTGTAACAGTCAGGAGTGTTCAAGTTAATTTATGTACACTTTGACTAATTCTTTTCTCGATCCGATCAAAGACAAGTCATTCACGCCGAAACTAAAATATTCATAAAAAATAAATATTCCATTACCTAATCTTAAAAGATTGTCAAAGTTCAAACTGTCTAAATCTGCGGCGCAATCCTTTTACAACTTGAGTCACTCCTTCCAATCTTCATTCTGGCATTATCAACCAGTCTAGAAGCTAACCCCACAACGTTATAGACTTAGTCAGTAGTCACCCATGTCGGTGTACTCTTTTGGATCAATATTGTGATTACCAAGACGTCTACCATTTAATGGGGAGCCAGCATTTGCAGCGAGGGTAGCTGTGTGCATAAGGTATTACTGTATCAAAAAAACTATAAAATCGTGACATGCTTAACTTTATTGAATAATTTTTATGATCAATGGTTATAAATAATATAAGTTAAAATAAAAAGTTCAAAAAACATATTTTAGAAAATTACTTTCGATACAATATATATATATATTGTGCGTACAGATTTTTGCACAATATAAATGTTCGAGCAGAAGCAGGACTAGGGTGAACTCGTCTTGACCATTGACGTCGAATCCTAGCGATGAAGTGGATTGGCGTGACGTAGGCCAAAAGGAACTGGTTGGATTGACGGTGGCTCCTCCTTGTGGAACGGTTGAACCAAGCCTCACAAACGGCGTTGGATTCCGGCTTCTCCTGGACAAGAAGAGAAGAGTTAGAAGGGTGCCGGAGTGTCTCCGGCGTTTCCCCTCCGACGGACAAGTCAGTAGTCGTTTTTGAGAGGGAGAGTATTCGGAGCACACTTGTTTGCATGTATTGCGTACCTTCGATTTGCCTCTCAGAGGGCTATTTATACCTTTGTTGGTAGTAATCATTGCGGGCTAGTGCACAGTAGGAGATGTCAGTCATGGGGAAGCGTTTTTCCCCTTTTGCAGAGATATTTGAAGGCTCTTAACTGCTCGGAGTCCCGACCAATCAATGCCCCTTCCCTCGGGCGCCCGAGCAATAAATGCTCTTATCCCTATGCAAATGTATTGAATGCTTGATCTTCGTAGCACTTAATGCGCCCCTTTCCGGGCTATCCCAGTCATCAAGGACATCCCATCATACTGAATGTTTATTAAATGATCCCCCGTATACCCGGACAATGACTGGGACCTTTGTGTAAAGCTATGTACTGCTCTGCTCACAGTACTACGTGTCCTTATCCCCTTGGTTGCCAACTCTGCTTACCCTGCCTGCCTTACTGAGTTGACGGAAAGGACAAGCCAGTGACTCCTTCCTCGCCTTAGTCTCCATAAGCCGAAGACGTCGGGGAGCTTTTGGAGCCGAGATGACGTGTACCGGGCCTTGTATCCCGAGAAGACATATGCGCCGAGGACACGTGTGAGATGAGGCAGCACCGAGGTTCATTGAGTGCCGAGATTACGTGTCATCAATCTAAACCACCCAGTGGTATCCGGACGCCGAGGACACGTGTCACCATTCTAGTACCGGGATCACACGACGCCGAGGACGTGTGTCGTGACATCAGTCGTCGGAGCACAGTGATCCCCCGAGAACACGTGTTACCATCTGCTGAACCCACAGAATGTCCCATCAACTGCCCCCCAGCCCTTGGCCTTCGTACGACAGAGGACACGTGTCGTGGAGAAGGTGAGAGGGCTCACCAACTCCATCACTTCTGCAGCCGCAATCCCCTCTTCGGAGATCGTGCGCATTAAATGCGCCTCTCATCGTGCTTCGTGCGCAATGATGGGGACAGGTACTATATAAACAACACTTAGCTCATCCGTGCTTCGTTCTCGAAAGCTAACTCTGCAGAGCTATTCATCGCCGGAAAGTTCGCCGGAGAGTCGCTGCAACCTGTTCACTTCGCCGCCTCATTTGACGCTTTTTTCTGAAGACCACAGTCCTCTGCCGCCATCGCTTCCTTCTTCATTCCTCATTCCGGTGAGTCTCCTTACATTACTCGTTTTCTTTCCTCTATTTTCTTCGTTTTTCCGGCGACCAGTCGCCTTCTTCTCCTTCGTCTGTGTCAAGAGTGACCCTGCCTGTTCATACTCCGTCCACCGGTCTTCCTTCCGTTGAGTCCAGTGAGTGTACCAAGCAGAGAGAACACCCCCGAGGACCATCTTGTCCCCGAGGACATGACTAAACGTCGTCCCAAGAAGGTCCCCGAGGCAGACGAGGCTGGTTCCTCTCGGCCTCGCAAGTACACCGTAGAGGGCAAGCAGCAAATAGTAAATTTTAGGACCCACTACTCCATTCCCCCCGAGGTCACAATAGATAAGTTTGACCCAAAAAAGCACAAGGTAGATGTCGGCACCGAGGCTGAGATGCCCTTCTATACGAAGGCCATAATGGAGGGCGGAGTTAGGTTTCCTCTCCACCCTATCCTCCTCCGTTTCCTACATCGTTTTCGACTCTTCCCGGGGCAGTGTTGCCTTAACACCTTTAGGATCATCATGGGTGTCATTGCCTTGAACGAGCGTCATGACCTTCACCTCGGCTTGGACGACATTCTCTTCTGTTATGCCTTGGTGAGGGTCATGCCCCAACAAATGTACTACCTCAAGGCTCGGGATACCACCATGTACCTTGTCACCCACCTTCCAGATTCCGACAAAGGGTACAAGGATGACCTCCTCATCTTCGGTGGTCAATGGGAGAAAGGGCCTGGTCCAGAATACGCCGCTGACTTGTGGTGCCCCAAGCAGTGGAGGACTACGAGTACGTCGGCCCTTCCCTTGTCTACTTTTCTGCTTTTCCTCCAATGTTCTTCGGCTGATGGTTGTTTTGTTTGCAGGGATCCCCGACTCCGAGACATCTGCTCTTCCTCGGAACCAAGTGAACATCGGTGACATCAGCTTTGTCTGGAACTTCTTGGGGAACAAGGGCCTGGGTCGTGCTGCCCACCTCCTCCTTGACTACACCCCGGGGTACAAGAAGTTTAGCCAAACACCTCACAACTACGATCCCTTGGCAGGAGAGGAGCCCACTGAGGCGAACTTGGAGAACGACCCCGACAGGGCCACTGAAGCCGAGGTAGAGGGGGTCGCCGAGGGTACAGCTGCTGAGGAGGAAGACGAGGTCGTTGAGATAAGGGGTCCTGCTGCTACCACCGGTGCTGAGCCCAGCACGTCGGCGAGGGAGACTTGGCCAAACTTCGAAGTTCTTGAGAGCTTGAACACAGAGGACGCTCTTGAAGTTGCGATGTCTGGTTATCGCTTGGACTTGAACTTGATTAAGAAACGAGCCGCCCTCAAAGACAGCCGGGGCCGAGGAACTAGTTCCAATGAACCTCCCCCCCCACCGCCAAGAGGGACTCCACCAGTCGATCCTCCTCCACCACCGAGGGGGACTTCTCGTTCCAACCTTCCTCCTCCTCCTCCCCCTTTTGGACCTTCGGGGCGCGGCCGGGGCCGAGAAAGAGACCCCCACGCCGAGGAGGAAAGGAGAGTGAAGCAGAAACATGATGTGGCCGGTCGGGGTAGGGGTACTCCCGCTCCTACTTCGTCATCATCAACTCCTGGCACAACTCCGCCTTCCCCTTCAGTGCCAATGACTCAGGCGGTGGAATGGCGTCCTCGGGTTCGGGATCGTGAAGGCAATCCGATCCGAGAGTCTGATTCAATCATCCATTCTCCTCACGTGGCCTATGCTGTGAGTGAGACCCTCCTCTTTCCTGGCGACATGGAGGAGCACCGAGGCAGGCCACTTAATCAACTTCTTCGTAACATCATCCAGAATTCCTTGGTGGTGAGTGTCTAAGTCGATTTTCTCCTTTCACTTCCTTGTTTCATTAACTGTGCTGACTTCCCACCTTCTTTGCAGACTGCTCAGCAAGTCTCTGCTATTGCCGACCGCTTCTACTCCCAACGGGACGTGCTCCAGGACTCAGAGAAGCAAAAATCTGAGGCTCAGGCTGCTCTTGCAACGGCAAAGGAGGAAGTGGCAGCGAGGGACAAAACTTTGTCTTCTCAGTCTGCACAAATAGCTGCACTTCTGAAGGAGGCCGAGGGTGCCAAGGCCAAGCTTAAGAAAACCAATGCGTCCCTAGCCGATGCCGAGAAGAAAATCACGGAATCCACCAAGCAACTCTCGGCGGCGGAAGCCAAGGTGGCGGAGTCAGAGCAGACTTGTTCTGCACTCACCCAGGAGCTGGACAAGGTCCGGGCAGCATTGGAAGCTGCTAACAAGACCCAGCAGGAGATCGTTGACCAGTGCGCCGACGACATCCTGGTGGCCTTCGAGGAGCAGAAGAAAGAGTTTTTCAAACTGGGCTGGGATGCGGGTCTGAGAGCCGCCGAGGTGCCTGAGGACTCTCCACTTTTTCAGGAACACAAGTACGTTCCTTCTGAGGAAATAGCAGCCGCCTCGGGGGAAGTTTCTGCCGACGGTGCAAATGTGGAGCAGACTGCTGCTAATCCCCCGGCACCTATTTCTGCCTCTGTGCCCCCCGCCGACGCCCCTGCTGCGGACACTCTATCTGCCAGCATCAATGAGCTCTTTGGAGACATAGGGGGCAACATCGGTGGAGAAGTGACTGAGCCCCCAGCGCAGTAGTTTAGGCTTTTTTCCCTCATTTATGTAACTTTTTATTTTCAATCCTGTAGCTCGGGGGACGCAAAGCCCTATTTTGGAAATGAAATTTGAACTTTGTTTTCCTACATACTTTTTCCAATGTACTCCTCTTGTGAACTCCAGGGATACACACACTAAGTACTTTATTTAAGCAAGAAGTGTCGGGTGTTTCTTCCCATCGGGGTTTGATTTTCTTCCATTGGGCACCTGCTCGGGTACCACCCCGACGCGTCTGTCACTCGGGGTAACGTTCCCCTCGGGGCCATGTCCCCCTCGGGAAACTTTTACTTGTTTGTTTGTTTGGAGACAGGGGTTCGGGACTCCGTACCCTCGGGGTTATGCATTTTCCAGGAAAATGATTACTATAAGACTTGAACATCAAAAGAAATACTTTTTCAAATTCATTACATTCCATGGTCTTTTTACATTGTTTCCTTCCATGTCTTGCAACTCATACGAGCCGGAGCTTCCTGCTGACGTGATCTTGTATGGACCCTCCCAGTTGGGCCCCAGCTTGCCATCCGCCGGGTCTCGGGTGTTTGCCACCACCCTCCTGAGCACAAGGTCACCTACTTTGAATTCCCGAGTCTTGACCTTTCTATTATAGAGCCTGGACACCCCTTCCTGGTATTTGGCCAGCTTCAAGGCTGCCATTTCCCTCTTCTCCTCCACGAGGTCTACATCCAGGCCGAGTTGGCGGTCGTTGTCTCCTGTGTCAAAGGCCAATGTCCTTATAGTGGGAAGACCCACTTCAAGAGGGATGACTGCTTCAACCCCGTATGCGAGGGCATATGGCGTTTCCCCTGTTGACCTGCGAGGGGTGGTTCTGTACGTCCATAGGACGTTGAGGAGCTCCTCCACCCACTTTCCCTTGGCTTTTTCCAGCCTTTTCTTGATACTATTGACAATGGCTTTGTTCGAGGACTCGGCTTGTCCGTTTCCTTGAGGGTACGCGGGAGTAGAATAATAGTTTCGAATTTTGAGGTGCTCACAAAAGGACTTGAAAGGTCCACTGTTGAATTGCGTTCCGTTGTCAGACACAAGGGCGCGGGGGATCCCGAATCTTGTAACTATGTTTTTCCACACAAACTTCTTGGTGTCCACATCCCTGATATGAGTCAGAGGCTCAGCCTCGACCCATTTTGTGAAGTAGTCAGTTCCCACTATCAGGAATCTTTTGTTGCCTGGGGCCTTAGGGAGCGGCCCAACCAAGTCAAGTCCCCACTGGGCGAACGGCCAGGGACAAGTCAATGGATGCAAGTCCCCGGCTGGCTGTCGAATAGCCGGGGCGAACCTCTGACATTGGTCACATTTTTGAACGTATGCCTGTGCATCCCTCTGCATTCGCGGCCACCAGTACCCCTGTGACATGATGCGGTGGGCCATGGTTCGTCCTCCTGAGTGCCCCCCACATATGCCTTCATGTACCTCATATAGGAGTGGTTCAACCTCGTATTCACGGACACAGAGTAAATACGGCCCGGAAAGTGACTTTCGATACAGCCTCTGATCCGGAGAAGCCCAGAACCTTGGGGCCTTCATCTTTATCTTCCTGGCTTCCTTTGGACACTCAGGGAGTATCTCGGAGAGGAGGAACCCAAGCAATGGATCCATCCAGCTAGGAGGCTTTTCCCCCTGCTCAATGACAGTCACCAAAGGAACTGGATCTATGGCGGGACCCGGAAGGTACTCCACGGTGATTCTTCGCGTCGTGGTGGAGTCCAGGGCCGAGGCCAGACAAGCTAAGGCGTCGGCATGGGCATTCTCGGCCCGGGGTATCTGCTTGATTTCTCTTTTCTCAAATTTGTGGAACAAGGCCACGGCTTTGCGATAATAGGCCTTCATTCTAAAGTCCTTTGCTTCGAATTCTCCGCTGATCTGATTTACCACTAACATGGAGTCGCAATGGACTATCAGCCTTGCCACCCCTGCAGCGTCGGCGAGTTTGAGCCCCGAAATTAGAGCCTCGTACTCCGCTTCATTATTGGATGCCTTGAAACCTAGCCGGACAGCTTGTTCCGTGACTACTCCCTCCGGGGAGACCAGCAATGCTCCTATGCCGGAACCTCTGTTGTTGGAGGATCCGTCCACGAAGAGATTCCAGGAGGGTTCCTGGGATGGAGATGTAAGTTGCCTGACCGTGCCGGGGAGTTCCCCTCGAGGGGAAAGGAGTCTTTCCTTGGAGAATTCTGCTATGAAATCCGCTAACACTTGCCCTTTTATGGCAGTACGAGGTTCATAGCGGATATCATGTTCCCCCATCTCTACTGCCCACTTGGCGAGCCTCCCTGAAAGGTCGGCTTTCCTCAGTATAGCCTTCAGAGGTTGGTCCGTGCGGACCATGATTGGATGGGCTTGGAAGTAATGCCTCAGCTTCCTCGCAGCTGTGATTAATGCTAAAGCCAACTTCTCCAGTGGTAGGTACCTTGTCTCAGCGTCCAACAAGGCCTTACTTACGTAGTACACTGGCCTTTGCTCGCGTTCATGCTCGTGTACCAACACTCCACTAACTGCGAATTCTGACACCGCCAGGTAGAGGAATAGTGTTTCCCCTGGCATCGGGACAGACAGGGTTGGGAGGACCCTAAGGTACTCCTTGATCCCTTCGAGTGCTTCTCCACATTTATCGTTCCAAGTCCCCTTCCCGGACCTTCTGATAGCATCGAAGAAGGGCTTGCATTTGTCTGACGACCGAGACATGAATCGGTTTAGGGCTGCCAGCATCCCCGTGAGTCTTTGGACTTCCCGAACCGTCCGGGGGCTTTGAACGTCTAGGACGGCTTGTATTTGTTCTGGGTTGGCTTCGACTCCTCGCCGGCTCACCAAGTACCCTAGGAACTTCCCGGATCCAACTCCAAAGACGCATTTTGCCGCGTTCAGCTTCAAACCATACTTCCGCAGGGTGGAGAAGGTATCCTCCAGGTCCCTGATGTGATCATCCTTCCTTCGACTCTTCACCAGCATGTCGTCGATGTAGACTTCCATCGTGTCCCCTATCTGCCTCTTGAACATCCGGTTCATAAGTCTCTGGTAAGTGGCTCCAGCGTTCTTAAGGCCGAAAGGCATGACCTTGTAGCAATAAACTCCCATGGGAGTAATGAACGCGGTCTTCTCCTGGTCAGATAGATGGAGGGGGATCTGATGGTATCCTGCCCTGGCGTCCAGGAAAGCCATGCGCTGATGCCCTGCCGTGGCGTCCACCAGTTGATCCACCTTTGGGAGGGGGAAGTCGTCCTTGGGACAGGCTTTGTTCAGATCCGTGAAGTCTACGCACACGCGCCACTTCCCACCTTTCTTCTTAGCACAAACGGTGTTGGACAGCCATTCCGGGAATTGAACTTCCCGGATGGTGTCGGCTTTCAGTAGCCTCTCCACCTCCTCGTTTACTGCTTGGGCATGATGCGGAGCCATGCGTCGTGGCTTCTGCTTTACCGGTTTGTGGGCGGGGTCAACATGGAGCTTGTGAGTGATAACGTCGGGGCTTATCCCCTTCATCTCCATGGAATCCCATGCAAACACATCTGCATTCTTTCTCAAAAAATCCGTCATCTCCCTTTGCTCAACATGGGACATGGTGGATCCAATCAAAAAGCATCTTTCCTCGTCTCCTTCAACCAAAGGTATCTTCAGGAGATCCTCCATGGATCTGTCTGCCGGATCGATCCGCGGCTCGTCGACCCCGAGCCGCCCGGACTGTAATTGCTATTTGTTTAGCAGTTCTTCTGGGGGCCGCTCCTTTTCCTTGGAGGCGACTCCCGCCTTCACAGCGGAGTAGAAACATGTCTTGGCGGATGCCTGATCCCCACGGATTTCTTTTACCCCCTCTGGAGTTGGGAACTTTAACATTTGGTGGTAGGTGGAATGCACCGCTCCTAGTGCATGCAGCCAGGCGCGCCCCATGATTATGTTATAAGGCGAATCAGAGTCTATCACCACAAATTCTGTGTTTATTGTAACTGGCCCTGTGACGACGGGTAGCGTAATCTTGCCCAAGGGCAGGGCGTAAGAGCCATTAAATCCAACAAGGGGTGTGCCCACTTTGACGAGATCCTGGGGGCCAAGTCCCATGCGCTTTAGAACTTCGTAATACATCACTTCAGAGGAACTCCCAGAGTCCACCAGGATTCTCTTGACATCAAAGGTGCCGACCTTTAGGGTGAGGACCAAGGCGTCCTCATGGGGCAGCACGACGCCAGTCAGGTCGTCATTAGAGAATGTGATGTCCTTGTTGCTTTCCCGGACCCTCTTGCTGGGTCGTTCCCCCTTCTCCTCGTCTAGCTTCCTTGTGAAAGTCACTCTCTTAAGATCCGATCTGAGGGTATTTGACGTTGGGCGATCCGTGGGACATACGTGGATGACATCGATGACATTGTCCTGAACGTTTACCTGACCATCGGCGACACGGGTCTCCTTTGGTGCCGCTTCCTCAATGTACTCCCTCAGGTGCCCCTCCCGTACCAACTTTTCCAGGAAGGACTTGTAAACCCTACAGTCCTCGGTGAGGTGTCCCACATCCTGGTGGTATGAGCACCTTACTTTCTGATTCCTGGTGGACGGGTCACCCAGCATCTTAGGCGGCCACTTAAAGAAGGGCTCCCTCCTAATCTTGTTGAGCAGCCTGTAAATGGGCTCCTTGAACACGGTTTGAACCCCTTTGAAGGAGCCACTAGATGAGGGCATCAATCCCTTTCGGGGGAGGTCCCCTTTCTCAACTTCTCTTCTCCTTGGGGCCAAGAGTTTTCCTTTGCCCCCCAGCATTTCGTCTTCCACTCTGGAGTACTTATTTATCCGGACCATCAACTCCCCCATGCCAGTAGGCGTCCTCTTTGTCAAGGATCTATAGAGGTCGGTGTCCCTCGAGAGGCCAAGTCTGAAGGAGGCAGCCGCCATGACTTCGGAGCACCCCTCTACCTCGTTGACTTCCTCCCAATAGCGGGTAGCATATTGGCGGAGAGTCTCTCCTTCCTTTCGTCTCAAAGTTAACAACGACCCGACATCTTTCGGGCGTTTACTCCCTGTAATGAACCGAGCCAAGAATTGCTTGGTTAACTCCTTCCAAGACCCTATACTGCCGGGTGGAAGGGTCTCAAACCACTTCATAGCAGAGTCGCCTAGACTTATTGAAAATACCCGACACAGCAATCGGTGGTCCGAATGGTAAAGAGACATCATTTGCTTGTACTGCCTTAAATGAGCTTCGGGGTCTGATCGCCCGTCATAAACTTTAAACCTTGGCACGACAAACTTCTTTGATACCTCCATATTCGCGATAGCCTCGGTGAAGGGCGACTGAATGAGCTCGTCATCCGCGTCTTCTTCTATCATGGTGTTGCCCCTTCGGGTGGAGTTCAAATGTACCCGGAGATCTTCTTGGCACCGAGGTCTTACTTCTTGCTCATCCCGGCGTCTGATGGGACGTCCTGACCTATTGTTCCTTACAGAGAGTGTAGACCCCTCCTCGGATTCCTCCACGCCCCCTCGCCCGGAGAGTCTCCGACGGAGGTCGTTCCACGCCAATGACTTTGTCTTCTTGGCTGGGACCTCCGGGAGCTCCCTCCTGGCCCTCGGGCGCTTAGAAGCCCTGGAGCTATTCGATCCACCGCTGAGGCGATCTCTGAGGTCTCGAGCCTTCATTCCCTTGACAGGGGGCTCGTGTGATTGCCCCTGGTCTCGAGATCCTCCGCCGGAAAGTGTGAACTCATTGAGCCGGTTCAGGACATTGACGTTGTCCTCTTCCAACTGCCTCAGGCGATCCCCGAACTGGTCCTCTATCACTTCAGCCAGTTGCCGTGCCAACGGGGCTGCCTTTCCAGAGCCAACGCCCATGTTGGTCTGGTGGGTCGGTCCTTTGGAGTGAACAGAACACTCCCTATTCACGCTTTCCACGCGATCCTTCGTTCTTGACATGGATGGGGCTGTTAACTCAACGTTCCTTTGCTGAGTGCTCTTTCCCTTTTGACGAGTATTCACCATGATCACTGATCTTCGGGAAATATGATCTTTCCCACAGACGGCGCCAGATTGTGCGTACAGATTTTTGCACAATATAAATGTTCGAGCAGAAGCAGGACTAGGGTGAACTCGTCTTGACCATTGACGTCGAATCCTAGCGATGAAGTGGATTGGCGTGACGTAGGCCAAAAGGAACTGGTTGGATTGACGGTGGCTCCTCCTTGTGGAACGGTTGAACCAAGCCTCACAAACGGCGTTGGATTCCGGCTTCTCCTGGACAAGAAGAGAAGAGTTAGAAGGGTGCCGGAGTGTCTCCGGCGTTTCCCCTCCGACGGACAAGTCAGTAGTCGTTTTTGAGAGGGAGAGTATTCGGAGCACACTTGTTTGCATGTATTGCGTACCTTCGATTTGCCTCTCAGAGGGCTATTTATACCTTTGTTGGTAGTAATCATTGCGGGCTAGTGCACAGTAGGAGATGTCAGTCATGGGGAAGCGTTTTTCCCCTTTTGCAGAGATATTTGAAGGCTCTTAACTGCTCGGAGTCCCGACCAATCAATGCCCCTTCCCTCGGGCGCCCGAGCAATAAATGCTCTTATCCCTATGCAAATGTATTGAATGCTTGATCTTCGTAGCACTTAATGCGCCCCTTTCCGGGCTATCCCAGTCATCAAGGACATCCCATCATACTGAATGTTTATTAAATGATCCCCCGTATACCCGGACAATGACTGGGACCTTTGTGTAAAGCTATGTACTGCTCTGCTCACAGTACTACGTGTCCTTATCCCCTTGGTTGCCAACTCTGCTTACCCTGCCTGCCTTACTGAGTTGACGGAAAGGACAAGCCAGTGACTCCTTCCTCGCCTTAGTCTCCATAAGCCGAAGACGTCGGGGAGCTTTTGGAGCCGAGATGACGTGTACCGGGCCTTGTATCCCGAGAAGACATATGCGCCGAGGACACGTGTGAGATGAGGCAGCACCGAGGTTCATTGAGTGCCGAGATTACGTGTCATCAATCTAAACCACCCAGTGGTATCCGGACGCCGAGGACACGTGTCACCATTCTAGTACCGGGATCACACGACGCCGAGGACGTGTGTCGTGACATCAGTCGTCGGAGCACAGTGATCCCCCGAGAACACGTGTTACCATCTGCTGAACCCACAGAATGTCCCATCATATATGTTGACCCTTGACTTTTATTTGCATTTTTGATTGTTTTTGGATTTAAGTGATGATGGAGAGCAGGACTCCAACTTTGAAAAACTGGGTATTTTATAACTGCATTCTCACAAGGGTTCCTTTTGCTGATCACTCTATAAATACTACCTCTACTTCTCACTTTTTCTTGCACCAAACCCTTCTCAAAACCCATTTAAACCTTTCTCTTCTTCTTTCTCAAAAAACCTTGTCAAGTTCAAAAACCATCATGGGTGTAATCACTTATGATATGGAGGTCACTTCCTCAATCCCTCCAGCCAAAATGTTCAAGGCCTTTGTCCTCGATGGCGACACCCTCATCCCTAAGGTTTTGCCACAAGCGATTAAGAGCGTTGAAATCATCGAAGGAGATGGAGGAGCTGGAACCATCAAAGTGATCACTTTTGGTGAAGGTAAGTTTCTATCAGTACTGTTGAAGTATAAAACTATAAATACTTAAGTTACATCATCTTTGACAATTTAAAATTTTGAAATAGACCTTTGTTTAACAAGTACTGTCACAATCAGAAGTGATCACTCATGTTAATATGGTCACTTCTTTCTTTTGTACGAAACTTAACAAAACCTTTATCTCAACTATTTAGGATCAATTATACTTCGAATTGACTCAATTATTGCCTCCATTTGATATGCAGGCAGCCAATTCAAGAGTGTGAAGCACAAGGTTGATGGGATTGACAAGGAGAACTTCACCTACAGTTACAGCATAATCGAAGGCGATGCTTTGATGGGTGTTCTTGAATCAATCTCTTACGTTGTCAAAATCGATTCTCATGCTGATGGAGGTTCCATCTGCAAAACTAGCAGCACATACCACATCAAAGGGGATGTGCAGATCACAGAAGAGCAAATCAAGGAAGGAAAAGAAAAGGCACTGGGAATGTTCAAGGCTGTTGAGGCCTACCTCTTGGCAAATCCCGATGCCTAAGAACTCAAAACCTCTCTGATGCTCTATCTATATTGATGAGAGTTTTCAAGAGGTGTGTGTGGCTTTTGTATTTTTATTAGTTAAAGGTGTGGTTTTATATATGTTTTTCTTCCCTGGATAAAACTGCCTTTGGCTTTGATAATAATGACCATTTGGTTGTGATGGTCAAGTTGTTTCCATTTCTGGATTGATGTGTGAGAGAGAGATTGTACTATTCCTAATTATGTACTTAATTCTTACAAATAATTGTTAATGATGGTTTTTCTTGTCAATTTTAGATTAATCTGTGTGCTACATTGATAGGTCCTACAAACTAATAGAAACCAAATAATAGACCCACAAAGTAAAACTCCTAAAGAATAGCTCTTTTATGCGTAACCCAGCAACTACCCACAATCATGCTGTGTACTTCGGGTTGGGCTTACGTGGACATCGAGCTCTATATTCGAACTAAAAGCCAATGTGAGAGATTTGCTTTAGCAAGTCGTGCCAAGAACCTATTATAGGCGAAATTTGTATCGTAACCAATAATTCAAATTATGTATGATTGAGACGACTCTTTGCTATAAAACAATGCTAAGAAGCCGGTTGTGAAAGACAAACAGCTAAATTTGCCAAGTCCGTGGCTTCGATCAGAGGGTGTTTTGGTTCTAAACTTAAACATTCATTTCTTTTCTTCTTTGTCATACTTCTGTTTGATGAAGTAACATGAGTTCACATCCTTTTTCTTCGTTCATAATTGGTGAAGTTGACGAATATTGTGTCTCTTGTGTCGAGCGTTTATGAAGGTTTGGACACTTCAAAAAAAGAAAAATGGGCCAACCATGAAAGATGAATATATATATAGGGTTAATTGAATTATTTGGATGTGCTTTGACTTCTAACGAATTCAAATATAAATTATGAAAAATATAAACCATCGGATAATTGGGTTAGATTTTGATTAATTTTTAAATTTGATTCGGATTCAATTCAGATAAGACAAAATCTGAACCAAAGCTAATCCGTTGACGGGTGGACTCATTGAGGACCTCTTCCTATTCCATCAGCATACTCCATGTATTGGAGAGGGGAACTCATGGCCAGTTATGTTTCATGGTAATTCCCAATTCTAAAACTGCTTTCTAATGTACAACTAGTTTTTTTTTTGTTTTTTTAGGTCAATTGTTAGGGGTGTTTGAACCAGTTTATGCGCACTTCAATTAATCTTTTCTCCGGTCCGATCAAAGACATGTCATCTATACCGAGATTAAGATATCCATGAAGGATAAATCCCTAATAGCCTGACCCCAAAGAATTATTCAAATTCTAACATCTAGATATTTTCACCATTATAAGAATGAGACTCAGTTCACAAAGCTGGTCCATGGTTGGAGTGACTTTGTATATCCACTTACACGAGTAAATATTGAATGTAACGGTGATACTATGTCACCATTGATGATATTGTATTATCAACCAATAATAAAACTCTAAATGGACAAGGTGAACCCCATTTGAACTTACATGACAGAAGAGTGGGGAGTTATTTGCTTACATGACATGTTAGTCAATAATTTTTGTAGGGTCCATCTATTTATTTATTTTAGTATTATTTATTAATGATACTACATCACCTTATCACGTAATATCACCGTTGTAATGAATATTTTCTCCACTTACACACCTAAACAAGTTGCATGTACACTAACTAAAAATAGTCTCTGATTGGCCTTTTCTACCAAACTTTGCCGTTGCAAATGAAGTCTCAATCAAACAACTAGCTAGGATGCCGGTCAAGATTAATGTGCAGAATGGACTTTACTTTCCGTAGTAAAGACCAGCTAGTATATACTAATATACATGTAACAATTTTTTTTTGGCTCTTTTATGTATGATGCATAAGCTCAACCATTTTCTTTACTACTTGGGCCCCTGAACCACTTGATAGACAGCTGAAAAGTAGAACTTCTAGAGATTGACAATTTCAGTCTTGAACGGAAGAAGGTCTCGGACAAGTCTACGTTACAGGAAATTTTTTTTTGGTACCCTAAGGATATTTATTATTTTTGTAAATATTGTTATTATTATTGTTATGATAACTATTTTTTATTATTTTAGTGGTACTTGCTAATAATGGTAAGATTTTGGAATGGGCTACCCATTCCAAGACCCAATACATTTAATGAGCCCAACGGTTGCATGACGGCCCAAGAGACCCCTTCACAACTCATCTACTCCGTAATAAGGAGTGGGTCATAATCCAAATGAGGGAGCCTAGCAAAGAGTCCAGCTCAGCACAAACCTTTCTCGGTCAATCCTGTTTGGTCATAACAAACTCAGCAATAATTAGTCCCGGAGCAAGGAGTTTGGTATTCATCAGACCCCGAATACTCCGCATCAAACCATGTGTCCAGGGGACCGGGGGACAACTTCTAGAACCTCTAACGAACGTGACTCACTGGTAAAGGAATATTTTTGTGCACATTGCATTGAAGGACCGTGGATATAGTTTGTGTCAGGGTAACGATCGCCACTACAAGACAAAAAGGAGAGGACCACAGAATCAGGCGAAGGAAGAAGAAGATCACAGAAAACCCTAGATAACCACTTGTTAAAATCTATCTGAAAAACCTCTACTCACAAGACATTGCTCAGTAAAGCTCTAAGCTAAGAAACCCACTGTAATTTTCTTCTTCAAATAATATAAACCCTACGGAGCAAGAGCTTTCATTACAGTGGACGTAGTCCTGATCTTTCGGTTAGGATAAACCACTTATATATTGTCTTTGATCTCATATATTTTCCCTATTAGCTTAGAACATTCATATCATCTGGTATCTTCTTTACGACGGCTGGTAAATTACTTAGGACTTATTGATCAAAATGGCTAACAAGTCCCAAAGAGAGATGACAAGTCTGAACCAAGAGCACCTAGTTGTGGAAGAAGATTGATATTAGGGGTGGTTTTTGACAATGGACCTGATTTCAGACCTCAACCAATCAAATGGGCAAGCCATATCTTAATACAAATTCTTTTAAGTCTTGTATTGTATTGACTGAATTATTATAGTATCCAAAAAACTAATCACTCAAAGGCCCCCACTGCACCATTTTCTTTGGGCATGAGAGGTGGTAAAACCATATGGCCCCCATAAAGTTCTTGAAAAGCAATAATGCACCCCCAACCCCCACTGAATTAAGTACCAATCTACGACAATTTTAAAATAAATTAATCAATTACCACACTTTTTAAAAAAAATTACCCATTTTTCTTCCCGTCTTAAGTCACTGCCTAACTCCAAGTCAAAATAAAAAATAATAAAAATCTCCATAACGTGTTGAAAAAATCAAATCCACAAATGATAGGCGATTGCCCATTGAATTCATTGTCTACCCCCAACGACTTTTACCAGTATAATGGTGGCATTCATACGCTAAGTCACCTCAAATCTTAATCCTCCCCCTCTGGCATTCATAAATTGATAGTACAAAATCTTCACCATCCCCTCTAAAAAAATCCCAACCTCTCTCTCTCTCCTGCATCATCATCTTCTTCTGCTTCTTCAAACAGCTCTGTGACTCTTTGCAAGGAAAATATGGGTGTAATCAAGACGTTTCAAACCTTCAAAACACAGGTTACTCCAGACAGGATGTTCAAGGCTTTGATCCTTGATTCCCACAACCTTTGCCCAAAGCTCCTCTTTTCATCAATAAAAAGCATTGAATATCTCCTAGGTGATGGAGATGTTGGAAGCATCAAACAAATGAACTTCACAGAAGGTTAGTGTATTTACTACCACCATCTGAAAAGTTGTTGGGAGTTTATGCTTTTGCTTTACTGCCTAGTTTTGGACACGAGTTTGTTGGATTCATGGCTACAATACAAACTTCGAATAAACATAATCATGCATCCTCAAATCACAAATATCGAGTAAACGAGGACGGTTTCAACAGAGTAGTCGAATTTGAAACCTTGGCGTAGTAACATAAAGTCTCTAACCGAAATGTTTACTTTCACTTGTTATACTGCAGCCAGTCCTTTCACATATGTGAAGCATAGAATTGATGCGCTTGACAAAGAGAATTATACGAGCAAGTACACGTTGTTTGAAGGCGATGCGTTGATGGACAAGCTTGAATCAATATCTTATGAGGTCAAGTTTGAGAAATATGGCTATAGTGGATGTGTTTGTAAGATATCATGTGAATACAACACAAAAGAGAATGTAGAGATCAAACAAGAAGACATTGAGCTTGGGAAGGACAGAGCTGTTGGGATGTATGAAGTTGTGGAAGCTTACCTCTTGGCACACCCTCATGCCTATACTTGAAAGATCATTTATATTGAACTTTGAAGTTGTGTTGTTCTTCAATTCCTTCTTGTCCGACAAAAACTGTTTGTACAAATTTAATCTGCATTAGATGATTAAGATGTACCTGAAATTCTTCATTTTCTGGCAGCCCATGTTATAGCTTGTCGAATCTTTGTCTATCGAATAAGCAATCTTTACGGAAAAAAAAATGGCAAAAGAAAGAGGAAGGTTTATAAGCCCAAAATTTATCAGCTCATCACAGTTCAATGCCAATCTGATGATTCTTTTTCTGATAGATAACAATATGGATCTAACATGTTTCACAGCCAATTCAGGTTTACAATGAGAGATTAATGCACCAAACCTAGAAGAAATAACTGCTTAAATATTCCTTACACATGAATGAAGAAATGAGGCTGTACACAATCTGCAGATGGGTAACACGCTAGAATGGAAATCAAGAAGGTGAAGAGATATATGCTCTGGGCATGCCTTATTGCAAAGAATCTGTCCCAATTTGGAGATGGTGTATGGTTGATAGTTTCAGTTGCTTCTGAAGAGCATGGAGGGGCTAACAGATGTGATTGTACTGGTGGAGGAATGTTTTATCATAAAACTGCAGCCTGACCATAAGAATTCAGGAGACTGAAGCAAGCTAAAGAAGAATTCAAAAACGAGCATTCGAGGTCAGGACATGGTTCTGGGGAGACGAACTGAGAGAATCCCAAGACGTTCGAGCAAACCCATGAGGTAGAAGAGCCAGAAGTTACAGATAAGGAGATATTGGATAGACATATAGAAGTGAAGGGAGATTCTTGAATACCAGTGAAGCTCCCCGCAAGGGTGATATTAGTCCCAATAACATTCTGCACGGTGATTCGATCCAAAACTGGGAGTGCATTGGGATCGAAGTTGTCATCTGGATGAGACCCACTCTGGCCATTGGCACCAAATGCTGTGTGGACATTTTGCATCTCAACATCGTTTACAATGATCTCCTTGATATATCCACCTCTACCTCTAGTAGTTCTGAACTCGATGCCAACAGATGAATTGTGTATGTGGAGGTGCTCCACAAGTACATCAGAAATGCCACCAGACATCTCACTGCCAAAGGCAAGGGCAGAACCAGTAGCCGCTTGAAGGTAGACCTGTTTGATGTGCACACCTGTTGTCGGTCTGCCATAGGCAATGCCGTACTCATCCCAACCACTCTTCAGTGAAATGGCATCATAGCTCATGCTAATGTTGCAATTCTCTATGCATACTTTGTCTGCTGAATCTGAAAGAGATTTGGTATATGCAGAAACAGTTAGCAAATTTCACAAGTTGCTTTATATGAATGCAAAATCAACTAACCAGAATCAAAATTGCCTGATATGACTAATGAGTGCTCAATAAATCGCAAATTCTGAAGTTCCAATGTTTACTAGAGAGACACAGGCTCCTAAGTTTCAGAATGACATTGGAAGCAGAGAGTGAGCGTGTTTAAAGTGTAAAATGTAAAGATGATTTTCAAACTTTCAAATCCTTGGAAATTACCAAGGAAGTCTCCAAAACATTATCCACGCGAGTCCCTGAACTCACCAGCCGCTCACCATTTAAAAATGTCATCCAACTTTTTGCTTGAAGGTGTCAGAAATGAGGATTTGGATCTCGGAGAAATAAGCAGTATACAAATAATTTGATGTGAGTTGTCAATACGTGTGGTTTACTGGCATTTTTTAAAACACCTGGAGGTTGAAAACATATACAAAGTCTTTTAAATAAACAAAGGAAGAAATTTTCCAATTAGTTGAAAGCTAACCGAATCAGCAAGAGATCATGCGTACGTAATGTGGTCAAATAGGTGGCATCGAAAGCAAAATGCGCAGATTATCTTCCAACTAGACATGACATTGAAGCAAGGCATATTCTGCCCGTCCCAAGAAGATTGAACTTTTAGGCATACACATCACCCAAGAAAACACAAGGAACTGTACCAAATCAAGATAAGAAAAGCTAAAATTGAATGACAAAAACTCAAGTTTTGATTGACATCAATTCGGGAATTAAGGTGAATATTAATAAACAACTCCACCGATCACAACATGATAAAGGGTCAAAAAATTGGGTCACCGTTCCCGTGGTTAAAAAACTGTCCAATAACCTTGAGGTTGTGGGATTGAACTTGAGGATAACCACTTTGTGTCAATAATGTCAAATGTCAGGTTTGTAGCTAAGCCACCCTTCCCAGACCACCCTGGTGGTTTTTTTCTTCCCGACAAAAGGTAAACAAACATAAAATAAAAGCAAAACAAAGATATATGAAGTAATTGCAATTATAATTTCAAAGAAAAAAAGGAAATGCAATTTTATTACATTCAAAATGGCATGAAAGTATAATTGCTTCTCTTAACATATAATTGCATCAGGTAATGAAACAAAATCTAGAAAGTGAAAGGGTAATCATCTCATACCTGGGGCAATCCCAACTGTGTAAGGCGATCCAGGCGGAGTATAGACAGAAATGTTTTGAACTAGCACATTACTGCACAACATCCAGATAGTAATAGGTTTGTATCCTGTAGCTCATCATGCTTTATTGAAAAATTAATTGAAATCTGTAAGAACGGACTATGAAGTCAAATGGTTCAGGCCAAAAAAAGAAAGGGTTCAGCCAAGACTACCTGCAATAGACAGGATGGATGCTGTAGGCAGGGCCATTCACAAAAGTAAGATTTGAAATTACAACGCCATTGCAGTCAATAAGTTCGACAAGATGAGGGCGGCTGTAGTTCAAGGACTGAGAGCTGAACCAATCCCACCAAACTGAGCCCTGGCCATCGATTGTTCCATTATCACCTAACGCAGTGAATGAATGTAAAAACCATATTTTATGATATATTGAGCAAAGCTGCCAAACAGAACATTTGATGATCAAAACTGCGAAAATTATGCAGGAATATTCTTACCTGTAATTACCACATCATGTAATTTATTTCCGTTAATTAAGCTCCGATACCTGCCTCCAGGAAGTTCAAGCCCACGACCATACGAGGGTAGTGGTTCAACGATTTCCCAATAAGATAAGTCCTGATTGAGAAGTGAAACAAGTAGGAAATCCAAAGGTCATGAAGTTCTCAGTTAAATATTTTGTTCGAAATACTTTTTTGCTCAGATAATCAGAAACAAGAAGAGTACAATTCAAAGTCGATGAAATATATAAAATATATGAATAAGACCTGTGATCCAAGAATGATAGCCCCACTTGCAAGGAAGAGTGTAAGGTGGCTGGTAAGATTGAAACTTCCAGTAAGCCACCTTCCTGGTGGCAAATATAGCTGAGCGCCACCCTTGTCAGCAAAGGACTTGAGATAGAAAATGGCATTCTGGAAGGCAATGGTATTCAATGTTTTCCCATCCCCCACAGCACCAAACTCAAGAATGGACACACTATGTGGTCTTGGATCTAATGTTGGCTTATTTTCACACTGCCCCTCTCTCGCTTCAACATTAATTTCAAGAGCATTGCTCAATGCCAGAAACAAAAGCAATGTCGCCTGAAATGGAACAGGACAAAGATAAGTCAATTCTCACACCAGTCTCAATTTTGAAAACATAAATTTATTAACAGAGATAGAAAACCAAGTATAATGAGAAAATAGGCAAATTCGCAATATATAGTAGGTAAATCAAGAATCATGTTCAGCAGTTTTATTCAACTACACAAGCTGTGGATTCCTTGAATGCTACTATCACAGAATCGCTGAAAGACATGCCTCGAGCACCAAATGAAATGTGTCCAAATCCTATGAAACAAGAGCTCATTCTCAGAAAACCAGTAACTGATTACAGAAGCATTTACGTGTATTTCTACTTTCCTGGGGCTATTAGGAGAAACAGTCTCGGACAGCTGACAGCCCAAGGGTTATCGAGTGGATAAAAGTAATTGAAAAATAACGAAAAAAATACAAGCACACGAGTACAATCATACACTAAAGCAAAACTAATGGAAAGGTTTTGCTGCTCTAAATGGCCCAACACTGAACCAATTTCACATCAATTAAACAGATTGTATGACAGTAACAGCAAAGGAGAATACATTAAAAATTCAGAATTAAATTGTGCATGCACTAATACAAATAAAGTTTGCACTGCTCTAATCCGTTATTAATTCAGTCTGACAAAACACCATTAACAAACTCTGCACATTACCAAAATCAGTAAACATTAACAAACAACATTTGATAGAATGAAATATATCATATCCATACTTAAGGAATTCATTTCAATTTCTTTCCCGGGCAAGCAATTCTAATCAAATTCTGAAGTGCCTTTTGGCCTTGTTTCAGATGGGGTAGCAGTTATATGTCACCAATCAAACATTTTCCAGCAACCAAGAATGAGAACTGCACATTATATGAATGCAGGTTGGAAAAAACATACAAAATCTAAGGTAATAACCCACACAAATACCCTCGCACAAACACAGAACTCAAGAACAAAGGCATGATGAAACATGAAATTTAACCCAATGATGAAGTAGAAAATGGTCATTTTCTGATAAAAACATAGCATCATACAGAAAAGAAAAAGAAAGACAACATGCTGAAATTGGGGAAAAAAAAGAAGAAGATTAAAACTGAGTCCCCATCAACAACATTTTGCTAAAAGCATAGCATCACAGCAGAGAACAAAAAAAGCTAAAACTAGGAAACAAGATCACAATTGAGTTTCCATCAACAACATTGTTGATTGCAGAATCTAAACAAACCCACAAAGCAAATCATTCATGAACATCAAAAATCACTCTACAAGGAAAATTCACCACACCCAAATACATATATTGTTACATAAACCCTAATAGTTATCAAATTCAGAAGGAAAAAAAAAAAGTTGACAAAAGAGAGCCTTGATAATTTTCGATTTGGCAGAGATGAAAACCAGAGAGAGAGAGAAGAGAGAAAATCAGAAACCCAAATAGAAAAGAAACCTACTTACTAGCATCTTCGTGGGTCTGAGCTTCTGCATCAGCATTGAGCATCCAAAGAGACAACACACTCTGATGCCCAAACAACCAACACCACCACCACCACCACCACTACCACTGCACCAGAGGGGGAAAAAGTAGTATAAAAAAGGAGGACCTTTATGTATATAAGATACTATAGGACATAGTAACTACCATACTGAATCAATTATATACTAGCTGACAAAGAATATGTAGACATTGTAAGTAAAAAAATAATACCACCATAAAAATGCCAGCTTTTCATGCAAGCATATATATACTAGTTTTTAAGAGTAAATTAAACATTAGGAAGGTGAAAAAGGTTAATAAAACAAAATGATTAACCTTGTACCCAGAACTAATTACAATTAATAATCATGAATAACGCCTGTCGCCAACAGATTTGCCTGTTTGAAATTGAAATGGCCAGGGCATGAAGCTTTTCTATAAGATAGGGATTTAGAGAGAGAAAGTAGCTGTAAGACAACACACATGTATACAACACACATGTAGTGGCAGTTCCAGGTTAGAGTTCATGCCGGCTTAGATTTGTCATAACATGATTAGTCAGGGGAGAGAATTTAGCTGGACAATGTTAAAACAACTACGAAGTACATGGAGTTTTGGTGCTACCTTATTTCAAATATGCAATTAGGGTTTTTGTATATGCATGGGCGTTATGTGAGCATGGTTTGATGGAATGTGTGTGTTACCGTAAGGGGGGCGGGGGAATAAAATACTGGAGTCCGCATGTGGGAGAGAGGACAGTGAGGAGGTAGTGGGACCCACAATTAATCTGCCAGGTTGGCGTCAATCAGTTTTGAATTTTGACAGCACAGCACAGAGAAAATCATTCAAACCTATTCTATTCTATTTATTGAATAAATAAATAATATTTTAGTTATTTGTTTGACTAAATTTCATTGACACCCCTAAATTTAAGTCATATTTTAATAACACTTCATTTGATTTTTGAAATATCACTGCACACTTTTATAGTTTATATCCACATTTTACAAACTACCCCTACCGTCTAATGCCGTTATTGACAGGCAAAAAATGTATGATGTGAATTAACAAATTTACCCTTGACCATATAAAACAAGTTTAAACTAATAAAAAATATATTTTTAAAGTTAATTTAATTAAATGAAATATTAATTGGATTAAACAGAATGTTCCTATAAAAAAATGGATTAAACAAAATGTTAATTTGGTGTTAATTCCAAAAACAATTAATTTTTTGTTGGAATATTTTTTTTTTTTGGGGTCAACTTGATGTAATATGTAAGTTTTTAAAGCAAACAGTGATATAAAGAGCATAAATATTCTTTTTATGAAAAATATACTAATTTATTAAAAGAACTCCCACGAAGAGAGAATTTTTCTTTGAAAGAAACGGTAGGATTATCTGAAAGAATGAGCGGGACATTATGAAATTCGGTGCCTAATAGCATATTTAGCTAGCCAATGTGCTATCTTCTGCTTCGAACACAACTCCATATACCACCAAACTTTCTTCCATATTCCATTTACCATTGCAAGAGTGTCTTCAATTTGTCTTTATCTCTCAACCTTATTGTTTGCTACAATAGGTTGTTTCCTCCAATGGTATCATCAATCTCCATGACAAAAACAATGGGCAGACTCGAAATCTCTTCATGGCTAGCTAAATTTAAAAAGATTATCTCATCGTATCCATCAATTCATATTGACATGCACTGTCCTATCACACATGATCAGTTTCTTTCCTCGTGGTTTAGGTAGAAGAGAGAATCAAGTAACTTTTAATGGAAATTGATGTTTATGCCCAAATTCTCTTTTCATCCTTTGCCAAGGTGACACCATGGACATAGAGTTGGTGCAATCCTTTGTCTAACCCATTATAGCAATTTAATATACCCAACTAGTCATACTATCTATTGAGTGTTTTAAAAGGGCTCTCCGCCATAGGTAAGCTCCATGTGCATTGGGTATGGGAGTGAGATCAAGTGTGATATATATTATTTCTTCAAGGACAATCAAGGATTGTTTGAAGAATTTAATTCATAGGGAGAAAGAATATATTGGAAAGTCTTATAATTTGGAAAGGGAATAGGTCTATATAATTTTGGGTTATGTATATCTAATAAGGGTAAACCCTAGATTGACCAAAAAATAAGTACGTAAAATTTCAATGTTAAATAAATAAGAGCAAGATTAAAAGTCGCTAGCTACTATATCAACACCATATCATTTCGTTTTTATTGTTAATCCTATTTTTTGGTCAGTCTAGGATTTACCATCTAATAATACTATAGTAGGAAACGAGTTCGAGTCGCGGAAGCAATTTCTTTATGGTAAAATTACGTACATTTAACCCTACTCAAACTCAGTAATGATGAGAAACTCGTGCATTAGGTCCGCCTTTGTTTTTAGGAAACTTCATCCAAACCTAAAGAATGCAAATCAACCCTTCTATGCCCCCTTAGATCTATCACTAAATGACATATATCTCCAGGCATGCATGGTTGAAGTCATTCTTAACCCAAAGACCAGGCCTGCAGTTGGAGTTTTATGTATCAATCAAACGTACATTACTCTAAACCAAAACCACATGCACATGACAATTGATAAGTACAAAACCCTCCAACCCAACATGCCTCATTTTTTTATTTTTTTTTTCATATGCTTCACAGCTTCGGTGCATGTGATGTGGGGAATATAACCTGCAGGAGCAGTTTCAGACAAAGGTTATATACAGAAAGATGGAGGAGACCTCACAGTTCCAGTAGTCAAAGATATTTATCTGCATAGCTAAGACAATGTCTACAGCAAGAGATACAACCTGATATTGCACAAAAAAGTCGTATACAGTGTACAAAATTTTTATCTACAAAAAAATATATATATTTTAAGCTTGAATTTCAAAGTCGAGTTGATGTTGTGTTCAGCATTCACTTTTTATGCAATACATTGAGTAGATAATCGAGATAGGAGATCACTCGATGAACTCGAGGTTTTATGTTCGAGCATAATTAAGGATTTATCTTGGTAGTTCCCCGATGCACGTGGGGAGAGGAGAATCGTGCATCGGAGAATTGTATATTGGTGGAGGACAACTAATCGGGTGCTTTAAGAGGTGAGTAATATATCTTCTTGTTACAAAGAAAAAAAAATGTTAGCATGCCATGAAGAGAAATGCAATATTATAATTTCGATATAATTTCTTATTTCGATAAAACAAAATCAAGTATTATATCCGTATTTTGCTTCCGAAAATCCTATTTACTTTCATCATCTCCAAATTTTTGTCCTCACCCTTAAGCAATGCATGATTTTTTTAATTACAGAAATGTCCCAATGCTAGGTGTTCATTCTCAGTAGCAGGTGGTTGCAAGTTTCAATTTCATCCCTTACCGCTCTTTCTTCCAAAAAGAAAATAAATAAATAAGGTTTTTCATACTTTGTACCCTAAAATATTTTAAAATTTTTATTTTACACCCTCAAAAATTAAATTTTTTACATTGTACCCTAAATATATCAAAAGTATTACAATGTTGTCCTTCTGTTAGCTTTTACTATTTTTTTCGTCAAAAGTCAACCCATTGACACTGACAGCAAAACTAATGGAAAGACCACATTACAATACTTTTGATATTTGAGGGTATAATGTGAAAAAAAAAATCTTTAAGGGAGTAAAATAAAAAAATTAAAATCTTTCAGGGTGCAAAGTGAAATTCGCCCAATAAATAAACCTGTTTTAAAAGTCGGTCTGGGCCTACATTTGGTCCGTTTGAGAGTGGCTCAACCTATTCCAAGGTCGGCATGGCCTCAAATTCGGTCCATTATATGTGGGCTCCATCAAAATATGTCCAGCCCAGAAACAAAACCCTCGCAAAAACCCCTATACAGAGAGAGAGAGAGAGAGAGAGAGCGAGTGACTGCGGGAACGAGCTTTGAGCAGTGAAGCTGATACACCGATGGCGGCGAAGACTCAAAAAGGCAATGAATCGACGAAGAGAAAGCGAATTCCAGCCACGGAAGGTGAAGGAGAGAGAGCAAAACCGAAGAAACTGAAATTGCCTTCGAATCCTGTGAACAAGGGTTTGAAGAAACCTTTTAAATTATCCAAACACCAACACGAATCTAAGCCAAAATTTCAGAAATCAGAGACTGATAAAGCGAAAGTGGAGCAGCCAAGCAAGAAAGAACGTCGTTTACACGCGAAGGTCTAATCTTTGCTTTACTGTCTTACACATGTAGTTGGTTCTTTTTACAGAGACTCCATATACGTGTAAAATTTATCGAGACTACCTGTTGAGGTCGAATTGAGAGTTAGGATTTTAGTTTTGGGAATGCATAGATACGAGGTTTTGAAAAATTTTATGTGGTTTTAGCCGCAATTAAGCGGTGTGTTTGTGTAATTTTTGTTTTTTGTTTTTTTGTATTATTAGAATAACTATTAGATGTTGTTCGAAATTTCGAATATGTTGAGTTGTGGGATTTTTGCATGACTATTTGGTTTTTAATAGGAAACACAGAGTGGAATTTTGAAGTGTATATAACTTTACAGTGTTCATTATTCTTTTTTGCGTTTTTGAATTTATTGCAGGAACTAGCAGAAGCTAGGAAGAAGAAGAGGAAGCGGCATTATACTCTGGAACAAGTTCGTATTGTTTCTTTATCACCACTATTATCTCTCATGAATATGATTTTTAGAACTCTTTTTCACTGTTATATGGATTATTAAAGTAGTGTTGAAAAAGCCATAAAAATTAAATTAAAACAAAAATGGATCAGCAGTCAGCTGCTCCAATACTATCGAATTACAATATTTTAGCAGCAGGTATAGCCATGAGCCCATGACTCATGGGCGGGTTCACTTATCTTTCTTTACGTTGATTTCTAGTCTTTACTATGGGTTAATTGTTTACTAGTGTATTTTTGTCTAATGACATGAATATCTTTACACAGAATGTTTGCTAAAGCCACAATTGGAGTGAAGCCTGTTTAAATTCCTGTTTACCAAATTTATGAGTTATTATGGTTCCTGCTGTTTAAGTGACTTTTATTTTGCTTTTAATAGGAACTTGCATCACTGTGGGAAAAGATGAGGCTACGTAATACTACGAAAGAAAACAGATCCAAGTACATAGTTTCATTACAAAGTTTACAAGTGTCATTCTTCCTTCATCACATGCTTAATTAGAATTTTTATTGTTTATGCCGTGTCTATTGTATCTCTAGGCTGGTGAGTGAAGCTCTAAAGAAGATGCAGGGAAAGATTCCAGAAATTGCAAGCTCTCATGTTTCTTCCCGTGTTCTTCAGGTGATTTGTGCTGTTGTTTTTCTTCAAGTACCAAGCTTGAACATTCTTTTGTTTATAGTAGCCCTTTTCTGACCTTGTTTTCTACATTAGACTTGTGTTAAGTACTGTTCACAAGACGAGAGGGATGTTGTCTACAAGGAACTCCGGCCCCATTTTCTCACTCTGGCATGCAACACTTATGCAGTCCATCTACTGACAAAAATGTTAGATAATGGTATGCCTCAGCTAAATTAACTAATTAACATGCTGAAGTATGATTACTTGAAAGCTTAGTACCTTTGTGTTTTTGGATGACTTTTAATCAATATTTTATTGTTACCTTAAACGACTTTTTGCAGCTTCGAAAGAACAACTGGCAGAGTTTACTTCCTCCCTCCATGGGCATGTTGCTACTCTACTTCGCCATATGGTTGGCTCACTTGGTATGCAAACAATAATTTGGTCACTATGATAGCTATATTCTGGCTGATCCCCTTAAATCACCCTACCTTTAGCAGTTTACTTGATTATGGGGTTCTCCGTTGTCTATTACTGCATTTCCTAGGGCAAGAATGTGAGAGATTGTAGTGAAGTTCTAATAACATGGGATTTTGACACCCTTTACATTTCAACCTTTACAAATTTAATTACCAAATTTGATACTATTTTGCTTGTTGCAGTTATTGAACATGCATATAAATTGGGAAATGCAACTCAGAAACAAGCTCTTCTAATGGAACTGTATTCCACCGAGCTTCAGTTGTTTAAGGATTTGGTTACAATGAAAGAGGGCAGGTAAAGGCTTAGCTGTTTGAAAGGTTTCCCTAGGTGTTCTTCAGATTGCCCTTTTTTGTTGTTGCTTAATGTGTTTCGTCATAAAACTGGAAGATTTTAATTTTATGCCAAATGCTATGCATGCCGTCCATTCTCACAGCTAACTAGCTAAGATATTTTGTCTGAAGCAAGATCTTCAACCTTGAACATCAGTATAAATTGTGAAGATGAAGATTTTATTTTAGAGGTGGTTGTTAACAAATTAACTGAAAATGAATATCTTTGCGCTTGTTGCATTTCACAATTTTATCATCATTAAATCAAAGCTTTCTTAGAAGCATCCCATGTAATTGAACCTCAGGTTGCTTTTTAGAACATGGAATCAGTTAAGAAGAATAGTAGTCTGTAGGTCAATGTGGTATTAATACTTTGGTTGAAGGGAAGGTATCTTGTACTCATTCCCAATGTCTCACAGAAATTGGCAATCTAGCATGTGACGTGATGGAAGTGTATGAATTTTGGGAGTTGCTCGCCTTCTTCCTACACTTTTCACTTGAATTCTGAATTTGACATACAGAGTGATGTATATGTTGACAACTATGATGTTGGCTTTGAAAGGCTTTCTAATGTTAGGATACATTTTGTATGTATACGCCATGTTTTCAGTTTAGTAGACATAATTTCCAAGTTACGTCTTCAAAAAGCTTCAGTCTCACGGCATATGGCTTCTGTTCTTCAACCAATTTTGGAGAAAGGAATATTGGACCACTCAATCATACACAGAGCAATGATGGAGTACTTTAGCATTGCTGACAAGGTATGTTAGATTTGCCTTTTTGGTTCATATTTCTTCCACTATTCAGGAATTTCTAAACCAAGTCTACTGGTAGTCCTCTGCCGCAGATGTGATTCAACACTTATCAGGTCCACTCATTGTTCGAATGATTGGTAGCAAGGATGGATCCAGAATTGGAATGCTTTGCATCAAACATGGGAGTGCAAAGGTTTGTTGCATTGGTCTTGAAATATTATCTCATCTATACACCAAAATCTTGTCATTTTTATCTTACTCATCTACTTGTGGATGTTTTAACTTCAATTGATTCGTAAATCTCTCTTAATATTAGGAAAGGAAGAAAATTATCAAAGGATTGAAAGACCACATTGGCAATATAGCTCGTGATAGATTTGGGAGTATGGTAAGGTTCTCTTAATGGATTTTTTTACTTTTTTCCGTAGAGGGCAATTCAAAACAGTTGGTAGTTTTCTACCTGTCGTCGACTAATATCTCCTCCCTGTTGCATATATCTATTTGCAGCCTCATATGATTTCTTACATTTTCGATATATTTTTTGTTGCTCATGGTGTTTTTGAGTATGACACTTATAAGTTTTCTTGGTTATCTTGTGCTGGGGGTTGCCACTATTTTGATGGTTCAAAGCTTTAATGGAGGTCCTTTTGGGCTTTTATTATATATTTTATTTTTTGTGGCAAAGAGGGTCTAAGTAACATCCATTTAAAATTCAATCAATAAAATTCTGAATTTGTTTTAAAAAAAAAAGTAACATCATTTTAATGGTAAAAGATGTGGGGCAGTTCTGGTTACTGGTTAAGCGTCAATGGTGCTTTTGGTTGCATTTTGTTCTTTTGGTGGGCTATGGTCGAATGGTTTAAGGAGGATTGGGTGTAGCTCTTTTTTTGGTCATACTATTACAAGGGGATGGGGACCATATGTAACCTAGAATTGGCTTAAATTAATGAATTACCACGTTTGCCGCCGGCTAATAGGGCAAGCAATGTAATGTTGTCCCCCGGACGGACGATGTGAGTTAGAACCAAGATCCTAGCGGGTCTAGAGACTTCTCTCTTGGCTTTAATGGCAACGGAAACATTCTCTAAGAGGCTTTCCTTTTTGCTTTTCTGTTGTTTAGCCACAATCGTCAACGGCAAGGGTTGTGGAAGAGGTCAAACCAATCCAAGTATATGACAAATAAATAGGGTTGGAACAACAAATCCTATAGAAACAAAGACAATGCCCGAGGTAGATCCAAACGCTCTCCCTGGCGTTGATCACGTTCATTTTAAGAAATGATAGGTCTAACATATGGCTTTTAAAATGCATTACACATGAACATAATCACTATTTTTTTTTTAAATTGTGCCCTTTGTTATTAGGAAGTATTATTTAGCTTTGTATGGGAAATATTAACTATAGCAAGATTGGCACTCTGTATTGACTCTAACTATATTTTTTTTCTTTTTCTTTTTCTTTTTCTTTTTTCCATCTTTATAATCGTCTAATGTAATTGTCAATACTTGGCTTGACAATGGTTTGAGGTGTGTTGTCCAATAAGTAGAAATGTTAAGTCCTTACCTAGTCCACCACACCAAACACCCACGGTTGTTGGAGACTAAATTCCTTGTTGATTTCTTTATTTGTCTTTGTTGTTCTCTTAATTACAAAGTCGTATAGCAGTGAATTTCAAGAACTTTAAGGGATAATTACACAAGCCCCTTGAATTTAGGTGCGTTTTCAAATGACTCCTCAGCTTTGATGTGCGACTAAACCTACTGTAACTTGTGAAAAAGTGCATCGAAATGGGGGTATGCATTTTTTCTTAAATATCCAAAATACCCTCACTACGAGATTCAAGTTTTAAACAAATATTTTCCTTTCATCTTCTTGAAAATTTTTAATTCTCTATTTAATCTACCATCAGATTGTCCCCACACCTCAATCCCTAGCCTAACTCAGAATTTATAGACTGTTCCCACACATAGAACTTAATCGAACCGAGCTACTCGCGCTCGACTCAGATTCGTCTTGTATAGGACTTGACTCGAGCTTGAACAATTTTTTAGGCTCGTTTAGAAAAACGAAACTAAAAGGCTCGGCTCCGGCTCGTAAAACTCGGCTTGTTTATATGTAAAATAATCAAGTTACTCGGGCTTGGCTCAGGTTCAGCTCATTTTGGGCTCTGCTCGAGATCGACTCATTTTCTAAACGAGCGGAGCTTGAATAATTTTTTAGGCTCATTTAGATTAACGAACTCGCAAAGCTCGGCTTGATTATCAACCATACCCAGACACTGAGACTGCCCCTATCCCTACCTCTACCCCTGCCCCTATCTCAATCAACTGCCTACACTCCTATCCCAAACAAAAAATGTCCTTCCCCCCCAAAAAAAACCCAGCAGCCTGCTATAGAATTCCTTTCCACCACTAACCCCAAACGCTATAAAGAACTTTACAAGAACAGCCCAATCAAAGGCATATCCCAGATTGCATAAAAAGTGCGATTCTAACTTTCTTAAACTCACACATAGACACTTTCTATGCAATTTCTCTGCAAATGTCTTTGGGGTGGAGTGGAGGAGGATGATAATGAGAGAGAGAGAGAGAGAGTCAGTGAAATTGAACTGGATGAAACTTCGTCAAGGGCTTTTATAGGAGTATTTTTTTTTTTTACGAGGCTCAAGAGAGCAGAATAGTCTGTATGCCTTATATTTTAGGCGGGTTATTGTTCCACTCGTTTTCTTCACTGTGTGAGATACACACAGTCAGATTTGACATTAATCATAAGTTTAAGGTGGTTTAGTGTTATTAATTATAGGTGAGGGAGGTGATCTTAAAAATGCCACCAAGTTCAGAGAGTCTTTTGTAATTTCCCTCGGGGTTAGATATCTGAGCTTGAGTCTGGATTGGTAAGGTGTTCCGGGGAGGGAGGCTTTCGCTCGTGCAAACAAACCCATAATAATACGTTGTAGTCATCTTGATTAACGAATCCGGCAAGTACATTATGATTTCTTCTATCTTCTATGTATATATTTTGATTGTAAGGATTTCTACTACTCTTTCTGGCCCATTTTTTGGTGGCCTCCTTGTTTTTATGAAATTTAAGCTCATTTTTATGCTTAATAACTTCTCAGGTGCTTGTCTGCATTCTTTCAATTGTTGATGACACAAAACTTATAACAAAGGTTGGTTCCTAGGCTTCGAATGGATAAATGTTTTACCCGATTAAAGGAATGACATTATTTAATTGGGTTTCTCTGTATGTTATCTTAATTGCAGGTTGTTCTTCGCCAGCTTGAAACAATTCTAATGGAGCTTATATTGGACAAGGTTTATATTTTTCTTATGCCTGCTGTCACTGTTTAAGTGTTGCAATTACTAAGATGGCACCTTGTCAGATACTTTGGACTTTGACAAGAATCTGCTCTTTGTTCAAAGAGTAGTCATAATATTGGGACTTAGTTTTTTGCATTTACTAGTGGCTCTTTTTTTTTTTTTTTGGGAAAGTTACTAGTGGCTCTTTTGGGCTCCACGCATCCTCAATTAGTGATGCCTTTTTCGAAGTGATCCCCATAGTAGACTATGTTTATGTGTATTCCTGTTATTTTCCCCCCTCCATATGACTAAATATATTTCTGATTTGGTTTCTCTCATTTGTTTATTTTAGGATGGAAGGCGTCCATTGTTGCAGCTACTTCATCCCAATTGCCCTCGCTATTTCAGTCCAGATGATCTAGCTTCGTTGAGTTTGTCTATTCCTTCTCTCTGCACCAAGGCAATTTGTTTTGCTTTATTTAGAACGTTACAAGTATTGCAGAAAGTGATGCAGCTTGTTAGAAACTTAATATGTCATATTTCTTTCACTACCAGGGAGATTCAGAAATAGGATCTGACCTGGGTAAACAAACATCGTCTTCAGAGGTTGGTGAAGCAGGTGAGGAGGATCGGAGCGGCACAGATGAAATTCTAGCTGAGCCTGACAGTAGCGAAGGTCCTGAAGACAGTCTGCACACAATTGAGGGTGGAAAGAAGGATCCTTTTGTACGACGACAAGAGTTGTTGATCACTAGTGGGCTTGCTAAGGTTTGTTGCTTCACTGTACTTCCATAGATTTTCTCATTTTATTTTGCTTTGTATTTTTGCTTCGGCTTCTTTCTGCTTTCTCTCCTTTCTATGCCTGTTGTGAAATCTTTTTGCTGTCGAGAAGGTGTAGTCTTCATCTTGTGAATCTACAATTCAACTTGACTACTGCTTTTAGTAATGACTGTTTGAGAGCTGAACTTGAATCGCCAAAGCATTATTTATTTATTTGTTTATGTAGCATTGATCTGTCTTGCAGAGTCTCATTGATGCATGTGGTGAGAAGGCAGGAGAACTGCTAAGATCAAACTTTGGCAAAGATGTCATATACGAGGTAGTTATTTTGTCTATTTACTGATGCTTCGTCTCAATATGAGGTCATCTTTGAATATCCATGATTGTGTTCTCTGGAAAGATATTCATGCTTGGATGCTTATGATTACTTGTTGACGCCTATCTGTTTTTAGGAGAAATGTTCTGATGAGGGGAAATTATTTTTAAAAGGTCATCTAAGCAATTGATAAATTATTATTCCAATGATAAACTTTTCATTCCATCGGTTTGATTCATTTCTTGCTTCCTTGACGATTGACTGGTCTTCTTTAATTCTAAACCCGTTAGATTGCTGTCTTTGTTTTTTTTCCGTGTAATGCCTGTAGATTGTAACTGGAGGTGCTGGTGGCATTCTCCACCCTACTTTGGATGAAAAGCTAGGCACCCTATATGAAACTATAGCATCACTTGTGGCACAGCCTAGATCGGAGGTACCGGTGGAGGAGCATCTTCTTGAACACTTCCATTCTAGTAGAACCATTAGAAAATTGGTATTAGATTGCCCAACCTTTGCTTCCACTTTATGGGAGAAAGCTCTGGAAGGAAAGTGTGAAATGTGGGCCCAAGGTCACAGGTTTGTTGATTAGACAATTTCAGTTTCAGTGTGGTGCATTTATGCTCCAACATCAAGGTAGACCCAATTATTGATGGTTCTATCATTATTGTTGCAGTGCTAAGGTAATTAGTGCATACTGGGAAACCTCAGATTCTGCGGTACGTGAACTGGCAAGAGATGAGTTGCAGCCCTTGATAGAGAGAGGCATTCTCAAGCTTCCTGAAACCGATCAGCCTGCTAAAGCAGGCTAAGTTATCCAAGGAAGATGAGCTGATAACTCTCTTGATTGAGCAAGCATGATTGCATTGAATCACTGGTGAGTTACGATGGACAAATTATCTTGCGATTATGGTTATTATTTTCGGCCATCTGGGTTTTTTTGTTAGGTTACCACAAGTGAATCTGATAAGTTCTTTCAGTTAAATTGGGGTTGGGGACAGGAGTAAAGTTTTGTGTCTGGGCTTGTACAAGTACATGACAGTCATATTTATCAGTTTTTAGTTTAAGCGAACATTTCATGTACACTACTATGAAATGAAGAGTGAGTTCATGCTTATCTTCTGTTTGTTGTTTTGATTTTAATCATGATGTGGAACCTAAGGGTACCGTAAATGCCACAGGGGTCATCGGTAGTCCTATGACACGAGAAAAATGTCTTGTAAACACATCATCACCATTTACTTTCTATAGTTTCCACAAGAAATGTGAAACTAGATAGGCTGACACAGTAAAGAGATCATAACACTTGGCTACAAAGATCCTCTGCCCAGTTTCCTTCTTCGAACATTACTAATCTTCATGAAAATTCTTAAAACTCATCCAAGACGACAAAAGTTGCGCTAGAAGCTACAAAAATTTCACTTTCCTAGCTTGCATTACTTCTTCATCCTAAGCCAACATCAGTAAAAAGCCATGGTTGACATATTTGAACGGAATAAATGAAATAGAGTTTTCTGGCTGTAGATAGTCTGTGCAACTGTTGATGTCAACCACCATATCGGCTCTTTAATGGTTCTGGAGGTTCCTCTTCCATTATGCCTGAACCTGTTGTAGTCAAGTACTCACGAATGGTCGTCTTTCTGTCCCCGAGAAAAGTATGGTCCAGAAAATTGTCGTACGCTTCAACGCCCAGGTTCTTTGCTGCCAATACACTATCAAATTTCATCTTCAGTTAATGAGCAGAATAATTGGTATTACAAAAAGGAAAAGAGCTTATAGGGTGTAAATTTCATTTATCTTCCGATATAATCTGATGGGAAAGGATACGGTACTATCGGCACGATCATACCGGAAATTATAACTTTTTTTATGTGTAAATTATAACTTTAAAGGGTATGATCGATTATGAAAAGTAGGGATTGATACCAAGAGTTCATGATTGATCATAAGTATCTGTGATCAATCATGGTCTTTTCTAAAGAGTTATAATTTATCCTTTTAAAATTGTAACTTGCCATGAAAAGTGGTAATACGGTACCATAGACTTTTCCTAATCTGATATAAACAAATCATGTCATTGGTTAAAACACCTGTCATACCGTAGTAGGGTCCTATTTCACATACATCTATAATATAACTCACTCACCAGTGCCGAAGATAAGCACGACAAGGTAAGATGTCATCTTGCCAAATTTTGTGTATGTTAAACCGTCCATATCGCTCAAAGTAGATGTCTTGGCTTCCTGCAAAAGAACAGCCATAATCCCTACACTGTAATCTCTAGTAAGCATAGAATTTCAGTTTACTTTCCCTCCCTCCCTGGGCAAGAGATCAGATTTCTCGAGTTTGATTATCGAAGAATCAAAACTCAAATGCAAAAATAAATGGTTAAGTCAACTAAGGATTTTATTGTAACCCGTTATCAATAGTGTAAGAAGTCTAATGGTGAAAAACTAAAATGGATTCGATTATCATAGGAAAGATACCAAGCTCAGAGAATTTCCCTCCACCATGATCAATATAAATTGTGCATAATTACGAGTTGTAATTTTTCGTTGAATCATCGCCTATTATACAGCTCCAAACATTGTACTGATTACTGAATACTATGGGGTAGAAAGGCCTGACAATCGTGTCGAGTGGAACGGTTTCGTGTCGGGTGGAACGGGTTTGTGTCAAAAAACCCTCCATCCATATCCTATTCGTTTATATAAACGAGTCCAACTATCACACCCATACACGAATCATTTATTAAACGGGTTACCCGATACAACCCGTGTGTCACCCGCTAAACAAGAGAATATGTTACATAATTTCGAGTCCATGTGAAAAATCATTAACTCGCCACACATTACACATGTTTGACATGTTTACTATAACAATAAATCATGGCTGAGCAAAAAAATAAAGACAAAAAATAAACATTAAATGACTACTAAATTTGAATGATTCTGAGAGATGGGAGGTGTGAGATGAGACAGAGTCTGAGAGACCTAACTTGTTTTTTAAAAATTTATCGTACCAACTATTAACGGGTTAAACGGGTTGAAACGAATTTATGGGTTAAACACGAAACTGGTTCGTTTATTTCACGGGTTTATCGAGTTAACCCGTTAACCACCCGAACCCGTTAAGACTACACCCAAACCCGCTAAATCCGTGTCGGGTTCGTGTCGGTTTCACGAGTCGTGTCTAGAATTGCCAGGCCCATCCTATTGTCAGATCTTCACATATATATGCAAACTAGAACCCGACAGGAGAATCAGGGAATTACCTTTGCATCTATTTTGAAAGTATTCTTCATCACTATAACGTGCACAAAGCACCTGCATCAATACCCAAACCATTTATTTAAGGTCGCGTTAACTCACAAGATCATAAAAAAACGAGAAATAAAGTTTCCAATGGACCATTACTATATACACTGCTATGCAAACGATCTAGTTTTCACTCACCGCAGCACTAATATACAGCAACCCGTTTAATGTTTCAGGTATGACCTTTAAAACACAAATGAATTTATAGTCACAAACCAAATCATCCAAGTGAAAGAAAGGAAAAGAATTCACAGTTAGGATAGATAATAAAGTTGATGATTATGGTTTTGCAACTTACAGCTAAAAATCGAAACTCGTGTTCCCTCTCAATGAACGCTGGAATCTGACTTTGTGAAGTGAGTAGATAGAATATCAGTTTTTGACTCATTCTTAGGGTCTAAATCTGTAAATTAAGTACAGGATTTTTCGAGATTCCTATACCTCTGATCGTTGAATCTCGAAAACTGTCACTATAAGGGTTTCACCTTCACAAGGCTCCACACTTAAGCTCGAAATTTCCTAGAAAAATACACAAAACACATCATCAGTACATTAAAATCCAAGTTCATTCTTCAAATCCCTACGATTGCTGAGAAAATAAACACAAAATTAACATCCTCATTCTTACATTTCTGGGACCTAATGAAAACACTTACATGTGCACACAGTATCAAATTGCACATACACCAAACAAATAAAAGAAAGAAAATAAAATAAAATATGTGCACCTACTCCCTTGATTGAGACCCTAATAGAACTAACTAAGCTTTTATGTGATTGTTTAACACTATCACTAAATTATTCATAGCAATTGCAATCGAACAAGGCAACATATATATATGGGACATTTTTTCCTGTTGTTTCCTTGGTTTCTAAGCAGTCAAACACACACAATATCAAATACTTTTTTTTTTTTTGTTGAGAAAAAAAAAGGGGTGGGTAATACTATTTGGATCTAAAATGTTGACATAATTTGTTGACGTTATCAATCACTAATATTGATTTAACTTGTGGCTCCCGGTATTTGTTGAAGTTTACTAGTAATTTAATAGTTGTGATTGATTAGATCAACAAATCAGAATTTTAGGCAGAAATAGCATTTTTGTTAGCTAAAACTCATACAAAAATTTCTCCTCAGTTGTGCTGAGTTACTAATAACTAGTGACAGCAAAAGCAATAGTAAACCTAAAATATTTTTTTTTTTTCTCTTTCATTTTCTTGGCAACCAAACAAGTCATGTTAATAGTCATAACAACAAACCTTGGTTTGGGGATTGGCAATGCGGCGTTGGAAGAAAATCGGAGCAACATGAGCGAAAACACGTCGAAAACCGATCAATTTGGTGATTCTGAAGTTGATCAAATCCGGAAATGTACTCCTCGCACTCCTCTCTGCTCTCGCACCACGCAATCACAAAACTCATCATCGACGAACACAGTCTTATTATAAACAACACATTTGAATGAACAAACGAAATGAAAACCAATTCAACCAAACGATTTTCAATTTCATTTTTGAACGAAAACGAATAAAGAAATGATTAATTATACTAGCTATTTTACGTACCGGAGAGAAGAGAACCGAAGCCACAGATTGAGACGAGGCCTTCCGGAGAGACGATGTTATCGAAATCGGAATCGTCTTTGAGTTCTCTCGGAAATTTTGGTCGAAGATCGCCGGAAGACATGGTGATTCGTCACCGGGAATGCCGTCGGCGGTTGGATTTCGTTGAGAAGTGAATTGAACTAGTGTTGGTGGTTATAAAAGCGAGTGCGGAGATATTACTGTGATTCTTTCACGCGCGATCTTGCGAGATCGATCGCGCGTGATTCAAAGGAGACAACGACCAACCCAGACCACAAATACTCACTACCTGGGATTGGTTTGCTAGACTTTTGAGTCTTTTGACAACCTAATTTCACCAAATTAGCACGTTGTCCACGCGAGGCGGTTATTTGGGCCGACCCGCCATAAGACGTTTTATCTTATTCGATAATAACACATTTATACTATTTAGTTTATCAATGATCTTTAAAAACTTTACACATATAAAGTTATTTTTTTGAAAATTAGATTAATTGTAGTTACTTACAATTGACCCGATAAATTTTTATAATTTGACATCATTGTCTGATAATTTTATTATTAATAATTAATAAAATTAAGAATAATGTTATTTGAACTTAAAAATTTGATCTAATTTATTGACCTAATGATATAATTTTATTCGATCAACACCAAGTTTCAATATTTGATGGGACCTACAGTAAATTAAGTCTCAATAACATTACTATAAAATTAATATCAAAATTATCGATATATACATTAATGGATATACTACATATTTTTTATTGCAAAATTTTGTGAGCAAATAGCACAAATCTCTCCTAGGGTTTAAATTCAATGCTAAAATACAGATGAATAATAAATGGTCAAGTTTATCAAAAGATTTTAAAATAAATGGTCAATCTCTCCTAGGGTTTAAATTCAATACTAAAGTAGAGATGAATAATAAATGGTCAAGTTGATCAAAAGATTTTAAAATATATCAAATATGTTTAAATTAATCTAAGTATGTCTGAAGTGTGTCCACTGTTAGTCATTTAGGTATACGTATGTACTAATTGATATGATAAGAAAATAAAGTAGTGTTATAGGGACCTAATTTAACGTAACCGTTGGATTAGTTATAAGTTTCTAAGTTAGATATAATTCACTTCTAATTTAATGACTATATTGAATTAAGCCCTAAATTAGGTCCTGGACATAATTAAATATGTTTTAAAAAATATAATTCGTAATGGTATATTAGTGTCCCACTAAAAAAACAAAATTTCGAACAAGCAAGCGTGTTGTCAATGACTTCACATCATTATTGTCACTCAAGAATAATTTTTTGAGAATGCATTTACGCGTAATGTTACTATTCAATAAAAGATATAACAAATGAACAATAGATCGCAGGTAACTTAATAACCATCCTCCCTATGTATAGAAGTAGAGTTTACTACCAAGTAGGTGGTTTAGTGGGGTACCGGCCTTACTCTTTACCTTGAACTTGGGAGTTCGAGTCTCGGAGTTTCTATTTGAGTTTGGTGGTTGGTTGTTATGCTAGTCTAGGTAAGTCTGGTTCCGAGAGGTGTTCCAGGCACGGTCAGGGGCCTTATAATTCCACCGTTGAGGACCTATCGGGGTAATCGTTGGACGCTCTTCCTTTCCCCCACCCTTTTTTTCAATATAAAAAAAAAAATAGAAATAGAGTTTACTTTATTCATTTGGTTATTTCTTATTTGATAATTACATCACGTGACATTAAAAGTGTTGTGTCACTATTATATTCAATATTTGCTCATGATGAGGCTAGCGAATACAATTTTTTTCTTAGTGATTATTTGGAGTTAGGTCATGAGGAATTTATCCAATATGGATATTTTAGTCCCGGTAAGGATGATATGCCTTTGATTGAACTGGAAAGGAGATTAATCGAAGTATACGTAAATTGGTTCGAGCACCCCTAACCGTTGAACAAAAAAAAAAATTCAAATTTTGAACTTTTTATCCAATAAAAATGTACTATATGAAACTTTCTATTTTCTATTTTCTCATTTATTAATTATAAATTATTTTAATTAAAAATGATGATGTGGGTTAAATTTCAAGGATATACTTTGTGGGTTAAATTTCAACAACAAACTCCATTATGGTACCTTCATCCAAAAACACATGTTGTGCACGTGCGAAAAACCAAAACATATCTTCAAAATGAGGATTGTTTGTAGGAATTCTGATTTGGGCCGTACAAATGCACGTGGATGTGTACCTTCACATTTTTCATGAGTTTTTGCTGGGAAATTCTTCCTCCACTTGAATTTTTTTGTTTATTAATTGATCCGCATCCGCATCCGCATCCGCATTATAATTACCCGGATCAGTCAAGTGGACAAACTAAAACTGTTATTAGTATAAATAAGCTGACAAAATCTCGGTTACGCGTTACATGAATTAATCAATATACATAATTTATAACTCAAACTCCACATGATTATAAATAAATTATACACAAATTGCATAAATTTTGACATGATACTAAATTGAACGTGACATTACTTATTACCGACTCTACACATAATCTTTAGAGTTAGCATGACCTCTCAAATTAAACAACCATTCGATGAGGCTCATTGATCGGACCAACATAAAACTATTTAATCGTAGAAATCCTAAATTTTCGTTAAGCATTTTTTTGAGATAGTTGTTTTTCTTTTCTTTGAAATTCAGAAAAACTCCATGAAAATTTATGAGTTATGCTCCCAATTTGTGAGGAAATTTAATTCAAATCACTTTCATGTCAACCCTTTTGAAGCTTGATTCTTCTTCCCCCACCTGGCTGGTACAATGATAAATTTTTCTTATGTTTAGTGAAAATCATCCCAACAACACGTCTTTTAATCGTATGGTCACATCATAAACTCCGAATATGTGCAGCCACTTACAACCACATAGGAATCGAACTCAGGGTCTTGAGATAGTAATCCTATGTTTTGCCATTCAAACTAGTCAACAGTTGACATTACTGTTCAATTGATACACTATTTTGATTTCATATTCTTAAAGAACAAAGAGAAAAGCATGTCACATAACTGTTTTCCAGAGAGGATTTACAGATAAAGATTGACTGAGAAACAATTCAGGAAGGCAACAGCAACAAGCAGTTGTTGAAACTCTCGCAAGCTAGTATGGGAGCTTAATAGGGTCATCTTGTTGAGAGGTTGAAGATGGGTGAAAAAAGAGGCAGATGGCTGAGATATCATCCATGGCAATTCCCCGTCTCTTGCATTTCCATGCAGAAACTGCAGATTCGACCAGTCTTTTAGATGATTCTTCTCTTTCTGGTGTGGAAGAAACAATCTCAATAGCTTCTTGATTTGAGATGACATCCCATACCTGAGAAACCGAAAAAATGAAATCCCATAGATGAGAACAATGTCAATAGTAGCTAACATTTTGCAATTTTTCACAAAGATGTATAATGGAAAATTCTCAATAACAGCATATTTGCATATCTCAAATGCTGTATAATCAGGATATTCTATTTTTCTTCGGGTCCGTTTGGTTAGGAAGAAAAAAATGATGAAAAGCGAAAATGATAGAAAGTGAAGTGAAAGAAAAGAAAATGATAGAAAATATATTTTCATGCATGCATTTGGTTAGAATGAAAAATTTACGAGAAAGTTCTAAAAAAATTACATTCTATTGTTTGAAAGAAAAGAAAGTTATAAGAATTTTTTTATAATTGTCTAAATTATATTAAATTAGTCTAAAAAGGAAAAAATTATATAATTATAATTGAAAGTTAAAAAATTTTAAAAAAGTGGCTCGAAACCTAAATCTATGATAATCACTAACACAAAGGTCTTTGAGCCAAATTATATGATTAATCAAATTCATACCAAATTTTTTTAAAATTAATAACTAATAAAATATTATAAAAAAAATAAGGGTAAAATGGGAAATTAGTTATAGATTACAATTTTCTTGTATTTTCTTGTGTTTTTTACAAGAAAAAAGTTGGTTATTTGTGAGAAAATTCAAGCATGAAAGAAAATTATTTTTTTCTTTCATGTTCCTTTTCATGCTAACCAAACACATGAAAATTTTAAAAAATTTCTCTTTTTTGCATTTTCTATCATTCTCTCGCTAAACAAACGAACCCTTCCAATCATATTTTGAACGTTCTCTCTCTCTGTCTCTCTCATTTGATTATGAAGTTTGATGAATAACAATTGAATGCTCACCCCATCTGTTGCCAATATCACAAATTGGTCTCTGCTGGTTATGTTTCTCTGGGTGACTTCAGGCTCAGAAATAAGACCAAATTCCTTTATGTAGTGGTCACCAAAGGCTCTGGATAGTGCTAGTCCAGGACCTCGTACACTCTCCCCACTTGGCATCCAGACTCGGTACAACCCTGGTTCATCGTGCGAACAGAATACCCTTCCTCCGGACTGTTTTATTCTCTCATTCTCTTCTGTAAACATGAACACACCACAATGAAATCTGTGAGAAACATACAATTGTGTACACACATATGCATAGAGGAGAGAGAGAGAGCACTAACGAGGTAAATTGGGCTTAAGGTCAACAGTAAGCTGAACTGGTACCAAACTGCCATCATCAGAAGTGGTTGCCAACACAGCCCGAGAATCTCCAACGTTTGCTACTACAATTAGATCACCCTGGAAAATACAAAGAATAACAAACACTTCATTCCAGAGCTGTACAAATTTGAATATTTTACATTTACAAAAGGCTCCAAACTAAATTACAAAATCAACACAAAATGCATCAAGCAGCAGCATAGGAAGTTAATGGTTTTTCTATGTCAATTAACATCTTTTGTATTTCATACTCGTTTCCTTTGTTTTGATGCTTGACATTGTTACATCAACTGAGGTTGGGTAAACAGCAACACAATCTAAGGTAAACTGTAAACATCAACCATAAGAACTATCCTAAACCCAATGAACAGAGTATCTACTTTGTTTTCCACAAAACCTTGTACAAGTAACATTCCCCTTTACCTGTCTGACAATTGTCAAAGCTGTTGTACCACTATGATAAGAATCAATCACAGTATGCTGCTCAAGCTGTTGATCAATTGCAGAACATGTCTTCAAGTAAGATTGCTTCCATATATTAAATTGGTTAAGGCTTATATCCAATTTCAAGTCAACTTCTTGGTTAAGTGAAGTTAGAGCAAGAGCTTCTTGCCAATTGCACAGCAAAGATGATGGCATCATTTCCCTGACTCCTTTTGCTACAAGATGCCCCCAAGGACCATGCCCATCAAATATTCCACAAAAGATCATGTCCTCTTGGCATCCAAACTCCTATCAATAAAAACAAGTTTATGAATTGAATAGAATCAACGGTTACAAGTATGTTTCAAACTTCCATGTTAAATAATTGCAATTTTTCACTTTTGGCCATAGTGACAACACTTGGCTAATATCACTGACATACCTTCCACACAGTAAAACAATCCTGGTTAATTCCTTTCTTCCCTCTCTTGGAGTAGGTGGAGGCAAAATTATTAGACCCTTTAAGGATGCCCGGACAACTCAAGATCAGATCATTCTTTCTTGCTTCCTTGGCCAATGCATCTGCAGCTTCCCGTCCAACATCAACTCTACTATTCCTCCCGCTCTTGATTGAAATACTTTTTGCCAAGCCACTGAAAAGAGCAGAAAACTGCACCATTTCTCTCTGCAATTGAAACACCCCCCACAAATTATGGCATTTCAACTAACAAAAATCAAACACAATAAGAATTTCATCTTTTATTCAACACGAAAGGAAATCAAACTTAGCGGAAAGAGTAGTATTTGAACTCTTCATTTTGCTAAGTGTTCTTCAAATTCAAATTAAATAATTGAAAATGAAAATTTTAGAAAAACTCATAACCCAAGCCAAATGGCTGTATAAAATCTGTCTCTTCTCCAAGGGTCCCAAAAGATGAAAAGTCTCTGAACTTTCAAAGTCTGCTGTATTGATGTACGTTAAGATGGAGAGTCGACTGACTGACAAGGAACTTACAGAAGGGGGAAAAGAGGAGTGAAACCATTCGACAGAAGGATAAAAGAGTGTTCAACAGAGGCACATAAATGTAATTATGTAAAGAAACATTTAAACCTCAACCCTTGAGAAATCAAAGCTAAAAACTATAGTAAACTGCAACAGAAATAGTATCCACATCCCCCTCCGTTTGGCTTCAAAGGAAAACAGGGATAGTACATAGAGACCTAATAAACTTGATCTTATCGTGGTTCATATTCTTGAGAATGAATTTCAACAAAGTTTATTCTAAAGACTCCAAGACTCTATTTCCAAGATTTTCCAACCTTTTCTCATCAACCAAACAACAGCATCAGAACACAAACTTCAAAATGGTATGCCATAAGGACAACGTCTACCTTGTTCTGCTGGCGATATTACTCAACGAATATTACTAATGCAACCCCTGCGAGTTACCGGAAAATCCTCTCTTCCCGGCGGAAATCCGACGTTTCTCCGGCGCCAAACTGATACTTGCAGGCTCAGACACGCTTCATATAGCTTACAATCCGTTTGTCTCTTCCTTCTACTCATAAGTCTGTGTGCGATATATAAGCTTTAATGCGTTCAAAAGTAGGAAATTACCATAGAACCCCTTTAATGCGTTCAAAAGTCAGAAATTACCATAGAACCCTTACGCTGCCTTACGTCAAGTGATAATATTTTTGAATAATATTATTTGGATTGAACTTAAAAATTTGACATAATTTGTTAACCTAATGATGTGGTTACATTAGAACCATTGGATTAACACTAAGTTTCAATGTTTGATGAGGCCTACAGTTAATCCAAAAGTCACAGTGAATTAGATCAGCAAATTATGTCAATAAATTAGGTCCCAATAACATTACTCTTTAATATGAGTATAAGTCTAACATTGAATAAGATTTTTACGAGTTGTTTACCTTTTTTTAAACAAAGGTTTACAAAATAATAAAGATCGGAGATGGTCTTATATGGGGTATGAAATGAAGGCGATAATGAACTTCCTTAAATATTTGAATAATCCCTGGACTCAGATCCAGATTTGGATCCGACACTAGATCTTGACTCAAACCTCGACCTTGACCCTAAATTTAACCTCGAATCGGACCCTGAAATTGAACCCGAACTTAAACACAGATCCGACCACGGACCCGAACTTGACCCTAAACTCAGACCTTGACCTCGGACTCGACCTTGGACCCGAACTCAACCCTGGGACAGGTGGTGCCGGTGACGAAAAGTAATGATAGTTGAAAATGAAAAATACCAACAAATATTAAAGAATGACAATTCCTACATTGGTGAGATTAGGCATTCTATAATAATGAGAATGAATTATCATTATTAGATACAAAACATTAAAATGAATATTATTAAGTAATGGTATTTTATTTTATTATTAGATACAAAACATTAGAATGAAATATTAATAAGTAATGGTATTTTATACTGATGTTTCATTACCACCTAAATACTGTATTTGTGTGATTAACAATCATGCACAAGAGGATGGGCATTTTGGGCAATAAATGTGTCCTGGGGGTAGAGTATTATAGTAAATATCATTAAAAGGGCCCTCAACTTCTAATTATCTTAGTTTAGTCTATGTAAACCATATAATTCCCAAAAAACAAAAACTATGTGAATCATAAAAATCGATCCTTCCATCTAATCCACTCGTTAAAACAAACGAAAAATCTAAAAATTAGAAGTCTAGCAAACAAAATAAAATGAATATTGTGAGTTTTTCTTTTTAGTTAAAAAAGGAATAAAAATAACAATCGTTACGACTTATAGAGCTTCTGCATTAAATTCTATTGAAATTCAGAGGATAAATTAAAACTTGTGTCGGAGTTTAGGGTATGTTTATGATATTTACCTTTTTTTTTTTTTTTGAGTGCTACTCTTAATGTTTGAGTTTTAGATACCAAATGACTAATAGCCAACCATTTGGGAGTTGAACAAGAACTTATTAAAAAAACATTTGCCAAAAAATATTAAAAAAAAATCAATGAGTTTATTATTATTATGTATAAAAAGTTGACAAACGGAAGTGGGGAAGAAATAAATAAAGTTTCTTAATGGCCGAAAGTGCATGGCAATTCAGTGTGATTATTGGAGGAGTAGTTAATTACAGTTGTTTATATTATCTTTGAATCATTCCACTTTGAATCACCATCACTGTTGATGATGCATCATCGCAGCTAGGCCTATCAATGGATCGGATTTTAATCCGATTCTGAATAGTTGGATATGGACTAATATTTTTAATTGATAATTTGAATCCGATATCTTATATTTCATGGATTTAGATTTGAATTTGGATATACTTATGTCTGATCCGATTATAATCCGATCCGAATTATTTATATATTTTAATATAAATATTAAAGAAATTTAGTTAAAATTTAGTTAAGTAAGTTATTTGGATTAAATCGAATTCTGGATTTGGATATGGATCACAAAAATAAAATTTGTAATAATTTTATTAATTTGATCTCTAAAGTTTTAATTTGTGTCACTTTAGTCCCTAATCAGACAATTCGTCAAGTTTTTTTACGGAAGTGACGACGCGTCATTTTTTTAGACGATATAAAGTACCCAACACGTGATCATTCTGTCAAAAACTTAATAGTTAGTCTATGTAGGGATCATTTAAACGCAAATTGAATACTTTAAGGACCAAATTGATAAAATTGATACTTAGGGAACTAAACTGGCAAAACTGTGCATACTTTAAGGACCAAAAGTGATATTAACAATTAAAAAAATATTTTTCCAAAAAATATTAAAAAATTAATAATTTTATATGTAAAAATTCTATTAAAGAAATAAGGGAACAATTAAATAAAGTATCTTAATGATCTAATTTGCTTGGTAATCCAATGTGGTTATTGGAGGAGTAGTTAATTAGTTTACATTATCTTCATTAAAAAAGAGTTAGGATGCTAACAAAGTTTAATTAAACTATACATTTAATCGTTATCACAATTGATGATGCATCGTCGCAGTTAAATTTATTTTAATTAATTTTTTAATGATGCATGATTGATACATTTTTGGTCTTGTGCGGCAATACTTTATACTTATTCTAAACATATGGGCCATTAATTTGCCAGCCAAAAATGGAGATAATGAATTATAATAGGTAAGAGGATCAACAGTTGGTCTAATGGTCACAGCGCTTAATCTAATGACTACGCCAAATACAATATACAAGTAGGACCTACACTATGAACAAGCTGTGCGAAAAACCGCTTCTTCCCTACCAAACAAGCAAATTAAGAAAATGTGAATGAGTTATATCTACCGTGAAATACAAATAAGATTAGAAAGACCATCATTGGGGCAAACAATGCAATTGCTTCAGTGGATCCGGGCCATCCAAAATATATTATATTATCCACCAAAATATTGAATTCCCTATTTTCAAGTATAAGACGAAGAAAAAAAGTCATACGAACATTTGGTACTCTTCCCCATAAAAATTTAGTGACCAAAAAAAAAAAGAATTATAATAGTCAAGAAAATTAGATTAGCCATTAATATATTATTGTCCTTAATATAAATTATTCACAAAAATTCATAAATTAAGTCAAATGACCCGAGTCTCGCCTCTTATTAGTTTGTCCAAGGTTTGAGTATGCTTGTGTATGGAAGTGAATCTTCCACCATTACATTTATGGATGATTTGATGTTTAGAGAATTGAAGAATCTTACACTAGACAACCTTAAGGGTAGCTAAAATAGTAACAAAAACAAATTGTAAACTCAGACGTCTTAAATTCAACAGGACCAGATAGGAGATAAGTCGATGTATATGTAAATTGACCCGCACACTTCTGATCGTTGAACCAAAAAACAAAAAAAAAAATCTCAATATACAACTACAAATGATACACAATGAAGAGAGCCTGCAGTGCCAAATGACCAAATCAAACCTTCTAATATTGCAGGAAGTGAATCCAGATAGCAAGCTAGCCAAGACTATAGCCGTAAAATGATCAACCAGAAAGGATTTTCAGTTTAATACCACAGCCAGCTTGCTCCTTAGATCAGGCAAAACAGCCTAGGTTGCAATTTGGCTCTACCAAAACAATACAAACCCGACATATGGCAAGCTCCATTGGGGAACTGGGTCAGAACTTGCACATTATATTTCTGCTGTGCTCGAGTGAAGGGTTTTTTTTTTATCAGTAAGAATGAAGAAAGATTCAATAAACCCAATCTGGCCAGGGCCAGTGAACAATTGATATAACTTGGCCATGTCTAATGTATACTCAAAGTGTATTACAAATAGCTGTGTATAGTATGCAAGTGTGTTCTTGTCAGCTATAAGGGACAAGAAAAGGTCCCCAACTAAACCAGAAAATTTTGATTTTAATGCATTCAATTCATTGATTTTAATGAACATGTACACAACCTCGGTGGCATTGGAAAAAACTGGACATCAGTAGAGGAATTTTTACAGCACACTCAGAAAAAAATAAAGGCAGATGCAGATGGCAAACTATCAAAAAAACAGTTAGATGGACCCTAAGTCCCACTCTATTCAAAGGTAGCTCTGCCTTAGGAACAGATTACTCGCTCAATCAAACTCTCTGTGAAAACAATTTCCCAAAAACACTATGAAAATGGTATATCAGCAACTTCCAAGACCTTTTCTCAGTTGAGATGTCACGATCTGCAGCGAGATTAGGATGCCACCATGTTCAACATCATACAGATTAAAAAAAAACAGTAAAACCATAATAATCCAAAAGAAAATTTGATAAACCACATAAGTATCTTATTTACATCACTTAGAAAGTAAAGTTGATTACTGAGCTCTGGTTGTACCTTTGCCAGTAAACATTGCTCTAAGTTGTTCGACCATTGATTTGCTCAGCTTGAAACTCTCTCAAGAGCTGTAGAGATTGTTTGTAGAGATTAAGATCAATGCCATCTACATTTCTACCTACTCGTGCCTTCAAGATTGCCTGAAATGAGAGATACCTGCTGATAGTAAAACATACCATGGCACCTACATACACATGCTGTGAACAAATTTGCCTAGCGATAGTGCCATTACAGGTTTAAGAAGCACAGTGTGGGCATGTGAATCTACTGTGTCAAATGTCAGGCTCATCTATGTACACCATATATAGCAATTTTATCCAGCAACTTTTGTGTCTGGATCACAGAAACATTATAATAACTGGTTCTATGTTCGATATGGCACCTCCTCAGCAAGAGCAAAACAATGCTAATGTCAGTAATTATGGAGCAGAGATCAGACTGATTTTTTGATAGCTTTATTATCAAATACCAACCTTCTTGTGAAGAAGGCCTTCCTATAGAGGCATGATACAGATGCTAGGACATGCCCAGGCATGGTCATGTGTATGTACATTTAGAAAGTGTTCACAAATGTGAACATCTCATACCTCATCACTGGGTTGGATAAGGAGTTCTCCAATGAACTGATAAGTAGAACCAACTCGAAAATTGAGCTTCAAGTGCTGGGTGTCAGTCTTTAATCTGACATTTCCATCAACAATTACAGCAATTGCAGTCTCAACAGTGTACTCTTGCAGCCTAAGAGGAACATAAGGATGATTAAGCTTCTCAAAGAGGACACACAGCATTTTACTGATGGCCTTTTGGTAGAGCACAATCAACTTTATTATACATGCTACAATTGAAAGCTTAAAGTTGATTCTATATTCATTGATCATGTTCAGATAACCAAAAGTTATTAGTTAAGAGAACCAAAGCATGGAAGGGCATAGATGAGTTTTCCCTCAATGACTTTCATCAAGATAATAAAGCCTAACAAAATAACCTGCTTATTTACCATCTCCTATTCCTCACAACAAACAGTTTAAAAGATACAAAGATACAATTCCAGCAAAAATTACCCACTTTCCTGTCACTCTGAGCGAAGCACCCTGCTTAAAGTGTGGAGAAGAGGAGCTTAGTTCTTGCAGAGAAACCAGGGCACCAGAGCTTATTGTAGATGATGCCATTGGAGCAACAGTTACTAGCAGAAAAGATAGAGATTAAAATTCTCCTGCAAATTGTAAAATGCAACAATCAAAGAAAGAAAAAGAAGGATACATTCAAAAATTGCAGCTAATCTCCTTCAGGTCCATGCAATAAACAATCATTTAGTTGCAGCAGTCCAAAAAAGTCAAGCAGCAGCCATTCGTAGTCCCACCTTTTTCCCAAAATCAACACACACACGTAAAATGCAAGACTACTTGAGACATCTATATTCGTTTTTGATGCCCAAACTAGCCACAGGATTGCATGATTTGAAAAAGAAGCAGGCTCAACCAATCAGCAGTTTGATAAGCAAACTAAATCACAGTTATCCAGCTTCACTTTGATAATTGAACATAGAACTCTAAACGAGTGTTCCCCATTTTGGCAGTTTTTCCTAATCTTAACTTAGTGAAACCTAAATCCAGTATCAGTTCAGCAACCAAGAACCTAACAGAGCCCCAAAGCAGTCATATACTATCTTTGATGTGAGAAATTCCAGGCACCATGAAGGGAGGTCTTCGACCTCCTTAGGCCCCCTCAGTCACTACAAACGCCCCTATAAAGTGAGTCTCTCCCCTTACAATTTCACTAGAGTTGAGGATGAAGGAGAAAATATTCAATGCAACGGTGATACTACGTTAGCATTGTTATGTGGCATCACCTTTCTTGTGGTAGGAATTGCGAATGAGTTAAGTAGGGGGCGGTAACTAAAGAGGTAACAAGATTGACCGCAATTGTAGGAATAGGTCAACTTTCTTTCATTTTGGTTATGAAAAGTGAAAGTCGTTTCGTTTAGTACGAGATCGCTTCACACCTCACAGTGCTTACACCTCTCACCTATCGAAGTTCTGTTCAAAAACCTCGTCTATGTTGACAAATATGTAAGTGGAGCCCACACAAATCAATAACTACCTCCTCTCCCTCCGTATAAGACTAACTACCCAAGTGCAAGAAAGTGGAGTTCACTTTGCCCATTTGATGTTTTATTATTAATTGCAATCTTGCACTCCATATTTACTCCACAATAAGAATAAGACCAATAGATACTTAGATGCTTGACTAAAGTGTGACCCATCAGCCTATAAAAGAGTTTAGTCCAGTGTCATCGATGGCTCTCCCTCAAACCTTCCTTTGTCATGAGTCATTGACAGCTGTAAGTAAGTACAGTGACAAAGCAGCTTGTGTATTCAAAAAAATAGAGCAAAAAGGGTATTACAGAACAAATTTTAACATTGGAACCAACACCAATAACACATTCGACACAAATTTTCTAAGCTCGGTCATAATTCCAATATATACGTAATATCCGAACCAATTGACGGCACCATTAGGGAAAAGAAACACAGATTTAGATTTCAATGAGGCACATGAACTTAATCTGAAGCAAAAGGAAGAGAAAGGAAAAAAAAAACTAAACCCTAATACAGATGGGAATTAAATAAGCAGAAGCTACGGCTTACCTTTCGTATGATATTTTGTCACCGATCTGAGCTTCTCTCCGTTGATCTCTATGGCAGTGGCATTCGACTGGTGCCTGGAGTGGTGAGTTCAACGCATATAAAGAAAGTGATCGATCTCCTTTTGAAGGGAATTGCTTTTCCTTTTCCCTCCTTTTTTTTCCTTTCCATGCTCGTCATTTCCTTTTTTTTTTTGTTTCTCTTCTTAGGAAAAATTTAAAGGGGAATCACATTTTATACAATTTTACCTTAAAAGATTTAAGTATTTTTATTTTACACCCTTAAATATTTTTTTTTTATATTGTATCTTCATTGCATTAAAGTGTTATGATCTGACCCGTTCGTTAATTTTCATTATTTATTCTATCAAAAATTATCTCATTTACGTTGACAAAATAATTAACAGAAACTAACAAAAAAAATTACATTGCAATACTTTTACTAGGTGTAATATAAGAAAGTTAATATTTGAGAGTATAAAGTGAGAATTTTAAAAATTTTGAGGTATAAAGTGAAATTCGTGCAAATTTAAAAGGACAAAACAGAAATTTCTCTTGTAGGCTCGCTTTGGACTGTTTAAATTATGTTATACGAAGAGTTCCAAAAAAATAAATCTAATATTCTTGGGAAAATTACACTCAGGACCCCTATAGTTTGTCACTTAATAACTTAAACCCTGTGATATTTAAAATGTTATACAAAGACCACCTAAAGTTTGTACCTGTAATAAATATAGACTCCTACCGTTAATGTCCATTAATATATTTGTTAATAAATTACATCTATACCCCTAAAATTTAAAATGTGAAATACTTATATTCCTCAAGTTTAAAATATTACACTTAAACCAAAAGTATTCCAATTAAATATAGAATATCAAATATTTTAAATTTTATAACCAAAATTTATGTTCTATTATGTCATTTATTAAAATGAAATCAAAAATAAAATAAGTCTAATAAACACATTTGCATGTTTCATTATATCATCTATTGACATAAAACCCAAACAAAATCCCATTTTTTTAAGGAAAAAATAACAATCAGTATAAATATATTAAAAAACTCAATTCAACATTTATTTACATACAATTATACTATCTATTGAAATAAAACTAAAAAATCAAACAAATGATTAAACTGTAATATAGACAATATCTTTTATCTTTAATTGGAGTAATTTAATCATTTAATAGATTCCATTAATTTCATAATTAATAAGAGATCTAAGTATAATATTTTAAACTTGAGAAGTCTAAGTATTACACACCTATAAATTTTAAGAGATCTAGGTGTAATTTACTAATAAATATACTGACAGACATTGACAACAAGGGTCAAATGTTACGCGCGTATAAATCTTAAGGGATCTATATGTAATATTTTAAATATCATGAGATCTAATATATTAGGTGACAAACTTCAAAGAATTTGAATATAATTTTCCCAATATTCTTTTATTGCTTTCTCTAATGGGTTTCATTAAAAGCTTTTACCATTGTATAGTTTCGCCTAAGCAAACTTTCCATGCCTCAGGCAAATTTGCATACTACTAGCAGATGCTAAAGCTAAAAAATACCCAAGAGTGTAGAGAAAACTTGAGAAGATCTAAATACAAATACAAATAAAATAAAAGAATTGATGTAATGTTAACATGCAAGCTCGGATAAACAAGAAGTACTACTAGAGAGGTAAATGGGAAAAGGCAGAACAAATGACTTATACAATATGATTTACTTGAAATATATGTTACATAAGTTCTCAGGAAGGATATCATCCTCTGCCAAAGAAATTTCCGACGTATAATCGAAAAGTTTCTATTTCCTAATGTAAATAGGAAAAAATTTCGTGGCTGTTTTGGATATTTATCTTTTTTTCATTTCAATACCGACCCTGCTTGTTGACAAAATACACAAACATGCAGGCCCTATATCAGTTACTGTGAAACAGTTTCTCTTTCTTTTTCCTCCTGTGTTTCAGTTTCTTTCTTGGGGTTTACCCCATCCCCCACAAAAAAATAAAACACATACCCACATTAGCACTTTCCCCCAACTCAAAGCGGAAAAAGGAATTAAATAGATGTTCCCCCCATTGGGACTTTTTACCTCTTGAAGCAGGAAATTTGCATGAGCTAGATAGCTGGTAGTAAAACATGGGATAGTCTATAAAAGTCACACTCAATGAAACACCTGAGCTGATGCATAGTACTCGCTTTCATTGAACACGGGTCTTAAATCTTCTTCGCACATAAACTGCAACGGGAAAGAAACAAGATGCCCCTTCACTGACTCTAATCTCTCCATTGGATCAGTGCCCTTGATATCTCCATCTTGATAGGATTCGAGCTTCTCAGGAGCTATTCCTAAGTCTATAGTAGCGTGTCCAATTTTTTCCTTCCAGGAGGTCATGCATTGTCTGAGTGATGCTCTGCATGCCATTATAAAAATTCTTAAACATCAGAAACTAGGACAAAAACAAAAAATATAAGAGGAAGATGGTAGTTGGATCATACCGGGAATGTATGAGATCGTTGGGAATGCAAGAAAAGACATCTTGGTAGATCATGGTATTTGTCTGTGAATTAAACAACAGTTTTTCATTGTTAGTTGGCGGAAAATTAAAAGCAAAAGATGAATACAGAATAGGTTGCACACAAAACAGTTTATTTTAGAACTATAATGATGATGAAGAAACCTATATTGCACAAGAACCTCAATACCCCCCCCCCCCCCCAACCCAAAACAAAAACAAAAAAATGCTTTTACATTCATCAGAATCTCAAAAGGCTTGATTTTCTGTCACCAACTCTTGTGGGGAAAATGCAAATGGTAATTTCAATAAGCTTTGGAGTACAATAACTCCTTTTAGTCCTCACCTTTGCGGTTGCCATCCATATATCTTTGTACGTTGTGTCCACCACTGGGTCATTTATTAGACTAATCTGGAAAATTGGGAGGAAAGTGTCAGAGCTTGTCCAACATGGATAAAATAATGCCCTCCCAAACTAGTATATGGGCCTTAGGAAAATTTTCTCAACTGCTTCCCACAAACCAAGCCTTGTTTATTCAGAGTATTGGTTGTGTAGTGCTTAAATAAACAGAAGCTTTTCAGCATTTAATAGATTCACAAACCTCCCCACCACGAAGACCAAGGTGTTCAGACCACAGTGATTGGCGAAGGCTCAAAGCAAATTTCCCCGCCTTCCATGGCTTGCCCCCCATAGATGAATTGACGAATTCTTTGTCTTCAATAAGCACAGCGATCTGAATACACAACCTTATGTGACAACTAAGGGAACGATAATCCAAAACAAAGCTCAAGATATACACAGAACAAAAAGCATACTGAAATTTTGTTGCTTGGGAGAAACTACTAGTAAGAGCATCTCCAACAATGACTCAAATTTTTACTCAAATTTAAATTAACATTTGAGTAAAAAGCTTGATTTGATATAAAGGGCTCCAGTAGACAAACTCAAATTTAAAGGAGAGACTCAAATTTAAATGAGGGCAAACCCAAATTTAAAAGAGAAAAAAGATGATCATTGGATCTTTAAAAGAAGGTGAAATCTCACCATTAAAGATTTTGGTAAAGATTTGACTCTCCTTTGATTTGAGTAAAAAAATGAGTCTCCCTTGATTTGGTATAAATTTAAATCAAAGGTTGGAGCAAGATTTTTAGGCTTTTTTACTCAAATTTAAATTTGAGTCTAAATTTGAGTCAAGGTTAGAGATGCCCTATGGATGAACTTGACGAGGTTTTATTGCATTACTTTTTTGAATTGAAATTCAAACATATCTATCTCAATCTTGTAGCAATTTCCTCTTCAAATCACATCAAGATGAACTTTGAAGGAGTAGGGAAGGCTACTCGGGGAATTCGGGTTATGGTGGGGTCATAAGAGATGGCAATGGTGCTGTCATGTGGAATTGAACAGATCTCCTCTAGGGATCAAAGATGCAACATACTCTAAAACCATATAGATAGTTTGCAATAAACTGGGGGAAAAAATCCAGGAAATATGCGGTGAAAATAATTGTCTAAAGTTGCATTGAAAATGGAACAATATAAAACAAGTGAATTACATTTACTATCCTAGTAAAGATTCAATTATTTTTGCCAAGAAAATTATAAGTGCTCAGCAACCAGCAGAAGTGAGAATTTGAGGTCAAAAGTTAAGAGCCAATTTGTTTGCCTGGACAGCTAAATAATCTTCATAAAACCAGAAATCATGTAGAATGACAAAAGTTCCAATGAATGACTATCTAAATCAACAATTTGTAGGACAGATACTCCAACTTTCAAAAAAATCTAGATGAACAAGACTTGAGGTAATTGAAAAACTGAACAAATGGAATCCATAAATAAAAACTTTTGAGCTTCTGGTATTCATAGAAGAATCTAGAAATACTTCTTCACCAAGATCTTCATATTACCAACAGAATTTTATACCTTCTACCATTGCAGATAGACTTGTGTTCACTATTTGTGTTCCCAGTTCTCAAAACAAGGAATAAGGAGAAAGAGGAAAAGACAGAAAAAATTCGAGTATGAATTCATCATAGGTCAAATTTCAAAGGAAAATATACTGTTTCCACTCGGTTTGAAATCACAAGCTCTGAATTTTACCAGAGAGAATCAAGCTTTAATATTAAAATAATGAAGGCAAAATACTACCTCAGAATCTCTTGAACCTAGCAAACTTCTGTCATTAATATTGGCTGATCCAATCAAAACGATAGAGTCATCAATTATCATGACCTTGCTATGCACATACACCTGAATAGATGATAATACCACATTGATGACACAAGCAGCTTTTTCAGCCAATCAAAGGACAGAAAAACAAATAGATACAAAAAAGCAGTAAATTCAATCAATGGAGATTATACCTGACTGGAGGCCACAGGCCCACCATCATAAAGTCTATCATAAGCTCTGAGGCCATAGAAAGATATATAATCATGCATCCTAGGACCAATAAGATTATTGAGATTATGCAATATTGAATTTTGTCCTCTGCATATTGTTCGATATTGCCAATGCAGAATGGCTCTCACGGATGCTGCACCACCATCATCCAGACCACCCTGTTAAACTTGAAACTTAATTACTACTATCCAACATTGAAAATTAAAAGAATTAAAATTTAAAGCAATTAACCAATATTAGTACCTGAAACCCAGGTAGGAGTGGTATGACAATAATAACCCTGAAGCACTTGTTGTCATTGTATGCTCGCATGATTCGCCTGTATAATGCTTCTAAGACGCGGTTCCGTATTATTTCATCACCAGAAAGGCCTGAGATGAAGAACTGATTCTGTAACAAGGTATGAAGAAGACTTGTCAGACAAACGAACAGATAGTTGAAACCTTTCGCACGAATGAGAATTGGAACTCCTATGAAAGGAGAAAGCACACAATAATGGGGAAGCCTATAAAATTGACCAAAACTATAATGAGGTATGAAGATGGAAATTATGTATATCTCCGTAATGAAAGACATAAGAAGCCATCATAGGTGTGATTATAGTTTTCCATCATCCTCATCATCTTACTTCAACCCTTTCCAACAATGGGCAGTCACAAACGTGGCCACTGTCACGTTTCCTCCCTATGCGAAAGGTCATCATATTCTTCAAGAGTAAGTCATCTCCATCTTGGGTAACTGATCCATATCCTGTTCTAGTTTACAATTACATTCCCCTCATTTGCTTTCAGTTGAATAGCCGTCTTGTAAAGCTTCCCTACGATGTATAGCCTCTTTAGTTTTATCCTAGATCCCCAGGACCATTTTTCAATTTGTTTTCTCTGAACTTCCCCTTTTAGAGAGGACTGGGTGGCTTGCTATGGTTCAATCATGTAGAGGTAGATTAGTTCCAGAAGATGAATTGAATGGTTCAGAAGGATGAGAAAAAGCCAAGCAGAGAAACTGAAGCAGATGCTGGACAGCAAAGGTAACATCAAACTAACTCAGGAAAGAATGGATTAAAGACGGAAGGGAAACTGAAGCCCCTTTGTATATACAAAGACCATATTCATGGTAATTCACTTAATGAGTAGCATCTATGTCGAGGATTAAAATTTTAGAGGAAAGACATCATCAAACGGAATTACAAGTATGCACATATATCATGAGGTAGCTATAGGTAACAGAAAACCGCCTGTGCAGGGGGAAAAAGAAAGAACAACAAAGAAGAAAGAAAATTAATTACTGGGACAACTAGGTGAAGAAAGCTTTAAAAACAAGGATCTTAATCACCAGTTCGCAATCTTCTGAACAAGATTGAGCATGATATTAGAATTCAAATTCCAGATGGAAAAGCATGCCTGCCTACATACAACATCAATGCCACAGATATAATGACCTCTCTTTCTTGATATTAAGAATCTTATTTCAAAGAGAGGCAAGTCCTCATTGCTCAATCACACTACACAGGCTTAACAAATAAGACAGAAGGATTTGGTCGGTTACTCTATATTCAACGGACTGAAATCATGTATTTCTAAATGTTACTGCAAAAAGTTGGTGCTTCCCATCCTTCAGCCAAAGCAAGTGGATTTCTCCCTGCTCCCACTGTGCCTGATCGGAGTGCTGGCACGCCACTTTTCCTGTTGTACGCTACAAAAGTTGCTAAGGGGAAAGTTCAGACTTCTCAAAGTGTAAGTAGGACGGCAAACGAGCCTTTGTTCGAAAAGTACTGCATAGATGTGGGAGGCGATAACAGTTATTCCAATTTATTTCATACTTCGTGACATAACCTCCCAGTCTTGACAGCATATGTCAGCCTCTGGGTGTGTCGTTTGATGTGTATGTTATCTATTTTACTAGTGTCCTATATTGAATGCAGTAAATCTTTTACTAAATAAATGGCATCACTTACTATATGAGAGGTTGTGTGCACTTCTTTCATTCGCATCTCAATTTTACCATCATTCCTTAACACAAATAAGTAGAAAACTCGTACTTTCAAATAAAAAATCCAATTACATACCTCAATATATACCAAGTGTTCTGCTTTTTCAATAAGCGAACAATAAGCATGGTGAATGCTCTCTTCAATTTGGCTGGTTCCAGCGGACCACTGACTGACACTCCTTAAAATCTGAAAATGAGAGGTCACAGTGATGAGTCCAAGTTAAATGCACAGAAAGAATAATAATAACAGAATGACAGCATCACAATTTAAGGAAGGCAGGTATAAGTTTTTTAACATATCCAAACATGGATACTGCCATCTCAATAGCCTTTCCTCTTCGATTAGTTGTATTCTTTTTCTCGCTAGGAAAAGGAAAAACTCCATTAGGAGAGCAGGAAACTAACAGTATTTCAAACTTAAAGTTTCTATTTATCTACCTAAATAAATGTGTTGCTCAGCTAGTCTCTATCAAAGATCAATAGTTTTTCCAAACTGTCCCGGAATCCTTGTGGATAGCATATCCAAAAAAAAACACGCATAACAAAGATATATGCCGATGTCGAGCAAGCTTAAGCAAATGCATATGTACTACAAACACAAGGTATCAGGGAATGCATGTACTCATAATAGGCATGAAATGTGGATGATAAATTAAGCTGACTTAAGATTGTGTAATTTCGGTAGCATCAGAATATTACAGGATGTCATGGAGATTTCTCTTGCGGACAAGCATGGTGATATGCCGATGTCCAGCAAGCTTGAAAAAATATATATGTTTACAAACTCAAACACAATGTTTATACAGATGACATCTAATTCCAGAAGTCTTCCAGCAATCTCCTCTTGATGGTAGGTTACCACCATGTCATGGAAATTAAAAACAGATATCAGAGTAACTATAGAAACTTAGCAGAAGGCCTCTAAGATATCATAAACTTTCCCCGAAGTTATAACTTATGCAGTGCTCCGTAGAATGATAGTCAATTTGAAGCTTCAAAAAAATGTTTTCCGATGGTAAACTATAAAATAATATCAAATTAAGGTTCAAAGGAGTTACACAAATGCATTCTTCCTCTTTCCTTCAGTTGGTCCTAATGACAGAATTCTATGTAGGATTAATAATAATGCAAGTCAACAGAACATTGGATATGTACATGATAGATCAGAAACTAAAAGGCAGCAAAACTGTCCAAAAACTGAAGAAAGATTTGGCTGCTTCAAGATTTGAAGCCCACCTGACAGTGACATGGAACACGAGGACCAACTTGACCCGTTTCATCAGCAGATACAACCAGATCACCTCGCTCTTGTGTCTCCCACCATTCTTTACCTGAGCTTTTCATGCCAGGCTCTGAAGGCAATCCCCGCATAAAATCTGAGGTGCCATGATCATCTACAAAGCCTTTCAGTGGCATATCTGCAGTAACAGGTTCAATCTTTGGTTTCCGGAAAGAGAAAGGGCTTCTGCTGGCTTTGCTTGGCTGATGAGAATAATCATGAGGCATATCCATACCATTTAATCTGGGTTCTCCATAGGACGCATCCGTCCCCTCAGCCTCTTGAGGCATCAGCAGCGGGATATCTTGAAAAGATGATCGAGCAGAAAAGGAATCCTGTCTTTTGAGATCTTTATAATAGTCTCCACCATTCTTATATTCAACCTCCATCTCCTTGCTTACTCCCATGTAGTGTGGAATAACCATATGATGGTGAGGCATGAGTAGTGGTATTGCTTGCTCATTTGGAGCTTTATTTCTCTAAAAGAGTGCATAGCAATGGTAAGATTATAAGAACATCAAACATTGCACAAGAGAACAATTTGTAACAAAATATCCACCTTAGCATAGTTCCAGCGCTGAACAAAGTGCCTAGCAACATCACGGCAAGGTGGTCCCCAAAGAGCACAGTGAACATCATGCCATGGCATGCGTGGATATTTTTCACGATCTAATTCATCTTTCATAGTATCTTCCCAAGAATTTGGTTCCGATTCCCTGCCAAATTGGTGATAAAACCACCTTTGAATCATTTGAAAACTGGAAAGAAAAACTCTTGTACAAGTTCAAGCCAGGCAGAGACTACCAGGGCAGCTACTGGTTGGTTTTCAAGGTTAAAGATCATCTTTGCAGTAGGTTAAAAACTGACCAAAACATATGAGGGGATTGCAGAGAATGGCTGAAACACTCATCTCAATGAAAATGAGCTGAATCATGCTACTCTGATCCAGCAAGACAAATATAGAAAACTGCTCTTCCAAAGGTTCAGTACCAAAATAACTTGATAACTACAAACTAAAAATTACAGTACAGCCTCACGAGCAAATCAAGATCAATGTCAAGTGACAAATGAGGAGTTCCAATGGTTGACTAGACATAGTATCAGGCATCACATTTCATAGTGGAACTTTTGACGATTATCCTTCTAGCTATCTGAACCACATGTCCAATGTAGACACAAGATGGAACATACCTCGGGTTATAATAGTCTTTTCCAGGCCATATCAGAGGAGGGTGATCACCCACTTTATGTTCAAATGAGTCATAACGGCCAAAGCATAGATCAAGTCCTCCAATAAAGCAAACATGGTAATCAACAATTACAAGTTTTTCATGGTGGGACCTACATGCAACCGGAAATTGGTATGAGCAGCTGCAAATGATCAGTTTGATTTAAGCATTAAACAAAGTCCAAATAACAACATCAAGGAGATAAACATGAGAACCAAATCCAAGCCTAAGAAGGTTACCCTTCTAAAGTGCATACCATAAATAGACACCACTAGAGAAATGGTCAGGGTAACGAAGAACTCTGACATTCTCATGGATGCCAAGAAGCTTTCTCTTACTATACACACTGTTGATTTTCAGAGCAAGAGCAACCTCTTTGTACAGAAGAATGTAAATCTGCAGTCATACAAGAGATTAAAACCATCTGTCCTGTATAAGTTTCCAAAACAAAACAATTAGCATCATTGCCAGCAACAGATTTGCTCTTGGACAAATCTACAACATGGCTCAGAAAACTAAGGTTGGATTAAAAAGCCATGCACTAAGGTCTAGACAGGTGTTAGCAACATGCTAAACACTTTCATAGCTTGGAATTTTGCATCCAAAATGATTATCACGTGCAAGAATGACCACCATGAGGGAAGACATCACAAGGGACTGTCATCTTTCCTACCTCACAATACCAAGAATCATTGACACCTCACATGAAAAAAAAAGGGATTTAAGACCAGAAAGAATTTAGAAATCATATAATAAGTACTAACTATATATTAAGTATATGCTACTAAAATCTTGTTTCATACGAAATTCAGCTTCAGATATAATCCTAAGCTAATTGATAAAGTACAGTAATGTGCATCCCAAGAGTAGTTAGCATATGGAAAAGATGGTTGAACAAACCCTCATGAAGCATTTCTTTGAGTTTATCTCCCATTGGGAAAGCACCCTATATGATATGAATAGCTAAACAAAATATTAGCTAATATAGAAATGTTCAACATGTAATCAGCAAGCTAAGATCAAAGCTATAGCTCAAGAGTTTGACAGGTAGACAAGGAATTTGGAGATAGCATGATATGTAGTAGGTTAAATGGTAGCTCCAGAGATACCACATATAATTCATGATTCAGAGCATTAAAGATTCTTTTAACGATAACAAGAATTCATTGAACTCCATACACATGGGAATTTCCACATATCTAGTATCGCATTAGTAAAGGGTCTCAATGGCAACAACATTATTTAAAAGAATGTAAGACCAATCTTCAAACTAAAGCTTGCTATTTATCAGCACTCTGAAGAGTCTAGCCATCTATTTCATAAGATTGATACTCTTGAGATCAGTGACAAGTTTATCCCAAAAGTACTTTCTTCAATTAGGAACTTGGGTACCTGAACACCTTGCTTGGCCTTTGCTTCCAGCAAACCATCGAGCCGTGAGGATGCATGAGCATCAAATGGACGTCGTAGATATAGTTCTGGGCACAGCCACCAGCCACAAATAAATATCTGCATATAACAACTTCTTTAAACTGAACATCAGAGAATTAAATGGACCGAATGCATTTCTAACTATGCCAAAGCTAGAGAAACAGACCTCTGATTTTGCATCCTCGATTGCTAAAGCAATAGCTTCAAATGCCGCTCGACCATCTACAAACCACTGAGCCTGACTACTGTCTTCCATCATACCTCGTGGAGGAGCAAAAGAACCAAAGCGGTGAGGGTGACACCAACCCTCAGGAGGTCGAAGACCAGCGTCATTAATTGCAGCAACCCAGTCTTTAACTTTAACATTACTTTTGGTTCTTAACTTTATGCTACGGGATCCACAAGACACCTATTGTAATTTTCCATGGTTGGTCAGAAAATGAACTTACCCTACTATTTCAATTAGATAATACTACCAGCCACCTATCAATTAACCCCTGTGTGAAGAAGTAAAGCCAGGGGCAAAAGTTTACTTGCATTACACAAAATTTCTTCAACCTCTCATACTTTTGAATCTTTTACAAAAAATAGAACAAAAAGCCTTAAAAATTAATTGCAGAGGGGTGTATTCAGACAGCTCGGAGACAGTTCACATAGAAACTAATAAAAAAATTATTCATATTGAAAATTGAGCACAGCACACCAGCACTAACTAGTCAATTAAAGTATGACTACAGTCTGTCTGCCTGTTTACTAAAAGCTCTAAAACATGGACACCCTTGAGAAGGTGACGTATCCGCGTCACATGTCCGATACTCTTTTATGCATATCCATAATTAAATAATAAAATTTTAATTTCGAACACGTGTTCGACACTTCTTTGGAGACATATCTGACACTTCTTTAGACCATGTACTAAACAATAAACATGTGTTGACATGTGACTAACAAAGCTAAAAAAAATTGACTAATATCAATTATCAAGATTAATATATTAAAGTTGTACTAAAAATATAATAATAAAAATAAAAGATGCATACAAAAGTTTTGAACAATAGGAATTGAGAAAATGAGAACAATCATTTAACCTATATATGTTGGACGCACGTTGTCTACAAAAAAAAATTATGACTATTTGACTATTATGATGCTTTAATCTAAAAATTCACACTAGTATATCATTATCATATCATAAAGTCTTTTTTATGAATAGTTTATCATTATCATGATATTTATGACAATTTATATAATTTTATATATAACACACAATCATCCATAGCGTGTCCGTGTCCGTCTTTTTTGAGAAATGACGTGTCTGCGTGTCCGTACTTCTTAAACTAAAAGACGCAGACACCAACAAAAAAAAAAATTCAGAACACTGGGTGCTTCACAATATAAAGATCCAAATGCTGCTTACCTTAAATGAGTGGCGTAAAGGGTTGCGGTCCCTTATTTCTATTGCTAGTGATACTCGACCCTCTCCATTCCCATCTGAAGCTGGTAGTACATCAAAAACAACTATATCCAAGGGCTTGGCATCGAAAGGATCTTTTAGCAGGGCCAAGAATCCAGGTTTCAATACAGCCCAAACCTGCATATAATTTACGTAGAAATAAGTTTAACAATAAAAAAACTCAGTAACATTGCTGACAGAGTGTATTACAAAGTTCTAAAAGATTTAATCAATAAAAGAACACCAACATATAGCACCACTTATTCTCGATGCCATATAAAATAACACAGTTGCTAAACATTTCATCTTTTTGGTGCGTGAAGATCATAGGCAGCTCAGCATTTTTTAGAGTAAATTCTATTTTGTCCCCCAGTGGTGTACCATTTTTGCACTTCATCTCCCTATAATTCCAATATAACCACTACCCTCTTCATGTTTCTGGACCAATGCCACGTGACCTTGTGCTTTTTTCATTTTTGATTTATATGTAAATTAAAAACGAAAATCTGAAAGAATTTTTGCTTTTTACATGTGCTAGTGCTTTAAATGTGGTGTTCATATTGTTGTCCTTTTCAAAACAAAAATACTGAAGAAGAAAGAAAATGAAGTCAAACGCATCTCAGAGCTAATCCAATCTCTGCAATTGCTCATCAATAACTTCCACAAAATCTGTACTTAATTGAGAAAACCAGAATATGACGCATTTGTGATTACCTATGCAACGTGTATTTATAAATAAAGAGGTACATACTTACATACCTACATATATGTGTACATATATAGACAGAGAAAGAGAGAAGAAGGACTCATCATCATTTGTGGAAGCTGTGCATTGAATTTCCAAACTATCAATATCAGTTTGTGAACTTTCTTCAGAACCAAATCATGCTTATCTATCAATCACATTGGTGGTATTCTGCAATGTGTAGGTCACTTCTTGTAGATTATGTCTGTCTATGGGTTGTGCACCATGCCTGGAGTGGAGACCAGTGATGGCTATGGCGGTTGGGTGGACGGCAATGGGTGGAGATCAATTGTGGTAGTTTTGTTGATTTGATTTGGTTAGATCTATCTCTTAGTTATGAATAAACAAGACCCAGTGTAGAGAGAGAAAGAAAGGAAGTATAGAATGAGCAAGCCATTTACAGAGAGTCAATATACCACAGATCTGATCTATAGAGGTCATTTCATCATTACGGTAAATGGAGTAAATTGTAGAGATTGGTCCAGAACAACAAGAGGTTTAGTTGGATGTATTTTAACCATACAAGGATGACAGGCAATAGCAGTAAATCATAGGAGGGTTAAAAAATTAGCCCTCTCATTCAAGAAAGAGAATTAAGAAGTATTTCGAAGGCTCCCATTGAATTTGAGTTTAAGACACCTCTCTCATTGTTTTAGTGCCTAAGAAGGGGTTGTAATAGACATCAAAATATTGCCCTACACTTTAGTAGGGAATGTTTAAAAGTTAATGGTCCAAATGCATTTGTTAAGACCAAAGCAGGTTGTAGGAGGGGAGGTTTCTGAAAATCAAAAGCTTTTGAGGGTAGTAGACAAACCCTTCATCATTCCTATTGCAAGCGAATGCCTTGCCTCCAAATGGACAGGGATGGTTTGCAAATTGAATACTGAAGAGACATATGATCATGTTAGTTGGAACTTCCTTATGTGTAGAAGGGAATGGAGGTATAAATCTTCTCTCTAAATTCTGGCGACTGGGCATGCCAAAGCTCGAGGGGATGGAAACAATGGCATCCCATTTCTCCTTTCCTCATTCGGTTGGTTACAAAGGCATTTAGCAGATTGCTGACCAGAGCAGTGCCACTGGTTTTCTGAATGCTTATAACTGGATAATCTCTGCCAGTGCACCCACCATATCTATTATGATTAACATGCATAAAAAGAACATTAAATTATGAGTTTAATAAGCCAATAAAACGAAAACCAAAGCTATGACGTATGGCACCATCCACACCAGTTGTAAGCCTGCATCAGTTAAATAAATCAACAAAAGAGAAATTGCAGGGTCCATACAACCACGTAATTCTAGAAGGAAAATAACAATCGTTCATATAACTATTTAAAGCAGTTCCTAACGTATGTAATTTAAATGAAAAAAGGCAGACCAGATATACACAACCTTGTCAACAACAAAAAATGCCAAGATGGAACCCATCACATACATTCGCAGGTAATTTTCAAGGATAAGAGTATGTGACCTTTTGCCAGTTGTCCTTACAGCAACAGAACCAATGGCATGCACAACACCTTCTATCATCATCATTTGGAATTTTTGGTAAATGCTTCACCATCACAAAGTCTTCCTTTAGCTTGGGACCATACTCCGGTGCAAATGATAACTTGGAAACCTCCATAAATTTGCAAACCTAAGGCATGCAAGTGTTCAATTCCAAAGATAGGTAGTAGAGAAAGTACAATAATCAAACTATACAACACTCCAACTACTGAAGTTTCATCTGTACACAACAACATCATTGAAGAAGATCTCAGGTTATAAAATATAAACTAATGGCCAAGTGACACAGACGTAATAAGTAAGCGATGCTCTAAGGCTACTATTAAGGATTAACAAATGAAGGTGTAAGCAGTTTTGAGGTACAAATGTCAACAAGTTTCCAGTTACATATAGAAGCAGACAAATAAGCAACCAGAAACACAGTTGCTAGACTAGAAGTTACTTTCAAACTTATAAAAAATGACTTAAATAGAGAGTGCAGGGTAAGGTTACCCTCAGTTGATCGATGCATCAGAATGAATGAACTGATTAAAGCTGGCAAAAGTGAGTTTATGAGAAGAAGACCACTGTAATTATGCAGTTCATAAATTCTTAACGGTAAGAGATCAATAAAGTATATAAGAATTGGTCAACCCTGCTCCAAGTGGCATCTATCCACATGAAAATACAAGCAATCCTTTTTAAACCATAAAAGAATGCGCTACTAGAACTATATAAAGTATTACATGACAGACTTCAAGTGATTCACAACTTATAGCAATATACATTAATTTCCAATAGAGAAATGAGACGGAAACATGATTGAAGATCGCGATATCAGCGATCAACTTAAAAGGCATTGAAAGGTCGCAGTGTCACAGTACGGTATCAAACAAGGTGCATAAAATAATAAAAAGTTGAACATGACAAGAGATTCAAAGCATATAACAACGTCACAGAATGGTATCATCCAATTCGATAACAATGATTCAGATGAGTCCGGTTGACTCAGAGATAAGTTGGACAACTCAGTCGAGTCACATAAGACTCATAGTTTGTATAGAACGTGGAACGGTATCAGAACGTATAATTCGTATCGGTATCCACCGATACTTTAAACCATGGGCTAAAGATAGCAGGTCCTTCGCCAAATAGCAGACTCAGCTTTTATTTTGAAAAATAAAAAACACCTCATAACCAGTTACCTCATCCACAATTGAGACTTGTCCGCAAAAAAAAAAAATATTGTAAAACAAAAACAATATATCTCCAAATTTAAAAAAAAAAAAAAAACAATGCTAACCTTACCAAGATAACTTTTTACTTGCGAGAAATTTTTACGGCTCAGCTACTCCTAATGCAACTACTATTTTCAGTTACAAACAACAAACCTTGAAAACCAAACAAACAACTTCCCTCAGCTCAACAAACTTTGTCATGACCATTTTGGGTCAGGATCATAAATCACGTTCAAAAATTAATATTCTAAAATTGAACAAGAAAAATTAATATTCTCTTCCTAGAATGTGACCAATTCTGCACTTCATGACTGATTACATAATTACTCCATTCATTTTCCTCTTTCGATCTGTAATTGCTTGCAAACAGTACTTGTTCAATATGAATGGTATAGTTCAGTATAAAATAAGTCCCCCCCCCCCCCCCCGGGGGGATAAGAAAACCTAATTAATATTCCAAAAGTATTTTTCCTTTGATTTTTATTCTAACACAAATTCATCTAGAAGGTCAAAGTACCATAACATGTATAATTAGTGTCCTGCAAAGTGAAAGCCTGCGCTTTGGATCCATGAATCTTGGTCACTAAAGTGGATATTCAACTTTGAATGATATGTTTTCAGCCAAGAACATGCTCATAATCACATTTAATATATATTTGTAATTCCTTTTTTCTTTAACACCCACCATATTACATCTTTTGGATATTATCACAGATCTTCTCCAATTCTACAGAAACCATAAATTGTCTTTGAGAATATTTCCCTTTCTTATGGACTCCTGCAATTTTTGTTTGGCTATCTCATAAATTGTTTTACTTTTGTTTGGCTATCTCATGGACTCCAGCATTCTCAACCATAAGACAAGCTATTCACAGCCAGCAGGAATTTTAGCTTTTGTATGACAAAAAATGCATGCATGCGCAAAGAAACACACAAATTGTTAGAACATCCAATCCAAAACTAATTGGTAATGGGTGGAGTGGCTCTCAAGTATATAAATTAACTTTGGTGGTCCTAATTATTTGATATAGAATATAAGCTATCTTAACATCCTCCCTCACGTAGGATCCGGACCCACACGCGGGGTCAATAAACAAATAAACAACCATGCATACCGGAAAATTCAAATGTGTAAAAGATTTGAGTCACTAACCATCTGAAGCCTAACTCTGATACCATGTTAGAACATCAAACCCAAAACCAGTTGACAATGAAAGGAGTGGGCTCTCAAGTATATAAACTAACATTGGAGGTTCTAATTATTTGATATCGTACACAAGCTCTCTTAACACAAATAGCATGCCACTAGATACCAGTATAGAGGAAAACTCTCAATTAGAACCTGCTAGTAAAAAAACAATCAACGAAAGACCCTAACATACCTCTCGGGAATTCACAATATCCATGTTTGAAAGAAAGTGATTCAAATATCCCTGCATTTCTATCTTTGCTCGGTCTGACATGGAGTGCTGCCTTCCCAGGGCTGGCCGAATGATTGGCAGAGCAGCACTAGATGGAACATCTCTAAACAAAAAACGACCTGTAAGAATCATCAAAATTATAACAGGAATGGACGTATTTCACGTTTCCCATCCATCTTGACAAATGGTATGTAGTTAACATTCACCTGTTTCTAAGACTTTCCTCATGGCGTAATGGAACAGTCTCATCATCAGGTTCATCATCGTCTTGCACCATTGCTGTAGGATCCCCTATGCCAAGGTTTTGAAGCCATTCTTTAACCTTCAAATAATGGGCTAATCAGATATATATCAAAATACCAGCACAATGGCAACATGGAAGATCAGAACAGCTCCATCGATGGGTTCGACATGTGAAAACACAGAATGCAGAATATAATAGTACCAGACTTTAAACAAACCTGCTCCTGCTTCTCATGAATTTCCTCAATAAATGCACGTCTCTTCAGTGCGAAGTGTAAATAAAACACTTGTGAAGCTTTCTTCACTAATTGCCACTTGAACTAGTTTCCAACAATCAAAACAAAAAGTAATAGTCAAATAATAAAAGGGAAGAACGAAAGAGACGTAAAATAAAGTATTCCGGGAACTAGAAGGATAACAAGGAATACACAATATAAAATATTCTGAAAAATAAAAATTGAAGTTGGTGACCGTTGAAGTATAAATACTTATGTTACACCCTCTTTAAATTTAATCTTTTAGATGAGATGGTGTTTAACATGGTATGAGAACAAGAAGTCCTATGTTCGAATCTCGTCGTCGCCCTAATTATAAAAAGATTTCTACGTGCTATGCCCAAAATCTAACATCGAACTATAAATACATAAGTTATCCCCTCTCTAACGGCTTAAGCTTTTAGATGAGATAATGTTCAACAGTCACGACATGTTATCCATAAATACAGGGATTCTACCACACAACCAATCAAACATGAGGGTCCAAAAAACCATAATGTTGTAATCGTATTTTTTATCAGTCTATGAAATCCAGAAGGTATTACATAGCCAAAATCAGCCAAATAATATCCGGCCCGCTGATCGGTTTCCAAGAAAACCAAGGGAAAAGAAATTTCAAATTCAATCTTAAATTCATTCTCTCATTCTTAGTTGAGTAAGATAAGTGATCTTAGTCAGCTAACTACAGTATAAAGTTTCAGGTTAAACAATTGAACCATTGTGAATTCAAACAATGAAAAACATAATGCAAATCTGCACTATTTTTCAGCTGCTCTTTAGTTACCAAACCAAGAGTAAATAAATTCAACTACAATTTGATCCAAAATCTCACCCGTAACATCTAAATTCAAACATCGCCATGACTCTTTTGATTTTTCTAGTTATCAAAATTCATTTCATTTATCAAACTTCAAATCCACAAAAAACCGTGATTTTAAGCCAGAGTGTTTTTGGCAGTACTGGATATAGGCACTAGAACTGGAGTGGACGTAAAATTGTTCAAAATTTGTCCTAATTTTTATTCAATTCCAATTCCAAGGCTCGAATTCCGTTCTACCACTCGCAGCATCAATTATTTTTCCAAAAGATGAAATACGGTTCACTTCTAATCCCAGTTCTCGTCTCCATAGAAACAATTCTTAAGATATGCATAGTTTTTATCAATTTCAATCCATACAAAGCTACGATCCTAACTTATCGAAATTGAAAATGATCTCAACTTTTTCAAACTATATTTATCAAAAACAAAAAAAATTGATTCCTAACTTACACGCATGTGTGTGTATATGACTCCAAAAAAATCTCGTAGTTTAAAAAATATCGTACCTGTTTGTATTGGAATTCAATGGTGTAAGTGAGAAGCATAGGGCTGATATCGCCGGCGTCGGGACGCGAAACCTGAACGATGGTGGCCCTGGGCAACTCATCGAAAATTCGAGTTGTCTCAGTGCCTTCAACATGATGAAACGAGAAAAACGACGACATCATCGACGTTAACGGCTCCGATTGCATTTGCACGTATTTCGGCCCACCACTTACAGACACTAACTGCTCCGACGACGCCATTGATGAAAAAACTCTTGTGTGTATCGGAATATGAATATACAAATGCGAGATCCGGAGAGAGACAAAACTGATTAAATGGTTTTTGGAGAGAGAGAGAAAGTGGGGAGGAGCGGAGTTGAATTTGTCAATTTGGACAGAACTGAACGAGAACAACTGCACGTCAAAGATGATGAAAAAGTTTTGATTTGCATTTTATAGATGGATTCTGGATAGTCCGACGCCGTAGAAAACGGAGCTTTTTTTTTAGGTAATGAAACGGGGCATTTTTTTATTTTTTGTCTCTTTTTTTTTTGTGTGTCTTCGGACGAACTTACGTGCACCTAAATTAATTTTATTTCCGATCCAGTTAAAAGTAGGTCATTCATGCCGTGACTATGATATTCACCCTCGTGATATGACCAAAAGAGATTGTCAAGATTCAAACTCAAGACGTCTAAATTTATAGTTCGTTCTTATCAAATCAATTATATTTTTAATATAGCGAAGAATCCATTTGACAGTAGCAAGATGAGTTGTGGTCGGAGAATGCATAAATTGACATACTTGATTGACAGCATAGGTAGTATCAGGACGAGTCATGGTAAGATATTGAAAAGCTCCCACAATTTGGCGATAAAATGATAGGTCTAACAAGGTATCACCTTCATATAAGGAGAGCTTCGAATTAGGTGTGGCAGGTGTAGGATACAGTTTCGCTTCAAGCATACTTGCACGTGATAGCAAGGTAAGAGCATACTTGGATTGGAAAAGATGAAGCCATGTAGTAGTGCCTTCTGCTTTAATACTTAAGAAATAATGAAAATCTCTTAGATCTTTTGTGTTTGAACTAATTTACGTAAATTTTGGTTAATTTTATCTTCAACTCGGTCAAAGATAAATCATTCACGTTAGAACTAAAAAATTCATAAGGAATAAATATAACCCAACTTCAAAGAAATTGTCAAATTTTAAACTATAGAATATCTGAATTGTGATCTTTATATCCATCAGACTACAAGCCATATTTAATGTACTGTAATAATAGCAATTTAAGAGTAAGACGGCCTAGTTGAACTCATTGAAGGTGATTTGCCAGATACATGCTGTTGTTTTTAGACCCATGCCCCGATTCTGACTAGCTGAGGTCTTTGGGGACCATAATATCATGTTATTGAATTAAATTTGTACTTAACTTTGCAATAAATGTTAATATTAGTTGAACGTCACTATCAAACCAACTACTAGAAATGTTTGTACTATCAAATTTGATCTAGATAGCATTATCGTTCATGTAATTAAATTCAAGAAGCCATAACTCATTTAATTATAAAATGGAAGGTATTTTTTTTCCGAATTTGATTATCATATAATTTTTTTCGACTGTTGTTGAATTCAAACCTTAAATCACCAAGGCTAACTCGTGATGGTTAATGTGCAATATATATTAGACCCGTTTGGAGTTGATTTTTTTTATGTGTGATTGAAAAGTGAAATGAAAAGGTCAAAGTTAAAAAAAACTCTTAAAACCGTTTAGAATGCTTCTAAAAAAATCCATTTTTTCTTGAAAGTCCTTGAATAAGCACTATTTTCAATTTTTCCTTGGTGCTGATAAAATATATTTTTGCCCAAAAAACTGATGGAAAAACCGCTCCATAAACTCATAGACCCAACTTAGAAATCAGATCCACCAAACTAGAATTCTCTAACAACAGCAGCCAGAATTCCCATTTAGAGGCAATGTCGTGGGTGTCCAACAGCTACATGTCTATTGTAAAGGAAGCAACATTTTCTAAAGGCAACCCATGGATTTAACCTACAATGCTCTCAGTCTCAGAGCACATCATAGAGAAATTACCTTAATCATAAACAGAAAGAGCAGCAACTTTTAAGACCAAAATTGTACTTCCATTCAATTACCTGTAGGCTTATAGTGATATTCCAATCAAACACTACAATCCCAAACAATCGCACTACAAAACAGGTAGCAAAAGAAACTACAGGCTATAGAATTTTAAGATATTAAGCCTTACTGAACAATAAAACTGGTCATAAAAGAGTGACAGCAAACTCCTGTAGAATATCTCTAATGGTCACTTCTTCCCTTACTTAGCCCCCCTACAAAAATGAGAAAAAAAAAATCAGTTAGAACAACCTGTTCACATAAACAGGTAAACTAGGATTTGCCAATCCTTACTCTGCAGGTTGTGTTGCAGGCGAAAGTGCTGGTGCTCTCTCTCCAGGTCCCTGTGTACCAATACAACATGAAGTTCTTAGATCTCTACAAGAAAATATACGAATCAACATGCCAAAAGTATGCAAGTGCATAATTACTACATCAATCGGATTAACACTTTAGAAATTACCACCAAAATACTCAAAGGTTTCTTAGTATTTCTACAAGCTAAGTTGTTCTATAATTTTCCAATCATGCAGTGTAGCCTACAAATGGGGCTGCTAATGCGTTGGCAACTTAGGTCCTACAGAGCAAACCTCTAGACTATGGTTGGGTTTGGTTCGTTAAGGTCAATTTCCATGTCAAGTTGGAGGAGTGATTAGCAATGTCATTAAGGCCGTCTCATATCCTCAATGTAAGTGTTCAGTTATGAGACTCCGACCAAAACACCTTCACAGGGATTAGGTTCAGAAAAAACTTCATTAAAATTTTCAAACATAAATAGCTCCCAACCCTCCAATCTCCAACTACCCAAATAAGAAATCAAATCCAATGAATGTGTGTAGCTTTTAAATAATGGTGTTACCTGAGCCAGACGCTCCTCTCTTCGAGCCATCTTCCTTTCTCTGCTTGCTTTATTCTTAGCACGCTTTGCCTCGAACTGGTCGGACAATGTCTTCTCTCTTGCCTTTTCAGCCTTTGATTTGTGAATACTTTCCATCAACACCCTCTTGTTCTTAAAGACATTACCTTTCACCTTCATGTACATATCATGGTACATGTGCTTGTCAATTTTCTTTGATTCCCTATACTTGCGGAGCAAGCGCCTAAGCACACGCATTCTCCTCATCCAAAGCACTTTAGTTGGCAATCTTGCCTCCCTAGTACCCTTGCGTTTACCTGAAAATATTACCAAAAAAGGGTTATATTGACAAAATACCAAGCCATAATCACAAACTATTCAACTAGTCACTTGCTACCGTGAATCTAAGTACACTGACTCGCTCAAGACTCAAAGTAATCATAAATGATTTGACAAAAAGGGTTATATTGACAAAATACCAAGCCATAATCCTAAGCACACGCATTCTCCTCATCCAAAGCACTTTAGTTGGCAATCTTGCCTCCCTAGTACCCTTGCGTTTACCTGAAAATATTACCAAAAAAGGGTTATATTGACAAAATACCAAGCCATAATCACAAACTATTCAACTAGTCACTTGCTACCGTGAATCTAAGTACACTGACTCGCTCAAGACTCAAAGTAATCATAAATGATTTGAGAGGACAACAGGAAGGTGTCTAACTGTTTTCCAATGATGGAGATAGATGCTATGTCTCTTCACATGAGGAGAAACATAAGCCTTGGGATGCAATATGCCCAACAAATGATAGGATATCTATATGCAAATCACAATGAATAGAAGAATATGCTAGCACCCCCATTCACCATTTTCCCAAGTACACTACAGTAATTTTATCCTTTTTCATGTATTGGGGGTGCAGGTGAGGATCAACGAAAACTGTACTTTTATCTTTTGCGTTGTGATGCTTGATGCCATAAATAATTCAATTTTTTTTTTAACATTAAAAAAAAATTTGGCTTCAAGAACTTCCGTGTCATAACTAAAGCAACTACTAATCATTTTGAAAGGAAAAAAATAGAATGAAAATGCTGAAATGAACATAAAGCGTTGAACCTCAAGCAATTATTTACACTTATACCATACCTCCAGACTATATGTCACACTATAATTTCAAATATAATCTTGCTCTATGGCAGTAACTTGCCTGCCCAATCCAGAATGTGTCCAATTGAAATAAGAAACTAATAATGTATACCATATCCTGAGTGGCGGCCCTTTCTCTTGGCCTCCTTCATTCTACGAGCACGAGAACGAGAGTGGATCTTTGTTGGTTTCCTGATAATAAATCCATCCTTCACGAGCTTTCTTATGTTTTGCCCTGCATTCAATCAAACATGCTCTCATTACATGCAAATACAAAAGCTGCCAGAGCTGAATTCTTACCAAAGATAAGAAAATGATGCCGATGTTAAAGAGTCAGCCATTAAAAACCAGCTGACTGCTACAATGAAGTAAAAACTAAAAACTGTTCAACAGTTCTGAGAGAAGCTAAGCGGTCAGATGGTAAATTGTACTGGCAGAAAACCTTGATAGCCCTGGGGCGTTAATAGTTATACATATAAGGAAACAATTTTTCACTTGCCAATTCTGGTTCAAGAGCTCTGGGTTCATTGTTCTGTCTAAACAGCATTTTCCAAATAGTATTATGGGGCGAAGAGAAATTATCATTTTCAAGATGCTTTCTAGTTTCATTTCAAAAAAAAAAATCTCAAGTGAACCACACTCTCATAAACAGAGGAACTATTCAGCAGCAAACATCAAGAAATTCTGAATTACTAAACTGCCAAACGATAAGAGGGGACTGAATCTGCTCTATTGATCCCTAAGTTTTCACAGATCATGCTTCTACTGAGAAAAAAAAATCAACTATCCCGTTAATAATCTTTTGGCCGCGATAAAATAGAACAAAACCGAGAGAAATAATTCATATATAATAACTTCCACTCCAACCCTAACTTACATGGCAAAACTAACCAGTACAACAATTCAAGCCAGTCAATTTAAAAGCATATGTATATACATGGACGGAGACAGAGAGGAGCTTACTGGAGTTGGCCATGGAGATTTCGTTGCCCTCATTGGGGTCCAGCCAGACCTTGCCACGGCCACACTTGAGAACGCTCGCAGCGAGCCGTTTCTGGAGCTTCAACGACACCATGGCTTCGCTTTCCTACTCCTCTCTCTCTCTTTTCCTCTCTGCTGCAACCAGAGAGTTTGAACTTTGAACGGAAGAGAGCGCATTTTATAAAATGGAAGCTACTTAGGGTTAGGGTTAGGGTTAGGCGAGTGTGACTGTGTGAGGGGGTGATTAAAGGTTGGGGGCTAACCCGGATTTTAGGCGTGGCGTAATGGGGCGGGCTTTGTCCAGAGACATCGTAACAGATTTCAATCTAAAATAGTGAATCCTTGTGCCTAGAAGTTCTGATTAGTTGAGGTGTTTGTAAGTCAATATTTTCAATTTTTTCTTTCTTCTCTCGCAATTAACATAAATTATGATCTTTGTCTTAATTAAATTCTTAAACTTTGTAATTATGTTAATTGGGTCATTCTATCTGCATCCATTAGAGTATGTCACTCACGCAACTATATGATATAAAAAGACAAAAAGACTTAATTGACACAAGAGTGGGACTATTCCTACACTACAAATCTCTATTCTCACCCCATTTAATTTTTTATTATCAAACTATTAAGCTCACGCCTTCTATACTCATCACATTAGTAACTAAGCACATCTCATGCTACATACACAATTTTTAATAAGTAAACTCACTTTATATTTTATCATAATTATTGTTTCATTCTCTATCTCTTTTCATGCACTCACAAAAACGCTTTTTCAATATAAATTTTTTCAGTAAGATACATGTTAGTATTACTTCTCAATTTAATTATATATTTAATTTCATGTTTGTTATATGTATTTTCATTATTTTTTTTATGTTTTGATATTTTTGTCAAGTTTAGTAATTTTTTATTTAGAATTTATATGTGTGTATATATATGTATATTTTCAGATTATTTGTTCTTTTTTATCTTGTTAATGTTTTGCATCTGAGCTTGTTATTTTTTTTCGTGTTCGACTTTGTGTCTGTGCTTGATGCTTATTTTTTTTCATATTCGGTTTTGCGTCTTGTAGTTTTGTTTGTTCCTTTAATCTTTGTTCGATTTTTTTCCTTCTTGTTTCGGTTTGCTTCTTTCTTTCTGTTTTTTTCCTTATTTTGTTATTTTTCTTTTTTCTTGTTTCGGTTTACTTATTTCGTTCTTTTTTTTTTCTTGTTTCAGCATGCTTGATTTTTTTTACTTGTTTCATTTTTTTTTTCTTATTTCGTAACTATATTTATGCATTTAAACTAATTATCTTTTAAGAGGGTGTACATAGAATGAGTGAACTTAACTATTAAATGGGCTGTATGTAGCATGAGGTAAGTTTAGTTAATAATATGGTGGGTATAGAAGGGGTATGCTTAATAATTTGTAAATGAGAAATTAAATGAGGTGAAAATGAAGATTTGTGAGGTGGAAATAGTTCCACCCTTGACACAATTAGAGTTTAGAGGCTCAATTGATGAAAACAATCCAGAGGCTTAATTGACATAAGAGTCATAGTTTGAAGATTATATGTGTAGTTTACTCTAACCATTTATGTCACATGAGTGACACAGTTCATTAAATGATTCAATTAACACAATTAGAGAGTTCAGTGGCTCAATTGATATAAAAAAAAAAATCAGAAACTTAATTGATATAAGAGTCATATGTATAGTTTATTCTAACTATTTGTGGCACGCGAGTGACACACTTCATCACTTTTCGCTATAAAATTAAATCGAGACAGAAAGAAGGACTCAATTGACACAACTAGAAAATTCAGAGGTTTAATTGGTATTAAAAAAAATAAAGAATTTCATATTTTAAGGGCCATTTATTTAATTTATTCTAACACATACTAAGAGTTCGTTTGTTTAGCAGGAGAATGATAGAAAATACATGAAAGATAAACTTTTTAAAATTTTAATGTATTTGGTAAGCATGAAAAGGAAAATGATAGAAAAAATAATTTTCTTTCATGCTTGAATTTTCTCACAAATAACCAACTTTTTTTTCTTAGGGTCCGTTTGTTAAACAAGATAATGCTAGAAAATGCCAGAAAGAGAAAATTTTAAAATTTTACATGTGTTTGTTTAGCATGAAATAGAAAATGATAGAAAAATTAATTTTATTCCATACTTAGATTTTCTCACATTTAACTAACTTTCTTTTCTTGCAAAAAACACAAGAAAAAACAAGAAAGTTATGTTCAATGACCTAACTTCCCGTTGTACCCTTATTTTTTTTAAAAAATATTCAATTAGTTATTAATTTTAAAAAACTTTGTACAAATTAGACTAACCATATAATTTGGTTTAGAGATCAGGGTTTAAGTCGATTATTGTCTCTGAATTAGATTAGGAGCCAATTTTTTAAAAATTTGAATACTAAAAATACTTTTTCTTCTTTAGACCGAGTTAAAATAATTAAGGATAATTTAGACAATTAGAAAAAAATTCTTATAGTTTCCCTTTCTTTCAAACAATGGAATGAAATTATATTAAAATTTTCTTAGAAATTTTTCATGCTAACCAAATGCATGCATGAAAATATATTTCCTTTCACTTTCTTTTCTTTTACTTCACTTTCTATCTCTTTCATTTTCCATCATATAATTTGACCCAAAAAACCTTTATGTTGGTGATTGTCTTAGAATTAGGTTTCGAGCTTTTTTTTTAAAAAAAATTTAACGTTCAATTGTAATTACATATTTTTTTTTCTTTTTAGACCAATTTAATATAAATAAGGGTAATTTAGACAATTATAAAAAATTTCTTATAACTTTACTTTCTTTCAAACAATAAAATAAATTTTTTTAAAAATTTTCCTGTAAATTTTTCATTCTAACTAAATACATGCATGAAAATATATTTTCTATCATTTTCTTTTCTTTCACTTCACTTTCTATCATTTTCATTTTTCATAATTTTTTTTGTTCCTAACCAAACGGACCCCGGGAAAAACACACCTATAATAAAACTCTAACCCTAGTACACGTCGCCGTTTCGTGAAGGACGGAGATTCTCGGTCGATAAAATCCCCCAGTCAGTTGTTTATTCTCAAAATCAGTCTCCATTCAAACTTGTCCATCAAATAAAAACAAATTCCCCTCCAAATTCCACCTTATTTTCCCACTCCATCCCCTATTTTGCCACCACAATCACCCTAACCCTCGAAAATTTCGAACTTTGATCTCAAACACGGACATGGAGATATCTCTGATTTCCGATTCAGTAACAACAATAGCTTCAATTCAAAGCCTAGGGCCAGCTAAATACCTTATTCATCGCCATAATTTAACATCCAACAACGTTATATCTATCTCTGATTCCTTATCGGAACGGCAACTTTCTTCCACGATTATCTCTGCCGTGATTTTCCCGGTCGACGCCGTGGCACCACCGCCAGTGAAACCCAATCATATCAAAACTGCTCCTCGAACCCTTCTACGAAAGAGGAGACGCACCAAGAGAAGATCTTTGACCGATGGTGGAGATGAGGATGATGGAGATTATGGGTTTTTCGGTGACGCCGGCGATGGCGGCGATTTTGGGAATGGTCCTTTTGGTGGCGGCGGTGGTAGTGGATGGAATTTTGATAGATTTGGTGGGTCAAATTGGGAAGAATGGTCATCGAATTCGTTTTCCGATCCGGCTTTCGATTTTGTGTACGAGGTGTTGTGTTGGATTATGCTTTCAAATTGTCTGCATTTTGCGTTCAAGAAGGTGGTGAGGATTGTGGCTGATGGGATTGGTGATCCGGCGAGAGAGAAGGTTGCGATGAGAATCACACCAATTTGCTAAATTGGTAACGTGGTATTGTTCTATCTCGACTACCCGAATAATGTTCTGAAAAGAATGGGGGATAAATGGCTATTTAGGATTACATGCCTTTAATTTTAATTTGTTTTGGTTGGGGGGAGGGAGGGGGTTTCATAATATTTTCATTGACGATTCAATGTAAATAATTGCATTTATTTTCATTTCGTCGTCTGATTTCTACTTGTAAATATGATACTTTGGTTGGTAACTTGGTATATATCAATTAGATGACTCTTAAAAAGTTATTTTCTGTATGATTGTGGTGGGTTTGAGTTCATAATCTATCTTATAATACCTAATTACTAGTTTTGAATTAAGTAGAGTGTGAAGAACGCTATGTGAATGATTGATTAGCTTATGATCAATTTGTATGTTACATACATGTACTTATAAAAAAAAATTCGCTTTGAGCTTTGATGCTTAAGAACGGAGAATGGAAGTGGTTGTATTGTTCTTGATAATAGGAATACAAAATCTAATAGCCTTTAGGATGCCATTCCCATTCATCTTTAGCATTACCCATGGATTGGGTCTACAGATGTTCTACTCATGTAAAATAGCATATGGGGATTGTGTATATCACCGTAAAGATTTCATGGTGGAATTTGTTGCATGTGGCATGTGGGTTTCTGAGAAAGTTATGAAATGAATTTCTGCAGAGTCAATGCCAATGGAAGATTATATGCCTTGTCAATGAATTGGGGTGCAGCTTGACTAGTGTTCAAGACTTGCTGGGGCTTAGATTTACCGACGTGTGAACCACCGGAGAAAACATGGAAAAGGATAATAGGATTGTGGTTTCTGTTTGTGGAGCTTGTGAAGTTATAGAAATATGTTTGAGGTGGGTAGTATCTTCGGATATATCTTAATCTTGCTGGTATTGTGGCAGAAAAAGAAGCATGTGTGAAAAATTAGTAGTCTGGGAGAAAGCTTCTTTGGGAGTGCGATCTTTAGCAGGGATTCCATTAGTGCTGATCGTAGGTGTTTTGACTCTTCTCTTAAGCTTTCCTGCACAAAGATTGATAGGGGGTAGAGTTTAATTTATGTGGTCGTATCCTGTGCACAACAGAACTATCAGAACTAGATGATTGAGTTTGATTTGCTAGATAAGGGGTGGGGTGGTGGATTTAATAGATTGAAAGTTGAAACAATATACATTGATGTGAGGTCAAAAGATCAGTATTCATTGATATAAAATACTCCTGATTCAGCGGAGTATAAAATTTTTAACCAATATGGTCAAAACTAAGAGTTGTGTTGGGACGTAAATAGTTTGAGTGAGACATTATAGGTTTATGGTATTGTAGAATCAAATGTGACATATTAACGCCAATATATGTTTTTTGGGTATTCATTTTGAGATATAATCGTCTATATGGAGAAGGTGGTAATTTGCTGTCAATTGTTTATGCCAGGACGAGTAGGATAGGGATGGTGACTAGTGACAGTGTAGCCTTCCCATTGCTAACAAAGGCGAGTGGATGGACTAGGATGCAAAGGTTTTGTTTGCTAATGTTCTAGATCGTAAATCTAGGAGCTATGCATTCACTATTAATTTTTCATATTGTTTGGAATCAACCTAAACACGAAATTACAAAAGTCTTGCACTGTATAGCTGATATATATTTTTTTTAGCCATGAGCTAGTTAAGGTGCGAAGTGGGGTGGGTTATGCAGGAATGCCTAAACACAACTTGGCCTGGTTTTGTTTGTTTTTCCTTTGTGGGCTCTTTAAAGAGGTATCTAACGCTATGTTTGGTATGAGGGATTGAGGCTTGGGAATGGAATATTCATTCCGTAGGAATGTTGATTCCTATGTTTGGTTGGTGGGAATTGAAATTCATTCCTATTCCTAAGGAATAGTTAATCCCACAAATTATGGGATTAGCCATTACCAAATTTAATGTGGTATTTGTGATTCCCATTCCAAGTCGTAATCAACGCCCGCCCGTTAAAAAAAGACATCGTCAAAAACGCCCGATCGTTTCTCTTCCAAATTCGTCTCCAAGCTTGTCTCTCCAGATTCTCCTCTTCTCTCATCAACGTCCATGGCGTTCCACCGACTCTGAGTATTGGAGGCCGATGCTGATCACCACGGCGACCACCCACACACTACGGCCAACTCTCTCTTTCCCTCCCTTTCTCGTCCGGCGCCCCACCCTCACCATCCCTTGGAGACGTCACGCCTCACCCCTCTAGTACTACCCCCACCCCCTCCTCTGTTTTGTCGCCCCTGCTCCCTCCCAACATCCTCCACTCTCATCACGCCTCCACACATCCAAAGCCAACCCCACCCCCACCCTTTCTCTGTCTCTCTCACGGCGCAGCACCATCACCGCCCCCATGCTGCCTCGACACTCCACAACGAGTCCTCTGTTTCACCACTGCCTCCTCCCCCCGCCAAGGACCAGTCCCCACCAATTTCTCCGGTTCTGCCCCAATTCCACTGCCGAACACCCCAACTCACAGACCCGGTAAGTTAGGTTTAATTTTGATTTCGGCTTGTTATTTCAATTTTGATTGTGGTTTGTTTTGTCATTGCAATTGTGATTTCGATTTCATGTATTTTACTTGTAAAATGGATGGGGGTCGGATATTGAATTGGTTTGATGATTTTTGAATTTGTGATTGTGTTTGGTTGAATTGGGTTGCAGAAGGTGTTTCTGGTGGCATGCTGATGGTGTTGGTCTCAGGGAATTGGGTTCAATGAATTTTGGGGATATCTCAGAATCTCGATTTAGGGATAGTTCCAGGTGGGGACTGAATTTTGCTTAAGTAATTGTGATTTGATGATTAATTTTTCCACTGTAAACCGTATACTCTGTTCTTGCTTTTATTTTAAATTTTGAATATTTTTTGATTTTGATTTTGATTTTTTTTTTGTGAACCTATTTTTGAAGGAATTTATTTTCTAATTTTACAAAATTTATAGGGGTTTAATTTTTTTCAATGGATTCTAATTTTTTCTAATTATAAATTTTTTTACACAACTTTTAAAGTCAATCGCAATCATAAAAAAAAAAAATTGTTATTAATTATTTTTAGTTACTATGGATATTTTGGTTAAAGTTGATTTCATTTCAATGAAAAAATTATTTTATCCAAACATAAGAATGGAATGAACATTCCATTCGAGCACTTAATCCTAAACAGTTGCCAAACATTGGAATGGTAATGCGCATTCCATTCCATTCCCAAGTTCATTTCATTCTTAAACTCATTCCATTCCGACTGAAAAGCATTACCACGTACCAAACGCAGCGTAAGTTTCTTGGAGCACTTATCCTAACCTCCTATGCACATGTAATCCTTCCGTTTCACATGCATCAAGATCATCTTAAGCCCCTCCTTTTTGCCATTTCTTCTGCCCTGCGACCGTTGCATCCCGAATCTTATGTCTTACTTGTTGCATGCAAGGGTCTTCAATGTTACTGGTTACTGATTTAGACAACTTAACTCTCTTTTTTTGGTGCTGCATTGGTTTTCAAATCTTTATTTTCGAGTACGATATTTTTCTTTGCCTTCCTCCATTTCACGATTTTTCTTACATGCCACGGCAATTTAATTTAGAAATTTTTTACCTGCATTGCGTTTCATTGTCTTCTGTTGTGATGTTTGTAACCTTGTGTTAACAACAGGTAGTTTGAAGCTTCATGCAATAGGAGAAAAATTTACCTGGGTTAGATGTTCCAAGTCAATATGTATTAGTTTGTAGGAGAAAAATTCTGAAGTGCGTTAGGCCTCCACTTTGTCGTTGATAATAACTACAAACAGGTTTGTGGTTAAGATAAGGGACTAGTTTGAGTACGTGGAGTAATGATTAGTGGTAGATATAGACCTAATTTACAAAAGACTTTGAAATATCACATTCTACTGTGTTTTTTACTTTTTTGGTATTTTTTTACCAAGTAGAGAATCATTTCAACCTTGTTCGTTGGTTACGAGGTTACCATACCAATTTTGAATCTATATAATTAAGGGTGTTAAAATATGATACGATTCGTTAATAAGACATAAACATAATACAAAATTAGAGAATTTGAGTCTTCCTTAAGTCATCTGTTTAGTAAACGAGTAGGCCCGATACAACACGATTAATAAATGAATTGGGTATGGGTAAAGTCAGTCAAAAAAAAATACACGACACGACTCGTTTATATATCAGTTATATATGATTAATACACGATATGAACCCGATATGACCTGATTTGTTATACACGAACTAATAAACGAATCGGGTATGAAAAAAATATTTTTTTGACACGAATTCGCTAAGATTTGATACGAATCTGTTTCACCCGATACAAGTGACATGCCTATATATAATCTAATAATCATATTAGGGGTAACTCGTGCTTGAAGACGCGGTAAGTGAGAAGTGATGAATTGGGAGAAAAAATTCAATATGAATGATTTTGAGAGGAATGGTGATGGCTGATGGATGAGTCTATTTAAGACCGTCGAATGAGCTTATTGAAATCTGTCATGTTTTATATTATAGATATAAACAACATATATAGGGTAAAAGTAAGATTTTTTTGGCAAAATTTGAACTTTAAAAAAGCTATTTCTATGATTTTAGATTTAGTATTAAAAAAAAAAAGGTTAGTTGGCTTTCTCTCAATCTCCTAACAAGAAGGTTGGGAGGTTAAAACTCAAATGATAGATTTAAATTTGACAATAACAAATAGAGTATTGCAGTGTTTACCAAAAAAAAAAAAAATTTATTAAATCGACGTGAATGGTTGAATTAATTTATGAGATTCAATTCAATAAATTTTTTAGTAAACAAATTTTTGGTAACAACCTTTTTCTAATAAATATAATTTATCCTAATAAAAACTAAAGACAATATTACAGTAACATATCATTTCAAATTTTATAACTTCTTTAAGTTTAAGTTACAAGTTTTAAAAGTATAAGTTATGATCGATCTTAAAAAATTATGATCGTTCGTGAAAATTATAACTTTTAAAATAAATGTATAACTGTTTAATGAGTATTTTTTATCGACCATAATATTTTATGGTCAATCATAAAATTATGGAAAAATTCCATTTGACCTCCTGAAAGATATAAAAAATCTCAATTTGTTTATGAATGATTAAATTTTTCACATTGCCCTTTCAAAGAAATAAAAACGTTGTAATGTGATCTACTATATGTATTTTTGTTTAATTGTCCGTCTATGGTGTGCCAAATCAATCAATCAGGAATTACAAAATAGATGAACAACTAAACAGAAATAAGACGGTGGACTCCATTATAACTTTTTTATTTTTTTTAAAGGCGCAATGTAAAAAATTTAACCATTCGAAAGACATTAAAATCTTTTATATATCTTCCAGCAGACAAAATTAGATTTACCCTAAAATTATTTTAAACAATTATAACTTCATCTTTGTGGGAAGTGTAAAATTACACTAAAAGGAAACAATACAAGGAATCTATAATACAAGTAATAAAAAGTAGGGTAGATACATGAACCCACATGATCAGCATAATCCAAGAGTAAGAGATAAAAAGCAGAAAATGACATCGTCAATGATTACATGCAACTAGATGCAACTTATTATCTTATGTACAGGAACAGGATGCTTCAAAACCATTGATATAACACAAAACTACGCATTGAACTTTCACACAAACACGATCTGACGGCCTACATATCTGCTCAGAAGATAATATCATGCGGTTCAGTAGCAGCAAAGTCATCCATCATCCAAAGGTTCACCGAGTCTGACTCACTGGTTCCCCCAAACTGACCCAACTCAGGCTCCAATCCCAGGAAAGATTCCAACTCGGAAATCTGTTCTTTGAACTCATATTCATCATCTACCACTGAGTTGAGGTAGTAGGGTTGGCTGTGGAACTCAAAACCCATCAATGGTGGTGGAGGTGACGGCTCGGTTGACGGCGAGTTCTCCTGAGTTGACTCGGGAATGATACACCTTTTTTTGGGTAGTGGTGGTTGAGCAAAATTGAGCTTGGCCTTATCGCCGCGGATGCGCTTGGCAGCCTCATCATAAGCTCTGGCGGCTTCTTCGGCGGTGGTGTAGGTTCCGAGCCAGACTCGGACACCCTTTTGTGGGTCACGTATCTCAGCTGCCCATTTTCCCCATGGCCTCTGTCTTATCCCTCTGTACATGCTCTTCCGAGGTCTCTGAGTCTGACTCGCTCCCTGAGTAATCTTCTGAGTCTTCTCACTCGTCCCTACAATCCCAAACTCATTCTTCTTCCATACTCATTTTACAGAACACTCGTATATACGTAAAATACATACAGATCATACTTTACAGAAAACCCATGTATATATTCATAGTCTACAACATGCATGCATATATATATCTATGGGTGTGTGTGTGTGTGTGTGTGATGCGCATGCATCATATTCATATATTTATTTAAGTTGGCACTACTACCCGCCATGCAGCATCTAAAGTAACATACATGTATGTATGCCATCATGATCATGGAAGTATATATATGTAGCTCTGGATGCATGCGTATATATATATATATGTGTGTGTGTGTGTATGTACGTCACCTTGGTTGAGTTGCTGCTTCTTGAGCGTGGCCATGTTATCAGACTGGTTGGAGTGGTCTTTGTCGCCGGAATAGTTGAAGCCCCAGAGTTCAGAGATGGTGTCCAACGCATCCCGGAGGTCATGGTTGGCCAGTTTCCGGCGACGTTGGATCGGGACGTCGTCGGAAATTATTGCACCTCCACACATCTGTTGTTACTTCAAGAGACAAGTTAAGAGAGAGAGAAGAGAGAGAGTTGTGTGTGGTGTGGTATATAGTCAGTGGGGGTTGGTGGGGGCTCGATTTATCGAATAACAGTTACAAGTTGCTACCAACCAATTGAGAAAAAGGACAAGAGCCAGCGATGGCTTTTTTTCTTTTTGTTTTTGGAAAATGCTATTTGCACTTTATTTGACGGACTAATTTAGAGATATAATGATATACAATCATTAGATTGGTTGTGGACTCCATCTAACATTGAAATTCATAACTAATCAAATGGTTGCATTGAAACCATATCATTAGGTCCCCAAATAAGATCCCTATAGCATTGCTCCTTTTTTTTTTTTTTTCTTTTTATAATAATATTATTAAGATCTAAAAAAATTATTTAATTCATTAACTTAATGAAATGACACTGATGTGGTCTAATAGTATTATTGTAATTATCAAAATTTAGATCTCAAAATTTATAATAATATTATTAAGATCTAAAAAAATTATTAAATTCATTAACTTAATGAAATGACACTGATGTGGTCTAATAGTATTATTATAATTATCGAAATTTCGATCTCAAAATTAAATATTTTTATCTCAATAAATCAACACAAGATTTTAACGAGACGGCGGAGCATGAGCTCCAACTTTGGACTCAAGCTGAGGTGAGAGGTTTGGCGTGTAATTTGTAAACATGATATTTTAATATAAATAAGTTTAAGAGTTATCGTCATAATAACAATATTAAATTATATCATTATTAAATTATTATATCAATAAATTAGATCTAATTTTTAAGTCCTAATAGCGATACTCTTCTATCAATCAAGCTGAATCATCTTTTTTTTTTTTTAGGGATACAACACGAGGACTTCCCAGGGAGTCACCCATCCTAGTACTACTCTCGTCCAAGCACGCTTAACTGCGGAGTTCTGATAGAATCCGGTGCACTGGTATGATCCGGTGCATCAAGCTGAATCATCTAAGTTTGAGTATAATCCAAGAAAACATATGGGACCAGTGATTTATCAGTGAGCAGCATAGGTAGTTCAATATATCCTATGCTTACCACTGCAGAAGCCCATAATCAGATGTACCTAGTAGTCTTATTATGTGAAGAAACTGTTTTCGTAATACAAGCTCGTGACATACGTCACAATAGAGTAATTTTACTGATCTCTCTTGGTACGGGAAAATTATTTGCTTTGCTAATAGCTCCCTGGTACTGTAATCACTAAGAAAAAATTAATGGTGAAGAAAAGACCAAAACGGAAATGGCAATTTGAAAGAAGATATACTGATGTGCACAACGTGGAGCTAAGAATAGCAGTATCCGTATAGAACCAAATAGAACAGGCTTGTGTTGGAAGCAGAAAGATTCCTTATATGGCCTCATCCTAAGAAACAGGCCAAAAAACATCGCTCTCTCTCTCTCTCGTCCCCTGAGAGAAAATGGTGGTCTCTGCCTTCACTGCTTTCCTTTCCTCAACCATTATCTTGCTTCCATGACTTGTAGTCTAGTTTATTTTGGATCCGAATCTTGGCATGTATAAATAACTCAAAACACATCACAAAATTTATTATTATACCTCAACTAAAAAGACAACCCAGCACACGAGACTTGCATCGTTGCTGGTTAGTCAATTTGAGTGCTCTATCTACCAACTAGCCATCACAAAAGCCAAGATACTAACAAGCCAAAACCATCCCCAATTTCTCATTGCTGCTTAGAGTCAGCATATTACTGTAATTTCTTTTTCTTTTGCTTGAGTAGGTTTTTCCTCGGTTACCAACTATATTTTTTCCTTCTCTGAATCTGTTTTTTAAAGATCTTATTGCAGATATTATGGTTGTCACTGAACATCCTTATTATTTTATGACACCGTAAGATTTCCAAGATCAGAAGAAGTCCATATTATACAGGAAAACAGGACCATATCAACTGCATGCAGATCAATGATCAAAAAGCAAAAGTAAGATAAGAGCCATCAACAATAAAACCCAACTCATACACAGGCAAGACACATCGCAAAGCAAAAACAGAACTACTTATAACTTGTCTTTCCAAAGCCAATTTGAAGCAACAAAGAAGAACAACTTCCAATCACAAACAACAGGGTATATGAAATACAGTACATTATAAGTGTAAATCACAAGACACGCATCAACAAAGTCAAATTTTCAAGAGAAACGTTATAATAGCCCCCACAAGTTGATATGAAGATGGCAGATAGTGTTATCAAGCATATGAGAAATGAAAAGGCTAACTAATAGAATTCCCAAACTTCTCTACCCGGCCATTTTAGTCAAGCGGTGAATGGTACTTCTTGCGAGCCTGTTACCAGGATCAAGTTTCATAACAGTCCTGAGGTCTTCTGCCCCAAGCTTGTACTTTTCCATACTCTCATATAGGAGGGCCCGCTGTACAAGGACAGATACATTGGTACCGTCCTGTTCTAGTACCTGCAAAATATAATGCAAATTATTAACTCTCTTCCTACACAAGCAATGTAATCAATGAAATGGTCACACAACATTAAGCATGTAAAGAATCAAGAGACAGCTCATGAAGCTGCAAAGCAAAATGAATTGGACAGTGCCATACATGCAGGGCCCAATCAAATAAATATGTGCCACTTAATTAGTTGCCATCCTATTCTTGCTATGTTCCAATACTTCATAACAAGAGATTGCGTCAAGACGTGTAGCAGAGGACATGTTTTGGATCAATATATCTCTTGCACCAGCTGGATCAGCTTATGATGTTCAAAAGGCATATTGGGCAGCAGAGCTTAAAGAGTTATCTGAGAGTTTTATAAATAAAAGATTATCGGGATGCTATAAGAACTCAAGCTAATTTCTACAAAATGTGTAAATGGAAATTAAATATATGAAGTATGAACCCTCAAATTCTTTTAACAGTTTAAAGTTATGATCATACCTTCGTACAGTCAGCGACAGCCTTCTTGTACTCCCCAACTTCTTTGTAACAAGAAGCCCGGCATGATAAGACCTCCATTGTGCCAGCATCATCGCCAGCCTTGTCAAGAAGAACTACAGCCCATGACAACCACTTTATGGCATCAGCATATTGCCCCTGCTTGTAATTATCCATTCCCTTGTTCTTTGCGGCTGGTGCAGTAACCCCAGAAGGCGGGGCAGGAAGCCCTTCAAGCTCAGTTGTCCCTCCATTGTCATTCCCTCCCCCAAATTCTGATTCAAAACCCCAATCATTGCCTCCAGAAAACTGATCATTGTGCAGCCCTTCAGACTCTTTTGTCGCAACCCCACCCGAGGCCGAGGATGAGGAGAACAAAGAATCAAACGCATCAACACCAGGGGAATGCACAGATGGTTGGTTCTGAGAAGCAAAACTCCCAAAATCGTCCATCTTTGAAGAAGTATCCATGCCCGAACTATTATTTTTTGTGGGAAAAGCATTTGACATAAATGACGATGTACTCGATTTCGAAGCATTCTTAAAATCCCCGAATGAATCATCTCCCAAATTGCTCTTATTATTACCTTTACCTGCCGAATTAACATTAGCATCCGGCTTTGACCCAAAATCAACCAAATTGCCAAATGGGTCTTTATTTGAGCCCATCCCTCCACCACCTGTGGCTCCACTTCCACCCATACTCTTCAGGGACGGACCACCAAGATTGGGACTTCTGTTGGTAGCAGTAGCACTCACATTAACATTGCCACTGCTATTGTTATTGTAAGCACTTGTATAGCTCCCAAAACTCTCAGAAGAGCCCCAGTTTCCACTACTTTTCACCGAATTGCCCGTCTTTGGCAGAGAATCCGCCACATTCCCCATCGAAAACACATTCTTATTTGACACCGGCGTTGCATTTTTCAAAGGCGCATTACTATTTGTACCCTTATTCTGCCCTAATGCCGAGCCCACGAGATCGCCGAACAAATTAGGGCTTTTGTTCCCAATTCCAATATTGGAAATGGAATCGGTCATAGAAGGCGTTGACGACCAACTTTTCCCGAATATGTCACCAACCATCGACGTTGAGCCGGATAATGAACCCGGCATAGCCGATTGACTCGGTGCCGCCGGTTGGTGAGTCCAGGAGGGTTTGTTGGATTGCCATGACGTCGTATTAGGCTTTGAAAATGAAGATGCTGAATATGAATACGAGGTTGTTTTGTTGTTCTTTTGGTCGTTGAGAGATCGAGAACGGTTTGTGTCGACACCGAGATCGAACTCGAAATTGTTTAGAGATACATTTCTATTCGATTTTCCAAAATTCGAATTCATTTTTTATTGAATTTCGAGGAAGATTATGGAGATCAAAAGATCAAGAAACTGTAATTATAGTGTATATTTAGATCGGAGAGAAGGAAATGAGAGATCTGGTCGATTTAGAACGTACCTGATAAGAAAGAGATTGCGAATTCGTGATCCGAAGAGACAGTGTGTGGATCAGAGCCCAAGTATAAACGTCTGTCTGTGATTGTGCTAACCTGCGTCTTGATCGCGGAGAGAGAGAGAGAGAGAGAGAGAGAGAGAGAGAGAGAGATGGCGGTGGTGGCAATGTTCAACGCAGCTTGCTAGCTTTGGTTTTTCGAAAGTTTAAATTAGGACGGAAATGGATCGTAGAATGTGTGATTTAAGGATTACAAAGGGGGAGATTCTGTAAAAACGAGGCGTCTGGTTATATTCTCTTTGGAATGGAAATTATATTTTATTCCCTAAATATTTGAAAAATCTCAGTTTACCCCTAGAGTTAAAGTTGTCACCCATTACACCCCTCAATTTTTTAATTTCGTTCCATTATCTCTTCTTTTTTTTTCTTCCATTATCTCTTCCACTCAACCGAAAGTTATACTTTATTTACCATTGCAGCAAATTCCATACCGGCCCCGAAAGAATTAAGGATTCCTCTACATCTAATTGGGCAATCCTCAGTTCACAATCAATGTGAAGGCAAAGTGTTGCAAGCGTAATTTGCAAAATACACCTCCAGTTCCTATTTGATTCTTGAAGTTTAAATTTGAACAATTAAGGATGTATTCGGTAACATTTTCGTTTTTACGTTTTTTTTATTAAAAAAAAAAAAAAAATTTATTTTTTTGTGATAAAAATTTAAAATATAAAACATGTTTGCTGGTCATTTATATTTAAAAAATTATAAAAACAAAAATAAAAAATATGTTTGATTTTATTCCAAAAATTCACTACACAACACCACCACCAAATACCCAACCACCCAGCACCATCCCCATCCCCTGAAACCCAGCACCACTTAGCACCACCACCATCCCCAAAACCCACCACCTCCCCCTGAAACCCACCCCTATCCCCGAAACTCGCTCCCATCCCTTGAAACCCACCATCAACGAAACTTATCCCCATCCCTTGAAACTCAGCACCACCCAGCACCACCACCATCCCCAAAACCCACCACCTCCCCCTGAAACTTACCCCCATCCCCGAAATCCACTCATATCCCCTGAAACCCATCCCCATCTCCTGAAACCCACCACCACCCAACCCCAGTACCATCCCCAAAACCCACCATCACCCCCTGAAACCCACCCCCATCCCCGAAAACCCACTCCCATCCCATGAAACCCATCACCACCTAACCCCACCACCATCCCTGAAACCCACCACCACCCCCTGAAAGCCACCCCCATCCCCGAAACCCACCACCCCGTCCCCGTCCCCGTCCCAAAACATATCACCACCACCAAAACAGAGAAGGTTGAGAGAGAGAGAGAGAGAGAGAGAGAGAGGGGGACGAGATCTAAAAAAAAAAAAAGTGAAGGGGTTTTTTATATACTCAACCAAGAAAATTAATTTTTTGTTGTTAAGGGGGATCGAAATCAAGATCTCATTAAACCCCTTTTGGATTCGCGCGTTTTTTTTTTTTTTTTAATGTTTCCATATTTTAGCTTTGTTTTTAAAACGGAGGAGTTAAAAAAAATAAAAACATTCACCAAACACATTTTTGTTTTTTTTAGCTATAAAATGAAAACAAAAACGAAAAAAAAACAAAAGCGTCAGGTTACCAAACGCTACCTAAGTCTTTAAAATTGTGATTTGAGTCACGATGTTGTCTTTCAATCTAGATCTGTTCAAATATGCTAACGGGATATCATCACGTGATAGCAACGTGACATGGCAGAGGGGTACTTTCATCCAAACAAAATATTTCCTACCTATGGTTATATCTAATCTTTCATCTTCGACCTATCTGCTAAGGATAAAATGGAGACATTAGTGTGAAACATCAACATGGAGACATTGAGAGATTTTTAGTAAGAGAGGGACACACTTAAAGAAATTCTTAAAACTCCTTGAAGATTGACACATCAATACGAAAAGAGATGCTAAATGACAATCTCAAATCGCAAATCGTCGAGTATTTATCTGTTGTTATCACGTGATGATATCCTGTTAGTAGATTTCAATAGATCTAGACGGAAGGACAACATTGTGACTCAAATCACAATTTTAGAACTTAATTGTTCAAGTTTGAACTTCAGGGACCAAATAAGAACTGAATTCAAACTTTAAGAGTGTGTTTTGCAAATTACCCTTCTTTCAATTATGAGTAATGTTATTGAAATCTAAAAATGAACATAATTTGTTGACCTAATAATGTGTCAAGTGATAAAGTTTAAATAGAGAAATTCAATAATTATCATTACAACAATACTATTAGACCATGTCACTATAACATCATTATATCAACAAATTAAACCAATTTCTTAAATTTCGATGGCAGTACTCTTCAACTATTATGTATGCATAGAAACACGAGTTGGCCAAGAAAAAAACCAATTTTTGTGATGCATTTCTTTTTTTAATTAGTTTTGAACATTTTTTTTTGTTGAGAAAAAAAGGGGTGGGGGTAAGGAAGTGCGCCTAGCAACCACCCCGTTAAGCTCTCATCGGTGCGATCATAAGACCCCTGATCGCGCCTGAAACACATCTCGGAACCAGACCTAACTAGACTAGCATAGCGGCCAACCATCAACCCCTAATAGGAACTCCAAGACTCGAACGCCCAACCTCTGGATGAGGAATAAGACCGATACCACCACTAGACCACCCTACTCGGTGGTTTGAACATTTTTTTTTGGTTGGCGTGGTAGTTGGTTTTTTTTTTTGAATTGTGTGGTGGTGGTTGTTGATATTAAGATACATAATGAAGAATGAGTATATCTCCAGGAGCACTAGAGTTTTTTGAGATAAATTTTTTATAGCTTGTGTATTTACCATTATAAAAAACATATTTTAAAGAAAAAAGATTTTTGTGTGGCGGTAGTATTGTTATTAAAAATTATTTACTGTCATAAATACTATTTTAGACTCCACGTATTATGATCAGGCGTTGTAGTGGCATGTCTCGGCATAATAAGTGAAACTTCAAAAAATCTTAATGACAGCAACGACCTGTCTCAAATAGTATTTGCGACAGTTAATAAATCTTTTATGACAGCACTGCTGTCACAAAAGTCTTTTTTTTTTCCTTCAAAACATGTTTTTTTGTGATGGGAACATAGCCGTTGCAAAAAATTATCTCAAAAAACCATAATTCTTGTAGTGAGTACACAATTTTTTTTTTTGGGTTACATTCAGTGGTGTTCGGATTAACTTACGCCCACCTCGATTAATCCCTTTCTCAGTCTGGTCAAAGATGGGCCATATCTACTTCGAGACAAGGGTATTCAATCTAAATAAATCTCTCATAGTCTAACCTCAAATAATTAACAAGATTCAAACTTATGACATCTAAATTTACAGCTCGTCCTTACTATTGTTTGTGTTACATTCGGATTAGAGTATACAATTGAAGTAAGCTTAAAATTAATCAAAGACTCTAGTTATTTCTAAGAAAAATGAGTTACGAACTCAATGCCTGAATGACTATGCATTATTCTAAGAAATGCACCTAATCTGACCCAACCAACCCAACTGAAAAAAAAAAAAAAAAGATACGAAAACATAACAATTAAAGTGGAATACTTCAAACCCAAAAACTATCAACTTTTGTACTTGCAACTTCTTCAATTTGTTCTGCTTGTTTTTGACAGACTTCATTTGTCCTTTCTCTCTTGATTTTCTTCATCTACATTCAATATTAACACACCACTAACCCCCACCATTCATTCGTTTAGTGACGGGTCCATTATTTTGTCCAATTTTTTTTTTTTTTGAACAGTTTATACATGTGGAGGGGGTGGATGAGCTTCGCACCCGAGACTTTTAGGTCCAATGGCAGGGTGAGAGGGCCAAATCTTAGGTATAGAAAATCAGATGGACAACATTGATAATATTTTTTTTTTTATCGATTCAAATTTCCGATGTGTGAAAATATATTGCACAAAAAAGTGTTCAATACAAACAAAGACACTGACATAAAAAGTAGATGAACAAAAAAAAAATTGTTTTGATCATATCTACTAAGTCGTCTATCAAAGTGCTACTCGACATTTTTTTCCATCACGAAAATCATATATGATTGAATTCTTACCAAACTTTCTAACAATTTCCTTTTCTATGCATACAATAATACATTAGATTACTTGAGAGGGAATATTTTTTTATGAAAGTTGGTGGACCAGAGTTTCTATTTAATTTTTTTTTTGTCGCTATTTGAAACAGTTAAAGAGAAGGGGTTGATGAGGTTCGAACCCGCGAGCTAATGGTCCGACAACAGGCTGTAATGACCATTAGGTCAACCGCTGATCCTCAAGCTATTTAATAATAGGGTCAATTCTCTCAACAATACCTGAGAGGTGTAGATATATTTAGGAATTTGAAAAATTATAGGCTCGTGTCTTTGGCCATATGCTAGCTCCGTCACTGTATGTATGATTCATTGACACACGTATCAGGTTAAGATAATTTAATTGTTGGATATAATTCCTGAAAATTAAATTTATTTTCCAGCAAACTCAGCACCATGAATGAAATTAAAATTTCCACTACTAGAATCTATCTGCAGGGTGGAGGGTATTGAAAGCCGGAGTAGCCTACTCTTGCATTAGCACATGTAGATGTGAGCCTCAAGTTGCGGCTATGCTTCAAATTGACGTTGTTAAATCGAACATTTTGGCAAGGATTAGTCGAGCTGCACATTAGATTTACTGCAACTGCCGACTCTGATGTTCCCCTGATGTTATCAAAATTGACATCGCTGATCTTTATAAGGGATGGCTGCATATCATTGATCAAAACCCGAGTTAGCAAGCGAGAGAGAGAGAGAGAGAGAGAGAGAGAGAGAGAGAGAGAGAGAGAGAGAGAGAGAGAGAGAGAGAGAGAGAGAGAGAGAGATAACCTTGGTGGATCTACTGCCGTAACTCTGGTCAATGATGATGGGGTTTTGAACATTGTTCATGACAATATTGCTGAAAAGAATTCCTGAAGCTCTGCTTGGAGTTTTTGCTGGATATGTCTTGATTCTGAGACCATTGGTTGTACCTACTAAGGTGCAGTTTCTAACAATGACCCCTGTCACGTCCATTTCGTTTGGTAACTTGCCAAGGCTACCCACACTGTTTCAGACATAAAAATGGCAAAATGCTTAGGACTGCACATAGATACAACTATAAGAAACAATGTCTTTCGTGCTGTGATGCAATTCGTATAGCGGAGTACTACATGCCAGACTAAGATAAACAGAAACGATATTAGGGTTACTGTGGGCCCGTTTGGTAACATGGTGTTTTCGTTTTTTTTTTGTTTTTGTTTTCATTTTATGGCCCAAAAAAAAATAAAAACATGTTTGGTGAATGTTTTTATTTTTTTTTTAATTGCTTTGTTTCAAAAACAAGGTTCAAATATAGAAACATCCAAAATGATGTTTTTGAAAACATCAAAAAAACAAACACGCGCGAGTCATTTAATGAGGTCTGGGCTTCGATCCTCATTGGCAACAAAAGATGATTTTTTTGCTTGAGTATAAAAGGCCATCTTCTTTCAGCCCTCTATCACCTCTCTGTCGTCTCTCTCTCTCTCGATGCCAAAAGACGAAGAAGCAGCCGAAGGGTCCAGACGCCATCGAAGGAGCCAGACGTCTTCTCCTCACTCTCTCTCTCTCTCAACCTTCTCTATTTTCGGTGGTGGCTGATTGATTTTGGGGAGTGGTGGTGGGGTTGGTTGGCGGTGGTGGGTTTTGGTGGTGGTGGATTTTCGGGGATGGGGGTGGGCTTGGGTGGTAGTGGGTTTCGGGGATGGGGGTGGGTTGGGTGCTGGTGGGTTTTGGGGATGGGGGGTGGGCTGGGTGGTGGTGGGTTTCGGGGATGGGGGGTGGGCTGGGTGGTGGTGGGTTTCGGGGATGGGGGTGGGTTGGGTGGTGGTGGGTTTCAGGGGGTGGTGCTGATGGTGGTGGGTTTCAGTGGTGGTGAGTTTCGGGGTGGGGGGTGGCTGGTGGCTGGTTTTAGGTGGTGGCTGGGTGGCTGGTTTTCGGTGGTGGCTGGGTTGGTGGGTGGCTGGGTGGCTGGTTTTCGGTGGTGGCTGGGTTGGTGGGTGGCTGGTTTTCGGTGGTGGTGGGTGGCTGGTGGTTGGCGGAGGTGTTGGGTGGTAAATTTTCAAAGTAATACCAAACATATTTTTTATTTTTGTTTGTATAAATTTTTAAATATAAATTACTACCAAACATGTTTTATATTTTTAATTTTTATCACAAAAAAAACAAAATTTTGTTTTATTTCTTTTTATAAAAAAAACATAAAAACAAAAACGTTACCAAACGCACCCTGTATTATTTCAGTTTCGTTCAATCACACTCACAACTTCGTGGTGTCACAAATCTTTTCACCCAACTTGTATGTAAAAATGGGGAAGATGAGATTTTGTTAGTAATCTCAAGGGGTAGTTCAAGTGATAAAAAGGACGAGACGTAAAGTCAAACGTTCTGAGTTCAAATCTTGACAACCCTTCATTAATATCCTAGTTCCGACGTGAATAACATGCCTTTGACCGGACTAGTGAGATGATTAGTCGAGGTACGCGTAAGTTGGCCCGGACACACCTAATCGTTAAACCAAAAAAGAAAAAAAAAAAAGGAGATTTTGTTGGGTGAAGTATAGGTACCTGATGCCGTGTCCAGGTCCACAGGTGACTTTGGTGATATTAACATTGGTAGCTCCTTGGCCAATAGAGATGCAATCATCACCAGTCCTGATGACGTTTCTCACAATTCTCACTAAATTTGATTTGCTTATGTGCATGCCGTCGGTGTTCGGGCTATCGGCCGGAGAAGTTATGTGAAGTCCGATTGCCCTAAAGAGATAGCTGTTGGTTATGTGCATGTGGAATCCCATGCTGTTCACCAAATTGATCCCCCTAATGATCGTATCTTTCATTTGGTTGAAATAAATAGCCTGCACAACAATGCAAAACACATCATAAATTTGTTTTGTTTTGGTTTGGGTATTAGGGATGAGATTGGACAAAATTAGTCTTTCAATCACTTAATATCAAGTTCGGACCAATAACGTTGTAAATGTCGGGACCAAAACAATGGATAAATTAAGTATATTCAAATCGTATTGCATATTAGAAAAAAGTATCACAACTCGTATCCATAATAGCACAAAATCGACTCATAATTCAAATAATATAAAAATCATTATAAGAATTAGGGTATTTTGAAACATTTTTGTGTGGCAGTTGTGATCACCATCACAAAAAAAAACGTGTTTTTGAAGAAAAAAGGTTTTTGTGCTGATAGTGCTGTCATAAAATGTTTATGAGTAATGCTACACTGACTAAATTTTGGGATCAAATTTGGAACCCAAATGACATGGCAACATGTCATTTGGAGTCTTTATTGGGGCCCAAATGACATGACACCAAATAAAGAAGCCCAAGTCAGCTGTCATGTCATTTGGGCTCCAAATTTGGTCCCAAAATTTAGTCAGTATAGTATTATTGAATGTTTATTTAGTGTTTCAAATATTATTTGAGACGGGATGTTGTCGCCATAATTTTTTTTTTGAAACTCCACTTATTATAAGCCATTATGGAGGCATTGAATGTCATAACAAGTGGAATCTTAAAAAGAAATTATGGTGGCAATGAACCGTGTCAAATAATATTTGCGGCAGCAACAACACTACCGCCATGAAAAACGTGTCTCAAAATACCTTAATACTTGTAATGAATTGACCAATTATTGCGGCCGATAGAGATTGAATTAGACTCAATAGTTCAGCTTCATCCCCGTTGTGCCGAAAAAACTAGAAAGAAGAACAACCCAGAAGCTTACATCTGGGAGAAGGACGCAGTTAGGGTTAGTCTTGCAGTCATTGTATTTCCACAGAGCCTGACCTTGTCCATCGAAAGTGCCTCCGCCGGTGAGAATCAAGCCGGTGATGTCGTCGAATGTGATCCATCCCTTACCGGAATATTCTGAAACATCTGCTACTGCTTTTAGGGTTCCCATAACTTGAAATGTTATGGGGGTTTGGCATTTGCATGGCCCTTGGAATATGGTTTCAGCAAGTGTGTAGACCCCAAGAGGAACAACAATCCTAGCTCTCCCATTGTAATTACATGCAGCAGCCCATGTCTGAATGAAAGCCTGCATGGATAAAAAGATTTTTCTGATTTTAATGAGGAGTCAAAAGATCGCGATATCGGTCATCATGGTATCAACTATAGACTCATATGATATTGAAACGCATCAACCGTTACGTAATATAAGATGTGATGAGATAGTACACAGAAAATACTATATAAAAGAATAAACTAAATATGATGAAACAATATGGTCATATCAGTAACGATACTCCAAATGACTCAGAAGTTAATTTGAAGATGTTTCGAATGGTTAGATTGACTCGTATAAGACTCATGGGTTTACATGAAATGTGGAACTATTCAATTCGGGTTCGACTTGTCTTGTAAACAAATCGAATTTGAACAATTTTTTTAAATTTATTTAGAAAACGAGCTTAAAATGTTCGGCTCGACTCGAAAAACTCGGCTCTTTTATATGTAAAATAATCAAATTACTCGAGTTCGTCTTATTTGGAACTTATTTTCTAAACGAGTCGAATTTAAATAATTTTTTAGGCTTCGGCTCGGATGAATTATCAGCCGTACATATAACAAAGTGTTCATGTAGCCAACTTCAGATATGAATGATCAAATGTAGGATTTATAACTAACACACATTTCCATTTTAAATTTTTAATCAATTCATGCAGTATCACATATAGAATCCAAAAACTTTCTGCAGAAATTTGCCTGGGTGCTGTACAGTTCTTTTCCTGGGTGGGCACCAAACTGCATCACATTAAAAACCTTCTCAACAACGCCGGCAGGGAGACGAGGACCAGCAGGACGGCGAGGACCGGCAACACGACCACGACCACCACCACCTAAGGCTTCGCAAGAGACCAGAGCTAAACACAAAACAAGCACCACAATTGTGCTAGCAGTTCTTCTGATGGCCATTGCAATCGACCCTCAAACCTATGCTACAATACCTAGTTTTTTTTTTTTTTTTCCCTCAAAAACTTAGAAATTATATGCTCCTACCCCGAAAATTTAGAATTTTTAGGGTAAGAGCTCTCTTTTCATGGACTTAATCTTTATGCCTTATTTTTAGTAGGGGAACAAAATGAATTACACCTAAATTTGGGGCTGGTGTTTTGCTCCATCAAAGTCGGCTGCTTTCTTTCCCTATATACCTCTCATTACCTCTCATTGGTCTCCAATTCACCACTGGCTTTTCAACCCCCAAAATAGCATAAGGTATTTTAAAAAAAAAAAATCTCAAATACTGCTTTTTTGAAGGAGAGTATTGCGGTGACAACAAGAGTATGTATATCTTCCTATTTGTTCTTTCATTTGATTTTTTTTTTTTTTTTTGGTTTAACGGCTAGGAGTGTCCATCTATCTAGGCCAGCTTACGCGTATTTCGACTAATTTTTTCCCCGATTCAGTCAAAGACAAGTAATCTATACTAAGATTAGGGTATTCATGAGGGATAAATCTTTCATGGTCTGACCCTGATAAGTTATTAAAATTCAAACTCACCACATCTGAATTTATAACTTATCCTTCTTACACTTGAACTACTTCTTACAACCCTCTCATTTGATTTCAGTTTTGGGGAATGAAGAACAATTAAGGCATATCAAACATCAAAGAGAAACAAGTACACCAACCATACAACTATTCAAGTAGAACATATACATATAGCATCACAATCTGTATACCAACAAAAGACTACAACAATTGCGATGGAGGAAACATTCAATGGACTACATTGATGTGTTATTCTTTGGTTATTGTATGTATAAAATTCAACCTAAGAAACAAATAAGATAAAAAGTAAAGTATCAAACATACTTATCATACATTTTTATTCAGAGAATATTGATTACTATAATTATTTTTAAATCTTATCGTATCTCTAATAGTGTGTTCATATATCGTAATAAGAAAAGAATAATGGGAGGATATTCTAAAGGTGACTTTCACCAGGTAGAAGCCACCCCAATCCCAGGCAAGTGGGTACAAAAGTTTGGAATATAGGACACTTTGTGTTCTTTCCTAATATTGTGTGTTTGGTAATGGATGAACAATTATTTAAAATTCCCTACGAGAAAACCCCATGAATTTCACTTGTATTTTGATGAAGTTCAGATAAATATGAAATTGGCGAAGGTAATCTCCACCATTAAAGTAGGCTGTCTCAGATGATCAAGTCCCAGTGTATATTTGTGTTACTGCTAACATGAAAGAGAAAATCAAAGGGTAGTTTAAATGGTAACCAAGACAATCTGTAAATTTAGATGTCTTGAGTTCTAATATTGGTAATTTTTTGGAGTCAGGTCATGAGGAATTTATTTCATTCTCATGAATACTCTAATTCCGGGATGAATGATATGTCTTTGACTCGGATCAGTGAGGAGATTAGTCGAAGTGCGCGTACGTTAGTCTAAACACCTTTTACCGTTGAACAGAAAAAAAAAAAAAAAAGATGACTAGGTACACGATACACGCTCACATACACATATATTTTGATATATGTTGTAGAAATTTTAATTCCTTTTTGTTTTCCTGAATCTCTTGATTATTTGGGATGACATGCTCAACTCGGCCTTGGATATCTTGAAAATCAAACAAATTTGAGAATACCCAACAATGATTCTTAAGCCAAGTTTACTTAATTGAAAAATCCCAGCTCCTTAATTATTCATATTCAAGCTTTCAACAGAGAGATGACTCTTTGAACAGTTGGTCACTTCCATATATATTCAGGTCTCACTAACTATCATACCAGGAAAACTCCGTTTGAGGTGAAAAAGAATCTCATAAAAGATTAGAATAGACTACTCATAGATTTCGTTTAAGCTTTTGAGTCAAGAGTTCTATTTTTGTCTGTACAGATTCTAACACACTTATCCTTGCCCCAAAGTTGCACAAACACATATAAATTATGGAGAGAGAGAGAGAGAGAGCACTTAGCTAGCAGAGATATGGTATTTCTATAATACAAGAGTCTTACAAACTTTAGCTACAAGCCTGGCACTAGCAGAAGAGACTCGGTGTTACAAATAACTTCTCCTTCATACCATATATATATCCAACATAACTACATAAGAGCGCAGGGCATGTTGAAGTCTGCAATCTGCATATAACATATAGAAAAGAGCTAATAAGCCATAGGATTTGGTTTTCTCTTCAACGATAATCCGTAACCAGAAACCCTCCAAACCTTTTGGCTGCCTCAGAGCAGTCCATAACCGTCTCCTTTGGTGCTGAAACTGGGGCTTGAACTTGATGATGAACCAAAACATAGGCCTCTCGTGGCTGCCTATGCTGATAATAGCTAACCTTCTCATTTGCTACTGAGGCTTGAGGCTGAACAAAAACATGATATGGCTCTTTTGTTTGATGCTGATAATATCTCTCCGATGAGTCCCTTTGTTGAAAGCTTTTCTCCAGTGTATTACTGAAGTCTTCCTTCTGATAAACAACTGAATAGGGTGGTTGTGGTTGATATTGATACTGACAGTCTCTTTGAGCTCCTTGTGGTTGATATTGATACTGACAGTCTCTTTGAGCTCCTTGTGGTGGTGGCCTCTGTGGAGCAGGATGCCTTCCCTTTCGTCCAAACACTTGATCCACAAGGCCAAAGCCTTCCAAGGCAATCTTAGTAAGGTCTGCCTGAGGTGCCATCAGAAAGTAGCTGAGTGACAGTTATACAGAAGTTACAAAAGTTTTTTGGGTGCAAACTCTACAGAAGGCAAAGCTGCTTTATATAGGAGAGCTTGGTCTCAAGAAAATGTTAAAGAAAAAAAAAAGGAACAAGAATCTTATGAGGGCCCTCTAAATTCCCACCTTTGGGCAATTCCTTCAGCATATTTATTGAGGCCTACTTTCAAGAAGAACAGTAGAAGGCAGATTTTTTATGGAAGATTCATTTCTTAATACATAAAGAGCGGCCCAATGCACGAGACACTCGTCCACTTTGGAACATCATTATGAAATTTAGAGAGAGTCAGGTATATATATTCTTACTCTGCTTGTGGAGAAGTTATTTCTACAACTTAAATTCTTGACGCATATGCTACAATGGAGCTACGTTATTGTTAGACCAAGGCTCACCCTCATGGTTTCCTGGTATAATAAGGACCCCAATTTTATCTCCGGATAAAGTGATGATAGTTGCAGATTGTTGTGAATCTGGTCTACTTTCGGTGGTTCATGGTTGTGAAAGCGGTGTTTCAAAGATTGTGAAAACTAAAATATCCTCTTTGACTAGCCCATGTAAATTAGTTGAATGGTAGAATTAGTGGCTTATAATTAGATGATACTATTGCAGATCTTGAATTCGAGTTTGTATTTTTGTTTTATATAAAATTTTGATTTAAGAAGGCATATAAATGGATTAGGGGTAATTTGTGCCTGAAAGCACGGTACAATGTAAATGATTTTGAGAGGAATGTTGGTGGCTGTTAGATGAATTTATTTAAGAACGTCGAACGAATTTATTGAAGTCTATCGTGTTTTATATTATAGATAATTACATGCATCAAAAGTTGTGTCGCACCAATTAATCAAAAAAATACGTGGTTAAAACGATTTAAATTCATTTAAAAAGAAAATGTCATGTCATGTCATATAAAGTGGTAGTAATTAACTAGGTGCCATATCTAAGTAGATCTAGGTCAGGTATTCTAGGTGGCAGGGTTTGATTGTTTCTCCCATGGCCCAAGCAAAAAAGAAAGCATATTTCTTCTTCTTTTTTGCCAATAAATTGAGATTCGGAACTTAAGATTTTATATATATGTATATAGATTGCAGCCACTCATGCAGTAGAGCTTGGGACTAAGGAGGTTTTCTTGGAAAGCACATATTATCCATTGGCATCTTTCCTTGCAATGCAAAAGAGCTATTGCGGATGGGGTGGGGTCGGGGGGAGAAATGGAATACGATAAATATCAAATAGCTTTTTTATATTCTATACACATTAATCAAAAGAGAATGATAGAGACGAGCACTAAATCGATGTATGCTTTGGGGATGGATCATGATGATAGATTAAAGTTTTCCATGAGGGAGGATTGAACTCATCAGCTCAGCTTGGTTCATGTTTAACCGCAAGCAATCTATGTTTGTGATCTCGTATATTTTGCTTCTCCGACATCTTACTGAGTTTCTCCTTCATCTTGTTTTTTTTTTTTGGCAAAAAGTCGTTTTATGATGGTAAAGTCTCATCTTTTATATATCGAATAGAAAAGGAAATGATAATCTACGAGGGAAATGCACCTGTATGAAAGCAGTCTAGCATTACTTTCGATAGGAGCAGAATAAATGACTTACAACTGAAAATCAATTTTTTGGATCGATATATCGTATGACGTAATGGAGATCTTGATATACATTTGGTGGTTCGCAGAATTTGAGATCTAACAATGTTCGGTTCGTCACATGAACTGAACGGGAGCAGACGATTCCTCAACTCCCTCTTTTTGAGGAATGACTGCATTTACATGCAAGTGATTGAATGAGTGGGGCAAGGGGGCAAAACACATGCAATAGATGTTTAAGGAGACGATCTAAAAATGGGCCTGGTTATCTTCTTTCGAAGTAATCTCGTTGTATAATCAAATGCTAAGCATTCCTTGTAGTCATAAAACTTGTCTTTAAATTATATTCTAACTAGGGGTAACCTGTATCTGAAGACATGGTGTAATGTGAATGGTTTTGAGAGGGAAGTTAGTGGCTGTTGGATGAGTCTATTTAAAACTGTTGAATGGACTTATTGAAGTCGACTCTATTTTATATTGTAGATATTGGTGAAAAAGCAACGTTTGATCATTAACTACTAGCAAAATAGTTCTTCCCAACTTATGATTGATAATTGGGATAAAATACATTTTTAATCCTTAAAATATGCGTGTAGTGTTTATTTGGTCTTTAATCTTTCAATTATGTCTATTTGGTCCCTGAGGTTCCTAATTTATATCTACATAGTCCAATCTCAAACGTCCGTCAAAAAATCGTTAACAGCTCTGGTCATGCGCTAATAACATGGGACCAAATAGACATAAATTAAGAACTTTAGAAACCAAATAAACACAAAATTAGGAACCAAGCGATTGATGTGCGACCAGAACCATCAACGATTTTCTAACAGACGTTTGGATTGGATTACATAGATACAAATTAGAAACCTTAAGAGACCAAATAGACACAATTAAAAAATTGAAAACTAAATAGACACTACATACATATTTTGGGGACTAAAAATATATTTTATCCTGGAGAATTATATAAATCTTCCGCAATTTGAACCCTTTCTATCCAATCCTAATGTGATAAAAATCATGAGATTCAGTCTTAAATGAATCCGATACCTTCCTGGACCTGTCTCTTTTCCAATGCCTTTATCCGTTGTAGAAAGTAGCATTCAGTCCATTGATTCCTCCCAACCAGAACTTATCTTTGTCTACTAGGAGGCCATTATCTGGCCTCAGCCAAGATCTCTCATAGGAGTGTAAATTTTATCGATGAACAAGATACGAATATGACACGATCCAAATCTAAAATAACACTTTTCATTGATATGAATAACGATTAGGTCAAGTTAGTGTTAAAAATTAATGAATGAAGCTCAAGGGCCCAACTCATGTTATAAATTCCGGTCCGAGTTTATAGTCCAACTCCTAGAGGTCCAGCAAATCCAGTCCAATGTAGTCAACCCGGTCAAGCTCATCAGGCTCAAGGAGCTACTACATCAGCAGGGAGCATGCAAGGTCATCCAAGACCCTCCTCCTAGCCACCTTGGAATAAGGGTCATCCAAGAGTCTCCTCTCGCCGCCTGAAGAGAGTCAATCTTCCCTCATCCTTTGACCAAGTCCTTTGGAGAGTATCATCACTTCCTTGCCCGCTGAGGAGAGGAGAGGTCGCCAAACTATTTAATTACTATTAAAGTCGCTCCAATCCGTTATGACTAATAAACGGCCCCAACCCATTATGACTGCCAGACTAGATATTCAATTACTATGCTGAGCATTATAAATTGTAAGCCCCACCAACACTTGGGGGGCAACACACTCAACCAGGAAAATCTCTCATCTCCCTCTCATAGCTTGTAAACACTACAATCCCTACACACCTGAGTTAATAAAGTATCCGGCGACCATAGTCATTCAAAGTGGACGTAGGTCACATTGACCGAACCACTATAAACCTTGTCTTGCTTTTATCTCTATCTCTCACTTATCAATTACTGCATTTTTACTGTTCATTTGACAGGTGGTGTACAACCTCAATTTGTGCATTATCAAAAATGATTAATATCCATCTAGATAATAATGTAAAAAGAAAAATGGACATTTTTATGTCATCTCGTTTTCTATGAATTATTTTAGTATTAAATAGTCTATTATTACAACAAATATTAATACAATCACGATACGAATCAAAATAATATGACCGAAGAATGATGTGGCACCGATAGACACTCATAGTCGATCGGTTACATTTTATAACTTGTTCGTGCCAAATCCCTTCGATTTTGATCAGTCAGTCCCATTTGTATGCTGAGGTCTCACTTAACCAGCATAACAACTTATCGAAAAAATATTCATTATAATAATGATATCACGTGACAATACTGATGTGGTAAAAAAAGCCCACTAAAATTAATAATTAATCATCCATGTAAGCAAATAACAACACACTCTTCTTCTATATAACCAAATAACTACTCAAGTGAGGTTCACCTTATCCACTTGGTGTTTTATTATTGATTGGTGATATACATTGGTGACATGGTATCACCGTTGTATTCAATATTTTTCACCAACTTATCCTTGGTCCAAAGTTGCACACACGAGAGAGAGAGAGAGAGAGAGAGAGAGAGAGAGAGAGAGAGAGATGCATCTAGAGGTAAGATAGCAGGGATATGGTATTACTGTAACACAAAGGTTTACAAACTTCAGCTACACTTAGCCTAGCACTAGCCGAAGACTAAGGAGGCACACAGATGACTTCTACAGTCCTACACCACAATAGTTAACATAAGAGTGGCATTTCTAAGTCTGTATATAACCTAACAAAGGACAACTAATAAGCCATCGGCTTTTTCTTACGATACTCGGTAATTAAAACCCCTCCAAGGTTCTGGGCTGCCTCGTAGTCCATAACAGCCGTCTCCTTAGGTTCTGAAGCAGGGGCTTCATATTCAGCATAAACATTAGGCTCTTGTGGTTTATAGTACTGATAATAACCAGCCCTCTCCGTTGTTGCAGAAACTGGGGATTGTTGATGAACCAAAACATGATAGGGCTCTTGTGGATGATACTGATAATAACAGCTAGTTTCTTGAGGCCTTGTTGGGGCAAGATTATACCTCTCCATTCGTTCGAACCCTCCGTTGTGATAAGCAACATAGGGCTGTGGAGGTCGATACTGACAATCTCTTTGTGGTGGTGGTGGTGGAGCTGGCCTTTGTGGAGCAGGTGGAGGCCTGTGTGAGGGAAGAAGAGGCCTTCCCTTTCTCCCTAACATTTCCTCCACAAGACCAAAGCCTTCCAAGCCAATCTTATAAAGGTCCGACTGAGGTGCCATCAGAAAGTAGTCTAGTCTCTGAGTGACAGTTATACAGAAGTTTTTGTTTAGTGTGTTTGGTGCAAAGACTACACAAGGCAAAAGCCCCTTTATATAGAAGCTGATACACATGGAAAAAGAATCTTGTAACGACCTCTAAATTCCTACCTTGTTGGCAATTCAATTCCTTCAGGATATTTGTTGTGGCCTATCTTTAAATAGTAGATTTTTATGGGGACAATGGTGCCATTTTTTATGGTATGGAAGATTCAATTCCTGATACATGAGAACCCAAATCTTAGCTGCAGATAAAGTGATAGTTGCAGATTTGCTGTGTTTATCTAACCTGCTTTGGGTGGGGCTCAGGTTCTTGATTGTGGAAGAGTTTTTTTTTTAGGTGGTTGCATTGGTTAAATGTACTAATTTGATTAATCAATTAATCGACCCGCATAAATTAGTTTAGTAGTTCAATAATGAGTATAGTGTAAATTTACATATTTTTAGTATAATCATTTTTGACAATCTTAAATTTACACGGCACGTAATTAATAAGCGATTACATATATCAGAATTTTAAGGTATAATCATGAATCTAAAACACTTATAGTTGAGATTATTATCAGTTACTAAAAATAAACATACCCATTTGACTGCTTTATAACTACCAAGACCTTATCCTTATCTTCTTGTGATATTTTGGTGTTGGCAACTAGCAGCTCAATGAGTGGGGCCACATCTTCTGTGATAGTTTCACTATTTTACTTTGGCCCAAGATTAAAATTTTATTTCGAAATGATCATTAAAACTTTTTTAATGAGATTAAAACGAATAAGTGATTGAATCGAAATTTCAATGCAGTGAGCTGTTTTGGAATATATTCTGAGTTGTTTCGAGATGTTTCGATCAATGTTTCATGCTGTTTTGTTTGAAATATTTTCAAAACATTTTTATTTCTTATAGGTGACCAAAAAAAATGCATCAAAAAAAAAACTTTAATCCTAACCTCTGCCATGTCATGTCAAGTGTCCATAACTTAATCTTGGAGTTTAAGGATATTAATATTCTTCCATATCTATGTGGAAGGACAGGTCTTGTAGGTGGCAGGATTTGATACTTTCTCCCAAGCAAAAAAGGAGATCGAGCATATCCTTTCTTAAAGAGAGTTACCAGCCCAGTACTCATGCTTGAAAGAGTAGAGCTTATTAGGATTGAGGGCCAACTACTCGTGCCAACTACTCTTTCGAATTCAACAGCGACTACTATAATTTGAACTGGGATAGAACATATTTCTAAGGAACAAAGATGACCACCCTTATCCATTTGCATCTTTCCTTTTGAAGTCAAAAGACAATGGAGGTGACTAGTTGAAGTTCTTACCTAACTACGTAATAAGACGATAGATTAAAGTTTTGAGGGCACTCTAGTTGAATCAATTGATCTTACTTTGCTCGGTAATAAGATGATAGATTGTTAAAATTTTCCTTGGCGCTCATAAGAAATTATAGTATATCTAATCTTGTTGGACGTCTAAATCCTAATCGTTCCTTGTAACCGTAAAATAAAATCATGGAGTATCGTGGGTATTAAAATTTAATTATATATCCTAATGTTGGTGAAAAAATTACTAAAACTAATTCCTCCCAAAATTCATTAAAAAAATTCATATTTCTCACAAGTTGAAGTATTTCTATCCAATCCTGAACTTAGATAAATGGTGAGATTAAGTCCTAAATGAATCTGATTCCCTCCCCCCCCCCCAAAAAAAATGCCTTTTTCCTTTGTAAAAAGCAAGTGCCACTATCTGACCCCTACTAAGGTCCTTTAAACTGGTTCAGAAGGCCCACGGAAAAAATGGTCTTTATCTCAAGAAAGAAGGGACCATGAGTAGGATTATTAATCAAACTGAGTTATTCGATTTTGGCTTAAGTTTAGCTCGTTCAGGATCGGTTCGTTTTTTAAACGAGTCCAAACTTGAACAAGTTTTTAGACTCGTTTAAAAAACAAGTCCTATAAGTTCGGCTCAAACTTGATAGACTCGACTCGTTTATGTGTAAATACTCGGACTCAGTTCGGGCTCAACTTGTTTTTTGCTCAGGCTCGGCTCGTTTAGGAAATGAGCCGAATTTAAACAATTTTTTAAACTCAATTAAGAAACAAACTTTTCAAAATCGGTTCGGACTCATTCGACTAATAGCCCTAATCATGAGGGACCAGTCATTCGTGCCGCACATCTATTCTTCGTTATAATTTTTCTCAATTTTATTAAAAAATAAACTATTAATCACAAACTTATGTAAAATTCGAATTTATTGTATTTAAAATGATTTTTTTATTAATACACAATTAGTGATTTGTTTTTGAGTAAAAATAAGCTAAAAGATATCTGAATCTCTCCATTACCCAAAGATCCCTAAGAACCTATCCCCTTTTTGTTCTTTCCCTTGGGAGATCAAACTTGAAAGGATACCCATCTTCTTAAGATTGTGTTGACCCCTCACCCCACCACCCCCCCCCCCCCCCCCCCCCCCCCGGTGCGGGTTCACAATTTCTTTGTTGAAGGTGCTGTTAAGCCACTACGAGGATCTTGTATCCAGCAACTAATGGACCCATGAAGTAAGTTATAAAAGAACAAATAACGAAGGTTAGGGTCCGCAGCAAACTTGCCCACCCATGCACACTCATGGGCCAGGCTAAAGGACTGTTGATCGAACCTAGATCGGGCCAGACGTCCAAATGGGTCAATTTCACAGATTTTTTATGGGCCAACTAACAAGCATAGAGAGCTGAAAACATGACCATGGTCCTATCCGTTGGATCAATGGATAATCCATTGATAAGTTATGATGGGCCAAGTCTCCCATTAATCCAGTGGGCCTTCTGCGTTTATTGCAATGTGAACATTGGACTCCAACACGTATTCTAATATAATATGTTAACCCATTTAGGACAAAAACATAAACATGGGCCCACATAACCAAATAAGAAATAAATTAACATTCTGTTTTCAGAAAAATCCATTTTATCGGACCATTATGTTCGTCAGCATATACTCAGCCTCTGTTGAAAGGGTGTTGGATGAGTTCGGTATTTTCAATGCAAATCGGCAAGAGTTACAAATCGGTGAACTTTTGCAAATTAAAGTAAGTAGTTCTTGATCGGTGTGAGCAATCGGAGAATGGGTAGCCGTACACGTGATCTTGTCGGCAAGGTTCATCCCGCCCACCAGTTCGACCTCGACGCCTTGTTTCGCTACGCCTCTGCTAATGTTCAAAGTTTCCCTCTCTCTCCTTCCAAATTCACCGTCTCTCAGGTGGGTTCTTATCGTCTTTCGACCTCTACTTGAAATTCTTGGTGATATCTCAGGTGGGTTCTTGTTTGATTGCTTTCTTGGCAGCCAAGGAAGTGGTGGTGGTGGAATTTTTGATTGTATGATTGAGTTGTTTGATATTTGTTTTGATTCAGTTCGGGCATGGTCAATCCAACCCTACGTTTCTACTGGAAGTTGGGTCTGGCTCTTCTGTGAAGCGCTATGTACTGAGAAAGAAACCCCCTGGGAAATTGCTTGAATCTGCCCATGCCGTCGAGAGAGAATTTCAGGTTGCACTTTCTCTTATATTTATGTTTTATCAACTTTTTCCCCTTTTTCTGATGGAATGAAACAGTCAGTGATTGATAATATAATGATGAAATGAGAATGAATTTAATGTGTTTTTGAATATATTCCAATTGAAGTTGTTGACTTGTTCTGATTTGATTTTGAAATGTCACAGGTTCTACATGCATTAGGTACCCATACACTGGTTCCAGTGCCTAAAGTTTTCTGTTTGTGTACTGATTCGAGTGTGATTGGAACTCCATTTTACATCATGGAGTATTTGGAAGGGCGCATATTTTTAGACCCCAAGTTACCTGTATGAACTTCACTGTGAATTATAATTGCGATATTTGGCTTGTGATTATAAATTTGGATATTCATGTTCACTGAAGGTGATGGATTGAAGACTTGCAACCTGTCTTTTTTATTAGGGTGTAGCACCTAGCAGGAGGAAAGTGATATATCAAGCCACTGCAAAAGCTTTGGCTTCTCTTCACTCTGCTGATGTTGATGCCGTTGGTCTGGGAAAGTATGGGCGACGAGACAACTATTGTAAACGGCAGGTCTGTGAATATTCTTCCTCAAGGTTTTAGCTAATTGTTGATCATGTAATTGCTTTTAATCTTGTATCTTGAAATGCCTTTTGTATGCCAAAGTTATAGGCTGTGTTATGAGTTTGTTATCCTCTATTTAGCTATATCAGTTTCATGTTTATTCCCATCTGTATCGATTTATGACTCAGTAATGCTTGTGACTTTTAACGGTCTTTGCTGCTAATGTCTATGAACGAGGTAGCTAGCTAATGGGATATAATGTTACTTTAGGTGGAGAGATGGTCCAAACAATATCTTGCTGCTACTGGAGGGTCTGAGTCCGAGAGAAATCCAAAAATGTTAGAGCTGATTGATTGGTTGCGGCAACATATTCCTTTTGAAGATTCTTCCGGAGCAGCAGCAGGTCTGGTCCATGGTGATTTTCGGATTGATAATCTTGTGTTCCATCCCATCGAGGTGCAGTACTTCAAAATCTGTTATATTTGTTTCAGCATATAATTTGAGTTTTCATGTGTTGTAATATTTACCATGTTTAATTACTGAGTAGTCTGAGTCTCGTCAGATAGTTTCATATTTCTTGTTCATTTTTTTCTTCTTTTTCTTTCTAATGGTAGAAGAACAACTAATTAGTTATTGTTGGAGGTGCAGGATAGAGTGATTGGCATTATTGACTGGGAGTTGTCCACCCTTGGAAACCAGATGTGTGATGTTGCATGCAGCTGCTTGGTATTCGAATCATTTTGCAACTCTATTCGTTCGGTGTTAAAACATATTCTTTGTGTGTTTTGGTAGGGATGGTGGAGGTGTTTGTCTTGTTTTAACTAACTGTAAATGACATTCCTTTATTTATTGATACCATATTGTTTTTAATATCTTTTTTGATAATAGATCTTGTTGATTGTTTTTCTTCTGGCTTGCTTGTTATCAAATTGTATAAAAGCAGGTTGTAGATGCTGCACAAGTAACTTTTGGGATCTGATTATTAGTTTTCTTTCTTGGCAGCCTTACATTGTGGATATTGATCCGGATAACGTTGGACAGAGTGAAGGTTTTGAACTTACTAGCATTCCTGAAGGAATTCCTTCTCTGGCAGAATATCTGGCCAATTACTGTTCTGCATCTGTAAGGCCCATTTTGATAGTGTCAATTGGATAATTGTTTAGTGTGCACGCACCTCTTACGAAAGGTGATAGGTACTAATGAATTAAACTCAGTAATGTTACCCAAAGAAAAGATCAGCTGGTGTCTATAGATACATGTAGCCTATGCAGGGCTAGTGCAGCAAATCGGCACCATACTTGATAAAATTTGTCAGGAGATTTCCCATGCAATAGATCCATTTGAGAAATAATAACTGCTGGAGATATTGTGATCTCATAAATTAGTAGGGTGATTCAATCTATTTTATGTAAAGAATGGTAATGGTGGTTGTTTAGTGTTTGACTTTTAACTTAATAAGTTAACAGATAGAACATTTTGAACCACTTCCCTGATTATATGTTGGTACTTGCTACTTGTCTGTAGGAATCTTAAACTAGTATTTTAATTATTATAAATGTATTTGATTAGTACTGTATGGTTATCTCTCAAAGGGCTTGCATTTACTTGAATTGTTGCTGTGTAGGGAAAGCCATGGCCTGTGGCTGGGTGGACGTTTTATGTTGCATTTACCTTGTTCCGTGCGGCATCAATCTTTGCAGGAATCCACAGTAGATGGATAATGGTATTGCCAGCCATCAAACTCAAACTGTAAACGTTGAGAGTAGGAAAATGCTTTGTTGATTTTGTACCAAAGATGTTGTGATGGGAGTCTATGATTGATGTCTGATTTTGTTGACCATCACTTTGCAGGGTAATGCTGCTGGTGGTGAGCGAGCTCGAAATGTAGGGAAAAAAGCTAATATTCTTGTTGATACAGCATGGTTATTTATTGAACGGAAATCTCTGCTTCCTCAGCATGCTCCATCTGGTATCGATCAGTATTTTTAATGGTTATTTCCCTCTCAGTTACATTGGGGTGTTTAAACTTTTACCAGAACCATTACCTCAGTACTTTTTTCATTTTGATTGCTCAGATACAATTGCACAAGATAACTTGCAAAAATTTGGAATTGACCACAAAGATCAAGGTCTGTCCTTGGAAGGTGGAAAATTTGTTCCGAATATGAGGGTTCAGGCATTGAGGGTTAGATTAATCAAGTTTATGGAGGATCACATATACCCAATGGAAAATGAGTTTTACAAACTTGCTCAGTCCACCATGCGTTGGACAATTCACCCAGAAGAGGAAAAGTTAAAGGAACTGGCAAAGAGAGAAGGCCTGTGGAACTTATGGATACCTGTGTGTAACAATTTTCTCTTTTTTGTATAGATGTCCTTCAAAGTATTTATAGTGCTTATGGTGAATATTGTTTTCTTTGTAATTAAGGTGGGTGACTCATGTCTTTTTTTGGTATGCAGTTTGATAGTGCCGCTAGGGCGAGAAAACTAATTCTCGATGCTAGATATGATGCTTCAACTGATAAGGCATCTGATCGCTTATTGGGTGCGGCCCTCTCTAACCTTGAATATGGATACCTCTGTGAGATCATGGGTCGTTCTGTTTGGGCTCCCCAGGTGTTTAACTGCGGGGCTCCTGACACTGGAAATATGGAGGTAACGTGGAACTTTCGAGTTACATTAGGATTAAGAGATGAATATATTGGTCGCTGCCACATTGCCTCTCCATTTATTATCTGGAGTTGCAAAGGTCACTGTTGAATTCACCTGAATAACCAAATTGTTCAGAGAATGATGGTGGATTCTAGGAGACAAGTTTTTTGACAAGCAAACTCTGTCCGTAGATTGATAAATTTTGTTTGTTATGCTTCACTTTTTCATTTCAGGTATTATTGCGTTATGGTAATGAGGAGCAAATGAAAGAATGGCTTATTCCTTTGTTAGATGGAAAGATCCGATCTGGATTTGCAATGACAGAACCGCAAGTTGCATCTTCTGATGCTACAAATATAGAGTGTTCTATTAGAAGGTAAATCATGCAGCAACAATGAAAAGATGAAGCTTTATTACACAATCGTAGCTCGTTTCTTGGTATGCTGGCATCCCCCCTAAATGTACTTTAAGTTCAAGGAGAGAAAAATTCGATTAGACTGTGCTTCAATTTTGATACCAATGAAAGGAGTCATTTTAAAGTGTCATGGCAGCTAAAATGATTTGGTGAGTTTAGCATGAATGCTTCAACATGGTTTAATGGCTACAGTACTTCAGAAGTATGTAGACATTAATGAGGTTCATTTTTTGAGGGAGTTCGGCAATCATAGAGTATCAGAATTGCCAGTTTATATTTACTTGGAATAAATACTTCAAGCAATTTCATAACTGCATGTTGTGTTTTCAATGAGACACTAAATGGATAGCCCCATCCATGTTGGTATTGGAGTTTAGCTCTAAGTATCTTGCATATTAGACTTGAAGTTCAGCTAAACTCCCGGAAATCAAGACATTGTTGCTCGAAATTGAACCATGTTGCATTGTAGCTTCTGAAACTAAAGACCAAGTTGGATGGTCAGGGTTTTTTTGTGGATGTTTAGTTTATTGAAAAATATCATCTTAAATATTAAGCATATCTAGATTTGAGAAAATTATGTAATCTATGAGAGTAAGGCCTCTTCTCTTTGATATTCATGAACACTCCAATTTGTAATTTAAGAAAGAGGAAACTTCAATTTTACCAATTGATTAAACATCTAGTTGGGCTTCGCATACTAATTGGTTGGGTGTTTTTTGTTGCATTTTTAGCTTTTTAGTAACTTAACCATTTTAATCCTGCATAAATACGATAGTTAAGCCCTGTATACCCTTCCCCACCTTCCCTAAACAAACAACCTCCCACCCCAGGAAGAAAAAAACCCGCACAAAAGGAAATAGGCAAATTGTTTGGGGTGGAATTTGTTTTACCCTATCTTCTGATATAGACATTCCTTTTCTCTTAAAGGAATAATTTAAACTGTCAAAATTCCATTCATTCAACCCATGGGTTTATTAGGCCACCACCTTGGTTTTAGTTTCCTCAAATTTCATAGGAGCAGTAGTAATAAGAAGATTTACAAATTTTTACGGCTTACTTGATGTTTTTGTTGACTATGTTTGAGATAGAGAGGGGGACTCCTATATCATCAATGGAAAGAAGTGGTGGACCAGTGGAGCCATGGATCCTAGGTGCCAGCTGCTTATAGTAATGGTTAGTCTTGTTTCGTGCATCAGAAATAGATAATTCTTAAGGTTAGTCATCGAGTTAACTGTTAAGGCGTTCGATTTGAACAATATGCAGGGCAAAACTGACTTCACTGGCCCCAAGCATAAGCAGCAATCCATGATCTTAGTAGATATCAAAAGTCCTGGTGTACACATAAAGAGACCGCTCACAGTATTTGGCTTTGATGATGCACCTCATGGGCATGCAGAAGTATCATTTGAGAATGTACGTGTTCCGGCCGGGAATATTTTGCTGGGAGAGGGGCGTGGATTTGAAATTGCACAGGTGAAATTTTAAATCCTTTTAGGAATCTTTGTGGATTGTTTAAATGGTATAGCTAGGTGATTTTCCACTCTGGCAGTCTTGAACAAAATTTACAATCCAATTCCCATTGCATTGAAGCTGTAGGGCAACCTGTATTGTTTATGAGTTTGAACTTCTTTGAATGCACACGAATAGATCCCACTTCCTTAAATGACTCAAGTTCCTGCTGTGTATATGCTGTATTTACGGTGGGGCACGATCGGGGCACAAATTCTGTTTGGAAGGGTGAAACCAAAAAAATTTCTTCTTGAGGTTGTTTTTTGTTCTTCTGTTTGCGGGGATATTTCATCAAGGAAACCATTAAAATACTCGTCTTTGTAATGCTTGAGAGTTGAGAAACATTGGATTGGATGTTTAAGATGGTGTTTTAAGTTTTGTGGGTGGAGATCTCTCTTGGTATGCTGTGTGTTTGGTGTATCTACCTGCAGGTGTAGGATGTGGAATCGTGGATATCTTACATGTGGTGATTGGTATATATTATTGCAGGGTAGGCTGGGCCCTGGAAGGTTGCATCATTGCATGAGACTGATAGGAGCTGCAGAACGCGGCATGCAGATGATGGTTCAAAGGGCTCTAGAAAGAAGAGCATTTGGAAAGTTGATTGCAGAGCATGGTTCATTTCTTTCTGATGTTGCCAAGGTAATTTTGAAAAGATACCGAGAGTATAGTCCTGAAAAATAGTTGGTTCCCATTCCCTCTAATGACCTTTTTGTAAGTTGAATGTTTCACTGTTTCTTGCCAATGTCATGATGAAGAAGATGACGGCACAATGAAATTGGGTTTCTTTTTGTGTTTCAGTGTCGAATAGAACTAGAGAAAACCAGATTGTTGGTTCTGGAAGCTGCAGACCAGCTTGATCGCCTTGGAAACAAAAAAGCCCGGGGGACTTTAGCAATGGCCAAGGTATCTCTATCTCTATGGGTTTAGATTTTGGTTTTTCATAATTTCTCTAGTTGATATCGATAAGTAGCCGAATTTGTTGATTCCTATTCAAACGGTTTTGGTCGCCCATCGAGCAGGTAGCAGCCCCGAATATGGCCTTGAAGGTGCTTGACATGGCTATGCAGGTGCATGGTGCTGCTGGGGTATCTGGTGACACTGTTCTGGGTCATCTTTGGGCTACAGCAAGAACATTGAGAATTGCAGATGGTCCTGATGAAGTCCACTTGGGGACCATAGCCAAATTAGAATTACAAAGAGCTAAACTTTGAGAGATTCAGAAAGTTTAGATTTCAATAAGCAACATGTGTCAAACACGTTTATGATTTGTGTAAAATAAGAATTAAAGCTGATTACTTTGGATCGAAATACTACTGAAAAGATATACGGAAGGATCAAAATTTTGAGATCGAAATGAATCAGTGATGAAATTAAAATTTTAATATTTTGAGTTGTTTTATAATGTTTCAAGTTGTTTTGTACTGTTTTAATGCATTTTTACAATTGTTTCGGAATGTTTGAAGGTATTTTAAGATACTTTGGTATATTTTGACTAATGTTTTGAAAAAATAGTTTTTAAATTTTTTATTTTTTTTCATTTTGTTTTTGAAACGAGTTGAAATGTTTTTGAAATACGTCAAAATATTTTTGTTTTTTTACTGTCTTTGTCTTGTGTTTTGTGTTTTTGTTTTCAATTTTTGTCAAAAATGAAAACGAAAATATGTTTGGATATTGTTTTTGTTTTATATTAGTTGTTTGGAAACAAAGACAAAAAAATGGAAACAAAAAAAAGATGTTCCAAGAAACAAGAGAAACAGAGACAACACGCGTGAGGGCTGGGGGAAATTAATGAGATCCAAGCTTCAACTCTTCTTAGCAGCAAAACATATCTTTTTTTTTGTTGAAGTATAAAAACCCATTTCATGCTCTCTCCTCTTCTGTGCAACGAGACTCTCACTTTATTCTCCATCGCCTCTCTCTCTCTCTCTCTCTCTCTTTGCAACAAGGCTCATCAGACCTCTCTCTCGCCTCTCTCTGTAACGAAGACCGAAGGTCTCTCTCCTGTCTGTGCAACGAAGACCCAAAGGTCTGTCTCTGCCACTCTCTTGCTTGAGTTAGATTTGCTAAATATGAGTTAGATTTGTAGTTAGATTTGTTAGATCTGAGTTAGATTTTGTGTGTATGTGTCTGTGTGTGTGTGTCGATTTGTGGGTGTGTGGGTGTGAGTCTCTGTGTGTGTGGGTGTGGGTGTCAATTTGTGGGGCTGTGTATGTGGGGTGTGGGAATTTCGAATAAATATGAAGGGACCGAGTGAACTGATGATAAGTCGGCCGTTGGGTTGACTTTTGATTTGGGTAGAAAAGCAAAAAATTAAACTTTTTTGTGCTAAAGACTTTTGAATTTATTCTTTGGCTATTTGATATTTTTCGTTGTTAGATTGGAGTTTTAGGTTGGATATTTTAGATCCATTTGTTGTTGGGTATTTCTTAGTTTCAGTTGAAGAAACAAGAGCTGAATTGTCTTTTTTATATATATATATAGTGGTATCTTTTTATGAGATTTGGTGTTAGAATTTGGAGTTTCAGATTGATATTTTCAATTGGGTTTGCTTAGAATTTGGTTCAAAAGCAGGACGTCAAAGATTGTTGTTTAATGTTTACCCCTTTTTGCTATGATGCTGGGGAAAAGGTTATGGTAAATCTTGGAATTTTTTGATCAGATTGTTGGTGGTTTTTTTCTTAGATCTTGATATCAATTTCTTGTTGAAGCATTAGAGTAGTGGGGTTGTAGAAGATTTAAATGGTTTCCTCCACCTAGAGATTTTTTGAAGCTCAATGTTGACGGTGCATCGAAAAGGAACGGGTTTGCTGGTGGTGGCATGGTGTTGAGGAATTCTGATGGTCATTTGGTGGCTGCTGCTTCTGTCTTTTATGGGGAAGCTTCAAACATGCAGGCTGAATGTAAAGCTATGTTGGATGACTTATTAATGGTAATTCAATATGGATTGAGGGGTCACCAGTTGGAGATTGAATCTGATTCTCAGATCTTGGTAAAGATGATTATGGGGAAAGCTGAAGTGCCATGGAAATGCAGGGCTTTGGTTTGCCAGATTTGTGATTTGCTGGGGAGGATTAATGCCTGTATATCCCATGTATATCGTGAAGCTAATGGGGTTGCTGATTTCTTGGCTTCACTGGCTGTCAAGACAAGGAGCTTCAATGATTTTACATTGAATGGGCTGCCTGTAGAAGGGAAGGTTCTGTTGCTGCTGAATCAAATTGGGCTGCCAGTTGCAAGGCAAAGGAAGGCTTTTGTGTTTTGAAGCTTTCTTTTCCAATAGCTCTTGGTTTTGACTTTGTAGAAATTTTGAATTCATGAAAAAAAATTGATGAAAAAAAAAAAAGAGAGTGTGCGTTGGACGGCTAAAAAAAAAAAAGTAGATTGAATGAGTTTGATGATCTTTGATGGATTAATACTACTATAAATTGTATATCAAACATTAAAAAATAAATGATGTGTCGTATTGAAAATGAGAATCAACTCTTTTGGGCTGTGAAGCCCAATTGTTTATATTTTGTATAAAACTTGAAGTAGTTACCAAACATGTTTTTTGTTTTTATTCTCATAATTTGATAGACAAAAATGATTCCCAAACATGTTTTCTGTTTCAGTGTTTATCACAAAACAGAGACAAAAATTGTCTCTATTTTTGATTTTTTTGAAGACACGAAAACAAAAACGTTACCAAACGACCCCTTATCTTTAGATATACAATGTACTAATTTAGAAGGCAATAAGAGTGGATGCTTGGTTGTTTGAGATGAGCATTACCCTTTTTTTCCTCACAAAATATTAAAAAATAAAACTGAAAATGTCTCTCTTGTCTGTTACAGCACAACCACCACCACCACCACCACCCTGCATGTATAAGAATTAGTGCATAGAAAGAAAGATATCTATATATGTGTAGGGATTGTATGTGTTGTGTGTATATAGGTGTGCATGTATTCATCTATATGTTAAACAAACATAATAAGAAAAGGCTGAGAGTAGAAATTAATGACTAAAATTTTGTTTTGGTGTATTGTTTATGTCACTTAAAAAATAGAAACATTTCGGTAACAAAATGAAAATTGAAAAAAAAATTGGGAATTTTTTTTCAAATTATTTTGAAAGATTTGTCGAAATATACCGAAATATATTAAAACACCTTGAAACATTCCGAAACAATAATAGAAACATGTCGAAATATATCAAAATACCTTGAAACACTCCGAAAATACTTCAAAGCATTGGTGTTTCGATTCAATCATTGATTTATTTCGATCCCCTTAAAAATGGAAACGTATCGACCGTTTTGAAAACAAAATTTTGATCCTCGGTAGAAATTAGTTTTGAAATTTTCATTAAATGTGTTAGGCAATTTATTTCAGATGAAACTTTAGATAGTATATCACAACTAGGTTCTTACTTGAAGGAGCCAAGGTGTAATTTATCTTAACTTGAATCAAGATTTTTGTTTCTGTTAGGGGTGGCAATTTTTGACACGACACGATAACCCGACACAAACACGATCCGAATAAATGGGTTTGAGTTGACTATTTTTTTTGCATAAACTCGTGTATGACACGACCCGCCCACACGAAATGTTAATAGGTCGTATTCGAGTTCAACCCGCTCAACCCAAAATTGACTCAATTAACTCGTGTATTTAATCGGGTTGACACGAACCCGCTTAACCCGTTTTTCAACTCGAATAACCCGACACTATATAAATGCATTTAGTTGTTGGATCTCTAACCTTAAATTCATTTCACATCTCAGACCTCACATTTACTCTGCTTCTCTCTCGTCTCTCCATCCTCCTCATTGTCGGTCACCACCACCTCCGTCTCCCTTTCGTAAGCCCTCACTGACCACCGCCAGACCACCCCTAAATTCATTGCACTTAGTTGTTGGATCTCTAACCCTAATCCTCCTCAATTATTATTATTATTATTATTAAATTAATTTTTAATTTGTAGAAAAAATGTGAGCATGAATTCAATTAAGTGAAAATAGAATATTAGAGTTAAATTTTTTATTCAAAATTTATGTGGGTCAACACGAATATAAACACGAATATGACACGAAATTAAACAGATCAACTCGACACGACACGATTAGTTAAATGGGTTGGATTAGAGTTGACTAATTTTCGACACGAACCCACAATGACCGGACACGACACGACTCGATTGCCACCCCTAATTTCTGCCCCATTCCCAGGTTTGGAGAGGAAACTATACCATGGCCTAAATGGGCCGTGACCCCACTTAGGTATCAAAAATTAAAATTTTCACCCTCGATTTTGTGCAATTTTTTATTTGGGCCCATCAAGTTTTGATAATTTTACATATTCAAAATCTGTTACAATCAAAAAAGAAAAAAAAAAATCTAATCATAGTATAAAACACTTACGATTTCAATCAATTTCACTTAATGGTAGATCGTTTACCCATACACAATGGGTGACATACCATTATGTAAAATAATTGAAAGTGTAACATAAAAGATCTCAATCCTCTTAACTTTTATATAACTTTCTTTCAAGCAATGGTATATGGACCTAATCTGAGGACCTAATAATGTAGTTTCAATATAACTGTTGGATTAGTTGTGAGTTCCAATATTAGATGGAACTCATTACCGATCCAATGGTTCTATTGAATTAGGTTTCCATATTAGGTCGTCAAGTTAGGTTTAAATAGCATTTTCCCTTTCAATATATCTTGAAGTTCCTTGAACTCTAAACATTCTTTTCCCATTAAATTTATTGATATCATAATAACTCATGCTGATCTTAAAAAGAGTAATGCTAGTGAGACATAATTTTAAGACTTAATGATTGTGACCATTATATTTTTAGTGGGTCCCAACATTAAATTATCAGTGGATCCCAACATTAGACTTTCAGTGGATCTCAAACACTATCAATTCAATTATCACAATGCATTAAATCATTAAATTATGTCTCAATATCATTAGCGCTTAAAAAATGCATGAGAAACAAAATAATTTATATTCAAATCATATTTCATTAAAGGTTTACATTAAATTACATCCTCATCCCTCTTTACACTTTTTTTTTTAGCAATGTTATGTATCTCAAATCTGCAACTCAAATTTGCATCACAAATGAAGGGGATCATTGAATCAGTGGGTCCCATTTAAAAAAGTTGATGGGACCCACTCATCCAACGGCCCCCCATCATTTGGGATGCAAATTTGAGTTATAAATTTGAGATATATAGTATTTCCCTTCTTTTTTTTTTTTTTATGCTAATAATCCCCCCTTTACACTTCCATCCATGTGAAGTACTCTTCCTTCATAATAGCATTTATTTCTTCTTCTCATATTCAATTTCCTATCCATAGACTAGTAAGTTACATTAGACCCTTATTTTGTATTCATAGATAGAAAAAAAACTCAATACTTGACTGTTCATTTCCACCCTTAATTAGTTTAGGAGTGCTCTCCTTTGTTTAAGCCAAATGTATTAAAGTCAAATTTATTCTTGTTCATATTACGGCTGCAAGCCAAGGTTTCATCAAACTCAATCTCATTGAGTAGGGTGCGTTGCCTCCCTCCCGAGCTAAAGGTTTTATTATCTTCTCATTGTAATCATACTTTTCTATATAAATGATATTTCTACATAGTTTTATCGTTCAAAAAAAAAAAAATATTACGGCTGCAAGAATTATAGCACTAAAGGATCATTGGTATCTATTGATATTTTTCATTGAGCAATGCTACAAAATTCAAATAAAATCCAAAAAAATTGCAACTCAAATGCATATCATCCCTTAGATGAGTGGGTTCCATCAATTTTTTCAGTGGGACCCACTCATCCCACACTCATCTAAGAGATGATATGCATTTGAGTTGCAATTTTTTGGGTTTCATTTGAATTATGTAGTATTTTCCTTTTTCATTAACCTTTGATCTTCCTTCATTATATAAATTATTTAGTACTGTATACGTTAATGAAAGTCCTAGCAGACTTGTCTATTTTCCATCGTCAACTCTCCTCTGACTTCTCTCACAACGCTATGTAGGCATCACTTTTCTCTTTCTCACATCAACATAAACAGAAGTAGAAAGGCATTAAGCATTGCCACGGGTGCCTCTATCTCAAGGAGTGGTAGTAGAGAGACACAACAATTGGGATGACTGGAGAATGAACCCAATGAAATTCTGCTCCAGCTTTGTCGTCGATGCGGCAAGCCTTTAACACCTAGACATGTGTACCGAGGCATTTTAGATGCTTCTGTATATGTCCGCTCTAAGATGGTACATCGCAACTAGGCCGTGACCCCACTTAGATATCAAAAATTAAAATTTTCACCCTTGATTTTGTGCAATTTTTTATTTGGCCCATTAAGTTTTGATAATTTTACATATTCATAATCTGTCACAAATCAAAAAATCTAATCGTTGTATAAAACACTTGCGCTTCAATCAATTCTACTCAATGGTAGGTCGTTTACCAATACACGATGGGTCATATACTATCGTGTGAAATAATTGAAAGTGTAATGTAAAATATTTTAATCCTCCTAACAAAATAATTTATATTCAAATCATATTTCATTAATGGGTATAGATTAAATTATATCCTCATCCCCCCTTTACACTTTCATCATGCCAGAATCATAAGGAATGCCAGTGGGCTTAATCCAAGCATCTCCTTCAATGTATTGTCCTGGAGTGAAACCCATAGCTTCTTGTGGAGTTATCTTCTTAATACCCTTCCATGTCACTCTCGCCGCAAGGCCAGCACCAGGTCCTCTGTTGTTAAACTCAGCATAAAATAATGTGTCAAGTCCAAAAGTACCAGCCCATGGTGCCCAACCTGTAGGATCAATGGTGCTATCAATGAAAGACTGCATGACAATGGTTCTCGAGAATTCCTTCCATGGCCGTCCGAGGTAGGACTGGAACTGTCCTTTGGCGGCGATGAATGCCGGCTCAGCCGTGATATAGCAGTTCTGGAGGACAATAGCGCCTAGTCCACGCTTGTCTTTTCTTCCTTGGGCTGTGACCATGCACGCCTGGTCGTCCATTGGCTTTCTAACGATCATCTTGCAGTTTTGGAAAACTGAGGCAGCGTCGCCGAAGATGAAGTCAATGGTGCCGGTGATGGTGCAGTCACGGTAGAATTGGCGGTAGGAGTGAGCGTAGAGGGTGTCTTGGTAACCGTCCATATTGCAGTTGTAGAAGATGGCCATGTCGGAGGAGACACGAAGTGCCACGGCTTGGTGCTTGATTGCTCCTGCGGAGTTCTCGAATCCGATGTCCTTGGCAATGAAATGATCTCCATTCACGGCTGTGTCATTTGAAGATAACAACATCGATCATTACTTTCCAATAAGATAGATGGCAAGTTCTATCAATTTATGAGAAAGATGAGGAAGGATTGACTTACCAACTGTTGCAGTCTTGTAAGTGCCAACTCCATCGGCGTAGTTCTTGTTCCCGGTGATCCTAGTTTTGGTTGGACCTTCTCCGAGGAACATAACATTGTTGGTGCCCCTAGGAATGTCAACATACTCATTATAAACACCAGCCTTAATGAAAATCACAAAGGTCTGGTTGCTTTTCTGTGGGACAGCCTTCAAAGCATCATTGATTGTCTTATATTGTCCACTGCCATCCTTAGCAACCACCGCATTGGGTTTGATCGTCGCCGGAGTAGCCTGGAGGAGCATCCTCTTGTGTCCGGAATTGACCCATGAACGATAATCATTCTCATCGTCATCAGACAAGAGACGACGGTTAAGACCCGGGATTTGCAAGGAAGAAAGGAGCTGGGAAAGCTCGGAAACCATGGCAAGACCGTTGCTCGAGAGCTCTGCAGAGGTTTTCAAAAGCTTCCTCATTTTCTCGCCTGAGTCGCCGGTGGTGTTTTCGAAACCATCCAAGCAAGTCTCTTGGTAGGTGATGGAACCACTGAGCCAGACCTTGAGATCTGCAACGTAATCATCCATCTTGCTAGCGTCAAATTCGCTGACCTTATCGAAAGATCTCTTGAGATCATCAATGGAGGTGTCCAAAAGCTCCTTGCAAGTCTCAAATGCTTGAGAGGTTCTTGGGTCCTTGGCTGCTTCTTTAAGAACAGAAGAGTTCTTAATGGCGTCACCAATGTTCTTCATAGTCACCTGAAAAGCCAACTTGATTAGCTCTTTAGGGTCAGTAGTGTTCTTGGCGGAGGAGAGGCTGTTGATACATGTTTCCTTGTAATCTGTAGATTGGCAGATGGCGGTGACTGCCTTGTTGCTGGTGGATATCTCACCATTACCCGTGGAGCCACTAGCGGCGGCTCCAGCGTTCTTGTTGTTGATACCGACCGCCACTGCCACCACCATTGCAACTAGGAGAACTGAAGAGAGACCAATAATGGTGACCTTCTTCTTCCCTGAACTATCACAATGCCCCATTTTGATTTACTATGTAAATCTTATTTCTTCTCTTTCTGTAGGTAAGAGACAGAAAAAGAATTGAGCTCTTGGGGTTCTCTCTTTGTGTAGAGTCTTTGAAACCCCTTGGGCTCTGATTTTCAATGGGTGATAGGTGACCTTTATATAGTTTTGCGATTAGACAGGAGAGAGAAATATAAGCCACAAAATGAAAAGAGGGTAAATTTCTGTTAGAAAATGTAAGGTTCAGAATTCCAACAAAATATAACGTTGTTGTTAGGTTTTTATCGGCAAAAATTGTATTATGCTATTTAGAGGAGGTTGAATTTTTTATTGTTCTAATTATAGTATTATTGACTTTGGTCAAATCTATTGAATATTTTATTTAGGGGTAAATAAATCTATTGAATTTTGGATTAGGCCTATGAATCATGTCAGGTTTTAGTGGGTTTGTGTCAAAAAACAGTTCACTTATACCTGATTCGTTTATTAATTCGTGTTTTACGAGTCGTGTCATATCGGTTTCGTATCATGTATGAATCTTGTATGTTGGAGCCGACGCTCTGTGTGTACATAGGAGTGCATGTATTCATCTATATGTTAAACAAATATACAAAGAAAAGGCTAAGAGTAGAAGGATTAAAATTTCGGTGCAATGCATTGTTTCAGTTAGTTAAAAAATGGAAATATTTCGAAAACAAAATAGAAATTGAAAAAAAAATTGAGAATTTATTTTTAAATTATTTTGAAATATTTGTCGAAATATACCGAAACATCTTAAAACTCCTTGAATCATTCCGAAATAATGGTAGAAACATTTCAAAATTGTAAGAATTAATGTGGCTCATATGATTTGGTACATGTGATTTTACTGATTATTATCAGAAAATTAATTTGGGTTAGATAATGATAAGGTTATCAATCATTATCTAATCGATTTCTGAGCTACACCAAAGGATGTTCAATTCTTGATCAAATAATTCTAGGTTTGCGATTATGGCTTCATGTATGTTGATTATGATGTTTTAATTCCGCATTATGATTATTATGAGTATGTGAAAATCATGATTGTTCTAGATATTGAAATTATGGTTTAATTGATCTCTTTGATTAAATAAAATTTTACATGTGATATCAGAGTCTGTGTTATGAACTCTCGTAATTTTCCATTAAAGAAACCTTAATTGAATACTTTATGTTGTCGTTCCATTGTCAAACCGTAGCTGTTAGGATTTGCTTGTAATTTGAATTCTTGATCGGTACTTAACTCTTGTCAACTCTTCACCTTATATAACCTACGGTGTCAGCATGTGAAGACTAAAAAATGATAACTCACTTTTGTTTACAATTTTTTTTATTTATGACGTAATTGATTGTTGTCAATTATTTTATTTATTATCTCTATTTAATATTTTAGGCGCGCTGTAATTATTGGGTAGTATTTTATCAAACCTGATGCCCGTAATTTACATCCATATTTTTTATTAGTCGTATCAGTAATGAGAATATAGTTATCGGTGTGGATAATTAATCATATACTGTGATCAACCAGTCATAGTATGCATAATATATTGACTATATTAAAGGACCCAAAAAAAAAAATTATGACTTCAGATTACACATAGAGATCATAGAACATTGTGTCATACATTACAAGTGAATATTCATGATATTATAATTTATCCATGATATTTTGTATGATGTATAAAATTTTATGATTTATTGAAGCACAAGATTTTATTGATTGATTGATCTATTTACATTTAACGTATAATCTTGTGTATCAGAATGATGAATAGTTGACAATGGATTATTGTTAATTTATGATTTATTTAAAGTCATTGTTTTAATTTGGTATTTATATTATGTTATAGTTTGGTAGTCGTCAAAGTGGCCTAACTAAAATGACTCATATATATCAAATTAACTAATTGATATTATCCATTACCGAGATATTAAAATAATAGTTTATGCAATATCATTATTTCGATTTGAGTTCTATATTGTGATATAGTTTAGCAGTCACCAAAGTGACCCAACTAGAATGACTCATAGATATCAAATCGCATAATTAATTTTAATATTCATTATTGTGATATTAAATAATCGTTTGTGCAATGTCATTATTTTGATATAATGACTATATTATGAAATAGTTCGGTAGCCACCAAAGTGGCCCAACTAGAATGACTAATATGTATTGAATCATATAATTGATATTTAATACTCATTACTAAGATATTAAAATAATGACTTGCAAATCGCAATTCCTTAATCATTTGAATATTAGGAATCGGCCCAAAGGTGTACCACCTTTCAAGTGATTAATTAACTGGAATAGGATGATTGATGTATATTTATAATGGGTGTGGAACGGATACCCAAAGGTGACGGACCTACCTAATTATGAATATATTATAAATTATTCCTATTAGGTGAGAAAGAATCACCATAATGCTTAATGTATTAGTATATCGTGATTACTATCCAAAGGAGAGTCACGGTAATACTACTTATTGCTTCTTAGAATATGTATTTATTCTAACTCATGGTTAAACTTATAGATGACTCAAAACATTAATGTAATGAGTCTTTACATTCTCTTATTGATAGTTCATGTATTGTTATATTTGCATACTTTGCCAATTTTGATACTTAATGGAATGAATATTTTCAGATTGATGTGAACAAAGTCAGTTTCACTTATGTATTTTGACTATTTGTTTAACATTTAACTACTATTACTGAATCAAGTAGTGCTAATGAAAATGGTTTTGCACAAAACCTATAAGGGATCGAATAAACTAGATATTATGTTTATGCGAATAATAATCATGAATAACACTAAGTTAGTATTTTCGCAAAAGGATAATGCTTATGAATGTTATATAGTTATGCAAGAATGTTATTGAATTATTGATGAGTTTCTTATTGGACACTGATGGTTGAACTTATCATTATGGAATTTGATAGTACATGTGGGATGCATAAATATATCCTCATAATTTTAGTTACTAAGTTGAATGCTTTAGGGATAGATGAGTTCTTTTACGTAATTTATTTTGAACTTTTTTGCCACTTGATATTGAACATTTATTAATGATAAGTAGCATGTTAATGTATTCCTATTATGTTTGTTCAAGATGAAAGAAGACTTAACAACTTAGGGTACTATTCCAAGACCAAAAACTTACTTAGCTACTTAGGCTCATAAAGGAAATAAAAAAATAATTGACATAAATGAAGGGAGTGATTCAAAAGGAAAGTTAAACATTAAAGTATTTGTATATTTCGAATCAAACCTTAATGAAGTTTCTTCTAGCACATTATGGATTGACTTCAATTTGCTACTACGAATATTTCAAATTTGATAATAGAGATTTTCCTAACCCAGAATTATAAATCATAAATTGATATTCATTGTTAATCGGGTCAAAACCCAACTTAAGATAGTTGAGACTTTCTATTTGTTTATATATATCAGTAATTATTTATATAACAATTTATGTTTCTGCTATTTTGAAGTTTGATTTTTTTATCTAAACTTCATGATGATTATTATCATATTCCTTTCAAATATGATAATAAAGTGTTAGTTTGTTTAAGAATACTTCTTTTAGCATTATGGTATTCTTCATAATAGTTTGTACAAATTAAAGTCTGATGACCTACTTTTGAATCTCTTTTAACCATACATCATAATGTTTAGAGCTTACTATAGTCCGATAAATAAAAAATTATGTTATCTTGTAACATAAATGATTAGGTCACATAATTAGAGAAATGTTGAAGAAACTAGTCAAATATGATATTATTTTTAATCTAAAATTTTATTGATTTTGATGTGTATAGATTCTATTAAGAAAAAATGAATCAAACACACCAAAAAGGATACTAGAAGTATAAAACTCTTTAAACTTATCCATACATGTACATAAAGAATTTTATCACATTGATGGATGATTTTTCACATTATGGTTATCTCAAAATACTACATAAAAATTTTCAAGTAGAGAATGTTATTAAGGTATATATTATTAATGTTGAAAGACAATTATATAGAAGGTGAAAGTCATCAGATCGTATAGATGGTGAATATTATGAAATGTATAATGGTTAAGAATAATGACATTGTCTATTTGTTAAACTCTTTAAAAAGTATAGTATTTGTGCTCAACACACTATGTCTAGTACGCCGTAGCATAATGACATAGCTAATAGGCATAATAATAACATAGTGAAAATACTTAGAATTATATTACGTGATTTCTCATTACTCTTATTTTATAGAAGAATGCTCTTGGAGTTTGAGACATCTGAAAAGAAATTGAATTTTATAATGATCAAATATTATTTCATTGGTTATTCGAAAAAATCCAAAGGTTATAGGTTTTATTATCTTACATATAGTATGAGAATTATATGTATGGATAAAGTCAGATTTATTAAGAATGGTGAAATCAGTGGGAGTGATAAACCATAAAAAATGGTTATTAAAGAAAGGTGGAAGTCCTAATACTCATAATTTGCCATAATATTGTTGTCGAATAGTTGTTGAATGATCTGACAATGTTGCACAATAAATTAATGATTAACCACTCCATACTGAGATTGTCACCAATAAATTGAGAGTAGAAAAATATCACATGAGTAGCATTAAGATAATCTCTAATAGAAATAAGATAAACTATTCCGAATGATTACGTGATATATCTACAATAATCTGATTTTGATTTAGGGATAGGTAAAGATTTAATTTTGTTTTCACAAGCCATAAGAAGTAATGGTTTTGCTAATTGGATTGATGTCATGAATGATTAATTAAAACCAACGGACCCGAATGAAGTTTGAAATCTTGCTAGATATGAAGTCAAACTTATGGCCAAAGGTATTGATTACATAGAAACCTTCTATTATGTATATAATAAGGGCTCACTAATAATCATTATGATATTGATAATTCATTATGATTTAAAATTATACCATATGAATGTAAAAACTATTTTTAATAAAGTTTAGGTGAATAAGTCTATAAAAATTAACCTAAAGGGTTCTTATAAGTAAAGTAACACTTGGCTTGCAAATTTAATAGGTCAATATATAGACATAAAAAAGTTTTTCCACCATGGTATTTTAAGTTCAAAGATACCATTACTTCTTTTAGTATTAAGGACAGCACCATTATTGGTGTACATTATATAAATGTTAAGGTTAGTGGGAGTAAGTTTTTAACTTTATATATTAATATTGTTGTATTGTTTGTCAGTAGTAATTTTAGATTATTACATGAAATCAAGATTCTCTTTATAAATATTAAATGAAAGATATAGTGAGACAACTTATGTGATTGAAATTTAAATATCTCAGGATCGATCACGTAGATTATTTAGGTAAAGAATATATCATAAGAATTTTAGAGAAATTTAATGTGGAGAACTATTTAGCTAATGTTACTCCAATTTAAGTAAAAGGAATAAGTTCAGCAGTATGTAATGTCCAAATAATGAAATTGATTCCTTATATTTCTGTTGCATGATGTTTTATGTATGCATTTATATGTATAATATCAGATATTATTTTTGCAGTTAGTATATTAAGTAAATACCAAGCCGATCCAAAAATGGATCATTATGAGCTTCAAGGTATGAATGACTATACACTCACGTTTAAAATGTCTAATCATCTAGTAGTGATTGACAATTATGAATGTTAAATTTGTGGCTTACTTTGAGGCTACAGTTTATTGATTATAGTTGTGAAATTTTATCTCAGAACTTAGAGTTGTCGACTTTATGGCCAAGTCACTGAGAACTTATTGCGATGATTTTGCATATGTGTTTTTTGCTAAGTGTCTATAGAGCATAATAGCATGAAGCTCATGATTGCAAATCCATTAAGGAAAAAATTAATAAAAATATTTAAGAAATGTGCTAACATAATGAGCCTTGATTGTAGCTAATGCGTTATTCACTTGATGTTGTGAATTTTGTATAATTGTTATTTATTTGACACTTTTAGTTCTTATTTGAACTGTTTATAATAATTCTTATTTTTTTAGTGTACGTACATGTATAAGATTGAATGAATGATAACAAAAATAGCTTTTAGCACAAGGCATTATTGTTGGACCTTATTTTACATACTTCTCAATTATAGATCATGTTAGACATGTTGCTAATGTTGTGGTACATGAAAGGGACTATATCGCGTTAATGATGTACAACCGCCATGCCTCACATTAGTGAGTTGTTTAATTGTGATATTATGATGACCAAATTAAGGTGATGATAGATTGGATTTATTGCGCGTTTATATAAACCTTGCTAGACCCAATTGTAAGATAATCGTATAGATCAAGTGGGAGAATGTAAGAATTAATGTGGCCTACATGATTTAGCATATGTGATTTTACTGATTATTATCAGAAAATTAATTTGGATTAGATAATTATAAGGTTACCAACTACACCAAAGAATGTTCAATTCTTGATCAAAAAATTCTAGGTTTGCGATTATGGCTTCAGGTATGTTGATTAAGATGTTTTAATTCCACATTATAATTATTATGAGTATGTGAAAATCATAATTGTTCTAGATCTTGACATTAGGGTTTGATTGATCTCTTTGATCAAATAAAGTTTTACAGAAATATTTCAAAACACCTTAAACACTCTGAAAACACTTTGAAGTATTGGTATTCGATTTAATCACTGATTTGTTTTGGTCTCTTTGAAAATAAAAATGTTTTAACCGTTTTGAAACGAAATTTTGATTCTCGATACAAATTAGTTTTGAAATTTTCATTAAATGTGTCAGGCAATTTATTTCATCTAAAACTTTAGATGGTACATCGCAACTAGGTCCTTACTAGAAGGAGCCGACGTGTAATTTATCCTAACTTGAATCAAGATTTTTTTTTCCTGCCCATTCCCCAGTTTAGAGACGAAACTATACCATGATTTTGTGTAATTTTTTATTTTCCCCATTAAGTTTTGATAATTTTACATATTCATAATTTGTCACAAATCAAAAAAGAAAAAAAATCTAATCATAGTATAAAACATTTATGCTTTCAATTAATTTCACTCAATAATAGATTATTTACCCATGCACGATGGGTGATATACCATTGTGTAAAACAATTGAAAGTATAATATAAAAGGATCTCAATCTTCTTAACAAAATAATTTATATTCAAATCATATTTCATTAATGGGTATAGATTAAATTACATCCTCATCCCCCCTTTACACTTTCATCATGCCAGAATCATAAGGAATGCCAGTGGGCTTAATCCAAGAATCTCCTTCAATGTACTGTCCTGGAGTGAAACCCATAGCTTCTTGTGGAGTTATCTTCTTAATACCATTCCATGTCACTCGCGCCGCAAGGCCAGCACCAGGTCCTCTGTTGTTAAACTCAGTATAAAATAATGTGTCAAGTCCAAAAGTACCAGCCCATGGTGCCCAGCCTGTAGGATCAATGGTGCTATCAATGAAAGACTGCATGACAATGGTTCTCGAGAATTCCTTCCATGGCCGTCCGAGGTAGGACTGGAACTGTCCTTTGGCGGCGATGAATGCCGGCTCAGCCGTGATGTAGCAGTTCTGGAGGACAATAGCGCCTAGTCCACGCTTGTCTATTCTTCCTTGGGCTGTGACCATGCAGGCCTGGTCGTCCATTGGCTTTCTGACGATCATCCTGCAGTTTTGGAAGACAGAGGCAGCGTCGCCGAAGATGAAGTCAATGGTGCCGGTGATGGTGCAGTCACGGTAGAATTGGCGGTAGGAGTGAGCGTAGAGGGTGTCTTGGTAACCGTCCATATTGCAGTTGTAGAAGACGGACATGTCGGCGGAGACACGAAGTGCCACGGCTTGGTGCTTGATTGCTCCTGCGGAGTTCTCGAATCCAATGTCCTTGGCAATGAAATGATCTCCATTCACGGCTGTGTCATTTGAAGATAACAACATCGATCATTACTTTCCAATAAGATAGATGGCAAGTTCTATCAATTTATGAGAAAGATGAGGAAGGATTGACTTACCAACTGTTGCAGTCTTGTAAGTGCCAACTCCATCGACGTAGTTCTTGTTCCCGGTGATCCTAGTTTTGGTTGGACCTTCTCCGAGGAACATAACATTGTTGGTGCCCCTAGGAATGTTAATATACTCATTATAAACACCAGCCTTAATGAAAATCACAAAGGTCTGGTTGTTTTTCAGTGGGACAGCCTTCAAAGCATCATTGATTGTCTTATATTGTCCACTGCCATCCGTAGCAACCACCGCATTGGGTTTGATCGTCGCCGGAGTAGCCTGGAGGAGCATCCTCTTGTTTCCGGAATTGACCCATGAAGGATAATCATTAGACAAAAGACGACGACTGACACCCGGAATTTGCAAGGAAGAAAGGAGCTGGGAAAGCTCGGAAACCATGGCGAGACCATTGCTCGAGAGCTCGGCGGAGGTTTTCAAAAGCTTCCTCATTTTCTCGCCTGAGTCGCCGGTGGTGTTTTCGAAACCATCCAAGCAAGTCTCTTGGTAGGTGATGGAACCGCTGAGCCAAACCTTGAGATCTGCAACGTAATCATCCATCTTACTAGCGTCAAATTCGCTGACCTTATCAAAAGATCTCTTGAGATCATCAATGGAGGTGTCCAAAAGCTCTTTGCAAGTCTCAAATGCTTGAGAGGTTCTTGGGTCCTTGGCTGCTTCTTTAAGAACAGACGAGTTCTTAATGGCGTCACCAATGTTCTTCATAGTCACCTGAAAAGCCAACTTGATTAGCTCTTTAGGGTCGGTAATGTTCTTGGCGGAGGAGAGGCTGTTGATACATGTTTCCTTGTAATCTGTAGGTTGGCAGATGGCGGTGACTGCCTTGTTGCTGGTGGATATCTCACCATTACCGGCGGAGCCACCAGCAGCGGCTCCAGTGTTCTTGTTGTTGATACCAACCGTCACTGCCACCACCATTGCAACTAGGAGAACTGAAGAGAGACCAATAATGGTGGTCTTCTTCTTCCCTGAACCATCACTACTCCCCATTTTTATTTACTGTGTAAATCTATGAAATATTTCTTTCTTCTCTTACTGTAGGTAAGAGACAGAAAAAGAACAGAGCTCTTGGGGTTCTCGCTTTGTGTAGAGTCTATGAAACCCCTTGGGCTCTGATTTCCAATGGGTGACAAGTGACCTTTATATAGTTTTCAGATTAGATAGGGTAGAGAAATATAAGCCACGAAAGGAAACTAAGGTAAATTTATGTTAGAAAATGTGAGGTTGAGAGTTCCAACAAAATAGAAGGTTGTTAGGTTTTTACGGGTAAAAATTGTATTATGCCATTTAGAAGAGGTTGAATCTTGTACTGTTCTAATTATAGTATTATTGAATTTGGTCAAATCTGTTGAATATTTTATTCTGGATAAATAAATTTTTTAGGGGTAAATAAATATGTTGAAGTTTGAATATTTCATTACCAAAAAATCCTCGATTTTTAAAAAAATAAATTAAAAGTAGGAGAAAATCTACCATTATAAACCATAAAAGAAGCAAATATATATATAAAGTGAGCTGAAAAAACACTTCTAGTCCATCTCCCAAAGTATATGGTAATGTTAGAGAGATGGGCAATTTAACTAGAGCATACATTCAATTAATAGATTATCTATTTGTCGAAGTCAACGCCATATGAAAAATCATAACTTTATCACTAACTAATGCTAATATTTTCCTTTCTATATCTATTAAGGCATGTATTTTAGCATATACTTCTTTGTCCTCATATAATTCCATAGGAATTTTGTTTCCATAGTCAATTTTATTGCAGGATATTTCCAAGAATTAATATAACCTTGGCTAACGTGATTAGTGGTTAATCCTTAGGAGTGGTTCAGTGGTTGAGTTTGACATCTGTTAAGGTCTCATGTTTAACATTTCTCATACTCCTTAAGGATTAATTATCCTTATTTTTCAAGAGACATGTTTTAAACCCGCTCGGACTACAGTGGTTAATATTCGAGCTCGAGAGAATAGTTAGTGCAAACTTTGACACCCTATTATAGCAAAAAAAAAAAAATTTGATTAATGGTTATTTAATTTACAATGCTAATGTTATCAGACATAATTTAAGGACTTAATACATTGTAATTAATTAGTGGAGTGCCCATCTTCTCTCTCACACACACACTTCATTCCTATTAATGGGTCAACTAGCTCTTTGTTCTTATGCAGGGGCCGCCCAAGGTAAAGTGAGGCCTTAGGGGAAATTTTTATATGTGGCCCTATTTATAATATTTTAATTATTATAACTTTATTTTTATTTATTTAAAAAAATATTTTTTATTTTTTAAAATACAAAATATTGATCAAGTTTTTAAGTTCAAGTTTTGACAATAAATCTTTCTCAATAGATAATATAGTTAATTCATTTAATCTTTAGTTGAACTTAAATAAGATTGTACCAATTTAAATTTTGAACAAGCAATTTAATAAAAAAATATGTGAGCAAAGAATAATTTTAATATAACAAAAAATCATTTTTTATCTACAAGTTATGTGCACACATGAAGTACAAATAATTTAAGTATAAATTATTTAGACTGACAATTTATATTAATAAAAAAGGAACTAATTTTATAAATTTTCACTACAAGAAATAATGTATATAAATTTTTTATGTGAGTGAGAGAAATACAACTATAAACACACTCAAAAGAGTTAGAAAAACTTAAATAAAAGTTTACAAAGAATGAATAATTTTAGACCTAATAAAATTAGATATTGAATTGAACTATTAAAATTTGAGCCCTGAAAATTTAAATCATACCTAAAATAAAAAAATAATAAAAATAAAAATAGGCCTATTATACTAAAGCGTTGAATTTTATGCACTCTCTCCAAAATTTGGACTTAACCAAGTAGAGAGTAATTTTAGACCTTATACAATTAAATATTGATTTGAACATTAAATTTTGGGTCTTAAACATTTGGATAATATCTAAAATATATTAAAAAAAAATTAAACCCATTATACTAAAGGAATACTTTTTGGGGGCTCTCTAAAATTTGGGACCCTAGGCAAGCACCTTAGCTGCCTATGGGTTGGGTCGCCCCTGTTCTTATGCTAATCTGAATATACGAAGAATATAATTTTCTAGGCATGAAAATCAATTATACATGATTTGAAAATCAATAATACACTATCAAAGTCGGATTAAACAATTTTTTAGCTAACTAAAATATATAGAAACATCTTAATGGAGTGAGAGAGCATAATTAACATATTAATGGGATGAGTACAAACTATAATGATCAAAATAACTAGTAGGGCAGATATAGATCGAAGCGTGATGCGTAGTTGTTCAGTTTGGTGAGCTGGCAATAAATACTTTGACGTGGAATATCCCACTTTAGATCTTATAAATATCCATGAATGAAAATTGATAGATCAAAATGCGGAAACGAAAAATTTAAGTGCTTTCATATAACTTTGTATCAATTAAGTTTATTTTGTATTATATTGTTAAAAATATTTTGTATTATATCTAGCCTTATTTTGTATACATATAATACAATAAAATCGTATTAAGTTTTATTTTACTATTTTGCCCTACAACTAAATAAAAACATGCATAACTAGGATGTACCACTTTGAACTCTTGGGCCCCAAGCCCTTCGAGATAGGCCCAAATAAGTACCAAATTTTGGGCCTTTTTGCTCATGCCACGGCCCAAGTTCATGAATCGATGGAATACTCAATTACCTAACCACACATGAGCGGCAAAACGGTCACCAAAACTTTTGAACACTCTCTCTCGTCTACATTGGGATTTCCTCATCCTCTCTCTCTCTCTCTCTCTCTCTCTCCAGTCTCCACCCCATACATGCACATAGATCTACTCTACAATTTCTAGGGTTTATTTTAAAACCCTGACTTCAAATTCAGGGGGGGTTTCATATCCGAACCCCAAGTCTAAGAGGTAGGGTTTCACAATGCAACACTGAGTATCTATAATGGGCGTTCCGATTTTATGTATTGAAAAATGAACAAGGATCAAGAGCAACCCGATTTCAGTGGCAAATTTCACACAGTACAACCACTTCGTGATCTCGAATCGAATTGGGCCGTAGATCTCGCCAAAAACCTCGAGGAATATCTCCTCAAGATTTGCACCGGTGAAATCACTGGCGAAGATGATGGTTACCTCTCTGTGAATTTCGCGGAAGGTTAGCATTTTTTAGTTACAATTTTTTTTGTGGGTTTTGAGTTTTTTTTAATGCTGTGATTATGCGGGAAATGTAGCTGCGCTGCTGCTCCAGGGTTCAATTCAGGTCTACAGTCGGAAGGTCGAATATCTTTATACTTTGGTTTTACACGCTTTGGAGTTCATTTCTAAGAAAAGGTTTGACTCAGTTATTAATTTCTCAGCTTTATTACGGTTAATTTTGAATGAAAAATTATAAATTTGTTATATTGGAGATCAATGTTGAAGTTTTACTTAGTACATTGGTCTTTTCTGTTGCATAATTTTTCAGTTTCGTTGATTAATTGTGTTTTGTGTGGCAACAAGTGTCCTTCTTTTCCTAATTTGTTTTCGGTAATCCAGAGTATCTGTATTGCTATTTTATATTTGGATGATTTAGTATGAGTTATTCATATTTGTTTCTGTTGTTTAGTACATCTTTTGTTTGGGAATTATTATTTGTGGCTAACAATAGGGATATGCGAATCCTTTTAGTGTTAATCTAGTTCCTCAAAGTACATAGGACTTACATTACTCCTGTGGCCTGGACTTTGTCAAACTTGAGATGGAAGGTCTCATTCTATAAAATTTAGGAAACCACAAAGGATCTTATGCTTAAAACCTTTTTCTACTTGGGAAACATTACTGAAAGAAAAAAATGATGTAGGACAAATTTAGACACTTCATTCTTTTACTTCATTTTTTTTATAATCATAATTTCGATAAAGATATTTAATTTTAGTCTTGAATATGCCAATTCAACACTGCTTTCATCTACTGATGAGCTACATATTACCTAGCCAATGGAGAGGGAAGTAAAAAAATCAGAAGATAAGGTAACCAAATTCATGTTATAATGTGAGGAATTATTGGTGAGAGTTGACACAAGCAAAATTCATTCTTAAAAATCATACAAAGTAGAGCAAGCAAGCCATTAACAGACTTATGTGTTGGTCAAATTGAACATTATAAGGAACATAATTAAGGAGGCAGAGCATCAATTTTGGGAAGAATTATATTGGGTGATGGGAAAAAGTGTTGTTGTTAAATGCCAATGAAATTAAAATAGTTTTGTCATATCTTTTAATGCCAATGACAATTTTCAAAATAGTTCAGTTTTCTATATAATAGTATACTAAGATTTAGCTGCAGGCTGTAGGTACTGATCTGGTATCTCTTCTCATGCCAGAACAACATAAGGTTTAGCCAATCATTTGATTGGATCAAATTTCTTGAAACAGCATGCTTGGTTCAATTGAAATATTATCACTCGGAGAAAGTATATAATCGGTTTGGTTCATTTCTTAATTCGAAAAGACCCAATTTTGTGATAGATTATTACACTTCTAAATGCAAAATGGTATATATGTCAAAGTTAGCAAAAATAAGAACAATTACACATACGCATAATTTTTTGTTACTGCGATAATTGAACAGCCAGCAAGATCAACCAGAAAGCACGCCATACCAAGCTGAAGAAAGTGGTTGGCATGCTGTTGCTGATGAAGAAAATGACCCATTCTGGGGCTTAGATGATATTCCAGGTTACCAGTCATTATGCATATTATCTTGTAGATTTACAGCTTGTTAGTTGGCTAAAATTATGTTGTATTGTAGTGGAAGCTAAGAACTCCCTAGATGGTGTAACCAGCAGAGATGCTCCATTAAATCACTTTGTGAAGCCCCCTGCAAATCTAGTTGTGCTTGAAGGCGATTGCTTAGATGCTACTGGTGATGGCGGGGAATTAGAGTCCTATCTGGTACCTTTATATTAGTTTTTGGATATATAGCATCAAGTTTATATCGTTATGATTTTACTTATTTATTAGTTTATTTTTGGTTACAGTTGGCCACCAACGATCTTTACCAGGACTTTATCCTATTAGACCCATGTGACGCGGTGGCAGTTAATGATTTTATAAAGGGTGATTATAAAGCTAGTAAATGGCAGAATAGTGTTCATGGAGTCAGCTCTTTGAACTCTAAATATCGCAAGAGCTTTCAGTCTGCAGCAGTTCATTCTGGGGGAACTGACCAAAGGTTATCTGTTGGAAAGAACAAGGATGCTAAACTCAATCAATCTCCTTTGGTTGATCATTGCTTTCTATTTAATGATTGTAATACTGGGTCCTACCCTGCTGCTGATATTCCAGAAGACAATAATCCTGGGTTTGAAATGGATAATGGGTATTCAGAGCCTAGGGATTCGGATGATGATGATGATGATGATGATCCATGGAAACCTTTGAATCCCCATGAACCTGGGTATTTGAAAGTTAAACCTTATAGAAAAGGTCGCCCAAGCTTTTGTTTCCTTTGCGTGCTTCTCTCTTTCTATCCTTTGGTACTCACGTAATAGTATTGGACTTCATTTTTTGTCTCCAAGCAGTGAAAGCCGTTAGAAGGGAGGGAGTAAATTCCAGTCAACGAATTCCTCTAACTACAGAGTTTCCTCTTGCAAGACTGCATGGTCCCATTAGTTCAGAGCTTAGTGAAATGTGGGAGAAGAAACGTCGTGTGTTGGAAAAACAGGAATTACAATCTCCTCCACTGTATGAGAAGGTTGGTTTCTTGGTGTTGTGTTGCCTGCCTATGTTCCTCTAGCTATTATATAATACTGAAGTTCTACCTGCAGCTGCGACAATCTCTTGTTCATGGAGAGCAAGAGAATTGTGCCATGTTTTGGAATTTTAAGGATGACAATGCAGACAATGATACTGGGACCCCTGATTTTGACATGCCTGAGGGTACACACATAGACGAAGAAGGACCTCTACACCCTGAAAAGGTTAGACGGACCTTTGCTGTGCTTTATGATGTAGCTTGTGTATCTCTTGCTGATCAGTAGGAAATTTGGTTTGATTGCTCATGCGGTGAACTATATGCAGCATAATGATGGCAATGTTCACTTTGATGCCAATGAAGATTATGGTCTTGAAGATCCTCATGCAAGCCTCGAAGATCTTTGTCGCTCTCACCTGGTAAAAAGTTTTTCTTTTTAATTTCACATCATATCATAATAAAATCCAGTCGCTCACATCCTGGTAAAAAGTTTTTCTTTGTCGCTCTCACCTGGTAAAAAGTTTTTCTTTTTTTACTCTCTCTCGCTGTGAGGTTACAGGGGTTGGTGGTTGGGGTTATGGGTCTGCTGGGTTAAGGGTCATGTTGAAGAAGCTATGCTGTCTATCATTGCAAAATTAACAGCTGCTTATCTCTGGTGGAATCTATGTCCCCGCAATTTCTGTAGTTTCACTTGGTCACTCAGCTGTTGCCGAGTGCAATCCAAAAAGCAACAGAACTAGAGGTTGCTCAGACTTTGCGGCCGGATTCCAAAAAAATTTCTAAGATTGATTGCACATCTGTGCATTCAGATGCACTTTTCCTTATATAACTTTTTGAATATTACTACTTTAGTTATTTTTTAGAGCAACATGGTTAGTAAGGAGTAACCCATCTTCTTATGTGTAGGATTCTCTCCTTGCTAGCATTGCTGAAACTGAGAAGCAAACCGAAGTGGCTGCTCGGGTTTCAACTTGGAAACAGAGAATTGAGCAGAGCTTGGAAGAGCAAGTGTGTGCATTTAATTGTGCTCTCTTTACATATCACAAACTTACCTTTAATTTTGGATTTTAGGTTCTTCGTGTTTGTAATGATTTGAACCAAGGGTGGCCTGTTTTTTGACAGGACTCACGCCCACCATTTGATATTCATGAGTATGGTGGAAGGGTATTGGATAGGCTATCACTGGGAGCAGACAGTGGAAATGCCATGTCATTTGCAGATGTTGTCTGCGGTCAAGAGAAGCATGATATTGCCCGGACATTTTCTGCACTTCTGCAATTGGTAATCCTGTGACTGAGAACTGAGAGTGGGGTGCTAGGAAGCTAGTTACAGAAAAATAATGTCTCCTAGTCAGAACTACCATATAACATTCTCTATAAATTTTCTTTCAAGTGTCTGTAGAACTTACTACTAGTTTTGTTGGTCAAGTAATTCCGAAAAGAATCAGGTACAGCTTGCTTGCTAGGTGAAACTGAAAATTTGGATTATCTTTTCTCAGGTGAACAACGGAAATATAGATTTGGAAAGGGCTGGTAGTGATTCTGAGTCCAAGTGTTACACGGCTGCAAATCCCTTCTATGTCCAGCTTCTTAGGCATGACAAGAGACGGGAAGAAGTGCTGGTTCAATTGTCTAAGAAAAGAGCTAAATCTCGTATGAGGAAAGGATATACTGAAGGTGAGAGGAACAAGTCTGGAAAAGAGAATTGTCCCGTTGTTCCTTCATCACCTTCAGGATCTACCTCACCAGAAATGTCATCACAACTGAACTGCAATTTCTCAGTAAAGCTAGGAAAACTTGGTGGTGCTAGGCACACTCCTGAAGGTAAGAGGAGACGAAGGTCCCGATTTGTTGAACCAGTGGACCTGCATTCTACTAGGTGACACGGAATACTTTGCAAGGTACCGCGCTATATCTTCTGGGAGGAATTAACATCTCCCCTGGCTGAATGGCTTGGAGCAGCAAGGAAGGTGATCTGAACAGTGTAATTTTAAAGATACTAACAACAATAGGCAATTGTTCCTTAACTTAATAGTAATTAGATTTATTTATAGCTCAAGAAGCTTGTAACATGTTTGGTAATGCAGAGTTTATTCTTCTGTATGTGCCTTGTACACAAGAGTGTTATATTGTAATTGTAATTCTTGCTCCATTTCAATCTTATATGCATATTCTGGGAGTTTGCGTCGGTGCAATTCTCATAGCAAAATGAATTGAATTGACCACTGATTGACTTCTCGTAAGTAATTGTCATATTTTTAAGGTTCAATCATTAGTTTAACATTATAGAGTTTTTCTTAATTTTGATTAACCTTAACTTTCTACCCGAATGTTGTATGAAGAAGTTTACCTCCACCTCACAACTGAAAACTCGGGACGCACCCATAAGCATCACAATTCTAATAAAAAACTTGAAATAAAATACGTACAAACTAACAATTCAATTTATAATAACACGACTATACTACGTAACAATCTTGATATAATTTTTCGAAAACTGCCACGTGTACTCCCCTCTTTCTTAATATCGAGACTCCGATATTTCGCCGAATATCGTGTTTTTTTTTTTGACAAATTTCAACGTTCTAAATTCTTACAAGTCGTCGCGTGACTGTTCTTTGTCCATTGAATATACACATCACCCTTGTTGTCTGTGTCCGAGTTTAAGACTGAGTTAACTCGTTAATCCTCTCTCTATATCCAACTCAGTACCCACCGACCCACAACTCGTGTTGGTATCGGGAGCTTTTTTATTCATACTGAGTATTCTTTTCAGAGACAACAAACGAGACCCAGGCGACTTGAACCCCTGACTCGAAGGTGAACTCAGTCCCATCTCGTCCCTTGACTCAGTTCTTCTTGGCACCTCTATCGTCACACCCACCAAACCTTTCCCCCGATCCTCCAACGAAGTGGAAGCGCTATGTTCATCGCTCTGACAGGTGGGGCACATCCCAGAACTTGAACCCGGTTCAGTCTCACCCACTGAAACCACCACATCATCAGACCGTTTGTTTTCGGACACCTGAACCGGTTCAACCGGTGACCGGCAAAGTGGGCAAGTGGAGTGAGAGTGAAACCACATGTCAATACAACCTATATGAAAAGAATGGTGACATTTTGGTAAAAGACGACCCTTTTCATTCTCTTCGAATTCCGATAAGCACACGGCGCATTCTAGCGTTTCCGGGTGGGTCTTGGCGGAATAGATAAACTCTGGGATTGAGTTTAGTACGGACGGTTCAAGGCCACGAATGGTGGTGGTGGTGGTAGCGGTGGAATTAGAGTTGTCGAAGTGAAAAATGATGTGGGTACGGCGGTGGACGCGGCTGCGTCGGTGGAAGACTTGGCGCCGCCGTTCCCGGAGTATGTACCACCGAGCGTAGAGGTGTACGACCACCACGAAGACCACGAAGGCGAATAAGATGACAATCCCGCTTAGCATGAATTTGCCGCTTAGAGAGTAGCTCTTTGGTGGGCTTGTCAATCCCTCCATGTTGGGATTGTTCCCCACTTGATGCTTATATATGGAATTGTCCCCCATTTGATCCTTATATTTTAGAGAGAGAGAGAGAGAGAGAGAGCGAGAGAGAGAGAGAGAGAGAGAGAATGGAATGTGGAGAGCTTCTTGGTGGGGTGACAGAGAAGAGGGCGGTGCGTTATATTGGGGGAGGAATGGTGGTACAAAGGTTGTTGGCCACCGCGTAGAGAAGAGAATGGGATAGTATGAGATGACAGGGAAAGTTCTTGAGGGTTTCGGTGTTGTTCTTCGAGTTTGTGTCAGTGTGCTTGAAGTCTAATAGACGCCAGGGTTAACGCGGGATTGTTTAAAATGACAGAATTGGCCTTCTATTTTGTTCCGGTGAATGAAGTGGACTCGTTGACTTGGTGGCCCGCTGGGTTTGTTGGTCCTAATAATTTAAGTCCACAATTCATTGTACCCTCTTTGTTAAAAAAATATTATTTCTTTCAATTTTATTATAAGATTTTGATATTTGTATCGATTAATCTCTCGATTTCAATAATTGTCAGCGTTGCTTGAATTGAGTTAAAATATGTTCTCGAGATTTTAGAGTTATCAAAAATTAGACTCAATCATTCCTAAAAGTTAAAAAAAGTTGAGGCAAGACTATTAAAAACATCATTAAACAAATTAGAATTAATATACGAGATTCTTGTCTCTACAGAATTAAAAAAAAAATTAAATTAATAATTTAAGATCAAATGTAAACTTTATATTTAGAGAAGTTATTTTTGTAATTCAAAATTCTTAATATGCAAATCATAATAGATAAACTTTGTTGTTGAGTAAAGAACATACTCATGTGTAGAATTATTTTATGCTATTATAGTATCCTTCTAAAGCTATTTTATGTTAATAATTATTTGAATTATTTTCAATTCATGTATAGTCTTGTACAATTAAAATTGTATTATATCTAAATTGTCTTTAGTTTAATCTATTTTTGTATTTAGAAGGATTAATTCCAAACTCTATTAAACCAACAAATTAAAGTACTAATTTTGTGTCAATTTTACATCATCGTCTTTTGGTAAACCAACTTAGACAGTGGTTGTAACCCCCGCCCCCCAAATATATATTTTTTTTTGTTGGGGGGGGGGGGGGGGGGGGGGGGGGGGGTTTTAAATGGGAGTAGTTGCACTTGCTTCAATAGAAATTGAGGTTTAGGAATTTGGAAAATTCTTATTTGGGCTTCTTAGGCTGGGCAGATTGTTTATGTTGGGGATGCACTTCAGCTGGCTACTGAGTGTTCTCCCTTACAGAAAATTCTTTTCTCTATGGGCCATGCCTTAGGGCCTGGTTGTTTATCGGATTCGGATGGTTTTGAAAAAAGGTTTAAGAAAAATAGTTTAACAATATTATTTAATTTTATGTTTGGTTAAAACTTTTAAATTCGGGATTCATATCTCGGATTATAATGAATAATGCATTAAAAGTCAAGTATATAAGTTTGATGAAACCTATGAGAGAGTTTTAAAAGTGAAAGATTGGATTGAGTTTATGATTGAATCCCGTGTAAAAATCCTTTAACTTGAGTTTGAAGGGGGTTTCTAAAACCAATTCAATCTTCTCTCATGTGGATCATTCAAACATGCCCTTAGAGATGGCAACTGGACTTTACCTTGTGAGAAATAGAGAAATAGGAGTAAGCCCGGTAATAGCATATTGAATTCGGTTTCAGTTTGGTTTGGTTTTGATTTGTCAACTTCGTTTAAATTAAAATATAAATTTGATCAAAATTTTAAGATAATTTTTTCTTAAATGAGTAAAATCCAAGCCTTATATCCCTCAGGTAGAGTAGGTATGGTTTGGCTTGAATAAGATCCTAACCATAAATAATTATAGTTTATAATCAAACAATTCATATCTAAAAGATGAACAACTTTAAATTTATCATTAAATAGGTTCATTGCGTTTATTTTTTATATTCTTTCTCTTTTCTTATATGTTTTTAGAAACTTGAATTCTAGCATTTTATTTTATGGTTAATTATACATATCTTGGAGGCTTTCATGGAGAAATTATTTATTTTAGGTTTTATTATTAACTTCTTAGGTTTATTTTCTAAAAATTTTTACTGAGAAATTAAGTTTGATTCTTTCTCGATTTCAGATCAAATACTCGTAATCTTTGATCAAACTGAGGTAGAGAAAAAAATTTAGCTCAACATTCAAACTCAGCTCTAACTCGAGTTTATTCAATGATAATCAATGCAAATCTAAGAATATTAAAGCTCAATAAAATTGAGTTTATTTTATGGTCCCATTAACTTCGCTAGTAGTTATGCAATTTTTTTGATAGACCATCCAATATCTTTTTATTTTTGTGAAAAAAAGAAAAAAAAAAAGACATAATTCCCTTCTCAAACGAGACTTACAATGGATGACCATTATTGTTCTATCATTTGGCACAAGAAGCCGAATTCACACGGTGGCTTGGGGCCATGACTCTGATATCACTTGTTGGGCATAAGGTTTTAGCCCAAAAGGTACACCTAGTAGGTGGAGTGACCGCTCCCTTATATGGCTCAGGACCCCCTCATAACTATCCGATGTGAGGCTCGTTTCGACACCTTAACAATCCCCTTTTTGAACGAGACTTAAAATGAATGACCACCATTGTTCTTTCATTATATACAAGAAACTAAGTCCACACGGTGGCTTGGGGCCATGGCTTTGAAAGCACTTGTTGGACATGAATTTTCGGTCCAAAAGGCACACTTAGTAGGTGCAATAATTTGCTCCCTTATTATGGCCCCCCTCATCACTATCAAATATGAGACTCGTTTGACACCTTAACAATACTCCTCTCAAACGAGGCTTACAATAAATGACTATCACTATTCTCTCATCCCGCACAAGGAGTCCAGTCCATATGGTGGTTTGGGCAATGACTCTGATATCATTTGTTGGGCATAAATTTTAAAAAAATGCACTTAGTAGGTGAAGTGATCCGCTCCCTTATATCTCCCAGGATCCTTCATTGTCATCCGATGTGAGACTCGTTTGACACCTTAACAAAGACTATGGTATAAAAAAAAATCGTTACCGTACCTCTAAAATTTATAATTTTTGTGGGTTGAGATACTAGTTTTTTAATTTGTTTACAACAGAAAATCCTTACAACTTTTAGGGTTACTTTACAACTTTTATGTGTCATTTTTTAACTTTTAAGGGTTATATTGTTAGGATCGATCGCAAATAACCTTAAAAATTTTAAATAGCCCTCAAAAATTATAAATTGAATTATAAAAGTAATAAAGGGTCCCTAAAACTTGTAAATAACTCTAAAAATTTATAAATGATCCTTAAATTTTATAAAAAATATATATATAATACTTATAATGATGGTACGATATTAAAAAAAAAAAAAAAAAAAATTTAGTCACCTCATTATATGTAGCTTTATGTCAAAAGAAAGGCATTTTCATACCCCACAATCCCTTGGTGTATGCCCCTCTGAAGTATTTCATTTTTCTTAACTATCTTTGGACAAGCATGTGATACATGTTAATAAGATCTTTATCTTGTTGGTTAAGCATTACTAGAAGGTAAAACATAGGATCCAACTTTTATTTCACTTTTATTCAAGATTAGACCTACCATTTATTAAAATATTATGGATAATCTTTCGAATAAATCTTTTCCCAAAAAAAGCGCGATTGCATGTGTATGTGTGTGTGAGATAGAGAGAGCAGAGGATGGGGACACGTTTAAAACTTTAAAGAGAAGATAGCGTCCGACCATTCCCTTCCTGCCTCCTTCGCCCGATTAACTTTTCTTCCTTCGTCTTTATTAGGCCTTCGCAATACATGTGTTATGAGATTGGATCCAATTCTTTTTCCATCTTCTAAGTCACCACCATCATTCCTTATGGAGAGTCAAGCTCACTATTTGAACTTTGGCCTAAATTCTTTGCCAATCAACAAAGTCACTAGTCCTTATGGAGAGTCGAGCTCTTTTTGAATGTTGATGCTTCTGGATTTCCGTTCTTACTCTCGTTTTATGTGATGTAGGTGATACCCATATAGACGTTGATGTAATCTAATCTTATCTGTTAATTGGATAAATTACTTGAATTTATATTAAACCTTAAATTTTGACAAAATTAAGATCACTTTGAATACATTGTTTTGTAATTTTTTCTTGATTGATATTTTTTTTCTTTTTTTATCAATTTGATTGATTTTTTTGTCATGAAGTAAAATGGAAGAATATATCAGCGAGTATTGTATTAATTGAAAATTGTTGTGAATATAATTTCGAGATTTAATCTGAAGATTTAATAAATTATAATTATTTGATTAAAAATAATTTTTATTTAATAATTATATTATTAGTGGATGGTGACTCACAGATTACCACCGTTACCATAGTGGGGACAACTGTCCCCACTACAATTTTGAAAAAAAATTGGTATGCATTTAACATTTTCAAAATTTTTGGATCTTGCCCCTGATGAAATATTGTAAAAGATTTGGGATATTTATGTATTTTAAATGTGGGATTTCTGCAAATTTAATAGACATGCAGGTTCAGTGGGGTCCATGTGTTGGCCTCTATGTATTTGGGGACTACATAGCTAAAATGAAACATAAAAAATACAGATTTATCTTCATTCCAACCAAATCTGAACCAAAAAAAAAAAAAAGAGTCTTCAATAAAAATATAAAGTGATCATAAGTGTATATCTCCTCGCTCTTAGATTTAATGATTCCAAACGAAAAAAAACATTTAATTAAAATTTCAACAGCTTTGCATTTATTTTGGGTCACACTCAATCTCTATAGGCCAGCTAGTGAATAGTGACATCCTATTTTCCTTATGTGGATAATTTTAATTAAGTATTATAGTGCTCATAATTTTAATATGACTCGTGAATATGTCACAAAATTAACTCATAATTAAGGAGGTATAACTTTAATAGATTTGAGTGATAATGAATAGACTCATTAGATCTTCCAAATAAATGATTCGTCATGAACATAGATAAACGTAACACATTCTTATTAAATATAACTGATAATAGTGCAAACCTAATAAGACATAAGCGTAACTATACACGATTATAAATATTATTTAAAAAAAAAAATGATATTTATAATCTATCTTTAATCTTTCATCAATTCGTTTTTTAGATTTTATTAGAGTTTATCTAGTACATTGAGTGAATAGCTTTAAAGAAAAAAGAAAATTCTTTCAGAGTTATTGTAAGAGATAATGTATAACAATTTCTTTGATTTCGACATTTTTTGCGATATTTTTTTATTTTCTCAATACTATAATTAGGGTTATGTTATTATTATTATTATTTTTTTTTTTTTGGTTCACAGTCGACAATAAAGCTATGATCATTTGTATTTGAATTGAAAGATGACGACTCTAATTATTTATCAACCTCTTTAAAATATTATGCACAATGATCAATCTCTTAGAAACTTAGATAATAATGAAAGTTAATGAGTGTCGTATGATTTTAATTGACATTTATGAATAGTTTTATAGTGATTTTTTTTTTAATTTTTTTACATGATTTTTTTAAAATAAATGTTAGGGAGAATTACACTTAGATCTCTTTAGATTTATTACTTACTCACTTAGATTCATTGATATTTGAAATATTACAAACTGACTCCTTGAAGTTTGTACACATGTAATACTTCGACTTTGTCGTCAATGTTCATTAGTACATCCATTAATAAATTATACCTAGATCTCTAAAGTTTGTAGGCGTATAATATTTATACTCTTCAAATTTAAAATATAATACTTAAACCTCTTATTAGTTATAAAACTAACGAAATCTATTAAATGATCAAATTACCCCAATTAAAGATAGGAGATATTGTGTCCATTATTTTTGACCCCTTGTTTAATTTTTTATTTTTATTCCAATAGATAGTATAATTATATACTAATTATGATTTTTTTTTTTTAAAATTGAAATTTTAATTTTAATTTTATTTCAATAAATGACATAATAGAACATAAATTTTGGTTATAAAATTTAAAATATTTGATATGTTATTTTTGATTGAAATATTTTTTATTTAAGTATAATATTTTAAATTCGAGGAGTCTAAATATTACACATACAAATTTTAAAGGGTCTGAGTGTCATTTACTATTAGATATAATAATAGATTATAGCCTAAGTGTTAGGCATGTAAAAACTTTAAGAGGCTATGTGTAATATTTGAAAAGTTAAAGAATTTAAATGATTAAATGACAGGAGTGTAGTAACTTGTAATCCCCCTTAAATGTTAACATTTGAGTTTTACGTTGGCCCCACTGTGGGAGAAGCCTGGCTCCACCCCTTGTTAGCACTGAATATTTACTCCCCGGCTACTTCCTGCAACTCACCAAAACGGAGAGGGAGAGAGAAAGATGGATGGAATAGAGCACAGATCAGTAAGTGTGAATGGCATTAACATGCATGTTGCAGAACTGGGGCGAGGCCCAGTGGTCCTCTTCCTCCACGGCTTTCCTGAACTCTGGTACACATGGCGCCACCAAATGGTCTACATGGCGGCGCAAGGCTACCGAGCGGTTGCTCCGGACCTCCGAGGTTACGGCGACACCACAGGTGCACCCACCAACGACGCCACCAAGTTCACCACACTCCACGTGGTGGGTGACATCGTTGCGCTCATCGACGCTGCAGCCCCGGACCAGGACAAGGTGTTCGTGGTGGCTCATGACTGGGGTGCACTCATAGCTTGGGCTCTGGTTCTGTACAGACCTGACAAAGTCAAAGGTTTGGTGAACATGAGCGTTGTGTTCACTCCCAGAAGTCCCCAGAGAAAACCCATTGAAACACTGCGTGCTGTCTATGGCGATGACTACTATATTTCCAGATTCCAGGTTCTCTCTCTCTCTCTCTATGCCCAATTTTGTGAATCGATTCGATTTGATCTGTATGCGAATTAAAGAATTCTGCAAATAATTCCCCAAAATGGTCTGCCAAATTGTGTCGGACTCTTTGTCTTGTTTGATTGTTGGAAGCATTCATAGAAGGTATGGGTGACGGTGATCGATCTGTCTTTGTTCCTTTTGGATTTGATTAATGGTTGCTTTTGGTTTTCTGAGTTTCTTGATCAAGTATAGGGTATTTTAATTTCTAACCTTCATGTGGAGGGATTTCTAGGGCCCAATTCCTTGTTTGCTTCAAAGAAAGTGTTAAATTTCATATATATTTTATAGAAATTGGATGGCATGTGCATCGCGAGGGTGCTATTTTAGAAGAAATGGAGTTGGAAACACTAACGCCATCAATCTCAGTGATGGATTTTGGGGTTGGAGGCAGAGAAGAGGAGAGGGGATACCAAGGTTTAAGGATCCATTAATTCTGTGTAATTTATGAAATGATTCTATAATATGTCTTGAGAATTCACTCACCCTAAACACCCAAATCTTCGATCCATTCGGATCATTGTTGTATTACCTTCACTACAACCATACCAACGTTCCATCTGCCCCATGACACCCCTCTCCTGTGGCACATTTGCTTTGTCTGTGTATATATTGTGATGACTTATCAACTCCACCTTTGCTGTCTGTCATAATAGCAAGTTGATCCCTAACCTCTATAAAATGCCAAAAGATGGTCATGTTACTTCCCAACCACCACTATTGCGATGGTTCACCAGCTCCAGCAGACCCATCTATACTAAATTGATTCCCAGCCTTTGCTGACGAGTTTATTCTTAAATAATCAAGGAATCATTTCATCTACAAGACACTGTATTATTCGTGGTTGATGTCGTGTATTTAGTTTCCTGTACTCTCTTTCATACTTTCATTTTCTAATGTTCTTGGACATGTTCATAGAGGAATCAATATAATTCGGTGATTGAGATACATTAAGATCCCTACATGTCTAGACGATTTTGATGCTTTAAGTACTTTCATTGATGTGCATAATTGGGATTTTCTACTATCTTTTTCTTCTTAACAAAAATTATGTCATTGTATAAGATAAAACTTTAAGCAATCTGCGCCCTGGTTGAAATTGACCATCTGACAGTGTCTTAAATTTCATCAAGGAAGCACACAACGTTGTCCTTAGAGCGATTCTAACTTTATTATTAGTTTCATTTGTGTACAATCAAGGACATGTAACTAAAAGATTCTTGATAAAAATAACACAATCCATGGCTCTCACACAAATTTTTATCTGTGTAAGACCCTGACTTGTTCCTTGTAAGTGACATCCATTTTTACCACAGGAACAATGACAGTTTCTCCTTGACTTGGTTGTGATTGACCCCAGTAGGATGCATGAGTGATGTAAAAGAACCATCTGATACATTGTTTGCTTGATAATGTCCTAGGAACCAGGAGAAATAGAAGCTGAGTTTGCCCAAATGGGGACTAAAAGGGTTCTGAAGAATTTCTTAACATACCGAAACCCTGGTCCACTTTATTTACCAAAGGGTAAAGGATTCGGAGATTCACCTGATACTCCAATTGTTTTACCACCTTGGTTGTCAGAGGAAGATGTTGATTATTACACAAGCAAATATGAGCAAAGTGGCTTCACTGGAGGATTGAATTACTACCGGGCCTTGAACTTGTAAGTTGGCTTCCACCCTTCATTGATTCTGACTTTAGTATAGCTTCATCATGAACTAAACAGTGAGGAAATCGGAACAATGTTCTAAGTTCACCTTCTTTTAATACAGCTCGTTTAGTGCTCTTTCTGTGCAATGAGGCTGTGAATTGGCTGAGGGACAACTATGCTTGCTTTAGAGGCTCTGCCGTGTTTATTGTTTAAACCAAACAATTACATGATATTCATAAAAACGCTATTGTCACGCCACTCTATATGAAACTCCTGTTAAAAAAAACATTTTCCTACCTCCTTTTTGGTTTAAGTTTAATATTTCGGATCTTAATCGCAGAAACTGGGAACTCACTGCAGCATGGACTGGAGCCCAAGTAAAAGTACCAGTTAAGTTCATTGTTGGCGACCTCGACCTCACCTATAATGCCCCAGGCACCAAGGACTATATACACAAGGGTGGGTTCAAGAGAGATGTGCCTTTTCTGCAGGAAGTGGTTGTAATGGAAGGCGTAGCTCATTTTATCCAAGAAGAAAAGCCTGATGAGGTCAACAAACACATTTTGGACTTCATCCGGAAGTTCTCTAACACTTCATGCTGTATGTCATAGAGGTTATTAGTCATATACCTCTGTCTAATGTGTGTTGGAAACTTTTATCCTAAAACAATGTCTGTTCATCTGTTGTGTCCTGGAATGAACACATGTGAGATGTGGTATGAATTACAGTATTGTGCAGTGCACTAGTAAAGACATATACTCATGTACACAAACAATAATACTACGTTTCCTTATTTTCGGAGACTTAATTTGAGTATCTAATGCATTATCATCGTTGATTTGGTAATGAATTTCGTTCAATACGAAGACTTGAATCTGTAATGAATCACGACTTACTGTTAATTCAACCGATATTATTTCCACCGACCGTATAAACTACACAACTACTATAATACCCCTTTATCCATGGTCCAATGGATTTCAATAAGGTTAAAAGTTTTTTTTAAAATAAAATGTCACCTGATATTTATTTTTTTGGTATGTCTCACTTAATCTATTTATATAAAACTAAACAAGATATGGTATTGCTATATTGGATAGGAGTGTAATAGTGATATTAATTTTTCTTTGAATAGATTTAATATTAATAGTATTTGCCAATATCAACAAATTTATCCGACAAACAAACACACCCTATAAAAGTCAGCCAAAGCCCTCCTCCTCCTCCTCCACCACCACCAACTGAAATTGACCAGAAGGCCTTTTCATACAGTAGGCTAGTGAGAGAAAGTAGAGAGAGATTGAGAGATGGAGAAGATCCAGCACAAAGATGGTTGCTGTAAATGGCCTATTAGTCCGATTCCTCCACGGCTTCCCTGAACTCTTGTACTCATGGCGCCGCTAGATTTCTTTGACTTCGACAGTTTTTGCGATCTTTTTTATTTATTTAGCGCTATAATTAGAGTTATGTTATTATTATTTTTTTTACTAGCATTTAGCAATAGAGTTATAATCATTTAGATTTGAATTGAAAGACGACGACTCTAATTATGTATCAATCTCTTTGAAAATATTATGTACAATGATCGATGTCTTAAAAAATTAAATAATAATAAAAGTGCTATTTAAGAATGAATAGCTTTATAGTGATTTTTTTTCTTTTAAAATAAATATTAGGGAGAATTACATTCAGACCCCTTGAGATTTGTCCCTTAATCACTTAAATCCCTTGATATTTGAAATACTAGTTAGTGTACACGTGCGTTGCACGTGAACCGTTACAAGAAAAAAATATTACAACCACAATACATGCATATGACAGATGGGACTACCAAAACAAATAATGAGCCACAACAAAAAAAGGCGCATAAATTTTCAATTGCTACTTTTGCATAAAACATTATACAACCAAAATGGACTTCTAATAAAAAATCTTGGCTACAAAATATTATATCATGCCTTGCATGTAACCAGAAAAGTTTATAAGATTAGTAGGAAGAAGTATCTTGGAAACTTAAGTAAGACAGAGAGCAGTTGCATAGTCATACTTATATCCTCCATTACTTTTAAGAAATAGAAGTTGACATTCCCTGATAAATCACAAATGGACAATATTGTATCAATATCATTCAAGGAACTCAATACACATACATGTATTAACATTTTAAATAAGAGTGGTACGTGGAAAATTAGATTTTGTTATCCAACTCAAAATTTTATGCATATGAATTGCTTAAACGTTGGCATAATAACTGAGTTTTCAACATGCATGTGCTTGAGTAGAGGATGAGCTTCCACCCACATAATCAACCATTGACAAAGACTTAAGGATTGCTTTCCACTTAATTTAAAAGAAAAATTCACAAATGGACTTGCCATTGTATCAATATCATTCAATGAACTCAATAAACAGACATGTATTAACATTTTAACAATTTCCTATATGATCTTCTTTCTCTACTCCTTAGGATACTTGTATGGGTCATACTCTTTTGAGGCTTTCAATGTCACGACACATAGATACGCACCGTACATGTTAATGGTATCTATTTAGGTTCATACTCTCCTACATGTCTTGGAAAACCTAGCATGCTTGATTCAGTTATCAAGCAGATTCTAGCACAGAAGAATCTCCCATGCATTTTTATGTGGAAAAAATGAAACCTGAGGAGCACTATCAACATGGACAGTAAAAAATCAAAAAGGAGTTGTGTTGTGAAATTCGCTCCAAGGAAAGTGTCATCAAATTCTTAACTCTCAACATCCAAATCCAGTAGTTATTGCAGCGGCACACTCAAACGATTATTCCGTACTTTAATAAAGTAGAGTATTATGGAGCAAAGGAGAATGATTTATATTTGAGTAAATCTAGGAAAACTAAACATTATAATTTAAAAAAGTCAATACAGAGCTGTTCTTTACATGCTTCTAGTAGACCATTACCATAGTGACATAGTCTCTTCCATGTTTACAAATTAAAATATGCGACCAATTTCTATGTAGCACCACAATTACAGTTCAGCATTATATACACCATCAGTTCAGTCAAACAATTCAGATTACACTAGTAAACCAGACTTGTGAAATGTTCAATTGCTAAACTATCGAACATTACAATCATATGTTATAATTTATTAAAGGCCAGTAGTAATACAAGACTTGTCGTATGCTCAAGATATATATTGTCAGATGTCTACACAGTCATATACACCCCAAAACATATCAAGAAAAAGAACCTGAAAAAACACATGCAATCATAATGAGTTACAACATGTTGCCCAGGCAAAAAAAGATATTACTAACTTCTACAATATGTTGAAACTCGCAACTCTTTAATGGGCATCTAAAACTATGAGTACATCAGCTTCTGTAGGAAGCAATATTATCAATTAACTGTAATTGCACCACAACAAATTGAGGTTTGCAAAGTGAATCTACTCAAAATTGCAGACTTCAAAAAATTAATTTTAAACTTTTCAACCTTCCCATCCATTCTGATAGCAACTCCAAACCAGCAAACAACTTCAAACAAAGACATCTTGATTTTCTATAGGTTTAACAAAGAACACTACTCCCAAAGTTGCAATTTACAAATGGAACACTCTCTTCGGAACTATAAGTTAGAGCTAGACAAAAGTCAATTTAAATCATCTCATTTCCGTTCACAAGAAGTCAATAACCTACCCATCCAATGCCCTTATTTTGGTTAAACTTAGAAATTGAGCCCAACAGTTCCTAGTAGTTGAACATTTGTGCACCATAAAGCACACCAATCGTTATTTTATAATCTATTCCAACCGGAAATGTTTTGTGGCATTTCTAAAGAACAGCTTTGTTATATCATCTTACATGCATTTCAGTCGTAGCATTTTACATGCATTTCAGTGGCTTGATTTCCTTTAGTATTTTCAAAATTTTAGTTGATAGAGAGTAAGCACCTGAAGTGATGACACTAAGCTTACTTCAAATATTGCAGTAATATATCGATTTTGTCACTGCACTGTTTTGTTCACAGACATCCTTCCAGTGTTTTGTGTTCACATATGATGCATCTTCAAATTCAAATTGCTCCTCATAACAGCAAAATGTAGGCTCAAGTCAAACTCCTAAGGTAAAACTTGATGTACTTGTAGAATAACTGGCACAAGTCCTTGCTTAACCATGCCATCTCATTACAAATATTGTAATTGTTTTCACATAGATTCCTCTGCAAATTATACCCATCAATGAGCATTACAAAACGCATTTGTAGAGGGTGGTGTCTAAATTTGAATTATAACTTTATTCAAAATCCCAAAACTCATGTAGTCACGTCTCCAATCTAAATGGCCATAGGATATAAAGGTCAATCCTTACCATGGCATTAGATATCATCTGCCTCCTAACTTGTGCATCCACAATAAGTCGGGAGTACGTAATTTCAAAAAACAGACCACGCTACATAACAACCACAATAAATAATCAATGTTCCAAAAATTTATATTGCACATTTTTTTTTTGAACAGGATATTGCACATATGAAATGACTATAAATGAACACTGTGCCAAATTCTACATTCCCTTGAATGTACCGAACTTGAACAAAGCTTGTCCCCTCACACATAATGCTTCTCCATGCCTGCAACAGAAAAAACAAAATACCATTGTCCGTCAATTAGAAAATATGAAATCTTAGAGAAAAAATCGAGGCCATTTGAAACAAAGAGTCAATATCAAAAAAAAAAGCAAGAATACCCAATAACTTAAAATGATCTAAAGCAAGAATACCCAATAATTTCATATATATTTTATAGAAATTGGATGGCATGTGCATCGCGAGGGTGCTATTTTAAAAGAAATGGAGTTGGAAACACTAATGCCATACATGGTCCACTGGATTGCAATAAGGTTTAAAGGTTTTTTAGCAGAGAATATGTCAGCTGACATTTGTTTTTTTGGTAAATCCTATTTAATCTATTTATATAAAAATAAACAAGGGATTGGATAAGAGTTTAATACCAGGTTTGGTATGAATAGTATTTATCAATATCAACAAATGTAATAGTAGGACAAACAAACACACCCTATAAAAATCAACCACAGCCCTCCTCCTCCACCACCACCGCCAACTGAAATTGACCAGCAGGCCTTTCATACAGTAGACTAGTGAGAGAAAGTAGAGAGAGATTGAGAGATGGAGAAGATCCAGCACAAGATGGTTGCTGTAAATGGTCTAAACATGCACATCGCTGAACTGGGTCAAGGTCCATTAGTCCTATTCCTCCACGGCTTCCCTGAACTCTGGTACTCATGGCGCCACCAGATCCTCTACTTGGCCGCTCACGGCTACCGAGCCGTGGCTCCGGACCTCCGGGGCTATGGCGACACCACGGGTGCACCCCTTAACGACCGCACCAGGTTCACCACTCTCCACCTCGTCGGTGACCTCATTGAACTCCTCAATTCCATTGCACCGGACGAAGATAAGGTGTTTGTTGTTGGTCATGACTGGGGTGCTTTAATTGCTTGGGACTTGTGCTTGTTTAGACCTGATAAAGTCAAGGCACTGGTGAACTTGAGTGTTCCTTTTTTTCCGAGGAATCCTTCGATGAACATTGTTGAAATGTTTCGTGCTCTTTACGGGGATGATCACTACATCTGCAGATTTCAGGTTTTCTGTTCTTAATCATGGTCATACTTTTATATTCATTTACTATATTCTCGAAGTGTCTTTGAATTTGATCTCGGTTCTAGTGGGGATTTGCATTTGAAAGTATGGATTTTTGAGGGTACAATGATGGATTTAAGATTTGTCAAATAGACTAATTATTGTTCAAATTCAGAATCTGGTTTGGTCCCCATTCATCATGGATTCATATCATGGGACCCAGCTCCTTAATGGCCTTGTTGAACATATTTATGATGCCCAAAAGGTTTTTTGCCTTCTTGAGTTGATGATGAGGACAAGTGGACAACTATTTGGAGAGTAGAGTAAATAAGATTAACATGTGGACATATTTAAATTGGTGATGGAAATAGTTATCTGTTAGAAATTTGCAACTTTAAATGGTGCTTATAATGTTTTCCCTCTTTTCTTCCCTTGTTTGATGGAAGTATTTACCAAAATGATGGGTGATTTATTGACTTAATGTATTATATAGCTTCTTATCTGTAATTTTTCCCACTAATTATGCTTCTTGACTTCAAAAATATAGTATAATAGCATTAGGAAAATCTGGGTCTTGTACGATCGTCGTTGTCGACCAGCCAATAGATGTGATTTAAGAGTCACCAGATAAACACTGTTAAGATTATAACGGTCAGAAATACCCATCTTGAGGCGCTCTAAGATGTATTGTACCCATTGGTGTAATGAATTGCTATTTGTTGTTTTGAATTTTAAATCCTTCACAAACTTCTCGTTTATGAAAATATCCATCTACATATTCCTTGGGTGTACCTCATCCACAACATTATTGGCAGGGCAATTTCTCCTTGGATTTTGCATGTGTAATCTATAAAAGATGGCATGAATTCTTATTCAATTGACTAGATGGCCCATCTTACAGACAGATTGTTTAATTATGTGACAGGAACCTGGAGATATAGAAGCGGAGTTTTCCCCACTGGGAGTTGAAAGAGTCATGAAGAAATTTCTTACATACCGCACTCCTGGTCCATTTTATTTTCCTAAAGGTGAAGGTTTTGGAGATCCTGATGCTCCAATTGTTTTGCCATCTTGGTTGTCAGAAGAAGATGTTGATTACTATGTCAGCAAATTTGAGAAGAGTGGCTTCACTGGAGGAGTGAACTTCTACCGAGCTTTGGATCTGTGAGTTACTTCCAACTCTTACTGTATCTGGAACCTAATAGTGTGTAGATCATAATAGTTTTCGATAAACAATGTTTTTAAGGGAAAATTTTACTTCACCTCCTTGGAGTTAAGTCCAATCCACTTCACTACATCACATTCAAAAATAGCCACATAAATGTCCGTCCAACTTAGTTGGAAGTGAGTCTCAAAACACAGCTTCAATGTCTGCCTTCTTTTATATCTAGGTTCTAGTTTGCTTACATGCCACTGAGTTTTCTGTTGTTGAAGAAAATCTTAAAAAGTCTGCTTGTGATTCTGTTTGGCACGCCTTTCTGATGGACACCACCCTCTGCTTTTAATCTTTTGTGTAATTAAAATGTTTGATTTCTACCTTCTTTTGCTTGGTAATTTAAGCTTTCTTGTTTTCCCAACTAAATGCAGAAACTGGGAACTCACTGCACCCTGGGCTGGGGCTAAAGTAACAATACCGACGAAGTTTATTCTGGGGGACTTGGACTTGACCTATCATATCACAGGCATGAAGGAATATGTACACAACGGTGCGTTCCAGAAAGATGTGCCATTGTTGCAGGAAGTTATAGTAATCGAAGGTGCAGCCCACTTCGTCAACCAAGAGAAGCCCGAGGAGATCAACAAACACATTTACGACTTTATCCAGAAGTTCTGAATTTTCCCTCTCTTCATACTCCATTTCTTGGAGGTGATTGTTAAGCATGATGGATGAATGATGCATAACCAGTGAGTGGCATGTAATCTTGTGAAATTTCAATAAGCCTATTTACCATTCTCTCTCAGCATTTATCTTGTAATCTTAAAGATGTGTGAAGGTTTCATGACAGATACATAAGTATGCTGAATAAACCTCCATCTGTGGTCTGTATACTATGCAGATAGATGATATATTTGTCATCACATTTTGATGTGTTCAAAGTAACATGTGGATGCATGAAAATATTCTGTCATTGACTTACTGCATCCTCGATTATGTCATTTTACTCCCAACAACTGCAGAAATTTTTTATTTTTATGGTTCAATGATCAGAGTGTCTAGGCTAAGCTTATACACACCTCGATTTATTTTCTCTCCGGTTTGGTCAAAAGCAGCCATCTACGCTGATATTAGAATTTCATGAGGAATAGATGCCTCATAGTCTGGCACTAAAGGGTTGTCAAGATTCAAACTCAGGATGTTTGAGTTTCCAACTCGTCAGGGGTACCACTTGAATTATTCTTGAGATTAAACTGAATAATAGCCTAGTCGTGTATCTGAATAATTTATCTAATCTTCAAACCACACACAAAATGTTGGTCCAATTAATTCACAATCAATTCAAGAGCTATAATAAACTAAGTTAACAAATTACATCAATAAATTAGTTTCAAATAACATTGGTGATATACAACACATACCAAGTTTGAGTTCTTGGAGAACTTTCACATCCCCAAAGCGTATCCACTAGTAGTTCTTCCTTCTCACCCTCTGTTTTGAGCTCTATTTGGTACCACCGAGGATGCTTTTAAAAAAAAAAATAGACCTAATTTGAAAACGGAGACTTAATTCATTGCGATCAAAAGATCAGTTGTGTGTTTTATGATAAATGAAGTCGATTTTTAACCTGAATGAGTAGTTTAAATAGTAACAGGAGCAAGCTGTAAACTCAGGCGTTCTGAGTTTGAATTTTGGCAATCCCTTAAAGTCAGACTATGAAGAATTTATTCTTCATGAATACTTTAGCTTCTGCATGGATGGTTTGCCTTTATTCAGACCAGGGAGGATATTAGTCGATGTGCGTATAAACTGATCTGAACACCCCTAACCATTAAACCCCAAAAAAAGAAATTGACTTTTAATTCAACATCTACAACTGATTAGGTCCCAAATTAAATTTTAAATTAAGATCAAATAACATTTTTCAAAAAATAATAGGGCAAATATGTATTAGAAAAAAGTCTGGGCGAAAAAGGTGTGGTGTCTGATCAGTCTCACCTACGAAAGTGTTGGAAAAAGTAAAATTTGTAAAAGTTTCAGGTGTTTATGTGAGACTGCCCTTAAATTTAGGGGGGCTCCTGTGTAATTAATTTTTATTGCTAAGCATATCCCATTTTTTGTCTCACTTGACCGGTGGAAAATGCCAGGCCGGCCAAGCAACCATAATTTACTTTCTTTTTGGTCAACGGTTAGAGTTGGTTCAACACCTCGATTAATCCGAATTTCACTTAAGCAACCCTTGAGTTATAACGTTCGCTCATTCTTGTTTCTCACTTTACAGTAGACTAGTGAGAGAAAGTAGAGCGAGATGGAGAAGATCCAGCACAAGATGGTTCCTGTAAACGGCCTAAACATGCACATAGCTGAACTGGGTCAAGGTCCTTTAGTCCTATTCCTCCACGGCTTCCCTGAACTCTGGTACTCATGGCGCCACCAGATCCTCTACTTGGCCGCTCACGGCTACCGAGCGGTGGCTCCGGACCTCCGCGGCTACGGCGACACCACGGGTGCACCCATTAACGATCACACCAAGTTCACCACTCTCCACATTGTGGGTGACATCGTTGGACTCCTTGATGCTATTGCACCAAACGAAGACAAGGTGTTTGTTGTGGGTCATGACTGGGGTGCATTCATTGCTTGGTACTTGAGCTTGTATAGACCTGATAAAGTGAAGGCACTGGTGAACTTGAGTGTTCCTTTTTTGCCGAGGAATCCTTCGATGAACGTTGTTGATAAGCTTCGTGCTCTCTACGGAGATGATCACTACATGTGCCGATTTCAGGTTCCGGTTCATCACATATATGCATACGTTTTTTAATTTGATTTCCGTTCTAGCGTGAATCCATCTTTATTTGATCTTGAATTTGTATTTGAAATTGAATCCCCAATTCAAGTTGAGACACTTTTGAAGAGGAAAATTAACCTTATTGGAGAATTTTAGGTTTGATTGTTAGTGATAGAGTATAATCCACTCGTCATGGATTCAAATCATGGAACCACCTCCTTGATGGAATTGCTGGAGATATTTATGATCACCCAAAACTTCGCCTTCTTTGGCGAGTAGTAGATAAGCTTAGAACAATTGGTTGATCTGCATGTAGCCATGATCTAATCTGTGATTGAATTACTCTCTCTCTGTCTCTGTCTCTGTCTCTCTCTCTCTCTCTCTCCGTGTATATTTATGGAGGTATATATGTGTGTGTATTGGTGTTGTGATATGAGCAATGCCACATGGACTTAAAAAATTGAGTTGATAATTAGAACTATTGATTTTACTGTGACTCTCAGCATTTATTTGGACTTACTAATTATTCAATGATTATGATTATCAAGTCTAATTTTTAAGTCCATATAACATTAGCCTTTGTGATAATCTACAGTGTGCAGGAATCCTGCATCCAATCAAGAAAGCAAATAGATTATCCGAGTGATCCTAACCGTATGTATTACATTTTCTGTACAATCAAGAAAACTTTTTTTCCTGATATTATATCCAACTACATCTACCTTGGGTGCATACCTCAGCCACAACTTAATTGGCAAGCCAACGGCTCCTTAAATTTCTCATCAGTAATCGCTAAAAGATGCCATGAAATTCTTACCGATAACCTATCTTACAGACAGGTTGTTTAATAATGTTGCAGGAACCTGGAGATATTGAAGCCGAGTTTTCCCAGATTGGTGTTAAAAGACTTGTCAAGAAATTTCTTACATACCGCACTCCTGGTCCATTTTATTTCCCTAAAGGTAAAGGGTGGGTTGGAGATTCACCTAATACTCCAATTGTTTTGCCATCTTGGTTGTCAGAAGAAGATGTTGATTATTATGCCAGCAAATTTGAGAAGAATGGCTTCACCGGAGGAGTGAACTACTACCGAGCTTTTGATATGTGAGTTACTTCCAACTTTTATGATATCTGAAACCCAATAGCCATATAAACTCAAAGTACATAATATGACTGTATGTCCTACTTAAAATTGAAATTTTGAGCCAAGCGCTTGTTTGGAGATTTGATATGCAGGAAAACATTTTTAGATGATGAAATACTATAGAACTTCTTTGAGAATACAAAAACAACCCTCTCGCTTCTTCTTCTCGTTTATCTCCCCTTTTAGCCTACCCAAGTTACCAACACTGCCCCCCCCCCCCCCCCCCCCCCCCACACTCATCAACACCATAAATTCTCATGAATTCAAAAAGTCAAAACATAATCTAAGAAAACAAAAACAGAAGAAACAAATTCGCAGCACACTCATGTCCATACCCAGTTTGGGAAAGCTTGGGGAAGCATTGAGGATCTCATCAGATGCCTTAGAGCTCTCTATGAAGGGAGTGGAAGAAAACCTGAAGCAAATCCATTTGTCAAGATTCAGACTGGAAGGAATAGGATCATCCAAAGCACAAGAAGGTTGAAACCAAAATCTGAACCCAGAAGCCACTTCAAAAATGAATCTTCTTCCTCCAACCACTATGTTTCTGACTATCAAACCCACACCTCAGTTTCTACTACCATCAACCTACTTTTACTTGCTTCAAATTTCAGTCCAAGTGATGGCTTCGAATCTCAGTCTTTCAAATTCCAGTAGAATTGTGGCTTTGAATTTCACTCAAAGCTCCAGTAAATGTTGACACTCGATATCTAGTGGCTTTACCCTATTAACATGGACAAATTCAGTTGTGCTTGGCTGTGATTTGTTGAGTTAGTGTTGAAGGTGGGGCGTTTGGAGCATTGATGGGTGGAAGATTAGTGAATTCGGCATCTGATAGAGGGCGCTGCTCACGTCAATAGTACTTCAGCAGCGATGAGTGTGTTTGTGTTAATTTAGATAATCTCAATTGAAAATTTAAGTTTGAGTGGGTGGAAAGTATGGAGGTAGTGAGATCTCTGTGTAATGGTGATTATGGCTCTGCTGTGGAAAAGATTTGTGCAGTTCTATTGGAAAAAAATGTATTTTCAGCCCAATAATCTCAGAAAATTGGAAGTTTGATATTTCTGCTAGGTGGGTATTATGGTTTGAGAAGGTTCCTTGAGGAAGTTGAGGTTGGGTAATGGGATCCAATCATGGTTGCAGTGGAGGAATCTAAGAAGAAGTGAAGTCTTTCATGGTTAGAGACAAAGAAGCTTTGGTGCTTGAATTTGAACCTCAGAGCAGTGTCCAGATTGGTTCGCGGCAGAGCTAGTGGAGAGAGAGAGAGAGGTTAGGTCATTTTATTCGTACTGTTAACGGAGTTAATTAGTGGTGCACTTTAGTCCACAAACTACATGAGGGTCATGTGGTTATTTATGGATGTGAGGAAAGGCGAATCGAAAAAAGGTTTAGCCACATGAGCAAAAAGTAAAGTTTGCCCAATCATACTCAGCGATTCAGCATAGGGTCTGTCAAATCTCCAATTACCATCTGCTAATGAATTACTTAGTTGTCTCGCCATTAGGATACATCAAAGGATGCCTGTGGCATGTCTTTAATTTTGTGTGAATGCTTGATATTGATCTGTGTCCTGTTATTTCTAAGTTGAAGTTTGATCTCATGCCTGTGTTTTCTGTGTTCAAGAAAATCTTGAAGTGTTTATTATAATTCGGTTTTGCACGTCATTTCGGTGGAGACCATCTGCTTTTAATCTTTTGTATACTTTTAAGTTCGATTTCTTCTCTCTTTTTCCTTGTGAAATAAGCGTCAATTGTTTCATCTATTAACTGCAGAAACTGGGAACTCACTGCACCATGGACTGGAGCTCAAGTAAAAGTACCGACGAAGTTTATTGTGGGGGACTTAGACTTGACCTATCATATGATAGGCATGAAGGAATATATACACAACGGTGGGTTCCAGAAAGATGTGCCATTGTTGCAGGAAGCTATAGTAATCGAAGGAGCAGCCCACTTCATCAATCAAGAGAAGCCTGACGAGATCAACAAGCACATTTATGACTTTATCCAGAAGTTCTGAATTTTCCCTCTCTTCATATCCGTTTCTTGGAGGTGATTGTTACCCATGTAGCTGTATTATGATCGACAATGAACTGTAATAATTATCATCAAATAATGAGTGGCAGGATGCCATTGATGAACAACCGCGTAATCTTAAGCATGTTGAATAAAACTCTATCTGTTGTTTGTTTGGTATTGAGACAGACTATGTATTTGTCATCGCATTTTGGATTTCATGTAACTGACCTCCTGTATACTCAATGTGTTGCTTGAGTTGAAGCTCCTAATAAATCATGATTTGGTAGTTGAACAAATATATCAGGCAGCTTCATAGTAATACTAGGAATGAAGAAATAGTTTAAACTATATGGATTGCATTCAGTGCACAAGACTTTCCATCCATAACCAGGTCAAAGAAAGTAAGTTATTGGTATGTCTTATACCCATTTTGGATAGAATTGAGATCACCCAGTTAACTAACCGCTCAACAAACTCTCTCAAGATCAGTAAATGATTCAGATACAAGGCTCTTCAGAATTTTTCATTCTTCCACTTATTTTCACTCCACAAGAATGGTTCAAGGTCAGAAACAACAACAACCAAACCTTCATTTGGAGCACCCAAGAGTGAAAGCTTCATGAAACATGTCACAGAGTCGACTAGAAGTAGGATCCAGAGGTCCCAGGCAAGGTCACTTGACAATATCACAAAAGCAGTTAAGGTGATCAGTTCAGCAACTTTTGGGTCTTTGGCGTTTTTCAACATTGAAATGCACATCCAAGAGGCCTGTTATACCAGCGTCTATCTTTTGACCTGTTTTAACAGGGCCAACACCTTGAGGAGTGCCTGCACAAACAGGGTCAATACCAAGGTCAGCCAAGACTCTAGTTCTATTCATTTTGGTCCCAGAAGGATGGATAACTCTACACTCAGATCAATACCAGAACTGAGGTACGAGTGAACAACTGAACAAATGCTCAAACAGAAAAGTCAGAAGAACGCATTGAAAAGAAGTCGAAGTGCTTTGTGCAGTATTGACCCCAATTCCACTCTGCCTTTGCCTGTTTTAAACTAAAAACTGAAGAATGCTGCCATTACATACACTGGTACAGTGCCTTTTGAGTTACAGAGTTAAGGAAATCATTTGCACCAAATTTTTTGGCCCATGGTCTTCTCAAGAGAAATACCCTTTATGATTAGCAAAAGTGGACTAGCAGAATAATAAGTACTTGGCTACTGACTGGAAATGATTTGATTTACACAGCCATTAGCCGTACAATTTTGCCATTTTAAAATGGTGTTAACACAATAATTATGGCATAGTATTTCAGGGATTGATGATTTGCGGATTGAAAAATGAAAACTTCGGTTGATCAAGTGTCAAGTAGAACAAACAAATCTTGAAACGTCAGGAATAATAGAAGAATCATCACAGATCTACACAAAAGAAACTAACAGACTTCAATATTTACATGACCACCACCAGCCGATGGAGACATTTTTATTCGATGTGCTGAAGTTTTTCTAGGGAAATAATATTTGCAAACGATCAGAACTACTGAAACTTCAACAAAAGGAGCAGGGGAAGTAACACATTACCTGTTAGTATAACGTCTCCTTCAAGAAGCGTCATGATAGAACTTATGTGGCTGATAAGAAATGGGATCTTAAAAATCATGTCACTGGTTGGCCCTTGTTGCCGAATTTCTCCATCCACCTGTGAAATCATAGATACCCTGAAAGATCAGCTCCAAAATACAAGCATTAAGACGATTATAAAGCAAAAGAAAGAAGATAATGAAAAATTAACACCTTTAACCACAATTCCAAGTTGTGAGGGTCTGGCACCATCGCCGGGGACAGCTTAAGGGTAAAAGATGGCATGTTAGGAGAGTACATAAAAGACAGCATACTCACAGATGAAAAGAGGATGTACATAAAAATATATATATATATATATATATTCAAGTTGTTCTTTGTTCATATCCCTCAACCTAACAAACTGGGATCTATTTGTTCCAGCAAATTTCATAATCATACCTTAGGTATAACTAACCTAAAGAACCATCTTCATTTCCACAAGTAGAATGAGCCAAATAAATACGTAACAGAACCCTGACAGTAAGCCACAGTAACTGATAGCATTGTCCTCATTTCCTGCTGCAAACCCAGTCGATTCATATGAAAGGGTCCTTATCCAGTTTGGGTCCCTTTAATTGAGATTACTATGAATTGAGTATTGACCCAACCTTTGCACTATTACCATTGCTCTCACAATCGAATCCACTAAAACCATACATATGAAAGCATAGCCATATAAATAGTAAGGTCAGTTAAACAACTCCTACCAACTCCACCTCCATATTTATTGGCATAAATTACGGCCCCAAAGTGCACCAAGTGTACCCTTCACTCTTAACTTGATTTCTACATGACTCTTAAGAATAAATCTGAATGTAAATAATCTCAGCAAAAATAGAAGACAAAATAATTTGCAGTTCAATCCTTACAACAGAACTGATTGGTGTGAAGGTATCCTGTCCTTTAGCTACAGTCCATGGAAGACCTGCAGACTGGGATATAGAAGAGGAAAAAGACATCACTGTTAAAACCGTAATAATTTGACAACAGTTGCATTGAACAAGATAACAACATTTCAAACAATAAGAACTTGTGTATTTCACAATCCGGATGGATATAACCCAAACCCAAAAGGCAATTGAATCATTCATAGTCATTGAACTGATAAACTGTGCATGTTAATGCAATTTACCAAAACTTTTCACACACTAATGATTGATACTTCGACAGTTCTACCAATCTACCTTGTTTCAATGACTACAGGCTAAGGAGATTTATTTGAATAAGATTCCACAAATTAAATTGGGATAAAAGCCAAAGAAAATTTGCACCTTGGCAGAAGACTGGATTTCCCTTGCAGTCATATCCAGTGCAAGTGCATAACCTGAAACACGAAATATAACATGAATTCCGAGATCAAAAGCGGTAAATTCAAGAGGTGCAATTATAGTAATGTCTAAACCAAACCTCCAACATAGTCCATAGCAGTGGCCTCAGGAACATCGCGAGCTTTTTGACCGATCACAACGGCGAGCTCCACTTCATGATGGAGCGATTCCAAGGGATGCGGAACTTCGATCGTGCCTCCATTTTCCAAATACGACGACGTCGGCTTCAGAAACAACACCGGCTCCTGAAACAACAAATGTACATAAAATTCCAACACAATCTACGCATATATGTGTATGTGTGTGCGATAACACATGAAAACTGACTAATTGGGGATTTAACGCAGCTGATCACGATGAGCAATTTAGGATGGATTTCCAAGGCTTTGGATTAATAGAGAGAGAGAGAGAGAGAGGACCTTGGGGACGGCGTTGCCGAGTTCCTTGGCGTGAGCGGCGTAGTTGCGGCCGACGGCGACGATCTTAGTACCAACGCTGAGGAGCTTCTGGTAAGCAGAGGTTGAGGCCGCCATGGTCGTGGATCGTCTGATTCTGGCACAAACAAAGTTACTATTGTAGCTGTGTGTGTGTGCATACATGGGATGAGAGGGAAGGGGAAGATTAATGGCGACTAAAAGCTTCATTTGACGACTTCTCTCTCCCTTTTTTCTTTTTTCTTTTTTTTTTTTTTTTGAGTAAATTATACTTTCATTCCCTATGGCTTTTTTGAAAATGTGTACTTTACTACATATTTGAACCTTTTTTTTTTTTTTTTGTCAAAAACATGTCGTACATTTAATGTAGGGGTGGGTTTTCTTTAATTCATCCGTTTTGTAAATCGATAGACCTGATACGATACAATTAATGAACTAGTCAAGTATAAGTAAAAATAATCAAAAAAATAAACAATACGATTTGTTTATATATCAATTATATAATCCCGACTCATATGATGTACACAACGAATTTCAATGAAATGATAACATTGACACAAATGATATAGTTTAGAGGCTTGATTGTACAAATGATCATGAATAAATAGTTAACTCTATTAAATTATACATTAGGGAAATTTCTTAAATTTTTTGACGATTTACAATTTATACCCTTGAAGTATGGTTACAATTTCAAGAGTGGACTGAAAATCAAATGGCCCTAAATTCTTACAACCATGGGTAAGTTCCTTTCTTTTCTTTTTTTTAATGATTAAGAGTGTTCGGACCCGTTTACGATTAATTTTTTTTTTGATCTAGTTAAAGACAAGTTATCCATGCCAAAATTAAGGTATTCATACCCCCAAAAAATTATCAATTTACTGCTCGTTTCTATTTCTTCTTGGAGTTTAGTAGATGGTTTGGGCTTACCATGTGTATCTTCGTATGATAAAAGGGTGTTTGAGTTTGTTGGGTCATTGTATTCGAGTCCAATAATAGGAACAAACGGATGATTCCCTTTCAGTAAGACCCAAACCAGATAGTGCTCAACATTGACCCGGGGTCTAAAAAGGCCAGCCCAAGTTATTTCCAAAGCCTACCTCAAATCAACTAATACATCTCGACATATTAAGGCCCATGGCTTTCAGGGAGTCCTGCTTATTACTCCCTGGACTCTTCCATTGGATCGTCGAAGCTCTAAAGCAGATATAAAAAAGAAATCGCCTTGAGTTATCTCTAGTTGAAAACAAAACCACCTTGTCGTATGTTAAAAAAAAAATTACAAATTCAAATTGATCGGATCGAATTCCAATCCACCAAACTTAGATTCAAGTGGTGTCAAAAATTACTTTCGAAACCTACAATGTCTCAAAACGGTGCATGAACAACAGCCATGGTCGCATGTCATGGTCCTGCCAACACACATCGCCATCATTGTTATGTCTCACGGTATAACCTTTAGTGATAGTTCAATGATTGAGTCTAACCTTCAATAATTCAAAGGCATCAGGTTTAATACTTTTTATATCCCTTAAGAATTGGTCACCCTTATTTTTCAAGGAACGTGTTCTAAACCTAGTCAAACTATGATGATCAGTATCTGAACTCAAGAGACTAGTTAACACAAAAAAAAATAAAAAAGTCTCCAAAGGTACAAGTAAGTCTCTTCTTCCAACCCAAATGTCTTGACAAACTAGTGCCAGTTCAACATCACACAAGGACTTGTTTGTTCCTTCCTTTGTTTGCTTTTAGATGGAAGCTTTTACTGATAAAATCTAGATGAGTTGGAGACAACCCTAGTGGATAATCCTCTTACCTTTCATAAAAAAAAATTTGGGCAAGAGTATGAAATCAAAAAAATATTGAGAGTGAGATGATAACTCAACCTGATAAGTTTAAGATAAAATGAAGTTATTTAGAAACAGCGATCTTAACATTGTGGGAACGATCCCAATGTTTTATATCTTTACTCAATCTCATTGAGTTATAGTAGTACCTTTTTAAGTTGTAATTTTAACTTAAAATAAATTATAACTAATCTCTATTCTATTTGTACTTTTCAATAAGCATCACTCACTAAATATCTTTGGTCTTACCAAACAATTTTGTCCAAACTTATAGGAGATTAAACTGGTACAACCTCAAGCTCGTAACCAAACAGTGTCCAAAAATTGTGTGGTGTCATGTCAAATTGAATTGGTCCTGTGGTACTGTCCCTTATCTCAATCTGACCCTCCTACTTTGTTCTTATCTTACAAGTGCCCCCAACAACTCAATAAGATCCAAATTATGCAGAAAAAACTGTCATAAGAAACTACTGATTTTTGGGACCGATTATAGGAGGGCCCACACCAGTGTTGTAATTTTGGGGGTAGCATACGAATTTAGTTGAAATTCACGATAAATTCTAAATCCTAAGAATTTTATGGAACTCGATCATATTGTTGGGATGCCCCAATTAGAGGGTTAAATGGGTAATGAAAATAGGTTTGAGGGCTAATCAAGGCTTAACCTAAGGCCCGCAGTCCATAGTATATTTTGAAAGTGGTGGCCAATGTGATCCTAATCCAGTCCAAACCCGTCACGTGATGACTTATTCACGATCCATTATCTTTAATAGAAAAATAATGAGTTACATGTTTAGCTTACCTCGATCCGATGGGTTAGCCTGTTTAAGGTCCCCACAGAAGCACCCCCATCAAGTTGACTCGAATTGAAAATGCCCGTTAGGGCTGGCCAAGGTCATAAGCCCTAAGCCCCCCTTTCTTTCTATGACCATGGTCAAATTTATTGATCAATTAACGACTCAAGGTCTAACTCTCATGTTATCATCTTCTGGGTATGAGTCATATATATATATATATATATATATATATATATATATATATATATATATATATATATATATATATATAATAATTACATATAGGTATCTCCAAGTTATGATGATCTTCCCTGATGACCACTTTAGGGACAAAATATAGTGTAGTTACCTGAAGTTGAGGTTGATATATATTCGTTTCTTGATAAGATGTTGTGGACAAAGAATAAAATCCACACGCAACATATTTCTTATTCATGCAATCATAAGCTTCCCAACAATACAATAGTAAGAGGTAAACCAAGGGCCTTCTTTTTGGATTCACTTGATAGTTTAGATGTAAAATCCTAAGTCTAAGGTTTTTACGCTAAGGTTCAATAATTGATGAGAGGGAGAGGTACAGAGACTTGTACAAGAAAGGAGAGAGAGAGAGAGATGTTTAATTTTTTATTTTATTTTTTGTTTTCATATAGAGTATAATGTACGTGAACGGTAAGGTGAGACTCGAACCTTGCGTTGAGACGCAAGGTGAAAAAGAAGCCAATTATCATGCCTGTCTTCTTTGCTCCTATATTTAAGATGAGAAGTTGAGCTAATAATTGAGTCGAGTTATTCGAGTTTAAACAATTGTTTAGGCTCGTTTAAAAAACGTGTCTAAAAGACTCGACTCGTTTGTATTTAAAATAGTTGAGTTACTTGGGTTTGGTTCATTTTAGACTCAGCTCAGGCTCGACACATTTTCTAAATGAGTTGAACTTAAACAATTTTTTTAGCTTATTTAAAAAAACGAGCTCGACAAACTTAACTCGATTATTAGCTCTATCAATTCAACTATTGCTATTTTATTTTTTGCACAATAATGTATATTTTATTATATTCTCAAATTTATTATATTGCTGTATAAAAATATTACCATTGTACCAAATGAAACGTTACTTTTAGCTCACCTTGAGCAGTGTTCTACTGTTCTTGAATCCGTACGCTACTAACATCCAACCAACGGTAGAACAAAGCTTTCCCACGAACCAAGGAGGCCGCTTATCTTTTTCGCTCTCTACTTTAATTTAACCCATTAACATGACACGATTTTTAAAATTGATATGACCTATAAATATACAATTGTTATTTAAAAATATCGACACGAATACAATACGAATTACAATGACACAAAAGTTTAGCAAAATGCAACATAATTCGATTATCCGACACAAATAAAAATAAAATTAGCAGGTTTGAGTTTGATCTTAACGAGTTTTGATAATAAATTAGTGGATCCGTCAGACCTGCCTATTATATGAGTCGTAACGATAACAACACGTCATCAATGTCACGTAGTGTTACCAATTAATTATAAAACAAGAAATAGAATTGGTGAACTCTATTATTCTAACACAACAACTATTAAATAAGATGGTTATTGGTAGTTTTTAAAATAACGGAACCCACTAATTTCACTTGGTTTTCTATCACTGATTAGTAATACTACGTGACATTGATGATGTAGTGTCACCGTTACATTCAATATTTTCTCTTACTCCAGAGTTAGATTTAAGAGAAAATATTCAATACAACGGTGATATTATGTCACAAATCAATTAACTTACATGGAAGAAAAGTGGATAATTATTAATTTATATGAAATTTATTTATTTATATATCATTAATTGGTGATTTTACGTGATAATATTGATATGATATCACTGTTGCAATGAATATTTTTTCCAGATTTAAAGACGGATTCAAAGGAGTGATTAAAGAGCGTTAATAATAAGTGATTATGAGGATAAATAAGTGAGATTATTATTATTATTTTGTTATAGGGCAGGACCTGTCAGCGCCGGCTTTAGGAAGGGTTTTTTCGTACGGTCCTACGTGGGACGTCGCGTAGCTGTGACACGTCATTCGGTTCAGTTAATTCCAGCTGGCAAATTTGACTGTTAATTTGGCGCCATATTACTTTAACCCGTGGCTTCAAAAATATTACAATACTACTATCAAGTTTTATTAATTTTATGATTAGAGACATAAATTTTAAGTTTATTTATAACATTAAAAAATTCATAATTTTTTGGGGGCATATTATAATTTTTTAAAATTCAAGTTACAATTTTTTAGAGGTGTATCGAGTACACCCAAAATTTTTAAAAAAAATACAAACCTTATACATGATAAATATAGTCTTGTGAACCAACTCCGCTCATAGATTGTCGTTATGTTGGTGATGGTGTTTGGGTCACAGCTTTTGGGTCAATTATTTCCAATCAAGATTGTAATTTTTTAACCTTTCTAGACTCACTTTGGACTTATTCTAAAGAGGGTAAACCCCGATATATGCAATCATTTGCAAACTACGAGTATTAACCAAGTTTGAGAAATGCCAGTGAGGTCAAATTTTTAATGTCTAGGTCTACAGTTCATCTAAGTTCAACCGAATGCATGCAATCACCCTCAAGTCAAAAGTATCAATTAAGTTTGAGAAATACTAACGAGAGTCAAACTCCTGATATTCGAGTCTACAATTCGTCCAAGTTCAAGTTGTTTAACTACACACCACTGGACTATCGTGCGGGTTCAAGATTGTATTAAATTTGATAATAATCCAGATGATCAATGCACACCCAGAATACATGGATAGCACTATGGATCATATCTCTAAATGATTTTCAACTTTTGATCATCCTTTAATTTATCCTTTGACCATTGGTTACAAAAATAATAAATTAAACAACCCTTTGCACCATATCAATTTTTTATTTACTTTATGGTACCATGGGTAACACCCCCACCCCCACCCCAAGAGTACACAAATAATCCATTGAGAGCTGTTCCTTATTTCTAAAAAAAATCAGAAAATAGAAAAGAAATAATCGACCCCTCAACTAAAACTTTTGACTAATTCACGTAGTTATTGAGAAGACTTTCAGCTCTAAGCAAGATAATAACTATAAAACTTTCCAAGTTGGCATAGTACCATCGCAATTTTTTAACTATAAAACTTTCCAAGTTGGCATAGTACCATGGCAATTTTTTTCACCGGTGCATTGAGATACAACTGAGCTATCAAACAGCCATCCTATCGAAATATACACTTAATATTTGTATGATTAAGGGTGTTTGGATCAATTTACGTATATCTCGATTAATCTTTTTTTCAATTAGTTAAAGACAGACCATCTATACCGAAATTAAAGTATTCATGAGAGATAAATTCCTTATAACTTAATTCAAAAAAAAATCAAAAATCAAATTTAAAATTTTTAAATTTACAAATTGTCTCTCTTATCACTCTATCTATTTATCCACACATGATATAAGCAGATAAAGTCATAAACAATAAAAGTAAAACAGGAGAAGACGACAAAAACAATGCAAAAGGAGAGGAAATGTTAATGGAAATCGAAATAGGAATTGAAAGCTAAAGGAGGGTACGTGGCAGGTAGCAAGCACTAGAAGTTAGATCCTAATCGTCCTTTGCACTGCTACTCCTCTACTTCATGCTTTGTGGGGAGCCACCACCACACCCCACCCCCACACCCCTCACCCTCACTCCCCAACCCCACCACCTTTAACCCTTCCTCCCTCCTTTGTCTCCTCTGTTCATCAATAAAAGTATATAAAACCTTGCCATCGCCATTACCCTCCTCCCCCACCACCACGACTTACCACCGGAAAGGCAGAGAGAAAGAGAGAGAGAGTGAAGGAATAGAGTATGAGATGGTGGGACTGAGTGTAGTACTTGAAGAACAAAAGTTTATATACAATGAAACTCCACAAGTTATCAACAAAGTCAGTATGATCAAACCATCTTCTCCTACTACTCCTCCCTCTCCTTCTACGTTTTCCCGGAGGAACTTTCCGCCAACTCTTCAGGCAACTAGTTTCCTTGACCATTGTTCTCTCTGCAAGCACAAACTCTTGCCTGGCAAAGACATCTACATGTACAAGTAAGCACATCTCACAACATATATATATACATACATACACATACATATACATATACATATATATATATGGATACACGGTCTGTTATATGAATATGGAACAGTAATGATGCTTACAAGTGATGTTAATACATGTCTTCGTTCTATGTAGACACAAAATCTTTTCATCATTAAGCTGCTTGCGTGCCCTTGTCAAAACCCGTAGTAACGAGAGTCTCGTACACTAGATTATTCTTTATCATCAAATTTTGATAACTTCATTGAGACCTAGTTCTTGGTTTATCTTCAAACTGGGCTCCAAAATCTTGATGGGTTTGTTTGATTTTTTTCGAAGGATAACTAACCATATTTCATAATCGATTTACAGAGGGGACAGAGCTTTTTGTAGCGTGGAGTGCAGGTGCAGGCAAATATTCATGGACGAAGAAGAGAGTGTTAAGACTAAGAGAGACAACTGCTCATTGGCTGCCATGAAACCTCAAGCCACGTCATCATCTTCTTCATCTCCTCCTCCTCCTCCTCCTCCTCGTAGTCGCAAAGGGGCTAGGAATCGGGGCAATGGGTTTGCTTACTGAGTTCAGTCAGAGGCTTTTCCGGGTTTACCCTTTGCACATTTTGTAATGACTTTGTCATCCTTTTTCCTCTCTACTTAGCCAAGTTTAACTTCAAGATGTGGATTGGCTTTGTTTCATGGATGTGGCACAATCAGAGAGTCGTGGGATATTTAATAAACTCTTGGGATATTTAATAAACTCCATTAGACCTACTAATTTAATGGTTTATATTGAGATAGTGCACAAAAATACTACAGAAAGGTAATGTGTGTAGCATTATAAGAAGGTGGTGTTATAAGAACTCAATTACATACAATTTTGAATAGATTAGATACAGATTAAATAGATTTTGATCAAACAGAATATGAGATTAATCAATGTGCATGTAAACTGAATCTGAATATTCTTAATCGTTGAACCCAAAAATACATTTTGACATGACGATCTGCCTTGGTCAATCTCACTTAAAAGAAAATATTATGCTTATCAAAAAATTTATCAAATGAATATCGATAAATTAAACTTCTCATCAGGAAGATAGATGGGGCGATTCAGGTGAGATCTAATGTAAATTTAACTTTCGATTCACTTGTGGTATCTGACGGTTCGGGGGGACCACGACAGCTACTTTCTTCTTGAGAATCTATATATCCCTTATCAATGTATGGACAGTTATCTCTCGAACACAAGTTTAAGTTTAACTTCAATGGAAAAATGAAATAGAACACGTAACAATACATTTGTGAAAGACCAAGAAGTACGAGGAATCAGTAAATCCTACTTAAATTTCCATAGGTGGCATGTGAGATTCTATCATTTAAGTGTTAATGAAGGGTTTTTTTAGTATTCTAAATAATAAAACATGTATTCTTGTTTAGACAAAACACAACAACGATGGTTGCTTTGGACTTATGTGTGCGTTTGCTACACAACAATACTGTAACAAGTATTGTCTCCATTTGATGTGTGCATTCTAGTCAAATGATGTAGGGAATGTCTATAATACGCACTGAGTGGTTGTGTTCTGATAAAAGAACCATGGTTGAGGAACTAACTAGTACTTGGGTTAATGTAATGGATATGTCGCAAAGAACAAGCCTGTCCTGATTGGGAAATAAAAATCTAATAATATCTTGAGTTTCATCTTTCGTATTGGAATTGCTTTATCAACAAAGTAGAGGGCCCCTTCAATCATGCTTTGGCATCATTCGTGCCCATTATGTAACTGGATAAACTACATCAACATCAACATCAATCATATAAACAAAAACTAAAATAATAACAAGTATGAAATTTAAAACTATGACTTTTACCCCTAATGACTTTTTTTTGATGTTACATTCAGGGGTATTTAAGTCAACTTATATGCACATTGATAATCTCAATAAAAAACAAACCATCTATGCCGAAACTAGAGAATTCACGAGAAATCTCGTTGTCTGACCGCAAAAGAACTATCAAATTATGAACTTAAGGTGTCAGGATTTACAACTTAAACTCGCAAATATTATTTTTGAAATAATAAGGGGTTTTGTATAACTATAACAAAATTCGGGGGATACCAATGTAATGTGCTTAATATCATGTTGCTTTGCCGGAGGAATATTGGAGATGTTATTTATGAAACAATGCAGATTTTAGTCCGAAAACACGGGAAATATATGACAAATGTGGAAGCCCATTCTACCTCCAAAAGGCGCTTGCATTTTTTTTTAAGTTTAACGGTCAAGGATGTTCGGACTTGGGGGCGGAGCTAAGATTTTGCATTAGAGGGGATAAACTATTACAGAAAAAAAAAATAAAAAATTCACCAATTTATACAAAACATTTATTTTTTCAAGGTCCAACACTAGATTACTATTAAAATAATAAAATTAATTTTCTTTTAACTTAAAGAAAATATGAACAACAAACCATAAAATAACTTATGGTATTACATTTCAACTCAATCACATATTAAAGTAGAATACGATGTTATTTCAAATCTCAAAATTCGTCTATAATGTATTGATGATAAACTAAATTTTTAAAAATTCTCTTTAATGTACAAAACCACATTATCCATGACAAAATTATTATTCATTTTATATTGCGAAAACTAGTTGAAATCATCATTTATTTTGTTGATTTACTCAATCCAAAAACTAAAACATTGATTTTTTTTTTTTTGGGCAGGGAGGGGGGCAATGGGCCACTGACTTGCCAAAAATTAAAAATAAGTTAGGACCGTTGTAAACATTTCCAAAAATCAAGGGGAACAAATATATTAAAACAACTAAACTATCATCCAAATAAAAGGATTCAAAAACTAGGGGGGGCAAGTACCCACCCTCCTCCCTATGCAACTCGGCTCTTGTTCAGACCAATTTAGGCATACCTTAACTAATTCTCTTCCGGTCTGGTTGAAAACAGATCATCCACACCAAGATTAAGGTATTCATGAGAGATAAATCCCTCATAACCTAATCCCAAAAAATTGTCAAGATTCGAACTCAAGATGTTATTTACATTTTATTTCTGTTACCACTTGAAGTTAATTTTCAAATGAGTCATAGACTCATAGATAGGATTTGGAACTCTCAATTTCTTTTTTTTCTTTTTTTCTGGGCGAAAATAGGAAACATATTGTAGATTATCCCTAATACATAATGGTGCAGTATCATATGAGGTAAAATCTGATGCTGAGTTGGTTATCAGATTACCACAGCTGCACAGCCACGGTCGGCTGTGCTTTTATTTCTATCTTCCAGGTGAATGCAGCTACTACACATTATTTTTCCTTCTCCTGTAGATAATTCACAGGTAAAACTCTGGAACGCGTCTAAGAGAAACAATGAGATCGCGAGAGTCAAGTCAATTGAAACGTCAAACAAAGTACATGCTGAAACAAATATACAAGCACAAGAATGTTCTTGGGATATTTTGCGTGCCAGGAGTTTTCAAATAATACATACAAGTGCTAGGTATAGAAGCAGCAGCAGCGGTGGCGGCAGCATTGTACCTATGGTCTATATCTACCACCAAGCTCAACCAGATTTGAACAGTAACACTGCTTTTGAATCCAAATAGAAGTACACAAAGTGATTTGTCTCATGGGTCACATAAGAACCTACAATAATAAAACCAAGAAAATAAAATGGTCAATACAACTTCATCTATAAGCTAGAAAAGGTCAAATTCTCTCTCTCTCTGTGATAAGAGAGGAAAGAATAAAAATAGAACAAGACAAAAGAATGGGTTTAAATGTCTCGATCAGTAAAAACCAAACAAATTTGAAAAAATGCCTACAAACAAATGCAGGTCCACAGACGGTGATTTTCGATTTGGCTTCTCTTCCTAATGAAATGACGTTAGGAGCTTTGGTCATTATCAGTCTCTGAATTGCTATGTTTTTACTCCATGCTTGATCTAGTCCATGTCCTAGATTCAAATGAACATGTGTAAAATAGTAAAAACCCAGATAAATAAATATGGCAGTATTAATCAGCAGGGAGGGTAGGCACAGCAATTGGACTCCCACCACTTGCCTCCAGTAAAAAGGGCACTTGAAATGCAAACAGCAAAAGGTGTAGGTTGTGAATTCTGTAAAACTTGATCTCTTACTACGATTATACGGAAACAGGAGACTAAAAAGATAGCTTTTGACTATGACACTCCAAGAACAAAACTGGAAAATCATGTATTAAATTTGTGCAAATCTTATGTAAAGCACAATTCTCCTGATTGTCGAAAATATGTCTGAACCTACTAGCAGAACAAAACACTAAGAACTCCATATGGCTAAGAATATTTTGTTAATAGATGAGCTGACTGAATAATCACAATCTCAGGATAAATGCATGCTAAGAAGACGTTTGCTTCCATTTTGAAACTGTATTGTTTAATGAAGACCATGACTTCACCCACTGAATCATAAACATGATTAGTATTGCTGTATCTAGACAACAGTTCGACAGACCTATTTGGTGTGATGGATAGTTAAGAGTTTTGATCCATTCGTATAGGAAACATTTCCTCCTCACTAGCTCTTGGAGGCACTACCCACCATGGTTAAAATTGACATCTCACGCGGATTATATACAAGCTTGCAGGCACCAATAAAATTGACATCTCATGGGATGCAATCTTGTTATAAGTATCTGCGGGACCATAGTTGCATGGATGATGCACAACCTGAATGAAACTTCAAAATATCTTGAACAAGGTGAATTCCTAATTCACGCAGACCTATCCAACTATCAAGTACTTGGCAGATATTGAATACAGCATATCATCACAGGTATCATCACAACTTCACTACATAAATCCCATTCAAACTGAGCCAAACCAACCAACTGAACTAGCTATGTTTTATGAATTGGACTTAATGTAAGCTTCAGCACCCAACAAATCATATGGCCATGCAACATCTAACAAGATCACTAGAAATATTGACTTCAAGGAATTTTGATCCAGTCCATATTCCATATGGATGTTAAAAAGATATTTGCACTTGGAGTTGGATTATAATGGATCCAAAAATTTCACGAGTGGAATTAAGAATTAGAATTATATATTTATACTTAGAGCTCTAATCTGGTGTGATACATATAGGTGCACCTCTGCTCGCTCGGGCTTCGACACACACCTAGGCGCGCGTTTCCCAACACTGTGACACTCAAATGGCCCTATACTTCGTCGTTATTTGTTGTCCTTGAAGAACGTCAAAATAAACATCAGCTGATCAATAGACACTTGTAGAGAGTGTCTCATCAGCTGAATCATGCCTGATTTGCTGTGCCACTTTGCGTAAACATTATAATAGCATCTTTTATATTTTTGTGAGTTTTCTGTTGAAATAATATAACTACCAGATAAATATCACACAATCAAAAATATAGTTTGTATTGAAAAAACATTAGAGCAATTACAACATACTAGGAAAGATTATCAGCTCACTGACACTATACTACCATTAAGACCATCATGTACATAACACGCAAGAGTGTTCATGTTTTTTCTACAGAAATCAACAATGGAAAGCAAAACTAAGTAGACCACTGTTCCACGAAGGAGCACCGATAAAGCATTATGCATACAACTGTGCCCATACCCACAAGATGCATCCTGTGTGTAGAGTGGCATGAATAGGACTACCCATTTTTTTCCTCGAGATATTCTATTTCAGGAGCAACTTATAGCAGTCATTTGCAAGTTTTTCGGAGGGTGGGAGCCCTAGAAGACAGTATCGGCAGAGCCGCAGAATCACAGATGGTACTTCCAAAGAGATTGATCACAAATAGCTATCACACACTATCAAAACCAATGTTTGTCAAACCAATTTTTTTAGAACTTGGGGGAAAGATAGAAACCTGTTTCGTGCCTTTCCTAACTGAACACCAAGAATCAGGTTTGATTATTATACGTGAGGTAACCTCCCAACTCAAGTCAACATTTCTCTACGTTTCTTGCCCAAAAACTTATACTCCTTATGTTGGAAAAATTGGATGCAAATAAAGTGAATGACAGGGTGAGGCACGGACTAAGTCGCTCTCTTAAGACGATTCGCGCCCCTTTATGAAAGAATCACAGCACATAAGGCAGTAACGCGTCGTCCTCAGGATACAACAATCCAGCCTATTGACTGCTGCTTCACTCAGATCTGCATAATCGAATGAAGCAGAAACTTCACACACACCTTTGAATATTGCCCAGAAACTTATATAGTAAGAAGATAGTTGATATCAGATTGTTTTTCTCTATACTGAAAATATGTGTATATATATACAAATAATATGTGTTTAATAGGCTGTAATTACTTCTATATTAATTGGATAATAACTGAAAAAATATGGTTGTTGGAATACTAGCCGTTTAGCAGTGTGGTTCGTAGATTTTAGAAATCCGTATCTCCTCCGCTAGTCCCACCCCTGCGCACGTGAGAGTCCCAAGATCTCTCTTTAATTCAAAAGTTAGATAACACTAGTATATATATATATATATATATATATATATATATATATATATATATATATATATATATATATATATATATACTCAAGTACTTTTGGTATTTAGTCGATGTGGGATTGAGTTCCCACATATAAAAAACACTATTTTAGTTAAAATATTCTAACACCTTAATTAGGTCACGGGTGTCATAAATCTTCATTTGCTTTCTCCCACCCAGTTTGTGAACCAAAGAGACATATCCAGTTGTCTGTATGGTTATCCTTGGTACTCCATTCTATCTTACCACGGGCAACTAAGGAACACCTATCCAAATTTTAGTGTACCCATTCATTTCATGTGAGCTTAGGCTGAAATAGTATAGGTGCTAAAATCAGGACAAGGAATTATAAGGGTTCCAGATCCTTGTATTTTTTAAAAACAGGAAAATGGGATATGTGTGTCTCTGTTCTCCAAGAAATTCAGATATATACATAATCACAGGCACATGCATAATTTTTATGAACTTCTCTATTACAAGAAGTTCAAAACTCTGTGTTGTGTGTGGGTGTGTGATTCTATATCTATATTTGATTCATCCAATGCCAGCTATTTGGCACATGCAGCCTAAAGGAGCTTCCAGGTTGGGCATGAACTTTTCTATTACTTTTTTCTTCTCACTCAGTCAGTGATAAACTGCAGGGGGATCAATGTAACTTCTACGCACGCATATAGAACAGAAACCACCAGAAATTACGTAAAAACGACGAATAAATAGCCTGGTTAAAGCACAGATCTAATCAATTTCAAAGAAAACAAGGGCCAACTATCACTCAATTAAATAAATGTCAAGAAAATTAAAAATAAATTTAAGTTAATAAAAAAAACTGAAAGCCTAGGAAAAATTAGGGAGAGAAAGTGGTTACCGAAGTTTTTGCCGACGATACAATGCCAAGTAGGTCCATGCTTTTTGTCGAACTCCTTTTTTATCTGCTCTGCAACATCCTTCTCTACACTGTTCTTCTCAAACGCCTACAGAGTAGACATACAATTCACATTCAGCGTTCGATATAGCGACCTGAAAACTACAAAATTAAATCAGACAATTTGTCTTTAGATAGAGAGAGGGGAAGTGTACAGCAATGGCAATGTCGACCGCCTCTTTCTGCATGTCATCCTTCATATCGGCGCTCTTAATAATCACTTTCTTGCCTACTGTCGTCTGCAACGGAGACGCCGCCGATGATGGCCTCCGGTCGTCGGCGGAGGGTTTCACCACCAGACCTCCGCTTCCGATTCTCTTTGCTTCCTCACTCATTTCCGTCCCCTGTTTTGTTTTGATTCAGGTTTCGTACAGAGTAGAACGCGAGAGAGAGAGAGAGAGAGAGTCTGTGCTCTGTGGCCAGAAGAGTTCTTACTGGCGTGGAGCTTGCTGTACTTTTTGAGTAAAGTACACATATAAGCCTCAAATTAATTCAAATGAATCTTTAAAAACGACGTTGCATCATTTAGTCTGAGTTGTAAACGACGTCGCTAAGCTGTAGTGTCATGTACGCATCTGGTCTGGTGGTGGAGTTGGTCTCACATCACAGAATCGACAGCAACATTAAATATGTACACAATGAAGAAAAAAAGAGGAATCACACTTTATACCACCAAAATATTTTAAAATTTTTATTTTATACTTTCAAAGAATAATTTTTTTTATATTATATTCTCAATAAATTAAAAATATTATAATATGATCCTTATGTTAATTTTTATTATTTTTTTCATTAAAAATTACCCCATTATTATTGATAGAATAAGCAACAAAAATTAAAATAAGAAAAAAATTATAACACTTTTAATACATTAAAAGTATAATATAAAAAATTAATCTTTGAGAATATAAAATAAAATTTTGAAGGATACAAAATGCGTATAAAAAAAGAAGAGAAAACTATAAATATAACATTTAAACTATGATTTTTGTATCAATTAAGTTCTTCAACTTATTTTTGTGTCAATTAAGCCACAAGCTCGCTAATTGTTGCAATTGAATTTTTTTGTCTACATTTGTTAGATCTTTTAAGGGAAAATGACGAAATGTGTCACTCACATAATCCGATTGCGACTCATTTATGTCACATGAATAGTACACTTGACCACTTTTCATTAAAAAATTTAACGGATACAAAAGGACTTAATTACCAGCCATCTACAAGGTGGGTTTAAAATGCCAATCAATCATCATTTCTTCTATTGCATATATGGACATTCTCATCTCCCCACACACATTAGGCAATTTGCCTAGAATTTTGAACGATCGTGACCATCGATGAATTCACTACTTCTTGAGGTAAGTATTTCTTCCGTCCATGCCTACAAATTTTTTTTTTATTATTGTTAGAAAAAAAGAGTGGGCTAAAGGAGAGCGTTCAGAGATCATTCTGATAAATCCGCACTGGTAAGATCAGGAGGCTTCTAATCGCGTCTGTTACTCCTCTTAGAACGAACCTAGTTAGACTAGCATATCGATCAACTTTTCTCCGAACTCCAATTTGAATTCCAAAACTTAAACCTCTAACTTCAAGATAAGAAATTCGATTAGTACCTCACTAAACCACCCACTCGATGCCTACAAATTAATTACACACTACTATTGAAGTTTTGCCTTTTTGGATGTTAAATCTATAGGTTTTCATCATCATCAGTCATCACCAGTATCTACCAAGAAGACCTAAAATAGATCTCTCTCTCTCCAACATCATTGTTTTGTCTTTGTAGATTTTCTTCTACAAAGCTTAGGTAAACCGAATTAAATTAATTTTCTTTTATTCTTTACTATTTGTAGACTTTTTCAGCAAATTCTTTTCCCATACCATGTTTGAGAAAGTATACAGTTGTATGTTGTATACATTTATTAGGTCTACATTTTTTCTTCAATTGATGTTGGGGAAAATCCAATTTGAGATTTTCATTATGAAGACTTATGGTAATTGGGGTGTAATATAGAAAATATATAATAATTTTTTACCAAAATCTATGATGCAAAAGTGAATATGGGGTGTTTAAACTTTCTAAAAATGTCCTTTTTTTGGTGATTTTATAAAGTACCCTCAAATTAGTCAATTACAAATATATACAATATGTGTTAGGATGAAAGTCATCACTATTCTTGATTAACTTATTTAGGCAAACATAAGATTGGATTGAATTGTAAAAAGTGTGGTGGTAAAATTTTATTTAAAAAAATTTAATGTTTCTTACTTTCTATCCCTCCTACTAACACACAAAGTCGAGAATCAATGATTCATCCACTAAAGGATTTGGACTGACCCATGGATCCCCAACATTCCATCTTTTAGCCCACCAATGTCATAGGAAACATAAGCTCTACCCATTATGGTAGAAGAACTTATTGACCAGCAATCTAGAACATGGAAGATCAATGTGATTCAATCATGCTTTGATGAAGAAACTGTCCAAGCAACACTCAAGATTAGATTAGCTTCATTCCCAATGGAGGATACAATGGCATGGATACCTTTCAAGTCAGGTATGTTCAGTACAAATTCAGCCAACACTTCTCTTAGAACAAACCTAGACTCATACAGCCATTATCTTTGCTCGGCAGATTAGACAAAGCTGTGAAAATCCCCTATACATGAGAGACTTAAGATGGGGATATGGAGAACAACCACTGAAAGTCTCCCTACAAAATATACCCTCGCTAGTAGATTCCCAGTCCAAGACATCATTTGCCCTTTCTGCCAACAAAGCTCAGAAACTGAGGTTCACCTGTTCTTTCTATGCCCCATAGCAAGATTGATCTGGTTCCACAAATGGGGATTCCACACTGACCTGTTTCATCACATATCCTAACAAGAATGGATCCATAATTTGCTAAACCCGAATCTCATATTCAACCCTTGTAAACCCTTTCAGAAGCAAATCATTCTCTTTGCAGTGGTGTTGATTGTTACTATATGGAAATGGAGAAACAAAGTTTGTTTGTTTTTTTTTTTTTTTGGGGGGGGGGGGGAAGCTTGACCATATGCTTATACTTCAAGAGATTGACCAACTCTTTGGATAGTTTAACTTACAGGAAAAAGGCTTCTACATGTCCCAGTGATAATCAAACAGTCATTGACCGTCAAGGAAGAGATACTTGGATAAAACCTAATGATGGGGAAATAAAAATAAATGTGGATGCAACAATAGGAGAAGGCAAAGCATGTCTGGTAGTAATAGCAAGAGATGAAAGTGGAGAAATTTTGCAGGAACAAATCTTTCAAGAACAAGAGGAAGACCCACTAGTTGCGGAAGCTATGGCAGCGGGGCATGCACAGGAGTGGAATTATGTTACTTTAGAGGGAGATTCACAAGCAATCACACATGCAGTTATGCTCCCTCATATTAAGTGTCACTAGTCTATAATGTTGATTATCAAGGATATCAAACATCTATTGGCAAAACACATGGATTGGAATATGATTCACACATACAGAAAAGCAAACAAATCAGCTCACAATCTTGCACAATGGGGGCTGAGGACTCAATTCCAAAGGATTATTGAAGGCCCAAACCTGCCTTTGACAGTTAGGAAGCAGGTTCTCAAAGATCAACGAGGAGTAAGAATAAGTGCACTTGAAGTAGGAGTAGATGATGTAGATTATTAGTTTGCTTTGACTTCTTTCTTATATCTCATCTTTAAGTATCAAATATATATATATATATATACAATGATTATCTCACTTCCTACTACTGTCAACGTTTCTAGCGGGATAGAAATGGGAATCCACCCAAAACGGCCTAAAACTCCTATCAGCGGAAAAGCGGCCAACAACATCCCTTACGCCCCACAGCACCATAGAAAGCAAACCGCGAACAATCATCACAAACAAAATTACACTAACCATAGAAGCACTCAAAAGAACATCATTATAACAAAATTAAAGTAACAATATCAAAATAACAACAGTCTAACAGAATTAAATCACCATTACATAAGCAACAAGAATTAGTAATAGATCAACATATAAATCAACAGAATATACTTAAGCTACCATTACTTGGCTCTGATACCAGAAAGGGGGAAGGATCGATATATGTACAGAAATATGTACAAAAGCAAGGAAAGCTTTTATTTAATGCTGAAAGCTTAAAATATATACAAGAAACAAAGAAAGCTTAAAAGCTTATATATAGAGTGCAGTGCACTTACAGTAGTAGTGTGGAAGGTAGAATATGGAAGGTAATATACAAGAGTGAAGGGTTTAGAGAGGGTGCAAGAAAGGATGGAAGGAAGGGAGTAGGTAGAAAGAGGGTATTCTTCTCGAGGGATGTTTCGAGGGTGCTCAACAGACTGAGCCTGCACCTCGTTATATAGAGCCGGACATGAAATCCGGATTTCAAAATTGTCCTAAACTATTCACAACTTTAAACTATACAAAACTTTATACTATACATTGATGTCAGTGCATGCGTCAGAAATATTGTGCAAACACTGTGCTCTATAACTATTTACAGCTTCAAAATTCCCGTAGTGACGTCATGGCGTGCGTCACTTTTTCTAATAATATTTTTGGTGACTTCATGGCGTTTGTCACCTCAAACGGATCGGATTTATCCGAGAACTCAGCTTTATCTGATCATTTTTTATAAGACAATTTAAACAGCATATTGCCGTTATTATGAAGATTTATCTTCGAATCATCATTTAATAATTCTTCATTAAAAGAGATGTTATCTTTAAGAGGAATATATTTCTGGGAAATCATAAAGTCTTCATCAGAGTTAATAGGAGATGGAAATCTATCAACTTCCTCAACTTTAGATTTCCCTTTGTCTTTTATGACAACTGGTGGAGTATTAAAAAGATCCATTTTTTCAGTCATGCCTAATGTGGACATAACCTGAAGACGCCATTCCTCCACAACTGCAACTTTAAGCTGCTCATTATTTAACTGGGGGTTTTCTATTTTAATTTGTTCTTTAAGAACTTTAATAGGATTCAAATTAATGCCAGTATTTATACTGGTAGTAGGAACAATAGAGTTTGAGGTGTAAGGTTCATCTTCCTCTGTTCCCATGTCTTTAAGACATTCTTTAATAATATGATATTTAGAGTTAGTGGAATAATTATTCCAATTATGGAATATTTTTCTCAACTGTTCAGGATTTATCCTGTTAGAAAATATTTTTCTTATCTCTTGTGGATTTATCCAATAATCATTTAAAAATGTATTTATACCTATCAGAAAATTATTCTCCGTATATGGAGATAAAATTAAAGCAGTAGGATTAGTTAAAAGAGATTTATCTCTTGAACCATATTCATGAAATGATGGCTCATCCTTAATGTCACATATATGTGACGGACTTTCTTTACCAAATATGGTATCCTTTTGATATAAAAAGTCTTTATCACATTTATGTGATTCAACATCACCAACTTTAGTAGGTAACTTGCAAGAATATCGCAAGGGTGGATAATATGCATTTTTATATGCATTAAAATAATTAGCATCCTTATATGGATCAAAATAATATGCACTTTTATATGCATCAAAAGCAGTTTTATAATCATCAGAATAATATGCTCTTTTATAAGCATAATATTGGGTTCTTACCAAAATTCCTCCAAGTTTTATCAAGGTTTGATAACAGAATTCTTCTGGAACAAGATTCTTCATCCACTATTTATAGTGGTAATCATAATACCAGTCATTAATTTCAAGAATAAGACTGAACTTTGAAGTATTCTTAGCAGCTCGAGCAATTCTTAATAGAAAAAGAGAAACATCGTCTGTCAATTGCTCTTCTATAGCATGACAATAAAGACTCCATAGAGACATTTTGCAATAATTAATTTTCCATGTAGAGACGAAACTAAATATATCTTCACCTGCATGGTCACAAATACAGTCCAGAAGTTCTGGATTTTTGTTAATAGGATCAAGAGAAAATGAATCAGGATTCATATCTGGAACTTCTTGATTTCCTGCAAGATTAGCACTCCAAAAAGAGTTAGGAATAATATAATCAAAATGATTTTTTTTATAAATTAATTTTTCTTTTAGTTGATTTATCATCTGTATTTGGGGTGAAGTTATAAACTCAAATAATATCTGTTGACCATATATAGTAGTCAAAATTTCTTTAGAATCAATTTTTTCTATAGGTTGAATCATAGATAAAAATGGTGTTCCCAAAATCACCAATTGATTTAAATTATCAATAAGCATAAAAGTTGTATGAATACAAATTCCTTCATTACAAACATAAACATTTGAAAGTTTTAAAGTTTATATTTAATTTTGAACCATCAGCAGTACTTACAGACTGAGTAGTTTTTTCAAAATATTTTGTGGGAATTAATCCTGCTTTTATGCAGTTCATATCAGATCCACTATCAATTAAAGCAATAGTTTCAATAGTAAAGAATTGATTTATCGCAAGAGTAACTTTAATAAACCACTTTTGAAAAGTTATTTTATTGATCACATTTAAATAATCTTCTTTAATAGAATGAGAAGGAGATGCATTATCATTCTCAATGTCATTATCAACATTTATGTCTTTGTCTTTAGAGGAAAATTTTTCTAAAGCTAACACTCTAGCTTGTAAGACTTTTATGTCTTCTTTAAGGGAATAAATTTCTTTCTTTAAGTCTTGGACCGGAGAGGATGAGAACTCTCTAGTTGGAATATTTTCAATTGTTATATCTTCTGTCCTATTAAGGGCTTCCTTAAGTGAATAAGATTGAGACATAGATGGTCTCTTTTCTTCTGGATTTATCTGCAGATATTGTTCAATAGTTTTTCTCTTAGAATCAGGATCTTGAATTTTATCAATAAGATCAATAATTAAAATTTGAGACTTAGTCAAAGTATTTATACTTAAACCATTCATAGCCAAAATAGCTTTATAATAATTGTTTTCAGATTTACAATGAGAAGAGCAAGTTATATCTTGTTTACAATTATCATTTCCAGAAGACGAATAACTTATTTCATCAATATTAAAATCTTCTTCTTCAGATGATAGATTATTAATAGAATCTTCACTTTCTGAATTTAGAACAAGTTTTAAAATCTTTTCTTTAAGATCTTCATCATTAATTAATTAATTAATTTGTTGTTTAATCGGACACTTAGTGGCAATGTGACCTTCTTTGCCACATTTAAAGCATTTTAGAATAGACCTTTTATCATTTTCTTTAGATTTTTTAATAGTTTTATCTATTTTTTCTTTTCTATAATTCCTTTTATAGAATTTTCTACCCTTTTTATAAGGTTTTGTGTAAGGCTTTTTCTTACCAGAAACTTTATCTTTGGGAATATCCAAATTATACGCAAACTGGTTACAAAATTCTCCAAGCTCTTTTCTACCAGTTAATCTTTGTCTCTTAAGCTGAGCTTTGAGATTTAAATCATTACAGAGAGCTAAACCTTCTGAAATACATTCGGAAATTAGTTCTCCATAGGTATAATTTTCATAAGGGATTTTAAATCCTCCATGTCTTTGCTTTAAGCGAATTCTTATTTTTTCAGCAAATAAGCTAGGCAATCCTGAAATAAATTTTTCTTTCCAGAATTCATTATTAGCATCGGTCCTTAGCAAAACTTTAGCTAAGAAAACATCTTTATACCACCTAAAATGGGTTAAAGTGGGACATCTCAAATTCATTAAGAGTTCTTTACTCTTATATGTACTTTGGAAATTTGTTCCAACAAAGTGTTTTAATATGGTTTGAATTAAAGTATAAACAACATCTTCTTGAGTATTTATACTACCATCAACAGCAGTTATAATTTTTACTGAATTTAAGATCTCAGTTTGCTGAGTTGAATTTAAATAGTTATCCCACCAGCCACGTAGTTGACCAGTGAATCCAGCAGTTATAAATTTAGCAATAGCATGATCAGAATTACGATTTGCTCGACATATCGAAGCATACATCAAAATTTTATGTAAAACTTGATGAATTAAATATTCAGACATACCATCAATATTCCATTCATAGATAGAAGAGGCATCATAACCACTTTGATCAATAAAAAATCTTTCTTCATACATAATATCCTGAGGAGTTGACCTCGGATAATAAGCCATTAATGGAGGCGCTTGTTGATATGTATTAGTTTTTGGTTTGGAATATCCAATTTTATTAACTTCTGCTTTGTTGAGATGTCATTATAATATGAATTATTGTAGCTTTTGTCACAGTAACAATACTGTAAAAGAATTAAAAGACATATTACGGTAGTAACTTGAAGAAGGTAATAGTTATACATATAAGTCAACAGAACAAGCCTTGAGATACCACTATGGCGTTAAGTTTGTTTAAATTTAAAAATAATCATAAGGAAGATTATGTTAAAAATATGGAAGAAATAGAATTCTCTGATATTGAAAATAAATTACAGAACTGGGATATACCCCAATACCCCACTAAGAAAATTTATAAAATTGGTACTTTTAATTTTAGATCGAGTTTAACAATTAAAACGATTGAAATGACTGTTCCTTTTGATCAATATGGAGATATTCTTCAACTGTTAACTGAAAGAGAGATCTTAAAGGCTCAAGAAAATTATCAATTTTTGCATATCGGATTAGTCTAAGTTGCTTTAAAACCTTTGACTCTTAAAGGGTGTAATGCTTCTTTTATGTTAGCATTAAGAGATGCTAGATGTCTTGATTTTGATCAATCCTTAATGGGTGTTATGCAATCAAGTTTAAGTACTGGTCCAGTTTATTTTAACTGTTTTCCTGATCTATCTGTTTCTTTAACTGATAAAAATATTTTGGATGTTTTAACATGCAATATTAAAACCTTTGGTTATAATTTTAAAGAAGGCACAAATATAATGACTTTTATGTATAAAGTCTATTATAAAGTTATGAATACTTTGAGTCCAGAAGCTAAGCTTCATAATATTAAAGGTCAAACAACTTTAATTGAAACCAATGCTATTAAAAATAGAATTGAAATTCCTAAAACCATTAAATGGTCTGAAATCCAGTTTCCAGACACCTGGCAATTGGAATCCGTGGTTCCTAAAAAACCAGAAGTAAATGAAGAAATAACTCAAATTACCCAGTCAACCCAGGGTAATGTTTTGATAAAGTTTGCTAGAAATAATTTCTCTAGTTTAAAAATATCTGATAAATCAGAAACTTCTTCAGATTATTTTACTCCTATAAGAAGATCTACTTCTTCGGTCTTAAATCGACGAAAAGGTAAAGAACCCATTATTGAAGGTATAAAAACTTCTCATAATCAAATTCCCCATGGAATTTACCGACAAGATAAAGAGATTTTTAATGATGAGGATTATATTGATCCTACTCCATCTGAAATCGAATTTCAACTATAGTTTTTTATGGATATACACCAAAAAGATTTTGTTGTTAATCGAAAAGAAATTAATGCTGAGTTTAATCTCCCTAAATATAAAGAATTTAGAGATTGGTATTTTAGAACTATGAGTTCTGATGATCTTAGAAATTATAAAGAAATGTTTTATCTTTATATAGAAAGAGAAAAAAGGATAATTCCCTTTGTTAATTGGTTTTCAGCATATTATGCTCCACCAACTATAGATCATTTAAATGTGATTGAAAATTTCCAACATAAATGGGAAACTTTAGATGGTAAAACTATAAATAGTTTTTATCCTCCCACTACTGAACCTATAAAATTAAATGAAGATATTGTTTTGAATGTCTGTTATTCAGGAACAAAATATTGTTGTTCGACAGAATAATTATACAAATGTCTGTTTACAAACTATAGGTCAACATTTGACTAAGATTGAAAATTTGATAAAAGATCAGATTAAAGTTTCGTCTAAGTCTTTTCCTGACGATTTTAATGAACTTGAACAAGTCAATATTAAACCCCTTGTGGATACTTCATCATTTAATCTTCATAATAAAATTGAAGAACTTGAGTTCATAAATGCACTCAAAGATATATATATATATATATAATGTATTACTCTCACTTTTTATCATTTTATTTTTTTATCTACCCTACCAAACACACAAGAGAAGTTGAAAACTCCACTTTAATTTTGTACAAAAAAATTGAGAAGGAGGGATAAGCTATGATATCGAAAACTAGCAATAACCCTGTACCTAAAGACATTTTATAGTACAAAAAATAGAGCATTGATCTTGCAATATTTATATTTTAAATAAAATTTTATGTTTTCTTTAATTATACAATTTAAAATTAAAGTAAACAGAGAAAAAATAAGAGAGATGTAGGTGTGGATTAGTGGGTTGTCTGGTATTTAGGAGTGTGTTGATTGAATTGTCTGATATTTGAATTGTGCAGAAACGATGATCTTTTTAAGAGAAAAATATATTTTTTGGATGAATTTTGTATTATTAAATTAAAATAGATAAAAATTAGATCAATTTTAATTATTTTTATATTTTTATAAGTTGAAAATTTAATTTTTTAGCGAGAATATTCGATAAATATTGATTAATTTTATATTTTTATAAGTTGAGAATTTAACTTCTTACTTGGAATATTCAATAAATATTTATTAATATTAATTTCAAGAACAGTAAGAAAAATATTTGTTAATATCTTAATGAAAAGTGAATTTCAACCACTAATCTTTATTTTGATTTACTTGTAATTGATTTTTTGTAAAAATAATAATATAAAATAAAATAATTTTATACGCGTGTGAGAAAAAAAAAAACTAAATTTTAATTTCTCCATTTTATAATTATTCTTTGGGAAATACTATGTAACCTAAATTTGTATCCCAAATTTACATCTCAAATGAATGAGAACCATTGGATGAGTGGGTCCTATCAATTTTTTTAATTAAGACGTACTGATCCAACTATCCATATTGATTTAGGATGCATATTTACGATATAAATTTGAGATATATAGTATTACTCTTATTCTTTTAAGAGATAACATTGGAAACTGTGAACGTAGGAAACATCACCCAGGACATGACTGACGCCTCCATTCTCCTTCTATTTAGCATCTAAATAACGAAACAGCTATCACATAGTGGGGGTGGTCCGATGAGAAAATATTCATCGCAATGTTGACATCATATTATCATTATCACATAATATCACTATCTAATTAGAAGACAATAAATAAAAAATATGGATCTCATGAATTTTATGTGTTGCTGATTAGATATGGTGGTTACTGACAGTTATGAAAATAGTGGGGTTCACTTTTCCTATTTCTAATTTTTTAATTGGATGGTGACACCACGTGACAGTGATGACGTGGTGTCACCGTTGCATTGAATATTTACTTGTGGTCCGATAAAATATATTGGCCAAATTTTTCAACTTTGATGTTAGAGATTAGAGTTTTGAAATCTATATTGAGATTCGATGGTTAATCGTTATGCAAACCTAATTAAATTCATTCGCAAAGGAAGTAACGGTGTGATTAGAGACCTCCTTCGCCCCTATCCCTTTTTTAAGTATAAAAAAGAAAAAGAAAAAAAGAAACAGCCTTATCCTTGCCTTTGAAGAAATCTTAATTCCGTCTATGTCAATGGGGTATTTTTGATGAAATAAATAAGAAAAAATTATCAAAAAGACTACATTACAATATTTTTAATACATTAAGGGTACAATATGAACAATATAATCTTTTAAAGTATAAATTAAAAAATCTTAATTTTTTGGGGTTCAAAGTGAAATTCCCACGAAAATTTATGTAACGGTAAGAACTAGACAATGGTCACCACTCGCCAGATAAATGGTGGAAGCACGCTTGATGTTTAAATTACAGTTTACTCCCTTTATAAACTAAAATATACTCATAGACACCTTTTTTTAATTAAAATTCGTGAATTTTTAATTGTTTTGGAAATCAACAAAGAAAAGGCAAAGAACTTAAGTTAATTGAGTGAATAAAGGAGGGGAGACAAATGACAAATTTATGTTTAGTCTTAATATATCTTAACCAGACATTGTCTAAATATTTTTGTCGTATGAAGACCTTAATGACCAAAAAACCACAAAAAAAAAGGTAACGAGGAACTAATTATTTTTTTGATAGTTGTCATTTAACCTCCTTTATAACATTAAACACAAATATTCTATTTAAATAGGTTTTCAAATTGTTATAGATCTAAATCGTTTGACAAATTTTTTAAAAAAAGTTATCCAAAAAATCATTCAAACTTCAATAGTGTAACTCTTTGAGAAAAATAGACAAGTCTATTTTTAAAAAAAAATAGGTAAGTTTTTATAACAGACACTCCAAAAGAAAATCACCACATTTGTAATTTGGAGAAAAATAAAAAATAGTTTATTTCTTTGGCTAAGAAAAGGGAGGAGGGACTCAGCGTGACCATGAGGGACCTCTACAGAATATCTGGTTTGAGTCATAACTATTAATCCGGAAGGATAATTCGTCACTACAGCACCACTAAAACTAAGTAACAATTTACGTTTCTATGGTGAATTAAATCATACTTGATAATCACATAAGTGTCAATGATGACCCTAAAACGCTCTCTCTCTCTCTCTCCAAATAAAAAAAAATTCAAGCCTAGGGTTGTAAATAGAAATAGCAAAGGAGAAATACCCTTTCAGAAATAATGGCTAGAGAGTGGAACCCACTCTCCTTGAATGAGGTTGGAGTTAGTTGGCCTCACAGACTACTATAATACACGCACATTGTACATCGTTATCCAAATCATCTTTGGGTTAGCTTCCAAACGTCCCCAACGTCACTGTTACCACCCACAAAGGTAGCACGAGGACGACACCCACCGTCTGCAATAAATAAGCCCCAACAATCGGCAAGCCACCTTCCATCTCCATTACCCAATTACTCAGCTGAGATTGACACAGAGAGAAACGAAGAAATTCCATTGTAGAGTGAGAGAATGAACAAGGGAAGAACAATTTTGGAGGTTGGAGCTGATGGGGTGGCTCTCATCACCATCATCAACCCACCTGTGAATTCTCTCTCCATCGATGGTACTCCTCAGATCTCAATTACCCACTTCATGTGAATTCTTAATTTTATGTTTCTTAATCTGGGTTTTTAATTTTCTGATATCATTTTGTTGTTGTTGTTGGTGTTGGTGTTTGGGAATTTTGTGGAGTCTCTCTGTAATTTTCCGGGTTATGCGATCACGATATTATTTTTTGAAACAGACTAGATAAATCCACTTGGTTAAATAAATTACTACTATTGTTGCCTCGACTTTGAGTCATTTTAGAGAAATATAGTAATTGGCTTGTTATGAGTGAACAAATGTTTAATTCCGTGAACTTTAATTTTACTTATGACTCGCAAATCTTATGGCTAATTGTGAGGTTTGGGGGCTCGCAGATCAACCTATTAGCCAACAATTGTGGTCAAAATACATCATTGGGGGTTTTACTTAATATAGATGTAAGTACAAGGCAGTGCTGTAGAATGTTAGTCTGTGCTAAGAGTCTTAATGTCCATAAATCAATGGAACTTGGGTGATTGTTTGTTTCATTATGTCCTTGCTTAAGTAAAAATTAATAAATTTTGAACTTCATGCTCTGTTTCGAATTGAGAAAGGAATTCCTGGGGAAGGGTTAGAATGACAGTTGCTGGTCCTTGGGAGTTGGCAGGTACCAAATAAATAAATGACTACTTGAATTTGGATGTTAAGCATAAAGACTATTAACATGTGAAAGTGTGCCTAACGCATATGGATGCGGTACCATATGTAGCATATTAACCGTCGAACGCACTGCCCTTTAGATCTAGGAAGTACATGCATCAAACGCCTTGTCCAAGGCAATTTGTGACAATTGATGATGGGGGACTGGATTTGACATGTTTGAAGCAGGAAATGCTCGATTTTGATTTATAAACACAACACAAACAAACACACTCGAGAAATTAAACGTCTAATGCTTCCATATGCAATGAATATTCGTGACAGATGAAAGTGATAGTTTTGCCCTGCATCTCAGCTGTTCTATATTCTATATTATGTCGAAAGTGTCATCATGACTGTCTATGCTCGTAGGTCCAGGCAGATACAACGCCAAGCCTTGCCTAGGATTTTGCAGTTCTTTGTTTTCTTAAGAATCTCTTCTTTCATAAGATATTGGTTTTTTTTTTCCCCTGAATTAACTGTATATCTTATTTTGTCTTTTCTCTCTCTGTTGGGTTTCAGTATTAAACAGCTTGAAAGAAAGTTACGAGCAAGCTTTACAAAGAGATGATGTGAAGGCAATAGTTGTTACAGGTAAGTGTAAACAAGGTATTATCGTATAGTGATATTTTGTTCAGCATTGGAGATGACTGAGTTTTGAAGATGAATTTCTATGTACTGGATCAGGTGCGAAAGGCAAGTTTTCTGGTGGTTTTGATATCACTGCTTTTGGTGGAATCCAAGGGGGAAATAGTAAGTGAGGTTTTATGTTTCTTATATTTAATATTGCACTTCCACTTCTTTGCTAAAATTCATGTTGTATTAATCACAGCACCAGCACCAAAGCCTGGTTTTGTATCAGTGGAGATTCTCTCCGACACTTTGGAAGGTACACATTTAGGTTTTCTCTTCCACAGTCAGGCTTATAAAGTTTTTATACATCTGCACAAGATTTGTGTTAATTGTGTGTATTGTGTCTTTGCTTTTAGGTGCAAAAAAACCTTCAGTTGCTGCTATTGATGGCCTTGCCTTAGGTGGAGGGTTAGAGGTTGCTATGGTATGTGCCACAATTTGTTTGTGCAAGACACTTTCCTATTGAATTCATGAAAATGACCTTACTAATCTTGCTTTTCAGGCCTGCCATGCTCGTATATCTACTCCTAATGCACAACTAGGCTTGCCTGAACTGCAGCTTGGTGTAATTCCTGGATTTGGAGGTATGACTATATATTTGCATGCAATCATCATGTAGTTGCTTTTACTGGTGGTTTTTAGATGAGCAGAAACATTTGAGAAAAAAACTAATGCAGATAGGGATTTATTTACAAGAATTTGGAAGTTTGGCTCTCCAAGTACATACCCTAACCAATCCAATCATTCACCATACATTGATGGTTGATGATAAGGAAGTATAATGCTAGATGATTGCTCTAAAATGCATTATGAGAAATTGAAATTGCAGAGGTGGCTTACTCGAGAGAATGGTAGTGATTCTAGGAATGATGTTGTGCTCGTGTCATATAACATTCTTTTCTTCGTCGTCTTCACCCACCAACAAAACAACGAGCTTAATAAGGTTAGACTTGAAATCATCATTTTTGTTGTTTAATTTGTTAAACCAATACATAATTATCGTTGCATGCTAAATGACATTATCTACGCGCATGTACAGATATTCAAATGCAGATGTTAACTTTTGTACCAGTATAATAGGTAATCTAGATTGTGCATTGTTTCAATAACAGGCGAGTATTGTTACTTCTTTGAAAAAATGATTAATCATCATTCTGGAAGCATGATGGTACAAAGCCCTAGGTGGTTTGTAATTTCAGTTTTTAAGTTGAGTTTAATTTGGAATGAATCATCAATGACATATAGAAAAGGAATGTATGTAGAAGAACAAATGAATTGTCCTGAACAATTGCTTGTGTTTTGTTACCGAGCCTTCAAATGATTGCGGATTGTTCACGCTACTGATGTGCTGTTTATAAAGTCAAGAGCAACTAGCATTTAGTTTCCTCCTACTGTTTGTTAAACTTGGTAGTCTTGTATTGTCTCAGGAACACAGCGGCTTCCTCGTCTTGTTGGCCTCTCTAAGGCCCTTGAGATGATACTGGTACAAAGGCCTATATTTCTTCTGTTATTAAGCAGTCTTACCACTGTAGCTGTATAAATCTCAATATTAATCATAAACCTCTCTCTCTCTCTCTCTCTCTCTCATGGTAGATGTCAAAGCCTGCAAAAGGAGAGGAAGCTCTTAGTTTAGGCCTTGTGGATGCCGTAGTATCAGGAGATGAATTAGTAAACACTGCTCGTCGCTGGGCCTTGGATATTTTAGAGCGCAGAAGGCCATGGGTTGTTAGTCTTTACAAGACTGACAAGTTAGAACCTCTTGGTGAGGCGAGGGAAATACTAAAATTTGCTAGAACTCAGGCGCAAAGACGCGCTCCCAATCTCAAACATCCACTGTTTTGCATTGATGCCATTGAAGAGGGCATAGTTTCCGGTCCTCGTGCTGGGCTTTGGAAGGTGCTTACCTGACTCCAGTTCTCATTTGCTTTCACTTAAGTTACAGCTGAAATGTGACAATAAACTGCATGTTTGATGTTGGCAGGAAGCTGAAGTGTTCCAAGGTCTTCTACATTCAGACACTTGCAAGAGCTTGGTCCACATCTTCTTTGCTCAACGTGGAACCACAAAGGTCGAATAAATTTTAACATTTATATAAACCAGTTGGACCTTGTTAGAGTTTGTCCCACAACAATATAATTAGCGCATTCCAAACTAGTACATGGGAGTTTTAGGGGTCTCTACTCATTGTCGTAGGTTTTTGGGTTGGATGCTTTAACATGGTCTTGGAATTGGATGTTGTGAGTGTTGGGCAAGACGCTTATTTTGAATTTCATTGATTTGGTATTGGTTCGCCCTAGAATGGTGCCACAAGTGCATCTTATTATGTCTCTAATTTTATCTTCTAATTCATCTGTCAACTTCTCCACGTCCGAGTAGGGGTCGCACGTGTGAGGGAGTGTTAGATCTTGCCCCACATCAACATGATATGGCCTAGCAAACTAGTATTTGAGCCTTGTGAGCCTCTCCACTCATTGCCAATTGGGTTTGAGTTGGATGCTTTTTAGACCTAATTTTGAATATAGGTGGGAAAGGAATGGGCAATAGGATCCTTCTTTGAGACTTGGTTACTTGTTTTGTTTTATCTATGACCATGGTTGTGCTGTAATGAATTTGTGAATGTTCCTTGAAACTTTTAGGGATTTAATGCTTTGAGATATTTTTCGCTGGACTTGACTTTAATAATCAATGTCAAACATCAACTCGGCTGCACACGATTTTGAATTTGGTTTGGTGTGGCTTAGAAGTGGAATTATTATTTTACATTTGGGGAAGCATAGAATCTGCTGGTTATTTACCTAATCTGTCTCAGTTCTAGTCAATTTTCTGTTTTGTGCTATCTTGTTTATGCTAATCTGTCTTATTTATACAACTTGTTTATGAGGCAGTTAACTAAGAAGCTCAATTCCTCTGCTAAACCAAACCACTTATGAAGTTCTTGTTGATGATGAATATAGGCAATCATGTCTATGTGGAACCGAAATCCACTATGAGTTAAACTACATAGCTTCATTGTTTAATTCTGCTTTCTCTGTTTGTCCCTACACTGCAAACAGGTTCCTGGGGTTACTGACCTAGGTTTGGTACCAAGACGAATAAATAAGGTTGCTGTTCTTGGTGGAGGATTAATGGGCTCTGGGATTGCTACAGCCCTGGTTCTCAGCAATTATCCTGTGATATTGAAAGAAGTAAATGAGAAATTCCTACAGGCTGGGATTGGTAGAGTCAAAGGTGAGGCCAGACTGTTGTTAGGATTTTGGCATTTAATCTAGTGTCTTATGGCATCGTTTCTGAAAGATGGTCCTTTTACTCAGCCAATTTGCAAAGCCGCGTCAAGAAAGGGAAAATGGATCCAGAGAAATTTGAAAAAACCTTTTCTCTCCTCAAGGGTGTTCTCGACTATGAAAGCTTTAGAGATGTGGACATGGTCATAGAGGTATTATAGGACATGGTAGTTTAGCTCAACATGAGGTTTAGTTTGTCTTTCTTCTTCCTCTGAAGTCTTATTGTTTCTGATGTTTTGAACAGGCGGTTATTGAGAATGTCTCTTTAAAGCAACAAATTTTTTCTGATCTTGAAAAATATTGTCCTCCACATTGCATACTTGCGAGTAACACTTCCACTATAGATTTAAACCTAATTGGTGAGAGGACTAGGTCTCATGATCGGATTATTGGAGCCCATTTTTTCAGGTAATCTGGTTTAGAGTTGTCATCATTCTCCTTTTATTGTTTTTTCTTTATTCAATAATTGGTTTATGCTTATGATGCAGCCCGGCTCATGTCATGCCGCTTTTGGAAATTGTACGTACTCAAAAGACGTCTCCCCAAGTAATAGTTGATCTGCTGGATGTCGGGAAAATGATAAAGAAAACGCCAGTCGTGGTTGGGAATTGCACTGGCTTTGCTGTCAACAGGATGTTCTTTCCTTACACTCAAGCCGCCCTTTTACTTGTAGAACGTGGTACAGATGTTTATCAGATTGACAAGGCAATTACCAAATTTGGAATGCCAATGGGTCCATTTAGGTATTCAAAATATTGTGACTTTGTTAGTTGATGCCCCGATCCCTTTGTAGCTTCGATATATGGTTCAATTTGTTTTCCTGAGCTGACTTCATAATTTGCTTCTTTCTTTTTTACATGCAGATTGTGTGACCTAGTTGGTTTCGGAGTTGCAATTGCCACTGGGACGCAATTTATTATGAATTTTCCTGAAAGGACGTATAAGACGATGCTGATTCCAATCATGCAAGAAGATAAGAGAGCAGGTGATATATTTTTTTCCCAAATCTGTAAGAGTGCTGGTGATAAACCTCTTGCTTTATTTTTTGAACTGTGGGCTTAAATCACAAGGAGGTTCTTAAATTAACAACCTACTTGTATAGGTGAAACTACTCGCAAAGGATTCTATGTGTACAATGATAAACGCAAGGCTAGCCCAGATCCGGAGATTAAGAAATATATTGAGAAGGCAAGGAACATTTCTGGTGTTACCATTGACCCAAAGGTTGCTCTCTCTCTCTCTCTCTCTCTATACATACTACATACATATATATACACATACATATATACTATTTCTATATGTACATGTGTGGGTCTGCCTTCGGATTTTTACTAGTTGTGAGTTAGGATTGGTGTTCCACTTGTGTTACCTTGGCAAGGGATGCAGTATTGTACAATTGCTTTGTGTTATAATTTTGAATTTATGACCCTTTTGTCCCAATCAATAAACTTCTAAGATTGTATCCAACCTACTCTCCCTTTCCCTCTCTCTTTAAAGTTTAAACCGTGGGATTTTGAACTTGGATTCAGTTGACAAAATTATCGGACAAGGACATTATAGAGATGGTATTCTTCCCTGTTGTGAATGAGGCCTGCCGAGTACTTGCTGAAGGTATTGCAGTCAAAGCAGCTGATCTGGACATTTCTGCTGTCATGGGCATGGGGTTTCCGCCTTACAGGTTTGTGTTTTCATCCAGTTGAAATGGCATTTCCTCCCAACCTCATTATATTCTCACGATACCCTATTGGATACTCTTCGAACAGGGGAGGAATTTTGTTCTGGGCGGATTCTCTTGGGTCGAAATATATTTATTCCAGATTGGCAGAGTGGTCAAATATGTATGGAGAATTCTTCAAGCCCTGCGCTTATTTAGCTGATAGAGCCGCCAAGGGGACTCCTCTAGTGAGTATTCTAAAACAGATTCTCAGTGATCGTATAACTTACACCACAAATACTCTGATCTATGTTTATGTTTGATTGTGTTGCTTTTCTAATAATATTCATTGCCTGTTCATTGCAGAGTTCTCCAATGGAGCAAGCAAAATCTCGCCTATAAGATCGATACGTTGAATGCATTCTACACCTAGTTTTTATTTCTCTCTCATGTATTCCCTTTCTTTTGCTTTCTCTCTCGAATGCTGGGGAAAAAAAGCTCAAAAATTAGTCAAATAATGTATAATGTGGAGAATGTAGAAGGGCAGTGATATTGCGATAGAATGAACTTAGAGAATGCGAGAATAATACTTTGTTACAAAGTTGTAAGTCGTAGACAACATTTTCCCCCATTTTGATGAGGCTGTGTCGAGAGCTGTCTCGAACTCGATGTATCGCTTGGATGGATAAACTGCTTTACCGTCGTCCGAACTCTGACTTCTAGGGTTAGTACTTTGTAAAACAATCTCGATCAATTATGTATTTACCTGCTCAGAAGTGAGACTGATTGGATTTGCCGTCCACTGTCAAGAAGAAGCTGATTTTTTCATTTCTTGGGTGCTATCATCACTAAATATCAAAATTTCATTTCGGTGTATAGTTTTGGTGAGTTTGAAAACGGAATCGTTTTTGAAATAAGATGAAAACCAAAAAAAAAATTATTTTCGAAACACACCAAAACATAGGCTGCAATATGTTAAAACACTTTGAAATGAAACGAAAATGTTTTGAATGTTTTGAAACGAAAATGGCTGCTCTTCAAGAACAGTTTGTGCACCATTAACAATTTCACAGCATATAGTTTCTTTGAGAGTAAGGATTTTTAGACGTTCAAAAAAAAAAAACAAAGAGTTGGGATTACTACTGGTCTCAAGTCTGTTATACGTGACGGATTTTGTGTCCGGTCTTAGCAAAGTTGTGAGAAAAATTATTTAATCCGTATATGACTTGTTTAATTAAATGTATAAACAATTACAAACCGGACATTACTCATTTATTTAAAAGGATTATACGGCATGACTTGTTTAACCCGTATAATAAACAAATCGTGTTGGTTAGAATGAGATTAACACGATAATCTTTTTAACCTGTCACCGATTTGACTCGTTTGTCATTAAAAATTTATATAAGTAATTAATAAATATTCTTGCTAATTAATTAATAAACTAACACATAAATATGACATATAGTGATGTCAATTTACATTAGGAAAGTATTTAAAACTATAAGAATGAACTTATCAAAAAATCAAATTTAACTCGTCTAATTATTAAATTGGATAAATTATTCAGATAAAAAAAATTAAAATAATTATTAATTCTTTATTATATTAATTTTATTTAAATGAATGATAAATGAAAGGGAAAATTTCAACCACACCCCCTCTAGTTTACCATATCTTCAAGGACACCCCCTCTAGTTTCTAAATCTTCAGTCACACCTCTTCTAGTTTATATTTAAACATCACTAACACCCCCTACCATTAAACTATCATTTCTAACAAAAAAAATAATCTAAAATACCAAAAATGCCCCTACATAAATCTCAAGTAATTTTTCTACATAAAATTTTATTAAAATTCGAGCCGATTAAAATTTATTTTTCTACATATTAAAATTTGAACCAATTAAAATTCGATTGAAGTTGAATAAATTTTATTTTTTTTAACTTATTAAAATTCGAGCCTATTAAAATTTATTTTTTACATATTAAAATTTGAGTCGATTTGAACTCTACCCGAGTTGTTAGCGCCGTTAAAATTCGCTTTCGAGTCGATCAAAATTTATATTTTTTTACTTATTAAAATTCGTGTCAATTAAAATTCGATTTATTAAAATTGAAGTCAATTAAAATTTATATTTTTTATGTATTAAAATTTGGGCTGATTAAAATTCAATACGAGTTGATTAAAATTTGATTTGAATCGATTAAAAATTATTTTTAATCGACTCAAATCGAATTTTAATTAGTCCAAATTTTAATACGTAAAAAATATTTTTTTTTTGGCTCAAATTTTAATATGTAAAAAAATAAATTTTAATTAGCTTGAATCGAATTTTAATTCATTCGAATTTTAATACGTAAAAAAAATTAGAAAATAGAGGGGGTCTCATTGAAGATATGCTTATCTAGAGGGGGTCTCATTGAAGATATACTTATCTAGAGGGGGTGTGAATGAAGTTTGTCCTCAAATATATCATGGGCAATTTAGTAAAATTTCATTATAATTAATATTTTTAATCTGACAGGGGGTGTCACTGAAGATTTAGAAACTAGAAGGGGTGTCCTTGAAGATATGATAAACTAGAGGGGGTGTGGTTGAAATTTTCCCTAAATGAAATTGTCATATCTCACCAAAACACGACCCATTTACTACCCGCACCTATTAAGTTGTCATCCAAACTCGCTTAACTCCAGGGGCGGAGCCAGGATTTTGCCTCAGTGGGGGCAACTTAAATTTTTAAATTTCAAAGTATAATTGTAACATTGTTTTCATCAAAATATGTATTCTTAATAAACTGTTTAAAAACATAGTTACATCAAAAGAATGTCATTTAGAGGCGTAACTCATGTATATATACTTAGGTCCCAAAATACCCTATACTTTAAGAAAATTTCAAAATACTTAGGTCTGGACAAAGAAGACGAAAGCTTACAGGAAAAAAAAAAAAAAAAAAAGCATGAAAAGGAGCTGTCAAAAGTTAGTTTTTAAGGGTTGAAAATTATATTAATATACCCTATACTTTAAGAAAATTTTAATGGTGCAAGTTTAAGAAATTCTTGAAATTTTTAAAATTACACTTAGGTCCCAAAATTTTTTAAAATTTCAGTGGGGGCAACTGCTAGGCGTGAAAAATGAGGAGGAGCGGCCAAAAGTTAGCTTTAAAGGGTTGAAAATTATATTAATATACCCTATACTTTAAGAAAATTTCAGTGGGGGCAAGTTTAAAAACTTCTTGAAAATTTTAAAATTACACCTAGGTCTCAAAATTTTTTAAAATTTCAGTGGAGGCAGCTGCCCCCACTGCCCCCATACTAAATCCGCCACTGCTTAACTCCATGTTAATTTATATCAGTTAATTATGCGTATCACATTTTGACAGGTCTAATTACTAAGCTCTGAAGTTAGAGTTTTATTTTTTTTATTTCTTATATTGTATCTCTATTTTTTTACTAACAAAAATGTATAATTTTTTGTTATTTTATTATTTTTCAATTAACAGTTAATAGATAATTTAATTTTAAAATCAATGATCTATGGAGTTACATTATCGACTTGGGTACCGTACCTTCACCCATCAGGTTAGTATATGCTTGTCCTCAACAGTTTGCTACACACGCCTAAGAGAAAGTATTGGGTGTAACACCCCTCCTTTCCTTGGGTTTCGATTCGACTCTATGTTGGTGGAAAAGAGTGAGCCCCTTGGAAGTCGCCACTGTAGATCTGATATTTGTAGGACCGGACCGCTCATAGTAAGTAATATGATAGCCATGTTAGTCGTTAGTTTAATAATCATTAATTTAGTACTCACCAGTCATTTTTTTTATAATAATATTTGACCAAAAAAATAAAAAATTTAAATAAGATCGAGCTAAACAATCATTTAACAAAAGAAAAAAAAAAGATAATGCACTCTACGAATCAAGAGGCCTACGAATTGTGCTATGATAATGAAAAAATAATTTTTAATTAATTTTAATTTAAATTATTTACAACAAATTAATATTAAAAATAAAAATAAAAATATCAATTTATAATAAAATAAAATAAAAAATTATATTTTGATATCATATTATAATTTCTTAACCTGATTGCCATGAAAAAGGCTCGATAATACCATCTGATTTTGATCAAAAGGCATCATTATTATCTCCAAGTATAGTTCAATAAGGAATTTTAAATTTACACGAGTTTGAAATTTGACAATTTTTTTAATATAAGTCATAAAAAATTTATCCTTGTAAATGGTATATTTTTTACATAAATGGTATATTTTTAACAAAATTAATAAAAAAATAATCGATGCGCGTATAAATTAATCCTAACACGATACCCCAAAAAAGAAAAAAAAAAAAAAGATCATTATCATCAGGTGAGTATTAGGCGCTGCAACTGTAAAATTTTCTTCACCAAATCCAAAAGAAATAATTAAAGGGCAGCTGCAGGTCGGAGATTCTTTTTATAAGGCTAGGGCGTGGAGGAGATGAGAGAGAGAGGTGATAGGTTCTGAAACAATATTAATAGGGATAAACTACGGTTAATACCCTTAAGAATGCATCAAATTCTTATTTGGTCTTTAAAATTTGAATTATAACAATCAATTTCTTAACTTTTAAAATTAAATTCTAAATTAGTCGTTACAACTAAACTCATTAATTTGTTCTCACATATATGGGAGAGAGATGCATTTTTTACTAGACATATATATATATATTTATATTTAACTTCAAGGAGTAATTCAAGTGGTAATATAGACGAATTGTAAACACAAATATCCTGAATTCAAATCTTGGTAACCAGACATGAAAGATTTACCTCTTATGAATACCATAGTTTTGACGTGGATGAACTACCTTTGATTGAACTAGAGAGAGAATTAGTCGAGATGTGTGTAAGTTGACCTGAACACCCCAAATCGTTGAATAAAAAAAAAGCAAAAAAAATATATTAATTTGAGCAAGTCATCTGAGTAATTTTGTCGGAAAACATAACAAATTAATAGATATAGATGGAATAACTGAATTGCAATTCAGTCAAAATTTTATGGATATAATTGTGATAATTAAAATTTTAGGGGCCAAATAAGAATTAGATGGATACTTTTAATAAGGGTATCAATTTTGGCTTGTCTTCTTCTCCATCTGAATTACATTAACTAGTCAGGCTTCCACGTGCATCTGGGGACTCCCCCCCCCCCCACACCATTCCTACTTCAATCCCATCTTTCAATTCATTTACATCCCTTTGACTCTCTCTCTCTCTCTCTCTCTCTCTCTCACACACACACACACACTACCCTCTCTGGTACTGCATAGAGCCATTTACAGGCATTGAAGGTTGTGACACAGGGTATGAAAGAACAACAACAGCAGCAGCAGCAAGAAGAAGAAGAGCCCAGAGAAACTTAGTGATTTGGGTAATTGGATTTTGAAGTTTTTGGTGCAGAGAAATGGTGATGGAAGTGCTTCATGAAGACATGGGCGAAGGTAACATGCAATGTTCAAACCACCCTTACAAGAACAACACCCCAGGTGGGATCTGTGCATTTTGCCTCCAAGAAAAGCTTGGAAAGTTGGTCTCATCCTCTTTCCCTATTGCCGTTTTCCCATCTTCTTCTTCCTCTTCATCTCCATCTTTCAGATCTGACTATGGCGGTGGCAACACTTCAACTCTGCCACCATCCAACCCACAAAGTGTTAGTCGCAACAATGGTGGTCTTTATCACGATCATTATTATCCGAGGAGGTCTCGGATACCTTTTTTGTTAACCCAGAGGAAGAAGAAAAACAAGGATGTTTCAATGACAGCTTCAGATCAGACGAGCATTGTTTTCAAGAGAAGCAAATCTACCACTACCCCTAGACGTGGTGTTCATTACATGGAAGCTGATGAATCTGAAGACTCTAGTCCTCACCGGCGACGGTTTTGGTCATTTCTTTACCTGTCAAAGCATTCCACAAACAGAAAGACCGATGCATCACCGGCAACAATGAGCGCCATGGGAACATCTGCGAACGGTTCTTTTTCACAGCAGAGACAGAGAGAGAAGAAGAAAGAAGAGTTTGTAGTGGTGGATGAGAACGAGAGTCCTAATGGGGCTTCGTTTGATCGGAAGGTTTCCAGATCTAGATCTGTTGGGTGTGGAAGCCGGAGCTTCTCCGGGGACTTCTTCGAGAGAATCTCAACTGGGTTTGGGGACTGCACTCTCCGGCGAGTCGAGTCACAAAGGGAAGGCAAACCGAAGGTGTCCTCTGTGAACCGTGGTCGAACAGGTGGTGGGCAAGACTGTATCAAAGAGAGAGTCAAATGTGGTGGCATTTTCAGTGGCTTTATGATCCCCTCATCTTCGTCTTCTTCATCATCTTCGTCTTACTGGCTGTCATCTTCCACTGAGGAGAATGTGTGTGGGAAAACACCTACAGTGTGTGTGTCTTCAAGGTCAGGACATCTTGCTCATGGAAGGAGTAAGAGTTGGGGATGGGCTTTTGCAAGTCCCATTAGAGCTTTCAGTAAGCCTTCTTCTTCTGGGAAGAGAGAAGCTACAAATAAGAACACCACCCCCAACTTGGCTGCCATTCCTTCCTTGTTGGTTGCAGGAGGCTAAAAGGCTTACTTCTCTGATTAGCTAAAACTACACAGTTACATTCTTGTTTACTTGTGTCTATTACTCTCTCTCTCTCTCTCTCTCTCTCTCTCTCTCATGTTTGTCTCTGTTACATCAGTGTTGGTACAATTTTATCTATTATGAAGTTTCTTCTTGCTTATTTGATTCTATTTATGATAAGATCTATTGGTTTGGCTGCTGTGAAAAGTGCAATGGAGTATAGAAAGATCCATTTGTTAAGATCCAATGCTGAAATTGTTTTGAAGCTGATTGATGCAGCCACAATTGAGATGGATTGTGTATGTCACATACAGAATCTTGGAAGGGTGGTCCTTGCCTCTCGGAAAGCTAATTTCTTGTTTATCCTTGGAGGCAGTCTCTCTGTCACTTTAGGACCCCAGATTTAAAGTAACCCGGATTTGTGGAAGGTTAGATGTACACAGTCTTATCTCTATCATGATAGAGAGAGACAGTTACTGCAGTTCAAACTCGTGATGCCAAATCACAATGGAATAAACATTAGCGCTGTGCCAAGACCTGCCCTCTTGTTAGGGGAAACAAATTCTTGAGTTTATTTTCTGGATTTACTTACTTTGTAATTGGCAGCTGTACTGTTTATTTGTAAGTTTAATGGTCATATATGGCAAAATATTGTGTTTTTTTATTCCATGATTGAGTTTGCATGCATATCTACAAAGCAATACTTGAATCTTTGATTGATGAAATGATGTCTAACTTTTATGCATGAGCTTGCTGTGTCTTTTGAGCACAGCATTGTGGGTTAGACTTGGACCCCTTAATGTCTCCATTTAGGAGTCTCTCTAATTTCTCTATATGATTTAAAAGTATCAGTTGTGGCTAATTTTGCATGTGCAGGACCCATTGCAACAGCTAATCATTATTAGAAAAAGAGATAAAAGTGGAGGAAGAAGAATCCTTCTGAAGTTTGAGTCAAATGGTGCACATGTTTGGTAGATGAGGACAAGATTAAATGGTTTAAATCAAGGATTATTTATTTCATGATCACAAAACTAATCAAGAAGACTGCATGATTTAGCATTTGTATTTATGTTTTAGATCTAGGTGAGAGGACGGGTATTGACACAACGATAAGGTTGTTTCATTGTCGAGTTCAAGTTATGGAAACAATTTTTCTGTTTGTAGAGATAAGATTACGTATATCTAATCTTCTCTAGATCTGGCAATAGCGAGAGTCTCATGTACTGGATATGTTTTTTAGATCTAGGAGGAGAGTTATTTATGCAGATTATTGGCTATAGCCTACCTGTGGACACTAGCTGTCCCATTCTTCACAATTCTTTGCCTAGTACTTTGATTCCATATAGATGTTTTTTTTAGTTGCAACACTTTCCTTAGCTTTTGGCATGCAAATACATGTGCACACTGGGTGAGATTGGGATTCTTTTTTTGTCAACTTTCTCTTGGTGACGGGTCAATTGTTGTATAAGTGCAATAATCTATTATTGACTGAAGTTTAAGAAAATTATATTTGAAGAGATTTGGATGTAAGAGTGTAAGGTGGGAATAGGTTTTTTTTTTTTTTTTTTGGGGGGGGGGGGGGGGGTTGTGTTGTGTATGGTCTGCCATGGTATGAGACTTGAGTTTGGCGGGTACAATTACTAAAGGAGGTACGATACCGAAGATTATAATTGAATAAGGGTTAGTTACAACTCGTTTGAGTCGAGGCAAATAAAAAAGAGATTGGAATCGGTCTAAAAAGACTGAAATCGATATTGAATATAACCTCATTTTGAAGTAACCGCAGTAGATTGAGTTGCAAATTTGACATTACTTCTAGTAATTTTAGCATCCTATTGAAAAATAAGTTGAGGCACCTCCCCCGAGTGTGGCTAATAATATAGTTGACAAACCAACATCTGAGTCTTGGAAAAATAATTCCTTTGTAGCTTGGTGTATACACCTCAGGTCCATCGACACCTAACACAAATTTTGGGTTTCAATGCCCACCCTGAAAAGTACAGGCCAATTATATCTCCCCAAAGACACTGTTACACATTGAGACTGTACTTTTCAAATTCTTTTTTGGATCAACGGTTAAAAGTATCTGGATCAATTTATGCACAACTCGACTAATCCTCTCACCAATCTGGTCAAAGACATGTCATTCATGCCGGGACTAGAGTATTCATGAGAAATGGATAAATTTCTCATGATATGATCTCAAAAATTATCAAGATTCGAACTCTCAATTTTACTGGCAAACAAAATTGGAACAGAAGTAGAATGAGTGTACACACTCAATTATTTCTGTCCTCTTTTTTCACATGTACCTCTGCATATAAGAGACTGCATTTTACCAGTAGGCTGAACTTAGGAGAAGAGTCCAAATGAAAGTGGCATCCAACAGACATGGCAATAAAGAAGCCTGGGATGGTCCTGTAGCATTGGGACCATAAGGAACCTCCCATAGATGGTAGGTTTGTCATGGGTTCGAGTTCTCTATCCTCTTCTCTCAAGTTCTTATATAGTACACAAAGCTCCAATCTATAGAATAGTATAACACCGTTAAGTAATAGGAAGTTTTATCTCGAGTTTCTTATCCTCTTCTTTCAAGTAGAGTATAGAAGAATCTAAGTGATATCAGTGATTGGCAGTTTTGTAAAAGGGTCAATTTTCGAAGTTGAACCTGTCATGTATCGTTTAAAGATTCGTGCCAGGTTCATTGTAAGAGAGATAAGTGATCGAGAGTAATTTATCTAATTGTTCATTCTAGTGATTTTATGTGGATGTGAATTTTAAGGATTCATGGATAGTTGAGAAGATGACAAGCTAAATTAAGATGGGTCTAGTCTAACTAGACCAGCAAAGAAAAGACCAGTACAAATCATGAAAATGATGATGGAGACAAATCATGGCATAGATGACACAAATGCAAAAAGACATGGAGAAAGGCTGTCTTGGGAAATACTGGTATTGGAGAAGCAGATCATGATCTAATGGGACTCAAAAAGACCTGTACCTTTTAGATCCCCACATGTCTTAGATTTGGCCAAAACACTTTTTGGTTAGATATTCAGGGCCCTGTAGAGGTGGGGATACTTTCTCCCGAACTTTGAGATAGTGAAATTAAAGTGCTATTGATTAGGGCTCCCTGTTAGGTTGAAAGCCAAAGAAGATTGGTCATGGACCTTATGTCTTTTTATTGTCACTGTTTAAGCTACTAGTCTTCCTATCTTAGCTGAAGAAATGGAATCTATAGTGCATAAGTGACAAGTCTTAGGGACCCATGTACCTTTTAAAGTAATTTGACTATGGTATGTTTTTTAACCAATAACAGTTCTAACCACGAGTCCATAACTCGCAAAGTATGCATATCGGCTTACCATTGATATCTTTTGCGAGATTTAAACTGGGTTTTCAAAGGACAACATACATAGTGCACGGGTAATTTCTTGTAATAGTTTGAGATAGAGACTCCTACCTGAACTTGTAATGAGATTCTTGAAATAAAGAACGAAGTCAAAAAAAGGCCGGATGTGTATCCGACTTATTCTCTCCGATGCTAAAGTCAATCAGAGCTCAGGGGTGAGAAGATGTGAGTACTATGCAATTCTAGTTTCGCATGCATAACTGAGTTCTACCTCATTGGGTTATTTATACCTTCAAAGATGATGACATAACAACCACGTGAGTACACCAAGCTTAGGCCTGACAACCTGCGACCGGAATCCCTCCTTGAGGGCTATCACATCAACAAATCTTTCGCCTTCGAGCCGCGCATTTAGCACGACCTATCATGCCTCATCAATGCTTGGCAACAGGGAGTAATCATAACTTCAATACTCGAGAGGCCGAGTATTTATTATTGTTCGTTCATCACTCATTAAGTCATCTCGAACATCAAGTGCTTCGTGCCGAACATTTATAACCCTTTGCCCGAGCATTCAATTTGATGTTCCCGTGGGTTGTCCACATCAGCAAGGGTCATACATTCTTCCGTTATTCCAGGAAGTTGGTGCTGAACCTAAGTTAGTGTGACATGATAATGATAACTTATCACATCAGCACATTCTATACGAGGCGAACCTCCTAAGAGAAGTTAATACCCGGGCTCACCTGTGAAAACATTCTTTTCCTCATCAAGTATATCTCCTCGGCCTTGGAAGTGTTAGACAAACGGTCTCGATCTATGGCAACTAGGGGGACACACTTATTGACAATCCTATGTCATGCACCAATTCATGACTAGCAAGCTGCCCACGTCCCGTCAACTGCCCTGCCTTCGATTTTCTCGCGTCATGTGCCACGTGACGTGAGGGGGGGATTGAAGGCTTTCTTGCGCACGCCACCACTTTGGGGGCCGTTACACACACGTTTGCCACCAATTTTTGATTGCATTAAATGCTTCAATCTCCTTGGTAACCGCTCCCACGATGAGTAGTATAAAGAGGTGATACCTTGGTTTCGAGAATCTTCAGATCACTCACTCCTTCAAGCTCATTCATCTCCTGAGAAGTTATTCGCCAAGGATAGAGACTGAACGCTAACTTTCTATAAGTACGCTCAATCCTTCATCTTTCCCACCTTTTTCTGTTTCTACTTCGCCTTCCTCTTGTGAATATCAATGGCCATAATTAGTAGAGTAAACATGCCAAGGATTGTTCACAAACTTAAGAAAGACGACAAACTTAGGAAAACTCAGGTGACCGAAGCCTTTTTAGATAACTTCAGTTGCACCTATCAATTCCCAAATGATGTATATACAATAGTCTTTGACCCAATGTGGCATAGGGAGAACATAGGATTCCCTGAGCTCATGCCCTTCCACACCAAGGTCATCATGGAAGGAGGGGGCCAGGTACCCCTTTGTTCTTTTGCTTTTAAGGTTCCTCATGCATTTTAGGCTCTTCCTCGAGCAATGTTGTGCGAACCACTTTAGGATAATAATGGGCATAGTCGCCCTGGATTCTCTACTCGAGATCAATCTTGGAGCAGATGAGATCCTTTTCTGTTACGATATGAAGCTTGCCAGTAACAAAAAGTACTACCTCAAAGCTTGAGACCTCATAATGTAATTGGTGACCCACATGCCTGACTCTGAAAAAGGATACACCCGAAGCCTCATCGTGATGGGAGGCAAATGGGAGAAGGGTGATGGACCCGAGTACGAAGGCTTCTACTGCCCTAAGGAGATGAGGGAGTCAGGTGCGTGGGTTTTCTCTATGCTGTCTGGCTTGCTTGGCAAATGCTGATGTGCTAACTTTAATTCTTTTTTTATGCAGAGGGGTACAAGAGGGAGGCCGCTCAATTGTTGAGGTCCAAAGTTGCGTTCAGGGACATTTTCAGAGTCTAGAAATTACCAACGGAAAGACGGTCTTGCTCGAGCTACTGGGATACAAACCAGGATACACACGTCTCTCAAGTCCCAAACACTTTCGACCCTTCCATCTGGTCTAAAAAGTCCTCGGGAGAAGAAGAATACGAAGAGGCCAACCTAGAGGATGACCCCGACCGAGACTTCGATGCCACTCCCACTGCTTCAACATAATCAGACATGTTCTGAATGCCAAGGATCACAGTCAACATCCTAGAAGTTGAAGTTATCGCCCGACCATCTACTCTTGCAATACCTGGAGGTACTTCCCGAGCTTCTACGGTCCCTTCTTCCGAACAGCCGCATGAACCCTGCCAACAACAACCACTGCCACCGTCGCAAATTATGCCTCCCCAAGATCAATCTAAAAACTTTTGGCATGATCCACGCCAAGGCTGAAAAGACAATAGCCTCCACCTGCTGCCTCCCAACAAATTGAACATGCAAAAGAATGAAACCCGAGGAGGGTCACCCGAAAGGACAAGGTTGTGTTGATCACCGATTTCGTCATCAATTCGATCGACATCGCCTTGGCAGTCAGCGGTGCCCTACATTTTGACGCTAACATGGCCATCCACCGTGTTCAATCTAACAACATACATAGTGCACATGTGATTTCCTGTAATAGTTTAAGATAACGACTCTTAGCTGAACTTGTAATGAGATTCCTAAAACAAGGAATGAAGTCAGAAAGGGACTGAATGTGTATCCGGCTTATCGCCTCTTATGCTTAAGTCAGTCGGCACTCAAGGGTGAAAGGATGTGAGTACTATGAAATTCTAGTTTAGCATGCATACATGAGTTCTACCTCATTAGGCTATTTATACCTTCAAAGTTGATGACATGACAACCACTTGAGTATAGGGAGCTTAAGCTTGACAACCTATGGCCGAAATCCTTCCTTGAGAGTTATCACATCAACAGATCTTTCACCATCAAGCCATGCAATTAGCACGCTTTGTCGTGCCTCATCAATGCTTGGCAATGGAAAGTAATCATGACTTCAATACTCAAAAGGTCAAGCATTTATTATTGTTCGCTCCTCACTCATTAAGTCATCTTGAACATCAAGTGCTTTGTGTCGAGCATTCATGGTCCTATGCCGAGCATTTATAACCCTATGCCTGAGCATTCAATTTGATGTTAGCATGGGTTATCCATGTCAACAAGGACCATGTCTTCTTTCGTTATTCCAGGAATTTTGTGCTAGACCCAAGTTGGTGTGACAAGATAATGATAATCTGTCCCATCATCATGTTCTGCACGAGGTGCACATCCCGAGAGAAGTTAATGCCCGGGCTCATCCGTGAACACGTCCTTTTTCTCATCAAGTATATCTCCGTAGCTTTGGAAGTGTTAGTCATTCGGTCTCACTCTATGGTAGCTCTGGTAGCTCGGAGGATACGTTTATTGGCAATTCTATGCCACACGTCAATTCATGACTGGCCTGTGTCCATCCCATAGCTAGCCTAAACATCAACTTGGAATTGGAGGAATTACTAATCGTTACACTCAAGTGACAATGAAATAACTTTGACGTTAGCCTATCCTCAATTTTGTGACAGACTGGTCCTAAACTATCCGCTATTTGTTCATTCATTTCTCTGCTATCTACATAATCAGATTTTCCAACTGACCTCTACATCATATGATAAGAATCGGATTATATTTTGTTATAGTAGACGTAGACGTAGGGATTATGAGTTATTTGTCATTTTGTTTTTCAGGAGTTTAGTTGTCATTTTGACTATTTATTTCTTTTAGAGTTCTTTTAGGATTTGTGCTCTCCCTATATATATAGGGGATATGGTATTTGTTTTGGTAGACTTGATTATTATTGTTATTGAATCCTGATATTGTTTCTTCCTCAAATTCTCTCTCTGTTCTCATCCCCTTCCGCTTCTTTTCTCATCCCCTTCTTCTTCTTTTCTCATCCCCTTCTTCTTCCCTTCTCATCTCTAATTCTTCCTTACTACGATCTACATCAATTTGGTATCAGAGCTATTACGATCTATATCAATTTGGTATTAGAGCTCAACTTCGATTCGTACAAAAAAAAAAATGCATCAACACTGTTCATCGCGACTGTTCACAAGGGTATTGTTCATCGCCCTGTCCAGTTAAAAAAAAAAAATTGTTCATCGTGCGCACTGTTTTTGGCCTCCAATGTTCGTCGTTGTTCTGGTCTAGTTCCGACAACCAAAAATTTGAAGCAGTATTGCCGTGAAGAAGACGATCAGATCAGGTAGGTTTTGTTTGGAAACAACAGCTTCCACGAGACGTGGGGAAGAAGAACTACAGCCAGAAATTCTTAAATTGTAAAAACTTCCCCAATAAAATCAAAAACTTACAGAATTACCCCAGAAAATTCCAGAAATTTCAGAATTACCCCAGAAGTTCCAAAAATCACAGAAATATCATTCAGAAGTTCTATAATTGCAGAAAAATCCCAGCAGATAAAAAAAAATGCAAATTCATTCCCCAGAAAAGTTCAGAATTTCATCACAACAAAGCTTGATTATGGTATGCATACTCCCATAGAAATTTGAGACTAATATTTTTATTCATTGAGAAATTAGAGAATTTGCAAAGGGTCCAAAACATATTTTCTTCTATTTAAGTTTTTTTCACTTCTTGTAATTATCAATTGCATTCTTGAACTCATTCTTATGTTATTCTCATATTTCAAAGTCAATCATGAGTTCATATGATCATTATGATGCATATTCATATACTTATCCAACATCAAGAATGTCTCAAGTTCACAGTTCCCCACAATGTCATCACTATACCTATTCCACTCCTAGAGTTTCTCGGAGTCATCATAAAGTCCATAGTAAGTTTGAGTTTTATTATGAAGATTATCTAGAATACGACTCTGGGACACTTAGGTCACATAACAGTTACCAACGTCATGCTTCCCAAAGTCATTATCAAGGTCAATCTGGATCAATCTTCAATGTCATTAGTGACCATTCAAAAGCCCAAACTGCCCTAGAAAAAAAGGTTGAGATCTTTGAAATTGGAGTTATCAATACTAAACATTCACTCGGCCAGTTATGTGAAGAATGTAGAGGGATGAAAAATCAATTATCTACATTAACAAGTCAAGTGTTTGAGGTTGCCTGTGATGCATCTGGTGTAGGGATAGGTGGAGTTTTGAGTCAAGAGGGTCATCATATTGCTTACTTCAGCGAAAAACTCAATGAAGCTAAACAACGATACTCTACATATGACAAAGAGTTCTACGCTGTGGTACAAGCTCTCCGCCATTGGAGGTATTATCTATTGCAATTTGAGTTTGTGTTATATTCTGATCATCAGGCATTGAAATACCTTCATTCTTAGAGAAAATTGAGTGTTAGGCACGTTAGGTGGGTTGAGTTCCTTCAGGAGTATACTTTTGTTCTTCACCACCGAGCGGGCATTGAAAACAAGCCTGCGGATGCTCTTAGCCATGTAGTTGCTGTTTTATAGACTATGAGTGTCCATGTGATCGGCTTTGATAGGATTAGGGATGAGTATGCCTCTTGTCATGACTTTAGTATCATTTTTCAAGATGTTCAGCTGGTAACCGTTATGAGTACATTGATTTCCTTCTTAGAGATGGTTATTTGTTTAGAGGGTCGCGCTTATGTATTCCCCGTACTTCACTTAGGGATTTTCTGATTTGGGAATTACATGTTGGAGGTCTGGCAGGCCATTTTGGTAGGGATAAGACATTTGCACTTGTTGAGGATAGGTTTTATTGGCCCACTTTGAGGCGTGACATTATTAGGATAGTGTCACAGTGTCATACTTGTCAGTTAGCAAAGGCTAGGAAACAAAACACTGGGTTGTACACACCATTACCAGTTCCACACACACCATGGAGAGACCTTACTATGGACTTTGTCTTAGGCTTGCCTAAAACAGCCCGTAATTATGATTCCATTCTAATTGTCGTGGATAGGTTTTCTAAGATGGCCCATTTCATTCCTTGCACTAAGTCTACTGATGCCTCACATGTAGCAAAGTTATTTTTTAGAAAGGTCGTTCGACTACATGGGTTGTCTATTTCCATTGTGTCTGATAGGGATGTCAAGTTTGTGAGTTATTTTTGGAAGACACTTTGAAAACTCTTTGGAACTAGTCTTAAGTTTTCCTCTGCCTTTTATCCCCAAATTGATGGTCAAACTGAGGTTGTCAATCGTAGTTTGAGAAATTTGCTTAGGTGTCTAGTAGGTGAGAAGATGGGAAATTGGGATTTGTTGTTGCCTACTGCTGAATTTGCCTATAACAACTTCGTCAACAGGTCAACTGGTAGATCCCCTTTTGAGATTGTTTATGGCCATTCCCCTAGACAGCCTATTGACTTATTACCTTTATCTCCTGATTCCCGCCCTTCACACTCAGCCGAAGCTTTTGCCCAGCATATTCATGACTTGCATGTCGACATAAGACAGAAAATTACATTAAGTAATGAGAATTATAAATTGGTTGTAGATGCTCACCGTAGGAATAAAGAATTTATTGTGGGAGATTATGTCATGGTTCGTGTGCGTCCTGAACGTTACCCTCAAAATTCTTTCAAAAAGTTACATGCTCGAGCTGCTGGCTTTTTTCGTATTCTTCGTAAGCTTGGACCTAATGCATATCATCTTGACTTACCTTCAAATATGAGTATTAGTCCTATTTTCAATGTGGAGGACTTGTTTCCTTATCATGGTACTTTTGAACCTCCTATGTTGCCAACAGGTGTTCCTACAGGTGGAGTTGCTTCGTCATCAGTATCACCTACAGTTCCTATTCTTCCACCGTTTCCACCACAACTACATGACCAGATTACAGATGTACTTGACGATCAGATTGTGGGCTCCTCGGATGGAAGATATCGTCGTTATCTTGTTCGGTGGAGAGATCGTCTAGAGACTGATGATTCATGGATTACTGAGGAGGAGTTTCGTCGGCTTGACCCTGATCTTCTAGAGCATTATCATGATCGTATCTCTTCGGATGCGAGTTCTTTTCAGCCGGGGAGAAATGATAGAAATCGGATTATATTTCGTTATAGTAGGCGTAGACGTAGGGATTATGAGTTATTTGTCATTTTGTTTTTCAGGGGTTTAGTTGTCATTTTGACTATTTATTTCTTTTAGAGTTCTTTTAGGATTTGTGCTCTCCCTGTATATATAGGGGATATGATATTTGTTTTGGTAGACTTGATTATTATTGATATTGAATCTTGATATTGCTTCTTCTTCAAATTCTCTCTCAGTTCTCATCCCCTTCCTCTTCTTTTCTCATCCCCTTCTTCTTCCATTCTCATCCCTAATTCTTCTCTACTACAATCTACATCAATTTAGTATCAGAGTTATTATGATCTACACCGTCATGACTTCCAACTTGTTATAGAATTCTTGAGTATTGTTGACTCGTGAATCAAAAGTAAAACCTGACTCACAGCACCCCCAGCCCCCACCCCTAGTCTCTCCCTAAAATTGAAAAGCTAGAACTACTCTGAAAATATACAGTGACCCAACAATTGGTCAATTATTCATATTGTACCATTCCACTATGTAGCACCACAAGATTTCTCTGAGAGGCTCAGAGCTACAATCTATGCAAGTTCTGAGTACCACTGACCTGGGTTTTGTACCAACACATGAGTAAATGACAATTGCCATTCTGTGAACAGGGTTTACAAAATGTGCTGGTACAGGAACTGCATTGATCCTGCTTTGGAAACCAAGACGAGAACAAATGATAGTTCCATTTTTCTGTTGAGGGTTTAAATTGGAGAAGTGTTGGCGTGGGCAACTGTATTGATTCTTATTCAACAGTATCTGGGCCTCAGCAATTAAAATGAGCAGCTTTACAGGCTGGGATTATTGATGAAATAATCGAATGGTAGGTCAATGAAGATTATATCTCTTACCTTAGTAGCTGTAAATTAAAAACTCATGTCCTTGTGTAGTGGTTATACTAATGGTACTTCATACAAGAGTTAGGTCAAAGTGACCCGATAGGGGCTTGTGACTGTATACCCAAAAAATTGAAGTTAACAGAAGTAGCTTGGGAGGTGCTTCTGATCAAAAAATTGATACTCAATGGACAAGGCTTTCGCTTATAGCGGGTCTAGGAGAGAAAAGTCGTAGGCAGACTTATTTTGGAGAGACTGATTCTGCATTCGCACTTGCATTACTTCTCTTGGAGAATGACCAATTGTCACTATTTGAGGCCCAATCTCTTCTCCTCGTCAAAAAGGTACATTTGAGGAAGAGAAAAAAGGGAAGGCAAACGTAAGGAGATTAGTTGTGATTCAAAGGGAGGGAGTGACCACCGGGGTGATCCAATGGAATACTGACCGAACTTCTCACCTTGAAATTGGAAGTTCGAGTCTTGGAGTCCACTTTGAAGCTCGGTAGTTAGCCGTTATGCTAATCTACCTAGGTTCATTCTCGAGAAGAATAATGGGCATGGTCATAGACCTCGTGATCCCACCAGTGAGGGTCTATCGAGGTGCTCTCTTTTGTCTCCACCCTTTTTTTGATCAGCCAAACAAAAAAAGGGAGGGAGTGAGTTGTGAAAGAGAAGAAGATATGGTTATGTTGTTACAGTATTACTACTGCTTTATTCAGGGGGGAAAACGAAAGTTCTCATATGGGCCTGGCACACCATAGAATTAGCCCAGTCCATTAACACAAGTCCGGCAGTTTTTACATACTGCTGCCGAATTAGAAGCCTAGGCCAGTAAAAAGACACCCGAGAGGACTCCACAATTAAAATTGTCAAAAGGATTGCAAATCAATCTTTTTTGAGTTGTAACTTAAAGGAAATCGGTTCCTTCAAGGACATAGATATAGAGAAGATCAACATGATCTCTATGCAAGAATAACATGCACAATTCGAGAAATGGTTTAAATTTTTTACTTACCGAAAAAAAAAACTTAAAGGAGATCCAATTTATGTAGGATATCTAATAATACATGAATCTTTTAAACAGGATACAAATTAGAATGATGAATCTTAATCACTGAATTATCTTACAAGAGATTGAAGTAAAGTCAAACTCATACCGTACCTTCACCCATTGGCGAACCCTACATAGAGAAAATTGACCACCTCGTTTGGGAAAACAAAGCCCCTGTCATAGATTAACATTGAGAAATACAGCCACAAAACAAAAACAAGGAAAAACAAGAATGAAAACAAAAGAAGAGAAGAAGAGAACGAGGGTATGTTAGCACCAATCCTGCTAAGAATATCCAGCCACGCCGGCTTGCAGATAAGCAGTCTTATCACACACACACACACACACACACACATTGTTTTTTGGTCAGATGTGTTTCTAAGTTGAGATGCCCCATTCTCCATGTATCTGCAAAAAATTTTAACAACGAAACAAAAGGATTGTAAAATCCTAGCAACCGTAAATTGTCACCTGTATTGCTTTTGATAATATGTTCAGATGCTAGCTGAATAAAATTGTAAAAAATTCAAGAGAGTGGAATTCTCCGAAGTCATCAAGAAGGTGGCATGTTTCACTCTACTATCCCAGGAGCAGAGTTCTCCAAATCAATGTCTCCCATTCCTTCATCTTCCTCCTCTTCACTGTCATCATCACCACTAATCTCCCCGTTATCATGACCTAGCTTAGCCATCTGCTCGGCGAGGAGTTTATCCTCCCGTTCACTAATCTGCATTCATGCATCCAATATTAAAGATACAAGGTAGTCAAATGTATTGTACAAGGAAAAAAACTAAACAAATACCTGGAATTTCAAATAATAACAATGATTTTCTCAAGTCCCAAAAAACAAAGAATTGATAAATTTACAGCTAACAAGAAAACAAATGGCAGAATCAACTTGGAAATAAAATAAAATAAATGATGCTCACTGCTCGGGGTGCCTCCTTAACAGTAAGTTTCCCCTTGTGGCGCTCAATTTCTTCATTGCAAGCTGCAATTGCTTTGTTAAGAATCGCTATCCCATGTTCCTGCCCAATTACGACAAAGAGCAATTTTTTTTGTCAGAAAATACCTAACTTTTGCAGCTCCATATAAATTTATGAAGTAAGCAACTGAAATGGTCCACAGCCCCTTGACATAAAGCTGGCAAACAAATTATCTGTCTTCGTAGAATAGACTAATATCACAATGAAATGCCATGCAGAAGTGTGTAATAAAGAACTGGTTACACACCCTCTAAACAAAAGGAAATAACATGAGCATGAGTATGATTAAATCTTGATAAGTGCCCTAAATAGGAGGCCATTTGGGCTAGAATACAAAGATCAAGCAGTTAAATCAACAATATACTTCCTGACAGAAAAAGAAAAAAACGCCTGCTTAAATGTAGAGGCTTTGCAGAGTATAATACAATATATTTTGGACAAATTAAGTTGAGCAACACACTATTAAAGTATAGGAAAACAGGTTCATTCAATCAAAGACCTTTTTGTGAGGAAAGATAAGTTAAGCAACCGACCATTTCAATAAAGGTAACTAGGATTCAAATAAGTAACACTTTATGTGAGGATCTTCACTTACCTTGTCAAGAGTCTGAGTGTTGAGTACATATGATGGAGGACCGACCAATGTCATTTTCACTGGACAGTCATTATTGCCAGCAGCTTCAGCTTTCCGCATTGCTTCCTGCAGAAACATCAGAGATAATAAGAAGTTTAAAACTAGGCACAGTAGCTAAAAGAACCTTCTACAATATAATTACCACAAGTAGAAGCAGCAGACTAATCTTAGGAAATATAGAGATTTAAAGGAAGGGTGAAAATAAGACCTTAATGTGAAGAATACCATCCAACTGGAAACATTTCATCTCAATATCAGCCCGAATCTTCAATGGTTGTGGGGTCATCCGCCTTTTAATGTTTTTAACTAATGCATCTTTAACTTCTTCTGACATTGCAGGAACCACCTTAGTCACCTGCAAAATGATGAGATCCTGCATCAACAATGGGACTAAGGTGGCCCAAAGACCTTATTAGAACAGAGATTACCTCCTGTCCATCTGGACCAATTTCTTTTACTTCACGGGTGAGGGAATCAAGAATCGAACCAGGATCACTGACAATTAACTTGAATGCCTGTACCACCACAATAAAAAAAGAGAGATACAATTGCTAATTCAGAAGAAACTAATACTTTCGAGAACTTCTACACAATCTCACCTCAAAAGCATGACCGTATTTTCGGTATAAAGGCCATCCAACATGAATATAGAGATCCTGTAGTAAATAACTTTCTTTTAGAAACAGCAAATAGTGAGAATAAAATACCAAAAGGTCCGAACTACTAATTCATATCAACATTGACTATTCATCACTACATAATAGGAATTTTCTGTAAGCAACACAACAAGAAAACTAAAATATCCACACAAAAAAAACATCTTTCTTTTAAGTTAATTATAGAAAGAATATGCTAATCTCTATAACCTACTGAATTCTACTCAATGTAGGAAAATGAAGGAGAGGAAGAAATAGAGAAAAAAAAAAATCAAATCCAGAAAAATAGAACTCCCAATGAAGCTGTAAGTTAGATGTTTATGGAAAATTGATTCAGCAATCGGCAACAGTTCAAGGATAGTGCCAGAAACATCTATATTCAGTCGGATCCTCATTGGTAGTACCTTGGAGTCCATATTGGAGTTCAGTAAGCCTAACTAGGTTCGTCCCTGACAGAAATAACGGCACGAAATTGAAGAAAACTAATGATTTTCTAGGCATCTGGATCCCAACAAAACCACCTAAACGACAAACATAGCCCCTGTTAACAGATAAAAAAATTACCTCGAGATCGATATCTATAGTCTCGGCAACATGTCGCATTATGGAATGAACATTCTTGCTCTTGTTATACCTTTCCTCACAAGCCCCCGCGTCCTCTTCGGAGACTCTTCTCTTGCTGAGATTGACATAGCCTTTGTCTTCGTCGACGTGTAGGACCATGACGGGCTCGATGCGGCCGATCTTGACGAGACTAGCGATGCTACGTATTCGCCGGCGAGAGAGCTCGGTGAATGACAGCATGCCCTCGATGTTGTTGTACTCGAGGAGTGAAACGTACGCGCACACATCGGGGTTGATGCTCTTCACCTGTATCATCACCGGCGTGTCCACCTTTGGGAACTTCGCTTCGTACATTCGACAATCGAGGTTCGATGTCTTGGTCGCCATGATCGGGATTCAATCTAGGGTTAGGGTTAGGGTTAGGGTTTAGAGATCTGAGTAAGGGTTTAAAGAAGGTTCTGCGATGCGATTCCGTTACAATTGAAAGCCGTAGAAAGCGGTTTCCAAATACAGGGCGCGAAAGGGGACTGGGAATCAAGATGACGTCGTTTGAGGAATATTTGTTACACCATCGATTTTGTGTTGAATATGCTCGTTCTCAAGGCCGACGCAATAGCTTGGCTGGTAAAGCCTGGGCTTTGGGCCACAATTTAAGAAGGCCCAAATTTTTTTAAAATTTAGAAATCGATACCAAAATTTAGACTTATTTGGAAGTCGATACAAAAATTTAGACTTTTTCAGTTTTTTGAGTTAAACTATATTAAGAAAACTTAATTGACTCTAATTGCATTTTTTTTTTTTAAAAGACTAAAATAGTATTTATTACTACATTACTCTCCCTTTCCTTCTCTCTCTCCATTACTTTTTCACTATTTCTTCCCTATTTTCTCTCTATCTATTTCTCTCTTTTTTTTTCTCATATTGATAAAAAAAAATTAAATATGTAAAGATTTAATTTAATTTTTTCATCTCTCTCTCCCTATTTTTTTTTCTCTCTCTCTCTCGCTCCCTCTCTCCTTATTTCTTTATTCTCTCCTTTTTTTCTCTCTCTTTATATCAACGTTACACAACACAATTACACTAATCAGTTATATCAATTAGTTACAATTACTCTATAATACACTAAACAGTTATTCATTTGTTCTAATAAACCAAACAGTTACACTAAACAATTATACGAAATTACAATACCAACTCAATTTATCATTTAATTATTTACATAAATCAAAGAGTTACACAATTTAATATCATGACATGGTTACACAAATTATATACATTAAATTGGATTTATCATTACACAAAAGACTTTACCATTGTACTAAATTTGGTATATATGATTGGTGTAACGATGTCATAATACTAAATAGTGCAACTATTTAGTTTATGTAAATAGTTGAATGATAAATTGGGTTGGTGTTATAAATTTGTGTAAGTGTTTAGTGTAACTGTTTAGTTTATTAGAACGCATGAATAACTGTTTAGTGTATTATAAGACAATTGTAATTGATTAGTGTAATTGTGTTGTTGTAATGTTGATATAAATAGAGAGAGAAAAAAAAATAGGGGAGAGACATGAAAAAATAAATCAAATCTTTACATATTTGAAAAGAAAATAAATTATCAATGATAGATATAGAGAGAAAATATGAGAGAGATGGAGAGAAAATATGGGAGAGATAGTGAGAGAGTCTAATGAAATATTTACATATTTGATTAGATATATAATTTTCAATCAAAAATGCATAATTTAAGGGATGGTATTTAGGTAAAATAGTTTTGATTTCATTTAAATTTTGTACTTAAATACAATATGTTTTATTAAAATTGAACTTAATAGAGTAAACAATTTATTCATACATTTTTCCTCAAAAGAGTCTAAAAAATTGTACCCACAATCAAAAAACCTTTAAAATATAGGAAAAATTAGCTGGTTACATTTTTTAAGACTTATTTGAAAGAAAATTCACCGATAAGATTTTTACTCTATTAAGTTTACTTATATATAAATTTCTTATTATTAGGTATACAATTCAGTTTACCTTTTTTTATATTACTTAATTACCCTTCCTAAATAATGTATAATTGATTGACAATTTATTTCTTTTCAAATATGTAAAGATTTAATTTAATTTTATTAGTCATTTAAATTTTGAACATTTATTCTTATTCTTTTACTATCTCTTTCTTTATTTTTTCTCACCATTACTCTCTATTTTCTCTCTCTCTCTCTCTCTCTCTCTCTCTATTTTCTCTCATTGTTACTCTCCTCTTATTTTTTTTCTCACTCTCTCATTTATAATTTATTTTCTTTTCAAATATATAAAGATTTGATTTAATTTATTCATTCGTTTGAATTTTGAACATTTATTCTTAAATCAATTCACAATATATTCTTCAACCATTGCCTTTAAAAGTAATATTTCCTATATTCTCCAGTTGTAGACTTTCTGATTCGGTTCCAAACTAGTTGAAGGTATTGTAATATGGCTCTAAATGTGGCTTTTTGATTTTATTCCAAACGTTGCTTTCTGATTCGGTTTCAAACGTGGCTTTTTTCAAAGAGATACACCTAATAGGTACAAGTTGCACCGATTATCCACTGCACACAATGATTACAAAGAGATACAACAAAAATATACACCTAATAGATCCACCAAAGATATACAAGTGAAATCCAAAGAGAAATACTAAAATAATATGTTTTTTTCGACCCTCGATTTCTTCTTCTTAACTCAAATTCAATTTTTTTTGATTCAGAACTCTTAATCGAGTTGACGGCGAGATCTCTTTTTTGTGCGAGGTTCAAGAGGAATTACTGCCCAATGGTGTTTGTAGTTAATACATTAGTATTCGCCTTTGAGTTAGGGTCATCTTAAATTTGTAACACTACTGATATCATTTATTCAACATAGGAAAATATTATTTGAATATAATTTGTTATCTTTATTTATTAACTTAATGTAGCATAATCATTGAATTAATACAGCATAATCATTGAATTTATTGACCTTAATTATTGACTTAATGCAACATAATCATAATCATTGAATATGATCTTCGTTCACCCGATTTTCAGATGTAATCGTTGTCAATTGTATATGTTGTCGTAATTGGACCCTTGACCTACAGATCAATTATGTATGATATCCAGGCATAATAAGCATTGACAGTCACGATAAATAGCTCAGATACAATCAAATACCTACTAATTTGCCAAAAAAGGTGACCTAAAATGGCATAGTTGAACAAACAAAAACAAAAGATGATCAATCCTACTCGTGTGTGTTTCTGGATATGAGAAATAAAACTCAGGTATCGGTAATGATAGAAAATATATTTTCATGAATGTATTTAGTTAGAATGAAAAATTTACGGGAAAGTTTTAAAACAATTTCATTATATTGCTTGAAAGAAAGTAAAGTCATAATAATTTTTTTGTAATTGTCTAAATTACCCCTAATTATATTAAATCGGTTTAAAAAAGAAAAAAATATGTAATTACAATTAAAAGTTAAATTTTTTTAAAAAAATGGCTCAAAACCTAATTCTAAGACAATCACCAACACAAAAGTCTTTAGGCCAAATTATGTGATTAGTTAAATTCATACCAATTTTTTTTAAAATTAATAACCAATAAAATATTTTAAGATAAATAAGGATAAAATGAAAAATTAGATATAGATCACAACTTTCTTGTATTTTTTACAAGAAAAAAAAATTAGTTATTTGTGAGAAAATTCAAGGATGAAAGAAAACTATTTTTTCTATCATTTTCATTTTTATACTAACCAAACACATGAAAATTTTAAAAGTTTATCTTTCTTGCATTTTCTACCACTCTCCCGCTAAACAAACGAACCCTAAAAGGAACACAAAGGCCAACTACTGCCAGAGAGGTAATTGTCTTGATTTATGGAACAGCCAGAAGCTCACTGATTCGAGTACAACTCAATATCCAACATGCACCTAAAGAATCAGCACAAGGTACAAAGCAATACCAAATGGAAAAGAGAAATGCATAAAAAGAATCTCGAAAATAAGAGTATCCGAAACTGCAAACCGTCTTTTCTCCTCCACCGGACAAAAATTGTTCCAAGTAGCTCTCTGCCTTCCCGCATCGATTCGCAAGTTTTGTATTGTTCTACTAGTTTTTTTTTGTTCCTTTTAACTGAGAGTCTTGTTCACTTAGATGGGGCAGGGTGGGACATCAAGAGTAGTACCAGCTTGAATCTGGCCCCAACCAATAAGACGCCAGTGCTTCTCAACTCTCCGGCTGAGTGCAATTTTCTCCCCCTTGCTAGTGCAGACAGGAGATGTGAGTTGCAGTTTAGCCAAATCATTCCTCACAGCAACAACACGTGCCCCTGTGGACATAGATCCTATGTTCAACATAAGGATCTCTCCCTTTGCCAGCTTTGAGACCTTTCCCTGCCTCTCTGTCCCCTTTGTCCTCACACCCAAAAGTCGTCGCAGCAAGAAGAAATTCACCTGCATTAACGATGGAAATGTTAAGCACTAACAGGTGTTTGTCTAGCACCTGACAGCGATAAACTGAGTGCTTCCCTTATTGTATCCCAAAGCATATAAAGGAAAAGTAAAACGATAAAATTGTTGTCATCGCACCTGAGCTAGTGACCAAGAAAAAGAACAAGCTCAAGAATGAGTAAAAGAAAGAAGTTTTTTTTTCTTGGCCCAGACCCTTACCTCTAATTCAACAAAAATATCAGGGAGTGACCCAACCTCCCCAAGAACCTGTCCCACCAACCGATCAGCACGTGTCAAAGTGGGGTCCATGGTTGTGCCAACGCCTATTAGGCCTCCTGGCACCGCAAATTGTAATTCATTTTGCTCAGCATACAATGAAACTATTCTAGAATAGATTGGGGTGCATTTGATGTTGCCACTCTCGTCTTTAACAACGATCCCAGGACGAACCTCAATGTATTGATTTACCTTCAATACACCCTGCACAGAGCAGAATGTGAAATAAACAAACAAACAATTGTTTATTCATAATGCCTGGTTTATAAAAATGTCTGCCACAAACTGCAGCCTGTTTCATTATTAACTATAAAGCATCAAAAGTACAAACCCATGAATACAAGAGCAGGCAGAGTCTATCTTTCATTATCTCTAAGAGAAAGAATTTGATCTTCGAATAATTTAGGTATTAGACTATATAAAGAACCAAGATGAGTTGATAAAACCACAAATGAGCTAAGAAAAATCTTGTCCACTGTGGACCACTGCTTCAGGCATTTTTTGGTATCTGAATTACAGTACCAGTATCACGACAGGCAAGCCACAGGTGAAAATGAATGACGCATTTTTGCTCTACAATGCAGCATGTACAGTAAGTTCCACTGCGTGTGTTTTATGAAAACAGAATATACCTTGAGGATGCTTCCACCGGCAACACCACCTCGTATCTCATCAACCTCGAACCCAGGTTTATTCACATCAAAAGAGCGGATTACAATCATATTTGGTGGTGAAATAAAGTTTCTCTCAGGAATGGGGATCTTTTTCACAATATATTCACACACAACGTCAATATTATACTTGAGCTGTGCTGAGACTGGTACCACTGGTGCGCCATCAGCAACAGTTCCCTGAGAGAAGTTTTGAAATACTGATTAGCATGATTAGAATTCTTGGAGATTTTTGGTCGGCATAAAAAGGACCAAGGCAACTAACTTGAATAAATTTCTGAATTGCTTCATGCTGGTTGATGGCTACGTTTTCCTGAATTAGATCAACCTTGTTTTGAAGAATTATTATATGTTGGAGACGCATTATCTCAACAGCAGCCAAGTGCTCAGAAGTTTGAGGCTGGGGACAACTTTCATTGGCTGCTATAAGAAGCAATGCTCCATCCATTATTGCTGCTCCATTAAGCATTGTAGCCATGAGAATATCATGACCCTGCAGACAATGATGACAAAGAAACAATTAACACATGGAAAAATAAAATAAATTAACTCTGATGGACAGCATAAAGAAAAGCTATATTTCATATGCTACACAACCTTTTATTCTTAATTTACAGATAGCTTGAGCAGTTTTGGAAGAACTACCTTTGCATACATTCAGCGTTAAGCAGGTGAAAAAATATTAAAACTACAGCTGAAATGATTAAGATTCATTAGCAGCAAGACAAGTACAAAAAGATTAAAAACACAAATGCATTTCTAAACAGCTAGAGGCAGCATCATTTGAGAACGGTAGGAGAAAGTCATCCAGGGTGATCTTATAATGTCCATTGGAGACCGACAATCAAAACCCGGAGGAGGACAATGAGCAGTTTGTTAAAGTTGAATACATCACAAGGCTTTAAGACTAAGGAAGAAAAAAAATGAAGCTCAGATGTAGGAAAAAGGCGCACTATTATAGGAAATTGATATGGCCTCGAAGCACCCGGTTTACAAGAATACTTGTGGTTCACTATTTCCAAAAAGGTAAGATAAAATGTATTTGCAAAATATACAGATATATATGCATATATGTGTGTGTATACATATATAGATACATATACATATATACACACACAAACACACACACACACACATATATATATATATATAGAGAGAGAGAGTATAGACACAAGGCATCAAATAAGCATGCCAAGAGCTGTATGGCATAAAAGCAGGGGCAACAAATGCCATTAAATGACAATCTAGAATCTCACAAAATGTCTCAGCAACCACACCGGATTAAAATATAAGACAATGCCAATAATGGACATACAAGCCCTTAATTACTGTTACTCAATACATACAAGCACACAGGCGTAAGCACAGCCGAACATGTACACATACAACCTAGCAGCTTAAACCAGGTTGATTACAAAGCATCACAGAAGACCACTCAAGTTTCAACAAGAATATGAATAGTTGTTTGTTGTTGAAGTATGAATAAGCAATGTTGTTAGTTGTTAGTTGTTGTTGAAGTATGAATGGTTGTTAGTTATTCTTGCCAATGAATAGTTGTTTGTTGTTGAAGTATGAATAAGCAATATGTGATGCTTCATATGTTGATGTGTTTTAGATTAGTTAATTTAGAAAGGTTTTTGGAAGTATCAAGTGTGCTACCACACTGTTTTTTAAAAAAGTGTGTCACCAGTAAGATTTCCCTCTCGTGATGTCAATTTAGTTGACTTTTGACGATAATCCAGGGAACTTTTAGTGTTGCCTTCCTTGTTTTGCTATTCCATTTGGTATTTCAGCAGTATTAGACGCTTAACAAGAGAAAAAGTGAGTTCTGATGGCCCTGGAGATTGAAAAGCAAACGTTTGTGCATGCCATCTTCACCTAAAAATATTTCTTCATGTGTGCCATGGGTGTCAAATAGCTTTGGTTTTCTATTAATTGGTAAGGGCAGTTTGGCAAGACTAAAAGGATGCAACATAGATGGACTTCAAAGGATGGCCACGGCCATCTATCATGAAATCTAAAATAAGACTCAACAAAGCCTTATCCCAACTATTTTGGGGTTAGCTACATGAATCTCACCTAGCTATAAAGAAAACTAATAACTTACACCTACATGCATGCATTTATGGAAGTCGGAATGCGCATATAATGGATAGGGTAAATAACTTAAAACATATACTGCCAATTATAAATGACCTAAATAGAATAGTATTTCTGAAAGAGTAACAGGTTCCTTTTTTTCTCTTACGGTATTTCTCTGGACCAACACTCAAACACCTTACCGGGCAATCAACAAAAGATACGTGTCTCAGCAATTTCATCCTGCAGTTCTCAAACCCAGGCACATCGCACAAAGGACTATCTTCCTTTCCACTACCATATGCCCTGCACCCAAATAAAGGACTTGAAAATGAGATACCAAAAATGAAGTACTATGGCAATTGCATTCCATAAATAACAAATTACTTTAGGACCAAAAAAATTTACAACATACTTGTAGCACATGGGTCGAGGGCACTTTTCATCTTCACATTTGTATATCTTTGCATTGGCATATCCAAGCTTAATAGTAATGTTGCGTTCCAACTCATTTTTAAAACGAACAGTCTGCAGATAAATGACAAATTGTACTGTTGTGTTATGTTTTATTTCAATGTACCAAAAAATTGGAAAATTACTTTGCTTAGATATCATCTTGCCAGATGTATCATTCTTATACATGAAGTCAACGTGCAAGAGCACTCCACCTTTATCAAGAACAATAAGTAGAGCAAAGATGGATAAAAAACTATATTATCATGAATTAAAAGAAACAGATGATACATGCTCATACATGTTGATAGCCAGCATAGACCTACGAAAAATCACAGGTTAAAAATTCTGATCTCGAAAAAACAAACCCCCTCCAAAATAATTATGCTAAAAGATAGAAATAATCTTCCTAGATGCATGGACCGCCCTAATCAGTACATGTTCTTTCCTAGATTCAAAGGTCTCGTGTAAGCCAAGGTTTCCCCTTTATCAGAATCACTAAGCATCAAACTAGTGGTAGCCCCTAGTAAAAGCAAGTTTGCTTCCACTAACAACCACAAAGGTATACCTATTAGGCTCGAGGATGTGAAACATGAATCCACATGGGGCAAATACTCACACAACTTCCAGAGATATCATCTCTCAAAACTTATTTTCCCCAATAATATGCATTATGCAACCAATACATTCAGACACGTACCTGGAATTTTGAATGCATCAATAACTCAAATAGAATAGCCAATTAATACCAACAAATAAGACAATAATTTAAACCTGAGGTGATAATCATATTTTTGGATATCGACTACTAATCAAGTTTACTTATATCAACTCTTAACAAGAAAATATCTAGCCTACACCAGACTAACCAATTGATAATAACTAAGAAGTGACACACATTTTAAACCTGAGTTAACGTCATGTTTTTAGGCTGACTATTAATGAGAAAGAATATGCAAATGGAAAAAAAAAAGACTAGGGTCGTGTGTTAAGTAAACTATTTCCAAAATAGGTGGGCTGTCATCCCACACTCGGCTGTAACCATTGAATTATAGGCAACCAAGCTGCAGAGAAAAAAAAAGAGAAAGTGATCACCTGAACACCAGATATGGCTTTTACAACGGTTGACTTCCCGTGTGCCACATGACCAATTGTGCCTGAGGGAAAAAATCTCAGTTTCATTCATTTGATTCAATACTAATATTAAAACATCTAACAAGGCAAGAACTAGATGTTGAGTAGACATCCTAAGTTCAGATCATGAACAACACTATGTCGATCAACGTGAGAAGAAGGCAGTTGAAGAATTTCATAAGTATAAGATTACCAATATTGATTGTAGCCTGACGAGAAATAACTTCCGGCGAAAGTGGATGTAGTGTCGCAACATCCAGCTTGGTTAAATCCTGCTCCATCAGACCTTTTCGAGACATCTTGGCTGTTCTTGAGGGACTCTGAACTTCAACAGAAGTGAACTCTGAAATATGCAGGGTCAAGCAAGGAGAAGGGACTGTCACTTCAAAAAACACTTACAACCTGCATGACATGTCAAAGACACAATTTAGGACGGTTTTATATCATTGACTATCAGAAACCCTATATTATGCCTAAATTTACATACTGATTGCCTCAAACCTAGGTCACATAAACCATGGATCACACAAGTCAATGTCCGAATGATTGCCACTGATGCAGTCAAAACTATGCTGGCCATAATCCCCAGATAATTGAAGCTGTTCACAAAAAGTTACAGGTTGCATGTAGAAGCAACCTGAGACTCACCACTAGAGAATTACAGAGGCATCCTACCCAAATGGGAGATCAAACTGTATTGATATCTTCATGTTATGTAAATAGGGAGCAACTACATCACAGAATTTCAAGTTTTTTTTTTTCATTTTCTGAAGTACATGATGAGATTATGGGTTTCCTGCCGAAGTGAGACCGCATAAGAAAGGATCCAGTATCTTTAAATGTCCGGAAATGATAGTATGATACTATTGACACCAACAACACAGAATCCATCTGTGTCGGTACTCAATCCTTATTTTAACAATGTTTTATCCTCGGGAATGAACTATAAGTATTATCATAAAAACAAAACAACTAAATAATGAAAGTCATGTATGTTTTTGGCATTATGTACTATGAGAAGTCATGTATGTTTTTGGCTTTATGTACTATGAGCAACAAGAACAGAATCTTGAGTGTTTCATTTCACCTTCTTTTCGAATACTCATTCATCCATCTTTATCTTTGTAAAACTAACATTTCCCTTCCCTTCCCTCCACTCCCTCCCTCCCTCCCTCTCACACACAACCCTCTCTACGGATGAGAAATCAAAATACCTCTTTCTCTTCTCCTTCGCCTCTCAATCTCAATTTCACTGCTCAAACTGGAAAACACATGAAAAAATGATGTATAAACACACACACACACACACACATGTATTATATGTGCACAAATATGTCATATGAAATCAAATGATTTGCCATAAAATAAGCAAAGATTGCTGTGAAATTCCACCACAAATAGTCGTCAAATAAAGAAGAATCGTGGAAATTGAAACGGAAGAGAAGTGAGAGATCAATTGCGAGACAAAAAAAAATAAATTATAGATATATGTATACACACACGCACACACGCACACACACACACACATATATATATATATATATATGTATGCGTGAGGCGAGAGAGAGAGAGAGAGAGAGAGAGAGAGAGACTTACCGGTCACAAGTATCTAGGGCAGCCGTCGGGAGCTGTCCGATGCGTTTTGAGAGCGCCGATTAACGAAGACTGCAGAGTGGTGTTGGCTTCCACTTCTAGGGATACTGATGATATTTAATGTTGACATCCGGATCCTTTTAATTTAGTGAAATTACCAAAGAGACCCATAACTTTAGGTTTCTTATATAAAACGAATATTTTTCAATTTTATTTTCATTCTGTTTTTTGTTAATCAAAATTCCAATTGAAACGAAAAGGACTGCACCAATAATTCAAAAATTAAAAAAAATATGTAATTTTAAGGAAAACACTTCAAGGGAAATGACATAGTATCAAGAAAAACAACTAGAAGTATATGTGTATGTTGGGTTGATTCTAAACTGATTTAAAATAAGTTGAATTTAAACAATTTCAATCTATTTTGATTAGGATAAATCAGAACAGCCTCACCTGCCTAGATTTCTTTAGGGAAGAATCCCATATGCCTTGTGGCAAGGAGACTTTTTGAGAAACTATCATCGAAGGAAATGAGCCTTTGAATGATCCTTGTGCTTCCATTAAGAGTTAAAGCGTCGGGTCTCGGTATCAGATGTCTCCGTAAAAATGTCATGTCAGGTGCATCTATTGGAATTGGAATAGACCAATTACCAGATCCACCTATCATCGCCGACATAACTATAAAAAATATCATTAAAAAAGCATGAGCCGGTATCAAAATCTTATAAAATTGATGATTCCCACCAAGAATTTGATCGTCGTGTTGTGCTAATTCCATACAAATCACTACTGAGAAGCATGTGCCCATCACTCTAGCAAGCAAATTGATATAGACTACTGTCACAAAGATTAAAACAACCTCAACGCTTTCATCCCAAATAATAATTGATCATGCAAAGCATGATTTATATACAACTGATATTAGTTATAGTTACGTAAAAACAGTACCAAATTTGAAAGAGACTCTCAAGCATACAAAATATTGATTACCAACTATTTTTTTAGGACTCAAGATATCTTGTGATCAATTTATATTATTGTCGAGGAATGCTTGCAAACTTACAAACCCAATTCTCCTTGAATGTTAAGTAAAGAGAGACACAAAATCATTTTGTAAAATCGTTTGTTTGTCTAATGTAACTTGCTTTCTGAATTTCGATTTCGATATAGGTAGAATAGCTCATAGAAAGAAAAAAGTACCTTGGGGTAAGCAGTTATTAGCTTTGGCTTCCTCCCCTCTTCTTGGCCTTTAATCCACTTTGTTCTCTCAGTTGTCAACATTCAATAGAAATACATACAACTAAATGAATGAAGTAAACCCATTTTTTTACAAGGTGGTTAGCAAATGACATCCGATCCACATTTTCAGCAACCCGAAAGACATGGAAAACAAACACTCTTGATATATACCATTAAAATGGATTAAATGGAAGCATTTCTATGTACAATCTCTAATCTTTGGTTCATCAATCTTTTTGGGAATCTCCATCAAAATTGAAGGAGTTGGCCACGCGCTCTGCCTTTGTCCCTGTCCTGTGCTCATAGTACTCTACTCCACAGCTGCTGCCCCTGCTAATGCAGCTAGTGTAAGCGCTTGAGCATTCAACCTGGTATGGAGATCAATGGAAATGAATGTTTGAATATTAGAATTTTCATTATTATTGTAAACCGTACAATGCAGTGAACAATCAAATAAAAACGAACATGAGTTCCGTAAAAATTATACCTTCATCTACCGAAGTAGTTGTTTTGCTAAGTAAAAATCCCAACAGGTTTACAATTTATTTATAGCCACAAATTGAAAATTTATAATTCTCGGCATATGATTACTATGCATAAAAAATGAGCAATGTTAGATATACCTAATTTGAGAGAAAATATTCAATGCAGCGGTAACACAACGTTATCACCACTAGACTTGTCAAAGTCTGACATGACACGATTAATCGACACGAATTAAGTGGGTTTGTGTGAGATCTTAATGCATTCGGATGATAAACGGGTTGACCCGTTAGATACGTTTAATAAACGGGTCGTGTCGGGTGAGTACTGTCAACCCATTTATCACATGTTTACCCGTTTAAATAAAATTAATATAATAATAAATTAATAATTATTTCAAAAAATTAGGCATTTTTTTTTTTAGTGACAGCCACACACACACACACATATATATATTATTTTTAGTGATAGCCACAGATTTTTTTTTTTAATTTAGTGACAGCACAAAAATATAATAATAAACTAATTATAAATTAAAATTATGCAGCTTAAATGAGTGTCGTGTTACCCGTTTATTAAACGGTTCGTATTTGTGTTTTAGTTTTTCACCCATTCATTAAACGAGTCGTCTGTGAGTTTACATGTTTTTCAGCCGTCACCCGTTTATCTCGACACGTAACCATTTAACTTAACACGTTTGACACCCACCACCACGTGGATTAGTAGTTATAAAATAGTGTGGTTTACTTTGTCCACTTTTAGTTTTTTAATTGGATGGTGACACCACGTAACAGTGATAATATAATATCACCGTTACATTAAATATTTACTAGTTTGGGAATCTAAACGGGGACTTAATTCAATAGGCTCATTGAATCTGTTGTGAGTAAATGAAATTCACTTTCAATCAAATTGTTGCATTAAATTAACTAGAGTTGAAGTTTGGATCAATCATTGAACCAAAAAAAAGAGAGATAGAGAGAAGAGTCAGGCACACAAAGTTGAAACTAGGCCAAAAAATGCGGCCTTGATTTTGAGGTTGGGCAGTGGTTTGACACGCAGCCCAAAAAGTTTTTATGTGATGCAGTCTGGCCCATCTTGATCAATCGCTAGCCCAGCCCAACCCGTAAGCTTAACTGGTCATCTTCAATTCAAGACTCAGCTCTGTGTGTGTATGTGTGTGAGAGAGAGAGAGCGAGAGAGAGAGAGAGATGGCATCGGGGTGGGGAATCACAGGGAACAAAGGAAGGTGCTACGATTTTTGGATGGATTTCAGCGAGTGCATGTCTGGATGCCGAGAGCCCAAGGACTGTTCTCTTCTCCGTGAAGACTATCTTGAATGCCTTCACCACGCCAAAGAGGTCAGCCCCCTCCCCCCCTCTCTCTCTCTCTCACACACACACACGCATACACAGCCTATGATTTGACTCTAATAGAACCCTTATTTATAGGGGATGCATCTGTTTGAGGAAATTCAGACCTAATATGTTTTCATCTCTCGTGATATTTTAATGAATTTACCCTAATTTTGTGCCAAAATGTACCCAATTTATTGTTTATGAAAAAATATACTCAAAATTTTCTTTGATCAGTATTGATATTTGATACAGGGGTGGGGGAAGTTTCGAACCAAGGAACTCCGCGTTAAAAGTGGGGTGTTTATCAACTGGGGTAGGACCTCAGTCCTATATACTCAGTTTTTGGTTTGCCTCATTTTGTAAGGTGATACAGAAGTTCACCAAGTTAAGAGTATTTTTTTTCCCAAAAATGATGTCGGATTTTAATATGAGGGCTGCCAATTTGTCTAACTGGGTAATATACTTGCATTCAATTACTAGTCATTCTTGTTTATCAAGTGCAGGAATTTAATATGTTTATATAGAAACAGAGATTTTGGCATAAGATTTCTAGCATATTTTGCTTAAACCAAAAATATTTATGTAATGTTATTGATCTGCACTCCCCTTGAACTGAAGAGAAAAATATATGGGTTTTATGCCCTGGGGAGGAATTGGAGAAAAACTGGTCTATAAATTGAAGAATGTGGACTCCGAGTCCAATTCCAATTCGAACGTGTGGATTCCATTCCAAGCTTCCATACACATTCTTAGAATGTATAGGCAGCTATTCTTTGTGATACAAAATGCTGGCAATCATGAGGCAATATTCCTATTGCTTAGTTCTTAGCTGAGATAGTGGCAATGATAACAACTTTGAGGTTGGCAATGAAATGCAGTTGTTAAGAAGTTGGTGATTATATATTCTGATGAGATAAGTGTTGTTTGAAATGGTTCCATGTATCCTGAGACGCTGTGGTTCGTGAAGCCACTTGGTTGTAGCCGCAGATGTGAGAGGCGGAGCTGCAGTTTATAGTTAGACTTAACCCCTGTTGAGTTGTTACTAAGATTGTGATATACTAATCCAACCATTAAATCCATATGGCATCTTGCTGAAATTCCTAGCCCATCGCTGTATGTAGGTTAAGGAATGGTGAGCATTGGTTGTGATTAATGTCATTGCTGCTGGAACACATTTTATTATATATTCTGATGTCTAAGAGGTAATCTTGAAATTCTTTGTCAGTACCAACGAAGGAACCGGGTATATAAAGAGGAGCAGCGTCAAATAAGAGCAGCTGCACAAAAGGCAAAAGGGGAAGGTGGAGATGTTGTTCATCTTTAATGCTTGAATTTATCATAAACCTTTTGGAGTTGCAAATAATGGTTAAGTTGTGCAATCTCATTTTTATGAAGGTTTGATATGATTTAATGCTAAGCTCCTTTTGTTGTTCCCAAATGAGTCAGCGTTTGATTTTTTGCTAATTTGGAAGGATATTGTCAATCTGTGATTCCTTTACGACATTAATGCATAATGTTGTTTATGAAACATGTCGCATGTCTTCCATAATATTAGCTGCATTTCTATTGCTTGTTCATAGTTAGCGAACAAAGAAGCTCTGGTTCTTGCAATCTACTGCATATTTCAGCAGTGTATTTCAGTTGCGTCGATGATATATGTGACCTTGGGCAAAGAGTGTTTGAGTGGTATTTTTGCTTTGGCCACAATGAAAATCATATTGATTTGAAAAGAAGAAAAACGGGTTTCTTGAAATGTAAACGAACTTTTATTGTGCAGTTAGTCTGAGTAAGGCTGTGTGAAGAAACCTTTGTGCAGGTGATTGTTGGCTCATTCTGGTGAAATCTCCTGTCTCATCTACGATCAATACAAGGATGGAATCCCCTTTTCGTGGTCACACCTGGAGATTTCTCCAAGCAGAACTTGAGTCTGATTATGCTAAGCATGCTCGTGCTTGTCCAGTCTCCGGCTCTCAATAGTAGTAACTCAAGCTAACAAGTCATTTTCGAGACTTGGCTGCAAGGTTAGATCTTATCGTTGAAACTTGAAACTTTTGGTAGCTTGATCATCTCATATTTTAATGATGCATTGGCTACTACTATCCATCCAAAAACGGTGCACGGGGTGATAGCCACCCCTGCTGGTTTTTTGTTATTGTTTGTAGCGTAGAAACGTCTCATCACAAGTAATTCTACCGATGTTTTTTGTTTCCGTTTGTAACATAGAATCGTCTCGTCACAAGTAGTTGATTAATGGATGCAATGTATTGTGTCTAGTGGATTGAATTTCACAGATCTTGAACATTTAATTCACTGCACCTAAACAGAAGTACAATGAAGATCTAACATCTTTAATGCCAACTAGTTGTCCAGTGTTGCCACCTACTTACACTTGGCAGTTGGGTTTAAGCTTAATATGTTATTAACATGGTTAAGTAGTGTAACGTAAGGGAATGATATTTGAGGGAAAAGTGTCAATTGCAGGGTAAGTATGCCCACTAATTAAAACTCAAAACTTTTGTCCAACATGCTAAATGCTGTCTTGTGATAGTAAGAGGGAGTAAACCAATTGTAATTTTTTGTTTCTTTTAGTTTTTCCCCTATCCACTCAATAGGGGGTATCCCCTACTAACTATCTCGTGCGATTGAGATTCTCTCCATTATATTTTCTCAATTTCAATCACATACCATTGATGCATGTAAGACCTATTACTTATAAGTGCGTCTCTTACCCATATACAGTGGGTGCATGCTTTATTATTTATTTAAAGTGTAATAGAGAAGAACTGAATCCCATCTCATGAGATCTAGACCCTCACCATCCGTGCACCAATCGAGTTCTTATCCACTGGACTGGCATAGTAATCTCACTTTGTAACATCGAAATCATATTTGGACCAAAAGAAAAAGTTGCATTGTGCTTGATAACAAACTAGGGTGGATCTTTCTATCTTTGGCATGAGTATTGCTACTTGAATCTAATTCGTTGATCAAATTTATTGGCATAATTCATTGTAGCCGTTGAATTAACAAAGAATTTCAATTTAGATGGGGTTTGCAGTCAATCCAACTATTGAGTGTATTATATCAACAAATTAGATCAATAAACTAAGTTTGAATAACATTATTGCTTTGAAATTAAGGTTGCTGATCAGAGATTAAATATAATATAACTAGTAATAACTCGTGCCTAAAGGCACGGTGTAATATAAAAACCGAGCTCCTCAAAGAATCAAGCCCACTATATCAAATCACAACAACCACATTTTTTTAAAAAAAAAAATTTTAACAGAACCTGAAGACATTGTGTAACACAAAATCGAAAACTAATCATGTAATACAAAAATTTTCAACAACATGCAAATATTTTGAATAATTTTTTTTTTAGTTACGCCATTTTAAATCAATATAGACCAACAATCAATATAAAAAAAATTGACAAAATTTACTTTAAAAACATAACACAAAAAAAAAAATCAACTTGTGTACATAATTTATTGAATGTGCTTATTAATAAGAAACATATGAATTTAAAGAAAATATGACACAATTCATTTATCAGATTCAATATTACTCTCTAATTCTATCTTAACAAAATAATTCATCAACTACCGCAACATAGTAATATCAACAATAAAATAAAACTCAACTTTATCCGTATTGATTTGCAATTTTGCATATATTAAATCCAACCGCAATTCCAAATGCACTCATTTGATTAACATCCATATCGACTTCCATATAAAAATTACTACAACAAAAGTAAAAAATCCAAGCAAAATTGAAGCAAATCAAGATAATTGGTTCAATTAATCTTGCGTATGTGTCTAAAGATATTGTGTAACCAAAAATAACAATTGGCAAAAGTTAGAAATTCATTGGATAAAAAGTTAAGAGTTTAATATATTTTAAAAAAATTTGGCTAAAGTTTCTCCTGAAAAATGGGACCCTAGAAAATTTTCAACCTGTATACAATTTATTTTCATATCCAAAAAGGCTACCAAATGTCTCACTATCACGCCACAATTTTGCCTAACACAACCATTTACCAACAAACGCAACCACGTATCCACCATAACGACATGCAATTAACTTTATTACCATGTTTTTTTCAAAAAAAATTGCATCTTTATACACATGCACAATAAACAATAAATCCAAAGATTTCAATCTAAAGTGAGTATAACAACTCCCACCATAGAATTAAAGGTCTACAACATTTATCCAATACTTTACGCAACAATCTGTTGAAAAAAAAAATGGAAAACTAATCCATGATCCCAAAAGAAAGAAAAAAATAGATAAAAAATAATCCATAATTTCGAAAGGAAAAAAATGAATGAAAATGGACTATTGTAAGCCTAATGGGGATTTAAAGGCTTGAATGTTATCTACATACAACTTCACTAGAAAATAACCCCAAGCATGCCTCCATACATACCTGGGAAAAAAAAAAATTCAATTTTATTTTCTCAAACAAAAATCAACTGCATACAACCCCAAGCATGCTTCCACATACACGCGACTACACGAGTGTTGCGTGGGCTGTGTGTGAGTGCTAGTATGTATAAGTGTTGTTAATCAGTGAGTTGCAGAGTCAATGTGTGTCAGTGTTGTGCTTGTAGATGTTTGTGTGCGCGGTAATTAACAAAATAGGAATCAATTGGAAAATCTCAAATTCAATAATTCGAAATGCAAAATGCAGCTTCCATACCATATGTAAAAAACTAATCTTGCTGTCATTGTACCAAAGAAACTTAATATAAATATTTAAAGATCAAAGCCTAAAATCCAATTAAATCAACTTAATATCAAATTTAATCACTAATCAAGCACCAAAGAAACTCATCTAATCATGGACCAAAGAAACTCATTCAACCAATTAAATTAACTTGATATCAAAATCAACTAAATATATCAAATTTAGCACCAAAAGTTTAGCAAAGTATCAATTTCCCCCAAAAGTTACTAAAATTTAATTTCAAATATATTCAAAATCAATTTCAATTATCAAGTTTTCTGTGTCTTTTTGCGTATATTGTGTGTGTGCGCTGTGTTTTGTGTGTGTATTGTAAGTGTGTGTGTTGTGTGTTTTGCATGTGTACATGTACTGTGTTATGTGTGTGTGTTTATGTGCATGTGTGTTTTGAAGATGAAGAAAAAGTGATCGAGAGACAAAAATAAACTTAGAGAGAAAAAAACGAGAGAAGGAGAGAATGATACCTAAATTTGGGCATGCTAGTGAGGGGTTACTCGATGGTGGGTCGCTGTTTCATTGATTGTGGCTCCATCACGATCAAGGCTGGGTGAGAAAAGAGAGACAGAGACAGAGAAAGAAGAGATCAAACTCGTGCATGCTAATTTTTAAAACAACTTGAAATAATAGGCACTGTAATGCAAGATAAAATTAAACAAAAATTTATATTCAAAAAACAAAAAGTAAGCAAACATTGCGGAAAAGTGATGTCATTGAGGGTCTTGTTAAGAAAATCATGTTGTCACTTAGTACCACAAAGCAAGGATGGAGAGTTCTAAGTTGAGCGAATGTGTATGTGTCTACGAGAATGTGCATGTGTGTTGTAGGTGTTGAGATCGTATGATTTGCATAGGTACGATGCTGACATTAATGAGTAAGAAAGTAAAAATTTTGGGATGATTTTTATCTGTTTGATCATTTCAAATCAATTTAGATTGATCTCAACCATTCTTGTGGTACCCTAAGTTTGTCGTTTCAATAACCTGTACATAAAAATACGGTACAACATCAAAAAATTGAGCCTATATCAAAGAGTAACTAAGTATCTAGGAGAACAAAACACAACAAAATACAACACTATCGTCAAAGTTCACCTTAAACCATTTAAAGTGGACCTTTTTGGTCACCTTAACTTGCCAAGCAAAACCCATTATATTCCATGATCTAATCCAAAACCCTTGTTACAAAATTCACAAAACCAATCCGACCATATCACCATTCCACTTTGCCAATAGAGAACATGCATTGTAGTAAGGAATATGACCTACATTAATAGCTCCAAAGCAAAGTTATGTGAGCTCTATTTTTGTAGTACATTCAAACACAACCTCAAACTTTCACTATCCACTTACAATCAATCACAAAAACATGTTAAGAGGAAGCACATGAAGGAAACATTTTAAGAGGGAGCATATGAAGGATAATGCATAAGCCAAAAATAAAAAATGTTGGCTTTAAAGGATTCGTACTACAGGAATCACATGTCAGCTTGATTCTTTTTTTTTTTTTTTTATCTGTTTGTCTTTAAAAATCTAAAACAAACATCATCCTAAAGTCATTCCCATATAACAACTCATCATGCGACCCACTTCATCTATATTCCAAATAATAAAAAATTAGCTTATGCTCCCACCATTCTTTGAAATTTTTTAACAAAATGTCCCCAAAAAATATGACTTCAAAAAAGTACTAACTTGTGTAAATACTTATTTATTTGTCAAAAAACACAACACAAACCCTTGAAATAACAAATATATAAAAAAAAAAACCAAACTTCGAGAATAATTTCGTAAATAAATTCACATTGATGGAGTTACAAAAACAATTTTATGAATACCAAAGAGTAGAAGAGAAATACACAATGCATACTGACATTAGAATAGCAAGTAATTAGAATTTCTTCGAATCAAATAGTAGAGTTACTTACACGTTTGCAAAAGAATCCACCTATACTCCATCTCATTCTTAGCCAACTCTTAACTCATTGCAAAGTAGACCCAAAGAAGTTGACATCAAACTTGTTCCTAATTCATCAAACAAATTTCATTAAAATCATTTACACAACCATCATCTGTATGACAAAAACATCACTTTCAAGTCACTGAATAAAAAATTAGGGCCCACCATTCTTTAAATTTTTTTTAACAAAATGTCCTCAAATAATGGGACCAAAATGTCCTCCTTAAATTTTTATAATCCACCGCCTCCTTGGCAAAATTAAAACCACTACTTACTATCAAGGGATGGTTCATTCACACTCTAGACATGTCCACTTTTAGCGTGCATGAGTCCATAAGGCATCCAACTACTTCAAATCAAACATACAATCTATAGTTATTTAAAGTAATTGCAATATCAACTTAAAAAATGCTGCAAGATAAAAAATCCAGTTCAACATATACTCAAAACTACCACAAAAGCCAACTTAATTTTGCCAAGCAACCATGACTCTTATACTTCAATTTCAGATTTCAGAAATGTGGTGGTTGTGGTTGTGGTTGTGGTTGTGGTTGGGGGTTGGTGGTTGGTGGCCAGTGGTTGGTGGTTTCCATTTCAATTACTCCATCTCCAGTTTCAATTTCAATAAAATTCACTACAAAATTTACCAAAAAAATAACAGACTACAATAAAACAAAATCACAAACTCGTTTGTTGTGTTTGTAAAAAAAAAGAAACTATGTTGTGTGTGTGTGTGGTTGGTGGTGTTGAATCAAATCAAACATCCAATGAAAATAACACTAACAACTATAACATTCATTTAATTTAAAACACACAAATTATGCAAAAAAAACTCAAATTATGAAATCACCCCAATTATGAAAACACCCAAATTGACAAATAACCCTAATTATAAAATCATTCAAAACACTCAAGTTATGCACACAAAAAAAACCCAAATTATGAAATTACCCCAATTATGAACTTATCCCAATTATGAACTTATCCAAATGTTTGCTGGTGTGCGTGTATGTGCTCTATGTGTGTGCTGGGTATGTTTGAATGTGTGTGCGTGTGTGTTATGTATGATTGTGTGTGTGTGTGTGTGTGTATGTATGATTGTGTGTGTGTCTGTGATGAGAGAGATGAGGGATACCTGGGATCGTTCCTAGCAGAGAGAGAGAGAGAGAGAGAGAGAGAGAGAGAGAGAGCTGTATGTATGTGTATGTGAAAGTTGTGAGAGTGAGAGGGGTACCTGGGCGTCTTCCATGGCAGAGTAGCAAGCGAGAGAGAGAGAGACTGAAGTGTGATTTTGAATTGGGTGGCGTGTGTGCAGAGGTATAATGGACGGGATTTGGGTTTTAGCTGGCATGGATTGTGAGCCATTAGATTTAATTAGATGAATTTAGATAAGATCTGAACCGTATATTTAAACTTCAATTAAATCCTAACTGTTCTTCTACTTTTCTAAATTGAGAGAGTTGATTTAGATTTGAGAAATTCAAAATGGACTCTATCTTATTAGTATAGATAGATAAAAAATTGGATATACATTGAAATGAATCCTATATAAAGTTACCATTGGGCCAAGGATAGGACTAGAATTAAAAGAATTCAAGGGAAATACTGGGCATCTCAACTTCCTTGAGATTTCACTCTCTAAATTCACTCTTAGTGTATGATAACAAATTAAGAATATCATAAATTTAGGTATTTATATTTTAACACGTTCCTTTACTTACATATTAGATTTTGAGGCTAGTACGTAAAAATCTTTTAATTATTAGAGTGGTGACTAGATTTGAATGCAGGATTTTCTGCTTTGATATTATATTAAACAATTATTTGGTCTAAAAATTTAATCTATTAAAGATAATGTGACTTAAGTATTTATTGAGATCAATTTTATAAATGCCCAACCATTTTGAACAAACCATATATGTTTTTTTTTGGGTTGAAGACACTACCACCCATCTATGGCTAAAGATTCAATTTGCCCAAACTTTGACCATGTGCCTATCACATGTTGAAGATATTTATACGAAAATCCTAAGGTTTAAAATCAAAGAACTCAAAACTATCGGAGATATTTTAAGTGGTAATAAAAACGAGCTGTAAATCCATACGTTCTTGGTTTGAATTTTGACAATCCTTTAAAATCAGACCATGAGGATTTTTATCACTCATGAATACTTTAATCTCGACGTAAATAATATGTCTTTGACCAGATTGAAAATGAAAGATGTAATTAGTGGAGCTAACTGACTCGGACACCCGAACTAAAAAAAATAAAAAAAAAATGTATATTTAGCATTTTAGCTCCGTCGGTAAACGTACGTACATGTGCATGTGCCTAAAATAAGTTATTTTTCTCTCTTCGTTTTCCCCTATGCTCTATGTACATCATTGTTGAGATTAATAAACATTTTTAATCCCATAATTATTTTCAAAGGGCGTCCAAACCCCTATATTATAACACAAACATCAAACCAAACCAAACCATCTCTACACATTTCAGATGTGACAAAAAAAACACATCGAACACACAAAACACTTTCATCCACAAAATCTAAACAATGATTGAAGAACGCCGAGGGGCTCCCTACGGCGTCCTCTTGGCGGTGGTGGTGGTGCTATTGTTGGTGGGTCCGACACTACTGGGCGACCAAGGTGCAGCCATAACCGACTTCATAGCTGAATTCATAACTGAGCTTCTGAGTCCAGTGAGTCTCTTCCTAATTCCCATAGTCCTCCTCCTCACCATCCAATTCCTCTCTTCTGATAGGGGATCTTTCATCTCCGGCATCTTCTCCACCGGCGAGCCCAACTCCATTGGGTCACCCATCGGCGTCGCTCTCGTGCTTGTTCTCGTTCTGTTCCTTCTCTACAGCCGGCTCTCCATCTTCGGCGGCGGTGATGACGAGTCTGATGAATAATGGCTGTACTGTTTGTTGACTGTGCTCTGTTTTCTTTTGTTTTTTGTGCACATACATATATATACTGGGTGTAGTGTGGTACGAACGCAGAGAGAGAGAGAGAGTTTTGATGTATGAAACATGAAGGTGATTGTAATATACAGAAATACCCAGAAGAGTGGTTGGCATTTGAGATTTTGAGGGTATTGAATCATCATTGAGACCGTGCGTGTTGAAATTTTCAACTTTAGATCGGAAATGGAGTACGGTTTGTAAAATTGCATTGTAGCCACTAGGCATAACCCAGATCTCCATTTGAACTTGGAAAGGTGATCATAGTCCACCACCAACACCGAGGACCGTCGGTTACCGGTGGCGGAGTGGTGGTTCTCTCGGCCCCGGTAGCTCGTCAATTTGTTTTGGTTTTTTTTTTTTTTTGTGGTCTGGTTTTTATCGTGTCTGTTGTTGAGTTTGATTTGTGGTTCTAATTTGTTCCTGTTCTTTTCAATGCTGAACGTGGCCTGTTTTGTTACATATTTATCTCTTCTCATAGATCACATCTTTTTCTTTTCTTTATTTCCGATGGTGTTTAGATTTGTGTCAATTACTCACTCAAACTCTAAAACGATCATTACAATTCAAACTAGTTTAAGACATCTTTCTAGAGAAATAAAACTGGTTAACCCTTTAAACGTGTACAAAGTATCGAACCTATACCTCTTGTTTACTAAAAAACAAACTTAATCACTTAACCACCTTTAAGAGTTTCATAGATCACATCTGTTTTATGTTAAATTTAACAAATGATGTTATTCACCACCGAGTGAGATGGTTCAGTGGGGGTATCAGTTGAACTTTTCACCCTAAGGTTAGATGTTCGAGTATTGTAGTTTACATTGAAGCTTGGTGGTTAACCGTTATACTAACCTAATTAAGTTCGTTCTCAAGAGGAATAACGGACATGATTAGAGATCTCATAATCTCACCAATGAGGGCCTATTGGAGTGGTCTCTGGACGCTCTCCTTTTGCCCCCACCCTTTTTTTTAACCAACAAAGAAAAAAAAACAAATTATACTATTCGAATTTTAAAAAAAAATTGATTTAATATATTAACTTAATCAATAAATAAGTCTAAAACTGAATGTCATAACAACATTATTGAATAGATTATGTCACCCAAATTGTTAGATGATCAAATTAAATCAATTTTTTAGATCCGTTTATATTACTCATTTACTCTTAATAAATTATTGCAATCAGTGTTGCACGGTCAATGAAGTTTGGTGAGTCTACAGTTCATCAGTTGCCTTGGTGATACTCACAAGGGTGGGTTCAGATCGCCTACCCAAAAACCAAAAAGGGTTCAGATCAAGGCTACCATTTTTTTTTATATAAAAAAGAGGATGACGAAGTTCGAGCACGCGATGTTAAGATCCGAGAGCGGGGTGGTCGTCATTATAATTTTGGAATGTCAATGCCCAAGGAGTCTAGACCTGGTCTGTTGGTTAAGCTGCAATCATCAAGACCTTAAATTACTGAAAAGTCTAAACTGTTGAAAGAGACACTCTACTAACCATAGGATTAGTCTTGATCCCAAAATGGGCTGCAGACTATTTATTACTCTCTCTCTCTATTATTCTCTCACTCTCTCTTCCCAATTTTTCTCTCACATTGATAATTTTTTTTTAAAAATATGTAAAGATTTGATTTAATTTTTTCATCTCTCTCCCCTATTTTTTTTTCTCTCTCCTTATTTTCTCTCCCTGTTACTCTTTTTTTCCTTATTCTCTTTCTTTATATCAACGTTACAACAACATAATTACACCAATCAATTATAACAATTAGTTATAGTTACTCTATAATATATCAAACAGTTACTCATGTGTTATAATAAAACCAAACAATTACACTAATTACATAAACCAAAGAGTTACACAATTTAGTATTACAATATGATTACACCAATTGTATACACAAAATTGGATTTATCATTACACAAAAAAATTTACCATTATACAAAATTTGGTGTATATAATTAGTGTAACCATGTCGTGATACTAAATTGTTCAACTCTTTGGTTTATGTAAACAACTGAATGACAAATTGAGTTGGTATCATAATTTTGTATAATTGTTTGATATAACTGTTTGGTTTATTAGAACACACGAGTAACTGTTTTGTGTATTATAGGGTAATTATAACTGATTAGTGTAATTGTGTTGTTGTAACACTAATATAAAGAGAAAGAGAGCGAAAAAATAAGGAGAGAGAGTAAGTGTGAGAAAAAATAGGGAGGAGATAGTGGGAGAGAGAGTAATTGAGTTTCTATACCCGAATCATGGTTTTGTTTTGTTTTTATTGTTTCATGCTCTTTATGATTGCTAAGAAATATGTCCCCGATTTTTTTTTTTGATTATGTATAAATTTTTGCCTTGCTTAGATACTATTTATTTTTCTACAAAAATTTAGGTCTAGGGTTTAAGTTTTATATATTCAATCCAATCTTGAATATATGAATTATTCAATTACGTTTTTAATTAACATTGATTTGGAACATATTCTTTTCTTTCTTATTACGTTTCTTTAGAAAACAATGTGCTAGAGACAAATCTTGAAGTAATTGTGCATAATTTTGATACTTCATTTGGTTAATATTTGAAGTAATTGGGTTTGGTAATTGCACCCAAATAATAACCCTCATTCATTCCCCCAAATTAATTTGCATGAAGATTTCATGAATTTCATCTCTTTCATACATTTTGAGATTGACATTTTTTTTTGGAACAATTAATATTGAGTGAATTACTAATTCGATTAATGTTGTACAGATTCGGGTCTATCAGAGATTATTATAGAGGTTGTGAAGGGTAAAAACCTTCTCGCTGGTAGTAATTTCTACGTAATTGTAATGTGGTTTTGTTGACTTATTGGAGTAGACATTAATTTAAAAATAGTATGTCATTTTGTTGTGTGATGATAGTTGCTTGGAATTGAAAAAATTTATGGATTGCTTCTAAATTTTTGAGAAAGTGGTTGTACAACACAATTTTATGTTTGGCATAATGGCATGTCAGTGGACCGAAGCGGAGGCGGGGGGTGTAGTCTCCATCCCCGTACCCGCTTAAAAAAACTTCGTCCATCTCCGGTCCACCCCCGTCAACGGGTATAGTTTTCATCTCTATCTCCATCCTTGTCCACGGGTAAATTTATAATCCCTGCCCCCGTCCCCGCTTCCCCTGTACCCGCCCAAGTCCAAGCCCAAGCCTAAGCCTAAGCTAATATAATCCAAAATTCTAAATAAATCCAACCCAATCATTGTTACATTGTTCCAATCCAACCCAGAACAGAGGATGCCTAACTTCACAAGCTTAACATCAATTACATGGTTATTGTCTATGATCATCAGAAAAGGCAGACGAATCAAGCAAGAGTTTAAGCACATCAATCATAAAAAGTTGAAGAACTCGAGTCAACCCAATCATTATTTGCTCAATAAAAGAGGAATTATTGCATCAATTTACATAGGACAGATGGATATATGTGTGAAGAGTCCTTACCAGACCAAAAACAAAGTGACTTATAACTGATGATTCACAATCAATTGAGTAAGTAACCAGTTTTGGAGAATTAATCATCTATTATGACATAAAGAAGAAAATGGTACAAGATATTAATCTTGAATCTAAACACCCACAGACAAAAAAGACAAGTAATGATACCAGATTGTCAGCGTTGAGGAACAGAGGAGAGTCGGCATTGAGACGATGGAGGGAGGAACAGAGGAGCAGTCGGCGTTAAACAATTGACGTTGAGCAGTCAACACCTAGAGACGATGGAAACTGGGAGTATTTTTAACTAGGAGTATGGAGGCGGGCGGCTGATAAAGGAGAGTAGGTTAGGACTTTAACTGGGAGTATATATATATATATATATATAACCGGTATAGCGGGGGCGGGGCGGGGGTAAAGATAAGTCCATCCCCGCCTTAATCCCCGCACGGGTTTATACAAGTATCCCCGTATACGTCCACCGTCCAATATGTATAGTCCATCCCCGATCCAAACGAGACAGATTTGAACGAATACCCATTTTTTCCCAATCTACGGCCATCCCTATTGGCATGTCACTTTTTCAAGTATTCATATGATGCATTTTTTGTGGTTCTATTCATGTATGAAAGAATAGTTTTAAGTTGCTTTAGATGTATAAAAAGAGCATGTTTATTTTTCAACCTCATCCATTTTACTTGGTCTTTTGTACCGGCACAAATTAATTTGATTGATCCAATTAAACTTAAGGAATGTCATGTGGGGTTTATAGTCTAAAAATATAGTTTAGACTTTCAACTTAATGCATGTCTATGTTTAATGTTGATTGTTTGGTATTCAAGAATAATGTTATTTATTTATTTTTTTGAATTGCACAGTACCTTCAAGCACGGGTTGTACATGCATTTTAGACTTTCAGCTTAGTAAGCATCCGAGTTCAGTGCTCGTTTTTTTTTTTAATTACACCGTGCCTTCAAACACGAGTTACCCCTAATTTTACATATAAACGAGCTCAAACCGAGTCTAAAAATACTCATTTTCCAAACGAGTTTAAAAAATTATTCAAGCTTAGCTCGTCCGAACTTGAGTCGAGTCTTATCCAAGCCTGAGTAGCTCGGCTTAACTATCAACCCTATATAGTTGGATTGATATAAACTTTGATTAAACACGACAGTAATCTAATTTACTACTGCTTATCAATGACACAAATTTAATATATTAGCAAATAGATCGAACATGAATTCAAAAAAAAATTATAAGACATGAATCAAAATCAGTATACTTACACAACTCATAGACAGCCATAGTCCTGACAACATGGGACTCGACCATAGTTGCCTTCATCCAGCCATCATAGTGCTCGAACTGAATCATACATTATATTATAAATTCATGTCTTGATGCTCATGCATCTCAAAATCCTCACCTTGCTTTAGGCATCAACCCAACTACAAGAAAGAAAACAGCTCGTAAGCAGTAGATACAAGAAAACTCCGAGCTCATCTTATCATGAACTAAACTACATCGGTTTTTAATGATAGTTCACCCAGCTTGCTAAGCAATCAATACATAAGCTATGAGCACAAACCCCAAAATATAATGTATTATCGCAAATGAAAAGTGAAACGACATCCTCCTCTAGACAGTTCTTGATCACCATGGCAGACAGGTGCGCGGCCAAAAGTCCACACCAGCACCAGAAAGGCTAATGCCTGGTTATATATGTGCAACTGAACTCGACTACTTTGTGTTATCTACCAGCCACTGCCTTGAGCTCATATAATAATGTCTGCCAGGGTCATAATCATGCAATGAAAATGCACCTGAGAACTCCAAGGGGTTCTATCCAAAACCTGCCAAAACAAAAGAAGCAAATAAAAGTTTCTTTAAAACTGGTGACTATGGGAGGCATGGTGATCCAGTAACTGAGCAAATACACAGGTGTGAGCAGATAGGTTCAAATACAAATATCACCACAATCATAACCCACAGTACAAAACCTTCATTAAACAAGTTGAGGCGAAGTAGATTTGGTAAAAATGCCCAGAAATACTTGATAACACATGATGGGTCTCCATTTCGCTGAGTTTAGCTGATAAACATTAGAAGGGACAAAATCCATAGTCGCACATTCTGCAGCCAATTTACATGCTCGAAATTGGCTGAAGCTCACCATCATGAGATTGGGAATCTTAGGCCATTATTTATTTTGTGGCTCCAGAATGTGCAGCATCCGGAGCAGCCAATTTTATTCAAATTTTAGTGACATATCACCACCTTTCTCAGAAGGTGAAATGAATTTATGAATATGCTTTTAAACAGCGCTATCATTTCAGCTTTTCACAATTACAATACAGTGCAACGAGGATCAGGGAAAAAAAACTTTTCATCAGTGGAAGAAAAAAGCTTAATCACAAAATTTTATAAATGTACAAAGTATCGGTAAAAGAATCCACAACCAAAGCACCCAGTCAATATTCTGCACCACGAAAACCAACTTAACAACACAAACTATATTATAAAAAGAAAAAAAATCTATCCCATTTATGAGAAAAGAAAATTTAAGCCAACCTTCATGCTACCCCAAAATTCTGTAGCTTGTCACAGTGAGGCGTTGGCAAGTTTCTGCTCCATTGACGCCTCTGGAGTTCTACATGACAATAGCGCCCAAGCATATTTTTGTAATCCTTGATCACATTGTTCTCAATGTTAGCTCTAGCAGGACTTCCAACGGGATAATTTTGATCAAATTCAGGTGATTTAACATAAAACTCCACTCCATGGTTCTCAATCATCTTCTGAAACTGATAGGAATAATTCCTCTGCAAGGAATACTCCGGTTCTGAAAAAGGCAGGTAAGCAAGCAAGATAATTATCAAAAACGGTAATATCTGAAGAAGCAGCATCAAATTAAGCCCAGTCCCACCAAAATCTTCCCTCTGTTGACCATTCGTTTCTCTAGTCCTGTAAACATGAGCAGTCCGAAACGTGTTTGGCTGGCCAAAGAATGCCCTGAATATCTCATCAGGATCAAAATCATCATCAAACAAATCATGTCCAGTTCTCCTCCTCCTTCGCCTAACATTATGCTGCTGGTTGTACTCAAATTCATCAACCAAACCCGTTTGATCGTATTGTCTCCTCGATTCATCATCACTCAAGCACTTGAACGCCTTGCTAACCTGTTTAAATGCCTCCTCAGACCCTGGTGCCTTGTTTTTGTCTGGATGAACTTTCAATGACAGTTTCCTATAGGCCTTCCTAATCTCCTCAACCGAACAATCCTTTTCCACACCAAGGATCTCATAATAGTCCTTATTTCTCTTAATTTTCCTAATCAACTGCACATGTTCCTCGGTATAAAGCGGCTCTACATTAGAAACGTCATCAAATTTGAACTTACCCGACCCGTTCCTAGTATTATCTACCGTCTTTTCATCAATTGACTGACTAGAGGATGATGAATCTAGATTTTCACACGCAGCCAAAAGATCGTCCATCGACAAACTATAGTTAAGCCGACGTGCAATCCCAATGAACTTGAGTGCTCGTTGCTTATTACCCGATGCAATTGCCTCTTTGGCAATGCCAATACATCTTAAAGCCTCGTCCTTGTTACTATCCATAACGATTTCACAAAACCCACTTCAAAATCCAACAAACCCACTTCAAATATTGAAGTGTGGGTCGATAAAATCAACCCCTAAAATTTCAAAATCCGGCTTTTAGCAATTAAAATCGAAACCCAATCACATCAAATTCATCAACAAGGACATCAAGCTGAAGGAGAAATCAAGATCTAGGGTTTCGTATGACAATCTGGTTCACCTAATTTAGAAAAACAGCAACATAAATTAGGGTTCCACCGAATTGTCAAGTAGCTAACAATGATTATGTATTAGAAATACACATAAAATCGAAGTAAATTAAGGCCTAACTAATTGTAAAGGATCGCTTGTCAGGTGAATTTTCGCTGAAAAATCAAACCATGCTTACCTGAACCGAAATGTGATGACCGATGCAGCCGAGAAAGAGAGAGAGAGAGAGATGGGAATGTCCTTAACGAGAGTCAAGACCACTGTCTGCCACGATAAGTAAATGGGGTTTGCTGTATTTCTAAGAAATTTGGAGGCCAAAAAGTTTTGACCGTCGATTTCAATGATTTCAAGATCAAACTTTACGACTAATTTCAATCTATGTCAAAATTGAACAATGCTCCAAAATTCAAACAAAATCGAAAAAAATTACAGCTCAAATGCATATCAATCCTTGGATGAGTGGATCCCATCAATTTTTTCAGTGGGGCCTACTCTTCCCATACTCATCCAAAGGATGATATGTATTTGAGTTTTAATTTTTAGATTTTATTTGAATTATGTAATATTATCCGTCAAAATTTATCGATAAACATTAATATGAGTCAAATATATAAAAGTAGAGCCAATACATTTAATCGACGTACTCAAATCTATATCAAATGAGTTAACAAATATAATTTTAATACATAAACTTTAACTTTGCAGTCAACTTGGTCAAAAAATTAATCACATTATGCTCACGTGACTCTTTTTCTTTAGAATTATTGACAAATTTGAACCGGGGGACTTAAATGAAATAGAAATTAAAGTTTAAGGGGTTAATTATTTTAATTGGTAGTTTATAGATTAAATAGAAATCAAATGTAATCTTTGAGAGTCTTAAATATAATTTATCCAAAAGATTATACTTAATTGATTAATCACTGTACTTGTGTGCAGATAAAAAGAATATATATAAGTGAGAAGGAATTAAAACAGATAATTAAATGTGGCCAAATAAAAAATTATTGGTAATTCAGTAGAAAATAGGAGATATTACTATGGTAATATTATGTGCACCAAATAATTGTCAACTTTTGGCTGATAGTAGCCCACTAATCCAATGACTAATAATCATTTGATGCACATAACATCTATATAATAAAGTAGCTTACAATTCAAATTTCAAAAGATAAACAAAATGACTTTTGCTATTCGCGGTTGAGATCGCTTTAAATTTTACTTTAAAGTTAATCTAACGGTTAATATTAACACCCTATATTTAATAGGAAAAATAGGTCCCTAAGGGTGTATTTGGTGTGACTTTTTAAAAGTATTTCTATAAATTATTTTTCATAAGTATTTAAAAAAAAAATTGTGTTTGAAACCGCCCCACCACTACCTCTACCACCACCGCCGCCGCCACCGCAACCACCACCATCACCATCACCACCACCGCCGCCGCCGCCGCCGCCACCGTCACCGTCACCGTCACCATGGTCATTGTCACCCACCACAACCATCACCGTCTCCTACCACCACCATTGCCGCCCACCACCTCTCACCCCCACTACAAATCGATGTTTAAATTCTTTTATCTCTTTTCTATGTTTGTGATTTGATTTTGGATATGAATACAAATATGTTTATTATTTACCATTTTTTATTACATTGTGCCTTCAGGCACAGGTAATAACTAGTCTATATAATAAAGTAGTTTACAATTCAAATCTCAAAAGATAAACAAAATGACTTTTGCTATTCGCGGTTGAAATCGCTTTAAATTTTACTTTAAAGTTAATCTAACGGTTAATATTAACACCCTATATTTAATAGGAAAAATAGGTCTCTAAGGGTGTATTTGGTGTGACTTTTTAAAAATACTTCTAGAAATTATTTCTCATAAGTACTTTAAAAATTAAAAAAATAGTGTTTGAAACCGTCCCACCACTACCTCTACCACCACCGCCGCCGCTACCGCCACCACTGCCGCCACCGCCACCACCACCACCACTGTCGCCACCACCTCCGCCGCCACCACAGCCCCACCGTCGTCGTCGTCACCGCCATCACCACCACCGCCGCCACCACCACCGTCATCGCCGCCACCGCCACCACCCCCACCACCATTGCCGCCGTCACCACCACCACCACCGTCGCGGCCACCGTCACTACCATCATCGTCACTCAAAACCCACCACCACCATCACCATTCCCACCCACGACTGCTACTACCACCACGGTCAGCGCCTTACCCACCACAACCATCACTGTCTCCCACCATTACCATTGTCGCCCACCACCGTTCACCCCCACTACAATCGATGTTTAAATTTTTTTATCTTTCTTCTATGTTTGCGATTTGATTTTGGGTGTGAATACAAATATGTTTATGTTGACATTTTTTTTATTACTTTGTGTCTTCAGGCACGAGAAATAACTAGTTTATATAATAAAGTAGCTTACAATTCAAATCTCAAAAGATAAACAAAATGACTTTTGCTATTCGCGGTTGAGATCGTATTAAATTTTACTTTAAAGTTAATCTAACGGCTAATATTAACACCCTAAATTTAATAGGAAAAATAGGGCTCTAAGGGTGTGTTTGGAGTGATTTTTTAAAAGTACTTCTAGAAATTATTTCTTATAAATACTTTAAACAAAATAATAGTGTTTGAAACTGTTCCACCACTACCTCTACCCCCACCACCACCACCATCGCCGCCGCCACCATCACTGTCACCGCCGCCACCACCACCACCACCGCCGTCACCACCACTGTCGCCACCACGGCCACCACCACCCCCCCCCCCCCCCCACAATCACCACCACCATCACCGCCACCACACTCATTGCCACCCACCACAAACCATCACTGTCTCTTACCACCACCACTGCCGCCCACCACCTCTCACCCCCACTATAAACCGATGCGTAAATTCTTTTATCTCTTCTCTATGTTTGTGATTTGATTTTGGATATGAATACAAATATATTTATTGTTTACCATTTTTTATTACACTGTGCCTTCAGGCACATGCAATAACTAGTATATATAATAAAGTAGCTTACAATTCAAATTTCAAAAGATAAACAAAATGACTTTTGTTTTTCGCGGTTGAGATCGCTTTAAATTTTACATTAAAGTTAATCTAACGGTTAATATTAACACCCTAAATTTAATAGGAAAAATAGGGTCCTAAGGGTGTGTTTGAAGTTACTTTTTAAAAGTACTTCTAGAAATTATTTTTCATAAATACTTTAAAAAAAAAAATAGTGTTTGAAACCGCTCTACCACTACCTCTACCACCACCACTACCTCCGCCACCACCACCACTGCCGTCACCGTCACCGCCACTGTAACCGCCATCGCCATCGCCACCACCACCACCACCGTCGTCGTTGCCGTCGCCGCCGCCACCGCCACCACCACCACCGTCACCACCACTACCATCATCGTCGTCGCCATTGTCGCCACCACAACCACCGCCGCCGTCACCACCACCACAGCCACCGCCGCCGCCACTGCAACCATCACCGCCGCCACCACCACCACTGCCACCATCACCACCACCACCGCCATTGCCGTCGCCGTCACCACGGTCATTGCCACCCACCACAATTATCACTATCTCCTACCACCACCACCACCTCTCTCCTCCACTACAACCGATGCTTAAATTCATTTATCTCTCATTTATGTTTGTGATTTAATTTTGAATATGAATACAAATATGTTTATTATTTACCATTTTTTTTTACTCTGTACCTTCAGACACAGGCAATAAATAGTTTTCCGATATTACTAATAAACTTGTATAGATACGAACAACTATCAATAAAGGAAAATGACACCAAATCTCTCGTCAACCTTTATTAATTAGTTAACTGTGAAGATACACATTTCTATTTATACAATCCTGTAATGAGCTTCCATAATATAGTTCATTCTAAATTATTACACAAATGCTCTCTTAACTCTGGAAAACGAAAAGAAAAGAGAGAAATCTTCAGTGTGTAAGATGGAAGCCGCCAAAAATAGTTTTTGATCAAAAGATCGAACCACTATGTGTATCTTGATGGTCGTTACTTTTAGTAGTCTTTTTTTTTAGTTGACTCCTCCTTCATGTCCTCTTGATCAGAAACATCCAACAGCGCCACGTCAGTTTAGAATTCGATTATAAGGGATAAGGGTTATCCCCTTATTTAAAATTTTCAACAGAATAAAGTTCAAAATTATACAGTACAGAGTCAGTTCCCATCTTAAGGCCTCAGAGCCTATCTTTGGCCTTTAAGCAGTTCACGATAGGAAATAGTTACTCTTCATCAGACTCAAAAGATTGTCTTCTCCTTAAAGATTCTAGCACAGCTGCAGCCTGGTCTCCTTGAGAAAGTGTTCTTCCCGTTGTAGGCTTGAGCTTGGGGACACTCATGGCACTAAGTGGCGGTGTTGATGCGCCCAGATTCACATCCCTGAGCACAGACCGAGCTGTGGCTTCAGCCACTGCATCTGCCATTGCTGATGCCACTTTTGAACTGCCATGCAGCTTCTCTGTGAACTTATTTTGTGAATTGCGTCCACTGACAGCCTTAGGCTCACCTGGTGAACAATAGGTGTCTGATCTTTGCATGGTAGCAACTGCCTCAGCAGCTGTTGATTTCACTTTCATTGAATCATACTTTTGCATGTCGTAAATGAGCTCTTTCTGGAGCTGCTTATCTGCAACCAATATATCATCAATCTCATTCTTGTAGTCCTTGAGAAGGACTCGGAGGCATTCCATAAGGGAACCAGTGAGGGGACTGTTTTTGCTCTCCAGTAGCCGTTTCAACTCTATGAATATGGGGATGGTGTTTTGGATAAGGCCCTTTTTGACAGCTTGAGTTATGATTCTTCCTCTAGCAGCAGATGCTTCTCCACTCTCTCCACTTTCTTCATCCATGCCTGCTGATTCAGATGAAGACCCACGGTTGGATGGAATTCGGATCTCTTTGCAAGAGAGAATTTGGAATGCATCCTGTTTCCTCAATATTAAACCACAAAGAGATTACTAACATGAAGGAACACATTTGTAACAGCTACAAGCTTCTTAGCTTGGGAAAAAAGGAGGGAAGAGTGAGAGTATCACAACAAGGGGGTAGACTCAATAGACTATGCACAGCATTTGAAATCTTAGCTTCCATACTACGAAAACAATTAAAAAAATGTGGAATTACACTGGCCTGCATGCAACCAATTGTAATGCCCCAGACATGGAGTGCAATGCTACCAATTTACTGGGAAAACACCAAGCATTTTGGTACTTTCACTTTCTAGCAAGTGATGACAGCACCCTTCTCTTGTTATGCAACATACTTTGATGGAGCTAAAATCCTTCAACTTAATAAGCAATTTTGCCTGCGTGCATGTGTGTGTGTGTGTGTGTGTGTGTGTGTGTGTGTGTGTGTGAGAGAGAGAGAGAGAGAGAGAGAGAGAGAGAGAGAGAGAGAATTATTACCTGCAGAACCGATTTTCCAGTAGTATCCTCGATGCTGAGTGCACCATCTGATGCAGAAGCAAGGATCTCTGCACATACCTTAGCAAATGTCGCTAAAAGGTGCTCTGGAGCCATTTGTTTCAGCAATGAAACATATATGTGCATTCTTTTAGACCTGGACATCTCGTCATTACCTCTGAAAGAATATCATAAACTAAGTATGACACCTACATTTCAGTTACAGACCAGTTATCCTAATATTTAGAGGACTGGAACGTATGTACCTGAGAGAGAAAAGTTGGCTTTCAGTTCGCAAACTCTGAGTATTACTATGTCCAGTATGGGCATTACAATCATTCAATACAAAAATTGCTTCCACAAAACTATTATAAGCTAGAAGGGGCGCCTTGGCTGCAAACACATTACAAAAAAATGGTCTTACAACAAAAAAAGATGAGCAGGTCCAAAAAACACAAAAGATGACTTGTGAAAGCATTGCAACCTTTCAAGATATTCCCAAAGAAGAAATCAGCTAACTGTCTAATTTTCTCTGATTCATCCACAAGGGACAATAGAAATCGAAGAAAAAGAACTCCTCTCCACTTCACGTAGTCCCTCTGAATATGAACAGAAAATCAACCAAAAGAAGTTTGTGCCATGTTACTGACCCCCAAAAATTGGAAGTGTAACCTAATTTTAAGAAAAAAAAAAGTGAACCTGTAATAATCTGGAGAGTAGTATAAATGTCTGCCTTCTAACAAGTTCACATGGATCACGAAGACATTTTGTGATCTTTGATATATAACTGTTGAATATTGAGAATATACTATTAAAGAGATGATATAAATCCAGTCCTAATTATAAACAATCGCATATATATATATATATGGGCCTCACCAATCAATCAGAGCAGTATATCGTACACAAAAATCCGCCATCATTACAACAATATTATTCCGAAGTGCTGCACAGTCACTCTTTTCAAGCTCCTGAAGCAACACATGCATAGTGAGAATATTAAATACAAAAATTATCAAAAATCAACAAGAAGAAAAATAAGATTGAGAACTAGGTCTTCATGTCAAACTTCACAAGGTATTTGGATTGAAAATCCAAAAAATACATTGGAAGTGATCATACAGTTAACATTGTTAATTACATTGATTTCAGATTGCAACATCTAAGAGTAACTATATACTATGCAATAAACATGTAAAAATAAAGATCCAGAAAAGATCATTACCATGACCATGTCAATTCATTTATGAATTTATCAAATTGTTATGGAAGTAGCAGAAATTTGTCCAATCATCTGCTAGTTAAGCAACTCATAAACCATGGACCAGAAGCCATGCCAAGTTGAAATTATACCTGCACAAACAGAGGAATATAACGCTTTGCCAGTTTTCCATCAGCAAGGCAGATCTTACCCATAGTTAGCCAAGCTTGAATATACAAGGAAGGGACTATTTGCTTTACAGAAACAGCAGGTCCCGGTAAATTAGAGAATTTTAGATCAGAACTCCCAGAAGTGATAATGGTGTGTAGGACTGGGATAATGGTTTTTAGATCAGCTGAAGGACAAACAATAACCAAAGATCCAATAGTATAAACTGCAGTAATTGCTTGTGATACTAAGGTGGGCAGTTTTACTGCTGCTTTCTTGGCCTTCCTAGTCCCACTCAGAGGTGTAAGAAAGCTACTGTCTTTGTTTGCCTCTGTGTCCTTTGACATGTACATTTCCAGAATCCCAGCAGCTTTAGAGAGAAGCTGACCTACCCACTTCATAACAAGGGAATTAGCCTCCTCAGGATTCAAAGCCTTTCGCTTGCACAATGTTCTAAGTGCTCTAACATGGGCGTTAACCTGTCATCAAGTATATGTATTGTTCACATCTGTCAAAAAGGATTATATAAGCAACAATCTCTTAGGAGCACCAATGTAGGACATAGATGCAAGGTTGGGCAAAGAGTCAAACCAAAATTACAGAAAAACTTCCACCACTAAGTGTAAAAAATCTTCCTGGAAAAAATGACCCCATTAATGCCAAATGCATTCATTTTTCGCAGGTAATGATTTCCTTTTTACTTATCAAAGTAATGGAAAAGACACTTATAAATCCAATTCCTAGGTGACCATACCAAATCTGCCAATAAAATCCATATTAACAATAGTTTTACAATTTCTAAACAAGTGCGTTTACCAATGCATTTTCTGAAGCAAGCCATCTGTTGCTTTTAGTAGAAGCAAAAAAAAAACATTTATTCCTTGTCATAATGATTGACGATCCACAACTCCATTATGCCAAAGATTTGCATGAGCAGAGCAGACTTGCCTCTGTGGACCGTGAGATTTTTCAAAATCTTTTGACATCTTACCAAATGGATTTACTTTTTAAGTCTGTAATATATAAATCAAGAATTCTGTTTGGAACAGAAAAATTGAAGAGGAAAAACAACAGAAGCATTAATGCAAACATCTAGACGATAAACTATGATACAACATAACAAATACCTCCGTTGCATGCATGTCAAACTCCTCAATTCGTTTGAGCAAGTTATGGGCTAAATCTGCTGCAGGTTCTGGAGGCAGCTCCACAGAAACATTAGAAATTGTTTGCAGTAGAAAGACACGATCTCCGGCCCAAGCAACAGAATTGGATTCTATGCCCATCACCTCTTCATCCAAATCACCATTCTGAAGTGGGCTTTTGAGCTCTCCTTCTGGTCCATACTTGTCGAGGAGCTGCCAATGGTGATGAAGGAACTCCCAGTCCACGGCTTTTGAAAGGAATGCTGACACCTCTGACAGAAGAAACCAAGCACCTGGAGGTGCTGTCCACTTCTCTATTGGCATGGAATGGCTCAACCACAGAAATTCAGACGTTCTTATGATATTTTGAAGTGCAGTAGCAATCTTGGCCTTCAGCCTTTTCTTCTTCCCTAGGCTTGTGCAAATCTTCTTCACCCAAGGTGTCACCTCTCCATCGCAGATCTCTTTCAATAAGCCCAAAACTCCCTCAGGATATAACAAGTCAATCTTGATTTCTAAATCTTTTAGTTTTCTGTTTGGATCAGAAAATACGGATTCTTCATGTGGGAAATAAGTAGATCCTGCTCTGGATACCCTGTCCAAAACCAGTTCTAGGAACATTGTCTCACATTCTTCTTGAATGCTAGATTCATTGTCACTTATGAGACGTGGAACAGAATGTAGCCACTCCTTTGTCACATTGTCATACGAGAATGTCCTAAAGGCCTGGAAGCCAAGGAGAAATCCAGCATAAAATAGAGGAATGCATGGAAATATCTGTCCGCATAAATAAGAGTGGCCAATCCAAAAACTGATCAGGATGAAGATGAATGCATAAATGGAGGAATGCAGGGATCGAATTACACATAAAATATAAAATTTTGAAACATAATCCAACGGGGCAGCAAAAGAATATTAGGACAAACGCATCTCATAGGAATCATGCTTCACAGACATTTATTATCCGCCATACAACTGAGAACAGAACCAGGTAGGCCGAAGGTGTTAAACTTACCCCTTAAGAATATATGGCCCTGAACCCTGATTATTTTTCCAAAAACAGGATATCATTATGACTAGGCCTGGTAAAAGATGGTCATAAGGGATAAACACCGAGTGGTTGAATTTCATTTGGTGATAGCAAGAATTTTATCCAATATTTTCCAAATAGCCATAGCCATGCAGTACCATTCTAATTATCCAAAGAAATAGCATAAGTAAATACTTAGTATGTATGCATCATAGATAATTATTGGATCTAAAAAAGGAATATGTAAGAAGAGTCACAAGACATCACTATCCTATTTGATCTGGTTCAATTTTCATAGTAAAAAGCTAATTACAACTAATGGGAACAGATAAGGCAACAACTATTGCTGAAAGGTAATTTAACCTCAGATAGAGCTGAAACTGCTGCTTTCCTTATGCTAACAAGTGGATCGGAACAAGCCATGCCCATTGCAGCTAGCAAAACTCCATCAAGTGCACCTCCAAGAAGAGCCATCAGCTTTGATACTAGAAGAAGTGCAGCCTTCCTGACGGCTGCCTTCTCATCCATACACCGTTGCCTCAAAATATCAGTAATTCCACCTTCCACCCTATTCGTCCCCTCATCACCAAATCCCATTACTTCCTTCAACACAGTTTGAGACCTATCATCATCTGATAAAAACCCCACCAACTGAGCCAAAGTTGTCAAAGCCCGGGCTCGAATCCCTGCTGTTACATCGGAACACCTCTGAATCAAGGCTTCCAAACATCTCAACCCCCATGAATTCTCGACTCCACGCTCCGTATTCACTCCCAATGGATCTCTGAGTGAGATAATTAGCATTGCAACAAGGTCCACAGCCAAGAGCCTAAGTTGTGCCTTTCCTTGGCTCATTTTAACTACATATTCAGCAAAGCCAACTTGATCACCAAATTCCATAACTTTAACAATCTCCATTATAGATTCCACAGCTGAAGCCCTTGGCTCGGACCTCTCCGGAGCCTTTTGTACCAAATACTTGGGCAAATTCACAATTGCTTTTTTGATTTCACTAGAATCTGTTGTCATAACCATCATTTTATTCACTATAAACCCCAAAGCAAAAGCCCGAGCTTGTGATTTAAGGAATAGAATCGATGGAGACAATGACTTCAAAACCTCAGCCGCGGTAATAGACTGATCTCCATGCTCAGCCTTTAGCACTTCGCTCAAAACCCGCGAACACAAATGACATAACTTGCCATAATTTCCCGAATTTCCACACAATTCAATCGCCATTACCGGAATTTCAGCCCCAGCTTGAACCAGACTCTTCAAACTATCCGGAAACCGATCCAAATGAATCAAGCACAGAACAAGCTCTAACCTTTCAAGCACAGAAAACAATACCCTAACATCAAAAACCCTCTCTTCGCTCTCATTCTCACCATCTTGAACATTCTGACTCCGATTTCTCAACTGCCCGCCTCGCCCACCACCCTTTTTTCTCCTGGCCCGATGCTGAGACGATGAATGGCCCACTGTGCCCGAATTCGGCTTCTTGAAGGACCGGCGAATGGAGCGAAGAAGAGAGAGAAAAGCCATGGGAGTGAAGAGCGTGAAAACAGGGGCATTTGGGGAAAGAAGAAGAGACAAATATACCTTTGAGGCCAACAGAGCGATATGGGTGGGTCCAGAATCCATTGCGGAAGAAATTGTACGGACGAGAATGGATACAGAGAGGTTTTTGGAGGACAGTTCGTCGAAGAGACAGTCAATGTCGATTTGGTCCTTGGTGTTTAAGGTGTAATCTAGGAGGGTTTGGAGGTCCAACAGTACTGATTCTGAAATGGGTGTTGAGGAATTTGGGTTTTCGAGAAGAGAGTGGTGGGTTTTGAGTTCGGAGACTATTCTGTGTACGACTTCCTCCATTGTTGATTTGGTCGGAAATTGGAGGTCGCAGTGTGTATAAATCTCTCTCTCTCTCTCGTCTTGAATTTTTGGCTTCCCGCTCTAACACAAAAAATACAAGTTTGGTAAGTGTTTTTGTCGTGTGTTTTGTGTTTTGTTTTCAATTTTTACCAAAAATGAAAATAAAAATATGTTTGATAACTATTTTTGTTTTTTTTTTATATTAGTTGTATTGGAGATAAAGACAAAAAAATGGGAACAACAAATTTGTGTTCCAGGAAACACGCAAAACACAAAACGCGGGATTGAGTTTAATGAGGTCTCAACTTCGACTCCTGTTAACCACAAAATACCACTCCATATAAGAGAGTATAAATATGGGTCTTAATCGTTTGGTCCTCACAGAACAAACGACTCAGCATATCTCCTCAGCGCCTCTCTTCAGATCGAAGAAGAAGGCTCAGCAGATTGTCGCAGATCGTCGCAGCTCTGTGAATCAGATCGATGAAGAAGGCTTACACTTCTAGTCACAGATCGACGAAGAAGAGCTTCCTTTCGCTGTGAAGTAAGTGTAATCCCTTTATTTGTATAGATATATGTATATATATACATAGATCTGTATATATATGTATAGATCTACATACATCTGTACATGACAACCCCTTTATTTTGTATATATATATATATGTATAGATCTTCTTTTTTTGTTGTTTAATCTGTATTTTTTTACCACAATATATATTTTTTTTCTTTGTTTCTCTCTCTCTCTCTCTCTCTCTCTATATATATATATATATATATATATATCTGTCTTTGTCTGTTTTCGTTTGACATTGCTTCACATTATTTCTTCTCTCTGTGAAGCACGTGATTTCTTACTCATGTACCTATTAATTTTTTGAATGCTTCACTAGATTTATATGTCAGTGTGTAAAGTGAATATTTTTGCATAATAGTCTTTTTTTTTTTGTTAGGGTTTAATTCTTAATGCATACGATTGTCGTTTAATCAAGTGAAAATTTGCCAACAGAATTATTGAGGGATAACATTATATTCATAAGAAAAACAAAGAAATAGATGAGTGGTGTTCGAATTTGCAGGGGGTGGATATATAGAAATAGATTTGTATGTCTAAGCAATGTACTAGCTTTATCTAAATTGCAGATTTTTTTGAGTCACTTATTCATATGTCTAAGCAATGTACTGGGTACTAGCTTTAAAGTAAGATTGTATTCATGAAATAAAATCTTGTGTAATTTATTCAAAGCTTCAATATTTTCGGAAAATTAATGAAATTCCATTTATACCTCGGTAACTACGACCTCAATTCTCATGTTAACTTAATACAGTACATGTTAACTTTCTTGAACAATAAATTCATACCCGTAAACCTTTAAATCGTAGGGGGTGGGGGAGGTGCTGGGGATGGATTTTGGTGAGGAAAGAATTTGCAGGGGTGGGGACATGTTGCTTGCCTTTATTTTTTACTGGTTTGAATTCCACTATTTGTCTTCTCTTTGTTTTCAGGGGACTTGTACACAGTGTTATCGTCTTCAATTTCTTCTCTGGGAGCCCCAATTAGGTACCATTAATTTCTGATTTAAGTTTATTCAAGAGTTTCAATCTACTGGTTTGAATTCTGTTTGGTAGAATTGTTGTTTTACCTATTTGTTTGCTCAACAATAATCGAAAAGTATTGGTAGTTCGAGTCTTTGATTATCAATTGTACGAAAAGTTTACTGAACTAAGAACCATACAATTAATTGGTAATTTGGACATTCTTGTATTGAATGTATATATTGTGTATATACCTCAAACCCACAGGGTGCTTGGGGCTGTGGGCCTGGGCATTTTAGGCCTGTTTTTATACATGCATAGGGGGATTGATATCAAGATTATGCTGTAATTTCTGTTAACTTATTCATTAATTGTAGATGTTACCAGTCATTAATCATGTCTTCAGTCTTCCCCTTTGATGTTTGTGCGTGAGTGTCTATTTTCTGTATATTGTACACGTTCTTGTTTGATTTGTTCTTTTAAAATGCCTGAATATGAGGGTGTTTTTGTTGCAGCTTCAATGCTAATAATTAATTTATGTACTAATTCAATGCTGATAATTGATTTATGTACTTACATTCCACATCCGTTGAATTCTACCATGGAATTACAATTTGAAAATTTTATTTGTGTTTATTGATCTGTTGTTGCTTGGGATTTGACAGACTGTGATGTTGTCTGGGTGGTGTTACTGTGCTACTGCTACTACTTGAGCTGATTTCTGGACAGGTTTATGAAGGAGGATTGGAGGAGACCATAACAGCTGATTTCTGGACAGCTTCACTGACTTTCTGTTAAACAGATTTTCTGTTTTAGTTTGATTCTTGTAATTTCTGAATTCATTCAATAAAATTTCTATTTTTTTTTAAAAAAAATGATATATTTTAAGACATATTTAGGATAAAATGTGAAGTAGTTACCAAACATGTTTTTTGTTTTTTATTCTCATAATTTGATAGACAAAAATGACACCCAAACATGTTTTCTGTTTCAGTATTTATCACAAAACAGAGACAAAAATTGTCTCTGTTTTTTATTGTTTTGAAGACGCGAAAACGAAAACGTTACCAAACGACACCACACTTTTTGCTCACCCGCAACGACACCGTTTCCCTTCGCCTAGGCCAGCACGCTGAATAATGGCAATGTGGCGGGTCATGGGCCGGGGCGATCTTCAGCCAGTTTACTGCTCAACATTTTGGGCCGGGACCCGCTTATAAAATACTAAAAATCAAATATTGATTATAAAATAATTTATATTTTAACTAATAATTTATTTATTTTTATTTTTTAGTTACATCATTTAAAATTAAATATTTTTTTATCTATAAAACAATCTAAGGGAAAATTTGTTGGTAAGTGTTCCCTCCCGATATTTTGATGTTTCAAAATTATCAAAATAGGAGAAAAATGGGAAAAGGGTTTTGTTGGTAGCTTTCTATAATATCAAAATTGGATAAAATACGATGAAAATTCAATATGTCGAACGAAGAGGTCAGAGCTATGATGCAATACAAGTAGTCTAAAATTTATTAAAACTTGTAAATTCTCTAGTCACGACATGGATGACATGTCTTTGACAGGATCGGGGAAGAGATTAGTCAAAATACACATAAACAGGTCCGAACACCTCTAACAGTAATATCCAAAAACAAAACCATACACTATATATGTGAGAAAAACAAGGTCAAACTCATGGTGGGTGGCAATAAAAGAACAGTTTATAAATTGTCAATACCAAACTCAAATTACTGTGTACTAAGAACATAATCAAACAACTAATGCTCCGTTTGGTACGATGGAAAAATGGAAGGATTAAAAGTTGAAAGGATGGATAGTGGGAGGGATAGATAAAACATCATGTTTGGTAAGGAAGGAAAGTAGGAAGAATGGAAAAGTGGATGGATTAACTTTCCTTCCAACTCACCAAAATCAATCCCTCCAAAATCGGAAAAAAAGTGGATGAAAAGTTAATTATTTGTATTGAGATGTATCTTATTTGTTTATATATCTTTTAATATATACATTAATTTTATATAAAAATACAATGATAAAATATGAATTTATATATATATTTTTAAAAATAAATTTAAAAATAAAAAATAAAAAAAAATAAAAAATAAAAAAATAAAAATAAACAGGTCAACTCGCAACTCAACACGACACAATTAGTTAAATGAATTGAGTTAGATTTGACTAATATTTGACACAAACCCGTAATGACTTAACACGAATTTGACACGACGCGATTATCACCCCTAATCTTAGTCAGCACAAAAAAAAAAATTAGTCATTTTTATTTTTCATCCATCCAACCAAACACAAAAGAAGGAAAATGTATCATTTCTACTTTCATTCCTTGAAGGATATAAAGTGTATCACTCCTACTTTCCATCATTCCTACCAAACGGAGCATAAATTTATTTTTTTTCTAAAATTAAAGCCACATGCTTCAAAGAAACTTATACATGAAGTAGCTAGAATCATCTTTCTCATTCTCAATTGGAATAGCCTCATCTGCTTCCTCCTGCTGTAAATTACCATGATCATGGCCACCAAAGGCGTGAGGCAACTCGACACGGTTCCATCCATTATCCCTAATATCCCTAATAAACTCGGACAATATTGGCACCATGGTGAAGCCACTAGACTGATAATTAGGCGACAACGACAATGACAATGACGATGATAATGACGAAGGTCCTGGTGCATTGATGACCCCGTGGTTACCGGAAGTGCTGCTCCTCTGGCGTGCCAACATTGAAGCACGTACCACGGGTGATGGTGAGTTAGGGAGTTGTTGCTGTTGAAGAACTTGGGCTCTGCCATGAGGTAGGCCATTGTTGCCGGGACGAGATAAGCTAGAAGAAACACCAACATGAGTTGTATGAGAGAGTACATTACAATATATGTATAGTAGGAAGAAAAAAAATGTAACACCAAGAACTGAAAATTTAAATGTATTTGAAACATAGGGATTGAGATATATATACCACCCAAGTTGGTGGTTTAGTGGTAAGTCGTATTGGTTTGGGTCGTCCTTGACTTTCGTACTAGAGTAAAGCGGTTTGTTACTTGACTTTGGTGGTGACAGGCTGCCCTTCCGGGTTAGTAACTATGGCTCAATCAGACATTCTACAGTGTGAGACTCTCATGGTCATATCCAAAAGTTATTACCTATTGACCGTGATTTCTTCCTTTTTCACGTTCAAACGAAAAAAAAGATATATATGGACCCACCAAGGAATCAAGTGGATACTAATGCAACAACTTAGAGGTTGTAAATGTGTAGATTGGGTTGGTTTGATTATGGGTCGGGTCAAAATGAGTTAGGTACAAAATTTGGGTTTATCGATTGGATCCCTTTGTATCAAATCAAGTTTTTTTTACTCAAATTTGAGTAAAAATAGATGCTCTATAGAAAAAAAAAAGAGTGGTTGCATTTGCCTACCAAAACAGATATTCAACACTAATTGAATCTTACCCATTACCAAGGATGACAGGGTGCGCTAAGGACACCGGACTCACAATGTTGCCTATCGGAGCAAATGGGGCTGGTGGAAAATTCCAATTGTGTTGATCGAGACGAATATCACGGACGTAGGCTGGCACGGAGAACCCGGGCGCCGCCCGGGAACCGTTATCCCGACGGCTGGAAACTGTGAAAATGTCTGAAGCTACACCATTAGCATGAATGCATGATCATGAAGAAAATTGAAGGCAAGAATTATTAATATCTCCCCTTAAAGGGATTGAGAAAATAATGTGAAACTTACTTCTATTTGGGGGTGCCACCATATCCCTGCAAATTTTAAACAACTTTGTGTTAGGAAAATGAAATAGGTAACTTAGTGTCCTTTGCTTAATTTGGATCAAGGTTTGTAAATTAATCGAATTTTGACCCAAATATGATCTGAGGTCCTAAGGATGAATTCGTCCTAAATATATTAAATCTAATTTCGATTGTGATATATGAGATTGAGTTGCTATTTAATGAAATTGAATTAAAATTTAAGTTTAATTCCAGTTTCCTTGTTACAACAGTTAATAAATAGCTAGTTATTGCAAGCCCGATAAAACACCAAAACCTGAATAAAGGAGAAGAATCATGTTATGTAGCTAACATTATTGTATATAAAACATATAAACAACGAAACCCTTCGCTGCCTACACGGAGAAGATTTTTCCTCTTCTCTGAAATGGTGAGGCCAAAATTGACAGACTAAAAAGAATGAACGAAGTCTGTTGAAAGTAGGAATAAGGATTTGCCCCTAGTCGGAATAAGGAAAGAGGCCCAGCTGAGTGGCAAACATTTGTTGGTAGAAGAGGGCGGGGTTCCCACAACAACCCAAACAATCGCTGATTTGTTATCCTATCCGTAGAACTTATAATATGTCATATTTCCCTCCAAAGAAAAAAAAAATGAAAAAAGAAAGAAAAATACTACTTGAACTTAATATAAGGATTTAATTAATTACAACTGTTAGATTGAAAATGAGCTTCATTCAGCCGGAAAAATATTTTTCCGAGTGAGAAAATTAACAAATAAGACTTACCCTAAAGGAAAAGGAGCTCCATTGAATGCATTGTAATTCCACCGCCGAGCGTCAGGGGGTTGCTGAAACATTTAGAAATGTCATAAAAGCAGTAAGAAATATTTGTCTCAAAAATTATTTAAATAGCCATGGACAAAATGGAAGCTTTTGTAGACACACACATACAAAAGAATACGATGTTACGTCATTGTTGACACGTAGTTTAACCAACTAATTAATAATCATAATGAATTGTAAGTAATTAATCTAATACACTAATTATAAGATCGGGTGGTTATTGGAGATTGATGATGCACAAATCGGTTTCGTGCAAGTTCAACAGTTAATAAGGTAAATAGGTATTGATGAATGTGCAGTAAACAAACAATCTATGACCAAAATAGCAAATAAAATATCAACACAGAGGTTTATAGTGGTTCGGCCGTGGCCTACATCCACTTTGAATGGCAACGGTGGCCTTGGTGTTCTTTATTAATGAATAATCGTCACCGGAGGGTTTACACCGGAGAGCTACAGTGCTTTGAGGGAGAGAGGAACAACAATGTTGTGCAAGGTAGGAGAGGAGGTTTTTTGGGAGGTGTGCCCTAGATGATGAGAGGGCTTACATTTATAGAGTTAGGGTTTGGAGGTGAGGCGGTGACGTGAGGGAGAGGTTTCCTACTTGTTTTGGTAATTACCAATTTGGTAGGGTTTCTCGTGCGCCGCATTTCTCTCCATCGTACTCCAATTCCTTCGGAGGAGGGCCTCAACTGGATTGGACTTGAATTTGGACTTGGTGGGTCTTTGCATGGTTGGACTCTTCAATCGAGGTTGAGTCTTTTCACATAAATTGGGCTATTTGGGCTTGACCCATCATTTGCCCCCCAATGCCCCGTGTCTAATGAAACTTGGAGAAGGGGGCATTTGTTTGAATCTTGGCGGTGGAGACTCCCTCTTCTAATAGATGTCTCTTTCCCTTTCACAATGTTTCTTGCGGATACCCAAGTCTTTTTCTATTTTTGCTTGGATTTTTAAAGGAGCCCTTAATTTTCAATTTGGGCTTTTTCCCGGCAAATCTTCGAACGGCCATAACTTTGCGCACGAGAGTCCGTAGGCGGTTTGGTCAACAATTTTTTCCAAAAAATGCTTCTATCTTTCTGAATTTGAGTTTTAACCGCAACTCAGTGAAACCGACGGTGGTGAAGAGTTCTTGACCTTGTCTCTAATTTCTGGAGCTCTTGTTGATGGGGAGATGGTGGAGACTTCTTTTGCTTTAGGTGTGGTGTCTTCTTCCCTTTCACAATATTTTTTGCGGATACCCAAGTCTTTTTTTATTTTTGCTTGGATTTTTAAAGGAGCCCTTGATTTTCAATTTGGGCTTTCCCTCTTTAAAAACCCTAGGATATAAATAGAAGCTTCCTTTTTTATTTTACCCATTTCACACAGAGTTCTAGAGAGAGGTGGAGCTCTTCTTAAGATTTTTTGAAGACCCAAGACTAGAGATTCTTGGGCTTGAACATTACCCACCTTCTTCAACTCATTCAATAGTGCTTTCTTGAAAACTTTGAAGACTTGTGCTTTGGGATTCTTGAGTTTGAGCATTCGTATCATCCCAAGAGAAGAAAACCATATTGCCATTGTAGAGGAAGCAAGTAGCGGCTAAGGAGGCATTTCCGATCTGCTGTATGAACCAACATTCTTTGGGTCTTCATGAATCAAGGTGGTGAGGTGAGATCCAAGGAGCAGGCGACCCAAGCCCTAGGCGTTGGGATGGAGGCACTAGGCGCTGGTTTAACGGGGATAGGCGAGCAGGTTGTGCGCGCGAATCAGCTAGGCGAGCGTCCAGCTGAGGGTGGACAGCCCCTTGGGCGTGTAGCAGAGGTGGGCGGACAGCAGGCGGGCAGACAGCAGACACTGATCAGCGCTGGTCTGGGCAGTTCTGGCGCGCTGGGCAGCTGCCTGGGCGCTGGTTCTGCTGTCCTGGACAGCCCAGGCGCGCTGGGCAGCGGCCTAGGCGCTGGTACTGCTGTCCTGGACAGCTCAGGAGCGCTGGGCAGCGCAGATTCTGCTGTCCTGGGCAGCTTACGAGCACTGGACAACAGTATTTTTTCAACAAAAAGTGCAGGAAATCAACCCAGGGAGCAACGTAGAGAGCTGTGCAGCAGCCTGGGTGCAGGGGCAGGTCTGGGCGCCACTCCAGGCGTTGATTCGGGCACCGTAGGCGCTGATTTTGGTGCCGAAAGTGCTCTTGTGTGCAATTTTGAAGGGTCAGACACCTCTCTAGCAGTTGGGCTGCTCCGTTTTGGAGAGCAAAGGCGGTCGGGCACCCCTCCCAGTGTTTTGGTTGGAGACTGCAGGCAGCAAGGAAGGTTTGGGTGCCGCTTTTGATGATCAGGACGTGACTGTGACGCCTCCCAAAAAACCTCCTCTCCTACCTTGCACAACATTGTTGTTCCTCTCTCCCTCAAAGCACTGTAGCTTTCCGGTGTAAACCCTCCGGTGACGATTATTCATTAATAAAGAACACCAAGGCCACCGTTGCCATTCAAAGTGGACGTAGGCCACGACCAAACCACTATAAACCTCTGTGTTGATATTTTATTTGCTATTTTGGTCATTGATTGTTTGTTTACTGCATATTCATCAATACCTATTCACCTTCTTGACTGTTGAACTTGCACGAAACCGATTTGTGCATCATTAGAGATAATTGGAAAGTGGAGTTCACTAGATCTATAAAGTGATTTATAATTAATTGATAATACCACACGTGAATAATGACGTGTATCACCGTACAAAGTATTAAATATTTGTTTGAAAAGTTGACAAAAGTACAACTATTGCCAAATTTATACTCCAATTTGTTCAAATAAGAGCAAAATTTCAATTTTTGGTATGATACAAAAAATTTTGGATATCATAGGAGAAGAGCAAAGAAGTTGAGAAAAGGCAAAAAGAACGATTTTATTTTTTTTGGGTGAAACGGTTAGAGATGTTCGATTAGTTTACGCACACCTCGACTAATCTCTTTCCCGGTCTGGTCAAAGGCAGGTCATCCACGCCTAAACTAAGGTATTCATGAGGAATAAATCCCTTATGGTCTAATTTTAAAGAGTTGTCAACTTTCAAACTTATAATGTCTAGATTTATAGTTCATTCCTATTACCATTCGAAGGAACATTTTAGAAGGAAAGGTTACTAAGAAAAAGGTTTGTTTTTTACTACCTCGAGATAATAAAAGTCATCATCATCAACATCGTCGCTGTAAATGCTTTGCTCGAAACCTCCAGCAGCATAGAGCCATTCGCCTTCCTCAGTTACACGACAATTTGGGCACTGCATGACCTTTTTAACGTTGAACTCTGAACCTATGCAGTCTGAAACTCAATGCAAAACAAGGGCACAAAGACACATTAAAATAAAAGCAGTACTGTTAACAAGATAATTATTTGTGATACGATGCGAACTCAATACAAAAATAAAAGTTAATAGTTTAAAGGACTTTAGGCTTCAAACTGAAATCCATGATTAATCTAGTTCTCAAATTGCCTTTTTTTCGGTGCATGAAGCAAAGATTCCATTTTTTTTTTTTCTGATATCGATGAATAGTTCTAATCTCATGATATTTGAACTTATGGATGCAATGCAAAACTCGGTTTTATGTAACCCTTTTTATGATATCGATGAATTATTCCAATCTCGTGCTGTTTGAACTTATGGATGCATTGCAAAACTCGGTTTCATACAAATTACCCATTAAGAACGTTCATAGGCTAAAACCACATTATGAGAGGCATGTGGGACTAACCTGTGATTTATATGGAAAATGTTAGATAGACTTAAAAACTTGATTTGATAAATCACTACCATTGAATAGGTAGTGAGTCCCGATAAATACTGAGGCCCACAATTAAATCAATGACAAATATAACAGTGACATCATCAAGTCAAGTTTTTAAGTCTGTATCATTGCCCGATTTATATACCAGTTTCTTGTAGATTTTTGTGGGTAAACCACTGCGTATAAAACTATAAACCACAAAAACAAAAACAAGAACAAGACAAAAAAAAACAATAAAAGAACAAAATCAACATTAAAAAGAAGACAAAGAAAAAAACCTAAGCAGATAAAGAAAAAGAAAAAACCAGTTTACACAGACCCAGATGGAAAACATGGCCACACTGAAGCCTTGCTGTTGATCTGCCATTGTTATCAACAACAGCTTCCAAGCAGATGGAGCACTGCGGAGCAGATGAAGCATTCACTAGAAAAGATGGGTCTGATTGTCCCATGACGCACACAAACCTCTCTGTCACAAACAACCTAGACCTAATAACCCTTAAAAACTCAGCAAAGAAGAACACTCCACACACATACACTTGTACATGCACATATATATATGTATACACTCATTCACTCACTCTCTCTGTCTCTCGTTGTGTCCTGGTTGGCAGAGGATTTTGTAAAAGGAAGCACCAACGTACCAGTATGGAAAGATAGTTAGTTGGAAAGGTTACTTTTATATCCGGTAGTGTACAGTTCATTGATGATATGAAGAACGAGCTAATGAGAAATGAACACGTATGTTAAACGCTTAATTGTGCCACATGTCACGTTTGAATTGGTGGATATTTGGCGGTATAGTGGGAATTGGCTGTATGATAGCTTGCAACTTCATTGACTAGATTCGTTTGGATGTAACCTTTTCTTTGTAAGATTTGAATTGTTGACCGCTAACGTTGAAAATAGAAACAACATAAAAGAAAATGTTGCAAGGAATTTATTTTTTTTAAAAAGAAGTAAAATATCAACCATTAATCCTATTGCATGGGTAATTTAATTGGTAAGCAAGTCTTATTCTCACTTTAAAAGAGATTATTTTTCGAATTTGGACCCGACCGATCTAAAAATTACTTAGACGGATAAGTATTTAATATCCCACAACAGATCGTGAATTTATACCCATGAACTTAAAAGTCATAATTAGTTATTACCGGAATGAAAAACAAAACGGAATGTACCGAATTTTTAACATGTACAACCATCAAACCAATGTACATGTTAAATGTACAAATCCTTAACGGCAACATTCTTGGTTTTCAATATGAATTTATTAATTAATGAACACAATGTCATCCAAATTCCAAACTGCCTTGATGGGTTCATAATATATTTGGACCCTTGTCGAGATTCATTTTTTTTGGGGTAGATAAATAAATCTTATTTTTTTAAAAATAAAAATATTACAATAAAGTTCAAAACACGTCTCGAAACATACATAGAGCAACAGAGAATGAAGAATGGAGAGGATGAATCAGTGTTAGAACATGTCATTGAGGATCAACCAAAGTAATTCATACACTTCATTTCCTTCAATTTTAGTTTCAATTTGCTAGTAACCTGCAACAGGGAGAATAATGGAGGGATAAGCGAGAAAGCCCAGTAAGTAGAATAAATTCACAACATAAAAAGAGTACAAATAATCGAGTATCAATTGCTGAAAAATATGATATCAACATCAACTAGGTCATCAATTAGTTTGAGTTTCTCGGATTTGATTCCACCAATTCGTAACCATACCATATTTGAGTTTGTTAGCTCAGACCTATACCGGATTTGAGTATGTCGACTCGAACTCATTCAACGTAGGGTCTCAATTGGAACAATAAAATGATACAAGTCAATCAATTGTATCGCATGCACATATAACTCAATTGAAATTTCAAATGATAGCAAATCGATCAATTGAAACATAAATCAGACTATATTCCTTTCTTATCTTCCTATTCTTTCCTTAGTTGTCCTTATACACGTTAGTTGCACACACACATGGCTGATTTTCGAGAAAATATTCAATGCAATAGTGATGTTATATCAGTATTGTTAACATAGTATCACCAACCAATAATAAAACTTTAAATAGTTAAAGTGAACTCTAATTTAGGTATTATTGACTTACATAGAAAAAGAAAATGTATAATTATTGACTTATATAGATAGGTAGTAATTAGTTTATGTACAGTCTATTTTCTTATTTGTTTACACATTAGTAATTGAGAATACTACGTGACAATACTGACGTAATATCACCGTTGCAATGAATATTTTTCCGTGATTTTCAACCCATTAATACGACTCACACTACCTAACTCTCACACACCCACACGTTTCTTGTGACACATCCCCATAATGGACACTTGTCCGTACTATACGTTCTCTTAATTTTTTTAATTTTTTATAACTTTATATTACATTTCGATCTTAAACACGGAAGTTAAAATTGACAAAAGCACGATATAAAATTGATGAGTTAAATTTTATTAAATTTTAAACACGAAGTTAAAATTGACACCACCCATTAGCACGTTTATTTAAATGTGTTAGTGCAGTGTAAAATACGAATAACCCGATTTTGGCATGTCAAACTTTTTTAATAAGTATTGTATTGTTCTTATTTTTTTCATTAGTTCTTGTTGAATTTGAGAAGACTTTTATATGGTTTTGCCAGCATGTGGATGAAGTGGAATATTAGTTTGCAGGGAGAAATATATTTTAACCTTGGGTTTTTCCTTCATGGATTATATAAGTCAATTCGAGCACAATATGATTAATAAATATGGCGGTTTATTATAAAAATATGGGTTAATTGTACTGGAGGTCTCCAAGTATGGAATTTGTCTCATTTTGGTCTCAATATTTCAATTGTATCATTTTTGGCCCCCGAAATATTGAATATGTTTATATATAGTCCCTCAAGTAGACAACGTCTAAATTCCTAACAAATTTTTATTATAAACTTATCACGTAATACCTAGATATAGACAAAAAATAATTTTGATAACTCTTAAACAAAATTTGAGTAACTCTTGACAAAAAAATATGTAATATGGGTAGTTTTTTACCAAAATTTGGATAACTCATAATCAAAACTGTGTAATTTGGATAGCTTTAACCAAAATTTGAATATAAATTTAGTTAAGAGTTGTTCAAATTATTTTTTTATCCATATTTAAGTATCAACTGACAAGTTGATAATAAAAAATTGTTAGCATCTGGACACTGTATGTTTGAGAGACCATATAGAAAGATGATGCAATTGAAATATTGAGGACCAAAATGAGACAAACTCATACTTTGAGGACCTTTAGTGCAATTAATCCTAAAAATATTTGATATTAATAAATGAATGAATATAATTATAAATAACTATTACTCAATAGTCAATACGAACACAATATAATAAGACCCAAAAATAATACTACGTGTGTGTTGTATAAACTTTGATTTTATTGTGTTTTATTCAACTAGAAGTTTCTTGTTGCTTCACTAATTGGCCCCCTTAGCAAATAATCCTGGCTCTGCCCCTGTCCGTTATTATTCACATCATGTTATTTTCTACTACATGTTAAAAATTAGTTAATTATAATCCACTAATTACTTATCGAATTTGAATCGTGCTTGCGTGCCGTGTTGAAAATTGCATGCTTATTGATGTTGGCCATGCATAATATATTTTTGTATTTTTAATGAAAAGTTGGGATGTTTACTACGTTGAATTCTTTTGTGTATAGTTTTACGGGGTCGAGCATGGATCCAGAGGGTAGTCTGGTGTTTCTCTACTATGCCGACAATGGCATTGATCCAATTTTCTTGTACTTTGCCCATGGCTTCAAGATGGTCGAGGACTAAAAGATTTATGTCTCTCTATTGTTTGTGTTGTGATCGTGTAGTATGGTGAATAATCAATCAGTTAAAAAAGATTATACCGTGTCAATCAACGTAGGCACGTTAATAATAATCAACAGGTGCAAAAAGTGGTTACAAATTTCATTGAATAAATGCACTATATTGATTGTAACCATTGGTTATTAATAAGTCTCAACATTAAATGCACTGCACTGCACAATTCAATAATTATAATTAAATCAAGTTCCTAAATTATCTTCCCAACATTCAAGGGTGGAGCCACTCGGGCCTTTGGCCCCACTCAATTTCATTTTGGAACAAAATTATTCATATAGATTTTTGTACAGTATAGATTTATCTCCACAAAAAAAAAAAAAAACTCATTCATTTAAATTTTATTTCATAATTTCTCACATTTAGAAACTCTTAGTCAATTGAAGTTAAATAATGTTTAGTTAATTCAACTTCTCAACATGTATTTAAAAAATTATTTTAAGTCTTGTGATTCTCCCTCTCTATATCTAGTATCTTTGCTAATTGAATAGTAGCAATGAATTAAGTCTTTAAACTATATCTCTGAATTAAGTACATGTAGTAATTTTATTGTTAAAATTTGTCCCCACTACGATAAATTCCTAGCTTCCGCCCTTGCTGGTATTGAATGCACTGTACTTTTAATTTAATGGTCATAATACATTAGGTTCGCAAATTTGGTCAAAATAGTATTTTCCATAGTATTAATGTAATAAAACAGATGAATTTTTACGATAACGTACAACAATGATTCAAATCGTTTAGATTAAAAAAACGCACACTTAGTTGTGTATTGCGCGAGAGACTCCTCCTTGCACTACCTCTTTATCTCTCTCCTCTACGCTTTTGGGGACTATGGGAAGAGAGCTATGAGCCCGTTCTCTCATTTCCAATCGGAGGAGTTAATCAATCATCGAGATGGAGATATCAATACAAAACTTATTACTAATTAAAGTGAGTGACCCATTAATTCTTTCCCTGAAGTCGCTATAAGGTTCAATTGTCACTTATGATATAACCAAACCCTTGACTACTTCTTGTACAAGTTTGAATTGTATTACTGAATGACATGATTGAAGATGTTCTATCAAAGCACTAAGGTAGTTGAGTTTAAATATTGGCAATTCCTTCGGGTCAGGTTATGAGGTATTTATTCCTCATGAATACCTTAGTCCCGACATGGATGGTCTTCTTTTGACCGGACTGGAGAGAAGATTAATCGAGGTGCACATAAGTTGGTTAACCGTTGAAACAAAAAAAAAATAATAAAAATAAAAAGTACTAAGGTTGCCATATATAGCAATGAACATAAAGAAGTAGTTAAATGAGTAAATTAAAAAAGAGAGACTCTTGCTTTTATAGTACCAGTACATAGAATTAGAGATATGACAAGAACCAGTACAATCCTTTCAGCCACATAGTTTTGGGGAGCAGAGAGCTAATGTCTCTCAATGCTTCATCTTGGGCTTCTTCACGATCATCACTGAGCTGTGAGCATGGTGGGCACAGTAGTCGCTAACGCTGCCCAGAACAGCCCTGGGGAGGAATAAATAATGTGGATAATCTATGGTACCAAATAATTATTGTTGGGATGATATCAAAAGTTACTGCAAGATAAAGTTGATTCTACGATTCAATATGGCAGTCAAGTTCATGATAATGAGGTTGTTTAGGATCGATCCTAACTTTTTTCTACTTGAGTTGTTACTCATTTTTTTGAATCGTAACTTCACCTCAAATGAGTTGTAATTAACGTTTATATATATTTTGTTATAAATTTTAATACGATACTAAACTCGGATCACTACCCTAGTGGTTTACCTTTTGAAAGCTCCGTAACCATGGCTGCCCAAAACCAAGATAGCTGCTTGGTGTTTGTCTACAGCATCACACATGACATTCCTAGCATCACCTTCAGTCACTTCCACTGCTACATCCCCCACCTGCACAGGAAAGGTTTATGTTCTCTCAAGTTGCATGCAACAATACCCATGATGGTCAAATCGACCCATTATGCATATCAATAAGTCGTTTTTTCATTAAGATACTGTGAATGATTTGCCATTGAGAAAGTGAAGAAGATTGAAACTTATTTTCAAGTGAAATAGCATGATGATCCATTGGATTGACAGGTATCATCCAAACATTTTTTATTACACTTGCATTTAATTTCAATCAATCATAGATCTTTTATCGTAAATGGGTGAGAGCTCACTTATAAATAACGGATTTTACTTAAAATCATGGTAATTAAGTCATTTATCATCGAGTGAGATTGAATGAAAGCTGCAGAAAACTCAATCCCAAATCTATGATATGCAAGGGTGCAATTTGACTGCCAGAACTCATAGACCACTGGTGCCGGTGGTCCGGTGGCCGATGTCCTTCAGTTTTTGAAACTAGGGTCTATGAATAACATTCCCCGTTGAACCAAAAAATAAATAAATACATAAATATCACACACCGATTTACTGCTACATAGCTCCTTGGTTCTCTTGACAACCTGCTCAGCTGCCTTCTTCAGATCCGCTTCCACCAGTGGTATCACCTCGTTAGTCCCTGCATGTAATTATAGGAATGTTGACGTCTTGCTTTGTTAAAAAATAAATAAGAAAATACGATATTAAGATAATAAGGTTAAAATTACACAATTGAATATTCTTGTATGAGTGTATGAGTGTATGTGTATATATATATATCCGCATATGCTTAAAAACTGGCGCCCAAGTATTTATACACACATCTAATCTTATATTTAACCGAATGATACCAGGTCCAGAAAATCCTAGGACGGAAGTTGGAGTAGTTCTTGCATGAACAACAACGAGCTTAAAATTAGAGCCCGATCCAGCTTTGAAGAAATGGTCTAGAGTCCATTCAAGAGCGTAGAAGCTGTGATCACTATCGTCGATTCCGACCACCATCACTTGTTTCTCTGCCATGGCTTAGGGCTGTGTGGGTTTTCTGATTTTCTCTCACCTCCTGTTTTTGAGCACTAAAAACAGATAGCTCAGTCTTTTGCATGAGAATGCATGGTAGCTGAGGGTGGTTTTATTAGAGTAGGTGGAGAGAGAGAAAAAAAAGTTTGTTTTGCTTTTGAGGTCTAGATTTTTTCATGGTCCGTCAACAATGGGCGATCGTTGATTTGAAGAGGACTGTGATGCTTTAAGAAGGAAGCATGAGGTAGCTAGCTATGCTGAAGACTAGGTCTACAAAATGGACGGCTTAGAAAGTGTTGAGGGTTGAGTGGGTTTAGGGGCTATATATTATGCAATTCCTTCATTTCCCAACTTTTATAAATCATGTTTTGTGTCGGGTTTATGTCGTGTCTGAATTGTGTTAAGTTATAATTTATTCAATCTACACTCGACTCATTTATACTCGCATATAACTAAGTTTATACTTGTGTAATCTTTGATACTTGAACAAGAGAGACTCTAAATTCCGAAACTTACAACAAAAATCAAACAAAGGATTTAAAGGTTGATCGGACTATTTTGGCAAATCTCATCTTCCAAATCCCACTCAACACCACAACCCAAAGAGGCCCTTTATGGCCTCCAAGCATAATCCACCAGTCACTAGTAGGCTATTTTGTTGCCCTTTTCTTTGGAGGTAATAGCTCTGCACCTCATTCCATCTTGTCCAAACCATAGACATAGATTAATCCGTCAAATTTAAGAAGCAAATCTATCATGTAAGAGATAGTTCTGACCAGTAGAGAGAGAGAGGCATCAAGGCAAATGCCCTTTTATTTGATTCGATTGTAGTGTCAATTTGTGGTGGATAAACAGCTCAAAAGGATGCAGGAGCTTAACCTAACAAAATGATGCAAACTTTAATTCAAATTTTCTCTCCTAATTACTGGATTCTACATCACATGCTTCAACTTAAAGCAAGGATTTTTTTTTTTCTCATTATGTGTACTGAAAGTCATGATAAGTTAGGCCAATGTTCATGGGTCCACTTTGAGATCCACCAGCTTTCATCCTTCTTCCCTATGGCCCACACACAAAATATCCTAACCTCTTTTTAAACTTTTGAAAAATTCCTCGCAACGGCTTTGAGAATATGTATAGTTCATTTATAATATAATACGAAGCTTTAAAAAAAGGTCATCCGTCTTGCATTGCCTTTGAATCTCCATGATGTACTTCCGTTTTCATACCAAGTGCATTCGTATTAAAAGATGATCACCCTCATTTGGATTAACGACCAACGAAAAAAAAAATCATAAACAAATTATATTCTATTAAAGAAAAATTGATTGACAATTCATCTTGGGAAAAATTGATTGATCATTAGGGTTTAAATTAGATGTCAATTCGTGCCGTGTTATGTGACTCGCGTGTTGGATATTTTCGTATCGTATTATTCTTATTCGTGTCGTATTCATGTCAAAACTCACGAAAAAAAAGCTATTTAGTTTGTTTTAAATGTCAAATATTAATCTAAACTATTTATTATGCATATTTAATAATTGTGTCAATTTTATAACTGTGTCGAGTTCGTGTCGGCGAGTCAGAGTTTGGTCCCCTCATGCCATGTCTATTTTGGTGGGGCCTTATAATTAACACAGATTTAAAAATTAAATAATTTATCACATAGTTTATATGTGGAGCTTAATTTTTTTAATTATTTTTTATTAATTTTTGTAAGTGAATGTGTATCTATATGCATATAATTTGACGCTCTCACGACACACTCACACTTAATTTTTTTGGAGAATTACATTCACACCCCCTGATATTTGAAGTATTATACTCAAACCCTCTGAAATTTGTACGCGCGTAACACTTAGACCCCTACTGTAAATATATTCATTAATAAAATACATTCAGACCCCCTAAAGTTTGTAAACATATATTATTTAGACCCCTTAAATTTAAAATGTTATATTTACACCAGAAATACTTCAATCAAAGATAGAATATCAAATATTTTAAATTTTACAATTAAAATTCATGTTCTATTGTATCATTTATTGAAATAAAATAAAAAATTCAAATTCAAATTTTTCTTAAAAAATCGTAATTATTATACAATTATATTGTCTATTGGAATTTAATTAAAATACCAAACTATCCCAATTGAAACTAAAAGATATTGTGTTCATTACAATTTGACCCCTTGTTTAATTTTTTAGTTTTATTCTAATAGATATTATAATTGTATACTAACTATGCTTTTTTTTAAAAAAATTAGATTTTTATTTTTGATTTTATTAAAATAAATGACATAATAGAACATGAATTTTGGTTGTAAAATTCAGGTTCTATTAAAAATGACTTAGACCCCTTGTTTGATTTTTTAGTTTTATTCCAATAGATAGTATAATTGTATACTAATTACAATTCTTTAAGAAAAAATTGAATTTTTATTTTTGATTTTATTTCAATAAATCATACAATAAAACATGAATTTTGGTTGTAAAATTTAAAATATTTGATATTCTATCTTTAATTGGAGTATTTTTGGTCCAAGTATAACATTTTAAATTTAAGAAGTCTAAGTATTATATGCGTACAAATTTTAAGGGGGTCTAGGTGTAATTTATTAACGGATATATTTACGGCAAGGGTCTAAGTGTTATGCGCGTACAAACCTTAAAGAGTATGTGTGTAATATTTTAAATATCAGGGGGTCTGAGTGATTAAGTGACAAACCTCAGGGGGTCTAAGTGTAATTCTCCCTAATTTTTTTTGAATTTAACCGGTTTTGGGCTCATGCTCCTGCCTCTGCTCCTGCTTTATATGATCTAGATCACATCCAAATTACACTTTTGCCCCCACAAAGGAGAGTGTCATGCACTTCTTGCATGTACTTACTTGTGTATGTATAGAAAGCCAACTAACATTTTAAATGATTGCAACAACTTTTAGGTGAAAATTTGTAAGGCTGTACAATTTACATTAACAATATTTATGGTTCATGTTTGTGAATTGCATAGAAAAAAAATGGTACAGAAGAAAAGTGCTAGAATGTGGGTCCATCCAAATCAAATTAAAAAAATTGTTATCAAATATAATCCGTTTATCTAATAAATAAATAAAAATTAACTCATATTCAAATTCGGTTATAATCGTACATCCGGTCTGATTATTTGATTTGATCCATAATGGTATTCCATCAAAATTTCAACAAATTATTATTTTTTAGATCAAATATAAATAATCAATATATATATATATATATATATATATATATGCCCATACCAGATTTAAGATATTTAAAAGGATCCAGAAAAACGAATGAAAATATTGGTTCATATCCGATTAAACAGATTCGAATTCGAATTGAAATCCAATGCATTAACAGACCTACCTAATGAGTAAATATTTGATTGTAACGTTGACATCACATCATCATTAACACATAGTGTCACTATCTAATAATAAACTTATAAATAGATAAAAGGTAAATCTCACTTAAGTGATTATTAAATGACATAATAGAGTAATTACTAAAATATATGAAATCCACCTACTTATTTGGTGCACCTAATCTTTTTTCCTTGACAATGGATGGTTTTTCGGTCATTATGTAACTTTTTTTTTTTTACCACTCCGATAACGTCCAGTCCGTGGAAAGATTAGTAATAACACGAGGGCATATTAGTCTTTCAACAAATTCGAATGTACCGTTTAATTAGTTTGAATTTTTATTTATTTTTTGCTGGTATTAGTTTGAATTTTTTCATCTTCTGCCAAATGCCAATATATCAAATAGATAGATAGATACACACAGATATATAGATATAGATATCTCTGTCACAACGTATAATGTATGAACAACAATCCAATACTCTCTTACATTTGGCAGAGAGAGAGAGAGAGGGTGAAGACAGAGTATTCTCAAGAAACGGCCATTTTTCCATTTGATTCAAGAAAGTAGGGTTCTTCTTTATCTATTTTTATAAGATCCAATTCACAGTCCCAATATAAATCAATTCGATTCAATCTATCAGATCGCAACAATAGCAGCGATTTGATGGAATAATATTCATTTCCTCTTCATCTGGTGCTCTATCTCTGTAATAGATATACATACAGGGGTGGGTGGGTGTGTGTTTTACTTCGATTAGAATTTGGTTCTGACATGCATTGTGTATAGAACAATTTTTTCGGTCATATTTGAATTTATAGAGTTGCGTTTGAAGATTACGATCAGAATCGGTTGAATTCCAGACTTGCGTGTGTGAGCAGGTTCATGTGTTGCTTTGAAGTGAACTTTTGGCTTCCTTGTAAGTAAGTTTTTTTTATTACTTACGAGATTCGTTTCTTATCAAGAATTCGTGATCTATATATGAAATGGCTGCTGTTTGATTGTGTATTTGGATATGCGGTTGAAGCGTTGATTAACAGGTCTTGAAAATTGGCTCCGCAACGCCGATCGCAGCGCCACATGGGTGGCCAGATGCAGCAGAACAATGCCGCTGCGACTGCTCTGTACGATGGCTATCTGCACAATGCGGGTCCCACGAGCGACGCCGGAGATGCAGTCATGGCGCGGTGGCTCCAGTCCGCCGGGTTGCAGCATCTGGCCTCACCCTTAGCTTCCACCGGAATCGATCAGCGTCTCCTACCCAACCTCCTCATGCAGGTATCAGATGCTCAATTGTTTATTTGATATTGTCTCTTTTCTGACACTACGAAAATTTAACTTCATTTGCACTGTACTAGACTGGCCTATACAATTTGTGTCAGTTTAGTATTACTTGTTTAGCAAAATTTCCTATTGAAAGAAAATGTAGGACTGGTTTGTACTGAATTTGGGTTCATTATGTTATCAGCACTGAATTTCTCACCTGAAGTGTATATAGGATCCACTTTCTGTGGATGGCCAGTTCAATCTGCAATTTTATCTATAGGGTTTGTGGAGTATGTTTTACTTTGCCATTTTGTTGTGTGTTTTGTGTGAGTTTGAATGGCACCTTCTATTATAGTTTATGTATGATGGATATAATGCGGCAGTCTGTGTTATTTTTGAAGGGTTATGGTGCACAATCTGCCGAGGAGAAACAAAGAATTTTCAAGTTAATGAGAAACCTCAATTTTAATGGTGAATCTGGTTCTGAGCCCTACACTCTAACTGCACAAAACTCTGCTGGGATTGCTGCCCCAGATGGTTTTTATTCTCCTGAATTTAGGCGGGATTTTGGAGCAGGGCTTCTGGATCTCCATGCTATGGACGACACAGAGCTTCTATCTGAGGTACAGAAATACATGGTGTGTTTTTAGCCTTATATTCATGGATTCAGAGTAACTTTCTATTGTACTACCTCAGCTGAAGGACATAAAAATAACATTATTCTGGACTAGAGTGTCTTGTTCAGGCTCGTCAGAATTTTCAGATTTTAGGCAATCCTAATTGAATTTTCTACTACCCATCCAGTCTTCAGTTTGTCCACTTTAACTTGATTCTTCTTTGTATGTTAAAGATTTTAATTAAATATGGCACGCACATGTTAGTAGATGGGATCAGCTGATCCTTTTGAATCCAAGCTCTGAATTTTCTGGTTATTTAGAACAGTTCTGAAGCTGATGATATGTTATTCTGATATTAAAAAGGAGAAACTGAGGAAGATTATAATTAGGGCTTTTGAAAAAATTGTAGTTCTTATGACATATGCATGAGCTAAGAAACGTAATTCACTCTCCTCTATTGCAGATGTACATGATATTAAAAAGGAAGCAGTGGTTCTGTTTATACCTTGCATGCGGATTTATAAACCAAGACAAGCAATGGATAATGTGTCACAAAATGCTGTTTGCATCATCTTAGGCATGATTTTTAGATTTGCGATGATGTGTAGTTTCCCTGTTTGCCATCTCCTTAGCATTTTTGAAAAAATGGAGGAGAGTGTGTAGCATCGCATTCTCATGCTATTTTCTGTGAATTACTACAGTAGTCTCGTATTGAGCATTCTTTGGGAGGACTTCTTGGTGTGAAAAAGCAGTTTTATGTGAAGGATTGAAGTCTGAGTAATCAGTTCCTATTTTCCTTGTTCCTTTATATCAGTTTCTTCGTGTATTTGAGGATGTTTCTAATTTCCTGAGATAGTCGGACAGTTATGAACTAAAATTTTCGGCTTTCGTAATTGAGGGAAGCTTCAGTACTTGAGTTCTTGACATGATTAAAATGGCGTACCTAGTGCACAATGTTTTCGCCTATAGCAGAGCTGTTTAGATGAATGAGGATATAAACCTTTGCTGGAGGATAAGTTGAGTTCTTACCGCTATAAATAGATGGATTGATGCTTCTCCGTGATTCATCTGTTATTGGGACTCTTTTTCCTCTCTTGCCTCATATTTTTGTATCTTCTTATGCTTGGGATGTTGGGCAGTGAAGTTCACGATCATGCCTCCAAGAAATCATGCATATATGCGCACATAAATACCTTCTATGGTTTCATCAAAGATCGAATTCGGCATGCGGTTTGGATTACCATTAATAGGGTAGACTTCATTGTGGTGAATGTGAACCTTGTGTTTACAGCAGAAACACATTAGGAAGCTGTAATAATTTGTTAAGGAATTGATGTCATGGTTTGTTGGTGACAATAGGCTGTTTTGAACAACAATTTCTTGCTTGTATGGCGCGGAAAGAAATGGCAAGAAAAGAATTGGAGGATTGAAGTTAAAATGAGATTTCATTGATACAATTATATACAATATAAGAGGTGTGTATTATGTAGAGTCTTCTCTCTTTATATGTTTGACAAATAATCGAGGATCAGAGAGAACTAGAGAAGTTACAATTTTAAAAGGAATCTAGGATGCGTCCCCCACTATCAATTGTTATGGCTGCTTATTGATGTAGTAAATATAGCAGACACTGTAGATTTGTGTTCTTAATGTTAATGGAGATTAATGTAGTTATCTGGGCATGCTGACCTGATTGAATATCAGGTTTTATATTGAAGAACATTGAGTTGTGTCCATGTGTCTATTTGTCAAGAGAAGCTACAGCCATTTAACTGAGAATCACTTTGATTTCATCTTTCAGCATGTTATTTCAGAACCATTTGAGCCATCTCCTTTCATGCCTGCTGTCACAAAAGCATTTGACAATAACTTTGATGCAATGGCCAGCCGCCCTCAAAGGGGGCAGACAGATGCACATGAACCCGTTGGATTACCTACGAGTGGAAAGGAAAACAATGTGGCCAAGATTAAAGTTGTGGTATGTTGGTTCCATTGCAGCAGCTGCTCTCTTTCTCTATGTGTGTGCATGTGAGTTTGTATGTCTGCATTTTGTTTGATCTGATCATGGAATAACGGAGGAAACTTTGGTTAGAGTCTCACTTAAAAAGTCATGTCTTTTCTTTCCGTAAATTGCTGCACGATGGTTTCGCTGAGAATGCTTGCAAAGTAATTTGACTCGGATATGTAAGTTGAATGGCACATACTGGATTCTCTTGCCTTGGCTAAGTTTTTGCTTGTAGGAAAGTCCAATATTCTCTTGTATCACTTTAAAAAGCAATAGACTTCCAAAACATCTATTAAGCTCGGAAAATGACTTAGAATTACTTAAATTTGTTGGGAAGTAATTTTTTTTGTTTGTATACTATGTGCTGAGTTGATCATTATCTTTTATATATATCTTAACATAGGCATGTCGAGGGCAATTATTTGTTATTGGATTTTCACATGAAAAGCAAGGGTGGAGCCAGAAATTTTTTTTTGGGTGGGCACATTAGCACGTTTTAATTTTTTTTTTAATTGACCATAAAAGTTCATAAAATTATATTTAATACTTAGAAGTTTAGTAAACATAGAAGATTAAAAACCTATATACATAACATGAAAAAAAAAATTAAAACTTCCTATCAAGAATGCGACTAATTATTACAAGTGACCCTGGTATGTTTTTATTATTTGAAAGAATTACAAATTAATTCTATCAACAATATTTCTTTGATATATAAAATCGTAGTAACAATCTTCTATTTATAATCTTATAGTTTACTACATAACGACATGCATTTTTATATAATAACGAAATAACCCTACAATTTAAAAAAATTATAAAATAACCTCAATATATTCAAAACATATTCCGACATGTCTGAAACGTGTCTGAAAGTTAACAATAATATTAGTTGCACCTATTTTGAGATTTAATTGGTGGAAACCCAATGGTTTGTGACCATTGAATAGATAGTAGAGTTTATTAAATATTAAGACTCATTATTAGACTTAATAGCACAATGCATTATGTCCTTAAATTAGATTTGAATAACATTATTCGAAAAGTTAACAATCATTTAGTTAGAGGTCTGTTCAAATCGGTATCACTAGAACACAATATTAGGGTCGGCACAATTCAATATGTCTAAATTTTATTTCAAAAAATACATGTATAATATGAAGGAAAAAAAAATTTAGTGGTGGTGGGGGGGGGGGATGTGCTCACTCTAGTCCAAGGGTGGCTCCGCCCCAGATGAAAAGTGATTATGTATTGCTGCCTAGTTCCTAAATTTTTGTTTGAAATCTATTTATATCATGTGTATCAATTTTCTGGAATTTTCTGAACTTTTTGCAATGTGGTTTGTCTCAGGTACGTAAAAGACCTCTAAATAAAAAGGAAATATCTCGCAAGGAGGATGACAGTGTGACTGTATATGATGATGCTTTGACTGTCCATGAACCCAAGCTAAAGGTTTGAATGTGTTTCATTTGTCACTAAAGCATGTTAATTAAATTTCTATGCTGAATTTGATGTCAAAACTGAGTTGATGCTACCTTGGTTTTGAAGTAGCTTCTTTCTGTTTTTTCATGTCCAGTGAAGATTTGGAAGAACTAACTTTTTTTCGTGTAGGTGGACTTGACTGCTTATGTGGAGAAGCATGAGTTCTGTTTTGATGCTGTTCTAGATGAGCACGTGAGCAATGATGAGGTAACACTTCCCTGTATTAGAGATTGAAGTAAATACTTCTGTGTTCGATGTACATGCTTATCACTGAATTCTGCTCTTCGTCGGGGTTTAAGATCCCGTTAAAGAAGTCTTAACTTTGCTCTTCACTTATTTATGCTATTCTATACCTGGTTTTAGGCAAATGAATTCAGTTCCTCAGTTTACAGGTTTGATTGTTTCTCATGCTTGAACAGGTATATCGTGCTACTGTAGAGCCAATTATCCCTACCATTTTTCAGCGAACAAAGGCAACATGTTTTGCATATGGTCAGACAGGTGTGCAGAGATTGTTATGCTTCTACTATTGTACTTTCAGTATGCAACAGTAACTTCTGCTTGTGGCAATTTACTTGTCTTAAAAATGAAAATATAATGGTTGCATGTTGTGAATCCGGATGTGACTACGATGGTATATAACTGTTTCACACTTGTTATGTATGAGTCTAAACATACAAAGTTGATAGGCTACAATAGTACCCTCTGGACTTTATGATAAGACCACGGTATGACTCACAACCTATAAACAATGAACTAGGTTGGATCAGACATCTGAACATTAATGCCTTTCCTGATTTTACCCTGAAGGCAGGGAGGCTAAATATGCATATAGCCTCTAGGTTTAAACCTCATGGAGGGAGATTGAGTAGGCATATAGGCTCTCAACTCAATACTACTCAAGTCAACAAAATCTTGTCCCCAGTACTGTGGTCAACTAAATTAATTGTGTTCTATCATCGCTTTCTTACAATGGCCATGTTATCTATACTTTCACATTCCATGTTAATTTTGGTCTTCTTCTGCCCCTAGCAATTCGTAATATTTTCTGTTAAGAGTAGGCACACAAGCTCTTTTTCATCAAACCGAAAAGAGACGGCATATAGATTCTATTGAATTTGGAGTCCTTTTATGTTTTTATCCAGTGAGGATAATGAATTTACGAATATCAGTTACAAAGAGATTTATATATTTGTTAGACCCTTAAGATAACCGATAAGATATGAGGTAATTACCAGAGCATTTAACATGTAATGACTGACCCCTAATCTAGTATTCATATCATTTCAATGTTGCAAGATTGGTACTAGGCAAGCCTGGAGGATACGAATGACCCCTAATCTAGTATAAATCTATTACATATCTGTGTTGCTAGGGTACCAACTCGAGGATACTTTGTCATAAACTAGCGAGAGATTTTTTTCTGCTATCTTGTTTTGATGGAATATCCCTCTGTCTTGAGGGAATAAATTGCACCCTGGCCCACATTCTATTTTGTTTGTGTAGTACAGAACATATTCTGAAAACAAGGTGTTAGATGTTGCACTCTTAGTCAAATGACTCAAATGTTTTTTTGTAGGCTCCCATAGTGTATGTACGATTCTTTTGTGTTTCACATTTTTGCTGCTTTGTCTTTGAGACTGCGAATTATGCAACATGATCAGGGGAACTAAAATACTACAATTCTTAATTTCAGGGAGTGGTAAGACATATACGATGCAACCATTGCCTCTCAGGGCTGCAGAAGACCTCGTTAGACAATTGCATCATCCAAGTTACCAAAATCAGAGGTTCAAGTTGTGGCTTAGCTATTTTGAGATATATGGCGGAAAACTCTTCGATCTTCTTAGTGATAGGAAGTATGTGTTCTCATTCGTACTTGGAATTTTTTCTCATTATCTTGTAATTTTGATGTTTGTGTCTGACAAAATAGAAGAATTATGGGAAGTTGTATAGAGTAATGATCACTTTTTCTATATGATTCTCTCAAACTATTCTGGTGAACTGTTCATAGGATCTTTATATTTATTTTCCACCACCACCACCACCCCCCCCCCCCCCCCCAAAAAAAAAAAAAAAGAAAAAATTATGCACATACTTGGAAGAAAACATATATGATTTACGATTCGGTATGTACGGTCTCTTGCAAAGTTGAGGGTGCTGTACTGGATGCCTGGAATTAGATTTGTGTGTGTATCTGTATCTGTGTGTGCTTTTTTTTTTTTTTGGAGGGGGGGCAGCTGTCCTACATTGTAAATCATGCTACCAAGAGTTTTTGGATCACTGGTAATACTAGGTTGAAGGTTCTCTTAGTTTTTTACGTATAGCATCTCGTGTTTTACATCTCAAACCACACATCATTCTGCCATTAATACCTACTATCCATGTTTCTGTTTTTTCTCTCACCACCTGTCTTGGATGCATGTGTAGCTTCATGGGTGCCAATCTGTACATAGTGAGTGGTTATAACTGCTTTCATGGGTCTTATATAGGAGACTTTGTATGAGAGAATATGGACGGCAACAAGTTTGCATTGTCGGACTACAGGAATTTGAAGTTTCGGATGTACAGATTGTCAAAGAATATATTGAGAGGGGAAATGCAGCAAGAAGTACTGGCTCAACTGGTGCCAATGAGGAATCTTCAAGGTCGCATGCCATACTACAGCTTGCTGTTAAGAAGCACAGTGAGATAAAAGACTCCAAGCGGGCCAATGATGGAAATGAGTCCAAGAGTGGGAAGGTGGTTGGGAAGATTTCTTTTATAGATCTTGCTGGAAGTGAAAGAGGTGCTGACACAACTGATAATGACAGGCAAACAAGGTAATATTTTTGCACTAACTAGAATTATAGATATTTTTCCCATTCAATACTGCAATGGTTGACTAGATAAATAGGCATTTTACCCTGCTTTGTGCATCTATATCCCTAGTTTTTTCCCTTTTTTATAATCTAGCCTCGCAATGCCTTATTGCCTCTATTTTTTGGCTAACTAGGAGGTGTTTGTATCTCATAAAGTATCTGACTAATCCTTCCGATTACATGTAGTTGCTCCATCCCTCAAATATATTGAAATAAAAAGGGCGGCTCAGTGCACGAGTTCTCACCATCCACCATGGGGCATATTTCAACTCATGATCTCCAGCTTGTGAAGCGAGCTTCAGGCTAACTTGTCTACCCCTTGGTTTATTACACTGCCACTAACTTGCTGAGCAATTAGTGTTAGTTGCTAGGCAGATCATAAGGACCACTAATCAGTAGCATAATGTGCGACTAGCAGACAGGCCATATTTACCAACAGACTCCCTTCCCCCCCCCCCCCCCCGGGTGGTCATAATTACCTCTGTTAAATTCTTATAAAAAGACCATGGGAATGAAGGGTCAGAGTTTGTGAATGAGATGGTTAGAAAGCATAAGGTCACTACAAAGAAATACCTGTTTTAACTTTGCATTCATGGGTATTGCACCCATACAAATCTGAAAATAAATAATTGGTTGTGTTCAAGTGATTTACATTTACTTTGCTTCATAACATCTCCTTAAACAAATCTCTAGGTTACTGCTTAGGTTGAATCAGTTTTGATTTGTCCCGATGAGACATTAGGGATTTCAGCCATTACAATTTGAATCCTGCTTATCAATTGTGTGTATTCATTTGGTTTGCTTTACTTTTGCTGTCTCTCTATCAATAATTATATTCCCTTTTTTGTTAGAGAAAATAATAATGTTTCACTTCTAGAGCCATGATTATGTTTGTTTTACCACTGTTTTATACAACCAATTATCTATAACTCTAGTATCATATCTCTGAGAAATTAGAATTGCAATGCGAGTTACTTATAGTTTCTGGTTCATTGCAGGATTGAGGGGGCTGAAATTAACAAGAGTCTTTTAGCTCTGAAAGAATGTATTCGTGCTCTTGACAACGACCAGATTCATATTCCATTTCGTGGGAGCAAACTCACTGAGGTGCTTCGTGATTCCTTTGTTGGCAACTCAAGAACTGTTATGATCTCTTGCATTTCTCCAAATGCTGGTTCATGTGAACACACGCTCAATACATTGAGATATGCTGACAGGTATGCTAGTTTGTTGGATGCGGTTGAACTAAATATTTTGAGTCATGTTTGTAATGAAAATTTTATCTGAACAATGACAGAGTTAAAAGTCTCTCCAAAAGCGGAAATGTGAAAAAAGAGCAGGTTGCTACTTCATTACCCCCCATTAGTGAATCTTCATCAGCATCATTGTTGCCTGTGTCTGCTGATTTGGAGGATTTTTATGAGCAACAGCAAGAAGTTAAAGTAGCAGATACAGGTAGAAGGGTCATAGAAAAAGAAATTTCTTCTTGCAATCCTTTAGCTAATTTTACATCAAATGCCTTCAACGAACGGGAGGAAAGTGGGGTGACTTCTGGTTCTATGGATAGAGAGGTGTTTGATATGAAGACTAGTTTTAGTGGTTCTACAAGTCAAAAAATGTATACACCATCATATTCCCAAAACTCAGTTGATACAGAAGAGAAGGTGCAGAAGGTATCTCCCCCTCGAAGAAAAGCTTATAGGGATGAAAAATCTGAAAAGCATGGTAACTGGCTGAAAAAAGATGGCAGCAGCTCTGATCTGACTACCACAAATGATAAGCAGCAAACTACAAGGACTTCTAGCACAAACAACATTGGATCCAAGCAATATGAACCTGAAGAACCTTCTCATGATGGAAACATCAATGAAGTACTTAAGGTTTGTTATCAATGTGCTTCTGTTCATACATATTAATATTTTGTTTTCTTAGAATAGAAGTGCACCATTTTCATCTTCTACAATTGTTTTACCCTGTTTTGATTTTGTAGGAAGAAGAGGCCCTCATTGCAGCCCATAGAAAAGAAATAGAAGACACAATGGAGATTGTTCGTGAAGTAAGTGAAATGTTTAAAAATTTTAATGCTTTTCTTTTAATTGTGAAATATTGGTCTGTCTTTTTCATTTCTTAAATATCAAGTAATATAGGATCCATTAAGGCACCAATGGTAATGAATTTTTAAATCTTGTTCTTATCGTTGAGTATCAAGAGGGAGAGTAAATATTGGGTGTAACAATTACGCCACGTCTGCATTGCCACGTGGTGTAACGTCCTCGACAAGCCTCATGTGATGCTTAGATAAGGATGTTTCCACATGGGCTACAATCAGTGGTGGTGTTTGTTTACATAGCATTTGAAGCTGGTATTTGTTTTGTTTTCATTAGCATTCCAAATTAATATATTCTATTTGCATTAGAAATTCCATTCGAGTGTCATTAAGGTTTTTGGGCTTTATTTCATTTTGAAATATTCCGCGTGTGCACTGGCACGTGCACATGTGCAGAGAGAGGGGGAGAGATGCCAATTTTCAAACACTTTAGAGAATAAAACATTAAGAGAAGCAAGAAGTGATACTGGTGTGATAGCAAGCAGTAGTTTTCGCAAGTGCTTAACCTGTTTGTTTTGCTTCTGGATGCCAGGAAATGAAGCTATTGGCGGGAGTGGACCAACCAGGCAGCCTCATTGAAAATTATGTGTCCCAGTTGAGTTTCATGCTCTCGCGCAAAGCAGCAAATCTGGTCAGCCTTCAGGCCCGCCTTACCAGATTCCAGCATCGACTAAAAGAGCAGGAGATATTGAATAGGAAGAGGGTACCCCGTTAAGGCTATACTTCGCTCCATTGATATGACAAAAGAGCCACTACATTGTAATTACGTGACCCCCGATTGTCTCTTTTTTGAATAGTTTCATATTTCATACAATACGTTCATAAGTTTTCCAGTGGACTTAAATTCTGATTTATTCTCCTGCAGTTACGAACCAGGAAGTCAATGTCTTCTAGGTCAGAATGAACCAAAGGCACTGCAATGCCTGCTTGTAAAGATAATGTGGCTCATGCCTGTACTAATGGCTTCGCAAGTATGGTGACAATTACCGGTATGATTAGCGATGTGTGTATTCAAATATACTTTTTCATATAAATGTGATTTGTTCTTGCCCAAGTTATATTGGGCTTGTGGAACTCTGGCTATTTGCCGATGACACCATTGTTTCTGTTGATGGTTTTTATATACTTACCAAAGCATTTTTTGTTGCATACTCGTTGTAAATCTCTTTGTATCGGATACACGACATAGGCAACCCGGATATCATCCTTACCATGATGCCCTTATACTGATGGGTGTGATCCATAATCAGTATCAGTTGAAGCTATGGAGCACCCCTTCAAGTTTTAGATTGATATTGAGTTCCATTTCCTATTTACGAGTACTCCATATGTAGAGACATATCCAGAGCCATTTGATCGAGATCAAGTAGCTATAGCATATCCATTTAGAGATCAGAACCCCGTTCTGGGTATTTTGCCAGATATCCATTTTAACTTCCAAATTCCAAGAAAATGCTGAGCTTGTTCTAGCTGTAGCATGCAGGGATGGCAAGCTGAATCAAGTTCCGGTCAATCGTGTGTAATAAGCCAAACTTGAACCACCAAATCTGCTCTGACCAATGAAACAAAATCAGTTTTCCCCAAAATCAACTTGAAAAGAAGGGGAAAAGGAATGAAAAATTATGTCTCACTCGTCTCCGTGATTGCGGTCCTATCAATGTACATCAAGATAACAAAGAACAGATGAATTGAAAACAAAACTTATTCATTTCCCCAAAAAAGGTGAAAGAATGCATATCATACAATTGTCAAATAATTTGAAAATGGTCAGAATAAGTAGTTATTCCAAACACTGAACAAATGAGGCCAAAAAAATTAGAGCCACAGGAGAAAAAAAGAAAAGAAAAGAAACAACACAAAAATTCAAGCCAACCCTGCAAAAAGATGTCTGTCTTCCACACCTGATTAATGGTACTCATGTAGTATATACCAGGGTTCCCTCGCAGGCTACTAAATACGGCGTACTTAGGTTTCGCCAAACAAGGTTATGTTTGACCTATTAGCGCAATTGGGCAAACCACCAACTAGAACTCACACATGTTTCACTTTGTGCTCATGATTAAGGTGAAGCATTCATTCCTCTTGAAGCTCACCAACTTATAATAATCATTCATCCCCAAATGCAGATCCAGTATCTGCCAATAACAAAGGGAGTTTACAACATGGAATCAAACCTGGAGGTTCGTAATTAATCACTCCGCTTTCAATCTCAAAATCTCCTTTGCAGTCCTCTGGCGAAAGTATGGCATATTCTCCTACGAGGAAAGGAAACACAGATTAGAAATTGAGTCCCTGAAATTAGAATTGAAGTTGGCAAGCCCCAATTCCATGACATCACATAGAATGTATCTGGACAGCCGACATCCAGTGGCAGTCACGGTTACATAGCACTCATCACCAACTGGGACAAAGAATTATTCAAGTTAGAGTTGTAACGAAATTAAGCTTGCCATTCAAGAAAATGACAGCTATCAGTATCAGATCACTTTTAAGATCTCATTAAGCAAAGTTCAACCCCCTCTATCGTCGTAAGCCAAACATCCAGAGCAGGATTTTAATATGTGCTACTAAGCAATTCAATTTTTTGGAAAGCGTCAGGAACTGCACCCGAAGCACATAATTACATATTGCATATTTCTATCATATGGTCTTAGTGAGGTGGCTGCTCGCAGAGCTAGGTAATGCCAGGACTTCAAAAATTGACCTTATTTCTCTTTCACCTCTCATTCTGGCAACAATTCCCTGGAAGCATTGAAATTGTGCACAATGCTATGGAAAGATTTCGAAAACAAAGCTACTCAAACTGATCAAAAAATATCTCATCTCAAATTATAACAAACTCGTGAGAAACAACAAAATTACAAAACACTCATTTGATAATGTTAAGTTTGGAGAATTAACATAATATTAGAGAGAAAGAGAGAGGTTAAAAACTTAACCTGACTCTCATACATCACTTGTATTTATAGTTAACTCACAATAATAATAATTACACATACACCCTCTTTACTATAGACAATCTACACATACTACCCTAATACTCTTAACACTCCCCCTCAAGCTGGACTATATATATCATATAATCCAAGCTTGGAACAAATCGCTGTAAGACGTGTACGACTCAATGCTTTGGTAAACATATCTGCAAGCTGATCTTCAGATTTCACAAATGGAGTTGTAATCTCCCCAGCAACTATCTTGTCCCGAATAAAGTGACAATCAACCTCAATATGTTTGGTTCTCTCGTGAAACACAGGATTGGCAGCGATATGGATAGCTGCCTGGTTGTCACAGAATAACTGTAAAGGATGTTGAACTGGAAGTCCAATTTCCTGTAGGAAGTGTAGTAACCAAGTCAACTCACTCGTCGTATTTGTCATTGCCCTATACTCAGCTTCAGCACTGGATCTCGCTACCACAGATTGTTTCTTACTTTTCCATGAGACAACATTACCTCCTAAGAAAGTACAATAACCAGTGGTTAATCTCCGATCGGAAGGAGAGCCAGCCCAATCAGCATCTGAGAAACCTTCCACTCTAAGATGTCCATTAGCTCGATATAACAATCCAAGTCCAGGAGCTCGTTTGAGATATCGCAAAATACGAGTAACTGCCTCCCAATGTGGTACTCGAGGACACCCCATGAACTGACTTACTATACTGACTGCATAAGAAATATCCGGTCGAGTAATAGTGAGATAATTGAGCTTCCCAACCAATCTGCGATACCGACCCGGATTCTCAAACAGTGCACCATCATCCATCAATAGTTTCTGATTCGGATCCATAGGAACATCAATAGGCCTGCCACCCAACAAACCTGCTTCATCTAGCATGTCAAGCACATATTTCTTCTGGGATAAACAAATACCTTGTTTAGATCGAGCCACTTCAATACCCAAGAAATACCTGAGTTTTCCCAAATCCTTAGTGTGAAATCGATCCTGCAAGAATACTTTTAACTTGGCAATCCCCTCAGAATCATTCCCAGTAATCACAATATCATCTACATAGACTACCAATAGCACATATCCAGCATCTGTCTGTCTATGAAACACAGAATGATCTGTCTGACATCGAAGAAGACCAAACTCCAAAACTGCATCTGAAAACTTACCAAACCATGCCCTCGGTGACTGCTTCAAACCATACAAAGATTTCTTTAACCGACATACACTCTTACTATACTCCCCCTGAGCAGTAAACCCAGGTGGCTGCTCCATGTATACCTCTTCAACCAAGTCACCATGTAAGAAGGCATTCTTGACGTCTAACTGAAACAAGGGCCAATCAAGATTAGCAGCCAAAGAAATCAAGATACGAACAGAGGAAATTTTAGCAACAGGAGAGAAAGTCTCCTCATAATCAACACCATAAGTCTGAGTAAAGCCCTTTGCAACAAGCCGGGCTTTGAGAGGCTCCACAGAACCATCCGGATGAAACTTAACAGTATACACCCAACGACAACCAACAGTTCGTTTACCAGGAGGTAAAGGAACGAGATCCCAAGTCCCATTATGATGTAAGGCATCCATCTCATCCTCCATAGCTTTCCTCCAACCCGAATCAGATAATGCATCCTGTAAACGCTTAGGAATAGATATAGTAGATAATTGAGAGGTAAAACAACAGAAGACAGGAGATAAGGCATCATATGAAACAAAATGAGCAATGGGATGATTAGTAACACACGAACGAGTACCTTTTCGAAGAGCAATAGGTAGAGAGTCTAAATTACCTGATGGACCAGGATCAGCAGACGGCAAGGAAGACGGTACAGGCACCTCAGTCGATGGGCGAGGACGGCGAGAGTAGACACGGAGAGGTAAAGTAGATGGCAACACAATGGGCAGTGGAATATCTGAAGTACATGGTGGTACAGGAGATGACCCAAAGTCCAGATCCAAAGGCTGAGAAGGTGCTGAAAAATATGGAACAGATTCCTCAAACGTGACATCGGCACTAGTAAAGTATCGTCGCAGAGAAGGACTGTAGCAACGATACCCCTTCTGTGTGCGGGAATAACCAAGAAATACACATTTGGTAGCTCGAGGGTCAAGTTTATCAAACCCAGGACCCAAATTGTGAACATAACAGACACAACCAAAAACCTTAGGTGGTAAGGAAAATAAAGGTTTATTAGGAAAAAGGACATAATATGGACTTTGCCCATTTAACACAGAGGATGGCATACGGTTAATAAGATGACAAGCAGTAAGAACAGCATCACTCCAAAAATACCGGGGAATATTCATCTGGAATAACAAGGCACGGGTGACTTCCAACAAATGACGGTTTTTGCGTTCAACAACACCGTTCTGTGGAGATGTGTAAGCACAAGAAGTCTGATGAATAATGCCAGTTTTACTAAGATAAGCTGAAAAAGGATCAGATTCATATTCCCGAGCATTATCAGAACGTAAAGTACGTATACGACAATCATACTGAGTTTTTATCTCCTTACGAAAGGTCTCAAATATAGAGAATAATTCAGACCGAGCTTTCATAAAAAACAACCAAGTCACACGAGAATAGTCATCCACAAATGTCACAAAATAAGGATATTTATTAGATGAAATATTATTTATTGGACCCCAGACATCAGAATGTACTAACTCAAATGGACTAGACACACGATTATTGACTCTAAACTGAAATGACACACGGTGATGCTTACTGAGTTGACAAGCTTCACAAGGCAAAGACGACACAGAACTAAGACTGGGAACTTGACGCTTCAGATTCTGGAGAGAGGAATGTCCAAGACGACAATGCCATTGAAAAGGCGACAACGATGTCTGTAGAGCCCGGGTAGGTGAATCAAAGTCAAGGTAATATAGACCACCAGCTTCATGCCCCGTACCAATCTTCCTCTTCGTCTTGAGATCCTGAAAGACACAATAAGAGGGATAAAATGTTACACAACAATTGAGAGAACGGGTAATCTTGCTAATGGAAAGTAAACTAAACGGAAACTGAGGAACAAATAACACAGAAGATAGGGACATATCAGGATTCAAGTGAGTAGTCCCCAGACCTGAAACTTTAGAACAAGTACCATTAGCAAGAGTAACACTACGTGTGGAAGTAGCAGACTGATAAGTAGAAAAAACTTCAGACGCACCAGTCATGTGGTCAGAAGCACCAGAGTCTATGATCCAGGGATTGCGAGTGGAGGACAATAAACAAGTGGAAGCAGTACCTGACTGGGCAAAAGTAGCAGTGGAGGGAGATGGAACAACCTGTTGCTGGGACAGGAACTGAGCATACTCCTCTCGTGTAATAGTAACCAATCCAGTGTCTTGATTGAGTTCCATAAGGACAGCAAATAAAAGAAGAAAATCACTAGATCACTGAACCGTACAAGAATCACCTACTGCACTGCTGAACCGAAGAAGAGAAGATTGCTGGACCACTGAACCGGACCAAATAGGTCCTGTTGGAACACTGAACCGGCCCACAAGGGGCTGCTGGAGCACTGAACCAGCCCACAAGGGCCTGCTGAAGCACTGAACCGGCCCACAAGGGCCTGCTGGACACTGAACCGGCCCACAAGGAGCCTGCTGGAACACTGAACCGGCCCACAAGGGGCTGCTGGAGCACTGAACCGGCCCACAAGGGCTGCTGGGACACTGAACCGGGCTGAAAAACCCGGATGAAGCACTGAACCGGACCGGTTTGGGCTTCTGGATCACTGAACCGGACCGGCTAGGGCTTCTGGATCACTGAACCGGTCTGAAAACCGGATTAAAATCCTAAACCGAACCGGCTGAACCGAAATAAATTAATTTAGGGTTTCGGGCTTGACTCGATCTGATCCGGCCTTCGTCTTCTTCACTTAGGGTTCCACAGGACCCCTCTGGTCTTCGACGGCGCAAGGCAGCACAGCTCACGACCACAGCACACCACCACCACACCACCACAGCACACCACCACCACGAACGATAGCGACCAGGTCTTCGACTGCCTCGACAACCACCACCACAGACAACCACAACAACAGCCTTCGCCTGCCTCACCACCACCACAGGCAGTCAACCACCACCACGACTGTGCCTTCGACACCACCTGCAACGAACGACAACACCACAACAATACTACACCAGTCGACTACACCAGTCGACTAGCACAATACAACACGACGAACAACACAGACCACCACCAACCACCACCAACGATCAACACAGACCACCAACACAGACCACCACCAACCACCACCAACGATCAACACAGACAACCACCAACGATCAACACAGACCACCACCAACGAAAAAAAAATAATAATAATTTATTTAGAGTATATATTTATGATCGTAATGCTCTGATACCATGTTAAGTTTAGAGAATTAACATAATATTAGAGAGAAAGAGAGAGGTTAAAAACTTAACCTAACTCTCATACATCACTTGTATTTATAGTTAACTCACAATAATAATAATTATACATACACCCTCTTTACTATAGACAATCTACACATACTACCCTAATACTCTTAACAGATAATACTTAAAGAAATGTTTATTAGAGAAAATTACATTACTGCAATGCTTTACTCCTAATAAACAAATGTCAAGTAGAATAATGTGGAAGTTGCATTTTAAAAAACTTGCAAAGCCTTCATTTGTGTTCCTGTTGCTCTCTTCTCACTCTCATCCAATAATTATAAAATTCAGCGTGTTGTGATGCATTTCAAAATTCCTCATTGTTTTGGACGCGTATGATTGACATTTCCATTCACATATGTTACGCGCTACCTAAATTAAGAATAAAAATTGCAAAGTTTTGTATATCACAAAAGAAAAAAATGGATGCAAGCACCTCACAGGAAGTTATCAGAAGATGACTTACCTGGTTGAAACAGAGTCGTAGACCTCTGCTATAAAAGTCAGCATATTTGATCATGAACATGCCACAGTCAAACCTGTTTAGAAACAATCCTAATATAAGATAGGTACACAAACAAAATGGACGCCTGAGCACTACATAAGATTTAAAATTTCGCTTTTTCCTTTTCCATTTAACACCCTCTCCTCCCCCACACTCCCCCCCCCCCCCCCCCCCCCCAAAAAAAAAAAAAAAAGAGAAAAATAAACAAATTACTAAATAAAACCCTGAGCGACATGTAATGTTGGCCGAAAATAATACTGGAATGCCCAGGAAAGTAGGCCATCAGTAAAATGAAAATGAGAGATCAAGACAGTTGCCATACATAAAATTCTTTAAAAGAATAATAAGATTTATGCAAAATAACATTGCCACTTAACATCCAAAAGAATGTGCCAGAATATCACATAAATGTCTAGAAGTTCATGGTCATAGAACATTAAAATAGTCCCAGCCTTCTCCACGTCTCGTGGGAAAGAAGGGCATTTCAGGGTCCTACATTTTTCTCCTTGAAAAGCAAGGTAGGTCATGCTTGTTCGTAAGGTGATGTCTCCATGTTACACCACCACATGGTCCTTTTCTTCCTTTTCCAAAGGAAAAGAACATGTAGTTGGGGTGTCTTCAAAGGAAGTGAAAAGTGATGTGACACAGAACTAGCTGGAGGAAAATGCATAAATAAACATCTTCATTTGCACAATTGGGAGGGCTCTAATATCAGCTTACACAGAGTCTCAACAATCTAATAGTGAAATCAAAAATTGACCAAATTAGAAATTTAGAGCATTCATATCTTTGGACATGTGTTCAACATTGCTATAAACATGATAGGAAATTAACAGCATTAAAATCGATTGTTTTCAACACAAACAAAAGATTGAAATAACCCCATACAGATAATAAAAAGTGTTGGATTAGTGTTAAACACGAACATCAAATTACTTTCATAATTATGAACAATATGATTTTTGACAGATAAATTACTTTATAACAATGAGAAAAACAAATGTCAGTTCCAAACTCTGCGGTATGATATATTCTTGGAAGAGAGTATATTGGACCAAAAAAAAATCAAAAACATACACACCCATTTTTCTGTTCAGGAAGGTCTTTAACAAACTCTTGCTTCCAAGAACTAACATCAATGTCCTTCCCATTCTTGTCCTTCACCTCATCAACAAAATATTTAGCCTGGATATCAACAAAGATCAATAGCTTACAAGGGAAAAAAAAAATGTACTGAGTCAACAAGAATGCTAAGAGCGAACTGACATTTACAACAAAAACATTAGATTTCTAAATTCAATTCATGTATCTCAATCAAACATGAATGCAAAACGTACCAGAACGGTCATCACATGGGTATCAAGACCTCCCAGTGAATCAAGATACTGAAACTTCTCATCCTTCTTATTAATAACTGCTAAGCACCAATGTATTTCTTTGTGGATAGGAACAAAAATCTGACCAAACAATGAAAATCAAGACACATGCATATACAGTAAAACAAAATAATATGCAACTAAAAAATACAAAAGAATCACAAATTTTACCTTGTCACATTCAAGAAGGTAGTAACCCAGCTTCCGTTGTGTAGTCCATCTTCTAACTGCTTTGAAATCATAACCAGCCCTCCCCCCAATTAACTGGGCACATTCAGAAGAACAGAGGGTCAAAAATGTATACACCACTTGACTCGATTACTCACATATTATGACCGCCAAGAGAAAGAGGTCATATTTAGCAGACACAATTAGATCCGTCAGAGATCACAGAGATTTTTTTTTTCCCATCTTCACAAGACAACAGAAAGGAAAGAAAAGAGAGCCATTATTGATGGATACCAGGTGGATTTAGAACAACTGTACAAATAAACTTAATACTTAGCGCTTTGCGCCATTTAAGAAGTCACCAAAAGCAGACCACAATAACATGTCTTATGAGGAAGTGATGTTCTGCTTAACATGTATAGCATATTGGTTTTATCATGCAATACTCATCCAATGCAAATCGTATTATGCTGTATTTCACATCAATAAATACCGATATTTGCACATCAAAACAGACGCAAGTTTAACATAACCTGTAAATGTAATATATTATCAATTGACCCCAAACGAAAAAGTAGTTGTGAGAGAGATAAAACTACCTTCTTGTAAAAGAATGTGTTGGAGAAGTGACATTTCAAAAATCTTTTGGGCTCCCTCTTTTCCCTCTCTTTCAACAACTCAAGATACAGATTAATAACCTAAAAAACAAGCAAATGCATCCTCATCAAACAAATTACATCACAGGCTTACTAACTTACCTAATTAGTTAGATGACATTTTACTGCTGCCATTACCGGCAAACAAGTAAAAAATACCTCGTCATTTAACCACGCGCCTGGTCTTAAACACTGCAATACTTCTCCTGTAATCTCAATATTAGAGTTCTCATGATTGACCAAAACCTTTCTCCTGTAGAAATGGAGGCACAAATACATTACAATGTAGTAAAGCTCCTCTAATACAACAATAAAACATACATTAAACAATACCTATTCGAGTTAGAAAGGGCATCAGCAACATCAGCCTCTTCTTCCTTAGTAAGCGGCACAAAAGGTTCCGTAACTATATCCTGAAACTCAATCAATTCAATAGAAGAAAAAAATCACTAACTACACCAAAATGTCACTTCCAAAATGATACCAGTAAAAACACCTCACCTCCTCTGGTTTCTTTGGACGCCAAAACAACTGAAGTGTTTGAAACCTTTTCCACTTCAACTCAATCTCAACCTGCAAACTATTAAATTTGGGATCCATTCTCCTCATGGAATAAAGTAACTTTTTATACAAAGGCACATCGGCCAAATCCTTGTTCAATGACAAGGAGTCCAACATCTTCCTGGCACAATCCCCCTCCAATTTTGGTGAAATCCCCACCACCCCACTGGTCTCTTTCGAACTTTTCTCTGAAAACAAAGAGCTTCCTTCCCTCCCATCTTCCAAATTCTCAATTTCCGAAACCTCATCATCGTCTTCTTCAATAGTCTCATTATCAACCTCCATCACCAACTTATCGTCATCACCATCATCAACAGTCCCACTATCAACCCCAATCGCCTCCTTAATATCATCGCCATCATCAACAGTCCCACTATCAACCTCAATCACCTCCTTATCTATCTTGAAATGCCTCAAACTATCCAATGTGCTTTTCCTCGTCTTCTCATACTCAGATTCTCTCACATTCCTATCCCTATCAGCTACAATCTCCCTCTGACCAACCCCAACAGCACTCGACCTCGAATTCGCAGTGGACCCAAATTTGAGTGCTCTAACAGGGGCATGAACTTCTCTCCGAAATCCTGTAGTCGATTCCGGATACTGATGAATTCTTGAAGCTGTGCTTTTTGACGAGAATGGTTCATCAGGGCTTCGACACTTAGAATATGAAAACCTGGGCTTTTTCGAAACGTGATTGTCGTGGCTATCAAAATTGGGTGGCTTCAAATACGGCGATTTGTAATTCCAGGTAAAATAATCGTCACCGCGCTTCCGATTACTGGTTCGAGCACCCATTTATCTGAAATTCTGTGCAAACTAGAGACAAACAACGGGTACCCATCTAAGGGTTTCGACTTTGAGCAAAAATTATCATGTGGAATTCGAAATAAAAAATTGAAATCATGAAAACGTAAGGAATCAGAAACCCTAAACTTGTGTGAAGGTTGTGATAAACTATGATTGTGTAACTGAAATAGAGGGGAAGAAATCAACAATTCGGAAAGTTCATCCTACAAAACTCCGTAAACTTTGAGGTTTCGACAAACTGAAAATTGCTGAAATTATGGAAACAATATAGTAAGAGAGGCAAAATCAAGAAAATTTATAGGGAGATCCACAGAGAGAAACTCTGTGTCTGTGTCTGTGTCTGTGTGAGAGAGAGAGAGAGAGAACTGCGTGGTTTTTAGTTTCTGCAATTTGAATCGATCAATTTATTGGAATCGATGGATTTCACCATCTGCTTTTGGGAAGGGTTTCGGCTTTCGCGGTTCGGTGGAGCAATGCTTAGGTGTTTCGCGTGCACACACCGAGCGTGGTTTGATCAAACATGGGGGTCCTACTGAGATCTGATCAGACATGGATTTTTACTTATGGATAAACCGCATAAATGACCCCAAGAACTTTAGTCTTCCTTTTAAATTACATCCTAAACTTTTAATTTTCTTAATAACCCTCTAAATAATGAAAATTGTTTTAATCACGTACTTTTGTGTTAAATTCTGGCGTTAAATGGGAATGAAATCCTAACGCTGGGTGGTCAAATGTCTCTATATGGCTTTCATGGGCTGGACTTGTATTTAATTGTGGATTTTAATGAATTTAGACTTAGGCCCATTCCAATTTAGTTTTATAAGTTGGGTTTATGGTTGTTTGTTTGGGCCTTATTTGTTTAGGCTTTTTTTGTTTTGGAATTTATTTATTTTGGGCTTTATTTGTTTGAGCCTATGACATTTTAGGCCCAATTCAACCTATTTTCATATTTTTGAATTGGACTTTACATTTTATTTCGGCTTATGAATTTTAGTACATAAACCTAGCTAAAAAGCTTGACAGTATTCAGGGCCGGCCCATAAGCAAGCTACTTAAGGTCCCCAACTGAGAAGGGCCCAATGAAAAAATAAGGTTAAAAAAAAGTGGAGTAAAATGTAATTCGAAAGTATAGTTTGGCCCCAAAAAATTCAACCCTCTCTCTTTTCATTAATGCAATCTTCCATAAAGCTGCCCACCAATTGATTCACTCAAATAAAAAGGTCTACAGATTAACGGTGCGACGGACTTGGCTATGGTATACCGAAATTTATCATATTTGTCCTAATTCTTATCACATTTGTAGATAGTTTTATCACTGTTGTGATACTAAAAAAAGTGATAAAAATAGTTAATGCAATGTAACGATTGTCATTCCTCTTTGTCTAAATTTAACTATCACTCTACGAATTTGAAATGCAGTACCCATATGTTGCTAACCTCATCCCCAATTTTTTTGGACATATCCGAACTAGTTGTGGAGATCTCAAGTTTTATTTTGTAATTTCCAGTAAAAGTTATGGGAACATTTTGCTATAGGATAAAAATCAGGGTTATTGTGTGAGATCTTGAATGTTAATATAGAGGAAGTCTTTTTTTTTTTTCCTTTTCATTTTTCTTTTTTAGCATTTCTAATAAGTTATCGTACAATACTTTTAAAATAGTTGTAGTTAGTGTCATTTTTTGTGAGAGTAATACTTTAGACCTAATGATGTGCCAAGTGATATGGTCTGAATGAAGACATTTAACAGTTGTGACAGTTATTGGACTATATCATCTGTCACATCATTAGCTGAACAAATTATATCAAATTGATAGGACATAATAGCATTCCTCTGCTTGTAATTGGCCTTCTTTTTGATCTATTTTTTTATTTACACCATGTATACTAAGGGTGCAACGCAGGCAGGTTGAGCGAGTTGAGGGTCAACTCTAATTTAACCCTAAGTATATAATTCTCAATCCTAACCCAACCTCAACATGAGATACTCAACCCGAGTATTGCCCAATTTTAATTCGGACGGGCTCGGGTTAAATTTGGGTTACGTAATTTGGACAAATTTTGGGTTAAAATTTGGGTTACGTAATTCGGACTAATTCTGGTTAGAATTTGAGTTAAGTTCATTCAAGCTCGAAATCAGTCTTTTGTTTTAAACTTGGTACATACTATATAGTATTTACTTAAAGTAACAACTAATAACTTCAATCAAATGTTTAATATAAAGATTATAGTATTTAAAACATAAAAATCAATATTTAATATAAAGACATAATAGTCAAATGTTTAACAAAAGACTAAATCAGAAGATTGATCCTTAGTATTTAACTTGTAAGTTATATTGCTATATTGATTTATATATTTATTTTAAATATGTTCGGGGTTGAGCCCAATTTAGAATTCGGGTTGAACTCGATAACCCGAGGCTTAAACCCGAGTATTGTCCAAATTCAATTCGGGATGGTGTTTCTCTGCCCAGGCCCAATTCTATCTTTAATTGGGATAATTTGGTGGTTTAATAAATTATGTTAGTCTGTACCTCATTAGGGGTCTAAGTATATTTAAAACTTGAGGGGTCAAAGTGTTATAGCCTTACAAATTTGAAAGGTTTGAGGATAATTTACTAACGGATGCGACCACAAACCTTAGGGAATTTATGTATAATTTACACTGTTTAATGATCTCTACCTTCTGATCCTAATGTCAATCCCTGGTCCACGCCACGGGGTTTTTTCCTCCTAACACACTCAAAGTGCAGTTTAATCTCTCGGTCCTTAAAAGTTCTACTTAGACGGTTTCACGGAGGTACATCTTGACTCGCCTAGAGCGAATATGCCGCTAATGCATAAGGTACTGTGGCACCGGGCTTTTTCCTCCCAACACACTCAAAGTGCAGTTTGATCTCCCAATCTTTGAAAGTTCTACTTAGACAACTTTCACGGAGGTACATCTTGACTCGCCTAAAACGAATATGTCGTTGATGCATAAGGTAATGTGACACCTACTCAACACACAAAGACTTGAACGTTGCGTTAGATCGGTTGGTTAAAATAGAAAAAAAACGAGCTGCTAACATGAAATGAGCCTTTCTTTCCTTGTTGGACTTTTAGTAGAGATGTCTCATCTATTCATTTGTTTTTCACCTATTCTTTCTTTTTTCTTTTTATTTGAAAAAATGATAGGTTAGCGATTTTGGTATTGTGCCGATTCAAGTTCTTCATATTTCATTTTCTTTTGGGCTATTATTTCAATTTAAATTGATATTCTCCGAATATTGTCCCTAAAGAGGATTGTAATAATTATGTTTTCTCGTACAACTTTCTTTCTTTATTTTTTCGCTTCTTTATAATCTTTTCCCACAATTATTTGTTTTTCTCTCCTTCCAAACACAAACAATAATTCCCATCTAATTAAGTGGGAATCAAAAGCTCCTCCTTTCAACAAAGTACAATTACATTATGCTAGTGATTAGTCAAATCTAATCAAATAATCGAGCTACCATCTCCCAAATAAATGAATAGACATGACATGAAATCAATTTAACCAGAAAACGATTGATCAAACAAGTTTCCTTCATTTATTCACTCAAAAATTGGGATGCTTCGACAACTCCATTCAAAAAAAAAAAATTTAAAAAAAACATTAAGTAAAAAGAAGAGATAAAACATTAGCAGGCTGGAAGCAAATTTATATGGTGAGATCATTAAGAAAAACAGTGAAAATTGTGTTCATAATCCTGATGATCTGTTGGCATACTCCTGAACCAATGCCCCAAACAATGAGGGCCTCTCAATTAAGTTCGAAGGCGTGTCAAATTCCTTCGCCCGTCCTGTACAACCACAGCAAAGCCACAATGCAGATATTAGATGTACTATGGCTGTCCACACAAAGATACATAGCAACTGCCATCTACAACACTGTCTGCTGCTGAGCAGGGTTCAACAATGCAGATAACCTATTTTGCATAGTTTGTTGTATAAGAAAATTTCTTATTTCATGTTTCATCTAATAACAAATAAATAGGCAAAATGACCATGGGGATTCAAGTCACTGCTTATATTAGGAAGCTTGATCATAAGCTCCAATTAGACTTATTTTCGTATGTGAATCCTATGACTAACTCCAAAAAAGTGCATAACTATAGTAACAAACCAGTAAGTTTGTGTTTGCAGCTTGGCATAGCCTAAGGTGTTGATTAAAAATGTTTTACGGTGTCATTGTGAGCTAGCTATTTACCTTTGGATAACATAATGCAAAATATGAAAGTAGTAGAGTGAGAAACATACCATCATCTATAACTAACACCCTGTCACAATCAATAACTGTGGGTATTCTGTGAGCAATGCTAATAATTGTACAGGACCAGAAGTCCTCACGAATGATCTTTTGTATTACAGCATCAGTTTGGGAATCAACAGAAGCTGTTGCTTCATCCATGAATAGAATCTTGCTGTGCTTCAGCATCACCCTCCCCAAGCACAGAAGCTGCCTCTGCCCCATGCTCCAATTGTCTCCATTATCAACCACTAGTAACATAAAATAGTTCTTATTATAAGCTTTAATAGATCAGCAATGGGAAAATGTGCTTAATTTGAAAGACAGAAGAAAAATTACACACACAAAAAAAAAAACAGATGTGAGAGAGAGAGAGAGAGACCTGAAGCATCAAGTTTTTCAGCCTTTGCAGCAACCACATCTTTCAGTTGGCAGCGGTCAAGACTCTAGAGAACATTAAACAATCATCAGCTTATTGTAAGGAACTTTGGAGTATGCAGACATACATTTATGTACTGCTTCTATGTGTATATGCACATAGAATCATACAGATGGAACGAAATATGCACCTTCCAAATTTCTTCATCAGAATACAACCCAATTGGATCAATATTGCTTCTAATAGTTCCTTCAAAAAGGACAGGTTCCTGAGGAATAATACCAAAACGAGACCGAAGATCATGAAGGCCAAGCTTGCAAATGTCAACCCCATCGATTATTATTTTTCCAAAAGAAGGCTCCACCAGCCTAAAGAAAACTTGGATCAGAGTTGACTTCCCACTGCCAGTTCGGCCAACAACACCAATCTTCTCTCCTCCTTGGATGCTAAGACTAATGCCTCTAAGAACCAGAGGAGTATTTGTCCGATATCTAACCTGCTCAGAATCCCAGTAAGCATTTTGTCACAAGGGCGTCTAGATGTATAGGGTATATAGAAGAACTATAACTTGAGCCACAGATAAAGATACCATATTTCGTTCGTCCCTAGGCATTGCTAACTAGATGAAAATTATAGCATGCACATTTGCACAGGGCCTCTTCTTTGTTAAACAGAATACTACGTATGGCATCAAGAGATGCAATGAAAGAACTGCATAAGTTACCTGCAAGTCTTTAATCTCAATGTCACCATGGTTGGGCCAATTCGGAGAGGGAAGTGAACCTGCTACCTTCCATGCAGCTTCTGATGGGATTTTGATAAACTGTTTTATCCTCTCAACTGAAACCATTCGATTCTCCACAAGGCAATTCATGTATACAGTCCAAAACAGCAGAGAATTCAGTCCCAATCCATAGGAAAGAGACAACCCAACGTACTCTGGCATAAATAAAAAGTCAGTGTCAGTGTTGAAAATTAATTCCCAGATTACTTTCTTAATGGACGTGCTTAATCAGGCAACTCAGATTAAACGAATGCTGGAATCAAATTGTTTGAAACACAAATAAGGTAGCAAAATATCTGTTAAAAGGAAATAATTACAGTAAAACACAACCTGGCTTCACAATAGTGCTTGGCAACAGAATCATGCACATGGTCGCAATGCAGAGGAAAAAGGTCCCCATCATTTCCAAGCGGAACCCCAACCACTCGTTCGATGCATTGTTGTGGAAATCCATCCGTAAATTTGCATTGACCCTCTCCACATTTCCCTGAAAGAACTTATTCTGCGCCCTGAAGCAACGTATGGTCATAACACCAGATATGGTCTCTGAGAAGTGATGAATGACTGGGGCTTTAGTGATTGAGTCCAGCCTAGTTAACTCGCGAGATGATGCAAGGTAGTACCCCTAAAAACCAAGAATTAAGATAGGACAAAAGAAGAATGACCACATACATAGGTGGGCATGAGCTGGCCTGTTGTTTCACAGAAATGCACACAATGATCGGTCATAGCAGAAAACATGTGCAGTAGTAAAATCATTGAATGTTCTTATAATTGATTGCAGATATTTAGTCTAAAAAGAAACCTTCCATAACTTCATTAAATTGAATAACAATTTACTCAGTTCGGGCACAAACACATTGAGTTCCCATTTCCACTTAGGACTCTACTGTAAATAGTAAACATGAAGTATGTGGAGCATAGCACAAAATTATTAGATTTTAAACAACATTTACAGACGATTTAGACAAACAGGATAGAATGTTTGTACTATTTTATGACAAAAACCCCGTTGAAGTAGGGAATGAAGTATTCGTGCTCAGTTCTAGCATAAGAACAACAATAGATTTTAGGCCATAAAACAATGCTTATATAGGTAGATATATCACAACGTACCCGGTACCAGATATTCACCCAAATCAGTGGGATTACAAGGAATACAGTTGGCCAAGCATACTGGCATGTAATGACCATAATGCCAAGTAAGGAGAAGTACATCATAATTGTCATACCCAAAAAGAAGGGAATTAAAATGTCAATGTTGACTTGATCAGCTGATGCCTGAAAAACGAATTGTTAGTCAGTAAAGGCATTCATTCATTTAATTCTTTTTTCATGGATTTATTTTTATAATTTTTTTTTTTGGAAAATACTAGAAGGTAGTAAAACTCACACGACTTAATATTCTTCCTGAAGGAGTGGTGTCAAAGAACGACATTGGAGCATGTAGGACGCTGTATACAATTTGTTTGAAGAAGCTCTGAGCAGTCTTCAGACCGAAAAATGTTACATAGAACGTCCTAATGAAGACCAGTACACATGAAACCACAGCTATGGTTGAGTATAGTTTGATAAATAGAGAAGGGTTAAAAATTTGATCATCTGAAGTCTCATATGCCAGCCAGTAGTCGCTTGACATAAGAGATGACTGATATAATACAGACATCAGTATCACAGCTGCCACGCCCCACCATCCAAATGCCTCGGTGCAGTACTGTCTGTACACATCTAAGCTGACATGGCCAGTTTCTCTTTCCTCTTCTTCAATGAGTTTTGAATTACCCTTTTCAGAGTTGGACCTATCTACAGACCTGTTTTCACCATTAAGTTCTCCTGGACTTGAGGCGGCATGAGGTGATTTTGGTGTCTGCTGGGGGTTGTCGATGGACATGGTAGTGCTCATTTCTACTAGCTCCATGGAGGTTTGATGGGCAGCCACAAGTGCAGTAAAATCCATGCCAGATTCCAGAAGCTCTTCATACCTCCCAGATTGCACGATTTTCCCATCTCGCATGACCTGTTGTATTGCAAAAAGAAAGTGCAGAAACTAATAAAGAGGAATTTTTCTGCACAGTCCAGGAGATGCCTTGAGAACTATGTAATTGTAATGGAAAATAATTCTATGAAACTGGAAATTGTAATAAGTCTAAGCTTCCATTATAAGAACTGCATCTTCACAAGATGAACCGTAGTTTAATATATGTGGAACTACTTGCATAAAAACAGACTTTGTAATCTTGAATGCCACTGTTTCCCTTGATTATGTGATATATGCCAAAACAAATCTTTTATGCACAAGAACTGTTTTACTACTTATATCAGTATGTCATGATATCTGTGAAATCAGAGTGATTGGCTGATCTAACCTAATCAATGAACTATAACATAAGATTGGTATATCCCTCAAAATGCGTTTGTGACACCCACTAAAGACCAGTTTGTAGAATTTAAAAGGTGGAGATCAAAACCTACATGAAATTCAAAGTTGCCTAAAGAAGAGAACCACGCTTACCAATATTAGATCAGCATTAGGCAAGAAGTCAACTTGGTGGGTTACCAGTAAGATGGTCTTATCTTTCAGAGCTCCCCTCACACATTCCTGCAACAACTTATCAAAATCAGGTTCCTCATTTACCTCGGTAAGAGAGTCGATTTTCTATTTGAAGGCAAAAGAGAAGTCATAAGAATACTTTGTTTTCAACAAAGTTGGAAAATAAATATATTTTGTGGGCAGACCCCATTAAAGTCTGGTCACCACTGATATTGCTGATTTTTTATTTTTGGATCCACGAGACTTCTAGTTATTTGGCATGACTAGTATAGTTTTAGCATGTGAAACATCTAATGCCACGTCAAATAGTATCACTAACAGAGATATTTCGAGATAATCCTCTTGCTATGATATTGTCTTTATGGTGACCTTGAAGATTTCTGATCCAGTGTGAGCATCAACAGCGCTAAATACATCGTCCAGAAGATAGATATCACAGTCCTGATATATGGCTCTAGCAAGTTGTATTCGCTGCTTCTGGCCACCACTAAGGTTGATTCCACGCTCTCCAATTTCTGTCTGGTCTCCATGCTCCATAATTTCCAAATCCTTCTCCAGGCAACAAACTCTTATCACTTCCTTGTATCTTCCCCTGTTCATTGGTGAACCAAACAGGATGTTTTCTTGAATAGTTGCATTCTGTATCCATGATGACTGAGCCACATAAGCTGTGGTCCCACAAACTCTGACCTGTTCAGGAAAAAAGGAATTGAAAAGGTTACATGTTTATGGAATGAGCAACAAGGAACATTCTATTTCTTAATCTTTTGCTTTAGTGCCACATCCTGCATTATGAACAAGGCCACAAACATTTAACAGAATGAAATAGAAAAACACAAAACAACAAATTTATATGTTTTGCCTCAAAAGTCTACTACCATGAGAGCGCAACAGCAAAATTACACCATTAAATTTAAAGATTACAAAGAGTTATTTGAGCTTCTAAGCACATAATAAATGCTTATAAGCTTAATATTTGGGTGAAAAATGAACAAAAGGCGCCCCAAAGTAGGTTGACAATTAATCAAGTTCAGACTCTTAGCCTATGTAGTTCAAAGAAAAACAATTAGTAGTAGTACTAGTAATAGAGGAGAAAGAATAAAGAAGATAAACACCGCATTCACCCATGTATAACACATCACATATAGATACAGAGTTAACTCACTTTTTTATTAATTCAAAGGACACTTTTATGAACATGGAACTGGAATGTATAAAATCCGAAAAGTGAAAGGCAATGGAGCCAGAAACAATATCTCATTTTTTCTGACATGAAATTTTGCATGTAAGGAATTTGGGTTGCTCTTTAGGGCATTCACCGTCACTTAACAAGCAACGAATGAAACATAGAACTTTTTCTTCAGGCTATCTTACAATAATACTGTGCCATCTGCAATTTGACTTGACCCCTCTAGGTTTTTAATGACTTGAATAACTATGATGAACTATGGTAATGGTACAAATGTAAAGGCATGGTGAAAACAGAACAACTTTGATTCTGAGTTTGAGACATGGAAGTAAATTTGTACCATTCATCAATACGATAAGAAAACCGGGGTATCCATACCTTTCCTGAAATTTTATGCAGCTCACCAAGAATTGAAGCCAACAAGGAGGACTTCCCTGATCCAACAGTTCCAACAATGGCAGCAAGCTCTCCTTTCTTGATCTCAAGGTTCACATCTTTCAGGACCTCCTCAGTGCCTTCGTCATCCCATGAAAAGCCCCCGTTTTTCACATCCACTGCAATAGGACCACCACAACCTTCCTCTCTCTCAACCGACACATTTTGCAATTCCCGACTTGTCATGTACCTATCCAACCTTCCCAATGTGATCATTGTCTGTGAAATTGAAATAAGAGCTTGTGGGAAGGTCCGGATAGGATCCTGTAGAATTCTTAGTACTGTTACTGCAGTGAACACTGTCCCAGCATCAAGATGGACTCTTAACAAAGTAGCAACTGCAAATATAAGAGCTGATATCAAAACAGGAACGCTCCAGAGCACAGCCATGTTCAAAGACACCGAGTACAAGAACTTTCTGATCCAGCCATACTCCGATTCACGAAAACTTTGAATTTTCTGATTGAAGTATTCCTCCCATGCTTGGAACTTGATCACACGCATGTTGTTGAGCATCTCAGTTGTTGCCTTCATCCTCGAATCACGATTTTTCATCACATTATACTGTAATACATTGTTCCTTTGGGCCCTGACCAGAGTGAAGATTAAAACTGCAATGACTGCAACCAATGCTGTAAGCATTGAAACACCCATATATCCATATAAGAGGGCTAACGCAACTCCGATTTGTAATGGCATTGTCCAAAGAGCATGAACCTGCATCATCATGTCAGAGAGCTGCTGGGCATCAACAGCCATATAATTCACAATTTGTCCAACCCCATGAGCCTGCCTGGAGGAACAAGACAACCTCAGCCCCTTTTTATACAAGGCAGTAATGACACTGGACCAAATAAGCATCCCTAGTTTCTGAGATTGAAAATTGAATTGATGTGAACTAAGGACTTCAATGAGTTTCGAAATCAGGAGGATCAATATTAGATAATATCCTTCATATGGATTACTGCTTTTCCCTGATGTAAAATCTATAAAACTCTGGATTAGGACTGGACCAACATACATAACGGCCAAATGAAGAATGGCAAGGAAACCAGTGAAAGCAATGTCCTTCCAGAAACATCGGATTAATGTGGTTAGTACAAGGTTCTTTGAACTCTCCCCTGGCTTTGGCCAATTCGATTCAAAGCGCTCGGCCATTCTCTCAGCTCTATGATCAGGTGGCAGTGTAGGGACTTCATCCATCTTTAGAGTGGATTTGTATCCCTTACTTAGAACTGGATTCATCCAAAACCATACTCCTCTAGACAACAGAGAGGCGTTTGCATAGCCACTCACATTAGACTCTGTCAAAATGGGTTCATATAGTTCTGGTCTCAAATCTGTACCAAATTCAGATTCTCTAATCATACTAATCCCAGATGACCCCCAAACACCAACAATGAAAAGAAAAGCAGATAATGGAAAAATTGCCAAGAAAAATATATCATCCATTCTTATATGTGGATTCAGATCGCCTCCAATATTGATCAACCGGGTTATAGCCCCAACAGTGAATAAACACAGAATAACAAAATTAGCCACCCAATATATTCTAAGAGACAAAGGATGAGAAACAGCTCCATATTTTTTCTCATGTGCAATAAGAACCAAAATTGAAGCATGAGTTATTGCCTGAACCAACCGGAACAAAGCTTCTATTAGCCCCCATGGTGATTGGACTCCTTCACTGAAGGCTAATATGCAAATAACAGTATAAGATATGGCTAATACAGCTGTAATAAGTAGAGAGAGATAGAACCAAAGGCTCACTCTAAAGTGAGACTTTTCGGTTACAAGAAGGGGTTTATCAATGGAGGAGCTGGTAATGCCCTTCGAGGTAAACCTAGAACACAGCTTTTGGGCTCCAAAAACTATGAGGGTGAAGAGGAAAACAAGGTCAACAGATGACAAGAGTAATCTTTGGGAACATGGAGAGAGAAAAATGAATCCTAACCACTGTAGTACAACTGAAAGAGAAGATGAACCATCAGAAGATTGAGTGATAGAGGGGGAACATTCAAGGGATGAGAGCCATGAAGAAGACAACATGGTTACCAACCCAGTTGGATTGAAAACTGCTTCTGATCATACACTACCTTCCTGAAAAAGAATCATAAGGAACAAGTCAGTAACAGAAGAAACAAAATCATCTTGAGAAAACAAAAGCATAACTTTACACATACTCATCACATTCAGATTCAGAAAGCAGGGTACAAATATTTCAGAACTACTGAACTAAACCCACAAAGGAATTCAAACTTTTGAGAAAACCCAACAGTTGGAGATTGGGAATTTTCAAAGCTTTTATTGCATTATAGTTCTCGGACCAAACAAGGCTTTTATTGCATTATAGTTCTCGGATCAAACAAAGCTTCATTGAAATGCTTGTGCTTGCAGGCGGTTTGAGTTCATTGGTAGCGTTAGAGTCCACAAACAAGAAATAAAGGAAGCGTCTATAAAGAAAGACGATGGTTTTTTTATGAGAGTAAGGACAAATTAGAAGACAAGAAGGTCGCTTTGGAAGTGCAGGTCTAAATGCAGTAGCATAGCCAAAGCCATTTTCCCCATAACGATATAAAATTGCTGTCTTGTTATATTGTTTCTGTTTATTACAATATCTCTCTCTCTCTCTCTCGGCCAAGCTTCAGTAAGATACATCACAGTTGTATACACTAAATTTTATGAAGGTTAAGGGAGAGAATCCGTGAATATTTGAAGGCGGCAATGGTGGTATTGATTTGAACACAGCGTTCATATGGATTTGCGTTTGCCAACCGAGAAAGATAGTGTAGAAAAAACAAATCACATTGATTATCTCACCATTGTACACTCTCTCTCTCTCTCTCTCTTTCCGGCCATTATCTCACCATTGTAGACTATCTCACCATTGTAGACCTCTTAAAATATTATACCTACATCCCTTAAGAATTCAAATATAACTAAAAATATTCTCTAATTGGGCATTTAAATAATTTTGTTCAAGTGATGTATTGCATTTGATATAAAGAACATTATATAAATACTTGTTTTATATTAGGCATCCAAATACTAAACTTGATTTTGAATTTTAGAGTATAACGGACCCAGAAAATAAAGGATAGTATAAAAATTATAATTTTTTATTAAGATGAAATCATATTTTTTAATGGTTATATTGTCAAATATCAACGACAAATGATTATGTATTACACGTATATAAACATCAAGAGATGTAGGAGTAATATTCTAAATATGAGGGGGTCTAAATGATTAAATGACAAGTATAAGTAGGTTTAAGTGTAATTTATTCATTTAATTTTCAAAGGTTTCAAGTGTGTATTGATACAGATTTCTATCTTTAAAGGTATAAATTAAGATTCAAACGATATTTAAATGCACAAATTAAAATTTTTAATTTTTTAGGGTACAAATTAAAATTTGAACATGTTTCAAATGTAATTTACAATTAACTCAAAAAAGAAGCTTGTTGAAGGGGGAAGTGAGCCAGCAACGTGGCAAGCTTTTGGTGGCTGGAGAGAGCGTTGTATTGTAACAGTAAAGAGGGGGAAATAAGAGTATCGCTAGCAATGATTTGTGTGGTGCATAATTAGTCCAAGAACTTTAACTTCAATTTTAATTTAATCTCTAAATTTTTAATTAATTCTAATTTAATCACCTAATTATCAATTTTATCTCAGTTAAATCCTTTTGTCAATTTTTATTATTAAATCAAATGAAAACATATGATCTAACGATAGAAATTAATCAAATAGGACTAGTCTCCATTTGATTTGACAATAAAAATAGACAAAATGACTTAATTGAGACGAAATTCATAATTGAGAGATTAAATTAAAATAATTGAAAGTTTAGGGATAAGATTAAAACTAAAAATTATAATTAGTCCCTGAAATTTATTTTTACCCTAAAATATGTGTAGAATTCTTTTATAACAATAATATTGTTGTGTGAGATTTGTGTCATATATAAGCACTGTTTAGAATATTCGAATCGTTTTCAATTGTGTTTGTCTACTTAGTTACTAGACAGATATAACACGACTACTTATTTATCGTCCAAATTCACTAAATCTTAGACAATTCTAATTACGAGTTTATGAAATTAGACATGAAATCGTATTCAGAATTGTTTAAGACATAATTATAAGGGAGGCATAGGCCATCTGATCATCCCCGTAATCAAAACATTTACTAAAAATTGTCTCTGTTTTATACTTTTATTATTAGTTAGTAATAAAGTAGAAAGTGAGTTTGACTTTTTAAATGTACATAATTAAATTGAACTATCTGGCGAGTCCGAATTCCACTGGGCCAAAGCCCAACTCAAGTGAACCGAGGAAGCCCAAGAGACTCCCAAATCAAGGCTGGGCCAACCCATCTAGAAGGATGCCTAAGCTTCTAGAAGGAAGCCCAATACACCAAAGCACTAGGAGGCAAGTGCCAGCACACCGAGGACCAAAGTGGGCGCCGCCCACCTAAGCCCCAAATGGGCGCCGCCCACCTTGCTCCAAGTGGGCGCCGCCCACCTGGTCCCCCTTGGGCGCCGCCCAGTGCAGGGCTCCCCTGGTTCGTCCTGGTTCGTCCTGCTTCGTCCTGCTTCGCTTCAGTACGAGCCCAAATGAACTCCGGGTCCAATCTCAAGATCAGGGAAGGGCCCAGTCCAACTCAGAACCGCCTCCGACTAAATAGGAGCACGAGGGAGAAAATACCGGGATGAAGATTGAGGAGATCGAGTCCTACCTAAATAGAACCTTCCAAATTGGTAGAATCCTACCATAATTGTACTTGCTAAATTATAGCGACCGCCTCTCCTAACCTATATAATGTAAGTCCTCTCCATATGAAGGACACGCCTTGAAACCCTTACACTTACCCTCATACGCACTGCTCTCCTTCTAGAAGCATTGTAACTCCGATATTCACCGTCCGGTGATAATTGTTCATTAATAAAGAACACCGGCCATCGCTGCCATTCCAGAGAGTGGACGTAGGTCATCCGAGACCGAACCACTATAATCCCTCGCGTTGATTTGTTGTTTATTGTCTCAATTCCCTGATTGTTATTGATTGATTGTTTGTTATTCATTAATTACATCATTACTCATACTTGACTGTTGATCTCGCACAAAGACAATTTTGTGCATCATCAGTTTGGCGCCGTCTGTGGGAACGACTGGTCTTCCTACTCTCATTCAATCCATGGCAATCACAACCCGATCAATGAGCCAGCAACCGGGAGACAACAACCAGGCTCACCAGGAGGAGGTCCCCCCTCCCATCGTGCCTGGGGAACCTTCTACTGTTACTCCCGCCACTGGACAGCAACAACTCCTCCAGACTATGCAACTGTTGGTGAACCAGAACCAACAGATCATCCAACTCATGCTCTCTCAAGGAGGAGTCCCACTCCCTCCACCACGAGAAGAACAGCCTGTCCCTTCTGGACGCCAGACTGCCCCCCACCATGGGGTCCCTCACCATAATGCTCCAGGGCCACCCCAAGGAGCCCCTCTTCCGGCAGTCCCCCCTCAACATGCAGGGAGTGCACGCATTCCCCCTTTGCATGTGCCTGCTCAGGAGGACGCAGGAGAGAGCCAGTATGGAGACCACGAAAGCCAATACTTGACCAAGGATGTCCCTAATCAGTGGGACGAAAAGATCAGAGAGGTGCAAAACCAACTGGGTGATGCCCTCAATGCTATCAAAGCACAGGCACCGGAAACCTTGGACTACTTGGTAAGACGCACCGACTCTCCTTTTACTGCTGATATAGTGAATTACCCACTGCCCTCGAAGTTCAAGATGCCTAATATCGAGATCTTCGACGGCACCAAAGACCCTCTAGACCACTTGGACACCTACAAGTCCCTCATGCAACTCCACAACGTGCCTGAGGAGATTATGTGCAGAGCATTCCCTACCACCCTGAAGGGGTCTGCTCGCCAGTGGTTCTCCAAGATGAAGCCTTCCTCTGTCCATTCTTTCGCAGAGCTCAGCAGGTCTTTCGTCTCCCACTTCATTGGGGGACGCCGTCATCAGAAGCCAGTTACCCACCTACTCACCATGAAGCAGGACAGGGACGAAAGCCTCAGAAGCTACCTCGCCCGTTTCAATGATGAGGTCCTCCAGGTCGAAGAGCCAGATGATAAGGTAACCTTAGCTGCCTTTATCGCCGGCCTCCGCTCCTCCAGCTTCATGTTCTCAGTTCTCAAGAAACCACCATCCAGCATGCCCGAGTTGCTGACCAGAGCACAAAAGTATATGAATGCCGAGGACGTCACTAAGGCCCGACGAGGTGAGTCCTCACGGGGAGGGGAGAAAAGGAAGGACAGCCGAGAAGATAGAAGGGAGACCGAGAACAAGAGGAAGAAAGCCGACAGAGTTTCAGTAAAAGACCGTCTAGGGCCATTGCCCCCGAGAGACCGACAACCGTTCACTCCACTCAACGCCTCGGTGGAGCACATCCTGCTCCAGATTCAAGACGACCCCACCGTCCGTTGGCCCGGAAAGATGAAGTCTGACCCCAAGCGGAGGAACCCCAGTAAATATTGTCTCTTCCACCGCGACCACGGACATGACACGGATGACTGTTTCCAGCTAAAAAAGCAGATTGAGGAACTTATCCAGCGGGGTCATCTCAGACAGTATGTGGCTGGTCGAGGACCAGTTCCCCCGAACGAAGAACGTGAGCGACAACAGCCCCTCGGTGAGATTCAGACCATCGCCGGAGGGTTAGGAGGAGGAGGTGACTCCAACTCCGCCAGGAAGATGCACGCCCGTAGAGCTAGACAGACAGACACTTATGACTCTCGCCCATTGAAGACCCCCCGACTTGGGGAGGAGGAGGTCATCTCTTTCTCAGATAGAGACCTTGAGGGAATCCAGGTCCCACACGACGACCCTCTAGTCTTGACCCTGATGGTGGCCAACTACCAAGTCAAGAGGGTCCTGGTCGACAGCGGCAGCTCAGCCGACATCCTATTCGCCACTGCCTATGACAGCCTTCACCTCGACAGAGAAAGGCTACAGCCAGTCCGTACTCCCTTGGTAGGTTTCTCGGGAGAAAGAGTCCAGCCTTTGGGATCCATCACTCTGTCTGTCACAGCAGGGACTGCTTCTAGAAGCTCTACCATAATGGTAAATTTCCTTGTACTCGATTGTCCTTCTGCTTATAATGTAATTCTTGGACGTCCTGCTCTCAATGCTTTAAGGGCAGTACCCTCTACCTACCACCTTCTCCTTCGATTCCCAACCCGCAATGGGATCGGGGAAATAAGAGGAGATCAGGTCTCAGCCAGAGAGTGCTATGTGGCCTCTATGAGGGCTAAGAGACCGCACGAGACTCTCCAGATCGAGATACTCGACCCCAGGGATGATAGCACCTTGGAGAGAGGTGAACCTGCAGAAGAACTCCAACCAGTAGTACTAGACGACAACCTTCTAGAAAGGAAGGTCTACATAGGCTCCTCACTCTCCCAGGAGCTAGCGTCTGCCTTAGTAGACTTCCTCAAGCAGAACATAGATGTCTTCGCCTGGTCCCACGAGGACTTGGAGGGCATTGACCCCGGGGTAGCCTCTCACCTACTCAACGTTGACCCCAGATATAAGCCTATCCGCCAAAAACTGAGAAGTATTAGCACCGAAAGGGGGCAAGCCATGGAAAAAGAGGTAGACAAGTTGCTGGTAAATGGATCAGTGAGAGAGGTAGCCTACCTAGACTGGCTATCCAATGTGGTCATGGTCACGAAGACCAATGGGAAGTGGCGCCTGTGCGTGGATTTCACAGAACTTAACAAGGCCTGTCCCAAAGACAGCTACCCTCTCCCCCGCATCGACCTCCTCATCGACGCCACTGCGGGGCACGAGCTATTAAGTTTTCTAGATGCGTACTCCGGATACAACCAGATCAGCATGTTCCCCCCTGATCAGGAGAAGACCTCATTCATCACCCCGAGAGGCACTTACTGTTACAGGGTAATGCCTTTCGGACTCAAGAACGCTGGAGCCACATACCAGCGCCTCGTGAACAGCATGTTCGAAAGTCAGATTGGAAAGACAATGGAAGTTTATGTTGACGACATGCTAGTGAAGAGTACTGCTGCAGTAGACCATGTAGCACATCTCCAGGAAACCTTCAAGGTGCTAAGAGCCTACAGAATGAAGCTGAACCCAGAAAAGTGTGCCTTCGGTGTCAGCTCAGGAAAGTTCTTGGGCTTCATGGTCCATAAGAGGGGGATAGAGGCAAACCCGGACAAAATCAGAGTTGTATTGGAGATGAAGTCTCCCACATCAACCAAGGAGGTCCAACGCCTTAATGGGAGAATAGCAGCCCTTAACAGGTTCGTTTCTAAGTCCGCTGATAAATGTCTCCCTTTCTTTAAGATACTCCGCAGGTCTTTCCAGTGGGGCCCAGACGCTGAGGAAGCCTTCCAGAAGCTCAAAGCCTACTTGGCCACACCACCACTACTCTCCCACGCCGTTCCAGGGGAGGTCATCTACCTTTACCTCTCCTCCTCGCCCTCTGCTGTCAGCTCTGTTCTTATCAGAGAAGAAGGAGGCATCCAGAAGCCCATATACTATGTAAGCAGGGCATATCGAGGGGCAGAGGTAAGGTACTCGGAGTTGGAAAAGTTGGCCCTCGCCCTTATCACCGCCGCGAGACGTCTGCGCCATTACTTTCAGAGCCACACCATCAGGGTGGTCACGAATCAACCACTCAAGGGCATACTAGGAAAACCAGACGTATCCGGCCGGTTACTCAAGTGGGCCGTCGAGTTGAGCGAGTTCGATGTGCAGTATCAACCACTATCAGCCATAAAAGCACAAGCACTCGCAGATTTTGTTGCGGAGTCTACACCTTCACAAGAATCTCAAGGAGAGGTTCTAGAAGTCCCTACGTCCCTGGGAGGACAAAACAGCTCGAACGAGCAGCAGCGGGCCAAGCAGCCCAAGGCGCCGCCCACCATGGCCAGGGCGTCGCCCACCATGGCCTGGGCGCCGCCCCCCACACCTAGGGCGCCGCCCACCTTGCCCGGGGCGATGTCCTCTCCTCTTGCCTCACCCCTTTCTCATCAGGAGTCGTCCAGTAGCCTATTGCCACCAACCTCTTCGCCTACAAGGTTGGTTCCCTCCCCATCACCCACTACAACCTTCTGGAAGCTTTATGTAGATGGGTCATCCACCAACGAAGGTGGGGGAGCTGGACTAGTACTGATCAGCCCTCATGGTACTCCGTTGAAGTACGCCGTCTTTCTCCATTTTGCCACGTCTAACAATCAGGCTGAGTACGAGGCCCTCATATCAGGCTTGAGACTGGCATTGGAGATGGAAGCCCTCAACCTTACGGTTTTCAGTGACTCTCAGCTCATAGTCAACCAAGTTAGAGGAGATTTCGAAGCAAAGGAAGAAAGGATGCAGGAGTACCTCTCAGTGGTACAAGCTCTGCTCACAAAGTTCACCTGTTTCCATATCAATCATGTACCTCGAGAAGAGAACGTCATGGCCGACGCCCTCTCAAAGTTCGCCTCTGCGAATCTGCTTATGGGCCCGGCACTGACAGGTCACCAGTACGAGCCCAGCACCCTCAAAACTCAAGAGGGTGATGTCCACTGCACATCCTCGGAGTCCAACTGGATGACCCCCATCCGAGCCTACCTTGAGGAGGGTACACTCCCAGACAACCCTATGGAAGCCAGGAAGTTGAGAACTAGATCATCCAGGTACGTCATCCTACAGAATACCCTCTACAAGAAAAGCCATTCTCTCCCACTACTCCGCTGTCTCACACCAGAGGAGGCAGACTATGTCATGAGAGAAATTCACGAGGGTATATGTGGAAACCACTCAGGAGGGCGAGCATTGGCCCACAAAGCAGTCAGGCAAGGATACTATTGGCCCACCATGATCAGAGAGTCTAAAGACTTTGTTAGGAGGTGTGACAAGTGCCAACGCTTCGCCACTGTGTCCAGACAACCACCTGAAGAGCTCACCACCATTCAGAGCCCATGGCCTTTCTCCATGTGGGGGATCGACATCCTGGGTCCCCTCCCAGTAAGCCGAGGCCAATGTAAATTCGTGGTCATCGCCATAGACTACTTCACTAAGTGGGCTGAAGCTGAAGCCCTAGCCAGGATCACAGACCAGAAAATAAAGGATTTTATATGGAGAAGTCTGGTCTGTCGCTTTGGGGTACCACACGCAATTGTAAGCGACAACGCCAAGCAGTTTGATAACAGACTACTCAACAATTTTTGTACAGATCTCCAAATCAAGCAACCCCACTCCAGCCCCGCCCACCCACAGGCAAACGGCCAAGCGGAGGTCACTGTCAGGACCATACTCCGCAACTTGAAAGCCAGACTCGAAGCCGCGAAAGGGAAGTGGGTAGACGAACTACCAGGAGTGCTATGGGCCTATCGGACGACACCAAGAAGTCCTACAGGCGAGACACCATTCTCCCTATCCTATGGGACAGAGGCTGTGATACCCGTTGAAATCGGGGTACACTCCCTTAGGGTTCAGTTCCATGACCCTACCAGTAACGAAGAAGGTCTCCGCATCAACCTCGACTTGGTAAAGGAGGAAAGGGAAATAGCCATGCTCAGGAATGCAGAGTACAAGCGTCGCATGACCAAGTACTACAACTCGAGGGTGAAGCCTCGCTCCTTCTTACCCGGGGACTTGGTCCTAAAGAAGGTCATCCTGGCTACCAAGGACTCCAGAGAAGGAAAGCTGGGACCCAACTGGGAAGGACCCTCCACGGTCACAGAGGTAGTCAGACCAGGTACCTACAGAATTCAGAATTTCGAAGGAAAGGTCCTGGGCCACCCCTGGAATGCAGAACATTTAAAGAAATACTATCAGTAGCTGGGGGCAGTAGGTCATAAGTCGGTGTCCACTGTTTAGACTATTTGCCTTTTTTACCTTAGTCAATTTCTCATGTTAGTTGATTTTCTTCGAGTATTCACTTTGGATTAAGAAATAAAATTCCTTAGTATTTTCTCAAAAGGTTGTGTTTCATTCAAAACTCTAGAAGCTTTCCACAAAAGAGTGTTCTAGAAGCTTTCCACAAAAGAGTGTTCTAGAAGCTTCTACGAAAAAGCTCAAACATAGTCTGTCAAGCAAAAAATACAAAGAGTCGCACTCCTACGGACCCTCACTGTCTCCACTCACATAATCACCGTCGTCGTCAGACTCAGGGGTATCATAAGGCTTGAGGTCAGAAAGATCGTTATAAGGATATGCTACTAATGCCCTCCTCCTAAGCTCCTCATAACCGTCAACAAAAGCACTAGCCCTGGCTCTCTCAGCAGCGTCCCTCTGGGCCTCCGCTCTGACAGCTATCTCAAGTGCTACTCGAAGGTCAGTCTCAAGCTGAGTAACCTTCGCCTGCGACTGCCTCAACTGCTCAGCAGCACTCTCTCGTGTCTGCCGCTCGAGCTCTGACTGCTTCTCGGCATCCTCTCGCGTTTGTCGAGCTAGCTCCACGGCATTCTCCCGTGCCTGCCGCTCATGCCGAAGCTGATCCTCGGCAATCTCACGTGCTTGCCTCTCCATCGCTCGACCTTGGACTGCATCCCCAATAGTCAGAGTGTGGTTGAAGAGGTAAGGCAAGGTAGCAGCTACCTGTTGACATTCAAAGGCAAAACGAAGAGAGGTGAAAAACTAGGCCCAGGTATACCGAAGAAAGCCATATACAAAGCAGGAATGTAAGACATACCCGAGCAAAGCTTTCCACAGCGGCGTCGACCACTCCCTGTGGACCTAGGGAGGCTATCTCTCGAGCCTCAGCGCCGGTCACAAAGGTACATAATCTTTCTTTTGCCAACTCCACATTATGAAGCATGGACGACGAGGCAGCGCCCTGAGAAATAAGTGGACCTTCCGCCCTAGTAGAACATGGCGCCGGAACCTCGGCCTCAACTGCGCTAGGACCACCCCTCAGAGGTGACGGAATATCAGCCAGAGTGGGAGGAAGAGCTTCGCCGGGCTCTGCCTCCGCAGGACTACCCGAGATAGGGGCATCTTTCCTCGCCCTCTTGGGGGCAGGAGGAGAAGGAGAATGAACTGTCCTGGAGACACACACTTCTTCCACAAAAGACCTGACAAGTGGAGGGCCTAGAAAAAACCAGTGTAAGCCAATGGATCCTACCACACAGTCTATTCAAAGGGACTACTCGATGGTCAAATACCTTTCTTCTTTGGTCTCAAGGAGGCTGTGGAACAACCAACTGCTGACATGATCTCAGAGTGCTCCTTAGTTGGGTTGTTTAGGACCATCTCAAGTAGATACTTCTGGTCATCGGTGAGGGTTGGCGGAGCTGCAAGAAAACAATCATCGTAAGAATAAGCACACGGTTACACGTGACAATCAAAGCAGAAGCCAAAAGTTAGAATCCTTACCCTGCTTAGTCTTCGGAATCGTACTCCAACTGGTAGGCACTCTGGCGCGATCGGACTCGGAGGCCCACTCGCCCCCAACAAAAAAGAACTTCTTCTTCCAATTATGGTGATTGGAGGTGAGCCCAGTGATAAACTTTTTCTTCCCTGACCTCGGGGAAAATCGATACCACCCCTGGTGTGGAACGGGGTTCTCCAGAAGTATATAAGTAACCAAGAACTCCTCGAACGGTGGAGGAACATTAGCTCCGTGTGTCAACCGCCACAGTGTAAAGAAAGCTAGTAAAACTCTCCAACCATTCGGAGCCAGCTTTCCGGGAACTAATGAAAGACGCTCCAAGATCTGACATATAGGCCCGGGAATCGGGAACCTCAGACCCGCCTCTAAGGCCCCCTCGTAAAGTACTATATCATCCGGGGAGTCGCAGCAAGCTGACTCATCAGCCTCCGCATGACGGCACAGTACCGAGGGAGGAATACGGTACATGGAAACCAACTCTAAAATATCCTCGTCATATCTAAAATAGCTAAAGAGAGAGGCTACCTTAGAACGACTGCCTCCGTCATCAGTCGAACCTTCCTCAGGATCCCCGGCAGTCTCCCGCTCACCTGGGTAGAGTTTCATAAAGAGATAAAACTATGTTCAGATTACAAAGAACATCTGTACCAATGAAAGAAGAAAGGAAGTACCGGGAACCAACCTTGAGAGCCAGGACCATCCGCGGCGTTGATCGGTCGTTTCCTGGACTTGAGAGGAGGAGACCGAACCATGCCCGGGGCGCCGTCCAATGCATCCTGTGCGCCACCTGAGGTGCCTGTGGTACTACCCAGTCCAAACCGAACATCCTTTGTGCCTCTTGGAGAGGCACCCTGCTGCTTGCCCAGGCGTAGGGTCCCTTTAGACATACCAAAAGGATTGTCTGAAATCCTTGTGCTCACGCCTGACCCCCCACAGACGGTACCAAAGGGTCTCTCATTGCTCACCGGCGCTGCGCCAAAGCCACCGCGAGAACAGGCACCAAAATGGCCGAAGCCCAAAGGGGAGCCGCCCACAGAATTCCCGTCAGTCCGCCCGTTCCCTCCGCCTGAGCCGCGAAGTACATCGCCTGGACTGCCACCATGGGCGCCGCCCACTCTTTCTTCCTCACGGGTCCCGCCTGCCAAGCCACCATGGGCGCCGCCCACTCCTTTCTCCTCACGGGCGCCGCTTGCCAAGGCACCATGGGTGCCGCCCACTCCTCTCTCCTCATGGGCGTCGCCTGCCAAGCCAACATGGGCGCCGCCCACCCCTCCTTCCTCATGGGCGCCGCCCACCATGCCCTCCTCATGGGCGCCGCCCACCGTGACTCCCTCATGTGAGACTCCAACATTAAGACCCTTATGGATGAATGAGCCCCTAGTCCTCATGTTTGCAAGTGGTGAAAGAAGAGAGTGAGGGAAGGAAAGAGAAGTGAGGTGAACAGTGTTTTTTAGTCCTTTAAATAGAGGAGGAAAACCTTAGAGCTTCTAGAGGAAGCCTTGCCAAGCTTCTTGAGGAAGCCTTACTAATCTTCTTGAGGAAGCCAAGTGGGTTTAGCTCCTTGGATAAATTCGGAAGAACACCCGTTGGGAAAAATTTCAGGAGATAGGCAAGAATGAAGACGATGGGATAGTAATCTCTATTTGTAGGAAAACAGGAAAAAATGTATATGTACATATTTTCTGGTACCGGGAAATTCAGCAGAGTCCCTAAACAGCGAGTTTCCGAGAGTCAAAGGATACCGTGAAGAGCAAGAAAAATTCTAACTCACCCGAACGAAGATGAACACATGCCCTCGACCCTTGCCTTTCGAAAAAATCTAAGGCTCGGGGCATGGGGGGCAAATGGCGAGTCCGAATTCCACTGGGCCAAAGCCCAACTCAAGTGAACCGAGGAAGCCCAAGAGACTCCCAAATCAAGGCTGGGCCAACCCATCTAGAAGGATGCCTAAGCTTCTAGAAGGAAGCCCAATACACCAAAGCACTAGGAGGCAAGTGTCAGCACACCGAGGACCAAAGTGGGCGCCGCCCACCTAAGCCCCAAATGGGCGCCGCCCACCTTGCTCCAAGTGGGCGCCGCCCACCTGGTCCCCCTTGGGCGCCGCCCAGTGCAGGGCTCCCCTGGTTCGTCCTGGTTCGTCCTGCTTCGTCCTGCTTCGCTTCAGTACGAGCCCAAATGAACTCCGGGTCCAATCTCAAGATCAGGGAAGGGCCCAGTCCAACTCAGAACCGCCTCCGACTAAATAGGAGCACGAGGGAGAGAATACCGGGATGAAGATTGAGGAGATCGAGTCCTACCTAAATAGAACCTTCCAAATTGGTAGAATCCTACCATAATTGTACTTGCTAAATTATAGCGACCGCCTCTCCTAACCTATATAATGTAAGTCCTCTCCATATGAAGGACACGCCTTGAAACCCTTACACTTACCCTCATACACACTGCTCTCCTTCTAGAAGCATTGTAACTCCGATATTCACCGTCCGGTGATAATTGTTCATTAATAAAGAACACCGGCCATCGCTGCCATTCCAGAGAGTGGACGTAGGTCATCCGAGACCGAACCACTATAATCCCTCGCGTTGATTTGTTGTTTATTGTCTCAATTCCCTGATTGCCATTGATTGATTGTTTGTTATTCATTAATTACATCATTACTCATACTTGACTGTTGATCTCGCACAAAGACAATTTTGTGCATCATCACTATCTATTTTAACTTACGATAAATAGACAACCTATTGAAAATGAATTTTTAAGAGTTAACTTTTTAAAATAGAGAATTAAGAAAATAGAAAATCCCCCCCCCCCCCAAAAAAAAAAAAAAAACCCCACCCAACCTAAAAAACTAGTTTTTTTTTTGTACGTTTAGGGAGTGTTCGGACCAGCTTACGCGCATCTCAATTAATTCTCTTTCTGGTCTGATCAAAAACAGATCATCCACGCTGAAACTATGACATTCATAAAAATAAATCTCTCAGGACTCCAAAGAATTATCTAGGCCAATAGGAAGCTCAAAAAATAATGGCTTTGGATCAGATTGGTCCCCAACACAAATAAACAATCCCAATTATAACCCTTTTTGCTAAAATAGTCAAAACCAAGACACCTGCTGTTGGTCAACTTCAGGGGATGTATGTTTGGTAATGAATCATGGGCGTGTCACGAGTTTATGCTATGCATAGCTATATTGTATTAAAATATGCTCACTTCATTCCTAACTTATTTATTAGATTACGAATCTATATAATAAAGTAGAACGATTTTGAATTCAATAGACAAAGAACGGTTCAGATCGTTTTGAGATAAAAAAAGGCATCATCCAACGGCCGACGATACTTCAAATTGTCTCAAGCTATTGACGTCTCATATCGTTTCGATCTGACGTACCATATTAGCTCTTAAAAATTTTTGCCCCTCAAAACTTTTAGTTTCCAAAACTAACATCCCTAAATTTAATTCCCCAACCCAATCAAATCCGGCAATTAAGCGATCTCTCATTCCTAAACTCTGTCTCTCTCTCTCCCTAAAATACAGATTACAACTCTTATCATTATTTCCCTGATTTTATTTCCTATGTTAAGGGATTACTTTCTATACCGAGACATTGACTATCTCTCACACTCCCATCTTTCATGATTCTCTTTCCAAACTGAGATACATATTTCTCCAAAATTCTATCATAATGCAGCTGCTCTCCATCTTTACTGTTCATATCACACACACATCTTTATTGTACATATATATAGTACAAATATCGAAGACATACTATATCTACATGTTATATCTAGGGAAAGTTTCATCTAAATACTATGTAATTGAGTTTAAATTCAATGACAACTCCTATAATAATAACTTTTGTCTCTATCAGTAGATAAAATAATAATTTAACTAAATATTTTGTGAAAATACTAAAATTACCCTTTATTATGTAAATAGACTAAAATGTCATCAATTCTTTCCCCATTATATATGCGCTAGCCAGCCAACAAACGTAATTTCAATCATTATATTATCCCAATGAATTTTTTATTTTAAAACGTTGTATTATAACTTTGTTATAATATTAGTCATCATATTATCACTCATTTGGTTACATAATCAAGTTTTTATAATTTTTATATTTTTTTTATCATAATAATTTTTATGTTTAAAAATGATTTTTCTATAATAAAAATTACAATTGATAAAGTCAATGTTAAAATCTCATCCATTTCTAATTCATCTGCTATCATATGTCCTCCACAACATCACTCAACCGTTTCTCACACATCATACTTCATATATAAAATTTAATATTAATTGAATAAATTTGATCTTAATTTTGATAAAATTAAATATTAATTTAGTTTTAATTTGATAAATTTAAATATTAATTTAGTATTAATTTGATTGAATTTAATGTTAATTGAATAAATTTGAATGTTGTTTTAATAAAATTGAATGTTCATTTGATGTTAAATTAAAGAAATGACATTAATTTGATAAGGTTAAATTTTAAATTAATGAAATTTAATATTCTATTTAATAAATTAAATAGTTTAATTTAATAAAATTGAATGTCAATTTGATGTTGATTTGATTTAAAGAAATAATATTAATTTGATGAAATGAAATATTAAATTAATATAATTAAATGCTAATTTGATAAAATTAAATATCAATTTTGTGTTGATTTGATGAGATGAAATATTAATTTAGTTTAAATTAAATAAAGAAAATTAATTTGATAAAATTGAATATTAAATTGATCAAAATAATAGCTAATATAATAGAACTAAAAATGAGTGCACTGAAATTTCAAAATCAAGAGAGGGTGCTGTTAAAGTTAGGTCTATTTACAGGGGGTGTTGTTAAAGTTAGATTTATTTATAAGGGGTGTGGATAAAATTTACCCTATAAAATACTCGGAGATATTTCTATAAATCAATCATCGCCATTAACAGTGTAACCCGACAATCACTAATAGGGAGTGACAGTGAAATTTTAAAATCGGAAGGAGATATCATTGAATTTAGACCTAACTACAGGGAATCTGGATGAAATTTTCTTTTATATCTATGCAAATCTATATATCTATATAATAAAATACATAGGAAGTTGAATTTTATTCTCTATACATTTCTCCCCCCCCCCCCAAAAAAACCATCACATCACTTATTTCTATCACATGCTCAACCATTTAATATTTGATTAATTTGTAATTTAACATAATTTTTATTTCAGATATTATTCATACACGATAGTATAAATCTGTTAAAATTTTTTATCGAATTACATATTTTGAGAAAATTTTATCAATATCTTTAAGAAAATAATGAGTAAAAATAAATTTTGAATGATTTAATCAAATAAATGATGGAAAAAAATTATTATTTAATATAGTGATATCGATTTTTTAAGACTCGAATTTTTTGTTCTATCGTGCCTTCAGGCACGAGTTATGACTAGTACATCTATATAATAAAGTAGCTTACAATTCAAATTTCAAAAGATAAACAAAATGACTTTTGTTTTTCGCGGTTTAGATCGCTTTAAATTTTACTTTAAAGTTAATCTAACGGCTAATATTAACACCCTACATTTAATAGAAAAAATAGGTCTCTAAGGGTGTGTTTGGAATGACTTTTTAAAAGTACATCTAAAAATTATTTCTCATAAGTAATTTAAAAAAAAATAGTGTTTAAAACTGCCCTACCACTACCTCTACCACCACCACCACCGCCACCACAACCTCTACCACCGCCGCTGCCACCACCACCACCACCACTGTCACCATCGCCGCCGCCACCACCACCGCCGTCGTCGTCGTCGTTGCCGCCACCACCACCACCGTCACCGCCACCACCACCACCGTCGTCGCCATCGTCGCCACCACCATCATCGTCACCACCACTATCGCCGCCGTCACCATCACCGTCGCAGCCACCACCACCATCACCGCCGCCGTCACCACCACCGTCGTTGCCGTCGCCCCCATCGCCGCCGTCACCACCACCACCACCGCCACCACGATCATTGCCACCCACCACAATCATCACCATCTCTTACCACTACCACCTCTCACCCCCACTACTACCGATGCTTAAATTCATTTATCTCTCCTCTATGTTTTGTGATTTGATTTTGAATATGAATATAAATATATTTATTATTTACCATTTTTTATTATTCTGTGCATTCAGGCAGAGGCAATAACTAATCTATATAATAAAGTATAATACAATTCAAATATCAAAAAATAAACAAAATGATTTTTGCTATTCGCGGTTGAGATCTCTTTAAATTTTACGTTAAAGTTAATCTAACGACTAATATTAACACTCCAAATTTAATATGAAAAATAGGACCCTAAGGGTGTATTTGGGGTTACTTTTTAAAAATGTTTTTAATACTTATAATTTTTCATAAGTATTTTTAAAAAAAAAAAATAGTGCTTGAAAATCACCCCACTAACACCTCTACCACCACCAGCCCCACCGCCCCAACACTACCACCACCGTCACCCCACCACCATCACTGTCGCCATCCTACCACACTCATCGCCCCCACTACCACCGTCACTACCACCCCACTATCACCTCTTCCACAAACAACCACCAGCACCGCCCCAGCACCACCCCATTAGTGCCCCATCACCACCACCGTTGCGCCACCTTATCATCACTGTCACTATCCCACTATCACCCCTACCACATCACCCTCTATTGTCCCCCAACCACCATCACCATTGTCACTTATAGTTGCCACCATTACAACCGATTGTCATCATCCATCAAAACTATCACCGTTTCCCACCACCACCATTGCCGCCCACCATCACTACCACCGCTCACCCCCACTATAACCAGTGTTTAAATTCATTTATTTCTTCTCTATCTTTGTAATTTAATTTTATGTGTGAATACAAATATGTTTATTATTGACCATTTTTTTTATTACTCCGTGCCTTCAGGCACAGGAAATAACTAGTCTATAAAATAAAGTACAATACAATTCAAATCTCAGAAGATAAATAAAATGACTTTTGCTTTTCGCAGTTGAGATCACTTTAAATTTTACTTTAAAGTTAATTCGACGGTTAATATTAACACTCCAAATTTAATAGGGAAAAGAGACCCCTAAGGGTGTGTTTGGGATAACTTTTTAAAAGTACTTCTAAAATTTATAATTTTTCATAAGTACTTTTAAAAAAAATAATTTTTGAAACCACCCCACCATCACACCGCCACCACCACTGTCGCCCCCATACCACCACCCCCCACCGCCACCGCCACTACCCCCACAATCACTGCCACTGTCCTACCATCACCCCTACCACCACGACCCCCTATTGCCCCACCACCGCCCCCACGACCATCACCGCTATCACCACCATCGCCATCGTCGTCAGCCCACCATCGCTCATTCTCATTACAATCGATGCTTAAATTTTTTTTTTTTTTTTCTTCTATGTTTGTGATTTGATTTTAGGTGTGAATACAAATATATTTATTGTTTATCATTTTTTTTATTATTTTGTACCTTCAGACACAGGCAATAACTAGTCCGTTATATAAGCGAAGTTATATCATACTTAGTTAATTTTATATTGACTTGTTAAAAATCGTGCCCAACTAGATTAGATATGATTTTTTTTTAAAAAAAAAATCAAAAAAGAAAAATATAAATTAAAATAACTAGGTCGGAGACATAAACCAAATTAAACTCCTCGATGCTAATCTTCTCTGTATCTTTCCAATTTTTTATTAGATGTCCTCAAAAGGATGAATCAGGCTCAATTCAGATCAAGTGGTGCTTAAACCTATGTCATCTCCCTCAGTACTATAATGCACCAAGAGAAAATACTATACAATTCAAATGAAACTCAAAAATTACAACCCAAATACATATCATTCCTTAGATATGAGTGAGTCCTACCGAAAAAAATTGATGAGTGAGAGATGAGTGGTTCCTATTAAAAAAATTGATTAAACCCACTCATCAAAAAGAGAATATACATTTAGGCTATAATTTTTTTTGGGTTTCATTGAATTGTGATACATTACTCCTGCACCAAGAAAGAGTAAGTGCAACTGCACATGACTCTTGAATGACTCTTGTAATACTGTACAACTAAATAACATCAAAAGGACACAAATTTGTCCAAGAGGCCCTTCCTGTACAAGTGACCTGGAGGATCAGTCTTCAAAGTCCCTAGCTTATAACAACTGGTGGATCTCATGATAATAAAAAGCTTATTACATACCAAATCAACTGAATAATGAAAGGCGAACACCTCCAGGTTAATTGTAATGTAGGACAGTCTAAACGACTGCTAGAATTCGCATAACATGATGGATTCTGGAATATATTTCCTACTTTTAGTCCACAAACTGGTGCAGCAATTCACAAGACAAGTATATAGTTTAGCTGTGGTTCCATACAAAGAAGGGCTTTTTTATGACTTGTGAGTGTTAAAATGATCAAATTACAGCTACTAGGAATCACAGACTTGAACACTGTTAAATAAGCTGTACCACAGCAGCTATTCGCAAAGCTCCATTTTGGAGAAGATCGTCAATCTCATCAAATATTAAAGCTGTGCGCCAACCCCATCCCTTGGGAGCTTTTGGCAGAAGTGTTCCGGTTTGTTTATAGCTTCCAAAAACCATCACTTCTCTTTTTGATGGACATATCAACTGGATAACGAATGAATGAAGGTGTAAGAGACCACGAATCATACCACAAGATTTTGTAGAAATTCTAAATATGGACTGATTAGTAAAGAATCTGATGTGTTCACTTGGGCTCACCTGGTACCGAGCAGTAACCTTTTCACGAGAATCCACATACATATGAACCTGCAAAGGAGAAAGCCAAATATGCAGCCTGAACTTTGATGGATCACAAATGGACATCAGACACTTTGAGGGTGGAAAAATTGGCAGATTCTTATGGCTGTCCAATATTTAAACTAATTAGCTTAAGCTTGAAACATATGTGAACTCTTGTTCTTAATCATTAGTCGCCACATGATAAGAAAGGTGACTTCCATTGAAAAATATATATTGAAAAAGAACACCTTTCACAGTTTATTAGACAGACCACCTCATTCTTTAATAACTTAGAAGAAGGCTAACCTTTCTAAGAGGATCACTTATCTCTGCCTTTCGTCGATGAAGAAACAATCCTGAAACAAAAGTACACAATTAAAAGAGGTGATATATAATTTCTTTTGGCCCAAGTACACCGAGTAGTGAATATGTTTCAAAATATAAAATCGAAGGCCTAATTGGAAAATTACCAAGAGTCCGGCGTCCTTGGGGGTCTTCATCATTAAATGCCTGAACGCTAACCTGTGCAATTCAACAGATCAAATTAGTTGACGTGGAAACAACAATCAATAGAAACTGAGAAAGCCTCTTCAAAGTTTAAGAAGATTATAGAACAGAATGACCGGCAGCTATTATTCAAATACCTTCCACAAGGAACCAGCATAAAATACTTCTGAAGAGTGCTTGACTTGACCATCACTGAGCCTGTGCACATCCTGAAATTCCACTCTGTGGAACCAGTGGGGAATCATCAAAAAATAAATTATATGTTTTCTTCAAGCAGCTGAAGAAGATGAGCTCAAAGAATGCAGTAGTCAGTTGTTCACAGTCAATAATCATTGCCAAGAAGCAAAAATGCTGAAAATGACAACAGGAATTGGGTAGTTAGTATATGCCTAGAAACTATTATATCTTGCGTGCCAAGCAACAGAATCCCAGCAAAAGGCCTGGAATTAGCATATTCCTGTGTCTGAGCAACTGCACCAGAACTTAAAAAAGCTTAAATCACAATAGCCTATTTGACCCACTCATGGGAGAAACATATATAATGGAACCCTAAAGGGAGTAAGCTTGCCTCGCTTCTAATAGAATCAAATTAAGTGTCAATTTTGAAAACCAGTTCAAGCACCCTGATTCCATTCATGTACTTGAACACGGTAAGATGCCAAAAATAAAAATGACAGCAACAATAATTTGCAAACAGTGAAAAATGTTTGAACTCTACATGGACAACCAGTTGCATCTGACTAGTTTCATACCCATCACAAGATTGGCATGGAAGCTGCTATGCACATCTTCCAACAGATAGAACTATGTGGAATGCAAGGTACAGAAGTTAATGTTATGCCAAAAGAAAGGATAACTTACGCAAAGCGAAAGGGAGGGAAATGACTTAAAGGTGTTTTCATATCCAATGATATAGAGCTGTTTGTGTCCTCCCACTCCATCCCAATGGCATGCTCAGGTGAGTCTAGCATCTGCACAGGAATACCGCTGGTACTTGGTCCAGCAATTGAGGGTCCAACCAGTCTGCTTTTTGGATCTGTCTCACCTCCTCTCTCCATTTGCTCTCCATGAACATTAGCAATGTTGCTTCCTCCCTGGCTTAGCCCAACCAAAGCTGTCAACCCATCCCCAGCCATGTCCCCATTGTGATCAGCTGTATTCTCAGAATCACCATTACCCAGAGACTGCTGGCAGTTTCGATTTCCCATACCAAAGGGTACACGAGAAAAGACAAAACGTGTGGGAGGCCAAGCAGCTGCTGGCGCAAATGTAGTTCCGCGTCCAATACCAGCTAGTCCATCGATAGGCCCCCTAACATGCACACGTACAGGCCTATAGAGGCCATTTCCTTCACCTTGAGCAGAATCAGTGACATACATATTCCCTATATTGCTCGATAGATTAATCTGATCATGAGCTTGCAGGTAATAACCGGTGGAAGTAACTCCACGCGGAACTCCAAATTGCTGCCTGCATGCACATGCCATACTCACAAAGCAGCAATTTTTGCATGTGTCAGCGCCAATTTCTTGCACCCGTTGGCTTAGAAGCATCTACTTGAGACCCACAAGATTTGCACAAAAAATAGAAAATAAAATGCCTGAAGCAATTAAACACATAAATTTTTTTCTCAAGATAATGGCTTTTCTTGGGAGTGAAAAGCTGTCCAAACTTCTGGTGCTGCCAAATGATCACAAAGATTTTGTAACAACTCTGCCAGGTCCCACAGTGGGGAATCTCCTATTCTGGACCAACAGATCTGTAACCATTATACAATACCCACAGTTTTGGTGGTCAATCCAAACTGTTAAAAGGCCACGTAATTTGTCAAATAGAAGTGAAAACATGGACTAAAAAAATCTAACCCATAGAAGTTGGTCCCAAGGAACTTGCTTGTATGCCACAAGCAAATCACCAGAAGTGTGGATTCTTCTCAACCTATCTATTAACACATACATAAGAAAAAAGTTCAGTTTCAAACCTGCAGCCAAAGACCATCATTCACGGCTTTGCAAGGGAACCCCAATTCTTCAAGCTGCTTTCTCACATTTAACAGTGCCTCAAAGGACATGTTACAATATAGAAGAGACCCACCTTCAAAAACATTGGCAAATGCATCATATTCTTCCCCACTCACCCCACAATTCCCTTGTGCACAAGTTTTTACCTCTCTTCGGCCCACAATCCTACCACCCCATGATAAAGGAGGCATGCCACATCTTCCCCATTCATTAGCCAAAAGCCCATTACAGGAAGGGTTCACTGCAGTACAGTGCCTTGGGTCCCCAGCAAGCCAACTATTGTTATTCAATTGGTAGCATGAACCTTCTTCAGATGGCCCTTCCGTAGCCACACCGCTGCCCCTCGATCCACTTGCTCCAGCACCAATAGGCATTTCAAGATAAGAACATGAGGATCTAGTGTCCTTTGTATATGAAAATGAGTTACATGACAAAGGTTGTTCGACGTTGCAATAATATCTTGGCTCCAAATTAGACTGAATGCATGCAGCTTGTTTCATCTGTTGCTTGGAATCAGCAAATGTGTGAGAATCAACAACACAGTCTGCAAGCTTAACCAAAACATGATGGCCAGTATCATGCCCTTCAGGTTTGTCTTTCAAACTTATATGCCCTAGTTCAGATTCCAGCATTTTATTAGTGCTGCCATCAATCAAGTTCTTTTCCGTTACTTCAGAAGAATCAGAATGCGTAGTTGTTCCCATCTCAGAAATAGAACATTCTTCTTCAGGATGTTCAGCCTTGGAAAGAGCACATTTTGCGAGGAGAGAGTACAATGCCAGTTCAAACCTTTTTGAGAGAAAGAAAACTGTTAACTAAATTCACCAAAGTTCAACTTGAGAAACACAGGTAGATAGAATGTCCCTTACCGTGTCTCTTCACTTGGTACCCACAATTCATCTGATGTCAGTAGTGCATGCAAAGTTTGAGCAGAAAGCTTTGGAAGCACCTGTTATTGATAGGAGTGTTAAATGCAGAAATAATTTCATAAGAAGACAATGATTCTGTATCCCTGACAATGAGACTCGGAAATAACTATACTGCAATACATTCTGCAAAAAATAAAAACCGACTAGAGTTAAATTCTATTTAAAAGAAATGTAAGAAATTGGAGTTGGAACGAGAAATGTGTCGACAACAACGAACATATAGTCCATGCTAGCATTACTTGGACCTTAATAGATGTTGAGCTACATGATGAAGCAGCACAGAAACATCCAAATAAAATAATGTATAAACAATGTAATGGACACCAAGTTGCAAAGTAACACAAACACATTGCCTTCTCCTTTGTTTCACATTGAGTGGATAACTGAAATAAGGATTTAATTGTCCATAAACCCTACAGGAAACTTAAAGTGATCTTACGATTTCCAAACTTGCTTCAAAAAAAGTTGCGAAATCCCATAGAGATGTAAATAACTGCGACACATTATTCATCAGTTTGCTGAACAATCCATCAACAACTAATGCAATGATAGTACTATTCTAGGAAATACAAAGTCAAGTTCTTAATTGAATTCATAAATCTCAATATAAAAGAAAATTGATGTCACAGGAGATGACAACTAGAAAGGACTATCATGTAGAAAAGAACACCATAAAGTTTGGTCAAAGTTAGGAAGCTCTAGTTGGTTAAACTTGTGGTCGAAACCTAAATGGGTGACAAATACAAAGGATTCATGTCACAGAAGATAGGAATATCATTTCGCCAACCTTTTCTTAGAATGTGAAATAACCTATATAAGCTAAACAGGTGAAATGCATTATTAATCAGTTTTCACACAAACTGTCCTCTTAGAATGTGAGATAACCTTTATGGTTTTTTGACTTTTAATCCCTTCAGAATCAAACAAGTCTCTTGCTTGCAATTTAAGTGTACTCCACTGTTGACAGAAGCTGAGTAATATAAACCCATTTTTATTTAAATACATATTCATCAAAACATGAGAACTAGATTTTGTTATCCAATGTAACCGAGTGCTATTGGGTATTCTCGTTTAGAATCAAACATCAATGATTCGACTTGGGCAGGTTTATATACTCACTGGAAATGCTTTGCCTTATTTGAGCTTCCCCAGTTGATCGACTGTAGACCTAGCAGATCTCAGGTTTTCCTCAAACTGCTAAAGGTTGTATTTGTGGGTGTTGCTTTAGTAACAAAACATGCAGTGACTTAGCTGCCCAGACTTGACAGCCAAAAAACATTGATTAAAGCAAAGCTAAAGGCTATTTGAAACTGGCAAGCAATGTTATTGTTACTAAAAAGTACGGTGCAAACTCGGCATAGTATCTGATTTATCCTTCTTAGCTTTGGATTCCTATTTCATAAAACACCATGAAATCTTATACAATGAACAAAAGGAAGATAAGGACCACATAAACATAATCTCCAAACTTCACCACCTGCAAGTGAAGTAAAATTTTCATGCCTTACCTCTTTCAACTCCATAGCACCACTTTGGCAAAGGTAGCCCCAGCAAGCATTTCTAACACGTTCTCCATGTATGCCATAATCTTGGCTCTCTGCAAACACCTTAACAATAAATACATGCAGTTAATAACAAAGGAGTGAGAGCATATAGCTAATAAAATTATGGATACAATAGTAACAAATACATCTTGAACCTGATATGCTAAGAAGTTTGAAGTCCACAATTCTGATATAATAAAGTCCGTGCAAATTGCACATAAATCCTGCAAGCATGATGTTCAAGATGTAAAGTACATGCAAAGGAAGCTGTTTGATCAAGTAGGGACAGAGACACATGCCCCCAGTGGAGCAACTTAACCGCCCTGATTTTATTTTATTTTTGGAGATAAAGTATGGTACTATGAATCATTGATTCATTTGAAAAAGGGTAATGATGGGGTAATTTTGAATCCTGAAAAGTGGCATTTGTACTTAAACCTGATCCACTTTTTCAGCTATTTGGGGCCTTCACTCATCACCCACTTACCTGAGACTTATTCATCCAAAGATACATAATGTGTGTGGTATTATGAGCGAACAAGTATGAGAGAATTAAAAAACTCCGTAATCCTATTTACAAACAATGACATAGACAAACTCATCACAACAATTGTAAAAAAGTTATGTTTTTTCAATAAAATTGATTTCTTAAAGAAACAATAGTATCAATATATCTAATTTTTCAATGACTAACAATTTAACATTCATCAAAAGAATTGTTGTGAGAATTTATTCCATCTGTTAATTATTGTAGACTTTATATAACTAAATCTTGACTATATTAGAACTGTCCATGGTTCCACTCAAGAAAAATACCAACCCTACTGCTCTGTATCAGAGAAATTCATTCACTTGAAAGATCCATCAAAAAACCAAAATATACCTCAACAATAAGTACAAAGAAACACAAAAAACCTGTACTCGTTGATGGGGGATACCTGAAGGTCAAGAAAGGAAGCAGCTGCAAGAACCCGAAATACATTATTATCATTAAGCTTTGGATGATGTCCATAAAGATATGCCAAAGCTATTGCAATAGCCTCCTCATTAACATTGTTATCATCCACTTGCAGAGTCAAAATCGGAGCATTGGCTTCTTTCCAAGGACCATGAAGCATATTTCTGCAGGCCACATTATATAGCAGCTAAAGATGAAATAATTCTACCTGATATATTGTTAATCCCCTTAACCTTAAGCATAAGCACAAATATTTTGCACACACAAATGACACAATTTCCGAGCCTGTAACAGCATCACTCGAACATTATGCCATAGAAAGTTATGTTCCAATAAAACCATCGCAGCACAAACATACATACTCAACTCAGAGTGCCACGTATGTACATACGCATGCAAAAACATTAATCCGACTGGCGGGCAACATGATCCCGAAAACCATTGTTTATCAAAAGAGCATGCACACATGCAAACAAGTTAGCACATAAACTATTGCACTTCTCTCAAATACCCAAATGCGTCACTTTAAAATCATCATGCTTAGACCAACACAGTAAAACCAACTAACCTAGCTTCAAACCACTAATCCTACATGATAGTTTTGAATATCAACGCTGGTGGTTATACAATTTGATGGGATCCACTAGTCTTACACAGTTATTCATAATTGGTAAATTACACTGTTACGTTTAATATTTCTAGAAATTAACCATGTAGTTCACTATATTTCCTGCTCCAAAACACTATTAATCATTATTGCATCTAAATTAATGAAATTAATAATCTCACACAAAATTGAATCCAAATTGGAGAGTAAAACAGTAATAACTTCCAAAAAATTTTGATATATGTTGATAATTGGAGTGGAGACCTGAAGTAAGAACTACGGGAGAGGATGAGACGGTGGAGATGATAGGTGGAGCCCATGGCGTGGACGACGACGTCGGAGAAAGATCCGTTGTTGAAGCCTTCCGATTGGATATGGTCACAGAGGGAGGTGAGGTTGCAATCCAATGCGCGAAGCTCAACGCTGCTCCGGTCGTTATCGGAGTGCTGTGAGGGCTGTCTCGACATTTCCATTGGGCCTACTCCGTACTGTCTCTGTTTAGGATACTGTGGTTCCATTCTTATGCTTCTCTGTGCAGTGGTTGGTTATAGGAGAGTGGAGATCGACGCCATTATCGAACTTTGTGAAGGAGGAGATGAAGGGGAAAGTAAAACAGTAGAGTGGAGAGATAAGTAAATTACATCTTTTTCCTCCTAAGTTTGCCTTAAATTTCCATTCGGTCCCTATAAATTCACCCGTGTTTCAATGTGACCCCGCTGTCTTATTCCCAAGATTCTTCGCTTGCCAAGTGAGATCCCCTCTAATATATTTTTTTTTGTAGATCATATATTATATATTTAAGTGAGATTCATTATATACAAGTAAATTCGTTACTCATTAATGGTGAATGATCCGCCATAAGAAATTGAAGAATAAATGTGTTGGAAGGGATCAAGCTACCGTTTCTATCTGTGTTGTTCCTCATCTGTTTAATAAATTTAACCCCTAAAAAACCTCTCACATGATCATAATTAACTCACATTAACTCAAAAAAATATTGTTATAATATTTTTTGAATCAATTATATTAATTTTTTTCATCATCATGTTATGTCAAGTGTCATATTTCTTGTTAAACAATAAATTATTATATATTTATTTATTATTTTCGGCTTCATCTATCTCTACACTTCTAATCAATAGTGAAAATTTTCATCCACACTCCTTAGTTAGATTTAAATTTAATGATATTCTCTCCGAATTCTAAAAATTCACTACACCCTCTTCTGATTTATACTTTCAAATCAATGACACCTTTTAACGGTAACTTTTGCCTCTGTCAGTAGGTAAAATAATTATTTGCCTAAATATTTTGTAAAAATATCAAAATTATCATTTGTTATGTAAATAAACACAAATGCCCTCAATTCATTCCTCATTATATATACCCTAACTAGCCAATAAGCGTGATTTCTATCATTATATTATCTCAATAAATTTTTATCATTTTAAAGCGTTGTATAATAACTTTGTTATAATATTAGTCATCATATTATCACTCATTTTGTTAAACAAACAAGTTTTTATAGTTAAAAATTATTTTTCTATAATAAAAATTACGATCAATAAAGTCAATGTTAAAATCTCATCAATTTCTAACTCTTCTGCTATAATTTATCCTCCAAAACGTCACCCGACCACTCTTCACACATTACCTTTCATCTATAAAATTTAAATATTATTTGAAATTTTTTAATATTAATTGAATAAATTTGGTGTTAATTTGATAAATTAAAATATTAATTTGGTGTTAATTTGATAAAATTAAATATTAATTTAATATTGATTTGATAAAATTTAATGTCAATTGAATAAATTTGAATATTACTTTAATAAAATTGAATATTCATTTGATGTTAAATTAAAGAAATAACATTAATTTGATAAGGTTAAATATTACATTAATAGAATTTAATATTCTATTTAACATATTAAATTTTAATTTAATAAAATTGAATGTCAATTTAGTATTGATTTGATGAAATTAAATAGTAATTTAATGTTAAATTAAAGAAATAATATTAATTTAATATAACTAAATGCTAATTTGATGAAATTAAATATCAATTTTGTGTTGATTTGATGAGATGGAATGTTAATTTAGTTTAAATTAAATAAAAGACATTAATTTGATAAAATTATTGATAGTTTAGTTTAAATTAAATAAATGACATTAATTTGATAAAATTAAATATTAAATTGATCAACCTCAAGACTAATATAATAGAATTAAAAGGGAGTGTATTGAAATTTCAAAATCAGGAGGGGGTGTTGTTAAAGTTAGGCCTATTTTATAATGGGTGTTATTAAAGTTAGATTTATTTATAGAGTAATCTATTTGGACCTAAAAATATGACATAATTTATTAACATAATGATGTGGCTTAAGTGGAACCATTGGATCAACACAAAGTTTTAATGTTTGATGGGACTCACTATCAATTCAAAAGTCATAGTGAATTAGGTCAATAAATTAGGTCTCAATAACATTGCCCCTATTTATAAGGGGTGTGGATAAAATTTTATCATATGAAATAGTCAGGAGTATTTTTATAAATCCACCATCTTTGTTAACACTGTAACCCACCAATCACTGATAGGGAGTGACAATAAAATTTCAGAATTAGAATGAGGTGTTATTAAATTTAAACTTAACTATAGAGATTGTCGATAAAATTTTCTCCAATAATTATTATACAAATTTTTCTCATCAGTGTCCTAGTGGGTCGTCTATGAATATGTTCAAATGAGTTAATATATAAGTATTACCTCTATTTTTTTATAACTTTATTTTATATTTATCTTATGACTCTTATTTCTACCTTACACAATCCTCTCCCGTGCCATATTCCAAAAAAAAAAAAAAAATTGAAGCTTTGAATATCATTCACCAGTGTATCAACACTAAACTAGACTACTCTAGTGCCAAATAATAAAGAAGCTGTATGGCCATGTGTTATTTTCCCCTATTCATAAAGGATCCGCTCGTCCTAAATGTTTTATATTTGAACTTGTGATACATCCATCTAATATTATAATCATAAAATTAAATTATCAATTTATAAAAATACAACAACAATTAAAATTGATAAAATTCTCATCTATTTTAATCAAACAGTATAAAATTTATCCCATAATTTTTTTTTTTTGGCTAAAAAATATCATCTCTGTTACACAACTTCAAATATCAAATAACTTAATCAATATACCCACCAATATCAAATAACTCGCTAATCCGCACATACCTCTTTCTTCTCTCTCACTAACATCTCTCTTATTTTTTTTCTATTCACTTTAATTATGAATTGCATAATAAAAAATAAAATGTTATTTAAAATATAAATGTAAGATCAATGCTTAAGTTTTGATATCTTTTAGGCACGTAGTTATTGGTAATCTATCAAATATTACAGTTAAAAAATTAAATTCTCAATTTATAAAACACAACAACAATCAAAATTAATCTAATTTTTATTTTTTTTTTATCCAATAGTATAAATTCATCCTAAAAAAAAAAAGCATCAAAACAAACATCATTGCAATGTATAAATTGCATTGATTTCAAACTAAAAGTGACCGTTACGAAAAAAGTGCGACCTTCCTTTGCAAAGAGCTTATCTTCAAATTTTAAATTCCAAGAGGACCGTTGCCAAACATTTGTATATCAAAGGATAAAGGGAATTTCTTTATCTCTCTCTCTCTTCTCTTCTCTAAATTGCAGTCTTGAAGAATTACAAGTGAATCAATGGCGCTGAGACCCCTTGACAATGCTCTACCAACAATCACAACGGCAAGAACCAAAAAGCAAGCCAAAGTTGCGGTCTCCATCCAAAATCAATCCGATCTTGCTGTCAATGACGAAAACAGAGCCCCATTGCCACCTGCTAATGGAGAGGCCTCCATCGACTATGTCTCTTCCGACAATCTCAAATCCTTACCAGACCCTGAAACCAAAATTCAAGTCTATCTCTCTCCCTGTGCTTATGTCTCAATTTTTTTTTTCTTTGGAATTTGAAGTTTAATGTTTTTTAGAATACCCATTTGTGGCTTGACTCTGAAGTTTTGCGTTCTCTTGATTTTTGAGAATTTCAGAGCCTGGTGGAAGGGTTAGAATCGAAAGATTGGTTGAAGGTCTGCGACTCACTGAACAATGCCAGGCGTTTTGCACTATATCACTCCTCTCTCTTGCTCCCCAATTTGTAAGACATTTCTCTCTTGTTTTTAGTTTATATAGTTTTTGAAATTTTGTGTTGAGAAATGAGACTGTACTAATGCATGTTCATGCACACAGAGAGAATATTATGTTGGTGCTGGTGAAGGCAATGAAGAACCCTAGAAGTGCCTTGTGCAAGACCTCCATCATGGCTTCATCTGATATCTTCAAGGCCTTTGGAGATAAGTTGCTCGAGTTCACAAATTCTGACGCATTTGACCAAATGGTATGCACTCATATGTCATTTTTTTTAGTTATAGTAGCCGTTTTGTAACACTTCGATTGAGTTTTAAAATGTGTTCTACAATGAATATTCAAAGCTCTCAATTATGTATCACTCTGCATAAACTTTTCCGGGTGTCGGATCTGAGTCACCACAATGGGTTCAGTGATGAGAATTTTGGTATGATGATCAATGGGGGTTGTGATTGTTGTTTGATGGGTTGTGATTGTTCTTTGGTGGTTCCACAGCTGCTGCAGCTACTGCTGAAAGCTTCGCAGGATAAAAAATTTGTATGTGAAGAAGCAGACAGAGCACTCAACGAAATGGTTGAATTCATGACTCCTCTCCCTTTGCTCCACAAGCTCCGGGCTTATGCTAGCCATGCCAACCCCCGAGTCAGAGCCAAAGCTGCAATTTCAATCTCTCTCTGTGCCTCAAAGATGGTACATGTACTTTGGATTTACTATTCTTCTCCAATAAATGCCAATGTATTCTATTTTAAGCATGCACCAACAAAATGGTTTCTCATTAGCAAATAATACGAAGGCAGTCACATATCAAATATTAAGTCTATATTCCGAAATCACAACCGAAGTTTTTTATTATAGTGTCATCTATCTATCGTTGTTATTGGCCACGGATCTGATCTTCTATTCTATTGATTTCAATTCTAGGGGCTGCAAGGAATGAAAGAATTTGGGTTAGTTTCATTGATTCAAATGGCCGCAGATTTGTTGAACGATAGGCTTCCTGATGCAAGAGAAGCTGCTCGAAGTATTGTGACATCGATATATGAGGCGTTCACAGAGAATGAAGAAAATGAAGAACAGAAGCAGGAGTCATGGCAAGGCTTTTGCCAATCTAATTTGCAAGCTATTCATGCACAAGCCATAGTTAAACTCTTCTCTTCTTAGTCGAGTTGGCGTTAGTGGTAACTCATCTCTTCTTAGTCGAGTTGGCGTTAATGGTAACTATATTAGTATGAGCAAGGTTAGGAGGGCAGCAGCAGAAGGTAGTATTGGCTTCAGCTCTGCTGAATATAAAGTTCAGATATCAGTTCATGTAATGTCATGTACTAACATGGTTGTATTTGGGGTTTGCAAGCTATGGGTGACTTCAGTTCAGATCTCTCTCTCTCTCTCTCACAAAAGCTCTGATATGTATGTGCAGTACAAAACTAGGAGCATTTATGTCATTAAACCCTAAACATGATCCAGGAAACTCCAATGGCATCTCAGTAACTCCATTCAGTCACCGGGCTTCCACTTGAGTAGACCAGTGTTAAAGATTAAATGCTCCAAGCAAGGGAGGAGCAAAATTACATCAGCACCAACGTAATTAAAAGATGAAGTTATACCTAACTAGTTATACAAACTGGAAAAATGTAATTTAATCAGAAATACACGTAATCTGTAAATCAAAGAAAAAAAATGCAATTATAATTGAATTCCTTGAGCTATTTAAGCCAACTAAGAATCTGTACATTGTTAATTACCTTACAAGGTTGCCTCTCTCCGTACTCCACCAATGCCAGTATTAAGTGTTCAATACAGGAATACAACCCATTCTTGCCTGAAAATGCTTCATCGAGGAAGGAAGATGATGCATTCTCTTGCCATCCTTTTAAATAGTGTTCCCAAATTCATCGTGTATTTGCTCCAAAAAAAGTCAATATCCATTTTGAAGTCGCTCCACCTCCTGCTTCAACTTCTTCCAACCAAAGAACGCAAGGTCATCTCAACTTCAGCTAGTGGTTGCCCCGCATAAAGCTTAAGTTGTCCCTTCTTCACAACAAGAACCTTCATAGCATTTGATTTCACTGCCTCATCAAGTTCCTGATAAAGTTTAGGTTTCCAATTCAGTATCAGTGTTTATCTTCAATGAAAGAAATTCTGTGTCATGGCTGTACAGGAATGGCATGACAGTATCATTTGACAACAAGGAGTTAGGACATTGTAACAGAAACACTTGACAGGTACTCGTGTTAGTGTCTCCCAAAGCTTCATCTAAGGCGAGTTCACCTAAAATATGAATCAAGTATTCATAAACTAGTCAACCAAAACCTCCATAAGGACCCATTTGAACATTGAGTCCAACTCACCTAACAATGGTACAGACATGCATATAAATAATACCATTTCTTATACAGAGAGCCACAATTTTGGAGTTCTCTAAGAGCAGGTTCAGTTCTTACTTTTATTGATAGAGGTACAACGTCAGAACTAAAATCACCCAGATCTTCGAAGAAGGATTGCAGAATATAACAAAAGTTAGTGGCATCACTACGGTCCTCAAAAGCAAGAGTATGAGATGGGTCACCCTCTGCATGAGATATGCTTCTTATGGTAAATAGCCCCTTTGATCCTTCACCATCATGACCTCTACACATGAAAATGGCCTGAAACAAAATATGCTCGGTAAGAGAAAAAGCAGAATGTCTGTCCTAAGCATGAATTATCAGAACACCCTTTAACCACTATGACATACAATGGAAATGAATACAATGGTACTAGTTGTTAAGCTCTATACTGTGTATTATACTTGTGTTTTCGTTTCATACGGCGATGCAATAATTTTCAGATCAATTTGACAACCCAATATGGTCTACAAGTAAGAACATCTTATAAGAAGCTATTAATGCCAAAGGCATCTGATGTCCTGAACAACACTAATTCAGCCCCATTTTTTTCCTATGCTTTCGCCGTCAGGCGTATTCCTGTTACCATTGAAACTGTGGTTAGCATTTCCAGATTGAGGAGTGCTAACGCCGGGTGTCGCACGGGGCTTCATTCTTGATAGGGCTAAGTAGAGCCTTCGCTTTGTTTATAATGAAAAGGAAAGAGAAGTTCTTCGTGACATTTTGGGGAGGACTTTCTTCATCGCCTCATTCTTCAACCATGGGTTAAGATGTGGCTAAAGTCTCTCCGATGGTACGCTGAGGTTAGCCTAAATTATGATGTGTCACTCGAGCCGGAAAGAATGAGCTCACTTTCGCTATTGACACTCTGGTTGTATTTCATTTGTTTTATAAGCCATTGAGACTCTTGTTTTTTCAAGATTCCAATGATATTTCATTTGTTTCTTAAAGTTTCAAACAGAGATTCAAAGCATTTATTTTCTCATTTCAATACGTGATAATTTTGAGCTTTGTACAATACATTGTTCTTGGAAAAAAGTAGAGAAGAGATTACCATGTGCGGGTAATATCAACATACCAGAACATATGGAAGACTCGACCACCACAAATCCGTCCCCTTGTTTATTATATTATCCCCAACTTCATTGGCCGATCGTGTGTTCGCCGCTTTTTTGCTATTCAAACTGCCATTCCTACTCAATACATCATGGTGGTCGGATGTTACAATTTTATTCTGGTTGTCTTTGCTGAAGATTTGAGAATGTGGTCCCTCCAGCTTGCTCGATTCTCCAGATTTCACAGCTTCAACCTGCGGCCTCTCATAGCTTCTTCTCTCCTGCAAGATAACTGTCAATCTAAAAAATAACTGAAAATGCACAAATCCTCAACATAAATATACCTAATGTTTTATTATTGCACAAAAGACATGCTGCAATACTTGTGCAGCAGTTTGAAAAGCCATTAAGGCAGCAAATGGTTTGGTAGAATCAACTCTGCTTACTTTCTGGTCTTGGTTTTCAAACAATTTTTTAGTGTCACACCAAACTCATACAACATTGCAAGGCCAAAATATCAAATAAACATTGTGGGGCATATGATTATAATTAGTAGTTTCAAGCTATTGCCATAAAGAAGTCTCAAGTGACAATGAGCAAACATAATTACAAAACAATCATAAAAATAGATAGAGGAAACATGGCAGGAACATTTGAACACCATTCAGAATTCACAGATTTATGGCGTTTTAAGAACATTACCAGTTCCAGGTTCCGGTTTTGCAACTCCCATTGCCTTGTTCAGTTTTGAAGTCCCCCTTGCTTTCCCTAACTTCTTTCTTTTAGTTTGCATGGATTTAGTCTCTTCCTTCAGTGGTTCTCTTCCACTATCATCCTCCAAAGACATAGGAACATTTCCTTGCAAACTGCTACCAGGAAGGTCTAATTGCTGTTCTTTGTCCAACAAATCCGCACCATTATCACCAACACTTCCACTTCTGAAAATTTCATTTTCACTATCCAAACTTCTGTCTTTCACCTTACTAACACCACGTTTTTCCCGACCCATGAACCCCTTAGGTTTATCACTTGGCTCAATCGATGGACTTCTAAATTTAAACTTCTTCTTAAACATCAATGCCTCATCCCCCTCTTTCACTCCCAACCCACCCTTATCCACCCCATTTTCAACCTTAACCTCTTTGCCCAAGTAACTAACCGATGACACTGGCATTCTCTCACGACTCTTCCGCAACATCTTCCTTAAATTAACTAATCGATTATCAACCTCCTTTTTGATCCCACTTCTAATAAGAACATCATCATCATCATCACTATCCTCCAAATCATTTGTCTTAGACTCCAATTTTTCCCTCTGTCTTGCTTCCCTCGCCATTTCTCGAATTTCCTCAATTTTCTCCTCGAAGTCATTGTCATACACGTATGTAATTCCACCTTGTTCAAGCCCCAGTTGTTCAGTTTTTCTTTTGTTTGAGAAAAAATTCAATTTGGTTTTGTCAATTCCCACTGACCCCAATTCTAGAACCTTGGCTTTATCTTCACTATCCAAATCTTCACCTTTGGGGTCAGAATTAGCTGACCCAAGTAACCAAACAGCACAAATTGTCTGAAACATAAAGACACCAACCAACCACAACCCAAATTTAAGGACAGAAGTTCTAGAAAATTTACCAGCACTGCCGTCGATAACTCCAACGGACTGGGAAATTTCAGAGCTCCGAAAGTCACGAGTTTCTGGCACTTTTAGCTCTTCACTGGAGAATTGGTCGAAGGGAAAATTAGGACTTTGTTCAGGTGGGGTTTCACTGGGATTAATTGGGTTTGCTGGGGGTGATTGGGGGAGGGGGTTGGGAGAGGGTTTTATTATGGTTTTGAGGATTTTGGGGCGGAGATAGTTTTTTCTCTTGATGGGTTTTGATGGAAATGGAGTGAGAGTACAAGAAATTAAGAATGGTTTTCTGTGAATGAGAGTGGCTGTAGCAGAAGCATGGAGGAGGAGGAAGGAGGTGGAGGTGCGGTGCGCACCCGCCGTCGCCGAGGAAGGAGGCATATTGCACTCTGGAACAAATATAGTTGAGTACACTGCACATATGACGTCTCAATTAAGGCGTCCTTTGTAACCTTGTGTTTTTTTTTTATTTTTTGTTTTTTTTTTTCATTTTATGGTGAAAAAAAATGTTTAGCGAAAGTTTTTATTTTTTTTTAATTGTTCTGTTTTGAAAACAAAACTAAAATATGAAAACATTCAAAAAAACAAACAAACAAACGTGCGTGTTTAAAATGTCTCATTTAATGAGATCCCGATTTTGATCCTCCTTAGCAACAAAAAGTAAATTTTCTTACTTTAGTATAAAAAACCACTCTCCTCTCTCTTTTCCTTTGTTTTTTTTAGATCTCTCGACTCTGAATCTCTCTCTCCATCTCTTTCTTTCTCGCCTTTCTCTGATTGATTTTATTGGGGAGTTTCAGGAGGTGGGTTTCGAGGGTGATGGTGGAGTTGGGTGGTGGTGGATTTCAGGGGTGGATAGTGGGTGGTGGTGGGGTTGGGTGGTGTAGGCTTTTCGGGGATGGGTAATGGGTTTTTCTGGGTGGGTAGTGGGTTTCGGTGGTTGTGGTGGTGGGGTTGGGGGTGGGTTTCGGTGGCTAAAAGAAATCATATAATAAACGCAGCGAAATTTAAAAAAAATAATTTGATTTCTCATACCAAAATCTATTCATATTTAATACAAACCGAGAAACCTTAGATCTATAGAGAATATTAAGGGTTACCTCTTGAAGCGTGCCTTTAATAATCTTCAAGCATTCTCAAAAACTTTAAATCTTTAAATCTTCAAATCTGAATTTGATCGTTACCCCAAGTCTCGCAAACATTTGGCCTCTATCAGTATCCACACGAATTGACAAACTTGAAGGATCTATTTTAGCCATTGATAAAACTAGTAGAGAGAGAGAGAGAATGAGGAGTGGTTCTTCTTGTGCTAGTAAGAGAGTTGTTATATCTTATATCCACATCCTACATAAATGTATTTTTAGAGCTTTAAAGGCTCTAATCCTAATTTGGGTCAAGTTACAATTATCTCATAATTACATATAACCCCTTTATTAACATTAATTGTAATAAAGTCCCTAATTAACTCTTAATTAGGTTTTCACCCCAATTAACTCTTAATTGGTTGTCTCTCTTTTATCATTTAGTTTCCAATCAATTCTATTGTGTGTGACCCTATAGGTTCAAGCATACCCGGTTGTAGGCATTCGATACTAATTACAAATATAATCTCAATTTAAAACTCTTTCTAATTTAACTTGAATTAGAACTCTTCTAATTCTCCATTTATGAAGAACAATTAATATATTTATATTAATTTCATTATTCGAGCTTCTACTAATTATGAGTGACACCTAACAGCATATCATGATCAACCTCCGGATAGCATGAAGTAGGTAAAAAACCCATTTAGTCTATAGTTGCCATGCAATTCAATCTTTTTATCACACAATGCCCCAATTGAATTACTAGGGTATGGAATTACTGTCAAACCCCTAATTCAATCTTATGTGTTCGATCTTAGGACTATAACTCTTAATGATCAATTAGAAACTCTTTTCTAATTGTCATTCTGCCTTGGCCAAGGACTCTTTGAGTCATATCCCAGAAGATCACATAGGACATTCTCCCTTTAATTACTAAGGATGATAGATTCTATTTTATACACTCATAAGTCTTCATGCATGCCTAACTATGTTCAACAATACATATCCAAGTTACATGGTTAGTATATGGATATGTTGTATAGTTAAAGCGTAGAAGTCCATGCACAAGACAACCATGGTGTCTCAAGTCTAAGGATCAGTTGAATAACTATAACTTTAGGATTTAACATTGACAGACATGTAAAACTTCATATGAAAAATCTTACGTTAGTCAATGGTCACGTTCAGTGTACTTGTTCTCTAACAAGCACCCACACACCTGTTTTAGTGTCCCAACACTAGTGACTTGGATGAGTCACCTCATATCAAATATGAATAAACATAGTGTGTGCTAGTCTATCCGGATTACTTAATGCCCAAATAATAATCCTATGACTAGGAACATTTAAGAGTTAAGTACTAAGAAGTATAGGTCTCCTTTTATCAACACCTTGAGAAACTATCTTCTTAATTTGTACTCTATGGACTATATCATTTATATTAAAATGAAGTAGAGTAGAAACATGATAAATAAACTTGCCCTTTTATTTAATTAAGTAATGAATGTTGCTAGTACAATCCTAAAACATCATCTATATGATTGGTCTTAGAGCATACTGCTAACAATCTCCCACTTGCACTAATACCAATCGACCATGTATCTAATACCCATATTCTCAAGATGTCGGTCTAGTTGTTGTTATCTTAGTGCTTTCGTAAGTGGGTTCACTATATTATCTATTGATGCAATCCTTTAAATACACACATCACCTATTCCAATAATCTCTTAGATCATGTTGAATGTCACTATAAGTGTTTGAATTTCTGATGAGACTTTGATTCCTTGGCTTGAGCTATTGCCCCATTATTGTCACTATACAGTAGTATATGTGACTCAATGGTAGGAACTAATATAAGTTCATTATTGAACTTCTTAATCCAAACAACTTCTTTGACATCTTTTAAGGTGGCAACATACTCAACCTTAGTAGTTGAATTCACTGTAATATCTTATTTGAAGCTTCTCCAACTAACTACTCCATCATTTAAGATGGACACAAATCCATAAGTACCAACCAACCCCACCATCAAAACCCACCACCGAAACCCACTTCCAATAGGTAGAGACAAATGAGAATAACCGAACCATGTCTACAAAATGCCATTATCATGCAACTGCTTCAAAGCCAACCTGATGACCCTTGGTATAGATTAATACACAGCTACCATCCTCTGTTACATACACATGGTTCTGCAAATTCTACAAACTCTAAAGCATAATGACAAATCACATAGATTAAGTCACAAGCACATTCATCTTTCTACCTATCTCATACGCTTATCAATCCTCAAACTTCATTCAACCCCTCTTATCCCATTGGCGCGATCAGGCGAGATCAGGCTCTCCACAAAACTCTGCCCAGATTCAAACTTCTTGGGAACACCATGAACCACCAAATCGCTTGATGTTTCTTCCTTCAAATTGTACACATTTAATCTCTCTCCATCCAAATCCAGCAAAACTTCCTCATCACCACATAAACACAAGGGTGTAATTTTATATGCATCATGTACACAGATCATATATTTGGTCCAAGACTCCTCCACACCATACTCTTTCATCACCCAAAGATCAGTTTGGTTTCGATCAAGCATACAAAGACACCCTCCAAGAACCAAATCATACCCTCACCAATATTAGATATGTGAATCTCGTTACTACTCTTTGATAATGAAAGGTCTTTGAACTCATTAACCTCTTGTGGAATAATAATTTCACTTAATTCTTCACTATCAAGAGTATTAATGGATTCATCCTCAGTTTGTAGTTCAGGAAAAGAATCACTCTCACTATATGGACTATTTTCAACCTCTTGTTCTTGTATCAATATATTGAGCATGTCTTTTATCTCTTTAATATCTTGGCTTGTTTGGGCATTGAAAGCTAGTTGGCTTTGCATAAATTCGTTAAGAATATTCTCCAAATTCTCTTCTTATGGGTCATGGTAGGGAGGATATTGGGGAGGGTCTTGTGGTGATGTGGCATATATAGGTAACTGATAATGTTCATTCTCCCAATCAAATTGGGATAAAAAGTTTCAAAACAATGGTCGAAGTAAGGTTGAGAAGAATTAGGTAATACAATTGACCCATTCCTAAAAAAATGTCTAGCAATTGGAATTAAAGGGCAAACCTCAGTGGGATGCCCAAACACATCACAAATCACACATAATTCCTCCATCGGGAAAAAACTTCACACCACATTAAAAAAATCTAAAAATAAAAATTATGAAATATCTAATTTAAGGAAAAATAAAAAAAATAAATAATTAAAAAAAAAAAAAACGAGATTACCGGATCTGTGACGAATCTCAAATCTAGCAAACCTCAATAGATGTAATGGCTGCTCCTTGTCTTCAAACAATTCTCCGGCAACGGCACCAAAAACTTGCTTCAACTTTAATATTGTAAACCCAAGCGCAGGTTGAGCGAAATAATATATTTCTCGGAAGATCGAGGTCGAACCCTTAGGGAATTGTGAAACAGCAGCAATCACACAAACACTAAAACAAACTTGTGAAGACGATTTGTTTAAAAGATTTTTGAGTTGTAACTATTGATTGAAGTAATTAAAATAATATAATAAAAATACTAGAGCATCAGGTACTCCCTCTCAATTCCATACAATAATGATTAAAGACTTAATTCTTAATTCTAGACAAGAATCAAATGTCGGTTGATTCAAGTCACCGAATTAAGTAATAAAACCATAATTTATAATCACAAGATTATTCAGGAACCTGAATGACCATCCAACTATATTATTATGTGAAATAATGATAATCAACTTAAGCGTGGAATAACCAGTTATTTACTCGTATGGAAATTCAAGCAATCAATGTACGTGGCACAATGACTCAAAGATTTTTACAGAGCAAAAACTTTGCTTAGAAATCAAAAACTGAATTAACAAAATATCACATATCATTAAGCTCAGAGTCAATAACATTACTGTACTTCATTGAGAGGTTCTCCCCTAACTCTATCTTAACCCTCTAACCAGACATGATAAACTAAAACCAAAAATAATATAAGAAAAGAATAATAATCCAAAATCCTAATTCTCCCTCTCAATAGATGAGAGCCTTTATTTATACTAAAATAAATCCTAGGTACATATAGAAGATATAAGGTTGATTTGAGAGAAATTCCTTTCCAAACAGAAGTCTTTTAAAGTTAAATCCCGTGCATAATTTCTTGGGGCCCGCGGGTACACAATCTGTCCAGAATTCGATCTTGAATTTCACATATTTGGAGGCTGAATCACGAAATTTTCGTAAAATACACTTTTATAGCCCTTGAAGTCTTATTTCCAGCCCCACAAAAATCAGATCAATCCGATATCGGAGTCAAAAATTATGACCAAAATATTGAAAACATATCAAATCCTTATCTTCTAGGATACTTTCTAAATCCAACTTTAAATGAGTTTTCTTCTAATTTGGACTCTTATAAGGATTAAAATTGCTGATTTATTTTCAAATCTTCATATCTTCCTCATGATTCTTCAATCCTTATCAATTGTGATTATTCCTCTAGTGATTATTTCACTTGTCTTATCTATTATTACTTTAAATCAACCAATTTACCTGCAAAATAAACCAAACAACTAGAAAATCAAGGAATTTAACACATTTAATCACAAATATATGCAATTAACCAATCATTAAATATAATAAAATAACAATTTTGATAGTTAATCATCCATGACGATCTCTCGGGGAAGGCCAACGCCGTTTTTCATTGACAATGTTACAGTGGACCTTGGAGATTTTTCAGAGTAAGATTGATAAACTGGTTTTTTTTTCAACCGTCACGGTGTTTGAGTCAGATTATTCATAGTTGACTAATTTTGGGTTGTCAAACGTGTCAAGTCGGATCATTTTGTGTTGGATTGATTTCGAATTAATGTCAAAAATTCCAAAATTTACATGATTAATACTAGTGTCAAGACGTGTAAACACTAACCTGACCTGACTATTAATCGGGTTACCTGAATTCGACATGTTTGACATATTTAATAAACAGATCGTTTCGAGTTAACACACATAACATAATCTGTTTAATTTATTTAGCACACATGACATAGACTTGTTTAACACACATAACATGTTTTCACATCAGTTCATTACCATTAAATACATCATTCAATCATTCATCCAAAATTTAAAATATTTTTTTTACAAATAACATATCACATCTAATCAATGAAATGAACTAAAATGCATTTAAGTTTCAACCCCAAAATTAAAGCAATAATTATACTAGTATATTGTCATAATAATGTTAAGAACTATACTTCCAATTATCATAATATAAACAATAACTAATAAGTAATGGTGTCAAGACCACATCAGTCATACATAATACTCAAACTATACTGTTATAAACGAGTTAAACGAGTCTACAATGAGTTAGGTCGGGTTCATGTTTGAATCATGTCAACCCGTTTTAAATATACGGGTTAATCAGGTCAAAATTGGGTTGACCTGATTTTAACATGAACCCGATATGATTTTTTTCGTGTTTAAGCGTGTTGGTCCGTTTTAAACTATTAACTCTTTTAATTTCGTGTATAACCCATTAATTTCATGTTCGGTTTGTGTCGTGTCGAAAATTAACAGTCCTAGATTAATCCCTTCTCCTCGAATTATTATAGATAAGTCATCCACGTAGAGACTAAGTTATAAATTCCTCTTGATTTGGTTCTAATATGAGTTTACTGTTCATCTCTGTTATCATTTAAACTATCCTTAAAATTATTAAACTGATTTTCAGGGCCCTCCGCTGTATATCTTTTGGATGAGTAGTGCTTGTGGGATATAAAAATTTGGATTAATTTGTTGGTACGAATATGTGTTAAAGGTCATCTTCACTCCTTATTCAAATCTTTACTCAAATTTAAATTTTGAGTAAAAACAGATTAAAAATAAATTTTAGTCTTTGACTCAAACTTATATCAAATAAAGGAAGATCCAATTTTTTACTCAAATTAACGCATAATCAAATATTTACTCAAATTTTTAATTGTCAGATTTCACTATTTTAAAAGATTAAATGATCATATTTCACATTCTTTTAAATTTGAGTTTGTCCATTATAATACCTTGTACCAAATCAAGTTTTTTACTCATTTTTTTACTCAAATTTGAGTTTGAGTTTGGGTTAATATTGAAGATGCCTTAAGTGACACACCATTATGTTTAGTCCACTTAAAATTTTAAGGGGACAAATTATAATATTTAAAACTATATAAAGTTGATTGCAACAAAGGATATAATTGAATGGTACAAATTGTAATTAAAAACCATTCGAGTATATTTTAAGCTGAAACGGTCTGCGGCACTTGTTAATTTATCCACAAAGTTTCACTTCCTACGATGGAGAAGCCTCCCCGAATGAATGGAAGCCACCTCCTTTAAACCCTTCTCTCACACAAACCCATTCGCATTGAATTCGAGCGAAGTCCAAATGGCCGTGTACACTTCATCTTCTTTTACTGTAAGTGTTTACGTGAACACTGCGTGCCTGTGTGGTGTGGCAGTCTCTCTCTCGATGTTTTATTTTGTCGCATATTCATGGTGTACTTAAAGTTTCAATTCTACGATTTCTGAGATCTTCAAACCGAGTGAATTGTATGCTTGTTAGTTAAACACTGGGTGTGATTTAACATGAATATATGTATCGGTTGAAATGGTCGAAGATTTCCAGTTCTGGATGAGTTTGGGCTTCTTATGATAATAATTTTGTTATGTGGTAATCTGAATAGCCACTTTTTGTATATGTGCTAAATGAGTATATTAATTTTAGAGTAAAATCAAATTGGATAAACTACTAGAATTGGTAGCATGCCAGTTGCTTGATCAAATGTCTGTTGGACTTGTATAGGTGTTTTTACTCTTATAATTCACCTATGTGTATGTATACTGGAAAAGGGTTACTGTTATTTTAATCATGGAACCAATGGGTGGAGAAAAACATGGTGAAAATGTTAACTACGAAGTTTGTTAATGGATCTCTTCTTTCACAAAGGTCAAGCTCTGTGAACTTATTGGAAAGAAAAAGACAACTTGATAATTTGTTGATTCCATGCTTAGTTCAATCAGGGGACCAATGGTTACTTAAATGGTTGGACTGTGAAGCATCAAAATATGGATTTGAGAATGCGATTTGAGTTTTGATCAGAAAAAAAAAAAAGAATGCGATTTGAGTATGAGAGTAACCACTTTGTGTAGTGGGGGAATGTTAGATCTGTATCTAGTTTATCCCTCCCATTATTTTACATAAACAGAATGGCAACTAAGCATAGCATAGGGCTTTGTTTGATGCTCATGAAGACAGAGAGGAAAAGGATAGGAGAGTTTTTTTGTGGAGCGTGAACTCTAACTTTCCTTTATTTTTGTAATCGCTTATTTACTTTTAGATCCAATTGGAGGAGGTTTAATGTGATCGAAAGAATGCCACAAGAGCTCTTCTTACATTTATGGGAAGGAGGAATAATGTGGATCCAGTTGGTTATAGTTGGGAATTCTTAGTTATTGGTTAGAATGAATTAAAAATTCATTGGAGCTGTTATAGGGATGTAGATTCACCAAGGCGTTGGGTGCATTTTTGGGAGTGAAAATTATTTTTTGATGGATAGTCATAGGCTCCAAGATGAGGGCGGGCCTTGGCGCAACGGTAAAGTTGTTCCATTGTGATATGAAAGTTATGGGTTCGAGTCACATAAACAATCTCTCTGCTTTCAAGGATAAGGCTGCGTACATCCAACTCTCTCTAGACCTTGCAATGGCGAGAGCCTCATGCACTGTGTACGCCTTTTTTAGGCATAGAGTGCTAGATACCAAAATGAAAGAATTGAGGGCAAATGATCTCTTTGCATTTTGTGGTAGTGAGCATTTGTTACTCAAACCTAGTTGGCACCTCAAGGATGATTAGATAGGATGCTTCTAGGTCTTATATGGCCTATGTCCATGGAACTTATGCATAAACAATTATTGAACAATAGAAGCTGTAATCTTGTGACTTCCACTTAGTTGTTGGGTTTGGTGAAAGAGGCTGGATCCACCTTGATCATTACATTTTTATAATTTGTAAATAAGCATGTTTTTCATGAGATAAAGTTTATTGTATTTATAAAACACACATATTTCTCATAACATATTAATCACTTGCATTTTTTCATGCCTCTTTGTCTCTCTTGATTGAGAATATAACAAAATTGACGTATTTTCTCACTCTGAAATAAGACATTGTTATTTTCAGGCTAAAGTCTTTTGTTGGCTTCCTTTTTGAGCATTAATTTTGAATCTTATTATAGTTTTATCTGGATTACAGGTATTATTATCTAAGTAGCATCTAATACAGTGTCTGTCCCTCAGGTTCTGTCGCTGAGAAGTTGCTCATCTCTTAGGAAATCTACCCCTGTTGGCTTATTATATTTTAGAAGAAGCTCTTCAGCGAAAATATTTTCTCTTGTTAACATCACATACTATTCTACTTATTCCAGCAATGAGTTTTGCACTTCATCAAAGCGAAGATCTCGTGGGCCTGTAATGGCAGCGAAGAAAGCTTCTGAAGGTACAAATTGGTTTATTTGAAAAGCAAAATGTGAAACATTACCTCGATATGGTACTCACAGTGCATTCTGACTCCTAATGTTCTGATGGGATCTCCTGTGCACTATTTTCCCCACTTTACTGAAGACGCAACTTTTTGTTTTGTGTAAATAGATTGACATGCATGATATTGTTCAGGAGCAAAGAAGGAAGATGGGAGGTACAAGCACACAGTTGATCTGCCTAAAACCACATTTGGCATGAGGGCGAACTCTGCAGTAAGGGAGCCTGAAATTCAGAAGTTATGGGAGGAAAATCAGGTCTTTAGGAGAGTTATCGACAGGAATAATGGTGTAAGTTTTGTAGATTTGCTTGAACTTCTGTTGTACAGTTGTTGAATTTTTAGCTGATGTTAAATGATTTGACAGGGCAGTTTCATTCTTCATGATGGTCCTCCTTATGCAAATGGTGATTTACACATGGGCCATGCTTTAAATAAGATTTTGAAGGATATTATTAACCGCTATAAGGTATTCATTGCAGCCTGCTTTGTCTTTGTTATGCTTGCTTTTCGATTACTGTCCATCCCTGCAAAATTATTGTTATGTGGACACATTTCACATGGGTTCAGGTATTGAATGCATATGTCTGCATGATCTGATGATTGTGTACCTTTGTGAACATTTGGAAGTGGTGATACAAAACCATGCGTTGCATGCATGTGCTTAGTCCTACATCATTGGCTTACCCATTGGACTTAAATACAAAGGGATATTTCTTTGAGTATGCACTCATGCTATTGTGCTTTTAGTGTGGGTAATCTTGCAAAATTTAGAGCCTCTTTCAATACCAAGAACTGAAATAGCCCCTATCACTGACTAAAATGAGGAACTCAATTGGAATTTAAATTTTAAAAAATAATGAATGTTTTGGTGGGTTGTTTTGCTTTGTATGCGTTAGGATGGCCAATAAATTATTATTTTCGCAGGACAGATGCATAGAAAAAGTTCATGTTGCATCAATCTACTCATATATAGTCCAATAGTTGAGCAAAAAGAATTGGGTATACCATCTCTACATGGTTGCACCCCTTTGGTGCTCCATTAGTTATTTTCATCGACCAAAAGAGAAAAAAGGTAAATTGCTAAGCAAGAAAGCCTCATTGTGGATGGGTGTGGAGCTCCTATGTAAGCACAACACATACAAGGACAAAAACAAATGCATATCCTCTAATTAAGAGAAATCTTTACCAAGAGATCTAACCAAGCTCCTACAGCTACTATCTAGCAACCTGCAAATAGGGCACTCAACCGAAAAAGCTGTAGTTTGATGTATCTTTTCAAATAGTCTTTAATACTTCTTTGCCAACAATAAAGGGCACAACTGGGGTACTCCCCAATCTTCTTGCTTGTAGTGTTAGGCTTGCACCATGATAACAATTGTACCACTTCTAGGGGTGCAACTTGGGTGGGTAAATTCGAGGTCAAACTGAAATATTTGCTATTTGGACGAAAATTTTTAATTCTTGGGTTGGACATGGCAAATAAATCCCTACCCGATCTAAATTTGGGCAGTCCTTGTGTTGGGGTCTCGGGAGTCGGGTTTTTGGGACCTAATTCGAACTCAAATTGAATGAGTGAATCGCGTTCAACCCATAAAATCAAACCCAAACTGAACACCCAGATTTTAACTTAAGTTGTGTAATTGGAGTTCTAGCAGAGTTTAAAATTAACATGGTAGAAATCGGGTTCAAAGGGTCGGGTGAAATTTGGGGAAGATTGAGCTTGGTTTAGAGTTTTAAAACTTGGGTTGACCTCTCAACCGCCATCACCTATAAAATTATAGTTATGTAGTGGGGTTTGATTGTCTTGGTTTAGTAGAGAAGAATGGGAGCGAAAAAGAGAGACAAAGAGGAAGAGAAGGGAGATGGTGTGTGGTTGGTGACCATTGCAGTTACTGCTGGTTCTGCGGGGGCATGCTTTTGATGGATTAGTTTGGGGAGTGATGATGTAGTAGTTGTTTTACATGAATGACATCCTTGAATTTGTCAATTTTTCTTTAATTTCCAAAAACAAATGTGAGATGCTAGAGCAATTTCCATCCATTTCCGTCAGCTGATTAACAAATGGGGCACTCTTATTGAAGCACAAGAAAAATGGAGGTCAGTTTCATCTTTCTTTCATAGGAGACCCTTCGATTAAGTTGACTTCAAAGAAGTTCGTTTTTTTTACCCTAATAGAAAATACACCCACCTTTTTATTAATATCCTCCTTTTTCACTCAGGCATGAAGTAGCAGGCACACAACTCTTATTTGCTTTCTCTGTACTGAGGGGCATACTCAAATGACTTCTTGTGGTTTTTGTTGGCAACCTTGTGAGGAATATTTATGTGGTTATGATTCACTACAGAGCTATAACTATTTTGACGTTGAGGAAAAAGACCAAAATTACAATTCAAAAAAAAGAAGAGAGCTAATGGACACACACACACACACAAAGGTGTAGTACAGACACAAAAAGTCAAGTTGTTTCCATACTTCCATATTAATTCTCTTGTTTTTTGTTGCAGCTTCTTCAAAACTGCAAAGTTCTTTATGTGCCTGGTTGGGATTGCCATGGGCTACCAATTGAGTTGAAAGGCGAGTATTACATTTTGTTCTTGTTTGGCTAACATTTGCTCCACTCAATCTTCATTTTGGTTTAATTGTCTTGATGCTGCTGCATATGCTTACATGTAAACAATGAAATTTTTCATCCAAATAGTGGCTCTGGTATGCATAACTCAGACATTCGAGAAATTGGCATATTAAAATGGGGTACAAGAATATATGGTGTATAGATATTAGAATAAAGGTAAATAAGTTATCATGACATTTCTTCAATCTTTTGCAGTGTTCAATGGAAAATATTAGATTCACCTTCAAACATCTTGTCAATTAATGTTATTCTCTTTGTGTGGATTGAATTGCTACTAAGTTAATGTATTATCTAAAGCATGAAGCTTGACTTATTATATCAGCAGGAAAACTAGACTGTGAGATCAATATTCAATGTAATATGCAGCAGCATATACAAATAAATTAAGATGGAGTTATGCTGTAATGATTTATGTGAACTGAAACCTAGATTTAAACCACAGTTTCTGCCATACTGCGAGTGAAGCTCAAGTCGAGGCCAATTTGAATTGGTTTTGGGCAATGATCGAAATTTCATTTCGGTGCATTATTTTGGTCACCTAGGAAACAAAAATGATTTGAAAATGTGTCAAAAACAATTTAGAAAAAGAACCCTAACGGAGAAAAAAATTGAGAATTTGTTTCTGAAACATTTCCAAACATCTCGAAACACCTCATAACATTTCAAAATATAAGAATTTCAATATTCAATCACTGATTCATCTCGATTTCTATGGAAACAAACTTTTTGACCGTTTCAACAGTTTCTAGGGAAGAGATATGTGTAATGATCTTTGGTCACGATTATATATGCTAGACACAACCTAGAGGGGGAGAAAGTGAATAGGTTAATTCAAATTATGGCATGAACAGTCACCAATTTTAACCTAATCTACTACAATTACCAAATTCAAAGTTAATTGGTCAATTTCGTGCTTGAACTTGAACCCCTTTTAACAACTCAAAAACCGCGTCATGTGAATTGATGTATGAATATGTCAATTAATTGATTTACATTCTAATTCACCATCTCAACCAAAGCCAATTGATTACAAAACCCTTTTTGATGAAATGAAAGATAAATAATTATTCATTTCAACACATAGTGCGCATGTGTGCAATTGCTAGTGTATATGTAAAATAAAACAAGTAAAGAACACAATGGATTTAAGTCTCTAGGTCATTACCTTTGTCCTAAATTTGAAGGTGCATTGGAGAACTCATGACAAGGCTTTGTAGCTTGAACTCCTCCCTTCATTGACGCTTAAGGATTTTGATCTTTGAAAATTCATGACTATGGAATTAGGTTGAGATTTACATAAGACTTCATGAAATTAGCCAATTACAACACTATCTTTGTTTTGTCAATGTAACTAATTTTGTCCTTTCGAACTTCGGCAATGCCCTTCGCTTATCAGCAAAGTTGGTAGTTATTAATTCCTTTAGTAGCATAGTTCTCTCCCATCGTTTCCACCATGTTATTGTGGGAGCATAAGCATTTGAAGATGGAAAACTATGGACATGTTGAAGGGCTTCATATGCATCATTTTATGATGGCCAAGAAAACAAAGAAATTGCCTCTTAAAGGCTTTTTCGTTCTTGAGCATTCATATATTTGTTACAAAGGAAGGAACTTTTAATTCCAATTTCCCCAAAAAGTGCCCTTAATTTGCATCTGATATAGCTGTAACATGAGTGATTGTTAGACAAGGTGTTGAACTTTGTTATTAGGTGATGTCTAACTCTAACTTTATTCTGAAGGCTCTAATGTGGAAACCTAAAGAAAGCCTCCTAATTCATATTTTTTGGTGATTTGACAGCTGTGTTGAATTATTTCAGTGTTGCAGTCATTGGATCAAGATGCTAGAAAGGAGCTGACACCATTAAAGTTGAGAGCAAAGGCGACCAAATTTGCCAAAGCGACTGTGAAGACTCAGATGGCATCATTTAAGGTTTTACTGAAGTTTAAACTTTACCTGCATAGATTTTTTATCCATATGTAAATCTCAAAGTAATACTTTGCAAAATGCCTTCTGTAATCTCTGTGAAGTTACTATCAAGGATGACTAACTCATTGATTTTTAAATCTGAAAGAAATATTTCCCAGTTACAAGTTTGTGCTTAGAGTTTTTTAGGAAATACTTGAATACTAAGAAAATATATTGTATGTTTACAGCGATATGGAGTGTGGGGAGACTGGGATCATCCTTATCTAACTCTTGATCCAGAATATGAAGCTGCTCAGGTAGCTGGTATAGCTTTTTGCTGGGTCTTGTTATCCCTTGAGTTTCTTAAAACTAATTAAACTTGCAATCATGAATTGTGGCTCATCATCACGTTGCTCTTGATGGTTGGACTTTCATAGCTTTACAAAACACTCCTCTATATTGTAGCTCATGGAAAATCATCTGACCTATTGATTGAAATATTTGAGGTTCTTAAGATATTTTTTCTTTTGCCACATGATGTCTATTAGATTGAAGTGTTTGGCCAGATGGCCTTTCAAGGGTATATCTACAGAGGCAGAAAACCAGTCCACTGGAGTCCCTCATCACGAACTGCTCTTGCAGAGGCTGAGTTGGAGGTAAATGAACATTTGATTTCTAGTTTCTCTTCTGTGTTTCCAATTTTTCAGTGTTTAATAATCGTGTCTTCTGCCACTGGAAATTGCTACAATTTGGAATGCAGTTTACTGCTAATTTTTCTAAAGGGTGAAACTAAACATAGTTCAAGCTACTTTTTTGTTGGCATAATTGTTCTCTGACTTGATTTAAAGTTTATGTGCAGTATCCTGAGGGGCATGTTTCAAAGAGCATGTATGCCATATTCAGATTAGCCAGTGCTCCTACGTCTGGTGGCTTATTGGAGGAGTTTTCCCCGAATTTGTACTTGGCCATTTGGACTACAACCCCCTGGACTATACCAGCCAATGCTGGTAAGCCTTTCACTGTTTTACTTGGATTATTATTATGATATGCAAGTTATTCAAGTATGTAACGCAATTATCCACCCCCCCCCTTCTTTCCTCCTCCCTTCTCTTTTGTCTCTATTTTCTTCAACTGCTTGGGATAGTGTTTGCATATTCAATTTGCAACAAAGGTTGATATCAGGTGTTAGAGTGCTTATTTTATATCATTAGAAGTGTAGGGTAATAATGTAATTACTCATAATGTCAGTTTATTATAAATAAGTGAGTTTATGACAACACAGCTCACGTACAGATTATTCTCATCTTCTTTCATTCTTTTTCTTTCTCTTTATCTTGTTCTCTCCTCCTCCTAACATAGTATTGTAGTTTTTACTTCTTAACTTCAGGCTTTTCTACTTGCATCTCGAGAATGCTCTCTAATTGAGTTGTTGTATGAATAGCCATTACTTATGCAACTTTTTTGACCTTTCTCTGGTGCAAAAACTTAGCAATACAGTGGCCTTCATTTCATGCGACCTGATTTTGAATTGTCCATCATCATGGTTTTGAGTGAGTTCCCTGTTGTTCCTGAAAAGCTATGTCTGTTGTTGGTCGAATATAGTTGTTAATTTCTGGGGTTTGGAATTCAAAGTTGATAAGGATTCTTAGCAAGTGTTTTCCTGCAGTTTCGGTGGTAATTAAACATCAACTTGATCTGGAATGGTGCAAATAGAGTAACTAAAGTGCTCCAGAACAAACTAAAGGGGGCATGAGCAATGCACATCCCACTATATACCCTCTCTTCAGTTTAGCCTTTATGTTTTTTCCACTTATTTGAATTCCTAAGCGTGGTCAAGTGGCAGCATTCTATAAGTAAAATGACAAAACTGACTCAGAGTTCATCAGTTAAGGTGATAGGAGTGATGGATGAGAAAAGAAAGTTTATGAAGTGGCCTATTCACTTATAAAAGCTACAAATGACTGATGCTGACTAGCTTAGTTTCCGCATGGATGATTCTGCATTCTTAATAGTCGCACCTTTCCTATGTGCAGCCCCACTCTAGCTTGTGGAGGGACAAAAGATAAACTGAATATATTGCAAACATCCAAAGTTAAAGGGAAAACAAAAACAAACACAGAGACTTGAACCTGTGACCTCTTGTCCAAGCTTCAATCCCAAGTTAGACCAACAATTGCTCCAACGCAAGTAAGATCATATTATCCCCATCAAAATTAAATACTATATAGTCTCATTTTAAAGGGAGAAAATGTATTCTTCATCGTTATATTGAACACGTTTGAGGCTTAGCCCAACTGGAGGTTACAAAGTTTGATACATATCGTTGGGTCCAGGACTCCAGATCAACAGCTTAAGTGTCTGTGACAATGTGGCAGTTGTCATTGATCAAGAACGAAAATCCAAAAGAGGAACTCGAGTTTTTGGTGTGATTGCCTGGGAATTGAGATAGATCAAAAGATTTTGCTATAGGCGACAATTGATAACCAAAAGAAAAAAGGAAAATTGATTGTTTGACATTGTGCATGGGCAGACTCTCATAGCTTGTCTAGGACTATCAAATCATGATGCACAATTTTGCATTGTGCTAGTAGATTCTATACCTACTACTTATCTTCTTGCTTGGTAAATTCCTTTGTTGTTCCTAACCTCTTAACATCTCCCTCAATGATGTATATATGATGTATGGATGAAGGGAAGTGTCACTCTCCCTTAGGGATAATGTCAAAAGAAAGGGCAAGACAATGGGGAAATGGAATGTTAAAAATGTGGGATGTGAATGAACAAAAGTGCTTCCCAAGCGCAAGAAGACTTTTGCAGGTTGTGTTTTACTTGGTGGTATTCCAAGGTCGTCTCTTCAGGGAAGGAGTTGTATCATCATGAAGGTGATTTTGGTGCAAAAGAAAGTGGAAAATCTTTTGTTGTTTGAAGTTGGGTTTGTGGTTTGTCTTGTGGTGAAATCTGAATGGGAAATAAGTGTTGGCTAGTCCTTGGGGTCACTCCAATGGAAATACCAATTCAACTCAAATCATTCCTCTAATAGAGCATAGGTGAAAGATTGATTCGTGGGAAGTTAGGGACGAGATTGAGTGAGGATCTAAGCATAAACCGTGACAAGTGTACGGAATATCAAAAACTCACTATCTCATCCACTCTCTACCCAGTCAAACCGAACCACCGTACTCTGAGGGAATGAGAGAAAAAGAGTTGAAATAACATTTCCAAATGGAGGTCTCCTTTTGGACTAGCCAACTAAAAGCTTAGCTACTCATGCTTAAGGTAAATACAACAATATAACAAGAAGACATTATAAAGAAATAAAGATTAGAGCTAAGCGTAAAAGAAATGCATCAATATAACTTCGGGATAATTTATACACCACCTCTTCCTAAAGAATGAGTGAATCACGTTCCACTCTTCACGACTTTGGTAAAGCTCTAGAAAAGTGGAAGAGTTTCACTCCTCTAAGGGAAGAAGGGAGTTCCAATAATGGAAGTAACATAAAACAATACTTAAATTAAAGAAAGCAATAACTACTTGGTGGGTATTCCACAACTAAGAAATGATAGTACCATAAAAGAAAACAATAACTACAAAAGAAAACAATAACTACTTAGTGTATAATCCACAACCAAGAGATGATAATACCATAAAAGAAAGCAAGAACTACTTGAAAGTAAAGAAAGCAATAACTACTTGGTGTATAATCCACAACCAAGAGATGATAATACCATAAAAGAAAGCAATAACTACTTGAAAGTAAAGAAAGTAATAACTACTTGGTGTATATGATCATGGATTTGCAGGGGTTGGGTTGTTTTTACAGAGAACAGAGAGAACGACGAAGAAGAAGAAGAAGAAGAAGAAGAAGGGGGGGAACAAACACCGGTGATGGGGGAGAAAAAAAAAAGAAAAAGTGGGCGGCCTAATAAAGGCATCCCAGTGGGTCGACAGGCATAAGAAAAGAAGAAGAAGAAAGGGGGGACCACTACCGGTGATGGAGGAAGAAAAAAAAGAAAAAGTGGGAGGCCCCCCCCCCCTTTTTTTTTATAAATTTTTTTTAAAACGAGTGTCGGCAGGCAGAAGAAAAGATCCCACTTTTTCTTTTTTTTCTTCCTCCATCACCGGTAGTGGTCCCCCCCTTTCTTCTTCTTCTTTTCTTCTACCTGCCGACACTCGTTTTAAAAAAAATTTATAAAAAAAAAAAAAAAGGGGGGGGTGGCCTCCCACTTTTTCTTTTTTTTCCTTCCTCCATCACTGGTAGTGGTCCCCCCCTTTTCTTCTTCTTCTTTTCTTCTGCCTGCCGACCCACTGGGATGCTTTTATTAGGCCGCCCACTTTTTCTTTTTTTTTTCTCCCCTATCACCGGTGTTTGTTCCCCCCCTTCTTCTTCTTCTCCTCCTCCTTCTTCTTTTTCTTCGTCGTTCTCTCTGTTCTCTGTAAAAACAACCCAACCCCTGCAAATCCATGACCATATACGCCGACGACCCAGTCCTTTGTTTAATAATTTGCCTTATATGTTTGTATTTGTACCTGGGTGCTCTTTTTGTTCTCGCACTTAGGATGAGAGGTTTCCAGCGTAGCCCAGATCTCCCTCGAGTTGATTAATTGTTGTGTTTTGTTTGTAGGGTTCGGCAGCTGAATAGATCTCTACCCTATAACCTCAATTCCAAACTTCAAAAACTGGTAAATTCGAAACATTGGGAAAAATGTTCAGTTTAGATTGGGGGGGTGTGGATCTACTTTCTCTAGTTTCGTATTTGTAATTCTAGTTTTAGATCTGAAAGTTCACAGTCCTGAAAAAAAAAAAAAAAGGTTCTGTTTATTTTTATTCTGGATTGCGTATTTTTACAGTATTTGTGCCTATATTTCATGATCACATCGGATGCAGCTTCAATTGTCTTTGTGACTGACAGACGTTAAAGAACCAGATAGGGTGTCTCTAATTTTAGCAAGCATGGATAGTAAACTTTTTTGGTTCAATTTAGGCGTTTTACGCACCTTTCCATCCGATGTGTATGCTGTGATAATGAAAAAGGCAAGAGTTGTGAGAAAAATTGAAATCCGGGAAGTACAAGCAAAACCATTGTGTGGCAGAAGCACTTTTGCTAAACGTCGTCGTACCAAACGACTGGGTGCTTGTAAACAATGTGGCAAGTGTTTTCACATGAAAAAATACAATCAGTGTTCTGAACCAATTTCGGGTCGTGCAACCGATCGATTAAACTGGATAGTGTATGGGCAGAGTAAGGATTTTCCTGACACGCCAGCCTATTCCAACCCGAGACTTACATGTTATGTGTTACAAGAAGTTGGAAGGGTCACTAATACTGACATAGACATAAGCGATGACTCGGATTAGATTTTGACTAATAAAGACAAAGCTGTGGAAAAACGTGTTTTGGGATGAAGGTTAAGGGTCCGAACTTTTTTGTAAATATTTTTTGTACAAAGTCTTGTTGTTGAAATAAAGATGTGGGTCGAGTAAGGAATGTCCTAAAATGCCAACCTATAGCGTGGGTAGAGACTAATCCTGAGACGCCATAAATTTCCAAGTTCAATTTGTGCATTTTGTCTTCTTTCAATTTTCATACATAAATATGTATGTAAATAACTTTGATTTTGTTTGATTTCGAATTCCAGTATAAAAAAAAAAAACAAAAAAAACCTCATTTCCTTGAAAAATGGTATTTTCTCTATGCTTAAATGTCAAATGTACATTGCTATTTATTATTCTTAAGGTACAGAATGACCAGACTCGAAAATAGAATCGGTATATAACCGACATTCCATGAAAAACCTGACATTACCAGTGGAGATGACAAAGAATACCATGGTAAGTTTTGAGCCTTACTATACTTTTGAGAGACAATTAACATTTATTCAAGTAAGGTCTTTCACTCTCTATTTTTGAATAATCTCATTAAATTTGCTTTGATTGACGCAACTAAGGCAATCTGTTGACATATCCCCCAAGAAATCTGTTCATACGACACATACATGTGCACATACTTGAGAAAGGATCTTAGGCCATATTTGACTTAATTTTGAGCCTTAAGCCATTTCTTGTACAAAATTATATCCCTAGTTAACCGTGATTGAGCCTTCAATGAACGATCTTTTTCCAAATAGCCCGTATGATTACCAAGCAACAAGAGAATATACTTGACATACCTTTGCTATCTAATTTTCTTGCACCCTCTTATAAATCAATATGATACAGAAATGCAAGAAAAAAGGAAAAAGTTATAGAGGCTACTATTCAATGACAAGAAAAAGCGATGGGAACAATTGAAACAGAAAAGAAACAGAAAGGCAGGAAATTGCCAAGAAAGTGAAAAATAAAAAAAAATAAAAAAAAAAAAGAAAAAGTGGGAGGCCCCCCCCCCCCTTTTTTTTTTTTTTGAAAGCGAGTGTCGACAGGCGCTAGTGTCGGCAGGCGCGAATATTCGCGCAGAATATTCCCACAAACATTGGTTTAAGATGTAAATAGTGCTCCTCACCCCCCAACTTGAATCATGTATTGTCCTCAATGAAACAACAAGGTATGATATTCAATGAAGGACAGTAAAAAAAAATGAGTAAGGTTAGAAAACACCTTGCAATTTAGCTTCGATAAAAGCACAAATATCTAAAACTCAATTAAATCCTCCTCCACCATCTGTCCTTCAAAACCCTGAAAGAATGGCTTAAGCCTTTGGCCATTGACCTTGAATGTCTGGCCATTGTCGGGGTTTGTGACATCCACAGCTCCGTTGGGGTAGGCCACCTTGACAAGATAGGGGCCATCCCAACGGGATCGAAGTTTTCCTTGAAAAATGGATAGACGAGAATTGTATAAAAACACTTTTTGCTCGGACTCAAATGATTTCCTCACAATGGATTTGTCATGAAAGATTTTGGTCCGTTCTTTTGAAATTTTTGAACTCTCATACGCATCTCGGCGGATTTCTTCCAATTCATTCAGTTCCAACTTTCTCTGCTCACCGGCCATTCTCAAGTCAAAATTCAAGGTCTTAATGGCCCAATAGGCCTTGTGCTCCATTTTAACCGGCAAATGACAAGCCTTTCCATAAACCAGCCGGTAGAGAGACATGCCCAAAACAGTCTTATAGGCAGTACGGTACGCCCATAAGGCATCGATCAGTTTGACTGACCAATCCTTCCTGTTTGGGTTAACCGTTTTTTTCAAGATATTTTTAATCTCCCTATTTGCTAATTCAGCTTGGCCATTGGTTTGTGGGTGGTATGCAGTGGATACTTTGTGTGTAACGCCATATTTAAACATTAATGATGCAAATGGCCTATTACAGAAGTGGGATCTACCATCACTGATCATTGCACGAGGCATCCAAACCTCGAAAAAATATTTTCTTTGAGGAACTTGACTACGACCCGGTGGTCATTAGTCTTGGTTGGGATAGCCTCTACCCACTTGGACACGTAGTCCACTGCCAGAAGAATGTACAGATAACCAAAAGACATGGGGAATGGACCCATGAAATCGATGCCCCAACAGTCAAATATTTCGATGACAAGCACGGGGGAAAGGGGCATCATATTTCTACGAGTCACACTACCCAATCGTTGGCATCTGTCGCATGCCTTACAATATGAAACACAGTCTTTAATAAGAGAGGGCCAATAAAAACCTGACTGAAGAATTTTGGCCGAAGTTTTCTTCGCCGAGAAATGTCCACCGCATGCTTGTGAATGGCAAAATGCCAGGACGTCCCGCTGTTCATTCTCAGGTACGCATCTCCTCATGACTTGGTCAGGACAGTACTTGAACAGGTACGGGTTGTCGAAGTAAAAGTACTTCACATCTGCCATAAATCGTCTTCGATCCTTTGGGCTTCAATGCGGTGGTATTTGTCCTGTTGCAAGATAATTACATATGTTAGCATACCAAGAACACACAAAATGAATTGAAAGCAATTGTTCATCAGGGAAATAATCTGGGATAGGAATGTGCTCCTTGCCCTCTTGCATGACCAGTCGAGATAAATGGTCTGCCACCACGTTCTCAACTCCTTTCTTGTCCTTGATAGTCAAGTTGAATTCTTGTAGGAGGAGTATCCACCTAATGAGTCTCGGTTTAGCATCCTGCTTAGACAACAAATACTTCAAAGCAGAATGATCAGTAAAGACAACAATAGGCGAACTAATGATGTATGAGCGAAATTTATCTAAGGCAAACACTACTGCTAGCAACTCTTTCTCGGTGGTAGTGTAGTTCATCTGAGCATCATTGAGTGTTTTGCTAGCATAGTGTATTACGTACGGCCTGTTTTCCTCCCTTTGACCGAGCACTGCGCCGACCGCGTAATCACTCGCGTCGCACATGAGCTCGAAAGGTAGGTCCCATCTGGGTGGTCGCATGATAGGAGGCGTGACTAGCATGCTCTTAAGTTTTTTAAAAGATGCCTCACAGTCATCCGACCACTCAAAGGGAACTTCCTTAGACAGTAGGTTGGTCAAGGGTCGGGCCAATGCACTGAAATTTTTTATAAACCTGCGATAAAAACCTGCATGTCCCAAGAACGACCGGATTCCCTTAATGGCCCTCGGCGTGGGGAGGTTGGAGATGGCCTCCACCTTGGATCTGTCGACTTCAATATCCCTTTCCGAGACTATGTGGCCCATCACAATTCCTTCCGTCACCATAAAGTGACACTTTTCCCAATTCAACACCAGATTTTTTTCCTCACATCTAGTTAGGACTTTCTCCAAATTTGTCAAGCATCCGTCAAATGAATCTCCAAACACTGAAAAATCATCCATGAAGACCTCCACAATCTTTTCTACCATATCACTAAAAATGCCCATCATGCATCGTTGAAACGTTCCCGGAGCATTGCATAGACCGAACGGCATGCGGCGGTAGGCAAAAGTACCATAGGGACAGGTGAAAGTTGTCTTCTCTTGATCCTCCAACGCGATCTCTATTTGATTATAGTCAGAATACCCATCTAGAAAGCAATAGAATAGGTGCCCAGTTACTCTTTCCAAGACTTGATCAAGAAATGGTATCGGGAAATGATCTTTTCTAGTGCATGAGTTCAACTTCCGATAATTGATACATACTCTCCATCCGGTGATCACTCTTATCGGTATTAGATCATTCTTATCATTTTCCACCACCGTGACTTCAGATTTCTTTGGCACTACTTGCGTGGGGCTGACCCACTTACTGTCGGCAATCGAAAAAATAATCCCCACATCAAGCAGCTTCAACACCTCATCCCTCACAACCTCCTTCATGATGGGGTTTAGCCGTCGTTGTGGTTGTCAGGAAGGTTTGGAGTCCTCCTCCAGATATATCTGGTGGGTGCAAATGAGAGGGCTTATGCCTTTGATGTCCGCAATGGTCCACCCTATTGCTCCTTTGTGTTTTATTAATACCTCCAACAGCTCATCTTCTTGCTTTGCATCTAAAGTTGAGCTAATTACCACCGGAAATGTCTCATCTTCCTCGAGATATCAATACTTCAAATGAGATGGTAATGACTTCAATTCCAATTTGGGTTTTTGCTCATTTGAAGGGAAAATCTTCTTGTATTGGGGTGAGAGCTTCTCGAATGTAGGGGTCCAATTTTCTACCCCTTTTAAACTCTCTACTTCCTCTTGCTCATCCATTTCCTCTAGATCAACATTCTCCTCTTCTTTGAGCTTTAACATTCTCATAGTTTCCAAGTGTTCTTCTATCAAGGTGTCAATCATATTGACTTCATGCACCTCCTCATCATCTCCCGGTTGCTTGCACAAGTTGAACACGTTGAGTTCCATAGTCATGTTCCTAAATGCTAGCTTCATAAGACCGTTTCTGTAATTAATCACAGCATTAGATGTAGCAAGAAAAGGTCTACCAAGTATCACAGGGATTTGGGAACTAAGATTTGCAACCGGGTGAGTGTCAAGTACAATAAAATCAACAGGAAAATAAAATTTATCAACTTGCACTAAGACATCCTCAACTACTCCCCTTGGTGTTCGGACACTACGGTCCGCCAATTGAAGTGTGCTTGAAGTGGGCTTCAATTCTTCGAGCTGAAGTTGTTGGTACACCGAGTATGGAAGGAGGTTCACACTAGCCCCCAAGTGAAGAAAGGCTTGCTCCACCTGGCAATTTCCTATGGTTATGGCAATGGTGGGGCAGCCGGGGTCTTTAAACTTCGGAGGAGTGTTTGTCCTCAACATCGAGCTCACTTGCTCGGTAAGGAATGCTTTCTTGTGGACATTCAACATCCTCTTTACCGTGCATAAGTCCTTCAAGATCTTTGCACATGATGGAATTTGCCTTATGGCATCAAGGAGTGGGATGTTGATCTTCACCTGCTTAGACATTTCAAGTATATCAGCATAATTAGCCACCTTGATAGGTGGCTTTAAACGATTTGGAAAAGGAGCAGGAATAGGAGAAACAAGCACACTTTCATCAATCATTTTTTCTTTCTCAACCACCTCACTTTCTTTCTTTTCACTCACCTCACCTTTGTCGGTGTCACCATTGGTCTCTTTTTCATTTGGTAATGTGACCTTGGGTGAGGCCTTTGACACAATGGTCTTATCAATTTTCTTGCCACTTCGAATGGTGGTGACTGCCTTGAGTTGCTCATAACTCTCTTTGGTGGGCTCGGACGACTCAATGACATGTTGCCCCTTAGGGTTCTCTTGGAGTTGAGCGGGGAATTTCCCTTTCTCTTGTTGTGATAACCCTATGGCATTGGTAATTTTCGTGAGTTGAGCCGAGATGTTGTTGTTGAAGGTGGTTTGACTTTGGATGAAATTATAAAGCACATCCTCCAAGTTCCTCTTATGGGGAGGTTGGTAGGTGGAATGATTAGATGGTGCTTGTTGGGGAGAACTTTGGGGAGATGGACCTTGGGAGAAATTTTGTGGGGATGGATTTGACTAATACCCTTGCGGATTGGACCGGGGATATTGGGAGTTAGACGCTTGCCCTTGACCTTGAGATTGAAATTGATTTTGCCTAGGAGGTACAGGAGGTGAATATGCATTTGAACCATGAGGAATGGGATTTTCATTTCTCCAACTGAAGTTCGGGTGATTGCTCCAACCCGGATTGTAGGTGTTTGAATGTGGAGAATATGATTGCCTCGTTTGGTTAAAGGCATGTACTTGCTCATGGTACACTTCCTTAAGTGTCGGAATGTTGGGGCAATTCGATATGGAATGCCCTACACTTTTACAAATTGAGCAAAACTCCTCTATCTTTGAAACATTAGACACCTCGTGCATCCTATTGACTTCAAGACTTTCAACTTTCCTTGACAATTTAGAAATTTTTGAAAGCAAGTCTTCCCGATCTCTCAAGTTATACATCCCTCCCCCTTGAGTTTGGCCACTCCCTTGAGGAGAAGATCTTGGTACATCGGTGGGATCCCTAATGTCTCAAGATTGTGCATTTTGAGCCAATGTACTAAAGTAGTCTAGGGCTTCATCAGGGTCTTTGTTCAAGAACTCGCCATTGCACATCATGTCATTGAATTGTCTATGGGTTGGTGTGATTCCTTCGTAGAAGAAATTTACCAATTGCCACGACTCAAAGCCATGATGTGGTATGGATTGCAACAACTCTTTGTAATGATCCCAGCAGTGATAAAATTGCTCATTTGGTTTCTCAGAAAAATTTTGAATTTCCTTTTTCAAAGCAGTGGTTCTATGAACCGGAAAAAATTTATTCAAAAATATCGAAACCATTTGAGCCCAGGTGGTAATGGATCGAGGTCGCATGCCATCAAACCATGATTTAGCCTTATCACTAAGGGAGAAAGGGAACAATTTCAATCGAGCTATGTCCTCCATAGCATAGTTAGCATTGAATGTTGCAACTATATCCTCAAACCTTTTTATGTGCCGGTACGGGTTTTCGTTTTCAATCCCATGAAATGTGGGAAGTAGTTGCAACATCCCCGACTTAACTTGGAAAAGCTGAGCTTGGACTGGGAGGAAGACACATGAGGGTGTGGTGCTACGAGTTGGTTGAAGGAAATCCCTCATAGACCTTGGCGGAGGATCTATTGGAATGTTATTCCCTTCATTCACGGGAGGGGGAAATTGCATTTGTGGATTTGGCATCCTATGTTCGGGCATTCCCCCACCCCTTTGAATATTAGGAATGTCTCCCACATTGTCAAAATTTTCACCTATATCCTCGGGTAGGTCTAGGTCAAGGTTCATGTTGGGGTCCAAGGGTTGTCTAACTAGTCGATTTTTTTCGTCTCTACCCCACATGCAACAAAACTATCTGTAATTGAAAATGTAAACAAACAAAAGTATATACAAGGATCAACGTACCTCAGCCCATGATGAATATCACGGGACTTACCTCCGTTGTCCGAAAATCACCTTCTAGGTTCAACGCTTGCCTTCCCCGGCAACGGCGCCAAAAATGCTTGGTAAATTCCTTTGTTGTTCCTAACCTTTTAACATCTTCCTCAATGATGTATATATGATGTATGGATGAAGTGAAGTGTCACTCTCCCTTAGGGATGATATCAAAAGAAAGGGCAAGACAATGGGAAAATGGAATGTTAAAAATGTGGGATGTGAATGAACAAAAGTGCTTCCCAAGCGCAAGAAGACTTTTGCAGGTCGTGTTTTATTTGATGGTATTCCAAGATCGTCTCTTCAGGGAAGGAGTTGTATCATCATGAAGGTGATTTTGGCGTAAAAGAAAGTGGAAAATCTTTTGTTGTTTGAAGTTGGGTTTGTGGTTTGTCTTGTGGTGAAATCTGAATGGGAAATAAGTGTTGGCTAGTCCTTGGGGTCACTCCAATGGAAATACCAATTCAACTCAAATCATTCCTCTAATAGAGCATAGGTGAAAGATTGATTCGTGGGAAGTTAGGGACGAGATTGAGTGAGGATCTAAGCATAAACCGTGACAAGTGTACGGAATATCAAAAACTCACTATCTCATCCACTCTCTACCCAGTCAAACCGAACCACCGTACTCTAAGGGAAGGAGAGAAAAAGAGTTGAAATAGCATTTCCAAATGGAGGTCTCCTTTTGGACTAGCCAACTAAAAAGCTTAGCTACTCATGCTTAAGGTAAATACAACAATATAACAAAAAGACATTATAAAGAAATAAAGATTAGAGCTAAGCGTAAAAGAAATGCATCAATATAACTTCGGGATAATTTATACACCACCTCTTCCTAAAGAATGAGTGAATCACGTTCCACCCTTCACGGCTTTAGTAAAACTCTAGAAAAGTGGAAGAGTTTCACTCCTCTAAGGGAAGAAGGGAGTTCCAACAATGAAAGTAACATAAAACAATACTTAAATTGAAGAAAACTACTTGGTGGGTATTCCACAACCAAGAGATGATAATACCATAAAAGAAAGTAATAACTACAAAAGAAAACAATAACTACTTGGTGTATAATCCACAACCAAGAGATGATAATACCATAAAAGAAAGCAATAACTACTTGAAAGTAAAGAAAGCAATAACTACTTGGTGTATAATCCACAACCAAGAGATGATAATACCATAAAAGAAAGCAATAACTACTTGAAAGTAAAGAAAAAAATAACTACTTGGTGGGTTTTCTACAACCAAGAGCTCTAACAAAAATTTGATGTTCTTTACAAGAAAAATGAAAGAAAGAAAGATTGAAGATTACAAGCCCCAAGGGGTGGTATTTATAGGCATTCAAAAGAGTATATCCTAAAAAGATGCCATTTACAAATATCCCAAGAGAGTATATCCTAAAAGATGCCCTTTACAAATATCCCAAGAGAGTATATTCTAAAAGATGCCCTTTACAAATATCCCAAGAGAGTATATTCTAAAAGATGCCTTTTGCTTTGATAATCGGCTTCCCAGTAATTTGTAGCTTTGGCACAAAGAAATCCTGAAAAGAACAACAATTAATGCATTATCATTAATTTACATACTAACCCTAATTTGACTTATTTTGACTAGTTTAACTTTATTTAACAAACACAATTGACCTATTAACTTAATTAAATTATGCCTTAATTAGGGTTAATCACTTATCAAACTTATGGCTTGCACCGGATATGATACAGACGATGCTGTTAGTCTTGTTAGATTAACAACTTCTTTGTGTGGAATGTCTACTTTGCTGGCACTCATGACATGCATTCATCTCTCTCTCTCTCTCTCTCTCTCTCTCTCTCATATGTTTACTTATTAATTTCCTTCTTTGTGGCCAGCTGTCGCAGTGAATGCTAAGCTTCAATATGCCGTTGTTGAAGTGCAATCAGTTTTGGCAGATGTTTCTACGTCTTCTGCAGTTGGAAAAAAGAGGCTAGGCAATGTTTTGAAGGAGCATAAGAAGCCCTGCCTTATTGTCGCATCAGATCTTGTAACAACATTGGAAACAAAATGGGGCACGAAACTTTTTGTGAAGAAAACAGTACTAGGTTCAGAGCTCGAAAATTACAGGTCATGTCTGGAAACAGAATAATGAATTGTACTGTATTTTGGGAGCATTTTATGCCACGCAATTTTGCTGACATCATTAACTGGTTTCATGTAAAATTTCTTGCTAAAATTTACATCGTATAGTACAGACGTTTTTTAGAATCTTTGTTTTATAAATTTCCAGCAATCGTGCATCTCTAACATGTGGTTTCCAACCATTACTTCAGGTATATTCTTCCAATTGGTGACAGAGAATGCCCTGTTGTCATTGGAGGAGACTACATTACGACAGAGTCAGGAACTGGACTAGTCCATACAGCTCCTGGTCACGGTCAGGAAGATTATGTAACTGGCCTGAAATATGGTTTGCCTATACTTTCCCCTGTAGATGATGATGGCAAGTTTACTGAAGAAGCTGGACAGTTTAGTGGGTTAGATGTACTTGGGGATGGTAATGCTGCTGTTATTGACTACTTGGATGAACATTTGTCAATTATCTTGGTAGAGCCTTACAGTAAGTTGCATTCCCCCTTTTGCAATTCTAAATTGAGTCATTCATCTATTCTTCTTTCGGAATGTTATTATTAGAGAGGATTAGAAACTTACGTATGTAAATTTCATCACTGTTTCTATCAAACAGATCACAAGTATCCATATGATTGGAGAACAAAAAAGCCTACTATATTTAGGGCAACTGAACAATGGTTTGCATCTGTGGAAGGATTCCGGAAGGCTGCTATGGATGCAATTAGCCAAGTAACATGGATTCCACCTCAGGTATTTGGTCCTTTACTGCATCAAGTAGCCTAGAAGGTAATATAAGTTCCCAGTCTTTGGCTTTTTATGCTTCTTTTTGTTTCCTTTTAAGAGCCTCCCTAGGCATTGATTCTTTACTTTATGAGGATATTGTTCAATTTCCTTCTGGTGCTTTAGATTTTACGTACCTTCATTCTTGATTTTGTAGCTTTCTTTTCATCCAAAAATTTTACGCTTTTAATAAAGGTTTCATTTTGTTTGACAATCTCATTACCATTGATCAGGCAGAAAACAGAATTTCTGCAATGACTTCTAGCCGCTCAGATTGGTGTATATCACGGCAAAGGACTTGGGGTGTCCCCATTCCAGTCTTCTATCATATCGAATCAAAGGAACCTTTAATGAATCAAGAGACGATTGATCATATCAAGTGTAAGGCGGCTCCTACAACCAATGATTGCTTTCTACGTTTCTCTATCATATTTGGTTCATAATTTATGTTGTTTAATTTGAAGAACATCTTTGATATTCATCTAGAACTTCTACTATCCCATATTTTTATTCCTGTTGTCCATGTAGAAACTTAAAATCTCTTCTCTCTCTCTCTCTCTATATATATATATATGTAGATATACAGACACATATATTTATCCAGACACATATTTCTCTATGCATATATATTCTTAGCTAGTTAAGGAATGTGGCTTTAAGAATGCAATATATGTATACATCTCTAAGATATATGCATATGCTCTTGCAGTGCATCATATGCCTTCCAGATTGCTGGAATCTCAAGTTTGTATTAAGAATTGTCTAAGTTTATATCTAAATTTTGAATTTTCCCATGCTGTGGTCATTCATTTGGCAGCTATAATTTCCCAAAAGGGGAGTGATGCATGGTGGTACATGTCGATAGAGGAATTACTTCCCGACACACATCGCCATAAAGCATCATACTATGTAAAGGGGACGGACACGATGGATGTGTGGTTTGATTCAGGTATTATAACAAATGACATGAAACTATTTCGTATACGAGAAATTTTATGTATTTATCACAAACTCATGAATTCGCTTTCGTGCTGCTTTGTTCCCACCATTGGCTTCTTTAACTACTACAGGGTGTCATAGGCATTTTATCATTCTGATCCTTTTCAGACATCAATTGTGAATTTTAAGTTTATCTTTAATGGGGGAAAGGGGTCGTGGAAGACACTTTTTATGTCCTTTGTAACTAGTTGCAGAATAGTTGTTGTAGTAGTAATGTAGCTGTTGTTGTCATAATAATGGAATTTTGTGCTCGATATGCAAACAAAGATCACTACTGCTTGGATTAGTAGTACACTTGAATTGCTTTTGAGGGAAATAATACAACAGAAACTTGAAAGCTTCCAAGAAAGCCGTTTTTTATGCAAATAAAGGCCTCCGGTCCTCATGTTACTTATGATGACAGTAGACACCTGATCTGATAGAAAAAACCTGCTGAACAGTCCTATCCATTCAGGCAGAATCTCATGTTGCTTACTTTCTCCTGATGTCTGCCTCCCATTTGTGGCAAGCCTCTATGCATTGACCTCTTGTTTCTTGTTCATCCTACGGTGGCTTAGAAATATATAGGAAATTGAGGGAGGAAAAAATGTGTGTCCAACCTATGCTTTTACGACTTTCCTAATTTTGAAATCATTGGGCTTGTTTGGTTCTTGGTTAAAACCTGGTTTTTTTCTCTCCCAAAACTGAGAAAAAGCAAGTAGCACATAATGTATTTCATTTCTTTCTGGAAATTTCCTGTCAGATTTCAGAAATTACCAGTGGGAAAGATGTACCCTATCTATTTGAGAATGCAAGAGCATAATGCTGAAGCCTCGCCTTTAAGATTTATGCCTTAGTCAGATTGAGGTTCCACATTTAAAGGCCTCACATGCCCCTTTGGATAACAAGATAGAGCTGCTAAATTTTTTCTATCAAAGGGTGATATATTGTTATCATAATCTTCTTGTTATTTTATTTTGATAAAGGTGTGCCTTTCTATAAGCATTAAACAAACATCTTAAAAGTAGTTGTTTTCTCCTTTTTAATGGGCCCATCTTTTTTACATTTTTATTTTCATATAATGGACCATCAAAGATGGAACATCCTTCATTGGGATTCTCAAAAGGATTACTTTAATCAACGAAGAAACACACGACAATATGAACTATTTCTCATTGACTAATGTCTATGGATCCAAATGGTTAATTGATTCTTAGCATTTTTTGTAGCATAGAGAACACATAAAAAGTGCATCAAAATGTTAAGCCTGTCAGCACTTGCTTAGAATCTTGAGTAATTGATGTTAAATCTTGTTACCGAAGTGTGCTTTAAGCTGGTTTAGTAAACCTTTGTTATTTATACATCTTGTTGAACAGGGGGAAAGACAGATTTATGGGGGTATATTAGGGGGAAGCTTGGGATTTCTGATTCCTCTATCACATTCAGAATGTTTGGTGTAGTCTGCTAAAAGAAGTCAGTGCCCAGTGTTTGTAGATTTTTGTTCCGTAGCACATTCCACACATAATGGATAGTGCTGCTGTATAAGTGCACACTCCTCCAGATCCTTTTCCTATCTGACATCCCACCAGCATTTTCATTACATATTCGTCTAAGTTGTCATTTTGCAGGCATGGCAATACCCACACTTGGATTTTGATACTTCTGATACCAATTGTACCATTACCAAAATTTAAATTGTACTAGGACCATGACCTTAGTTAATTTCTCATTGTCTACCTCAGGCTCTTCTTGGGCTGCTGTGTTGGAGAAAAGAAATGGCCTTAGTTGTCCTGCAGATTTGTATATTGAAGGCACCGACCAGCATCGTGGTTGGTTTCAGAGTTCTTTGTTGACAAGTACTGCTACAAAAGGTAATGAGCGTGTCAGAATTTGATCTTTATCTAGTTCATATATGTGAATAAGAAAAATTGCCCGCAAATTTTAGTCAACTGCTCATTGATAGACGATAAAGTTTGTCATGTTCCTGAAGCTACGAATTGGTTTTAGGAAACCTACGCACTTGTATGTTTCAGGCCATGCCTTTCGTTGACCTACTTTGGGTACTGAAACTAGTTCTAAATCACAGCCTACTATGCTTTATTGAAGTTAGTAAGATGCTGCATGATTCTTTGTCATATTTTCTTTTAATAGTGCAGGAAAGGCCCCATATTCTAGTGTCATAACACATGGATTTGTACTGGATGAGAGAGGATTAAAAATGAGCAAATCTTTGGGTAATGTTGTAGATCCAAGAACTGTAATTGAAGGAGGGAAGAACCCTGGGGTTAGTCACTGGTCACTGGTTATATTATATCATCACATCTCATTTTTGCTGAATGATCAATTGTGTTTCTATTTTTTGTTGACAGGAAGCACCTTCCTATGGAGCTGATGTCCTAAGACTATGGGTTTCGAGTGTTGATTATACAGGTGATGTTATGGTCGGGCCTCAAGTCCTCCGTCAAATGTCAGACATATATAGGAAGCTGCGAGGAACGTTGCGATTTCTTTTGGCAAATCTTCATGATTGGAAAGTATGTCAGGTTTTCTGTCAATCATAGACATTGAGTTGAGACCATGCCCATCACTTAAATTTTCCTTACATATACCAGAAGCCATTTTTAATTGTTGTTTCTCGTTATCAATACCATTCCTGGAAATATATGAGAAACATTCTCAGAGTACAAACACACACAAGCTTGTATTAAATTTTAATGTTTCTGATTGATCTATACAGATAATGATCTTTTGTGTAGTTAGATATCTCCTTCTTTAGTTTCTCTCATTTTTATGATTTATTTTTGCAGGCTGATTATGCTGTTTCTTATGATGATCTTCCCACTATTGATCAGCATGCACTGTTCCATCTTGAAAACGTTATAGAGAACATCAGACAGAACTATGAAAATTTTCAGTTCTTCAAAATATTCCAGGTACATATTTTCTTGATTGCATTGATGACTTGATAAATTTTGGAAACAAATGTAATTTTTTCAATGCCAATGTTCTGGATGTGAAGCTGCCGATAACTTTCACTTTGATTTCATGTCTTTTTGGAAGAAAAAGAAAGTACACCTTTAATAAGGAGAGAATGTGCTAACGTTTTCTTGATATGTAAATAATTGTGTATTTGTTTTTTTTTGTGCGTATGTGTTTTGTTGGGGGGTGGGGGTTGCTCCTTATATATGAAAATTTACTTGTTTGTAGTAATAAGCTACTTGTTTGGAATTTATAAGTAATGAAAAAATTGAAACCATTTCAATTACCATTGACTGGTCAAAGGGCAAGATCTATTCCTAGTGTATGTTTTACCAGAATTCAGGTTGTCAAAACTCTAGTTTTTTTTTTTTCCTGTCTAGGGCTTTTACCATTGAGACTTGCACAGTAGTTACATTTCTAAAGTTTGCACCCCCTTAATGTTCAAGTCTATGTTTGAAGTGACACATCCAAGATCCATGAAAAGCTAAAAGTGGTCCTAAATTGATCATTAATTTCTCAAGTATCTGAGGAACCACTAGGGCTTCTGTTGGATGATGCTGGGCATGTGCGTAATATTCATTGAACAGTGGATTTTAACAGTATATGGAACACGTGTCAGTATTTTTGACTTGTGGTGCAAAGTTTTTGTCTCCAAGAGTACATAGGCCATTAATTGATTGAATGGTGCCATAGATGATAAATAAAATTGACTCTCACTAACAAACACTATTTAAATTTGATTTTTCATATTAAATTTCAATTTTCAGTCCATAACGCACGATTAGTGCTCCTAACTGTTTATCAACCCATGACAGATCATTCAACGGTTTGTGATTGTTGATCTCTCAAATTTCTACTTTGATGTTGCCAAAGATCGACTTTACGTTGGGTAATTCTCGTCTTACTTAGCATTATAATAAACTATGTATGTAGCTGTTACTGGTTCCTTTTCATACCTTTCATCATTTGCATTGGATTTTTCTTGAGATGCTTTAATATCACAAGTTTTACTTTTGTGCTGAATGCTACACACATTTGTGCAATGAATCTAGACTGAGTGTTTGTCTTGTAGGTTTCGTAAATTCTATGGTCTATGATTCTCTGTTTCTGGCCTAGTATGCACAGGACCCTATGTAAATGTTAGGATATCCTCAAGGTTGCATTTGGATTTATGGATGCAAAGTGTATGTAATTGAATTAAATCACTTACAATTCTAAGAAAAAGGGAGAAGTATTCAATCATATAAGTGGGATAACTAAATGTTGTTTAATAGCTTAGAATTTTAACGCGAGCATAGGTACATTGAGAGCCTCATTACAGGTGAATTTGAAAAGTGAAATAACAAAACAAAGGCATTGAACATGAAATCACCTTTTATCAGATTGTTCATTCATTACAATCTAATAAACTGGTCTAATTTGACGTTCTTGTACTCTGAAAACTGTAGCTGATTGTAAGAACACATCGATGATGCTTCTCTAAGGTGTTGTCTTTCCAGGGGCTCTACAAGTTTTACACGGAGAAGTTGTCAGACTGTTCTTGCAGCACATCTACTTTCCATAGTAAGGGTGATTGCTCCGATACTACCTCATTTGGCTGAGGATGTGTGGCAGCATCTTCCTTTTGATTATATTACTGAAGATGGTCATATTGCCCAATTTGTTTTTGAGTCAAGATGGCCACCATTAAATGAAAGATGGCTAGCTTTCCCTGAGGAAGAAATTGATTTTTGGGGTAAAATTCTTGAGGTAATCATTCTTTTTCCTGTCAAGATAACAAACTGATCTAAATGACAGTTTGTAATCCAAGCGTGTGCTTTTGTTAAAAATTCAGAAAAATTGTGATAATAATTAGACAGTTGCATAATATTTTGTTGAATCTCTCTCTCTCTCTCTCTCACACACACACACACACACACACACACGAGCAATTTCCTGAATTATTTTGTGCTTTTAAAGTCTATGAGGAGTGTAGGTTGTGGGTAGCCCCTTTTGTATCAGGCTATTGGACCCCTCTTCTCCCACCCCCATCCTCACCCCAAAAGAAAATAGTGGGAAAAAAGAAAGGAATTTATGAGTTGCTAATGCATATGAACTTAAGATTTGCTAATCGCAATCCCTCTTAATGCATCAGGAAAAATCAGTCTTATATGATTTTTAAAATTTCAAGCTAACTGTTTTGCAACACAGCATTTTGTCCTAATTTTAGCCACTTTGTCCAGCTGAGAACTGAGGTGAATAAAGTCCTGGAGGTTGCCCGTACGGGGAAGTTGATTGGTTCCAGTTTAGAGGCAAAGGTCCATCTCCACACTTCTGATAATGGCCTGGCTGCAAGGTTAAATGACATGATTAAAGCAAGGAATGACGCAGACACGTTGCCTCGTATATTCATAACATCTCAGGTATGCTTGATTCTTTTTTACACGTTCCAGATAAAAGCCTGTGGCTCAATCTAGTTATGCAATATTGTATAACTCATATCATTTATAAACTATGTTGTATACAAACTTATATCAGAAGTTTGGGAAAATTGTACCCTACCACGCTCTAATCTTCATTTTTATCATGGGTGTACGGGCAATTGCTTGCTCTTAAAAATGATGGGTAAATTGATGAAACATCCACTTTTAATGGTTGACTGCAGGTAGAAATTCTTTCATCCTTGGAGAATCAACAATCTGAAAATATACCATACAATGGAGAATATCTCATTCAAGGGAAGGACAAAGTTTGGATTGGTGTGTCTCGTGCAGATGGCTTGAAATGTGAAAGATGTTGGAATTTCTCGCCCCAAGTTGGTTCTTTTGCTGAGCATCCCTCACTTTGCAGTCGTTGTTATAAAATCGTCGCTGGTCAATCAAGCCCTGCTTTAGCTGCGGTCAGCTGAGATCACATAGGACAGAATTGAATTCAAAAACAGTGTCAGCAACTGAATTGAGTACATTTATCAATATCTCTGTCTAATCTCTACGCCCATGTTCAAAACCTGCTTTGCGGTGAAAGCATAATTTTGGTATGGTTGATTACAATAGGTTCAATTTGCTTAGTAAATGCTGGAATTGGTAGTGATCAGAAAAGAGAAGCTACATTTGTTTGTAGAACGGTACATCTTTGTAATTTATCATGATTGACATTGATGGCATATAGGATCAATATACTTTTCTCAATGTTCTTGGCTGTCTGTAATTCATTAAGGATAGACTTTGTATCTTGTAAAGAAACATAATAGCAGGTAGTAGTAGCATCTCTAACATTTCATGCATATTTATATTGTGCGATCTATTTATCGCATATTCCACCACCTTTTCTGTTTTAACCATTCATCTTCCTCTCCTTGTACTGTTCAATTGTAATAGACATTGAATGGGTTTGGAAGATAAGAGGGTGAGGGGTGGTGGAGTGGCTAAGGTTGAGGATGAGGCAGGGGTGTCAATCCTATCTATTGCACAGGTCTCCAGTCTATGGTGGCGTCTCAGAGAAATAGCTGGAGGAAAACCTTAAAAATGTTAAGTGAACACGACTCTTGTTTACAGTAGCGTCATAGAGAATAGCTGGTAAGCAACCTTACAACCTATTTTGTTTTGGGGGAATTTTACTTTGCACCCCAAAAAATTTAGGAATTTTTATTTTATACCCTCTTAGATTATATTTTTCATATTGTACTCTTAATGTATTAAAAATATTGTAAAGTAACATTTCCGTTAGCCTTTATTTCTTATTTAACGAAATGACGGAAGTTATCCAAAGCGCCACACTGGAATAATTTTAATACATTGAGGTACAATTTGAGAAATTTAATCTTTGAAATTTAAAGTGATAATTTTTAAATTTTTTGAAAAATTATCATTTTTGTGGATAATTTCTAACATTTGTGATTACTTTTATTACGGTTGTGGTTATTTTTATCACTGTCGTGGTACCAAAAAAAGTGATAAAAATAATTATAACAATAGTGGTAAAAACAACTGTAATAAAAGTAACCACAAATGTTATAAATTATCCATAAAAATGGTAATTTTATTGTATTAAAAAAAAGTGGTAAAAATAATTACCACAATAGTCGTAAAATTAACCACATCAGTGATAAATCACTCACAATAGTGATAAATTTTTTGATTATAAAATGACTAATAAAAATTATAAAAACACCCATTAAAATAATAAATTTTAGAGGCATAGCACCTAATTTTTTTTATCGCCACCCTAGTCAAGTCCAAAGTTGGGGGAAGTAAGAGGTTTATAACTCCACCGTCAAAAATTAAGCAAATTCAGCCACTGCTACTAGGACAATTTCAATTCCTTTTCATAACATCAACAATGTGAAATTGAAGAGCACTCAATACAAATTAGACTATGCTTTTCATTGATAATTATATAATCTTAAAAAAAAAAAACAACTATGACACAAGAAGATAGTGGTAAATCAAGGAATACAATAACCAATAGCTAAGACAAATACAGATAACAACAGAATACAAAGTGACAAGTATCAAAACTGGAGAGGTACATCAAAAAAAAAACAATCATGAGGTAAAAAAGGGCATCTAAATCTTTGATTTGAAGCCATCTCTTTCATTTGCATTCAAGAAGATACCTTGACAGCTTTAAATGCAGGGTGAAGCAACCCAAGCTCATCCTTAACTTCAAGTGGATTGCTAGTCTCATTCCTTGTTCTCTTAACTCTCCTACTTGCAAGTGACTTGTGAGTGAACCCATACATCTGCAGAATCTGATTATCCCCAAAATTAAATGCTCTATCCATCTGCTTCAAACACCTCTCCACTGGATAATCTCCGAACTTCCCACAAGGCTTGCAACCCACAAAGTGAGTAACAAGCGGCCACCGATGATCGCCAAGACCCGGATGGTAATTCTCAATCATTTCCTCATACCTATCCACCAAAATACCCCAATAACCATGTAAATAATAAGCATTTTCAAGATACACCTTATCACCCCACCTATCCCTCTGACTCTCCAACAAATAAACCATAGCAGACTGATCATCAGCCTCAAAAACTGGCCTACCCTTAAGCTCTCTAGTCAATATCTTCCCAGCCTCATCCCTAATCTTCCCTTTTGGCCCCATTGGTGCCCAGACATCAAGAATGTCCAGAGACCATTGACAATTCCTAAGCAAAAAACTACCAGTGTTCAATCCAATCCAATTCTTCTGATCATACACCATCTCATTCCACCCATGCATCACAAAGTTATGATCCTTATACCTCTCCCATGGCACCTCAAATGCCATATCTGTAAACATGGCATCACTATCCATCCACCACAGAAACTCCACCTCTGGATGCATCAACAAAAGCTTCCTAATCAATGGCAATTTAGCCCAGAATCCAGCCATTTCAGCATCAAGCAAAGCGAAATTGTAAAAGATCTCAATCCCATGTAACCTACAATAATCAATCTTGTTCTTTATCGATTTCAATAGATAATGATCTCCCACTGGGTTTTCACACGGTTTTGGCGATGACCCAGTAACCAACAACACCCTAGGCTTATTGGGTGCAATGAAATTCGGAAAATTCGAGTTTTTCTTCAACCATTCAGCTCTTTGCTCATCCCAATCAGAGATTTTGGGTCCCAGACTATAGGGCTTGTTTGGATCTCGTTTTTGATCACCTTCTTCCTCATCAACCAAAAGTTTCTTGATATCGAAGGTGGCGTAATTGTTGGAATCCGAAGAAGAGTCAGTGGCGGTGGAGGTGGTTGTTGCGTCGGCTTCTTCCAGAACACGGCGGGGTTCCACCCTTTTCCGGTAGTAGTGGAAGGTCTCGCGGATCTCATTCAAGTCTTGCTCCGGCGTTCCAAATTTTCCGGCACCCATGTTTCCCCGGAGGACGATGACTGTGAGGAACAGGCAAAGCAGTGTGAGCTTGCCATTCCGGAGAATTCTATGGATTTGTCGAATCCGACGAGCCCCTAAAAACCGCTCCAACATTGTATTGAATCGAAAGGTGGAATTTACAGTGGTGTTACAGAAATTTCGAATGTAGGGTTTTTAGGAGGTTGAAAAGGAAAGTTGGAAATTGAATGCCATTGAAGAAGAGAAGAGGAAGAGGATTGGGTCTTTTCAGTTTAGATTTATGTGTTTTTATGACCAAATTGAGATCTAGAAATTAGGACAAATAGGGTTTGAGACAAAGTTCTTTGAATGTCGGTGAACAGAGTTGTGTGTGTGTGTGTGTGTGTGTGTGTGTGTGTGTGTGTGAGAGAGAAAAGTGGGAGGTAGACTCGGAGAAGGTGGAAGAAAAAGAATTCAGACAATTTTTTATTATTTTTGTCATTTTCTTACCACTTTGCACGTAGTCACATGTCGAAGAACATAGATGTGCGAATTTAACGTATTAATACTAAATTTTTTATTATGGGAGAATTGTATTTAATATCTCAAAATATTTTAAATTTTAAATTTTTAAAAATTTAAATTTTTTATATTATACTCTTTGATGGTGTCAAACTGCGCGTATGAACTATGGGATTGGATTGTGTGGTATGTACGATCTGCGTAGAGCTTGGTATAATATCTGAACTACAAGACTCGTGAATTTTCTGCTCTGGGCACATGTCTAACCTTAACTTGCACAAATTTTTTCATTATTTCTTGTACCTTTTTGAGGTAAAGGACCATCTTTTCGCCTCTTGCTTCGTAGGCCTCTTCTATCTGTTTTACCACCAGTTGAGAATCGCTGCAGATCTCCAGCTGCTCTGCTTCCATAGAATAAGCAAGATTAAGCCCAACAATGACAGCTTCATATTCTGCCTCATTATTTGAAGCTTTGAACCCAAATCTGAGGGCGTATTCGACGTCTATTCCTTCTGGGGAGGTCAGGATCATTCCTGCACCGCTTCCCTGCGCATTAGCAGCCCCATCCACTGAGAGTCTCCATATGGGGAGGTCCGGTATTAAATCTGTGGTCTCCATAGGCGCTGCCGCTGTGAACTCTGCAATAAAATTCGCCAAAATTTGCCCTTTGATGGCAGTTCTTGGCTTGTACTTTATGTCAAACTCACTGAGCTCTATGGCCCATTTAACCAACCTCCCCGAGGACTCTGGCTTATGTAGTACTTGCTTCATTGGCTGGTCTGTTGGAACCTCGATAGTATGAGCCTGGAAATAGGGCCTGAGTCTTCTGGCTGTTGTCACCAACGCTAAGACGAGCTTCTCCATCTTTGGGTATCTCTCCTCTGCCCCCCTCAGAGCTCTGCTACAGTAGTAGACTGGTTGCTGAGCTCTGTCTCGCTCCCTGACCAGCGCTGCGCTTGTCGAAAAATCTGAAACCGCCAGGTATAGAGTAAGGACCTCCCCTTCTAAAGGGCTCACCAGTACAGGAGGAGAGCTCATATAATCTTTCAGGGCTTTAAATGCTTCTTCACACTTGACATCCCACTGGAACGCCTTTTTTAATATCTGAAAGAACGGCTGGCATTTATCACTTGATCTAGACACGAAACGGCTCAAGGCAGCTATCCTGCCTGTCAAGCGTTGCACCTCCCTTGTATTGGATGGTGACTGCATCTCCACCATTGCCCTAACCTTCTCTGGGTTAGCTTCAATTCCTCTGCTGCTAACTATAAAACCCAGGAATTTTCCTGCCGAGACCCCAAACGCGCATTTCGCAGGGTTGAGCTTCATTCTGTACTCCTTTAAGATTCGGAACGAATCTGCTAAGTGCTCGATGTGGAGCTCTGCTTTTAGTGACTTTACTAGCATATCATCGATGTAAACTTCCATGGATGCTCCTATCTGTTTTTGGAATATCCTATTTACCAGCCGCTGGTAAGTGGCTCCAGCATTCTTCAACCCGAAGGGCATGACCTGGTAACAATATGTTCCTTGTTCTGTTACGAAGGAGGTCTTCTCCTGATCGCCTGGATCCATCCTGATCTGGTTGTATCCTGAGAAGGCATCCATGAAACTAAGGAGCTCATGCCCGGCTGTGGCGTCCACTATTAAGTCAATCCGAGGTAAAGGAAAGCTATCCTTGGGGCATGCTCGGTTGAGATCGGTAAAGTCAATGCACAATCGCCATTTGCCGTTAGTTTTCTTGACGAGAACCACATTCGCCAACCAAGTGGGGTAGTCAACTTCCCTGATGGCCTTGGCATGGAGGAGCTTGCTGACCTCCTCATTAATCGTCTTTTGTCTTTCTGGGGCAAAACTTCTCCTCTTTTGTTTGACGGGTTTGCAAGCTGGATTTACACTTAGCTTATGGGTGATAACCGAAGGGTCAATTCCCTCCATGTCTTCCTGCTTCCACGCAAACACTCATATATTCTCCTTTAGGAACTGGATGAGGAGACCTTTGAGCTCTGCGTTTAGTCTGGAACCCACATAAACGAGGTGTTCTGGCTTTTCATCAAGCTGAACTGGTTCCAGCTCTTCCGATGACATTGGTCTTGTCTCCATTTCGTCTCTCATGTCGAGCTCATCCAGTTGGATGTTCTCAACCTCCTTCCTTTTCACAGAAGCCATGTAGCATTCCCTTGCCACCCGCTGGTCTCCTCGGACTACTCCGATTCCATTGTCTGTAGGAAATTTCACGACTAAATGGTAGGCAGATGGGATTGCCTTCATAGAATTAAGGGATGGCTTCCCAAGCAAGATGTTGTATGCAGAGGGTGCATCGACCACTAGGAACTTTACGGTGGTAGTGGCTTGGCAAGGTGGGTCCCCTAGGGTGAGCACGAGCTGGATTGAGCCTAGGGGAAACACCTTTTCCCCGGAGAATCCCAGCAAGTGAGTGCTTACTGGCTCAAGTCTCTCCCTTCCTATATCCATCTTATCAAACGTAGGTGCGAAAATGATATCTGCCGAGCTCCCATTATCGATTAGAACACGATGAACAGTTCTATTAGCCACCACTGCTCGCACCACCAATGGGTCATCATGCGGGTACTGGCATCCCTCCAAATTAGCGTCCGAAAAAGTGATAGCTGTATCTATGCGTGGTGCTTTGGATACAGCGTGCACTTCGAGAGCTTCTTCGGCTCTGATCCGGCGGAGGTGCACTTTCCTGGCTGAGCTAGATTCTCCGCCTCCTGCGAACCCTCCTGATATTACTCTGATCTCCCCTAGAGGCTGCTGGTGCGGCGCGGGTGCCTGCTGTCGTGGTGGTGGAGGTGGAAGAGCTCGGTTCTGGTTGTCATTGGCTACAAAACGACGCAACTGACCTCGTTGGATCAGAAACTCGATCTCCTTCTTTAATTGAATGCAGTCATCAGTGTGGTGACCATGGTCTCTATGGTAATCGCAGTACTTGGTGGGGTCTCTTTTGGCTGGATCTGCCTTCATCCGAGGTGGCCATCTTAAGAACTTCTCGTTTTGGACCTCATACAAGACTTGCGACACAGTGGCAGAGAGTGGGGTGAACCGCTGGGGTCCATATCTGGGCTGCAGCTCAGGTTGCATGGGGCCCAGGCGATCTCTAACATTTCCTCTTCTCTTTGGCGAGCGGTCCCTATCTCTTCGGGGAGACCTCTCTCGCCCTTTTTCTTTCCTGGGACTCCTGTCCCTTCTCTTCTCTTCTTTTCCCTTCTCCTTTCGTGAGGATGTTCCCCCTACTTTAGAAAGGAGTGCCTCTTCGCCGTTTATATACTTCTCTGCCTTGGCTAACACCTCAGCCATGCTCGCCTGAGGGTTCTTTGATATGGAGAACATCAAGTCCTTTGATTGCACTCCCAGCCCTGCAATGAAAGCAGTTATGGCGAACTTTTCGTCTGGGACGTCTACCTTCAATGTCTCCGAGTTAAACCTTTGGACATAAGACCTCAGGTTCTCTTGGGGACCCTGCTTTACGTTCAGCAGGTGGTAGCTTGACTTTCTGTATATCCGGGCTCCTATAAAGTGAGATACGAAAGCTATGGAGAGCTCTTTAAAGGATGAGATCGAGGCTGGTGGGAGCCTGTGAAACCAGGCTAAGGCAGAGCCTTTCAATGTGATGGCGAAAGCTCTGCAACGCACGGGATCCTGGTATCCATGCAACTCCATCTGGTTTTTGTAAGTGTTGAGGTGATCTACGGGATCTTTCGTCCCATCAAAGACCTCTACTTGCGGCATCCTGAATTTTGGTGGAAGGGGAAAGTGCAGCACTCCAGTGGTGAATGGGGACTCGGTTTGCTGCACTAGGACGTCCATTGTAACCGGAGCCTTGCTCCTTACAGCCTCCTTCATGTGGCTGAGCTCTTCCTGGATGTCTTTGAAGCGTTGCTCCCAGTGTTGTTCTCTCCTGCGTTGCGGGTGAGGGAGAAAATCGTCCCTCTCACCTCCATCGTTCTGACTTTGCACCTCGTCGTTTTGGCCATTCCTAGGGGGTATATAGGGAATATGTCCCCTGGTCTGGCTGGCTTCTCCTCCTTCACTGACCTCTCTAAGGGGGTCCCAGTGTCGTTCTTCCCTATGAGGGGGATCATTCTGGCCTTCTTGGGCCGGTCGTGCCTCCTGTGGGCGCTGTATGAGCTTTGATAACTCTTCATTCTCCCTTAGTAAACGTTGGTTGACGAGGCGAAGGGCCTCCAACTCGTTATTAATGGGGGAATGCGCCTCCTGGATGTTCCCGGGTTGTCTGCTGTTGGTGGCTTCCTGCTGGCCTTGCATTCGTGGTAAGTTTGTTTGACTTCTGCTCATATTTCGAGTTGTTACCATCAGTCACTGAGGAATCAGCTTACTTGTAACAGGAACAGTCGTTCCCACAGACGGCGCCAAACTGATGGTGTCAAACTGCGCGTATGAACTATGGGATTGGATTGTGTGGTATGTACGATCTGCGTAGAGCTTGGTATAATATCTGAACTACAAGGCTCGTGAATTGGTGGATGAACGCTCTAATCAATCGATGTGTAGTGTGTGAAATGCAGTAAAAGTATAGTGGTTCACCGGCTAATGAGCTCGGCTAATCCACTCTCTAATGGAGGCTCTTGCTCCCTTCTCTTTATTGATCAAATTGAACATGTTACAGTAGAATACTCCGGGCCCTAGGGTTTCTCATCGTCCTCCCCTTTTATGGGGGTTGCCTCCTTCTTTTATGGCCTCATGCTTCCCTCTAATACGGAATTACTTCCTATATTGAAGGGACCGTGCCCTATCTTCATCTATAATTCCGGAGTTACCCAAACTCCTTATGGCTGGTTTCAAACGGAGAGATCCTTGCCTTCTTCCCTGGGATTCTCCTTAGTTTTAGGTGGGGATCATGGTTGAATACGGGTTTCATGCCTTGAATTGGTTCTACTTCCTTTGTAAGGGTATCCGTTGTCATCTTGCTGGCCCCTTGGCATCTCTCATCTCGAATCTTCAGCAGGGAGTGTCAATGCTGGCTGGGCGAGCTCAGCCCATGGCTAAGGGGGGGCTCAGCTTATTTTACCTGAGCTCCCGAGCTGAGCTCACTTACTGAGCACGTGTCAGTTTTATTCTAGGTATCATCACTCTTAATGTATTAAAAAAATGGTATTATATTTAAATTAGTTGAGAGATATAGATCTTCGTATTTATGGTCATTAAGTATATAAAAAAATAAAAAAAATTATAGGTATGACAATTAGACAAAAAATATTATAATAGACACAATTAATTCCACACTAAGATTAGGAATAAAATTAGTAATATTCTTAGCTGCAGTCAAACGCAAATTCAGTGGGCGCCCCATGCCTCTCGTAGTACTAGTAAGCGCCAGATTGGTCTCGCTCTCAGCACATTGATTCACAGCTCATGGATTGTGACTGTGATTGTGATGTTAACTTATAGTATAATGTCCTTTTTGCCCTTTTCCGCGTTAAACCTAGATGAAACAGGTTTTTTTTTTTTTGGGGTAAATATCACTCACACCTCCCTCCTGACATTTGATTTTATTACACAGACACTCTTTCATATTTTAAAAATGACACTGAGACTCCAATAGGTGAACGGCGTTAACAATATTATTAAAAAAATTATTTTACTCTCAATTAATTGATTAAATCCATGCCCAGATCTAAACCAATCACCCCATGCCCAAGACAACACTCCACGACCCATGACCTAAAACCCTCTATGCCCGAAGCCCCAACAATTAAGCAATAATTGTTAATTTTTTTTTTAATTTTTGATTTCCTATTTTATCTTTAATTATTATAATAAAATTAATTATATCTACCTATATACTCTCAGCTGTTTTTTTGACTTTCAACTTATTTTAGATTTTTTTATAAATATTTTTAAATTTTATTATATAAATTAGCAATTAGCCACGTGGGATGTTCTAGAAAACTCACCACCTGCCCAACTTTTCTCTCCACTTTGTGTTAGGTTGTTAATCGAGTTGAGTCGAGTTCATTTTTTTAAAAGAAGTCTTATTTAAATGTATGATAGTGTTGTATATATATGAACGTATACTAATATTTACTAATAATGATAAGTTATATAATTAATTATTTATTGGTAGTTAAAGTGACTCTTGAAGACAAGAGTTAAAACTTTCTAAAGAAAGGTGTCTATTGACATTTAAATGAAGAGTTACACCTCTCGTAAATAGTGTATGAAACATTATAAATATAAGGTTCCTTTCCTTGGCCATGAGGATGAAGTTAGTTGTTCCATTCTAATTCTATTATCATATTTTGTTGAGATTATTTTTCAGAGTTTCATTCGGATTGAGTTCTGATTCGAAGACTACTAATAAATACAACCTTAAATTTTAAGCATTGTATCATGGGGATAGAATTTCTCAGAGTCCATATGCATCATAGTCGATAAATTATTTTCTCGAACATAACATCTTATGTAACTTGCCCAATGACTTATTTCGATCTTTCTTTTTTCTATTGTGTCTTACTACTACTTTTATTTTTTGTACCACCGGTTTATATACAACAGATAGATAGTCCATAAAAATTAAAAAAAATGTATTAAAAGATATCTCACTCCCTTCTTTTGAGGTTAAGTGTGTGTAGTTACTAATCAAAGAATAATTTGAGTTTAGGGCCTCCGAGGTGGTATCAATTCAATGACAATGATGTATTAGTTCAACAAATATGATTAGCAAATTAGGCACAAACAACATATTTTTACCTTAAATAGATGAGATATAAATTTAGCAATTTTTTTTTATATTAACATCCTTTTACCTCAAAGACTTGAAAGAACACAATAAATGACATTGCAAGCTCTAGATTGTTGGTTTTCTATAAGTTGGTGATTATGTTAGCACCAACCAAATGGGCTCTAATGAAAATTTGAAGACATATTTTTTTGGTTCATCGAAAGATTAAATTACGTTTCGGTGCATTATTTTAGTTACATAAAAAACGAAAATGTTTGACAATGTATCGACAACAAAATAAAAACGAAGAAAACATTAACGCTGTGTTTGGTTGGGGGTAATGAAGCATGAGAATGGAATGACCATTACTTAGTAATGCTCATTCCAATGTTTGGTACGTAGTAATGAAAATCCATTCCATTCCTAAGTAATAGTTAATCCCACAAAACATGGGATTACCCATTACCAAATAAAACATGGTATTACCCATTCCAAAGCACTCGGTAATGGACCAAATTCAGAACATAAAAAAAAACCCGACTCTTCCCCATCCCCCACTGTTTCTTTTTCTCTTCGTTTTCTTTTATCGGCTAAGCTCTCCCTGCCAAATCTCTCTTCCCTCTTTCACTCCTTTGCTCGACTCTCGACTCTTCTCCACCGAGACCCATGGCATTCCACCCCTCCCCTCATAGCTACTCTCGACCTATTTCTAACCAGTTTTTGAAGGGAAGCGCTGAATCGAAGACGAAGACCATCATAGACTAGACCAGAACCAGAACCGACTTTGGCCACCAATCTCTGGTAATTCCTCAGTTAAGTTAGTCAACAATTGCATGTTTGTGGGTCACTTTTATTAGTTCAAAGTATGATATGAGTTATGTTAGTTTGGGCAATTTTTTTGTTGTTATGATGGAATTTGTATGTTTTTCTATTGTCTTGATCAATGAGTAATTGTTGTGCATATTCAGTTAAATTAGTTTTCATGCTTATATGGTTGAATTGGGTTGGAAATCTATTGGGCGAACAAGTTAAATCAGTTGGATGGAATTATGTCTTAAACCTGTTCGATGATAATCCTAAATGAGAAAGGGTTGTTTTATAGAGGATACTTTATGGATCATTTTTTTATTAATGTTGTGAATCACAGAGGACAGGTAAAATCCCTTGAGTTTCACTAAATTGAATAGCCAATATTCATTGAACATGATTTTTTTTTTGGAGTATCCAGTAATGATAAACTGTTTTGTTAGCAGTTTGCGGAGAAGCTGATAATGGGTTTAAACCAGGATATTTGAATGTCATTGAGCAATCTTTGCTAGAGAAGCTGTCGGGCAAAGGAATTAAGGCCAAACCACATATTGAGTCACGAATCAAGGTTTTAAAGAGGGATTTTTGCATTTTTCATGACATGCTTAACGGGATTCATACAAGTGGATTTGGATTTGATCACGAAAAAAAATGTTTGACAGCAAGCTCTGATGTATGGGAGGGTTACTTACAGGTATCTATCAAACTTACCTTTTCATTTATCATTTCGAGTTATTGCATAGCTTAGATCTTTTCCTTTATTTAACATAATTGTTTCTTGTATTTGACATATTTTTGCATATTGTATTTGTTTGTATTGTAGAGCCACAAGGGAGCAGAAAAGTTTAGGGATAGATCTTTTCCCTTTTATGAGGACTTGTGCATTATATTTGGAAAGGACCGGACGACTGGTAGAGAGGCACATGGCCAAGTTGATGTGGTGGAGGAGTTAGAGAGAGAAGAAGGAAACACTGAGCATGAGATATTCTTACATGGATCAGATGACATGAATACATCCATGTCATCTATGCGACGACCATCTATGCCTGAGGAGGTTGGGAGCGCGAGGTTGAAGAAAAAAAGTAGGGGTATGGATGAGATGGTAGTCGAAGGGTTGATGAGTGCTGCTTCTCTGATTAGCACAGAGATTAAGGAGGCAACAACTATTTTTGCTCGTGCAATTGGTGTTGACGCCGCAGTACGTGATATGAAGAAGAAGATTTACGAAGACTTGCTGTTGTTGCCCGACTTTTCCATGAGTGAGAGGCTCAAAGTCTCGAGTGTCTTAGTTCATGATTCTGATTATATGGACTTATTTTTTAGCCTTCCTGAGGTCGAGATGGCAGAATTAGTAAGAGGGATATTGAGGGGAGATTTTTGAGAGATGTATAGGATGATGCATGGTAAATGGAACATATTTTTTGTTTTTGTTTATGAAACACTTGCGTTACTCTTATATGTTAAACTTGAGTTTAATTATGTTTTCCATGAAAAAAAGTTATTTGGTTAATGATTACATTTTATAGGTTGATCATAGTCATTGTGTGTTGAATGAGTACCATTCATGAAGGATTATATAGGATATTGATGAACGTATCACATTTCTATTTTTTTTTATTTGTTGTTTATTATTGATTTTTATTATTTTTTAGTGAATTTTTTCATTATGTGATTCTTTGTGACTTTATTTACGACATATTTAATCTAATTTGTCAAATTTTAAAATTAACATAAATATTCATTATAATGAAGTATGCAATAAATTGGAAATTTTATGATAATTTTTTTTTAAAATTTCATTCTATTCCAATAGAAATTATTTTATCCAAACTTTGGAATGAAATGGACATTCCATTCCAAGACTTAATCCTAATTAATTGCCAAACATTGGAATGGTAATACACATTCCATTTCATTCCCAAGTTTATTCCATTCCTATGTCCATTCCATTCCTACATAAATGCATTACTGCGTACCAAACGCAGCGTAAGTATTTACATGCATTGACATTTTGATTCAGATTCATTTCAATCTCTTTGGAAACGAAAACGTTTCAATCATTCCGTCCTCTAATCAGGATATGATGAATAAAACAAATCAAAAAATATAACTAATATAATACCCACTTCAGAGGAAAACAAGCTTGAAGTTAACAATAAAGAGGAATGCCATCCAAACCAAACAAGGCCTAACAAGATCTCCAGCAATTGGGTTCACCAGTTTGAACCTCCGGCGACATGCAACAAGAGCCCCAAAATGCGCAATACACAACACGAACCCGACATGAATTGCACCCATCTTAAGCACAAGAGGATCCCAACCTAAGCTTAAGGAGACTTGAGCAATGTAAAAAGGCAATGCTTTGGGTTGGCTATGGAATCCTCCTTCAGCCCACACCAGCCAAGCTGCTAAACCCATGAGAAATGATGAACCCATTGACGCTAGGTGCAGTAGCCAAAGATGTGGGAACCAAAATGGCTTGGCTAAGGTCTGGTATCGATGGCCCAAACCGAAGAAAAATATTACAATCATGGTTAGGACCAAAGGGACTATGAGTGCAACCATTAGTGACCGGACAGCCCGCTTCGCCATTGCCATTTTCTTTTGTTGTCTAGTCTTGGCTGCCGCGGTGGTGGAGATGGGGTTGGTCGTGGTGGATGTGGTACTGGTGTTGGCGGTGGTGGTGGTGGTGGTGACATTGTCTTTGAATCGATGTTGGAGGTTTGGGGAGGCCATGGACACACCATAAGAATGAGAAGATGTGACTTTAGACTTTTAGATGAAGTGAGAAAGGGGATATAAGGGCAAAAATGAATGTTAAAGAGCAAATTTAGGGTGCAAAGGTTTATGTGGATGTGTGGATTTAAAGAGAGACTATTGGGTATAGTTATTGTGTGGATCATATCATATGAATCTGAAAAAAGAATTATGACCATTCTTTCCACATTTCTATTCCTATCATTCAATTTATTCAATTATTGTATCATTTTTTTTTTGTTAATTATCGATTTAATTTCTATGAATTTTGATTTTTGGAAATGCCAAAGCTAAAGTGTTTCAAACTCTTAAGAATAGACATTATTGAGAATAAATGTGATTACTTATACATTTAACATTAATCGAATTGCTCGTGAGTTGTTTTCGTAATCCAAACAAGAGATAATTATTTTGTATAGATAAATTTTGACCCTCAACGAGAATTAAACTAGACAAATATGAATTTCCCAGAATTTGGAAAAGGGTAAATCCCACGGTCTGTCTTCAGCGAGTAGAGACGAGCTTATGTCGCTCAGACTCGTAACTCTGAGTAGAACCAAGGATAAAGCCCAGAGTATGAACCAGTCCCTCAACTCATACACCATTTAAATCAGGACTTACATTTTGCCGAAAACTCAAGATCCACACCAGAATTCATTTATCAGATACATAAGAGTTACAAACCTCTTCATCCTAATGGAAAGATCACTATTGAGGAAAATTCAACGTACTATTAACATCGATTCTGAGAAGATTTTTGTTCTTTCGTTTCATGATATTTTGTAGTGAAAGGGCTCTTTAGCAAATGTATTTTTAAATTTAGAACAAGTTTAAAAATTACATATTAATAAAAAACAACTTTTCTACAAAAAATAAAAATAATTTAAAACGACGTTATTTTAATCAACAACATTATTGCCGAAAAAAATTAACAGTAAAAGAGCCGGATCCATGATTTAGACAGTAATCATTCCAGCTGTATCCAAACCTATTGGAGCTGTACACATGCTGTTTTTTAGGAGTGATAAAGACATACTACTAGGGGTAGAATGAATGCTTTGAGTGAGAAGACATTCAAGAAAGGTAAAGATGGCAAATGGTTGGAACCACCCAACCCAACACACTCAATTATTTTGGTGGTCCTAAAAAGATGATATTGATAGTCGGGTACGTGTCATATCAAATTCGTATGATATATAAACTGTATTTAGTGAGCTCGTGTTATGTGTAGTCGGATACGTGCCGACACATTTTTTTAATAAGTTTAATGTATTCAATATCCATCCGTTTTTACCATTTGAACGCGCTAATCCTCACTCAAAATTCATGAATTCTATGTCGGTCTTATGTCAAGTTCTTGGATCATGTCTTAAATTGTCGAGCCTAGAAATTAAAATTAAAATCCTTCTAAAATGACAAAAATAACCAAAAATGATATTAATTTTATAAAAACAAATAATTAATTAGGCCATTAAAACACCAAGCACAAATGTTGTTATAATGCATATATTTAATTTTCATATGATCCCAAAAGACCCAAAATTTAAAATAAAAAAAAAAAGGAAAAAAATAGAATATGGATTTATTATAGATAATAAAATAAAAAATAATAATAAAAAAAGAAGACTTAACCACGACGGCAACGTGTGATGGCACTGCACCCACGAGTGTACGGGTTGGCTGGAGCTCCGGGCCTGCAATTGTAGTACGACGCACCGCGTCTCGAACAGGGCACAGTGTTCCTCTTCAGCGCACCGTAGCTTATGTACCTCCTAGCCGCTAACATGCGACGGTTGATCTCCGAGTCCATCTCGAACTCAAACCCTAACTCCGTCTCGTCCTCAGCTCCTCCTAGACACTCCGCAATTGACCCTCGACATGTTGCAGACGACATCGCCGGAATCCAGCCCAGTTTGTAGTGGTCCCCACTTGAAGTTGAAGCTTCAACGGCCGAAAATGAAAGCACCATGTTGGTGACAACAATGAAAAGTGCAAAGATTACGAGAAAATCAGATGATTTCGCCATTGTTGTCCTCTCACTCTCTCTCTTTCTCTCTCTCTCTGAGAGAGCGTTTAGGGCAGATCCAGAAGAATATGTGAAAGTGGGCGAATGAAGATGGGTGTGGGGGAAGATTTATGGGAGATGCGATTTGAATTTGTGGATACTTTTAGAGGTGATGAGCTGTGTTGTTGTTTTTTGGGTCAGCAAATTGATGCTAATTTTGAGTGTAGAGACAAACGTAGTGTAGAAGCATTTTGGTAATAACGTGTAGTGGATGAGATGTCTTTTTTTTGAGGTGTGAAATTTGGTTACCTGACAAGTTACTTGACACCGGACTAAAATTTTTTTGTCGCGACGTGAATGATTTATTTTTAATTGAATTAATAAAAAAATTAATTAAAATTTACACAAATTAATCGAAACACCATTAACTAAAATATTAAAAAAAAATATTCTGAGAAAAAAAGGGAAATTGGATTATGGAGAGATAAACACGGCTTTGATGTTTATGGAATCAACACTGTTATGTAGACCAAATCTTAAAAGTAAAAAATCTCATGTTCAATATTTTTTACACACTTTAAGGGTTAATCACTTTTATTTCTCATGAGACATGTCTTTAAACTAGCACGAATTACGCTGTTTAGCTCAGAGCTCGAGGGAGTAGTCGACGCAAGCCTGAATACCCTATAATTAAAAAAAAAAAAAAAAAGTGATGTGGTACAATTTTTACAATCAAATAAGTGAGTCTCATTATTATTTAATAATAGAGATTGTACCATATTAATTAGGATAAAAAAATTTGGTAAATATAACATTACTACTGTTATGGAATCAACACTGCTATGCTGATTTATGACCCAAAAAAAAAAATGGAATAAGATTGGTTGTGATTTGAATGAGATTTTTTATTTATTTTATTTTTTGGTCAGATTGCTAAACTGAGAAGGTACAGATAAATTGAAATTACATTAGGGGCCCCTGTAAATTTTGAAATCATAATTGGCTCTCCTTTTCTCTTCTATTTTATAACTCACCCAAGTTTCTCGATTATTCCAATCCAATAACCTCTCATTATGGATCAGTAGACATTATTTGACTGGATCTAGCCCAGGCCCTGAAGCTTTAGAGTTAAGTTAGGTGGTCAAGCTGGACAGGTCGCTTGGCCCATAAGCTATAAGCAGTGTATGTCGGAGAAGTTCACAACAAAATCAGTGGATCTAAACCCAGATAGCCCATTGAAGACTAGGACTAACAATAAATTTAGACCTCATGAGTTTGAAACTTAATTATTTCTTTTAATTTCTTAATTCCGATATGAAAGGTCCGAAAAAATTAGTCGAGATCCGAATACTCTGATCACAATACCAAAAAAAAGAAGAATAATTTGTGGACCTTGCCAAATTATTTAATGTAACTATAATACATATTATCACTGACGTGTGATATCATTGATGAATTTTAAACCACTACGTAAGCCTAATAAAACCTAGTATATTTAAAAAAAAAAAACTATCATATCAATTACCACATTCGAATAAGTGTAGTTAGTCCATAATGACAAGGGGTGTAGGGTCCTTAAAGGTTGGCCCATAGTAGTCTCGGGTCTATGGTTTAGTGGGTTATAACCACAATAACTGGATTATAATGCCATGTTTGGTAGAGTGGAAAATAGGGTGGAAGAAAAATGGAAGAAGGAAAATATGATGGAAAGAAAATGTTTCTACTGCTTGGTTGAGAGGAAAAATAGAATGGAAAGAAAAGTTAGAAGTATTCTCTTTCCTCCTTGTCAATCAAAAATTTTCCATTTAAATTTTGGGGGAAAATAGAAGGAAAAAGAGAGAGAGAGAGGGGTTAGGTTATTCATGGTGATTTTATTTTATTGCCTTTCATTTGTTTCTCATCTATCAAATACATGCATGGAAGTTCAAGAAGAAGAGAAGAAAACTTGTAGAGGAGCTAGTCTAGTAAGCATGTTATTGTCCAGTTGAATTCCAATGACCTTTCTCTCCCTCTCTCTGATTTAACAAACTCACAAAAATTATTTTGTTAAAAAAAATAATGAAGCGTGTTTTTCAATATCAAAAATTTATCTGCTATCTTCTACCAAGTGTGTTATTTGAAAAAAAGTTTATTAAGTCTATACATATTTTCTTTCTTTTTATTTTTCCTTTAATACCGAACGATGAAAAATTAATCTCTCTAACCTTCCATTCATCATACCAAATATAAAAGAGACAAAGTATTTTTTATTCTTCAAACGATAAAAATTCTATTCGTCCTATTTTTTCATCCTTCCAACTTTCTATCTCTCTTAAGGATCATAAAGGTGGGTGATTTCTATCTATGCAAAATGGGCAAACTCATCCTATTTTTTCTTTGAATTTTGGGTTATTATAGAAGTAATTAATGACCTAATAGCTAGAATCCTTGGGCTTAGCACACGATTTTTGTTGAATTTACGTAGTTTATAAATATAACCTTTACAATAAGAACAAAGAGAAAAAGAAAAGAAAAATATTCTTAGGTCCCATGCATGAATCATACAATCATAGTTGAAGGAATCTAGTCAAATTTAGTATATTAATCTTCATTTCATATTAGAAAAGTCCCCTTTCATAGACTTATTAGAACCTTCTTCTCCTTGTAACTTAGAATTTGAAGATGCCTTTACCATTATACACACACACACACATATATATATCTTCTGGTAACTTAATTTGATACCTATTGGTCACTAATGAACACAAGTCCAACTTTTCCACTACAAAAAAATCTTAGCAGCGAGTCACAACTTGAACTTCGTCTCTAGAGTTTAAAGCTTCATTGTTGTTATTATATTTTTAACAATTTAATACTATAATATTCGGTGTTTATCATATACTACATGATAGTATTATCTGATTTAAATCACATATAAAATATTATATATTCCCAATTAATTCTTTTCACGTGTAAAGTTGTCATATGTTATTTTTTTTAAAAAAATTGACTTGTGGGTCCAATAAATAAGTGTTGTGATAATTTTTTTATTGGGTGTACGCGTAAATGAAACTAGTGCGAACATTTTTAACAAAAAAAATTACTTTAGCTAGTCAAAAAATAATATTTTTTATTTTAGTTACTCACTTTTTCACTACATACTCCAACATATTTTCTATATTTTTAATTACTTCCTTGAAATATTATTTCTCATTTTTTTGTATTATTTTTCTTTGAGAATAATGAGAGGGAGAGAGAATGGAGGAAATGAAACGAGGAGAGAAGAAATATTGTAAAGTACTTATACATGTTGCTAGTGATTATCTATATATAGATTTTCACTATTACAAAATACTATTTAAATTCTCTAGAGATGTTCTGTTACAGTGAAATTTTAAGGTAAAATATCTAAATTTTAAATTTTTTGTGTACTTTAGCTAGAGAAAATATTTAATGCAACGGTGTTATAATGTTAGTATTGATGATATAGTATCACTAACTAATAATAAAACCTCAAATGGATAAATTGCACCCCACTTGAATAGTTATTGATTTACATGGAATAAGAGTGAGTAGTTATTGATTTGTGTGAGATCCGTTTTCTTGTTTGTTTACACATTATTAGTTGATAATATTATATATATTAATAATACTGATATGGTATCATCGTTGCGATGAATATTTTTTCCACTAGATTTTCTCGATAAATAAAATCAAAGTAGGTGAAACCGTGTCAAACAATAGAGTCCAGTCTGGCAGTCTAATAAGCTTTTTTTAAAGAATATTATTTAATATAATTAAAAGGGCATTTGTGTGGAGGACACACGCCTCTCAATTGTTTATTGGGTCCTGATTAAAAAAAAAAAAATTGTTTATTGTGTTGATCACTTAATCTTAAATTACATTTCAAAAAATCGATCGAATATTAATTTGTATTTTTAAAGATAAAAAATTTCAATTTACACCCTCAAATACATAAATTTATATCAATGCGCACATCAAACTAACAGTCGTCAGTTTTTCTTCTAAAATTAAATGGATAAATTACACTTAGACCCCCTCATGCTTGTCGATTAATCATCTACACCCGTGAAATATTACACCTACATCCCTTGAGAATTTAAATATAATTAAAAATATTCCCCCAATTGGACATTCAAATAATTTTGTTTAAGTGATATATTACATTAGATATAAAAAAAATTATATAAATACCTACATTATATTAGACATTCAAATGTTAAGCTTGATTTTAAATTTTTGAGTATAACGGGCCCACAAAATAAAAGTTAGTATGAAATTATAATTTTTTTATTAGAATGAAATCATATTTTTTAATGGTTATATTAACAGATTTCAATGACAAAGGCTTATGTGTTATACGTGTACAAACGTCAGGAGGTGTAGGAGTAATATTCTAAATGTGAGGGGATCTAGGTGTAATTTATCTATTTAGTTTTAGACGGCAAACTGATGGCTGTTAGTTTCAAGTGCATATTGATATAAATTTCTATCTTTGAAGCTGCAAATTAAGATTCGAACAATCTTTTGAAGTGTAATTTGTAATTAACCCTTGTTTATTTGATTCTGTCAATTGTAAAGAAACCAAAAAAAAAAAAATAATAATAATAATAAATTGTTAAATGTGAAAGTGGTCTTCCCAAGAAACTTCATCAAGTTCGTTAAAGAGCTCAGAATTTAGAGTTTAACTTGACCAATGTTATTTCGATTCATAAAAGAAGGAAAAAAAAAAAAATTAACCAAAATAACAAAAAAAATTTTTTTTGAAAGACAAAATAACAAATTTTGAAATTAAGACATTTACTATATATTACTGTGATTTTGAGGCTTTATTTTCATATTTTTTTTTCGTGATTTTGAACTAAATGACGTGATAATCGATATGATCAAATAGTATTATTGTTTATGATAGACTTGCCTTTTGATGTGGAATTTTTCCATCTCGTTTGCTGTTTTGTCATTCAATGGGCACTTGCACAAGATATAACTATAAAGAATAAATTCATCGATAGTTTAAATGGTAATAAAAATGAATTGTAAATTCAGTCGTCTTAAATTTGAATCTTGGTAGTTTTTTAGAATCATATTATGAAAGATTTATCCCTCATGAATATCCTAATCCCGACGTGAATGACTTGTTTTTGACCGGATCAATGAAAAGATTAGTTAAAATGTGTGTATACTGATCCGAACAACTGTTGAACCAAAAAAATCTATAAAGAATAAATTGTATGAATCAAGAACCTTAGACCCCCAGTCTGGAATGGCCAAGATAGAACTAAAGTTTAATATATTTAAAGGAGAAATCGTGTGGGGGACACACGCCTTCAATTCTTTTATGTTAAAGAATTCAGTCTTGCAATGGAATTTCTTCACGTCGCTTGTTTTCTTATTTCTATGTCTCTCTCTCTGTCTCTCCATTAAATTACCGCCGCTGATTCTCTATAAATTGCAACTACACATTGGCCTGTGTTATCCACACTTTCCATCCAAATCTCTCTTTCTCTCTCTCTCTCTAGCTAGTTTGTATTACATCTGCTTCAAATGGCAAACTTGTTCACTTATTTGTGCTTCTTTTTGGCAATCTTTCTAAGCTCTTCAATGGCCATGATTGCACCTTTGAAAGTTGGGTTTTATCAGAAAAGTTGCCCATCAGCAGAGGCTATAGTCAAAAGCACAGTGAACCAGGCACTTGCTACTGACAATGGAGTCCTTGCTGCCCTCATTAGATTGCACTTCCACGACTGTTTTGTTAGGGTAATGAATTAATATTCCCATCCATATATGTATCATGTATGTCTATAATCTTTAGTGTATGATATATCATATATAGAGTATTCTTAATATAAGTCAAAAAATTATATTATTCGGGCTTGACTTGTTTATTATATAAACTTTAAATTGAATTTCGGCTTAATTCATTTAATAAATAAACAAATATAAACTAGACCTGTGAATCGTGTCGGTTAGGGCGGGTTCGTATCGGGTCTTAACGAGTTCGTGTCAAAAAAACTCTACCCATATTCGATTTGTTTTTTAATTTGTGTCTAATAAATCGTATCATATTGAGTTCGTGTCATGTATGAACCGTTTATAAACGAGTCGTGCCGTGTATTTTTTTTGATTGACTTCATCTATACTTGATTCATTTATTAATCGTGTTGTGTCGGGTTCACTCATTTATTAAACGAATAGTTTAAGAAAGACTAAAACCCTCTAATTTTGTGCCGTGTTTATATTGTGTTAACAAATTGTATCATAACCAATTCCTACCTAGTTATGAACAGTTTGGTTCTTTTGCATGCAACCCTAATTGTCAAAAACAAAAAAAATTATTGGCAGGGTTGTGATGCCTCCATCCTTCTTGACTCAACACCGGCCAACCTGGCCGAGAAAGATAGTCCGGCGAACCTAGGCATATCAGGCTTTGATGTGATCGACCAAGCCAAGGCCAACCTAGAAGCTGCATGCCCACAAACAGTTTCTTGTGCAGACATAGTCGCCTTCGCAGCTCGAGATGGTGTTTCCATGGCAGGTGGCACCTACTACGCCGTTCCCGGTGGCCGCCGCGACGGAACAGTTTCACTAGCGGCTGAATCAGCCCAAAACCTCCCTGGTTCATTCTTCAACGTGACACAACTGAGAGAAAACTTTGCTAAAAAAGGGTTGTCAATGGCAGAAATGGTGACACTCTCTGGTGCTCACTCCATTGGTGACTCTCACTGTTCTTCATTCTCAAAACGGCTCTATTCATTCAATTCAACATATTCACAGGACGCATCTATGAATCTTTCTTATGCTAATTATCTCAGAACCAAATGTCCTCGTCCGGCATCGAAAACAAACAGTCCTAGTACTGTTGTTCCTGATCCTGTGGTTCCCTTCGATCCTGCAACACCAAACCTGCTTGATAATAATTACTACAAGATTTTGGAGAGTCACAAGGGGTTATTGGCTTCAGATCAGGTCCTGTGGAGCAGCAGCTTGGTGACAAGAAAAATGGTGAAGAACAATGCCAATCATCCGGGTAAATGGGCTTCCAAATTTGCTGAAGCAATGGTGAAAATGGGTGAAATTGATTTGCTCACTGGGGTTCATGGAGAGATAAGGAAGAACTGCAGGGTTGTGAATTAGGCTCTGGTATCTATAGGTAGTTGAGATTGTTCATGCTTGTGTGTGGTGTTTGCTTTGTTCTTGATCTTCAATAAAAAAATTTGTGTGTTTTTGGTCATGTAAGTTGGGCAACTATATATGTTTTCTGCCATATTTCCATTGTAATAGAATATTTGATATGCTTACTTATTATTTATGAAATGTGAGGAGCTTATTTCCTAAAAAAATTATTTAGACTTGATTTTATTTATTTTTTTAATGTATAATAATTATTGAATTAATAATAAGTTTCAATAAATTGTGAAACGTACTATGAATCTAATAAATGTAATTGATTGTGACTCATAAGTCATAACTAATCTAATGATTGTAATAAGTTAAAAAAATTTAGATAATGTTATCAAATTAAATCATTACAAAAGACCGCCATTGAAGGTGCAAAAATAAGAGTAAAATTACGATACTAATTTATTTAATATTAAAAATTTGAGTTAATGATATAGTTTCATTATAACGATTAAATTAACATCAAATTCTCATATTTGATAGGACCAACAATCAAATATAATAATTGTAGTGAATTAAGTAATTAAATAAAACAATAAATTATGTCTCAATCACTTTGCTTGAAAAGAAAGGGTGCCACAGACCATGGATTTATTATTATATAAAAAATAATAAAGTAAGAAAAATGCATGCACATGTAAGACTAGTAATCAAATTAAGCTACTCAGGTTTAATTCGCGTTTGACTTAAATAGAACTAGAAAACTAATCAAGCTCGAATAACTCTTTAGGCTAGTTTAGAAAAATAAGCTTAAAAAAACTCAATTCAAACTTGTAAAATTTGACTCATATATATAATAAAGTAGTTAGATTGTTTGTCTTGAACTTTTCGCGGTTCAGATCGTTTTGATCCGATGGTCCTAATTGAACTTTTATTCATTTTACAATTCTAAGACGCATATCTCTCATATAACTCTCTCTCTCTCTCTCTCTCATACTATTATCTTTTTTTTTTTTTCTGTGTTGTTTTTGTTATTATTTACTCCATAAAAATAAAATTACATGTTATATAATTATTTATTCGATGAAACTAATTCAAAGTTTTTATATATCTGACAGTATGTATTTTGTCACTTACTTCTTAATTTGTAAATAACACTTAATGTAAATAAAAAATAGCACATTGACTATAAACACCAAATAATATTCAACACGAATGAACCTTAGATTGTAAATTAATATATAATTTTATGAAAAATTGACATTTAATTTTGTCCAATTTATATTCAACTTTACCGAATTAATATCAAATTAATTTTTATTAATATTGAAATTCATTGAATCAATTTTTTGGGTACTAAATCAAATTTGATTAATTTTTTAATTTTTTTGGTACTAAATTTGGAGAAGAACAATTGTAAAAATAATAAAAATTTTTGGGATGAAATTATCAATTTTCGTTAGCAATATTTACGGAAGGGAGACATAAAGAGTCTCCATGTAATAAATTTTAGACCTCAGGGGGTCTCCGTGTTATTTATAAAATGTCAGAATGTGTCTGTGTAATATTGTCAAAACTCAGAGGATGTCCATAATTTTTACCCTGTTTCTTAATTAAATATTATTTTACTATTATTTTATCTTAAAAATATGAATTATTGTATTTCTAATAAAAGTTGTTATTGGTTAGGATGGTTTGTTGGTAACCAAAAAAGAACTGTGAGTGAGTTTGTTTCTGTGTATATTTATATGTGGATGATTGAACACTTGGTGATTAAATTTATAATTATATTATATCATTTGAGGGTTGAATGGTGATAGTGGTGATAAATTCATAAGTTTTATAAATGAGCAGGATTTGGGTTGATTTTATTTATCGCTTAAAAATTGTGAATTTAATGTGTTATGTTAGTATTTTTTTTTTGTTGGTTTGAAGTATTTATTTCATGGGGATAGGTGGATTGGAAGTATGGTGGTTGAGTTTATAATTATATTGTGCTATTAGATTGAGTGGTAGTAAATGTGATAAATTCGTGAGTCTTATAAATGAGTAAGATTTTATTTATTTTTATTATTGCTTAAAGATTGTAAATTTCAATAGGTTATGTTAATATTTTTTTTTTCAAAGACATTTGTATATATAATGTTATTTTGGAGAGTTTTTATATATTTTTATGGGAGTTTCATTAATATGGAGGATATGGTCGATATATTTTGAGCCATTTTGAAAGAAGAATTTGTATAAATATTTTTAGGCTATTCTTTTTGAATTTGAACAATTGTTTAAGATTTTTTTATTTATTGTATAGTGCATTCAAGTACGGATAATAACCAGTTTATATATAAAATAATTGAGATACTTGGTCTCGATTCAGATTTGACTCAATTTGAGCTCGGTTCGAACTTAAACAATTTTTTAGATTTAAAAAAAAAAAAAAAGCTCAACAAACTCAATTCGAAATTACAAAATTCTATTCGATTATCGACTTTACGCACATGGAACATTTTTATTGGCCATTTTTGGTACACAAAATGCACATTTGGGTGTCGTACACTATCCAAAACAAGTAACAAAGAGAAAGAACTTTGATGGTATCTCAGGTGATAATAGAATTGAGTTATAAATTTAAATATTTTGTGTTCGAATCTTGATAATTAGTTACAATTAAGTTAGAGATTTATTTCTGATAAATATCTTAATTTTGCTACGAGTGGTGTTCCTTTGACCAGAGCGGAGCCAGAAACCGGATAGCACTAACAATTAAACTAAAAAAAATAAAAACAAAAACAAAAACAAAGGAGAGGGCGCCACAGTGACAGTTGACCATATCAGTCTACCAACATCGATTACTATACTTCTCACGTCTCCTCCACAATACAGTCTAGGAAGGTGGGCGAGGTTCGACTGTTTTTGTAGAACTCTGAAGAACAACTGTTCATCCATCCATGGATCATCTGAACCCAACAAAGTTGGAATATTATGACGATATGTGGAAGCTCCAATCCACTTCCACCCTTCTCTCTGACTTCCAGGTAATTGATTACTAGCAATTCCGCTAATCTAAATGATTACCCACATACCCATTAAAGCATTGGATTAACAATCTTCTTCTGGGTGGATCAAAAAAGGGTGAGGATGGTAGACGTGCATTGATATTGGAATCGACCATTTTCCACCCACAAGGTGGTGGTCAGCCATCGGATACTGGTTTCATCACCAACTCTCACTTCAAATTTATTGTCCAAGATGTTCGATCGAAAGAAGGAATCGTATGTTACTTCTTTATTGTGCTAATTTCCCCATTTTGTTTGGACTTCTATGGATTTTTTTTTTTTTTTTAAGATTGTTTAATTGTTCTAATAACAGGTTTTTCACTATGGATTTGTTGAAAATTCTGAAAATGGGGTACTCGAATCCGATCTTGAGAAAGGTGTTGAAGTTATTCTAAATGTGGATGAACCGAGGCGAAAGCTCAATTCTAGGTATACCATATTCAAAAATGGAAATTTGTTGATTGTTCATGTTGTGATCACGTAATTACATATATGAGAATGCATATATTGAATGCCTGTTCAACCCAATATTAGTAGCTTACTATGCTTTTTGAAGTTAATAATCTTATGCTGGTCAAATTGATGTCTAACTATCTTTTTGTTGGCTTTCTTTGAATTCCATATCTTTTAGGATGTTATCTTTTCTATTCACTATAATTTGTTTCCGCCACTTCGTTCTTTGAGTAGCTTAAACATCTCGTGATACGTTATGTCCAATTATCCGAATACTTGTTTGTCTTCCTTTATCCCCGTAACAATTCTTGCTTTTACCAATAATTCATTTCCTTGTTTTGGGATATTGTAATTTTGTATCTTTGTTTTGTGCAGGCTACACTCGGCTGGTCATTTGCTTGATGTATGTATGAAGAATGTGGGTTTAGGTCATTTAGAGCCAGGCAAGGGCTACCATTTTCCCGATGGGTAGGATTTCAACACAATGAGGGTTACCATTTTCCTTATAGTTATAATGTTGACTATATCCTCCAAAGTGCAAATTTATCTTGTAAAATTGTCGTATGTGTCTATCTCAATAGAATATCAAAGAGTAAAAAGTTTTTACTCTTTAATTTGTGAGCATATTTCATGGTTGTGCAAGGCCTTTAATTGTGAATCCAGTTCCTTGGAATAGGTATTTATGAAGTTCACTATTTGTCAGGCCGTTTGTAGAATATAAAGGCACAGTTCCACAGAATGAATTGCAAAGCAAGCAAAAGGAGTTAGAGCTACGAGCTAATGATTTGATATCTAGGGGAGGGAAAGTATGTTAATTCCTACATTCTTTTCTGGATGGATCATTTTCTTCATTTTATAATTAATATTTGAGTACTTCAACATTCCTTTCAGATTTCTGCTGCTATTTTACCATATGATGAAGCTTGTAAACTGTGTGGTGGATGCCTTCCTGATTACATTCCCAAGGTCAGGGTTTTAGCACTGATGTCGACCTTTATCTATTTATTTATTTTTTGTATGCTGCTCAGGTGCACCAAGAGTAAGTAACTATATGGTGTGAAGGAAAGGGGAACCAAATGCAGGGGCCAATGCCCATTGACTAACAACCGCATATTACAAGGACTTATTCTGCATGGCTATGACAGGACATGTTTACTTAGAAAGTTTATGTATGGAATATTAATGAAACTACCTAAATATGTTTTGGATCTTTTTTCCACTTCATCTACCAAACATGTTACTCACACTTTTTTGTTCTGCTTTCTGCTGCTTAATTTTGAAGTATTGATTTCTGCAAAGTTGTTGTCATTTAAGTAGAATAGCAAAAGGAAGCTGAGACTAGGCAATGTTCTGTTTTAACAAGCATGCATTGGTTTATTTTGCCAGGTTCATACTTGTTCATCTATTAGTTGGATACCTTGTGTGTGTTGTTTATATTTCTTTGATAAACAAAAAAGTCTCTCTCTTTTAGTATCTTTCTTTTCGATATCTATGCTATGCACGGCATACACAATCTGTGGCATATCAAAGCAAAGGATTTTGTCTTGGTCGCTGGTCATGCCTCATGTTTCCCTTTTGGTCTAATGTCATTATAAGCACATAGAAAGTTGATGAGATGATCACAATCATCCTTTTGCCGATAGCTCTCTGAATGTCTTTCCGAAGAATGTGATGCTTTTGATGTACTTCTGTCTGGTTAATCAGTTTCTTCGTTTGAACATGTCCTTTCTGGATATGTGTGGCTAGTCTTAGTGCATTGCATGTTATCTGCGCATAGCTTGTTAATTGGATCTTATGTTCGGTCATTAATTACTTAAGAGACACTACCCGAGCCCACAGATAGTTTAACTGTTATTTGACACTGCTCTCTGAATCAAATGTGGATTAGTTGAGCATTTGTGTGTTATTAGTTTCTTTGTCATTACTTTTTCATGTTAATGGATAATCCATATAGAATCTTGATTAATGGTGTTTCAGTTTAACAGAGCATTACATAAACCTGGATCTCTTTATATTCTATTTGACCGTGCTTATTCAGGGCTTTCCAGTTTCAGAGCTACAATTTGATGAAGATTAATTATTTTGTTTGCAACTAATGCAGGAAAGCACCCCTCGGATTTTGAAGTTAGGAGATAATCCAGGCTGTCCTTGTGGCGGTACACATGTTTCTGATATTTCTGAAATCATGAGTATGAAGGTACTGATATCATTTTGCTCACTTGCAATTTATGTAGATTACCGCTCAGTGCATGTAAATCTGATTTGCAAAGATTCTTTAAGTTTATGCCATCATATTCTGCTGAGAATATGTGTGCCCTTCTACAAGCACATTGAATCAGAATTGTCTGTGCATTAAGGTTTATGCCAACTTCTAAAACATGTTTTACTGGATAGGGCACACAGAAATCAAGGTTAGTTAAACTGCCTAGACTCTAGAGCCCTATGAACTGATAAAAATCTCAGGGAGTGGATCGACAAATAAGTTTTTTCAATATTGCTGCTACAAAATACTGACAAAACGAACTTTTCTTCTTGAGTCTTGTCTTTTATATTCTTTTCTAAAGTTTTCTTACACAAACTAATAGTTATAACCATGTATTTCAATGCCTTATATTTATTGTCCAATGGTATTGAGTTGATGATTCACGGACTATGTTCTTGCTCTTGGTGACATTTTTGAACTTCGTATCCAGGTTTCTCAAATTCGGACAAAGAAGGGGCTGACAAAAGTGTTCTATAATGTTGGATCCTAATTTTGATTCTTGAACTGTTTCCTTCTGTTTCTAGATGGGCTTCCACTTATGTTAATGGTGTGTATCTCCTTAGTCCTTATTGATGCTACAATCATCTGACAATTGATGGTATTTATTATGGCTTGGTAAATGTAGGTCTTGAAGGTGAGTGTTTGAACCAATACTCTAGTGGGGTTCATACTAGACTGAGATTTGAGAATGTATAACAAATGAAACAACACTTAAGTTCTTTGTTAGAACTTGAGGTTTTTATTACAATCTCTCTCTCTCTCTCTCTCTCTCTCTCACACACACACACACACACACACACATATTTTCACTTGTTGATGTTTGTCATTATCACCCAAGCAAAATGGATGGTGAGGGCCACTGGAAGTGTACATGGCTGCATTCTATCTTGTTACCTGTTTGGAGCAATGCATGGGAGATCTACTAATGTGGTCCACATAGAAGTGCATGGCCACAGTTGACACCCAGTCTGGGTCTCCAGTTTTCTTAGGTGTCTTGGTCTTGTGTCCCTACCATATCCAGGCTTGTTTTTTTTTTTTTTTTGATCAATCAGACATCTTATATATATATATATATATATCATTAAGTAGGGAAGTTCTGATTACAATCAGTCAAAAGAAAAGCCTTGAGCTCGGGAGGGGGGAAGCCAATCCAATCCAACGGGAGAGAATTGTTTAATTTAGCGGCTGCCATCCAATGAATAATCTTGTTATGGGCCCTCGGCAGGCTTAATGAATATATACTCATTTATTTTCCTAAAAATATCCTTCAATGAGAAAGAGTGCCCAAAAATATTACCATCAGCATAAATTAATTGCGGTCAAAATTCAATAATTTCAGGCCACATATCATGGGCTACTCGTGTTAAACCTAATCTTTCTTCAAATATGTGTATAAAGAGAATCAAACGCGTGCAGTCTTCCATCCCCCTCTCCCTCCCCCAAAAAAACTAAAAAAAAAAAAAAAAGTAAAGAACAATCATTTCATTTCTTAATGGACTTTAGGCGGTTTGTAGGGTCTGTAAACACAAAAAAATCAAAAAATAAAAACAAAAAAAATCTGGAAAAAAAGTCAATGGGGGCAACCTCATAATATAGCTAAAAATGGGGAGACTAATCCGCACCAAAATGAAACAACACTTTTCCCTCTACACAACTACTATAACAAATTACCGGTTTTGGTGTATCTGAACTTTTGACTTGCCTCCACCCACAACCTCAGCCGAATAAAATTTCTCTATATTCAGCCATCTCTCTTCCTAACCATTCGATTTCTCTTTTGCTTCTCTCTCTCTCTCTCTTCCTTCCCAGATTCCGTCTAAATTCACAAGTTAGTATTCCTTTTTCTTGTGCCGCACAGGGTTGCTAATACATACCCATATCCTTACTTTCAGTTCACTAATCACTGCAACAAGAATAGCATTCTAAGTGTTTTGTTGATCTGGGTTTGCTTTTGGAGATCAAGAAGGTTAGCTGAGTTGAACTTTGACTCTTTAATATGCTTGTTCTATGTTTGGGTAATGAATATGCATGTGGATTTTGTTTATATGGGGTCATTTAGTCTGTAACTTTTACTGAGTTTTATTTTGGTTGATTGTATGAATTGGTGTTTATGAATGTGTTTGGGCTGATAATCCACATCCCATCCCCATTTGTGACTTCTGATTGCTGCGCAAAGAACAAAGAAATCAGACCCTTGTAGGGATCCCTTCTTGATTTAACCAGGTTGCCCCTCTCTCTCTCTAACCCATGTATATTTTACTAATTTATCTCCAACACATCTCACTATTGTTCTTACACGAAAGAAATTTGGGGCAAGCAAGTGTTATGGCTGGTTATTTTAGTTTTTGATTCTTGAACATTGAGTTATAAGTGACAACTCTGTTTATGTATATTTTATTTATACAGCTACAGATTGGGATTCTTGAATCGTATAATTTGTTGATTGTAAACCTTACATAAATCCCAGGTAATTAGATTTGATTTTTTGCTATCAACGCACATTTCTGACAAATTATCTGTTGTTTTTAAATTAGTAATCTTGTTCACTGCATGTTAAAAAGAACAGCAATAAAAGAGTAAAAAGTGCACCATTATGGTAGTGGGCATCTGTGAAAAGAAAAAAATTGGTGCTGATCCAATTTTATTTGCAAATAGTATTTATTTGATTACAAATTGGGATATTGGTGCTGTTTTCAGCTACAGATGACGCGAGGAACGAAAACAAATGATGCGTACGGAGAAATTAAAGTAAGTTTTGGCTATCAATGCAATGACGAAAAAGGCAATTCTTGTGACTTATCTGATGGTATTGATATCTCATCTGGAACTAAACTACGAAGAACCAACAGTTCCTTCTCCTGCCTGTCTGGGGCTGCCTTAAGTGCCAATGCCACATTGGCTAACACAAATATTTGCAATGGATTAATTGGGGCAGAAATACTCCCTACTTGGGACTCCCCCAACTCATTTCGGAAGATTCCTTCTTCACCCTCACTTTCAAAGTTGGATCTGTTATCATCGTCTCTCCAGAGTAGCACATCAAACTTGAGCTGTAGTCCATCCACTACAAGTGATCTACTTGAATATGATTCCTTTTCTTTGAAGTCCATGAGTGCTCCTTCCAGAAGTGAAGGTTTCCTAAATACTATGGAAGTACAAGTGGCAGGTGGTGCTGCCGGTGAAGACAGAGTTCAGGCCGTTTGTTCTGAAGAGAATGGGTGGCTTTTCTGTGCCATCTATGATGGCTTCAATGGAAGAGATGCCGCCGATTTTCTTGCTGGAACATTATATGAAACTATTGGGTTTTACCTTAACCAGTTAGACTGGGAATTCAAGCAAGATCCAATTAGAGCTTCTGATAGTTTGGGTTCAGATGGGTCCCTTCACTGTAATGTTGATGTTTACAATAGAAATGAGGGTAATATTGCTATTAAAAATGCTAACAAGGACACATATCTTGATTACTATGTCAATAGACCTTCCTGCGCTGAATGGGGAAGATCATCTGATTCATTCAAACATAGGGTCCTTGATAGCCTTCAACGTGCTCTTGGTCAAGCAGAGAATGGTTTCCTGTACAGGGTTGAACAAGAAATGGACGACCGTCCTGATTTAGTGTCAATTGGATCTTGTGTTTTAGTTGTGCTTCTCCATGGGAAAGACTTGTATGTGCTCAACTTAGGTGATAGTCGGGCTGTATTGGCAACATATGGTGAAGGCAATGAGATGAATGAGAATAATGGACTGCTGGCTATTCAGCTCACTGATAGCCATACTGTTGACAATGAAGTCGAGAGAACCCAACTTTTGTGTGATCATCCAGATGACCCCACCACAGTTGTAGCTGGAAAGGTGAAAGGAAAGTTGCAAGTCACTCGGGCATTAGGAGTCGGTTACTTAAAGAAGGTAGAAATTTGTATTTTTTTACTTTATTAATCACATTGCACCAACAAATGTTTATACCATCTTTGATCTGAAAAGCGAAAGTCACCAACTTGCAAACTAGGAAACATGTATTGAATATTTGTTCTTAAAAAAAAAAAAAAGGTTTTGGCAATGTGGCTCGTCTCACTTGGAAGTAAAACAGAGAGCTCAGATCCTGCATGTCTTTACCCACTTGTAATTGTATTGGAGTAGATTTATCCTCAACAAGGAATAAACTATTCTGATTTATTTATGCAGAAAAATATGAATGATGCTTTGATGGGTATTCTTCGGGTTTGTAATCTTATAAGTCCACCATACATCTCCATTCAGCCGTCACTTAAAGTCCATGAAATTTCGAATTCTGATCACTTTGTCATACTTGGAAGCGATGGTTTATTTGACTTCTTCAGCAATGATGAGGCAGTAATGCTTGTCCATTCTTATATCTTAAGCAACCCTTCGGGTGATCCAGCAAAGTTTCTATTGGAGCAGCTTGTAGTGAGAGCAGCTGATTGTGCAGGTACAGTGCCAATTGTCTTAGGCTTAAATAAGATTATTCTTTCATCTCAGTTGTTTTATGATTTAAGTACTTCAAAATCTTGATTCCATCTAATAAGAACACCTTTATGATATGCCCATTACTGATGCTTTATCTGACAGCATTGATGCACTCTGCTATGTTTCTTTATCTTTGAATAAAAATTGACTAGGTTCAGAATTTATTGCACATTAAGATGGTCAACAAAAGAATAACATTAAGGGCTTGTTAAATCCCACCTTTAACTTACAGATTGAACCTACGAAAAGGTTATGCAACCAAATCTATTATCAAAATGCAATGTTTGGTCCCACAATTCTCAATTGTTCAAAGCATTAATTTACTGTTGCAGGTTTCACCATGGAGGAGTTGATGAATATCCCAGCTGGTAGGCGAAGGAAATATCACGATGATGTAACAGTAATTGTGATCATCCTGGGGACAGAAAAGCGCACTTCTAAGGCATCAACATGCCTATAAGTTCTTCTACATCCTTTTCATTTCATATTCTGTAATTTGTGATCATTGTTTTTTTGGGATTGAAAACCTTAAAATTTTGTCGACATGTTCTATTTTTAATATGTATATAGTTTGCTGCCCGATGTGCAATGCAATTAAGGCTTTCATGAATGCCATCTTCCGCAAAAATTGTAAATATGGTTTTTTTTTGTCTTTTTTTTTTTATATATATATTGTTTCCAAATTTTATTGGGAACATGGTCAATAGGTGAGAGGCTTGGCAAAGAAGGTAAATGGTTGCAGGTACTTGTTTATTGATTACATTGTTAAAAATTGCTGATGAGATGATCAAGTGTCCCCATCAGATGAGCTCGGCTAAACATTAATCTAATTGAGATTAAGAATCACTTTCTTTATTGTGAAATGTTCAACTGGTTTGATCATGCATTGCCTTTTCATGTTAAAATGATACTCCCTGTTGGTGCTTATCTTTATTCTTGGCCATTGGAACTTTGGAAAGTCAAATTTGGAAAAATATACTCCATTAACTTTTGTGCTTATGTCATCTTTATGTGATTGAATGTATAAGATGCCACCTATCATACATAGACAGTATGACGTATATATGACTAGTTGAGCTTGATCTTGAACACGAGGCTGGATTTGAATTTAAGTTGGAACACAAGAGAGAACTGGGTTATTCTAATCCTTCCCATGAGTCGGACCAAGCCCTAGCTTAGTTTGGACAAAAAATTGGTGAGCCAAACTTGAACAAGACATTTAAATCACAGCACAACCCCAAGCCAAATCCGAACTATCCGGTGCTTGTCTCGGTTGCAAGTTGAATAAATGGATAGCCGCTGACTGCAATTTGCATCAGGAGGGTTTCATCCTTCATCAAATTAGGGGAAACCCAAACATTATCTTCTTTTTCTTATTCTTCCTACTCTTTTGTTCTTCTAATTCCTTTATTTGAGAGGATTTATAGTCCTATCACTCCATGTCAAAACTTTTCTCCTTGTAGACTCAAAGAAAACCCTAGTGAATTCTAGGACATATACCAAGGTTGAAGGCTTGGACTTCTTCTTGGCCTATCCTCTGCTTCAAGATTCCTTAAGATAAATGTGGCCTCCTTTGACCTGAGCTTACAATGTCAACTGGACAATCAACTTGAAAGGAGAACAAAATTCACTGTTGCTTTTAATCAAGAGTAGGTCAAAAGATACAGAGTATTTGAATGCATAAATTTTGGATAAATTACAATATCATCCCCTTTTGCTATAAATTTATTGGGCTATCCCCTGATGTTTCAACATTGTAATAGTAAGATCTGTTGGGGCATTGAAAAAGATGATATCAGCAAAAATAATATTTTAAATGACTTGTTAAGTATTCTTAGTGCTTATGTCTATTACACCAAAACACATTGAAATATAAGAATTTTGATATTCAATCAATGATTCATTTCGATTTCCATAAAAACGGAAATGTTTCAGACGTTTTGAAATGAAATTTAATTCCTTGGTCTTTTTAGAAAACATTAACAAATGGCAGGATACTAAGCCTATAGTTTGAAGGTGTCATTGTAATTTACGCATAGATTTGTAATTTGGTTCAACTAGCTCTCAAGCTTATTCTAGATGGAGATTCTAAGCTTAGCCTTACCCATTCCTTGGTATCAATTCAAGATCAATCAATGAATATAATAGATAAGATATAGCACTCTCTAGATTAGTGAAGAAGGCCAGAGCATAGTGAATATTCTCCATTGTATGGTGAGCCTCAATTATTCTTTCCCATCAAGTGCTTTTAAAGGCTTTCTTGCGTTTCACAGCAGCTACAGGAGCAAATTCTCAGCACTCGCACTCACACACACACACTCACATGTATATGTGTGTGTATGTATGTACTGCAACTGTGCTTTGGAATTTTATGTCAAGAATCAGTTCTGTCCTTTTAATGTTCTTATAGAATAACTTTGTACGGGTAACTTTAATCTTTTCTGTGTAGCTTCAATGGGTTTAGTTTTCATCAGTTGCATTGTTGCACACAATATGGAATATGTGAAAAACGGGCGTGTTTGATTTTGTTCTCAAAATTTCAAAAATATTAAAAACTTGTTTGTTTAGTATTTTTGTTCTCAAATTTTTGGGAAAAAAAAAAGAGAATTGGAGCAAAAAAAATAGAAAACAAGCTACACTTGTTTTCCGAGTTTTCTTTGAAACATTGGAAACACGGAGACAAAAACCTCTTTAATGAGGTCTGCCCTACGAGTCCCCTTAGCAATAAAAGACTTCCTTTTTTTTTTCTTTCCCCTCTCTCTCTCTCTCTAGCGTCTTCTTCTTCACCACAGAGGAAGCTTTAGATCTGCCCTCTCTCTCTCTCTCTCTCTCTCTCGCAACAACAAAGATTCAAATCTACATAGATTCGGTGGTGCTTTTGTGGGTTTTGGTGGTGGTTGTGGGTTTCGGTGAGGCTTTGTGGGTCTTGAATCTCTTGATGCACAGTGAAAGGGAGGGAGAGAGAGAGAGCGAGTTGAAGCGAGAGGTGGGAATTGTGAATTATTGTCCAAACAAATTTTATAATTTTTGTTCTTTAAAACTATTTTCAAAAATATATAACTAAACAGGTTTTGTAATCTAAAAATTTTTAGAAACACTTTCTTAAAACTCTTTCCAAAAATAATTTTCAAATACTATTTTTTGATATACAAACTAAACATACCCTATATTTTTTTTGGCTCCATAAATAAATAGAATCATCTCAACTACATGTTTTTTTGGACTCGTAATTAGAATGTGTAAAGGAAGAAAAATCAATTGAGACCCTGGCAGTAGCGACGAGCGAGAGCAAATTGGGGCTTAAAGAAAAACAAACACAAAACTTGGTTCCTTAGCAAAGTGAAACCATCCTAAATTTGCTAATCCTTCCATTTTTGCTGGTACTATAGTCTTATGTATATATGACAAGATGGTTCACTCTTGCTTTCAGAAGAGTATCTAAATACTATACATCTTAGCCATCTCCAAAAAACAAGTCAAAAACATCATCCACCGTTGACTGCAATCGCATCACACTGATCACATGATGTAGCACCCATTAGGGTTCTCATCACTAAGTATTTCGAACGAATCCAACGGCGATTGTTGCACCGGATAAACATCCGGTTGTGAATATGCATACGTGTACGGTGATGAAGGAATGTAGTAAGTAGGACCAGCACTGATGCTAGGATGGGGCGCTTGTTGAGGACAATAACTTGCCGGGTACTGGATTGCATGCTGATGTGTTGGGCTGGGATTCATTAGATCAATAACTTGAGTGGGACCCTGTACATGAGTCTCCGATCCAGTGCCTGCTGGTGCACCGGTAGATGTTGGACCGGTAGTGTTATTGGCATTATTACCTTTTCGCCCTTTCTTTTTCTTCTTTTTACCACTTGTCCCTCCACCACTTTTCTGAGCAGACCCGCCGGAGGGAGCGTTTCCCGGCGACTTCCCTTCATTTTTAGCCTCTTTGTTACATCCGGCAACACTCTCAAGGACAACAAATTTGACAGAAGTCCCACTGTTTTGCACTTCACCATTCTCAGCTGTATTTTCTTCATCTTCATCATCACTCTCATCGCTATTTTTTGGGTCCTTTTCTTTCTCTTTGTCCTTTGATTTGCCGGACTTTTTCCCTTTTCCGGACACCTTTTCCGGCCACATCTCGGCACGTTTACCACTTTTCACAAGCTTCTTTACCAGGGTCTGTGCGTCAATGTTTCCGGTTACTGTAACTTTTTGTTGCTGTGAATCAATGACCGTGGTATAAACACCTGCAGAGAAATCGTATATACAGTATAACAAAGTGAAACAAAGAGTTATATCAAATAGAGTATGACCTTGGTGGGTGGAAAAACTAGAGGAAAGAAAAGAACTACTTTCTTGTCCTACACTTTCTCGGCAACCAAACAGGTTTGATTTGAGTATACCTTCAATGCTATGAAGAACTCTCTTGACTTTTCTCTTGCATCCTTCACAGTGGATAGAAACTTTCAAAACCCATGTCTGAAAACATCATGAATAAGCTTGTATGGTACCAGAAAGGTAAACCATAGTAAAGAAGAAGAAGAAGAACATGGATATACCTGGTATTTCAGAGGTTGTAAAGGTTCTTCAACAGGCACTGTGGCCATGTAGAGAGAGAGAGAGAGAGAGAGAGAGAGAGCTTGATGATGTGTGCTTTGCAGAGGTTTGAAATTGGAAGAGAGGAAGGAATGAATGAGAGATTTGAGAGAGAGTTAGTCAGTACGGAGTCTCTCTGTAGAGGACAAAGTGCCTGGTTCGCTGTCAACTATAGTCAAATGTGAAAACGACTTAAGATGCCCCTGACTGCTATTTGCAATTGTCTAACAGAGCTTTGCTTATTAGCCTTTAAACTTTTGTGTATTTGCACATCAATCTCACATCTTTCCTTTAATTAAGTTGTTAGTTATAAAAGGGTACGTTTTCCGAAGGGTCAATGTCATTGAAGAGCTGCTCTAGGTAAAATTGATAATTGAGTCGAATTAAGGAATGGAGAAGACTCAATTCGAACTCATTTTATACTTTAAATGAGTCGAATTTGAATAATTTTTTAAATTTGTTTAAAAAACAAGCTTAAAAAGCTCAGCTGATTTATATGTAAAATAATTGAATTACTCAGGCTCGACTAGTTTTGAGTTTTGACTCATTTTTTAAACAAGTTGAACTTGAACATTTTTTTAGACTCGTTTAAAAAAATGAACTCAACAAATTCACTCGATTATCGACCCTAATTGTAAGAGAGAAATCCCACTCATAGATTATTTCTGGTTCACCCAAATGATAGATAATTTAGCAGTTACACTATAAAATTGAAGGTATTAAATTCAAGTTTTTCTCACCATCAGGTTGTAGCTTAGTTAACTTCAATAGAGAGTGAAAATTCCTCCCTTCTTTAATAATCATGAGTTCAAACCCGTTTGGAGTAGTAATTCTTGTAAACCAGATACACAACAAGTGAAAACTTCAAAATAATGTCCTAGGGAGTTAGTATGCCAAGTCGCCCCTAATGATTGCTTTTACCTAGCCAAAAAAATTCGTTTCCTCTTAAGATCAATTTCAAAGATTTATTTTGATAATTGTCTATACACGCTAAAGCGGAGAATCACATATACTCGAAAGAAGATGTACCAATTTAAAAATAGAAAGCGTAAGAGCTTTATTTTCCGGGAAAAACAGATTAGTCTTTTTTTTTCCTAAAAACAAATCTATATTGAAGTCCAAACTATACTGCATCATGGGCTGTCATTAGAGGCAGCCTAATTCTATTCACCTTGTCGATCTGGACTGGTCACTCTCTCCCCCCACACACACAAAACTATAGACTGATGGCGTTTGGATAGCCTTCACGCAAAGCCAGAGACAGGACAGGACAGGCTCCACATTTATCCTACTTATTCCCATGAGAGAGTGAGAGAGAGACAGGGGGGCGAGGGGGGAGACACTCTTGAAGTCCCTATCATGATTTACTGCCTCAGTTATTAGAGCATCTCCAACTGAGTTATGTAAAAGAGGCTGGTTAGTTATTTTAGATAGATAGTCCATAAATTTTGGTTTAGATAGATAGTCCATAAATTTTGGTTTCAACCGATTAATTATCTCACTCGGTATTATCCATAGGTCAATATTGGCTCGCTGAATCTGGAGAGCTCTTTCAAGGTTAGGTATTTCCTCAATCGCTGGATTTGCGCCAAAATCGTCAACTACACACAAGCTCCACAAAAGGGTTCATCACAGAAAGCTTCATCGCAAAGGCTCAGTCCACTGAAGGCTTCATCGCAGAGGCTTCATCGTCTTCAACAGGTATGGTCTCTCTCTCTCTCTCACAAACTCTATATTTAAGCCAAGAAAAATGAAGAATTTGTGGGGGTTTTTTGAGGATTTGATCTGAGAGGGTTTACAATCACCCAAACAACCCAGCAACCATACTCCTTTACGGACCAGCAGCTATGGCAATTTCAGCTTCAAATTTCGTGTTCAAATTTCTAGCAAAACCCCTCAAAAAATTCAATAAAACTCCCCAAAAATCCAGCAAAACCCTCCAACAATCCAGTAAAACCCCCTCAAATTTAAGGCATGTTTCTCTGGTTGCTTTCTTTTCATAGCTTGATTTTTTTCTTCATGGGCTTATCTCATTTCTGGTTTGGGTATTTTATATCCTACTTCAAGGAGTAAAATTAATGGCATTTTTGAATTATATTATTGAAAGTTAGTTAAAGTAGTTAGCTAAAATAGAGAGTGTGGTTGAAATGAATTTTAAAAAGTAGCTAGTTAAAGTATACTTAAATATATTTTGAGTAACTATTTTAGATAATGTGGTTAAAGATGCTCTTAGAGAGGCAGATAGTAAAGGAAGTGAATGACATAGTAAATGAAACAAATATCAGCTTATTGAGGATTAGCAATTAATCTAATGATCACTATAGTTCATCATTAGATTATTAGGTCATAAATTTGAACTTTATCATCCTCTCCCCGATAAAAAATTCCAAATAGTGAGCCCCCCTCCCAAAAAAAAAAGCTGCAACTTCGAGTTTTTGAAACAAATTGACTCATTTGAATTCAATTGTTTTATACCAAAAAAAAAAAAAAAATTTGGTTAACACAATTTATACTTTTAAACTTCATACCAATCTCAAGTGTTCAAAACAAAACAAACAAAAAAATTATGCAAATCTTCATTTTAGTCTCAAGATTTGTGATTTTATCAATTTCATCCTTTATTTTTCAAAATATTTTTTTAACTCAACCTAATCAATGACATTTCTCAAAAAAAAAATTAATAGAATATTTGAAAAGTGTTCAAATGGACAACCGGAGGTGTAATTCTACCTAGGCGTGACCAAAATAGCTAGAACCCACAAGAAAAGTCCACTAATGGAGCGTAGACAATTGTTAATTGGAAACCACATATGCTCCTAAAGGCTAACTCGAGCTATAGCCTAACCCCGTATTACAAAGCGGGATTACACTTTAAAAAAAATTATTCATCATGCTGAATAAATACCAAGTTAAAAGTTAGAAGACAAAAAATCGTACTTTAAAGTGAGAAAATAAAAAAGTGCATACTTCAGGGGGTTCGAAGTGTAATCAGCCCAAAAAAACGAAAAGATGTGAATTGAATAGAATAGATGCTTCGACGTTTGTTAATCAATGCAACAACCGAATTATGTCACTATCTATTAAAGGCCCCTTGAAAATCGAAAAACAAAAATCTTTATTAGATTTTAATACCTTACCTCAAACTTAACCCCATTCCTTGAAAATTAAAGTTCAATGCATAGCAAGTCTTTCAATCTTAGTACGAGTTGAAGAATCAATTCATACACCCAGAATTTATCTTCAATTCTATTCGAACTCACGAACCTGAACGACATAAACGTTCTACTCCCGAAAACAGGCCAGAAATTCCCCTCCCCCCCCCCAAAAAAAAAAAAAAAACCTTGGTACCAATATCAAGATTTGTAACATCATTCAGTAATTTAGTTTTGAAAATTATATATTTTAAATTTTACAAGTTATTCTGAACACAATGTTATATATGGCTATGAACAAGGATAAAGAGGGCTCCAAAGAACATAGATGTGCCAACAATTATTGCTATTGCTATCGTGGTTCAAAATCATGGTGTAGATTATTAACTCGAAAGGCACTAAGACACATAAACCACAAAGTCACAAGACGGTATCGAACACTTCAAAAAAAATGCCAAATGACAGAAGAACTTAAACATAAAGAAAGATACACACTATATCACCAATAAGGCAGTGATGACTAAAACGAGTTAAAGACATCTTAGACAATTCAGTCAAATCACATGAGACTAGTGATTTGAACAAAACATAAAACAATATATGAACACAAAGTGTTACGTTGAATACAACTCAATCAAATCATAATAAGTTCTATAGTCATGGCTTCATCCTTAACTTCCTCATCACTTATCCAAAACAGACACAAATTATCTTTTGATTCTATCAAGTTTCGGCCACCATATAACCAAACATATGTAATTTGTGACAAAATTCAAACCCATTGGAATTTTGGGATAAGCTGGCTGACTTTCTCAACCACCCCCAGCTTATGTTTGGTTGATCTAATACATAGATTGTATGTTTTGTGGGCACCAACATACAGAGTGTTGCAAGAAACAAGTCCCACATACAGATATGGCCTAACCCTCTAGTATCATACCTACATTACATTGCACACAAGGATGGAGCGTTAATAATAACTGCCTGAACCATGCTTCAGTGTAAGTTAAATGTTCTGCAGAAACTATGCTGACCTTAAAGCATAGGCCACTATTATTCAGACAAGATAATCCCAAAACTGAGACCACAGAAAACGGTTGTGGTTTAAAGACAATTGACTTAATGAGAATCGATGGACTGAACAGCCCCCACCAAGAACAATAAAATTCAACAGAGAAAATTCCATTATAGAGATAAATAGGCAGATGCTATTGAACAATCAACAGTACTTACTAAGGATGAGAGCTCGATCCTCTTCTAGACAACAAGCTGGCAAGTGGCATCCCTTTTTAACTTACCTACAATGGACAGATAATTCCCCAACTAAACAATACAAAATGACGCATGCCTCATGGAGTTTTAAGCTCCAAACTTGAATACATTGAAAACAAATCCAAGCACATTTACTTTTCACTTTCTTTACCATTATTCTCTTTAGGCAAATCCTGAAATTTCTCATCATTGCCTTCAATCTTGGGAGTTGGGACCTCCAGCGTTTTTTGCTTCTTCTGAAGCATCCTGCAGCTGCCAGTGTCAAAAGAGAACCAAATTTGAGTATATGTAACAATTTTGGAAGTACAAAATGATGTTAGCAGAGTTAAGAGAGCTTACTCCCAAATTTCTTAAGCTTGCAGCAATATCCTCTTGTTGCTGCTGAAGAGTGGTCCTCAGTTCTTGGAATTCCTAGATTTATCCAATTCAAATGAACTCACAATAAATACATTATCAATATGCTAGCGAATTTAGTACAGGAGAGTTACTCACTGATCGAAGTTGCTCCACTTCAACATTGAGTGATTTCTTGATTTCAGAAAGCTCCTGTACGAAGTAAGAAATCACAAATTAGCATGTAAGACAACTGGAAAGTGTTCCTTATGTAAAACCAAAGAAAATTGTCTAGAAATGAAAGCAGCATAAGCTAGAGAGAACAAACTAAGCAAGTTGATGCTTGTGTAAAAGTCATCAATCCAATTAAATCACCAGCATAAACAACAAACAAGGAAATAGAACAGGGGGTTGTACTAAAATGATTCAGCTCAAAGAAGGTACACATGGTGACAATTGGAGCAAAACCATCAGTGCATAAACATATGCAAACAATTGACAGTCAATGGAAACAAGTGCATATCAATTGACATCACACTTTTGATGTCCTGTTGCACTCAAATAAGAGCAGCTAGTCATCTAATCAGCCAGAAATTTTAAACCTGAATTGCAATCAGTTCTTGGGACTTAAAGGCTCTAGGTAGCATTGGCAATGGACTCAACTCTAAAAACCATAAATGCAGCTGCACTTTAAGAGGAGTGCAATACACAGTTGCCAAGCTTCTCCTCTCAGCATGCAGTAACAATCAGATGTCCCTCATTGGTGGTCAAACAACTTTAATCCTTTTTTCGTGTCATACGTATATTATGTTAAAATAAGTTGGTTCAATGATATTTTATGCATACTTTTTTCACATGTAATGTTAATTCCATAGACTCTTTTAGTTGCACCTTAACAATCTCATTGCCATCTATAAAAATGATATATAGAATTAGGTATACATCCGTATGACATGGCTAGATATCTAAACATTGGATTTGTTGAATCTTAAATCCAAGAGCACAGAGGCACAATTAAAAACTATTGACTTGTTCTATGTTTCATAGCTTTTCATCAAGCATGCGTACATTAGCTTTTGAATAAAATCGCTCCAAGTAAGAGTAGATAAGCGTACACACTTAATAAGATTTAAAATCAATGCATGGCAGAGAACCACATAGCAATTGCAACTAGCAAGTAGCTCAATTTCCATTCTAGACAAACAGAGAACCACATCATCATTGTTCACTTCAGCATAGATGCAGGCCCTAAAGAAGCAGAAGCCCAATGAACCATAACATGCTTTTCCACGTACAAAAACACACACAATATAAACATCATAGTGAGATACATCCCCATACAAAACAGACAAGACAATACTTACAACGCTATAGGTTGTAACTTGAGTGTCTAATTTCGATCTCCAACTCTGCAGATCCTGGTAGTCCATCCAAACCATGAATGAGGCAATGACCGGTTTGTATTACTGGAATTTAAATGTACTATTACAGCAATTACACTAGCATTTCTGCCCAAGAGAGTGCAGTTTAGAGGTCACTTGTTTCAAATTTTGAATTCTACTCAGCAACTCTTGTCTCGATTCATTCAGTCCCTAATACAATTGCAGCCATATCATTTCCACACCGCACAATTAGGGTTTTGCCCAAAAATAAAAAATTATTTTAAAAAAAAGCACCCGATAACCTGAATCTGCAACAGTCTAACATTGAACATACCGCAATTTTTGAGTTCATCGGCTTCACATTATTGTTCTTCTGCAAATAATTTCATTTACAATCCAAAAAATGAGGAATTCAGAAATCAATCAATCGCCTCAACTGTTTCCAGAACTGGAAAATAAAATCAAAAATAGATATAAATATATATATATACACACACATATAGTGAGAGAGAGAGAGGAGCAGGGTCAGGAACAGAATCAGAATCAGAGCTTGCCATTGAAGTATGGGGATGGAGTAGAATTAGAGACGATTTCAAGGGTTACATTCAATTTGGATGAAGATGTCAGCTGAGTATTGATTGTTATTTGTGGGAAAAGATTAGTTGTTTGGAGAAGAAGAAGAAGTGAAATTCAAAATATAGGGAGTAGAGAGAGAGAGAGAGAGAGAGAGAGAGAGAGAGAGAGAAAAAAAAGAAGAAGAAGGAGGAGGAGGAGGAGTGAAATTCAAAATCTAGGGAGTTTTAAGATTAGGGTAAATTGTACCAATGGTCCCGAAGTTTACCACTTATTGAACTTTCGTCCTTAAAGTTCTAATTTCGTCAATTTCGTCTCCAAAGTTCAAATAGTGAGTCAATTTGGTCCTTGGCACTAACTGTCATCACAAAAATAGACGAAAAATATCATGTGTCAGTCACGTGCATATTTACAAGGGTATTTCTGGTATTTTACAAACAAAACAGAGGGCAAAATGAAAAAATAAAAAATTGGTTACCTCCTTCCCTCCCTCTCATCCTCAGAAATCAAAAGGCCGGTCCCAATCTTACTGTATATCCCCACCCTCTGCAACTCTCCAGGCCAACCAATGACTGCCACCACCCTTATTACCCCTCCACCACCACCACCACACACCAAAACTCCACCATTGCTACCTCCACCATAAAAAACAAATAGAAATCTTGATGACCCATACAATTTTTGAGAACGAAGCAGAGATTAGAGAGAGAGAATCAGAAAGACACTGGTCGATTTGCACTGACCGTTGATGTCACTGGTTGTTGATGTCAATTAGGCTTTGGGGAACTCTGAAGATGCAGCCAATTTGCTCAGAATTCGTGGCGTATCGGAGATTTTTTGTTGCATCGATGCCAACTGGTCGTTGATGTCAATTAGGCTCTAGGGTTTTGATTCTTCGTCTTGGATCAGTCACAGCACACACAGAAGAGGGAGAGAGAGGTGGGTTGGAGTTAGGGTTTCGATTCTTCATCTTTTAGATCAGTCACAACACACACATGAGAGAGAGAGAGAGGGGGGGGGGAATGGAGTTAGGGTTTCGATACTTATCTTGGATCAGTCACAGCACATGCAGAAGAGAGAGAGAGAGAGAATATGTTCGGTCCGGGAAAAGTGAGCACTGCAAGACAGATAGAAAAGAAAAGAAAAAAAAAAGGAGGAAGAAGAAGATGCATGTTTGGGTGTAGGTCTAATATTGTCCAAATAGAGAATAATGTTGATTGGATGCATAGATTATTGTAAAATACCATAAATATCCTTGAAAATATGCATGTGACTGGCACATGGTGTTTTCCGTCTATTTTTGGGACGGTAATTAGTGTCAATGACCAAATTGACTCACTGTTTGAACTTTGGGGACGAAATTGACGAAATTAGAACTTTAGGGATGAAAGTTCAATAAGTGGTAAACTTCAGGGACCATTGATACAATTTACCCTTAAGATTATGATGGTTTGGGCGGGCGAGTGTATTATATCGATACTTAATTTACTATTTTATTAAATAAAATTAAAATTAATATAAAAAATATATATATAAATTCGCACACTGGATCAAAAAATTAAGGGTAAACAACATAAATGCCCCTCGAACTTTAGTGTCTGTTTTAAACTGGCCCCTGAACATTCAATTGTACCAATTTAGCCCTTGTACTTTTACATCTGTACCAATCAACTCAATCTGTCTATTTCAGACGTTAAAACTAACGGCAACATGGAAAGTGTCAGGAAATAAAGGCTTAATGGATATTATACTCAATGGATGTGGGTTTTGGCGCCAAACTTCTTCCCCTTTCCCTCCTCGAGAATCACAGTTCACCAAACGTCTTCCCCCAAATTCGATTTGTATCCATTGCCACAAATTCATTGTGGATCATGTGCAGAAATTCATTCCAAGGATGATTGAGAAGAACCAGTTACAGTTTATAGAAGAGGGCTTGTGTTCATCAAGCAGACATGCCTTGGGAAATCCGACCAGTGGATGTTGCTTTTAATCCAGATCAAATGTATGGTAAATGTGAAATTTTTAATTCATTTGTATGTGTGAAAGTGGTAAAATTAGTTGTTTATACAGTTATTGGATTTGAAAAGTGTAGAAGATGTTGGGTTTTGTTTTGAACTGGTTTAATATTCTACAAGCTCTTGTTTCGAACGAATTTTGTTGTTTTTTTTACCATAGTCCTTAATCTGAGTGGAAGACAAAGCAATTGTCTTGTGTTTTTTTTATTGTTTATGATATAGGCTATACTGGGTATGATTGAAGATGTTTTCTAACTTTTTGCATAGGTGTGAACTCAACGTTATTCACCATAGAGTTGCATTATGGTGGAAAATTTGAGTGCATGCCTCAGATGGTATATAAGGGTGGGTATATTAGGCATGTTGATTGGTGTGATCTTGACCTAATCTCCATCTCTGAGATAAGTGACATGGCAAAGGAACTAGGGTGTACAGGGGTTATTGGTTATCAGTAGGCCTGACAATCGTGTCGAGTGGAACGGTTTCGTGTCGGGTGGAACGGGTTTGTGTCAAAAAACCCTCCATCCATACCCCATTCGTTTATATAAACGAGTTCAACTATCACATCCATACACAAATCATTTATTAGACGGGTTACCCGATACAACCAGTGTGTCACCCGCTATATAAGAGAATAGGTTAGAGTATTTCAAGTACACACAAAAAATCATCAACTTGCTACACATTACACATGTTTGACCTGTTTACTATAACAATAAATCATGGCTGAGCAAAAAAATAAAGACAAAAAATAAACATTAAATGACTACTAAATTTGAATGAGTCTAAGAGATGGGAGGTGTGAGATGAGGTAGAGGCTGAGAAACCTAACTTTTTTTAAAAAAAATTATAGTACAACTGTTAACGGATTAATCGAGTTGAAACGAATTTATGGGTTAAAAACGAAACCGGTTCATTTATTTCACGGGTCTGCCGAGTTAACCCGTTAATCACCCGAACCCGTTAAAACTACACCAAAACCCGCTAAATCCGTGTAGGATTCGTGTCGGTTTCACGAGTCGTGTATAGAATTGACAGGCCTAGTTATCAGTATAAAGTTCCACATATGGATCTCACAAAAGGGTTGAGGGTATTAAAGCGTGATTATGATATATCAGCAATGTTGGAGTGGGTTCCAAATATCAGGGTAATTGAAGTATACCTAGAACACGACACACCAAATGAAGATAAGTATATCCCCAATACAGAATGTGACATTACAGATGATGGCAATGATTCATAAAATGAGGAAAATTCTTATGCATGTGACTCAGATACATCAAATTATGAGGATTTCTCTAACAGTGATGGACAAACTGATGACTACTTGTTTGATACTTATGTGGATAATGAAGTTGAATTGGGTGGATTGAGGGATAAAGATGTTGGGCAGAGTAATATGAATACTGAGATTAATGCCAATGAGAATGATGTTATATCTGACAATGCTGCATCAGATGAACTTCAGTATTTGCATAGTTCATTTGATGATGATGATGATGAGTTGGATACTGCGAAGAGGAGATATCCAGATTTTAGGCCATTAACAGACATGAGGAAACCTGAATTCAAGCTGGGAATGGTATTTGCCTCGACCAAATAATTCAAGGAAGCTATTAAGAATTATGTCATTTGGAAAGGGAAAGACATAAGGTTTATTAGGAATGAGAAACATAGGGTGAGGGCCAAATGCAAGCCACCATGCGAATGGATGATTTTTGCCTCAAAGATGCAAGGTAGCAGTACAATACAAATCAAGACTTTTAATGATGTGCACCATAACTGCAATTGGGCCTGGCGTAATAGACATGTAAAAACAAATTGGTTATCTGAAACATACAGGAATACGCTTAGATCTAATTCTGGATGGCCATTACAATCCTTTAAGGAAGCTATGGAAAAAGATTATAGTGTGGGTGTTTCAAAAAATGTGGTTTTCAGAGCCAAAAAAACTGCTAAATATGTAATTGAAGGTGGTGAGAAGGCACAATACAGTAAGTAATGGGATTATTGTGAAGAGATCAAAAGAACACACCCAGGGTCAACATTAGTAATTGATTATGAAGAAAACTACCTTGGGAGTGAAAATAAAAGGTTTAAGAGGATTTACTGCTGCCTGGGACCATTGAAAGAGGGGTTTTTGGTAGGATGCAGACTTTTCATTTGCATAGATGGTTGTTTCCTGACGGGTACATACCCTGGTCAACTACTAACAACAGTCGGGATAGAAGCAAACAATGGATTTTGGCCTATAGCATATGCAATCGTGGAGAACAAGTGCACTGACACAGGGAAATGGTTTATGGAGCTGCTATGTGATGATCTGAATATGATTAATCAATTTCATTGGACATTTATGTCTGACCAACAGAAGGTATGATGTTTACTGAATTTCATTTGACATCTAATTTTTTTTTTTTTTCAATTTCATTTACTGAATATGTATATGTTTGTCTATTTTAGGGCCTTGGCAATGCTATGGCCACATTGTTACCAAATTGTGAGCATATATTTTGTCTTAAACATATGCACAACAATTTCAAAAAAATAACATAAAGGAAAGTTGCTTAGAGATATGATGTGTAATTGTGCTAGTGCTACCACAGTGGAGTATTTTAGGAAGGCAATGGATGTCCGAAAAAATGAGAGTGTTACTGCTTTTGATTGGCTAGCCACATCTGTACACCCACAACACTGAGCTAGATCACATTTCTCTATTGTTTCTAAGTGTGATCACTTACTGAATAACCATGCTGAATCATTTAATGCATTCATTCTAGAAGCAAGAGATAAGCCTATCATTACCATGTTAGAAACTATTAGGAACCTCTTGATGGATAGGATAGTGAAGAGGAGAGAAATTATGCTTAGGTTGCCTGGACCTAATTGCCCAGCTGTTAGACAAATGTTAGAGAAAGTGATTGCAGAGTCTATGACATGTAGACCCAAGTTCAATGGTGTGTCAAGTTTCCAAGTGTCGTGTTATGATGGGTCACAATTTACAGTGAATGTGAGGGATATAAGTTGCACTTGCAGGAAATGGGATTTAACTGGGATTCCATGTGCTCATGGTGTGTCTGTCATTCACTACAATGGTGGTGACCCACACATGTATGTGCATGATTATTTCAAGAGAGACAAATATTTGGAAACCTACAGTCATGTGTTGCAGCCCATTAATGGCCCTGATATGTGGCCTCAGACAGGGAAAATTCCATTAGACCCACCAATTGTCCATGTGCAACCAGGTAGACCAAAAAAGGCAAGAAAAAGGGATCAACATGAGCCTCCCAAAGTTGGAAAATTGGGTAAGAGAAGGGTTAAGATGATATGCACCAAATGTGGGAATACAGGCCACAACAAAAGAAGTTGTAAAAGGAATACTCAGCAAGCTCCACATATGGATTAACAAGCTCCACATATGGATCAGCAAGCTGAACAGAATCAGCAAGGACAGCAGAATGAAAAGAATCAGCAAGGACAACAGAATGAACATCATCAGCAGAATCAACAGACATCAACTGGTCATAGAAGGAATAAATTGTCAGTGAGTTTTTTGTATTACATAGTTATGGTATTAAGCATATGGTAAAAAAAAAATTGTTTTAATACAAGTTGTTTTAATGCACTTCAAGTAAGAAGGTTCAAAGGAAGTGGAAAACAATTCAATCCTCCAAGACCAGCCTCAGTCTCAGCCACTGTCACAGCTCAACCACAACCACCAAGGCCAACAATTAGGAGCTCATTCTCAGTCACTGCCACAGCTCAACCACAACCACCAAGGCCAACAACTAGGAGTTCAGTCTCAGCCACTGCCAAATCTCAATCACAACCATCAAAGCCAACAACTAGGAGCTCAGCCCCAGCCACTGTCACATCAAATTCACAACCAGCAAGTTCTACCTTTTCCTGGTCACACTCAGCAGCTCATGGTCGTTTTTTTGTAAGGCCGGGAAAATCAAAGTCAGTATCATCACTGCAACAACAAGTTGAGGCAATGAGAAACAAGAAAACTTTGTTTCATAGGTTTAGCATTTAAAGGTCTTTTGTATAGGATTATGCCAGTGCAGTTTGTCATCAGAGTGATGTTTTGTATAGGATTATATCAGGGCATTTTGTCATCACAGTGATGTTTTATATAGGATTATAATAGGGCATTTTGTCATCACAGTGATATTTTGTATAGGATTATACCTGAGCATTTTGTCATCACAGTGATATTTTGTATAGGATTATGCCTGTGCTTTTTGTTATGCCAGTGCATTGTGAACACATCCATGTAATGATGTTTCATTTCTAAGTAATTACCAAAAGCATTACACAACATTTTCATTACATCTTCATTACAACATCTTCATTACAACAGATTCCACTGAAATAATCAAAAACCAAAACAAGTTGCATTACCAAAAGCATTACACAACATGATTACAATAAAAACCATCAGTACAAGAGCCATCAGTACAATACAATTTACAGCCACTGTTGAACAACCATCAGTACTACTTTGGTGCCCAAATTAGTGTAGTTTATCACCCAGTACCCAGTGCATTTTGAGTAGATGGACTCTTTACTACATCTTCATGATTGCTGCTCCACATAAGCCACATCAACAACCACGAAATTATCAGCACTATCCACAAACAAATCTCTCGTCTTCTCCTTCTCCTCAACTGGTTTTTAACTGTCGAAATGCGATTTATCAATCCTGGAATTATCTGGCGCGCACGAAGGCACATAGGCGGATCGCACCAAACAAAGAAATCACATCTCCCACCCTAAATGAAATTTGAATTATAAGAGAAACACTTTAAAAATTTTGTGATAAAGCAAAATAAGAGAAACAATTTCTTATTTACCACAGGTAAGAGAAACAAGATAAGAGAAACACTTTCATTTAAAAAACATAAATGAAAGTTATCATGGATTTGCCACAGGTATAAAACCTCATTCCTGGATTTTGATTCGTCCATGAGGTCTTCAACACTGCCATAGTGCCGCAGTTACAAGACACATCTATGGCTTCTATCACTGCTGAATCCAATGTTTCTACAGTGCCCTTGTTGCACAACCCACTTTCTCCCTCTATCGTGTGCCAATCATGCCATACAAAAAAGATGCACATTTATATTGCAACAACAGAGCAACAGGAGGAGGGAAATGGGGAGAAGTTTGGCGCCAAAACCCACATCCATTGAGTATAATATCCATTAAGCCCTTAGTTCCTGACACTTTCCATGTTGCCGTTAGTTTTAACGTCTGAAATAGACAGATTGAGTTGATTGGTACAAATGTAAAAGTATAAGGGCTAAATTGGTACAATTGAATGTTCAGGGGCCAATTTAAAACGGACACTAAAGTTCGAGGGGCATTTATGTTGTTTACCCAAAAATTAAAGGGTAAAACACGGGATTTAAAGTCATCAGAAAATTTCCTATTTGCCCTTTATAAAGGAAAAGCCTCTTGATAATAAAATATCTTTATTTGACGAGTTAATTAAATATGGGTGTTTTGTTCAATTAAATGAATCTATTTTACTGCTTCCAGTTCCAACACGTCAATACGACGCCGTCTCCGCCATTCTTGTTGACGCCGTCTCCACCGTGTTTTTTTCCCGGTGGATAGTCTCCTCCTCCGCCATTTCTCTTGACCCCTTCTCAGTTTAACACTCCTTTGACAGTATCAAAACGGAAAAAAAAAATCAGCTTCCTTCGCCGCAAAGCAAAGGCCCGAACCAACACACAGTCCTATAAAAATGCCAACGTCAAACAAGACCGAAACCACAAACCTTGAAGCTTTCCGATCGACCGTGTCCGTGGTACCTCTCTCTCTCTCTCGAACTCGGAACCTAACTCAGTGAGTTAGAAAAAATGGGCCAGATATCGTTCATATACAGCTTCGTGGCTCGTGGAACAATTGTACTCGCTGAGTACACAGAATTCAATGGAAACTTTCCGGCCATCGCGACTCGGTGCCTCGAGAGACTTCCCTCATCGAGCAACAAATTAGTCTATAACTTTGATCACCACACTTTTAACTTCTTAGTCGAGGATGGTTATGGTGAGTTCCTCATTATTTCTGCCTCAACACGTAGAAGATATATGGGTTTTTCCTGTTTTGTTTTGTGATTTTCTGTTTGGTTGCTCAGAAAACTGGTGAGAAAAATTAGAGGAAGAAAAATTGCATTTTGGGTGATTCGTTTTGTGCTGTTCTGTGTCATTAGAAAAGTGAGGAAATCAACTCAAGTGTGTGAAGCTTTTGGTAGTTTTGGTTCTAATTAACAAAACTTTGGTGCTTCAAGTTGTAATTTTCTAGTTTTCTTCGATAGAATGTAAATTTTTTTTTCCTGGAGTATATTCATGAAAGGGCTATTAGTAAGCTTACATTCCACGACTTTGCCACAATACTTTTCAAGCCGCGTTGAGCCATGGAAGTGGCCAGAATAGCTCTTCAATTAACCTCTGAGCATGTTATGGTTTTGGGAACTGCAATATGCATTGTAGTTTAAAGACAAAGACGAAGTCATATGCATATAGAAGTGTTATCCAAGCATATCAGTTTGTGCTTGGATTGAGTGTTGTTTTCAAAGGAAACAAACATGTCACCATCATGTTCTATACTTCATTGAAACATCTTGATGTTGTGCTTGTTGAATTATGCAGCTTATTGCGTTGTTGCCCAAGAATCTGTTGGGCAGCAGATTTCTATTGCCTTTTTGGAACGTGTGAAAGCAGATTTCAAAAAAATATACACCGGTGGTAAAGCGGATACAGCTATGGCCAAAAGTCTTGATAAGGAGTTCGGGTATGTTCAGCTAAGAAATATCTGCTGAAAAAACTTATGCATTTGATTAGCAAATATGTAATAGAAGCAATCCACTAATAAAATGTCTTATTCTACAGGCCAATTATGAAAAAGCACATGCAGTATATAGCAGACCATCCTGACGAGATGGAGAAGCTGATGAAAGTGAAGGCGCAAGTTGAAGGTGTTAAAAGTGTAATGCGGGATAATATTGACAAGGTATGTCAAATGCACTGGGAAAACATAAGTAGTTTTGGAGTGATCTGCATTTGGTTTCTGTTGGATCTGTTGTGTATCATGTGGCTTGTCTTCAAGCATTTGCAATACAGCATTTATATGTTTATTGATTGAACACGAGCTTGTCAGAAAATAGCACTAAGGGGATATATAGCTACTTTCATGTAATCAATCAGCCTGCTTCCGCAGATGCCTCCATGAGAAGCAATCTGTGTGTGTGCGTATACCATGACAAAACTGTACTAATTAAAGGATTCAAAATGGTAAGCATGTTCATCTTTCTGGCACCGAGTGAGTTTATTTTTCAGATAATCAAAGTCAACCCAATACTGCATTTGCCCATCTATTTGGGGTTGGCTACAAACATCTTGACTCACCTCTTCGCTCTCTTTTGGGCATATTTTCTATGAAATCATGTGATGAGCTCCTTTGTTTTAAATCTCTTCAGGAGTTACATCCAATATGATCTTCTACTCAACCTAGCAGCATCTAGAAAAGTTTAGTTGAGACTAGAACGCATACTTTTTCAATGCATGGTTTGCTTTATTAAAATGAAAGACAGAGTGCCATATACGTACTGCTCCTTTGTTTCAAATCTCTTCAGGAGTTGCATCCGATTTGATCTCCTACTCAACCTAGCAGCATCTAGAAGAGTTTAGTTCAGACTAGAACGCATATGTTTTCAATGTACGGTTTGCTTTACCAAAGTAAAAGGCAGAGAGCCATGTATACTGTCATGTAGTCAAATTGAAGTCTTTCATCGCCTTTTTTAATGCGGATTGACTGTTAAGTTAAACAACATTCATCTGATGAAAGCTATAGCCAACATTGGTCAATGTTGGTGTACCTGTGTTTAATCATCATTTGCATCTGTGAAGCCCTTGCATTATGTATGAATCAGAATTAACAGTAGATAGAACAGTGATAGTTATAAATAAAACAATGCAAGTTTTAATAAGTTTTTTCACCCTGTTTGCACCTTCCAGGCAATTGTTAGAGGGGAAGTCCTAACTGTTCTTACAACCAAAGCTGAAGATCTGCGCGATTCAGTACGTTGATCCATATGTTGTTTTAAATCTCAACCTTATATTTATATATGCAGTTATGCACCATGTACTGAACTTCTGTACTTACTATGTTCAGGCTCAAGAATTGAAGAACAAAGGGACACAGCTACGACAGAAGATGTGGTATCAAAATATGAAAATAAAGTTGATGTTTATTGGAATCCTTCTGCTTCTTGCTCTCATTATCTGGGTTTCAGTTTGCCGTGGATTTAATTGCACCAACTAGCACTTCTTCAACACACTCCAGGACAATTTCTATTCAATATTTGTATACATCTAAGCTTCATTGGAAGAGCTTGCATTCAAACGAAGGAGTATCTCAGTTACTCCAGAAAATTTTCAATTATTTCAACATCTGAGTACGAAATTAATGTTGGTGAAACTTGGGCATGTCCCGTCATCATCTAGTGGTGACATTTGTTTTTTTTTTTTCTTTTTTGGGTATTAATTCTATCGTCACGACGACCTCAGAAGCTTCTCTCGATGGCCCGAGTATGTATAATATATCATCCATGCGAATGCAACATTTAAAAATGGATTAACTAATTAGTGCAATCTTTTGTGTGCTAAGAAGAAATCTGGACTTTCAAGGTGAGGAATTCAGGTGAAATGATCTGATCAGTCTCTTAGCTGTAATTGAGCCACCAAACTTATAATTATGTGAAATGGAACTGGACATGATGTGAACTTCAATGGATCAGATTCAGTGCTGGGGCATTTCATTCATTGGCCTACTTAACTAGAAAAGACGATTCACTACAAGAGATTCTAACCGTGGCAGGTCTGAGCAGGATTAGATATATTCAATCAGGTCCGGCCCGAGACATTTTGGGATCTAAAACGAAAATAATAAATGAGATTTTTTTTATTTTAATATTAATAATAAATTTAATTTTTAAAATTTTGAAATACAAAAATATTAATTAAATTTTTATATTCAAACTTTTGTTATCATATTTGAACTTGAAAGTGAGAGAGAAAATAATTGAAAAATTATGATGGTAAGTTTGAACTTGATTTTTGGAGGGAGGGGTTAAGACTTGATTTTTCCATAACTTTAATTTTATTATTAATTTTTTTCTTTTAATTTTTCAAAAAATTAAATTTTAGGGTCGTTTAATTTCATGGGCTGAATTAATAGGCCCACCCAATCTACTGAAATTAAAATGGGAAATTTGGAGGCCGGTCCCCCTATATGGAGTTGTTTGGACTTAAGTCCGTCAAGGAAACTTATTTGTTATGAAGTCCGTTTTTTGTCAATTTTACCATACTATCCCTTCCCTTAGAAGTGAAATAAAACTAAAAATTAAAAACTCTTAAATCTTAGGAGTTTGACTAACATTAAAATCTTTTCTCTCTCATATCTATTTATATCCATATATAGGTTAAGAGTTTGACTAACATTAAAATTTTTCCTCTCTCTTATCTATCTATATCCATATATAGGTTAGGTGTGTGTATATATATATAGTAACATTAAAAATAAAAAATAGTAACATTCAAATACAAAAAAAAAGTTATTATTTGGATACAAAAAATAATACTTTTAAACACAAAAAAATAGTAACATTTAAACATAAAAAAAATTGAAACATTCAATATTAATATTTTTAAAAAATAACAACATGTTCAACAAAAATAGTAACATGCTTAATAAAAACTGTAACATACTTAACAATAATTTTCTCTCAAATTCAAAGGCAAAAAATAGTACTATTCAAACACAAAAAATAGAAATATTCAAAAACAAAACAAATAATAATATTGAATATTAATATTTAGTAAAATAATAGTAGTAACATGCTCAAAATAATAGTAAGATGAACAGTAACATACTCAACAAAAGTAGTAACATGAACAGTAACATAATAAAAAAAATAGTAACATGAATTTGAATATATATATATATATATATATATATATATATATATAGAGAGAGAGAGAGAGAGAGAGAGCTTTGAATTTGAATTTTAAATTTATGATGAAGATTTTATTGATATATTTTAATTGATCTTGAATTAAGGGATAACAATTTCCAAAATAGGAAATTAATTTAACTTCCTTTCAAGGAAGGGTATTTTTGAGATAAAAAAAACAAAGTGAACTTAAGTCATTATATATAATTTTAAACATGGACTTAACCTCTTATAAGTTTCATTGCAGGACTTATCTCCAAACAAGTACATCTAGGAGGACTCACTTCCAATTTTCACAATTAAAATCTTTTGTTTGGACTTAAATTTAAGTTTTTTGTAGAGCCCATTTTTTATGGACGCAGATTTTTTGTTTGGAGGCCGGTCCCCCTATATTGACTTGTTTTGATTTAAGTCCGTCAAGGAAACTTATTTGTTATGAAGTCCATTTTTTGTCAATTTTACCATACTATCCCTTCCCTTTAGAAGTGAAATAAAACTAAAAATTAAAAACTCCTAAATCTTAGGAGTTTGACTAACATTAAAATCTTTTCTCTCTCATATCTATCTATATCCATATATAGGTTAAGAGTTTGACTAACATTAAAATTTTGCCTCTCTCTTATCTATCTATATCCATATATAGGTTAGGTATATATATATAGTAACATTAAAAATAAAAAATAGTAACATTCAAATACAAAAAAAGTTATGATTTAGATACAAAAAATAATACATTTAAACACAAAAAAATAGTAACATTTAAACATAAAAAAAAATTGAAACATTCAATATTAATATTTTTAAAAAATAACAACAGTAACATGTTCAACAAAAATTGTAACATACTTAACAATAATTATTTCTCTCAAATTCAAACGCAAAAAATAGTATCATTCAAACACAAAAAATAGTAATATTCAAAAACAAAACAAATAGTAATATGCTCAACAAAAACAGTAACATACTCAACAAAAGTAATAACATGAACAGTAACATAATAAAAAAAATAGTAACATGAATTTGATATATATATATATATAGAGAGAGAGAGAGAGAGAGAGGGAGAGAGAGAGTTTTGAATTTAATATATATATATATATATAGAGAGAGAGAGAGAGAGAGAGAAAGAGAGAGTTTTGAATTTGAATTTTAAATTTATGATGGAGATTTTATATATATATATAGAGAGAGAGAGAGAGAGAGATCTTTGAATTTGAATTTTAAATTTATGATGGAGATTTTATTGGCATATTTTAATTGACCTTGAATTAAGGGATAACAATTTCCAAAATAGGAAATTAATTTAACTTCCTTTCAAGGAAGGGTATTTTTGAGATAAAAAAAAAAGTGGACTTAAGTCATTACATATAATTTTAAACATGGACTTAGCCCCTTATAAGTTTCTTTGCCGGACTCATCTCCAAACAAGTACATCTAGGGAGACTCACTTCCAATTTTCACTAATAAAAACTTAAAAGCACAAGCTTTATTGGCCTAATAATTGGGCCAACCCTGTATACAATTTTAACTCAGAATGCAAAAAGACTTTTTATGCTATTCGAATTCTTAACATGTAGGTCGCAATAGAATAACTGTACTATTGTGCTATAACCCACCCTCATACATGGAATACTGAGTGTTCTAGATAGGACTGTTAATCAAACTAAGCTATTCGAACTTGACTTGAATTTGACTCGGATTCGGCTCGTTCAGGCTTGGTTCGTTTTCTAAACGAACCCAAACTTGAACAAGTTTTTAAGCTCGTTTAAAAAACAAGTCCTACAAGCTCAGCTCAAACTCGACAGGCTCGATTCGTTTATGTGTAAATACTCGGGCTCGACTTATTTTTGGCTCGTTCAGGCTTGACTCGTTTTCTAAACTAGACAAACTTGAACAATTTTTTAGACTCGATTAAAAAACAAACTATTTAAATTCGGTTCGAGTTCGTTCGACTAACAACCCTGGCTCTAGACCACGAGGCATGGACTCTTGGCAGGTCATATAACAATCCCCAATTCTTCTTTAAGCAAAGCCATGGAAATGTAACTATGCTCTTTCTTGCTTTCCATTTTCTTCTTTTTATCTATATAATAAAGTAGCTTACAATTCAAATCTCAAAAGATAAACAAAATGACTTTTGCTATTCGCGGTTGAGATCGCTTTAAATTTTACTTTAAAATTAATCTAACGGCTAATATTAACACCTTAAATTTAATAGGAAAAATAGGTCATAAGGGTGTATTTAGAGTGATTTTTTAAAACTACTTCTAAAAATTATTTCTCATAAGTATTTTAAAAAAAATAATAGTGTTTGAAACCGCCCCACCACTACCTCTATCACCACCACCATCGCCACCGCCACCACCAACGCCGCCACTGCAGCCGTCGCTGCCACCACCACCCCCATAACCACCACCACTGCCGTCGCCGTCGCCGTCGCCGCCACCGCCATCACCCCCACCGCCACAGCCACCACCGTCGCCGCCACCATGGTTATTGCCACCCACCACAACCATCACCGTCTCCTACCACCACCACTGTCGTTGCCACCACAGGCATTACCACCCACCACAACCATCACCGTCTCCTACCACCACCACTGCCGCCCACCACCTCTCACCCCCACTACAAATCGATGCTTAAATTCCTTTATCTTTTCTCTATATTTGTGATTTAATTTTAGATATGAATACAAATATATTTATTGTTTACCATTTTTTATTACACTGTGCCTTCAGACACAGACAATAACTAGTACTCCTATATAACCAGATTCGTGTTATATATATAGTTGAGCTCATATTTGACTCATTTATTAAACGGGTATTGCCAATAAAGTTACTTACAACCTTAAATTATTAAACTTAAATCCGTGTTTATAATTTCACGTCTCTTTCATTTTCATTTTTAGCAGTGTTTTTCATTGACCTTTTTCTAACGATCACCTAACTCTTTATCCGACATAAAATTACCTGTTTATGCTTTTTCACATCGCACTTTCAACTTTCACTGTTTATCTTGTCCTCCATCTTCACTATATGGCACTGCTTTCTGAAGCAAAGAACAAGGAGGTTTCTATATGTGATTAGTTCACTGCCTTGAAGCATGAGACACATTAAACCTGTTAAATATAGTAAAATAATACTTTTGATGGTTAATCACCATACAGAAATCCTACGTTTGGGACTCTTGAAGTATCATGGAGCCAGAAGAGAACTAGTAGAAGAACAGAATCCATCACAAAGCATGAAAATGGAGAATCTGAGAGCACACTAACCTAAAGAAATTCCAAATACTAGGAATATTAAGCAAAAATAATGAATAAAGTTGTGCTTGCACTACTTGTATTAAATTATTGTGTGCTATGCACTCTATGCTGTCCCTCTAGTTGTGCTCATAATCATTAGCATTAATATAATAAAGTGTGTGTTTAGGAGTATGGTTCCTTCTTTTTTTTTTTTTTATCTTTTTGGATGAAAATAGAACAACACTTTAAGCATCTATGTCAAAAAGGAGTTTAGAACAATATTTTCCAAAAAAGATCTAAAAAAAAAATTGCACGGGACTCTTATTATTGTGAATTATAAAAAAGATTATATATATATATACACATAAAACGTGCAGAAAAATAAAGTGGCTCGAATGGAAAGTAACTTGTTGGGACATTTTAGTCTATTGGGACCTAATTTACTGACCTAATTTGCTAACTTAATTCACTGTGACCTTTAGATTGACTGTGAGGTCCATCAAACATTGAAACTTGGTGTTAATCCAATAATTTTACTGAAACCACATTATTATGTCAACAAATTAGGTCAAATTTTTATGTCCAAATAGTATTACTATATATATGTATATGTGTGTGTGTGTGTGTTGGGGAGGGGGAGGGGTATCCGCCAAAGTTCCAAACATATATTAATCCCATGATAAGCTAATATTTAATAGGTTCCATATAGTTGGAGATACTGGATTTCTATAGTGGGTTCTCCGACAATCTTCTCCTAATAAACCAAATTTTTTTTAAGGATTACAACCTATCAATCACCCTTTTGAGGTAATGGGTTCCAACTTCCAACATGTCATTCTTTTACTCACTTTTTAGCAAAAGAATAATTTCAATGGGGCTATATAACTTTTTGAATAATGGTAGAAAATTATTTTTTGATATTATATTAAAAATATATTTTGACTATTAATTGCTCGTTGAGATGCTGGCTCTGATCACATAAGCTTATGATCGAATCCTTTTCTATAGAAAGAAAGTGAGTGAGCCTAACCCGTGATTCAGTTTGGAATAAAACACCACCCCCCATTGAGTAAGGCAGAAAGCATCGGCACACACAAAAGCATAAGGAATCCAGACGCCTGCCAGAAAGATGTTAAGTGACAGAATCCGTGCGTGAAACTAAATGGAGAAGGTCGAAAGCGGATCAAGCAGTATTTTTAAATTTAATTGTGACCGTTGATTGTATAATAATAATTTTGTAAAGTAAGATAATAAAATAAAAAAATTTACAAACATTTTATTCTTTGGGGTCCGACTATGAGGGATTTATCTCTCATGAATACTTGGAGTGGATGACATGTCTTTAACCAGACTGAGAAAGAGATTAGTCGAAATATGAGTAAACTGATCCGAACACTCTTAACCATTGAACTTAAAAAAAAAAAAAGAGTTTGTATCACACGTCGACGATGAAAGATTTATTCAATTGAAAGTGGTGCATGAAAGATTTTTTCGACAGTGTGGCCAAAGAACAATGCTATATGTTGTCATTTTCTCTTTGCTTTTTTCACTGTTTTGGATACTTATGTTTCTTCATTTTATCTTCATTAAAGATAATTTCAAAACGAACAAAGGATGGCATGACATGACAGAACCTCCGGCCATCAAAATCAAACTCAAAAGAAGACAAATTTGGATCTCTCTTGCCCCATCCTTTCTGGATAAGATGCAAAAGAGGATCTTCTCTCTTTCCCATCACCCCCTATTATGAGTTCGTTCATTTCCTCCTCTTGATGATGTCCAAGAGTGTTTGTGTGTGTGTGAGAGAGAGAGAGAGGTGTCACAGTAGCCCATTCCTTCATGGAATGGGATGAACTGGCAAGAATAGGAAAGGACTCCCTAGAGCTTTTTTTTTCTTTTTTTTTTTTATGGGGTTTCAGCTAGTATTTCACACGTTTTGATAAGCCTCTTATCTATACAAAAAGCCACTGCCAATGCCCTTTGCCAGTGTAAGGAGAGAGATCTCTCCTACAAACCTTTGAAGCACATGTTTTTTGGATTCTTGCAGCCGTTGCTGACTTAACCTCTTACGAAAGAAATTTAGTAGTTATGGTATCTTCCAATGTAATATGGGTAACAGTTGGATGGAGTACTTTCATAGCATATCGGGAGGATTCGAATTCAAGACATGCGAGTATATACCTTAGTCCTCGTAGGACATTAACCAACCCGTGCGACTCGTTTTCTTATTTGGTAATGTTAATGACATGTAAATAAATCCAGTAACATGAGACTTATTGGCACTTCTTGGGGGTGGTTTGTTAGTTCAATTGTCTTTGTTTAAGAAAACATTCTATTTTGGTAAGAACTTTCTACATGCAATATCCAGACACAATTTTGCTACATCTGCACAAATCTTGCATTTGTCCTATACATGTGACAGCCTTGAACAAGAAGACATAGTAGATTGTCCTCTCTTTTACCCAAAATTGTTTTTTTCTGAAAATCAGAAAGAGTGATCTTGACCTGCGAGATAAGAGATGAGACGTAAATCTACACATTTTGAGTTTGAATTCAAAATTTTGATGTAATCAATGCACATAGTTTATGAGTGAATATGTATATTTAAAATTTACGTTGTAACCATGAATATAAAGAATACATTATTAATGGATTGGGTCACTATTTTAACCAGTCAATTGAAAATTAGGGATGATAGTGGACCGGAGAAAAATGAGAATTCATACAAACCCGTCTCATTTGGACCGAGAATAAATTATATGTATTGGACGGTGGACGTATACGAAAATACCTATCCCCAGTCCCGGTCCACTGTCATTCCTAATGAAAACTCTATCAATTCATACACATTCTTCTTTTAAGACAAATGAAATTTGAATAGTCCATGTAAATTTTGTCTGCACATATCTGTATGGCACATTTCCTCTCCATAGAAACTGGATATATAGATAAGTCCATGAGGATATAGGCAAAGTTGATGGTTGGTTTACCCTCAACATGTTTTGCCCTCTCAAGGGCTTCCATCTCTGCCCTATCATATCTCACAAAAAGCCACCTTTTATGGATAAGACTACCTCTCTGAATTTCTTTCAGCAAGCAAGCATCAAATAAGCTAACATGTCATTACCCCCTCCACTCTCTCCTCCATGTCATCACATATATTCTCAAGTAGAATAATGTTATTTTTACCTAAAAAATTAACTTAATCTATATACGCGCTGACATGTTGATGTGTCAAAAGAAATGTTTCTAACGAAAAAATTCAACAGTTATAATTATAAGAATGATGTTGGACTACGTCATTATTACATTATCAAGTCAGTGAATTAGGTCAAATTTTTACATATAAATAGCATTACGTTTTCACTAATACTTTTTTGGACTTAACTCATCGTAATCATTGGATTGATAGTAAGTTTCAAAAAATGTTGGAATACACTATTAGTCCTATGACTATGAGTGATTAGGTCCGTAATTTAAATCCACATAGCATTGTTCTAATGCCTTTGAACTTAATAAACCAATTGAATAAATTGATCTAATTGTTTGTCATATAGTATTGTTCGATAGTACTTTTTATTACCAACCATGATAGTACTGTTTATACCAACCATATTAGCTAACAGGTTGTTAGTTCCCCAATAGTATTAAACACAATGAAAAAGTGGGTTTACACACATTTACTTCTAATGGAATAACTGTAAAAATAAACTGCTCTTTTTTTTTTTTTTTGCTACAGGTTTTGCGCCGACTACTCTCTTGAACTCAGCGGCATTCCACCGAAACTAAACTACTAGTGTATATGTAGTTAGTCATATAAGCATCATTAAACCAAAAAAAAAACAAGTTCTTAGAATCACAATAAATACATAATTTACAGAACATTAACAGCAAACACAATATAGCTTCCCTAACCTAAACAGAAAGTCAGAAACAAAGTAACTAGACCTTCAAACTAAAAACCCCAAAACAAAGAGAACCCAAAAAAAAAAAAAAAATTACACAAACATGACAGAAGATGATGCATGGAGGACTGACTACTACACATCTAAAAAATGGTGGCAGAGTACACGAGGCTCCCGTCTAGGAGAGTCAGATGTACACAATCAGAACAACGTCGACTGCTACATGTCTCTAACTTCAAATTCATTTCGGTTCTTAACAACAATATCATACATGTGCATGGACTTGAACTTGCTGAAGTCCTTGGGCAGAGAGATGAGATGAACTGTGGACCTCTTGTGGAACTGAAGGAGGTCAGGATCATCATAGTACCTCTCCCACCCCAGGGATGAAAGCTTCCTTTCCAGAACTGAATAGGATGTAATCACTTCATTACTGCATACATGGACTAACACTTTACGACGACCGTTTGAACCCTGGCACTCAGCTCCCGGGTTCTCGACAAGTCGAACAACGCCATTCTTGAACACCCAAACACCAGACATTTCTGATGGACCTACAGAGAAAGGACAAGAGAGAATGAGAGAGTTAGTGCTGTAAGGTGGTATGTGAGCTTGAAGATGAATTTAGGGGAGGGAATGAGGGGATATATATAGCTGTAGCTGTGGAATATAATATTAATATAGGGTAGTTATACAAGTTTGTATATATATATATACAAACTTGGAGAAATATGGCCATTCTCTCAACTTTTTCATTTCTGCCACTTAAGCAAAAATTATGGATTAAATTGATCAATAAAAGTGATCATGCGTGTGTCACGTGATAACATTTGAAAGGTTATTTTGATCCCTCAAATTTCGTTGGAAACCAAAGGGATACAAAAAAAAAACCCACACTCGATGGATCCTTACTGTATTTTGCTAAAAACTTGTAAGTTTATTAAGGTATGTTTGGGTATAAGTGTAGCTAATTATGTGGGGAGCCACCTAGGGCAAGTCTGAGGATACAAACAAGGTCAGGATGTTTGAGACACACTCAACCTTATTTTGTGGGGGGCATAATCGGATTGAGGGGAATCCAATTTCTTTATCCAAGTGTGTTGAACCCCACCATTAGAATCTTTGTTTGAAGAGAGAAAGAGAGAGAGAGATTGGAGACTCATAGACTTTTATAGAAATAGGCTAATAGAAAATGACTCATACAATACATTGCAGTAATTGTTTCTATCATAATTATATGCCACGGATCATAATCGCATTCATCATGAGCAAAAGAGATTGGATGTTGATGAAAAAAACTTATGTACTTTCTTCTCACCATGAAAATTGGACAAACATAGTTCATATATTACCTTCTAGCATAATGAATGCTGGAAATAAGGTCATGCAACCTCATATGTGTAAGCGTGATTGGGAGGAATACTCGGGTGCTCTAAGAAGTCCAGATATCTAGTTAACAAAAAGAAAGGAAAAAAAAAGATGACGTCTACGCATATGTCAACCCCACAAGTATACACACACCCCTCTCTCCACATACTTGTGTATATCTGTATTTTCATTTTATTTTTTGTTCAACAGTTAGGGGCGTTTGGGCTGGCCTACGCTCATCTCGATTAATCCCCTCTCCGACCCGGTTAAAAGTAGACCATCCACACCGGGACTAGGGTATTAATGAGGAATAAAGTCTACATAGACTGGCCTCAAACTCATGACGTCTGAATTTACAGTTCATATCTGTATTAATACACTTGGGAAAATAGAGTATTGGGAAAGAGAGAAAAAAAAGTACAGATGAACTGTGATGGAATCAAATTGCTATACCTGGAAAGTGTAGATGCTTATAGTGAAAAATTTGTGAACGGTAGTGTTGGAAATTCAAGAACTTTGTGGCCAGCGGGGACCAAAAAGAAAGGGATTCCAAATCCCACTTGGTATGGATGACCAATGTGAGGTTCTCAGTATACTACTCATTTGCCTACCTGTTGTTGACTACATTCACCTCATTTGTTCATTTCATTCTTCCATGACTTGAGCTTCGAATCTTTCAATATGAATAACGAGATAAAATTTTGAGTTGAGTTTAGTTGAGTTACGTTCTAAAATAAATACATTTTCAACCCACGTGAACCCGATTTTTAGTGTTTTTTTTTTTTTTCTATCCCCTTTGGGAGGAAAAATATGTAAGTAGATTAGGTAAAAAGTTAGAAGGGATGGATGGATTTGAAAGGCACTGGAAAATACAAAATAGCCCATTCCCACTCCAATTTGGTGCTTCTTGCATTGTCTTTTGGAAGTGTTGACAAGAAAAGAAGTCAAGGACACACAAAAAGTTGAGAACAGCTATAACTATACTTTATCATTTTTCCTTCAATTATTTTTCCCATTATTTTTGTGAGTGTGTTGAATCAATAATGTGCCTCCAAGTTCTTATGTGTCGTCCTCACCACCACTACTATTATGTATGAATAAAATATCTTAGGAAGAGATGTACAAGGTAACTCACATATGGGGTTCGGGAGCCGAACCCCGTCAAAGATACATTGCATTTCTATTTTTAAGTCTTACACAATAATGAAACTCGGTATCTTGATGATCAACTCTGGATAGTATGCCTAGGTCTACATTATACTTTTATTATGTTTGATGGAAAGACAAATGTATCTTAATCAGAGTTATCAGAATTCATTAAACTCTTGACGACTCACGATCTGAGTACATCGATCCTAAAAAGAGTGGGTTCGCAATTCAGATCATCAAAATGTACGATTCTGAATTGTATACATAACGCAAATATAAAATACATATTAATTAATTACGTTTATATAAATTTATAATTATATATTATTTTAAATAATAGAAATCAAGCACAAATATAAGATAAATGGTAACTGACTTAGTGTTTATAGATGTTCTATCATATATAATTTTGTATAGTGGTAAAAACGATCTAGATAAGAGTTCTAAAACGAATTGCGATCAAAAATACCATATCAGTTAAGCCTACTTTCATCGTATCGTGTACCTAAAAAAATGTCTTACCGCGTACTCGCACCCGTATCACGTACCAAAACGACTCACGATCCAAGTAACATCGAGTATTATCTTCTAAACAAGTTAGTTTGTTTTCTTCAATATCTCTCATGTGAGTATACCTCAAAGAGCTTTCAGAAATGTCTTAAACTATACACCCCCCCCCCCCCCCCCCCCCTCCCCCCCCCCCCATGTCCCCCGGATACCGGCCCCTACTCAGTGGAAGGAAAATGAAAATATCTGAGTCACAAACTAGAAAAGGGGAAGGAAAGGGGAAGTCGAATACGAATTTGGCAGACTTCGTACGAAAAGGTGACAGTATGCAATGTATAGACATTGAGCAACAACTTTGAAAGCTACTTACCCCAAAAAAAAAAAAACTTTGAAAGCTTGTAAAGGAACATTTACGAACAGATATGCATTTGTGTAGGCCTTTAGGGCATACACTTTCTCTTTAATCAGCTGCATGGTCTCATCCCTGCTAGAACATGTTACTCCCTCCTCCTCCTGAAGCATGGTCCTATGTGACCGCACCGATCCCGACCAAACCTCTAGCACTACCAGGACAAAGATCTTGTTTTGGACCCAACTATCATCTTCTCCATAACTCAACCTAATCTGTTTGGACCACCTTGTGCATTTCATTGCACTGTGAAAAGTATTTGCATCGAATACTCGTTGGATTGCAACTAAATTTCATACTCAACTCGATTGATTCTTGTTCTAGTTGTTTGGGGTCGCCTAAGTTGTTGAACATAGTTACATGTCTAATTTGCTTAAGAAGTTATTTTTCGTTGAAATCACTTCCAACCACCCCTAAAGTACAATTTGCATACGAAACGAATTTTCGATTTTGTTACAAAAATAGTGAGAGTGATTGAGACATTGAGGTGGCAACTCTATGGCCAAGTTAAAGATCTTTGATTCTCTATATCCCAACATGTACCCCAGCATGCCACATCAGCTTTTTTTCTTTATTTTCTTCATGCTTCCATGTTCATGCAAAGTTTTATCCAGGGAACATTTTGAGCCCCTACACATTCACCTTTTCCAACATGCTTTGCTTTAAACCTAGTGAGAATCAAAGACGGACTAGGCTCCACAGAAAATAGAAACCCTCTCATCCATCAACATAAGCTACAAGCCCATGTGATCACATCTTAGAAAAGCCAAATCCTAAGTCCTACATCTAATCAAACAAGATATTTGTGCACTACTCCTTCAAGATGCACATTCCTTTTCATATAGACCTCATCTTGTTGTTAGAAAAAGTGATGATCCATCTCAATCATCAAAAGGATTGTTGGTGCCCTCTTGAATGGTACATTCTTGCAATGGCCTAATGAACGGGGCCGTAATTCGTGGAGAAGAATGTTTCGATTTGAAATTAAAACATTTTCTGTAAATTATATGTTCGATCACTTATGTATTATTTGAGATATTTCCAAGAATATAGATAATTGAGAATATATGTAAGATACGGATTAGAATTCTAAACTTATATTATAAAGTTTGATTCCAATTTTATCTTTTTGAGTACTAAAATGGAACCACTAGGCTGCAAGACCCTTTGTAATTTTCCCATTGTGGTGGTTGCAAATGAAATGAAATTTCTATAGGTGAGCTTTTAAACAACATATATTTGGCTCGTTGTCAGCTACCTAACGTAACCCTGCTTCTTTATTCGGGTTTGAGACCAGCTGTGCACAAGAGTAAAGTGAACTTCTAGACAACCATCTATCTTATTCAAAGAATGGTATCTGTCATTTGTTATGGCCCTTTGTAATTCTCCAAAGGTATTGGTTTGCAAATGAAATGAAATTTCTACAAGTGAGCTTCTAAACAAACCATCTATCTCAATCAAAGAATGGTACCTTTCAATTAACTAATGATGGACCCTCATGAATTAATTCTCTATGATAAAATAGTTCATTAAGTATACCATATACCCTTCATTGGGTATGCAAAAAGTGAGTACTTTCCAAAGGTATTCTTACAAAAATAAATTGGAATTTTTCTTCCAAAGCTAGTGAAAAGTGAGGTGGCTGTTTTGCTATAAAAGGAATAAGCTAGAATAAAGGCAATAAAAGAATGATTTGGTAATCTATCATTAGGTTTATGCTCAACTTTGTTGGTAATCTATCATTATGTAATTAGACCAATGACAAAGGTTTTCAGAATAAAGCAGCCGTAAGCAATAGGAATAAAGCATAAATTCCCCCTTAAAAGAACAATTAAGGGGAATTTTTGGGATCGTTTTTTATAATTCATAGATAATGACCAGATGAATATTGCTTTACAATTAAACGAAAAGATAAGAATTAGAAAACGTAAAACTTACGTAATACAAAGATTGTTAGTTCTTTATGAATGGAATGTGATACTGTTTTCATTGATAATCTTATTTTTTTCCTTTTGACGAGGTGATATATATCAATGGGAGAATAAATTTAAATGTTTATCTTCTTCCAAGCTATGTACTTTCTTTTAAATGCTTTATCTTTATTCTCAAAGTCTTTCATTGGCACCATTAAGGATGCATTGTAGAAATTGAAGAATGAGTAAATTATACATATGGTTCTCAGACTATGACTCTTGTGTCAATTAAGCCTCTGAATTTTTTTTTTTGTCGATTGAGCCCCTAAACTTTCTAATTGTGTTAATTGAGTCATTCTGTGTGCTTCAGCCTTCCGTTATATTTTTCAACGAGAGTGGCGAGGTGTGTCACTCGCGTGATACACATGAGTTAGAGTAAACTACATATATGCCTTAAACTATGACTTTTGTGTTAATCAAGTCCCTGAATTTTTATTTTTTTTTTGTGTGTTAATTGAGCCCATAAACTCTCTAATTATGTCAATTGAGTCTTTTTATCTTTTTGTGTCATATGGTCACATGAGTGACACTCTAACGGAGGCAGATAGAAGAGCTCAATTGACATAATTAGAAAATTCATAAACTCAATTAATAAAAATAAAAATAAAAAAAATTTAGGAGTTTAACTGACAAAAAGATCATAATTTAAGGGTCATATGTATAATTTACTCTTAAAAGTGTTGTGAGAAGATAGTCTAGCAAAAAACAGAATGTGACAAGATAAATGCATCATAGTGACAACATGAAGGCTTTGTAGGCAAGCTTCTATAATGAAATGTTTAAATGTCTTTTTGTTTTACCACCAGCTAACTAACGACTCAAACACGACCCGACCCGACCCGACACATTTAATTAATCATGTCAAATGTCTAATCTATTTTTCGAGTTAATCCATTTGATCATTGATAACAGTATTTTGGTAGATAAAAATCCACCAAACCCCTATAATGACAAAAATGGCTAAAGAAATCCTCTCTTGTTTTACAAACCTTCATGTCAATATCAGATAAAAAAAATTACATAAATAAGATATTTTATTCATTCAAAACTAATTAAATGTAATTATATCAAATTCAAAGTATTCGTGTTTAATAGTAACACGACTCATTTATATCCGTGTTAGTTAATCGTGTTATTTTCTGATTCGTATCGAAAATTAGTTAACTCTAACCCACTAATTTTTATATATTTCATGTTTATATAATATTATGGATATGTCGTGTTGAAAATTACCACCTTTAATCGGTGTTTCGGGTAAACCCTGTCGGACCCAAGCATTTTGTTTGAGTCTCATCATGCCTTAAAATGTGGTGGCTTTGACTCGAGCCCATCTTAAAGCTAAGCAAAGACCCTAGCTAATTGCTAATGAGAAATGATGCAACTGGCCTTGTAAAGACATTGGGCTGCAAGACTGGTCAGACACTATTATTCTAGGCGCGACAAGGTTGAAACGTGCAACTTTAAAGTTAAAGTCTAACAGTGGGTAGTGGTGTTAAATGAATTGAGATTGTGCAAGTTTTAATGTTTCCAGATTCAGTTCGTAATTTTTAAGGTCTGCTCAAGCTCGGGGGAGATGACGAACTTAAAATTTTGTTTAAACTTGATTCATTTAAAAAAAGAGTCGTTCGGGCTCAATTCATCTAAACTCAGTTATTATTAATGTGAATTCGAATATAAGTTTAGACTCAAACTCACGTGAGTCAATGGGTCATGAGTGCTTCGTTGACAGACTACATATAGCCGGAAGAAGTATATAAATTGAATCTCTTTAGAAAAAAAATACCGATCTTATATGATTCAACATAATAGCTCGGGCTCGGCTTGTATTAAAACGAGTCTAAAATTTTGTTTCATATTCAACTTGTATAAAAAATTGAATGAATTTAAGCGAGCCAAAAAATGATCCGAGCTATAGTAGCTGATTTTATTTAACAGCCTGGACCAGTGGCCAGCTTGATTTTTGGCAGCTGAAATAGTTATGTTTATATTGAGTTAATAATATCGCAATAACAAGAAGCGCATCTGGTGTAGTGGTATCATAGTACCCTCCCACGGTACTGACCGGGGTTCGATTCCCCGGATGCGCATGAAGTTTTTTTTATTTAGTTTTGAGGTTCTGCTAATTTGACCCCAGTAAATAATACCTATTTTTTGTGTTTTTATTCAAAGCTCTTTTTTTTCCTCAATGACGTCATTAGAGTTGTCACTTATTAAAAAAAAACTTAAATTTGCATTTCCATATATCATAGGTCTACAAGAAATTTTGGATGCTTGCAATGAATTCCAGACTGTCAAGGCTCACATAAGGGAGGAAAACCCACAGCAGTCAGCAACAGGACACATCCAAAATCGATGGCACCCCCCTCAAGAAGGCACTATCAAAATCAATGTGGATGCGACAATCACCAAGGGAGGGTCATGTCTCGCTGCAGTTGTCAGAGACTCACAAGGCAAATTAATAGAAGCATCAACCAAGCTTGACCAAGGTGAGGATCCCCTTATTGCGGAAGCATTGGCAGCCAAGAATGCTGCGCAGTGGGCTCATGCAAAGGGATGGAATTATGTCACAATTGAAGGGGACTCACAAGTAGTAGTTCATGCTGCTATGATCCCACAGTTTAGAATTCCCTGGTCTATCAGCAACATAATAGCAGATATCAAATACCTGCTAGCATGCCATTCAGAGTGGTGTATGGTCCATGTTTACAGGGATTCAAACAAAGCTGCCCACAACTTGGCCAAGTGGGGATTAACTGTCAAGAGGGAGGGAATATTCAATGAAACAATGTTCCCACAAGTAGCAAGGGAGGCGGTCATCAAGGATTCTGAGCTTGCATGGGATCCTGATAGTAGCTAGTAGTAGATTTGTTTAGTCTTTTTTTTTGCTTTGTAGTTTTGTTGTTAATTTTCTACTCTGTTCCTCATCTTACATGAGCAAAAAAAAAACAATACAATTTTTTTTTTTTTTTGGAAAATTACACTCAAATCCCCTAAGGTTTGTCACTTAATCACTCAAATCCCCTTACATTTGAAATATTACACACAGACCCCTCAAAGTTTGTACGCTCATAACACTTAGACCCTTGATGTAAATATATCAATTAATAAATTACACCTAGACCCCCTTAAAGTTTGTACACATATAATACTTAGACTTCTTAAATTTAAAATGTTATACTTAAACTAAAAATACTCCAATCAAAAATAGAATATCAAATATTTTAAATTTTACAATCAAAATTCATATTCTATTGTATCATTTATTGAAATAAAATTAAAAATAACAATTCAACTTTTTCTTAAAAAATTGTAATTAGTATACAATTATATTATCTATTGGAATAAAACTAAAAAATCAAACAAGGAATCTAAGTCATTCTTAATAGAACATGAATTTTACACCCAAAATTCATGTTTTATTATTTCATTTATTTAAATAAAATCAAAAATAAAATTCTAATTTTTTTTAAAAAAACATAGTTAGTATACAATTATAATATCTATTAGAATAAAACTAAAAAAATTAAACAAGAGGTCAAATTGTAATGAACACAATATCTTTTAGTTTCAATTGGGATAGTTTGGTATTTTAATTTGGCCGTTTAAACGACCAAGTTAAATTCCAATAGACAATATAATTGTATGCTAATTACGATTTTTTAAGAAAAAATTAAATTTAAATTTTTTATTTTATTTCAATAAATGATATAATAAAACATAAAATTTAATTATAAAATTTAAAATATTTGATATTATATCTTTGATTTAAGTATTTTTTATCTAAGTATAACATTTTAAACTTAAGGGGTCTAAGTAATATATGTTTACAAACGTCAAGGGGTCTGAATATAATTTATTAATGGATATATTTACAGCAGAAGTCTAACCGTTACGCGCGTACAAACTTTAGAAGTCTGAGTGCAATACTTCAAATGTTATGGGGTTTGAGTGATTAAGTGACAAACTTCAAGGGATGTGAATGTAATTCTCCCTTTTTTTTGTCATTCTAATCTAAGTTTAGGTAATTCAACCCCTCATCTTAGAAAGAGTATATGAACTTTGGACGTAAAAGCCAACTCTAAACCCCAAAAGATAACTCAAGTAGTAACAGGAACGAGTTGTAAAATCAAACGTCCCGAGTTTAAATCTTAGCAATCACTTGAGGTCAGACCATGAAAGATTTATCCCTCATGAATACCTTAGTCCCATCATAGATGCCAAATATGTTTTGCCTGCCTACCACTCGAATCAAACTGGTGTATAAGCCATTTCATTTCATAATAACAACATATAAGGTTAGGAAAGCTAAGAAAATATATGCGTAGAAGTTTAAAGTCATGGAACTCCACTGCAGAGTAGGAATGAGAGAAGACTAAATCAAGACCAAGACACTTGTTTCAGTTCCTGTTAAAGCATCTTGGTCTTCAATTACTCTTATTTCCTCTCATCCTATGATCCACTGAGTAAAGCCACACAAGAAGGAGATATAGACATGAAAGGCCTTATTTGTACAAGAGACTCAAGTAGGAAAGCATGTAAGGCTTGATGTTTATGTAGAAGCTTAAACCTACTGATTTCATAGCAAAAGTAAAACAAAACAAGCAAACAAGAGTTTCTCAGCAGCCACCCATCCCTTCGCTACCTCCAAAATACTCTAAACTCAAAACCCTGAACCTTAAACCCTAATAAACCGACTCTATGAGCATATGAGACTTGCATACTAATTATAGGGGTAACGATTTCTGTAATCTGCTAAGTATACAAAATTACATTCCAATATCAGCAGCTACAAGCCCTGCAATCTGCAAAATATGAAACAAAAACCCCACAATTTGTTTCCCTGGAAATGGAGTTTGGCATTACCATATTCTTCATGCTACCACAACTATCGACAATGTGGCATGATGTATTTCATCTGTGACCTGCAATTTTCTTGCAGAGACCTAGCAAAAGTAACAACTGAACTGTATGGTCACTGTGTTCTACTTACAACAAACAAAACTAATTGAACATCATGAACAAACACTTTAGTCCTCTTTTGTTGCCAAAACTTACTCTCATCTTTTATGTAAGGGCAGGTTTTGTAGATAAGCCTTACTTCAGAGGTGCCATTTGAGGAGTTCGTCACTATTTCACTCGAATTCATTGATCCTCATGTTTTCATTTGCCTTAAAACGCCAACCACCTTTGTTTTGAGGTATCTGTGCACTTTGGGTATTCTTTACGCCAAAAGTAAAGGCAGGAAGAAAGAATAAAAAGAAAATATCTTAGTTCTCCTAAGAAAGTTGAACAAACACAGGAACAGAACAAGTATGCAACCAGTTTTATAGCATCCGATTAAACTTCAGTATCCCACGATTTATTTACATTTTATTATAAAGGCAGTCTAAGCCATACTAGGCCATATATCGTGGAAAAGAGTAAATTGAAACAATACCCCAGCCGACTGCAGAAAAACTATGTTAAGAGGTTAAAGGAAATAAATAATGAGCAAAGAAGATATCAAATAACAAATTAACATCACTCTGAACTACTTTAGTGCCTGAACAACCATAGCATAGACGAACAAGAGACAAATAGCAAAGAACTTACAAGCTCCTAATTTACCAATTACAACATTACGAAGGATTAAGATGACATCATTTGTTATAAGTAAACTCTAATGCCTCAGTAGTAATTAGTACTCATAAAAAATCCTAAAACCTCACCAGTCACCCATATCATAGTAATAATCATATTTCATGTCAGTATAGCAGTTCAATGCCAATGCCATATACTCAACAATACTGTTTAGTAAAAAATAACCAACACTCACTCACACCAAACCAAAAGTTTCCCATTTTTAAGAACTTCCAGCTGCAGGAATACATTAGATATTTATACACATAGATTTCCAAATTTTGCACACGACTCAACCCTGCATCCTTCAAATCCAATACAAATGAACTATTGTTCATAGCAAAAAACACCTCAAAACCTGCATGTTGACATCGAAATGCAACCCAATTCATATCTATAGTCGAATCAATATTGCAGCAAAGAGGAATTAAGAGAAAAACTGGCATTTATGCAAATTATCACATTCATACATCAAGCAGTCAATCAGAATTCCACAAATCAAAACATATAATGACCGGCCAAAAACCCAGTTACAAAGCCCCAGATTAATTCCCAGGCCAACTCCAACCTACTCACCAAAATTTCCCAAAACTACTGACCCTTCAATCAAAATTCAAAGCTCATCCTCCATTCTCAAATACTCCCCAATATCCGCCTGGTGCAGCACCACAATCCCATTGGGATCCATCTTCCTACAATCCTGCGTAGACTTCGCCGCAATTCCGAACCCCAACGGCACATCCGCCATGGAAAACACCACCACGCCATCACCAGACACAATATTCTCAGTAATCCTCCCCAAACCACCTACACAAAGATACAAAATAACCATGAAAAAGATAGTTCACAACCCAAACAAAGCAACATATCCACGAAAAAAAATACCAAATTAGAAATTAAGATAAAAGAAATTTCCTAATCAACCCACCTTTTAACACATGGTTTCCATACAAAAAGGCCATCTCTGAAGTGGGTTTTAGCCAGACTTTGTGTTTGGCATTGGCAGCCAAAAGATTCAAACACTGTATAGTCAAATGAAAGCTACCACCTTTAGTGAATTTCCCAATGCTTGTGCCCAAAGAGACCAACTTTTCTCGTTTGATGTTTGTGGCTCGCTTGACTAGAGATTCGCTCACATAGTGGACTCTGTTTTTCTGCAAACGAAAGCAATAGCGACCTGGGTTTGTTTCAGGGCCTTCGTGAGATGGGTTTTCAACGATGTTCTTGAGGTTGTTGCCTGTGAATTTGAAAAGCTTTTCGAAGACTTGGGTGGTCTCGTTCTCGTCCAGAGGCCGCATCGTTTGTTTTCTCTCTCTCTCACGCCCACTCTGGCGCTTCTCTCTTTCTAAAATCGAGCTAGGGTTTTCTGTGTGTCTTTCGTCTTCTCTCTCTCTTGACCAGTTGGACTTTCTTTTCTCCGGGCCTGTAGCTAGGGGTGTAACTCGGGCGGGTTGGGCGGGTTAGACAGTCAACCCTAGCCCAATCCTAGGTATATAATCTTCAACCCTAACCCTAACCCTAACCCTACCTCGGGTTGAGGAACTCAACCCGAGCCCAGCCCGAGTTTAATTCGGGCGGGCTCGGGTTGAATTCGGGTTCACTGCAAGAGAGACAGAGAGAGGGGAGAATAATTACAAATTCATAAAACAATCCATATATTTCATTCATAACAGTGCACGATTATTGATCATCTACTTTTACACCAAAAAACTAGTGATCTCAAAGCACAATCCCAGAAAACATAGAAATTAGACTTATAAAAACATTAAACTTAAAACATCACATTATTACCACTAATCACGCATAACGCATAACAGAATAGCAAGCAACAAGAAACAGAGGACGATGGAGTAAAAATGAAAAAAAATGCTAATACTTTATATATATATAATTATTTTTTAATTTGTCGGGTTCGGGTTGGGCTCGAGTTCGGAATGCCTCAACCCGAGCCCGGCCCAAATTGAATTCGGGTTGAGATTTTTTAACCCAAGCCCAACCCAAGTATTAAAAAATCTAGCCCAAGCCCTAATTTTTTCGGGTTGGGCTCGGGTTGAAATCGGGTTGCCCAACCCAAGTTGCACCCCTACCTGGAATCTTAGGATCAATGGGCCGGGCCATAAATGGATCAACAGATCGGGTCAGACTTGCTATCCAATCTTTTACAATTTAGGGAAAATTGGAAAATTATTCTCATCACAATCCCTAGATTTTGTAGATCTAGCATTCACTGATTTTACATTTTCAACCATAAAATACCCATTTCAATCACATAAACCCTTCCACTTGAGTTGTAAGTTGTAGCTTAGGAAATAGGGAGATGGAGATGGATATGGGATATGAGTATTATATAATACGAATATAACAATATGACAAAATTTAAAAAATTAGAACACGGATATAATCAAATCAAACTAAGTTTTATATTCCAATTATATGGGGGTGGTTATATGAGTTCATTTTTGCCATTCATTTCGATCATGCACTATACGCTCATTTAAGTTACATATTTTCATATCTTTTCTTTTTATTTTGTTCAATATTAATTTAGATTTACATCTACTTATAGTACTATTAAGAGATATTATCTCACTCTTTCGAATTGGTGCATCTATCGGCCTTTGTTGAATATGATCAAACCATCTTAATCTATTTTTTTTAATTTATCCTCAATTGGAGCTACTCCTACCATTTCTCTAATACGATCATTTCTTATTCTATTCTTTTTAGTTTTTTCACACATCCACCTAAGCATTCTCATTTCTGCTACACTCATTTTGTCACTATGTTGTTTCCTAGTTGCCCAATATTTTGTCTCATACAACATTGTTGTTCTTATAACTGTTCGATAAAACTTACTTTTCAATTTTATTGGTATCCTCCTATCACATAATATGCTAGAGGTTTTCCTCCACTTAAGTCAACCGGCGTTGATTCTATGAGTTATATCATCTCCAATCTCTCCATCATTTTTAATAATCGATCCTAAATATCTAAATTGTTTGCTCGTTAGTATTTCTTGATTTTCAATCTTAACTTTTTCGCTATGTCTACTTTTTTTATTACTAAAATCGTATTACATATATTCAATCTTACTCCTACTTATTTAAACCCTTTCAACTCAAGTGTCTCTATCCAAATTTTTAACTTATTATTAATCCCCCTTCGAGTTTCATTTACTAATACGATATCATCTGCAAATAGCATACACCGTGAGACATCATCTTGAATATGCATAATGAGTTCATCCATAATTAGGGCGAATAAGTATGGACTTAGGATCAATCCTTAGTGTAATCCCACCGTGATTAAAAATTATTTACTTTATCCCACGAAAAATCTAATTGTAGTCATAACTCTGTCATACATGTCTTTTATCACCTTTTTTTTTTTTGAAAGTAAGGCTATTCAAAGATTTCATTACTTAAGGAAATGTTGATTACACTCAAAAGATAAAAAAGTCTTAAGCTCGGGTGCGTGACAACTCACCCAACTCAATGAAATTGAGTTTGATAAAGCCTTGGCTACAACCCAGTGAGCTGCTATATTAAGAGCTCTTGGCTTGTGTAAAAATCTTAAATTTAGAACTTTAGCAAAGTGCCTAATGTCACTAGCAAAAGCACTAATTTCCATGGAGGAGTGTCTTCAGTTGAGGTCAACTTAATTATCTCCATATTATCACTTTCAATGGTCGCCTGTTGGAGCTCAGAAACTGAAGCCAGGAGACATGCTTCTCTACCAGCAGCTGCTTCAAAGAACATACTGGAGACCGCAGGAATTCGTTTTGCTATACCCTCCATCAATGTCTTATTTGTGCCCCTTAAGATCACCCCTATAGCAGCTTCTCCTTTCTTAAAAGCTCCATCACAACTCAGCTTAACAACTTGGTTTTGGCTCGGGTGTTCTTCTTGTTGATGATGCACTTCTTCTTGTTGACCCCTTGCCTGCCCTTATCAATAGAGATCACGTCGCCCCACAACTTCTGAGCTCTCATCAAAATGGCCAATGCGTTGGGATCTTCATGCTTGAACACAAATTGTTTTCGGGAGTTCCAAATCACCAATGCAATCGTTGCTACTCTCCTCATAATCTCAAGCGATTGGGAGATGTCCTTGAAAACATCTAGCAAAGACGAGGCCCACTGTAAAACCGTCAATATATCTATTCGTCACTCATTTTCTCTCAAGCACCCTCCACATTATATTTCTAGGTATTTTATTATACACTTTTTTCTATATCTATAAATACCATATGAAGATTTTTATTTTTCTCCCTATACTTTTCTGTGAGTGTCCTCAATAAATAATATATAATAATATATTATAGGACACAGATATGCATATAATAATATATATTTTATATTTTTATTACTATTTCATAACTTTGTAATAGTATTTTCTAATGAATTTTTTAACAATAATACGAAAGATTAGTAATTTTTACTTTAAAGAAAGTAATGATCATCTCATTATGGTATATTCATAAAATAAAGTGACTAATTAAGAAATCAGAACCAATATTTAAACAGTTAGTTTGATTAAAAATTCTTGTTCCCAATAGATTTGTTGTAAATAACACATTTTATGCGCTTTTAATATGTAATAGTAGATAAGATACTTATGAAACACCCATTTCTCTTCAAGTTGTGTGACATGTTTTTTTATGTGTTGCATTAAATGTGACTTCAAGAGGAAAAGATAGGGATTAAAACTAAGAGTAATACTATACAATTCAAATAAAACTCAAAAAAATTACAATCTAAATGCATATCATCTATTTGATTAGTGGGTCCCATAAACTTTGTCAGTGAGACCCACTCATCCAACACTCATCAAATTGATGAATTTTGAGTTACATTTTTTAGATTTCATTTAGATTATATAGTATTTTCCTAAAACTCAAAACTATATGTATGCAAATTTATATCTAAAGTATATACATCATGGATACATATCGGCAAAAAATTCAAATATTATACAATCGGATACGTATGATGTTTGCACTTTGTTTTCAAGTATAGGGTAGTTTAATACAAAAATCTAAAGTGGAGGGAGGTTTTTTGCACCTGACCCTAAGTACAAGGGGAGTTTGTTGTATTTAACCCTAAAAAAAAAAAAAAGAAACCCTCAAATCTACATTAAATTGGCATTTCCAAGACTAAACAACACATTTCCTCGGCTTTCTTGTTTGGAGAAGTAAACATATCATAGATTTTTTAAGTGCAAAATAAACGAGACGTATGCGAAGACATAGAAAAAGTACGAATTATCACGTAGTTATCTATCGTAAGGTTATAGTAATACTTAACCTTTTAATTATTACACAATTCGACATTTGATATCACCTTTCAATACGATCTTTTGTTAATTCAATCTTAAGTCGAGGTAAAATTATATAAATTTGGAAAGATAATAATGAGTTAATTAAAAATTTTCATTTAATATAATTGTGGTTAGATTAGTTTGCCAAGTTAGACTGAATTGTATTTTATATCCCAAAAAAATTTTAAAATTTTTATTTTATATCCTTAAAATTAATTTTTTTTATATTGCACACTTAATATATTAAAAATATTGTAATGACATCATTTCATTAGCTTCCACTGCTCATTTCACCAAAAAAAAACTCAATGAAATTGAGGAACTAAACAAACGAAAGCTAACATAATGACTATATTCACTTTTAATATATTGATTATATAATTATAAAAAATTTAATATTTAAAGATATAAAATAAAAAATTTTAATCTTTTAATGTATAAAGTACAATTCGCCTAATACAAAAACTTTGAAGGCCGTCGACATTGATCAGGTCAAATAAGCGAATATCTAGCGGTCAAAAAGTATTTCATTCTCTGGTGAATTGTACTTTTGTATTCTAAAAAATTTTAAAATTTTTATTTTTTACTTTAAAAGATTAAATTTTTGGATTAATTGTACTGGAGGTCCCTAAAGTATGAAATTTGTCTCATTTTGATCCCCAATGTTTCAATTACATCATTTTGGTCCCTAAAGTATTGAATATGTTTATATATTGTCCCTCAAGCAGACAGTGTCCAAATTGCTAACAATTTTTTATCATAAATTTGTCACATGATACTTAAATATAGACAAAAAAATAATTTGGATAACTCTTGACTAAATTTCTACTCAAATTTTGGTTAAAAACCTACTTAAATTACACAGTTTTGATCATAAGCTATCCAAATTTTGGTCAAAAGCTACCCATATTACACATTTTTTTGTCAAGAGCTACCCAAACTTTGTTTAAGGGCTATTAAAATTATTTTTTGTCCATATTTAGCTATTACTTGACAAGTTTATGATAAAAAATCGTTAGCAATCTGGACGTTGTCTGCTTAAAGGACCATATAGAAACATATTCAATACTTTGGGGACCAAAATGATGCAATTAAAACATTGAGGACCAAAATGAAACAAACCACATAATTTGGGGACCTCTAGTGCAATTAACCCTAAATTTTTTATATTGTACTCTAGATGTATTAAAAGTGTTGCAATGTAACATTTTAATTAGTTTTTTATTAGTTCTTACATCAGTGTCAATGGGTTAATTTTTGACAGAAAAAATAACGAAAGTTAACAGAAGGGTTATATTGCAATATTTTTGATATATTGAGGGTGTTATATAAAAAAATTAATTTTTAAGGGTATAAAATGAGAATCTTAAAATCTTTTGGGGGCGTAAAGTGCGAAAAGCCCTTTTCTCCCCTCGCGCATATGTTTAAGGCAACGAATCTCGTCTTCTCCTATGACCAAAAAAAAAAAATCTCGTATTTTCCTTACTAGACTACTCCGCACCAGCCAACCAAAATCAATCTCTCTCTCTCTCTCTCTCTCTGACCCTCTCAAATTGTCAATGGCGGCGGCTCTTCTCTTTCTCTGCACCTTCCCATTGCTCAGGTGCTTCAACACACATGCACACACACACATATATATATAATGTAAATTTTGGTTTTTTTTTTCTTCTATTTCATGTGATATTGAACTGTATCTAAATCACTTTCCAAATTATATGTGAAACCCTAATTTTCTGGACGATTTCAGGTTGTAGTGCAGCCTGAACTGGTTTTTTTTTGGGAGTGGGGTTGGGATGGAAGAGCCGGGGAAGCTGAAACGAGCGTTAATCGATGCTTCGGCTGGGGCATTTGCCGGAGCTGTATCTCGGACCGTAACGTCTCCCCTTGATGTTATTAAGATCAGATTTCAGGTCGATTGTCTTTATACTTTATTACTCAATTGCAGTTATGGTTGAGGCTCAATATCTTTTGCTTTTATTTTGTGTTGCTGGAGAAAATATGCAATCTTAAATGCGTTATTGAATGTGTACTCTTTATTGACTCTTGGTCATCTTTTATACACATCTTGCCTTTGTTCATGGTGTATATAAAACCAGAGAGTAAGCTCACATATATTTCCCATGTTGACGGTGGTGCTGTGTTACTTTCCAGTTTACCTATTTAGGGATGTAATGGTAATGCCTTTAGGAGACTGTCTTCCATTGCTCGAGGGATTAGGAATTTGCCCACTGAAATACTTGGAAAAAGTAAAACAAACTTGAAATTTGCTGCACCAATGGGTTGGCAGGGAGTATGAAACGGGTTTATACTTTATATGTTATCACAATTCACCAACAATAAAAAAATCGATAACATTAAGCTTAAATCGGAAACTTTTTTTTTTGATAGGAAACGAAAAAGTTTTTATTAATAAAAACAAAGTTTACATTAAAATTGTTGGATGAGAAATCCAACCAAAAAAAAGCAAACATAATTAGCCGATATATCACATGAAACTTGTCATCCCGCCAAAATTAAAGAGAGCGAGTTTCCTTTGAAATTCTTTGTAATCGAAATCCAAAAAAGATACTAAGAAATGAATATGGTCCCATAAAACTTCCACACACTCATCACAATCTTTAAAGATTCTTGCATTTCTCTCTTTCCAAATAACCCACAAAATAGTCATAATAGCGCAATTCCAAAGTGTCAATCTTTTATCACTCCTCCCAAGACCTACCAAAACTTTTACAAACATTGATGTAGCCGATGTGAGAATCACCAATTCAAACCCACCAATCTAAACATCTTCTACCACAATATCTATGCAACAGGGCAATACAAAAATAAATAATCAATGCTTTTATGATCCCCTTTACACTTGACACACCATTGCGTGTAAAGACAAGATTGAGGTTTCCTTTTTTAAAGCATATCAATAGTATTAAATTTATCATGTGCAAGAGTCCATGCAAAAACTTGCACTTTTATTGGTATTTTCGTTTTCCAAATCATCATAGTAGGTATGAAAAGCTGACAAGAAGAATCATCAATGAGAGAGTCATAGAAGGATTTACAAGAAAAACACCCGAGGACTTAACGACCCACCTTCTTCTACCACATGCCTCTAGGCACAAGAAAGAGTTTTTAAGAGTATGCAAAAGAGATATCACATCCCTCATATCTATATCGTCAATAGATATAGAAATGATAATGGGTTTTGGACAGCAGTTGTAACTGGAGCTAATCCATGATCATTTCTATTTAGATGGTTTATTCATGAGAAACTTAATATCAATATACTACTTATGATCCAACCTGATTAGAAGTATGATCTTATCATTGTTCTTTTGCTCCTCTGTGTGTGTGTGTTTGCGCTTGTGTTTTTTATGTGTACGTGTTTTAGTGATTGCCTCTGTGCATGTGCATGAATGGTAGGGGGACTTAAAGATGTGATTTGTATACATTGACAGGTTCAACTGGAACCCACTTCTTCATGGGCCTTGCTTCGCAATGATGTTTATGGAGCATCAAAATATACTGGTATGGTGCAAGCAACCAAGGACATTTTCAGAGAGGAAGGTTTAAGGGTATTGGTTACTTCATTGTTGGAGGAATATAATGTTTTATCATCCTGTTGTGAACTTGTTTCGTTTTGTTTTGTTTTGATTATGTTGGCTAAATTTTCTAGTGACAATTTTCCTTGCTAGGTTGCATTCATCGTAGATTTGCTTATTCGCTTTGACTGTTGTTGCTTGTTTCCACACAAACGAACAGACACCAATTCTGTAGGCAATAGAGTCCATTGAAACGAGAATACAGACAGCCATGGGCAATTGAATGCCTGAAAATGCTTAACCCTGAAACAGGCAAATATACTGGCTAAAATATATTAAACATTTATTCTTCTACATAAGGTTTGGTTTGGTTTTCTCTATTAAGAGGGAGGTATGGTATGGAATGAATTTTTTTACCTTCGACACCTAAGAAACACGGACAGGGATACAACACGATATGGACACGCTTATGCGAAATTTTTCAAAAAAATAAGACACACGTTAAATAATATGTGTGTGTGTGTGTGTGTGTGTGTATATATATATATGTTATCATAATAATCGTTTAATTCATTATTTTCCTAATTCTAAAAATTCACATCATGATATCAATGTATAAAAAGTATAATAAAAGATATACTGATACGCATTCAACATTAACATGCATGATCTAACAATTAATGACTATTATAACTTTTATTTTTAAAAATATTCTACTTCGTAACACTAATTTTCATCAATTTCCAAGAGCCCCAATTTTTTAATCTCATTTTTTCTCACATTACTTTCATATTAAAAATTAAATCCATTTGTATATAAGTTCGTATTCGTATTCAAAATTATATTACATTTATGTCTTATGTTCAATGTAATGATTATAACTTCTTTTACATTATTATTCTGACTCATATCCCTTTAGAATTATAAAAATAACTCTTAATTATAAAATTATCTAAAAACTTCTCAAAAATTTAAAAATAAATTTCAAAAAGTGTCCCCCAACATGTCTTAAGCGCATCCCCAACGTGTCCTGAGCGTGTCCCCAATATGTCCAGAACATGTCGGCCGCGTGTCCTCAACATGTCCTGAAACAAATTTAATAATAAAAAAATCGGACATTCATTTTAGCATGTCCGAAGCGTGTCCGTATCCCAGACGCGTCCGACACCGACACTCTGTCGAAAATGAAGTGTTCATGCTTCCTAGTTCGACGCCTTTTAGACTTTGATTGTCGGGCCTACATTTCAAACATAACTTAGAAGTGCATGTAGGAAGCATTTTCAAGTGCCTTAGATATTTCAAATGAATGGATTTAAAAACCACTTTTTTTTTTTTTTAATCAGAAAAACCCACTTATTTCAGAATCCCCAAATTTGCAATACCTTTTGTATGGGTATCTGATGAACATGATCAATCAATATAGATGCGTAGTTTTGAATGTGTGTGCATATAGATTCTCTCTTTGTATAAATACCATATGAAATGATTTTCGAGATTCATACTCCTTCCAAAATAAGCCACAATTTTATAATTCATGCTTATTTTTTTTATAGTAAACAAAACTTTCATGCCATGAAATGATGAAAATGTACAGAAAATGGTGGATACAAATCTACTCGAAAGAGCAAAAATATACAAAAATGAATGTAACAAAAAAAAACTATCAACTACAAAAGGCTTTCCAATTGTGTTGAAGAACTGATATTACGAAACTCATTAGAAACACAACCCATAAGCATACTCCAATCATGAGTTATAAAACATGCAAGCAGGTGTTTCCAGCTCGTTACTACTTCATTTCTCTTCTGTGGTTCTTTGTTAGTTTATGACCATACAATACCACCTTCACAAGTTCTACCTTTGATTTCTAAAAAGAGAATACAGGGTCTCCTTCGTTAATTTTAGGCATGCCTTGCACTTTCTACAAAATATTATTTGAGCTAGTTTCTCATTACAGGGTTTTTGGCGTGGTAACGTGCCAGCACTGCTCATGTATATGCCATATGGTTCCATACAATTTACCGTGTTGCACAAATTGAAAACATTTGCAGCTGGTTCTTCCAAGGCAGGTTCGTTCAAGAACCAATATGCCCATTTTGAAACTTATAATTTTTCCCTCTTTGGCAATGCAGTGTTATATAGGATTATATTTCACGTCACAATGACTAATCTCTCCCCGAACCCCCACCGCCACCCCCATCACCCAGTCCTGGTTCTGTTGTCATTCAGTTTGGCTAATTTCAATTAAGTTCAATCTCATGCATTTTTGCGGGCTTGACGTTGGATTGATATTGATTAACTGGTGATCCTACCGGATATGATGCAGCTTTGAGTCGTTTAATTGTTTTGAACAAATTTTTGGAACAACTCTGGTTAGTCATGATGCCATAAGTTGCTTTTACTGAGACTTTGGGCATCCTGTATGCATTTTATTTTCCGAGTATTTTGTCATCTAGAGGGGATTATGTGTGTTTGGTTATGGTGATGATCCATAGGATTTCTGATTTCCACTGTTGAAAAGTGTGCCAGTCAAAATTCCTTTTCCCTGTTTTGCCTATAGCAAAAAAAAAAGGGATTGAAAAATTGTGTCCTGTTAGAGATGCCAACACTTCAGTTGCTCAGTACAAGGAGCATTAACCTTGGAAAAAGGCCTCGGAATTAAAAATCTTGTTTTTTTGCTGTTTTTTCACTCTCACATGCATGGCCTGGTTGTTTTCCTTTGTTGCAGAAGATCACATTCACTTAAGCCCTTACCTGTCTTATATCAGTGGGGCATTAGCAGGGTGTGCGGCTACTATTGGATCATATCCGTTTGATCTTCTAAGAACCATTTTAGCTTCACAGGGGGAGCCAAAGGTATATTTGAATACGTGCAATGAAATTAAATTATATCCTTGTATCTATCTTTTTATTCCCAAGAAATGTTGTTTTACTTTAGTTGTTAACTTTGTATGGGATTCAAATTTTGAAGGCCCACAACTCACTCATTATTGCCCACCCCTCTCCCTGGGAAAAAGGAAAAGTAAAGGGTAAATATCATAGTTGGTCTCTGAACTTTGCTTCTGATTTCAATTTGGTCCTTGAACTTCAATTGTTCCAATTTAATCCCTCAACTATCAATTTTGTCACAATTAAGTCCTTCCGTCCATTTCCACCATTAGATTAACGCTGAAATGTATCAGATTTAGATTAAGCTTGTGTCCGGTTGATTTAACGGTTGAAATTGTTGGAATGACTTAATTGAGATGAAATTGATAGGTGAGGGACTAAATTAGGAAAATTGAAAGTTCAGGGACCAAATTAAAATTGGAGACAAAGTTCAAGGACTAATTATAATATTTACCCAAAAGTAAAAGTGTCGCATCTTCACTTAGGAGGGAAGGCTCCTCTTTGTTTGATGTTTTAGCAAACGTTCTCTTTTAACTTCTAGAAACACTAGTTTATCATTAGGGCTTCTATTTTCTATATGTATATTTGCCTGGGGGCACCATACATATACATCGATTTCAGACCTTTTTGATTTCGACAAGAAAAAGTGAAACTACAAATCATCAATAGGCATAGTTTGCTGCCGTATGATTTGTTGACAATAGTGTTGGTGCACTATCTGTCAAAATGTTTGTTTTACTCTTGCAACATAATATTGCTGTCTTGAGCACACATTATATCCTATTTAGTGTCAGATTCTGAATAGGGTAAATTACACTTTGACCCCTCAACTATGACCATTTTTTCACTTTGCCCCCTCAATTATCATGTTTTTCACATTGCACCATTAACTATGTGATTAGTTTTACATTGCCCCAGTTATTAACGTCCATTACACCTCTAACGGAAAGTTATTTCATTTTTGCCCCCCAAACTATGTAATTGTTTTCACTTTACTCCGATATGTCAATAATTTTTGTCCAAAAATGTAACGGACGTTTTCAATTGGGGCAAGGTGGAATAATCAAAGTATTTGAAGAGGTAATGTAAAAAATTTAATAGTTTAAGGGGCAAAGTGGAAAAAGGGTCATAATTGAGGGGGTCAAAATGTAATTTACCCTTCTGAATATTATTCCTTTGATGTAAAGGGAGCTTAGAAGACAACAGGTGTGAATTGGTCACCATTATACTGTTTTATGGGGATTCCGCTCATAGTATATGACATTTATTCCTGTTCCTTGCCATGGAAATTTAGCATGAATGTGTTGCAAAAAAAAAAAAAAAAACAAATGGTGAACATGTTATTTCATCCATTATATCCACATGCATTGAGATTCTTTGGGCATGCTAATGTGCTATATCCGCATTTAGGTGTATCCAACCATGAGATCTGCATTTGTTGATATAAGCAGCACTCGTGGCTTTAGAGGGTTGTATGCTGGATTGACACCTACACTGGTTGAGATTGTTCCTTATGCTGGCCTGCAGTTTGGAACCTATGATACATTCAAGCGGTGGACCATGGTAAGTTTGCATTCTTCTTTTCAATGTAATATGTCACTTCTCATTTTTTGAATGTATACAATTCTCATTGTGCATACATATTTACATTCCTTGATACATTTGTTCCATTCCATTTTGGAGAAGTTCAGTCTCGGTATGACTGAATTGAGATAAAGCTGTCAAAATTTAAAAAATCTCTTGTATTTATTTGGTGCACATTATTTATTCTTTATATTATGTTCCGTATTCTGGATGCTAGAATCAAGTTGTTAAATGCATGGGTTCTTGGATGCAGTGGTGAGTTGTTCTTCAGTTTCTAGGAATGACAGGTTTTCAACCATCCTGGCTTGTCCCCATAGTCCAAACGGTACAGATTTGGAAAGGTTGGTTGAATTATATGATGTTGATGTAACATAATCTAAGAGGATAACTTTGTGAAGATACTGGTTTGGAAGGCTGCCCTTCCTTTCTCATTTTTAAAGCTAATGGGACAGGTCGGGTCAATATATAGAATCCAGTTGTTTCAAAGTCGCAGTGAATTTTGCAATTCTGTGAAACTTGCTTGATTATAACCAATAAGAGTTTTTTCTGGAAAATTATAGCAATGTCTTGGTTATGTTTTAAGGACAGATCCTACAGATGTGAAGGAATTGTTATTCTTAAATTTATTTTTTTGGTGTGTGGTCCAGTTTTTTCCTCTCATCTTTAATAGGAGATTTTGGGGATAATAAACATTTTGTAAACTATGTAGCCTTTTTCTTCTTTTGACCGAAAAAAAATGTGTAATTGCTGACCAAAGGTAAATATCTTTTTATTTCCTGTCTATTATTTTTTTGATAACAGTGAAATGCGGGCTTGACATGATTTATCTTGCTTCTTGCAGGCTTGGAACCGGTTCAGGTCATCTAATGCAAACCAAGCTTACAATAACCTTTCAAGTTTTCAGGTTTTAATTTGTGGGTTAGCTGCTGGCATATGTGCTAAAGCTGCCTGTCATCCACTTGATGTGGTCAAGAAGAGGTTCCAGGTAGATATCCAACCTTCTTGGTCTGAGAAATATCTCCACTTAGCATCAAATATTTGTACTGATAAACTGTTGTTTGACGACTACCTATTTTGGTTGAACACTGTTGTGGTCAATGTGCTCATTTGTAACCATAGGTGAGCAAATCTTCCTTATGTTTTTGTAGTAAGATTACAGATACCAGGATTGTGGATACCCCTACCTTCGCGAAACGAGGTCGCACAACCCGAAACAGGGTGGGTTCGTGATCTGGATCACTTAAATTCTCGACCTCAAATTGTAATATGTGTGTGTGAATGTGCAATTAAATATAATCTCATATAATATAGAAAGTGATCTGATAGAAAATGAACCATGACCCAGAACAGCATACCCAACTAAACTTGTCCCCATCGCACCGCGTATTGGAAGAAGTTCTTGGGTTATTTGTGAAAAAGCACGGAATTCTCAGTGAGATTAGAAGAATCTTTATTCTCTGTCATGCGGAGGGGTTCCATTTTATCAAAACTGGATTCAAACTAAATTTGATGCTTGAAAGGCCAAGCTGAAACTGAAATGGGATTGAAGCCAACTTAGACCTTCATTCAGTTTGTTTTACTTTTCTTCCAATACTTATGGTCCCCGTTTATCAAAATTCTGTCTTCGCCTTACTGGGTTGGTTTCCAACTTTTAGGTGGCAACAAGGACTTCATTTAAGGATCTCACATACTCATCTTCTTGCTCATATTTTTTTTCAGCACAATGTTTCTTCCTATATTTGCTTGTGGTCCTTTCCCTAGTCTGCCCATCCACTTCATAGTTACAAGAGATGTCTAATCAGGAGGTAAAGTAAGTTCAGCTGAGTCTGACTTTCCTGAAATCTGCTTGTAGATGGGCCATCAAGTTCCGACCTCTTTTCCACTAGTGGTAAAGGTATAACGAGTTTGGGGGATTGTGGTCAAATTTGCTTGTGTTGACGAGGCCTATAGCTTATTTTTTTTCTTTTGAACTGGGATGGCCATACCTGGAAGCAATAGGATTTCATAAGTTAGCTTAATGTAAGCCTATAGATATCAAAAGTGGAGTGACTCATAATTGGAAACTTATGATCCCGTTTTAGAGTGCTTGTGAGTTCTTATTGGGAATAGTTTTTGCTTTTATGGTGTCTCTCTTTTCTTTTTTGGCCTCTCTCTTTTCAACAGCTGCAACTTTCCTTCGTTGATATGTTAACTAGTAGTTAATCTGGGAAGTACTCTCGTTATTATATTGGTCATATCCGTTGCATATGACAGTCAATTGGGTAGAACAATACTATTGAATGCATTTTTATGGTAGTTAGTGGTTTTTGATGTATGTTCTTTCGCAGATTGAAGGACTACAGAGGCATCAGAGATATGGAGCTCGAGTTGAACATCGTGCATACAAAAATATGTATGATGCTCTTCGTAGGATTTTGCAGCAGGAGGGTATGCACGGTCTTTATAAGGGCATTGTACCATCAATTGTCAAATCTGCACCTGCTGCTGCTGTTACATTTGTTGCATATGAGTATACATCAGATTGGCTACAGTCCATTTTGACTTGAAGGGCCACTTTTTTTTTATTATTTGATTTAGTCATTGTTCATAGGCTATACGTTATAGTTGTAGCAAAAACAAAATTGTCAAGGCATCGAGAAACACAATGATGCTCTTTTGTGTGTGTGTTTGTGTGTGATGTGAGGTGGATGTTTCATCGGATCATCGAGAAACACAATGGTGCCATTGGCGTGATTGCTGAATATAACACAATTTTAGTAATGGGGGCTAGAACAATCTTCCAGGTACACTGAAAGACACCAAGGTTCAAGCCTATTTGAATAGCAAAGCTAGAGCCTTCACAGGGGCAATCTGAATTCAAGTCCTGGGGCATGGGGTGAGGTTACCGAAGGAGTTTTTTTTTTTGATTGAAAAATAAAAAAGTGTTGACAAAAGAAAGCACTCAAAGACCATCTCGATAAACCCTCACTGGTGAAATCACAAGGTCCTTAATCGTACATGTTACTCCTCTCGAGAATAAACCTAATTAAGTTAACATAACAATCAATTACCAAACTCTAATGTAAATTTTAAGACTTAAACCTCTAAATTCTGGGTAAGAAATTCGGCCAGTACCTTATCGTACCACCTCACTCGGTGGTACCAAAAGAGTTTTTGCCAATGAAACAATAGTGCTACCAAATCTTGAAACTACAACATTCTATAACTGGACAGTAGAACATTTCTCACAGCTGCAAAATCAACATCTTTCCCAGATGTACAACGCATTAATATAGCCCTAAAGCATATGAATGCAATAAAATTTGCTACAAAAAATTTATGTTAATAGATTGAGTATCAAACTTCATTGCATTCTCATTCTTACAAAGTAGATCCCTCATGCAATGGTGCTATGTGAGTAAAGCAAAATGTCAAATGAATATACGTGATCACCATTGTCATCGTTCTTTTTATTCCTGTCCTTTGGAGGCAGTAATATAGACAGCCGGATCCTCTGAATCTGCACAGAATCAACTCCAAAGCGCTCCAAAATCTGGGGAATATCTATAGGCCCGTCATGATCATCAACCTTGCTTTGTTGCAGAAGTATAATGTGGCGTATCTATGAAACATTTAGGATTCCTGGAGGAACAAGCCTTTCCTCGAATTTGCCAGACTCTGGTACTTTTACCTAGGAAATATATTTTTAGAAAAAAAAATATTAAACCATCAACAAATTCAAAATAACATACAATACATAAAGTAATAAACAAAACACAATGGCTAGTAAACAATCATATAGTTCAATATAACTCAAGATTTCAATAAATAAAATTAAATGATATTATACAATAAATTCCATACATCTCATCTGTTGAAAATGTTCTATTTGCATAGCATCCATGACAACAAAAGAGATCCATGAAACAGTTCGCTCATTTTACTATTTACCATGAAACCAAGCCAATATGCACAAGAATAACACAGCTCAACAATTCAACAAATTTAATACTGCACCTGTGTGCGAGCCCTTGAGACCAAGCAAATATGAAGGCTATATTGTTTGTGCTGGTTTCATCTCCTTTCTGATTAACCCTGTAACGGCAAGTGACAGTTCCATGTGCTGCTTCGGCTTCTATGGTCTATCCATCTGGGCAGACCTGAACACAATCCAGAGTGCATTAAAATCCGAACCAAAAATGCGTCTTACTGTATATAAATGTAGGAAGCAAGAAACAAAGTATTTGACCAGTGCACTCCGTAATAATAATATAACCAAGAAACAAGCTTGTATATTGAGGGCTGGAGTACAAGGCAACAGAACTTAGACAAGATCAGAGGGAGAAACGATCAAGTGAAACCACGAGACGTAAGTGCAAACATGGGAACACCAAATAAGACATGTCAAAATAAATTAATAAATATGCTGAAAAAAACCAGAACAGCCATCATCAAACCCAAAAGATCCAAACCCTGTAACAATTAAATGAGAAATTGGGAATCAAACTTAAATCCCCAATGAAAAGAGGAGCAATACTTAATTCAGGAACTCTGTTCAGGATAGAAAACAAACTGTGCAAACTACAAAGATCTGTGGGATTAATGCAGCTAAGGTAATAAGAGAGCTTTTCATACAAACCTTGGCTAAGAAGTCACCCTGCACATCGCCAGTTTTTGCAAGCCCATACATAACCTCCTTCACTCTTAAGAGCATAAACAAACATATCGTCAATGAAACAGTGTTCATTTTTTGACCTTATTCATAAGTGGAATTTAAACGAACACCTTACCTTCCAGTGCCTGTACAATTAATTTCACATATTGATGCTTGGTTTCAAAGACCCAAATGGCATCTCAACCAGATATGAACATGTTAATAAAGGACATATTTACAACTACAACAAGACAATACCTGGAGAGTAACAATTGCACAGCTAAGGTCAATGGTACCAGCTTCAGAGAGAGAGAGTGTCTTATGCTAAGAGTTCCCTTTAGGATGTGGAACTCTTTATATACTAAGACCATATATAAGATCCACAAAAATAGCATGATTCCTATAGGCAGGACATATCTGAAAGAAAGTTAAGCTATAAAATATTGAGACATGGTATCCATTGACATATACATAACAGTCCTAGATGAGAGCAGTTTTGCACATGTAAACTAACCCTCATAACATCATATTAATTAGGCAAATTTGATTATCAAGTGTAATTTTCCTTTTACCAAAATCATGCTTATTGAGTAATTCAGTCAACAAGCTTAACAGGTCCATCTGTTAAGAAGTTGAAATGTGGCGTCAATTTTGCTACAGGACCTGAAGTTAAACAGAGATTGGAACAAAATAGCTCACACAATAGTTGTCACAACTAATATGAGCATGTTTTAAAAAACTCAAACTAGAGATACAGAGAATGTCAAATTCAATGTATTAGTGCAGTTCAAAAGACATACTCATTAGGCATATTATATAACAAAAATGTCATGTGTCAAGGCAAAATCATCAAGCTTGGAGGGCACAATAGCTTATTTTGATTCTATCTGCATTTGTTCACTTCTTGTTGGGTACCTTCTCTATGCTCTTTTATGTGTGTTTAAGGGGGATATTTCACCGGATCATCGAGAAACACAATGGTGCCAGTGGCGCAATTACCAGATATAACACAAAATTTTAGCAATGGGGCTGGAACAATCTTCCAGGGATGCAGCAAAACTTAGAACTGATAGATACCAAAGTACAAGCCTGTATGAGCAGCAAAGCTAGATCCTTCATAAGTGCAATCTTACTTTTATTTATTTATTTAATTAAATCTTTTTTTTTTTTTTGGGGGGGGGGGGGGGAGAAGTTTTTGCCAATTAAACAATAGCTACCAAATCTTGAAACTGTAAAATTCTATAACTGGACAATAGAACATCTCTAACACAGCTGTAAAAGCAACATCTTCCCCAGATGTACAGTGCATGAATTTGGCCCTGAAATATATGAATGCAATAAAATTTCCTACAAAAATTTATGATAATATATTGAGCATCAAACTGCATTGAATTCTCATTCTTACAAAGTAGATCCCTCGTGCAATGGTATTATGTGAGTAAAGCAAAATGGCAAGTCAATATAGTTGGTCATTATTTTTCATCTTTCTTTTCACTACTGTCCTCTGGAGGCAGTGATAAGGACCGCAAGATCCTTTCAATCTGCACAGAATCAACTCGGAAACGCTCAGCAATCTGGGGAATATCCATAGGCCCGTCATGATCATCAGTCTTGCCTTGATGCAGAAGTATAATGTGGCGTATTTGTGAAACATTCAGGGTTCCTGGACGAACAGGCCTTTCCTCGAATCTGCCAGACTCTGGTGTTGTATTCCTCAATTTTGGCATTGGTCTATTATACTTCTCCACCACAAATGCCTGTGACAGTATACTGGAAACGGATTATCAACTGACTTGATATAAATAGATAATGTGACAGTAAACTGGATACTGATTACAACTGACTTGATATAAATAGGTAATGTTCGATGTGGAACCGATCACTGAGGCATACCAATCAATCCATCAATGAAAGCATGTTACCATGCGACATGCTAGCAACAAAATGAACAAAGGTACATGGGGTAAGCTCCTTTTTATCCAGTAGATTATTAAGTTAATGGTAGTCTGTTAAACAAACTTCAGAGACGCAAGAAAATTTGTCAGAAGAATATTCCCAGGTCCAACATGTTGTCCCAAGAGATTGGCAGGCTGTCCTTTGATTAGTGAGACAAAATACAATATCGGTGGGTTAAAGTTATTTAACATAATACAAACTAGGATTCTTCTTCGAGCACTCTAAGTACAAAAAAGGCAACCTATTGAGGACCTGGTGCTCAGGATGATTTCATATAACTCAACTAGGTCACTCAGTTAATTCCTTAGCTCTAACATGGTCGCTTCCATAGTTGGTGTTGCTTTAGAAGAAAATAGCTCATTGCTATTTTCATCCTTGCAAGTTGCAACCTCCGGAAGAGGTATAAAGTCGATAATAACCCATTGATATACACAAGCAGTATCTACATGCATTGTCTATTTAAGAAGAGGGGAATTGGGAAAAATTCACATACTAAGGCCAAATGCCCCATGCTGGAAGAGGGATGGACGGAAAACTGAATAACAGTCTCTTCCTTAACATATTGTAGAGTTAAACCTTATAATTTGTTAAAGAGGGCTTAGCACGATCACTATCATCAGAAATTCATTGGATCAGCAAAAAGATGAGGCTGCAAGTAGGAATCGGGTGTGTTGGAAGCCTTCCTAAGGAACAAAGCACTACAACCCAACTTAACTCGACAAAACTTTGTCGCAACAGGAACAGAGCACGAGTACAAGACCATATCTGATAATGGCTATTAATAAGACAACAATACCACAGGAAAACAAGGTGTATGGTCCAAGAAAGAAAACACCAGTTTTTAAACTTTGTGGAACATACATAAACATATAAGGGAAGGATTTATCTAGAAGATTTTACTCCTCCCCCTCCTCTTCCGCCTCAAAAAATGAATAAGTAAAAAGAAAACCCACACTCACACTCTCAAAGAGAGTAGACAAAACACAACAATGAAGCAATCAAGACACAAAATGCAACCTACTTTATTGCATGTCCTTTCCATCATCTCCATGGCTCTACAGTTGAATCCACACAACTCCCTCCTTGGCATGAGATATCATATAGCTCTAGCAATAACATCTCGCTAGTTGTCCTTAATTTGTTCAAAGTTTAAGATGGAGTCACAGTAAAAATTAACCAATGTATCACTTGTCAACAAACCATAATCAGACACCCTAATTAGAGTACTAGTAATAAAAACAATGTTTGTATATATGATTGCCTTCAGACTCACAATCCAAGCAAATGTAATATGATGTCCGAAACTTTTATGTATATAAATAGACGTAAGAAAGGAAACTGATGATCAAATTGCTCTCCAATTCAATAGAAGTAAATAAATTACAAACTGAACAAGGAAGTTTTTAACAGTATTTGAACATAAAGAAAACCATTGATAAAGTAAAAATTCTCATAAACTCACCTCGCCCATTTCCAGTTTCCCTCCAGGCTTAGATTGAATTCTACCAACCATTTGACTTAGCATAGCATCATACTGTGGATTCCTTTCTTCAAGGACGTTCTCGGCATTAACACTTGGTGAACCGTCTTTAACAGAGGACAAAATAACCCAATTAGTCCAAAATTTATTCAAAAGGTTTTCATTGTCCATCACAAAATCCAAAATTCAGACACGGGGCCTATTTGTGCTGATTACATTAATAGATGGTTAAATATATACATAGATAGAAAGGAATACAAGTACATACATACATAGAAGCTGAATCAACTTTTCGTGTTAAAAGTTTATTTCAGCCGAACTAAAAAATGATTGAATTAACACTGTCAATTACATATTTACTGTTAATCCGAAACTTAGGGCTAGCATTGAACCCAATTGTCTTCAGTATTGTCCCAAAAAAAAATTGGAATGATGAGCTACAATGCACTTACCGGAACCAGGACTGACGTTATCGCCACTGACCTTGTCCACCGGAACGGGCGGTGGTGTCCGTTCAACGGTTTTCTTCAGCTGAGAAGATGAAGAAGGCGTCGTGTCGACACTCGTGCTCCGGATCCTTCCAGTTGCTCGACGAAATGCCTGACCCATCTCTCTCCCTCTATCTTTAAAATTAATGCCTGTCTCTCTCTTTCTCTCTTCTCTCTCTCTCTCTCTCTCTCTGTGCGCGTATATATATAAACGTTATGCGTGCGTGTGTGCCAACCCTCTCGCCAGAGATTGAAGCGAGGAGAAAAAATTCAACAACCAACTCTCTAGTAAATAAATAATTACTCTCTCTCTCCTTTCAGCAAACAACTCTTCAATTAGTATTTTATTATTAATTGGTGATATCATTCATATTATTGACATGATATCATCATTACATTCAATATTTACTCTAAAGTGAGAGGGTTGTCTGGGACTTCTTTCGAAAACTACAGTGCCTCGACAATTATAGAGTCCTTAAACTATGATTTTTATGTCAATTAAGTTTTTTAATTTTTTTTTTTAATTAAACTCCTAAACTCTCTAGTTGTATCAATAGAATTATTTTATCTGCCTCCGTTAGAGTGCGTCATTCACTTGACCATATGACAAAAAAAAAAAAAGGACTCAATTAATACAATTAGAGAGTTCAGAGAATTAATTGATACAAAAAAAATTAGGGACTTAATTAACACAAGGGTTATAGTTTGAAGACTATATGTATAATTTACTCTAACAATTTGTATCAGGTGAGTTACACACTTCGTCGCTTTCCTAAAAAATCTAACAGAGTCTAACAAAAGAACTCAATTGACACAATTAGAGAGTGCAAGAGTTCACTTGATACAAAAAAAAAAATTCAAGAATTTAATTGGTACAAGAAATATATTATAAGGATCATATGTATAATTTAATCATTATTCTATTACAAGTTTTAAACTGGCGACCCCTAACATCTATCAGCGGGATAATTAGCAGGCCAACTAACTTCATTTGAAGGTCCACGGCTGAAAACGGAGTAGACACGTAGAGTTATTTGTGCGGGCCATGCCTGGGGGTGTCACACTCACACGGGTGATTTTATCATCGCGTGAGCTACAAATTATAATTTATACATTTAAAGTACACACCTAATTCTTATTTGATCTTTATTAAAGTTTTAATTGTAACAATGAGGTATTTGAGTTTTAATTTAGTGTTTTATATTAAAACTAGTTATCAATTTATTTATGACTGGAATAGTCTTTTGCTACCAATACATGACTTATGTAAAAAGACATATTTGTTTAATAAAAAATCTAGGAAAAAATTTTATCTACGCCCCCTCTAAATAGGTCTATCTTCAACGACACCCCTTATTTTTTCTGAAATTTCACTGACCTCCCCTGTCAGTGTTGGTCGGCTAACGGACGTGACGTAAACACACGTTTTATCATTTTACCCATAAATTTTATAAAGATTTACATATTCATCAATTATTTTTCATTAAACTATATATAAATACATATTTCTATTTCCTGTAAGTATCGGCATGTTTGTTTGTCGGATATATGAGGTATTAGGAAGTGGGATAGAGTAAATAGTATCTGGGGCCCACTTATTACCCTGTTTGATTGGCATTTTATGTGCAATACTATTTTTCGGGTTACAATACCGACTCAGTTTGTACACTAACCTTTATCCCTTGCACCTACCAGGTGATATTATTTGTTGGTATAAATCTACCAATGGTACAAATAAGGAAAATGACACAAATACCCTCCTCTATAGACTTCACATATAAAAAAATTATTTTGAATTTTTTCCTTATATTATGTTTAAGTGTACGTTGTCGCCGGTTTTTTTTTTTTAAACTTTAAAAAAAAAATATTTTGATTTTTTTCCTTATATTATATTTAAGCGTACGACGTCACTGGTTTTTTTTTTAAAAAAAAAATTCTAAAAAAATTATTTTGAATTTTTTCCTTGTATTATGTTTAAGTGTACGGTATTACCGATTTTTTAAAAAATTTTTTTTTTACGGTGTCACAGATCATAGCACTAGATTTTTTATTTTTTATGTGGATTTTTTACATTATTCTTCACCAATTCATGCTAAGACCAGTAGCTTGGGTTCATTGCCACGTTATTTTTGTAGCTAGGTGATTGGGTTGTTGAGGCATGAGAGAGAGAGAGAGAGAGAGAGAGGTGAAACAAGGGTTTCATGGAGAATAAGAATGGTAAAATTGGCATTTAATAAAAAAATTGGTATGACATCATCACTTTTCTAATGGTCAGTAACGAGTAGTTACGGTAAGGGGTCTAAGTGAAGAGGACATATAAACTAGAAGGAAGTGCAGTGAAATTTGAGAAAAGACAAAGGGTTTCGTTGAAGATAAACCTATTTAGAAGGGGTCTAGGTGAAGAGGACATATAAACTAGAAGGAAGTGCAGTGAAATTTGAGAAAAGACAGAGGGTTTCGTTGAAGATAAACCTATTTAGAGGGGGTCTAGGTGAAGAGGACATATAAACTAGAAGGAAGTGCAGTGAAATTTTAGAAAAGGCAGGGGGTTTCGTTGAAAATAGACCTATTTAGAGGGGGTGTATATGAAATTTTTCCAAAAATCTATTACATGTAAACTAAAAAATATTTACTTTATTTTCATTTGATTTTGAGAAAGAAAAAAAAAGATAACAAACTTGAATAAAAAAAAAAGGTACAAAATGAGAATTTAAGAGATATTGTAAGACAAAAAGAGAAATATCAATTTATTTTAGAGAGATATTTTTTGCTAAATAAATATACTCTTATATGCAAGTCTTGTGAAGTCTTTTTGTCGGAACAAATTAATATATATATATATATATATATATATAGAGAGAGAGAGAGAGAGAGAGAGAGAGAGAGAAGGATTGGGTTAAAATTTAGTTAAAACATTAAAGATGTAATTGTATCAATTAAAACTACAGGGACTAAATAGAAATTATGTGCATACTTTAAGGGTTTAAATTATAAATTATCCTATAATTATTACTAATTTTTTCCCTATAACTAATTATTATTATTGTTATTATTTTATTATTTGAAGTTCTTTTGTGACATTGAAAGAATCCATATAAATGAGAGGAGGGTATTTTAGATTAGGAAACACATGAATCTAACAAGGTTGTCAAACGAATTAGTGCATTCAATTTTCATTAGGGCTCGAATCAATTATACTCCATTCATGTTCATGTTCATGTTCAAGACAGGTCATTCACACCAAAATAAATGAGAGATAAATCCCTCATCGTTGTTATCACTTGAACTACTCTTGATATTAACTTGAAAATAAATGACAAGTAATAGAATTGAGACAATGACAGCCTCACATAGTTAGCAATGAAAAAAAATAAAAAATAAAAACCTTGAAGAATACAAGTGGCAGCTTCTAATCAAACCAAGAAACTTGTAAATGATGACAACCCCACATGAATTTTTTTTGTCAAAATCCTTTTATTTTCTTTGTTCTTCCCATTCCCTGAGAGAATATTGAACTGGCCAAATCAAATTGTACAAAGATTCATTCATGCCACAGTGAACATTTCCATCATAGGAATTATAAACCACATAAATGTTTGCCTCTCTTATTGAACAAACTTATAGAGAGTATGAATCCAGAAAGATAGAAAAAGGAAACAAGAAAAAGAAGAAGAAAATAAGGTAATACCAATGTGGTGTTTATTGCCAATGAGACCATAAGAAGCTCTCTTCATTCCCTCCTGGCAACCAATCGAATATAACGAAATATGTAACAGTACACCAGAGAATAATATTCACTGCCCCTGATTCGACTATTACGAGTCGCATATACTACCCAGAATGAGCACAACAGAAAGTCACTTGAACGTTGGTTGAAACGGGTTCAGTATTCTTCTGATCCCAAGCCAAGTTACTGAAGAGTTTGAGACTGATCAGCCTTACCACAAAGGGAGTTCACAGAAGATGAAGTATTGGTTCAACCAAAATCTTATCTAGCTTGAAAGGTGCAGACTTTTTCCCCAACTCCGGCTATGGTTCATCAGAATCTGCAAGCGGCGGGTGCCTTATCTGATAAGGTCATCACAGCAAGACCACATCATGTTAACCCATGCGAAGAATTTGTTTTTGTCACCAGTCAGCTGAGGGAAAGTATTGTTGCACCGCTCATACACAATGCATAGTTGATGCAAGCCAACAGAATATGCACCAAGAACCACCAGTGGATGTAATAACCGAATCACTCATTTTTCCGGAACATATGTTAACCAGCACCGCTACAAGTCACATTCTCACAAGTCAAGTTGCAATCCTAACATCTCACCAATTTAGGGGCCTGGAACTTGACTCCCCTCCTTTCCCTCGGGCAGAATCTGATATTGGCTAAACATGTTGCTGGTATCGGCATTACACACACCATCATCCCCACCTTCTTTTACCATGGAAGCCACAGTATCTGTACAAGACTCGGGAAACCTCATCCCACCACGGGCACGTCTTGAAGATCTTGATGCTCGTGGACCGCCTTCTTTACTCCGTCGTCTCTCATTAATGGTCAAGAATCCATTTGCAAGAGCTTCCAGTGCCTTTGTGGTTGGCAGCCGGTTTCTTGTGCTCTGCCTCCGGGAGTTCATGTTAAGCTGCTGCTGGGAACTGGCAGCATTCATAGCGGTTTTCAGTGCACATGGATCATCTGGCTCCCTACTGTTGTTTTGATCCTGCCCGTCTGTTGATCCCGCTATAAAGACACCACTCTCAAAATCCGGTGGAACTTGAGGTATGTTCAAATCTATCAAGGTGCGAGGTTGGTGTTTCTCATTAGGATGTTCAGCATCATGACAATTGCCGGTGGGAGAACCTTCAGTGCTCTGAACGGGGCTGGCCTTTGATGAACTGGTGGATGACAGCTTATCCTGAGATAACCACACCTGAGGGAGAATGTCCTCGGTTGAATTAGGATTGTCTGTACGGCAACTACACATCTCTTTATCCAATATGGAAGTCACCGGAACTTTGTCATGGCTTGTCTCTGCTTGACTACAAGTAGTTAATCTGCGACGCCGTTTCGCCATAGGGGCTGAAAAATCTAAGTTGTCTTGTTTCAGTCTCCTGCTCAATTGGCACTTTATAGCCTTTTTAGGCTGCTTTTCTGCACACAATTTGTTGTGATTCTTGGAATTATTCATAGGTGCATTCATGGAATCCGGACCATTACTAGCAATATCCTGCTTTAAAGCACTACCTTCCAGATCTTTCCGGTCCAAATACATTAGCCTTTCAGATAAAGTCTTTGTTGGTATGTCATTCTTTGTCTCTTCTTGATCCAGTAACATGGCATCAGCAGTGTCTGACACATCAGTTGACACGTCAGAAGCATCCTCCTCACTATCTTCAAAATGACTTCCAGAGGTCAACTTATTCGAAAATTCAAATGGCAAAGTTCTTAGCTCCCTCACCTTGAATGGTTTTCCAGCCAGGCTGGTATCTACAACTGTAAACTTCATCGCATCTGTACTACGACTTGGAGTTCGAGGCTGAAGATAAGAATGACGACGCCGTTCGGGCAAATCATCTTGCTGCAGTTTTGTTTCATTGATCCACTCATATTCTCCACTGTTCCTGCCTTCATCTTCAAAATCAAGCTCCAGAATCCCTGGTTCTGAAGCAACTTTACTCAAGACATCAGTAGTAGAATCAAAATAGTCTTTTCCTTTCACTAGTCTTCTTCTCGAGAACTTCTTGACACCAGGCATAAGGAATACCAACGAATGCTTAGAAACAGCAGCATAACCCTGATCCTTAGGCTGCTCCGAGTGCCACCCTCTTGCCAGCAAACGGGGCCAAACGGCCTCCCAGAATAAATCGTTAGATCGAGCTTTGCTCAACCGATAGTCTCCGGTTAGAAACTTGATAATTTCACTGGGCAAAAGGGCGGAGCATGCTTTGCCTATTGGTATCTCTGGGCGCAAGGGTATGGTTTGATTTGACTTCAAAGGCTCCAAGGCAATGCCTGTGAGATCTTGCTTACCTTTACCAATTCCCACAGCCTCTACAAGAACTTTCATCCCAACCATAGCCTTTAAAGAGAAGACATATTCGTGTAATGACATTTTCCCCTCTCCAAATGTTTTAGTGACCTGCCAATAGATCAAATGCATAGACAAACAGGGTTTTAAGTTTCTGAGATGTAGTAAAAAATAAATTTATACACTAAATATCTAAATCTGGCATAGTCATCATCCATTGTGAAATTCTTCAATGAACAAGAAGACAAGGAATTTTTGAGAAGCTTAAACTACAAGAGCAAAAAGGCAAATGGAAACCGCTGGCAAAACATAAGGGCTTAACAAATGTAAAGACCGGCCAGGACTAGTCTAAGAGATTACCAGTTTTGGAAAACCTTATCTACAAATATCAAATACCATCCCCAGTTATTTAATATTACCTTTAATATATTGAGGGAGTAGGTCTATTTCCAATCTTGTAGTTGGAGTTATCTGAGCAGTTGTATCGTACCAAAATGTCTCAAAAAGAATTTGAATTGTATCTTGATTCTAACTGGCTAGCAAAATGCGACAATGCATTACTTGAAGATGCCTTGATTAGGAAGACACGGATTAGTACCGAAATTGCACCCTAGCAACAACAAAACTAATTTCTCCATAGGATTAGCAATATACATGCCCTTTTGATGATATTGATGCATCAAAGCCAAAGTCAATATAACGTCTTAACCAAATGTGGTGCGCAATTGACGGGACCAATATCAACCAGCAGAATCATAATACAACTTCCTTTGCCATTTTGTAGACCGTTTTGTAATTCTTTATTTTTCATGTTTTAGTTTCGAGTAAAGTCATCCTTGCAATGCCTACAATGATTGCTTGTGCACTTGAAAATAATTCTGCATATGCATAATTCCATTTTGCATTACTGCTTCCCAAACTGTAGGGCAAATTGCTTATCTCGTTTGTAAAACATCGTAGTAGCCTCTCTTTTTTTCCCTCTAAATATTGTCATTATGTTTGCTAATCACTATAATACTGACATCTAGTTTTATATAGACCATTGGACATGCACAATGGAAATGCCAACACGCTTGGCTGCTCTTTCTAGGAGCTTGATCTCTGATTCCATTTTTTGAAATTTTTTTGCTTAATTTTCAAGTACCTAAAAAATATTCAAGCTTTTAATTAGATTTTCATATAAATACTTGGTGGAAGTCTAAGAAGAATGCAGTATCTTCGGTAAATAAGGAGCAAAAGTTCAATTCTCTACACTATCTGCAGATGTTTCAGCCTTAAAAGTAATGACAACTCTCCATGAATTAGAAAAGGACAATGAACAAACCACATCAAATGCAATGGAACTGTGTAAATTTGTTGTCTCCACCAAGAAAACCTCTAATCAAACAATATGCGAACAAACTTTCCAATCAAACCAGTAGAGGACGAGAGAATTATGGGAGCAGAACTTAGAAACTTCCATATGATAACACAGTTCAACTACACACAAGAGATGGAATATTTAGAAGAATGCTAATCTATGCAAAAAAAAAAAAATGGAAAAAGTAATCTTCTGACAAGTAATTAAAAAGGCAATTTTTTAGCTGAGCTTGTGATGTTTTGTGAAAAGTGTGTCCTATCCAAAAAAAAGTTTGCCAAATGTAATGGAGTCCAATTACTTCTGACCCTGGTGGCATTAAACAGACAGTCTCACTTGGGCTCCGAGAGTAGTGGAATGGATGCAGACCTAAAGTTTGTCATTTTGGCACAAAGTAACTGGTCTCAAGCTCAAACAAACCTGTGTTATCATGTTTCACAGCTCAAGCACTTTACCTTTAACAAAGAAATGGCCTTAAGTATACATGACTATCACTTAGCAGGGAGGAAAAAACGAACATTATGTAAAAGTACTTTACAAAATACCTCAGACACAGCATTTTGGCATTCCTCCGACACATGAGGAAACAAACGAGATAACAATTCCTGTTGCCTCAATCCAGTAAATATCCTTTGCCCATATGCACACTTTCTGCTTTTCATTTTCAGGCACTCGGACCATCTACGATACTCATTGGACCTATAAAACCTCCCGTAGTAAAATGAGAGTACATCCCCCATCTCCTTACTTTCAATAAATCTCTTCACCTGGACAAAGTTTTTCTCAAAGATATACAAACCAAGAAGGAAACTTGCCCTTTCACTGTCACTCCAGAAATCACCAACAGAGCCAGGAACTAAACAGCAGCCTAGCCCCCTATACTGATGCATTTTGCCTTCCAAAGTTAAGTTCGCCAATTCTCCTTTTGCTATCCCATAATCCAATGTAAGATCCAATGGCTCAACTTTAAACTGTACATCTTCGTCTTTCAAGTGAAACTGGGGCTCTCTGACAATTTCAGAGAGTAAAGGTCCATTTTTGCTGGCTGCATCAGTTGAACCACCAAGTGATTGCAGCATTTCATGTTTCATATTCTCAACTTCGTTATTGACCCACATGAGTGGTACTGATAATCCAATCAGAAAGTTAAAGGGAACACCAGCCCTGTTTTCAGCATCTATTGGGTTCTTTGTATATAAAAGATAGTCAGATTCTGTGATTAATGAGGGAATTTCAACCTGGAACTGTTCTCCAACACGAGGAAACAACTCTTGTTCTCCAAAGACATCATATCCATCAGAGAAGTCCACAGAGAGTAACTGCTCAGCAGGCATGTCCTCAATGTAATCACCATTTTGACTAAACCCAGTTGAAGCCATCTCTGCCAAAAGAATCAAAGAGAGTTTTTAGCTTTTGCAGACATCATCAATCTATGGCACAGCACAAGTAACAACAATTGTAGAAACGAAAGAAGTTGAAATAACTAAAAATCACACTTTAGAGAGAATTTAATAGATTACTTGTATCTCAGAGTCTAAGAAAGAAATGAATTGCATACGCATGGAAATGTTGCGCCATTTTAAGAGGCCAGTGACTTAATATATACCATCAAATGAATCAAACAAATATTTTACACGTGTAATTAAATAAATAATCATTCAAAAACAGTGCATATGCCACCAAAATAAATGGGTTTTATGTCATTGGCAAGACGAGGTTTGCCTACTGAAGAAACAAACTATAGACAGGTTCTAATCAAACGACAAGCAAAACACCAAAGCTTGCTATATTTAGAATGCGTCAGGTGCCTTTAAACACCATGTCTCTTATGATTGCCTGCTACAACAAGTGACTCTTCTCTGCATAGTTGTGCTAAATTAAAATCCACTTAGACAAAACCATAAATAAGCCTACCGACAGAGTAGGCCATTTTTCTCAAAAAATTTAGTCCTAGAAGCAACTGAGTTTTCTGTTTTCGATAGCCATTTTCAATAAAGCAAGCACATTGTCATTTTCTATTTCAAAAGAAGTAGATTCGAACGAACACAAGATTTCTCACAATTTTTAGTAAATATTAGAGATTGGATTCAAAGATTATAAGAAAAAAAAATGTCATCCCTATGTTCAACCGTATTCGGCAAAAGTTAAAAAAAAAAAAAAAAATCAATAAAACCAGAAAAAATATAAAACGTAGTCTTCCAAATAAAATAAATAAAATGCTCCAAACAAACGCATCATACCACTGTCAAACATTTACGAGCACTACCATATTACCAAATTAATTATATAGCCACCCAGCACAATAAGCATATAAGCAAAGTGTTTTAATTTTAAACCCATGGCAGAATTATGAAAACCCCAGATCCATTTTTTCCGAACTCGAAAGGAATATCAAACTTTCTCCCCTCCAAATGAAAACAAGAACTTGAGCATAGAAAACATAAGAACCCAAAAAACGCATTAATCTCAAAACAGCAAACCCAACATAACCACAACCAAACAAACAACATTTTTTTCAACTGAACCAAAATAAAAGATACCCAGAACAAAGATAACAAGAAGCCGTCATTTTGACTAAAAAAATTCCAATGTAATCGCTCAAATTAAACTCTTTTCAAACGCCAACAAACAATTTAAACACACAGAACCCAACATCAATCGTGTTACACGAGCAAAACAGCAGATATATATATATATATAGATATATACATGTATATCTATGCACAATATATACATGTCAAAGGCAGAAAATTGGCTAACCTTCAAGAAAGCAACAGATCCTTCTGAGCCACGTGAGGAAGTGAAACTGAGGCAATGGGTGCGCGAGATTAACAAAAAAATAAACCAAACGTGAACATTAAACAAAGAACTATAAGTGTGTGTGTATATGTTCATGTGCATCTACTTAACTATGTGTAGAGAGAGAAAAAGCGAAGAAGTTGTACCTGGTCTAAGAGAGCTGGGACTTCATGGCGTTACCGAGGTTGAATTCGTAGAGAAGAACCCAAATAGAGGAAAAACGAAGGACTTTCTTTCGCTAGTCGCTGCGTAGAGAGAGAGAGAGAGAGAGAAAAGCCGAATAAGTATACGAGTTTGAGAGAGAGAGAGAGAGGGGTCTGGTCTGGTTAAAGGGCGAATTTGATATCTGTACGCGCAGTGAAGGCACGTAACAGTACTCCGCTCTTGACAAAATGCCACGTCGATTTTCGATACCTTTTACGATATGGCAAGGAGTCAATCCAGTGTGCGCCGGTTTACGGAACTAAAGAATAAAATTCAACTAGATCATGCCACGTCAATCGAATTGTAAGTAGAGATTTATTTGATCAAATGAAATTACTTCTTTGCCCTCGGTCCCTATTTTTATAATTGGACTGGCACTTCTTGATTGGATTTAGAAAGATATAGTTGGCAATGTCGCATTGATGATATATCTGCAACGGTCTGGCTAGGGTGTCATACTAAAATGGCCAAACTAACCCTCTCTGTTTTTTTTTTTTTTTTTGTCAGGTATTACTATTATAAGTAGAGGTTCGTTATGATTCTACATCAGTTAAAAATAAAATTGGATAAGTCTATATAATTTTTTTGGAGATTTTTCTCTTACAAGTCAATTTTCAGCAGCAAGTTATATTCATAAATTCAGAACAATTAGTATCAGAGCTAATCATCACGTCGAGTATGAGATCGAACGTAGTGTAAATTACGACTCTTTGTAATCGAGCCACGAAATGAGCAACTTTAAGGCCGGATTAAGATGACTTGATATTATATATGAATATAATATTATCTCATTAAATATTAATAAATGCGTAAAGTCATCAAAGGGAAATGGCTACCAAGTCAATGTCGATACTACAAAAACATGGTGGAATGTTACGATCTCACATCGATTAAAAAAAAGAATAGATGTGTGCATATGCACTTTTGGGAACCATTTCTTTGCAAGCCGATTTTCAGGTACAAGTTATACCCATGGAGTGATGATCATTAAACCAATCGCTAACCTCCTAGCCCTCTTTGTATTATTTTCTACAAAATTTGATCTTAATCGATTTAGAATACAATCAATTAAGCAGACCAGTTTTATTAATGAGTATTATACATCTGATAAATTTAAAAAGTATTACTAAAAGAGAAATGAGATTTGGTGTCTATTTTTGAAATCTCTATAATATCCCTATCACAACTCATGAACTCCCTTCTTTAACTGTACTTAATCATGCTTAACACCACCCATAATCAATATAATTATATCTCTATCCCCCCTTCTCTAATTACATAATCAATGTTTGGTGGTTTAATGGTCAGAAGTGTTTGAGACAACTTACGCGTACCTCGACTAATTCACTTTCACTAATACTATTGGGACATAATTGAGGGACATAATTTGGGGACATAATGAGTTATCACCAATGAAATGATAACGAAATTTATTTAATGATGAGTCTCATTGTAGTATTAAATGAATTCATTATCATATTATTGGTAATAATTCATTATGTCCCTCAATTATGTCCCAATAACATTGCTCATTCACTTTTCAATTCGGTTAAAGACAGGTCATCCATGTTCCACTTTGCAATTCAGTTAAAAGTAGATCATCCATGTCGAGATTAAGGTATCATGAGAGATAAATCCCCTGATGGTCAAACCTCAATGAATTGCTAAAATTCGAACTCAGAACATCAGGGTTTACAGCTCGTTCCTATTATCACTTGAGCTATCCTTGAAATTGACAAATCCTCTAATTACAAATAAAATGAAATAACTAAAGTAAATATTAACACAATATGTACTCGATATGATCGATTATCAATCCTATATTTCTAAATATATTGGACCAAATTCGCTTTATACATAAATAGTGAAATATCACAAATTTGATAAGCTGCCTAATCAAGTTTTTTTTTTCTTTTGTCAAATATTCTTATAAAAAAGAGACGGCAAAGTTTAAACCCGCAACAACGTTAAAAGGTCAGAGGGCAGACGGCCGCTAATCAAGCTCCTTTGAAAAGTTCTAATTTAATACTCGTCTTGAAGTTTGAGATCTAATTATTCAAACTTTGCCTTGGTCAACCTGGGTCTTCTAAAGGCTGCACCAATAGAAAATATATGGGTGGTTTTGTAGCTTTCACTAAGCTTAGGAGAAAAAAGTTTTCCAAAAAAAAAAAAAACCCAAACAAACAAATCAAAGAACTTTTTCTACAATAATTTTACAAAATAATTACTAAATTTTTTTATTAAAGAATTAATGGTATGCCATATATAATTGTGGTTTCCGAGCGATATACGTGCATTAAAAATCATTTTCTATTATACATGATTCCATAATCTACAAATAGATTTTTGTACATTATACTCGTCAATTAAATTATGTGACATTAATTCCCAGAAGATTTTCCGTGCTCTTCACCCCTTATAATTTTAAACTATATTACCAACAAATAACCCCAAAATTCTAAGAATTTTCTTTGAATAAAAGTTCAAGATTGAAATATTTTTTTGGATAAAGACAAGTAATTAATTATAACTTTTCTTCTCCTCTTATGTGTTTTAAGGTTTCCATTATAATTCCCAAAATGTAATTTCAAAACTAGCCACTCAAAAGGTTCATAAAAGAAAATGTAACGGAAATTACCATGTGCAATCCACGTGCAATCCAACGAAGATCGCTTGTAGACTATGGATGAAAAATAATGGAAGATAGACATGTATAACGACAATTTACAAATAGATTCTCGTAATACAATAAGTTATGATCTACGTGCAACACACGTGCGTAAAAATGAAAAACAAAGAAAGAATATGAGGTACGACCATAACCTAGGAATAAAACGTAAGGTATACAATAAAAGAAAAAATAAAACTAACCACTTGAAAAGTCCACTAAAAAAGTTTACTACACTAAATATTAATTTTGGTCTATGTGCAACACACGTGCATAAATGGTTGTATATGTACACTAACAATGAAATTATGGCAAGATTTTATGGTATAATAATTCTCTAAAAATAAAAAGTTAGGTATAGATACAAAAAAACTAAGACAAATAAAATAAGTTTCTTAGGATACCAAAAAAAAAAAAATCAGAAATAAATTGAAAACTCAAACATTTTGAGTTTGAATATTGATAATTTCTTGAAGTCAGGTCATGAAGGATAAAATTTCTCATGAATATCCTAATTCTAACGTGGATAGCCTGCCTTTGACCAGACCGGGAAAGAGCAAAGTGCATATAAACTGACCCGAACAACCCTGACCGTTGAAAAAGAAAAACATTTACTCCAAAACAAGTTTGAAAATGCCACAAACAAAACATTCAACTCAAATTACCAAAATAACCATTAACAATAATAATAAGCCCAAAAACAGAGTATTGCCATTTCAACCCACTACCAAATTACTAGACACTAAACCCATTTCGAACTCAGGATGGAACATTAAACCAAACCCTCCTACAATAAAATCAAAGACATAATGAACATCAACAATAAAAACAAAGCCAACAAGCATATTTAATGGGAATATTACAAGGGTTCAATCTATCTCAAAGCTCAGGGTCGTCTTTCCCTTGTTCTACAGCTATTCAAGCCCAAGCAATCCAAGCAAAGCTCACAAACATTATATAATTTTGACTAAATTTCCAATGTGATACCATCAAATTAGATCTTTTAAATAGGCAAAAAGAACACAGAACCCAGCAATAAATCTTGTCATACAAGCAAAGATATGCATAAATAACTGCATATAGGTGTTAATATATACGAAGAGAGAGAAGAGAGAGAATTTATTAACCTGTGTTTGGGTGTGTACCAGAACCAGAGCTTAGAAAGCCACGTGAAGACGAAAGCCTGAGGAAATGGGTATGTCTGGATCAGCAAGTTAGAGATTTAAAACAGAGCAAATTTTTAATTTTTTTTTTGGTTAAGAACACAAAATATTAACTTTTTATGAATATATACATATATTGTATGTATATCTGCATGTATGTAGACCTATACACACACACATATATATATATATATATATATATATGCGCTTGAAGAGAGAAGTTACCTGGTCTAGAAGAGCAGAGGCTTGATGGGTTTGTTGCCAAGATGGAATTCGTAGAGAGGAGCTCAAATTGAGCAAATAAAGGAGAGACTCACTCAGCCCCCGCTAGCCGCTATGAAGAGAGAGAAAGAGGGTTGGGTTATAGAAGGAGTAGAATACATACAACTACTATATATTATATACGTGGAGAGAGAGAGAGAGAGAGGGGTGGGGTCTGGCATTCTTTAAAGAGGACTTTGATTATCTGTACTCGTGGTGAAGGGGGTATAAGTATACTCTCCAATGGCAGATGACACGTTGCATTCTAAAAAGAAAATATCATTCACCTCCTTGAGATTTAAATTATTGCAGTGATACCTTCTATAGTTTTCCAAACACAACTGGACTTCCTTATTCCAACTTTATCTCAAGTCTTATGTATAGAAAACCCTCCCTTTTGTATAAAATGTGAGAGATTAGCGATATTACCTCTCAAAACCTTCGCCATCTTAGTTCTAATGCCTCAACCTCTTCCCTTCTCCTCCATATATATAATTGAGAATATTTTTTCACGGTTGTCTTGTTACACATTTAGTTTACGAGCCGCTAATAAATAAGTACCACATAAAAAATTGATTGACAAACAAAATAAAATATTTCATATCGACATTAAATTTTGAAGATGAATGAGTAACCCACTAAGCTTAAAATACCTTTTTCTATTGAACCCAATGACCCCAAATAATGATCGAAAGTCTACAAAACTTATGGATAATCCACATACATCACAATTCAAAAGGTCAGTGGAAACCCTCCACTATTTGTTTTGTTTGAGTACATGTTAATCATAATGGGACCCATTTTAGGGTAAACCAAAATTAAGGGTGAGTTCAACTCTTATTGCCATTCAACTTTTGTGTCAATTCCAATAATTTTGTGGTTTGTCAAACAATAAAATGATGTGGCATTTATTTATTGGTTGCGTGTAAACTATATTGTTTGTGTTATTTTTTTGGTACTGCAATTAGAGGTGTCTAGTGGTCTAAGTCAGTTTACACGCATCTCGATTAATCATCTCTCCAATCTGATAAAAAATAAGTCATCCACGTTAGGACTATAAAATTCATGAGGGATAAATTTCTCATAGTCTAATCCCAAGAAAATTATCAAGTTTCAAATTCAAGACATCTGAGACAGTTCGTCCTTATCTTCAATGGGTCACTCCTCAAAGTTGATTGTTTGCGTTTTAGCCGTAAAGAACTTATTCTCGAAGAGGTGGGTATATATATTATCAGGATCTTAGAGGGGCCTTAATAAGATTGTCATAAACTTCCGGGGGGGGGGGGGGGGGGGGGGGGGGATCACTGGTATATATGCTAAAGAAAGAGAAATATCATCACGGTCTATCAATTTTAAGTGCACCTTCTAATCACACGTCAAATAACAATCTCTTTTATTATATTCTTTTGATTACTTAATTACCCCCGAGGCGTGGCGCGTGGGTTTCGTATGGATCAATATAGGTCACCTTCTGTGGTCACGCGCACTACGGGCGCGTCACAGTTTACAAATACCAAATTCTTAATTTAGAGAGAGTATTCTATTTCATAATCCACGTGAAGTTAAAGTATGATATTTTATTAATTACATCTAGATCCCCGAAATTTATCTCTAAATTACGAGTAAATATTGAGTGTAATTGTTATATCATATCTGTAATGCTGATGTGGCGTAACTATCCAATAAAAAAACTTCAAATGGATAAAATGGGGTTTATTTTTCTATCATGAAAGTGGTTATGTATTACATAGTTGGGTGACTATGAATTTTTATAGGGTTCACTTGCAGACTTGTTTACTTATTAGTGGACGGTTACACAACATGGTTTACTGATAGGGCTAATAGTCGAACGAGCTCAAGTCGAGCCTAAAAAGTTTATTTTATTAACCGAGTTTAAAAAATTGTTCAAGTTTACCTCGTTTAAAAAAACGAGCCGAGTCTGAACGAGTCCAAAATGAGTCGAGTCTGAATATATTTGCACATAAACGAGATGAGTATGTCGAGTCCGATGCAAGCTTATTAGGCTCGTTTTTCAAACAAATCTAAAAAATTGTTAAAGGTCAGCTTTTTTAAGAATCTGAGTCAAACTCGAATAGTTCGATTTGATTAACAGCCCTATCTGTTGACATGATATAACGATTACACCCACGTGATTATTTTATGTAAATGTGACATTTTAGGTCGCAAATTACAATTTTATGAGTTAAGTTATAATTTTTTTGAGGTGTTTGAGATCGATTATTAAATTTAAGATAAGTGTGTAACTTAACTAAAAACATATATCTTTTGGTTAAACTCAAACTTTCTTTTTAATTGTAACTTAATTCCATAAAAATTGTAGCTTAACTTACAAACTAATAATTTTTGGTAAGATACCTCTATTACTAATATGATCTTATACCTTAAATAGAATTAGGGTTTTGTTTTTGATAGCTGAGCCTTGTCGATTGCCCTCATTTATTTGTGATGGAGGCAGAGGAAGTGCATCCCAATAGAGATATCATCGCCAACTGCAGTCTGCAAGACCCTGATGGAGGGAAACTATATATCTATTATCCACACTCTCAGAGAAGGCAACCAATGTGCAGTTATACTTGTGAATTTGAGAGTTTCTCAATCAGAGCCCCTTGTAGAGCTTGAAGAACCTCCTACCCAGATTGGGGAATATTTGAAGGTCTATTTGGCCAGTGTAGAATATTCTAGGAACTCTATTTAGTTAGGGCTGATAATCAAACGAGTTTTAGTCGAACCTGTTGAGTTCATTTTTTTTAAAACGAATCTAAAAAATTATTTAACTCATTTATAGCTCAATCTGTCGAGTTTGAACTGAGCTTGTCGAGCTCATTTTCTAAACGAGTTAAAAAAATTATTTAAATCGGCCCAAAACGAGTCGGTTTGATTATAACCCTATATTTAACTTTGTTTACTTTCTAATGCATCAAAAAAAAGTTGATTTGAGACTTCATTTTTATTATATTTTAGACGAGTTCTTTAAATAATCTATTTAATATTACAATTAGAAAGTTGAATTATAAAAATATAATTACGGTCAATCTTGATCCAATTTTCATTTACTTTGACAATGATACAAAATTTATTCTTGAAATTTTGTTCCCGCTCAAAAATATTATTTTTACTATGCAACTCCCAATGTCAGACAACTTAACAAACACAATTTTTAATACCAAACAACTCAACTAATCCACATATACCTACCTCTCTCTTCTCTCTCCCATACTTCTCTCTTATTTCAAATATAAATATTACACGATCAAATATTTAATATTTTGTATTATAAATTGATGATGCACAAAATCGACTTTGCACACCACTAGTCAAGTAATTTAGAAATTAAGCAATAATTAAAGTAGAGGGAGACGGAATTTATAGTGGTTCGGTCAATTTGACCTACGTCCACTTTGGAATGGCAGAGAGTTGCCGGTATTTTATTGATTCCGGTGAACGGAGTGTTACATATTGGAGAGGAGGAGGAGTTTTATGCTCTGTAGAAGGTGATGCCCCCCAAGTGTTGGTGGGGCTTACATTTTATAGTCATTCTCCAACAGAGTGGAGCTATTAAGTGGTAAATATCTGGCTATCCTGGTGGAACTTGCAGATTTTCCTCAACGGGTGTGGCCGTTGAGGAGCTCCCCACAAGACTCGGTCCAAGTTGACTGCTTCCAAAGTGGTAGAGAAGGTAAGGGTGCTTTCTGGATCTTGTAGCTAAGCCGAGGCAGCTCCATGGTGCACTTAATTGAGCTTGAGTCTTATTGGGCCTGAGTCTTCATAAGTTTGAGCCTTTAATTGCAACTGGGTTTCAGTATGGTTTTGAGCCTTTTGGGCCTTTTCACATAAATTAGGCCATTTGGGCTTGACCCATCATTTGCCCCCCAATGCCCCTGTGTCCAAGGAAACTTGGAAAAGAGGGCATTAGTTTACATCTTGAGTTTTAGGTGGTGGAGACTTCCTTTGCTAGATGACTCTTCCCTTGCACGATGCATTTTTGCTTTTGGGTAGTTTTGGCAAGATCTCCAACCCAAGTGGGCGTGCAGGGAATGCGGAGCAGCCCCTTGGGCGTGCAGCGGAGGCGGAGCAGCGCCTTGGGCGTGCAGCGGAGGCGGAGCAGCCCCTTGGGCGTGCAGCGGAGGCAGAGCAGCCCCTTGGGCGTGCAGCGGAGGCGGAGCAGCCCCTTGGGCGTGCAACAGAGGCGGAGCAGCTCCTTGCGCGTGTAGCAGAGGCGGAGCAGCCCCTTGCGCCTGTAGCAGAGGCGGAGCAGCCCCTTGGGCGTGCAGCCGAGACGGAGCAGCCCCTTGGACATTCAGTTTGAATTTGATTTTTCGGCTAACCGGCATAACTGGATGAACTTCGGGAGGCCAAAACAGCTGTTTCTGAGCCTTTTTTGGACTTTTTACATCATCAATCACTGCCATAGGCAGTGAGTTTTGTAGGACTCGTCGAAAGCTTCGATTTGATATATTATAAGCCCCATTTGGAGCAACGGAGCAAAAGTTACGGTCAAAACTTCGAGCAGAGAGCTGTATGCACGGTTTTGGGCGACCAGACAGTGTCCTGGGAGAGCTAGAAGTGACCTGAGCAGGAGCAGGCAGCTGAAATTTTTTTTTTTTTTTTTTTTTAAAAAAAAAAAACTTCGGGAGGCCAAAACAGCTGTTTTTGAGTCTTTTTTGGACTTTTTATAGCATCAATCACAGCCAAAGGCTGTGTGTCTTGTAGAGCTCGTTGAGAGCTTCGATTTGATATATTATAAGCCCCGTTTCGAGCACCTTGGACTAGCCTGGGCTGTCTTGGGCGAGCCTAGGCTATCTTGGGCGAGCATATGCTGTCTTGGGCGAGCCTAGGCTGTCTTGGGCGAGCTTGGGACGGCCTTGGGTGCCTTGGATGAGCATGGGGCTGCCTTGGGCGCCTGAGAGGTACGGGGCACCTGGGAGGAGACCTGAGCGCCTAAGGAGGAGACCTGGGCGCCTGAGAGTGTCTGGGCGCCAGGCTTGGGCGTTTGGTGTGATGGCCTGGGCGCCTGGTGAGCTCCACTGAAATAGGTGGCATGGTGGGCGCCCATGCTTGTACGGATGTAGGCCCCTTGCGAGCGAGCTCTATTGAGGTAGGAGACATTTTGGCGAGGAGGCTTGCGTAGAGGGGAGTGCAAAGGTTGATCTGGGCGACTAGGGCGGCTGACTAGGGCGGTCAGGCAGCTAGGTAGGCTGATCTAATGTAGTCCCTCGGGTTGCAGACGACCTAAGTTGCAAGGTCCTGCCTAGAGATGATAAAAATAACGTTATTCCAAACATTAAAATATTTAACATGATTACCTGGAGAGAGAGGCAGGCTGCTTGCGCGAGAGCAAATGCAGAGTTTAAGGACTGCTCGTAAGAGAGCTACACCTTTTTGAGACCGAGCTTTTGGCGACCCATGAGAGAGTCCTTAAGCTTGAGGTATAGGCTGCCTGTTTGAGAACAGTGCAGAGGCAGGTGGGCTGCCTGCTTGAGAGAAGTGCAGAGGTAGGTTGTTTGTTTAAGAACAGTGTAGAGGTAGGTGGACTGCCTTCTTGAGAGCAGTGCAGAGGTAGGTTACCTGTTTAAGAACAGTGCAGAGGTAGGTGGGCTGCCTGCTTGAGAGTAGTGCAGAGGTAGGTTGCCTACTTGAGAGCAGTGCAGAGGTAGGCTGCCTGTTTAAGAACAATGCAGAGGTAGGTGGGATGCCTGCTTGAGAGCAATGCAGAGGTAGGCTGCTTGCTTGAGAGCAGTGCAGAGGTAGGCTGCCTGCTTGAGAGCAGTGCAGAGGTAGGCTGCCTGTTTAAGAACAGTGCAGAGGTAGGTGGGTTGCTTGCTTGAGAGCAATGCAGAGGTAGGCTGCTTGCTTGAGAGCAGTGCAGAGGTAGGCTACCTGCTTGAGAGCAGTGCAAAGGTAGGTTGCCTGCTTGAGAGCAGTGCAAAGGTAGGCTGCCTGTTTAAGAACAGTGCAGAGGCCAAACTTTTTTGGCGACCCGCGAGAGAGCCACTAAGCTGGAGATAGGCTGCTCAGAGGTTTCTGGAAGAGGTAAGTACATAAGGCGAGTCGTTTGGGTACCAGGTTGGGATCTAGAAGGGGTCTGGACGCCAGAGGGACTTGTCGGGGCGCCATCAGGGGTGGCTGAAGAGGCCTGGGCGCCTGGGGATCCTTGATGGGCGTCAGGCTATCCTCACCGAGCTCCTGTGCGTCCTTGTCGAGAGTTGAGGTGTCCTCGCGGGGCGAGGTGGAAAGCTTGTTGTTCTCCTCTTGTGCTGGAGTCAGCTCAGCAATGAAATCCGCCAGTGCTTGTGCTTTGATGGCGTTGAAGGCGTCACCTAGTTGGTTTTACACCTCTTTTATTTTCTCGTCCCAGTGGTTAGGTGCTCCTCTGGAATGGTCATGGAAATGGCTCCCATGCTCCAGGCTTTGGTTCTCGCCCTCATCCTCTTGGAGATGGGGATCCTCGCCATGGGAAGCAGGAGGAGGGTGAGGGACTCCCTCATGCTGGGCTCCCCTGCGTGGGGCGTCCAAAGGGGGCGCCCAGCCCTGCATGGGCTCCTAGGTGTGGAGCACCAGGGTGTGGAGCTCCCTGATGCCCAGGGCGTGGAGCTCCTTGGGGTCCTCCATGCTGTGCACCACCAAGCTGTGCTCCACCTTGTCCAGTGAGCATAAGTTGCAGTATCTGCTGATTTTGGGCTACCAGCTGCTGCATGGTCTCCAGCATTTGCTGTGGATTGGGAGCTGGAGCATTTGAGACAGGGTTGGTAACCGGAGGAGTAACCTCCTCTTCTCGTGCAGGATGGTCTTCATGCTGGTTCATCGACCGGGTAGTGATTGCCATTGGTTCAGTAAATAGAATGTTTTAAAATGAGAATTTTGTCGATTCCCACAGACGGCGCCAAACTGATGATGCACAAAATCGACTTTGCACACCACTAGTCAAGTAATTTAGAAATTAAGCAGTAATTAAAGTAGAGGGAGACGAAATTTATAGTGGTTCGGTCAATTTGACCTACGTCCACTTTGGAATGGCAGAGAGTTGCCGGTATTTTATTGATTCCGGTGAACGGAGTGTTACATATTGGAGAGGAGGAGGAGTTTTATGCTCTATAGAAGGTGATGCCCCCCAAGTGTTGGTGGGGCTTACATTTTATAGTCATTCTCCAACAGAGTGGAGCTATTAAGTGGTAAATATCTGGCTATCCTGGTGGAACTTGCAGATTTTCCTCAACGGGTGTGGCCGTTGAGGAGCTCCCCACAAGACTCGGTCCAAGTTGACTGCTTCCAAGGTGGTAGAGAAGGTAAGGGTGCTTTCTGGATCTTGTAGCTAAGCCGAGGCAGCTCCATGGTGCACTTAATTGAGCTTGAGTCTTATTGGGCCTGAGTCTTCATAAGTTTGAGCCTTTAATTGCAACTGGGCTTCAGTATGGTTTTGAGCATTTTGGGCCTTTTCACATAAATTAGGCCATTTAGGCTTGACCCATCATAAATTATCATCAGATACGAGATTATTACTAATATTTGATAATTTTACTCACTATAAACTATATAAATGCCAAAATTAATAAGCAAATTGTCTCCATTTAAATTGTAGTTGCTTCCAAGTTTGTGTCTTTATTTTGGTAAACAGTTGCTTCCAAGTTTGGAATGACATGATGGCTTACGCCATGATTTTTTTAATTCTGGTGGTTGACTCCACCTATAAGAAGTAAACTAAGAATGAAATGGCCTTCTTTGACTTCCTTTAATTGGTTATTTTGTTGTGATTCCTCTTCGGGGTAACCGTGGTTAAAAGTATGATATAATGTAAATAGTTTTGAGAAGGGTGTCCGTGGTCGTTAGATGAGTGTATTTAAGACCGTCGGATAGACTAATTAACGCTTGTCATATTTTATATTATAGATATATTATTTTTAAATGTCAATATTTATGAAAAAAATTTAATTTTTTATTTTATTATTATAAAACCAATTATACATACATATTTATTTTCATCTATTTTTTATTTTTTATACCAAAATAACTCTTTTATTAGTACACTAGTAATTGCCCATGCCTGAAGACATTATGTTACTTGTAAAAAATTACAAATATTTATTTATAAATAAAGACAATGTATAATACAATTTAAACAATACAACGATCAAATTGATATTGTTCAACTTGTATACAAAACATATATAACAAACTTTTACATAACAAAAGTCACGCTACAACTATTGTAACATATTAATTCAAAAATCTGAGAAAATATAATTATTATTGATAAACATCTATGATTTTAACATTTTTAATAAACTTTATCTCAAATTTAAAAAATTATAACTATTTGTATTTCTGCAGGTTTTTAGCTAAAATTCATAACATTATCTCTACACTATTTTTTTAATGTGAATTCGTGTAACTTTTGTGAGGAAAACATCCAAACGTTTCACTTGAATTCTCGTAAATATAAAATTTTGTTGAGAAATTAAAATCAATTTTCATTTCAGTTCAACTTAAATATTCGTAAAATTCAATCGAATTTAAGTTTAAATAAGAATTTATACTTTATACTTGACAGTCAAATTCAGATCAATTCAAGTCTCAATCATAATTACATCAAACCGATAATTGAATTTAAGTTCGACTCAATTAACACTTCTATCTTAAATCTACAAACTAATTCTTATATATTCCCGTTCACAGTGACACCATAATTTTTTTTTAATGTAATTATTATTTATTATTTTTATAGTCAATTTCAATTTGACTTCAATTTTGAATACTCGTAAAATTCAAGCAAAATTAAGTTTGAACAAAAATATATATTTTATACTCGACAATAAAATTCAGCTCAATTCGAATCCTAATCATAATCACTTCGAATCGATAATCGAGTAAAATGAAAGGATTCTTGTAATTTTTGGGCGGGAAAAAATTTGGAAGAGTAGTTTTGATCATTTGATCAATAATCTTAAAACAATTTGACCCGCAATGCTACCTCCCTTAGTATATAGATATATCACAAATTATATATATTATTTGTCTATTATACCATTCGAATATTATAGTATTTTTATTTCAATACAAAATATGACTTATATTATAGTCATTCAACTCGTTTTGACACAAAAAAACTGTATTTAAGGTTCATTTGAAAATTTTAAAAATAATCCTTAATTATATAAAATTATAATTAACGACCTAGTTAACGTGTAGTATGAGACAAAGAGAGAGAGTTATATGAGAGATAGAAGTTTTAGAATTATGGAAGGAATGAAAGTCTTGTTCAAAAAATTGGGAGAGGGAATTTCGCATTAGGACCGTCGGATCAATAATTGTCAAGCGATCTGAACTGCGAAAAGCTAAAGACAAACTTTTCTAACTATTTTATTATATAGATCTGTGAAAATTTGTTGATTTTTTATTGTATCCTTAATTATTATTATAAATTTAATTATACTTACATATTTAGTTTCATCTAATTTTTATTTTTTATATTTATTTTCACTTCCAAATTGTTTTCGACTATTTTATTAGTAATATTTGTCTTTTAAATTCTTTTGAACTTATTTATTAGTAGTATACTTAAATATTAATTTTTATATATATTCCGTATTTATATATAAAAATAAAGTCCAATCTATATTCTATTGTTATATATAAGTACTCGTCACATTAAATTGTATGATCAAATATACGTCATATTTAATTTTTTAATATACAATAAAATTATAATACAAAAAGTAATATTACCATTTAATCAATCTTTGTGACAACAAAATATAATAATTTTTTTTGCACCAAAAAAAAAATTATAACATAATTATGCAAATATTTAAGAATGACAATCTTACGATGAAACTCCATTATAAACAGAAGAGAAAATATCTAAAGTGACCGAAAAGATTCTTTTAAAAATGAACACATAATGAAACTTGACAATCTGTATGCTCAAAGAATGATAAAATTAGAGCTGTCAATTTTATCAATTAACACGAGTACAATATGAACCTAACTCGATACAAAATTCAAAAATGATATGATTAATTGACATGAATGATAAATGAGTTAAATTAAGGTTAGACACAAATAACACAATTAACAGGTATCATAGATAAAAAAATAGATACTTAACGAGTATTATAAACAAAAAATAAGTATTTTATAAATTTTTGTTAATTTTTTAAATAGAATTATATGATATTTTGATACATAAATAATTATTTAATTTAATTATAAATATAAATATAATTTATATTTTTTATTAAAAAATATTATTTAAATATCTAATTATTGAAATTGAGAGGATATGTAATTTTCTCATTATTCTATAATTAAATTATTTAAAATGAATAATTTAATTATTCATTTGTTTTTTCATATGGACCCCCAATAAGGCTAAGCAAATGGCAATGGTCCGTAGCCCGACAGGGTATCTCCACGACCCAGCAAGCCCGATGCATGACTTTTTGTTGGGCAACTTGTTAGCTCAACAAGAGGGCCGTGTATCGTACTTTTGGCCTGACTTGGCCCGATGGGTAGTTCAGTCCTGCTAAATGGCCCGCATTCAATAACTCGTTGAATAACTTATTTAACCTCCGGGAAAAAATCTGCCTCCGTCCCGAATGTTATAAAATTAGGGGTGTTAAAATATAATATAATTCGTTAATATGATACGAAGTTAAAAGGTTTGAGTCTTTTTAAACCATCCATTTTGTAAATGGGTAGACTCAACACGATTAATAAACGATTCAAGTATAAGTGAAATTATTCAAAAGAAATATACGATACGAACATGATATGACATAACTCGTTAGAAATATATCAATAAATGAATTAGATATGAATGAAATATTTTTTAACACAAACCCGTTAAGATCAAATACTAACCCGTTAAAATCAGATACTAACTCGCCAAGACACAACACGATTGACCGACCTATATGAAATCTTAATAGTAGAGGAATATTATAAAAATCAAATTTGAAGATCTAATAGAAACATAATTCATTGTAATTATGAATTATAAAATTAAATAAAACACACTTTTAATCTAATAAAGTTTAGATCCAAAATTAAGTAGAAATAACATTTCCCATCTTCATAGTAATACTCTTATCCTTAACTGAAAATTCTCTTTCTTCTCCTCTTTTACCTCACATTTCCTCACATAATATGCAAGTTAAATGACTGGTAATGGTGGAGGGAGGTGAAATAGGCTGGAATGGAGGTTGGGTAGGTGGGGTGTGAGGAGTTTCTCAGTAGTTTTCAGCAGTTGACTCATGAGTTTCCAATAAACTAACACCACAAGAAACCTCTCCCAATTCAATCAATGGGTATGGAAATTCTATCACCACCACCCACCACCCACCATAACCCACTTCCCATTCTCTTCAATCTCTCTTTCTTCTTTCTCTCACTCATCACCACCACCACCAGTGCATCGGAGGAGCAGTCAATGATGGCCGATAAAGCTCTCAAAAGCATCGCTAGTTTTGAAGAAGGATGGCCTTTGGTACAAGATGCAGTGAACAAACTCATTGACCATTTGGAAGGAATCCAAAACTATCAATTCACTTCTGAAGACTATATGATAATCTATACGTATCCTCTTAATATTTATTTCAAGGAATTTTATCTGAATCTAGACCCTTTATTGTTTAGAATTGCTTGATTTTGTTATTTCAAGTGTTATTTAATTGACCTGACAATAACTTTGCTTATTTATTAGTTTTTGATTCAATTGTTTTGAGTGTTATTTATAATGATGTTGTTGTTATCTGTATTTTAGATAGGTGTGATTCAAGATTTGGCTCTTTTTGTCTAAATCAGTTGCTTCTCTGTTATGTCAATCATGGCGTTTTCATATTCGGGTTATATAATTTTAGGTTCATATCGAGTACTAATCAACTATAATTTAATTTAATTGTTAATCATGACATATGACTTGATAATAACTCAACATTTTTATTAAATCTATCATGTTTGGATCAACACCAAGGTCCGTTAATCTGAAACTAAGATTAGAATTTGGCCCTTGCATCTTAACCAAATCCATCATCCATAGGTCTCCATGGATTCCACATTCACTCAAATCAAGCTGATAAGGAAAAACTAAGTAAAAATCCTATCTCTTCTTCACTCAGAGAACAACAGGTAGGTCACATCACGTTCCTTTGTAACGTCCCTACCCCGAGCAGTCTTTTGCATTCATGATGTAGTCTCCTGGATTTAAGAAATAATCATTGTCTTCTTGTCTTATCAGTCTGTTTACCAAAAATGAGTGGTTATACGATTAAGATTTTGGTATTGACCTGCCTTTCAAATCTTTCCCTCGAGGTCGCTGTAAGTTTTAATGGTCACTTATGATAAAACTAAACCAATCTTAGGAGCGAAAAAAAATCAAGGGAAATTCTTTGATTTTTGTTGGAGGGGGGGAATCCTTTGAATGCCTATTGAATATAGATTCATGTCTTTTTTGTTCCACTAGCTAGGACCAAATTCTCACATGTCTGTTTCATTATTACAACCTTCTTTTTTGATGTCAAAGACTAGAAGGTACGCAAAAATTTTCATTGGATACTATACAAAAAATAGAAAAAAAAAAAAGAAGGAAAAAACAGATATTTTTCCTTGCAATTGCAGTTAAACAGCTAGTCATATCAACGCCAAATTATTTCATGTTTAGTGTTCAAAAAATTTTATTTCGTGTTTGACATTCGTGCTAATGGAATTTTTTTCATTTCCAGGTTCGTTCAATAACTAATCTAACGCTAACCCACTAATTTCATGTTGTGTTGAAAGTTGTCGGCCCTATGACATTGCTTACTTAGTATGCCTCTCTTAAGCTTGAAGAACTTGTTAAATGTATTTGTACATCCTAACTCAGCTCACCAGGACAGTCTACAATATGTCTGGCCCCAATCCAGGTGGTCCTGAATCCCAAAAGTTGCACCAACATCCCAGCTGTTCCAGAAATTACAGAAACACCCCAGAAAGTTTCAAAAGTTACAAGACCACTACCACAAGTTCCAGAAATTGCAGAATTTCCCCCCCCCAGAAGTTCCAGATTTGCAGAAAACATTCCCAACAGGTCCATAAAATTGCAGAATTATCCCCAAAAAATTACAGAATTTCCTGTTGATTATGGTATGCCTACGCCTATAGAAATTTGAAACTGATATTTTTATTCATTGGGAAATTAGAGAATTTGTAAAGGGTCCAAAACATATTTTCTTCTATTTAAGTTTTCTGACTTCTTGTAATTATCAATTGCATTCTTGAACTCATTCTTATGTTCTTCTCATCTTTCAAAGTCAATCATGAATTCATATGATCATTATGATGCCTATTCATATACTTATCCAACATCAAGAATGTTTCAAGTTCACAGTTCTCCACAACGTCATCACTATACCTATTCCACTCCTAGAGTTTTTCGGAGTCATCATAAAGTTCATAGTAAGTCTGAGTTTTATTATGAAGATTATCTAGAATACTACTCTGGGACACTTAGGTCACATAACAGCTACCAATGTCATGCTTCCCAAAGTCATCATCAAGGTCAATCTAGATCAATCTTCAATGTCATTAATCACCATTCAAAAGCCCAAACTGCCCTAGAAAAAAAGGTTGAGATCTTTGAAATTGGAGTTGTCAATACTAAACATTCACTCGGCCAATTACGTGAAGAATGTAGAGGGATGAACAACCAATTATCTAAATTAACAAGTCAACTTTCCCACTTGAATAAAATTCTTGCAAGTCAGCAAATGGAAGAAAATAAGGACAAGTCTCCAGTTTCACCTAATGTCGGACACCCGCATACTGATAGCCATATTTCTGTTTCATTGGACCCTCATGCTTTACATCCTTCAAAACATATTTTCAATCGTTTAAACATTGATACTAGTGATGAGATTATTTTTGATCCTATCATGTTTCCTACCTCATCGGAGCCAAAAGTTGAATCATCACTAAGTATTGAACTTGAGGAAAAATCCATTCAGTTGGTTCCTATGCAAAATGTTGAGCATATTAAGCTATCTATTTTACAATCTGTTGGCGATTATTCTGTGTTTACTATTCCGATTCATGATGACATTGTTGTGGATTCTTCTTCATATGAGACTGTTGATTTTGTTTCGGATTCTTCTCCACCTGAGATTGTTGACATTATTCTGGATTCTGCCTCACTTGAGAGTGTTAATTTTGTTTCTTTGTCTACTGTCAAGTATTCAATTAAGTTTGTACTCTCTTATTTTCAGCACCAGGGTGTTATAGTTACTCATTTGTCATTGATGTCTTGTCCCACGGAATACCTTTTGTTCAAATCTAATGAGAATTGTTTTGCTATTCTCGAGTTTGGATCTAATGCTTATTTGCTTAATTTTCCATTGAATGTTAGTATTAGTCCAGATTTTTATTTGGAGGACATGTTACTTAATCGAGGTACTCCAGAACCTCCTATTTTGTTATCTAGTGTTTCTATAGGTGAAATTGTTTCTTCTTTAGCACAAGCTCTAGTTCTTATCTTTCCGCTTCCATCGCATATTTCGGGCCAAATAGATGATGTCCTACGGGACCAGATTTACATTGCTACAGATGGAGATTCTTACATTTATTCTGGTCGATGAAAAAATATTGATGGTTCTTTCATTCTAGATGAGACGTTCTATCATCTTCATGCTGTTTTCTTAGGGTACTTCTGCTTTGAAGACTCTCCGGATGAGAGTTTTTTTCAACCAGAGGAGAATGATGGGGATCGTGTAGGAATTTGATAGATATTATAGATTAATTATGATAGTTATTTAGATGCTTTTAGTATTTATCTTTTAAGTAATTTCTTTTACCTTTTAAGGGTTTAGTTGTTATTTTGATTATTTATTTATTTTAGGGTTTGTGATCTCCTTATATATATAGGATTTGTGAACTCCTATGTATATATGGGATACATGTTTGTTGTAAGAGATTTTTTATTATTATTGATTATTGATATTGAATCTTTTTTCCTCAAATTCTCTCTTTGTTCTCATCTCTTTCTTCTTCCCTTATCATCCCTAATTCTTCCTTACTACGATCTACATCACTATGTAATCAATGTTTTAGATTGATCGGCAACGTGAGGGAGAATAGATTAATCAAGCCTTAGTAAAGAAGGTTTTGGATATTTATGTGGAGATGGCTGAAAACTCGATGAAATACTACGAGAAAGACTTTGAAGAGGCAATGCTAAATTCTATTCTAAGAAGGCCTCAAACTGGATTTCAAGCGATTCCTACGAGGATTACATGCTTAAGGTGAATTTAGTATATTTATTTTTTCTCAGCTATACGAACCATAGATTTCATGAAGAGATAATTGTATATTCTTTTCTTGTTTGGTATTTAGGTAGATGGATGCTTCAAAATCTTCTGTAAATTTTATTAGGCAACATTTAGGGATCATTATGTATTGAATATATGATTATTAGTTTCTTTAGTGAACTCCAATGGATATTTCTACAATATCTTTTGCAAACTGGAAATTCAGCTTCAAAGTTTGACTGAGATAACATATCCCTTTACACTGCAGAGGATTCATATCTCAATCTTTGTCTCACATAACAACATTAGAAAAATATGTTTTTTTTTTCCGTTTTGAAATCCCTCATTGTAGTAAATCTACTATCTTATCCCACGAAATAGATGATGTTAGAGATAAATAGTGGAGGTATTAGTAGTGAGTACCCATGGTAGAAAAGAACGAGTCACCCATTTTTCTGCAGCATCAACATTCTATGGCTCCAAACATAACTCCTTGGAAAGACCCTCCCCCCAAAACAAATGGAAACGAAAAGGCAGCACAGAGATATGCATCGCTATTATAAACTTGTGCTTTGTATTTTGCGAAATTTAGCTGACAGATCTTCTTCTGGAATATAGACCCTGTGTTAGATTGTTTTCGTGCGGTTTGTTAACTCTAATTTGCTAAATGGTGTTCTTTACCTTCCGACTTTCAACTGAATTTATTGGGATTACATACTTATCTAGTTAAGCTCATTCGTAAATCTTAGTATGATGACAGGTTTTGTCACATGAGTTACTCACTGTACATGCAAGCAAACTAGAAACAAAAAAAACAGCTTGATGCCGAAGCTGCATAGACAGATAAGATATATACATTCTGTGTGTTTGTATGTGTTTGAGGAATGGTGCAGTAGAAGTAAACTGAAGCTCATTCAAGGTTTAATGTAAACTTACGATACATCTACTCTTGACTATGGAATTCAGACAATGATATGAGAGTTTTTATTCACCAATATGGGAAACGATATGTATTTTTTGCAGTTGCTAATGATAATACTTGTTAGTTTTCTGGATTAGTTTATCATAGAGAAAATAATTCTTACTTGCAGCAATAATGCATGACAAATTTGAATCGTAGTCTATAGAGATTGCTTTCATTGAACTAAAACCTGTAAAGCTATCACCTCAATGTCACTCCTCAGAGATCATCCCTTTGGCACCTCAATGTTGGGATTAGGGTATTCATTAAAGATAAATTTCTCATGCTTTGACTCCAAGGGATTGACAAAATTTGAACTTAAGACGTCTGAGTTTACAACTCGTCCTTGATACTACATGAGTTACCTTGGGGTTAAGGCAAATATTCATTGCCCCAAAAAAAAAAGAAAACAATCCAAAGAGAAAATAAGAGATAGAGAGGCAAAGTGATGAGCATTTTTTATTGCATAAGTAAATGGCTTGCAAGTTGGATCACATAGGCACCTATGATTGTCTATAACCATAGACAATTTCAAGGAAAATTACCTCTAGTTGAACTATGCTACCAACTCATTTATTTTTCTGGTAATTTATTGTTGTTGGTTCCTATGACAAATTAGGATGTACCAACTGAAAAACGAGATCATAGATCAAACTGCCAAATCAGAAAAATTGGGTGAAGAACTCTATATGGCTATAAAAATAAGACCCCGTACAAAACTTCAAGTAGGGGTGGCCAGACTAGGCCCGCAAAATTTTATTGGGTCGGACCTGATTAAGGTAAGCCCAAACTCTTATGGTCTTTTCTAAATGAGTTATTGGAAGGGCCGAATTAGGATTCGAGTAGGGATAGGCTATATGTAATCCAACCCACCACTTACTGAGAGCCTGCTGGATGGGCATTTTTTTTTATATATACACAATTGCATTTAAAAAGTTTCTAACTTAATATTTTTGTAAATTATATTTTTAAATTAAAAATAGAGTCAAAATAGACAAAAAATAAATAATAAATAATTTTATTTTTGAATAGGGGAGAGCCTAAAGAATTGAGCATTGAGTACACCTAATTTCTTTTTTTAGAGGCATATATTGCCACAAAACTTTCAAAATTTTAATGATCAATTTTTTTTTTCAAACAATTGGGTGAAAGGATAGACGGGCGGACACTTGGGCCAGGTTTCGGGCAAGGCAATAATTTTGAAGGCAAGCCCAGATCCTCTCTGGACTTGGACTCAAATATACCAAATCTATCAAACTTCAAACTTATTTTTTCGAGTTAAATAACAAGACTCGTAGGTTCGTAGGTCAACCCGGCCTACGAACACCCCTTACTTTCAAGCTCAAAGTCCTCTGTAAAAGTCTTACCTGAGACATAAAATATATATTCATTCCTTAAGAGCGAGGTAATTTTGGGATTGGAGAGAGAGAGAGAGAGAGAGAATAGTGTTGGGGTCGGTTTTGGCGGCCTAGTTTGGGATAGGTTTGGTTTTGTCGACTCATGTCATTAAGTTCATTTTTTGTCGACTCCATTAAAGAAAAAATAATTGACTATAATTTCTAAAGTTAAAGGGGGTTGAAATATATTTTCATTAAAGCTCAAAGCTCGTTACTGCAATTTACTCTATTATATTCATTCATGCAAAAATATCAAATTGAAGCTTAGGTAAACTACACTTTCCAACATCAACTTAGCATTTTGTTGCAATTCAATCCCCGAGGTTGCAATTTTCACAAATTTCCCTCTAAAATTCCAAGTGGACTACATTGACTAAAATGTTGAATAAAAAGTGTTTTATACATAAATATTTATATGTATATAAATATATTTCTCTCTTCTATCTCTACATTGAATAGTGGCATTAATTTTCGTCGTGATGTGTGCATATACCATACATAAGATTTTACTTGTTTCTCTCTAACCCTGACGATGGGGCCTCTGGGGAAGAAGGGTTATGGGTGGAGCGATGAGGGATTATTAGTTTCAAGGGGTCTTTGAGGATTCGATGGAGATTGATTTGATTTGCTTAGCGTGCTGGACCCGATCCAATTAATTGAGTTTTGGCAAACTAAGCAACCAAAAGAACACGATGGTTTTGACATGCCCTTACAAGTTTCTCGAGCATCTACAAGATTATAATTTGGTCCAAGCTTGATCAAATGCCTATAATCTGCCCTACCCTAGTTGATAATGTTCACCTTTAATTTTGAGGAGAATGGATGAAGAGAATCACAATAAAACTATAGAACACGTGTCTTAGGACGAGAAACTCTCTCTAGTTACTCAAATAATAAGTTTACTATTATTCACAAATGCATTTAACCTCAACTTGTTTAGGATTATCAATGAAATTCTCTCTATCCACATTGTTAGATTGCCTATCACTAAACTCTATTGATTTCTATATCCACTTTTTTATTCGTTACTTCTCGTCCACTATTCAAAACTAATATATTTATCATTATATAATTGGCATCATTTTAAAATTTGATAAAATTAAAAATCAAAAAGATCTGAATCTGCCCACACCAGTTCTCAAGAAAAGGAATTTTTTTTTATTTTTGGTGTTTTCGTTTGTAGGAAGGAAAACAAAGGGAATACTCACGTATGAACAAAAATTTGAGGAATTTTTTGTTAAAAAAAAAAAACCAAAAAACCGTATAAATCAAACGTCAAAAACAAAGAAACCAATAAGTATGGGGAAGAAGTAGAAATAAACAAAAAATCAGGGGATATAACTACGAAAACAGAAAAAAGCATAAAAGAAAGCTGAAAAGAGAGGGATCACATCTCACCCAACCCTCACCCTTTGCCCATCAATGCTCTGTCGGAGCTCCGGAGCTCGTCTCCTCCTCCTTTACCGGTCATAAGGTTTACCTTTCTCAACCAGCCGTCCTTCACCAATCGATTCAGGTACTCCCTCCACTCTCTCTCTACAGATACACACATGTGTGTGTATGTATTGTAATCTATGTGTCTGCGTATATATATTGCTTGTTCGATTAGTTTTCATGTTTTTCGTTCTTCTTTATTTCAGATAGAATTTCCGGATCGTTTGCTCAGCAAATTCGTTGATTCAGGTTCTCATTGTTGTTGATATAAATCTGTGAAGGTGATCGATTACGAGTTCTAACTAAATCTTTCTTTTCTTTTGCATTATTTTATTATTGAAGCTTGAACGATGAAATTGGAACCTACAGCTAGGGTTTACGCTTATTTGGATTCGATTATACTGATTATGAGGGTTTTAGCTTATTTATGGCGATTATATGATTTTAGGGTTTTGTGTTTGGCATTACTGGAAGGAGTGCTTGTTGTGCGTGGTGAATTGAATTGATCGTCTGTCAAAATGACAATGAACGAGCGGAAGACGATCGACTTGGAACAAGGATGGGATTTTATGCAAAAAGGGATAACAAAGCTGAAGAACATTCTCGAAGGACTCCCTGAACCACAGTTCAGCTCGGAGGACTATATGATGCTCTACACGTATCTTTTTGTATATTAATTTGTCAATTCCTTTATTGGTTTTTTAGGTAACAGTGATCTTGTTATGTGGTGGTGGTTTCCTTAATTGTATGTACAGAACTATCTATAATATGTGTACCCAAAAGCCTCCTCATGATTACTCTCAGCAGTTGTATGATAAATACAAGGAGTCTTTTGAAGAGTACATTACATCGACGGTATGGGAACATTTTGCAATCGTCAATATTTATGTAGAATTCACTTTGTATATGAACTCGGTACATATGTCGTTTTAACATGTTAGTGAAAAGCAGCATTGGTAGGATAACAGTGGTTATTGTAGTTTATATCTGTGTTGACATTTTTGTAGAACAGGTGATTTAATTTGCAATGTGCATGTACGATTTCAATGTTCAGAGATTCAGTCATTTATACCATGCAAGGCACTAGGTCTTTGTATGATTTTTTTTTTTTTTTTGGTATGATTTCTCATGCCAATCAATCTATCTTGTTATACCTTTACTCCGACTTTGTTAACCATCTTTTAAGTGAGTGAAGTGACCCATCTAAATGGGGCATGCACTCTAACAAGGAAGGAGTTGCTTTTGTCTTGTCTTATTGATAACACGGTGAGTTTAGTTTGTCTTGCATGCCCTTCGTTAAGGGTATGATTTTTTTTTTTTTTTGGGGGGGGGGTGGACTTACTTTTGGTTTATCTTTGCAGAGTTGGATGTAGTTTTCCCCTTTTTCTTTAGCCTTTTACTTTCCCCTGGAAGGGGGTGGGATGACTGAGTAACTTAAGTTTGTTAAAGTTGAAGATCACATGAAGCAAGATGATTTTGATGCTATGAGAAATGATAATATGTGATTTTGCTAACATTATGTCATGGCGGTGCTAGAAGGCGATCAAAGATTTCTATAGGCATACTAACTAGCTAGAGGGGGATTGTTTTCCTTTGTTTTGTATGTGTCAGCGGCATTTCAGAACCAAGCACTGACCCGTATACTTGTTTTCAATGTTACGTGGAACGTCCCTTGCTAGACGTGCAGTTGTGCTTTTCTTCCCACCACCCCCACCCCAACCCCCAAAACTCATCAAACCCTAAGGAAAAGTGATAGCTCCATATTGACTTCTGAAAATTGGAAGTTAATATCATTGGAAGGTGCTTCCCCTTATTTACAAATAATATTTAATTGCTTATTTTTCAGTGGCTGAACTAATGTCTAAGGTATGCACTTAATCATAGATCACATTCAGCTTTGCAGTTGTACTTTTATGACAGTATTTATTCATTTATTATAAAAGGTCATTATCTGTTGTTTATTCAGCTAAAAGAGATTGTTCTTTGTTGTGCCCCCTACCCCCCAAATAAAACCAAAAAAAAAAAATAAAGGAAACCAAAAATCTTACAATCAACTTCCGTATTGTGGCTTGTGTTACAGGTATTACCTTCTTTAAGAGAGAAGCATGATGAGTTCATGTTGAGGGAGCTTGTGAAACGGTGGTCGAACCATAAAGTTATGGTCAGGTGGCTTTCTCGGTTCTTCCATTATCTTGATCGCTACTTCATCGCTCGGAGGTCGCTCCCTGCACTTAATGAAGTTGGACTCACTTGCTTCCGTGATCTGGTATTGCATGTTGCACCCTTCTGTGTGTTGAAACTTTTGTTTATTTGCGCTGGAAAATTGTATATATCTGTCTGCGACTCATTTTTATTGTCTTGGTTTACTTTTTATAGTTCTATTTTTTTTTTGTGTGCCTGCATTGAGATAGTGTTGGGAAATTTGCTCTTGATCTCAGGTCTATCAGGAGTTAAATGTGAAAGTAAGAGCTGCCATAATATCGTTGGTATGTTTTTGCTATTGCTTAAACTTTACGCCATTAAATCCATGTTTCACACTCACTTTTGCCTAGATCTTCAAACCTTCGGTTTATTTTTGACACAGATTGATCAAGAGCGTGAGGGGGAGCAAATTGACCGAGCGTTATTGAAGAATGTTCTAGATATATTTGTTGAAATTGGAATGGGGCAAATGGATTGTTATGAAAACGACTTCGAAGCAGATATGCTCAAAGATTCGGCTGCTTATTATTCTAGGAAGGCTTCAAACTGGATCTTAGAAGATTCATGTCCAGATTATATGTTGAAGGTAAACACTATACATTTTATTCTTTGTAGGTTTGAGTTTGTTTTCCATTCTAGACAGTTTGTAAGCATCTTTTTGTTACTCCAGGCTGAGGAGTGTTTGAAACGTGAGAAAGACAGGGTTTCTCATTATCTTCATTCAAGTAGTGAGCCAAAGTTGCTCGAGGTTTGTTCGTGCTACATATATCTGGCTTTATAGTTGAACTTTTAAAAATTGATGATGGCATGGTAGCATATTAAGTATCCAAGCAATGTTTAGTAGCTTGATGATTTTGTTCATATGTCAAGGTCAATTTCGATCATATACGTATTTTTTGTTGCATTATCATCATTCACTTGGGGGTTTTTTGTTTTTGCAGAAAGTTCAACATGAGTTGTTGTCTGTATATGCAACCCAACTGCTTGAGAAGGAGCACTCTGGATGTCATGCGTTACTAAGAGATGACAAGGTAGACATTTGGATGATGTTTTGTTACTCAAGCCTTTTACTGGTACAGTTGACTGCAAGTTGTAACATTATATTAATGCTTTGTCCATTCTTGTAGGTGGAGGATTTGTCAAGGATGTATAGACTCTTTTCCAAAATACCGCGAGGCTTAGATCCTGTTTCTAATATATTTAAGCAGGTTTGTGTTCTCCAATTTGCTTAATAATGAGCAGTTGGCATAGCATCTTTATGTGGCTCATGTTTGTGTTCTCCAACTTGGTTAATAATGAGCCGGTATGATAGCATATTTGTGTTGCTTTATTGTTATGTATTTGCTCTTCTTTATTTTAATATTTCTTTTTTGTGTTCCTTACTGCAGCATGTGACTGCTGAAGGTACAGCCTTGGTTAAACAAGCGGAAGATGCTGCAAGCAACAAGAAGGTTTATATCTCTTTTTTTTTTATCAGACTCTATACTCTTGTGCTGACTATCTCCTAAGAATGTGAATCATCTAAAAAGCTGATGATGGACCTCTGGTTAATGTGGTCTGGGAAAGTTTACGGAAATCTATCATTCTATCTAAAAAAAATAACTAGTTATTCGTAAATTGATGGAATCATGTCATTCATTAGTCACTATAGTGATAGAGGTTTCTTTCGGCGTTTTCATACCTTTGTGTTCGAAACATGCCTTAGCAGCTACAATTTTTTATTAATGGTTCTGAGGCTTAGAAAATTCCCCCCCCTCACAGGCAGAGAAGAAAGATGTGGTTGGTTTGCAGGAACAGGTAATTCGAATAATACCTTACTTTCAAAACTTGTATGTTAATTTCCTGATGTGGAACTAACTAAAGTCGTGGACCTTCAGATTTTTGTTAGAAAGGTCATTGAGTTGCACGACAAGTACCTTGCCTACGTAAATGACTGTTTCCAGAACCATACTCTTTTCCACAAGGTTTGGACCGTAGCTGCTGCTTGATCGTATTAATCTTATCTAGTTACCACATCATTAGAATCTCTTTCTCTTCCTTTCCCCCTTTAGGCACTCAAGGAGGCTTTTGAGGTCTTCTGCAACAAGGGTGTTGCTGGAAGCTCAAGTGCTGAACTACTTGCCACATTTTGTGATAATATTCTTAAAAAAGGTGGGAGTGAGAAATTGAGTGATGAAGCCATTGAAGAGACACTTGAGAAGGTATAAAGCTTAGTCGTTAGTATTTTTCTTAACTTGTTGGCCGCATGTAGAACGTTGCAGTTTATTTTTTTGGTCAGATAGAAAGTTGCAGTTCAATCTCTAATTAATGTGCAGGTTGTAAAACTGCTTGCTTATATCAGCGATAAAGACCTATTCGCGGAATTCTATAGGTATACTATCTAAGTTACTAGTTGATTGGTCTATATTGAATCATTACTAAGACCAGGGATTCCAACTGTTGGCAGGAAAAAGCTGGCTCGGCGGCTTTTGTTTGACAAGAGTGCGAATGATGAGCATGAGAGAAGTATCCTGACAAAACTGAAGCAGCAATGTGGTGGTCAGTTCACATCAAAGATGGAAGGGATGGTAAGTTGTCCTAGCTTTGACCTTGGTGAGGTGTAACGTAGTTTTGGGACATTTGGGATGCTGATGGAGACTCCCTTTTGGGTTCAATAATCTTCCAGGTCACAGATTTGACATTGGCAAGGGAAAATCAAACCAACTTTGAGGATTATCTTGGGAATAATCCAAATGCAAATCCTGGAATTGACTTGACTGTTACTGTCTTGACCACTGGCTTTTGGCCAAGTTACAAGTCTTTTGATCTCAACCTTCCAGCTGAGATGGTACACTTACACTTTTCAGTCTTGAGGCATTTTAAGTTTAATGTAAGTTTGTGGAATCAAGTGTGTTTCTTGACATATTTATTTATTCACTTCTCCGTTAGGTTAAATGTGTTGAAGTTTTCCGAGAATTCTATCAAACAAAAACGAAGCATAGAAAGCTTACATGGATATATTCACTGGGTACTTGTAACATCAATGGGAAATTTGAACCAAAAACAATGGAGCTGATTGTGACAACTTACCAGGTGATTATTGTTATAAAAATTTGTTTCAAAACTAAGCATGAATTTCATGATTGTTGTTACATAGGTTTGATCTCTACTGTTTTTTCTTTATAGGCTTCTGCTCTGCTGCTGTTCAATTCATCGGATAGATTGAGTTATCAGGAAATTATGAGTCAGTTAAACTTGTCAGATGATGATGTTGTTAGACTGCTTCATTCCCTTTCCTGTGCGAAGTATAAGATTCTTAACAAAGAGCCAAACACCAAAACAATCTTGCCAACCGATTACTTTGAGTTCAATTCCAAGTTCACCGACAAATTGAGGAGAATCAAGGTATTGAGATTTATTTCAGCATTTGACCACAACATCTCTTTTTGGAGTCCTGTCCTGTCAATCTATTAGAAGGTTGAAAAACTGCTTTGATGGAAATGCAGATTCCTCTCCCTCCGGTTGATGAGAAGAAAAAGGTAATTGAAGACGTTGATAAGGACAGAAGGTATGCCATTGATGCCTCCATTGTGCGTATCATGAAGAGTAGGAAGGTTTTAGGCTACCAGCAGTTGGTTATGGAGTGTGTGGAGCAGTTGGGCCGCATGTTCAAGGTACTTTCATGCATGTTTTTTTCCCCATTTCGATCCTGTAAACCATATTGTTCCCCCAGTGCTAAGTGAAGAGTGTTTATGAAATGAAAATACACAGCCCGATGTTAAAGCAATTAAGAAGAGGATAGAAGATCTCATCACCCGGGATTATCTGGAAAGAGACAAGGATAACCCCAACTTGTTCAAGTACTTGGCATGATTTGGCCCAATTGATAGTCCAAGCGAATCAATGAATGGTTGCTGCTGCAAATAGCACGGAAAGGTGAGCATATCTGATTAAAATGGAAGCACTAACTGCTGTAAATGTTGCTGATATCTGAGTGCTCCTTTTGATGACTGCTTAGGCCCAATACCTTGAAAATTCTTGTACATTTTTCTTCAAAATCAGGTGAGGACTATTACCACATATTCTATCCTTCTCTGAAAAATGTAATTTGTTCAGTTCTGCATTTCACTGTACCAATCAGACCATCCAGTTTCTTACCTTCTTCTTTCTGTCGTTCTCTACAAGACTTGGTTGCCTTTTTGTGTTTACTGCAATCTTTTGTCAAAACGACTCTTGCTTTAACATGATGACCAACTTATGAGCTAGTGTTAGTAGATGGTGGATAGTGATCTTCTCTAGTATACGTTCCCTTTGTTTCCATTGATGGTAAATCATTTTACCATGAATTCAAGTAGAACCCACTTTACGAAATTGGGTTTCCTACTCATACAAGGCAGATGATCAACCATTAATAGAAAATGGATGGAAGGAGATCTGGATCTGTAGATCGTTGTGCTTATTCTAGGAATTTCCGGCAACATTTTCTGTTGCCCATGTGAGCAAATACATTTTCACTGTGTTCAACATGGAAAGACTTGTACCTACTTAGGTTGTCACGTATGAACATGACTGTTCTTTCAGCCTTTACCCCTACTTTTCTTCCCAAGCACCTTCAGTAGAGGATGGCAACCACAGCAAAGACAGTCTACCATTCAATGAGATTTTGCAGTTTTTGGTCACTGTTGGAATTTACTACTTTGACAGGGAATCATCTCCTAATGATGAGAATATTTAAGCAGCGTTTGACTACGATACCGGGATTTTTTATTTTTTTTTGGTATTGTTTTGTATTTTTTGGGTATTTATATCACCTTTTGGGTGAAATTTACCAACTTTTTATGGTGCATATACTTTTAGGGTTTACTTATCACATTTTTGTGAAATTTATCACTTTTAAGGTGAAACAAATCGCTATATATACTTCCTTTTTATTAGTGAAATGTGTGTCTAGAAAGTTTTTCCAACTGTATGGCCAAGCGTGGAGTTTAGTCAAAAAGTAGTTCCTACAGATGGAGAAACTTTGGCTGACTAGTTAATTATGGAAAAAGTGGTTCCCGAGTTGCCCTATACCTACCTACCTACACGAAAAAGATTTAGTTTTAGTACAAATTATATTGAAACCTGTTAATATTTGGAGTTATTAACAGCTGATCATTTAACTCCAATATTTACTAAGAGAACTAAAATTGGTCTTCATTAATGATATCGAATAATGATTTATTTTTTCTTTGCTCCGTCAAAACTAAATAGGAAGTGAGTTGATAATCGAGCTGACTTATTCGGGTTTAGTTTCGAACAAATTTTTAAGCTCGTTTAAAAAAAATGAGTCTAAAAGGCTTGACTCGTTTATATGTTAAATAATCAAGTTATTCGGGCTTGACTTGTTTTGAGTGTTCGAAAATGATTCGAGGCTGAACAATTATTTAGAAAAACAAGCTCGATAGGCTTGATTCGAATTTGTAAGACTCAGCCCTAATACTAATAGGAAGGGTTAAATCGAGTTCTATGTCCAAATTTGGATGATTAGGATCTGGGCAAAGGGACTGCTTCCGGGGTCGACTATTCTTTCCCCTCCTCCCAAACCCCACTGCAAACCACGGCCCATCCTGTTCCCCTTGTATGTGCGCTTGCGTGTGTGATTGAGAGAGAGAGAGAGAGAGAGAGACCTTTGGATTCAGAGGTGGTGGGGGTAGGTAATGGCATTTCCCAACAAGTGAAAAAGAAGGGTTAAAAAAAGAAGATTCACTGAATTCTCCTAAACTTCTTGTGATTGGGTGAAGAATGATTAGTTCATGAAGCAAAAACGACGGCTCTCCTCACATTAATTCCCAACCCAGAAAGTAAGACTACCCATTGCCCCCCCACAAACTCTAATATTTTTCTCAATACTTACCCACTTTTTTGAAAAGTTTTCTCACACCACCAACTTGTCATTATTCAGTGAAGGGTCAATCACATTTTACAGTGGACAAGATTCCCAAATTCTTAGTTTATACCTTCAAAAGTTAAAAATCATTCACAGCTTAGCATCATGAGAGTCTCTCTCCGCTATGCTATGCAGGAGTAGCCTTTCCAGTTTCTCTTCCGGTCACAAAACAACATTCAAATATTTCTTAAGAAACTTTTTGGGGGAAGAGCAATTAGAGTCATTTTTCTAAATTCGTCCCACAGGTCTCGCCTATCAAATAGTTTAACAACTTGCATATGTTTTCAACAAAAAATTGACATTTAATTTTCTTAAAATGGAGCGCATTGGTACTTTTTTTATTTAATTAAGGGTGCAATATGAGAATTTTAATCTTTCAGGATATAAATTGAAAATACAAAGATCTTTAGGGGTAAAAAGTGTCATTTTCCCTTTAGGAAAATGCTTCACTTCCAGAAAGCATTTGCAACCCAATAAAGTTTGTCAAACTCGGTTCTTGGGACCCATTTGCTGAGATCACTTCCCAGGAGAAAGAAAAATAGTTTGGTGAATTTCCCACAATTACTGGTAGTGATGGCAACTTGGAAGCAATAACTTGCGTGAGCGTTCGGTATATACTACTTAGTGCTTGTCAAAAGGTCAAGCTGAGGTATGGTTTTGTTTTGTTCCTCCAATATGGGTTCCAGCCAATGTGGGGGTCCATGCATGATCTAATGTCAAGGTATTGAATTGTGATTTTTTATATTGAATCCAACTGTAAATCTTAGCTTTATTATCTTTTGGTAAAGAAGTTAGGCTTGACATTGCAGCAAGCTAATTTCATTGCGATTCAGGCATCTAAGATTCGATTAGTAGAAATAGTCTCTTTTCATACATGTCTAAAGTAAAATTGTGTACATATAAGACCTTTTAGTGACAAAAGTCTCATGCAGTGTACAATGGATGCCCTTTTTAAGAAGACCAGAACCTTATTAGGCAGAAAAATATAGCATTGTAGGGTAGGACAGTTGCAACAGTGAAAAGACAAGTAGCAGGTCACTATAGAAGTCACAAAATTGTAGCATAGGAAAGGAATGCAAGAGGGTAAACAATATAAGATAGATAATCAAAGGGCTAGTACCATTTTGGTGTATAAAATCCAATGCTTCTTTAACTCTAAGTCTTCTTGATAGAGAATCATGAAAAGACATTGAAATCTAAGGAAAACCAGAGACCACTCAGAGCAAAAGAGTGATAGTGATCATTTTTAGAGTAGCCTGACAGGGGTTGTCATAGGCAGCAAATGAGAGTGGTAAGGGATTTGAGCTGTTTGTTTGTGTCCTTGCTGTAATTTGGCTGTCACATTTTGGACCATCAGACTGTTCATTGGCACTGATTTTTTTCTAAACCTGTATACTTTTCCGGGCTAATCGCAGTTTGCACCTTGAAAGATTCTTAAATTTTCAATTTGCACCCTGAAAGATAAGATTTTTCAAATTGCACCCTGAAGGTCACAAAACGATGCAATGTGCACCAGTCCCCAACGTCCGTTCGATTTACCGTTTGAAAATTCAGCACACGACTTGCACGTGATTCTTGCAGGGATTGAATTATAAAAACATCCCTTTTCCTCACGTGAGTAGCACATGGGATCGGTTCATCTGAAAACCCCCTTTCTCAGTCTCAAAAAAGGAGAGAAACGAAGGTGCTTGTGTTGGGTGGAACATAATCGAAGCTGCTAACCTTGTCTGTGGAACACAATCGAAGCTGCTAACCTTGGAGATCGATCAAATGTCTTGGGTTGTAAGTAGGGCTGTCAAAATTCGACACGACACGATTAACCGACACGAATCGACACGGATTAAACGGGTTTGGGTGATAAACGGGTCGTGTTCGGGTGAGACCTGTCAAACCGTTTATCACACGTTTACCCGTTTAAATAAAATTAATATAATAATAAATTAATAATTATTTTAAAAAATTAGCAAGAAAACAAGAAGTAAATAAATTAATACAAAAAAAAGAAGTAAAATAGTAGTTTAAAGACAAATGAGAGGAGATGGGGAGCACTTCAAAGACAAAGACAAACTAATGTCTTTTGTTTTTGTCCCACATTGGAAAATGAGGGGAGATGGGGAGGATTGAGTTGCTTATAAAAGGCAATTGCCTCTTTCATTTTTTTTTAAGCCTTCAAGTATGATTTTTATGAGATTTGGCTAAAAATTCCTCTTTTTTGAGGTAAGTATAATTGGCAATAAAAAAAAAGTGGATTATTAAATTTTGTTAATATAATTTTTGTAACATTAAACGGGTTAAACGAGTCGTGTCGTGTTACCCGTTTATTAAATGGGTCGTGTTTGGGTTGAGATTTTTCACCCGTTTATTAAACGTGTCGGGTACGGGTTTATGTATTTTTCACCCGTCACCCATCACCCGTTTAACCCGACACGTAACCGTTTAACACGACACGTTTGACACCCCTAGTTGTAAGGGAGTATAACTGTGATGTACCACTTGGACAGGAGTCGTCAATTTATGGTGAGAATTTTTTTTTCCCATTTGAAATGGTTCCAGTTTTTATGGTGTGCTTGTGTTTTTTTTTTTTATGTCATTGTTTTCAAAGTCATAATATATTATGTGTTTGTGTGGGTCTGAGTTTTTTGGTTTTATGTGATTTGTTTTGTCTGCAAGAAGTTATGTGTGTTGTTCGTGTGGTATTTCAGATATCAAATATAGTGAAATCACTTATGGAACTTTCTGATATGAAGCATGTAAACTATAAGGAAAAACAGTAGCAATCAAATCCTTCAAATTTGCACAGACTAAAGTTTGAACGAAACAGTTACAGTATACAGTTACACAGAATAGAATTCATATAATCCAATATAATGACTAACCCGATTGCAGACCAGGAACTGAGATTGAACTTTAGGTAGATCAAGGCTAGTGTTTGACACTATGTCCTTAAGACAGATTTCGTCCCCACACACGGTGCTTATGGAATCTCGAGCGCCTGCCTCCCAGGATACAATGATCTTTACACAGATAGAAGTAGCACTCCAATCTATCTGTCCAGCGAACCAAACTTGTGTTGTGTACTCTCCAAATGCACTGCCTTAATGCCGAAAATGCAATGCACTGTCTCCTTAATGTAATGCACAATAGTCTGCCCGAATGAATGAATGAATTAATTCCGTAAAATGAATGGTAATGATTCTGGGTAGTTATTGACTCTTTGGTGACTTTCCGGACAGTCACCACACTAAGAGACACAACCTAGGAAGACTAAAACCGAACAGCCAGTAGACACCAAGAGAATAACTGTTCACCTTGAACAGGTACAACCCAATTTCGGGTTAAACCCATAATTAATTAAACGAATTTTGTCCAAAAAATTAGGCTTGGTCTAACCCGTACCCGAGCCCGAGCCCGGCCGGGCGGGCGGCGCGCGCGCGTGTGTGGTTGAACCGAATGGCATGTAGGTCCTCGCTCCGCTCATAAAACTGTGGTACCCCTTGGGGCCCAACCCATGGAGCAAACTTGGACTATATATGCTCATGTTGGATCTCTTCCTCAATCAATGTGGGATTGGTGTCACATCCCACATTTCACTTTCCTTTAACTTCACACTTCAAGTGGGTCACTTTGGAGCCTATTTTCACATTCATTTCTTACTCGATTTGAGCAAATGAATATACTACATTATTCTCCTCATGGAGTAGAATATGAACCCACGAAATATTATTCAAAATAATAATCGGGTTCCACTTTAATTTAGGCTCAAAGTCGACCAAAAAATCTGTTTTGGTCCAACAATCCCCCACATGAATGGAAAATTGGCTGTTAGTATGCAAATGATAATGCTGACACACTATAGAGAGTACATCTTTGGAAAGATCGTGCATCGAGATAGGTAGCTTTTGGCCTTGAACCTTCCCTAGTGAAAGTCCATCGGACTTACCGGCTAAATAGTGAACGTGATGTCTTGAACTATTCAGCTGTTTGATAAATCAGATCGAATAGACTTCACACAGTCTCTTTCCTAACACAATTGGTTCTCATGATTGTGTTCATTTTGGCCCTGAACAACTCCTGGTTTTCATGAGTGCTTTAGAGAATTCAGCCTTTACAAATTCTCACAGAAGCGGCCCCTTCACACCCATATAGGTGACTGCTATTAAGAATATCCTGCAATATCCCACTTGGATTTCCCAAGTTATAGAAGTCATTAAAAGCATAGCTTACCCTAATAAACTCTGCAGGCAGCACTAGGTTATCATAGGAATAGGTAGGAGATATTATCTCCTTAGTGCTTCTTTTGAATCACGCATAATTCGGTTGTCCCTTTGAACCTAGATCTTGGGATCTCCAGTCAACTAGGTTGGGTTGCCATTAAGGTGACTCTTATGTCACAGGCTTTAGCCCCATTCCCCTCGATATGCAATTTACTTGCTCTCTCGTCAAACCTTTAGTAAGCGGATCCGCTAGGTTATCCTTTGATTTTATATAATCAATAGAAATAATCCCATTTGAGAGCAATTGCCTAACGGTATTATGTCTACGACGTATATGTCTAGACTTACCATTATACATGTCACTCTGTGCCCTACCAATTGCAGATTGGCTATCACAATGTATACAGATTGCTGGCACAGGTTTAGACCATATTGGAATATCCTCTAGAAATTGACGAAGCCACTCAGCTTCCTCTCCTGCTTTATCTAAAGCAATAAATTCAGATTTCATTGTGGATCTGGCAATACACGTTTGCTTAGAGGATTTCCAAGATACAGCTGCACCACCAAGTGTAAAAACATAACCACTTGTGGATTTTGTATCCTTCATATCAGATATCCAGTTTGCATCACTATACCCTTCAAGTACAGCTGGATATCTTGTATAGTGCAATCCATAATTCAGGGTATATCTTAAGTATCTAAGAACCCTGATAATTGTCTTCCAATGGTCTACTCCCGGGTTACTTGTATATCTACTCAATTTACTAACTGAGTATGCTATATCTGGTCTAGTGCAGTTCATGACATACATTAGACTGCCAATGATACGAGAGTATTCCAATTGTGATATGCTTTGGCCAGTATTTTTAGACAAATGAAGATTTATATCAACTGGTGTTCTAGCAATGCTGCTTTCATCTTTGTCAAACTTCTCAAGTATTTTCTCAATATAATGTGATTGAGATAATATAAGTCCACCAGATGTTCTAGAAATTTTAATTCCTAGTATAACATCTGCAACACCCAAATCCTTCATGTCAAATTTACTGGACAACATTTTCTTGGTAGTTGTAATAATATTATTATTACTACCTAAAATAAGCATATTATCCACATATAGACAAACAATGACATATCCATTATTTGTGTCTTTGACATAGACACACTTATCACATTCATTAATTGTGAAACCATTTGACATCATTACCTTGTCAAATTTCTCATGCCATTGTTTTGGTGCTTGCTTTAAATCATAAAGTGATTTAACAAGTCTACACACTTTCTTCTCTTGTCCCGGAGAAATGAACCTTTCGGATTGGTCCATATAAATTTCCTCATTTAAGTTACCATTTAGGAAAGCCGTTTTCACATCCATTTGATGTATCTCAAGATTATGCAATGCTGCAATAGCTATGAGCATACGAATAGATGTTATTCTCGTGACAGGAGAATATGTATCAAAGTAATCAATACCTTCCTTTTGTTTGTAACCTTTAGCTACAAGTCTAGCCTTGTACTTATCAATTGATCCATCAGTTTTCATTTTCCTTTTGAAAATCCATTTACACCCCAATGGTTTACTTCCTGAAGGAAGATCTACCAACTCCCAGGTGTGATTTTGCATGATGGATTCAATTTCACTGTTCACAGCTTCTTTCCACATAGGTGCTTCAGGAGAGGACATCGCTTCATTGAAGCTTTGAGGCTCATTTTCTAATAAATATGTTAGAAAATCTGGACCATAGGACTTGGAAGTCCTTGCCCTCTTACTGCGTCTAAGTGCCTCTTCACTTTCTTCATTTATAGACTCATGGTCTATATTAATAGTCGCAGTATCATGAGTTCGTTTAAGAGAACTCCCATCACATGCATTTTTACTAGGAAATATATTTTCAAAGAATGATGCATTTCTTGACTCAATGATTGTATTGACATGTATATCAGGAATATCAGATTTATGCACTAGAAAACGATATGCACTACTATATATTGCATAACCAATAAATATACAATCAATAGTCTTAGGTCCTATTTTAATCCTTTTGCGAATAGGAACCATCACCTTAGCCAAACACCCCTACACTTTTAAATATTTGTAGGAAGGGCTCCGACCTTTCCATAATTCATAAGGGGTTTTGTCTAACTTCTTGTGGGGTAATTTATTTAAAATATAGTTTGCTGAAAGCAAAGCTTCCCCCCACAAGTTCTGAGGTAATCCTGAACTAATCAACATGGCATTCATCATCTCTTTCAATGTTCTATTTTTACGTTCAGCAATCCCATTTTGCTGAGGTGTATAAGGTGCAGAAGTTTGGTGAATAATACCATGTTCTTGACAGAACCTATCGAAAGGTGCATCATATTCACCACCTCGATCACTTCTTATTGCCTTAATCTTTTTGCCAAGTTGATTCTCAACCTCATTCTTATAATGCATAAATTTTTCTAATGCTTCATCTTTACTCCTTAGCAAATATACATAACAATATCTTGTACAATCATCAATAAAAGTAACAAAGTACTTCTTTCCACCTCTAGTTTGAACATATTTTAAATCACATGTATCACTATGAATTAACTCTAGAGGTTCAGTGCTTCTTTCAATAGTATGAAATGATGTTCTTGTTAATTTTGATTCAACACATGTCTCACATTTATAATTTGCATCAATATTGAATTTAGGCAACAATTCTAAATTCATTAATTTACGCATAGTATCAAAATTAACATGTCCTAATCTACCATGCCATACATTGGAAGACTCAATCATATAAGCAGAATATGTGTTCTTATTATTAAACTTTGATACAATTGTCATTACATTCATCTTAAAGAGCCCATCGCTCATATGTCCCTTGCCTACATAAATCCCACTCTTGGTGAGTACAAATTTGTCGGACTCAAAAACCAACCTAAAACCCTTCTTACTCAACAACGATCCAGACACAAGATTCTTTCGAATTTCTGGAACATGTAACACATCATTGAGAGTAAGTTCTTTTCCGGAAGTCATCTTCAATATAACCTTTCCTTTGCCTTCAACTTTGGAAGTAGAGGAATTTCCCATGAATAGTTGTTCTCCATCATTAGATGTTTCATATGAAGAGAACATCTTCTTATCCGAACATATGTGTCTAGTGGCCCCGGTGTCCACCCACCATTCCTTGGTATTTCCCACCAAGTTGACTTCGGATACTACAACAGAAAAACTTATGTTAGAAACATTATCAGACAGTTTTTCTACCTCGGTTCCAAAATTAATTTCGGGTTAAGCCCATTTATTTAAATGAATTTTTGTCCAAAAAATTGGGCTTGGTCTAACCCACACCCACACCCGAGCCCGGGCCCGGCCCGGCCGGGTCGTGGCGGCCGGGCGGCGCGGGCGCGTGTGTGGTTGAACTGAATGGCATGTAGGTCCTCGCTCCGCTCATAAAACTGTGGTACCCCTTGGGGCCCAACCCATGGAGCAAACTTGGCCTATATATGCCCATGTTGGATCTCTTCCTCAACCAATGTGGGATTGATGTCAAATCCCACATTGCACTTTGCTTTATTTTTCACTCTTCAAGAGGGTTACTTTGGAGCCTATTTTCTCATTCATTTCTTACTCGATTTGTGCAAATGAATATACTACATTATTCTCCTCATGGAGTAGAATATGAACCCATGAAATATTATTCAAAATAATAATCGGGTTCCACTTTAATTTAGGCTCAAAGTCGACCAAAAATCTGTTTTGGTCCAACAATCCCCCACATGAATGGAAAATTGGCTGTTAATATGCAAATGATAATGCTTACACACTATAGAGAGTACATCTTTGGAAAGATCGTGCATTGAGATAGGTAGCTTTTGGCCTTGAACCTTCCCTAGTGAAAGCCCATCGGACTTACCGGCTAAATAGTGAACGTGATGTCTTGAACTATTCAGCTGTTTGATAAATCAGATCGAATAGACTTCACACAGTCTCTTTCCTAACACAATTGGTTCTCATGATTGTGTTCATTTTGGCCCTGAACAACTCCTGGTTTTCATGAGTGCTTTAGAGAATTCAGCCTTTACAAATTCTCACAGAAGCGGCCCCTTCACACCCATATAGGTGACTGCTATTAAGAATATACTGCAATATCCCACTTGGATTTCCCAAGTTATAGAAGTCATTAAAAGCATAGCTTACCCTAATAAACTCTGCAGGCAGCACTAGGTTATCATAGGAATAGGTAGGAGATATTATCTCCTTAGTGCTTCTTTTGAATCACGCATAATTCGGTTGTCCCTTTGAACCTAGATCTTGGGATCTCCAGTCAACTAGGTTGGGTTTCCATTAAGGTGACTCTTATGTCATAGGCTTTAGCCCCATTCCCCTCGATGTGCAATTTACTTGCTCTCTCGTTAAACCTTTAGTGAGCGGATCCGCTAGGTTATCCTTTGATTTTATATAATCAATAGAAATAATCCCATTTGAGAGCAATTGTCTAACGGTATTATGTCTACGACGTATATGTCTAGACTTACCATTATACATGTCACTCTGTGCCCTACCAATTGCAGATTGGCTATCACAATGTATACAGATTGCTGGCACAGGTTTAGGCCATATTGGAATATCCTCTAGAAATTGACGAAGCCACTCTGCTTCCTCTCCTGCTTTATCTAAAGCAATAAATTCAGATTCCATTGTGGATCTGGCAATACACGTTTGCTTAGAGGATTTCCAAGATACAGCTGCACCACCAAGTGTAAAAACATAACCACTTGTGGATTTTGTATCCTTCATATCAGATATCCAGTTTGCATCACTATACCCTTCAAGTACAGCTGGATATCTTGTATAGTGCAATCCATAATTCAGGGTATATCTTAAGTATCTAAGAACCCTGATAATTGCCTTCCAATGGTCTACTCCCGGGTTACTTGTATATCTACTCAATTTACTAACTGAGTATGCTATATCTGGTCTAGTGCAGTTCATGACATACATTAGACTGCCGATGATGCGAGAGTATTCCAATTGTGATATGCTTTGACCAGTATTTTTAGACAAATGAAGATTTATATCAACTGGTGTTCTAGCAATGCTGTTTTCATCTTTGTCGAACTTCTCAAGTATTTTCTCAATATAATGTGATTGAGATAATATACGTCCACCAGATGTTCTAGAAATTTTAATTCCTAGTATAACATCTGCAACACCCAAATCCTTCATGTCAAATTTACTGGACAACATTTTCTTGGTAGTTGTAATAATATTATTATTACTACCTAAAATAAGCATATTATCCACATATAGACAAACAATGACATATCCATTATTTGTGTCTTTGACATAGACACACTTATCACATTCATTAATTGTGAAACCATTTGACATCATTACCTTGTCAAATTTCTCATGCCATTGTTTTGGTGCTTGCTTTAAACCATAAAGTGATTTAACAAGCCTACACACTTTCTTCTCTTGTCCCGGAGAAATGAACCCTTCGGGTTGGTCCATATAAATTTCCTCATTTAAGTCACCATTTAGGAAAGCTGTTTTCACATCCATTTGGTGTATCTCAAGATTATGCAATGTTGCAATAGCTATGAGCATACGAATAGATGTTATTCTCGTGACAGGAGAATATGTATCAAAGTAATCAAGACCTTCCTTTTGTTTGTAACCTTTAGCTACAAGTCTAGCCTTGTACTTATCAATTGATCCATCAGTTTTCATTTTCCTTTTGAAAATCCATTTACACCCCAATGGTTTACTCCATGGAGGAAGATCTACCAACTCCCAGGTGTGATTTTGCATGATGGATTCAATTTCACTGTTCACAGCTTCTTTCCACATAGGTGCTTCAGGAGAGGACATCGCTTCATTGAAGCTTTGAGGCTCATTTTCTAATAAATATGTTAGAAAATCTGGACCATAGGACTTGGAAGTCCTTGCCCTCTTACTGCGTCTAAGTGCCTCTTCACTTTCTTCATTTATAGACTCATGGTCTATATTAATAGTCGCAGTATCATGAGTTCGTTTAAGAGAACTCCCATCACATGCATTTTTACTAGGAAATATATTTTCAAAGAATGATGCATTTCTTGACTCAATGATTGTATTGACATGTATATCAGGAATATCAGATTTATGCACTAGAAAACGATATGCACTACTATATATTGCATAACCAATAAATATACAATCAATAGTCTTAGGTCCTATTTTAATCCTTTTGCGAATAGGAACCATCACCTTAGCCAAACACCCCTACACTTTTAAATATTTGTAGGAAGGGCTCCGACCTTTCCATAATTCATAAGGGGTTTTGTCTAACTTCTTGTGGGGTAATTTATTTAAAATATAGTTTGCTGAAAGCAAAGCTTCCCCCCACAAGTTCTGAGGTAATCCTGAACTAATCAACATGGCATTCATCATCTCTTTCAATGTTTTATTTTTACGTTCAGCAATCCCATTTTGCTGAGGTGTATAAGGTGCAGAAGTTTGGTGAATAATACCATGTTCTTGACAGAACCTATCGAAAGGTGCATCATATTCACCACCTCGATCACTTCTTATTGCCTTAATCTTTTTGCCAAGTTGATTCTCAACCTCATTCTTATAATGCATAAATTTTTCTAATGCTTCATCTTTACTCCTTAGCAAATATACATAACAATATCTTGTACAATCATCAATAAAAGTAACAAAGTACTTCTTTCCACCTCTAGTTTGAACATATTTTAAATCACATGTATCACTATGAATTAACTCTAGAGGTTCAGTGCTTCTTTCAATAGTATGAAATGATGTTCTTGTTAATTTTGATTCAACACATGTCTCACATTTATAATTTGCATCAATATTGAATTTAGGCAACAATTCTAAATTCATTAATTTACGCATAGTATCAAAATTAACATGTCCTAATCTACCATGCCATACATTGGAAGACTCAATCATATAAGCAGAAGATGTGTTCTTATTATTAAACTTTGATACAATGGTCATTACATTCATCTTAAAGAGCCCATCGCTCATATATCCCTTGCCTACATAAATCCCACCCTTGGTGAGTACAAATTTATCGGACTCAAAAACCAACCTAAAACCCTTCTTACTCAACAACGATCCAGACACAAGATTCTTTCGAATTTCTGGAACATGTAACACATCATTGAGAGTAAGTTCTTTTCCGGAAGTCATCTTCAATATAACCTTTCATTTGCCTTCAACTTTGGAAGTAGAGGAATTTCCCATGAATAGTTGTTCTCCATCATTAACTGTTTCATATGAAGAGAACATCTTCTTATCCGAACATATGTGTCTAGTGGCCCCGGTGTCCACCCACCATTCCTTGGTATTTCCCACCAAGTTGACTTCGGATACTACAGCAGAAAAACTTATGTTAGAAACATTATCATACAGTTTTTCTACCTCGGTTATATTGGCTTGGGCAGCCTTCCTCTTGTGGTTCACTTGTGCTTTACGGCTTCGACAATCCTTTGCACGATGTCCCGGTTTATTGCACACAAAGCAGTTGCCTTTGAACCTTTTGGAATCACCACCCTTGGCCCCTTGTTGGCCAACATACTTCCTTTTCTTGTTGGTTTTATATCCCTCCTCAATCACATGTGCCTTTGACTCCATGGAATGATTGCCAACCTTCTTTTCGGAGAGTCTATTGTCCTCCTCAATCCTCAATCTCACGATCAAGTCTTCAAGTTTCATTTCTTTGCGTTTGTGCTTTAAATAATTTTTGAAATCCTTCCAATTTGGCGGTAATTTCTCAATAATTGCAGCCACTTGGAAAGATTCACTAAGCACCATCCCTTCGGCATGAATCTCATGTAGGATCACTTGAAGATCTTGAACTTGACTTATGATAGTCTTGGAATCCACCATTTTATAGTCAAGGAATCTGCCCACAACGAATTTCTTCATTCCGGCATCCTCCGTCTTGTATTTCTTATCCAAGGATTCCCACAGCTCTCTAGCCGTCTTGATTGGACTATACACATTATATAATGTGTTATCCAATCCATTGAGGATATAGTTTTTGCACAGAAAATCAGAATGCTTCCATGCATCTACCGCAGCAACAACTTGGCGGTCGGTCTCATTCTCACTACAAACAGGAGCATCCTCACGAAGAACCTTTGCAAGATTCAACGTAGTGAGATAGAACAACATTTTCTGTTGCCATCTCTTGAAATCGTTCCCATTGAACTTTTCGGGTTTCTCCCCATGAGACACATGAGTTGGAACAGAAATAGGCACCACAGGCACAACATGATTTGTAGTAGCAGGAATATTATTATCATTTGCATCCATTTCTGACAAACACATATTACAAACTATTCAAATATAGGAAAACAGTAAGTTATTAAAACAGAAACAGTCTATGTAACTGTTTAGTGTCACTGTTTTGAAGTTACTGGTTTAACGGTGTCACTGTTTGGTGTAACTGTTTATTTTATACACAGAAACAATGTAACTGTTTGACGTAACTGTTTAATTTATACACAGAAACAAAGTCACTGTTTAATGTAACTGTTTTAAAACATACACAGAAACAAAGTCACTGTTTGATGTAACTGTTTTAAAACATACACAGAAACTAAGTCGCTGTAACTGTTTGGTGTAACTGTTTGAATTAAACACATAAACAGAGCATGCAAATTTTCCAGAAAATTTTCCAAGCCTCTTCAAACTATCATAGATTGTAAAAACAAGTTTTTAACAATTTGTAATATTTTTAGAATGCTAAAACATATATCAGAAACACAACAAGTAATTAAACTAGAAATCTGTCTTAAGATTGTTGTTCGTGTGGTATTCCAGATATCAAATATAGTGAAATCACTTATGGAACTTTCTAATATGAAGCATGTAAACTATAAGGAAAAACAGTAGCAATCAAATCCTTCAAATTTGCACAGACTAAAGTTTGAACGAAACAGTTACAGTATACAGTTACACAGAATAGAATTCATATAATCCAATATAATGACTAACCCGATTGCAGACCAGGAACTGAGATTGAACTTTAGGTAGATCAAGGCTAGTGTTTGACACTATGTCCTTAAGACAGATTTCGCCCCCACACACGGTGCTTATGGAATCTCGAGCGTCTGCCTCCCAGGATACAATGATCTTTACACAGATAGAAGTAGCACTCCAATCTATCTGTCCAGCGAACCAAACTTGTGTTGTGTACTCTCCAAATGCACTGCCTTAATGCCGAAAATGCAATGCACAGTCTGTCTCCTTAATGTAATGCACAATAGTCTGCCCGAATGAATGAATGAATTAATTCCGTAAAATGAATGGTAATGATCCTGGGTAGTTATTGACTCTTTGGTGACTTTCCGGACAGTCACCACACTAAGAGACACAACCTAGGAAGACTAAAACCGAACAGTCAGTAGACACCAAGAGAATAACTGTTCACCTTGAACAGGTACAACCCAATTTCGGAATAAATCCGAATTAGTGAGATCCACGGATACCCAAAATTAATTTCGGGTTAAGCCCATTTATTTAAATGAATTTTTGTCCAAAAAATTGGGCTTGGTCACACCTACACCCGAGCCCGGGCCCGGCCCGGCCCGGCCGGGTCGTGGTTGAACTGAATGACATGTAGGTCCTCGCTCCGCTCATAAAACTGTGGTACCCCTTGGGGCCCAACCCATGGAGCAAACTTGGCCTATATATGCCCATGTTGGATCTCTTCCTCAACCAATGTGGGATTGATGTCAAATCCCACATTGCACTTTGCTTTATTTTTCACTCTTCAAGAGGGTTACTTTGGAGCCTATTTTCTCATTCATTTCTTACTCGATTTGAGCAAATGAATATACTACATTATTCTCCTCATGGAGTAGAATATGAACCCACGAAATATTATTCAAAATAATAATCGGGTCCCACTTTAATTTAGGCTCAAAGTCGACCAAAAATCTGTTTTGGTCCAACAATGTGATTTGTGTGGGTTGATTTTTATATTCAAGTGTTGAATATTAAAATGCTTTTTTGTATAAGTTAGTATTTGTTTATGTAGAAGTTGACACAAATTATTTTACAATAAAAATGCATCATAGTGGTAAATTTGAGGGTTATGGTGACAAAGTGTACACATGTGGGAGATTGAACCACTTTGATATGTGTCATGCTGACCAAATATCTTTAATAGAGTTGAACAACATGCTGAAAGATGTTGGAGTAGGTTATTCTGAGATTACAAAATACTATCATAGAGCTAGTAAAGGGTGGAGTGTATTGGAAAATGATCAGTAGGTCATGGAACTTGAGAAGTGGGCAAATAGTAACAGAGTGATTGATCTATATGTGGAACACAGTAAGACTAGTATGTTGAACCCTAGTCAAACTGAGTCAACTTGTGGTAATGGGGTAGCATCTAAGAGTTCTTCTGATAAGGATGAAGTTGACAGTGAAGAATGCTCACAGGGTGAGTCTTCTGGGTCCGAATATTTTTATGATAGTGAATATGATATGGAGAATTCCCAGTTGTATGAGAATGTAGTTGATGATGATTCTAACTTTGTAGGGAAGGGGAAAAGGGTTGAAAGTAACAAACAGAAAGAGGATCAGAATGTTAAGACAACATGAATGGACAATGACAGTGGTTTAGGAGGTGAAGATTGTGAGTCTGATGAGTTGCAAAGCCTTAGTAGCTCATCTGAAGAGGATGAAATAGGGGGTGAGAGGGTTAAGTATCCACATTTCAATGCTAAGGTTGATATGGTTGACCCACAGTTTAAGCTAGGGATGTTATTTAAAAATTCTAGTTGGACGCACAATGTGGAGGCCAATTGCACCAGCTGGACCACGCACAATGTAGAGACCATCATCTTCAGCTACAACATCTGGACCACGCACAATGTGGAGACCACCAACAAGATGGAGGCCACCAAAAACATCATCATCAACTGAATCATCAATAACTTAGAAGCCATCTGTGGAATGTTGACTTTTTTTGTGGATGACACATTTTTTGTTGAGATTAGTTGTATTCTTTTTTGGCTGATCTCATTTTAGGAAGCATGTGTCACTATTTTTTGCAAGCTCCATTTATGGATTAATGATGATGTGAAACTTGCTTTTAATATTGAATGGAATTATTGGGCATTTTCTGTCACTGATGTTTCTTTCCATTTCATATTCATTGGACTTTTGAATTCAAACAAAAGAGATTCAATCATAATCCATTACAATCCATCTTCATTACAACATAATATCATTGCAATACTTAAACAATACAGAACTATGTCATAAAGTTTCACTACATCCATCTACTTAGACAACCATTAAATCCATCTTCATCAGCTTCATTACTCGATGACCAGTTGGAAGTTCTCCATCAATACCATCTTCAGAGAGGTCACTCTTATAGCAACAAATTAGGATCATAAGCAACCAAGAAACAACCAAACAGACCCACAACATTCTTGCCCTTCCTCTGTGTCTCCAAGTTTGTTACACGACGTAATAAGTCGGGTATCATCTGTTGTGCTCGGATACACATAGGTGGATCAACCCAAGTAAAATAACCACATGGACCACTTTCCGACAAGTGCAAAATACAAATATTTGTTTACTCTGTGCAAAAAAAATTACATAAAAGACTTTTTTCAAATAAAAAAAATCAAATGAAATAGAACAACTATAATCCATAATGTGTGAAAAATCGGTGAGAAACAATGGTCTGAATGCACATCTAGTTAATCAATTGCAAGAATATTGCTAAATTTCTAATGAGATGTGAAGTTATACTGCATAATTATCGCAAGCCCTAAACCTCCTCCCAGGGTTTAGTTTTGTCCATGAGGTCTTCATTGCTGTCCTTCGACACACAGTAGCAGACCCCTTCCATTTTCTGCTCTGTTTGTTATCTTTTTCTTCTTCTTTTTTCTTCCAACTTTTCCTCCCTCTTCTTCCCTTGCACAGCTGACTTTCTCCGACCAGTCTTATACGAAGACGAAGACGAAGGTAAGCCAACTTTGATTTGGCGTCAAAGGAATGTGTTTTTACAATTCAATCCCTGCAAGAATCACGTGCAAGTCGTGTGCTGTATTTTCAGACGATAAATCGAACGGACGTTTGGGACTGGTGCACATTGCATCGTTTTTGTGACCTTCAGGGTGCAATTTGAAAAATCTTATCTTTCAGGGTGCAAATTGAAAATTTAATAATCTTTTAGGGTGCAAACTGCGATTAGCCCTACTTTTCATTATCAATGAAGGTCATTGCATTTGTTGATGTTTGTGTTTTGGCTTGGTTTAAGTTAGGGCAGAAATAAGATCATTTGCTGAGGCTTGAGTTGTGGCTATTGTGGTATCTGTTGGGTGTTTAACTAATATTGTTGAATCCATCATCAAACGAACTTAAGTTTTTGGAGTAATCAATAGTCCAACACGATAGTAGAGCTTTGATTCCTCGAAGAGTTAGGTTCGAGTCTTTCAATATAGTTCCCCATCATGTGTTATGCACAAAGATGAACCCAGTTATGATTTTATTTGTGCATATCGCTGCTTTGCATTTGGTTATGTGTCTGCTCCCTAGAAATTTGTTTACAAAAATTTGGATCTCTTTCCTTTGAGATATCAATACCACCTTCTTGTTCCCATGTGTTGGGGATTGCTGTGGGTCATTCAAGGTCAAAATCTTCTGCTCAGAATTATGTTATCTTTCCTGGTGTTGAGGTGGAATTTTCTTCATGACCAAAAAAAAAAAGGTGGAATTTTCTTCAGTTACTTCCCACTAGCTAATTGCATCAGCAATATCTCTCTTACTTTACTAGGTCTCAGCCTGTGTTTGATTGAAAAGAAATTATTTTATTGTAACAGTGAGACTTATATGGTAGGTCTCTGCCAACTATCATTGCTACGTGATTTCATGACCTTGAGTTCTGTTTGGTTCTCTCTTTATTATTGACACCCGTTTGTCAGTTTACAATCAGCAAAAGACCATACCAAGTTGCTCTCTTAGTGCTTCTCTTACACCAATAATATGAACAAATTAGAACACTACATGATTTGTGGGCTCTTCTCTCTCCCTCCACTGAGAAAAAAGCTCTCCCCTTGAACAATGGAAAACCCATTATTTTGTCGATTCTCTATTAGGCTCTTATGAAAACAAGGGGTTCTGCTGCTACTGGGTTTCCCTCATGATTGTATTCTTATTATTGTATCAAGAATCTAATACGGTGAACAGTAAAAGTGACTTCTTCTGTTTGGTGCTTAGCTCAGCTGTTTTTTGAACAAAGCACTCACACACACACACTTGTCAAGAAAAACTTGTAATCATAAGAACCCACAAACTTCCATTAATTAATAGACACACAAATTTGATTTGCCATATAAACAGTACAATCCATCAGTCACCCACTCCTAATTTTTAATAGTATATAATCTCCCCAACTTGCATGTTGGTCCATTCTATTTACAAGTCCCAAAAGGAGCTAAACTTAATCAATGATAATAGGAATACCCAAGTTGTGGGACTATGTGGGGTCCCTCTAGGATGAGTTATTGGTTTGAATCTTGGCAAATTCCAGTGTTTTCTTGCCTTGCAGCTTGTTGTTCACATAGTGTTTGCTATATTCTCCATGGTTGTATCTTCTATACTTGCAAGGGTAGTTCTCATCCACCATTTCTGGCATTGGGCCAAGCTCTATTTCATAGCTTGGAGCATAGAATGTGACAATTGAGAGTCTGTCTTTTTCCTTGTGGGTCACTGCTCTATGTTCCACACTCTTGTACCTCCCATTTGTGAGAACCTGTTTGATTAAATGCCACAATAACTCATTAAACATTTTACCCTTACTAAGAGGAGAGACAAGAAATTGTTCAGGTTCCTTACTTCCATGGTGTCACCAATATTGATGACTAGAGCGTTCGGAATAGGCTGAACAGGCACCCATTTGTTGTTATGAAATATTTGAAGGCCAACTGAGCTACCTTTTCCTTGTTGCAACACTGTGAGAGCACTTCCATCTGAATGGGGGCTTAGACCCAGAACAAGGTCTGGTCTAGGACATGCTGGGTAGTAATTCATCCTCACGGCTTGCACGGCCACCCCAAACATCTCTTCAAAAACGTCCCTCTTCAAGCGAAGGCTCGTGGCTATGAATTTCAACAAATTCTTGCACAATTTCCTTATCTCTTTTGAGTATACCTCTACAGTTTCACTGCAAGAAAATTAAAGGAGTAATCTAATTTTTTCGGGAATAAAATTTATTCACTTACGGAAAAAGAAGAAGAAGAAAGTGGACTTAGTGATACATTTAGTACTACAATTACCTGAACTTGGCTGGCTTTGCTGGCCACAGATTTGGGTTCCTTATGAAGTGTGGCTCTACTCCAAGAGCAAACATGTTGCACCAGTCTAGCTTCTGGTCCTCCGAGAACACGAAAGCCTGGCCGTAACCCTGGACAGTCCCCGGTGCCATCGGATACTTCTGTTTCTCCTCCAAAGGTAGCATGAAAAAGTCTATGGCAACCTTCTCTATGCTCTCAAGCAAACCCAGATCAATCCCATGATTTATCACCTAGCAATACCAAAGCAAGTCCATATTTGTTAAACCCCATAAGGTGATGACACAATACAACAACTAACATTAAGAAATCACACACACACACACAAATATATACCTGAAAAAATCCCCACTTCTCACAGGAAGTTGAGAGCTTCAATATTTCAATTTCGAATTCTTCTTTGTTTCCTTTTAGGAGTTTTGACAAATCTATTATGGGAATGTTGCTAGATGAAGATGGAGTGATCTCTGTGGCTAGTGCTGGTCTTTCAGCAATATCTCGGACGAATCTCTCAGGAATGGCTGCCAGTTTGGCCCTTCTCAACTCCTGGACATCGTCGATTTGGCCAACCTTGATAGGAGAAATTGGTACAGGAGCCATGGGAGCAGAATTTGGAAGTAAACACTAACTAAAGATTCAGAAGTTTAACTAGCTGTTCATCAACTTTGAGCAATGCCTGTATTTATAGAGGAATTGAGGACCTTGGTATATTTTTAATGTGTGTGGGCCCAAATTAATACACTTTATAATTCAGTCATGCATGTAACCTTTAATTTAGACATGCTGATTATGTAATGCTTGCATATCTGTCTAATCAGTGAAAACCAAAGCATTAATCATTGTTATTATTATTATTTTTTTGGGGGAGAGAGATGGAGACTTGAACTCTTAACGGCAAAACCTTCACAAGGTAAGGAGTATCATTAGATCAAAGGCCCGTTGGTATTAATCATTGTCCTTAGATCAACCAAATGACCAGGAAATCACTTAAAACAACATAGAGTTGTGCTGTTTTTTCTCTGCCTTGTACATGAACAGCAAAGGGTTGTGCTGTTTTTTCTCTGCCTTGTACATGGTTAACCTTATAAATTCAACTTGGTATGCAATATATTTCTTACTTGATTACATAAATCTTAAGAGTATCATGGTGTATGTCACTGGTACTAAAAAAAAATTGGGACGAGCTACGACTCAATGGAGTCAAAGTTACTGCTCAATCATGTCAAAAAATCTAAGATCAAGTGTACAAAAGCTTAGGATTGGTAAAAAGATAATCGGTTATAAGTTGTAACTTGCATATATGAGTTGTAACTTGACCTTATAGTGTTCATAACTTTTAATACGATACCAAAGAGTTTGGTCTTGCAGAAATTGAGTGGGAAAAAGAATCCAGAGATAGGAATCTAACAGTAGTACCTGATTGTCTGTTGTGGCAGAGTAAGTGGGCAATAGTAGGGGCCATTCTGAATTCCCAGTAGATGTCTCCAATTCTGCAGACCAAATCTAGTGATTGTTGTCATCATCCCCTTGTCCTTCCTCACCTCCACTCCTTCAGTAAGAGCTCTTAAGCAGACCCTAAGCTCTATAACAGAGCATTTGGAACTTAACTTGAACACCTGACCAGAGTAACTGAACCTCTGGTTAGTGACAAGTACTACTGGACTGGACCACCCTTCAACTGATGGGAAACATTATTGTACCGAATTTTTACTTTTCAATACTCTATATTAAAAAAGTGAAAAAAATTTCCCAAAAAATAATAAATTCCACCCAAAAAGTGATAAAAGAAATTCAAAAAAATAAGTGTACCCCGAAAGTTAGTAAGCTAGATCAAAAAAATGACATAAATACTCTAAAAAGTGATAAATGATATGATACCGATTTTTTTTGGTACCGTAGTCAAACCTGTAATTGATAATACAATAAGACTGGCCTAACCCTTTTGACATCACCCCCATGGAATTTTTCAAAAAATACATCAGTAACTTCACTGACTTGAGTGGGGACTGTTTTTCCTTTGAGAGCTTTCCACTTTTTAGGTTTTTTTGGAGTTATTTGTGTGTGTGTAGTGGCTTTTTAAGTTACTTAAATGGTTGAACAAGTGCAAGTGCGTATCTACAATACAGATGCGGTGATTAGTAGTACCCTTGATTAATTATCGTCTATGGTCACAAGAAGGTAAGTGGTGCAACTCCTCAGCCCCATGGAAGCTTTAGGCTTGACCACTTTCCTCCCCTATTATATTTGGATGTGTTGGGCTGAAATTTGTTGTCATCTTCATCAAACATAGGTAGGTCTAAGTTGAGAGTCTCAAAGTGAGATGATCAAGTTGTGCTGAACCCACCTCCATTCTAAGGTCAATAGCAAGAGCAATCAATCTAATGCACAAAATTATCACCGTAGAATCTAGAGGGAGGTGTACACAGTCACATTCAGAGCAAGACTAAGTGCATCTAACTATTGAGAGACTCTATAGTGATTGATATTTTGTGTTCTAAACTATCGTTTTTTGAATTGAATTAGAAGGAAAAATACAACTCTGGTATATAAACTCTCAAAATTTGCATATCGTTTGGAAAATTGATCTATTAGCAAGACAAAAATTAATCCCAAAGGTATTAAGACAAAGAGATGTTTTTTTTTGGGTAAAGGGGGAAATCGTAGGTATGTCTTCAACGAATAGAAGCACTTTATGTCGCTCAGATTCGTGAGTTCGAGTACAACCGAGGGCAAATTTCGAATTCATGAACTGGTCCCTCAACTTATGTATCAATTAAATTAGAACTTGCGTTTTAGTGAAAATTCGAATTCATACCAAAGACTTGGATACGATTTGTTTAAATAATTTAGATCCATTCTACTAACTAACCATACTTTTTGTTGCTTAGGAAACTTGAACTCTTTATCTCAAGCGGGTACTATTGGACCACTAACCCTTGGGACAAGGAAATGTTGATTTAAAGCAAAAGATGAAAAACCAAGGACATTAGGAGATACACTTCAACATGAGTTCGTCGGAGGACAATGCAAACCAACCAAACAAAGTGGACCAGAGAGGGCTCATTGGCCTCCAAAAGCCCCAAATTGACGCGTGTCCCGAGAAAATAAAAGGCTAATGGCCATATAGAATAGGCAGAAGGAATCTCTCCCTCTCTCTCTTTCTCTCTCACACACGTTTCCATGAAGTCATTTTGCTATACAAGTAGCTTTCACTAGGCTAGCTGCTAGCACCACTTAAGTAGCAGCATGAACACTGGGCCATGACCACTCTTCATGAGCTTTGGTTTTACAAGCTACCTAATTTTTTTTAGTTCAACGAACAAAGACGTTCAGGTCAATTTACACACAGCTCGATTAATTCTCTCATCTATGTGTCTAATATATAACTTATGCTTCTTCTTCTTTTTTTTTCCCTAGCTACATCTCAAAATAAAAAAATCCACTTATAATACTGGAGTAAACAACCATAAAATAGTGAAAAAGAAGCTCGAAAAAAGAACATTAGAGATTAAGTTTTGGCACGATTAAAAATTATTACCTCACTGATCTCTTGGTCACAATGACAAACTACATTACTCCTAAAGAATGGAGCTAATGTGACAGATGAAGCAGCATTAGAGAGAGAGAGAGAGAGATTCACAAATTACCCACCAAAAAAATGACAAAAAACCAAAAAATGCATGAAAGACAAATGAAAACTCCAACCACTAGAAGCAATGAAAACAGAGTAAACGATTAAGACCAGCAAAATAACGATAGATTCTCCATGTCCTAGGAGCTATTCCAACTGTATGATGCTCGTGTTAACTTGAAAGAAACATGCACATTCAGAGATAGCTAGACAAACATGAGAGAAGAAACAGAGTGTTTGTTACATGGCTGCATAGTTTGAATCTGAAAAAATGGGCTTCAAAGCCGCTAGTGTTTGTACACTTGAAAAGTTTTTGTGGTGCTATAAGGACAAGTAAAGAAGACAACTTTTACAATGATAAAATGAAAACAGAGTCTGTACTAAAGAACTGATGCAACCATGGTGTCTACACACAAAAGATTCTGAGGAGCAATGAGGAATACAATCCACATTGTAAACTTTATGAATTTTTACTTGGAATTCGAAGAATATAGAATGCTCCTGCTCTGCATTCTAGGCCAACTACTCTCATCTCAGTAGGTATTATCAACATCTCAGCTGATCTGATGGTTCTAGGAAAATCCTTGAATAAGGTATTCACTTCGTTCAGTCGGTATATTCGTATATCCCTTGCCTGAGCAATGTACGTAGTTCACGATGGGCGTTGGGGCCCCTACCACTAGTTGTCTATAGGGATTTGGGATTCGGTATTGAATCAATCCTTAACTTCGTTTGGTCACTTCACAAAAAAAAATTAAAATTAAAAAACTACAAAAAAAATTCAGGCTAACCAGAGGTTGAAGCTGCCTGCTGCTTCCAGCCAATGCACTTATTTACCGTACCTGAAAACAGAGCTCCTGAGTTAGCATTACAAACTAGAAGAATAACATCGATTCAAATGCAGAGCCCAACACCACAAGAAAACAAACATATTTTACCTGCTTATATCTCTGAACCCCTGCTAAGATTCAATTCAAACAAGACACGGGAATATCATTGTGGTGTTTGTGACAGTTGTTATGACTTGGTATTTAGCAATTGTTTGAGTACTCAAAAAGAATTGCTTCTAAGGGAGGCCAGGGAAGAGGTCAAAAAGGAGAAGAAAAAAATGACAAAAACCAAAAAACAGAGACATAAAAAGACCAAGCCCAACAAGAAGTTCATTTGCATCAACTTGAAACTATGGTTGGAAAAGTTAACAGTAACACAGCAGCTTGATTCAAAAAGTGCAGCCTCTCAACACAAAAGGAGCGAAACCATAGCCCCACCCATCAGATCCCATTCAATTCATGCTGGAATGATAGCAAGACCCAAGAAGATTGTATGTCCACGGATAATTACCATCCCGTTCTCCATATTACAAACAGAAATAAAATAGTAATACATAGTCAATTATCAGAACAAAAAAAAAAGTATGTTTATCCTTACAAAGTTATGGTGCTCTTCAACTTTCCAACCTTGGACAAGGAAATCCACCCAAGTCCCAGGCATGATTCCGCGCAGAATATAGCAAAATTTCAAGTTCTTGCTATATCCAAGTCCTTTGAGCTAGCTTCTCCTACAATCTCTTATTAACAAGGGAGAGCCACTTGCTTCACCTGAACCTAGATCTCTCTAAAAACATCCAGCACAGACATCAAACACATATTTACCATGGACTTGAGAACGAGTTAGTACCTCTGAGATCAGGTGCTCTGTAAGATTACCTACCCATGCATAGCAACATTCAATAAACCCCTCTTACCTGCCGCCGACTAACATCATCTTGCAAAACTTGAAAGTACAAACCCCTCTTACCTCTGTCACACTTACTTTTAGATTTATTTAAAAAGAAGACAAAAGGAAAAGGAGCCAAAACTTGAAGGTACAAATGCACAGGGAATTCCTCTTTAAAACATTTTTTTCTATTCCATGAAAAATCAACAATATGTAGGGTAACAAAACACTAAGTCATCCATAAGAATGGACTGGTCATGACAAAATTAGAACCCAAAACTTCAGGATATGTGACCTAACAGTTCTTAAATCTCTATAGTTACTGTCTCCCTCTAGCTAAGAATGTATGGAACCCAATAAATAAGCACTCTTAATAAACTCGAGTCTTCTCCTTGAAAAAGCAGAAATTTTACATGTCCCACTCTCCACTACCCCATTAATGTAAGGGTGAACATCCTATGCTTTTATGACGTAGAAAACAAGCTGAATATTTTGATAAATAACAAAGATGGCAAATCAGTCCCATTTTGTACACATGTACAGAAAGGAAACGAGCCGGTAATGTCATGTCTCTTCATCAAATTCCAACGGCTTGTCCAGTACAGCCATCCACAGGCCTGCTTGCATGGCCGCCCAAGTGCCTGCTCGCAGGGAAATAAACCAGTGAAACACATTATATACAAGGCTGACTTAATCTCTAATACCCCTGAAACCTTGGCGGCTGATGGCCTCAATTGCAAGCCGTACCAAGCGTACAAGTTCCTCTACATCTTGGAAGCTGAAGTCAATGACTCTCTTGACAGATATAATACCCTCCTTATTCTGAGCCTCTTCCAGGATTACATTAGCAGCTGCAAAAGCATGCTGGCATTTCCTGGAGGCCTCCATGGCAGAATTTACATCCTTGGTCTGTAAAACAATCATATGATGAAATACTTATCCTCTTATATCATACCACAGAGAAAATAATCATAACGGCAGGCAGGCACATCAAATGCATGCAAGTTCTTTTCTGGGGCGACCAATTATGAACAAACTTAAATCTGCCAAAATTTTGGCTAGACACTAGGTTCTACCAGATGTCCAGAGCTTATTTATGAGAAACCTACTCTAGAATTTGTGAGCAAATTATAATTCACTTTAAGTCTCTAAACATCACGAATCTGCCGAGTCACTACATATTACAAGATTGTTGACCTAATCGTTACTTCATACAAGTTTATGCCAAACTACACGTGTAATTTGGTTTCCAAAAAAGTGTGTATATATGAAGTAGCTTTATGCAGAGAGTAAACCAACTTACAAAGTCAAGCAGCCGAACAAAGTTGGGACGATTTCGATGAACAACAACATGGTTTCCTGATTGAGAACCCAATCCTTTGGAAAAAACAACCTTTTCCATCATTGATTGATTATTTAAACTATCAATATCCGATGCAGAGGATGACGGAGATTCCCCTGAGCAAAATATTAGAAAAAAAGTGTAGCATCAACAACAAAGCATCACCCAAAATGAAAAAAGTGCAAGCACATGGTTATTGCAAATGTGTATGATGTACAAGCTTGTTAGAGGGAAGTTCATTTGGACAGGAAAGTAATAAATTGAAGAATAGCCAATATTCACGCCCACAATCCCCAGGCAACCCAAATTATGTAGAAAGAGAGGGGAAGAAACCCCACCGCCTCCCCGGCGGGGGAGGAGGAGTGCGTGTGTGCTTACTCATTGACTGACACCACCTATTTGTGTAATTCTAAAGAATCATAAAGTATATTTGACATTATTATCCCCATTCATTGGATAAGATGAGTGTTACGTTAGCTCGAATTTACACCAATAAATCATGTCAGACTAATTAAAAAACATATGTCAGTTATGCTCAGTGCACACCAGTAGAAGATATCATATTCTTTTTTGATTAGAAAAAGTTACCTCAAATGAGGCATCGGAAAAGCTTTTGACCATATGAAATCCATAATGTATTATGACCTAGGCAAACTCTAAGGTGGCCTAGATCCAACAGGAAAAGACTGTTGAGGTTTTGAGCCAAGATGGATGAGATGGGGTAGAGGTGTTGATACTATATACTTGGGTCGTAACAGAAAAGACATTTGTCAGGTACTAGAACCACTGTACCACCAAACACATCACCATGTCCCCGATCCCTCTCCCAGTTGGAGGCTATGGTTTCTCCTTCATATTTAGGAATTTTGAAGGAAAAAAAAAAGGTAAAGCAAAGAACGCCACAAGACAAATGAATGCACTTTATGTATGTCCAACGATACCCTGACATTTCTCATACCTTGTGGAACCATTTGTAAACTTGCTTGCAAATCTTGCCGATCTCTATTAGTACTCGAATTTTTGCAATAAACTACCCTCATGTATGCAACCTCCATGCATTTATAGGCCAACGAAGCGGCAGCCATTTCTTGGCATTTTTCATATTCATGTGCACAGTTTCTGCAAGCAGAAATTCGTTCAGGATCAAACCAACAAAGGGGTTGTGACGCACATATAACAGCTTCAACACTGCCATAAGATGACTCCCGACTAATTCTGAATTCATACTCAGCCAAACATGAAGACATAAAAGATCGTCCCAATTCCAGATAAAAAATAACTACATAAAAGTCAAAATAAAATACTAACCAGGTACACATAAGAATACCTAATTCATGAGTAAGTTAAAAGTATCCTTGGCATGTTGATGTGCTGTCTTAAGAATCAAATGTATTGAATTGCCAATAGCATGCCAATTTATATCCCATGCCATCATTAATATCCATGACCATTTCAACTCCTCCATATGAATAACTAAAATCACCAAAATGCAAGTGTCAAGGCAACAACTTTATATCAATCCATTCTTTTGATATGCAAATATATTTACATTAGGAATCGACCAGCTGAAAAAGCAATTACCCATCACTGATTCCCTGCTTATACAGGATGCTGGCCAACCATACATAAATAGGACATTTGTATATTTTCTCAAAGTGGCCGTCCCTCTACTTGAACCCTGTTCACTTGCTAGGGACCCCAGCATTTTAGCATGCACCAAGCACTGGCCCCCTTTGGATTATCATATGGACCATCATTAAAAGGTACTGCCATTATTGTCCCACTTCAATAGGGTACTAGGGTACTGAGGGGGCTAGACTTGATTTAAAGATCTAAGCTTCAGTCATTATTTAACAAAATGCCTGCTTAACTACTCAAGCCCATGTTCTCACACACAGGTTCGTTTTTTCACTGGGGCTTACAATTCACATTCTGGTTCATTCCTTCCATCTAAACCAACATATCCAAAAGGAATGTCCAACAGCAGCCAATTTGAAGGGGTATCAAATCAATAAAGCTCCACTCAAGTGATATTTTAGGAAAATATCAAATAGCAATTCATCTATCAATAAACCAGTTGACTGAAACAAGAAGAGACCTTCCTAAGGCAGCAATACTACATACATAGGTCTTATTACATGAGCAAGTTATGAGAAACAGCATACTCCCTAACGCAACAAAAAGTAAACTTACTCGCACAGTTGGGCTGTATTACTATAGACTTGCATTTGAGTCATCTCTCCATGTTTGCTACTTTCACAATTGCAGGTTTCGAGAAGTGAAGCACAGTGAAGAAACTTTAAGGCAGCTTGGAAATATGCCTCATTACATTCAAAACCAAACCCAGAGTTCTACCCACAAAAAAAAAAATTCAACAATTAGAATTAAGCCAAAGAGAAATGCAAGAAAGGATAACCGAAGCTACAAAAATTCGAACAAGTATCATAGAATCCTGCCAAAATATTTAAAACATTCAGAAAGCAAACCAGAATATCAAGCTTCAAAGAAGCCTAAGAAAAAATAGACTGAATAAAGAGCAGTCTCAAGAAACCTTAAGATGATCAGCATAATCTCTGAGATCTTCAGCTTCTTTCAATGCGTTAGAAGCTGGTTGGCTGGCGTCATCCCATTTCACATGACTTGGAGCACTCAAATCCCTGACCAAATACTGATCAGAGACAGGATGTCGCATGCTCTGGTGAGCCCCATTCTGGGAAACAGCATTTCCAGGCTGTTTTAACACATTTGACACATCACCATCCACAGAAGGCTCAACAGGTCGTACATCCAGCAGACTTCCTTTCAGAGATCCAGGTACTGATTGGGGAACACGAACTAGTGTATGTTGTTTAACTGTGTAATGTGTGTTGACAAGTGACTTCCCCCTCCTTGACTCTACTTGAGTTGAATTGCCTTTCCTTGCAATTTCACCCTCAATATCCTGAATCAAGTTCTGTCGTGCTGAAACTCTCCCATCTGTGCTACATGGCTCACCCAATTCGACATCTGAACTATCATGCTCTCCGAATTTTGACAGGTTCTCACACTCACTTATACGGTCACTTACCCATTTTCCCAAAGTCTTCTTGCCAACACTCTTATCACCATTAATAGATTTAATAGTATGCTCACCAAGAATATTATTTACGTCACCTAGTTCTTCATGGCACGTCGTGTGATAATGGGGTCCAATGTGTGTCTCATCCCTCAGGCTTTTCTTTTGACTTAAGTTTTCCTGCTCATTCAATGGTTTGGATACCTTTCTGGTTCCTCTTTCTCTATTGTGACCACCAGTGTACATGTCCTTTGACTGCAACGAGGAACCATTTATAGATATCTGCGGAGGTGACACCGTAATAAGATGGTTCTTGTCTGCTCTAACCTCCCTGCTGAAATGGTATGAAGCATGCATATTAGAGGGGCATGGGCCATGTCCTTCAAAAATATCAGCATCACTATTTCCCAAATGGTCATTCCCCACTTCACAAAGAGGTTTAGCAATTGATTCAGATTTGACGCCAAATTTCTGCTTGGCATCAGTGTCCCAAAAATCATGCGTGGGAAACTCAGAAGATTCAGGATGAAAGACACCAGATGTTTTTCCTTTCATTGCTGTCCAAGATTGACTGATCTCAAAATTACCATCCCCATCCAGGGGTTTTCCAGGGGTTCCAACTAAAAGAAAATCATCATGTTTAGCATCATCCTTCCCTGAACTGTTGATTCTTGCTGGCGAAAGCTTGTCAGAATTGAAAGTCCTCATGGGAGACGAAGAAACAGATTCTACTGGTGATCCTTTCACCTCTTGGTAATTGGCTCTTGGTTTACGCGAATCTGAAACCTTTGAAGAGCTAGAAGTGGCTGCCATGGACAACTGTTGAGGTCCCACATCCCTTTTCAATGAGTCTAGATCATACAAGCTTGGTTGAGATGCAACCTTCACTGTATCTTTCATTGGCTGCTGATTGTTCTCAACATTCCTTTCAACTGAATTACCTCTCCCACCTGACAAGAGGATTCTGGCCATCCTACCATTTTTGTTTGACCCATCATCACCTTTATTGGTACTAGAATTCTTTCCCTCAGTCCTAGACATCCTGGACTTCTTTTCTTTCCTGAATTCACTATCACCACTATCCTCCTTCACCGAAACCTTGCCATCTGGGGGGTGCCTCCCATTATTTTGCAATAGTACCAAATGATTCTGACTTTCCTGCCAATCCTTCAATTTTCGCTTCTTTCCATATACTTCTCTTCCATCACTTGTTCCCATATTGACATCATGGTCCCTATGTTTCTTTACAGAAATTACTAACCTGTTCTTTGAATCACAGTTTGCATCCTTAGAATAACTCTGTCCACTGTGTCTCCGCATATCCTTCCCAGCTGCTTTAGTTAGCAAATCAGTATTTGAGCTCGCACCCACCACTCGAAGGTCCCCAACATATTCAGAAGTCCAGTGCTTGTCAGTATCAATTGCAATCTTGATCTTCTTTGTAGTCCCGTATCCCATCTGATCGGACTCTCCCTTGCTTTTCTTCTTTTGCTTTGTATTACCTGCAGATAGTTTATAGGGTGAAAACAAATTACATGTTTCTGCATAAAGAAGTTCGACAGGCACGAAGAAATGTTAACTCTAAAATGAATTACTTGACTCATTTCACTTGATTTTTTGTCATTTTCAGATAGTTTTGCCAGAGTGAAGTATATGATTATAGTTTTGCCAGAGTGAAGTATATGACTTTCTCAGATGCTGACCAGTAGATTTACTCATCAGATTTGTCTCGGAAAGAGGCTGTTGCGTGTCATTTAACCTTCTGCTTTTCACCGCCTCCTGTCGGGAGTTCTTTCCAAATTTCAGAGTCTGAATCAGACCACCATTGCTAGTGATGTCAGATGTTTCTTTGGATTTATACTTCTTCTTTCCTCGATCAAGCAAGGCATCAGAACTGAGATTCTGGCGATTCCGGTTAAAATGCCGGGCATCAGCTGAAGTTACTCCAGATGTAGTTCTATCAGCATTATTCTGAAAATTATTTTGACTTTTAGCAAGTGGAAGTTGGTATAACTCGTGGAGAGCTTTTGTTGTCTCCTCCTCGCTGATATCACACCGATTCATTCCAGGCCTAAAAATTAAGAGAAAGTGAAAATCTCAGGCTTTAAAGAAATTATGTCTGTTTATGTACGAGTGTGGTGTATATATATCTATACAGTGAATTGTTAGAGCATCCAACCCAATAACAATGGGTACAGTGGCCCCTCAACTCTTCAAGTATATAAACCAACTTTGGTGGTCCTAATTATTCGATGTGGAATACAAGCTCTCTTAACACCATCCCTCTTGTGGGTCCCAGGCTCGCACATGGGGCCAACAAACAACTATGCGGGAATTTCAAATAGGTAAGAGACTTGGGCAACTGACCACCTAAGGCCCAACTCCGATACCATGTTAGGGCATCCATCCCAAAACCAATCAACAAGGAGTAGAGTGGCCCTTCAAGTATATAAACTAACCTTGGTGATTCTAATTATTCGATGTGGGATACAAGCTCTCTTAACACGAATGAGATATTTGCATGGGCGTGGGCGTGGAATCAAAACAAACCTATCAGCCAAGTTTAGCCTAGAAGTCTAGCACCATTATTGTCACCGTCAGTTATGTTAACTGTCAGGCTACTATGTAATCATAAATGCTACAGCAAGAAACTTACAGCCAGTTTAGCATGCTACACAACCACTTCTCAGGCAGTTGTTCTGGCTTCATACCATAGGGAAGAAGACGCCACTTCTGACAATGGTCACAACACACCCAATCTTCTTCTATTACGACAGGGGCCACTGAAGCCATTTCTGTCTGAGAAGTGAATCCTTTAGTGGGAGGAGGACCACCGTTTGAAGCCACCTTCAAAAATGTTTCAGATGTCAACTGGACATCAACTTTTTTGCAGCTGGTTCTCTCCTTCGGTTTATCAACAAATGCATGATGTTCTCTATTAGTCTCAAGATTAGAATAGTTAGCCCTATCACTGGTTTGCCTGTTCAGCGGATCAATCTGGTTATCTAAATTCTCTGATCTTGAGTAAAGCACTTCTTTGTAGCTGTCGTGGACCTTGTGAAAATCATTCTGACCACTCTTCATGTTTTTTGGTGCAGAACAAGTACCAACCCTCAAGGTTTCTCCTAAAGCTGAAGCCAGCTTGCCATTACTTTGACTTCCTTTTGACTTCCTTTTGCCTTCATATGACTTTTTCATAGCAGAAGGAATTTTCATTTCATCCTGTCCATGGGATGTAGCTTTTGGACCAACCCTCCGTTTCACATCATCCATTGCCCCTTTAAACTCATTCTCACACTTATGAACATCAAATTCGGCTTCAAATGGGCGACGAGCGAATTCACTCGTGCCACCCTGCTTATGATCAACTGAAATAGCCTTGCAGAAGCCTCTAACTGTGTGTTCCTCAATCTTTCCCACTGAAGAATTCCTAGTTTCTTGATGCTGATACTTACCATCATCTTGGCCATTTATTGATTCCAATGACTCCTCAGCAAAATCAGAGGATGGTAATCTGTCTTTCATCCAGTATTTATTGACCTCCCTTTTCTTCACTGGGACAACCTTCTCAGCCTCTCTGGAGACTTCAGCTGTTGCCCTAGCACCTTTCAAAGAGTCACCAATGTCACATATTGAATTGGACAGAGGGTTGAGTTTTAATTCTTTAGAGAAACACTGTTTGCTTTCAATGGTCTCACTTGCTGTCTTTTTCCTTGAAAGGGATAACTTGTCATCAATAACATCCATATCATTCCCACTCTTCAATTCCTGAAATGCTTCACCCTTCCCCGTAGATTTCATTTTCTTCTTTTTCAACACTTTCCCATTCCCCAGCTTGCAAGCTGAATCATTTACAGAAATGGCGGAATTTTCCTGCCTACCCCTGAAAACAGGTGCCAGCTTACTGTCTAGTGAAGGTTTTTCAGTTTCTATCAAGCAAAGCAGAAAGTCATGGAGAGGCGAAAGCAGAGGGGTCCCAGGGACTGGTGAGGATGCCATAATCTGTTGCGTCACATGAGAAAACAACTAGGTCACTATAGCAGCATACAGCAACAGAAGCATGGCATATTTTAACATTGAATGAAGCTCACCTGAAGAATACTGGTTGGAGATTCATTCAGAGCCTCTTGAACATCAAATGGCATCCCACCACTTCCCTCAGGGCTGTTTCCAATTGACGAAGATGGAGAAATAAACCCGAGAGCACTATAGATTTCTTTTTTCTGTGCTGTGTTATCAGAACCCACTTTGATCCGAACCGTTAGTCCTTTCCGATTAGCTGGATTGGCCAACTTACTCAAAGAAAGTTCATGTCTCATGGGGAACCTTTCAGCAACTTGTGCAGATGACAAGAATGAATCTTGTCTGGCTGAAACCTCCCCAGATGAAACTTTTGGATTATTCAATGAAGGCATAACATGGGAAGCATTTCCTTGCCTCGGAGGCAGGGGTGCATCTGAGGGAGTCACAGAACCCCGGGAAGCACCCTGTATGGTAACACAACCCACAGTACTCAAGTAAACTAGGAATTCCCAAGCTGACAAAAGATCGACAAACATTGCTCCTTTTATTGATTTATCGAAAAATAAGAAGGAAATTTTCCATATACCTCCATAGACAAAGTGTTAGGGGATCTTGGTATCCTCTGACTCTGAACTGTCGGAGGAGACTTTGGATGAGACCAAAGAGAAGGAGAGCGCTGATACATGGGTAAGAATGAGCCATACCCACCAAATTTTGCCCCTGCAAAAATAATCAAATTCCATGCAATCATTTTAATTGATGCAAGAAGACATTTATATTTCTTTTGTGATCCAAAAGCTCCCTTGTGAATTGCTTACCCAAGTTCTCTGCAGAAACCCCGCCCTCAAAATCTTTCTGCAAATGGCCCAACACACTTTGAAGCTTCTCATCCTGGACAAATAGAAAACAAACAGTTACTAGTTATCAGTGTAATTATACATGCAAAAGCATCATATCAACGAAAATGAACTACTGCTAATGAATTAATGAGAACAGTGGTAGCAGGAAAAAAAAAAAGGAATTGATGAGAATAGACTTGAAGAAAGAATTGCAACTATCATCTGTTCAATTAGTGTAAAGACAACTATGAGTTCACAAACACAAGCACACCGAGGCAAAATTGCGACAATCATTTGATTTTTTTTCCCTAAATTCCCTCCCTTACTTTGAAGAAACCAATTCATCATTCATATTAGTAAAGAAGTATTTACTTGTTTTCAATCAAACTTCCTTGTACTTGGACTAAAAGTTTATGAACTAAACATCCAAAGCCTACCCAGGAACAGTTTAAATTCGATGACTTTCAACTCAAACTTAAACTGCCAATTCTTCTATTCAGTTACTTAAAAACACCAGTTACACAAACATTAAGTATTTCAGTCACATACTAAAGTCATCAAATTATTCTGTCCAAATTTTCAAAAAAAAAAAAATTAAGAATTAGCTGGTTCATATATGCATAGTCTCAATGTGATATTATACAGAGTAAGAACACAAGAGAACTCTTACAATGTAAGAGAGAGCTATATCAGGGTCAATGCTTGTGTCGTCCTTGTAATGGCAAGCAACTCCTTCAAACTCAGGCTCTTCCATCTCTGCCCCAGGCAACCTTAACCCTAACATATTAAAATTCTCAAAATCCTAACCCCAATTCACCACCTACCCTAAAGTCCAACATACCGCTCACAACACAAAAAGACAACTTCGACCCACGAAAGTACTCCCAAAACCCCAAAAACCCTAAGAAGGAATTGCTCTGAAACCCACTTGACCATACACAATTACATACCCTTCAATCAACCCACTTCATCATCTACATCTGCATATATGATATATCTTTGTATCACTCGAAATAATTGAATTAAATATCTCTTACAAGTTCTTTATTTTGATAATCGGAGATGAAAATGGAAAAATCACTATATTCTCTGACGCACCGATCGAATCGATTCTGAATGTAATGCTTTGGTCAATATAGAGAAAGAGCTGTGTTTTCTTCTCTATTCTATTCTATTCTATTCTTTTCTTCATACTATTTTTTTTTCTTTTTGTTTTGCCCTTTTAAATATTTGGACCAACTAAATTAATTTAAAGAATAAAAAATACTTTTTTGTATTTTATATTTTATTCATTCAATATAAATTTGATATTGAATAGTTAAAATCATTAAATACTTGTGGATGAGATCGAGATCAAGATCAAAATCTATATAGAAAATAAGACTATAGGACTGTGATGGAATCAACTAACCTGGAGATTAGATTGATTGACCCAATATACAAGGACCTAGGTCAGTTAGTCCTTTAACTAGCTCGACTAATACTTGAATCAGTTCGGACATTATCAAATGAGTTCGGTTTATTAGAAACAGTTCATTCTAGTGTGAAGGAAATGACAAAAGTGGAATTATACAATCAGGTATTATTCAGAGGAGGAATGATCTATCTTTAAAATGTGACGTCATCAACTTCTAAAATATCACGTCATCAACTAAAAATATAATCTCTAATAATTAAATATTCCCTCTAAAATCTTAACAAACTATGAGACCAACCTATCATTGCTTGAGGATCACATTATTCTAGTGTATAAATAGACAAACTCTTACCTTGTCCAAAGAATGCACAATTGTACCTTCATAAAGCTATAACTATCTTCTTCCTCATTATAAGACCGTTTCCCCTACTTTGCACATAATACCCTCATTTCAAAATAGTGGAGCTTGAATTCCAATGTTAATTGGAATTCACTTTTTCAATTCAATATTTATAATTGAAAATGGTCTTTCTCCGAGACATGAAAGATGTCACCATTGTGAAAATGACTCATCGCATGGAGGTATCTATTAAAGATTGGAGACATGATTTTATTAACTACTTAGAAATATGATAGGTGGCCAGAAAAAAGCAACAAAAAAAAAAAAAAAACCTAGTAATTTGAGACAATACCCTTATTTTGGTTAACCAAATGTAGAAGCTTTGACATTTCGGAGGTGCCCCAAGTCCAATAAAAATTGTCTATTCCATTCTTTATCAATAGTGGTATGCAAAATGGTTTGGTTTATGTACAAACAAAAATTGTTATACAAGTACTTTTTTTTTTTTTTTTTACTATTCATACCTACCATCTCTTTCATAACATAGTTGGCTCGCTCCATCTCCAATCTTAATGAAAACCAAGTGTTTCTTCATGCTTTATCTCATCTCACGCATCATTTGTAGGAATTCTTAGAGGGAGTTAGCTCTTTGGCTCGGACGGAACACTTCCATAGTTTTTGAAGTTGATAGAGGAAAAGTTCTCTTGTTATCAGTTCAATTCACTCAAAATCAATGATCGATGCTCTACTTAATCGGTATGGGCACAGGGCTCGACGCAAAAGGGTATTATATGGAATAGGGTCGCAATCTAAGTTAAGGTATGGGCACCACACTCTACCATATTCAGAAAAAAAATTATAGTACTAAAAAATAATTTTTTTGATATTAAGGTGTGGCTATGTAATTTGTGTTCTTTTTAAATTTTTTAAGAGTCGATATATTTATTGCCTCCAATTTTATTTCAAGTAAGTTACCGTGCGTGTAAATTCAAGAAGACGATGTCATTCTTAGAGTTTTGCGTTTCTCTGTAAATATACTAGGGGAAACCTATGTTTTCAGGTACAGTATAATGCGAATGGTTTTGAGAGAGATACTGATGACTGTTAGATGAGTCTATTTGATCTTGTCTGATGGACTTATTGAAGTTACCTGTTTTATATTAGAGTTAATCTCAACTTACACTCCGAAAGATCACTTGAATCTCAATTTATACTCTCAAAAGTTTAAAAATATTATTTTATCTCCTAAAAGATATAAATATGTATTAATGTGCACCTGAGACTAATTGTCGGCTATTTTTCCGTTAAAAAAATTTAGATTAATTATAAATTACACCCTTCAAAGTTTAAATATTCACATTTATAATTCAAAAAAAAATTCATCTATTAATGTTCATTAAATAGTTCTCAATTATGTCGCATCATAATATTCTCGTGTCGTGTTCGAGTAGATCAAAAAATATTTTTAACACAAAAAATATTTTTTTGTCCAGTTAATTACGTTGTGTGACTTGTGTCATATATTTTACATTTACGTCAATTTATATAAAACTATTTAATATTTTTAAAATTAAAAAAATACTTATTTTTGTCTATAATACTTGTTAAATAACTATTTTTTACCTACAGTTGTGTTATTCGTATCTAATTTTAATTTAATCGCACAAACAAAATATTTGTGTCTAACTGTAGACAGAAAAACTATTTAACGAGCATTAATGAATAAATTTGGATAATAAATATGAAATATTTAAACTTTTATGGGTACAATTTATAATTAGCCCAAAATTTTTTAGCGGCAAAATGAATGGAGTTAACCTGGGCACATTGATACGAATTTATATTTTTTAGGGTATAAATTAATATTTTTAAACTTTAAGGGTATAAATTAAAATTTGAGTGATCTTTCGGGTGTAAGTTGAGATTAACCCTTTACATTATAGAGATTATAGATGACACGTACAGACGGTCGGTTACTTATTATACAGTAGATTATCGACGTACGGGTTGTCGGGGTGGAAAAACAGGAGAGATCCAGAGAGAGAGAGAACAATGGAGGGAGAGGGACTAACAGAAGAGGAACGAAGGGCACTCCGTGGAAGCAAATTTGCACCGCTACCATCTTCTGCCCCTTCTTTCCGATCCCAGCCGCCCAGGTTCGTATTGTATATACACACATATATCAATCTCTCTCTCTCCCTCTCCCTCTCCCTCTCTCTCTCTCTCTATATATATATAGGGTTTATTATTTTGAACAAAGGTTTTTGGTTGCTCTGATGAAGTAACAGTATCGCTAGGGCAATATATATACATGTGTGTGTGTACATGATCTAGGGTTATTATTTTGGTGAAGTTTTTTTGTTGCTCTGATAAAGTAATAGTATTTCTGTAGCGGTTTTGTTAAGTATTTGGGTACGTAGCGTAGGCTAGCACACCCAGGCGGACCATTGAAGACTAACAAGGCCGCTGCTTTGGCGAAATTCCTCGAAAGAAAACTGCAAGATCCTAATGGATTAGCTTCTATAAACCCCCAACTCGTCGAATTGGCCGTCAAAAACGCCAAACACACAGTCCATTCAAGTAAATATTCACTTTTACCTTCGCTTATTTTCGTTTCTACTTTTAATTTCACTTCATTTTCTCTCTCTTGCATTTATGCCCTATTCCCATCATACATATCAATGTTTTTAGTTCAATTTTGTAATTTTTAAAATTTTGTGATGTACTGTGTTCAATTGCCAATCATTGGAAAGAAATTATGTGTTTGGGAGCATTGATCAATTGGAATTCAAGAAACTGTAACTTAGTTTAAGCCTTTAAGATGGGTTCTCGCCAATTTTTATTTTGAAGCCTGGATACCATGGGGCCGATTGCAGTGTCTTACTATTCTTTTACCAGGCGCAATTTACTTGTAGTTAGGGTATAGCTGATTGGTTAAAAGTAGATGTGAGTTGAGGTGATTTGATTGTGGGAATTGTGGAGTAAGGCTGTAAGTCCTGAGACATGGGGGATGGGGTTTGTTTGATACAATCTGAGGATGGAATGGGTAATTAGTTCCAGACATTACTCTCGAATATAGGGTTGTTGGCTAAAAATTCCATCGGTTTAAGTATTTTGCTTTTACATCACAAGAAGGGAATCCCGATATGGCTTTTGGTTACCAGGGCAAGGGAACTTAATATTCTAGTTTCTTCACTTTGGTTGCCACAAAGAGCGTGTTTCGAGTGCATGTCTTCTGCTTGCTTTATTGAGTTCAAAATGCATCATGATTCACCAAAATATTGTTAGCACTAGTGGGTGCATATTCAGTTTTGCTAAAGAGGCCAACTTTTTGAAGCCAGACGGACTTCTATTATTATCATTTTTAACGCCGGAGTCTTTGAACCCACTGTTCAGGTGGGATTTCAAATTCAGGAAGAACGGTTCAGCATGTGAATTCATTTGGTGACTCTGAGGTGCTTTAATTTTGCATTATTTCAATTAGTTCCTAAACAACTTAAACTTTCTTTTTGATTTTGAATGTTTTTGTCTGCTATGCATATTTTGTGAACTTCAGTATTCTTTTGAAGAAGAGAAAGTAAAGAATTCCGAGTCAAAGAAACAAAAGAAGAGAATGAAGAAGGATAAGAAGAAGAAGAAGAAAAAGAAACAAAAGGTGCTTTGACATTTGATGGTTACAGCTCTTGCCTCTTTATTTTATTCTCTGATTTTTGCTCAGTCTGAAGTTTTTTCTGTGACAGATGTCGGAGGATTGTTAACACAGCGCTGAGAAGACGTTAAAAGTAGTCGAAATTATGTTCTACATGGGCTTGATGATGGAAAATGCGTTGCATCTAAAAGATTGCAATACACAATTGTTCGTCTACTTTTTTTTTTTAAATCTCGAATTAGGTTATTGCCAACCAAACTAGGCTCCTTCATTGTCATTCGTTAGTTGAAGGGCACTATACTTTCTTTTGGTGCAACAGATTTCTAGACAAGTTTCACTACTCAATTTCTGTTGTTTCTTTAATATTATAACTGCTAGGATTTTATTTGTTTTTGTTGCTAGTTGTCAACTATAAGATGTTATCAATCAATCCATTCTTGTTCTTTGTTTAAGCATGCCATGGAAGGATTTTTGTTGGGTATGTTGGTCATAATTTCTTCTAGACAGTTTGCCATATTTTGCTTACTAATCGCAATTTCCTGATTGATTACCACAATAAATAGTTTCTGAATCCCAAAGAAGTTACTATGAAAGGGGACAAGTGAAGTATTTTTGAGCTGGAACTCAGGTTTGGTGAAGACAGTGAACCGTTCCAGGTAACTTCTAGCTGAATCTCCATCCCTGTTCAAAAAATGTTAAGTCTCCTTATTTTCGCTTGAATAACTGAATCAATCACCCAGGAGAGCTGGTTCGTCCCTCCTCGAATTCTCATGGAAAACAGGTACAAACACTCATGCAGGTCAAGTACTCATCTGCTCAAACTATACGTTGTAAGTTAAGTTTGAGAATCGAACTCTCTAAAACAAGGATAAGGTTATCTATCATTAATGTGAGAATGTGTTCCTGTCAAGTGTTAAATCTGTTGAGCTTGCAGACTCGGACAAAACGAGTGCAAGACTTCATGATACTGCTTCCGAATAGGGAAGCTGAAACAACTATCAGGTTCACTTTACATTGCAGATTTACAAAGGTGTGAGGGTGGTTCTAGGTAGGTATAAGTGCCAGTATTTGGTTCTTGATGATTCCAATGCACTTCTGTATCTCTGTATAGACTGGAAGGTTCTCTGAGGAGCAAGGATGCAAACTTGTAACGGCAGAATTCAGTATCTGGGCAACATCAGCTGGTGGAAACTGTCGTTCTGAACACTTCTGCAATTTTTTCGGAAAAAATTACACTGAAAAATCAGTGTCAAGAATAAACGGGCAAAAATTTATTGTAAAAGAAAAAAAAAAAAAAAACGGGAGAAGATGAAGCATTTTTTACAACATGCAAATGAAAGAAAAAAGCATTTCTTACACCACTCTATACCCCCCCCCCCCCCCTCTCTCCCGGGCCCCAAAAAAAAAACTAAAGTAATATATATATATATATAGAGAGAGAGAGAGAGAGATGCATCCAAGAATTTACCTGAATCATGAACAAAGTAGCTACACATTGAGATACAAGTTCTGAAGGGATTTGTTGTCCATATGGCAGAGATTCCTTCTCCAACTTAGGATTTGATGACTGCAATGAATTCAATGGGCTGGAAGTCGACTGATCATGAGAAGCCAAACCAACATGCACTGAATCTGTGGCCAGCATGCAAAAATCATCCAATGGAAGTAGTCGATCATTCACATAATCTATAGCCGTCTCCATATTCTCCACACCCTTCAGAGATGACATTGCCTGCAACAAGGAAGCACAAATAGGTTCTAATAAATATCATTGCACCAATGTATGAGATAAAAGTTCAAGTGGTTAACATCATGAGTTATTTACTCACTAGTCCACCTACATTGGAATAACCCATTTACAACCACATAATTTAAGGTATTGGGGAACAACTTTTTCTTTCTCTAGGTACTAAGGTGGTATGACTAATTTTATAGTTCAAATCACCAACTTCCACAGCAGGTTATCTGATCAGCCACAGCACTCCACTTGCAAAATAGGTGACTGCTTTACTCACCCCATGACCACAGCATAGTTTCTCTCTGTTAATTCAGACTTAACATCCAATTCTAATTGCCAAACTGCTTTATAATAAGGTGGGAATGCAAATGCCCCAGTTATATTTAGATAATATCCAGGCAATAAATTGTTATAGCAGGTCTTATCAAGTGCCCAACCTAATTAAATGGAATTTAGGTTTGTTGAGTCAAGTCATAGGTCAAAAGTTTCTTTATTACCTGCATAGCTGCATCCACCATTGTTCGGGCTTTTGTTCTTGAGGTTTCAACAACTTCATTAACAGAAGATCCTGATTCTTGAGTGTGACTTCTAGAATGATCTAAGGAGCTCAAAAGGCCTCCGTGATCACCTAAATTGGCCATGGGCCTCGGCCACGCTAGTGGAAAGTTTCCCTGATATGAGTTGCGCTGCCTCAAGCAATACAAAGCAGAAGAAACCTGCAAATGAAATCGATAAACAATTGCGAAGTGGTTGGAGAAAATATTGGAGATTGAAGGACAAGGGGCAGAACTAAATGATAATTCCTGCAAACACATGCCTGCTCATTGGCTGCATTTAACTGCACGAGTACAGCAGAATATTGCTTCTTGAAAGGCTCTGAATTACTGAGAGAGCAATCACCATCCTTGTCACTTTCTAAAACATCATCATTAATGCGCTTCAACTCAATAACCGCTGCTTCCTACAATTCCCAACATGGCATCAGATCACTGGTAAGCGTCCAGTTTCATATGAGACCCAAGTGTTCCTATGTGCAAATTCTAGTTCATACATACACACATTCTGATGAGAAAACAAGTTCATACACTATACCACTAGAAGTCACTGCAACAAAGGTAGAACGTTTAAACCCCCACAAAACACTCCAATAGCACAATGTAGTCATCAGTGAAAATAAAGAGGTAACAACTTAGCAGCACTGGTAGTGGATAGAAAAGGTATCAATAACCAGAAACAACCAAAAGAAGAAGGTTAAGGTGAAGAAAGTAATAAAGGAAAAAAGCAACAGCAGCGCAAACTAGTGCAGAACACCATAGGGCATCAATCGGGGGAAAACATTGGAAACAGACAACGGAACTATATGAACGAAATTACCACCCAATCATTCTGAAGGACCGTCCATTTGAAATTTTCAATTATTCTTTAAGATAGTCTGTGCCAGATCATTTTACTTGAAATATAATTCTACTTCGATAGAAAAATAGAAGGGTGTGAAAAGAGATTTGAGTCAGACTTTCTGCTTTCAATCAATTGTGCGTACAGAATCAATATGCAAGGGCTACAACCTTTTTGTTTAGAGCACGAGTCAATTCAGTAAGAGCTTGCACATCAGCTTCTTTCGCCTGGACCTCTTCCAGTGTACGGTGCTGAGAGTGTAGTGTCTGCTGATTGATGGCAGTTTTCCTCAGTCCAGTATTAGCTTGTGAATTAGCATCCACTGAAGCCACCTGGAAAAAGGATGTGGGTGGAGATAAATAAGATGGCCAGTTTAATAGAAGGCATTGCCTTGCATTTTTCGTCTTTTCTCTGCAACTTGTAGAAAAATGGTCCAAATGCCCTCCTAAACAGATGGGATAATGCTTTATATGATAGAATGTAAGTCTTATGTGTTCTCTCAATTAGGAATCCACTAAATTTTCTGGCCATAGAAATTACTCCAGATACAGAGTGTGCAAAAACAAAAATATTTGGAAGCAGTAATTTCCTTCTGAGAAATTTGTTGCAAGCTTTGCACTCAGTACGAGGAGTCTCACACGGCAACCTCAACAGACAGAAATGTGACATATCATATTATCACACAAATATGGACACATTAATAAGTCATGAGATGGGTGTCAGAATAGGCAAAGAAAGACACAAAGTAAATCTTTACTATCGTGATTTAACAGATGAATAAATGCCCCCATAGTTCCCAGTTTAAAATTTCCCTTTAGAAATATGCCTTATAGAGTGCAAGTCCGCCCTAACCTCAATTAACTAAGTTTGATATGTATACAACAGAAATTAGAAGTCAGGGAGACCTTTTCCTTAACACCCCCACCCCTTCCAAAAAGAAACCAAAATATAGGTGTTAATATGTATGTAAAGAAAGATTTGCTGACCTTTGTTTGCTTCAGTAAATTATCCATGGGATAACTTGACAGAGACTCATGAGAAGGACCACGAACGTTCTCGAGGGTATCACCAGGAGAAAATTTTATGTACCCTTCAAGCCTCTGATCTTTTTCCCTGCCATTTATTTTGAGCTGAGTGAAGTTCTCGAATAACTTATTAACAGCACCTGAGGACCTTGCTACTGATGCGGGCTTATTCTCTAAGCGACTTAAGGGCATGCAATCAACATCCTGCATAAATTAAAGAATTTCACCACGCCAAAAAAGGGAAACAAGCAAGCAAAAAAGAAAAATGGGGAGGGGAAAAAATTCTTGTTTTTGCTGGGCCTGTTACGTTCCACTTTCTCAGAAAAATATAGACAATTGAATCCAAAGGTTACATTCTGCTGGTTTATATTCATATATATCTTTCGAGCATTAGTAATCAAAACTAGATGTCATAACTAATAAAAATACCATGACAAATTCGACCCCTAGCTCAGGTTGGTCAAACTGAACCCGGCACATGGAACGATCAACAGTTAGTACACTTCCATCATAAATCTCTCTTGTTCTTGGATGAATAGCTATAACACGTTGTCCGACTGACAAAGGCCTTGCCAGATCTGTTGGCAATCCTTCCCTGATACCAGAACGAAGTTCAGCATAATGTGTTCTAACAGAATTGCGGTATTGATTAAGCTTCTCTTTTTCTTCCTTCAAAAATTGTTCAGAAAACCTCCGTGGTTTACCAAGAGAACTGCATCAACAAAGGAGAGCAATATAAAGACTTCTGAAACATACAATCTATCAATCTTCAGGTGCATTGTTAGCCTAGCAAAGTACAAATTTCTGACATAAGCAGTTGAAGGCAAATACCTTCTTATGACACTCCATTCAACACGAGTTAATCTTGGAACATGGCCTAATCCAACATGATACAAGTACTCCACAAACTCCTTTTTAGCAAACCAAGGATAATCAATGGCACTGTAGAACCACTCAAATGCACACCATCTCCGAACTCGATGATTCGAAAGGCAATTGGAAAAACTTTCCTGCATTTTAAGTACAAAAGAAAATATGTCAAAGCTACAGAATACCATGGTCCATCAAAATCTAGAAACTGACAAACACTAAACCTTGAGATTAAGTGCTTTGTCTTGGAGTGACGGAACGGGTCCATTAGGTTGGTCCTTCATAATGTTATGAGTGAACTTCAACTCTTTCAGTATCTTTGGTTTCTTTAAGTGTATTTTATGCCTGCTCCTAACTTTAGTAGGCAAGTTAACCTGATTCGCCACAGGAACATGTACAGTTGACAGAGCTGAATCACTTCTTTCCGTTCTTGGATCAGTACTTGAAGAATGTTCGGGATGTTTGACCAATTTTCGTGAAGCACTTTGAGGAGATCGTCTACCCTTAGTCACTGACTTCTTCCCAGCATCTCCAATCTACAATAAATAGCCACATCATATTAAATTCATTAATTCCTGAACGGAAGACAGAAGTTACTCCAGGTCCTCACATCAGGAATAAAAGAAAAAAAACAGAAAATAACAAATTTATAAGACAATAACTCAGGACAGATTTAAGCAAAAGAAATAGCCAGCATTAAAAGCAAGCAACAAAAGGAACATACTTGAATTCAATGCTAATTATGAGTCATACGACCATTATCAATATGCACTAAATGAAACTTAAAATACCAGGAAATAAACAACTAGGAAAAAGAGGACAGATATTAGTATCCACAGGATAAGGATCCCACTTGAATCCAGCGCTAACATAATTCGAAACAACCAATAATTTAGTTATATCACGTTTAAAGATAATTGCAACTGTCAACCAGATGAAGTAAGTTCGCCAGAATAAATTGTGAAAAAGCTCATAAGGCAGTTTGAGTTGCAAAAGCTGCCAACCACACAAGGAAACCTAGATCGGTTTTCGCTGCCCAACTTGAGTCCCAATTGGTAAAACCAAGTTGGTTAGTCTGCATAGGGAGGGTTAGTAGAACTTCCTTTGTCGTATATTTATCATGAAGTCGGTAAATTAAATAAATATTGACCTTCTTTAATGTGACATGAGATTAATGGAGGGCACCTCACAGCTCATTCAAAAAATTCAACAGAAAATATAAAATAGGGCATCATACATATATATACACCCAAGGGTTATAACTTATAACAGTTATATAGAAACTGGAAAACACCAGAAACCATCAGTCTCAAGGCCTTCAGTAGAATATTTTTTAGTAATTTTGAAACGGATGTAAATGAACCTGCACATGCATATGTACAGATGGAATGAAATGTGTAATTGTGCATCCTAGCTCAAAGCTTCATTAAGCAGGGGTGCCTGGGCTTTAACCAAACCCAATCTCACTATGTGTCAAAGTTTCTAGAAGCCAAGAACAAACGAAGTGTAAGAGATTCAAACAATCTTGCCTATTCCACAAGTTAGGAACAGGTCCAAACAGCCCAAGCAACCACCTAACAAGACACTACAATATGAAGGCACCAAAAAGCACCTAGGGTGACATAGTGAGAAAACTAGATCCAAACCAACGGTGGCATCATTAATACATTTCCAGCTTCACAGATATAACAACCTTTAAAAAGGAGCAACAATGGAAATCTATATTGCAGCTCTGATAATTTGTTTAATGTTTTGAGAATAACTCAACCACATAGTTAAATTTGATAGTAAATAGATTATGTCAACAAAGAAAGAAAGGAAAAGACAATATAACAAAAATTCACAGCCTCTAGGTGCATCAACAAATGAGCATTGGAATCCAAACTTCAAATTTTTAGACAGTCTAGAACATATTGTGGCCATATAGGCAGTAGGATGTGAGAGGCTCCTTTGTGCTCAGACCAAAAACAATTGAGCCACATAAAACATTCAAAAGTAAATCTTTAATAAAATGGTTAGAAAACACAATAAAGGAAGCAAATCTACCTCCGCCTCCTGAGAGCCATTCAAACGGGTATCACTACGAGCTTCAGTTCTAGCAGTCTGCCAACAAAATGCTTTAGCATAAGTTCATCATGCCACAAATCAGAACAACCCCATTGATATTAATAACAGGGATATACAAAGATAAAAATTCAAATGAAGTCATATCATGTTTTACTTTAGATGCCAAAATCTTCTGCTTTTCACTACACAATTTTGTAACAGAATGATGTGGTTCCTCCTTTGCTTCAGGAATAGCACCAACAACAAGTGCTGAAACTTCTCCAGGTTTTGATTTTCGAGAGGAAGCAACTTCAAATCTGGATATTGATCGATTCCCTTTCACTTTAACCCCTGAGGGTTTACATTTGTCCCTTTGATGGATTGCTGGCATAGATTCCGCAACAAGGTCATCATTTTCTCTTTGGACCAGCACTGATGGCTCTAACATACAGGTAACAAACAAATATAAAAGTAAAGGAGAAAGATGTTAAATTTTGTCACTGACTTGCAAATAAATATACAAAATATTCAAGTACTGACTAAAGAATCTAATAAGTGCAGAGAACAAAAGAACTGTCTACAGAATAAGACATTCTTAAACTTCTCTCAGTACTTGACCAACAAATTGCTTTCAAGCAATTACTGTAACAGTGGGAGAACATGTAAACAAATGACAAACTCCACAAATAGAGAATTGATGTTAAAAAAGATATAAAAAGGAAAATATAAAAATTAACAAGAGAATTTAAAATGGAAAACATAAACAAAATCTCACAGTTTAACTTTCTCAATGGAAGAACTGAATATAATAAACTTAAGTGATGTTGCATCATTATTAGCTATCTCAAAATTTGGACAATGACGCTTTCCTGGTTTATGGTTAACCAAGTAAAAACACACTTTTATTGTTTGCAAATCAGAATCGAAAATATGGAGAAGTCATATGGCAAGAAAATAGAATGATAGATTAAGTAACATTGTATGTGATAAATAATTTCGGGTCACAATTTATGTTTGTTGTTTCATGCTTTAGCATATATGCTCTCTACGTCAATTGTGGCAAAATATGATCAAGCAAATTAGCCAGCACAAGTAACTTGTGGCCTTCTACCAAGAAAATAAAAAAATGGCGAGGAAGAAGGGGGTGGGGTGGAAGAGAAGGAGAGCCATTTAATTAGGTTCAAAGTAAAAAATAGCTAACATAGAGACTGCATAATATAGGTTTTCGTCTTTTGTTTTTGAGTTGAAAACACAACCAACATCCTCGAAATGATTATAGTTCTTACATGCTGTTTAAATAGGGATATCACCATAAAAGTTTGTCAGTAAAAATAAAAAACAGTTGACTAACCTCATAACTTTATATAGTTTCAGAATTTTAGCCAAGGCACTTGTCAATTTTTTTGAACACAACTAGTATAACAAGAGCTCTGAACCATACTCACCCTACCTCTGAAATTTAGCAAAGGAATTTCAGATATCATGAAAATCATCCCAGTTTTAACCGGAAATATGTTGCATTAGTGGTTAATCATATCGACTGGACATCAAAATTTATCAACAATGCCATTGAACCTTTCAAAAATATTCAATTAATAGCCCAAACAGAAGAACATTGCTAATTATCTTAAATAACCTAAAACCTAGTGATTTTATTATCCCCTAATGATCATCAGTTGCTTCAATTCCTAAGTCCCAGGTTTGTAGAATAATCAGGGCAGCCTTGTGGCTTCCGCCATGCAGAGATAAATAGATGGATGAAGAGGGGATGTGTGTGTGAGAGAGAGAGAGAGAGAGAGAGCAATGATGGATTTTGACTATTTCACGAAGTCAATGACCCTTCACTAAAAGGTCTCAGAAAGTTCCCAGAAAAAAAATGCAAAAAGAATAAGAAGCGGAAAACCTCAAAAAGAAAAGAGCTAAAACGCCCACATAATAGCAGTCTCCTCGTGTAAGAGACACTAATCAAATATTCCTAAAGTTGTCGTCGATTTCTTAAAAATAAAATCAATATAAGGAGTTGTTTTGTCAAAAAGACAAAACAAAAAGTATAAATATGGAGGCACTTGATAACCGATAAGAAGCATAAAGTAACCAAACACAGACGGAGAATGGAAAACAGCCTGATGGGAGAAAGCAACGCAACTTGTCGGAAAACCAAACATGGAATGTATTCTTACTTGCCATGGATTTCAATATTGCATGACAACATACCCTCCACCCCCCCAAAAAAAAAATGCACAAAAGCCATTAACAGAGAATGAGTAACAGAGAATGAGTCACCTAATGTCTCTGATTTGCCACCCCTTTCTAATCATTTTGACAAGGTAAAAAGTAAAAATGAATAATTCTTACCATTTTCTTCTGTTGTTGATGGCATCCTTAGAGACAAATCAGCCAACGTCTGCAGTGCATCAAAGGTAGATCCCTTATCTATACAAAAGAGAATTAAAGTCAAGCAAGTGGAAACTTGCAGTAAATGTCAACTCAATCTCCAAGAAACACAGATTATATGCCATCTCATTTACAAAATGCTAAATAATCCTCCCTCAAACACTTAACACTGTCTTAGAGAATTATGGAATTATTCAGACCGAAGAAGATAAACAAGGACTAAATATCCTGGGATACCATAAACTGTCTTGTGTTCCATGGTTTCAGTTGCTGAAGTTTTACGTTTTCATTGTACACTCTCTCTTTCTCCCCTCACACTCAACACGCTCAATCTCATGTTTTCTTTCCGACATTGACTTTAATAGTATTAAAAAAACTGACAGAAGCAAAAAGCTTTCAAGCAAAATGGAGGGAAGAGGAGGCCAGTGTGATCCTGAAGGAATATATACTTTTCAAAACCAACTTACTTTCTCTGTTTATGAAACATAAGAGAGTATCAGTTTTCTGTCTCGATGATAGAACTCATAAGCAGCTGAGATAATAGATTTATGTCCGAGCTTCGTTTAGTTTAGTTGAGTTGAAATAAACAGTTATGCCTAAAAATAAGGTAACAGAGCTCCACCAGTGATTTCCAGAAATAGGAAAATGAATACAATTCAATAAAAAGGAAAAGGAAAAGTATGAAAAATAAATAATAAAACAAATTCAAGGAACTTGAACAAAAAAAAAAAATTCCCGTACCTCCTCTGAAAAGAACCTTTTTGCTCCTCTTTCTCAGACCCTGTGATGAAAACCTCGATATTTTTGCATCTGTGACCTCCATGACAAATTTCCCCATAACTTTGCCCAACTTTTGTCCTTCTGTCCCGATACAGGCTTCTTTAAAGTCATCCAAATGATTGGTGCCATCGTCATCAACTTCAAGTTTCTTTCCGTAATGTCCTCTTCCCTTTTTATCCACAGTGCCAACACTTTCCATTACCCTTGTACAACTCCTATCCCTAGAAGATTCTCCCTTATCAACTTCCAGGCTTGCTTGCAAGCCAACTTCACCCCTGCCACTTCCAACAAGCTTGGCACTGGTCATTTCTGTTTCAGCAAGCTATATCCACAAAGTCCACAAATCAATTGCATCCCTACTTAAAAAGAATATTGGAGAAAGCAACATAAGTAAGCAAATAATGGTCGATGATTACCACTTTTTCAGCATTCCAAACATGTGATGACACGAAACATTCAGATCTTCTGTTTGGTGTTTGAGAAACCTGTGGAGAACCACCTCTCTGGGAAGCCTCTGCCAAAGCTATTGCTATCGCATGAACATCTTCATCATCATTTGCATCCACCTTTAATTTCTGGGCCTGCCTTGTTGCAGAAAATAACTTTTCCCCCTCAACATTCTCGTACAAGTATTTTACAGGGACACGTGGCGTCCTTTTTCCAACAGCACGAGGTCGGCTTCCTAAAGCACCATCACAAGAAAATCTTAAAAATTGAGCCTCAGAATCATTTCAACTTAGGACAAAAGGTTTATAACTACACCAAAGTCCCCCGTCTATTTCATGTCTCCATGTAGTGCTTAACCTTAAGGAAGTTATTAAACCCCTAATATACCAAATAGATAGCTGAATAGCTCCCCAAAAGCAGCACAGTTGCAGGCACCTTGACAACAAACAAAAAGAGCAAATGCAATCCACCAGCCACCACCCATAATGTAACGTAAACCAATAGGACGTGTGTTTGGTGTGTGAATGTGCGCACATTCACGTGAGTGTTTGCGTGTATGTTCGGTATGTGTGTGTTGGGTAGTGGATAAAAAAGAGAGAGAGGCACACATTCAAGTGAGTGTTTACATGTATGTTGGGTATGTGTGTGTTGGGTAGTGGATAAAAAGAGAGAGAGAGAGGCGCAATAGAAATATCCCTTGCATCTCTCAAAACATAATCTTTGGCACAATAACTTACCACCAGAGGACGTCTTCTTTAACAATGACAGGCAACCATAACTTGAAGCGACTGTCTCGGAATGCAAAAGGGCACGCCCATCAGATCCTTTAGTGATATTAGGCTGAACTTTAATTCGAGCACGCTTTTTAGGTTTTTGAGATGGTCCTGCACCATCATTGCTTTCTTGTTCACTATCACTTCCTGCCTGCTATGCCACAATCCAGTGACTTCAGTTTCAGACAAAGCCATTCAATAAGGCAGTTACATTGTCTAGACTCAGAGGACATACTCAATTATAAACAGACTGATCTGTTCCATTGATAAGGAAGCATCTAACTTCATACTCAAAAACTACACAAAAACCAACATATGAAAAACAAATTGAACAGTACTGGCAGGGGATAAGCAGTCTTTGAAATATATATACTGACATATTTGGTGTTAAGTTTTCCTGCAAAACGAGTTATTCGGCAAGCAACTTGCAAATAATGTATTCCTAAAAGGTCATGTCTTCAATTGAATAATGTCGTTGTGATGACAAATCATCACATCTCCATTGGAAATATAGAAATCCAGAGATGTATAACATATGAATTTGATTTTATGTATTGCAATCATGATAGATAATTGACAGCTATGAGAGATTTACGATACAAATTACATGTGTTAAACAATCATCTACTCCAACAGCTTGTTGGAGTGGGTGCAACTTAAGTATTTATTCTTCAATACGTCCCCTCACGTGCTGGTTAAATTTTGAGCCTAGCACGTGAAAATCTTTTTTAATAATTAAGGTGGAAGCTGTTAAACAACCATCTACTCTAAAAACTTAGGCTGTTAGAGAGGGGTATAACTTAAGTATTATAATTCAACAACATGCAAGTAACTGATAATACATAAAAACTCTAATTAGTAAGATAACACAAATTTAAGCAATATCAACATTAGGCAATGGGTAAGTGTACACACGTATAAAGTCCATATATACATATATGAAAATGCTACAATAAGGAGGTAATTCTAAAGTTAAAAGTACTTGGATCCAAGTGAAGTTAAAGATCTCATTAGCAGCAGCTAACACACAATAGTCACAGTAAGTGTCAAAAAATAACAATTGTCTACTAGAAGTGTAACTATCAGAAAGAAAAAGAAAAAAGAAAAGGCCATTAAGTTGATTTCATTTTTTTCTACTTCTGTGTTTCTCAACTTTCATAGAAAAAAGTGACATCCTTTTCAAGATTCAAAATCCTAGTCAGTTATCATTAAAGGGGAAAAAAAAACCTTTCCATTATTCAATCTCACCAGATTGCTGTAGTGATCAGTCATCATTGCTATTAGCCCAGCTACGGAAGCGGTCCCCTCAGGAAGTGACAAGTAAGCCTGAAAATACAGCAGTAATCAGAGTTGCCAACTTAAAGCATGAACGGTATAGCACTTCACATTCATTAATCCATGTTATGGCCCCAACTTCCCTGTTTTAAGTACCAATTGTTATCGTGGAGCAGTGGGCCTTAATACAGATAAAAGTAAGTGACACAACTTGGGCCCCGTTTTAATATTTCCAGGAGCGCCCCAAAAGTGTTCAAAGCCACAATGAAGTCATTCTTGACTTTCCTCACCAATGAATCACTTAATTACCTCATGAAGTTTCATGTTTAAAAAGTATTTACACATGTAATCATTCCTTGTATGATTTACTACTAGCATTATATGCTTCAGAAAAGGATGAAAACTTCACAAAATTTATTTATAGGGCAATATGCACATTCCTTACCATGACGATTGATCACATTCTCAGGCTTGTAAAGTACTACAAAAAAAGGTATGATGAGGATCACATGAAACAATGTGGTAGTATATGTTAGGAGATAAAAGAGATAGAGATTGAAGAATAGGCACCCATGGACTTGATAGAGGAAAATTAAAGGCGAAAACAGTTTCTATTAAGACAATGAAGGTAAACAAAATGGAATGCAAATGGAAAAATGGCAGGATATGATATTTGATTTAGTTCACAGAATAGAAAGGGATATCAGAAAAATAAAGGGCAATGAGACCGTAAAAAAAAAAATTGGATGAGGAATACTGATGTTAAAGGGTTGAATATTTCATGATTCTAACAGAGTGGATGGGGCAGGGAAAGCTGGATCAGTTTGGTACTAGATGTAGCAAGGGTATGGTCAAGATGAACTTTCTCCTAGGCAGGCAGGGACCAGGGAGAGTGCTTCTAGGAGGCATGGGTTTTAAAAAATAACAATGTAAAGAAAGACACTTCATTGGGTGGATTAAGGCATAAATCTAGTGTGACATCAAAAATACTTACCATATTCATTGAGTAGAGGGTCTCCACCATTTCCACAGATCGGTTTCGCACTGCAGCAGCCACCTAACAATCCACGCAAAACAGCAATCATGAGATGCTAACTTTTAAAAGATTAATCGGAGAATCTAAACCCCAGAAGTTTCCCGCTCATTCACACCAAATTTATCAAAATTTCAAGTAAATGACTTCAAAGGAAACGACTAATATCAATCGGTCCAAAAAAGCTAAATAATAGTAAATGCTCTGTGCCTGTTAAGGTATAACCATAAGACTATTTCACCCCATTTCAAAATATGAACCGACCTTTTTCCAATCTACTCCATACTTGCGATACGCTTCATAAAAGCGCTCCAGCTCTGTCTTGCTCCATTGAGCCCCTAACATGTCAGACACCTTCCTCTTCTGCAAAGATTAGGGAAATGATCATAAAGGATGCTTGCAAAACCAAACTTCCAAACATTAGCTTGCAAAAAAGGTTGCAGAATATCAAGTGACTATATTACAATTATAGAAAACCATATAATTGGCATATCAACTTCTAAAAATAAAACCAACTCTTTGCACCAGGCTTCTGGAGGAAGTCATGGAAGAGGAACTAATAATGAAAAAAAAAATTTGACAAAAAATATTAAAATCTTAGACAAGTGTATGGAAATTTGGAAAATGTCCCTTTAAAACAAGTAATCTGTTATTTTGGCAGTACCCAGGTCGGACCCTATACCATACCAAAAAAAGGTCGGACCCTACACCTATGCCATTATCCTTGTTAGATGCAACTGACCAAGCAAACAGTAGCTGAATATTATGTGCAGCCACATTTAATTAATTCCACTTATTTCAAAATGCAGGTTGGATCCCATTGATCAGATGTTGCAAACACTAAGAAAAAGACCTTCCAACGCATGAAAAACAGTGATCAGCTGTCTCTGATAATGCACTTCGATTCCTAAGACAATCATCTGTTAATGGATGAAGTGTTAGGAGATCAAACTTTCCAAACGCAAAACGAGAAGAAACCTGATAAATATCCCACAGTAGCATCCAGTACAAAAGGCCAACATCTGATTAACACTCCTCAAACAATTCAACATCTGAAGCTTAACCCCGAGAGGTGTCTCTCTAGCTTACATCATGGCTAAGATTGAAATCTTTACAAAGAGTGTCATGTCACTATGAAGAAAATGGTAAAGCTTAGAATGTCACTTCTATACCTAAAACTAGGTTTCAAAAAAATGCTAAGTATTTTTTTTCAGACAGCAGAGAACAGAGAATGAAGGCCAAAACTTACCCGCTGGACGTTTTTCTTAGAATTCTCCCCATCTTTACTAGGAGAAAGCTCATTAATATAAGAAAACCCCTTATTCACACTTCTGGACTTTCTTGGCGGGCCCATCAGTAGATTTCGCAGTCACTTGAAAAATAAGCAAGAAATGAGTTGGCAAATATATTTAAGCAAAAAATACTGCACTTATAACATTCATATAAAATAAGGACATGAAACTAATTGCAATATATTGTAAACTCTCACAAATGCTAAAACAATCCATATCTATACACAACCAAAATTATGAATTCTTTTCTTAAATCTCTAAATAGGAAAAATGAGGGCCTTTCTGAACTACAGGCCTTCCATCTCCATTTCTGCTTTCTCAAAATAAATTCCCACTTAAAACAATTAAAGACATCCTCTAATACATGCACGGATAATACACAGGATCTTTCAGTTGTCCAAATAAAGACAGATAAAGACATTTTAAGCACCAGATCACAACTTCATTTCAGTGTTCATGAATTACAGGAAAATATAATGAGATCTTCTCTGCCCTCAAAATTATTTGTGAATTATGCAATTTCTGAAATCAAAATTGAAAAAAAAAAAAAAAAAGGTAATCCATATTTTGCTTTTACACGTCTTGCTGTTCTGGCATCACATGGACCCATCCCCACATCCAGCAAGCAAAGATGACTGATTAGAAATTTAAAAGAAAATACAGCTCATTAATCCCACCACTAATGGCCGGAAGCTTCATATACCTTTCACCAAATTTCAGCTGAAAAATAGTCAAACCCTCCCACTACTTCCTAGGCAGATCTCTCTCTCTCTCTCTCTCTCTCTCTCTCTCTCTCTCTCTCTCTCTCCCCACTTCCCGAAATCTGTTTACATTTAAAATCGTCACTCGAAACAAGGTCAATATAATAACTGTATTTCTGACCCAGGTTGAAATTACTATCATAACTTTCAAAAATCCACACATAATACAACGTCTCCAAATCTAAAGAATTCAACAGTTCATTACAAGTACATGATCAAACACCTGATCAAGCAGAATACTGAAAAGAACGGAAGTGGCATCAGGAAAATAGATAAACAGTAGTAGTAGTAGTATCTAAATGGGCTATAATTAACATATACAAGCAATATACGCAAACACAAATCTAAAAATTCAAAACAAAAAAAACGACAAATAGAATTTACTTTTAAAAAACAAAAACTGAAATATCTACCATACCAAACCACGAGCCGAAATTCAAAAAGCGAGATGAGAAAAGTAAAGTTCTCACCACGATCGGAAGCTTGTCTTAGAATTTTAAACCAATTGGATGCGATAGGCAAAGAATAAATCGAGGAACGAAATAGCAAGTGCAGACAGTTGAAGATAACGAAGACCATAAGTATGGAGATTTGGTATAGAGAGAGACAGAGACAGAGACAGAGACAGAGACAGAGACAGAGACAGAGAGGGAGCGAGGGAGCGAGGGAGGGAGTAGTAGGAAGAAGAAGAAGAAGCGGATGAGAATTTGGGGCAGTAACCGCGAAACTTGAAAACAAGCGAAGGCCAAAAAGCCTCCAACACTTTATATTTTGTTTTACCTTTTTTAAAGGAAAAATTATACTTTACCCCCTAAACTATGAACCTTTTTTTATTTTATCCCCTTAACAATCATATTTTGCATATTATACCTTCAACTATTTGATTAATTTAACATTACCGTCAACATTCGTTACATATTTAACAAAAATTTATTTTATTTTGCTCTTAAACTATTTAATTTTTTTAACTTGGCCTCGATACGCTAACAATTTTTGTTCAAAAAGATAATAAACATTTGTGATTAGGTCAATACGAAATAATTAAAGTAGTTGAAAGAGTAATATGAAAAATTTAATATTTTAAGGGGCAAAGTAAAAAAGTGGTCATTATTTGGGGGTAAAAGTGTAATTTATGATATTTAAGTTATAAATAAATTATATTTTGGATTTATTTATTCAGTGTGACCATGCCTTTGGTAATAAGATGTTCTGAGCTGCTCGTGGCCACTCAAATTAGTTAGAAGTCAAAATCCAAATCAGTAATAACAAAAACCCTCACCCTCGATTTATCATTTATTATTTTTTGGTCTATTTGGTCAACAATCCAGTAAGTATAAAAATAGCTATAAATTCACCTGGATTGTATTTAGTATTTACCTTCTATAGCTAGAATACTACTTTGTGTTAGAATCAAGGATTATATTTTTATTTTGGTACATTATTTCGGTCACTTAAAAAATAAAAATATTTTTTAAAATATTTTAAAAATAAAATAGAAACAAAAAAAATATTTAAGAATTTATTTTCAAAATTCTGAAAACATTAGTCGAAATATATTAAAATATCTTAAAATAGTAGTTTCCGTAAAATGGAATGAAAAAAGAAGGGGACTTTCTTACCAAAACAACAGAAGGAGAACATCCCAGCAGCCATTGGGACAACCCCCTCGGCCATTATGATGCATATTTAGCAACTTCAGAGGCATCAAATCCCCCTCTCTCTCTCTCCCCATTTGCGCAATACCAGGTCTGTCGATCGATTGGGATAACCGGGGCAGAAACCCTAGTCGGTTCCTCCATAGCTATTCAAGCTAGTTAATTACAAACACCCAAAGGAAAAACTAGATTATATCAGAAACCACCAACATTTTGATGCCATATAAAATGGGGAGGAGCAGTCTTCATGTTTTTCATACAATCAAAGAAGCCAACCTCACAATCATACCTGTAAAAAACTGGCAACCAGAGCTGATGTAGAGCCACTTCTAGATGTTGTAGGAGTGCAGTTCCCACCGGTTGCCTGGCAATTGCAAATTGTACAACCGAAACACTTGAAGGGATCGCTATAACATAGTGAAACAATTTTCCACAGAAAAGCTTCTCCCGGATCAAACCCAACTACTTTTTTTTGTTCTCTATTTCTTCCCCCCTCCCTTTTTTTCATATTCTATTCTTGTGGAAGACCAATCCTAATTGAGATCTTGAGGCTCACTAACATGAACAATAAAACTTGGAATGCTACTCTGAGCATGAAAGCCCATAGCTCGGGGCCTGCCACAATGGGATAAGAAATACAATGATTACTATATTACCAGCCATTTATATGCATGCGCTGAAGATTAAGACAGTTGCACACCAAACATTGACTATTCAGCTATTTATGCCAGTATAACCAAGGCAAGATAGAAAGAATAATGTTGCCACGTATCTCTATTACCAACTGTCGTAATCAAAACAAATTAAACAATTTAATATCACTGAAATTAAAAATACAAGGCAGCGCAACATCAGACTTGTCAAACACTTTCACCATCCTAGGAGAAACAACTCTCAGAAGGAAATAAAACTAATGGCACTGGCACTAGAAAAGAAAATATGAAACAAGGAAAAAGAATGAGGGTAACTTATTTTAGCACAGTATATTTCACTCTGAGAAAACCTTCTACTCAGATAAGGTTAGATTAGGTTAGTAGGCATGGTCCAAGTAATTTGTTCTCCTCCTACTCTGACAACCAGGTCCTTGTTATTTTGAAAGATCCAATTTTGCATGACATAACTTCAACAACTGAGGAGCTTATTCCTTCCAAGTGTAACAAATTTCTCCAGAAACACTCGGTAGATTGCCACAATGCAGTTAATCTGACATGTTTTGCAACCAATCTTCGAAAGACCTTGAACAACTGAACACCTTCGAATAACTCTCTACAAAGCTCAGCGAAAGACATTGCGGACTTTGGGCAATTAACAACGATTCCAACCGACATCAATAACATAGTAATCCATCAAAACCAAAATCTTTTTTCTGATATCATCAAACACTATGGATATTTGATAAAAGCCACAATTGTTGCTTCGTAAGCACAATTCCACTTCCCATATATATCTTCTTCTTTTTTGATAAGAAACAATGATTTCATTAATCATAAAAACAAAAGTAGAAAAGGTATGTCAAAGTTGGACAAGACATCCAAAAACTAAGACATGAAACAGGGAAAACAAAAGGCAAAAAAACATTGCAAATGCATATATATCCATCTTCTTCTGCTATATCGATTTAGTCATTCACCTCATCACTTTGAAAGATCCAACATTTCTTGGTATAGCTTCAAGAGCTCAGGAGCTTCCTTCTGATAAGACTTCTCAATATGCCCGACGAATGTCTTTTCAGAAACTATCAACATTGTAGTCAAGTGAAAACCCTTCACGGCCAAACCTTTCGACAACAAAAGTCTATAAACTGAGCACCTAGGGACAATCCTCTGCTCCAAGCTATGTGAAAGGATTGTTGTCCTCTTGGCAAGTTCAGAAGTCTCCAAACCCATATTATTGATGAGATAATCCATTACCCCTGTAATCTTATCCTCAGACACTGTCATACACCACGGATTCTTCCCAAAGGCAACAAAAATCTCATTCTTAGACCAACCCCACTTCTTGTACACTTCCACCTTCTTTTCCCACTTTAATTTATTCATTGATGCACGTACATGAATTGCAGTAACAAAATTTCCTCTCTGCGGGTTAAACCCCATTTTCTTAACTTCCTCCACAATATTTTTGAATCTTTCAATACTCATCAATAACGCTCTAGGGCGGACCGTTAGCAAAACCAGAATATTCGATTCGGGAACACCCAAATCCCGCAAAATTTCAATTTTTAGGGGCAAACTAGTTTGAAATCCACAGCATAATAATACACCATCATGTTTCAAGGCGGCAATTGTTTTTTCATGTGACTGCAGTAAATTTTTTAATAAATTGAAAGATGGGATGATTTGGTTTTCCAAGCTTCTTTGCAAAATATTTGGTGCTCGAGTTAATATTTTGGCAAGGTCAGTGCTTGAAACACCTTCAGATGTAAAAAATTGGAATTTGGGCAAAAGGGTTTTCTCCGGATCACTTAGTAGGATTGGAGGGGATCCTTTGACAAGATTTGAGATCTGGGTTTCAGTGAACCCATGGTTTCGAAAGAAGGCAAGCACTGAATCAGGTTTATTAGGGGTTTCAAAATTCATGTACTTGGAAGCTGAGAGAGCTTTTTCTAGAGGAAACCCACATGAGTTTGTGAGGTAAGAGACTGTGAATGACTGATCATTTGCAGAGTTTGCTACGGATTTGAGAATTGTTCCTGATGATGATAACGGGTGGTATTGAAGAAGAAACAGTTTATGGGTTGGTGAAATTCTAAAAGATGATCTCACATAGGGCAATATTTTGCATACAAAACTAAACATGGATGAAATTTAATTTGAAAGGCTAGAAAGGACTCACTCACCTGTGCTTCCAAGGCAAATAATCTATTTGATTTTAAAACTCTTGCACTAAAACCCTTCGTCTCCATAAACCCTAATGAAGCCTTCTTCTAAACCTTCGACGTGGTAGTAGGGTGCAACTTGGACGGGCAACTCGAATTCAACCCGACTAACTCAAAAATAAAAAAGGGGTTCGGGGTAGAATATTTAATAGAAAAATTGTAGGTCGGTTCTCTATATAGACTTGTTTATACTTATGTCCGTCAAAAAAATTTATTTGTTATGAAATCTATTTTTTGTTAATTTTGTCAGACTATTCCTTCCATTTAAAAGTGAAATAAAACTAAAAATTAAAAACTCCTAAATTTTAGGAATTTGACTAACATTAAAAAAAAAAAAAATTCTCATATCTATTTACATCTATATATATGTTAGAACTATATCTCGCATATATATATACTAGCAATTGTCCGTACCTGAAAACACTATATAAAACAAAAAATCGCAAACAACTACATATGCGCACGATAACGCTATATAACACAAAAACAAAAATTCAAAAGATAGAAAATTTCATTGATCCAAATAATATAGATATTATAATTTGTTTCAAATACAAACCTGACGCACAATTAAAAGAAACCAAAATTCAATTCGTTGGCCAAGCACAACATTCTGAATTCTACCTTCTAAAAAGAAAAAGTAAAGGCATGAACCTACCATTTGAAGTTGTTCAGCCACAAAATGGTTCACTTCCTCAAAGCTATAATTTCTAATATTGTATTCTCGTTCTGCCAATGAAAAGTTTATATGTACTACACTTTAATCCCAAATAATAACAAAGTTTTCAGAGGTAATATTATAACCATAGGAAACATAACAATACCTAAATTTTTGAAACTCTACATTGTCTTTATTATTGAAACCTCAGCCCAAATTAAGATTCCTCAACAAATTTCCAGAACTTCCACTTCATTAGATGCCCAAATTCCACTTGTATCGATGTCAATCATCTTGTATTTACCTTCTCAGACTAACCATATAAGACCATCAAAACTATACACAGCCAATTAGAAAACATTTAATCACCTACATTTCCATCCACTTCAATATTTGGACAATAGTCAAGCAAAGTACAAACTATTAAGATAAACTCAATTCACATCAAATCGAACCTAATTATAGTAGAAATATATATGTTTGTACAAAAATGAGAGAATTAAACTTTTTTTAAAGCTTAAACATCAAAAAGGCGAGGATCGGTTTATTTATTAAAAATATAAAGAGGGGGGACTTATGACCTTACAAACTTAAATAAATAAAATAAGACCAAAGTTGCTTATTTGCATGGAAATCGAAATTTCTAAGCGTTGGAACATTGGTTCCTCCATTCTTGAAAACTTTGCGTGATTTTAGTTGTCACATCCTTAAACTATTGTAAAACTTAAGGTTCTCCAAAAATTTAGACCTATAGCAATATAGACCTTTAGAACAGGAAAGGAAAGAAGAAATGAAATGAAATGAAATAATTGATAAAAAGGTTGGAAAGAGAGGAAGTCAACGGGAGGGAGAGAAGAGGAAGTGAGAGAATGACATAGAGTAAGGCTTAATTGGGGGAAAGATACATGAATTACTTGACTGGGCCATTTGATTAGGGCATAAAATTGGAAAGAAAATCAAAGATCACATAGAGATTACATTTTCTTTAAGGAAAGAAGATCAAAGATATCTTACTAGTTAAATGCATGAATGCAAAATGAAAATTGAATTTTGGAAAGGAATTGCCGGATTTGATTGGAGAGAGAGAAAGGCAGAGTTAGGGCAGCTTGTAATTACCGGATTTGATTATTTGACCAGTTGGGTTAATTGAATTTTGAAATATCAATTTTAGAAACTAAAAATTTTGAGCAGCAAAAATATTTCTAAATAGCTAATGTGGTACGTCGGATCAAAACGATCTGAGACATTAATAGTTTGAGACAGTTTGGGATAACGCTGTCCGTTGGATGATGACTTTTTGGTTACGAAACGATCTGGGTTGTTATTTGTCTCCAAAATTCAAAATCGTTCTATTTTATTATATAGACTAGTCATAACTCGTGTCTAACAGGCACGATAGAACAAAAAATTCAAATCCTAAAAAATCGATATCACTATATTAAATAATAATTTTTCTTTCCTTCGTTTATTTGATTAAATCATTCAAAATTATTTTTACCCATTATTTTCTTAAAGATATTGACAAAATTTAAATTTTTTTAACAGATCTATACTATCGTGTATGGATAATATCTGAAATAAAAATTATGTTAAATTACAAATTAATCAAATATTAAATGGCTGAGCATGTAATAGAAATGAATGATGTGATGGTTTTGGGGGGAATATATAGGGGATAAAATTCAACTTCCTGTGTGTTTTATTATATAGATTTGTATAAATATAAGAAAAAATTTCATCCTGATCCCCTGTAGTTAGGTCTAAATTCAATGACACATCCTTCCGATTTTGAAATTTCACTGTCACTCCCTGTTAGTGATTGTTGGGTTACACCGTTAATGGCGATGGTTGATTTATAAAAATATCCCCGAGTATTTTATAGGGTAAATTTTATCCACACCTCTTATAAACAAACCTAACTTTAACAACACCCCTTGTAAATAGACCTAATTTTAACAACACCCTCTCTTAATTCTGAAATTTCAATGCACTCTCTTTTAGTTCTATTATATTAACCTTTATTTTGATCAATTTAATATTCAATTTTATCAAATTAAATTTCTTTATTTAATTTAAATTAAATTAACATTTCATCTCATCAAATCAACACAAAATTGATATTTAATTTTATCAAATTAGCATTTAGTTATATTAATTTAATATTTCATTTCATCAAATTAATATTATTTCTTTAATTTAATATTAAGTTATTATTTATTTTTATCAAATCAATATCAAATTGACATTCAATTTTATTAAATTAAACTATTTAATTTATTAAATAGAATATTAAATTCCATTAACTTAAAATTTAACCTTATCAAATTAATGTCATTTATTTAATTTAACACCAAATGAACATTCAATTTTATTAAAACAACATTCAAATTTATTCAATTAACATTAAATTCAATCAAATTAATACTAAATTAATATTTAATTTTATCACATTGAAACTAAATTAATATTTAAATTTATCAAAATTAAGATCAAATTTATTCAATTAATATTAAATTTTATCAAAAAATTTTAAATTTTATATATGAAGTATGATGTGTGAGGAGTGGTCGGACGACGTTGTGGAGGACATATGATAGCAAATGAATTAGAAATGGATGAGATTTTGACATTGACTTTATTAATTGTAATTTTTATTATAGAAAAATCATTTTTAACTATAAAAATTATTATGATAAAAAAATATAAAAAATATAAAAATTTGATTATGTAACCAAATGAGTAATAATATGATGACTAATATTATAACAAAGTTATAATACAACGTTTTAAAATAAAAAAATTCATTGGGATAATATAATGATTGAAATTACGTTTGTAGGCTGGCTAGCGCATATATAATGGGGAAAGAATTGATGACATTTTAGTTTATTTACATAATAAAGGGTAATTTCAGTATTTTTCACAAAATATTTAGTTAAATCATTATTTTATCTACTGATAGAGACAAAAGTTATTGTTATAGAGGTTATCATTAAATTTAAACTCAACTACATGGTGTTTAGATAAAACTTTCCCTAGATATAACATGTAGATATAGTATGTCTTCGATCTTTGTACTATATATATGTATAGTAAAAATGTGTGTGTGATATGAATAGTAAAGATGGAGAACAATTGCATTAGGATATAATTTTGGAGAGACATGTGTCTCAGTTTGGAAAGAGAATCATGAAAGATGAGAGTGTGAGAGACAGTCAATATCTCAGTATAGAAAATGATCCCTTAACATGGGAAATAAAACTAGGGAAACAATGATAAGAGTTGTAATCTGTATTTTAGGGAAAGAGAAACAGAGTTGAGGAATGAGAGATTGCTTAATTGCCAGATTTGATTGGGTTGGGGAATTAAATTTAGGGATGTTAGTTTTGGAAACTAAAAGTTTCGAGCGGCAAAAAATTTTCAAGAGTTAATATAATACGTCGGATTTAAATGATCTGAAATGTCAATAGTTTAAGACAGTTTAAAATATCGTCGGTCGTTGGATGATGCATTTTTTGATCTCGAAACGATTTGAGTCGTTCTTTGTCTCTTGAATTCAAAATCGTTCTACTTTATTATATAGATATTAGTAATTACCATACTTGAAGACACTATATAACAAACAAAAAATTCTTACACAATTGCCCAAATTAAAAAAGAATGACATAAAAATATTCATGTCAATTCTTCTTTTAAAATGACTCAAAATATATCGCCGACCATATCCTTCATATTAATAGAATTATCGTAAAAATATATAAAAACTCTCAAAAACAAAACCATATGTGTAAATGCCTCTGAAAAAAAAAACAAATATTAACATAACATATTGAAATTTACAATCTTTAAGTAATAAATAAAATTTTGCTCATTTATAAGACTCATGAATTTATTACCTCTACCATCACTTAATCTAATAAAATAATATAATTATAAACTCAATCACCATATTTTCAATCAACTCTATCCCCATGTAATAAATATCTCAAGAAAAAAAAGAAAAAAAAAAAAAACATAACACAATTAAATTCACAACATTTAAGCGATAAATAAAATCAACCAAATCTTACTCATTTATAAAACTTACTTATTTATCACAATTATCACCATTCAACCCCAAATGACACAATAAAATTATAAATTTAATTATCAAATGTCCAATCCTCCACATATAAATATACACAGAAACACATTCTCACACATTTATTTTTTGGTTATCAACAAACCTTCCTAACCAACAACTATTTTTATTAGAACTATAATAATTCAAGTTTTTAAGATAAAATAATAATAAATTAATATCTAATTAAAAATAGGTTAAAAAATACGAACTTTTCCTGAGTTTTAACAATATTATATAGACATCCTCTAATATTTTATAAATAATACGGAGATCCCTAAAGTTTAAAATTTATTGCACAAAGACCCCCTTTGTCTCCCTTCTGTCAATGTTACTAATGGAAAGAGATGATTTCATCCCAAAAAAATTTATTATTTTTATAATTGCCTTTCTCCAACTTTAGTACCCAAAAAAATTAAAAATTTAATAAAATGAAATAAGATTTGATTTAGTACCCAAAAAATTGATATAATTTAGTACCTCAAAAAATTGATTAAATAAATTTTAATATTAATTTGATAATAATAAAAATTAATTTGATATTGACTCGACAAAGTTGAATATAAATTGGACAAAATTAAATATCAATTTTTGATAAAAATATATATTAAATTACAATTTAATGTTCATTTCGTGTTGAATATTATTTGGTGTTAATTAAACCAACATGAAATTGACCTTAAATTATAATTTTTTTTGTTGTATATAAACTTAAAATTTGTATTTTAACCCATGAAATTTAAATACAGATTTTTTCATAGTATAGAGTCTTCCCTCTTACTATATCATTTGATAAATTTTCTTTTGGTCAAAATTCGACCTCACATACTTAAACCAAACCAATTGTTCACCCGCACTTTTTTTTTAAGAGAATTGTTCATCTCCACTTACTAAACTCAAAAATCTCTTGTTCACATGAAAATACGTGAAAGTAAATTAAAAAGTTGATAAAAAAATTTAGAAAAATTAATAGTTCGAAAAAAATTTAAAAATTTAGTACCAAAATTATAACAAATAGAGCAAATATTAAAAAAAACTACAAAAATAATCTATAAAAAAATCATTGTCAATGAGAATTTTAGAGGAATTTAGGCCCTGAATCAATTAAGACCTAATTTCTGACAAATATGTGAAACTCAGATAAAAAAGTTGTCAAATCGTGAAAAATGTGTGCTATTTTTTAATTACATTAAATGTTATTTACAAATTAAGAAGCAAGTGACAAAATACATGATGTTAGATATATAAAAACTTTGAATTAATTTTATGGAATAAATAATTATATAACATGTAGTTTCATATGTTTTATGGAGTAAATAATAAAAAATAACACAGGAAAACAAAAAAAATAAGATAATAATATGAGAGAGAGAGAGAGAGAGAGAGAGAGTATAAGATAGATATAGAGAGAGTTAAATGAGAGATAGGAGTCTTAAAAAAATTTGGCATGAGAATCGTTAGATCAATAATCTCAAGCAATCTGAGCCGCGAAAAACTAAAAACAAATAAATCTAACTACTTTATTATATATTAGTAATTATCCATGCCTGAAGACACTACGTTACTCGTAAAAAATTGTAAATATTTTTTCATAAATAAAGATAATGTATAATACAATTTCAATAATAAAACGATCAAATTGATATTGTTCAACCCGTATGCAGAACATATATAATCAAACTTTTATATAACGAAAGTCACGTTGTAACTACTGCAACATATTAATTCAAAAATTTGAGAAAATATAATTATTATTGATTAAACATTCACAATTTTAATATTTTTAATAAACTTTATCTCAAATTTCAAAAAAAATATAACTATTTGTTTTTTTGCAGGTTTTTACCTAAAATTCATAACATTATCCCTGCACCATTTTTTCAATGTGAGTTTTTGTAACTTTTGTGAATAAAACATCCAAAAATTCACGTGAACTCTCGTAAATGTAAAAAAATTTGTTAAGAAATAAAAATCAGTTTTCATTTGAGGTCAACTTAAATATTCATAAAATTCAATCGAATTTAAGTTTGGGTGGGACTATTCCCACCCCCACAAATCTCCATTTCTACCCTATTTAATTTTTCATTATCAAATTACTAAGTTCACCCCTTCTATACCTACCCCATTAATAACTAAGTTCACCTCATGTTATATACACCCCGTTTAATAAGTAAACTCTATTTATATTTTGTCATAATTAGAATTTCATTCTCTATTTCATCTCATGCAATTACAAATAATTTTTTCAGTGAGATATATGTTAGTATTATTTCTCAATTTAATTCTATGTTTGATTTACTGTTTGTTGTATGAATTTTCATTATTTTTGGTATGTTTTAATATCTCTGACAAGTTTAATAATTTTTTATTTAAAATTTATATGTGTGTATATATACGTATGCTTTCAAATTATTTGTTATTTTTTATCTTATTTAGGTTTTGCATCTATACTTGTTATTTTTTTTCTTGTTCGATTTTGTGTTTGTGCTTGATACTTTTTTTTTTATGTCCGGTTTTGCGTCTTGTAGTTTTGCGTTTTGTAATTTTGCTTGTTCTTTTAATCTTTACTTGGTTTTTTTTTCCCTTTTTGTTTCGATTTGCTTCTTTTTTTTTTTTTCTTTGTTTCGTTCTTTTCTTTTTAAAAGAGGTGTATATAGCATGAGGTGGGTATAGAAATAGTGGACTTAGTAGTTTGATAATGAGAAATTAAATGGAGTGGGAATGGAGATTTGGGGATGGGAATAACCCCACCCTTTAAGTTTAAGTAAGAATTTATACTTTATATTTGACAATTAAATTCAGTTCAATTCGAGTCTTAATTATAATTACGTCAAATCGAGAATTGAATTTAAGTTTAACTCAATTAACACTTCTATCTTAAACCTACAAACTAATTGTTATCTATTCCAGTTCACTGTGATGTCATAACTTTTTTTTTTTTTTTTAATTTGATTATTCTTTATTACTTTTACAATCAATTTCAATTTGACTTCAACTTGAATACTCGTAAAATTCAAACAAAGTTAAGTTTAAGTAAGAATATATATTTTATACTCGACAATTAAATTCAGCTCAATTTGAATCCTAATCATAATTACTTCGAACCGATAATCGAGTAAAATGAAATTTGGTGGAAGAATTTTGATAGTTTGATCCAGTGTTATCAGAACCGGACCGGACCGGCCGGTTCGACCGGTTAGACTGTGAACCGGGGCCTCAGCCGGTCCGATTCTCAAATTGAACCGCTTAAGGAGTTAAACCGGAATAAAACCGTCAAACCGGCCGGTTTTTGACAAAAACCGTGAACCGGACGGTTTAGTCAAACCGGACGGTTCTACTGCATTTTTTATAAAAAAAACCCCAAATCCCTAATTTTACCTCATCTCCATCGTCTTCTCCACTCAAGCGTTGGTGGACCAGACCAGACTAAATGATTCAGACCAAACCAAGCTTCACAGGTCAAGCTCATTCACAGGTTCTCTGACGAAGCGAGGTCGTTTTGGGTTTCGAGAAACGGGAATGCGACGTGGCCGAAGCACAGGAGCTTGGAGTACTTTCAGGTTGCTTCTCAGTAGTGATTTGAAGCACCAGAGACTGAAGCTCGGCTCGCAGAATCATCTTTTGGTTTCGTCGGAAGGAACCGAAACTTCGTTCTTCGGCAATGACTTGGGATGGTGAGTCTCTCTCTGTGTGTGTGTTTTATGGTTAAAGGTCTTTATGTTTTGTGGGAAATGGTGGAAAAGGGAAAAACGAATGAGGAAGGAGGCAGAAAGCTAGTCACAAAATTTTCTTAACAGTATTTTTCATTTTTAGCACAAGTATTTTTTTTATACTTAATTAATTTATAATAAATTATATGTATTAGGTACATGTTTTATATTTTTTTAGCTAAATTATTATATTTTATAATTTTTTTATTTTTTTATTATTCGACCGGTCCAACCAGTTGAACCACTAAACCATTGACCCGGTCTCTCTACCGGTTCGATGTCCGATCCGGTTATGATAACTATGGTTTGATCAATAATCTTAAAGCAATCTGAACCTCGAAAAACTCAAGACAAATAATACTAGCTCCCTTAGTATATAGATATATCACATTACATATATATTATTCGTCTATTATACCATTTGAATATTATAGTATTTTTATTTCAATACATAATAAGACCTATATTATAGCCATTCAACTCATTTTGACGCAAAGAATCTGTATTTAAAGTCCATTTGTTTATTTAATTTTTTTTAAAAAAATATTTAATTAGAATCATAATTAAAGACCTAATTAATGTGTAATGTGAGATAGAGTTATAAGAGAGATAGAAATCTTAGAATTGTGGAATGAATGAAAGTTTTGCTCAAAAAATTGGAAGGAGAGAAAATTTCATATTAGGACCATCGGATCAATATTTTTTCAAGTGATCTGAGCCGCAAAAAGCTAAAGACAAAGAAATTTAACTACTTTATTATATAGATATAGTAACATTAAAAATAAAAAATAGTAACATTCAAATACAAAAAAATAGTAACATTTAAGCACAAAAATATAGTAACATTCCATATTAATATTTTTAAAAAATAACAATAGTAACATGTTCAACAAAAATAGTAATATGTTCAAAATAATAGTAACATGAACAGTAACATAAATAACAAAAGCAGTAACATGAACAGTAATATAATAAAAAATAGTTACATGAAACATTCAAGCCTAAAAAATAATAATATTTTAAAAAAATACACATATAGATAGATAATATGAAACAACAATTTGAACTTTGAGAAACAGAGAAAAAACGGACAAATGATTTTTTTTGAAACCTTAATCATATCTGCAGAGGCGAGTGAAAAGGGTCTTCTTGTGCTAAGTTGTGAACCAGTTCCTCGATAGATTCAGCATCGTTTGCAACCACAACAACGTCACCACTAGCTGGTCGGAGAGAGAGAGAGAGAGAGCTTTAAATTTGAATTTTAAATTTATGATAGAGATTTTATTAGCATATTTTAATTGACATTGAATTAAGGGATAACAATTTCTAAGATAGGAAATTAATTTAACATCCTTTCAATGAAGGGTATTTTGGAGTTTAAAAAAATAGTGGACTTAACTACTTATTAGTAAGATGAAAAAATAATGTTACATGAACTTAAAAAGTAAACTTAAAAACTAGACTTCATAATCACAATTATTGATTTTACTGTGAGTCCCAACATTTATGGGGACTTACTATCTATTCAATGATTGTGATTATCAAGTATAGTTTTTAAGTCTACTTTATAAGTCCATGTAGCATCATTACTCAAGATTAAAAAGGGACTTATCCCTAAATAAGTTTCTTTAATAGACTAACTTCATTATAAGTTCCTTAAGGAAGACTCAACCTCAATTTTCACTTTTTAATATTTTGGTTGGGCCTGAGTAAAAAAACTCCAACCCAAATTGAATTCGGGTAAGCCTCAAGGCCTCGAGTTATCGGGTTAAACCCGAATATTAAAATTGGATTGAACCCGAATATACATAAATATATAAATATATTTAACTAGAGTTAATATTTATTTTCACTCTTCAGAGTCTAGACTTTCACTTCACTTCAAGTCTTCACCCCTGTGTTTTCATCACTCTCAGATTCTTCTCTCGCTTGTCAATCGTTTCTTATCTGGTCTTAGACTCTCAGTCTCCCTCTCTCACTCGTCTGAGTCTAAGACTCTCAGCCTCCCTCTCTCACTCGTCACTTCTCTCTCTTTTATCAACTCGAATTAAGTAATCCGAGCGCAACCCGGATTTTAACCCGAAATTAGCCCGAATTAAGTAACCTGAATCCAACCTGAGTCCGCCCGAATTAAACTGGGACAATGCTTGGGTTGAGGTCGGATTAGAGTTAGGGTTAGGGTTGCAGAGAAACATTTTTCTTGCAAATTACACTTAGACCCTTGCTCTCTACTTCTACCACTCATTTCCCATCGCTTAGGACCGATAATCAAATCGAGCTATTCGGGATGGATTAGTTTTGGGTATCGCTCGAGCTCGTAAAATTCGGTTCGATTATTAGCCCTACCCCCAAGTTATCAATTTCACGCATTACTCCTTAGTCCTTAAATTATTGGTTTGAGTTTCACATTTTCTAAATCATTGATTTTTTTTTTTCCCGACAAATCAACTCAAAAAATTGAAATTCTACCTAGTTGAGGATGAAAAGACCACATCTCCTAATGTTATGGGATCCCCACTTGACTCTGATATATTGTGAAAATTTGGACATAAACAATTATTAGGACGATGTGAAACTTAAATTAATAGTTTTAGGTGCAATGTTAGAAAGAGAATAGTTAGGGGCCAATGTGAAATGAGGGGCATATACAAAAGGGTCCAAGTGTAATTTGCCCTATTATTTCTTTTTCTCTTTTTCGGCTATCTTTCATGTGGATACTGCTTATTATCTGAGAGTTTACAATTTATATAGTTGTTAGTTTATGTGTTTTAATATGTGAAGAAAATGTCATCGTTATTTTAGGATTAATAACCCTTAACAACTTTTGTTAGTCCAGCACGAAAATGATATCAAAGTTATTTGAAATAAGTTTCACCTTAAAAGATTTGTTACAATTAGATATGTTAATCGTGTCGGGTGAAACGAGCTCGTATCGAATTTTAGCAAGTTCGTGTCAAAAAAATACTTCACTCATACCTAATTCATTTATTAATGCGTGTCATATTGAGTTCGTATCCTATATGAACCGTGTATAACTAGTATATAAACGAATCATGTCGTGTATTTCTTATAATTAAATTTACACATACCTGATTCGTTTATTAATCGTATCGTATCGAATCTACACGTTTACTAAACGGGTAATTTAAAAGAAAACTCATACCCTTTAACACGGATCATGTCATATTTTGACACCGCTACCAACAACCAAATTATTTTGTCATATCTAACAAATAACAAATCAATACAATTCCGACTATATATAACTCAAATGAAGCTATATACATTATAACTGACACCAGCATGACCCAAACCGATAGAAATTCAACTTCATTTGATACAAACATGACTTAACACAACTTAAAACTCCCAACATCACAAACTTTTTATCATCAACTGTTTTTAACGCCCTCCTCTTACTACAATTGCCAACTTATGTCTTTAAAAACATCCCAGCATTGCAGCCATTGCCCTCCCCCCCCCCCCCCCCCAAACACACACACAAATTCAGCTATGTGCCTGTATAACCAAGGCAAGATAGAGAGAAAAATGTTGTCAAATATCTCAAATACAAACTGTTGTAATCAAAATGAATAAAATCACCGAAAATATAAAGAAAACCAAACATTGACTATTCAGCTATTTATGCCAGTATAACCAAGGCAAGATAGAAAGAATAATGTTGCCACAGTATATTTCACTCTGAGAAAACCTTCTACTCAGATAAGGTTAGATTAGGTTAGTAGGCATGGTCCAAGTAATTTGTTCTCCTCCTACTCTGACAACCAGGTCCTTGTTATTTTGAAAGATCCAATTTTGCATGACATAACTTCAACAACTGAGGAGCTTATTCCTTCCAAGTGTAACAAATTTCTCCAGAAACACTTGGTAGATTGCCACAATGCAGTTAATCTGACATGTTTTGCAACCAATCTTCGAAAGACCTTGAACAACTGAACACCTTCGAATAACTCTCTACAAAGCTCAGCGAAAGACATTGCGGACTTTGGGCAATTAACAACGATTCCAACCGACATCAATAACATAGTAATCCATCAAAACCAAAATCTTTTTTCTGATATCATCAAACACTATGGATATTTGATAAAAGCCACAATTGTTGCTTCGTAAGCACAATTCCACTTCCCATATATATCTTCTTTTTTTTTGATAAGAAACAATGATTTCATTAATCATAAAAACAAAAGTACAAAAGGTATGCCAAAGTTGGACAAGACATCCAAACACTAAGACGTGAAACAGGGAAAACAAAAGGCAAAAAAACATTGCAAATGAATATATATCCATCTTCTCCTGTCATATCGATTTAGTCATTCACCTCATCACTTTGAAAGATCCAACATTTCTTGGTATAGCTTCAAGAGCTCAGGAGCTTCCTTCTGATAAGACTTCTCAATATGCCCGACGAACCTCTTTTCAGAAAGTATCAACATTGTAGTCAAGTGAAAACCCTTCATGACCAAACCTTTCGACAACAAAAGTCTATAAACTGAGCACCTAGGGACAATCCTCTGCTCCAAGCTATGTGAAAGGATTGTTGTCCTCTTGGCATCAGAAGTCTCCAAACCCATATTATTGATGAGATAATCCATTACCCCATTAATCTTATCATCAGACACTGCCATACACCACGGATTCTTCCCAAAGGCAACCAAAATCTCATCCTTAGACCAACCCCACCTCTTGTACACTTCCATCTTCTTTTCCCACTTTAATTTATTCATTAATGCACGTACATAAATTGCCGTAACAAACTTTCTTCTCTGCGGGTTAAACCCCATTTTCTTAACTTCCTCCACAATATTTTTGAATCTTTCAATACTCGTCAAGAACGCTCTAGGGTGGCTCGTTAGCAAAGCCAGAATATTCGATTCGGGAACACCCAAATCCCGCAAAATTTCAATTTTTGGCAGCAAACTAGTTTGAAAACCACAGCATAATAATACACCATTATATTTCAAGGCGGCAATTGTTTTTTCATGTGACTGCAGTAAATTTTTGAATAAATTGAAAGATGGGATGATATGATTTTTCAAGCTTCTTTTCAAAATATTTGGTGCTCGAGTTAATATTTTGGCAAGGTCAGTGCTTGAAACGCCTTCAGATGTAAAAAATTGGAATTTGGGCAAAATGGTTTTTTCCGGATCACATAGTATGATTGGAGGGAATCCTTTGACAAGAATTGAGATCTGGGTTTCAGTGAACCCATGGTTTCGAAAGAAGGCAAGCACTGAATCAGGTTTATTGGGGGTTTCAAAATTCATGTACTTTGAAGCTGAGAGAGCTTTTTCTGGAGGAAACCCACATGAGTTTATGAGGTAAGAGACTGTGAATGACTGATCATTTGCAGAGTTTGCTACGGATTTGAGAATTGTTCCTGATGATGATAACGGGTGGTATTGAAGAAGAAACAGTTTATGGGTTGGTGAAATTCTAAAAGAAGACCTCACAGAGGGCGACGCTTTGCATACGAGATTAAACATGGATGAAGTTTAATTAGGAAGGCCAGAAGGGATTCACGGGAGCAGATCCTCTGCTGTTACCTATTTACCGCATAATATGCGGTTAAATAGAACGACCCCGTTTCAATGGATTTTGCAAATTTTTTTTTTTTATTTCTCCCTTACCAAAACGACGACGTTTTGGTCTGACTACCAACTTCGGCTGTTTCCCCCTTCTTCTTCATCAAACTGGTCTGGTTCTCCCGCTTGTTCTTCATCAAACTGCAATACTCTCTCAGCGGGCCAAACAAAGGGGATGAAGCTTAAGCTGCTGATTCCGTTCGGTGTATAAGTCATATATTCCCTACTTGTATACGATATAAAACCAAACACCAAGCAAAACAGAAAGACTCCTTGTGTTTTTGTGTGTGCGCATATTGAAGAGAAACAGAGTGGTCTTGTTGGGTTGGTATTGTAATTAACATGGCTTCCAGGTTGTGGGCATCAAGGGCTGCTGCATATCTCAGGATCTCAGCGTTTCACAGAGGCTTTGCTTCTGGTATATCTTCACAGTCTCGTCTATTTTCTGTTTTTCATGATTTGTTTTGTATTAATCTCGTTCTTGTGTTTTTTTTATGCTTGATCTATAGTGCTTCTTAATAAAGATCTCATTTTTCAATATGGATTGGTTTTAGTTATGGGACTCAGCTTACTCACCAGGAATGCACCCTAAGGGAGAGTTCCTGGGTTACTCAAACAAGCTAGTAAGAGATACTTATCAAAACAAAGAAGCTAGCACACCGCTCAGAAAGTTCATATATCCACAGCCATTCTATTCATTTTCTCTTGCTTCCCCTGGATGTAATCTGTAAGTTCATATATCCAGATTATATTGTATAATTAATATCATGATTAGTGGAAGTTTAATGTTGTTGAAGTTCATGATTTATTTCGCATTGTGGATAAATCTTTGTAATTTGTGTTCATCAATATTAACTCTTTGTATGATTTGTATCAAGTTAAATATTTGTATGCAATCACATAGTAACAAATGATATGCAAGTGAAGCTTACTCAAAGTGTCCAAACTATTTACCAAGAGTACTCTTATTTACAACAAGTTCTTGTCAACATGTTTGTTCCATCTAATGTCATTTCAATGAAATTTCTTATTGTAGGATACTATGATGGATGATTTGGGAGTTAATGCGAATGAGAATATACCTCATATTGGTATGCATTTTGATACGGAGGAAGATGCTTATGCGTTTTACAATAGTTATGGAGGGTCCGTGGGATTTAGCGTGAGGAAAGATTTTCAGAATAAAAGTTTGAAAGATGGCGTCGTCATTTATAGAAAATATGTTTGTTGTAAACAAGGTAAGAGGGGTAGTGATAAAAGAGAGTGTCAAGTAAGGAAGCCTCGAGCAGAGACAAGAACAAATTGCCAAGCTCATATGTGCATATCTCTTAATAGAGAAATTGGTAAATTTATTGTGCTGAAGTGGGACGACAACCACAACCATCCTTTGCACCTTCATGAATGTATGCATATGATGTCATCCCAACGGAAGGTTACCGAAGCACAAGGCATTAATATTGATATGGCAGCGGATTGTGGATTGTCACTTAAGGCTTCCTATGAACTTTTAAGTACTCAGTCTGGAGGAAAGGAAAGTCTTGGTTTCACTCGTCAAGACCAAAAGAATTACCTCCGTGAAAGGAGGCAACGAGACTTGAGGTATGGTGAGGCGGGTAGTTTGTTGAAGTATTTTCAAACGGAAGCAGTGAAAAATCCTTCATTCTATTATGGAGTGCAATTGGATGCGGAAGAGCACATTACTAATATTTTTTGGGCCGATCCAGTGATGATTGTTGACTATGGCAACTTTGGAGATGTTGTCTCATTTGACACTACTTTTAGAACGAACAAGGAGTATCGACCATTTGCATGTTTTACTGGGTTCAATCATTTCAGGGAGACATTATTATTTGGAGCTGCATTATTGTATGATGAAACGGCAGCATCATTTCAGTGGTTGTTTGAGACATTCCTACAAGCTATGTCTGGGAAATATCCTATTACCATCTTCACGGACCAAGATCAAGCGATGGCTAAGGTTATTTCTATTGTCATGCCAGAGACATACCATGGGTTATGTACTTGGCACCTTTGCCAAAATACTTTGAAACATTTGGGGAACATTTATAAGGATGGTTCACAATTTCCTGCTCGATTTAAAAAGTGTGTGTATGGATATGAGGAAGAGCATGAACTATTTGAGGCTTGGGAATCGTTGCTTGCGGAGTATAAATTGGATGATAATATGTGGATGAAAGCCACTTGGGCATTGCGAGAGAAATGGGGGCATGTGTATATGAAGAGGACTTTCACTGCAGGAATGCGAAGCACCCAATTGAGTGAGAGCTTGAATGCAGCCTTACGGAAGTACTTAAAGCCAGACCATGACATTGTTCAGTTCTTTGTGCATTTTGAAAGAGTTGTGAATGATAAGCGGTATAAGGAGTCAGACTCAGAATACCAAGCTAGGCAAAAATTACCTAGATTGAAGTTAAAAAGAGCTCCAATGTTAGTGCAAGCAGGGCAAGTGTACACTCCAACTATGTTTGAGCTGTTCCAAGAGGAGTACGATATATTTCAGTGTGCTATTGCTACACCATGTGATGTGTTGGATGGGTGGCATCAATTTGTGGTTCGATTATATGATGAACATAGAGAGTATTTGGTCTTGGTTAAGGCTAATGAGGAGCTAGTCAATTGTAGTTGTCGGAAGTTTGAAATGGAGGAAATATTATGTGGCCATGCACTTAAAGTCTTGGACATGATCAATATTAAGCAAATTCCCGAGCAATACATATGTAAGAGATGGAGACGAGATGCAAGAATGAGTTGTAGGACAGCCCCCATTTTAATGTCAAATGAAGAGAATCCCAAGTTGATGGTGGCGTCACGGTACAGGCAGCTTTGTCCTAGAATGGTACAACTAGCTGTTCGATGCTCTGGTCTTCAACCTGCATATGAATTGGTGTCACGTGGTGTTGAGGAATTGTTCAAAGAAGTGGATAGTATGTATGCATCAATTAGTGATGGTGGCGATGATCCAATCCATGAAAATGTTGACTCAAGTGGATTAGAAAATGTTGACCCAAAACTTCTCCAAGTTAAAGGTTTAAAAAGAAAAGAAGGTAGTTACAAGGGTTGGGGTCGACTAAAATCTTGGCATGAGAAAGCAACAAAGAGAAAAAAAAGAGCTTCCCAACCATCACATATGTCTATGGTATCGTATAAATATAATTGTAGATTTTTTTAATTCACTTCATATTTTTATTCACTTCCTATTTTTATAAACATAATTGTAAGTATTTTTGTATTCCAAGTACAAGGTTTCAGTCACCCGTGTACAACAGCATATGGTCATTCGATGTCTTCTCAAGCTTCAAATAGTGTACAAAGTGTTGTGATATGTGACCTTATTGTGAAATTTATTGATTCACATATTTATCAAGTTTCTTTGTTTGACCCCTTCTCATTGATGTAGGGTACTCCGACTGATTCAACATATGTGCATTCTTTAAATGACGCTGAATCATTTTTCGTCAATGGGAGATACAACTTGTAAGGATGGTTGGAGAATGCTTGGAGGATGCTTGAACAAAGGATGCATTGGAGAATGCTTAAAAGATCATTAGTTGTAAGGATGCTTGTTGTATTTTTAATGAACTTGTAAGGATGCTTGTTGTATTTTTAATGAATGTGATCTTTTTAATGAATGTGATCTTTTTTTAATGAATGTGATCTTTTTTTTATGAATGTGATCTTTTTAATGAATGTGATGTATTTTTTATGAATGCGATCTTTTTAATGAATGTGATCTTCCAAGTCACAACAATATACAAAACCCACAATTTCATTCAAATTAAACGCGCAAGTTCATTCACAACTTTTTTTTCATCATTACATCATTGCTCTTACAGCTCTACTTCACTAGAATTACAAATATAAGAAGCACCACTAGTAACGTGAGTACAAACATATTTGACTTCATTGTCATTACATTGTCTTTAATTCGTCGTATATTGTCTTCAATTCGTCGTACATCGTCTTCAATTCGTCGGACATCCATCCTTTCATTTGTAATTTCCAAAGAGGGGAGAGTAATTTCCAATGCATTGTAAATTTTTCTAAGAGCAAATGACAAAGAAAAACACTAGTATCTGTGCCCAAGCAGCTTGAAGAAAAAAGTAGCTTGTCTAATATGATAAGGAGACAAATCACCAATACCACACTGGAACCATCGGCAGGTTGCAAAGGGAAAAATTGTACAATACCTTTACTTTTCTTACATTAATATTCCAATGCAATAATAAATGAATGCATATGTACAAATAACATTTATAATACCCACACAAGTTGAACAGCACACCTAAGATGGTGTACCAACTCTCAAAGAACCATAAAAGATTTCAATGACATCATAATACAGGTCAAATAATTGTTACTTCTATTTGAGATTGTCATTTTGTATGGCACTTAATATGACCAAATACAAAGAGATTATCACTAGTAGAACATGAACCCAAAAGAGCCAATAAAGATTCAAATAAAAGCCATAGATTAACCAAATCACAGTTAACTTGAGTTTAACAAAAGCAGCAAAGAAAAAAGTCATTACATATAACTTGAGTCAAGGACACACCATTCAATTGTGGTTTTCTCTGTATAATATTTTTTACAAGTACTGAGAATAGCAAAACCTAATTTACAACCCAAGGATATTGGACAAGGCATATAGGGGCAAGCCACCTGCCTTAGCATCAAGTGAACCTATCAAGAGGCTTGAAACACCAAAAAGTAGCCCAAGCACATTCTTGCGCTTAATTAAGTCCAACTCATCCCCACAATTTATTGTCATTGAAGTTTGTACTCTATGTTTTGAACTAGAGCAGCACATTTATCAGAGAAATGTATTATAGTATCACAGAAAGAATTTAGTAGTGGTCCATCACAGGGAATTTGTTCAGTTATTGCGCAGAAAGTTAAAAGTAAAAATAGTCTTCAAAGCACAAAAACAATTAAGATATAAGAAAGAACAAAAAGAAGCTGAGGCTTCATCTTCTTTATGATAGTGTGCTGCAATATAGACAATGACCATTTTTAAAACAAATGAAACAGGAGGAAGTATAGCTAGTTGAAACAAAGGGCAACAAACTGTCAGTTTTCCATTGTCTTTACCTTCTTCAAATATCTAGGTTTACGAAAATAAATATTTCACATAAACTTTTCAAATTTACCTATTGGTTATACAACACTTTTTTTTGGCTTGTTTTGCACTAAATCTCAGTTGAAATCCATCAAATGAGATTACAAAAAAAAAAATTATGACAAAAAATTAACATATTATACTTGCATTTCACTTCAAGGCTGCACTGGTCTCAAGCAATTTTACCTACTTCACTTTTACAGAACAATTTTACCGAACAATTTTACCTACTTCAAACAGAACAATTCAAACAGAACAATTTCGGAATTCCACAATGCACTGGTCTCAAGCAGAACATCTAGCCAATGCAAGTTGGTTGATTGATTTTAGCCCTAACAAATCTCAATAAAAAATTTCGGAATTCCACAATGCAAGTAATTTCGGAATTCCGGATTTTAGCCCTAACAAATCTCAATCTATAACAAACATCGGAATAAGTAAACAAACCTTTGCTCTTCAATTTGATCACAAGTGAACTTTGAGGCACCAGTGCAGCAAAACTTTAATTCGGTTCAGAGGTGGATTTGAATTCAGCGGTGGACGTCGAACGGATTTCAGAGGAAAGAGGACAGAGGAAATAGGAGGGTTTCAGATCTGATTTTTATCTGGTCCAAAACGACGTCGTTTTGGACAAGGTCAGTTAAAAAAAAAAAAAGGAAATCGCACCAAAAACGGCGCCGTTCTATTAAACCGCATATTATGCGGTAAGCTTCTAACCGCAGACGAGCCGGACCCCCAGGTCCAGGGTGTGGCTCATCTGCTGTTGACAAGCAAACCGCACCCGGTGCGGTTAAATAGGACGCCATCGTTTTGCCCACTGAAATGAAATGACACAATTTTGGTTAGGTAAGGTAGCCAGTAAACTATTGTCCCTACCCCATTGGACAAAAAGCCGTAAATGGTGTCGTTCCATTAAACCGCATAGTGTGCGGTTGATTCCCATATCGAAGAGGGGCCAGACCCCTCCATAAACCCTGATGAAGCCTTCTTCTAAATCTTTGGCGTCGTGCTAGAGGTGTAACTTGGACAGACCAACTAAAATTTAACTCGAGTCCAACCCAAAAAAAAAAACTTGGGTTAGAATTTTTAATATTTTGGTTGGGCCTGGACAAAAAAACTCCAACTCGAATTAAATTCAGGCAAGTCTCGAGTTGTCGGGTTGAACCCAAATATACATAAATATATTTAATTAAGGTTAATATTTATCTTTACTCTTCAGAGTCCAGACTTTCACTTCACTTTAAGTCTTCACCCCTGCACTATCATCACTCTTAGATCCCTCTCACTCTTGTCACTCGTTTTTCATCTGGTCTTAGACTCTCAGTCTCTCTCTCTCACTCGTCTGAGTCTCGTCTCAAACTCTCAGTCTCCCTCTCTCACTCGTCACTCCTCTCCCTTTTATCAACCCGAATTCAATAACCCGAGCGCAACCCGATTTTTAACCCGAATCCAACCCGAGCCCGCCCGAATTAAACTCGGGCAATATTCGAGTTGAGGTCGGATTAGAGTTGAAAATTATATACCTAGGGTTAGGGTCGGGTTAACCTCTCAATCCGCCTGAGTTGCACCCCTATGTCGTACCTCGTCTGACAAACATTTTTCTTGCAAATTACACTTAGACCCTTGAACTCTACTTCTACCGCTCATTTCACAGTACTTAGGACCGATAATTGAATCAAACTATTTGGGCTGGATTAGTTTTGGGCTCCGCTCAAGCTCGTAAAATTCGGTTCGATTATTAGCCATACCCCCAAGTTATCAATTTCACGCATTACTCCTTAGTCCTTAAATTATTGGTTTGAGTTTCACATTTTCTAAATCATTGATTTTTTTTTCGACAAATCAACTCAAAGAATTGAAATTCTACCTAGTTGAGGATGAAAAGACCACATCTCCTAATATTATGGGATCCCCACTTGACTCTGATTTGTTGTGAAAATTTGGACATAAACAATTATTAGGACGATGTGAAACTTAAATTAATAGTTTTAGGTGCAATTTTAGAAAGAGAATAGTTAGGGGCCAATGTGAAATGAGGGGCATATACAAAAGGGTCCAAGTGTAATTTGCCCTATTATTTATTTTTCTCTTTTTCGGCTATCTTTCATGTGGATACTGCTTATTATCTGAGAGATTACAATTTATATAGTTGTTAGTTTAGGTGTTTTAATATGTGATGAAATTGTCATCGTTATTTTAGGATTAATAACCCTCAACAACTTTTGTTAGTCCAGCACGAAAATGATATCGAAGTTATTTGAAATAAGTTTCACCTTAAAAGATTTGTTACAATTAGATATGTTAATTGTGTCGAGTGAAACGAGCTCGTATCAAATTTTAGCAAGTTCGTGGCAAAAAAAATACTTCACTCATACCTAATTCATTTATTAATTCGTATCTAACGAATCGTGACATATTGAGTTCGTATCATATATGAACCGTGCATAACTAGTATATAAACAAATCATGTCTTATATTTCTTATAATTGCTTTATACATACCTGATTCGTTTATTAATCGTATCGTATCGAATCCACACGTTTACTAAACGGGTAACTTAAAAAGAAAACTCATACCCTTTAACACGGATCATGTCATATTTTGACACCGCTACCAACAACCGAATTATTTTGTCATATCTAACTAGTAACAAATCAATACAATTCCGACTATATATAACTCAAATGAAGCTATAACTGACACCAACATGATCCAAACCGATAGAAATTCAACTTCATTTGACCATTAATAATCCGTGTATAAATCACCAATTTTGATACAAACATGACTTACACAACTTAAAACTCCCAACATCACACACTTATTATCATCAACTGTTTTTAACGCCCTCCTCTGACTACAATTGCCAACTTATGTCTTTAAAAACGTTTTGAGTAGAGAGGAAAACATCCCAGCATTGCAGCCATTGCCCTCCCCCCCCCCCCAAAACACACACACAAATTCAGCTATGTGCCTGTATAACCAAGGCAAGATAGAGAGAAAAATGTTGTCAAATATCTCAAATACAAACTGTAGTAATGAAAATTAATAAAATCACCGAAAATATAAAGAAAAGGCGGTGTGGCATCAGAAATGTCACAGTTTCACCAACCCAGTAAAAACAATGTTCATAAAGACCTAATCTAAATTAATGGCACTGCCATGAGCAAAAGAATATAGGTTAGATTACCCTAATTACCGTGTCCTTGCTATTTTGAAGGATCCAATTTTGCTTGATGTAACTTCAACAGCTGAGGAGCTTCTTCCTCGTCAGGAATCACAAATTTCTTAAAGAAACTTACTTTCAGTACACTGCAACAATGTAGCTAAGCTTGCATGTTTTTCATCCAGTGTTCGAAAGAACTTGAACAATTGAACACCTTGGAATAATTCTCTTCCAAGCTCTGCAAAAGACATTGCACTATTGCAGACTTTGAGCAATTGTCAAAACCAAGAACTGTTGCTTCACTAGACCAATTCCAGTTAACATAAAAATCAATCTTCTTCTGTCATATCGAATTGGTCATCCACCTGATCACTTTGAACGATCCAATATTTCCTGATATAGCTTCAAGAGCTCCGGAGCTTCCTTCTCATAAGAATTCTCAATATGCCTCACAAACTTGTTTTCAGAAAAATTAAACATTGTAGTCAATCTAAAATCCTTCCTGACCAAACCTTTTGACACCAGAACTTGATAAACCGAGCACCTAGGGACAATTCTCTTCTCCAAGCTATATGAAATTATTATAGGACATTGGGCCACTACAGAAGTCTCCAAACCCACATTGTTGATGAGATAATCCATTACCCCTGTAATCTTATCCTCAGAGGCTGACATACACCATGGATTCTTCCCAAAGGCAACCACGATCTCATCCATAGACCAACCCCACTTCTTATAAAGTTCCACCTTCTTTTCCCATGTCGACTTACTCATAGATTTCCGCGCATGAATTGCCCGAATAAACTTCATTCTCTGTGGGTTAAATCCCATTTCCTTAACTTCGTGGACAATATCTTTAAACCTTTCAGTAATTGTCCATAACGCTTTAGCGTGAGATGTTAACAGAACCACAATATTCGATTCCGGCACACCCAAATCCCGCAAAATATTAATCTTAGGCACCAAATTAGTCTGAAAATCATGACACAAAAATTCAGCATTACGTTTCATGGCGGAAATTGTTCTTTTACGCGATTGCAGTAAATTTTTGAACCAATGGAAAGATGGAATGATTTGGTTTTCCAAGCTTCTTTACAGAATACTTGGTGCCCGAGTTAATATTTTGGCAAGGTCAGTGCTTGAAACGCCTTCAGATGTAAAAAATTGGAATTTGGGCAAAAGGGTTTTCTCAGGATCACAGAGTAAAACTGGGGGAGACCCTCTGACAAGATTTGAGATCTGGGTTTCTGTGAAGCCATGGTTTCTAAAGAAGGCAAGCACTGAATCAGGTTTATTGGGGGTTTCAAAATTCATGTACTTGGAAGCTGAGAGAGCTTTTTCTGGAGGAAACCCACAGGAGTTTATGAGGTAAGAGACTGTGAATGAGTGCTCATTTGAAGAGTTTGCTACGGATTTGAGAATTGTTCCTGATGATGATAACGGGTGGTATTGAAGAAGAAACAGTTTATGGGTTGGTGAAGTTCTAAAAGAAGACCTCACAGAGGGCGACGCTTTGCATATGAGATTAAACATGGATGTTGGACAATTGTGGAAGGGACTCACCTGTGCTAACAAATTCCAATGCGAAAATCTAATGCAATTTTCAAACTCCAGCCCAGAAACCCTCCTCCACGATAAACCATGTAGCCCTCTCCTGAAGTTTTTGCTTTTAGGTTGGAAGCCGCCTTCTAAATTACTCTCTGGAACATGGATTGAAAATATAGGCAATGCAGGAAGAGACTAACCTGTGCTTCAGAGAGAAATTTCTATGTCCTTTTTGAATCTCCTGCCCTAAAAACCCTGCCTTTTGGGGTGACACCCAAAACCCTCGTCAAAACTTGAATGGCAAATCAGAAGGTAAGAAAGTAAACTTCAAACCTCACGAGTCACGACGACATCTATAAAAGAAACCTTATTTTATTTTCTTTACTTAAAGGGCTGCCCAATTAAAATGACACATTTTAAGGAAACTAGCCACAATTGACCATCAAAAAAAGGGAAATGGGTTCACTTAAATAATTTTTTTTTTAGTTTAACGATAAGGAGCGTTCGAATTTATTTATACACACTTTATCTAATCATCTCTGCTGAAGGTCTTAATTTTTATTGGGCCGACCCAGTGTATGGTCCAGAAGGAGTAGAATTAAAGCCCAAAATTGGTTGACAGTGGGCTTGGTCCAGGCGTAAATAATCGCTTTTTATAGTGTATTCAAAGGAAATATATAAATATTCACGCGTGAGAATTTCTCAACTTTTCAGCAATAACCAAATGGGAAAATTTCAACCACACCCTCTCTAGTTTACCATATCTTCAAAGACACCCCCTCTAGTTTTTAAATCTTCAGTGACACCCCTTCTAGTTTATATTTAAACATCACTAACACCCCCTACCATTAAACTATCATTGCTAACAAAAAAAAAATAATCTAAAATACCAAAAATGACCCTACATAAATCTCAAGTAATTTTTCTACAGAAAATTTTATTAAAATTCGAGCCGATTAAAATTTATTTTTCTACATATTAAAATTTGAACAAATTAAAATTCGATTGAAGCTGAATAAATTTTATTTTTTTTAACTTATTAAAATTCGAGCCTATTAAAATTTATTTTTTACATATTAAAATTTAAATCGATTTGAACTCTACCCGAGTTATTAGCGCCGATTAAAATTCGCTTTCGAGTCGATCAAAATTTATATTTTTTTACTTATTAAAATTCGTGTCAATTAAAATTCGATTTATTAAAATTGAAGTCAATTAAAATTTATATTTTTTATGTATTAAAATTTGGACTGATTAAAATTCAATACGAGTTGATTAAAATTTAATTTGAGTCAATTAAAAATAATTTTTAATTGGCTCAAATAGAATTTTAATTAGCCCAAATTTTAATACGTAAAAAATATAATTTTTTTTTTGCTCAAATTTTAATATGTAAAAAAATAAATTTTAATTAGCTTGAATCGAATTTTAATTCACTCGAATTTTAATACGTAAAAAAAATTAGAAAACAGAGGGGGTCTCATTGAAGATATGCTTATCTAGAGGGGGTCTCATTGAAGATATGTTTACTTAGAGGGAGTGTGAATGAAGTTTGTCCTCAAATATATCATAGGCAATTTAGTAAAATTGCATTATAATTAATATTTTTAATCTGACAAGGGGTGTCACTGAAGATTTAGAAACTAGAGGAGGTGTTCTTGAAGATATAGTAAACTAGAGGGCGTGTGGTTGAAATTTTCCCTAACCAAATGAAACGCCGACACAAAGATACGGTCCGAATGCGGCCAAAAGAGTAGTGATGCGGCAAGTCTTAAAAAGCGCCACGTGTAGCCAAGGACTTGTGACTTGGCCCCACTCTAACCCCCCACGCTTTTTACCTGTTCACTGGCTACTCCGGTTCCCCCTCCATCCAATCACAAAATTCAAGAGTTCCGAAAAATACCTTCTTTTTTTTCCGTATTACACCACCTAGTTTTCATCAATCACAAAAGGACGTGTATAAAATTTTATAATTTTATTATTTTTAATGGCAATGGTCACAGACAAATTCATAAATGATCGACAATCCCCCAATAAATTTTGGCTATTTGCTTATCATCTTCCACACTAATACATATTTTTGTAAATACCAAAATAAAACACTCGTCGTTTAAGAACTATTATGATCAATCAGATAGTCTCCAAGTGGTCATTTGGCTCAATTTTGGAGTTAAAAATAAAATCGACCGAGCTGAAGGCCAAGCTTTTGGGCTTAGCTCTAGGAATGCAAATGAAAACAAATAAAGTCGAGCACCAAATTATTTGAAGAGTGAAATCGCTTACAAAATGTGTTTTTTATTACTAAATCACCTATCATATATTCTGATGATGCACAAAATTGTCTTGTGCAATATCAACAGTTAAGAATGTATAAGAGTGTAATTAATGAGCAACTAACAAGTAATCAATGGCAATCAAGAGACTAAAACAATAAACAATAAATCAACACAGGGATTTATAGTGGTTCGGTCCGGGTGACCTACTCCACTTTCGGGAACGGCGACGGTGGCCGGAGGTGTTTTATTGATGAACAGGGCTGCCGGGAGAATAACTTCGGGAATATTACAGTGCTTGGGAAAGAGAGAGAGCAAAGTGTGTAGTGAAGTATGTGAGGTATTGAAGGCGTCAAGTGTGTTGTCCAGATCCCTCTCCTTGTGGAGAGAGCTTACATCATATAGACTTAGTAAGGCGGTGAGGCGGTGACGTGAGTGAGAGGTCTTCCACTATTTTGGTAAGTACAATCATGGTAGGAATAGATCTCTTTGGTAAGCACAATTAAGGTAGGAATAAATCTCCGGTGCGTATCCCGATATTCTCTCCCTCGTGTCCCTATTCCATCGGAGGAGGACTCTGAGCTGGGTTGGACTTGAGTTGTCCTCTTGAGCTGGGTTGGACTTGAGTTGGAGTGACGGAGTCAAGAGGAGTGGAGAGAAGTAGGCGTCCAAGGGACCAGGTCCAAGTGATGAGGTCCAAGTGATGAGTGAGGGTGGCGCCCAAGTGATGGGTGACCTCCTTGTTGGCGCCCCTTCGTCTCCCTTGGCCATTTGACTTCCTTTTGGATGGGTTGATCCGACTGAATGGGTCTCAGCGACTTTTCCAAATCTGTAACCAAGCAAGCAGCAGTTATCCATGATCATCAAAGACCGGAGCAGATTGACTTCGCAAGACAGGTAAAGACCTCTGATCCTGTCTCACCTTTACACGCAAATCAGCAGGAAGCTGATTAAAATTACTGAAGTCTAAAGAGGATCCCACCTCAACTGTCTTATTAGCCAGTCCATCAGCAACAGAGTTGGCTTCACGAAAAACATGCTGCAGGGAATAATGCATTCTTTCCAAAAGCTTTTTAATTTCAGCCTGAATACTCAATAAAGGCCAAGTACAACTTGCCTTTCCCTTAATACTGTTCACCAAAATCAATGAATGTTAGTTTTATATATGTGGATCCTGCACTAATACATATATAGAGTGAAAAATTATGGAGAAATATGAAGGAAAGAAAAAGTATTACAAAGAATCTAAATCACTTTTTGGGCTACAATCGCTTGACTAAAAAAAAATGTGATCTTATTATTATGAAACAATGACATAGTGTTCATAATGCGATAGGTAATCATTGTTGTCGAATTAAATTTTCATAATAGGCCCGTTTGGATTTGATTTTTTGGGGTGCGAAACAAAGGTTTGAAAAGTAGAATAAAAAAGTCAGAGTTAAAAAAATTCTTAGAATTGTTTGGTGTGTTTCTAAAAAAACCGACTTTTCTTTTGAAACTCTTCGATAAATCTCATTTTTTTAGTTTTCCTTGGTGCTGATAAAAACTATTTTTGTCCACAAAGCTGATAGAAAAGTCTTCCAATAACCCCAGATCTAAACGGTTCATACTTCTTTTCCAATATAAAAAATTAAGTCAAAATAATATAAAGTGATTGAGAAAAAAAAAAAAGAGAGAGAGAGAGAGAGAGAAAAGAAAAAAAAACCGGCTGAGGGGGTCACCAGTTACATCACTTTTTGGACATAAAATTATGCATTTATTAAGACTTGTTACCTACTACACTACACCAAAGTCATTAGTATCTTACCATTGTGGTTAAAAAACAGACAATCACGAGATCTCAGCCGTCCGTTCTCTATACTCATTGCTGAGCCGTTGGATCATTCCAATTTCCACAACGGAAAGCAACGGAAACAACCTCCATATTAATGTTTACTACTTCCATGCTTTCAACCGACATGCATGTCCGTCCACCACGCGCCTTTGCAGCGTTTGAAACACCTTATAAGGTTTTTAGGTACTTATCTTTATTTTTTAATTAATAAAAAATATGTCACATGCATAATTTTATTAATTTATTATTTTTTAATTCATAATTACAAATCATCCAATTTAAAATCGATGACCGAGCTTACCCATTTCAGTATGATCAAGATTATTCATCACATTTACATATCAAATTTATTATTAAATAAATATAGGATTACCATCCACCCCTTTTTGTATTCTTTACATTTTAAGGACTTTTGAGTAAATGTGTATCTTTCCAATCAAGAACATCTCTATTTTTTCGTTTAACGAAAAAGAAAAAATGAAAGTCATTTTTTTAAAAAACTTCCTATTTTGATGTTAACAGTCATTATCATAGTTAACAGCCATTATATTAATTTAATTATTTTTGTAACTATCGATAATTCTAAAACATACATTTGGCTATATGCACTTACTGTATTTTGATGGCTTTCTGTCAATTTTGATTATTTTTTGGAGTATTATGTAATAAATTTTATTTGTAATGAGGATTTGAACTCAAGAAGGTAAAGTCTTTAGAAGACAAAATGTACTATTAAACTAAATGACCGTTGATATTCACGAGCATATAAGCCCACTTTCTTGTCCTATTTTTCGAAAGTAACAAATATATTCTTCACATATTACCACAAGAAAGAAATATATTTTTCTCTCAAAGCATCTAAAGGGAATTATTAAAAGATCATTATATAAAAAATGAAAAAAAAAAAACAAAAAGATAACCCTTTCTTGGTACCCTTTTTTCCCAATTAATTAAATGCCTCCATATTCTTAATAAATGTCATATACACACCCTTTTCCAATTTTTTTTTTCAAAGCGAGCATTTTTTTTTTGTGACATGTTCGTGTCATAAAAAGTATTAATATATGTGTGAGGATTATCCAAATACAAGCTAAGTATCAAATGAAGTGTATCCAAACTTAGAACAAGGGGATATCAAGCTTAGATCATACTTGTTTATGCATAATAATCGATGTCTGAGTTCCTTTCACAAGAAACGTAATGACAAGATCTTCTTTTTAAATATTGGCGGCTCTTAATGGAACAATTCAAATTTATGGAGATTTTAATGAGTGTTCTCATTACGAGTCGCTTGTAAACTTAAAAGTATGCACTTTGCCACCTTAATTTGGACCATAAATTGAGCCTCAAAATTAATTACCAATTAATGGAAGCCCCAATTCAAAAAAAATCAAACTAATTATATATAGTTATGCATGGTATGAATTAAATTCAACAAAAATCAAAACTATATATACACACAATCATAAATAGACATTATATAGACTACAAAATTAAGTAATTTCGATACAACGTGATTTAAGCACACAACCACGAACACAAATACGAACACGATCGGTAACGTATGTGCATGAGCATGAACTATTTTTAATTTTTTTATGATCACATTGTTGGAAAAATAGAGGGGTAATTTTGTCATTTCACACAACAATTGGGGGGGGGGTATTAAACTGTGATTTCTCTTAACCATAATGATATCATCAGGTTCTGTTGTTTCTAGCGAGCGACTATTATTATAGTTAGGTAAAGCTGCATTGGTATTTGGCGCGTATATATATAAACCAACGGACGACAACTCGCCTGCCCTCAAAGCCCCCAGAACCAAAGATCAAAAACTGACCAAGAAACAAACCACTACACACTTACCTTTTTAGAGAGAGAAAGTTATTCACAAAAGTAGAGAGAGAGAGAGAGAGAGAGAGAGAGAGAGAGAGGCAAAAAAACCAGACCCAATACACACCTATACAGTGATACAAAGGGAGAAAGACACAAACCCACCCACAAAAACTCTTCTTTCACTCTACAAAACCCACCATCCCCATCCAGGCATCGATCAGAACCATTTTACTCAATCTCTCTCTCTCTCTCTATATATATTGTGTGTATATATAAACATTATAGGTATTTATTGTGTATACGGGTATATATTCCGTACAATGGCGAGGTATGGTCGGACACGGTCAATGGAAGGTACGCAGGCCGATCCGGTGGGGGAATGGAGCTCACCGGGAGGTGAAACGGGGCTCGAAGGCAAGTCCAGTGACACTGCATTTGAATTTCATTTCAATTTGATTGGAATTTAGTTTGTGAATTTTGTAATGTGGAGTTTTTTTGAATGTTGATTTTGCAAATGCAGAGCCTATGTGGCAGTTGGGATTGGGTGCCGAATCATACCCTGAACGGCCCGACGAGGCCGATTGTATCTATTATTTGAGGACTGGGTTTTGTGGGTATGGTGCAAGGTGTCGGTTCAATCATCCCCGGGACCGTACTGCGGTAATTGTATCGAAATTCCCTATTTTTTCTGCTTGATTTGGTATATATTAGGGTTTAATTGGAAGATTTTGTTGTCTAATCATCTGTGACCATTGAGTTTGGAGTGTGTAATTCAGCTTGATATTTTGATTTATGTGAATTGTTGCAGGTTTGTACTTAGATTTGATCTGAATTTTTCATATTTCGAGCCTTTAAATTTGATTGTCTGCTTTCATATTAACACTGATAAATTGGTATCGAACTGTGTAAGTCTATAACTGTGTTTAAGCCTATGCTAATTGCAAGCAAAGATTAAAAATTGACATTTATTCGGACAATTTGATTGATCGAAAAATGTTCAGGCTGTGGGATCTATGAGGGCTACTGGAGGGGAGTTGCCCGAACGAGTGGGCCAACCTGTGTGCCAGGTACTTTGTTCTTATACTTCTTATTGGTGTCAAGCTTGTAATGTCGATGGAATGATTGACTTTAGAAGATGTAGATTTGATAAATTCAACCATGCAATGATTTGTTTGTTGATCGACTGGAGTGAGCTTCTATTTGGTCAATTATGGATTTTAGCTTTCTTCTGGATCGTTCTAGAAGAGTAGGTTAGTTTTGTATTAGTTATATCTTTTGTTTCAACCATACTAGATTGCTACTTTAAATGTTTTATTGGGGTGAAGATTACTCGTCGAAGTGCTTAATATCGGAAACATGTGCATTTGCCAAATTCTGTTTTGTTATTTTTTGTTTTTCATTGTCCATTCTAGAAGATTGAGCATGGATCTTGTAGATCCTGAATTTGTCTTTTTCTTTCTTTTGGTTCTACATTAGATAAAAGTAGTAAGTTCTTTTTGGTATTGGTTATGGCTTTTAGTATTGATTATGCATCTCTTTCTCAATCTGGTGTGCTATTTTATCAATTAGTCAGGTCATTAATAATATTTCCCAAATCCCTGATATTGGAAAATATACATTAGCTAAATTCTGCTATTCTATTGGTCCTCTTTTCATTATCTACTCTAGAAAGGTGAGCTTCTATATTGCTGATTATGAGTTCATCGTTTCTTTCTTTCAAGCTATGCATTTTAAAAACTGGAAGTTCCATTTGCATGAATAATGCCGCCATTTTGTACTGATTATGCTGCCCTCACCAAATTTCTCGGTAGTTTTAAAATATCGATTTGCCTGTTGACAACAACATTCATCAAATACTTGATATTGGAAACATACGTTTGCAAAATTCTGCTATTTCCATACCGCTCTTTCTGGATTCATAGTATTATACAAGGATGGGAAAATGAAAATTTGGTGCTTTGCCAATACTCATATTTGACAAATTCTTCAAATACTTGGCGGTTTGATATTGGAAAATGTGCATCCATTTAAGCAAATCATGTTATGATTCATCTCTACATTGACTATCATATAGAAAGAGTGGGCTCCAAGCAAACCATCTTTTTTTTTTTTTCATTTTTTTTGTTCTGCATTAAGTGAAAATAGTAATTTCTTTTTGTATAAAAAATAACCTTCCATATTACCTTCCGAGAAGTATAAACTCTCATATTTGTTATGCTGAACTCATTAAATTTGAATTATTATACTAATAATTCAATTGTTGATTCTGAATATTTGACAATATTTTGAACTGATTGGTGTTGGGAATTGTACATATGCTGGAATATGCTGTACCATGATTTATATATGCATTTTCTATCTTTTATGTGAGTGAGCTCCAATTTTTTCAAGTGTGAATTCATCTTTTTTCTTACTTTTGGCTATTCATCTGTTATGAATAGTAAGTTTCCTCCGTGTTAGTTATGCTTTTTCATACTGACCATGGCGTTCTTAATCCTAGTACTTTATGAGGACGGGAATGTGTAAATTTGGTGCTTCCTGCAAATATGACCATCCAAGACAAGGAGCTGGATCTATAAACCCAGTGGCACTAAATATTTCTGGATACCCACTGCGACTGGTCTGCACTTTGTTAACTTTTAGCTTGCTTATTCTTGGTTAAGTTATGATCATATTCCTTGAAGTATGAAGTGCAGTTCGCTCAAAATTAGAGTTATTGTCACAGGGCGAAAAAGAGTGTTCATACTACGTAAAAACGGGGCAGTGCAAGTTTGGTGCAACGTGTAAATTTCATCATCCACAGCCAGTTGGCATACAAGTGCCGGCACCTGCAGCTGGACCTTTGTCTGCATCAGCACTTTATCCACCAATGCAGTCTCATTCTGTTCCATCTTCTCAACAGTATGGGGTGATGACTGGCAACTGGCCTGTTGCGAGGCATACTATGCTTCAAGGATCTTATGTCCCCGGCACTTATAGTCCGGTGCTGCTCTCCCCAGGGATGGTTCCCATTCCGGGTTGGAGTCCTTACCCGGTAAATCTAGTGAAGGCTCCTTGCATGATTCAGAAATTTCTTATTATGCGTACGATTTTCATCAAGTTGTTAACCCATCTGGTGCAGGCACCTGTAAGTCCATTAGCCTCTCCTAGTACTCAACCAACCATTGGAGCAGGCCAGATGTATGGGATAACACAACTATCTCCTGCGGCACCCGCCTATTCAGGACCTTATATATCCATACCTTCTACTGCTGGTCCTTCAAGCAGTAGCCAGAAGGAACAGTCATTTCCTGAAAGACCCGGACAACCTGAATGTCAATATTACATGAGAACGGGGGATTGTAAATTTGGATCTTCATGTAGATATCATCATCCACCAGAATGGAGCGCACCGAAACCAAATTTTGTCCTTAGCCCCATGGGTCTTCCTCTACGTCCGGTAAGCTTCTCATCATATACATATTGAATTTTGATGCTCTGCCATAAATATAGGGATTACAGCTTGATATTACTTATATGGAAATTTCTGGTCAATTACCATTATCTTTGGTAAGTCTCTGGTAAATATATTTTTGTTCCTTTTTTCTGGTCTTTCTTCCTATCGGAAAAACTGGTTGAGTGAGCGAGACCAGTTTTCATGTAGTCATTGACTATCACTTTCCTGTATTATTTTTGCAAGTTGTCAACACTGACAGCAACTGTATGCCTGTTTGTGCACACATGAACGTATGCTCTAAGTAGACTTACAAATACACCCCCTGGTTACATGTCATGCGCCTTACGAGTTTTTCCTTGGTAAGTGAAAAGTGTTTTTGCTTAATAATGTTGCATGGTAATAAAGACAACAGGAGAGTTTTCCTTGTTTAGCAAAATACGGTATTCTAGTTGTTTAGTGTTCGGATTGTACTGTAAACGATGTTTTCTTCCTACTTGAAATGGGCAGTATCAGTTAACCTGCATGCTTTACTTCCTTTTTCTTCTCTTGTGTAACAATGCCTTTTCTTTCCCTTCTATGTTCTCCTTCCCCGTTATCTTTGTCTCACCTTTTAGCAACTTGCTAATTCCATGTTGAAGTGATCCTATAAATATGCGATAAACAAATATCTTTCATTTACAACAGCAAGAATCTGAGTGTGTAGTCTGAGTCAACAAGACCATGATTTATCCATTCTTTATCAAGGTTGAATTTTTATTTCTTCGTCAAGCTTTAGGTAATGAACCAAGAAGATATCTGTAGAACTATAAGTAGTTTCCTTGCCTATTAGCTTGAAGGCTACTCCAAGGCAGATAATGGTGTTGCTGGGTTACAGTGCTTTAGTAACTCCTGTTCATCATTGTTAATGACAAAATTACATCCATTAGCCTCTTGTTTAGTGTATGTTCGATGTTTTATCTTTCCATGCATGCATGCATATGTTTATATGTGTCAAATACAATAAACACATATATGCCTATAGGTGCTTTTTATGTTGGTTTTCCCATATAGAGCAAATATCGTCCTTTCTGATTTGGCAATTAGTTAATCAGACGTGCTACTTTTGTATGGTCCTAAAATACATATTTTTCTGCCTTGTGATGTTGCTAAGTGTGGAGTTTAATCAAAGAACATGCACCTTGATTGTGTTCGTCTATAGTAGTTCCACACTTTTTTTTTCTGTAAAACTGGTTTAATTAATGCTTTTAATGACTTGAACTTCTTACTCATATTGAGTGTGCTTTCATGTCCTTAATACTTGCCATCTCTTTGAAGAAATTAAGTTGTAGAAGATTGGGATACTATTATTGCTAGATGTGAAGTTCTAGAAAGTGCATATTCAGAAACAGGACCGTAATTTCTCTCTATGGGTTGCCTTTTTTTTTTGCCATTTTTCATAGTCATCCAAGCTTTATTCCTAGTTCTCCGTTGGTTGCAGAAGTGTGTTCGAAACGTTTTAGCATTCTCAAAGTTAGGAGATTCACAGTCGATCCCCTATCTATTCTTGTTATCTCCAATCCATTAAGGTTTCCTGAAATGAAAAAGGCCTGTTATGCTTAATGAGTCCTGGTTGCAAGTAATCATCTGTAAACGTGATCAAATAAAGGTTGGCTCTATCTCTGATCTCTTCGGCTTCGACCAGATGATTACTTTACTTCATCGATCGCTAAGTCTCATTCAGTAAGTACAACACTCACTCTAGTTAGTATGTATAGTCACCAATCCAGCAAATCAGCGGGCAATGCCTGTAACTCAGACAGCTGCTTCTGTTCCTTTTTCTGTTTCGTTCTTCTGTTGCCCTGGGTGGTACAAAGAAGTAAAGTTCTTGCAGATGCTGGTTCGGCACTGCTCGATATCTTCTAAGTAGTATTTGTCGCGACAATCTGACGTGCATACCTAAAAACAGAACCTATGCTCTGCACACAGTTGATTGGAATCAAATAGATATATCACAAAATTGAAGTGGTTCTGTGCACTTAGCTAATTAGTGGGATCCATTGGATGGTGGGTCCCACTCATCTGTTGTGCTGATATGGTAAGAGTGAAAGGGTTGTTTGTGTGTAACAGAAGGAATTTTTAGCAGGAAATGGGCCGAAGTTTTGGCTTTTAACTTCATTGAATTGAGTTTTTTTTTGACCTTTTTCTTGTGTTTTCCCTGCATTACTTCTCTCCGAATCCTTTGATATTTAACTTGCTGTGTTTAGGACCTCTGATTTGCCATTATTTGTGATGTATTTAACTCGAGTATTGCCCTTTATTTTTTGGTTGGGGTCTTGCCTCATTTGAACTGCCACAAAGGTATGTTTATTTCAACATTCATTGTTAGAGTATTTATTTGTTTAATCATCCTTAAGCACATACATTTTTTACCTTTTCGTCACACATATTTGTTATACTCGCCACATAACAGTTTATTTACTCAAGTAAAATGTTGCATTTTAGGTGGTTAAAAAGTCTCGTTTGTCCATTGCACCAGCCAAGCACCGACTTATTCATCTTTACTTTCAGTCTAATCCTCATAGTCACTATCTGAATCATTTCCAACCTCATGATCACTGTTTAAATCACTCACATTGCCAAGATCTCTAGCAATGACCAATTATGTGAAGTCACTGCTTCTCAAATAGGATGCCCGTGTGTATGTAATTTCTCTTATGTTCTCAGATAAGTAGTAATGCTTCATAATTCAAAACAAACAGAACGTTCACTTGGAGAGGATATCAGAATATATTTTATGCTATGGAAACTCATTTCTTTTGAAATGATTTAAGTCCAAAACAAATAAAAAGCAAAGCAAAAAGGGGATAGAAGACTGAACTCTATAAAGCTCTGAATTATTACAATGGTAATGAACCAATACAATCCCAGGAAGTATCCAGAAATATTTACAGTTTTTCACCTCCTACATTTAAGGGATTTATCCTTGCAAGACAAAGCAACCTTGATTGGAGGGTGTTGAATCCCTTTTCTATATGGAAGAAGTTAGGCTGAAAGACACTTTTTCCTACCTAAGATGCTTTGAGAAGCCTGTAAACGAACTCGTCATATGGAGACCTTAGAAGAATTAATATCTTTGACTGGCAGAAGTGTCAATCTGTGGTTCTTTTTTTTTTTTGTCCTTTTCATTAACCATAATAATCCCAAAGTTTTATGACCTATGGTGCTATTCACACGTTCAAGCATCCACATTTTTGTTAACATATTGAATAAGATCACCATCATACTCATGATATTAGCAAGAGAGAATCGTTCTATGCCTATGTTTCCTTTTATGAGCGTATTAAAATGCTTAATGTGCATATACTATTAAGATACGGTACCACAGTTATTACTATTCCCTGATGACATAATTAATATCCTATTTCCAGAGGTATATTGTTAAATGCCTTGCCATTTCATTCGGCAACTAATTTTATTTTCTTATTTTTTTACTAGGGTGCACCACTTTGCTCTCACTATGCACAAAATGGAGTATGCCGATTTGGGCCCTCATGCAAATTTGATCACCCAATGGGAACACTGAGTTACAGTCCATCTGCATCTTCTCTTGCTGATATGCCTGTTGCTCCCTACCCTGTTGGGTCATCAATTGGTACTCTTGCTCCATCATCCTCATCATCGGACTTGAGGCCTGAACTTTTTTCCGGTTCCAACATGGATGTCGTCTCAAGCAGAATGCCTTCTTCTATGAGCACATCAAGTGATTCTGTTGGGTCAATATTTTCAAAGAGTGGAGCCGTTTCTCAATCTGGTGTCCAGCAGTCCTGACAGAGTTCTACCTCTGCAACTTGTGGCAGCAGCACAGGTCCTGGAGGTGTTATTTGCACATCAACCTGAGCAAAAGAATTGAGCCATCCTCAATTTTCCTACTGGTCAACTTTCATTACCCTAAGTCATGTTTTTGTGCAAGTCGTCTAACACTAGACTTGCTTTGTTAGTTATTCTGGTCCATATTTCTAGCACTCTGTAGCTCCACTCATCTCTGTTTTCATATAAATCTCCATATGGCCTCCTGTTTCATCTTGAATAAGCCATATCCAACCTTCAACAATCCAGCAAACCTCATATACCTTCCAGCTAGCATCTGAATAACCAGAAAGAAAATCCACTTCCATTAGGCAAATTTGGATACATATCTCCAATTTTTGGGAGCTGTTGTGCTTATTTACTTTGTAAATCTTTTTTGGAACGAAAAAGATCAGTGACACATTGTTCCTCCTTTCACTTGGATTCTGTGTGAGTATAAATCTGGGAACAAGCTTCCAATTCTGCTTAGAAATGAATTTGAAGGCTTTGTTCCTCCCATCATCTGGGGCTTTGTTGTGGGGAAAGGGAATTTTTTTAGGGACTAAGGACTCCAAGCAAGGCATTACATGCTGCCTTATGTTGTCTGATATGAAATAGCTTAGAGTCCCAATGAATTTATTTCCAAATACAGCAAAAGAATGGGGATAAGACATTGACTTTGTAAGAATTCTCTCTTTATTTTATCTCTGCATCGATGAGGACATTTTTACTTCTCATTATTGCTGCTTTCATATTTCATGAATGTATTTTGTCTGTTGGATTGTTTGTGCTATGTAAATCTTTTTCAACAATCGCTCTTTTATTAGATATATGCGCTATATGCAAATGATTTGAACAGCATAAATAGGCATTGGCTTAGAGACATGGATGTTATTGCATGTGCATTTCATCTCTCTGATCATGTATACCAGTTTGGTTGCCTGTGTTCTGGGATGGCACAGTTCTTTTTTTGGGGTTCCCAGCACACTAATTTTGTGCCATTTTGATTGGTTTGGATGACGAGAAGACGCGTAAGTTTTATTTTCTGCCTGTTCTGCATTTTGTCCAAACTCGATTCAGGGCGAGTAATTCAAGCCTGAGCCAGAGTAGACCTGTTCCTATGTACAAGGATCAAAATTTCATTTCAGTGCATTGTTTCGGTCCCCTAGGAAACGGAAACCTTTTGACGTGTGTTGGAAACGCCTCGAGTCTTTTGACCCATTTCAAAAACATAATGAAAAAAAAATAAAAAAATTAAGAATTATTTTTTCAAAATATTGGTCGAAATAGACTAAAATTTCTTGAAACATTTTGAAATAATTTTACAAATGTATTGAAATATAACAAAACATTTCGAAACATTATGGAACACCTCGAAGTATTAAAATTTCGATTCTATCACTGATTCATTTCGGTTTTCTTGGAAACGGAAATGTTTCGACCGTTTCGAAATGATATTATGATCCTTGCCTATGCATACTCTCTTTTGCTTAATCCTTAAGAAATTTTCTTGTTTTTGTGATCTAATTTCATTTTGATGCCTTATGGTTCGTTCGCTTCTGTTTTTATGTTCTTACCAGTATGCTGGCAGTGTATATATTCATTAAGCATGCTTTGTGAATGTGTTGGTAATGGAGTTGAGACTGCCTTCTCTCAGACCTCGCTATAGACGACAAGCATTGTGCACTGGTTACTCTTTATATGAATGTTTAGGGGTCAATTTTCGGGTCATAATACATTCAGGATCGTCATCAATGGAGATATATAACCATAGTATGTGTGTCTTTCTGTCAATCTTATGAATGATGGAATAACATGTAACACGAAATCGTATGGAACAGTTGAGAGAAAAAGAACAAGTGAAAATCAGAAATTTCCAAAACAAAAATTGTCTAATAATCAGGTAAATCAAAACATTCCATCTCTCTCTCTCTCTCTCACTCACACACACACAGAGAGTTGCGGGAAGTCCTAGTGCAATAACTAGTTACAATTACAAAAAAGATAGGATCAGGAGAACCAAAAACAACAGGTGCATGGAACAGCAAATATTCTCTCTCTTCATGAAACTCGGGAAAAAAAGACCAACACTCAAAAGAGAGAGTATCCCAAGTCAACTACATCACCAGAAGGAGAAACTATAGAGGGGCAAGTTGCTGAAGAAGTGACTGGAGGCATCAACTCGGAGCTCGGGTTATCGACGGTGGGGTGCATGGGATAAAGAGTTCCCATGCATCCATCTTCCACCATCATAGGATTGTTGATCATGGCAGAGAGTTCCCAGGAATTTAGCTCCCATGGCTGCTCACCCCAATATCCATTGTGAATTTCATCGTAGCTCGAAAAATTTGTAGGGTTTGATGCCATTGTTGCCACACTAGTAGCTTCTGCAGGAGGCGCGTTACCATGACAATGTGATTGAATTTCAGGAAAACTTGAATTCGAGGCAAAGTTTTGATCATTCATAGTATTGGCATTGATGCTTGTGAAGTTCATAGTAGTGGTGTTAGGAAGAGGCTGCAAGCAGTTCTCAACTATGCACCCCAAGTAGCCTGAGTTAGTGTCATTTGAGAAAAAAAAGTTTTCATTAGGTGATGAACCATATGAAGATTGAGAACTGTTGTCATTATCGGATTGGATGGAAGTATCACCGTTGTAACGAATATTTATTCCACTATGAGGCATGTCAGGCTGATATGAACTGGTCTGATTAGTGGGGTTTTCAGTCTGAGTGCCCGTGATCATGAACTGTGATGGCGGCAAGAGGGTTTGCATATCAAAAGGAGTGAGAAGAGAGTGGAAAGTTGTGTTGTCAGAGTATATGAAGTTGGTTCTTGCTTGGGTGCCTTTCATAGAAAGGGCAGCCCTATCATAGGCAAGAGCTGCTTCTTGAGCAGTGTCAAATGTCCCAAGCCAATGCCTCTCTTTGGTTGTGGGGTCTCTGATCTCAGCAGCATATCGACCCCATGGGCGACGCCTCACCCCAAGGAACCTGCCTGGCTCGGCTTGCTTTCGCCGGCCTCTTCTCTCAGTAGGTTGAGATGGGGATGTGTTTCTTTGCAATGAAGAAAAAGTTGTTTCAGTCTGGCTAATTTCAGAGCCTGTGAAGGGTTTATCTGAGGTTTTAGAGGTGGACATTGCTGCAGATAATGAAGAAAATTTGGCTAAATGTGTTACAAGTGTTGAAAGGAGAGATACTATGTTAGAGAGCAGTGGGCAGGCTTGTGGGAGAATAAGAGGAGACAAATGAAACTCTTTTGAGTTTGAATGTGGGTGTGGAAGCTGGAGGGGAGCTTTTTAAAGGCTCTGATTCTGTTTGAAAGACTGTCTTGAGCATGGAAAGAGAGGGAAAAGGACACTGCACATGTCATTCATTGAAAGACCATCTATCTTTTTGTCAATATTTATATATTCATGTGTTCTTTATTCTATTTATTATAAGCTAATTCATGCCTTTTTTTTCTTCAATTTATTATAAGCTATCCCCAAATAAAATTATTATGAGCTAGAAGGTGAAAATTTATAAAGATTTCCTAGTTGGAGATTTCATAACTATATTATACTCTTTGAGTTCTTGTTACTTTGCAACAGTCACTTTCTTCCTAGTTTCAGTAAATGTAGAATATGTGATGTTTCAAGAAATTTACTAGTGAATGGAATTCAGTTGAATCACTAGCTTAGCTCATACAGATTTCACTACCTGTTACCATTTATAATTGTTATATAAAGATGTTTATTGTATTACAAGACAGATTAGAGAAGTGACTAGTTTTTCGGGTTAGTTAATAATCGACAGAATTTACTTTGCTGCTAGAATAAGTTACAGAAGTAGCAACATTATATTAGATCTTAGTTTTAGTAGTCAAGTAAGAATGCTGGAGATCAAAGATGAACAGTATGAATCAGCTAGAATGCCCCTCCGATAGGGGAGAAAAAAAAATGATTGAATGAATGGCTGGTAGGAAGAAAGCTTTGAACAGTAGGATTAAACCTCAAAAAGGCAATGGCAGCACAAGTTTTTTGTCAGCATAGTCCTAGAGAGTCTAAAACATTTGAATTTTAAATGCATATTAATGTCTGATATGCACATGTATATCCTCTTTCTGTGCAAAATACATCAGCTAATTTTCTTTCAAGTTCTTTGTCTCCTTCATGATTTTCAAAGGGAGTAGGTTAAGATTTATCTCTAACTTGCCTGATTAATCTAAGTGACTAAAGATATTCTAGTACAAATCCTAGTTGACCTGTGTAATGCAAACAACATGGTATCAGATTTCCAAGAGAATAGAGACACTTCATTAAGTACCCATAAGTCAAAGTTTTAGCTATGTTTGTTTGTCAGTAATATAGGCTTCCCACTTCTTTTTTCATCCAAATAGTCTAATACAAGAATATATATATATATATATAGAGAGAGAGAGAGAGACACACACACACACACACACATAATTGCATATATTTTGGTGCATGTTAGTCATATATTACCTATTCTTCAGTTATGAATGAAACATAAACATGAGCATGAACATGAACATATTCAGTTTCAAAAGTAGAAACAGGGCATGGCAACTAAAAGTTTTGGAGAAGGATTGATCCGAAAATAACTAAAAGTTTTAAGTGAAGAATGCTCTTTGTGCGATACCACCTTTGCATGCGAGAGTAAGACTGTGTACATTTGACACTCTTCTTAAAGTCCGCAACAACAAGAGTCTCGTTAGTTTCCCTTTTCGAAAAATGAGTAATTTACATAAAAGAATAAATAAAACAGATTCATATTAAACAGAGTCATTGGTCTCTTGTCTATCCAAAAAAATCATAAAAAGGCTATAGTCAAAAGGGCAATCAAAAGTTATAAGAAAGCACATGCAAAGCAGTAAGGATCAAACTGCCCAAACAAAAACACCAAGTGAAGTGGGGGCACTAATCCAATAAATTAGCAGTTCTAACAGGACACTTATATATATATCCCTTTTGATTACTAGCATAAATGGCATTGGGAACAGCAGCATTCAGAAAATCATAATCAAATGGGTCAAATAAATCTCTTTTCTTTTCTTTATCATTCCTAAATTCTATAATGGTTGCCACTGTCCTGTAATGTTCTATCCCAATGGCATATATGTATACTAGCAATACTTCGTGCCCAAAAATACTATGCAATACCTAAAATTAAATATTAATTTTAAAATATTTATATTTTAAATAGTAATTTAATTTTTTTAATTACTCAATTTAAAATTAAAATGAAGAGAGAGAAAAGAGAGGTAGGTGTAGAATGATGAGATTGTTTGGCATTAGAGAATGTGTTGATGTATTGATTTAGTTGTCTGGTATTGTGGACCGTGTAGAGAAAATGATGTTTTTGAGCGATTTTTTTTTTTTTTTGGGAATCATTGGATTAAAGTAGATAAAGATCAGATCAATCTTAACCGTTGTTGTGTTTTTATAAGTTGAGAATTCAACTTCCTAACTGTAATATTAAATAGGCATTACGAATTTATAAAATTGACAAAAAACAAATATAAAAATGGTAGACAAAAAGGAGAGACAAGAAAGATTACAAGGATTAAAACATAATAAAGCTATTAATAGAATAATAATAATAGTAGGCTGTCATCTTTTCTTTTGAACATGACCAAGAAAATCTATGACCCTTGACTCTTCCACTAAAAATTTTCAAGATCCATTTGACCCAACCTTCTCTAATTAACAATGATGTTATTTTAAAAACCACCCTTGTGAAATCACAGCTAAAAAGAATATGAGATATCGAAAGTAGGATAAGAAACTATGATATCGTGAAAACTTAAAAAGAATTTTCGACCCGATACCAAAAACTTGTATTTCAGTTTCGTAATCGGACCCTTAAAAAGTATGTTGGTATATGTAGAAAGTGATGGTTGAAATTGTGGAATATGTCTTTCTTTGTATGGAAGGTTTGTCTTAGGCATTTGAAAAAGGATGTGAAGAATCAGTCAAGCCTGGTATGAAAAGAAGTGAGCCACTTGGGTCATTGTAGTCTTAGTTTCATAAAGTAGTTAGAAAGTGTACTTCCTACCACTGTGTGGGGGTGTTTCAGTGGGTATCGGTCAAACTTTTCAATTGAAAGTTCGAGTCTTGAAGTTTACATTAAAATTCAGTATTGACCGCTATGTTAGTTTACCTAAATTTATTCCCGAAAGAAGTAACGGGCTCATGATCTCACCAATAAAAATTTATCGAAATGATTTCTAGACACTCTCTTTTACTCCCACCCCTTTTTTCCAATAGAAGGTGTACTTCTTAAAATGGATGGGTATGTTTACAGTTAGTTAAATTAAAATGGGCAATTTGAGGTGGAGTGGGGTCTCTCTCTCTTTCTTTTTTTCTTGGAGCTTCTATCCTGACAAGAGAAACTTGTTTTTGGGTGAGATTGGAATTATGCACAATCTCCAAAACATGCACACACTTTCATCAAGTATACAAAGTCGCCCGGAATTTAGGGAAAAATATTGAAATGCTAAGGACTTAGGAATTGAGACTTGGACTTTGACGAGAGAGAGAGAGAGAGAGAGAGAGAGAGAGATAATTATAGGAGCGGAGCCATTCAGTGCATTTCAATTTTTATTGCAAAAATAATTTCTATAAATATTTTGATGTATTTTTAAATTTGTCCCCTCGAAAAATAAAAAAAATATTCATACATCTTAATTCACTGAGTCATCTCCTATATTTGGATTAAATTTCTACTCTTAATGTCGTAAACTTTTAGAATTGGTTTATTGAATCCTCTTGACAAGTTAATGAAAAACCCATTTTCGAAAAACATTATTAATTATATTTATAATGAGATTATTATACAATATTTTTTAAAATTTTTTTAAATCTTATTTCGTCGTAACTTTATATTATTTACATAATAATTTTTTCAAAATTATATAGTTTTGGCGTCGTAGACATTCTCTTTCTAGAGATTATATTGCTCGTCTTGTTAGATCGATCCAATACCACTTTTTCAAGAAGGGATGTACCTAATAGTGATACCATATAACAACAGCGACGTTGTATCACGATTATCTTTAATATAATTTTTTTTGGAGGGTCTTTTTTTTTTTTTATCCCTTTCATGTTTACTCAATAATTGCTGTTGAGAAAAAAAGCCTGGTCTTGAGGAGGGTAAAAGGTGCCATGATTAAACTTTTTAAGACAAGTTTGATCATTTTTTCGGTCTATGCCAAGTGCTCATCAATAAGTTATAGGTAAACATGCCGGAATAAAATTACAAGTAATGGGTTCCTTACAACCATAGCTAAAGGTTTTACCTACGCAACCTCGATTTTTTTCAGTATTGTATCAAAAATTATAATTTTTAAAGTTAAGTTATAATATTTTAAGGTGTAAAATAATGAAAGTTACAATTTTTACAGTTTGAAGTTATAGTTTTGAAAGATCAAATTATAACTCACAAAAAAGAAATTATAACTGCTTGAGAGATTCATAGTTGAACAGAGTATTACATGATCGATTATGAATTAATTCAAAACATTGTAACTTTATCTTTAAAAGACATAACTTGATTATTAAAAGTGATAAATTTTGGTATAGTTTTAAATTTTTTTAAATAAATTACATCAGTTAATTGTAATTTTCTATTAAAAAAATATAATTAAATTGTGATAACTTTTGGTATAATACTAATTTTTTTTGGGTATCATAAAATTAGCCAAGAGTACAAGGAAACACATACCCCGACCCTTAGGGGTGGTTTAGTGATTGAGTCTGGTCTTTGATAATTCAGAGATCTCAGATTCAATCATTTCTCACATCTACTGAATTCGAGGGAGTAGTCGGTCAAAGTATGAACACCCTCTAACAAAACAAGAGAAGGGTAAATCCTATTTTGCTCCCTAAAAGATACAAAAAAAATTAGTATGTTCCCAGAATGATTAATTTTTTCAAATTATGCCCTCAAAGAATAAAAATGTTACAATTTAGTCAATCGTTTTATTTTTATTTGATCGTTCATCTATTTTGTATTTTTGATTGGTTGATTTAACACAAAATAGACTAAAAATCAAACGAAAATAAGACAATATATCATATTATAATATTTTTATTTTTTTGATGGGATAATGTGAAAAAATTAATCATTCAAAAAATAAAATGAAAATTTTTGTATCTAGGGGCAAAATGGGATTTTCCCAAAAAAGAAAAACACGTACCCGGATTCTGTGATCAACACCAAACCCTTTGACTAAACCAAGCCCAGAAATACGGACGTACCATACACGACGACATCGAAACCACTGTGCCCAGACACGTGGATACTGTTGCCAAAGTAACAACGTAGGATCCACACCTTTGAGTTGTCGTCCATTTGGTTGGTCCATGTGAGAAGAGTACAGAGATTTGCAGTAACCTATAGTGCATTGCAGTAGCTCACTGGATACGTGTCAAGCAGATAGCGTGACACGTCACGGGGCACGCATAATTGATACGAGGTAAGATGTAGGGTCAGGATTTGCTGTCATGATGGAATGTTAGAGCATGCCAAACAGTAAAAGCGAATCTTTAACTTGGGGTTGAGAAAATATATGGACGGCTGAGATCTGTTTGGGGTTCAGAAATATGTACCCGTTGCTGAGATTTTGAAAGACACATGTCCTTTACCCATCTCTCTCTCCTAAATGTTGGGTCAAACCGTTAAATCATGTCAGTAATAACCATCTAATAAGAAGAACAAAATAATAATAAAATAATACTCGGAGATTATTATTTATGACATGATTTGATAGTTATAAATTTTAGTGAGATCCATTTATTAGTTGAGCAATACTATATATTTAAATTTATATCTCAAATATGTATTTCAAATTAATAAGAATGGTTAGATCATTGGGTCCTAATTAAAAAAGTTGATGGGACTCACTGATCCAATAGTTCCTATTCATTTGGGATACAAATTTAGGGAAAAAGACACTGCACATGTTATGTAAAAAATTATTTAATTCACATTCGATATATTTTATAACTAGGGTGTCCCGTGCAAAGTATGCGCCCTTTTTTTTTTTAATATATACAGGTTCATTTAATGTAGTTAAAATATTAAAATATAAATCGTAATATAAATCGTCAAATTTGGGCCATTTTTGTGTATGAGAGAGTTTGTATCGTGTTTAACGAGTTATTGTCGTATTTAGCTTGACTCAGATCGACTCATTTATTTGATAGGTCTAACAGATCCATCCGAATTCAGTAAAGCCCATCAAGTCATTTTGGGTTTTATTAAGGCCCATTTTCTTTGCAAAGGTCTGTACAGTCTTGAAAAGCTGCAAACCCTTTATAACTCTCCTGGGCCTTTCACCTAGCTTAAGGGTCCACAAAAAGCCCGTGGCTGGTGGTGGACTGGCCAATTAGCCCCACCGATCATGGGTTGTCCGCCCCGTAGATTGGCAACCCTGGATTGGCCTATAGTCTAACAAATAGTTCCATGGGCTGAATTTTTTTTAAATAAAGGCCCATCAGACAATCTCCATGGATAGAATCCTTAAAAGGTCCATCACGACTGACCCGCTATGTAGACCGTGGGCAATAATTTTTTGAGCCCACGGCCTATTGTGAAATCCTAGCTTGCTCTCATGCTTGCTGTCAGCTCTATGCAAAAAAAGATCGTAGATCAGTTCATATTTGGTCACCAAAAGCTCATGGGGGTGCATAATTTCTCCCAATCGGACTGCACGTCCATCCAAGTTGGTTAATGATTCCTTATGTGACACTAGATGTGTCAGGTTCATTCGTATTAAAAATAAGATTTCGTTAATCAAATAATGACTAAACCTATCGTGTACAACTCACGGGAGGCGGCAACAGTCTGTGAATTTATACATAAACCCATGGCTGAAGTATTTACAACTCACGTGTTTCAATTTATGATAAAAAACTGAACGGTAGTTTGGACAAGGTCCATATTCCTACCAATTTATAACATTAAGGGTACATTTTGAGATTTTTAATGTTTGAAGGTACAAATTGAGAATCGAAACATCTTTGAGGGTGTAAAGTGACATTAGCCCAAAGAAAAATCCAGTATCAATTCTCAGCAATTTGAAGATCAAATTGTGACAGACAGAACCATGAAGGAAAACAAAGAGAGTTCTTATTGGGAAATTAAGGAATAAAAAATCCTTGACATGTTATGATCCTAACACCTATGAACCACATCTACCAGAGTACAACTGAGACAGACCATCTAGATGGATATAATTTTGTGATCATCTTCAAGCTATATCGGTTCATCACGGGTCATAAAAACAACAGTTACTTACATTAGTTGTTGAAGATTTGTACTCAACAGTCCCATGCCACCTTTCGTGAACAGCTATGCCCGAGAATGAATGAATTGTGATATAGCACCGAATAAGCCACTGCTCTATTCCCGACTCAATACAACATGAAACCTCCAGTTCTTGTAGTTGCTGTAGAATGCTTTGACCAACCTCCAGATCATTCTCTCACTCCAAAAAAATGGAAGTATCCCAATACAATCTGCAAGATTGTCAAGCACTGCACATTTATTCCAAGCTATAACGTTTCACATTGTGAGATTTTGGTCAAGGGGGAAGGGATTAACAACTTCAAATGTTGAAGTTAATACAGTTAAGAATGGAACAGAAGTAGTGACTTCAGTGTGAACCGAAAAAAATTATCTTAAACAGCAAAATTAAATTGTCAAAATTAGATAGAGGTAAAAAATTTTATTATCATGGTTGTATATTTTCGCCTCTGCTTTTCTAACAAGGTATCATAGAAGGACCAAAATGACTTGGTTATACCTTCCATAATTAGTAGCACGCCAATATGCATGATTAGCATCAGAATAACAAAGCCGAATCATGTCTCTGAGGTCATTTAATTGAATCTACTGACCACTTCCTTAATTTTGATGTTTTGGAATTGTCTGAAGCATCGTGCCACACCATCTCCATCTGGAAGGAAACAGAGAAACAAGTAGTCATCCAAGGTTTGTTATTCATAGTAATCAAAGTACAACATAGAATTATGCATGCATAACAAAAACTACAATGGTCGCAACTATGATGATATTTCACGTAAATTTTTCTTCTTTGGAAAATGGGAAGGTAACGGAATTTTTCCATGATCCATCATGAAGGAAGACGACTGTGATTAAACTACATGTCACATTTCCTATCAAATTGATAACCTTGACCATGCACTTAGACAGAGAGATAAAACAGACCCTTGGTTGTGATACTACATAAAATAGAAATTATACAAAAGAAAATGCCCCCATGGGAGAGAGGGAAGAAGAACAAAGTTAGATAAACATACCTCCCCAACAATCACAGTGTCGCCCTCCTTTACACCAAGTTTGATAAGAGATTTATATACACCACATGCCTCCAAAACATGTTGAAATCTTCTCTCAGAATCCATATATCTGCTCCAAAACCAGAAAAGATAAAGTTGCTGGAATGACAAGATTTGAATTTTTCTATGTAGCAGTATCAATTAAAGAGCATCAATTTTGTCTAGACAAGGAAAATATCTTCTGAAAACAGCATCCAGGCATGTTTGAAGATGAAAACCCACATTTTTTGGTTTCAAACCAACTTTCTCATGAAATGTATGTCCAAACCCAGTGTTCAAAACAAGATGATCCAATAAACATTGGTTTAGACAAAGGCTCCAGGTTCAAAATTTGGTTTTGTCATTTCATACATGAGGAAGATGCTCTACAATTGAACTCCCACTTTGCAGGGACACAATTCTAAAAAATGAGAAAAAACTGGGCAAGAGACAATGACAGCAGGGAAAATGTAGATAATATTGACACAAAATAATTTACAACCTCCAATTTGTCATTTGGACAAAACGTTGCAACCCTGTTCCATCCACATGCCACATATTGGAAGCACTGTCATGAGAAATTTCAAACTCATTTATAGGAGCAGTTTGCTGCTTCCGCATCTTATCAGCAACATGGTTCAAATTTGATGGACCATTCCAGCCTGAATCAAAAGAAGTGGTCAACATTGTACAGGCATAGAAGAAATACAATACCCGCGTGTGGAAATTGGAAAAACTACAACGGAAAAGGCGGGAAAAAATCATACATTAAATTATTGAATGAAACATCCAATAAAATACAGGAGCTCTTCCTATGACAGTGTCATTTTACAATCCACTTTGTGAAGCAAAGTGATCAAATCACACTTTCAAGTTACAAATATTTGCATGGAGCACATACAGGCACCTAAAACTACAGTCTTTTTGTTGAGTAAGAAGTTTTTGGGATTGAACCTTCTATTCAGAGTACAAATGACACTCTATCTTTGATGCACCATGCAAGACTTCTAAGTTCCAGTAATTTATACCAGTAGTAGTGTTATCAGAAAATCTAGGACAGCACTAGCAGGAACACTTTCTTCATCCAGGTAATATCGTCAACAAGTCAGTTTTTCTCATTAGATTCCGCAAATGTAGAACATCACCAAGGAAGCAAATTAGGATCATTGCCTCAATACAGGGCAGATAAGCCCAAAGTGATACTCACATAAACAATCTAATTTCCTAAAAGAAAATGAGATCTCCATGGCCCAAACATGTACTTTTCTTTTCTGTATTTTGGATAAGCACATAGAAATACATTTTTACAGGGTACATGCATGATGCATGCATGCACACACACACAGGCACATATGCAGGCATCCATATAGCAGCATACATATTGAAGACAAATACAAAGACAATAATAAGTTTGCACCGAGAAATCCAATCAATATCTTACTCTCTTCTTTCTTGGTTGCTAATCTTTCCCGAACAAGTTCATAAGCAGCACAGATTACTTCCTGGGTGCCCTCTCTCTTCACAGCACTCATGCAAAAAGGTTCAATCCCACGAATATGTAGTCTTTCCTTGAATGATACCCAATTTTCATATGCCTCTGGAAGATCCATTTTATTGTATGCTACTAAATAAGGCTTTTCAGCAAGATCAGGATTAAACATTTCCAGCTCAAGGCGGACCGCATCAAATTCATATTCTGGTTGCTGTGACGAACCATCAACAACATGTACCTAAGCCTCCATTTATAATGTTTCCATTAGTTCCCATTCAGAAAAAATATTGGCACAAGTACCCAAACAAAAAGGTAGAAAGAAACAAAAATCTGAAGGCAATATTGCATTCAAGTCATTAAATTATGAAGAAAAACGCCAAGAGCAATTACACGAAAGGTAACTTATACGGCATAAAAGAATCAGTAGTATCCCCCTTTGTCAGTACTTTACTGAGAAATAGAGCAATTAAACAATGACAATATAATAAAATGAGATATTGGGCGCACTTAGAAATGCTTTTCAAGTTTTGCTGCAAAAAACAACTGTACCATATTACATCTCGCCATGCTTCGCAGCATGAAGTAATATTAGCAGCCCCATCAAGGGCTAAAATGGTTTATCAATAAAGCAAAAGAAAAGGCACAGAAATGCATGCCACCACAAGAAGAAGAAACTTGGCCAGATCAAGGGGAGGTCCTCCATGCTGACAAAAAGGGAAGAGGAGGGAGGTCCTCAATTGAGCCTAATTATTCTAGGAAAAACTACAAGCGGAGCACCTAAATGAAACATCGAATACCCAAATACAAGCTCATTTAAGAATCTTCGATGCAGGCAAAGGCTACCTGTATTCAAATGGTAGTTTAATACAGTTCATTTACAAGTAACAACTTATGATAGCACACCCCAGTGTGAGTCAGTGATGCATCAACTTCAGAATAAGACTATTGGTGCTAGAACCTGCCAAAGGAAAGCCTGGAGGATCCAATTCTACATCGAGAAATGATGAGAATACATGCTGTCATCAAATGATTTCTAAGGTTAACAAAATGATATAGAATGAAAAATCCAAAAGATAAGAAACTAAAAAACATACAAATATCACAACATTCTTTTGCTATCACTACCATGTCAAAACTTATAAATCTAAATTCTTAATAACTCAGAATGAAAGCAGCTGCAGTTATGAAAGTTTATACCAGAACTGAACATCTTTCTGTGTGCCGAAGAAACTCATGGCCTAAACCAAAACCTCGGTGTGCTCCTTCAAGTAGACCTGGTAGATCAGCAACGACCATTGTAGCATCATAATCAAATGAAACTACACCCAGATTTGGAAGTAAAGTTGTAAAGGGATAATTTGCAATAGTTGGCTGAGCAGCACTAACGACACTGAGAAATGTGCTCTTCCCTGCATTCGGAGCACCAATTATTCCAACATCTGCAACCAGCTTTAGCTCTAACTCCAGCCACCTGTCCAATAAAACCAGTACTTTAACATAACTACCAAAAAAGGGGTCATACGTCAATATCTACCACCCGTCGCTTGGGACAAATTGTTCATGCAAGGTCACAGATTTAAATAATCCAACCACCATTAAATGAACTCAAAGTAAGCCCATGCAAGGATATCTAAAATCTTGCTCTTGTTCAAATTCAGATAATGCTCTGAAAAATTGGTAAGAAAAAAGTCATTGCAATTCAATGAAAAACTTCCCATGTATGTGTTTTATTTCAGAAAAGGTACGATGATCTAAATAAAATGTCACACCCACCAATTCTGCCCAAGTCAGGGACAGGTAATGGTGGAAGAGAACTCTGATCAAGCAAAGAACCTTGCATGCCATATAGTATTCTGTATGATCTTATAAAGCCATTATAACTCAAATAATCTATGAACCACAATTACTGCATGAAAAAAATTACAATCGAAACAAGAAATTCTCACATTTCTAGACCTTCTTCTCCATTCTCAGCAATCTTTGGCACCTTATTTGTCCCCGACTTGAACGATGCATTCCCTCTCCCACCTCTTCCACCCGGCAACAACAACGCCCTTTGCCCCGGATGCAACAATTCCAAAAGCACATTCCCTTCAACACCATCCTTGCCAGCCTCCCTTATCACCGTCCCTGGTGGCACCTTCACTACCACATCCTCCCCCTTGGCCCCATTCTGCTTCTTCCCCTGCCCATGTGCCCCCCTCCCCGCCCTAAAATGCACACTTTGCCTGAAGGGCAACAACGAATTCATCGATTCATCAATCTCCACATAAACATTTCCTCCCCTTCCTCCGTCTCCACCAGACGGCCCGCCCAGCGGCACGTATTTCTCTCTCCGAAACGCCACCACTCCATTCCCACCATCCCCTGCTTTGACGTATATTTTTGCCCGGTCAAAACATCTCATCACCGCCGGCACTCCTTTTTGCTTCTCTTTGTCCTCATCCTCCTCTTCTTCTTCAAACCCCTTATTTTCAAACTCCTCATCCCTAAACCCCAAAATTTCATCACTATTATGCTCGTCATCCAAATCATCATCACTTCCATAATCAGAATCTGAATTTATTTCAAACAACTCAAATTTTCCATAATCAAACCCTAATTTTCCGTCGATTTCTTCATCTTCACTCCTCAATCGATCATTTTCGAGTTCATTTTTCACTTTAGACACATTTTTATTGGGGGTTTCTGTGATGGTGGAGTCGGAGAGCTTGACTTCCGCCGGAGATTGGAATGTAGAATCGAAGGGAGAATCTACAAAGTCGTCTTTCGGAGGGAGACGAGTAAAGGTGGTGGCTTCGCCGCCGGAGGTGGAGGATAAAGGCAGGTTGCGAGAGGTTGTACGAGTTTTGTGCTCATAATTAGGATTCTTACGGAGATTTCTGGGTGGTATCGCTTTGTTTTGACGGTTTCGAGTTTGATTGTTGTTGGGTCGAGCTAGAGAATATGGAGAGAAGCATATAGAGAGCGAGGACGCCATTGTTGGAGCTCAGTTCTGTGCAGTGATGAATGGTACAGTCATGGCGGGGAGAGAGACAGAGCGAATGGTGGCGGGATACTTAGTTTGAGAGGAGAGGATAACGGGCCACGTGTCATTACCTGCTGTTTGGTTTGGGGGAAAACGGAAGAGAAATAGCGAAGACGGTGGAAAACTTTCTAAAACTCTTAACCATTTTCTCTTCTATCCCAGCAAGAGAAAAGAGAAAAATCGAAAATTTTCATCTTCTTTTCTCTCTTTTTTCCCTTTGAATAAAATTTTTTGGCTCCTTCTTTCTCCACTTTCCTTACAAACAAACACAAAATGCAAACAAATTTTGGTACAGTGTGAAGACAGACAATGTTATGAAAGGCCATGCAATGTTCTAAGCTGAAGTGATTGTTGTACAAAGCTTCTAGTTCTTGTAATTTTCTCTACTCTTCAGGTATTTACTGCTAATCTTGTACTTCTTTATTGTTATTTCTGGGTTAGAACTATTGCTTAGTGATATTCCCCATCTATCACTACTGTCTATTTGGGTGTTAATTATGCAGAGATGGATTCTGTGCCCTATGATTATAGACACACACACATATAAGACGGTTTCCATAGTTATTACTGGGTCAAATTAAATCAAAGTAATGAAAGAAAAGTAAAGGTCAATAGTAAATATGAGAAACGACAAACAACCATTTTGTTGTAACAGTTATAACCCTTATCTTTACAGTTCCGTCTATATGTATTGCAAAATAATTTTTACCCATATATGTGTGTGTGTGTGTGTGTGAGAGAGAGTTGATTTGTGAAATTTGGGTTGCCCCCACCAGGTTTACAATCGGTTGGTGACGGTGGAATCAGAATGCTAACATTCATATAATGGTTACACTGATATGACAAGAAGAAAGTGAGATTAGTAGGGTACCCTAAAAGATTGAAATCTTTGAGGACCCATAACCTATATTGGTCTTGGATTTTAGTTGGTGAAAGAGGGAACATAGAATCTTGTGGGGCTGACTGAAGCAGCTGCAAGATAATTTTTTTTTAACTTTCCACCACAAAGAAATAAGGGAATTTGATCATAGCACAGAGATATGAACATAGAAACAGCCTGTAAGAAGGATTTAACTTTACCCTCCCCCCCCCCCAAAAAAAAAAAAAAAGAAAAAAATTTTGAAAGTATGGGGGCAAAATTCTGAACTTGATGGTAGTACTTTTCCAGGATGGTGATTAGATATATTCTTTTTGAATTGTGCCAATTCTTCTCCCTCCTCCTCATTTTTGTTCTTTTTATTTTGGGGGTGGGGTGGGGGATATGTGAAGTGAATGGAATACGAGACTCCAATTAGCCGACACCAAATAATTCGGATTAAAATTTATTAAGTTGAGTTTTAGTGAATTCACCCCCGAATGTTCATTTTATGCATGTTTTACTTGGTCAAGGCGTTTTTATGCTGTTTATTTCTCACATTGATTTTCCTTGCAGGCTGCTGAGGCAAGACATTGAAGCTGGTAACCACAAATATTGCAGCCACAGTCTTGGCAGTCATAGAACACTTGAGATACACTTGAGTCATAGGAATGGTAACTTCTTCCATCCTTCTCCGTAAATTTTTTTTTTTTGCAAGATTTGTCGTTTAAATGCCTTTCTTGAATGCATGGATTTTTAGCACACAATCAAGAAACTAACAAAATCACACGCATATTCGTTGTTGTAGAAACTTCTACCTTTCGGTTTTTTAGCATGCCATACTAAGAACAATTGATCCCTTCTCAGAAAAAAGTTAACACATACATATCTATGTGTGTTTCTATCCTCATTGCCCCCACTTATTTTTAAGATTTAGGTGTCATATGTTTAGTTCTTTAAAGTTTGTGGAGAAACTCAAATTTCGATAAATAGCGACTTGTTGCTTTTCTACTAGGAAAGAGGTGAAGAGTTCAGTTTCTCCAAGGGATAGAAGTCTGATATGACTCTCTAACTTGCATTTTGATTAAAAGGTGGAGGTGATGGGCTCTTTTGTGATTATATGCAAAACTAGCTAGATTTTCACCTATTAGTTCTGTTCGTGCGTGATGCTATTTACACTTTATTTCGAGGTTTTCTCTCTTACTTCTTTCTCTACTGTGACTATATCCAAAGAACAACATATCAGATAAAAATGTACATTAAAGAACAACAGATCAGATAAAAATGTACATTAAAGAACAACAGATCAGATGAATGTACATTATCAAACAATAGCATGTAATTCAGGACTGGAAGTTATTAAATGTTTCCAAGTTGTCCTTCTTTGATCAAGACTAGCATTTTGCATCATTTGAGGGGGGGAAAAAAGAATGAGATTTTAAGTTAATATACATCAAATGGAGCTTTCCCTTTTTTCTTCCAACAAAAAATTCGGAAGAAGGAAAAAAAAGAGAAGATCAAACTGGAGCTAGTCACCAGCTGCTTAGCGCTGGTGCAAAAATAATCTTAAATAACATCTATAAGTTGCAGTACCTCCTCAATTTCCTTATTATGCAAACAATTGGCTTCCCAGCGTAATGGTTGCAGGACCTCCTTCGCCCATGACTGTTGTGAGCATGATCTCTTTTTCAAGTATCGGATCAAGCTCTATGGTGATCATTTCCATGTTTGGTCTCCCTCTTCCTGGAAAACTCATGCATCGTAGCATCAGCCTGATAAAATCTTTCATTGCCTCTTCAGTAAAGCTCCCAACTAATCGATTGTCCACAAAGTTATTCGAACTCAGATGTGTTTCAACCTTCATAAAGTTGAACAAAGCAAGTAAGCTACAATATTAACTGGCCTCTATGCAATTCTCGGGTACGAGTGAGGTACCCAATCACTTTCATTTGTCACACACGCGAGCACACAAAAAAAGGAAGTAAAACACGAAAGATATTGAACCAACAATTCTTTTAGTTGTCAATCCTCACACACCTTTACTAAACTTTTCTGAGCTAAATCCATTGAAACCTCAAATCGAAGGTAAGAGGTATTCAGGTAACATATTTTCACAGTACTCTAGAAGCACAGGGAGACAATAAAATTTCATTTCTAATCAAGATTATTTTTTGTATCTAAACCAGATACTGGTAAATTGTTCATATTTTTTTCTAATTTCCTAAATTTAGAATATCATAGTTAACAAAATTATTTCCTAGAATATCAGTGAATCTTTGATATATCCAAACTATTCTAGAATGACAACATATAATTGCTTCATTCTAGTCACTGCTGACCTTTAAGAACATACGAGTTCACAAGTTATTTTCATGTTTTAGAGATTTCTGATTAATAATTCTCAAATTCATCGCTTAAATTACGATGAGACTATGCTGAAGAAGAATGTAATAAAACGTTTGTGTTGAGAACTAAGGGATGGTCCTGTTTCTGGGTGTCGATCCCACATCCCAGTTGATGCAGGGTCAAGTCTCACCCACATCAATATTCCCCCTCCCCTTGGATACCTTCTCCAATACAAAAGTAAAAGGATTTCACTACATACCCAGTGAAGTATATTTTCATCTGATCCAAAGGAGTCTATATCTGAAGCCTTTCTTCCAGTTATCAGCTCCAAAATAAAAACCCCAAAGCTGTACACATCATTCATTTCAGAGAATATCCCCTTTTGACCTACCCTATAAATTCATATAATCTACAAATTCAGTGTTGTTAAAAGCTAATTTTCTATGCTAGAAACTGAAATGCAACCAGAAAAAGAAAAGAAAGAAGAAAGCTTTACTCTGGATCTTTGAAAACATCGATACTGGTTGATTGAGATGGACCTGCCTCTTCAATTTGTTTCAATAGTTTTGAAACCCCAGCATCTGCAACCTTAGCAATGAAGTTCTCATCAACCAAAACATTAGCTGTTTTAAAGTTGCTGTGTACTATGGGAGGGTGTTGACTATGCAAATGGCATAAACCTGCATTAGTGAAAAAAACACCCTTTCATCAAGTCATTTCCTTCTTCTTTTTCTTTTTTTAATATGGGTGAAATGGGAACTCTCATTACATTGTTTTGATGATACCTTTAGCTGCCCCAATAGCTATTGATAACCTTCGCTTGAACTCTAGTTTCGTCTTTGAATCTTTTCCTGTATCTGTCTAACAGCAAATTACTATGACATATATCCAACGCACAAATGTAAATTACTACTCTGTACGAGGCTTACCATACAAATGATTGCACATGCTGCCATTTGGTGAGTATTCAAAAACTAACATTTGGTATCCACTGTCCTGGCAGTAACCTAGGAGAGTAACTAGGTTGCGGTGCCAAATCCCTGACAAGTAGGCTACCTGTTATTCAAAATGGGAGATCTCAGAGCTTCAAAGATTGGTCTCAAGAACATCTCTAAAAAATATCTAAAAGTGTAATATGGTGACTTATTTAGTCAATTTAGCCTACCTTCTTATAGAAATGAATGTGCAAGAAACGATTAAGTTTTTCGTATAACTGCCGAATAAAGGATGTACATTGCAAGTTAGCTATACCTCATCACCAAATTCTTGTCGAGGGACACCAGTACGCCTTTTGATGGCCACAACAGTGCCATCAGAAAGCAATCCTTTATAAACCAAACCAAAACTTCCATATCCAATGAGATTGCTTTGATCGAAATACTTGGTAGCTTGCTCCAACTCTTCTATGGAGAATTTCCTTGCTCCATGTGGTCCAAACAGAGGTGGGGCCGCAGATGTACTGGGCCCGCCTCCTCTTTTCAACTCCACTGTGTTAATTGAGCAGGAAATTAGTAAATGGTAACAAGAGATGAAAAACACTGAAAATCTCAGTGGCTAATTTTGCTGAAACAGTACCTACTGCAGATGGATCTGAAGAACCTGTATCTGAATTCTTGTTTGAGAGCTTTCTACACTGTAACATGCAGAACCACACAAATCCAATAGCTAATCCCAACAATGCTAAACCCCCTATGGTGCCTCCGGCTATAGCTGCAACTGACCTTGACATCCCGCAAGACCTCTAAGTTCCCCTCAACAGACCTGTACATTGAATCTGTGACACAGACGAATCAAAGAACTACCCGAATCACGATAGTTAAAAAACCTGGAAAATGTCATCTGTCTGCATAACAACAATACTCAAAACCATGTATAGATTATGCAAGTTAAGATCAGAAAAATCAGTACACTTAATACTCTTAATACCAGACATAAGAAATCCCAGATCAATTTGTCCCGATAAGTGCTCACCAACCAATGTGAAATGTTCCGTTTCTTATAAAGAAATCAAAGGATAACTCCCTCGTCTTTTCATAGTACCCCACTTTGTTGTCGAAACCCTGACCACAGTTGATTTAGTTCTTACACCTACTCAAAAAATTCAAAAAAAATAAAAATAAATGCAAATCCCGGTGTTAAGGGAGTTATCAGAAGTTCAAGGTTCCTTTAATTCAACCCTCCGATCATTTATCTTTTGTTTTATGCATGACCAATTCAACTCCAAATCATAATATAGATATTCCATCAGATCTAACCTGGCTTCAAGAAAGTTTGACAAGCAACTTTATGATTTTGGCCGAGTTTCATATACAGCTTCCCAAGTTGTGTCCCTTGTCAAGAAGTATTCTATCTATGTGGTTTGTTGTTTGCTCTGTCTAATAATAGGTGAAGAAAGTTGAAAGATGTCGGGCCTAGACTTCGATTCGAATAAGCTTCAATGTCAAATATTTGGCATCCAAGCATAAACAAAGGGAAACAACAGTTTCATTATCTGGCGACAGTATTTCATTTCCTATTGTGCTCAGTTAATAGTACATGTTTCAATTTGAATTGTTCAGCACATAACCAAAGTGACACAAAGCCCAGCAACTTGGAGTGAATTACATTATTTAAGAACATCCAGTCCTCATCAGACAAACCATTACCTTATTTGGTTCTGTTTGTTGGGTTGGTCTCAGAAGAAGAAGGTGTGGAGACAGTTGTGATTCTCAAGACAAGTAAAAGAATTCAAGCTGTGGTCATAAACCCATCTCTTTTTGCTGGCATGCACAACATTGGTTTAAGTTTGGACATGGATTCCATATCACAAAGTGGGTGTACTTTTAGATTCCAGTACCTTAACAGAAAGAACAGTGGCTCAGCAAGAGCTTAGGTGACTATTGGTGAGCACCAACAGTTCTCTTCAGGTAAAAGAGTTGCTTACATGCACACTTCCAGGTAGATATCTTTGAACTTACACTATCTTAAGACACATCCCATCGCACTGATCGGAAGCGTTCGTAGTGAAACCTTTGTATGAGCTTTGTGGAGTCTCTCCACCAAAATATCAGACCCAAATGCCCATGTGTGAGTTGTCACAAAACTGTAAAAGTTCGATTTTTACTAGGATACTGGAAGGGGTGGAAACTGACTAATAGGACAGGCATTGGAGAACATAATTATTGAAGGGGGCCTCGAAATAAAAGGTAGTTATCAATCTATCAATTCCAAGTCTTTTCCTTCAATTCACTCTATCAGCCATTTTGCCTTTTTTTTTTTTATCTGACCTGAAAAGAAGACAGTTCCTATTTGGTATATAGGATGGGACTCTTCCTCATAGCATATCAATACAGCTGAGCAAGAAGACATTGTCACAGCTACTCATGCAGAATTCTTCTTCTATGGTTGGATGTGTTTGGTTTTCTTCTTGGATTAGAGAAGATCATTTGTCTTGGGAAAATGGGTGTTTGCTCCCTCTCTCTCTCTCTCTCTCTCTCTCTCTCTCTCTCTCTCTCTCTCTCTCTGCGCTTGGCTTTGCTGGCATTTATATTTTAGGCAACTGGTTGAGCTGTGATGGCCAATGGAGAAGGGTAGGGAAAGATTCTTGTGCTGTACGTCTCTCTCTCTCTCTCTCTCTCTCTCACACACACACACACACACATTTATTTAGTTTGTGTGGTTTTCTGAGTTTGTTGTGTTCTGAGTTGGGCTGGAAAGCAAAAGGGGATTGGTGGAAAAGGAGTTGTCATGTTGTGCAGAGTTCAAGGCCGGACATAAGAGGCCCATGTTACACACACACAACCCCAGAGAGAGAGAGAGAGAGAGGTTTTGTTGGGAAATGTGGATATCTTAAAGGGGATGATGTTTGGATCTGTTGTCTGTGTCCTTGGCAGCAAGCTAAGTAGGGATGTGTGGGCATGGCCTAGTTAGTGGTTGCAACAACAAATTGTTTTTTTGTTTTTTCAACTTCATTGCTTTGTTCCATAAACTTAAGGTACTGTGTAAGTTGAGAAAACCACAGAATAGTGGTTTGTCCTTATTGTATAAAGAGACCAATATTTCAGGTGGTCTTCAGACCAGCTAATCTCATTTAAAGCCTCACACCCAACTATCCAAAATATTCCTCTCTGATTATTAGCCATTTGGTCTCCTATGATGGAAGGTCAGTATCCATCAACAACTCTGAGGACACTAATATGTATTGGTGACGTCGCGATTTTTTTTTTTTTGAGCTAGAAAAAAGAAGAAGAAGTTGAACATGATAAAAAATGCATGTGTCAACAATATCAGCTGATTCGATGACGGGGGCTTGAATAACTTAGTATTAATTAGAAGATGTTTTGGAAGAGTCAAGTTGTATTAGACTCGTGGTATACACAGAAAGCAAAACGGCATTGAAAGACAAGATGTTAAGTTAGATAAGACTTATGATCTACACGGAATGCATAGCTAACTATTATCGAGTAATATTTTGAATCTTGGATGCAATGATCAGCCCAATCAAGTGGATTGATAACTCTTGAACAAGTACAGTAGCTGTGTGGACCATCTGATTTGGAAGGAATTTATATCTTGGGTTGTGGGACCAATCTCTGTAGGGGGCTGGCACTGTCTGAATACATGATGTATCTCCTTCTTCCAGCTCATGCATGGAATCACCCATTTTTTCAGTTTCAAGCTTTGGCAGCAAGACCAATTGAATCTACCATTAAATGACAAATTTTGACTTCTATTTAGAGGAATTTGATGTTAAAGTAGCATGAAAAACTGCATTGAGCTTTATTACTCTGATGTTGGTGACGAGGGTAATTCTACTATACCCAAAAAAAATTCCAATACCATACCGAAAATTACTATTTTTTAAGGTAAAATTATACCTTTTAAAAGTAAAATTACAACTAATCAGTAATGTGAAATATGTGATCATAATCGATCATAATATTTCATAATTGATCATGAAATTATCTCAAACATTTGTAATTTTACTTTTAAATGATATAACTCGATCTTAAAAAATAGTAATTTTTTAATTATAAATTTTACTTAGAAAAAATATAACTTAATTTCAAAAAAATATAAATTTCAATAGGATATAGAGATCTAGTCTTTCTCTGATGATGAGTTGGATGATCCTCTGACAACCTGCATTTTGATAATCATCATATCTATGATTACTACATGATGGGGAGAGGAATCCAACTCTGATATGATGGATATGGTGATGTCTTTTACTTGCTTTTTAATCATCTAACACCTGAATAAACTTCTTAAACTTTTTTATTTTCTTCAACGCGGTCAAGTTAAATTTGTTTATCACTTATCTCTTTTAGACCCGTTAAAACAAAAATTTTGCAAAATAAGTACAAATATGCACCTATGGCGTCAAAATTATAATGAAAACCATTTGACTTGAAAATCCAGGGAATCCACTCTTTTTTTTGGCTTTGTGATTGTCAAATTTATCATACTGTCACTTCTTACACTAACATCATTGATCAGGACAGAAAAGATGGTGAGAAAAAACATTTAAGAAAAAAATCAACTTGGATCTTGAAGCCTCATTGAAAAGAAATATTTGATGACAAAAAAGGAGTTGTATATGGTGCCAAAAAAAATCAGTATTGTATCGACATTTATCTTATTTATGGATATTTTTATTATTGTTATGGGTGTTTTTATTATTTTTGTAGTACCGAAGAAAAATAGTAAAAATAATTAACACAACAATGATAAAAATACCCATAAAAGTGATAAATTTTTTTTGTACAGAAAAAAAGTTATAAAAATAGTTACCACAATAATTGTAAAAATACCTATAATAGTGATAAAAACATCCACAAAAGTGATAAATTGCCCACAAAATAATTTTTTTTATTGTAAAATGACCCACAAAAATTATAAAAAAAAAAATACCCATTAAAATAATAAATTTTAAAAAACTGATACTCATTTTTTTTTCTTTCGATACCATAATCAAGTTCAAAAAAGCAGCGTTGATCCTAATCCATCTAGATATTTAGTGAAGCATAGGAGAGGAGCCTACATAATTTGAGAGTATTCATAATAATTTTCATTCTCTAAGGCTGTGTTTGGTACGATGGAAAGAAGGGTGGATGAAAAATAGAGGAGGGAAAATGGAGGGGAATGAGATGTTTTCACTTGTTTGGTTTGGAAGGAAAACATAGTGAAATGAAAAATGGGAAGGAAACCTAATCCCCTATGCCTGTCGTTTTTTTTTCTTCCGGTTTTGGGCAGAAAGTGGAAGAGAATATGGGGATCTTGATCAAGTTTAAGCTAAATTATTATTATGCCCTCTTGTCCATTCTTATTGTGCACAGTACTCCATGCCTACTTTATTTTTGATGATGTCAGCCAGTTGATGCTCACCACTCTTTTTTAATGGTATGGTTATAGAATTTAAATATTATTTTTAGTTTTGTATCTTTTTTTTTTATCCAGGAAAATGCACCAATGTATAAATTCTTTTTATATTATTATTTTTTATTAATGCCATTTTTTAATTAATAGTTGGGAGAATTACACCCAGCCCCCCTGAGGTTTGTCACTTAATCACTCAGACCCCCTGATATTTGAAATATTACACATAGACCCCCTGAGGTTTGTACGCGCGTAACACTTAGACCATTGTTGTAAATATATCAATTAATAAATTACACTTAGACCCTCTTAAAGTTTGTAGGTATATATTACTTAGACTCCTTAAGTTTAAAATATTATACTTATACAAAAAATACTCTAATCAAAGATAGAATATCAAATATTTTAAATTTTACAATCAAAATTCATGTCATATTGTATCATTTATTGAAATAAAATTAAAAATAAAATTTTAATTTTTTCTTAAAAAATCGTAATTAGTATACAATTATACTATCTATTGGAATAAAACTAAAAAATCAAACAAGGGGTCTAAGTCATTCATAATAGAACATAAATTTTACATCTAAAATTCATATTCTATTATGTCATTTATTGAAATAAAATCAAAAAAAAAAAATCTAGTTTTTAAAAAAAAAAATCATAGTTAGTATATAATTATATTATCTATTAGAATAAAACTAAAAAATTAGGTAAGGAATCAAACTGTAATGGACACAATATCTTTTAGTTTTAATTGGGGTAGTTTGGTATTTTAATTTGGTCTTTTAAATGACCAAATTAAATTTCAATAGACAATATAATTGTATACTAATCACGATTTTTTTAGAAAAAATTAAATTTTTTGTTTTGATTTTATTTCAATAAAAGATTCAATAGAACATGAATTTTAATTGTAAACTTTAAAATATTTGATATTTTATCTTTGATTGAAATATTTTTGGTCTAAGTATAATATTTTAAACTTAAGAGGTCTAAATAATATATATTTATAAACTTTAGGGGGTCTGAATGTAATTTATTAATAGATATATTTACAGCAGGAGTCTAAGTGTTACGTGCGTACAAACCTCAGGGGGTCTGTGTGTAATATTTCAAATGCCAAGGGGTCTGAATGATTAAGTGACAAACCTCAAGGGGTGTGGGTGTAATTCTCCCTTAATAGTTACAAATCATTCAAAGCAAAATTAACTCTTCCAAATTAATTTCGATAGAGTACCTCTGCGAAATTGTAGTGCAGTTTCAATTTTAGTTATTTTTTTTCATTTTCGTTTTCGTAACAAAAATAAGGGGATTAAACGCTTTTCCAAATTAATTGGATTGATTTGTAATAAAAAATTCACTTAATATATTTAAGGGTAGAATTATAAATTGGGCATATATGTTTTTTCTTTCCTTTTATTTTTCATCAAATACCAAACAATAGAAAATATTTCTATCTTATTTTTCATCCCTCCTACCAAACAAAAAAAGAAGGAAAATAATGTTATTTCCTTCAAGGATGGAAAGTTTATTCTTTTCACTTTTCCTTCCTTCCTTCTTTGTGTCCATTTTTTGTACCAAACGGACCATAATGTAGACCTCATCTTTGGACACGACACATTACCATATCATAGGAAAACATGGGGCCAACTTGGTACACTAGTATCTAGATTAATTTTTTTTACGAATTTCGGATTGAAATGTCCATCAACTATGGCGAGTATGTGGGGTGACTTGATCAAAAAAAAAAAAGACTTAAGTCTGTCAAGGTGATTCAAATGGAAAGGTTTTAAAATTATAATGCCAGAGACCGAAGGCTTATTTCTTGGAAGATGAGCTTTAACTTTGTTTGATACACGTGGTTTGCAGATGATTACATGCGTCTATAATTTACGTTAGGGGTGCAACTTGGGTTGGGCAACCCGATTTCAACCCGAAAAAATTAGGGCTTGAACTAGGGTTTTTAATACTTGGGTTGGGCTTGGGTCAAAAAATCTCAACCCGGATTCAATTTGGGTCGGGCTCGGGTTGAGGCATCGGCAACCCGATTTCAACCCGAACCCGACAAATTAAAAAATAATTATATATATATATATATAAAACACTAGCACTTTTTTTCATTTTTACTCAATCGTCCTCTGTTTTTTATTGCTTGCTACTCTTTTATGCGTGATTAGTGGTGATAGTGTGATGTTTTAAGTTTAATGTTTTTATGGGTCTAATTTCTATGTTTTCTGGGATTGTGCTTTGAGATCACTAGTTTTTTGGTGTGAAAGCAGATGATCAATAATCGTGCACAGTTATGAATGAAATATATGGATTGTTTTATGAATTTGTAATTATTCCCCCCTCTCTCTGTCTCTCTTGCAGTGAACCCGAATTCAACCCGAGCCCGCCCGAATTAAACTTGGGCAGTGCTCGGGTTGAGTTCCTCAACCCGAGGTAGGGTTAGGGTTAAAGATTATATACCTAGGGTTGGGCTAGGGTTGACTGTCTAACCCGCCCAACCCGCCGGAGTTGCACCCCTAATTTACGTTGTAGTCGTAATTTTAAAAAATACGTGACTAATATAAATTCTCCCTTAGAAAGAGAAAGTAGTAAAGTATCTCTTATTTGTAAGGATGTTAATTGAGACGAATTATTCGGACTAGATTCGAACTCGAAAAACTCGGCTTATTTATATGCAAAATAGTCGAGCTACTCGAGTTCGACTTGACTCATTTTATAAACAAGCCGAACTTGAACAATTTTTTAAACTCGTTTAAAAAAACAAGTTTGATAGACTTGGGCATAAGCTTGCAAAACTCAGCTCGATTAACACCCTACCTATTTGCAAGAATTTAGAAATAATTGAAATTAAGTGGGCATAATTGTAATAGTATATGTATACACTCACAAGGATGCCAAATGCAACCCATGTGCATGGGACACACAACTGATCATTTTAAGATGGTGTTAGTATCATTTGATACAATAAGCCAATGGCCTACCAAAGATTGTTCACATGTTCTTGTCTACACCAAAATTGTCGGTCCTCCCCACATAAACTCTTTTTCCCTTATTAATTAGATTAATTACCCCTATTATATTAATTACATAGAATGGGCATGTCTTCAAGCATTCATTATCGATGTTACCTATTGAGTGTTATGCAATTAAATTTCTCGTATAAAGGGATAATGTTGCGTATTTATGATCTTCCCAAGACCATACAAGTAAAAAAAGAGCAATATTACAAAACCAAAAAAATTGAAATCCAAATATATATCATCCATTGGATGAGTGGATCCCGTCAATTTTTTCAGTGGGACCCACTTATCCTACACTCATCTAATAAATAATATACATTTGGATTTTAACTTATAGATTATGTAGTATTTAATATTTTCCGTAAAAAAAAAAAAACAAAAACTTGGTCGTCCCTTATCAATTGTATTCAGGTTGTCTAATCCTCGTCGTGTTTGGTTGGTAATAATGAAGCATGGTAATAAAATAACCATTACTTAGTAATACTCATTCTAATGTTTGGTATGTAGTAATAAAAATACATTCTCATTGCTAGGAAATGCTTAATCCCGTCAGGATAAGATTTATCATTTCTGAATATTTGGTGGTATTTATCATTTTCAACTACAATCACACATCGCCACCACTATTACTACCACCACTACCACCAACCCAACTTCACTTTGTATCAGGTCCAGTGTTGGGGTCAGGGGTCCGATCCGGAGTCAGAGTCTGCTCTGGGTTGAGGGATTATCTAAATATGTAAGTAAATTTTTAATTATATTACAACACTTAATCCTAATTGTTACCGAACATTAAAATGATAATATACATTTCATTTCATTCATTCTCATGTAAAAATATTATCACACACCAAATTCAACGTTTACAAGAAGCAAAGGATGGTGATAGTAGAGTCAGACTAAAAGATATACCTAATCAGACTTGAAAGATATACCTTAACATACCTGCCATCACTAACAAACCCACAAACCACAAGTATCGAGAAAATTAAAAAAAGGGATAATTGTTTTTTACCTCCTTGTGATTTTGGATAAATGCACCTTACCTACTTGACGTTTAAAATTATGCACATTACCCCCCTTAAAGTTATGTACCAAAATGAAATAATTAACATCGTTAATAGAATAATAAAATTACCATACTACCCTTTTTTTTTAATGGGAATAGAAACTTAGTTTCCAATTAGCTTTCAATTATTCATTTATGGATAATAAATGAATAAAATTAACTTTCAATTATTCATTTAATGGATAATTAAATCTGGAAATAGAAACTTACTCATTTAATGACCCTAGTTATTTTAGTATAAAGGACATTTTAGGCACTTAGACAATATTTTTTTGGAGGAAAACAATGAAAACAAAATCCACAACATATTTTGAGCATGTGAAGTACACTCTCCGCTAAGTTGGATGATAAAAGTAACGGTTTTACTTTGGTACATAATCATAAGGGGGTTATGTGCATAATTTTAAACGTTAAGTAAGTAAGGTACTTTTAGACGAAACCACAGGGGGGTAAAAAACAATTAACCCTTAAAAAAAACACCAATGAAATTCAAACCTAAGACATTCAAGTATACGACGTGACAAAATTAATTCCACACCGCTAAACCACTCATGCCCATCGAGCCTAACAGTTTTAATATCTTGTGCTAAGTAACCACTCTTTAAGATTCAAATCTATGAATTCGTTGTTTTTAGTCCAATGTTTTACCTATGCACCATTAAGGTTTGACAGGTTACAGGTTACTGTCTCATTGTTTGTTGAATTTGTTTACTTGTTCGTCAAAAAATTAATGCCCTTATTTACTTATTTTGGGCTTTAATTGCATCTTTGGTAGTAGAAGAGAGATACTAATATTAATTATTATTACCAACTTTATAACTTTCATTCTCATGCTATGCCCCACTAACTAGACCAAACGGGCTGACCCAAATCCAACCCAATGACCCACTGACAGAATTCAAAATAGAAAAAAAATGTCAAAATTGACAAAAAAATAAATAAAAATAAAAAATAAAAAAGAACAGATAAAAGAGTCTCATTAAACCAATTCGATGGACAATCAGTTAAAAGCCCATTAAGACTAACTCACAGGACTGGTCTTGGTCCTTCATTCTATTGACAAGCCAACCTGGTCCGGCCCATTGACCATCCAATGACTCATCTGTCCATTGACCATCCATTGGCGGACCGTAATAGACCCGGCCCGCCTCCAACCCTTCTAAATTTTAGTTCCAACAGTTGAGTTTGTATTCAGGTATTGTTAAAGACCTTTTTTTGGTGTGTGAGTGGGTGGGTTTTTTTTTTGGGGGGGGGGGGGGGGGGGGGGGGGGGGGGGGGTTGATAAATAAGCCTGACTTATTACATCCTCAAAAATAATACGTGGAATGTTTCATCAGCATGGCAATGTTTCTTAGGAAATATATAAACATTCCGGGGGAAGATTTAAAAAATATATACAGGCTCATCATAACTAATAATATGAGAGAGGCAGACAACATACTAGACGTGGAAAGGCTTCCGAGGCGTTGGTGCTCGGTTCTCCAGGGACTGCAATCTTTGTTTTAGATGGAAAACTTCGACCTGCATGTTCAGCAATGCAACGCCAAGATGAATAAACCCAGAACGATTAATAAAAAAAAAAAATCGGTGACAAGCAAACCATGCCATGGACATCTGTACATAAGATGTGCAAGACCAACCATGACTGCAGATCTCACCCTCGGTTACAAACCAAGACACAAATGGAGAATGAAATTCTGTTTAATTTCTATTAAGGATGATTGAAGGTAAACACGAATTTACATGTCGGATGGTTGGCATGCAAGTGTTGGTGGCTGGCTTTATCATCACTTCAGAAGGTTGGTTGGTTGTCCAATGATATACCAATTTATTTTTTGGCTCATCGAATTATGATAGATGTTGCAGAAAAAGTTCTATTGTTTAATGAACAATAAATATAAGTAAAAACTGGTTAGGCTTTGAATACTTTGCATACAATGGACAAACAAGATGAGGACGCATGCCAGCCTGAAGTAGATCACCTGGTCAAAATAGTCTAAGTTTTGAACCAAGTAATGAAGAATCAACTTATCAAAGCTTAAGGACGATGAAGTAAGCAGCTACACTAGAGCAAGACCAAATGAGCTCTTTAATTATCAGTCCTAATGACAGCTATCTAATGGTTTATTGTTTTGGGCTCTGAGGCATACCTGTAATTGGAATGCTCTTGCCCTTTCCCCAGCAAGGACTCCTCTAGTTGAATGCAGCTCCTACAAGATATCTCAGTTAACACAAGTAGTGGAACGTAAAGCCAATAGATTCACACTGACAAGCCAGTAAGCTTAGCTAATAGTAAAGAGATGATCAAACAGGATGACCAAATAAAACTTCAATCTGCATAATACCTTCTGGGTGTCATCCATAACCGCCTTAAGGAAAGCCACATCATGCTCAAGCCTTACATTGTCAGAATGGACAATATTTGATAGGCTGTTGGCCTCTTCCTGTGCTAATTCTACTCCCGCTAGCTTCTCTCTCAGCAACTCCATCTCCTTCACAGTGTCTGCCAACTTTTTCTCCATCTCCTGTCTACTCTTAAGAGCAGAAGATAAATTCTTCTCTGCTGCTTCACGGCTAGCCAATGCAGCTGCCAACTGTCCTTCCAAGATTCCATTCTTTGTTATTAGCCCAGCCAGTCTCATTTCATAAAATTGGTAGACACTTGAAGGAGCCGATAGTACTCCTGGTTTACCATCACTTTGTTGAAGTACTACACCATCATCACTATCTTCTGTAAAGTTTTCATTTTCTTTTTTGTTATCCAAGTTCAAGTTTTCGGATTCATGTACACAGGACATCTCCTCTGCATGAATTTTACCCCCATTAATCGTAGTCTGAATGCCCACATCAAGTTGTTTGGTTCTCTGCTCCATTACCTGTAAAGCCAAAGGAAGTTGCATCATAAAGTCATGCTTTTGATTCCATGTTACAATATGTTTTCTCTTGATGCTTGCAAAATGGTCAACCTCTTGACGACAGAAAAGGCTGATACTAGTAACAAATAAGAAAAATTGCATCTTTTATTAGACCCAGGTTTCAAACTAGGAGAAATCCTTGGTCAGTTGCATGGAAACAAGGCAGCACAATGAAGCCAGCAAGAAACAGTAAAATTTGCAGAAATGATCTTCAAAGTTCAAAAGGAGACCAATGCAAAATGAACTCAGAGAAACATACTGGCTTTTGGAAACAGAATGAACTATGAAATTTAGTCACAATAGTCAATAGAAGGGAACTTTGTAGTTCACCTGATAGGAACTTTCATATTCTGAACTCTTTGGCATCTTCACTGCTGCGCTATCTTCCTCGTTGTGAAATGGTTTACAGAGTGAGAAATTTCCAGAAACAGGATGTGGATCGACAAGTAAGGACTCTGACAAAGATTTCCTACCAGACCCATGTTGTTCAATTGCAGATGCTAGATTTTGTCTTGCAACAGAGTCAAATGAACCATTCAGATTACTGTTACTTTGTAGAGTAGCTGATCCAATGGATGATGACCGATTCTCAGACAGCAAAGTTCCTGGACCTCTATTCAGTGTGGACCGCCGACCCATAGATGATTCATTCTTTTCCATGATCAGTACTTCCACCTGTAACAAAGCATGAAAGCAAAGTTTATTACATTAACCATACACCATTATGAAATAATTAAGATTTAATTTCTATTTTGAACCTGATTCGATGGATCCTTTTTGGTCCCACCAAATGCAACAAGGAAATCCCTTTCCTTGTGCTGCACCAATACAAGGCTAAATCCCTGAAGAAAAACACTCCTCCAGTAAATGTGCCAATATAGAAGATATTAATACACGTCAAACAAAATCAACAATGGAAACAGATTTCGTATTGACTAAGAAAATTTTCAAAATTTTGTTACAGAGAAATGATGTAGGAGTGTTGTATAAAATCTGCAAGAGAAATGGTGGCTTGGGTAAAGAAAGCAACACAAATCAATTCCAATTCTACAAACCTGATTGCCAGAATCAACAATAACAGCAGGATCATTAGTGACCCAACTTTGAAGGGCAACCAAGAAACTTAGAAACATTGGTGCACATGTACAATCTACAGGTCAATAAGAACCAGGGAACTAAAAATGTGCTCCCCCATATGTAGTTGGGGTATCCAACCAAATCTCAGATCTAAACATTTTCCTACCCAATGTGAAAATCATCAAGGTTCTGCACAGCTTAGTGTTGATTTCAGCTGTCAATGTCAAGTTCAAGAGTAATACATACTCATACTGATTTGTGAAGACATTGCCCTATTGGAGCCAATAGAAACTAAAGCATTGACATTAAAAGGACAAGCATTACTTACACCCTTATCAGTATAGCAGAACAGCAATTTAGACCAATTTGACAAGACGAGCCACATTAAATTAAACGAGTTTGTAATCCATACGCAGATGCAGAGTCCAACCAATGTTACCTGGATCGTGGGTCGCTTTGGTATGTGATACGGGTGCGGGTACGACACTTTCTTAAGTACGCGGTACGATGAGGGTAGACTTAGTTGGTACGATATTTTGAGTCGCAATTCGTTTTAGAACTCTTATCTATATCGTTTTTACAACTATACAAAATTATATATCATAGAACATCCATAAATATTAAACCAATTACCATTTATTTTATATTTGTACTTGATTTCTATTATCTAAAATAATATATAATTATAAATATATATACACGTAGTTAATTAATATGTATTTTATATTTGTGCTACGTGTACAATTCGAGATCGTACATTTTGGTGATCTGGATCGTGAATCTACGTTGTTTGGGATCGATGTACCTAGATCGTGGGTCGTCAGGAATTTAATGAATTCTAGTAACTCTGAGTCCAAACCCCCCCCGGGCTGAAGTTGCATAGATTTTTTGCAACAGAAAATGTATTGTTATCCTTTGCATCCTTTGCACAGAGATCAGATATCAGGCAGGAAGCTAAAACAATATAATATCAGATGAAATTTTACAATGAAGTACCACAACAGTTGTAAGAATAATTAATCCTGAGTACATGCCAGCATCGAGCAAACAATTATGGGTATTAGAAAGAATGCTGCTTTTAGAAGTAAAAGCGAAACCTGTTAGTACAGTGACAAAATGTATGCCCACTGTACCACAAATAGATGAGGTTTTGCAGTTCATCCTTGTGAAGACTTAGAATCAAAAAACATAAATCTGATACCTGAAAGACCTACAGTACAAAAAACGAGGTAATGAAAACAATCAACAAATTGCACCTTGTTGGTGGCGATAGAAGATGGTGGTGACGCAACAGCAACAGACCATTCAAGTTTTAAAACATCGAATACCAAAGTCTCTGCATATCCTGAAGAGGAAAGATATATAAAAAGGGTTAAGAAGTTGGAGTCAGTCTGCAAGAGCAAAGAAATATGTGCACTGAAGATTCCGGTGATAAGCTTAAGCACAATTAGAAAACCTATAAACATTTGTCCTCACTTAGCCAACTAATCAAAATGCAAGGTGGATAACATTGATATGTGCCTAACTTCAGGCACTGGAGAAAGCACACCTGGTTCAAATTGTTAGATCTGTGTCCTGCATGGATAGAATAACCTTCCAAACTAGTACATGAACCTTGTGGGCCTCTCCATGCATAGCCAAACTATTGATTTTTTAATATGTGAAAAGAGAAAGAATATAGACAATTTGGACCAAACATAATTTTGAATATTTGAACAACCATTCATTACCAAAAGTTTTCTTAGATCGTTTATCAGTGCGGAGGTCAACCAAGCAACCATAGGCATGAGTAGATGTAGTTCAGCATTCAATTGGATCCAAAAGAAACAATTACAATATAGAATGATTGGTGAGACACCAGTGACCTGGAGAACAAAGCTTCTTGAATAAAAAAAATTTCTCTTACTTCCCAAAAAGGTAACTGCCTCCTAGGAGTTACCTTGGATACTCCCAATTAAGCCCTATTATTTTAGTCTCTCTACCCTTCAACTTCTCCTTTTCCGTTTCTCTTTCTTCTTTGTATACTGTGGTAAGGGTAATTCAGTTGGAAAGCCTATAAATCAAGGGAGAGGAGGACTTTGTCACTCAGTGTCTACCCTTTTCAACAACCCGCTAAGTTCAGATTATCATTTTCATAACCTCTCTCTCTGTCTCTCTCTCTCTCTCTCTCCATATTTGCAAAGAACAAAATTATTAAGTAAAAGTGAAACTCTCAAGAAATTTAAGAATTATCTTATCATTGGGCATCATTTGCACAAATGTGCTACAATTCCTGGTTTAACCTGATCCACTGCCTAAACTACACCTCATAATGCATGGAAACATCATTCCCATAGACAATTTTGACTGAATAAACAAGAGCTGTGCGAGCAAAGATGAGGAATTCAATGGTGTAGAAATCAACGTTGGGTCTATTTAATTTTTTCAATGTGGGATAGCTCTCTTCATACCCTTCCCTCATGTGTGACCCAGACTCGCACACAGGCTAACAGAGAGTCTTGGCTCACTAACTACCCAAGGCTTTAGCTCTAATATCATGTTAGAGCATCCAATCCAAAATCAATTAGCAATGAGTGGAGTGACCCCTCAATCAAAACCTTGGGTCTACTTAATTTTTCCAATGCAAGATAGCTCTCTCCACAAGAGGCATGAAAACGCAACATCTCATAGTCTCAGCTGACCGTATTATATTACATATAAAAAGACAACAACAAAGGATTAAGGATACAAGAAGAGATATTTAACAACTAAATAGTTTCATTCAACCAAACATGTAAAATATTATTGAAAAATCTCAAACATGTAAAATGTGAGAAGCACGTGTTCAAACACGTGCTTCTCATTGAGAGTTGCATCATGAGATTAAGAGATGATAAAAGTTGAGCATATACTTCTAAGCTACTGAGACTTACGTTTTTTCCTGCTACCACCCCCAGCGATATACCATTTGGTTCCACACAGGACTCCACAACAACCTGCTCTAGGTGATGGATGGAAACCTCGTATCTTAATTCTTGACCATATCATCTGAATAAAAAAATCCATATTTAAGCATCATGATGTGGTTTTAATGTAGCATTGACTTGGAAAAGGTCTTGTGAAGGATCATTACACACCGTCTCAAAGTCAAGAGAGAACAAATCATTCAACGTCTTTGACTTTGAAGTTCCTCCAAAAATAAGCAGCATTTTATCATCATAAAGAGCTGCCACATGATTAGATCTTGCAGATGGTCCTGGTCCTCTTTAAGCACATGTAAACCAGTTAAGAGCTTATATGACATTACATATCACTAAGAAAGAAGATCTGAAAAACATTTGCTGACCGGGTAACAAGTGCCGACCAGGAGTGCCAGAAAAACTAATAGCAAGAAACTTAGTAGAGTATGCTGGGAGCCACTTACGTGCAATGAAGAGGGAGCCACGTCAAAGACTTGAGATCAAACATATATAGATCATTTAATTTCTTCCTCTTAGTATCTTCACCTCCAAATAAGATCAAAACGGAGCTTGCTCTAACTACACTATGCCCATTGCGAGCCACCTGCACCACACTTTAGCTTTGGTTAGTACCTCATGTCTCTGTTTGTAAATCTCCATTACATGATAGATGACATGGATATGACAGCTGAATATAAAAACAAAAAAGAGAGACCTTATTTTTTTACAAGAGAAAGCAAAGGAATTGTGTACTTTTCTTAATAGCCTTGATTACAAATTCGTTTATAGGTAGCAAAAACATCTACCGCCATGTTTTTTAGAATCTGAAAGCTTTTCTAAGAACTAGTGCCAGAGAAACAAATAAGATAACTAAATACCACATGCTACTAATCAGTATTAGCATGGTTGATAATGTTAAACAAATACATAACACTGAGGATCTACAGATACAAGAAGCATATGAAAAGGAATTATGATGTGCAAGCAGCAGGGGCGGAAGGCCAATAAAGCCTGGGCCTTAGGCCCCTCCTTTAAGCAATGCCCCATAATTTGTGTTTATGTAGTATAAGCCCAAACCAAAAAGTTAACTTCATAACAAAGAAAGGTCATGACATCAAAGAGGCCCTTTTAGATTGAGTAGTTAAGGTCTATTACTCCAGCACATGACATCTAAAAGATACCCATTAAAATAAAATCTTTGAAAAAGAAGAAGAAGAAAATAATGGTAAAAATTATCGATTGAAAGGTCAACTCAACACTTTTCAACCATTCATTCTCTCTCTCTCCGGTGAAAAGTCTAAACTTCCTTCTCACACACTCTCTCCGGTAAAAAGTCCAAAACATCACAGACGCTTCTCCCTCTCATTGTCTACCACCCCCCCCCCCTCCTCTTTCTCCATCTCTCTGGCAACACGTAACAGGCCTTCCCTCCTCGTCATATCTCTCTCTCTTTATGCCGATCTGGTTATTTTACAAACCACGAATAAAACATATTGAAGGAAACTTTACACACGGAATAAAAGATTCCAATTGAAATACTAGATTATATAAAACAATTAGATTTTTTTTCCAAATAAAGGCATTGTTTACATAATATTGTTAACAATCCCTGTAACAATTGCTTCTGTAGAAAGAAGTTTTTCAAAATAAAAAATTGGTAAAATCTTACCTGTGATTAATAATATCACAAAAGTGATAAAGTGGATCAATGATACTATCAACTGGAAAAGATATTGCAAAAAAAGTGAAATGTAAAAACTTTATTAGTACTTTTGCATTTCAAATGTTAAAAAAAATGAATAATATCAAAAATAAAAGGCTTCTTTTATAGTTGCCGCCTTAGGCCTCAAAAGGTCTTTGGCCGCCCCTGCTTCAACCACTTTGAATACGGCAAAAAATTACACAACCTTCCTGATCCTAGCCTATTAGCCCCTTAGAATAAGCTAAACCCATCAAGAAATGGTAAAAGGCTAATGGAAAGCTTCATTGGGAAAAAAGGGGAAGAAACAGGAGAACCACCATATCTCAGCACATAGTTCTCCGTAATATATTTCATAAGCACGAGGACAATGGATGGTCACTATCTAAATCTTTGGGGAAGCGAAAATATTACCGGAATGTCTCCCTTTGCTTCCATGAGTGACCAGCACTCTGTTTCTGTGTCAAACGCCCATACTACAAAAGCAAAATTTGGAAAAAGTCCACATCATGCAATAAAGCATACGGATCACAGAGGCAATTAAGACATTGTGAATAAACAAAACACAAACTTGAAACTCTGTCACTCGTTGGGTCAGTTTTCCCTCCAATCAGGAGCACTTTCTTTCCCCAAGAAACCTAGGAAGCACAAAAAACAAAGATGAGTTACAGCAGAGGAACAATTTGAAAGATTTTGGACACGTCACAGGTAGAAAACTATCATTGTTCAGTCACTCCATTTAATTGAATTTCATGATACAGTTACATACAACATACTCGACTCAGCGAAGATTATTGAGAAAAGTACATGTAGTGAGATAAGCAAACAGGTAATATGTACTTGCACCTGTTCTTTTTATGATGACAAAGGGCTCAGCCTCCTCCTAGGTGAGACTCTTTTATTCTCATTTGTCTCACCCTATTTATTGCTTTTGTGAGACATGGTATTGAAGCCTGAGTATTATCTGGATGAACTATGGTATTCCTTTGGCATTGGTGGCTTTATCAAGAGAAGGTATTTCTCTCAAAGAAGAAGTATGTGAAACAGATCTTTTTGCTGAAACAGGGACATTAGGCTGTCAACATGTTGACAGTAAAAGGAATTTCCAGGTAAGGATTTAGTATTTTGACCACTAGACTATTTTCAAAAAGTTGGCTTTTATAATGTTTCCAAGATTGGAGGTGATCTGGATAGAAAGTCTATGTCTAGGTTTTGCACCCCCGTAGATGGCAATTTGATTACTTAGAGGAGAAAGAAATTGACAATATGGTGGCACAATTTAGTGTGGCAGCATGATACAGGGTAATCACCTATGCAGAACTTGATGTGGATAAGTGTGTGCACATTAGGAACTTGTGCATTAAAAGGAAAGTACAATAGAAAAATGTAGAAGCTGTGGCTAACAGTTACAATAGTAATTTACTTTTTATGGTAACAAGTTCTAATTGAAGGGCCAGAATCTAGCACATAGACCAACACTACCTTGTTGGTCTATTAATTCATGGTTTCTGTTGTTTTTAAGTTCATAGCATCGCCAAAAATGAAAGTTTTTCCAACACCTTAGTTGGGCATAACAAATACCTAATCTCATGTTATTTATAGCACTCTTTTATGCAACAGTACAACTTCGGTGCAAGCCATTAATGCTAAACAAACACAATATGAAATATGAATGTTAAGTAGCACAGGCATACCAGACTATGACCCTTGCATGCAGGGATTTTTAGCGGCAGACTAGTCGGTGAAAGGTAAAGCTTTGATGAAGCTGTGGTCCAGGAAAATCTGTCAAAGTTAAGCACCTGAGAGGAAAAATAAAGAAATTACAGCAACTTCTGCATTAAAATGACACACATTAAACCATACTGCACAAATTAATTAGATTGGTAAGATAAGCTTATTTAACAAGTTATTTCCCAATATTTACCTAGAAGACATTTTCAAGAAGCAGATACTGTAAGGACTAACTTCCCACAGAATATGATTTACATTTGAAAAAAGTAAAAAATCCAATTACCTGCACATCTTCTAACAATCCATTTCCAGATTCACCACCTACGACCACCATCCTGTTCCCAATTACAGCGGCTGCATGCTATTCAAGGAAAAACTGAAGTTCAATTTCTAGCGAAAATTATAGTGGTAGTAATTACGACAATGCACTACGTATAGCAAATTTAGTGCAGACGACTACAAATGCTTTTACATTGAATCGAGGTGTGGGCTTGTCCCCAGAAGTTGACAGCACCATCCAGTTCTCAGAGTGCCCTGAAATGCAGTTGCTAAGCTCAGGTGCCGTTGACAAACACTGGAAGCTGGGTTCATCAGAATCATTGATGGCAGGTGTAACACTTTCACCCTATAATTGATGAACAGCTTAGTGCTCACAATTGATGATCCAAAACCAGACAATGATAAGTTGAAATCCTTACGATGGAATTGCTCGTGCGTTTAGGATGTCTGAGAGGACTTCTGGTTCCTTGAGTAGAGTCTGGAAGCTGAACTTTCAATCTACAGAAGACAACATATAATAGGATCAATGCTAAGTTCTAGAACTGCGTCTAATGAATAGTTTAGAAAGGCAGACTAAACATCAGACAAGGGGCATAAGACAGAAGATTACAAACTACTAGATTTTTTTTTTTTTGTTCTTAACTTGAAAGAACTATGAGCAACAAGAATTAAAGGGAAACCAAACAGGGAAAAAAGGCAAAAATATAAGCAGCGAACTGCTTTAAAGCAATAAAATGAGCATGAATTTGATACATAGAGGCGGGCATGATGAAAAGACGAATTTCATAAAAGACAGGCTAGCATATATCTGTAACAACTAAATCCCATTTCTCAACTTAGTAACCTATTTTTTGTTTCCGATTTTTTCAGAGTGAATTACTCTAACACCTCTTGAGGTTTAGTGAAAATACATTTCGCCCATGACCTTTCAAAAATTACAAGAAGCCCTAGAGATTTGTGATCAAGTATTATAATCATCTGGATGCCATTGAGATTTGAATGCCAGATCTATCTTCTTTCTCTCTCGGCCCACCACTTAGTCAACATGGCCACACACCCGCCCCACTCGCCCACCACCGCAACACCCACACATACACGACTCCCATATCTGCCATCACCACAATGGCACCACCCAACACTACCCAAACACAACCTCAAATCCATCTCACTACTACCACCTTCCATAAACTCGAGCCCACCAAAACTCTCAACCGCAACCACCAGCACACCCACTCTCATGGAATAGTATTATGTTTGACCACCAAGTCATCTAACACAACGAATCTTTTAGAGAGGTTAGACAGAGAATCATAACACAAGTAAACCCTCCAACAGTGCGGTTATAGTTGCCACAGGCACTGCCTAGTTGTCACTTTCAATGTTTCTTCTCACAACCACAACCACAACCACAACCACCTCCACCTCCACCTCCACCACCCACCTCTCATTGATAGAAGTCCCATTTTCATGTCCAATACAAACACAAAGGTGCATCTTATAGCATACAATTCGGTAAACAGAATTGGGGGACGAATGGGTCAAATGAAGCAATTTTTTTTCTCAATTCCAATTCCAAGACCTGAAATCCATGCTGCCAAACACAACATAGAGTCAATATAAAAAGAGTCCCGGCAATTCTAAACAACCCATCAGTCCCATCCAACAACTAGAATGAAAAAAGTCAACAGCAATCCAAACAACCACATCACATTTCTTATTGATAACATCATGTTAAACACACACACACACGCACGCACACACGAAAGCTTGCCCGAAATTATGCAAAGAAGAGCAATTGCAGCATCAAAAAAAAATTCGCATTAAGTTCAACTGTCCAAAGAAGTTCACGCCATTGTTAACCACAATTTCACCAAGATTGAACAATTTGCCATATCTTTAAGACTGTTTGTACAATGTGTACACATATAGAACTCACCTTCCGAGTTTCATTCTTCTCCGAGAAAACCCAAACATATCTGTTTTTCGGAAACTTGCACAGCAAATACAGAACCAAACCTTCACACAACTCACAAAAACCAAAATTATCATCGCAAATCCCTTACACTACATTGTAACCAAAAAAAACAACAACAAAGGAACATATACAGTATAAATGTAGCTATTTACACTAATATATAGCCGTGAGTACCTCTGAAGAAGAAGAAGAAAAGTATGAAGCAACAATCACAGTTAGGGTTTCACAATGCAGACTGAAGAAGACACTGAAACCACAAACTGTTGAGCTTGAAAGCGACACACTATCGCTCCAATGTCGATTAGGTTTTTTGGAATTTTGTATGTATACATACATACACAGATGTGTATATCTGTGGTTATAGATACAGACAATTGGTGTATGTATCTATATTTGTGTAAGTTCGATTGCGATTTGAGTGTTACCGAGTGTGATGTGCTGTCTTGCCCTCTGTGTGTTGTGTAACAGAGGTGCGTACGTTAGCATTTTTTATTTGTCCGGTTTGTTTTATTGGTTTCATTGCACAAACACTCGCTATTTTTTTGCTGAATTGCATTCAAACCCCATACAATAATACTATTTAGATCTAATTTATTGACATAGTTTGCTTAGGCCTGTCAATTGTGTCGGCTAATACGGGTTCATGTCGGGTCTTAACGGGTTAATATAAAAAAATATTTAACTCATACCTGATTAATTTATTAATTCGTGTCTAACGAGTCGTATCATATTGTGTTCATGTTGTGTATCAATTGTGTATAATCAATATATAAATGAGTTATGTGGTGTATTTTTTTTATTAGCTTCACTCATACCCGATTCGTTTATTAATCGTACCGTATCAGTTCCACTCGTTTACGAAATATGTGGCTTAAAGAAGACTCAAACTCTTTAACTTTTTTGTCGTGTTAATAAGTTATGTCATATTTTGACATCCGTAATCGTAACCATTGAATTAGTAGATGACCTTAACAAGTAAGGTACACTGTCAATTTAATGGTTATGTATGATTAGATCAATAAATTAGATTCTAGTAATATAGTTGAACCTCATAAATTTTTTGTATAAAAAAAGGTATGATCTTGTAAATATCATGTGAAAGTTAAAAAAAATTAAAAGAGTAATGCTATTAAGATTTAAAAAATTAATACAATTTATTAACTTAATGATGTGTTAAGTTATAGAGTCTCAATAAAAAAGTCTAAAAGTTACAGTTATAATAATATTATTAGCTCATATTACTGTCACATTATTAAATTAACAAATTATGTCAATTTTTTTAAGTTTCAATAATATTGCTCAAAATAAAATGATATATGTATAGTTGAAAACTTATCTACTTTTCTCTTTCCATAAAAGTTAGAAGGTAAAACTAATGTTAAAAAATAGGATAGTTAAATATAATGTCAACTTCATTCTTTGTTACACCATATAATCAAATACTTATTGCAATATCAAACTTTTTGATGAGTAAATATTCAATATAGTCAGTAATATCATATCATCAATAATATGTGAGATCACGATACAATAACATTGTTTGCATGTGAATGAAGTATAACTATATATACAAGTGAATTCTTAGAGGTGGTTTCAGTGGTTGAATCTAGCATTTGGTAATTTAGAGATTTCATATTCAACAGTTACTATATCTTCTAAGAGTTAATCAACCTTTTTTCCTCAAGGGATACGTTCTAAACTCGTTTAGATTACGGTGATTAATATTTGAACTCGAGAAAATAGTCAGCGTAAACTTGGACATCCTGTAAAAAAAAAAAAAACTATATATACTAGTGATTTATCTCATATGCTTAGAATATCATTTTGCTCACTTAAATCAACTAAAGTAGAAAAACATTGGAGGTGAATCTTTAATTCGGTAAATGTCGAAGGGTGCCTTTGTAGTTTGATAGAAGTTCTGGGAATGTCGTGAAAGCGCATGTTAGAAACAGTGAAAAGATGACCGTTGGTGATGCTACTATGTCTTGTTTTCGTGACTCGAGGTGGGCTAAGAAGACATTTATTGCGTGCGGTAATTGGTCAGGGTTGGAGCCCACATTCTCCCCTTGGGACTTGTGGATGGGGATTCGTATCTCTCTCTCCTCACGTGTCCGTAAGCGATAAATTATTGGGTAAATTATACTCACACCCTCTAATATTTAACTTTATTACACAGGTACCCCCTCACGTTTCAAAAATTATGCTAAGACCCCAAATTCCGTCAAATAATGGATGTTGCTAACAAAAGTGAAAAATGACAATCATATCCGCGGTTCTGAGGTGAAAACTAATTAAACCCTATAATTTTATAACCAAATTCAATCTTACCACTTAAACTAATTATGTTAATTTATTTTGAATTAACAACAATCTTTATCAAATTTGAATGATTATACCAAATTTATCTTGCTAAAATTATGCCTTAACACCACCACCACCACTTCCCACCAACGTCTGCTGCCCATAACCACCAATCACTATTATCTCACCACCACTCCCATCACACCAATTTCACTACTCCAACTCCTGAAACTCCTACCCCTCGCCACTCCCACAATTGCCAAACCCCAAACCGAACTTACCTCCTTCAAGGCACAAGCAACACACAACAAAATCGATAACCCACCTCAATCACCCTTTCCTTTTAGTCATTGGCATCGCACCAGAGGGATGAGAGAGTTTAATTTTTTCAGACCTAAGATCGATTTTTCTTAAAGTCTGATTTTTCAAAATTTAAGATCTTTTTATTGATCTGGGTTCTTTAGATTTTTCAAATTTGAGTTCTCCATAGGGATGACAGTGGACCGAAGCAGGGGAGGGGGGTGTGGTCTCCATCCCCGTACCCGTTTAAAAAAACTCCGTCCATCCCCGGTCCACTCCCTTTAGCGAGTTTAATTTTCATCATCATCCCCGTTTGCGGGTAAATTTGTAATCCCCGCCCCGTCCCCGTCCCCCGCCTTCGCCTCTGCCCGCCCAAGCCCAAGCCAACATAATCCAAAATTTTAAATAAATCTAACATTCTAAATAATCCAATATAATTATAGAATATCATAACATAATTAAAAGTTTGTCATTTACAACATAGTATAATTAAAACATTGTCTACAACATAATCCAACATAATATAATTAAAAGTTTGTCTCCCTTGTAAATCCAACACAATATCATGTAAACACAACATAATGTAATATAACATAATCTAACATAAAAAAATATAAAAGCACAAAGATCTACACTTTTACAAGTCAAAACCATGAAAAAAAATAAAAAATAAAAAACAATTTCAAAAAAAAAAAAATCATTCAAGAATATGTAGATTTGTATTCACAGCAACATGTATATAATTATAATAAAATAATAATAACTGGTAAAGTGTCAGTTCATCCCCGCCTTCATCCCCGCACGAGTTTATACGGGTATCCTCATATACGTTCACCGTCCAATATGTATGGTCCATCTCTAGTCTAAACGGGATGGATTTGGACGAATACCTATTTTTACCCGGTTCATTGTCATCCCTAGTTCTCCATGGTCCCAAAGAGAGAGAAAGAGATTTTGAATTTTTCAAATCTAAGTTTGAGCCAGCACTTCCTACCACCAAACCTTCATTACCCACACCATTTTCACCATCCATTAGCCATGTCACCGACCTCAGGTGGAGGAGGGTGCAACGAGGTGGGGGTGACAGAGGAGCAACGACGTAGGGGAGTTGGTGGGGCTGGTGGTTAGGTGCAGTGGGATAGTTTGTGTGCTGGAAGAGAGAGGGGAACAACCGGCTAGGGTTGGGTTTGATTTGTGTGGGGGTAGTGAAGGGGATGAAAGAAGAAGATGGTTAGGGTTAGGGCTAAGGTTTTTGAGTGGTCTAGATATAGGTTTAGATTTTTTTTTAATTTATTTATTTTGACTTAGTCAAGTAGTGGGGTGGGTTGGATACATTGGATATGGGCATTAATTAATCTCAATAATATACAAGGGTAAAGAAGTCTTTTTAATGAAATTGTTTACGTCTACTAGACAAAACAGGTGCGGCTATCAGACATGTTTAAATGTCAAGGGGTCTCAGTGTAATATTTAAAACCTAAAAAGGTGTTTGTATAATAAAACCAAATGTCAAGAGGGTAAATAAAATTTACACTAAATTATTGAATACAATTTGTATGTGTTTGGGCCGATTCTAGCCCAACAACCAATTCCTACAGACACAATGCCCAGATAGTCCTCATACTTTCAATGTAAGGCTCTCATTGAATCTTGATTTGTTCAGATTTAAATTCAATAAAATGTTCGAATATCGAATTTGATCTGTTTGTCAGACGAATTTTAAAATCTTAATACACGTTCACATCCGCTAATATTCAGATACTCGAACCCGATCCGATCTAAAATTTTGAATTCCAACAAAATTTCATAAAAAATAAATAATTTTATTAAATTTAAGTTAACTTTCGACCTAAATAATTTATATTTAATTTCATGTCAAACTTATTAATGTATATATTAGATTGAATTTTTATCGGATCGGATTTACATGTATTCAAATCTAAATAAGTTTAAAGAAACTTAATCGAATTCCGATCGGATTCAGATAAACAAATTAAAATATTAATTCATATCCGATTAAATGGACTCAAATTTAGATCGAATTCAAATTAATATCCGCTCTAATAAGAGACCTACTTTCATGACACAATTGATCAATCGGGTCACTTTTTATCTTCATTAATGTTATTTGGACCTAAAAATCTGACATAATTTGTTGACCTAATGATGTGGCTGCATTGAAACCATTGGATCAAGACCAAGTTTCAATGTTTGATGGGCTCCACAATTAATCCAAAAGTCATAGTGAATTAAGTCAGTAAATTAGGTCCTAATAGCATTGCTCTATAATTTATATTGCTTTTTTTCCCTCATTTTTCCATCTATCGTTGCGACTAAAATTAGAAGGGCAAGTTTTGCAAACATGCCTTTACGCTCTCCATGTGAAATTTTTTTAGAATTGAAGAAAGTGTATCATCTACAAACGTGTTTGCAAAAAAAAGAAAAATGTCTATCATTAAAAATGGCTTTTGTAAACGCGCTTTAACTTTGAGAACATAGTTTTTTTTTTTGAAAAGAAGAATGATCAGATATTCATTACGTTGGAAAATTCTGATTACAGTTAGAAGCTAAAAAAGCCTTAAGCTCGGGGGGGGGGGGGGGGGAGACAGCCCAACCAACTCAAAGGAATTGAGTTAGAAAGCGTCATGGCCGCCACCCAGTGAGCTGCTCTGTTAAGAGCCCTAGGCTTGTGAACAAATCTTAAATTAAGATCCTTAGCAAAACGCCTGATATCACAAATAAAAGCACTAATTTCCCATGGGGGAATATTTTCAGTTGAACCCAACTTGATCACCTCCAGATTGTCGCTTGCAATAGTCACGTTTCGTAATCCGGATGCACAGGCCAACAAGCACGCTTCATGAACAGCAGCAGCTTCTGAAAACCGACTAGACACAGCCGGGATGTGCTTTGCAATACCAGCCTCCAATGTCCCATAACAATCTTTAAGAATTACTCCAACAGCTGCCCTGCCCAGATTGTATGCACCATCACACCACAAAGAAATGGGTTGACTCAGACCTGGGCTATTCACATTGAGAAGAGGCGAATCAACTTGATGCATCACCTGCCTCCCCATAGTAGAGCAGAATGTCTCAGACCACAAACGCTGGGACCACATCAAAGTGACAAGGGCATTAGGAACATCTAGATCAAACACAAACTTATTCCTGGAAATCCAAATAGCCCAACCAATCGTAGCCACACGCCCCATAAATACACAAGAATCAGAAAAATTCTTGAAATTTTCCAAAACAGCCGACACCCACATTAAAACCGAAACGCAAGCACCCTGCTCAAATCTCAACCCCAAATCAGACCCGAACCAAACCTTCTTTGTCCATTCACATTCAAACATAGTTTAAACAACACTATTATGTAATAGCCGTGAACTACAAAAATAGTTAAAATATTGATAAAGTGAGAACAAGGGTTAAAAAAAGAGCTTTGTATTCCTCAACAAATGATCATAAGCTTTTATCTAAAATATTTTTATTCAAATTTCTTCAATGATGTATTATTAATCATGTATTGGTGAAGATTCAGCCGTAGATTCCATCTAAATTCATGGAAGTTAACAAATGATATATCTTTAAGAAAAAACGTACTTTGAGGAGATTCGATGATTCGAATTCCCTCTCCTCTCCTTACAACATCCTTCCACCATCTTTTTCCTTTATTTTTCTCTTTTTAATTGATTTTCTATCTTTATTGGGGGTCACATGTGGTGCTTATGCAAAAGACAAGCTACAATGTTTGACTAGGTTTTGCTTTTTTCTTCTCTCTCTCTCTCATCTAAAAATAAGTTCAAAACAATCAATTTTTCCTTATGGGTGATTAAGAACCTCTCAAATTCTAGTGAAGCACTAGCGTTATTCAGATCGAAATGGTTAATACAGTATAAAGTCGGAATGAACACAATTATCCACAAGTCATATGCAACGCTTCACTAATTAGATTTTTTTTTTTTATATTTAAACTTAAGATCTCAAGATAATAACTCATACAATCTTCCTATCTCAACTACTAATAATTCCCATATATTGATGGCACACACTATGCCCCGCCATTTCCTTCTCACATGGTGGCTCTGTCCTAAAGAGTCATGCATCTTTAGACATATTAAACTGCAAGTCTCTTTACATGCGAATATTGGAGGTACTAGATATCATAATTTAGGGCAAACTTTAGAATAAAGACCTCTAGCATTTAACCTAGCTGAGCTAGATCACATGTTCAACCATTGATAAGTCTATGGGTACATGACTATGGTCTTTGATTTGATTAGTTTATACTTAATGATTGTAAAAATGATAAAGTAGTATGAAAAACTAAAATAAGAAAACTTTATACGTGTTTCGATTTTATTGCATAAAATTTAGAGGTATGATACCGAAAAATTGATTGTTCCATTCAACCCTATGAGCTCCTTTCAAAAAGCCACACGGTGCAAATCACTGCAGATCCCAATCGCATGTTGCACGCTCAGCTTTTGTATGAAGCTTATAATTTACAATAATTCTATTTGAATTTAATATGTTGACATAATTTGCTGATCTAATCCATTATAACCATTGAATTTGTTATGAGTTCTAACAAATATTGGGACTCTCAGCAAATACGATCCAAGTATTATTGTTCCATAATTTATAATCGATGTCCAGCATCAGCGTTGCTAAAAAAGAAAATTTAGATTCTCTTCCTACATACCTTTTATTATTCATATCTTTTTTGTTTTTCTACCTTCTTGTTCTTCATTTTTTATCCAGAAACTTGAAAAAGAATTCAAATTATCAATTTGTTCTTGTCTGTAATTAACTTTCTTAATAATTTTGAATTGTCTAAATGAAAATTTTAACCAAAAATGTGTAAGCAATAATACTTCCAAGCACATCGTAAGACTTAGAAATAGGAATGCAAAGAGAATGATATATGATTATCCAGTTATACATGCATCAACTAGAACCCTAGAAATCATGTAAAACACACACACACACACACACACACACATAAAGACGCACCCAGAATATGAGATTACAGATTATAGCGGTGTCTGAAAGAGATAAGACGCATGTAGGCTGTATAATTTAGAGTGACGAGCGTAATTAACATTTTTTCTGGTAAGTAATGTAATTAACATTTTACTGACATAGAAAGTGGAAAACATAATGAAAGAATTCGAATTATCATTTTGTTTTTATTTGTAATTAACTTTCTTAATATTTTGAATTGTCCAAATGAAAATTTCAACTAGAAAGTGTAAGCAATAATACTTCCGAGCATATTGGTTGCACTTGATAGGAATACCAAGAGAATGATACATGATTATACTATTTTATACATGCATCAACTAAGAATTCCAGAAAGATGCACCCAGAATATAAGATTGCAGAGTATAATGGGGTGTGAAAAAGATAAGACTCATGTAGGCTTTATAGTTTAGAGAGACGAGCGTAATTAACATTTTTTCTCGGTAAGTAATGTAGTTTACATTTTACCGTAACAATGATACTTGAAAAACTAACAATATTCCAAATATTATAAGCTGAACTTTATTAGCAAAAACATAGGGAGCTCACATTACATAAAGGTTGTAACTCATTACATAGCACTATTATATCAAAACTGCTGTAAATATGTATGCTAACTAATCCGACATTTAGTATCACATTATGCATCGAAAACGCGTTATTATTAGCGTCGGATTATCAAGCTTATAGCGTCAAACCCACAAAGCTCCCGCCTGTTTAAGCATTGGTTTTAGTGTCCGTTTGAGGTGAAGACTCATGACCTCATTAGCTCCACCCACCAGTTTACCACCGATGAAGACTGCAGGCACGGTTGGGTTACAACCGAACCTGACAAGAGCCTGCTCGATGTCCCAACTGCCTCGGACTTCATCGAGCTCGTACACAGTTGGATTAACACCAAAGTCAGAGAATAGGGACTTGATGGTGTGGCACATGCAGCAAGAGCTCTTGCTGAAGATCACCACCGGTCGTTCTGACACCATTCTCGATACCCTCTCCATTTTGCCAAGAAATGTGAACTTTTCTAGTCTCTCTCCTCGCAAAAACTGCAGAGGTATAGAATGGAAGTAGTTGGAAAAGAGGTATATAGAAGTGGGAGTAGTAGAGAAATGTGAGCAAGCTCTGGGAGGGACTGTTGGGATGCTTTGATTTTGTTGTGAGGAATAGAGTACCCCATGGAGACATTTATATAGGCTCTTGGGGGTGGGGCTGGGGGGGGAGGGGGTATTGTGCAGTTTTTGAGAAGGAAAAAACAATGAAATTGAAGGAATATAGAGAATATGTGTGTGCTGTAAGATAGTTTTGTTTGGTTCCAAACTTACCCTTTGATCATTTTGGTGATAGTGACCAATGTTATTGCACTATGTAATAAAAGGTGCAGGAAAACGAATCTCTACATATAGAAATAGAGACGTGTCTATGAGGGAGGCTTCACACAGAATGATAACAATAACCATTTGTTTTCCTTTTAATCTAAGCCTTTGTAATTGTGCTTTTTCTGTCAATCTCATAATTACCTTATGGGTGGTCATGTGTCCATGACCAGACCCATTGCCTTACTTTTCATTTGGTTGGTTGAGGATAGTTCAAATGGTAATAAAGACGAGTTGTAAATTTAGATGTCATGAGTTTAAATCTAAGCAATTCCTTGGAGCTAAGTCATGAGAGATTTATTCCTCATGAATACCCTAATCTCGGCGTAGATGACTTGCTTTTGACCGGACCGGAGAGGAGATTAATCAAAATGCTCATAAGCTCATCCGAACACCCTTGACCATTGAACTAAAAAAAAAAAAAAAAGTTGTTTCAAAATTTTTTCCCCTAGCTTAAATCGGGTGACATACTTATTTTGGACTTTAGACAAGGTTTGCAGCAGAAGAGATGATCCTTGAATTTAAAGTAGCTAAACCAACTGTAATCCATTTTTTATTTTCTATTTCAACATATTCGGGATTTTTAGATATCCTAATACATGATTCTCTCAGACGTATACAATGTTTTCATCCCATTGTACCAAACAATTACTCAGATAAATTCTTAGGACAGTCCAAGAAGAAATTCGAACTCAGAACTTCTAACTTTTCGAAACTTAACTATATGCACCGGCTAATCACCCTAACTCGTGCTAAATATATCTAGAACGAGTCGGGTTTAAGGCTATTATGTTAGTTATATTTAGTTGTGGTCCATAATGTTATCTAAGAACTTTCTGATGTATCTTTCCAGGAGGCATCTGCTGAGTAAGGAAATAAGTTGGATTTATCCAATTGGGACCTTTTTTTTTTTCCCATAACCAGATTCGAATCCAATTCATGAAAGGGAGCTGAAAGGCAAAAGAAGAGAATGTGGATCAAATTTTATTTAAATTGATAGCACATTGGAATACTATTCAAGATCATGAGGTACTTATATTCTGTTTGGTTGCAGAGAAAATGAAATTTTGAAGAAGACATTTTTCATTGTACAACTTTTAGTGAAAAGGGTGATCCGTATTGATTGTGGGTGATACAACACGTATAGGAAACGATTACATTACAAATAAGATCATTGGAAACAACGCTGATCATAACATCGATATAAGGGCATAGTTTAATTATGATACTTGACGAGTTCTACAAAATATATCAGTTTCGCCTAATCATTTTTTCACTTTGTCTAAGGGATCAGGATTTGCTGGTTCGAGATGAGAAACTGAACATTGTGGTCCAGTTAGTCTTGAAAAACGGAAGTAAATGCTTTTGGCAGTTTAGGCGTCTCCGAAAGTTGCTGCGAGATCAAGGTCTGTGAGAGCTCTTATCGAAGAGAAGGAACGAGAAAAACCTAAATCTTCCTACTCGAACAAGAATTCCTACAGTTTACAAATCCCCTTTATATAGTAATTCGATCTATTGCTCTGCATCCCCGCATTAGTTTACTATGAAGAGAAAAATAAAAAGGATCGAACTACTTTCTCTTGCATTTCGATAGTTTTGATATTTTTAAGAATCAATAAAGTCATTGAAAAATTGTGACCGGGTATTATCTGTGCTAATCAACGTTTTAGAGTTTTTGTGTTATTCTAGATTTCATCTATTCATGCTCTCTACAACAGTGGGCTTCGGGTTTCGATCACAATATCAAAGAATTATGCCTTATATCATCCATGCATCAACCAATACTTAGGACAAGAATAACTATCAATCTGATTATGATTGGTGAACCATTAAACTTGAAAATTACTTCTAATAATCAGCAAATGAGGGTGGGTACAAAATGAGAGAAAAGTTAGACAAAGATTGACCAAATATTCAAGATAAACTTTTCTTGCAAAAAGATGTCTTCCTTCTCAATGTTAAATAGGCCAAATTCTTCTGAGCTCAACACCTCATACAAAAAGGCCATACATGGAAAGGAAACATATATGCCTTGATCAGGTCCCCCACCATTATCTTCTCTGCTTTTCACCACAGTTCTTATCAACTCCATCACCTAGTATATATTTATATTTTGCTACACGGTATTCAAGTTTGCGTCGACTATTTCCTCTAGTTCAGCGACGGCCACCATGGTATGAGTTAGAATAGAGCATGTTCCTGAAGAACAAGGATGACTAACTCGGAACGCGCGAAAGGATTGAACTTAAGACCTCTAGATTATCAAAGATCAAACTCAACTACTGAACCATCCCTAAAGGTTCAACACCTAGTATATGATAGAGTTAATGTATATATATAACAGATAGTGTGTGTGTATATATATATTATCAATATTATCATTATCATGAAATATCAATATTATCATTTTTTTTCTTCTCAAATAACCACTAAACTCCACTTTTAACCTTATTGAACTGTCTATTTCTTTCTTCAGACAGTAATCGCAAGTGCATTGATTCTGATATATATCTATATAATAAAGTAACTTACAATTCAAATATCAAAAGATAAACAAAATGACTTTTGCTATTCGCGGTTGAGATCGCTTTAAATTTTACATTAAAATTAATCTAACGGTTAATATTAACACCCAAAATTTAATAGGAAAAATAAGCTTCTAAAGGTGTGTTTGGGGTGATTTTTTAAAAGTACTTCTAAAAATTATTTTTCATAAGTACTTTAAAAAAAATAAATAGTGTTTGAAACCGCACCACCACTACCTCTACCACCACCGCCTCTCACCCTCACTACAACCGATGCTTAAATTTATTTATCTCTCCTCCATGTTTGTGATTTGATTTTGGATATGAATACAAATATGTTTATTGTTTACCATTTTTTATTACTCTGTGCCTTCAGGCACAGGCAATAACTAGTATATATATATATAAGACTAATATTGATATATAATAATAATCCGTGCCTGAAGATACTTTATAATATCAAAACCGAGTATTAATCGTGTGTAATATTTATGACAAATCATGTTCACTCCAAAGCTGCTTCACTTTTGCAGGCTTTTCGTCGCCAAATCGAATCTTGGCCATGCTAATGTTTATCAAAACTAAAAGTATATATGAATATTGATATAAGTCTCTTTTGTGATGGCCTCCAAAAGCCAGTGACATGAGGCAGGGAAAACCAGCCCATAATGGCAGTGATGGGAGCCAAGGGCCCGTTTGTAACGTCTTAATTAGTTAATCTTTTCCAACTTGAGTGAGTTGAGGAGTGTATTGATTGTAATTATCCGAGCTCGAGCTCTAACCGAGTTTGATTGTCGGGTTTAAATTATTGCTCAAGTTCAAGTTTGATTTAGGCAAAAGCTTGTGAATTTTCATGCCAAACTTGAGTTTGATTTCTCAACAAAAAATTTTCAAAAACCAATCGTAGAACTTAATAACTAATATTAAATAATCAATTTCTTAACAATAATCCCTCAAAATTTATAGAATTGTGAAATTGAACCCTAGGGTTATTTTCTAAGTTTGTTCAAACGTCTAGTAGAGAAAAGAGGAAGAGAGAAATGTATATGGCATAAAGTTATTTGAGACAAAAAAGGAATCGAGTCAAGTTTTTAACAAAATCACATCTTTGTCTCATTTCGTAAATTAATTAGATTCATTTCATTTTCAAATTTAAACGAACGAGCTCGATCTAGTTGCATCATTTAACAACCCTAAGTTTATTATCCTACATCTGTAGCTTTTACTAAACATATGCTGCAGTCAGCTCATAGATGCCAAATTGTTACAAAAGCATGCATAGATGTGAGAGCGCAAAGGGAATAACAAAAAGTTTGATGTTTATGTGTGTGTGTGTGTGTGAGAGAGAGAGAGAGATAGAGAGACCCATTAAGAGGCAGGTGCTGGGAAAAGAATGTCGACTTTACACATAGAAGATAAAGAAGAATGCGAGGGCGGTTTGTGGCATCGCACATGTAAGTGATTAGGTTGGTGAGGTACAGTACAAGAATGTACAAATTGCATTCTTTTTTTCCATTCTGGAAGAAGAAAAGCTGAGGAACATATTACCTTCTCATCTTTATTGCTTTTGTGGATACACAGAGAGAGAGAGAGAGAGAGAGAGAGAGAGAGAGAGAGGCAGGTGCTGGGAAAAGAATGTCGACTTTACACATAGAAGATAAAGAAGAATGCGAGGGCGGTTCGTGGCATCGCACATGTAAGTGATTAGGTTGGTGAGGTACAGTACAAGAATGTACAAATTGCATTCTTTTTTTCCATTCTGGAAGAAGAAAAGGTGAGGAACATATTACCTTCTCATCTTTATTGCTTTTGTGGATACAGAGAGAGAGAGAGAGACAGAACACCTCTCCATGCATAACCCAAAAGCACCAAAAAAATTCTCCTAAAACGTGAATCATTTCGATTATGGAACAATTTGCAAGTAGAGAGAACAATATATCCATAACCAACATTTACGTTTTTTGCTTTAGAATTAAATCTTGCTAAGATTTGATTGCAAATATACGTAAAATCGTTGTCATATCATGGACGGTTCTTTAATTTGGATAGTTGCTTATTGGGTTTGATGAAATACACTAAGTACTTCAAACGGTAACATAGACGAGTTATAAATTCAGACGTTTTGAATTTAAATCTTAATAACTCCTTGCGATCAGGTCAAGAGAAATTTATCCCTCATGAATACCCTAATTTTAGCGTGAATGACTTGCTTTTAACTAGATCGGAGAGGGGATTAATCGAAGTGCATATAAACTGATTCAGACACCCTTGCATGCATATCTACAAATAGAAATTCAGGCATTAACTGTAAGGGTATCAAAATATAATACGATTTGCTAATACGACACAAAATTAAAGGGTTTGAGTCTTTCCTAAGCCACCCGTTTTGTAAACAAATGGACCCGACATGACACAATAAATGAATCGGGTATGAGTGAGTCCATCAAAAGAAATGCACGATACGACTCGTTTATATACTGGTTATACACGACGTGAATCTAATATAACACAATTCGTTAGACACAAATTAATAAATGAATCGAATATGAATGAAATATTTTTTCACACGAACCCGTTAAAACCCGATATAAACATACCTCACCTAATACAATTGTCAGGCTGAATCAGACAGTCCACGAAAAATGTGGCCCATGGCTTGTTTATCAAGGAGGCCCTAATGCAATTTTAGCGGGCTATCCTTTAGGCCACCCTAATGGACCAAATTGGCCTGTACTTTAGGCGGGCTGGGTCAGCCTTTGAGCCGAAGCCCCATAGGAATTTGCATGGCCTAGTGCGTGCTGTGTTGGATCGGCCCCAAAGACTGGTAAACTTCTGGGCTAGCGTGTGGGCCATGGCTCAAATTCCAAGGCTCACATTGAAATGATAAGATTATAAAGTTTCCATCAAGTAGTAGACTGGAAATAAGGTTTAATTTAAAAGAATCCATTAATATTTCTTTCAAAACGTGATGTGAATTGACATTTCAGAAATTATGAGAGATGTATCTATAATTAAGCCATTTTTTAAGGATGTCAGTGAAATTTACTCTTTGGGTGAGTTCTACACCAAGACACCGACATAAGTGGACAAACTTTGAAATGTCAAAAAATTGACATTTCAATGAATTGAAGTTTTTGGGTTCTTATTAAAACGTGTCTTGAAAAAGATGCAGCATTGGAGAGGCTTATTGTTAACACAAGGCGGGAAATAGATTCTTATAAAAGTTGTGGTTCAAGCAATTCCTTCCTATGCCATGTCGGTTATTTTATTTTCAAAAAGTTTTTGTGACAAGCTGGATAAGTATGTTAGGAATTTTTGGTGGGGTAATGGAGGGGAGAAGCGTGTAATTAATTGGAAAAAATGGGATAAGATGGTGGACTCAAAGGTGAGAGGGGATATGGGCATTAGGGATTTTCATTGCTTCAATCAAGCACTTTTGGGTAAAATTTCTTAAATTAGTCTACTTTCCTGATTGTGACTTTATGGTGGCGAATAAGGGAGCTAGGCCCTCTTGGTTTTGGAGCAGTTTACTAAAGGGGAGAGAGCTACTGGAGAATGGGTTGTTATGGCAAGTTTGGATGGTACTAAGATTAATATTTGGGATGATAAATGGATTCCTCTCATTCCACAGTCAGCTATTTCCACCACTAGGCCTCAACCATGCGATATTGAACATGTAAGTCAACTCATCACTCATCCTTTCAAAGTCTAGAACACAAACTTATTGTTTTCCCTGTTCAATGTTGCCGAATGCAAGGCCATCTTGGCCATCCCCATTTCGAATTTAAGTGGGAGTGACAGGAGAATCTGTCAACCTTGTTCGACTGAAGTGTACTCTGTTAAGTCACTTTACTCATTGGCAACCACCCTCAAATTCTCATGCACTTTGGAAGTGGCATGTTTTATGGCATATGGAGGCTCTCCCGAAAGTAAGACATTTTTGGTGGAAGACATGTAATAATGCGTTGGCTTCTCGGGAAAACCTGTTTAAAAGGAGATGTGTAGACTCTCCTTGGTGCCAAATTTGCAAAAACAAGGTGGAGTCCATTGAATACCTATTGTTTGGATGCGAATGGACAAGAAAAGTCTGGTTTGGATCTGAACTTGGTATCAGAATAGTAGAGGAACTGAATATGCCAACAGTTAATTGGTTTTCATCACTACTGGAAGCTATCAATGATAATGTCAGGTCCCTTGAGATTTTGGGCAAGGTTGTGACGATTGCGTGGAATATTTGGAAGCGGAGAAACCTACTGGTGTTTAACCGAGAAGAACCTAATGCACTCTCCACTGTTTTCAAAGCCAAGCAGTAGTGGAGCGAAGTGATCTCAGTGCATAAAGGATCATAAAGGTGCCAGGCGTCTTCTTTCAGGCCAGTTCCTCCTCCTCCTCTGCGGTTTCATGGTCCTAAAATCAGTTGCGATGGAGCTTTCAAAGAGAGGAGTGCTGCTATAGGAATTATTTTGAGGGATACAAATGATTGTTTTTTGGACGGAATTGGAAAGAGTATTCCTGCTGTTTCGAGTATTTTTGCGGAGGCGGCAGCAGTAAGAGAAACCTGCTTACTTGCTAGTGCATCACACCTTCGATTTTGCACAATTGAGAGTGATAATCAGGAGGTTATCAAGCTCAGCTCAACCGAAGGTGTTTCTCCTTGGGAGATAAGTGTTTTTGTGGAAGATATCAGATCTTATGCTAAACACCTAGATCTTAGGTTTTTACACAAGCCAAGAGCCCTTAATAGGGCAGCTCATTGGGTGGCAGCAGCGGCACTATCCAATTCTCTTGCTGTGAATTGCAGCTGTTCTTCGTTGGAGTTTAAGGTTTTTTTTGCGTCTGACTGTAACCAACATTTTCCTACTTGAATGAATTTTACTATATTTCAGATCAAAAAAAAAAATTGAATTGAAAATAATAATTTGGTATTGTATTGATATTTATCATATTTATGAGTATTTTTATTAATATTATGAGCATGTTTATCACTATTGTGGTATTAAAAAAGTGATAAAAACAATTACTACAATAATGGTAAAAATACTTACAATAATAGTAAAAATACCTACAAATGTGATAAATTATCTACAAAAATAATAATTTTTTGTACAAAAAAAGTGATAAAAATAATTATCACAACAGTGATAAAAACACTCATAAAAGTGATAAATCACCCACAAAAATGCTAAATTTTTTTTTTGTAAAATAATCCACAAAAGTTATAAAAATATCCATTAAAATAATAATTTTTTTTTGGGTGCCATAATCAAGTCTACTTTGAATTATATTCTTATTAGTGTTGTTCCATCATGTGTGAGTCTATAACCTTTCAATGCTCTCCAAGTGGTTCCAAAATTTTAATAAGTGAATGAGACGTATGATTGAGATTAGCGGTTAGCCTAATAATGATTGTCTCATTGTTAGACCTTAAAGTCGTGAGTTTAAATGTCGTTGTCCTTCTCCTTTGTAATAGTGCATGACCCAAAAAATAAAAATGAGATGTATGATTTTGTACTGTAGACTGAATATTTAGACTCAATCATCTCATGTGCTTCATGGCGTTACCTATTGTAAGGTTGTGTGGAGACCGAGCGTAGGGCAAACCTACGCTGTATACTTCTATGAATTTTGTTGTTTCTTACGGTCAATTTAGTATGATAGAAAAATAGAATGATAGACGATTGGAAAGATAAAAAAGGGAAGAGATGCATAAAACATCATACTTGGTTAGGAAATAAAAGTTGAGAGATTAGTTTTTTTTTTTTTAACTCACCAAAATTTGTACTTTTAAAATTGGGCATAAAAGTAGAAGAAAAAATACTTGTGTGTTTTGGACCTAATTTGATGATATTATTTGCTGATATAATCACTATCAACCGTTAGTTTGACAGTGGACCCCAGAATTAGGTAGTGTCCGCTACCATTTCAATAGATATTATACATTATGTCAATAAATAAAATTAATAAATTAGATTTAAATAACATTTTTTCTATTATATTCCTAATACAAAACGAATCCCGAGTTAGTGAGGTTAAATCCTAGCATATGATACCGAGTACAATGCCTTGGGTGGCGCAACTTGGAGAAAGAATGTCAGCCTCACAGATCTATTGAGATAAAAAGCATGATGCAATGGCGTTTCCTAGCATCACAAAGAACAATATTAGGGTTTGGGAGGTACATGAATCTACAAATTGCTCTTTTAAATTAAGCTAAGAACAATTGCGTTATCACCTAGGAAGTATGGATACAAATACAAATACGTGATATGAGTATAGAATACGTCTATAATAAAATATATTTTATATTTTACTATCATTTAACGACGTAAAAATTATAATTTTCAATCATTCTTTAATAGTAGTAAGCAAAATTAAAAAAAAATTATTTTAAAAAAGATGTAATATCGTCTCATTATTATGATTTTGAGCGTGACCAATTAAAGAAATCAGATCAGTTGGTTTGTTTGTTTACAAGTATTTGTTATTATGATTATAGTGTAACTAACTCATTTTTTTATACTCTTTTGACGTGTAATAGTAAATAATACTTAAAAAATACTCGTGTTTTCATATCAGATGAATTTTTTTTAATGTTTTGTATTGTATGTGAACTCAAAAGGAGAAGACATAAGTTAAAATTATAAATTACATATCTTGTTTCATGTTTAGAAGAATATCTACATATTTTATTTATTATCGGATGCGTATCTAATATGTATCCTCAAATATCCGACGAGTATCATATCCGATATGAGTACGTCGACCTCGATGAAATATCCGTGCTTCATAAGTTATCATCTATGTCTTGTCATCGTTATATTGAATATTTACTCCCGAAAGAGAATGAATACCTGATGATGCGATTCATTCTCTTATAGGAGGAAATAGTTTGCAAGTGGATAAAGGTTTTTTTTTTGTTAACATTTAGAATTATTCTACCAAAATCTAGTTAAGATTTGTCACATTTGATATGATCCTCCTTGTTGGCCAGAATCGGACATATAGAATATAGAAGAAGAATTGATTAGGCCTTGATACAGATAGGATGAGCTGATACCAAAAATGCTATTAGACTGATTGAGAACAATCCATTGTTGTAAACAAGTGCATGAACAAGTCAAAAGTGGGCCATTTGGAGATTTTCTCAATCTCAACAGTTCTAGTAAATGGATTTGGGTTAGATGTTTATCTAGTGATGACTTCGAACTTTAGAGTAGTCACGTTATACAAATAATGTCAAAGGTTAGGATTATGACCAATCTATCTCTCGCGGACTCTATTAATGACAGAACTAAAGTGTGTGTTTATCTATCGACGTACTCGAAGGGAATGATCCTCATGAGTATATTAGGAATGAGACATGAAACACTGAATACCAATATTTCCATCGCCTGAGTTGGTGGTCTATTAGTAAGTCGTACCCGTTTAGGGTCGTCTCTGACTCGCATGTGATTATCAAGTGGGGTTCGATTCACGTGAGTAATGCAATTTACTGCTGGGCTTTGGTGGTGCTGTGGTGATAGACTGCTGTTCTGGATTAGTAGCTATGACTCAAATTTGACCTTCCACAATGGAGGAACCCTCATGGTGATGTCCAATGGGTTATTACCTACTAGTCGTCACTCTTCCCTTTTAATTATCAAAAAAGAAAAAAAAAGAATAAATATTGATGATGCACAAAATAGTCTCGTGCAAGATCAACAGTCGAGTGTGTGATAAGGTGTAATTAATGAACAATTAATAAAGCAATCAATGACACTAATGTAAATATTGAGTCAACACACATATATATAGTGGTTCGGTTCAGGTGACCTACTTCACTCCGGGAAACGGCAACAGTGGCCGATAGACCTTTTATTGATAAAGTATGATGATCGAGAGGGAGAGCAATTGTTAGCTCCGGGAGGGATACAAGAACTTAGGAGAGAGAAAAGCTATGTGTGTATAGAGAGATGTAGAGAGATGGATGCCCTCTCATGTAGAGAGACCTTACAATTTATAGGTACAAAACTCTTAGGTGAGGCGATGACGTGAGGGTAAAGACACTAGTTTATCGGGAGGATAGTTACAAAATGTAAGTATAATTAAGGTAGCCTTAATCTTCGAGAGTGTGTATCCCGATGATCTCTCCCCCACGTGCTCTTTTCTTCATGAACTCTTTAGACCTTGGGCTGGGTCGAATTGATTAACTGGACTTGGCCCACCTTTTAGCTGATCGTTAGGCTTAGCTAGATTTGGACTCGTCAAATGTACTGTAGACTGAATATTTAGACTCAATCATCTCATGTGCTTCATGGCGTTACCTATTGTAAGGTTGTGTGGAGACCGAGCGTAGGGCAAACCTACGCTGTATACTTCTATGAATTTTGTTGTTTCTTACGGTCAATTTAGTATGATAGAAAAATAGAATGATAGACGATTGGAAAGATAAAAAAGGGAAGAGATGCATAAAACATCATACTTGGTTAGGAAATAAAAGTTGAGAGATTAGTTTTTTTTTTTTTAACTCACCAAAATTTGTACTTTTAAAATTGGGCATAAAAGTAGAAGAAAAAATACTTGTGTGTTTTGGACCTAATTTGATGATATTATTTGCTGATATAATCACTATCAACCGTTAGTTTGACAGTGGACCCCAGAATTAGGTAGTGTCCGCTACCATTTCAATAGATATTATACATTATGTCAATAAATAAAATTAATAAATTAGATTTAAATAACATTTTTTCTATTATATTCCTAATACAAAACGAATCCCGAGTTAGTGAGGTTAAATCCTAGCATATGATACCGAGTACAATGCCTTGGGTGGCGCAACTTGGAGAAAGAATGTCAGCCTCACAGATCTATTGAGATAAAAAGCATGATGCAATGGCGTTTCCTAGCATCACAAAGAACAATATTAGGGTTTGGGAGGTACATGAATCTACAAATTGCTCTTTTAAATTAAGCTAAGAACAATTGCGTTATCACCTAGGAAGTATGGATACAAATACAAATACGTGATATGAGTATAGAATACGTCTATAATAAAATATATTTTATATTTTACTATCATTTAACGACGTAAAAATTATAATTTTCAATCATTCTTTAATAGTAGTAAGCAAAATTAAAAAAAAATTATTTTAAAAAAGATGTAATATCGTCTCATTATTATGATTTTGAGCGTGACCAATTAAAGAAATCAGATCAGTTGGTTTGTTTGTTTACAAGTATTTGTTATTATGATTATAGTGTAACTAACTCATTTTTTTATACTCTTTTGACGTGTAATAGTAAATAATACTTAAAAAATACTCGTGTTTTCATATCAGATGAATTTTTTTTAATGTTTTGTATTGTATGTGAACTCAAAAGGAGAAGACATAAGTTAAAATTATAAATTACATATCTTGTTTCATGTTTAGAAGAATATCTACATATTTTATTTATTATCGGATGCGTATCTAATATGTATCCTCAAATATCCGACGAGTATCATATCCGATATGAGTACGTCGACCTCGATGAAATATCCGTGCTTCATAAGTTATCATCTATGTCTTGTCATCGTTATATTGAATATTTACTCCCGAAAGAGAATGAATACCTGATGATGCGATTCATTCTCTTATAGGAGGAAATAGTTTGCAAGTGGATAAAGGTTTTTTTTTTGTTAACATTTAGAATTATTCTACCAAAATCTAGTTAAGATTTGTCACATTTGATATGATCCTCCTTGTTGGCCAGAATCGGACATATAGAATATAGAAGAAGAATTGATTAGGCCTTGATACAGATAGGATGAGCTGATACCAAAAATGCTATTAGACTGATTGAGAACAATCCATTGTTGTAAACAAGTGCATGAACAAGTCAAAAGTGGGCCATTTGGAGATTTTCTCAATCTCAACAGTTCTAGTAAATGGATTTGGGTTAGATGTTTATCTAGTGATGACTTCGAACTTTAGAGTAGTCACGTTATACAAATAATGTCAAAGGTTAGGATTATGACCAATCTATCTCTCGCGGACTCTATTAATGACAGAACTAAAGTGTGTGTTTATCTATCGACGTACTCGAAGGGAATGATCCTCATGAGTATATTAGGAATGAGACATGAAACACTGAATACCAATATTTCCATCGCCTGAGTTGGTGGTCTATTAGTAAGTCGTACCCGTTTAGGGTCGTCTCTGACTCGCATGTGATTATCAAGTGGGGTTCGATTCACGTGAGTAATGCAATTTACTGCTGGGCTTTGGTGGTGCTGTGGTGATAGACTGCTGTTCTGGATTAGTAGCTATGACTCAAATTTGACCTTCCACAATGGAGGAACCCTCATGGTGATGTCCAATGGGTTATTACCTACTAGTCGTCACTCTTCCCTTTTAATTATCAAAAAAGAAAAAAAAAGAATAAATATTGATGATGCACAAAATAGTCTCGTGCAAGATCAACAGTCGAGTGTGTGATAAGGTGTAATTAATGAACAATTAATAAAGCAATCAATGACACTAATGTAAATATTGAGTCAACACACATATATATAGTGGTTCGGTTCAGGTGACCTACTTCACTCCGGGAAACGGCAACAGTGGCCGATAGACCTTTTATTGATAAAGTATGATGATCGAGAGGGAGAGCAATTGTTAGCTCCGGGAGGGATACAAGAACTTAGGAGAGAGAAAAGCTATGTGTGTATAGAGAGATGTAGAGAGATGGATGCCCTCTCATGTAGAGAGACCTTACAATTTATAGGTACAAAACTCTTAGGTGAGGCGATGACGTGAGGGTAAAGACACTAGTTTATCGGGAGGATAGTTACAAAATGTAAGTATAATTAAGGTAGCCTTAATCTTCGAGAGTGTGTATCCCGATGATCTCTCCCCCACGTGCTCTTTTCTTCATGAACTCTTTAGACCTTGGGCTGGGTCGAATTGATTAACTGGACTTGGCCCACCTTTTAGCTGATCGTTAGGCTTAGCTAGATTTGGACTCGTCAAATATATTTCCAATCTCTCTCCCCCCACCCCCCCCCCCCCCCCCCCCCCCCCCCCGGGCCGGCTCTCTCTTTTCTTTCTTGCTGAGCAAGAATTGAATTCTGAATCCAAGAGGGTTTCATCTGTCAAACATATGACAAGAACCTTTTTGATATATATGACTTTAACAAGGATCACATCAAGAGTATAAGTGTACTAAGAACTTTTTGTGTTTCAATTCAAATTTAGTAATTGAACGTTGATAGGAATTTGAAAATAAACAAAGAAAAAAAAAAGATGATTACATCATTTTCAGTTCAAAGCATTAGTCAAATGGAGATATATCTTCAACTGTAATGCACAATATATAAAAAATACGAGATTACATTGGTCGACTCAAAAACCTACAATCACATAAACGCCCCATGTATATCGACAATGATGCAACTATTGGTAGATGTCTAAATCTACATATCTATCATTATCATCTTACGTGTATATAATATTTGACATTCCCCATGCATCCTCCCTCGAATAATAACACATAATAAAGGTTGTTTCTATCTACAAAGAGGAAAAAAAGTATACCGTACCATGTTATGATTTTTTTTTTCAATTTTGTATGAGAAAGCTTTCTGCAGTGTTTGGCTTATCTATCTAGACTTAAAGATTCTGAGCACAACTTGGTAGACAGCATTTAGTGAAGCCACACAAGTTCTTATCAAGCCAAGGGTTCCATTCATAGTTTGAGCATCTTTCAAGATATCTCAAGGAACCTTCACCTTTTGCATCTCCTTTATTTTTCATCTTTTTGGCATTAGAAAATTCATAAATGCAATGCACCACCTTCACCTTCTTGTATAAATACAAGGTCCTAAGAGCCTTAACATCATCTCAAGCCAAGTCTAGTGCTACTAACATATTCACGACTAACATTTGTCCGAACAACAGATTAGTGCACTAGTTTCTTGTCACCGTCTAATTTCTGAATCTCGTCTTGCGTTTGCTCTAGTTTTCACTACAAACACACTACGATCAACCCCCAGTGTAGTTAGCAACTGCATTTGATATCACGATGGATCGCATAGCAAAATTGGCATCCCAAAAGGCAGTGGTGATTTTCAGCAAGAGTTCATGCTGCATGTGCCATGCAATCAAAAGACTATTTTACGAGCTAGGAGTGAGCCCTATGATTCATGAGCTTGACGAGGACTCGAGGGGAAGGGAAATGGAGTATTCTCTCATTAGACTAGGTTGCAACCCCTCTGTGCCCGCGGTTTTCATTGGGGGTAAATTTGTGGGCTCTGCTGAGACTGTAATGACACTCCATCTTGATGGCTCCCTAAAAAAGATGCTCATAGACGCTCGAGCTATATGGCTTTAGAGTTGACTAGAATAGTCCTAATGCAATCAATTGTTACCAAAACAATTGATTTCCCCTCGACTTTTTCTTCTTCTTCTTCTTCTTCTTGTGGCCCTTGTAATGGTGGCTCCTTAGTTAAGTGTGATGAGATGGGCTATAGAGTTTGTCATCTCTATTAGGACTCCAACCTTTCCTTTTGTTTTGTATTCACCTAAAGGTTTATCATATCCCTCAATGGGAGTAATGATCTTATGATCTATGTTGTCTCTTTATTATACTCCTCGAAACTCATATTCTATCATGTTAGTTTCGACTGCTAATTCTTCAATTTTGATTTTAAAAACGAAAGAATTCGAAAAAATGACAGCCATCGCAAGTTTACGACTGCAGCAAATTGAGAATACATGCACGTAAATAATAGAAAAGAATATAATAGCTAAACAGGTTTAACGTATCCGAGCTCACCCTAGTTGGAAGAAGTAATTAAGTTAGAATTTGTTGGAGTTATTTCCTAGTTTGGAGTTATTTCCTAGTTTGTTAGGGTTTTTCGTATTTTACCTAGTTTGGAGTTATTTCCTAGTTTGTTAGGGTTTTCCTTATTTTACCCTTATTGTACATTTATTTTTGACTATATATACGGGGGCTCTACAATTGGTTTGTATCCCTTTCTTTCTTCTAAATATTTCAAGTTGGTATCAGAGTATGGTTTCGATCCAAAATATATTGTAGCACCACAGTAATTTAGTTGGAGAAAGAATATATTCTAAATAAAGGTACAATAAGGGTAAAATGAGGAAAACCCTAACAAACTAGGAAATAACTCTAAACTAGGAAATAACTCCAACACTCCCCCTCAAGCTAGGCGCAAAAATGTCAATTAAGTCAAGCTTGACAACGGAGTCCCGAAGAATGGATAGAGTGACAGGTTTGGTAAAAACATCTGCAACCTGATCACTGATCCCCACAAACGATGGAGTGACAATACTACTGCTAACATTCTCTCGAAGAAACTAGGTAAAATACTAGCATGCAAGCTAGGAACAGATAAAGACAAATCCATCTCTCTCATGTCCCCTGATAATAATCCTCCTGGTACTCAGGTCCTGTAGTTGTGGCAGTAGCAGAAGTCGGACCCTGAGAAGTCAGAGTGGACATAAGTATATCCAATCGGGATGTGATAGCATCCATATCACTCTGCCAAGGAGGAACAGTAAGAGTAGCAACAGGAACAGCGGTAGTAGGTGGTGGTATCTCAGCAATAGCAGCAGTACGGCCGCGACGAGACGGTATAATGTGTTCCATAGCTTCGGAACAGAGCTATGAAACTGGTGAATCCTGCAAACAGATGGCTCCATCGAGCCAAATAACCATCCAAGAATGACGCAGTTATCAGAGAACCACGCAGAATATCCAGGGTCGTCATCAGCTGGCTTTGGGTGAGATCCCGTCAGCCAACCAAGCTTCCCTACACGGCCTAAGAAAAGCTGGAATGAGCGAGACCACTCAACGAAGTTACGGCCATTCAACAACTGTGCCGTAACTTTTTGAGAGATCATGCCCGGCAGTGCTGGTAATGCAACTGTGTCAGTAGGTACTGTATACTAGTCAAACATAAAGGTGGAAGTACCAATAGAGGTCTCAACGGTAGATGTGTCAACAGTAGGGGTCTCAAATCCCTCAGTAGTGGTCATAGCAACAATAATATTAGGGCACCCGTGATAGAAAATAACTCTAAAATAAATAGAGAGATAAAATAAGGGAGAACAATATACCTCCAGTCGACCAATAGCGATAAATAAAGAAGGTCCAGAAAACTCCCAAATAATTAGATCACGGTGCCCAGAAAAACAACTCTAAAATAAATAGAGAGATAAAATAAGGGAGAACAATATACCTCCAGTCGACCAATAGCGACAAATAAAGAAGGTCCAGAAAGCTCCCGTAAATATAAATAATGGATTTACTGCATCAAGAGCAGATCAACGGAGAAGAGGATTCAACCCCTCTTAAAAGTCTAGAAGCTGCAACACTACGACAAAGAGCTCGAAGCACGAAGACGCACGAAGGCAAAGAACCAACAAATTGAGGTTTTAACGAAAATAGTTGCTAAATCAGATTCCAGCAACTAGACAACCCAAATTCCATAACTTTCAAAAGAACAACTCAGTCAAACAATCACAATCCAGCCCAAAAGAACGGTTGAATTCTTCTTCAAGGTGCAGCAACAAACAGTCAACGAACAAGTTAACAAAGAGGAGCAACTTGAAAAAGAGTACAGTGCAAAATCAACCGGTAGAAATCACAAGGAATTAAACACTGTTCATTCGGTGAACAGCGCCGAAATCAAATACCCATAACAGTCAAATTCGGCACTGTTCACAGCGCGTGAACAGTAACTTCGGCACTGTTCATAGCGCGTAAACAGTACTTCGGCACTGTTCACAGCACTTAGAACCTCAAAAAATCAGCAACCCTAATCCAAGAATATATTATTTCTCCAACTAAATTACTGTGGTGCTACAATATATTTTGGATCGAAACCATGCTCTGATACCAACTTGAAATATTTAGAAGAAAGAAAAGGATACAAACCAATTGTAGAGTCCCCGTATATATAGTCAAAAATAAAGGTACAATAAGGGTAAAATAAGGAAAACCCTAACAAACTAGAAAATAACTCCAAACTAGAAAATAACTTCAAACTAGATAAAATACGAAAAACCCTAACAAACTAGAAAATAACTCCAAATTAGGAAATAATTCCCACAGAATTGAATTGAGTTGAGTACGTAGGTTATGAACCGCCGATGTGATATCCGATGTTGACGGTTAGTTGCTTTATAATTATCCTCGAAAATTAGTATGTGATAGTGTAGTTATTTGAAGATTTTGTTTATACCAAATTATTGTCCCACATGATGTGGAATAAATTTTGAAGCTCCCCCAGCCTTTATTATGATGTCATTTAAAGGAATATATTGCAATGTCATATCAATCAGTGGATATATTCTTGAATGATTAAAACTGGAATTGCTTTGAATTGTATTCTTGTTCTTGCGGCCTTATCTATGCTGGGTGGTTTCAGATTTTAGATAGCATCTCTCTCTCTCTCTCTCTCTCTCTCTCTCTCTCTCTCTCTCTCTCTCAAGAATATTGGGATTTGTATAATGCTTACATCACCTTTTGCTTTTTGATTCCAAAAAAACTGATTCTTTGTGAAGAAAATGATGATAAGAGAGAAAGTAAAGATAGTAATAATACAAAAATATACCACAAAAATTTGCGTAGTTCGGCACATTATGCTTACGTTGATGGACCAAATCCTGACGGGCTACAAAGATGTATTATTTATGGTACTTGATCATTACATGGAATTCTCATCGTATTCATTTACATTGAAATAACAAAAATTTTTTTCATCAATTTCATACTTCATCGACAAGTTTTACGTCAATCCAACGAAAAATTTAACGCAAAATGATGTGTGCGCATCATCTGATCATTCTTCTAGAAAACTCAAGCGATTAATTTGAGCGCGGGTAAATAATTCATTTAGAATACGCGTTCTCGATATTTTGACACTAACATAGTTCATTTAGAATAACTTAGTGAAGTTTCCAATTGGAATTATTTTGAGAAAACTCAGAGAAACAGTGGGAGATCACCAGCACAAAGCGTCACTTTCTACCGAAAGTTCTCTCCTTAGATGATGTATCACAATCTTTCTTGATAATAAATGTAAAGAGGAGGGAGAGGATGGTGAAAACCTGGAAGAATGTGGCCACTATTTTAGAATATTCTAGATTTGGGCAATCCTATTATCCATTAAAAAAGCAGCACACATATATAAATAGGCCAGTCGAATGATCGGATTCTGATCCGACTTTGATCCAAATCCGATTAACCAAATATGAATTAATATTTTTTTACTGACAATCTGAATCTGATATCTCATATTTCACGGATTCGAATTTAGATATACCTATATTCGATCCGATCCAAATTATTTATATATTTGTATGTAAATATTAAAGAAAATTAGTTGAAATTAAGGTATAACTTGTTAAATTTAGTTAATTAAGTTATCCGGATCGAATCAGATCTGATTTCGGATTGTCAATGAATTTGTATATGGATCACGAAAATAAAATTCGACGAATTATCGAATTTGATTCAAATCGAACTTTTGAAATTGAATTCAAATTCGAATCAGTCAGAATTCGATTCAAACTTAATCCGTTGACAAACAGATATATAAATGAACAATATTGGACATGCTCAAGTGGTTGGGCCCTCCAATTCATATGTGGCCTGAAAAAGCAATGCAAATAATGGATTTGTTGGTAATTTCTTTCTTCCAAGTCATTAATTAGTTCAGGAAAAAAATAAAAAGAGAATATAAATTAGGAATCATCCTAATCAATGGGTCCTTACACTCCTGATTGAAATACAAACCTTAATGAATATACGAACACAATCATCCGTAAATCACGTATATTAGATGAACCCAAGTTTTATATTTACCAAAGAGACACAAATTCAGAATGTACGAGTTACAACTCGCCTCCTATTTGATCTCTGAACAAATTAGTACCAGTTCTGGGATGGTATTTCTGAGTTTTTGAGTCCATTACCAGTTTGTAGTTCTATAAATGGACTCCTGCATCCATTTTCTGTTGGTAATGGACTCTTGCCATTTTGACCCATGTCTAAGCCTGTTGTTGGCTCTGGTCTCATAAGCTGCCCAATCAAACATGAGTTTTAGCCTATTATTTGAGTGATCACACAGTAATAGATCTAGCATATGATGAATAAAAAGGGTTTGAACTCAGCTTCTGTACAAGAAATTATTGAATGGTGGCATCAGATAGGGAAGACAGTGATCACTTGGCAAAGCTTATGTTGTTGGGGTCTTGGTGCAATGGTCACATTCAATCATTTGTAACCTAGCTTTATATATTCGAGAAGTGAAATTAGGATATTTTGAGACAAGTTTTTTTGCGTCGACAGTATTCACCGTCACAAAAACATGTTTTGGAGTATTTTTTTTTGGTGACGGTAGTGTTGTCACAAAAAATTTATTTGCTACCGCAAATATTATTTAAGACGGTCGCTTTTTAAGACTCCACTTATTATAGCGAGGCATGCCGTCACAACACCTTGCCGTAATAAGTGGAGTCTCAAATCTTTGTGTGGTAACAACCCGTCTCAAATAGTATTTGCAATAGTAAATAAACCTTTTATAACAACACTACCGTCACAAAAAAAAACTCTCTAAAACACGCTTTTGTGACGGTGAAAAAACTTGTCCCAAAAGACTTTAATTCTTGCGGTGACATATAGATATAATAATGCAGAACATGCATTTTGAAAATTTTGATGATTATTAGGAGAAGAATTTCCCATGGAATAAATATTCACAATGAGAAGTTTTCATATAGAATTAGACACATATATTTCTAATACTAAATGAACTCAATTTCTTGAGGAGTTTGTGCTGCATGTACAAGTCATCACATATATTTCTAAATAATTGCTGCATCATGCTAGGAAACAAAAGGCATGTGATTTTTTATCTGTCAGTTTGAAAAAAATGGCTCAAATGCACCATCTAGTCCTTAGCAGAGGTGAAGAAGCACTCATGATTGATTTGGTTGGTCTCTCTTTAGCTTATCCACTTCAAGCTAGCCTTCAAAAGAACAGCAGGTAGCTAGGAATGGGAGACTACATGTTGGCTCCATTGATTGATGGAAAAGATCACAAAAAAAGTTGGTGAACACCTGTTAAGTATTCATTGTACAGATAGTGATGACTCCTCTTTTTCTTTTTTATGTTTTCGACTATTGAGAGATCGGATTTAAAACGATGATAAATGTTTATTCGCTCAAGTCATATGTCATGAGTTTGAGTTCGAAAATCAGTTTTTTTTTTTCCCCAAAGCACACAACAAACAAAACCCAACCTGATATCTTGATTATGATTTGTTATAGGATATTACGGATTGAGATACTCTCTACTGCACTTTTACTCAATTTTATTCCATGATTGATTATCTATTGTACATGGGTGAGAAACCCACTTATATATAGTGGGATCCACTTGAATTCATGATAAATAATCTTTTATTAGTGAAAGTGTGATAAAGAAAATCAGGGACTAGATAACGATTTTAAGGTGAAACTTAAAAAAGGAACACCTAGAAGAACAAAAGTTGGACAAAAAAGCATGACTCTTAAAGTTGATTAGAATTATTGGCAAGTCCTGCACACACAATTGCTACATTTTATGGACTATTTTCCACAATCCCAACCAGTTCTTGTGGTGGTTTCATGTTACCCTAAGTTGGGATTGTTTTATAATATTTAAGAATCGATTCAATCACACGTATTTTGGATTTGAATTTGCTATATAAACTCAAAAATTCTTTCAATCGCTCGTACACTACTTGCATCTATGATATTCGACCTTGAAAATTCGATATATTAACTACTGAAATTCTTTGATTCAAACTCTCTAGATCCTTCCTCATGTTCAACTTTGAACACCTCCATTGGGTCCGGGGGAGGTGGGCCTGGTATACAACTGAACCACAAAAAAGCTCGTGTTAGTTTCATGTACTCTAAGTTGCGAATTTTTTTCTAATATTTAAGGATCGATGCAACCACACGTATTTTCGGCACGTGTCAGTTATGTCAATTAAAAAAATATTCTCAATCATCCATAAACTATGCACGTCGTGTCAAAAAAAGTATCTCTAATGATATTCGAAACTTGAAAATTGGAGATATAAACTACAAAAATTCTTTCATCCAAACCCTCATGGTCATAAGGGTTATAAGAATGGAAATTTTGTATGTTGATGCTCCAACCAAATACAATATGACATATGTCCTAGAACCTTCTGGAAAATCTGAATCATCTGGTCAATAGGTCAACAATTGTCCCACCATTTTCAATTTTGAGTGGAGCCACGTTTGTGGCAAGAATTTGATGGACGGCGGTCCATGGACCGTCCACTACGCCACTTGCCACCCAAATCCTGCATATTTTATGGGAGGAGATGCTTGCAATATACCTTTTTTTTTTTACTAGGTGGTGCATTTCTACGTAAATAAATTTAAATAATATTTTTTTTATAAAAAATATGAATTTTATGTGTAATTAAATTAAATAATAAATTAGGTGTCAAATAATTAATTTGTATTTTAGTTATTACTAAATTCAATTATTAATTCATTCTATAAGTCTGTGAATACCTAATATGACATTTATTTAGGTATATCTTCGACTTTTTAGGTATTAGCACATCTAATTATATTATAGAATTATTAATTTTTATTTTCTTACATAGATTGATTAGATTGCTTATAATATTATTATATTATTGCATATCAATCAAACAATAAAATATAACATATATTTGACAGTAGAATTCAATTTGATAATTACATGTGTATAATAATTCAACATATATATGACTTTACTTCTTCATATAGATATGAAAAATTGCATATAACCCTATTACTAATAAATGAGTTCAAAATAATTTAAAAGTCCTTATAAAAGAGTTCAAAATAAGTTGAAATTCAAATAGGAGAAAAAAATAAAAATTAGAAGGGAAAGGGGGAGGGGAACTTGAACCCTTAACCTTAAGAAGGTAAAGTTTTTACAAGTTGGGAATGTTAGACTAACTCGGAATTGCGATAAAAAAATCTTTCTTATGAATATACAATTTTTGAAAAAAAAATTAATTCTATTATAGATTTTTCACTAAATTTCCTTATATTTTTTGTGTGAATCAATACACAAAAGTACATAGGCATATTAAAATTTGAAATCTTTGAGCTCATTATGTATACTTACTGAATCTTCAAATTTGGTAATTTAAACTCTTAGGGGTGGTTCTGTGATTAAGTATGACCTTTAATTACCCAGAAATTTCATGTTCAATTCATTCTTATATCCCCTCAGGGTCAGTTATTCTTGTCCTCAGGGACATGATCTACTCAACTTAAGCCACAATGACAACTGTTTAGTTCGAATGAGTAGTCGACGTAAGCCTAGACACCCTATAATTAAAAAAAAAAAAGAATTTGATAATTTAAATTGAGTTAAATTGAGGAAAAAGTTATGAAGTATTTTTAAGACTTGTGTGTCTAACTCCTTTTAGCTCATTCTATATAAAGTTTATTTTGTTTGGGTATTTTTAGGTTAATTTAGCAGCTTGAGCTTGATTGATGCATGTTTCATAGCTGGGCCCACCAATGGGACATAGGAATAACTTTTAGAACAAGCTCATTGGAGGCATGTCTTATAATTCATGAGCTATGCTTGTATAGGCCTTGACATATTTGTCGGGTAAGTACAATGATTTCAAAAGATGTGGACTTAGGGTTACAATTGGTGACCAGTTATTGAACTCCATCAATCTAAAAATGTTTGGTTCGTACTTCGTTTCTTAGTAATTTCGAAGACCAAACTAGATAATGAAACTTAATTTATCCAACACCCAATTAGGGTCGTTATACGATTCACGAGGCTCGGGCTCGACTTGATTTTAAGTTGGTTTGGACTCGCTTATATTATAAATTAAGTTAAATCTGAACAAATTTTTAGATTCGTTTAATATTCGAGCCAAGCCAAACTATTCGCGGGCCGGCTCGTTTTTCCTTACTTGTACATATTATACATATAAATTATTGTAGATCTTAAGGTTATTTTAATAAAATTAGAAAAAAAAAATTAGTTTGTATGTTTTTGTTGTGATTTAGAAGTATTTTATGCTCAAATTTATTTGCATTTTTGTGAAGTTTTTAATTGGGTATTTGAAATTTTATTTTTTTTGAATGGCTTGTTTTTTGCTCGAATTTGGTATAAGTCGAGCCTGAACAATATTTTGAGTTCAATAGGCAAGCTCGAGTTGAGCTTGAACAATCCTTAAATAATACAAGTAAGACTCAGCTCGCTTAACACCCCTATACCCAATTATTAACTCATGGGAAGAGATCAAAAGTTACATGGCCCATAGGAGTGTGGACACAACTATTTTGTCATCACCATTACAAGCATTTCATTTAGGACTTTATTGCCTTGTCTCATTGAAATTATATGATTGTACTGTTTAGTAGAATTTGCTTTTTAGTGGCTCGTGAATCACGTGTTAATTACCCTTTTATTCACTCGTAGAAAAAATGTCGGTGTTTTGAAATATTTAAACCGTAAATTACATAAAATAGTTTACAGTTTAACGGAATATATGACTCTTGATAGAGCACAACGAAAAAACAAGATTCATATAACCGACCTCAGCTAAGACTAAGACTTTATTGTGTTGAATTAAGTTATAGAGATTGTGATGAATTGGACATAAAAAGAAGGAAATAACCCCAACCCCCCCCCCCCCCCCCCCCCCCCCCAATTGCCAGTTATAAGCAGCTGATGGAAACAGGTGGTATCCCAATCATATCCACTGCGTGTTAGGGAAGGAAACCAATGAGCGTCGGTGAAGAGCCAACTACTTTATTGTTAGAGTAGATAACCGAGTCTCTTAATAAAGAGAAATTGGGGAGAAGAGGGATTTTTTATTTAAGTGTGCTCCTAACTCGATAAGGAATTGTGAAACCCCAGCCCTCGAGACTTGTCTAAGGGCATCCCTCTCCTAGTAGGTAGGTATTGAAATGACCTGGTCTGATAGGGTATTTGTACCAATTTTTGACATACAATTATACAATATTAAAAAAAATAACAAATAATACTGGCACTTTTGGGATGTTGGATCAAGAACCATGATGACGTCACAACTTTTGACCCAATACAATCATGTATAACACATCCGACGGTCCAGAACCCAGATTTACAAATTTCAAAAAATTCCGACCACACATAATCATTACACACTTTTAATTTCTATTTTTTCGTCAATTTCTCCCTTAATTTAAACATGTGTTTAAGAATAAAGAATGTCGATCACAAGTGTGGAAAGACACATCCACAAAGTGGGTCCGCCTCTCCGACAATTAAATGATGATTCTTAGCCAAAAAGTCAAAAACACCCCCTGTAATTTTCCCTCTTTCGTATTGTAAAATAAAAAAATTACCGTTGGAATATAAAAAGCACCGTCACATTTTTGGAAAGAGATTTTTTTCAATATATATATTTTGTGGATCACATATACTAGTAATAATTTTGGGTCTGAATATATTTTTTAATATTAAAAATTAAATATTAATTATATAATATTTATATTTTAAATCGTAGTTTATTTTTATTTAATTTTTTTAATTATAAAATTTAAAATAAAGTTAATATAGTGAAAATAAGAGAAATATAAGAGATAAAATAGAGAAGTATGTGTGGATTAACTAAGTTGTTTGATATTATTGGGTGTACTGGTAGGGCTGATATTCGAGTTCAAGTCGAGTTAGTCGAACTTGTTTTTTTAAATGAGTTTAAAAAATTGTTCAAACTTAGAAAAAGAACCGAGTCCAAAACAAGCCGAATTTAAATAACTCGACTATTTTACATATAAACAAATCGATCTTTGCGAGCTCAATTCAAGCTTTTGTAGACTTGTTTTATTAAATGACCTTAAAAAATTATTCAAGTTCGACTTGTTTTTTAAACTAGCCGCCGAACCGAGCCCAAAATTAATTGAACTCAAATTGAGCTCGAGTATCTCGATTCGATTATCAGTCTTACTTGCTGGTTGAATTGTGTGGCATTTTCGTAGATTCTTAGAAAATTACAGCCGACTAAATGCACCTACCCTCTTAATTACCTGACACAAATTAAATTTTGTTCCACTTTTACCCCTCAAGATTCTACGTATTTCAATCTATATATGTACGTGTGTATAATTATAATCCCAAGAAGATTACAACGACTAGATTCACCTAATTAGCTATTAAGCTCTATATTACTCACAATGACTAGAAATTTTATTTTCGTTTTTACCCCCCAAACTATTTTAAATTGCAATATCTATGTATAGATATAAAGAGGGATATGTATTCTACATTACATATTTTTTGGTTTTGTTTCTTTACCTTCTCTTCAGCTATTAGGTTTCTTCGATTTGTTGATCTACTTTGTGTGAGACAAGAAGGTGTCGATATTTGTTCTTGAGCTAATTGAGGTCACTGATGAGTGACTCACAGCTGAAATTCTTCGTTTGGGATTCTAGAGAGAGAAAGTAGGGATTCTTGTTGTGAGAGACGGGTCTGTGAAGTGATGAACAGAGGTTGTTAGGGGTTTTGAGATATATATTTATATATATGTATGTATGTATATGATTGTTGTGGTGGGTTTGTTGAGTTTTCTCTGATTTGTTCGGATTTGATATGGGTGGGTGTTTCCCATGCTTTGGATCATCAAACAAGGAAGGGAATGGGGCGAAAGAAGTGGCAAAAAAGGATTCTGTGAAAGAAAGTTCAGCTGCTCACTCTGAACGTATAAGCAGAGTTAATTCAGGTGAAAAATTATTGTTGCCCAAAATGATTTCTTGGAATTTTTTTCATATGGGTATTTCTAGGTTTGTGTGTTTTTTATTACTAGGTGTGTGTGCTTCGGCTTTGTTGAATTCTTTGCTTTAATTTTTTGTCCTTAGTGTTTTGATGATGGGGGCTTGTTGGAATTGTTTGTTAGATTGATCGGATTCATCTATGGTTGTTTGGTTGATTTGGGTGGTTTACTGAATTGGGATTTTAACAGATTTGTTGTTATAGTTGATTGATGAACTTTTTATTCTGTATTTGTTTCTAATTTTTGCACTTCCATATTCCCATTTCCCACTAATGCAGTGGGGACGTAGTGTATTTGGGAGATCTACCTTTTGTTTTGGAGAATTGAAATGATATTTCATGATCATTGACAATTTGATAATGTCGCCAATAATATGTGGGTATAAGTCTTTTTTATGCAGAAAAAAACGTGGAGCTTACATGTACTCGCTGCGAATAAAGCAGTGAGGAAGCAATATCAATTGGAATTTAACATTGGCTCTGATTTTGATTAGTCCTGCATTCAAAGTGAAAGTGATGATAAACCTCCATGCACGGCAAAATCAACGGAGCCATATATTATGCTTTCTGGTTTTGAATTGACGTGAGAATTAACAACCATTATAAGGGGTTTGAAAACAAAGAGGGTGAAATTGGACATAGAATGTGAAATCAGAGGATTCATAATCTTGTATGAATTGTCCTCACTCCTCCTCTTAGTGTAGCTGAATAATGAAATGTGTTGTGCAATTTTGGTACAGTTTTTGTTTTTCTTCCTAATCTGCTGTTCAACTAAGATTTCATTCTCTCCTAAACTGTTTCTGATTCCCTTCTGTATACAGACAAATTGAAATCTCGGAGTGTTAACGATTCTAAAAAGGAACCAGCAGTTCCAAAGGATGGACCAACAGCACATATTGCTGCACAAACCTTTACATTTCGTGAGCTAGCTGCTGCAACAAAGAACTTTAGGTCGGAGTGTTTGCTAGGTGAAGGTGGTTTTGGACGTGTTTATAAAGGTCGCTTGGAAAGTACAGGACAGGTATGTCGTGCTTCTTTAACAAAGGAACTCCATTTTGTATGGATTTTGCATTCCAGCAGAGAAAGACATTTGAGTTCAGAGGAAAAATATCATCTGTGCTGTGTGTTAGCCTTTAGGTATCAATGAGTGCCAAAACTGTTAAAGTTTTTACCTCCTGACCTGTCAATGAGTCTATTTCTTGGGATTTCAATCACTTGTCCCATCTTCACCTCATTCACATTTTTCTTGGGTGAAAAATGTCCATGTTTTCAGGTAGTTGCTGTGAAACAGCTTGACCGAAATGGCCTTCAAGGAAATAGAGAATTTTTGGTGGAGGTTCTCATGCTTAGCCTCTTACATCATCAAAATCTCGTCAACTTGATTGGTTACTGTGCGGATGGGGATCAGCGTCTCCTTGTTTATGAATTCATGCCATTGGGATCTTTAGAGGATCATTTACATGGTGAGACTGCTTGTCTTTTTACTTATGACAGTTTTATATACGATATTCATGTGACTTTCTGCCCAAAGTTCAAGGGTTCTGTCATTGAATTTTGATGAGAGTAAAATGCATATTCAGGAGGAATTGTTTCTTGGTTCTCAGTGTCATATCTTGTGATTTTTCTCCATCTACGCATACATTTTGTGATGAATAGACAAGTACCTTGGTAAATGTTCATTAGGACCAGCATATCGATGAAATCCTGATTTATGATGCATTTGGTGGCTTTGTGTGCGCATATGTGTGTTTTCACATGCGTCTTCATATGAGCATCTTCATTTGGTTGTAAGCATGCATGCACGTGTATTCCTCACGGAGCTTGATAATCTAGATCAAACTACGCAAAGAAAAAAAGACATGAAAAAAAGAAGAGATCGTATATATTATTCAATAAGTGAAAAACAGGTACAAGAGACAATATATAGTAAACCCTACAATAAGAAAAAGACTAAACTACCCCTAAATGATATGTAGATATTATCACAATCTTAACATCTATCTAACAATGTGCTGCTAAACTAGAGTCATAAATTATAAAGTACCTAAGCCTTAATTTAGACTTCAACTCATTGCACTGTGGATTAGTTGAACCCCAGATCTTGCCCTTGGGCATGCACAGGCATGCTTCAATGCTACAATAGTGAAATTTGCCTCTGGTCCTCTTTAATCACTTGAGCTTAAGTCTTAGTTTCCATCTTCTTGTTGGGGGGAATGAGGCTGCGAATAGCGGACCATATCAATGATGGTGGATAATGAATATAACTTTATGTTTATAATAGTTTCTTGAATGGCTTTAAATGAGAGTTTTTTCTTCCCTTCCTTGTTGGCCCGGGGTGCAACTTGGGCGAGTTAACCTAACACAATCCAAACCCAATTTGAAAACAAATGCTACTTGGGCAGATTTACCATACTTGGGTTGGGCATGGGTGAAAAACCCAATCTGATTTGTACTCGGACATTAATTAGGATGAATTGTTGGGTTGTACGGATTTAACCCGTAACCATCCCGAATTGCATAAATTGGGTTGAACTCGAAAATGCATAATCTAATCCAACCCCGTCTGTCTTTTTATACTTTTCTCCCCTCTCAATTATGTTTTTCCTTTAGAAGACTTCCAGATTCCATATTCTATCTCTCACACACACAAAGGGAATACAGATCGCACCACCAGGTCCGCTTATCCTCTCTATCTCTTCTCCCTGCAGTAGTCTCGCGGTTCTCCTCTCTCTCTCTCTCACACGCACACAACCCACAGTCATATTGGAAACTCCCCGACCGAAGCTCCCACAACCATTGAAAGAATCACACCACCACTAGCTTGCCACCACCACTGAAAGCTATATATTCGTGCACTTTGGGATGAAATTAGAATTTGTATGTAGTGGAGTTGGGCTTAGATATCTGTGTAGTTTTGGTGGAAATGAAGTTGAATTTGGTGGAGTGACAAAGAATAATATTTTTGGTGTGCAGCGGAGATGGTGACTACAATGGTGTTTGGGGGTGGGGGGTCTCACTCGCAAGCATGCATCGGAACCCCAAATTGCAGTTTGGTGATGGTGACTGTGTAGTCGATGTGTGAATGAAAGAGAAGATCTCCTTGTTCTCTTCCCAGATTTGATTCCATAGTGTGTTTGAACAGTTTGGTGTGATGTGTGTGAGAGACCCAAATTACAACTCGAATTAAATAACCAGAGTTCAACATGATTTTGAAAATCTAAACTTGGGCAGTACATTGGGATACTCGGTTTAGGAAAGTATTGGGATTGAGAGTTTCATAGCTTGCTTTGAGTCTGGGTTGCCCTTCCAACCCGTCCAACAGATTGAGGGACAATGGTGGAATGAGCATAGACTTGAACTACATGGATAAATCCAAATCAAACCAAACTATACCAGACAAATCCTTTTTCCAATTATTTGAGTTAGTATATTTGAATCCTTTTCACCTTTCTGCTCTGTTAAGGGTTATAGGCTCTGTGACATTGCAAGCAACTAAATCCTTCTCAATTATCTCACTCTGTATTAATTTGGTCTTCCCTTTCATTAGCATTTCTTTTTTTTTTTTTGGGTCAATTCATTAGCATTTCCATTAGTGTCTTTTTTGTCAATCGACCTTATCAGTCTCTTATTGTTTTTGCTAGATGTGTTGAAACCGTTGTGATTGTTTTTCTCTCAATTTATCTGTAATTGATGCTTCTTTTACTGTCTCATGAATTCATTTTATTTATTTTATTATATAACCATCTTCATATCCTTATTTCAGCTACACTTATTTGATGAATATCTGGTTTCTTATGTACCCAAAAGCGTGTTCCCTAACGTATAACAGACATTGTAACCGTCCAATAAAATTTTCTGTTTTGTTTGATGAATTACTGTCTGACTGCACAATGGAACAGTTGGATATAAATAAAGTTCCCAAGCTGCTCTAGCATCCTTGTTCGATGTAACTAGGAATTGATGACCCTTTTTTTCCAGCAAACTTCTACTTGTATGTGTATAGAATGTATGAAATACATGATTCAAAAGAAATTAATTGCAGGCTGTGGCCAATTAAACTTTTGTGCATTGTATTCCCTTTATCAGAACCAATTATAAATATAATAAGTCATACAACCCACTTATTGGATAATTTTTTTGTCTTCAACCTGTTCTAGTATCATTGAAAATGATAAATAGATCATTCAACCACTTGTTGGCTGATAGTTTTGAATCTGTTTCATCATTGGATTTTCTTAGTAAGAGCAACATTGATAAAAATGTAGAGATGCCCTGAAGTGTAGAGGGTCACAAGGATTAATCATATTCTTTGGCCCTTCCCGAACAAAATTTACAAGTAAATAACTGCATTTTATGGAAACCTACCTGATATCTCTCTCTCCCTTTTTCCTTTTCTTCCCCCAGAACTTCCACCAGACAAAGAGCCTTTAGACTGGAATACAAGGATGAAGATTGCTGCTGGTGCTGCTAAGGGATTGGAATATTTGCACGACAAAGCGAACCCTCCTGTGATATACAGAGACTTAAAATCATCCAACATCCTTCTTGATGAGGGTTATCATCCTAAGTTATCAGACTTTGGACTTGCGAAATTGGGTCCTGTTGGTGATAAGACTCATGTCTCGACACGGGTGATGGGAACATATGGTTATTGTGCTCCCGAATATGCTATGACTGGTCAGCTCACTTTGAAATCTGATGTTTATAGTTTTGGAGTCGTCTTTCTTGAAATTATTACAGGGCGCAAGGCTATTGACAACAACCGGCCTCAAGGAGAGCAGAATCTTGTTGCATGGGTAATTAGCTCTTCTCTCTACACATTCATTCTATTGATTTCTGAACTGTAATCAATTGTTTTAGCACAAATTGATGCACATTTACTTGGTAGTTGATCTTTTAGTATGTTGAAATAACAAACAATAAAAAAAAAAAATCTGTTCCTTTTAATTCGTGGGATGGATTTGTAGGCACGGCCACTTTTCAAGGATCGCAGGAAGTTTCCCAAAATGGCTGATCCACTGCTGCAAGGTCGATATCCGATGCGAGGACTTTATCAAGCACTAGCTGTAGCAGCCATGTGTTTGCAAGAACAAGCTGCGACAAGACCGCTAATTGGGGATGTTGTGACTGCTTTGACATATTTAGCCTCCCAAACTTACGATCCAAATGCAGCCAATGGCCAAAGTAACAGAGTTGGCCCATCAACTCCTCGGAGCAGGGAAGATCGGAGGAACATGGCAGATGGGCTAGATAGCCCAGATGGCCGCCATAGTTCTCCTTCCACGCATAAAAACTCTCCTGATTTCAGAAAAAGAGACTCACTCAGGGAATCAAGCAGTGGCGCAGAGTTGAGAAGGATTGAAACCAGCAGTGGGTCAGGGAGGAAATGGGGTTTGGATGAATCAGACCGTCCTGATTCTCAGAGAGACAGCCCTGTCAGTGCTGGTAGAGCTAGAGAAACTCCAAGAAATCGAGATCTAGACAGAGAACGAGCAGTTGCAGAGGCGAAAGTGTGGGGTGAGAATTGGAGAGAGAAAAAGAGGGCTAATGCAATGGGTAGCTTTGATGGTACAAATGATTGATTGCACTGAAATTCCAAGGCATTGTCACCCGAGTCTTCTACAAACAAATGTATGTTCCGAGGCTATCATGAACATGAGGTGAAGTCTGCAGATACATCATCATTCACTGTCATGGTTTCTACATCCATTCATGGAATAAGAGTTCTTTTATCCTACTTTGACTGGTGTTGGAGATGCAGTGTTAAAGGAGGAATTGGAAGAGGGGGGGTACTGTTGCACCATGTTAGTATTATGTATTTTTGGGCTTTTTGAAAAGTTCATGATACAGAAGAGAAGGTGGGAAGATGTCTAATTTTTGCTCCATATGTTGTCTTGTATGTGGGGAAACTTAGTGGGTTTGATTTGGGTTATCTCAATTGGTATGTTGTTACATCCAGTATGGTTATATAGTCCCATTGTGTATGTATTTCTATGAGTCGGTCATGTTTTTTGCTTATACAAAGAAGTTTGACCATCATAGTGCAATGTGTCTGTCTGTATGTATGTATGTATGTGCATTTTTGGTTGTGATGACATGAAAACTGTCCCAGCTGCGGTAATAGTAGAAGATTATATGATAAATTACACTTGCACCCCCTAAACTATCACCCTTTTTCCACTTTGCCCCCCTCAATCATCAAATTTTTCACATTATCCTCAACTAACACCTTTGTTTCACATTGCCACAATCACAAATTTTTGGTATCTTTTTTGACAGAAATTGCTGACATATCAAGATAAAATGAAAAAATTTACATATTTTGGAAAATAAAATAAAATAACTTTTCATTAAATATATAACAATAATTAATAAGTGAGACAATGTGAAACTAATGACAAAATTGAAGGTGTGCAATGTGAAAAATTTGGTAATTAAGGGGGCAAAATAAATAAAGGTATAATTCAAGGGGTATGATTGTAATTTATCCAAAATCATATTGTATGCACAAATCTTATTCCTCTTAACGAGCTAAGAAATATATATACTCAAAAAAAACCTCCTCGCCATTATTTTGGAAGAGTAATTTCCAAATTGGACATCCTATTGCACCATTTAGTCTGACAAATATTTGCCGATAATTTGGGAACTAAAGAATTAGGTGAGTGCAAGACGTTAGTAAAAACAATCGATAAACGAACTGATTAGTCCAATGCAAGGAGTTATATTCAACAATGTGCTCGTAAGTCGCAACCATCTTTTTCACGCAAGCAAATTTGTTCTTATTTGCAATTATTATCCATTTGACAAAGCCAAACACAGCGCACCAAACACCTTTTTCATCTCTTCTTGGCTTGGATGTGAGAATTCTAACAAGCAAATCGATGGTATTCAAAGTAAACTTGGCATCTGCAAACATATGCAACTGGGCCTTCAGACAATATCATCTTGTCATAGCCCTTCTCATGTTACTTAACGCAATCAAAGTAGGCTGTATATTCATTTCTACTACATTTTAAAGCTAATCTATAATGTAAATCTATTGCCCTTTCCTGCCAAGACTTCTGGATACATATCCTAAAAACAGAAGGCAAATGTGGTGGCATCTAGAGATACAAACACCAGGGCACCTCCGTAGAGTCGTACTTACCAGAGGTTTCAACAAAAATAGATAGTGAAATTGTATTCTTAGCATCATTTTCTCCTCTTTCCCTGCAAGAAGACAATCCACCTTCAGCTTAGCTACACATGTACGAATGCTAAGGTAGAGAAAGAACATTTTCTGCTAACTGAGAACATGTACCGAGCTCACATAATCATCCATCAGTAATTGCTTCCGCTTCTTCAAATTAGAAGGGGGAGGGGGGCTCTCAGCTGCCTGCCTAGCCAAGGCACGTTTAGATGGCGTTGTGTTTTGCTAAAAAAGGAATAACAGTCAAGGTTAGAGACGAAAGATGAACATTATTAGCTTCACTCCATCGTAATCATCCATATATATGTGGACATATAGCAAAAAATGTCACAATAAATCACGACACTGAAAATAAAACGTGGAACATAGAGAAATTCAACCTTGGCAAGTTTCTTCTCTTTACGAGCCTGTCTCTCCCTTTCATCAAATTCTTGGTTTTCCCTCTCCACCAACCGGATGAGTGTATCACATCTCCTTGCAAGTTCTTGAGTGGTGCGTGACTTCACAAACCAATCAAATCGGAACAATGGTGACGTGCGAAATGCTGCCTTCAGCTCATCCCAGTTCCCATACCCAAGTTTGTGAACCATGCATATCTGTAGGGCACAGTTGGTAACTGACCTAAGAAATCTGGCATGATAACAGCATAAACCAACAGACGCCATATGCCAGAAATAAACTTGAGGTTCCAAAATCTCACCATGAAGCGATCGCATTCTTCATTGTACAACTTTCCTTTGTTCTGACCATACTGGATCTTCAATTCCAGCCATGGATTCTTGTAACGATCCAATTTCTTCCCAATTGCTTTCATGATCTCATCTTTCCGAGAAATTCTAGCTTCTCCTCTCTCAATATTCTTGATAATCCTATCATAATCTGGAAAAATCATATTTAGATAGATTTAGATACTCAACAGTGCTGTAAAAACCCTAGCAAACCAATTTATCCCATAACAACCAGCCATTAATTTGATTCATAACACATACAAATACATAAAAAGGTACTTGTAAAACCAATGTTCATGCAATTCAACCATCCACACGTCACAATAGTTTGTCCTGAACCAGAACTTAACCCATTCCAATCCAACTGATATCTAAAATCTTGTAAGTTCCGAAACTCGGTGACAGATATCCACCGCATCCACCATTTTTTATGCTATTAGAAGTAATTGTCTCGACTCGATTCGAAAAACCTTAGTCCTAATTTATCCCCAAATCTGGAACTTCTGTTTTGGTTTTTCTTTGCTTCTAAAAAAATTGACTTTGCTCACCATTTAACTCCTTGTATCTTTCTTTGAAAACTTTTGCATATCTTTCAACTTCCTCCTCTGATTTTCCTTCCATTTCAGATGCAATACTTTTCACATCATTCCGACCATACTTCTCACAAGCCCTAATGAAAGTATTGAAGTCTCTTCTGCTCCATGTTGAAAATCCCTACAAATCACAATCTTTCAAGTTTAGTTAAGAGGCCAACGAAGAAATTAAAAAAACACAATAATAATGCACTCACCTCCTCCAATAGACGCTCTTTTTCTTCCTGCTCTTCAGCAGTCAAAGGATCTCCCAACTCTAGATAGTCAACATTCAATGAGGAGTATTCTCACTATCGAAAAGAGGTCAGCTAAGAAAGGCACCCCACTGAGAGAAGTTAACATACCTTCAGGTTCATCCACTTCTATTGTGTCTTTCAACTGGTTCTTTTGATGTGTTTGCTGAAAATGGTCAAAAACAAAACAAATAAAATAAAAACAGATACTTATGTATCCTAAATCACAAGCTGATGATGAAAAGAAAGCTATGAAAGCTCAAAATGCTACCCACCATTAGATAGCGCACTTCTTTTTCATAGAGCTCACTGAGCCTTTGTGTGTTGAAGAACTGAAAGTCATGCCTGACAAATGCAACCAATATAAAGTAACTGAGAAATAGAGCAGCTGAGAACATTAAGCCCAGTAAAAGAAGAAAGAAAACAATTTTAAAGCTGTTTACAGCTGAGGCATGCGAGGAATTCGAGGCTCTTTTGGTCTTGCTGGACCACTTTGGCGCATTGTTTGCTTGAAGTATTCAGATTCAGAGTAACTAATACAAGTAGAAGAAAAATCATATTTCAAATGATAGATGTAGTTGAACAAAACATAAAAACTAAAGAAGCCTGAAAGACACTAAAAAGCTTTGGCAATTGAAGAATTGTACTTGCGCTTCCGCTCCCTTTTTGGTGGCTCAATCCAATTTTCACTGACTATTTTCTTGAAATCAAACTTGTTCTCATCCTTCATATACAAAAAATAAAGCAATTAAGGGTAAAAAATCAAACAAAGATGTTAAAACTCATTACAGTAACACATGCGCCATCTGATTCTACCTTTTCATCATCAAAATCATACAAATCAGCAGCTGCGCAAAATCAAATATTTTTCATTTAGCCTTATGTAGCAAAAGGATAAATATAAATAATTATAGAAAAAATGCCAAACAAACAAATGCATACTATCGTCCATTTTGAATTTGATGGCATCCTCTGTAAATTTCTTCATCTTAGCATCAAGCTCAGCTGTCGCCTCTTCTCCTTTAGCAATGATCCTATCTATATCTTCATCGGTGATTGTGCTATCCTTGGAACTGAAAACCATCTCAGCACCAAATCTCACCATTTGTAGCAACTCATCTTTATTAACAGCTGAACAAAACACCATAGGAAGTAAATATCTTGCTCATACAAAATCCATGATAAAAAGGGAGGTTGTAACCCAGAGTGAGAATGAGATAGAGACAAAGAGAGGCAAGAGAGAAGGGGGCAAAGAAAAAAAAACTGCTGCTTACTCTTTTGCTCTGCAAGTCGCCCTTGTTGGATAACCAATGCATCAAGTGCAAGCTTTTTGTAAGCCCTCTCAATCACTTTCTCTTCAATAGTATACTGATCATAATCAATTGGATGGAAAAATGTATCAATGCATGATAGTTCAAAACATTTTAGGTCCTAATGCATTACATGGCAACAAACTGAACCTCAGTGCAGAAACGGAACACTTGGACTTCTTTCTTCTGCCCAATTCTATGAGCACGGTCCTGAGCCTGTAAATCAACTTGTGGGTTCCTGCAATGTGACGGAAAAGAGATACTTTAAATATCATATCACAATCCCCTAGCATGATGAACAATGGAAGAAATTCTCACCAGTCACTGTCATAAAGAATGACAACATCTGCAGTAGCAAGATTGATTCCGAGGCCTCCAGCTCTAGTTGATAGTAAAAAAACAAATTTCTCACTTCCAGGCTTATTAAAGGCATCAATGGAAGCATCACGATCATCACCACCAGTATTTCCATCTATCCGGCAATATAGGTATCCACAGAACATTAAGTAATCTTCAAGAATGTCTAGCAGCCTCGTCATCTGAATAACACCACAAGGAAGTTACTCATCCAAAAAAACAAAAGCAAAAAATGTATAAAATAGAGAAAATTCTAGGCTATATATATGGCTAAACCTGCGAAAATATTAGGACCCTTGAATCACGCTCCTTTAGTTTTGGCAGCAACTTATCCAAAAGAACCATTTTGCCTGCAATAAACAAATTCATTAGGAACCAGAAAAAGATAGCTTTGATAAATACAAGGAACAACAAGGATCAAAATGTCTCATAGAAGACAATTACCGGCATTCTCGATAAGATGGTCTCCTGTAGTATAGGGAGGGCCAGGTTCAGCCCCTTGGAAAAGATATGGGTGATTACAACATTTGCGCAGCTGCATTGCTATATTCAGAAGACGTTTGCGTTCCCCACCAGCATTCACAACCTCAAGATCTTTCTGCAATAGAGCCTTATAATACTGCTTCTGCATTTGGGACATACCAACTTTAAGTATTGTTTCCTTCTTGGGAGGCAAACCTTTCTCAACATCTGACTTCAGCCTTCGGAGGAGGAATGGTCGGAGGACCTTTCATTGTAGAAACAAGGAGAATAAGACAATCAGCCTGAAGATGGAATCAACCAGGCTAAGAAACATTCATAGTACATTTGATGGTGCATTGGGCTAGCATCAAGCTCAAAGGTAGACTTCCCAAATGGTGGTTTGTGTGTATACATTCCCCCCTCTTATCACATATGGGTTAAATGAAATCAGAGAAAATTTGAAAAGTCATATCACTGAAGGGGGAAGTGTGCAGAATATGGCAAGAGATGTAAGGTTGACTAGCTGGATACAGATGTGAATTAAATCTCAGCTATCAAGTGAGTGCAGGGGAATTCTTAAATCCAAAAGGAGTTCTTAGTCAATAGAATTGGTCGGAAAGTCAGTTAATATAATACTAGGGTGATGTTGAAAAGGAACTGTGTATGCCAATTAGAGCACCATGCTGAAGTTGTCAGCTTATTTCAAAGGACATTGGCCATTTTTTTTTACCTAGAAGGTTAGCCCTCAATGAGATTACACTTGTATATTTAGCATAAGCTTAGTCTTGCCTAGCAAAACATGTATGTGCTTACCTTGTGAAGCTGTTGAACAACCTCCTGCTGGTCATTGTCACCAGAAATTTGGAACCATTCGTCGAAAGTTTCAGCTGAGCTAAAAATCTCTGGCAGTAGAAAGTTCAGAAGAGACCAGAGCTCATGAAGATTATTCTGCATATTTAATATATACCAAGAACATCAGATATCCATCAAATTAACAAGTTCGGAGGAAAAGGGTAACAGCTCCTACAAGGGATCAAGAATAACATTTTTAAAAAATAAAAATAAAAGAACCACCCTCCCAGTTGTCAGGGCTCTTATTTTGACTTAGGGGTTGCATGGAAAACAAGGCCAAATAATAATATATTCAACCATGCAACAACAGGATAAGACTGGGATCATAATGTTGGTATGAGAAGTGAGAACAAAATAAAAGAACAAAAGTAGTCCATTAATTGCACTCTTTCTTCCCAAGATGCTGAATTCCAACACAATAAAATTTTCCAGCGAGATAGGAAGTTTGTGATATTTTCCTACTCCATAGCAAAGTAGTCATGAATGGAACAGTAACTACAGCATAGTGCATCTCATATAGCATCACCAAGATGATATGTGAAAACATAGAAGGGGAGAGGTTGTAGGCGTAGAAGTTAGAAATATATTACACGTTGCAGGCATCTATCAAATGAATGCTCAAGCTCTGTAGCTATGTTACCTCAATCAAGTTCAATTATTCAAACACAATCAAAGTTTTCCACTATGAGGGTCAATGCACAGGGAGAAAACATGAGGTGAACAGCTCCCCTAATTACCCAACAACCCATTTGAAAAAAAAAAACCTACCAGGCAAGTTTCCATACACTGACACATACGAAACAAAAATTACCTGAAGTGGTGTACCAGTGATAAGAAGCCGGTAATTAGTACTGTAAAGTCTCATTGTTTTTGAAAGAAGTGAATTCTCATTCTTGATTCGATGAGCTTCATCAATTATAATATAGCGCCAGCTAAAGCGGCGTAAGGACGACTTCTCTTTGATGGCCATTTCAAAACTAGTGACACATACATCAAATTTCCCCGCAACGAGTAACTCATCACGTATATATCTCTGCAAAATTAAATGTTGATAAATAACTTAGCAAAAACAATATGACAAGTAGAAATGGAAAAATAACTCAGAAGCAGAGATTGAATGGCTTACCCTTTCATCAGGATTTCCGAGAAATTTTACAGCACGCAGAATTGGACAAAAACGGCGAATTTCATTCATCCAGTTGCCAAGTGTAGATTTTGGAGCAACAACCATATGAGGACCCGTAATTCCCCTGAATTCCTGCAGATAGCCCAGTAAAGAGATGGTTTGCAATGTTTTACCAAGCCCCTGAACAATAGTAAAAAGAGAGAACCACAATCAGTATACTGATAGATCACAGCAAAGTTGCTTTCAATGATATGGTAAGAGAAATTGATGCAATTACTGAAACAATGGTAGTCCACAGAAGCAGCACTTCAAAACATACCATTTCATCTGCAAGGATTCCATTTATACCATTCTCATACAGCCGTATGAGCCAGTTCAAGCCAGCAAGTTGGTAATCCCTCATCTTTCCCTGAATGCCTGCAGAAAATAATATCCAAAAATTATTAGAGGTACCTCGACCAAAAGAAGAACCACCAACACCACAAAAACCCGTTGACAAAAAGCATCTTTATAAACTCAAACATTTCAATCTGACACAGACATCCCACTTATCATGGAACCATTTTTTCATAAAAACATCAGCATCACAACTTTTTGACAGAAACACCAGCACAAACCAAAAACATTTCAATCCAAGCACAAATCATCCAATAAACTACAAATTTTGCAATTATTGGCTTTGAGGGCCCGCGGGAACAAGGCAACAACATAAACAATTCGAGGACCACAGAATAAACAAGTCAACAAGAAATGTGACTTGACCCTTACTTAGTAGCTATAACTTACAAATTCTGAATTTAAGACACCGAGAATGATGGGCCAAAAGCCGAAAAGTATAAGTGAAACATTGCATTCAAGATAGGTCTTAAAAAGGAAAACTTCAAACTAAGAACCCTGAAAATAATAGGATCTCAGGTCCACACACTTCGTGCAAAGGCATGCCAGTCATATACATTCATAAACAAAGTTCAACAATATATCGATCTGCTCACTGCTGCTGCTGGTACTACACTCAAGAGCGCACGCAAGAGAGACAGAGAGTCCTAATAAAAAGGTTGAAGAAAACACACACACAAACAAACAAAAAAAAAAACTGGAGATAGATATAAAGATCTTACAAGAGGGTTGTGCCACCAGTCGTGTGTTTCCCGTTCCAGAAAGGCCATCTTCTTCCTCCTTGAGGCATTCTTCATCTTCTTCCTCTTCAGTTACCTTTGATGCATGGCGACCCCTAAACCACACAATTAGGTGAATAAGCCCATCACTGAGTTGGATCATATAATGGATTACAAAAAAAATAATGGGTTGCAAGCAAATTAGAAATTGATCCATCCATTTTTCTTAGAGATTTAGTTGTGGAAGGACATACATTAAAAAGGTCCAACCCTTTGTTTTTGTCAGTTATGTTACAAGCTTATAACAAGCATTACATTAAATGATGATAAAAGAACAATACAAGACACATGAACTTTAGAATTGCAATGGCAACCAAGAAGGGTTACAGCAAATGAAGTGAAACTCATCCACCGTTCTCTTCAAAGCCTATCAAAATTCAATTCACTCCGCATGATATAATCTCATAATCTCCAATTTTAACTTCTATTACCAAAGGGAAAAAGAATTCTACATTACAGTTCCACTTATTTATAGCAGTTGAATAAAGGTCCAGCAAAACTATACTTTTCAGAAGATTATATGCTATACCTTCCCTTTGACTTCTTTTGAGGTGCAGATTGATCACCTTTAGCAAAATGAGCAAATAACTCTGTCTGCTGCAAGAGATACTTCAATCTACCTTTTCCCTTGTTGTTCTGCCATAAAAAAACCAATATTAATGCAAGTCTTCCCAAATGATATACTGAAGTAAAAACTAGCCTATAGAATTACAAGTTCTAATTGACACACCATATCAGCATCGATAGCAGCATTTTGTTCATCCAATATTTCTTGTATCTTTTGTTTCTTCATCTTCTGCATCTCCTTTAGCCTGGCCCTCTCACGTTTCCCAATTTCACCAGCTGCTACACTTTCATCCTACAAGAAATAGAGAAAAATGTAATGACAATAAGTACCAACAAAACACCATGCTATCATAACTATCCACATAAAAGCCGATAAGTGTTTAAACCATAAAAGCTGATAAATGTTTAAACCATATGACAATGATTATGCCTCACTACTAAGGTTGAGAATCTGGTTCAACAATATGTTATCTAAAACCAAATAATCAGAACCCATGTGATCATAAACAATTCAATAATCTACGATTAAGAGCCTCGTAGGCTCCAAAGTGAGACCAGATAAGAATTGCGTTAATAAAATGTTGAACAAATATTACCACCCCTCTTACTGGGAGAAAAAATTATCGCCTTTTCCTGAAGGCTAAGAAAATCACCACATCCTAATGCCTCCATCTAAAATGTGTGAAAAGTGAAAACAATAATGCAAAGAAGTTTGGAACTATAATTTATAAAACATTTAAGCACTGAGAAAGGGTAACAGTTCCACACAACTAACCCAGAACCAATTACCGAGCCCAAACAATGTGCTTGGTTTGGTTAGGGGGAAGCAAGGGGAGAGAAGAAAACGGAAACAAAAAAAAAGGAGGAAAGAGGGGTCCAGGGGCAAATACGTTTCCACCCTTCAGTTTCCTTCCTCTTTGAAGGTTAGAATAAAAATTTGAACAACCTCTAGGGGAACTGAAATTTCAGTTTAAAATCTCTCTTCCACTCTCTCAGCAACCATCACTGTGCGTGCAGCTAATCAACTTTCGGTGGAAATTGGCTGCTGAAATATAAAGCTTTGAAAGAGATCGCACACCTATCATCTCTGCTATCAACCATCCTGATATATTTTTCCTCTTCGGGCTAGTTTGGTGGATATTCAAAGGGATTTATTTTGTTTTCGTCCAAATAACTTTTCCCCTATTAGAAGCAATAGCAATCGGTAGCCACACATTACCTAAACATGCCAGAGAGAATCCTCACATTTTAAAGTTCATAAAAGATCAATGCATGCAAATATAAACGAAAAATTAGTGAACTAAACTAAAAAAACCTAGAAAAAAACACTCATTTTACACACATCAACACAATTGATTCATCTCCAATTCACCAAACCAGCAAAAAACTACAACATCAAACCCAAACACGACAAATTCCACAAAAAACCCTACCGCACCAGCCAGATCTAATGCACATAGTCAAGAGAAACGAAACTGCAAGTGAAGTTGAACTCCAAGTACAAATTCGTAAGTTCACCTCGTTGTCCTCATCGTCCTGGTTTTCACCGGCGGCGTCGTTCTCTTCATCATCGGAATCGGCACTCCTCGCGACGGCCTCCAGCTCTTCCTCGTCCTCCTCATCGTTGACCTGATCGTCGATTTGCTCTTCCTCTGACGAATTTGAGCCGTTGGATAGAGCCTCGTCCGACGAGTCCTTCGCCTTCGAGGGTTTCGCCATGGGTTCGACTTGGAGATTGAGGATTCCGCAGGAAGGAAAGTCGAAGTGTAGAGAGAGAGAGAGAAGTAATATTAGACCGCCTATAAGTGGATATTTATACCCGGTTTGATTATAAAAAGGGTTGAGGTGTACGGATAGTTAAATGTAGGATGAATAATTTCCCGCCAAGGCAAGATACATGTGAATCGCTATTTCCCGCTTTGAGCCTTGGGTCCAGCCTTTAGGCTTGGGTTTGGGCTCCCCCCTTGAGCCATGGGTCGAGCCCTTGGGCTTGGGCTTGGGTTCTGATTTGTTCCTGGGCTCAAACCAGAGCAAGAGTCACACTCGAGCGAACTCTAAACTCACTCAAGCGACTGCATTAATTAACCATCAACAGGTTCGAAATTCTTGTACTTATTCTCATCTATATGACAAGTAGATTCTTACTTGTCTACATTATCGAAAGATAAAAAATTTCTTAGCAAAATTTGTTGGGGTATATGAACATCTTGTGTGTGACACCTTAAGATGTTGATGCAATGTCATAGTTATGGCGTGGTATCACTGTGATACTGAATTCATTGTATGTGACACGTAAAGATTTTAGTGGTTTATGCGCTTCGGCATCTTTGTAGGTTTATTTGAGGAACATGTGTGAGAAAAATAAAACATAGTTTTATCTTACCGGATTATACTTTGCATGATATACACACATGAGCTTTGTGGTAGTAAAAATCGCGTGAGAATTCACGCAAGTCAACTTGAAATTGACTAAACAAATAAAGCTTAAGTTCCACTTGAAGTGGAAGTACAACATCAATGGGTTTTTTGTCTAATGGTACTCATTACCTTGTGAAATATTTGTCTTCTTGAGGTCAAGGGTTCAAGCCCCCTTCCCCCTCCCCCTCCCAAAAAAAAAAATTGGAAGTACAACCCCCCCTAACAACAAACAACATTCTCTCTTTGTTGTCATTGTTTCCTATTATGATTGATCAAGAATGTTAAAATTCAATTGTGTTTCCTTTCCTTCTGGACATTTGTATGTGCAACTGAATTTTCATACTGCACCACCACTTCTACCACAATAACATATCTTGCAGTTGTTTTATAGGAGAAATTTGAGAAATTTTTGTATGGTTTATACACACCACGTGGCAGGCCCATGTGGTGTGTATAACCAATAAAAAAGGGACACATGAATAGTTGTCAGATGCATTCCACATCATCACTTTAACTCCTCTTTCTCCATCCGTTACTTAACCTCCGTTAGGTTTACAGTTAACTGCTGTAAAGGCAGTTGTAGAAGTCAAATCAGCTGCATTTTTTAGACAAGTGATTGACTAGATATTGTAACCCATTACTTACCCATTCTAAAATTTTAAAATTCAAAACCCATTTGGTCTCTCTGCATTGCATCAGTATTTCCCTCTCTCTATCTCTGTTCACTCGCCACATCTCATCTTCAAAATGTGTTTATCCCTTAGAGCAACTCCAATGCACTAGCTAAAACCCCAATCTTAGCTATTTTGGAGAGCCAATCTCTATCGAAGAAACCTAAGCCGATAGATTTTGGGTCGTCTTCACCTAGGTATGACGTCCAGTTCATCCAAGGTGATGCCAATTCTTCCTTCACTGCTCCATTAATTAGGGTTTTTATTCCCATTTTGTTTGATTGGTGGCATGTAAAGAATGAAACAATTGTTCAAACCCCCAATTTTTATGAGGTATTTTCTTTCATTTGCCTCAAGCTATCAAAGCAATGATACAAGGGTTTTTGAGGTATTTTCTTTCTTTCATTACCTGATGGTTTGATTGATGATATTGATCCAGGGTTTCGATTGTATTACATTTAATAATATGTTACAATCATTTTTGGCTTTTTTCTGTATTTTTATTAACTATATAGTGTGTTGAAACCTCCATTGATTTTTGTGATACATTGATCAATTATAGAGACAATGATATAAATTTGTTAATGATACACTTTAGTTATGGCCATTGGAAAAATATGACTCTTGGAAATATGATTGTTGAAAATGTGATTGTTATCAATATCATCGTTGCAAAATTCAAAATTTTGATGACGTGTCATTACACGTCATTGTGCCACATCATCAGTATGACGATGACGTGTTAAGCTATGTGGTATTTTTAAATTATATTATTGAAAGTTAGTTGAAATGGTTAGTTAAAATAGAGAGTGTGGTTGAAGTGAATTTATAAAAGTGGTTAACTAAAGTAGAGAATGTAATATTTAAATATATTTTGGCTAGCCATTTTAGAGAGGTGGGTTGGAGTTGCTCTTACTCCTCTCTCTCTCTCTCTCAACACCATAGCTCTCGACCATCACTATTGGTTTCTCTTTTTCTCCAAACCTCTTCTTTGTCTTCGCACATTACCGAAGTCTCCGATCATATCCAGGTTATATTAATGGAGAAAAGTGAGAAATCCATTTTCTCTCTCTAAAATGATCCTGAATATATATTTTGTAAGTTGGTAAGTCAATTATAAATGTATTTAACGAGTGCCTTAATTGACTTATATCTTTTTTTCTTTTTTTGTTTCCTTGCACACAGAGATTGCATACTACATGCCTGGAGTTTTTACTTCTCAACCTCATAGAGGAGAGAGGGATCCAACCTCTATAAATGGCTTTTTTTGGTCTGTGGAGAGAGGGATCCAACCTCTACAAATGGCTTCTTGTGAACTGAATACTAGACAATATTATGTGATGAATGGGTGCAGAAAGTTTGGACTTTGGGTCTAGTTTTTCTTCTTTTATCATTTATGTAATGTGAAGTTCTCATAAATGGGACAATGTTGACTTGGTGTGAGTGGATGTTGTTGATTTATTAGGAAAAAAGTTCTGAACATATATAATATATCCATCAACTTGTCTTGCTCTTTGTTTTTAGAGGATTGGGCTTTAGTGCTACTTTTTTTCCTATTCAGAAAAATGAGTTGTTGTATAACATTCTAAGTAATTTTGAAGGCTTAAAAAAATAATTGATGAGCCTCGATCCTAATTGATTTCTTGTATTCCTTAAAGAATTTTAACTCAGCACAAGTTCTGCTTAACCAAATCATAAACATTTGAAAATCGGTTGTAATTCTGTTTTTAGATCCAACACACAAATTCAATCGATATTAATGTTATAAACATTGATGGATATGAGCCTAAAACAAAACCATGGAATTGATAAAGATTGAAAACCACTACCAGATTCTCCCCCACATCTGCTTTCCTCATACATTTTTTTTTTAAAGATTTTATGGAATGGAAGAAAGAATCATCAAATATAAGGAAAGAGTTGCAATAAAAAATCCTCTGTGCAAACTATTCAAAATAATCAGAGGAGTTCACATTGTTGTACAGGCTCGTCCAGTATGCTTTCAAGCCTTGAAATTTGCTTACAATGTTCATAATATAGAACCCATTTCTTGGAAAAGAAAAAAGAGCAGCACCAGGCATTGAGTTTTCATTTAATAAAGGCCAACCCTCTAGAAACAAAGAGCAACACAAGTTCTCAATAGATCTTTGCAGTGCGTGTGTGTGTGTGTTTCTATTGAACATAATACATATCTCTGCTGCAGTACTCAAGAACTCTTTAGCCGAAATTTCTATTGATTTCTTGCCAATTCCTTCACAGATACTTCCACTTATTAGAGTGAAGTGCAGAGTAAGAGAGTAGAAAAGAGATGTTGAGAAATAGAGAAAAGAATACTGCTAGAGAGATGTGGACTGCAAAGAGTGTGGAGATTTAGAGATAGAAAGAGAAATAATGATAAAGAGATGGTTTGAGTTTTTAAAATTTGAGAGGTCTTTTTTGAAATTTTACCCGGGTTTTGTGCTGCACTTTTGTTGAAGTTTGTGCAGTTAAGTGGGCGTTACACTCCATCAAGAATTGAAGCTACGCTGCTGAGTTGACAATAGTCAGAATTTTACTAACACATTAATGACATGGTAGCTATCTATTGGATGTACACACCACATGGATCAATCCACGTGGTGTGTTGTACACGTACACAAATTTCTCGTTTTTTAGACATAAGTTTACACATTCCTGCAACTGCACTTCACATGGGGATACTAACATTACTATACTAGTGCTATTGTTTTGAGCATATGCTTATATTTTGTACAGTATTGCAGTTGTTCATTGTGTGTAATATTACTGAACTTTATACATGTCTTTTTGTAACTTCCATGGATTATTTTAATGTTTATAGTGATTCTGAATGATACATCGTTGTTCATTTTCCATTCACTCTTTGTTTCTTCAGGGAAAAAAAAAACATTGCAACCACACATTTCTGGGTACTCACAGTTACCACGTTCTCTGACATACGCAATCATCCACAAACTATGACGTTGGGTAAACTGGGGCTTGTATTTGAAGCCTCGAGATGGTAAATGTTGATACCTTTCAATTTGCACAAAGCTCTTGTTGGAACTTTGGGAGCTTCAGGTGGCCTATTAACTTATTAACCCTTGTCATGTTCAGCTATCCAGCCTTAATTTAGAGTGCGTTTGGTAACGTTTTTATTTTTATATTTTTTTTATAAAAAATAAAACTAATTTTTAATTTTTTTTGATAATAAAAATTAAAAATATAAAACATGTTTGGTAGTCATTTATATTTAAAAAATTATAAAAACAAAAATAAAAAATATATTTGGTATTATACCAAAAATTCACCACCCAACACCACCACCAAACACCCAACCACCACCAAACACCCACCACCACCAACGAAAACCACTCCCACAACCATTTTGCAATACCCAGTAACCCCCTCAAATTCACCACCCCCATCCCCGAAACTCACCACCATCGAAACTCACCCCCACCCCCTGAAACCCACCACCCAATCTCAGCATCACCCCTTGAAACCCAGCATCACCGAAACCCATCCCCACCCCCCGAAACCAACCACCACCCCCTGAAACCCACCCCAATCTCCTGAAACCCACAACCACCCAACCCACCTCCATCACCTGAAATCCATAGCCACCCCACCCACTCCTATCCCCGAAACCCACCCAACCCATCCCCGAAACCCACAGCCACCCAACCCACCCCCATCCCCGAAACCCACCACCACTCCCCAAAACCCATCACCACCACCAAAATAGAGAAGGTTGAGAGAGAGAGAAAGGGGGGAGATCTGAAGAAAAAAGAAGTTAAGGACTTCTTATATACTCAAGCAATAAAAATTTTTTTTTGTTGCTAAGAGGGATCGAAACTCAGATCTCATTAACTCCCTTTTTAAACGCGCGTTTGTTTTTTTTTTTTTGGATGCTTTCAAAAACATCATTTTGAATGTTTCTATATTTTAGTCTTGTTTTCAAAACGAAGCAGTTAAAAAAAAAACGAAAACAATCACCAAACGTGTTTTTGTTTTTGTTTTTTTGCCAAAAAATGAAAAAACAAAAACTCATGGTTACCAAACGCTACCTTATTTACCATATGTTTTTTTTCCTCAGACATTGATGCACAAACAAATAAGAAATGTGGAGTAGAACACAAGAAGATGGAGACACATCAGAGGCACCCTTAAATCGAACACTGTATCATCCTAACCCAAGTAAGCCGAAACAGATTAACTTAGCACCAGAGAAGGGAAGAGTTCTGGAATCAATTTTGAAGTATTCTATGCTAGGACAACTGGTAGAGAATTGATCCAACTAAAGATGCCACCTTTAGTTCATAGAAAATTGGGGCAATTGAATCTCCTTGTGTAGGGAGGGCCAACCGATCCAACTTTCAAGCATCAAGATAGATTTCAGGCGTGGATGAAACTCATAAGAGATTCCCGTTCTTGCTTTTCAAAATCCAGAAAACAAACGGGATTATAGGATTCGATTCGCAAAGACTTATTTGCATATCTATTCCGCAAACCGCCAAATATGCATCTAAACTGAACAAAAATTGAAAATACATATGTGATCATGCCGGGCAATGAAGAAGTTTGAAATTATGATAAGATGAATAGAATACCAACTTCCTTAAGGTCCATCTTTATATACAGCCCTTTAATGTGTTTCACCAGAAAAGTATCATTACATGAACCACAAGTATACAGTAGACTATGAAAAGCAAAGATCAAGCACATAACAAGTTTAGTGTCATCGATCCATTTTGTCCTTCGATTTGTTTTCAGATCTTTGCTGAATTTTCAGTCGCATGTTCCTGCACAAACAAAGCCTTTCTGTCATAAGTTTCTTTTCAAATTTGAATGTGTCATGTTTCTAAGATGACCGCTTGTTCAGCCTTCCTTTACAGGTCGAGTAAAGGGCTAGTATGCAACTGAAGTTTTATGACATGTACATATATTGCTAGGAAAAAACGTATAAACTTTGGTTTTATGACATGTTCATATTGCTAGAAAAAACGTATAATTCTCAAAGTTTAAGCTGTTAGAGAATAAATGGGCTCTAAGATGTATAGCAAGCTCTTGATCGCATAAAACTTGAGGTTGCAATAGGATACTAGGGGCCTATAATAAACCCTTTGAAGCTTCAGATTATCATGGCAACCACAACAAAATGTTATGACATTAAGGGGAAGTCCAAATGCACTCTAAGGGAATCAGAGTCAAGGTGTAAATCTATATCAGAGATCAGCATACATGTAACAACTTGTACCTCATTACCACTTGGAACCTTTTCTTCTGCAGTGGTGGCTGTCTCTTTTGCTGCGATGGGAGGCACCACTTCCCCATCTTTTGCCGGATATTCTTCATTCACAGTCTTAACAGCCTCTTCTGCACATTTAAAGAGAATTGAAACGATGAATAATGAGTTATAACTATGGCCCTTGTTGTATCTTGCTCCAAAAACCCAACAAGGCTAAGGGGACACTAACTAGGAGTGTTAATCAGAAATTTCTCAAATTTAATCATGTCAAGATTTGACTCGATTGTGGCTGGTGAATCTCAACCTCAACCACCGAGCTTAGATTCTTACTTAACCTCAATTCAGCAAACATTTATGAGGATTTGACCAAGTGGTGAAAAAAAGAGGGGAGAGACGACTAGTAGGTGGAATGTTCGGTTTGAACCATAGCTACTAACCTGAAAGGGTAGCTTGTCACCACAATACCATCAAAGTCATGCAACAAATTGCGTCATTCCCGTTAATCGAACGTGCTTGATAACCACTAGCTCGGTTGTTTCTCAAATTTTCAACAAAAAATTTTAAAAATTAAATCCTATAGCTTGATAATCAATCTCAAGATAACTAATTTCTTAATCAAAATCTCCCAAAACCAGTATAATCAACTGTTAAGTTAGAAATTTTCAAAATCTACTATAGAAGACAGAGATAAATAGAGAATTATATATGGTCTGGAGCTATTTGGAAATCAGTTTGAAGGTTGTTCATCCTCCGGAAAGTGGTTGTATGACAGTAAACTAGAATTCCTTATACAAATGAACATATTCAAGTCAAACATCCTCGTTCTTTAGATTGGTCTCATTCACAAAACATATCAAATTCAATTTATTTTGTAATTTAAACGAGTCTAAGCATAAAAAAATGAAGCCAAATTCAAAATACTCGATCAAAAGAGAGAATTCTTTGGGGTTGCTCAATGGTAATAGGGATAAGTTGTAAACTCAAACATCGTGAGTTGGAATCATGGCAACACATGGGGCAAGTCACGAGGGATTTATCTCTCACGAATCCTCTAGCCTCGACTGAAGAGGGGATTAATCTAGTCCCGACTAGGAAGAGAATTAATCAAGGAGCGCATAAGTTGGCCCAAACAACCTGACGGTTGAAACCAAAAAAAAAAAGAGAGTTTGAGGCCACAAACCATTCTTAGTTTCTGGTTTTGTCTCTGCAACCGATCCTTTCTCCTCCACAACATCATCCAATTTCGCGCTCTCTTCAGCTGCACCCTTGTTGGCCTCAATATTTTCCTCATCCCTCCTCAATACATAACTTGATTCATCATCTTTCTGATCTTCTTTCTTCAATTCTATAATAGGGGCCTATAATAAACCCTTTGAAGCTTCAGATTATCATGGCAACCACAACAAAATGTTATGACATTAAGGGAAAGTCCAAATGCACTCTAAGGGAATCAAAGTCAAGGTGCAAATCTATATCATAGATCAGCATACATGTAACAACTTGTACCTCATTACCACTTGGAACCTTTTCTTCTGCAGTGGTGGCTGTCTCTTTTGCTGCGATGGGAGGCACCACTTCCCCATCTTTTGCCGGATTTTCTTCATTCACAGCCTTAACAGCCTCTTCTGCACATTTAAAGAGAATTGCAACGATGAATAATGAGTTATAACTATGGCCCTTGTTGTATCTTGCTCCAAAAAACCAAAAAGGCTGGACCCTAACTAGGAGTGATAATCAGAAATTTCTCAAACTTAATCATGTCAAGATTTGACTCGATTGTGACTGGTGAATCTCAACCTCAACCATCGAGCTTAGATTCTTACTTAACCTCAATTCAACAAACATTTATGAGGATTTGAACCAAGTGGTGAAAAAAAGAGGGGAGGGACGACTAATACGTGGAATGTTCGGTTTGAACCATAGTTACTAACCCGAAAGGGCAGCTTGTCACCACAGTACCATCAAAGCCATGCAACAAACCGCATTATTCCCGTTAATCGAACGTGCTTGATAACCATGTGGGAGTTAAACGGGTACGACTTACCACTAGACCACTAGCTCGGTTATTTCTCAAATTTTCAACAAAAAAAATTAAAAATTAAATCCTATAGCTTGATAATCAATCTCAAGATAACTAATTTCTCAATCAAAATCTCCCAAAACCAGTATAATCAACTGTTAAGTTAGAAATTTTCAAAATCTACTATAGAAGACAGAGATAAATAAAGAATTATATATGGTCTGGAGCTATTTGGAGATCAGTTTGAAGGTTGTTCATCCTCCGGAAAGTGGTTGTATGACAGTAAACTAGAATTCCTAATACAAATGAACATATTCAAGTCAAGCATCCTCGTTCTTTAGATTGGTCTCATTCACAAAACATATCAAATTCAATTTATTTTGTAATTTAAACGAGTCTAAGCATAAAAAAATGAAGCCAAGTTCAAAATACTCGATCAAAAGAGAGAATTCTTTGGGGTTGCTCAAGTGGTAATAAGGATGAGTTGTAAACTCAAACACCGTGAGTTGGAATCATGGCAACACATGGGGTCAAATCACGAGGTATTTATGTCTCACGAATCCTCTAGCCTCGAGTGGAGAGGGGATTAATCTAGTCCTGACTAGGAAGAGAATTAATCAAGGACCCTCACCGTTGAAACCAAAAAAAAAAAAAAGAGTTTGAGGCCACAAACCATTCATAGTTTCTGGTTTTGTCTCTGCAACCGATCCTTTCTCCTCCACAACATCACCCAATTTCGCGCTCTCTTCAGCTGCACCCTTGTTGGCCTCAATATTTTCCTCATCCCTCCTCAATACATAACTTGATTCATCATCTTTCTGATCTTCTTTCTTCAATTCTATATCTCCACTCGCCTCTTTCTCATCATCAACAGCCTCCCCACCATGTTTGCTTTCTTTCACAATGCCATCCTTTTCAGAATCCACGTTCTCATCTTCGATTTTTTTCACAGTCAAACCATAAGGGTCCTCCTTGTTTGGGTCTTCAATCTCACTCTCTTTCACATGGCAAACACCCGAGTCGCAATTAGAAATTCCGCTCTCTTCTTGTTGATCCGACGGCAACGTGTTTGTGTTTTTGTCTGTGTGCGTGTCATTGGTGGCCTTTTCAGGGATGATTTCTATGCCTTCGCTGATCTTGGTGTCATCTTTTTTGCTAATAATTGTATTCCCTGTGGCGACTTGATGCTTTGACTCCCCACAACCCATTTTGTTGAGTTATGAGGATATGAGAGAGAGAGAGAGAGAGAGAGAGAGAGTGAGAGAGATGGTGATCTGAAACTGAAAGGCTTTGTTGGGTTTTTTGTGCTGTCTATTAAAACTTTGGGATGGACAAACTTTGGTATATGTATTTGAAAAGAAGGGCCCTTTTTTCGTTACATTGGAGGGTTGAGATTGAGACTTCGTTGGCAATGAAGTGTATATTTTTAGGCAAATGATTGGGCAGCCGGCAATGGCGTATTAGCCGGAGAGACAACCTGTATGCATGGAGCATTGCTAAAAAAAAAAGCTAACTAGTGCACAAGGATAAGGTTCTTGTCATGGATCCGGATCTTCTATTATTAATTTTAAACAATGACGTTTCACATCAAAATAATATCATTTTATTAAATAGAACGACGTCGTTTTGATATGAAACGGTATCATTTTGAGGAACAACACATTTATTGTACAACAGAAGATCTAGACTTTTCCGTCGTTACAGGATTTGAAAATGGTTAATAAAGTCTTACCCTTATAAATAAAGATACTGTTTTCACGACGCAAATCTAAAAACTCCATATTACAAGATAAAAGACCTTTCAAATATATAAACAATTGTGGTGATTACTTTCACACCACCAATAATGATATTTGGTTATTGACAGTATATAAAATCCTAGACTTCCTAAATTTAAATTCCAGCAACACCTCTTCTCTTACTTCAAAATACAATCACATGGATGGACTACACTTGAAGGTGAGTAGCAAATAAATATGTACATTATACTCTTTATAATAACTTAAATCGATTAGTGCGATTTATAGATAAAATAGTATTTTTCCTTGGATCATAAAAAAGTTTATTGTTCTGTAACAACAACGATGGTGGGGTTATTAGCTTTGAATTGAATTTTTTTAGGCAGTTGACAGAGACCGAACGAAACTTGAAAAAATTGCATGGATTTGACTAGAGTAATAGAACTTGAGAGACTTAAAAGCAATGTAATAACAAATAATCGTATATACCATCCTCATACATTAGTAAAAGATGAATTGAAAAAAAAAATGTAATATAACTTGATTGAGCTTATATAAGTTAGTTAAATGCTAATTTTTATAGAGATGGATGTCTAATTTATTTATTTTTTTAGTTTAACGGTCAAGGGTATTCAGATCAGTTTACGCGTATCTCACTTAATCTCTTTCCCCATCGGTCAAAGGCAGGTCATTCATGCCGGGACTAAAATATTCATGATGGATAAATTTCTCAGACTTGATCCCGTGAGATTGCCAAGATTCGAACTCATAACGTCAGAATTTATAGATCGTCTTTTTTATGACTTGATCTACCTTAGAGTTGAGATGAGTGTCTAAATTGAGTTTCTCATTGATGCCACAAAAATAGTAATTGCATGGTACATATGAGATCAGGCAATTTCATTCATTGAGAATAATTAGTCGGATATTCTGAGAGGTTCAAGAAACTCCTTAGTAGCCAAAAAAATAAAAAATAAAAAAAAGTATGTAGGACATTGTATAATACAAAAAGTTGTGGCCGGCTCTTGGGCAGACTTCAAACTTTCGCTAAATGCTTGTAGCATCATGCCAATAAGCAAGCCAATGAGTAAGTCATTTTCTGTGGCATTAGTAAATTTCAGGTTGGGTGTGTGGGCCACTCGAATCCTCGACCTAAAGCCATACATGTAAGCCTCTCAACAAATTCGAATTCGATTTCATAAATTTGATCTGAATTTAATAAATTTTATTGCCACGATTCATATTCAACTCTATTAACAATTCAAAATTTGATCCGATCCGAATAACTAAAATAACTAAATTTTTACAAATTATACCTAAAATTTAACTATTTTTTTTTAAATAATCAATTAATTTCTTTAATATTTATGTAAAAATATATAAATAATTCGGATAAAAAATATGTATATCTAAATCTGAATCCGTGAAATATAAGGTATCGAATTCAGATTGTTGATAAAAATATTCATTCATATCCAACTATTCTGATTTGAATTCGAATCAAAATCCAATCTAATGACATGCCAACCTATATGACATTAGTTGGTTTCCCAAATCGTTTCCTCATTATTGTAAGATGAGGAAATGATTAGAAACAACCGACTACTTTTAAAATTTTATAGTAGTTAAGTTTGAATTTTGACAATTTTTTAGAGTTAGGTTATGAAAACTTTATTTCTCATGAATATTTTAGTTTCGGTGTGAATAACTTGTCTTTAACTGAATTAGAGAAAAGATTAATCAAAATATACGTAAACTAATTTAAATACCTTGACCGTTGAACAAAAATAATTTATTTTTTTTTACAGTGGCAAGAGACTCGTTGAGTGTCCTTTCTATTCTCATTTTCGTGGTCACTTCATTGCCTGTTGACTATTGCTAACATCATTTCCAATAAAAATCTAAACCTTTTATTCAAATTTGAGTAAAAAAAATGATAAAAAATTTGATTTGATATAAAATCATTTAAAAGAAGAGAAATTCAAATTTAAAGAAAGAGAAATTTAAATTTAAATGAGGACAAACTCAAATTTAAAAGAATGTAAAATATGACTATTGAACCTTTAGGAAAAATAGCTCGACGCCAAGATGGTAAAAAGCTTAACACTTTTCATTCTTATTACTTTTTCAATATGAAAAAAAAAAAAAATTACAAAATCAAAAGGTCTTATTCAAACCCTCAATTATTACATCTCTTCTCTCCCACTTCACATCTCGGAACGCACCGTTTTTATAGAAAGAAACGCGCTTTCACATCTTCTTAATCCGAAATGGGTAGAGAGAGGAAATGTTCTTTTTTTTAGGGCACTCCCAGGAATAGATCTAGTGGAGCCGGGGTGGGGCCTGTAATTCAGAGAATTAGAGCACGTGGCTACGAACCATGGTGTCGGGGGTTCGAATTTCTCCTCGCCTTTCATTTGATATTAATATAGATTTAACATTGGAGAAGATTTTTAAGACTTTTTTTATTCAAATTTAAATTTGAGTTTAAAAAAAAGATAAAGGTCGGAGATGTTCTAATATCACTGTTTCATGGGTACTTGAATTGGCATCATGGGTCAATACAAGGCCCAAATCAAGTCTCTAGAGTGTTGGTATGAGGTGAGATTTGGACAGTCATTTGCAACCTCTAGATCTACCCCCTTCGGTTTCATGACGCCCATATGTGTTTAAAGAACTGTATAACTCGGGCCTTGGAGGTGAAAGCCTGCAGGCATTCCCTGAGCCTAACAAATCCAACTTCTAAAGTAGGCCCATTGGATTATTTTGCATAATTAAACCCTCCCAAATCCTAGTGGGACAATTACGTGTGGGACAATAATTGTTGGGTTGACTGTTAGGTGTGTTAAGTCCAAAAAAAAATCCTAGTGGGACAATAATTTTGTGTCAGTGATGTCATTTATAAATTTGTGTAGATTAAAAATTAATTATATTTAATTAATCGTGTTACGCTGATTTGATCTGTTTTTTTTTTATTGTGTTTGTATTGACTTACATAATTCATAAATAACAACTTTAATACTAAGATTTAAGTTTAAGATTTTATTATCTCTTAATCAAAATTATATTCATAGTTTTTTCTATAAACTAAAAATATAATAATAAAAATAAATAAAAACATCTTTTTTTTTTATAAAGATTAAGTTAATACTTGATAAATAAATGATAAAAAATATTATTTTATTTATATAATATTAATTAAACATGTCAATTTTATGGTATTTGTATTTGACATTAACTCAAAATATTTATTATTCACGGGTATGTGTAAGAAAATAGTTAGTAATTTCATCATAATTTCGATTCGTCTGAAAAATTAGGGTGATTTAGAAGCCGATATAATTTTTTAGACTTATTTATGCAAAAGTACAACACAAAAACTTATTTGGGGTAAAGTACATATTTTTAAAAAATGACATTATTGTCATTCGGTAAAGTGCTGATGGGTAGAAACCATTTGTATTTCTACCTAAAATTTTGGCTACAATCAAGTAATGAGAATTAAAAATTAGATGCTTTAATTATCTAATCATTTATTCTTCGGCAAAAGGGATTCTTCATCTTCTACGGTCAAATAATACCACAACTGTGATTGTTCATCATCCAAAAAAAAAAAAAAAAATGCGATAGTTACTGTTCATCGTCTCCTATGGTTCGGTAACTGTTCATCGTCTCCGGCCACTTCTTCACCGAAAATTGCAGGTGACATTGATGTTTCGTTTTTTGACATTCATTAATTATTTAGTTTTTTTTTTTTTTTTTTGTACAAAACTTTGTAATTTGATTTTGGAAAAAAAAAAAAAAACAAAATCTTAAAACCCTATTTTCGTGAAATGATAGTAAAAAATTGCAGGTTTTTAATAACAATTTATTAACCTAATTATAAAATTTAAAGCATATGCAGATGGAAAAACACTTTGGAACAATAATTTTTTAATTAAAAATAGTTACGTAACTGTTTTAAGTAACTATTTGTGATTCAAATTATAAACAATTCATAATCAAAAATTAATGGGTTTAACTGTGTTGAGTAATTATTTTGTGATTTTAAGTATCTATTGAGTAGCTGTGTTGATTAATGGTTATCAAATGGTTGTAACTGTGTTGAGTATCTGTTAAGTCGAATGATATGTTAAACATATATTTTCATGGTATGAAACTTAATTATAATCTACAGTGATTCATAATATTTAATTGTGTCCCTAAAAATAGTTACTATGTGCAATTGAGTTACAATGATCCTAAAAATTTGGATGAATTCCATTCTAATAAATTAAACAGTTACCAATGTCTGGACTAAAGAACAGTTACACCCATTAAAACCAATACATACATATAGTTTAAAAAAAAAAAATAAAGGTATATTACTGTCTATACGAAAAAACAGTTACACTCATGAAAAAACAGTTACACCAATTAAAACCAATATAGACATACAGTTTAAAAAAAACAAAGAAACGTACATTACTGTCTATAAGAAAAACAGTTACACCCATTAAAACCAATACATACATACATTTATAAAAAAAACCGTACATTCCTGTTTATATGAAAAATAGTTACACCCATGAAAAAACAGTTACACCCATTAAAACCAAAACAATTTTTTTTCATTTCATCCCAACAACGATCAAACATAAAACAAAATCGAACATATGAGATTCAAAAAAAAAAAAAACCAAATAAAAGAATAAATATAATTATTAACAACTTACTTTCAACCGAAAAATAAACTAATAATATATCTCAACCGGAGAAATAAATCGTCAAGCTGTACGTTGAACGAAATCGCAATAAAATCGGCCGTTGAAGAAGATTTTTACTGCAGAAATATATCAAAAAAAATTCTCATCCGTTGAAGACACACTTTTACGACAGATATACCGCAAAAATTGCTCATTCAAAATTCAAAAAATGAATGATAACAAATATGTAATCTTTACATATTTGTTTCCTCAAATATGTAATATTTACATATTTGTTTCCCCCAAATAACTGTCAATGATGAGAGCATAAATTAAGAAAGGGTATTTTAGTAAAAATGATTTTAATTCATTTGAATTTTGTACCTAAACACAAAAAATTTTATAAAAATTGTGCTTAATAGAATAAACAACTTATCCACACACTTTTTCCTAAATAAGTCTAAAAAATTGTACCCACACCTAAAAAAACCCGAAAAATTATCACCTTAACCAAATCCGAATCCAAACCGAACTCCTCCAAACTAAACAGTCCCGTTGTGATTTGGTGTAACATAAGAAAGTAGGTTGCAGAGAAAATTCTCTGCACTGTCGTTTTACTAGATTTCCACCTCATCCCCTCCCCTAAACCCCTGGTCGTTCCATACCTAGCAAGTACCATTGGCGTCTCTCTCTCCGTCTCTCTTTTTCTCTCCCCCGCGCACATACAATGCAAGTGGCCTCAAAGGCTCGCCGAGGGGCTAGGGTTTTGAGATCTACTACTCCGACTCTATTCAACTCAAAGCGAGTGCAATCTTCTAATGTTGAAGTTATCGAAGCTTCATACAGCTCTTCTCTATGGCGTAGTTATCACTGTAATCTTTGCTCCTTTGGTTCTCGTCTACGTTTTAACGGCTCACTTCATTGTTTGGTTGCTAAGAAACCTTAGGAAAATGGAAGAAACGAAACAGAGAAAATTTTGAAATTCCTTTGCTTTATGCCAAGAAAAAATGAATAATTTAGGTCAATTCCTCGAGGAAATAATAGAGTCTCGGCTGATCAGAGTTTTTTTCCTTCAAGTTAGCGAAAAAAAGTTAATTAGGTTCAGCTGAGTGGAGGCTTCTTATTTCCTTGTTATTTTGTTTTCCTCAACTTTCTCAGCATCCAAACATTGGATAATTACATATTTCAGTGAAAGATTTTCTGATAAGAAGCTTGTAAAGTAACAGGAACTATTCACGGAAATCACATGCCATTGGCAATGAAAAATTGGAAAAACACATTGCAATATCCAATGTGATCGATGATGATAATGCCGAGGGTCTCGTTTTCTTCAGGAGTGAGTACAAATGAAAGCACACCTACAGGTCTCGTGTCCTTATTTTCGTCTGATTATAATTTGTTTTGTAACGCATATTGGGGTGATGTTGATGTTTTGTAGTTTGGAATGCAGAGGCTGTAAAGGAAGTGTATGATAAAATGCTTAAGTCTGTAGTAGAGCAAAGGACTGCGCCTCCAAATGCTTTGTTGTGGTCACTCATTGAAAAATGTTCTAACCACGAAGACATTAAACTTCTCTTCCAAGGGAGAGAGAGAGAGGAGACGCCTTAGTTTGATTAATGGGAGCAGCGATTTCAGAGGTGGATTTGAATTCAGAGGTGGAAAGAGAAGGGATTTCAGAAGAAAGAAGAAAAAGGAAAGAGGAAAGTGTATTTTAATGACCAAAAACGACATTGTTTTTGGTAAACACTGTTAAAAAAAATTGCAAAAAACACTTAAAACAGTGTCGTTCTACTTAACCGCATACCAAGCGGTTATCTCCTTACCGTAGAGGAGCTGGACCCATTACGCAATGGCAAATGTGTAAGTCACCACCACCGTTATTAGACAAAACCTGACAAGAGAGGTCAGTGATATTTTAAAAAATTGAGGGGGTGTCTCTGTAATTAGGTTAATCTACAAGGGTTGTTATTATAATTTACCCTATTTTTTTCTTATTAGATTTTAACTCAATCATATTACAATGAAATAAAACTTTCTTTGAATTCTCTAAAGTTCTCTATAGTAGATTAATTGCAAATTAAATTTTTCAGTAATTTCCTTCAATTGTGCACCGTTCTTCATTCTTCCCAGTAATTTCCTACTAATGTGCACCATTCTAAATTCATTCTTCATAATTTCCTACCAATGTGAGCCATTTTAAATTTGTTTGTCATTTAATTGCGAAATCAAATTGAAATCTAGATAAATTGTATGTTTGAAAAATCAAATGTCATCTATATATTGGGGCACCTTATTACGTTTTTTGAGAAATTAAAGAGTTGTTGTGTAAGTTTTTATCTTTGATAGAACAAATTGCATCCTTTAGGTGAACCTAAATGGTATTGGCTGGATCACTTGAATACTGGACAGTGGACACTGTCCTTGAGATTTTCCTAAGCCAAAACTACAGAAGGGTCCTGTCAGTGCACGGGAGCATGTGGCAGTGAGATTTTCTGGGCAACACTATGAGCAGTGATAGAGGGAACTTATTTGGGAACTTTATTTAGGAATTTAATGATGTTGTTTCAATGTAATCATTGGATTAGTTGTGAGTTTCAATGTCAGATGGAACCCACAATCAATCCAATTGTTGTATATCATTAGATCCCTAAATAAAATCCCAAAATTAAGTCCAAATACTTGTTCATCAAATATGTTGTATCAAGTGTAATTATATCACCAAACTCTTTGCATGCCACTTTATTCGCATATACCAAAAGCATATTCCTTAGCCATGATATAAAAGAAGTCAAAATTATCAGTTTTTATTTTTAAAAAGGCATCATCTTCGTCAAATCGTAAATGTCTGACTTTATCAATATAAAGTTGTATGTTATGCATTGTACGTCATGAAAATTGGCTAAATCGCAGGCATTTGACACGTGTCACAATAATATTGGCTGGATCACTTGAAGACTGGACAGTGGACACTGTCCTTTAGATTTTCCTATGCCAAAACTGGGCACGTCTCTTCTGCAGTTCCTTCATAACAGCACATGGTGCTGTTAGTCCAAACGGTGCCGCATCATCACAAGACAAAAACAGCCCCAACAGATATTAACAAGGACACTGTTTAACAACAGAGACATAATTCCTAGGGTATTTCATCATCTCATTTTATGTTTATATTGAATATAATTAATTTTAATTTTATTTATTTATTTAATTAATCATATCAAATATCTCAAAATAACATGTCTTACGCATATTTGATACACATATCTCGTGAATAAAAAATTTAACACTAAAATTTCTTTATCTCTTAAGAAAACTCAAAGCTAATGTATTCTTATAAATTAAAAATTCATCTGATCTTTATGCAAGTTAAATCGAGTGAAAAAATTCCTTAATTCTGTAATAAGTTTGATTAAATGGATATAAATTAATATTTTTTAAGTCAATTATATTATATTTCGTGAATTTATATTTAAATATACTTATATTTATTAAAATTTTGATCTTATTCGAGATATGTGTGTTTGTGTGTGTAAATAGGGAAGTAGTATCAATTCTCTATTCTATAAGAATCTATGAAATTGAATTAAAATTTAGATTTTATTATTATTTAGTTGAACGATTTTGTTCGGATCAAATAGGTTATTTCAATTGAATTCGAATATAGATTATTCAAAAGAAAATATTTCAAGTATTTTGATTTAATTTAATATTATAATTTTTCTATTGGATTTGGATTAGAATTAAAATATTAGATTTAATCCAAATACTTGATAAATTTTTGTATCAAATTTAAGCAGAGCCCTTATTAATATTTGTTTTGTTTGGTCTAGAATTTTGGGAGCCTGCTGTTTTGTCTTGTGTTGATGCGGCGTCGTTTGAGCTAACAGCAACATTTGCTGTTATCAAGGAACAACAAAGGAGCCGTGCCCGCCAAAACTATACGAGGGTCCTGTCAGTTCACGGGAGCATATGGCAGTAAGATTTTCTGGGCTACACTATTTTTGGACAAAAAAGTATTGGGCATAGCCGTTACATTATATCAGCAATGTCACGTAATGTAATCGTCTATTAATAAGTAAACGAGTCTGCAAGTGAGACTTTAGGATGTAAGTTGAGCTTAATGTGTCCAGGATTTATGCAATGTAATATTCTTCAAGTTTTAATTTAATTTTTCGTTAACCCGTGTCTTCAGATACGAACAATTATTAATGTTATGATAAGTCAAGTTCATTACCAAACTTATATATGAACCTTGCCCTTTGTATTAGTAATGCCAAGTCCAAGATAAGATCTATTTACAAATTAAAGAATTTATCTGAACTCATTGTAAATGATTTATTATTGGATGAAATTAAGATAAGTTCTATTGATTGTGACAAGTAATTAAGATAAGTTCTATTGATTGTGACAAGTTATTGAAGGCTTTTACAAGGACCACAAGTTAATACAATGAACCAAGTTGTGGTGCCACGTATATATATGTTCTTACAAATGCCCTCATATTTACATCAGCTGAAGTGAAAAGTGATTTAGTGATTATTACGTGAAAGTGATGATTTCTTTTATTTTATGGGAACGTTTGTTCGTCAATTTTTCAAAACCAACGACAATTTGGCGTCCACAATTACCGCCTTTTTTAAAACCAGCCGAATCTTTCTCTCTTTTTCCTCCCCCTTCAACTATTTATACCCCCTCCAGTCCCTCCTCTCAGTACACCCATCTCATTTCACTCCCTTCTCCTTCACTCAGTTACTATCAAATTGCAACAGACTCTCTGACCCATTTATACCCCCATTTTTTTTTTTCTGCAAATCATTCCAAACAGATAAGAACTTAATCGTTTTGGGTTTGATAACAAAGATGGGTGAGAACACTGCTTCAAATACCCAGAATCATGCTCATCAGCAAGTGTTTGATGTTTCGCTCAATGTGCCGCCTCAAGATGGCTCCAAATACTTCGACGACGATGGTCGCCTCAAAAGAACTGGTATATTCCACAACTTTGCAGAATTACAGTTCTGAACTCTCTCTCTCTCTCTTTGTGGGATGCTCAGAATTTTGCTTGATTGTATGAAAAAAGGGACTGTTTGGACAGCAAGTGCTCACATAATCACAGCTGTGATGGGGCCTGGAGTTCTGTCCTTGGCTTGGGCAACTGCGCAGCTGGGATGGATTGCCGGTCCGACTGTTTTGTTCTTGTTCTCCTTTGTGACATACTACACTTCTACTCTACTCGCGGCTTGTTACCGTTCTGGAGACCCTGTCACTGGCAAGAGAAATTATACTTACATGGAGGCTGTTCGATCCAATCTTGGTAAAGTTTCATCATATTGTAAAGTTTCAAAACAATTGGCAAGTGGGTTCATTTCGAAACTTCTTTATTGATCTGAGTTTAATGGTTTCATAATCTTTTCAGGTGGTGTTAAGGTCAAAATTTGTGGGATAATTCAGTACTTGAATCTGTTTGGAGTTGCCATTGGATACACCATTGCAGCATCTATAAGCATGAAGTGAGAATGAATTTTGAATTCTTTTCTATTTCAATTGACTAGTTATTGCCTGTGCCTGAAGGCACAGAGTAATAAAAAATGGTAAACAATAAACATATTTGTATTCATATCCAAAATCAAATCACAAACATAGAGGAGAGATAAATGAATTTAAGTATCGGTTGTAGTGGGGGTGAGAGGTGGTGGTGGTAGGAGACGGTGATGGTTGTGGTGGGTGACAATGACCATGGTGGCGGCGGTGGTGATGGTGGTGGGGGCGATGGTGGTGGTGGTGGCGGCGACGACGATGGTAGTGGTGGCGGCGGGGGTGGTAGCGGCGATGGTGGTGGTGACGGCGGCGACGATAGTGGTGGTGGTGGTGGGGGCGGCGACAGTGGTGATGGCGGTGGTGGTGGTGGTGGCAGCGGCGGCGACGGTGGTGGTGGCAGTGGGGGTGGCGATGGTAAAGATAGTGGTGGAGCGGTTTCAAACACAATTTTTTTTTTTAAAGTACTTATGAGAAATAATTTATAGAAGTACTTTTAAAAAGTAACTTCAAACACACTTTTAGGGTCCTATTTTTTCTATTAAATTTAGGGTGTTAATTTTAGCCGTTAGATAAACTTTAAAGTAAAATTTAAAGTGATTTCAACCGCAAAAAGCAAAAATTATTTTGTTTATCTTTTAAGATTTGAATTGTAAGTTATTTTATTATATAAATAGTTATTGTCTGTGCCTGAAGGCACAAAGTAATAAAAAATGGTAAACAATAAACATATTTGTATTCATATCCAAAATTAAATCATAAATATAAAAGAGAGATAAATGAATTTAAGTATCGGTTGTAGTAGGGGTGAGAGGTGGTGGTGGTGGTGGCGACGATGACATCGGTGGCGGCGACGACGGCGACAGTGGTGGCGATGACGGCGACGATGGTGGTGGTGGTGGTGACGATGGCGGCGGTGGTGGTAGAGGTAGTGGTGGTGCGGTTTCAAACACTATATTTTTTTTTAAAGTATTTATAAGAAATAATTTCTAGAAATACTTTTAAAAAGTTACTCCAAACATACACTTAAGACTCTATTTTTTCTATTAAATTTAGGGTGTTAATATTAGCCGTTAGATCAATTTTAAAGTAAAATTTAAAGCGATCTTAACCGCGAATAGCAAAAGTCATTTTGTTTATCTTTTGAAATTTGAATTGTAAGCTACTTTATTATATAGACTAGTTATTGCCTGTGCCTGAAGGCACAGAGTAATAAAAAATGATAAACAATAAATATATTTGTATTCATATCCAAAATCAAATCACAATCATAGAGAAGAGATAAATGAATTTAAGTATCGGTTTGTAGTGGGGGTGAGAGGTGGTGGTGGTAGGAGACGGTGATGGTTGTGGTGGGTGGCAATGACCGTGGCGGCTGCAACGATGGCGGCGGCGGTGGTGACGGTGGTGGTGGCAGCGACGGTGGCAGTGGTGGTGGCGGCGGCGGCGGCGACGATGGTGACCGCGGCGGCGATGGTGGTGACGACAATGACGGTGGTAGTGGCAATGGTGGTGGCGGTGACGATGGTGGCGGTGGTGATGGTGGCGGTGGTGGTGGCGGCGACGGTGGTGGTAGTGGTGGTGGTAGAGGTAGTGGTGGTGGTATAGCTAATGGTGGGACGGTTTCAAACACTATTTTTTTTTTTTTAAAGTACTTATGAGAAATAATTTTTAGAAGTACTTTTAAAAAATCACTCCAAACACATTCTTAGAGGCCTATTTTTCTTATTAAATTTAGGGTGTTAATATTAGCCGTTAGATTAACTTTAAAGTAAACTTTAAAGCGATCTAAACCGCGAAAAACAAAAGTCATTTTGTTTATTTTTGAAATTTGAATTGTAAGTTACTTTATTATATAGATGTTTGAGAATTTTTGAGCTAATGGGTGGGTTGGTTCTTGATCAAACAGGGCAATCAAAAGGTCTAATTTTTTGTTTTTTTGAATGTGCTACAGCGCAATCAAAAGGTCTAATTGCTTCCATAAGAGTGGAGGAAAAAATCCTTGCAAAATATCAAGCTATCCTTACATGATTGTGTTTGGTGTTGTTCAAATCATTTTCTCTCAGATTCCAGACTTTGATCAGATATCGTGGCTCTCAATTGTTGCAGCAGTCATGTCATTCACTTACTCTTCAATCGGCCTTGGCCTCGGAGTTGGAAAAGTTGCAGGTAAAATGGTTAATTAAGTTTGTTCTATTAAAGGCGGATTGACTCAAGTGGAATCACAAAATACTCTAAAAGCTTAAGTTGTTAGAAGAAGTACAACATATGCAATTATCTAATAGCTTTTCGTTTTTCACGGTCAGAAACTGGAAAATTCAAAGGAAGTCTGACTGGAATAAGCATTGGCACTGTAACTCCAGGCCAAAAAATATGGAGGTTCTTCCAAGCACTTGGAGTCATAGCTTTTGCCTATTCTCACTCTCTCATCCTTATTGAAATTCAGGTATATTCTCTCTTCTAAACTCATCAAATATTCCTTTGTTTCCATTTTCTGGTGATTTTTTTGCTTACTAATTTTTGGCTTCTTGCGTATTTTTATGACAGGACACAATTAAATCCCCACCAACAGAAGCCAAGACAATGGAGAAGGCGACTCTACTAAGTGTGGTAGTAACAACCATTTTCTACATGTCCTGTGGCTTCTTTGGCTATGCTGCTTTCGGAGACATGGCACCCAGAAACCTCCTAACCGGGTTCGGGTTTTATAATCCATATTGGCTTCTTGACATAGCCAATGCTGCCATAGTCATCCACCTTGTTTGTGCATACCAAGGTTGCTGCCAACCCCTCTTTGCCTTCATTGAAAAAACTGCTGCAGATTGGTTTCCCAACAGTCAATTCATCACCAAAGAAATCGAAATCCCAATCCCGGGCTTCAAGCCATACAAACTCAATCTTTTCAGAGTGATTTGGAGGACAATTTTTGTGATCATAACCACAATCATATCAATGCTTCTGCCATTCTTCAATGATATGGTTGGAATTCGTGGAGCGTTCAGGTTTTGGCCATTCACTGTTTATTTCCCAGTGGAGATGTACATTGCGCAAAAGCATATACCAAAATGGAGCACTAGATGGCTTTGCCTTCAAATCTTAAGCATTATTTGCCTAATAATCTCCATGGCCGCCGCGGTCGGGTCCTTTGCCGGAGTTGTTACTGATCTCAAAGTTTACAGGCCCTTCAAGACTAGTTACTGATATATTTCAATTTCAACCGCAGAAAAGATTTCCGAAAGAAGGGGAGAAATGAACTTCTTGTTCATGACGATAGCTAGTCTAATAGACCGATGGATGCAGCAATTTTTATTCTCTGGTTTAATGTTGGTTTTTACTGGTTCTAGAGCCATTTCATATGGAGAGTTGAGGAAAAATACAGTCTGATTTTATGATCAAGCCTTTTCTTTCAATCGTCTTAAGATCATAGTTTGAAGACAATAAAATATAATTTCCCAGAATTCTATATTTATAGGGTACAAATTATTTTTTAAATTTTCATTGATTGCTCAATAAATTAACATTATTTGAATAGGTTTGTAATGTGTCGGAAGCGTAATAGAAATTTATGGTGATTTAGTTACGAGTCTATCCTAATTGATATGATAAAAATTAATAGAATGGACATGTAATTAAAGACACCCAATAAATATTTACAAACTCTGTATGTGATTTTAATAGAATAAATTGGAGGCACGGGCTCCGTCAGCCACTAGAGTGATTATGTAATAAAATTGAGTTATAGGAACGAATTTGGAACTATTTGATATCTAATAAATTCAACAAGTTTGACCTATACTATTTATGGTGTGAAAATTTATTTTAATAAATTCTATATAATTAAAATTTAATAATAATGATAATTCATTAAATAATTTATTGAGCAAAACTGTTTTGTCCAAAAAAGAAAAACTGTTTGTTTCAGTAGTATTTGCATCCTCTTCTTCTTCTCCTCCTGCAAACACCCTGTTTCCGATTCTCTCCAAATTTCTAGAATGTCACCAACCCTGCAATGCAGCTCTCAAATAGAAGCTATAGGGGAAAAGGAGAAAAAATTCGTTTCCAAGGTGACTGAAACGAATCAGTGATAAAATTGAAATTTTAATAATTCGAGGTGTTTCGTAATGTTTCGAAAATATTTCAATACATTTGAACAATTATTTCAGAATGTTTCAAAGTATTTCAAGATATTTTGGTATATTTTAATCAATATTTTAAAAAATAACTCTTAATTTTTTTTATTATGTTTTTAAAACGAATCAAAATATTCTCGAAACACGTTGAAACGATTCCATTTCTTAAATGACCGAAACGAAATTTTGATGTTCACTCCAACTAATGCCCATCACCACTGACTTTGCAGCTAAGGTTCCACGTTGATGCACTAATAAAGACAGTTGATGGGTTGATTGACTTGATTCCCTGATAAAGACCGCTGATGGTGGAAGGCCCTTTTTATAGCCTTGCCTAACAGCCAATTTTTCCAACCCTTTTGATGTGGGACCAGGGGCGGAGCCACAGTGGGGGCAACTGCCCCCATTGTAATTTTGAAAAAAATTGGGATACATTTAGTATTTTCAAAATTTTAGGATCTTGCCCCCATTGAAATATTGTAAAAAAGTTAGGGGTGTTTATGTATTTTAAATGTGAATTTCTACAAATTTGGTAGACTTACATGTTGACTGGGATCCATGTGTCGGCTCTACATATTTGGGGACTATAGAGCTAAAATGAAACATAAAAAATACAGATTTGTTCTCACTCCAGTAAAATCTGATTCCAAAAAAAAGAGTCTCCAACAAAAATAGAAAGTGATCCTAACTGTATATGTCCTAACTTTTAGATCTAATGATTCCAAATGAAACAAACATTTAATTAAAATTTCAACGGATTTGCATTTGTTTTGGGTTAATCTTTATAGGCTAGTGGCATCCAATTTTCTTTATTTGGATAATTTTAATTAAGTATTATAATGCTAACAATTTTAATGTTTCTCATAAACATGTCACAAAATTAACTCAGAATTATGGTGGTTTAATCTTAATAGATTTTGGTGATAATGAATGGACCCATTAGATCTCCCAAATAAATGATTCGACACGAACATAAATAAACACAACACATTCTTATTAAACATAACTGATACATAGTGCAAGCCTAATAAGATATTAGCATAACTATACATGATTGTAAACATTATTTTCTCATAATTTTTCTTTTTTGGTATCCTCTTACTCTTTTTTCTCGCTTTTTATCTTTTTTCTTTAGTCTTTTCGTCTTTTCGTCAATTCGTTTTTGATTCTATTAGCGTTTAGCCAGTACATTGAGTGGATAACTTTAAAGAAAATGAGAAATTATGTCAAAGCTATTATGAGAGGTAACGCATAAACAATTTCTATAATTTCGACAGTTTTTGCTATTTTTTTTAATTTTCTGAGCACTATAATTAGAGTTATGTTATTATTACTTTTTTTTTTTTTTTTGGCTAACAGTTAGCAGCTATGATCATTTGGATTTGAATTGAGTGTATTGACCTCTTTGGAATATTATGTACAATGATCAATCTCTTAGAAAATTGGATAATAATGAAAGTTCAATTCAAAAAATGAGTTTACTCGTATGATCTTAATTGACATTTATGAATAACTTTTATAGTGTGTTTTTTTTTTGTTTACATTACTTTTTTATGTAGTTATTTTTACAAAAATAAATATTAATATTCTTATTGAATTTTATGTTGCCCCACTGTGTGGGACAAATATTACTGGTGGACAGCCAAGTTTCCAATGGTGGAAGACCCTTTTTATAAACTTGTCTAACTGCCCATTTTTCCAATGGTGGAAGACCCTTTTTATAAACTTGTCTAACTCTTTTTATAAACTTGTCTAACTGCCCATTTTTCCAATGGTGGAAGACCCTTTTTATAAACTTGTCTAACTGCCCATTTTTCCAATGGTGGAAGACCCTTTTTATAACCTTGTCTAACTGCTTTAAAAAAGGATAATTATATTACTACTTTAAAAAAGATGAACTACACGGAAAAAGACAAAACAGAACATAAGAAAAATAAACATAAGAAAAGAGATCAAAGACAAGAACCACAGACTTCAAGCCATAGTTATTTTTTGAAGGTCAAAGGAGGATGATTTGGGTGAGGTTGTTTTGGACTCAAAATATATAAAACAAAAGGCTTAATTCAAGTTGGCTTTCAATTATTTTGCTTATGTGGTTGCAGCTACGTATCTATGGCTGACATAATTGATCGTTCAGCAGTGGTGTCTGTTTCAGCAGTTAGGGTCATATATTTTAGAGTTTTTGTATTTATGTGGTGTGTCATAGAGATAGACTTTGCTTGCTTCAAACACTCAAAAGTAGAACTATCTTCATTTGAGATCGTAAGGCAATGTAGATCTGTACTATTTGGGTGTAATAATCAAAGTGTTTGTATTCTTTAGACGAAGATTGCAGAACAGCAGTTTAGACACCAAAATGATGAAGATGGGTTATTGGATTTATTGCAAAATGGAACACCTCAAGAGTAAGAATAAAAATTTTTAATACTCGAATTAGGCAATACCGAAGTAAAGTCCTAGTTTACATTTGGATAAGTCATGGAGTGGCATCTTGAGTTTTTGAGATCTAATGGAGCCCGACCCAAGTTGTGAATTCGGTATCAATGTAAAGCTCAATAGTCAAATATAATCGTTTTTTTATCCCATTATTGTTGGATTACTTGATCTAGTACAATCCTGAAACCATGTTATGAGCTGCAAAGATTAATATCGAATGTACTTTTTGCTGTCATTGAACACCTCAAGAGTAAGAAGAAATTTTCATTTGTTTTGAAAATTCGAGATGTATTATTCGAGAGGTTTAACTTAATATTAGTGAGGCTTTCACTGTTATGTAGTTGGATTTGATGATGCACAAATTCATATTATGTACAACTTGTTAAGTGATTAGTAATTAATGCAGTAATTAAGGAGATAAAGATAACACGATCAAGACACAGATGTAAAGTGGTTTGGTCAATGTGACCTACTCCATTATGAAGGGCTAGGATGACTCGGGTATTTTATTATTGTTGGAGTGTAAAGAGATCAGTCGAGAGCAAAATGAGGTACAAGCTATGAGAGAGATAAGAGTGATGCAAGATGTGATCAATGCCCCCCCATGCCTTGGCGGGGCTTACAATTTATAGTGTCTTCTAACAGACTGTGGTCGTCTTATTCAAAACTCCAATTATGACATCCCTTCTCTCCCACTTCACACCTCGGAGCGCACCGTTCTTATAGAGAGAAACACACTTTCACATCTTTTTAACCCGAAATAGCTGGGGAGAGGATATGTTCTTTTTTTTTTAGGATACTCCCAATAACAGATCTAGTGGAGACGGGATGAGCCCTGTAGCTCAGAGGATTGGAGCACGTGGCTTTTTAGCCACAGTGTCGGGGGTTTGAATCCATCCTCGCCCTTCATTTGATATGAATATGGGTTTAGCATTGGAGAAAATTTTTAGGACTTTTTTTTATCCAAATTTAAATTTGAGTTTTAAAAAAAAAAAATTGGAGAAGTTCTAATGTCACTGTTTCATGGGTACTTGAATTGGCATCATGGGTCAATACAAGACCCAAATCAAGTCTCTAGGGTGTTGGTATCAGGTGGGATTTCGATTGCAACCTCTAGATCTACCCCCTTCGTGTTTCATGATGCCCATATGTGTTTAAAGAACTGTATAACTCGGGCCTTGGAGGTGAAAGCCTGCATGCATTCCCGAAGCCTAATAAATCCAACTTCTAAAGTAGGCCCATTGGATTATTTTGCATAATTAAACCCACCCAAATCCTAGTGGGACAATAATTTTGTGTCTGTCATGTCATTTATAAATTTGTGTCGACTAAGAATTATTTTTAATTCAATATATTTAATTAATGATGTCGCATCGATATGATTTGATCATTTTTTTCTTATTGTATTTGTATTGACTCATATAATTCGTAAATAAAAAAATTAATATTAAGATTTAAGTTTAAGATTTTATTATCTCGTAATCAAAATCATATTCATAGTTTTTTTCTGTAAACTAAAAATATAATTAATAAATATAATAATAAAAATAAAGATTAAGTTAATACTTGATAAATAAATGATAAAAATTGTTATTTTATTTATATAATATTAATTAAACGTATTAATTATGTATTATTTTTATTTGACATTAATTCAAAAATATTTATTATTCATGTTATTTATGGGTATGTGTAAGAAAATAGTTAGTAATTTCTTCATAATTTCGATTAGTCTGAAAAATTACCACTTTTACCAAATCCGACTCCGAACCGAACTCCTCCATAGGACTGTTAATCGAACGAGTCCGAGCCGAGTTCAAACGAACTTAAAAAGCTTGTTTCTTAATCGAGTCTAAAAAATTGTTCAAACTCGGCTCGTTTAGGTAACGAACCGAGCTTAAACGAGCTAAAAACAAGTCAAGCCTGAGCCGAGCTCGAGTATTTGCATATAAACGAGCCGAGCTTGTCGAGTTTGAACCGAACTTGTAGGGCTTGTTTTCTAAACGAACCTAAAAACTTGTTCAAGTTTAGACTTGTTTAGAAAACGAACTGATCCTGAACAAACCGAATTCAAGCCGAGCTCGAGTAGCTCAGTTTGATTAACAGTCCTAGTCCTCCAAACTAAACAGTCCCGTTGCGATTTGGTGTCACATAAGAAAGTAGGCTGCAGAGAAAAATCTCTGCACTGTCGTTTTACTAGATTTCCCTCTCATCCCCTCTCCCAAACCCCTGGTCGTTCCATACCTAGCAAGTACCATTGGCGTCTCTCTCTCCATCTCTCTTTTTCTCTCCCCCACACACATACAATGCAAGTGGCCTCAAAGGCTCGCCGAGGGGCTAGGGTTTTGAGATCTACTACGACTGTATTCAACTCAAAGCAAGTGCAATCTTCTAATGTTGAAGTTATCGAAGCTTCATACAGCTCTTCTCTATGGCGTAGTTATCACGGTAATCTTTGCTCCTTTGGTTCTCGTCTACGTTTTAACGGCTCACTTCACTGTTTGGTTGCTAAGAAACCTCAGGAAAATGGAAGAAACGAAACAGAGAAAAATTTGAACTTCCTTTGCTTTATGCCAAGAAAAAATGAATAATTTAGGTCAATTCCTCGAGGAAATAATAGAGTCTCAGCTGATCAGAGTTTTTTTCCTTCAACTTAGCGAAAAAAAGTTAATTAGGTTCAGCTGAGTGGAGGCTTCTTAATTCCTTGTTATTTTGTTTTCCTCAACTTTCTCAGCATCCAAACATTGGATAATTACATATTTCAGTGAATGATTTTCTGATAAGAAGCTTGTAAAGTAACAGGAACTATTCACGGAAATCACATGCCATTGGCAATGAAAAATTGGAAAAACACATTGCAGTATCCAATGTGGTCGATGATGATAATGCCGAGGGTCTCGTTTTCTTCAGGAGTGAGTACAAATGAAAGCACACCTACAGGTCTCGTGTCCTTATTTTGGTCTGATTATAATTTGTTTTGTAACGCATATTGAGGTGATGTTGATGTTTTGTAGTTTGGAATGCAGAGGCTGTAAAGGAAGTGTATGATAAAATGCTTAAGTCTGTAGTAGAGCAAAGGACTGCGCCTCCAAATGCTTTTTTGTGGTCACTCATTGAAAAATGTTCTAACCACGAGGACATTAAACTTCTCTTCCAAATTTTGCAGAGACTCCGAATTTTTGTTAGTTACTAATCTAATTTCTTTATGTTTGTACACCCCTTTTCGTTCACATTTTTTTGCCGTATAGAGTGAAAGATTATTTATTTCTGGTAGTTGGGTGTTGGCTGCAGAGATTGTCGAATCTTCACATTCATGATGATTTTAACTGCGCTCTTTGCCGAGAAATTACCAAGGCATGTGTACGTGTATCGGCTATTGACTTTGGTATGATTTTCAATGGTGTTTGAAATTCAAGTTGTTTCTATTGTCAACATTTATTTTGATGAGTGATGATTAGCCATTTGTTTTTACTATGGAGCAAAAAGTTTAGATGGAAATTAGCTACTTTTAATGTGCATGCAGGTAAAAAGGCATTGTGGAAGCATAATGTGTATGGCTTGACTCCTACTATTGGATCTGCCCACCATTTACTGGTATATATAAGTTGGCTATTCTACAACGTTGTCTGCTATCCGTTTTTTTGGCTGTTGCATATGTTAATCGTGTGGTGTCATGTGACTGCAGATGTATGCTAAACAGAAAAATGATTCTAAACTCATGGTTGAAATAATGAAACTTCTGAAGAAGAATGACCTACCCTTGCAGCCTGGTACAGCAGATATTGTTTTCAGGTACTTCATATGATACATACTTTGCGTTTTTGTTAACTTTTTTTTTTTTTTAAGAAAAGATACATTTTATTCAATGAATTCAGAAAATTACAAGAATCAAAGAATGGGAAAACCCTACAAAAAAATTCGCTTTTACATCCTGTGTATTCTGCTTTAATCCTTCAAAATATCCTCCTGTGATTAGAACTCCCCCTGAGAATCTTCAAACCTCCCTGCTCCACCTCCATACACGCATCCACTAACCATGATCATCATAAGCCAGAACAGTTCTGGTTTGCAATACAGGCAAAAACCTCTGATCCTTCCTCACCTTAAATCGCACATCTACAGGTAAGTGGTTCAGTCTAGAAAAATCCGAAGAAAAGCCATCCTCCACAGCCTTATTCGCCAATTGTGTTTTTGTTAACTGCTTCAAACTGTATAGCTAAAATCTTATTAGTTTATTGTTTTGTCAAGTAATGCTCCTCTATTTTTTCTCAACCTAGATTGTCACGAACCTACCTTGAGTTCCAACTTGGAAATCTGAAACTTAATGTATAATACAGGAACCATTTCTATAAAGTGGCAAAGGACAAGGTGCCACGTGTTACAAAACCACATTTATAATGACAAGTGTGGAGCACTTCTCTAAAGTTAGGCACATGTTTCTTTATGTCTGCATGTGACTACATGTCTACTTGTATACATTATTTTATTTATGGCAGTGATAGATATCTCATTGGAAACAAATGGATCATGCACCTCAATTTAACTGGAGTAGTACTTTCATTGCTAAAATCTGATATACTTGCATGTTACAAAGTCTTTCTCCTCGGTTTTGAGGAATCATCGTTAGCTTCTATACTCCTTTGGTGGTTGTACCAACGAATGAGGTTTATATTCTTTTGGGGTGGATCCTCTGGGGAAACTTGGCAATATGGTTTTTGCTGTTGATTTTGAGTTGTTGGTTATAGTTTATCTTTTTGACGAATGAGTTGCGGAGCTTGCTACTCTACTTCTATTTGGAGTTCATATCCTTGGTGAAATTTTGATATGTTGCAGTGCCCACTCCTATTAGGAGTTTATATCCTTGTTTAAATTTCCATATTTCTTAAATGAGTCTATGTCGGGTGGGGGTGCTTGTATATGCAATCTCTCACATGCGCGTATGTATGTGTTTTGGCTGTTGGGATGTTAATAGGTTGGATTCAAATCAAAGCTTGACATCAATTCATTTAAGTTTTGTTATGGTAAAATTCTATCTTTTTTTACACACGATTAATTTTTGGTATTCAATCTTTTTATTGCAGAATTTGTTACAACACGGATAACTGGGAGTTGATGTCTAAATATTCAAAGAAGTTCGTCAAAGCAGGAGTTAAATTAAGACAAACTTCCTTTGACACGTGGATGGAATTTGCTTCCAAAATAGGTGTTTGCAAATGATATTTTTCTCTCTATTTATTTGCCAGTGGTTTGAATTCCCCATTTATTGCATCCCATATGCTTCTCACTAGTGGGGTAGTCAGTTAAATTAAGACAAACTTCCTTTGACACGTGGATGGAATTTGCTTCCAAAATAGGTGTTTGCAAATGATATTTTTCTATCTATTTATTTGCCAGTGGTTTGAATTCCCCATTTATTGCATCCCATATGCTTCTCACTAGTGGGGTAGTCATTGGTGGGGGCGATGGGATTATGTTACTTGAAGATACCATTATACTGTGGAAAGAGATCTGCAATGTGTGAAATTTGTTTCTTAACAAAAAAAGGGGTATGTCAATGAGTTGCTGCAATGTTTCCAAGGTTGCTGTTTCATATGCTTGAAACTTAATTTTTTACCACTATAAATTTGTCCATCTTACAGGAGATATTGATTCTTTATGGATAATTGAGAAGCTGAGAGCAGAATCCATGAAGCAGCACACTCTTGCGACTGGCTTTTCATGTGCTAAGGTACTACATCTTATGGAATCCACTTAGAGATAAAACTGACTTTCAAAAAGCATATATAAGGTGTGATTTCTTTGGATATGATTTTAGGACCCTAAATTTCTCTTCGTCTGATTTGATGGGATTCACTAATGCAATCATCATCAGGGGAAAATGTATTCCAGATCACCATCTACCCATGAAACAATAGTGCTTTGGTTTTTAAGCAATGATCTCCAGGGGAACTAGTGAAAGAATAGATTAATATCTTCACACCTCAATGAAATGTACAAATATTATTTCTCACTACCTTTTAAACACCATAAGTCCATTGAATCTCTGTAGTTGCATTTTCGAGTACATGTTAAAGAAGATTTCATTTATCTATAAAGCATGAGAGATTGCACATACACAACACTGCTAATAAAGGAAGAGAATTGTAAAGTTGGTGCAGGAAGAGAATTTTTGTAAGTATTCAAGGCTGTGCCTTATGTTGAGTTCTCCAATTGTCCAACTGTGGGGGGCTATCCATGGGTTTGCCATATGTAGCCTTTGATAACCTGAAGAGAGCACGATTGCATGTTTAGCATATTTGATCCCAATATATGTTGCTTTGAGAGATGATAAGAGTGATTGAGAGCATGCTTGTACTTACGGGTGTGCGTGTATGCTAGCATGATTGCATGTAGTTAAGTTTTTGCTTTGGATACTCTTTGTAGGGTTTTCTACTTGAACATAAACCAGAGAATGCTGCTGCAATCATTCAGGTCCTCAATCAGGTAATTGTTTTCCTATCGGGTGCATGGTTTATATAATGAGATGAATCATCATGATGAATCTGACCACTCTCATTAATGCTCATCCTTACTAATCATCTGTTTCGGTATGAGGGAAGAAAACCTGCAAAGAAGGGAAGGGAAGGATGCAAAAGGCATCATCAGGGGAAGGAAGTGGTCCTTCCCTCCCTTTATTTGGTGGGCCATGAAGAAAAACAAGGAAGGAAAAGGATATTACTTACATTCCTACTGCATAGAGACAGGATCTGACCCTGGACAAGACACAAAATAACAGTTTTCTCCGAAAGAGGGGAGCGAAAAAATCCTTGAGAAACCCCCCAAAAAATCTCAAACACTTTCAATGTAGTTCACTATTTTATTCAATAATCGAGTCTTTCTATCACATGCCATGTAAGATCTATTTACAGGCATACCCAAACATCCTAATTAGCATTTACTGAAAACAGAACATAAGATTTTTTTTAATAATCCTAATGTAATAAATAAACTCAATATATCCTAATAATATAATTAGACTAAAATAAATCCCTTTGCCCTAATCTTTAAATTTCAAGTTTCATCCCAAAATGCTTTTAGCTTCCCATCATGATGTAGCTTGAAAGGGGAAAAGCCCTAAAAAAAATCTTCCTTCATTTCCACTCCACCCACCTTAAGGCAGAGAACATACGGTGGGTCTAGAGAGGAACTGCTTTGCATCTCTCTTCCTTCTTCCTTTCCTTCCTACACACATAGGATCACCCCTTCCTTCTTCTAAACCACTTCTGTCTTCCTTTCCTTTCTCTCCTTGTTCACATTCTTGTCTCCAAGTAATCAGACCATAAACTTCCTAGTGGAAGTAGTTAAGCAAATATATTCTAATTCCCTGCTTAAATTGAGAAGCAAACATGAGATTTTATATTTGAGTCTTCTTTCATGTGGTAGATATGCTCATCTCACCTAGTTATTTTGTTGAAAGAAAAGAAAGGAATGATCAACCCCCTCCATTTATGAGTTCAGGTAGAACTTATATCTATGGGCTGGGAGTCATATGGATTCCATTTTGATTGTAGTTTGCTAAAGTATTATGATTGTATTTATCGCGTTGGAAGTTTAGAAAAGATACTCGATGGAGAATTTCTTGTCCTTCTAGACTCTTTGTTATTGTTCTTTCTGTTAAGACCATTGTGATATGATGTTTATTTGTGCATGCCAGACTTTATCTGATGCAAAGAGGCCGGGTATTATAGTTGAACTTCAAAAGCTGGTCAGCAAGTGGCCTTTGGAGGTTATAAAGCATCAAAAAGATGAGGACAGAAAGGTAAGCTATTGCAATTCATTGTTTAGCAATTTGCGCCAAATGGGGGAATCTTAGTTGATTTCAATCTTTAAGCCATAAAGATCTGCAAAAAGAGCTGTTTATTTGATTGGGATATATGGTGATGTCTACTTGGCTTTCTCTTTCATTAATTATGATCAAAGGAGGAGGTCTTTATAGTTCATGCTCAGCTTGGCTAGTCCTAATAATATTAATGCCAATTTTGTTAATCTTAGTATTTCTTATGGAACTTTTACGTCCTGCTACTTAAGTTCAAGCTTCAAATACTACCTCTTAATTTTTTATCCATTGATCCTTTGGGAAAGTACATTTTTTCCCTTGCTTGCTAGGCTGTACAGGTGTAATACCTGAGGATTGATTACCATGAACTGGCAGTGCCTCTTGCTTGTATTGGAATATGAATGATTCTTACTTTCTTTTTCATATAATTGGTCTCCCAGGTGCTGTTTCCTGGGTTCATATATCTTTAAAATTCGTTAACCAGCATGTCAAAGCCTTTGTAATTTGCTAAATATCTCAATTTGCCTTCCCTATTGCTATGTGCTCCTCTTTGTTGATGATCAAACTCACCCACCAACTGTGTTTATCCAAGAACCTAGGAATTTCACCCGATGTAAATTGCATTCATAATCCTCTGTGGTCTGTGGATGGACAATTGAGTAATTCACTGGTTTGTATGTTTACTGATGTTTAGTCGTCGTTTGGTTGAAACTGGAAATGGCAGTGTTTGGTTTGCAATTGTTTTTGTTTTCCCCTATTCTTATGAGGGAACTAACTTGTTCCCCCCTGCATGAAGCAGCAAATTCTCTGACTTCTAACATTTTTTTGCCCGTCATGGTATACTGTGACTATCGACTACTATAGAATGAGCAAGCACTTTTCCTTAGCATTACAGCTGTAGAAATTCCTTTTAGAGAGAAATAATGATGGAAAATGCTGCTGCTCATACGAATGTCTTCATTTCCTGTTGTCCTGTCCAGGCATTGGCTGCTGCATTACAAAATGACATCCCCGCTATGGTTAGTAGTCTATTGAGCATGGGCCTAGAGGTGAATGTGAATATGGAAGACTTAACGAGAGAAGGCGTTTTGTGTTGAGAAGTATTGTGGTCACCGGATATTTACCTCGACAACCTGAAGGTCTGTCTATTTGCACTTTTGCTCTGCAAGAGAAAAGCTACTGTGTTGCAGCCACCATTTCGGCATTTCTCGGTACCGAGGGTTGAACACTACTGTTTTCAGAAGGTTGAAGTTTTCATGTATTGTTGATTCATACAGTTGTATGGAGCTCGTGTCTTCTCTAGTGAGTAGTGATAATGAGTAGTGATAAGACTGTCAACCAAAATTTTGATGGCTTCAAATTGAATCTTGGTTTAAAAAATTCAATCGATTCGGAGTATAGACATTTTATTTTAATTATGTACATCTGAATTTACTACAATTTGACACTTGACCTTATATAGTCGACCCCAAAGATGTTAGAACATGACTCTATTTTGTTGAGTTGAGTCTTATAACTAGAGAAGAGAAGTTGCAGCAATCTCCAACTTGTAGTGAAGGACTTGGTGCACCAGCATTACAATTGCTGTTCCGGTCATATTGAATCCGCCCGTTCCTATCCGGTGGGTCAACCCGGTGACCCCACGTCTAAACTGAATTGGATAACATTTAAATCATTTTTATTACTTATGAAAACCAACCAAGATGAACATGACCCGGGTAGTTGAATTAGCAACCCATTGACCCGGTAACCTATTGGCCTTGTGGGGAAGATTGAAATTGCAGATCTCACGTTTATTATCTTTTATAACTTATCTTTTATGTTTTCATGCGATTCATTTAACTTACAAAAATATGATTTAGCGTGAATTATATTTGGCACCCTCAAAGATTCAAAATTTTTTATTTTGTATCTTCAAAGATCAGATTTCTCGCCCTCAATTTATTAAAAGTATTGTAATGTGATATTTCGTTAGTTCGTTAGTTTTCGTTACTCATTTCGTCAACGTTAATGAGGTGGGTTTAGATGGAATAAGTAACGAAAAGTAATGGAAGAGTCACATTGAAATACTTTTAATACATTGAATGTACAATGTGATAAATTTTATATTTGAAGGTATAAAATAAAAAAAAACTTAAAATTTTCAAGGTGCAAAGTGAGATTTCCCCTATGATTTATAGTACACCTATTATTATTCGAAATTATTTTTTGATATGCAACAGTTTATAACTATTACAATGAAATTTGAGAAGAGAAAGAGCATAACCTCTAGAGGGAGGAACAAAAAAATTATAATACAACTTTTAAAAAGAGGAAAATATTTTATAAATTTTTTTTAGACCTATTATTTGGAGTAGTTTATTTTCATGCAATTCATAGGGTTCAACAAGTAATCGATAGTTCGATACTTCACGATCAAGGGTATAATATTTTTTGTATTAGCCATCTTTATATATCACATTAACAATAGAAATATAGTCGAGAGAAAAAATCTCTAACTTTGAAATCCAGAGGTCCAAAATTAAATAATCAAAACTCTTAAAAGTAATTAACCATTTCAAACTCTTATATCAATCTACCTTAAATCAACATTAATCAATTGTCTATAAGCTCAGAATTTCTCTCTTGATCTTCTCTATACTTTCGTACCCATTACCACCAAGCAACGCCGTTACCGTCAAAGTCAACTGCCGCCGGTTATCCACCGAGACATTTGCCGCCAAAACATCAGCCATATGCTTCTCAAAAACCCTGAAAATTTCGGCCACCAAACTCCGTTGAAAGGCTAGTTGAATCCCAAAAAAGGCGGCGCCACCGGAGAAGCTCACGTTGACGGAAGAGTTACGGTTGGTGCAATGAGATAATACCGGTTTGGCCACCGGCGATTGCATTGGTAACGCCTTCTGTACTCCCTCCAACCTCTCTTTCTCTTCCTCAAGTCTTTTAATGTACTCAATTGTATCACTTACAATTCTCTCTCGTGTAGCCTACAATTTCACAGAGAGAGAGAGAGAGAATGTGTGTGTCAAAATAACAGAACCCATTGATTGATTGGTATGTGTGTGTATCAGTAATAACAGAAACCCAAAGAATTGTATTACCTTAGGGAAGATCATAAGACTAGGCACCATGGATTGAAGAACAGAGTATTTCTCGGTCATTTTCTCTCTCCGGTCACGTTCCTTGTGTAGGCTCTCTGGGTTCTTAGCCTGGGCTCTTCTGCTTCTCTTTCTCGAGCTTGAACCCTTCTCATTCATAGCGGTTCCAGGAAAAGGTGAGAATTCCGACAATGGGGGAATTACAGAATCCTTATAACCATCCATGATGCCCAGAAGGAGATGGTTTATCTCCTTCTCTTCCTCTTCTCCTTCTTCTTTTTTCACTTCTATTTCTCTCTCCTTGCCTCTATTCCACATAACAAATCGTTCTCAAATATACGGAGACAGAGCATATGAGGAGAGAGAAAGATTTGGGTTGTTGGAGAATGGTGGAGAGAGATGATTTCGTTTGTTGATTAAGAAGCTGTTAGAATATTTGCTGCAGAGAGAGAGAGAGAGAGTTGGCAGAAGGGCTGATGAAGTCATGTGCATGTCCTCCAGTGAATTATAAGCTTTTGATTTTGTGCTCTATCTCCCAGTGGAATTGTTGATTTTGTACATCATTTTTGTGCCATTTAATGCTTTTGCTGAATCCCCACCATTGGATTGTTTGAGAGGTAAATCACAATTAGACTTGTGAATTTATCCGATTTTGATTCGAATTCGATCTAATCCAATTCAAATTATGTATATATTTTTATATAAATGTTAAAAAAATAAGTGATTATTTAAGAAAATTTAGTTTAAATTTAAACGTAATTTGTTAAATTGTAGTTAAATTAAGTTATTAATTTGAATCTGATCAAATTTCGTATTATTAATAGATTCAGACAGAGACTATGAAAATAAAACTCGTCATATAATCTAATTCGGATAAGACTTTCAAATCGAATCGAGATTCAAATCAATCCAAATTCGATCCAAATTCAATGGTTGACAGGCCTAATCACAATACCCATTTGAGGGTCTTGATAATTGAAATTGATAATCACAGTTTTGTTATCTGCCAATTATTTTCAAATTTAATCGAACCTGTTTGGGTTCGAATGAGACTCATTGTTATTCAGTAGAATCCAATAAATTTAACGATAAACCATTAAACTCGAGCGAAATTGACATAAAGTAGGAATTGAAATGATCAAAATCCTAGGATTTTTATGCAAATAAGAGCCATTGATTGATATAATGTAGATTTACACGAAACAAAGTTGTATGTGATGCATTGTACCTCATGAAAATTGGCTAAACAGAAGACCATGTGCAAGGGTAGTAGTACTTGGGCTCTAAGAAAGTACTGACATTTGACACGTGTCACAATAATATTGGCTGGATCACTTGAAGACTGAACACTGTCCTTGAGATTTTCCTAAGCCAAAACTATACAAGGGTCCTGTTAGTTCAAGGGAGCATACGGCAATGAGATTTTCTGGGCTACACTATTTTTGTTGGACCCTCACATGGTGAAAAAAAATATTCGGCATAGCCGTTGCACGATATCAACAATGTCACATAATGTAATCGTCTATTAATAAGTAAACAAGTCTGTAAGTGAGCCCCACAAAAATTAATAACCATTCAACCATATGGGACCCATTATATCCATTTTATAATTTTTTTATTGAATGGTTACACCCGATATTTACTTTAGATGGTGGTGTACTTTTTAGCATTGGGTCCTCAGGGGTATACATTGGGAATTTGGTGGGTATACCCTTGTTTGCAGGACAGGCACATGTTCAGCAGGTAGAGTGATATTAGTGAGGGATAAGGTGTCGGTCGAGTAATATCGTGTCTATTTTTGGTTATCTTTTCATGATTTTGCTCGAAAATAATTAGACATTAACGAGAGAGGAAACACAACGTAAAGAGATATAGTACATGATAATGATAGAAACACAAACTTTGTTACATAACACCTAGATGTAAGTTTCTTGATGATATCTAAGACAAACCCTAGGGAGAAATCACACACAAACACTCACATTTTTTACTTGGATTTCTTGTGAAGATTAAAAGCAGCCATCCCAACCAGCAAAAGAAACACCACAGAGGCAAGGAGAGAGAGGATAATAGCAGCACTGATTTGTTGGCAGAATTTACCGAACATATTGCACACCTTGTTCCATTGCACGTGTGAGTTCCCTTGGTACCCGAGGACACCGACGGCGGTGGCGGCTCCGTTGCCGGAGAAGAGCAATGCGATCATCACTAGGTCAAGGATGATGATCATCATTGATAGACCTTTCTTCCCACTTCTATTTGCCAGGGTCAGGATCAGTGAGATTGCAGCATATGAGCTTGCTATTGCATTTGCCACCACAAAGTACCTATTAATAGGGGAGGTTACGAAAATAGATTTTAGAGTAAATTATACATATGACCTTCAAATTATGACTCTTATATCAATTAAGTCTTTGATTTTTTTTTTTTTTTTTGTGTTAATTGAGCCTTTAAACTCTCTAATTTTATTAATTGAACTTTTATGTCTACATCCGTTAGATTTTTTAATGGAAAGTGGTCAAGTGTGTCACTCACGTGACACAAATGGCTGGAGTAAACTACACATATAACCCTCAAACTATGACTCTTGTGTCAATTAAGTCTCTAAATTTTTTATTTTTTGTCAATTGAACCCCTGAACTTTCTAATTGTTTCAATTGAGTCATTCTGTCTTTTTGTGTCATATAGTCACGTGAGTGATACACTCTAACGTAGGCAGACAGAAAGGTTCAATTGACATCATTAGCGAATTTAGGGGCTCAATTGACACAAAAAAAGTTTAGAAGCTTAATTAACAATGATAATTTTAGAACCATATGTATAGTTTACTCTAGATTTTACTTTTTGATAAGTTTCTAAGTGCAATTAAGAATAAGAATGCTATGCAGAGCTTTCAACATTTGCTGGCCCAGCCCATCACCTAAAGGCCTGTCAGTGGCCATAAGCCTAGCAGAGAAGGCCTGGGGCTGTGTTTTGATCTGACCCATATATGGTTGGCCCAATCAAAGCCCACAAAAGAGAGCAATCAGGACCTTGCATTTTGTAAATTTCAAAATGTATTTTTGAGGAGAATATAATATAAAATTCATTATTTTCTTGTGAAGAACCATTAACATGGGTTCGATGGACAAGGTATGGGTCATCTTTTTTCATTTTTGATTCAAAATGGCCCGACCTGGGGTCTAACAAGATTGTTGACTGGTCAACTGACCCGATGATCCAGCCCATTAAAAATGACACAAACTTCCACAAAATTTTTTACCCATGTCCATGTGCAGCTCACAGGGTCAAATTTCCAAATTTGGGCACTTTAATAAGAGACAAAGGCTAATGAAAGCTCTGTCCTCTTAACTCCTCCTAAGTCCTACGCACGATATGGGGCAGATATTAGGGTAAGCAATTGACCAAATTTCCAGTCTCCGAGACAAGAAAAAATAAATAAAACATTTGAAAGTTTTTTGGGGTATTAGACTATATTTGGTTTGCGTCTCAAAAAATAGTATTCGAAAACTGTTTTTGGGAAGAGTTTTAGAAAAGTGTGTTTTTGTATTTTTTGTTTGGCAGAACTTGTTTAGTTATATAATTCTAAAAACAGTTCTACGAAATAGAAAACAATAAAACTTATTTGAACAGTAACACAAAAAATAATGAAAACAGAAACGTCGTGGTGGTAGTGATAGTGTGGTGATGGTTGTGGTGGAAGGGGGTGGTGGTGGTGTTTTCTAAATTCTGAAAAAGTTGTTTTTAATTAAAAACACACAAATCAGCTTTAACTTGTTCTCTAAATATGATCGCTTTTTGTTTTCAGTTTTCAAAAAACAAAAACAAAAATAAAAAATGGCTGGCCCAACAAATTTTCTCCTAGAAACTATTTCCAAAAACAGAAAAATAGTTTTTGAGATGTAAACCAAACATGTCATAAATTTTACCATGCAATTGTGATGGAAAAACATATACAATGGCTAAAATATTTCCTGTAATTAAAAAAAATATAGTCATAATATTTACTGTAGTTGCTATGTTTATCCAGCTGGTTAAAATCTTAAAAATATAATTTATTATAATTAAAAGATTAAAATATAAATATAATAAATCGTTTGGATTCAAACCACCTAGGCTGTTATTTGAGCATTTTCCTTGAGTTTGTGGGGGTATAGTTAGCACAGCTTTCTGTCTTATTTATATTCATGCTATGACTCTCTTGCTCATTCACTTCTTATTACAGGACAATAGCTTTGTTTTGTTATCTACAGATGGATCATTGATATAACTACACAGATCTCACTACTATAGTGAATTATAAATAACAAGTATGGGACCCTAACCTCTTAATATATTTTTTTGGTATTACAGTCAGGGGGTGTTCCGACCAACAAACGTACACTTCGACTAATTTTCTCTCCAGTTCCGTCGCAGACAGACCATTCACACAGAGACTAAAGAATCAAAGAGAGATAAATTCCTTATAGCGTGATCCATAGAGTTGGCCTAACTTCCTAAGCGAGAGTAATAAAAATGATCAAGTAGAGTAGACCTAGTTGTTTAATTAACTATGACAATAGCTTTAACTTACAATTTTGAGTCATATAAAACAGTCTAGTTAGGTTGATGTGTATAAGAAAATATAGGGAATGAGAGGTACACTTCCGATTAAAAGAAATGTGGAGTAATATTATTGTGACCTAAAAAACTCGCAAATAGCATTACTCGGGTTCTATATAATCTAACTTTGTCTTGAAATAAATGCATGCAATATCGTCAAGGTGTGCCTAAATTATACCGAACATTCTTTACCGTTGAATTTTTTTTTTTTGCATGCAATACATCTGAGAGGACAAGAGCTTGTGTGTGTGTGTGTGTGTGTGAGAGAGAGAGAGAGAGAGAGAGAGAGAGAGAGACTCACACAAAGGCGGACATGTAATGCCACTTAGCAGTCACTGAAACATTCACCGTAGGCAGGGAAGGGCCAAGCGTCACCGGAACAACCTTTGACTGTTTATTAACCCCAACAACCACCGCCGCCACCAGAGTAAGCACCAAGGCCAAAACCCTCAAAACCTTCTCCGACCACCGCACTGCTCTACTGTTCGCCACCCCCACTTCTTTTTCCCTGCCGTTCCTTCCTTCCACACCACCAATACTTGCCTTATTCTGAGCCTCCATAACCACAAAAACCCCCAAGAAATTTTTACTTCTTTTTTCTGGGTAAGTATGAAAATTTGACTGCCAGTGACACAGAAGAGAATGAGGAGTTATGGGAACATGAGGAGTTATGGGAGCTTTATATAGAGAAATAGAGAGATGGGTTTGGTGTGAAGGAGAAGAGTTTTTTGTCCTTGGTAGGAGAGAGAAAGGAATGGGACACCATTATTTTGTATTGACATTAATGGCAAAGAGCTGTGTATACGTGTGTGTAATGAAATGTGGGGAAGAAAACGTGGTATAGGATGTAATGCTTTGGTTCACATTTAGTGTGGAAGGTTGGGGCGTTCACCTTATTTTAATCCTTTTCTGGCAACTGATTTGGGCTAGCTGACCCTATCAATTGTTCACACCAACCCTTTTGTTTTTTTTAATAATTTTTTAAGGTACCCGGATTTTTTTTTTTTTAACGGTCAGGGGTGTTCGGGTCAACTTACGTAAACCTCGATTAATTCCTTCTCAGATCCGATCAAAAGCAGGTCATCCACTTCGAGAATAGGGTATTCATGAGAGATAAATCTCTCATAGCGTAGTTTCAAAGAATTACATAGATTCAAACTCAAGAAGTCTAGATTTACAACTCGTCCAAGAGACCCGAATTTTCAAACTCACCCATCCATAATATATTCAACTGGCAACCCATAGATCGCAATAGCATTCTAATGAGAGGAATGAGACTCGAATCTAAGAGTTTACGTTCGGAATTGACTTTTCACCTTCTTATTGGTTAGACCGCTTGATTACAATGATATTGTGTATACTAAGTTGATTGAAATTGAAAAAGAGTATTATTACTTTGGAGTTTGAATAATACCATACTATATGTTGATAGAAAATTTTCAGATCATTGTGGATGTTTAATTTGTTTTTAAGTTTCATAAAATAAAATAAACTAACCAGCATTTCTACTGTTTTTTTCTCATCTTGACAAGAGAGGAATCCTAAAGAGTTGTCATCTAACAATTTTGTATATGTTGAAATATTGCTAAGTACATTCATGATTTTTTTTTGGTCAGACTATTCGGTGTCCGGAAGCCACATTGGGCTCCGACTAATCCAGATTCGAGCCGGGTAGGACCACAAGGGCGGCAAAGCTCTCCCTACCGAACGCAGCTGCGTTCTCAAGTCTCGAACCGAGGACCTTGGTTAAGTTAGAACAGTCCCACACCAACTGATCTACGCGCTCGGTGGTGTACATTCATGATGTCTCTAGCATATGTATCAATGAATCCTTTTATCCTGGAAATTGTATAATCCCCAGCCAACGAGCGGCAATGGTAAGTATGGCAAGCTAACTACCGATGAAAGTAGTTTTAGCAAGTGTGATTTTGAAAAGCATCAAAAAACATAAATTGCCATTGTGTTTTTTTTCACCATAAGCATACTTTATGCAAGGATCTGAATCCTCTTACGGGTCGTGTTTTTTTTTTTCAATTTCAAATTTTGGGTCGTGTTCGTTTTTAGGTTGAACTCATTTGGTATTGAAGTTGATCGAAATTGACAAAATTTGAAATTGAGACGAATCGGATCCCTTTGTGTACATTTGATGCTGGCAGATTCATTACTGGTAATTTCTCCAAGCAGATGGATGTAGAATATGTGGAAGCTACCCAGTTTTGCTTCTTTGATTGAGAACCATCCCAGTTTTGTATGTGATATATAAGTTGCCATGTTGGAGAGAGATTGACATTTGATTTTTTTTTTTTCCGGAAGAAAGTATAGATATTTTTTTGATCCAACGCTATTACAGAGAAGGAGACGACGATGTTTAAACCCGCGATGGGTCAAACAGCAGGAGAGATGACCAATAAATCAACTGTCCATCTTGAAAAAAATAGACAGAGAAGGAGACGACGATGTTTAAACTTTCGATCAGTCTAACAGCGGGGGAGGTGGCCAATAAACCAACCATTGACCTAAAAAGAAATAGAGATTAGCAATTGGTTATTTCAGTCTTAATGGTAGATGATGACAATCTGTATTCAATCATTCTGAGTAGCATTCAGCAAAACTACACAGAACCGTGATTCTCTTTTGCCTTTGTGAAGGCGACAAGGTAGTATTAGTAGTACAGAGTGACACGATTATGCTAAAACTATATGTTATAACTTCCGTTGAAAGAGAGAGATCCCAAGCTTCTTGTTGTTAGATATGATGTAACACAGATAAGGCTGAGAGAGCATTCTGTCTTGTCCTATTATGTTTAAGTTGTGATGTGTTAAATTTTTAAGGGTGATTCAGAAATCAGTCTGTCTTCTTGCAAATAAGAGGTATTAGATTCGATAATTCGCACACCTTCTAAGGGTCAGCCACCCTTATTTCATCAGAAAATATGTTTTTAAACTAGTTCGAATTGTAGTGACCGACTTAAAGCTTGAAGGAGTAGTCAGCGCAAACCTAGATACCTTGTAACAAAAAAAAAAAAAAAAAACAGAATTAATGAGAGGTGTTAGAAATTGTTAACCCTAATCTCTATGAATGAAATTCTCAAATATAAAAAAAATGACATACTCGGTACACAACTTTACTCTGCTCACAGAAGAAATCATCGATATATTTTTATAATATATAGCATATATATATATATATTAGTTATTTCTCGTGCCTGAAGGTACATAGTAATAAAAAAAATGATTAACAATAAATATATTTGTATTCACATCTAAAATCAAATTACAAAGATAGAGGAAAAAAAAAAGAATTTAAGCATTCGGTTGTAGTTGAGGTGAGTGTTGGTGGTGAAAGATGGTGATGGTTGTGATGGGTGACGACGATTGGTTGTGATGGTGGTAGCCGTGAGGGAAATGGTGATATTGATGGTAGGACGGTGCGAGTGGTGGTAGTAAGGATGATGGTGGGACAATGGCGATAGTGGTAAGGTGGCGGCAGCGGTGGTGATGGTGGTGGTGGTAATAGGGATAATGGTGGGACAATGACGGTAGTGGTAAGGTGACGGCAGTGGTGGTGGTGGTGGGGGGATCGGGGTAGTAAGGATGGTTGTGGGGTAGTGGTGGGATGGTGGTGGTGGTGGTGGTGGTGGTGACGACGACGATGGTGATGGTGAGGCGGTAGGGGTGGTGGTACCACTATCGCCACCTTACCACACCCACCTTACCACCACCCCTACCCCCACCACCGTCGCCGCCGCTGCCACCACCACTATCACCACCCTACCACACCCACCTTACCACCACCACCATCACCACCTTGCCACCATCACCATCACCACTACTACCACTGTCCAACCATCACCACCACCTCCTCCTCCACCTCCACCTCTCTATCACCACCACCTCCTCCTCCACCTCCACATCACAACTACCACCACTGCCCCACCACCATCACTACTATTACCACCACTGCCCCACCCCCACCGCCTCATCACCACCCCCACGATCATCACAACTACCACTACCATTGCCAACCCACCACCGCCACCGCCCGCCCCTGCCACCGCCACCCCCACCACCGACACTGCCCCACTTGCACCCCCACCCCACCCTCACTGCACCACCACCACTGCCACCACCCACCACCCACCACCCACCACCATAATTGTGTTATTCTTATATATATTTATTACCATTACCACCATTATCCCACTATCACCGTCGCCCACTGTCAGCACCCACCACTATCATTATTGCCCACTGTTACCCATTACCACAACCCACCACCACCCCGTCGTCGCCCACCATTGCCACTAGTCACTGTCACCCACCCCCACCACACCTACCACCACCACCCGTCATCGCCCACCATTGTAGCCACCCATTGTCACCTACCTCCACCACACTTACCACCGCCGCCATTTGCCACCACCCATCACACTGTCGCCTAGAAACACCCATCGTCACCGCCCACCACCACCGTCGTCGTCCCACCACCACCACTGCCAACCATCATCACCGTTGTCCACCACCACCACCACCCACACCCACACCCACCACCACCATCGCCGTCACCCACGGCTGCCACTACCATCATCGTCACCTAAAACCCACTACCACCATCACCGTTGTCATCCACGGCTGCCACCACCACCACGATTGTCACCACCCACCACAACCATAACCGTCTCCCACCATCATCACTGCTGCCCAGCACCACTAACACAGCTCACCCCCATTACAATCGATACTTAAATTTCTTTATCTCTTCTTTATGTTTGTGATTTGATTTTGGGTGTGAATACAAATATATTTATTGTTGACAATTTTTTTTATTATTCCGTACATTTAGGCACGAAAAATAATTAGTATATATATATATATATATATATATATATATATATATATATATATATATATATATATATATATATATATATATATATATATATTATTGCACATCGTGTCTCTTTTAGGGCCACAGTCTCGGCCACACTTTCTGGACTGATGTTTGTTTTTGTATTTGCCCAAACCAGCCTGCACATGCTATTCAAATTTGGCTAGCTATTATATAGAAGTCTGGGCTATGTGCCTAGCATTCAAACAGCAGTGACTTGTGATTTCGGCATTATATTGACTTTCAAAGATGGCAAATCTATTCCTTCACATGGACCTTTCCATACATTTTCTAAGTGGTGTCTTCTTTCCCTTAATTCTGCTTTTGCATTGGATTTTTAAGTTTTCCATTGACTTTGTCAATTGATTTTTGTTGGGATTAGTGAATGGTTTATATTAATTAGGCCTTGCTAACTTTAATGTAGAGATAATGTTCATTGAGTTATGTTTTTGGATAGAAATGTGTTTCCTACCAAAAGTCAATTGAAAAGTTCAGTGGTATTACTGTTGGGTTATCGGGTCAAATAATAAGTTGGGGATACAGAGAATATCCTACAATACGGAATGTCCCACGGCGAGAAATGCTATACGGTAGAAAATGGGTGCATGTAAATTGCCTATAATTTTCAATGTACTTCAAGGAGAGAAGTTTTACCAAGATTGGATAAACTAAAAAAGTTTACCAGGAATTGATGTAGCAAATGTACTGGACTAGGTCTCCTAATTGGACCAAGATTAGAGTAATTAACTAGTGCTTATAAATATCTTGTAACTCTTTGGATTCTGATAAAGTAAGATTAAATTGAAGAAATATGGATGTAGGTAAAAATTTTATCGAACCACGTAATCTTGCGTTCTTATTTAACTTGACATCAACCCTTTCTTTCCTTTACAAAGGCTTCACTAATTTCAGCTGCACCAACAATTCTTGTGTGTTATGTGTTCCTTTTTCAAAAAAAGAAAGAAAGGAACTCTCTCTCTCTCTCTCTCTCTCTGCTTATTGAAGACAAAACTTGAAGTCAACGGTGACCTAATGGCTCCACAACCCGTCATTGGATTGATAAGTCGTGGGTTCTGACTTCATTAGCCCTCTCCCTTGTAAACTTTGCAATAGTGACCAAAAAAAAAAAAAAATTTGAGGACAAAACTCAACTCAATTCAACATAGTCTTATCACAAGTATTTGAATTGCTATATGAATCATGTCATCTATTGTTCTATCAAAAATCATATTTTCAGACAGGCAAGAAGCAATCATACAAGTTTTTACTAAACTTTTCCCTATAAATATATGCAAACTATCCAATTCGATTCTAATTTATCTCTTATTAATGATGTTTCAAGTGTTTTACAAACATTTCAATTCTTAAAAGAAGAACAAAAATAATCGAAGACATAAACTTGTCTTAAATTCTTTATATGGGCCCATTTTGACATAATTTCCCCCATTATCAATTTAATTTAAAGAAAAAAAAAGACTTGTTTCTACATTTTTTCAGACCATCTCAGCTGCTTCAACAAAAAAACACACAAGTTACCTAACACAAGTTTGAACAAGTTGAACTTATCTTCAACTGACCTACCTACCAAATTACTAAAGCAACCTCAATAGTTTCTAATGCCATAAAGTTTCCTCCAACTAAACATGGGGCCCATAGGCCATTTATATCTAGCAAATAAATACCAAATTGGTAGCTTCACAATCAATGCTCATTATTTCGACAGAGTCTTAAGTATATATGTAGTTTAATTTCTATGTCATATCACCATCATGCTAGAAAATATTAAAAAAGCCTAGTAGACAATAAGTGGTTTTGACCTGATTGAAATAAGTTGGTTTTATAAGTTTGGGAGTAAAATAAGTTTAAATTCATTTAAATCTTGGCTTTTGGATCAGTTTCTGTAGTAGTTTTTTGGACCTAAAAATGTTTATTTACGTTAATTCAAGAAGTTGATTTTATGGACTTTTCTTCCGATTTTTTTTGACGTTTTGTTGTGGGTACCACATAACTTTTAATTTATTATATTTATAAAATATTATTAGTGACTTAAAAAAAATTAAAATTCATATTTTAGGAACTATTATGCACAATCTATATATACATGCAATTATTATTTTTTATTTTGACACAAAAAACCAAAAAAGAAAAGAAAAAGAAAGTCACTGCAAATAGACATTTTTAGATTTTTAAAAAATATTCCAAATAATTTTAAGATTTTTTTTTTAACTCTGATTTTTTTACGAAATTTTTTAATCGTAATATGATCATTTACTTCGACTTTGGAACATCCTATCAGAGACCTTTTACTGCAGTTTGGTGGTGTCTTTATTTCATGCAGTTGTTTATTCAATGGAAGTTAAAATCTTTCTAAATCAAAAATATCACTTGTCCTTCTACCTTATCCAGTTCTTTTTTCTGAAGGTTTTTTTAACCTTATCCATAGTGTGCCCATTAACCAGACCAGGGACATATAGGTCCTGTTTAGTTTACGTTTAAAAAAATATTTTGATATTTTTGTGTCACATAACTTGTTTGATTTTATGGTTCTAAAAATAGTTATACTAAATAAAAAACAGTAAAACTTGTTTGAATAGTAATTCAAAAAATAATAAAAATAGAAATGTAATGGTGGTGGTGGTGGTGGTGAACGAGGTGACGGTAGTTGTGGTGGAAATAGGGCTGCAACTTAGGCGGGTTAACCCAATTTCAACCCGCAAAAATTAGGGCTTGAACTAGGGTTTTTAATATTTAAGTTGGGCTTGGGTCAAAAAACCCCAACCCGAATTCAATTTGGGCGGGCCTCGGGTTCACGGGTTGAACCCGAATATTAAAATCGGGTTCAATCCAAATTAATATATATATAAATACAATTTTAGATTTTTATCCCCAGGGTTAATATGAAGTTTGCGTCTTCGCCTCCCTCACTCACTCTCAGTCTCTCTCACTCTCAGATCTATCTCTCACTCTCAAATCCCTCTCCCCTGCACCTTCTCCCTCTCTCAGCCTCCTTCGTCTTCGTCATCTTAGAGTCTCAGCCTTCTCTCAGCCTCCTTCGTCTTCGCCTCCTTCATCTTAGAGTCTCAGCCCTCTCTCAGCCTCCTTTGTCTTCACCTCCCTTTCTCAAACACGTAAGTGGTTCTTGTGGGCAGTGGACAGTGGCTTTGCAGTGGTAGCAATGGTTGCAGTTATAGCAGTGGTAGCGGTGGTTGCAGTCGAAGCTGTGGACTGGTGGCAATGGCAGTAGTGTTCATCATGTTATGTGTTCTGTTTGTGTTAAATTGGCAACAATGTTATGTTTATGTTTATGTCAACCCGAATTGAACTCGTAAAGTAACCCAAAATCAGCCTGAAATTAGAAACCCAAATTCAACCCGAGCCTGCCCGAATTAAACTCGGGCAATGCTCGAGTTGAGTCCATCGGGTTGAACTCGGATTAGAGTTAGGGTTATAGTTGAAGATTATATACCTAGAGTTGGGCTAGGGTTGACTGTCTAACCCGCCTAATCCGTCGAGTTACACCCCTAGGTGGAAGTGTGGTTGTGGAGTGGACGTGGTGGTGGTGGTGGTTGTAGTGATTTCTAAATTCTGAAAAAATTGTTTCTAAAAATACTCAAAATATTTTTAACTTGTTCTCTAAATCTACAAACTTTTTGTTCTCAATTTTTTAAAAACAAAAACAAAAAATAGTTAGCCAAACAGCTTTTCTCCCACAAACTATATCTAAAAACAAAAAAATATTTTATGAGATGCAAATTAAACAAGGCTATAGATTTTGGAGTTGTCTATGGTACTCAAAAAATAAAAAAATTGGTACAGTATTGATATTTATTATTTTTATGAGTATTTTAATCACTGTTATATGTATTTTTATCACTGTTGTGAAACCGAAAAAAAAGTGATAAAAATAATTACCACAACAGTGGTAAAAATACCCCAAAAAATGGTAAATCACCTTCAAAAGTAGTAATTGTTTTGTTGTAAAAATGCCTACAGAAATTATAAAATACCTACAAAAATAATAAATTTTAGAGGTAAGATACCGAATACAATCAAGTCCATAGATTTTATACACACACACACAAAGGCACATACACTTGGATACAAATATATGATACGCTGCATAAATCTCTCTATAGCAACACAAGGGTTACCCACACAGTTTTATATATTGTAGTTAAAACTTAAATATGTGATTTTTATTTTTATTAAAAATAAAATTAAAAGGTAAGTAGGTTTAAATGCTTAACATGATTAAAAAGTCAAATGTGAATTATGATGATGCACAAATTGGTTTTCGTGCACCACAGTCAAGTAAATAATATAAAAATGCAGTAAACAAACAATCAATACCAAAAATGGCAAATAAAGGAGTAAAACAGAGATTTATAGTGGTTCGGCCTTGGCCTACGTCCACTTTTTATGGCAACGATGGCCTTTTGTGTTATTTATAGATGAATAATCGTCACCGGAGCTACAGAGCTTTTAGGGAAAAGGAACGACAGTGTTCTGCAAGGGTAGGAGATGAGGTATTTTTGGGAGGCGTGCCCTAGATGGTGAGAGGGCTTTACATTTTATAGAACTAGGGTTTTGAGGTGAGGTGGTGACGTGAGGGAGGGGTTTCCTAATTAGGTAGGGTTTCTCCGTGCGCCGCATCTTTCTCCTTTGCATTCCAATTCTTTTGGAGGAGGGCCCCCGATGGTTTGGACTCTGGATTTAGCCTTGGTGGGTCTTTGCACTTTGGGCTTCATTAGGCCTGCTGGGTCTTCATGAGTTTGGATCTCTGATCACAATTGGGCTTCAACATGGATTCAGACCTTTTGGGTCTGACCCATCAAATTATAAAATAATTCGTCAGATTTAAACGATTCGAGTCATTTGCCCTTGTTGGGTTAGAGAAGAAAGATAGCACAGTGGGCTTGGCCTAGATAGTTGAGGTCGTGCACTTGGCCCATAGCTACAAGAACATTGGACCAAGTCCAACAAACCTAGCATTGTCATGCCATATATACACTTGTTGGACCTATTAACCGAAAAGTCTACTAAAAATCTCAACTAAAAAACATATTGGGATAGAGCAGAAAGATGGTACAGTGGGCCTTCGCCTAAGATAACTTTTTTTTTTTTTTTTTGGGAGAGGAGAGGGGGGAAAGGGGCTTGAATCTTTGATCTCAAGAAGGCAAAGTCTTTACAAGGTAAGGAATATCATTGGACCAAAGGCCCGTTGGTATTGACCTTGATAACTGAGGTCGAGATGGTGGCCCGTATCTACAAGAATATTGGACGAAATCCCGCAACCCAAGTACGATTAATAAATAAATTGAGTATGAGTAAAACCAAACAAAAAAAGTAAACGACATTACTCATTTATATACCAATTATATACGATTCATACATGAAACGAATCTAATATGACACGATTCGTTAGATACGAATTAATAAACAAATTGGGTTTCAATGAAATATTTTTTTGACAATAACCCGCTACAATTCGATACGAATCCACCTCACTCGACATGATTGATAGGCTTAGTGACATCACCCATACACCGAATATTTAGAACTCTCACTCCACTTCACCGGCTGCTTGATTGAAATCTTTAATTGAATTTTTGATCGAGTATTGAAAATCAACATAAAATAAAATAAACAATTAAAGAATACAATAAAATAAAATAAAATAAAAAAAGATTAGGAACTTGTCAAACCCCACATTCAAAGAAAAATTGATTGCATTTTCTATTCTTTTTCTTCTTCTCCAATCATATACTTTTCTAACCCGTCGTTCTCCCACTTTTCTTATGTACATTTATGCCTAATGAACCTACTTAATACCTACTTAATACGTGTACATTGAGTTATGAAAAGACAATGAGCCACATGAAACCCAAACAAAGACACATGTAAACCAAGGGGGTATATACGTAACTTCCAATAGGATGGTCACATGTTGTTTTCAACTAATGTGGATAAGCACTTGATCTTTGCAATGACGTGTTTGTTGGTGACCAAATTTTCATTGATTTTTTAGGAGTTTTCGTATCAACTTGTGCAATGATTGTCTTGAAGCTTCTTGGCCAGATAAGGGTTGCATTCAAAGGTACATAGGGTGTATATGTTGGAACTTAAGGATATCTAGTTTGTATAAATAATTTCGGAGATTATTTTATTCTTCTTTGAGTAATCAACGATCAATAATTCAAAATTTTAACTTTGAGATTCGTAAAAGATATTCTGATTGATTTGATTGTTATGTGTGGTTTATAAAATTTTGAGACCCGACAACTAGGGGTGCAACTTGGACGGGTTGGGAGGGTTTATATAATCTTCAAATCTGACCCTAATTATAATCCTACCTCAACCCGAGGTGCTTAACCCGAGTACTATCCGAGTTTAATTCAGGCGGATTTGGGTTGAATTTTGGTTACTTAATTCGGGTTTATTTTGGGTTAAAATCGGGTTGACCTTGAGTTACTTAATTCGGGTTAATTTTTTAAAATGTAAATTTAATTTTTTCAAGTGATCTGAGATGAAGGGCGAGACGCAAATGAAGAGAGAGGGAGGAGTGAGAGAGAGATCTAAGAGTGATGGAGGCGCAGAGGTGAAGATTTGAAGTGAAGTGAAAATCTGGACTCTGAAGAATAAAGATAAATACTAACTCTAGTTAAATATATTTATATATTTATGTATATTCGGGTTGAACCCGACAATCCGATGTCTCAATCCGAGACTTGCCCAAATTCAATTCGGGTTGAAATTTTTTTGCCCAAGTCCAACCTAAGTATTAAAAATTCTAATCCAAACCCTGTTTTTTTGAGTTGGGCTCGGTTTAAATTCGGGTTAGCCCGCCCAAGTTGCACCCCTACCAACAGCGTCATAATCTATAAGCCCTAGAATATGCTCGCCATCCAAACTTTAGATTTTCTAGATTTGAAGATTCTTTTATTTTTATTAATTTCAATCGTCTATCGTTGAATTATTTCGATGAGAAAATTCTACCATTTTTACTAATTTCAATCATCAGCCCATAGATCATTAGTCTATACCATGGGTTTATATTAATGGTGGATCCTACCATTAAAAATATAAAATTAAAAGAAAAAAAAAATCTCCTAACTGAGAGAATCTTAATCCTGGCAACTGCATCTCTTTCGCTTCAAACAGCACATGTTGGGGCCCTTAATACAAAGTGACAGCTAAGATAATTATCCTATCCTTGGTATCTTTTTTAATTTTATACAAAGCTTCCAATCTCATTTGGAATCAACCAAATATATCAAAAAACCTTATTTAATCAGCTAGTACCATAATGATTTTAAAAGTACAATTACAAACTAGGGTTGATAATTGAGTAGAACTACTCGGGTTTGGCTCGTTTCGGGCTTGACTTGAGTTACTCGATTCAGACACAACTTGTTTTTTTTTTTTTTGACCAGAGAACACTACAACACTTCTACTTAAAAAAACAAAAGTGTCATAGGTCCTTATAACTAACACACACCCAAAGGCTATCCGATGTGGGATAGCTCCAGCCCATCACCACCCTGGATAGCACACATGCCGTTATTTTTTTTTTTACCAGAGAACACTATAACACTTCTACTTAAAAAGCAGAAGTGTCATAGGTTTTTAAAAGGTTCAATTGGAACTCACAAAGTTTGACTCGTTTATTTGTAAAATAATTGAGTTACTCGGAATTTAAATAATTTTTTAAGATTATTTAGAAAAACGAGTTCGATAGACTCGGTTCGATTATCAGCCCTACAACCACATATATCATGCACGAAATTTTCATCACTACAAAATTGAAAGAGAATGAGATATATACAATTGAAACTGTTTTCCTAAGTTGAATCTAACGTGTAAATAACAATAAAATATTCTTTTTGATGTGTCACAACCCGTCCTCAATAAACCAAATATGTATAATATTCATATTTATCGGACCCACATATCCTTCAATGATCTACAATGTATTATTGATATCTAGTTATATATTTGTACCCAAAAAAAAGAGACTCGATTTTATATACAATGAATTTCACTTGAATTCATGGGTATGACTAATAATCGAGCGGAGCTATTTGGGCTTGACTCGGATTTGACTCGAGCTAGAATAAATTTTTAGACTCGTTTAGAAAAATGAGCCTAAAAAGGTTAAGTTCGAATTCGCAAAACTCGGTTCGTTTATATGTAAAATAATTAAGCTTCTCGGACTCGACTTAAGATTATCTTTTTTTGGGCTCGGCTTATTTTCTAAACGAATTGAATTTGAACAATTTTTTAAGTTCGTTTAGAAAAAGAAGTTTGATAGTCTCGACTCGATTATCAGACTTATTCACAGGAGGTCATCTATCAATATAAAAAAAAAAAATTTAAAAAAAAAGGAAAATTTGGGAAACCCACTTCATATATATCACATCTTTAATTTAAGATTAATGTGACCCTTTATTCAATTAAGCATAGTCAAGTGTCCACTCATAACATTGAACAAAACAATCTTCCTATCAAACAAAAAAATCCCTTGGTGGCGTGGAGGGAATGCCAACCAACCCCTGCGCCGGCTTACCCAAAAATCCTCCTATATCTATACCTCTCATGCACCCATAACCGCATCTACCACAAACTTACCATTCACACTTAAGCCTACCAAGTACCAACCTAAAACATCCATGGCTTCCACAACAGAGCCAGAAAAAATTGTTCCACCACCAGAAGCCCACGTGGCAGGGCCGGAAAAGCCGGCTCCACCACCTGAAGCCCGGGCTCCGGAGCCAGAAAAGGGGGCTCCACCACCGGAAGCCCCACCTCTGGCACCTGTTTCTCCTCCGGCCTACTATGTGGTGGCTGATGTGGTTTTAAGGTTCTTGCTGTTTGCTGCGGCAGTAGTGTCTGTGGTGGTGATGGTGACTAGTAAGCAAACGGAATTGGCTCCAATACCAATTCCACCATTCCGGGCAAAGCTTCAGGCGAAGTTCAATCACTCTCCGGCGCTCATGTAAGTTGTAATCACATGCAAGAACTTAGCATATATATAGTAACTATATGTGATCAACTATAGTACAATTCATATCACTTCTTTTTCTTTTTTTTGTGGTCAGCTCTTCCCCTGTGATTTTCTGGTAACCATAAGCTGAACCATACTATAAAACTCACTAAATATTCACCAAACTCCAGTAAATTGTGAGTTGTAACATAAACCGACACCTCCAGAATGAAACACACACACACACCCCACTATATATATAGTGGGGTGTGTGTGTGAGAGAGAGAGAGAGAGATGGCTGGAATTTTTGGCAAATAATTTGGGTTGATTAAAATGAAACAAGAAAAAATGAAAAGTGGTACAACTTTTTTTTTTTTTTGGATTTAACAGTCAGGGCGTTTGGGTAAATTTTATGTTTACCTCGACTAATCCTCTTTTTGATCTGATCAAAGACTCAACTACTCAAACAAATCTATTAAGACCAACAACGGCCTTGGCCTACCATGTTGAGACCGGAGCGTGATTAGGGAGCAAGTTCTTCAAAACTCCTAGACGAAATCCTGGAATGAGACCCTTTTATTATTATTATTATTATTATAGTATATAAAATTTGTTACTATATGAGATGCCAAATAACAATTTAAAATTTTTTGCACTCAGTTTTTTTGTATATTATTTAGATTGATAAAATTCTTTCAAGGAATTCTAGTTGATAAAATAGTAAGATAATAAATTTTAAATTCAATACTAGACACTCGAGTGGTGTTTATGTTGTCGACAACAAAAAGAAGTTCTTAACAAACTCAATTTAATTTTAAACAATTAAAATCATCAATAAAATAATTTTTAAGTTTATCAAAGTGATTGAAAAAAATATATAAAACAATTACATAATTTTATTACACGCGGTGAGTTCCAATTAGACATGAATAATGTCATAGTAAATAAATAGATCTCCTATTACTATAAAAGTCGTAAAAATAACATTTTGCTTCAATTGATCTCAGGCCTAAAGTTTTCTTATAAATTTTTTAGGCTCCTTTAAAAAAAAATTAATTTGATTGAATATTGTATGAAAATTTTATTTGGTGTCAAATATCAAAATTGAGGTTAATTAAAAAAATGGGTCCGAAAATTTTATTTGCAGACTTGAAAATAAAATTAGACTTAATTGAATATCGATTGGTTCAAAAAATTTATTTGGGGCCTTAAGAAAAAATTGTCCTTAACCAAATTTGCGTCTTAAATTTTTTTGAAACCCTTATGACTAAACATTGATCTAAAAATTTTATTTAGAGGTTTAAAAATAAATTTAAGTTTAATTGAACTTGTGTCTAAAAGTTTTAAAAATAATTTAAACTTGAATCTAAAAAACTTAGAGGAAGATTATGGTACCCAAAAATAATTTTTTAATATTTTTAAAAAATGATTTGTATAATTGTATTCATGAATTATGGTTTGATTTATTTATACCCATTACATTTCAAAATAATATAGTAAAGAGAAATAATAAAATTAAAAAAAATTTAGACACGTCATGTTTTTATTGAGCAAAATAAAAAAGTAAGACATTAAAAAATAATTTATTTATTTATTTTGATATTATAATTGGGTCCATCTAGATAAATTCTAGAGGGCCCATGACAGGAGGGATGGGGTTTAAACTTCGAAGTATTTGAAAGATATTAGACGAGCTTTGCAATAATTGAAGTTGGTAAGCCACCATAATTGAAGTTGGTGTATAGACACTGTACAGCTTGAAGATTGATATAAAATTGGTCATCATGCAACTATTCTAATATATGTTTTAATTACTTCATCTAATTTATTATAGTGATTAAATTAGTGGTGGGTTTCAATATTAATAAAAATAATTATCATTAATTATATCTTTAAATTAGGTACCATAATTAAGTATAAATAATATTTTTCGAATTCAGACCCTCTAATTATTTTTTCTCAATTTTTCTTCTTGGTAAATTATCTAAAATTAATAATTAAGAGATTCATTGGGTTCAATGGGTTTTACTTGAATTCACAATAAATAATTCACAAAAAAAAATATATTGAAAAAGATCACACTTGATATTATTCTCGTGTCATCCATCTTCCTACGCTCTGGTTAGTGGTGTGCAGGGTTTAAAAAAGATAATTAAGACGCCATAATAAGGAATGAGACCCGCCATCACCTGAGACATACACAACACACAATGCAAAAGTTCTTCTTGTATTTCATTCGAATAAGTTCTTGAGTCAACAAACTTTCTCTTCTTTGGTCTCCTTATCAGCACCAAGATACCAACAAAAGAGAAGCTTAGCGATGAAATTGAAGAAGAGGAGGAGAAAAGAGCTTATTCATGAAAGCAACATAATAACATGTAGTAGGATATTTTGTGACAGCTAATGAGAAGACAACCAACCATTTGGTTAGGATATTGGATTGGAGTAAATATTCAGTATGACGGTGACATCACATCTCACTAATCAATAAAAAATAATTAAATAAAAAAAGTAAATTTCGAGTATTTACATTGGATAATTTTGTATTATATGGATGAATAATTATTAATAAATTGTATGAAATTCATTTTTTTATTTATTATATTTTTATTGGGTTGTAATATTAGGTGACGATGATTACGCAGTGTTACTGTTACATTGAATTTTTTTTTTTTTGAGTGGCTGAGTCATATAACGGTAAAGAGCGTGTGACTCAGCCCAATCTATTAAAGTATCAACCCGAATCTCTCAACACATGTATTGTTTAAGATTAATTTTTTGTATTAAAAGAGTGTTTTTTATGTGTGGGAATTCAATCTCACATCGACTAAATATCTAAAAGTACTTGAATATATATATATATATGTTAGTGTTATCTCGCTTTTAAGTTAAAGTGAGACCTTGAGACTTTCACGTGTACAAAAGTGAGACTAGCGGATGAGCTACGGATTTCTAAAATCTACGAACCACACTACTCGGCCTAGTCCACAACCCGAAAAGCTCCAACGGCTAGTATTCCAGCAGTCATATTTTTCAAGTTATTATCTAATTAAATATAGAAGTAATTACGGACTATTAAACACCTATATTATTTGTATATATATTTATACATATTTCAATATAGAATACGTGCGCACAAATCGTCTTAAGAGAGCGATCTAGTCCGCGCCTCACCCTGCCATTCACCTTACTTTTTGCATCTCATTTTTCCAACAATTTTAAACTTGGATTACACAATTTATATTGAAATTTAGGTGTAATTCTTAAGTTGAAATTTCAAGTCGGATTAAATTTAAGTTTCATTCTCGAGTTATACAAGTTGGTTAAATATTGCTTCATCTGTTTACATTCTCATCATGTGTGTTTGTTAGATTGGTAAGTTCTATTCAGCTTTTGCTAACACTCAATGAACTATCCATGGTGCAGATACTTCGTAGCAGCACTCTCTGTCGCTGGTTTTTACAGCATCATAACTGCATTTTTATCTTTTTTAGCCCTCCTGAAGCCAGGTTCCACAGCAAAATTGTTGGTCCATATTGTTATATTCGATGTGGTAAGCTCTATACAACTCTTCCTGCTGCTAATACTAGTGTGTGTGTGTGTGTGAGAGAGAGAGAGAGGTCCGGCATATGGGTGCTTGAAAGTAGGGCAGATAATTGAACCAAACCTTCATACAACTTGTTTTGAGCTCTTTTTGGGTTCAACTCGTTTTTTAAACGAGCCGAACTTGAACAATTTTTTAAGTTCGACTCGTTTATACGTAAAATAGTCGAGATACTCGGCTTGGTTCGGGTTCAACTTGTTTTGGGCTCGACTCCTTTATATTTTTTAAACGAGTTGAGCTTGAAAATTTGTTTAGGGTTGTTTAAAAAAAAGAACTCGACAGGCTCGCAAAATTAAGCTCGATTCTCAGCTCTACCTGAAAGCTAACTTCAGTAATCGGTTAGTTGATCCTTTTGTGGCTGGATATGGTTTTGCATATGTAATTCCAGAGATAAAAATGACAACTACTCTATATGAAACTAACATGGAGTTAGCAAGTTTGAATTTAATCTTAATAGATTCAGGTAATAAACGAGTGGATTCACAAGACAAGACAAGTCAAGTGAATTGGTCGATTTGAATCTCGGCAAACATTACTTATACACGACATACACTCAACTATACACAGTTGTAAATAGGCCAGATAAAAATTAACTTTTGACACGACATAATTTACACGGTTTAGGAGCACACAACATGACACGACTCATTGACAACACTAATATAGCAACTGGTCCATGATGTTTATGTGTTGCAGCTGCTGTTGGGGATTGTAGCTTCGGCGACCGGAGCAGCTGGTGGAGTAGGTTATATAGGTCTGAAAGGCAACTCTCATGCCGGCTGGGGTAAGGTGTGTAACACCTATGATATATACTGCCGACACCTTGCAGGCTCCATTGCAGTCTCACTGTTTGCCTCAGTTGTTCTGGTATTGCTGGTTCTTCTCTCTGTTTACACCCTTTCTAAGAAGATCCCCCAGTGAAAATCTCTTTAGTTCAGGCAGATATTTGGAACCCAGCCATGCCTCGCTCCAAATCGGTTTGTGCTGAGCGGGAAAATGTTGTTTTCTGTGTGTATATGTGATTGTTTCTTGACCAGTTCGAACTGGATTCGTGTTGTATTTGTATGTAAATTCAATGATGTAATGTGTACTTTAAATTGAAATGTACATTAATATGAGATTTTAAGGTTCGTTTGATGTTATTTTAAGGCTTTGTAGAGTTAAAAAGCATAGAAAAAATTCACCCCGTGCCATTGCTGAACTACATGGCACTCTCTGCTTGTCTACACTGGCAGTGATTGCAGCAAATCTGTAAGTGTTAACCAATCATCAAGGAATGTGTTATGGGGATTCTGGGGGTTTAGACTAATGAGTGAGCCAAAATGAGATACCACAACGAGATCTGCTTAAATCGAACCATATTAAAGCAGGGTATAGAATAAGCTCTTCCCAGAACAGAGATAGCCAATCTCACCAAAGAATAGCAAACAAGCATTGTACTTTTTTTTTTTTTGGGGGGGGGGGGGATGGGGAGGCTTAATAACAATGAAAGGCAATTGGTGTGGCATACTCAATTGTTTTTTTCCTCATTCTAAGCTGCTGCATATTAGCTACCCACAGAACATGCCATTGCATATTGATGGAATATTAACGAAAAAAACTAGGTAATGCCAGCGACCCTCAACCAGATTCAATCAATTATACTAGCAGTAAAAGTGAAAGATTGTTTATAACCAAGTAACAGCCTTTACTATTAAAATCAAAACCAGCAGCTCTTACATAAAATGGATTTATTATCTACACTATGCTTGGAGATGGCAATTTGTCACAACAATAATCGAATGCATGCTACCTCAGCCAACTATATTGATGACTAAGGATAAAGCCTAGCCTGCCCCAGATATAGTTAATTGATCTTCTTCTTCAAATAAGAAGTTGCGCTGCAGTGCCATAAATCATCAAAAAGCTGCATATGTTTCATTGGTACTCTAGGTCTTCAGTGCAGGGCATGCGCTTATATCTTTAACCAGTTAACCCGCAGTACAAATTGCACTCTTTATCTCTCCCCCCAAACAGAAGGTATTCCACAAATTTTTGCACTGCATAACCCCCAAGCAAATTGCTTAGGATCTTCTATTATCAAGACTAGCTAAGGAAGTTCAATTTCTTAGGAAAGGGGATGAGCAGCTACAAAGACACCATATGTTAGCAAAATGTTATTCAAAAATTAAAAGTTTGTCTAGTAAAGCTGGTGAGGTTATCAGATTCATACAAAAGAGTGTATATTTACATCAAGCCTAGCGTCTATTGTACTCAAACTCTCCACCTATAAGGGATTTGACAATAATTTCATAAAACTGCTGAACTAGCACATTCCGCCATCTGGGCTTTGAATTATCAATGAAAGGAAAAGAACGATTCGTCTGTGCTAATCATCCATCACCAAGTTAGCTATAACCTGCGGAATTAACGCAAAGTGTCCACAGGTGATGATAGAAACTTAGTTGCCTGGCAAACTACCAAATGGGGAAGACTGACTATACTAAGCACTTAGATATTGTAATCTAACAAGTGGCATAAAACAAGCAAAATAAGATAGACTGGACGTAGCTTATATAACATGGGAAACTACGTAGCTTATATAACATGGGAAACTATGTACTGCATGATTACAAAGTTCACCAGGAATTTCACAACATCAATTTTATTTTCAAAGACTGCAAATGTTCACAAAAGCATCGGTTTGCAACTCAATGATAAATAACAATAGAAAAGACTGCATACCTCGGACTGTGCAACAAAATTGGTTAGTTCAATAGTGCATTTGAATTTACAAATGTTCTTTTTTCAGAATAGCCTCTCTGCATGTGGAGCTAAGGCTACGTACATTTGATCCACCCCAGACCTTGTAGTGGCGGGAACCCTGTTTTTAACAGTTAGAAAATTGTTTGCTCCCCCAGTTCCTGACCAGCCATTCCTTCTCTGAGCACCCTCTCAAAGAACTCTTCCAACCTATCTTTCCCATAACTCGGGGTTTTCTCAGCACTGTACTCTCCAGTCTCAGCATCCAAAACCAACATACTCTCAGCTGCATAATACCTTCCAATCTTCCCAAACTCAGCTGCATCTTCCATTGCAGGAAATATCTTAACAAGAAAATCAAGAACCCAAATAGCAAAATCCATTATCTCAATTGGCACTTTTATAAACTTGGGTTCTTTTCCTACAATTCTAAACAGTATCTCCCCTTGCTCCAATGGTGTCAAAGCCTTACCTGGCCCGCCAATTGGCAAAACCTGGTTAATCTTATCCTCACTCAACACACAATCTGCTATAAAGGAAGCCAAATCCGGCTCACTAATCGGCTTACAGGCACACAACTTTCCATCCCCAAACATCACATAAGGCTTCCCATCTTTCACCAATTCAACCTGTCCTCCCAAACTCTTGAAGAATGCTGTTGGCCTCACAATACTATAAGAAAACCCCTCATCCTCTTTAGCTTCTTTCATCAATTCAGCCTCAATTTTCAACTTTGCTCTCTGAAATTCAAGAAGGGGCTTTTGCACACAAATTGCAGATAGCAACACAAAATGAAAAGCCCCAAACTTCTTACCAGCAACAAGACTATTCTTTGTGGCCTCATAATCAATTTTCCATGAATCTTTCACACCACCACTGCGGCTAGCAAGGCAAGAGACAACAACATCAATGGAAATCCCTAAATTCTCCAAGCTTTTTTCCAAAGAATCCAACTTGGTCACATCTGAAAAACACACATTGGCCCCATTTAACTGTTCCAAGGTTTCCTCTTTGCTATATTTACCTCTAATGCCACTCCTCTCTCTTGCAATGGCTATAACATTAAACCCTCTATTAACTAGCTCTTTAACTACAAATTTTCCAATGTACCCAGTTGAACCCGCAACCAAAATGTTAATATCTTTTGGGTTTTTGTTCCTGAATGAAATTTTGGGGGACTCAACAGCTGCTGTGGTTGAAGCTGTTATGGGTTTGAGTCTCTGGCTATTGAATTTAGAGGGTTCTGAGAAGTACAGAACAGGAAATGAAAGAGCATAAGGGACTGAGTTCACCTGAATTGGATTGATGAAATGAGAAGAAAACAGATTTTTGAAGCTTTGATTTCTTGGTGAATTGAGTGTCAATCCACTGAAGGTGGCAAAAACTGACATTTTTACTTTTGAGTTCAACAAGACTGAACAACTAGGCCAGAGTAGATTGGGTTTGGTATAGGAAACATGGCATGACAAAGTAAAGAATCAGAGAAAATTTGTGGTGGTTGATGGGAGAGTAAGGTGTTTCATGGCTTTTGAGCGAGGAGCTCTATCAAAGTGGAATCCAAAACGATTGGTGGAGGTTACCGAAGAAGATTGGTAGCAAATCTATGTAAATGTTGTATGGTATGGGCCGGTGTTTACCCGGCATTTAAGCCTTCTCACTTATATAAAAAATTAATGACCAAAAAAAAAAAAATTATATAAAAAATTGAGTATTAATTGTATAATATTTATTTTTTTAAATAATAATTTATTTTTTTAATTAAAATAGAAAAAGAGAAAAGTAGGCCAAAGAGAAGGGAGTGGTAGGTGTGTGTGTTAGTGGGGTCGCCTTATATTATTAGAGAGTGTATTGGTTGCGTTGATTAACATTGGAAACTGTGCAAAAAAGAAGATATTTTTAGACGACTTTTTTTTTAGAATAAATTTTAATCGTTATTGAATTTGTTTGGAACTGACTAAAAATCGTAATTTTTTTGGTTTCAGAGGAAAAGAAGTATGATCCGACTGGGCGGCTTTTTCATCAACTCTTTGGAAAAAATAGGTTTTATCAACAACAAAGAAAAGCTTAAAAATGGGATTTATCTAAGGATTTTCAAGAAAAAATCGACTTTTTTCATAAATACTCCAAACAGTGTCAAGAGTTTTTTTAACTTTGATTTTTTCATTTCACTTTTCAAATCTTTGTTTCGCACCCAAAAAAAATCAACTTCAAACGGGTTCAAATGTGTAATTTAAATTGTTAACGGTAATTTGATAAATTTGCTCTGAGAAAGACTAGTTGGGCCAATAAATTTTCAAATTATGTCTCCACAATTAAAAACCAACAATTACTGATATTATTTAGTTGAATTTTAACCGTGGTGAAAATAAGTCCATTCCACGCTCAAAACACACACACACAGAGCAAAACGCTTACTATTAACATAAATGAGTCGAACACATTTCATTTTATGCTCTAGTTAAAGCAACATTTGACAACAAACCATATTTTATTGAGGAACAAAATATTGTTTTGAAACGTTCAAAACATTTTTATTTCTAAAAAGATCGAAACGAATCAGCGATACAATCAAAATTTCAATATTTCAAGGTATTTCGAAATGTTTCAAACATGTTTTCACTAATGTTGTGAAATATTTTGAGGTGTTTCAAGATGTTTATAGATATATTTAGATCAATGTTTTAAAAAATGAAAATTTTAAATTCTTTATATACTTGTTGGTACATATGTGCGCTGTACATGAACTATTTCAGAATTCTTCTAGAACCACTCATTGTCAAACCTACATCATTGTATTGAGAGGAACCAAGAATCCTATAACATTTTTCATATGTGTTGTTAAGAAGATGATATAGAGAGATGAAGTGGTGCATTTCTAGTAATAAAAAACAGAGAGAAAGAAGATGAAGAGGTGCGTTTTTAATAGTATCATGCACTGAAGTTTAGTTAACTATAGTGAATTATGTTCAATGCTAAATAAAATTAGATGTTTTATCCAAATAAAATCAAATATAATGCACTACTAAACATAGTAACAATAAAGAGGAAAATAGCATAAAAAGAAATTTTGTTAACTCTATAACAAAAAAAAAAACTTAACCTTAGATTCATTATGGCAATGCCTTCACGCGAATATCTCATCACAACAAGGTGCTATGATCTTGCATCTCATTTTGTGATGTGAGCACCTAAAAATTCATAATATACCAAATTAAAAGAAACCCAATTATAAGAAACTTGAATTTGAAAATTAAAACACATAGGAATAAGAAAAATGAAATGATTCATAATCAAACTATGTAGTTATGATGAGATAGATATCCAAAATATCCAGATCCTCTCTCCATCAGAGATTCGTCCATGGTTGAATCTAAGACCATCTGGTTCTCGAAGCCGCTTTCCATTCTCTTTGAATAAAATTTCAATGAACAAACCAAATAATCTTTATTTGAAAAATCAACTGAAATTAATTCACAACACATAATTAAAAAATAAATCGGCCATGTACTCCAAATAAATACCAGAAACAAAGTGGGATTTCTAATATATGGATACAAGAAAGAGAAATTTCGGAAAAGAGATGAAGGGATGCTATAATAGAACCATCTCGTACGACCCAGTTGAATTTTGACTTTTGAGTAAACTATACACATAGTCTTCAAATTATGACCATTGTGTCAATTAAGCTCTTGAACTTTTTTTGTGTCAATTGAATTCTTCTGCCTGTCTCCGATAAATTTTCAACGGAAAGTGATAATTTGTGTCACTCATGTGATACCAGGGCCGACCCTACCTCATAGTTAATAAAGCTTGGGCTTTAGGCCTCAAAATTTGAGAAGACCCATTATTTTAGTTATATAATTAGCTCACATCAAAAAATTTAAATTTATAAACATTTTAAGTCCAGCTAAAAGGTCCCAAAAAAATTAATTTCAATCAAAAATTTTAATTTCAATAATTTAGGTTCATGATCCAACCTATAAAATTAGAAACCCAAAAAATTGAAAGTTAAAAAAACAACTAAAAGTATAAAAAAAAGTAATGTTATTTGGACCTAAAAATTTGACTTAATTTGTTGACCTAATGATGTGGCTTCATTGAAACCATTTGATCAACACTAAGTTCCAATATTTAATAACGGTCACACAGTCAATCCAAAGACCATAGTGAATTAGGTCAGTAAATTTGGTTAATAAATTAAATCACAATAGCATTGCTTTAAAAAAAATCTACTCAAAAGTGAAGTTGTATTTATCCCACATTTACTCTCTCTCTCTCTAGTAAAAAACAAAAACAAAAGTTAAAACATATCTCCGCAACATTGACTCACTCTCCCTCTATCACACACACATAAAAAATTAAAAATAAAAGATCTCATTAGGCCTCAAAATATCTTGGACCGCCCCTGCGTGATACAAATGAGTTAGAGTAAACTGCATATATAACCTTCAAGCTATAATCCTTATGTCAATTAAATCCTTAATCTTTTTTTGTGTCAATTAAACTTCTTGAATTCTCTAATTGTGTTAATTAAGGACTTGCGTCTTTTTATGTCATATAATCACATAAGTGACACACTCTAACAGAGACATGTAGAAAGGCTCAATTGACACAATTAGAAAAAAAAATAAAAAAAAATTGACACAATTAGAGAGTTTAATGGCTCTCAATTGACATAAAAGTCATAGTTTTAGGGTCATATGTGTAATTTACTCTTGAATTTTTATCTTTCCATCATCGCGTTTAATTGGGTTGCAAACCCAAATATATCACACTATTGTACATAAAAACAGAGGATCAACATCATCCTCAAACGCTAGAATGATACCCACACTAATAATCTTCCTTCTCAGATTGCTTACATGCTGTCCAATTAGATTATAATGTCCAATTCAACCCAATGTGCATGAAAACATTGTAATCACCCTTGAGTACATGTATTCATAGAGGCAGTACAGCAGCAAGGATCGCCGAAAAATAGAAAGGTAAACACATAAACGATCATTGGTGCAGTTACTCAGAGACTCCAAGGAACTGAGAAAAGCTTGGGTACTTTGGCTCCCATCCTATCTCCTCGCGGGTTTTCGAGTTGTTTAATTTCTTCCCTAACGGACCATTGGTGGCTGCAGAAACAGCACAGCACACGTTTTTGACATAACATTCGAGTTCAAAACTTTCATGCGGAAATAAATGTGTATCATGCATAATGAAGACTTTGCGAGTCTCTGAAGCTTTTACTATACATAAGAGAACACTAATATTAGCATATGTCTTTACCACAATCGTACAATATCTCTGTACAAACTAACAATGAGCTCACCTGTGAAACTCCCAAATTTCTTAGTAAACTTCCCACTCTTATCCACCAAGTCCATTACTTCCTGCCTGCTAAGTCATAGAAAGATATGAGAATTCATTTCTGCTACAGAAACCAATGCAATTAAGACTGCACATAAGGATACTGGCTTATGTAGTAACTAGAGAGAAGAGTCACTAAATCAAGCTTGCAAATTTAGCAAGACAACCTGGATAGAGGTTGATTGTCACAACCCAGAAAAATCCGTCCACGAAGTTTCTTCTTCAAGATTGCAACTGAAAGGGAAGCCGCATCCTGTTGAAGTACAAAAGTCAGTAGACCAGCTTAAAATTTTTTACATCAATAGCGATGAGACAAAGCTGCATTTTAGGAATGCAAGGTATGAATGGAAGTATCCCCGACAAAGTAGATATTCCATTCGACTAAAGTAATTTGATACTCAAAAAAGGAAATGTATCCGAGTATAATAATTAGGTAAATTGATATCAAAGTGCCTATGCAAGTAACAACTTTAAAGACAACTATTTGCCATCAAGCTATTTGTTTTTATACCAATGAAATGGAGAAAGCCAACAATAAAGTATTCACCTCGTAGTGTATAAGATTTAAAATGTGATCTGGACGAGCTTCAACGATTCCTTTCCCCAACCAATAGACATGTGCCCCTCTATCTGCTGTGTGTTAACAGTTCAGGTTAACATACATAAAATACAATATGAATTTGTGCCAGGACTCCCTGCAGCTTCTCGTAAGAATATAAGAAATCTTATACATCATGTTTCATAAAGGATATGTAAAGTCCTGCCAATCTAAGAACACAACCCTCAGACTCTAGCACTACTTTCTCTGCTTTCAGAAGGACATCTGTCCTAGGGCTCCTCCCAATTGGTACAACGGGATAGTCCTGTGTAGCCATGCAAAATAATGTAGGTCAAATTTTAGGGACACCTGACATATGACTGATACATCGCATAAAGGATATCCATATGTCATAAAAGTCAGCAACTACATAACGAATGTACCTATTCATCAGACGCTTCCACAACTTGAGGAAAAGGGATGCTAGATACCTTTCAATTTCGGAACTTCAGTGGAGATAACATTTTATTGAGTTGAGTACTCTGTTCATTTTCAATCACTGTAGGGGATTCTGAATTACTTTTCCATCCTTAATTTACGAATCTTTCCCCAAGAGGAGGATCTATAAACTCAGGCAAATGATGCATCACATCAAATGTCTGAATTCATGTAACTGCAGTCTCAACTCAACAATACCTTATCCCAACTTGTAAAGAAACTCATGACTCTCACTTGAGGTATAACACTAGGAAAAAATTAAATAAAGCTACCAGCAGGAAAAAGTTGTGTTAGATGCAACACCTCATCACAGGATCCATTGTTGTTGCAATCATATGGTGCAGAGCTTGAAGTAAAGAGGAAAGAACCTTCACCATTCCAGTTCGAAGCAGCTTCCCTGCTTATTATTTCATACACCAACCCAATAACATAAGTTGAGAAGGTATGTACTTTTGGATCAAATAATTGCATACATAACATCTATAGAAACAACAAAAGTTGAAACAATGCAATAGCAACAAGGAGGCATTTTTAAACCTCAATTTCTTACAAAGTTCATAAAGTCTCTAAACAGAAAATCCAACACCTCAATTCAAAAAGATGTCACTCTTTCATAATTCCGTCCTTATATTTGTTTCCAAATACATCAAAGATGTTTTCCCAGCGGATTCACATATGCTTTTGGTATATACCATTATCCTCAAATATTCTTCCATAATTGCATATCCTATCTCTTTCCAGATACATGTGTTCCCAGCCCATTAAGATTACCTCCAATACAGCCAAAGCTTCATTTCTCCCGTTTTATTCTCTTAATAGCTACTTCAAAACACTAATTTGAGCTACTAAACAACCTAAGTCTGTACTTAGCAGGTGACTCACATGTTTTCTCTTGTCCATTCACTTATCCTCCACCAAGCTATCAACAACTGAAATAAATGAAGTCTTGTTTTCTCTTCCTGTCAATTACATGTATCTCCAAGAAATAACGGAAACTGGTATCCACTCAGCTACTATAGCTATCTGTCGAGTTCTCAATTATCATAATACTGCATGTCAACAGCTAACTTTGAATCAAGTACAGGAATGCAAATTCTATGCTACCTTACATCGCCAGGGTAGTCGGAAGTTTGTGTCGGAGGAGCACAAAAGATCACGTAAGGAAACTTGTGAGACACCTTCCCCTTCAAAGATGGAGTAATCCCAATTTTAATCAACTCTTCATGATGATTCATTGTTACCGTCTCCCCAAATATTTGGCACCCAGGGTGTTCCTGCTCATGATTATCTTCGTTTAAAATACATCCATACCAAAAATCTATAACACAAACCTAATAATCCTGTCCTTCTCTATATAAAACCACTTAAAATTCAATCAAATATCAAGTGCTCAATATCTAACAAAACTTATTCACTACGAATTGATGGCATTGAACCAGAGTTCCACACACAAGTAATTGATGGCATTGAACCAGAGCTCCACACACAAGTAATTGATAGCATAGATATACATAACGATCAAATTTCATTACCTCCCGCCATTTTTCAGCCACAATGCGACCTAAAACACCAGGTCCAACGATCAACAAATCGTTTGCTCCGATCAAACCAGAGGACGAAGCCTCCAATTCTTCACTTGGTGCACCTTCAGCATCCAATTTGCAAAAATTACATCTACAGGCAAACACATAGCGTAGAAAAAAACACAAAATGGAAGAGAAAATCGAGTACAGACCGACGGTAGATGATGCGTGAACTTGGAGAGGAGTGGCCATTGATGACAATGAATATGTAAGTTTCGCAGTGAAATTATTAGAGATTTTGGACACAGAGAGAAGTGAAATTGGGCGTTTCCAGCTGGAGAGGTTTGGATGGAAATGCTCGAAAGCTCGAGCTCTGGTGATTATGGTAACAGAAAAAGCTATGGTGCCCATGGGAAGTTAGACATAGGGATAGAATGATACAGAGAGGCCCTTTCACTTTTATCGAGAAAGTCGACTTATTTTATTGGGCCGCTTTGGGCTGGACTGACCCTGAGGGAGATTGTGTTAACCAATCATGGTCATACACGTGTAACTGGAAGGTATAAAATAAGGGTAAGATTTAAAATGAGTAATGTTATTTAAAATACATAGTAAAATAAGTCTTTTTAGGAAAAAAATATTATTTTTTTAAAATTGTGTCGACTTTTTTGATAATTTGAATTTTTTTTCTCAATATTTAAGTTTGAGTCTTTATAGTTATGATAATTCATTGAAAAAAAATATTTATTTATTTTTATTTGGGGAATAATGAAAAAGTAAAATAATAAATTTTTTATTGTTTTGTTTAATGTGAGAAAAAGAAAATAAAAGAAACATATTACAAATCAAATATATATATATATATAAAAAAAAAAAAAGCAACATAATCATGATGTGGACCTCATGCTTATCTTTTTGTTGGACTATCTTTATAGCCTGTTTTTCTGATCAGATCTTTATAGTCTGTTTGGTAAATGAAAAATATGGAAGGATAAATAAGGGGAAAGAAAAATCTATTATTTAACATCTACATTACGAAAATGCAGTGGAATTTAAGGGACAATTCTTCCTAGGGGATATATATATATATATATATATATATATATATATATATATATATATATATATATATATATATATATGTATATGTACAAATAGATATATGAATGACTTATCTGCATATTCATTTAAAATATTAAAAAAAAAAAATAGGACAACTCGACGAGCAGGACATTTTCGAGAGAGCCCGCTTCCCATTTGTTGGAATTTGACCAAAACTATCCAATTATTATGAAAGAAAGTTTGTTAGGAGTCACATTCACATGTGTGACTCCTATATAGAATAGGAAAAGTATTGGAAGAGTTTTAATATACCGTGAATAGGTTTATTAGAGCATCTCTGGCCCTTATCATTTTTTGTACTTTTTTAAAAAAATGGTAAAAAACTCTTAAAAACCTTCTCCAATATTAGACTCATATTCACACCAAAATGAAGAAAAATCCTTTCTTAAACTCAAATCAAAGGAAAATCAAATCCGTACATTTTCTACTAATGGTGATATTACACCCTCCTTTTTAAAAATTTAATGATCATATTTATCATCTTTTAAATTTGGGTTTGTCCAAATTTAAATTTGAGTTTTCTCTATTGGAGAGGTCTACACCAAATTAAACTTTTTACCTGTTTTTTTTTTTCAATTTTGGGTAAGGGTTTGGGTCTCCATTAGAGATGGTCTTAGTTACCACTTTTTTTTTTGCTACAGGATGTCTAAACTACGCCGACTAATCCTTCGAGCTCAGTGGTTGGCTACCGTGGCTTGAATTGGTCTAGAGCTATGAAGCACGGATACTTCGAAATGGTCAAAGTATCGGTATCGGATACTTTTTGGATACGGATACACCTCCGATACGGCCGGATATGTATCGGATACGGCTGAGAAGTATCCTAAAATTAAAAAAATAAATTTGATTTTCGGATACGGCTGGATACGCTTAGGATACTCTTCGGATACGGCGGGGTATTACTTGAATGTTTTAAAAAATATAAGGGCACAAGAGCAAATATGTTTGAGCCCTTATTTGCAAATATATTATAGAATGTATAATTTATAAATGATAGAATGGTTAGTTATTATTATATATATTTGGTAGATGTGTGATTCACTTTATAAATCATAATTATTACATTAAATATAATAATAAAATTAAAAAATATATATATTTTATGGACGTATTCTAGCCGTATCCGTATCCTATTTTTTTAAGTTTTGCCGTATCGTCGTATCCCGTATTGCCGTATCCGTATCCGTGCTTCATAGGTCTAGAGCATATCCCCAAAAGGACAAAGGTGGCTAGCCCTTAGAGAGTGTGGGAATAGATCAAACCTAAGAGCTCTGGATTATTAAAGTACAGGTTCAACTATTAGACCACCCCTAATGGGGGTCCGGCTTGTCTGTTACGAGGCGGTAACAGCATTCTGTCCTGTTAAGTGGGACGACAACGTTTAAGTCTAAAATGTTGTCGTTTTGCAGACTGTTGAAAAAAAGGGGGGGAGCAAACGTCACCATTTTCTACTACAATAAAACACAAAATTTTAGATTCCCCTCCAAAAACGAAATCTTGGCTAGTCTTCTTGAAAACCAGACCTTTAGGAGAAATCAAAATTGAAAACCCATAAATTTCCCTCATATTGTTTGAACTATCATTAAAAATCCCAAAACCCAATATTTCATTCGGTTTAGTTGCACACTCTATTTGCAAATTTGTTCGGCACCATCCATCACAAATTATCTATAAATTCACGTTTTTTTTTTTTATTCCCAGTGATTTCATATTGATTCTAATCGTCAAATCTCACATTTTGCATCAAGTAATTCGTGTCGTATTAAAGAGCCATGTTGTATTTTAACACCCTCCTAGAAATCACTTGCACACATAAAAATAGGTTTTAGGAAAAGTAGGTTAAAGAAGAGCAGTTGTAGGGTTTGAAAGGCAGATTTAAGTAGTAGAGAGAACCTTGTCAAACTTTGCTGTGTGTTAGTGCACATGTCAGAGGGTAAGCATTTAATAAATACAGTGTCTAAGCATCATTTTGCATGGCAAAACTCCAAGTTCTATATATAGCTAGTGTCCAAACTCAAATGAAACATACTTATCTTGAGCAATTGTGTGGAAGTTCTTTCTCTCTGTCAGTTTCCTTCTTCAAGAACTCTCTCTTGTAGCCATTTTCTCAGGCCGTTGCACCGGCGATAACTTGTTATAGATGTGGCCACCTAGACCACCCGGCGGTCCCGGCAACCCTGGACCAGGAGGGCCACCAGGGCCAGGGGGCTTTCTTGGTAGCTTTGTCAGTAACTTTTGCAGCACTATTTCCTCTTGGTTAGTATTTTTGTGTATTGTTTTCATTTCTTTCCCTTATGGACCTGTTTGGAGGCACCTTTTAAGGGTTTTGAGTTCGTTTAGACATTAGCTTTTTTATCAGCTTATGCAGTAGCTTTTTAGACCCAAAAAAACTTATTTAGATTAATTCAAGAAATTGATTTTATGAGTTTTTCTTCCGACTTTTAGAATTTTGTCGCGAGTTTGACATAATTTTTTAGTTTATTATATTTATAAAAATATTATTAGTGATGTAAAAAAATTTAAAATTCATATTTTGGGAACTATTATGCATAATCTATATATATATCCAATTATTTTTTTTTATTTTGACACAAAAAGCAAAAAAAACTAGAAATTCACTCCAAACAAATTTTTTCAACTTTTTAAATAACATTCTGAATGGTTTTTGAGGACTTTTTGACTCTGATTTTTTAGCGAAATTTTTCAAATTCGTAATTTTTCACCTAAAAAAGTCAACTCCAAATAGATTCATTATTTTTCCTAATAACCAATTATTATTAGTGCATTGTTAGAATTGAAAATGCTTTGTTTGGAATATTGAAAAGTTTTTTTTAAAAAAATTGGATACTTTTCTGATTGGGTGTACGCAATGTACGAGACTCCCGTCATTACGAGATATAAGAAATGTTAGATATATGTAGTCTTATTCTTGCAAGTAGAGACTTTTCTGATTAGATATCATTAAAGAAGGAAAACCCAAAAACAAAATTGCTTCAAAATTGACACTAATACTTCTCTTGATGATTGCATTTAGCAAGGTTGTGTTTTATCAAAACTAACAATTTTATTCTACTTTCCGTGCGAGGAAGCTTCTACTTCTTTTGCTGTTGCTGGATGCTGCCAGATTGCTTTGGTGGCCCTCCTGGTCCTTCACAACCTACTGGTTTTCCACCTGGGCCTCCTCCTGGAATGCCTGCCCCTCTTGCTCTTGGGCCTCCAATGGGTGGTCCTGGTCCACCTGGTCAGCCAGGACCACCAGGGCCTCCAGGTGGCCCATGGGGACAGCCGCCTTATTGATATCTGGTATGGGCTAGTAATCGATGGTAAAGCCCATGTTGTTTTACTGTTGTTAGCATTCAGTGGCCATGTATGTTTCAAGATTTTAATTCTCTCTCTTTTTACTGTTTCAAATTTGTGATCTTCCTGTTGTATTTTCGTATCTTTGAGCACAAAACACGACTGCTCTCGCTATCTGAAAAATAAATAAAGAGATAAAGTTTTGCCCCTTTGTGAAATTTGCAAGTGCAACTTAAGCGGGTTCGTGTCAAAATATACTTCAATTATATCCAATTCGTTTATTAATTCGTATCTAACGAGTCGTGTCATATCTTATTCATGTCGTGTATGAATCGTGAATAACCAGTATATAAATGAGTCAAGTCGTTTATTTTTTTTTTTATTGACTTCATTCATACCCGATTCATTTATGAAACAGGTGGTTTAAGAAAAATTTAAATCATTTAATTTAGTGTCATGTTCATATCGTGTTAATGAGTCATCCAAAGGGCTTCGCTAGAGTTCAAAAAAAAAAAAAAGGGCTTCGCTAGTCTACGCCTGTTGAAATTCTTAGCCCAAGTCCAAAAATCGACCGGGTCCATCTTTTGTCGGCATTTTAGCCTCTATGACTGGACTTATAACTGGTCGTGTCCAATATTAACTTGATCCGAATTTGAACTTGCCTTAATGAGCTTGAAGATGTTCCATGGACTAAGATAGAAAAGAAAAGTCCATTATCTTCCAACTTTTTTTGTCTTCAGGTATTTTTATAGGGGGTGAGAACAACAGGATTTGAACTCGTGACCTTAAGATCTAAAACAGGCGGCGATCGCTATTAAACCAATCACTAAAAGTTTCAGTACTACTAGAACTTAACAACCACGAACTATGCGTCGAACTTTAACCCCTTCTAGTTAGGCCATGGGGCAACAGCCTTTGACGTGCCACACCATTGCTACAGGAGGGGCTTGCCCATAGTCTACTTTACCAATGGGCAATGGGTGATGGAGGTGCAACAACCTAACTCAAACTTAATTATAAAACAGCGGACGAATTATATTTTGTATCCTAAAAGATTTCAAATTTCTCACTTTATACCCTTAAAGATTAAATTTTTCACATTATACTCTCAATGTATCAAAAATATTGTAATATAACATTTTTGTTAGTTTTTCGTTAGTTTTTTTGTCAGTGTCAATAGGTTGACTTTTAACGAAAAAAATAACGAAAGATAACAGAAGGGCCACGTTGTAACATATTTTATACATTAAAGGTGTAATGTGAAAAATTTAATTTTTAAAGATATAAAATAAAAAATTTAAAACCTTTCGGCGTATAAAGTGCAAAAAGGCCCAAAACAGCCGAAAGGCTTGGCCCGGTCAAATCCCGGGGGTTCTACTTAATTGGCTTTGTCATCAATGCATATCAAGATGGCTTCAATCAAATCTTATATGAACCAGCCCAATCAATGGATATGGATCAACGATAAGGATAGGATCTGAGATTTTTTAATTACACTTTAATTCAATAATAAATTATCTATCATTAATACATATGAGATTTATCATTTATTAGTAGGTCCTTCACCCATACACGGGGACGAACTATCACCGAGTGAAATTGAAAGAATGTGGAACGGAGAAGATCTCAATCCGATCAAGTTATGGTACCAAGTCGAAATTGATCTGGAGTCGTTGATTCCGGTTTGAAACATTTGCAACGGTTCATTTAAAAAATAATAAAGTAATAAAAATATATTAAAATATATATACATAATATATTCTTATCGGATAAAAAGTAAATGTAGGATAAGGAAAAGTGAATTTAAAGGGGCCCATGAATTAATTACTTGACCTCTCTGCTCATCCAAGATCTGGATGACTAATTATTTGACACATGTCCATCTCTAGCTCAGGTCCAATATCTCTTGCAATGTACATGCACCAAAATCAATCCATGTGGGCGAATAGCAATGACCCACCTGTTATCCAGTTCAAAGTCACATGGATTATCTTTCCAAGTAGGGTGTCAATCGTGTCGTCTCACTTTCGATCATATTATTTTTGTGTCGTGTCATTTTTGGCACGTGTCGGATTCGTATTAATAAAAAATTATTTAATTCGACAATAACTCATATAATGTTATTTAAAAAATTATAAAAAATTATAAAATTCTTATTTTTTGTCTACAATACTCGCTAAATACTTATTTTCTATCTACAATACCCATTAATCGTGTTATTCGTATCGAACCTTAATTTGACCCATTTATTACTTGTGTCAACTAATCGTGTTATTTTCGAGTTTTGTGTCGGGTCGAGTTCGTGTTAACAGATAAAATTGACACCCCTACTTCCAAGTTAGTAACTATAACTTAAATCGAATATTTCACAGCGAGGGAATCCTCATGATCACCGCCCAGGGTTACTGCCTACTATTGCCTTTCTCCTCCTTTTCCCAAGCAAAAAATAAATAAAAATTCGCTTATACCAAATGATCATAGTATAATCATAATCATAAAAAAAAAATTATATGACATAACAGAATACACTAATTCGATAATTTCTATTAATTTATTAAAAAAAATCGATAAAAATTTAGCGAGTGTAGCATTGTTGTTATTATAATGATTTTATGAGTTGTACACTACTGTTGCCAATCGTGACCAAATTGGTGAGGTGTCCAAATGTGAGTTGTATGGACTCAATCATACAGGTTGGACTTTTGTAGGGAAGAAACATAGACCATAAAGCCATCAACATATTATTGAAATATTGTCTGCTAATTGGACTTGATGGCAACTGATACATGCATCCAACTCAATTCCTCCCAATGAATATTATTGATAGTCCAATTATTTGAGCCCAAGTTGATCTCCTCCCTTGCCATGAGTACAAGTTACAATAACATGGTAGTTCTTATTAGTCATGCTTAAAAAAATATATATATATTGATGATTTTTGTAACATCTATAATAATAAGACACAACTAAATTTGAATTCTCAAAGTTAGTTTACCGCAAGAAGGGTTTAGATTTAATATAATTTTAGCTAAATGGTCCAGATTCATCTACCATCTTCCTATTTAATTCAATGACTCACAATACATTCCACATAAAAGAAAATCCCGCCCAAGTTTAACTACACACACATGGCACCCAACCCCTACAAGCAACCTAACCCAAGTCAACCACCGAGTGGGAGTGGTTTAGTGGGGTATCGATTAAACTTCTTACTCTAAAATTAGAGGTTCGAGTCTTAGAGTTCACATTGGGACTTGGTGGTTGACCGTTATGCTAACTTAACTAGGTACATTCCGAGAACAGTAACGGAAACGATCAGGGACCTTATGATTCCACTAGTGAGAGCCTATCGGAGTGGTATCTGGACGCTTTTATTTACTCTTACCCTTTCTCTCTCTCTCTTTCAGAACACCCAACTCAAGCACCCTCTCTCCTCTCTCAACTTAGACTCGTTAAATCTTATAGGACACAACTCAAAACATCTATTTGAGTAATTTTTCTTTTCAAGTGCGGAGGCATCATCACCACCAACATATCAGCAAAGCATAAGAATCCTTAATGCTTGAGATTTAACCACATCACTTGAAAAGGAAAAGTTTTTTTATAAATTTGGGAAACAACTCATTCATATTTGGATTCGCCAACATAAAACAGGAATCTATATGTGTGGACATATCGAAAAAAACAACCTTACCTAAATTAGCTAGTTAAGAGACTTTAGTATTGTACCTCTATTAATCTCAACTGTTAATTTTGAATTAAATAATTTATAATTATTAATTTATAAATTATAAATTAAAAAAAATATACACATGAAGCATTTCTTATTATAGGTGAAAAGTATAAATATAATACCAAAAAATTAGGTAAGCAATGAACAATAGCAAATCACAAGTCAAATGTGCTTATCCACATTTCTCAATTCTCTCTCATCTCATGTGGCAGACAGGCTGTGAGAATTTTGAGTGGCATCATCCACTGTTTTTACACGGTCAATAGTGTCTAATCAATACCACAAATAGAATCGGAGGTATAGGTCTGGCATGGAACTGAGTCAGCAACAAGTCACCCAGCTGGTGGGTTGCTGCCACGTGTCAGACTAATCCAAAATTGGGCCCATAATAATTCAATATTTGAATAAAATACTAGAACCGTCGTAGGTTAATTGATTTGAGATGGACCTTTCACTTCACACGTTAACGGTTCGTCCACGTCTCTCTTATCCACATTCAAAAATTTTTTTTTTTTTTTGAACGATTATCCATATTCAATTTTGAATGAACACTTTGTGAGTATAAAATAAAAAAAAATTAATTTATACCTTAAAAAATTTATAATTTAATGTTAAAAGTTTATAATTTAATGTTAAAAATTTATAATTTTTGGTATCACACTACATGCGATACTATAGCATATCCCAAAAATGGGGTAAATTATAATTTGCGCCCTTTAAATATGCACTTAATTTTAATTTGGATTTTGAAATTTTAATTATAACAATCAAATCTTTAAAATTTTAATTGAGTTTTAATTTGGTTTTTACATCAAAAATTTACTAATTTATTATGATATAATGGTTTTTCATGACCAACACATAACTTGGATTAAAAAAAAAAAAAATTTTGTTGGATGAAAAATTTGTTATGTAGGAATGTAGAAATATGAATACATAAAATAAGTCATACCCAATTATGATTCAAACACAACTAATCAGCGAATTTGGATACTATTTTACTATTCCTTACAAACCTCCTTCTCTTTGATAATCATAATACAGTTTTAAACGCAAATACTTCGACTCATGGTAAGTTAGATTACACGAGTCAAATTTGAATTTTCACCATTCTAGAGTTCAAGTCACAAAATATAGAGAGAGAATGAAAAACATCAATCGTAGTAATTTTATGTATTTCATGTGTCGGTAGAATCCCACTATATATATATAGAGAGAGAGATATATAACACATGTGAGAATAAGGTAGAGAGATTTTATAAATTAAAATAAGGTGGAGAGATTTTAGGAATCAAACTCGTTATTATCTAAGTTTGACCAAGTTTAAATTTAATTCAAACATTAATCCATTTTTATCTATCCGGATTGTGCTCGTTCGTGGAAATGGTATCATGTTATAGTTAAAAATTTTATTTATTTCATTTGATTTTGAGAAAAAAATGATAACAAATCCAAAAAATAAAAAATACGTGGCAAATTTTTATTAATTGAAAAACAGAGGACAATACCGAAAAAATATTTTTTTTAATGATGTCGGCGTGTAACAGTTGATTAAAAAAATAATAAAATCATAAAAAATACAAAATACAAAATAAATATGCAGCTGAACTTCGATCATCGTTATATGACACGTGGCATACATTCCACACTATAATTTCTTCTTCCTAGTCCCAAAAGCAACACCGTCTCTTCTTCTTCTTCTTCTTCCTCCTGCTTGCCTCCTTTTTTTCCTCTGTTGCATATAACAACCAATCAATCCACAAACGCCTCTCCTTCCTCTTCTATTAACCTCACACAAGTCCTTCAAAAACCCAAAACCACCCTCTTATCTAGAACCTCTCTCTCTCTCCAATCTTCTCCATTTCCAAACTCTTCAATTACTTGTAGCGTTTAATCTTCAGACTTCTCCTTTGTTTTCCCTTTTTTTTTGGAGATATTTTTGGATTTTGTGTGAATATTTATATATAACTGTACGAGGAAATGGACGTTTCGGTGATGGGTAGCTCTCAGGTGAAGATAGGGAGGTCAGATTTGGCGTATAGAGATGTTGGGTTTTGTAAATTTAGCAGCAACAATTTGAACGCTAAGATCTTTGCTCGGAATTCAAAGATCTGTTTCGGTCAGACCATCAAATGCACGCCAAAGTCTTCGATTCAATTCACCCTTAAAGCCTCCGCCGCAGCCCAATCGGAAGCGGTCGTATCAGACAAAGTCTCCGGAAATACAAGATCCAATACTGTAAGTTTTTCCCTTCAATTATTTTGGTCTTTTTTCTTTATTGATTAACTTTTTTTTTTTTTTTGTTTATCAATGATACACCCTGTTTGGTTGCCGAGAAAGTTGAGGAGAGGAAATGAAGTTATGGGTCTTTTGTGATTGAAATTATTCCCCCTTTTCTACCATGAAAAACTCTACCAACCAACCATTATTTGGACTCATCATGGTGGATACCACAAAGTTTTAAGCCGGCAGTCGGCTATCTAACACAACCCTCCTCTTTATCCTGTAAATACAACACTAGCGGAGTTATGAAAAACTCTACTTAAATAAAACAAGCTTTTAAATCAGGACTGACGGTTGAACCAAAAAAAAATTACGACTCTTGAGGGTTCTGTTTTCTCTGTATTGGTTTAGGCTAGAGAATGAACTTGTAATCCTATATGTTTTTCTTTGGAGTCTTTTTTTGTAGGGAATTGTGCTTGGAAGACTAGGATTAGAGTTTGATTGTGTCACTTTTGAAGCTTTAATCTGTTCATTTCTGCCCGTAGAAGCAAAATAAATCCTTCTGAAACAGATTATTTGCAACTTCATTTCAATGGATTTTTTAATATAAGGAAAGAAACTCACTGGATTTTAACTACTACTTATTAAATTGATAGTTGAACTAAGGAGTTGTAGAGATCCAAAAAAAAACTAAGAGTTGTAGCATTAGATACCCAATTCTTTGCTAGCAACTTCATCCTTTGCGGCTTGAGAAACAGTGTAATTTGAGTTGCAGATTCACTCATCTTGTTCCTTAGCTTCAATTCTGAAGTACCAGTGTTCTTGAATTTTCAAGTCAGACCTCACCTGATAATGCTGATATAAACAAACTGATTTCTTCCATTTGCCTGCGCAGATTGATGGTGTGAGATTATATGTTGGGTTGCCCTTGGAAACCGTTTCTGACTGTAAAACAATAAACCACGCACGAGCTATTGCAGCAGGCCTTAAGGCTTTGAAGCTATTGGGGGTGGATGGTGTGGAGCTCCCAGTTTGGTGGGGAATAGCTGAGAAAGAATCTATGGGCAAGTATGAGTGGTCAGGCTACCTTGCTCTTGCAGAGATGGTCCAAAAAATGGGTCTTAAGCTTCATGTGTCGCTATGCTTCCACGCTGCTAACGAACCCAAAATTCCCCTCCCTGAATGGGTGTCTCGGATTGGTGAATTGGATTCTAGTATATTCTTTACAGATAGGTCAGGGCAGCATTACAAAGAGTGTCTGTCATTGGCTGTGGATGATCTTCCTGTTCTTGATGGAAAGACTCCAATTCAAGTGTACAAAGAATTTTGTGAGAGCTTCAAGGCTTCATTCTCACCTTTCATGGGTTCCACAATCACGGTAAGCTGTTTTGAATCTAGAATTGCAGTTTTTATCAGTTTTTTGATAATCATAATGATGATACTTACGTGTGCTACTGCTACTTTGCAGGGCATATCAATTGGTCTAGGACCTGATGGTGAGCTTCGGTATCCTTCTCACCACCATCCAGCCAAGGGCAATAACAGCCATGGAGTTGGAGAATTTCAGTGTTATGACAAAAACATACTCAGCTGTCTCAAACAGCATGCTGAAACATTTGGGAACCCTCTCTGGGGACTCTCTGGACCACACGATGCCCCCAATTATGACCAGCTCTCGATATCAAACACCTTCTTCAAGGAGAATGGAGGATCATGGGAGACTCCATATGGGGACTTCTTTCTTTCCTGGTACTCAAGCCAGCTCATACTTCACGGAGATCGCCTCCTCTCGCTTGCTGCCTCAACTTTCAACGACAGTCCTATCACAGTTTCTGGCAAAGTTCCTCTCATGCATTTATGGTACAGAACCCGTTCCCACCCTTCTGAGCTGACTGCAGGATTCTATAACACTGTCAACAGAGACGGTTATGAAGCAGTTGTCAAGATGTTTTCAAGGAATTCCTGCAAAATGATCTTGCCAGGGATGGACTTGTCAGATGAACACCAGCCTAATAAATCCTTCTCGAGTCCAGAGTCGTTACTCGCACAAATTACAACTGCTTGCAGAAAGAGTGGAGTAGAGGTCTCTGGCCAGAACTCGTTAGTTTCTGGAGCTCCAATGGGTTTTGAAAAGATCAAAAAAAAATTGTTGGGTGAGAATGCAGTGATGGACTTGTTCACATATCAGAGGATGGGGGCTTATTTCTTTTCTCCAGAACATTTTCCTTCGTTTACCAAGTTTATCAGGAGCCTAAATCAACCAAAATTGCATTCAGATGATCTGCGGGTGGATGAGAAAGAAGCTGTTGATTCTCTACCTGCTAAGGATCTCCACATGCAAACTGCTTAGAGGAACAATTCCATGATATAATTAAAGTAGTATAAGTTGCGTGGTTCCATCTCATATGTAGATATTCACCAATGACCCTTTGGTTTAATGATACTCCTTGTCTTGTAAATGTTTTGTCTTCTTGAGGTCAAGGGTTCAAGTCCTCCTTCCCTTTCCCTTTCCCCTCTCCCAAAAAAAAAAAAAAAATGTAGATATTCTGTAATCTGAAGAGTTACTAGATTCAAATAGAGCATTTTCTGCTCTTCCAAACACTAGTAATTAAGTGAGCTATTCTTATACAAATCGAGATGAGATACTCGTGCTCGGTTTGGATAAGATTCGTGTTCTAAACAAGTTGAGTTTGAACACTTTTTTAGGCTCATATAGAAAAATAAGCCTAAAAAGCTCGGATCAAGTTGTCGGCTCTTTTATATGTAAAATAGTCGATATATTCGTACTCGACTCGGGTTCGACCTGGGCTCGGGCTCAACTCGAGTTCTAAACAAGCCAAACTTGAACAATTTTTTAGACTTATTTAAAAAAATGAGCTTAACAGGCTCGGGCTCAAGCTCGCAAAATTCGGCTCGATTAACACCCTTCTTCTTATATGCTTGCTTCCTTTGGTTAGGACTTGAGAAGTTCTCTCTTGTCTCGGGTGTGTATGTGCTCGCGAGTGTTATATCAAAGATAATATGACCTAAACTGGCGTAAAACCCGGCCCGCAATGATCAATGAGAGGTCGAAACCAGCAGCAAGGTCGGGAGAAAACGACCTTGGAAACTTTTGAGGTCTTAACATTGAGGATTTTGACAGTTGTCCTATTTGATAAATAGAATCTTCAATCACATAGGTGTAGCTTGTGTTATTTTCTTCATGTTTCTCTGATGCTCTCCTTAGCACAGTTTGCACCATGTGGGAAAGGGTCTTGAATGCATTGGAGTACCAATCCAACAAGGTCCAATGATTGACCTAATCAATTGACATTGCATCCCATACTCCTATTCTTTCTCATTGCCAATACCTATGAGAAGAAGGTCTGGATTTGGGGTTTTGTGGTATGATTGACTAGAGTACATCTCAAGGAAACACGGTTCAAATCGAAGGAGCGCGGTGCCTTAGGAGAGTAAGTTCGCAAGAATGGAACTCAAAGAAATTGAGGGGACTCGCACAAGCAGTGGAACATGTGATGTCATTCGATCCAAAACGAAAAACCTTACCACCCGAGTCCCCTGCTTCAGTCACGTGGGAAGTTACCACCATTATGCGGATACTGAGAAAGAAGAGCTGATCCCTTTCAGAGCATGCCATTTAATGCTCCCCGAAGGTCTATCAAAGGCTACACAAGTTGCTCTTGGATATAAACCTGCTCAACTCTCCACTCTCGGGAACTTCCAATCAAGCAAAGAGTATCATCTCGTCGAATCCAGCAACAGTCTCCCCTTGGACCTTGTCTCAAAGTAGCGGCAAAACAATGGATTAATGACAGTACGTCGTGACCACAAAACTAGCTGTAAGACCATGAATCTGGCACTTACCATGATAACAAAAACCTTGAACTTTTTTCCACCAATTGTCGCTGATGTTTGGGAAGAGCAGTTCAAGACAGTATGACACAAATTATGGAAGAAACCCACATACTAGGACAGATTATAATTTAAGCAGTTATTATGTACACAAACAAAAGAAGATACAAGAAGTCGATGTCAAGGATGAGGATTCTGAGCTCAATTAAGTTCAAATTCTCTTTACATCCACACTCTTCCTTCATTTTGAGCAACTGAAGACATCAAGACTGAAAAGGAGAAACTGTAACAAGGTTGCCGCTTCTTGCATTTCATCTGCGTTGCCATTGGCTGACACTGCACTCTCAGGCATCTCAAACTGTAAACTTCCCAATCTGCTTGCTGCATCATGACAAAAAACTTAATCAGCCACATGTTCAGCGTCTACTGTAGTGTTCGACCAATAAGAATACATATCCAAACCATAACATATTGCCAATTCAAGAAAAACCACGTCATATTAACCTTTTCTCAGCGACAATTTTCACTTTATTAATGTCTGGTTAGCAAAATTTTACCATTGACAGCAGTATGATCATAACACTAAGCTTGCAACATATGAGATACCTATCACTAAGATAAAATGGATTAAAGTGTGTGTACAAGCTGAAGTGTTTGTGGGTGATGCCAATGGGGGAGATGGTGCGGGTGATGGTTAGGGAAAGTTGTACGGAGATGATGCAGGTGGTGAGATGACAACTGAATACTGGAGCGGCGTAGTTACAATAGAAATGATACAGCAGATGAGCAATGACCGGTGGGCTGCTGCGGGGCAGAAAAATTCAATTCATAGGAAATTAGGTTTTTTTCTCCCAAATTATACTGAACTGGGGAAAATATTATAAAAATAAACCTTAACATACAGCAGAGACGTTGATGACACAAAATGAACTCGAACTAGATTCCACACCAGCATGGCTTTAAAAACACGTATGTAAGAAAACTGGACCATTGAAATAAGCTGATCAACTTATTCCAATGATATACACAACATACTAACTAGCACATAAAATTAGTACATAAGTAGACAGAGCATCTCCAACAATATTAATATGACTATAAATGCACCCATACTTAGAGAATTTAGGGTCAGACTTCAGACCTATTAGTCCATGTCATTCACAAGCAATCTTGGTGTCGAAGCTGCTAAGGCAGATGGCAAATGCCTGGAATGCAGATATCGGATATCGGTAGTCCATGGTAAACACGTCTTTCCCTACTTTCCCAAACTGGAGGATGACCTTATCATGTTCTGGCCCAGCCTGCCCATTCTGTGGAGAAGCCACTAACTGAAAGTTTTTAACTGAAGCAACTGTTACTCGTCCATGAAAGTTCAAACACCAGCACTGGAGCTGCTCATGCCATCTGGGAGCTTTGTTTTCCAATACCAGGGATCCATCTCTCTGACCATCCAGATGTCTGGATAGAGTTTTCTCCAGGCGGGTTGATCTTGATCGAAAAAGGGGGAGTGTTGGAAAAGAATCAATGTTGCTAAGAGGAAACTCAGTTTGCATTGGAACCACCCCTCCAGATGCAATAGCAGAAGCTGGGACCGCCTCCATGATACAGTGCATTCTTCTTGGGCCCCTGCTTCACACATTAAATAATCCACTATCAAACAGTTTTACTTTTTGAAGCACTTAATGAAAAATAGTACTAAAAATTAGTGCAAAGCAGAATGACAGGCATTGCCCGTCAAATTTAGCCATTTTCTCACTAAACCATTTTTTTTTTTCTCACTAAACCATGGCATATATATATATAGTTACAGATAAATCATACACTAATTTACCAAGATTATTTGTTTTGGATTTGCTAGTCGCATACACTCTTTTCTTACCACTATCAAACAGTTTTATTTTTAGAAGCACTTAATGAAAAATAGTATTAAAAATTAGTGCAAAGCAGTATGACAGGCCTTGATCAAAAAAAAAAGTATGACAGGCATTGCCCGTCAAATTTAGCTATTTTCTCACTAAACCATAGCATATATATAGTTACAGATAAATCATACACTAATTTATCAAGATTATTTGTTTTGGATTTGCTAGTTGCATACGCTCTTTTCTTACCTGGATCCCAACACACTCTACTTCTGGATATGCTTAATTTACCTCTAGTTGCATAAGCTCTTCTCTTATGCACCCCTAATTGACATGAACTAAACTGGATATGAACCTTTCTGAATAAGCTCTTCTCTTACCTGGATCCCAATACATTCAACTCATATGAAATGTGTGCGATAGGATAGTTGCCAGCAGGAACTCTAGGGGAAACTTGCTTTGAGCCCACTAGCCTAGTGGAGTGACTCTTCGTCATTCTAGCTCCAGCATGAGGTGGCAAACCATCATATATTGTAAACTTTGTCCCCAGAAAATTTGATCTTGACAAAAGGATCACAAGCAATGGATGTTATTCGAGCCCCTACGGGAAAACAACATAAGTGATCCATAAATGATAAATCAGCTGAAACTTAAAACAAACCTCAATTTTCCAATGTAAGTATTGCTCTTCTTTGACATATCATCAGCATTCAGAGAGATCATGTAGTCTGTGTAGGTGGGATGCCGACACTTGCGAGCAGCAAGAAGAAACTTTCCATCTTCCGACAGTGCTATCACAAACATCATATAAAAGCAAACAGGTAAGTGCTGTAGCACACAGAGTGGGCCGCAATGAAAAGGGGACTTTCCTCCAAAACCTCTCCACAAAAGAATGGAAGAAGGAAAATCAGCAACAGATTGTATTCCATGGTGAAAATGGGCCATCAGGAAACATAAGATTAATGCAGGTGCCCAAGAAAACTTTTGGAAGATGATTCTATTTAAACAGGTGAACAAAAACAGAGCTGAGATTACAAATGCTCACCTTGGGATAGACTAAGGTAGAGATTATACGTTTGCGTAGCCTGGTTCCGCTTTATAAAACATTGGAGGAGAGACTCTCTTGGACCGGGCTGCAATCATAGCCAGGGAATATGAGAATAGTTGAGAAGCTAAATCTTACAAATAAAAACAACTATAACACCTTGATACTTCTAATTAAAATATCCAGTGAAGATTTCAAAATTGCTAATAAGAAACAATATCAAGACATCTTTGGTTCACCATCATTAGTCTATAACGTAACACGCAATACTTGCCATCTCAAGAACAGCTAAAATTTTCAGAATGACAACACTTAAAAAGGAATATGATACAAGAATAAAACATTCACCGAAAATGGAAAACACTCATCAGAAAAGTAGAAGCTAACAATCAGAGTAATGTAAATTTTTTGAAGCCATAAGTGGTGGCTGAAGGGGACCCATGCTATGTTTGCTTCAGATACAGCTACTCAACACTTGAGAAACGAGCACAATTCCCATGGTGATACTAAGCAAGCTCTGATACATAGTGCAGCTGTATCCAATTTAACTTCCCAGTAACAGAAAAGATGCACAAAGATTCAGCTTTACAAGGAACTTGAGGACATTACTCAATCAGAGCATATCCCTTTATCCTAATATCTAGAAGCACAAAAACTAAGCCTTAATCTTATACACTTCCTCCCTCATATCAAAATGTTAATAACCAGCTAGCCTAGTGATGATTACACTTTGGACAAGGAGAGATGGCAGGGTACAACTGCACTCATTTCAAGGGAAATTCATGCTAGAATCCAGTAACTTAATTCTACAAAGTAGCCAACAAACCATAAAACCAGACAAAGAAATTGCAAAAATCATCAAAACTACCACCAATCCTGAATATGCTATTCATGAATCACAATTACATAAAACAAACAAATAAAATCATCATTTTTTGAACCCAAAAAGGACATTGAAAATCCTAATTTATAACATCAAAGGATCAACAAGTCAATCAAAATCCAAAAGCGTCTCAAAATTCAGACCTGCTTAACAGAAACAGGAAACGTCAACTTCCCAGAAACCTCCGGTGTCCCCACGACTTCCTTCATGATCTCTCTCCAACTCCGGCACACTCCGGCACAGGCCACCACGTTCTTCCTCAACGGCCAACTACTCTCCGACGCCTCTATTCTCACCAACACCTCCCTCAACAGCTCCGAAGGCATATTTGCCCAACTACTCTGCCCCAACCCATCATCCATCTCCGCCTCCATTGCCCCCACAACCACAAAACTGTCCTGAACCACTCGCCGAGACCTAGATCTCAACCAGTTGAACTTCATGTCCAGACCTTTTCTCGATACTCCACCTCTATCAACCTTCGAAGACATCAATTGATTGTTCTTAATTCCTCATAAAATACACAAATCTTATCCAATTTGCACAAGCATTAAGCTTCGTTACTTACAAAGCTTAATCCAATTTAAAAAAAAAAAAAAAACCCAAATCACCAACAAATCATACACCTACATAAAAAGACAGTGGTTTTGTCCAATCTGAGAAGATAAAAAGAGTTACTGATCTGATTTGCGAGATTTATAGAGATTTACGATGATGTCGAGGGAAAGAAAATCGAGGATTCCCAGGTAAACCGCAACGAATTGGGAAATATTCATTGGCCATGATACTGGGTTTTGTATGTGTGTGTGAGTGTGTGTAGAGAGAGAGAGAGTGTCCTGGTTACAGTGCTGTTTGGCTAAATAAAATAAAGAATTTGGGTTAGTACCACTCTGGAAAAATCTGTCATTAATTGATTAATAATGCTATGTATTCTAAATTTTCAATCCAAATTTTCATCTCAAATCAAGGAAGACCATTAGATTAGTGGGTCCTATTTAAAAAAGTTGATAGGACCCACTCATCCAATGATCTCCCTTCATTTGGGATAAAAATTTAATTTAGTCATTTTGTCATGTCATCACTTATCCTTTTGTCCTAATCCTTTCTTCACTAACCATTTAACATTTTAGAGAATTGTATTTTTATTTTTATTTTTTATTCAATAAAAATATGACACATAATTTTTTTTATTTTTTTTTATAATTAATAGTTATGAATCAATTAAACTAAAATTCACGGATTATAAATCATCATGGTGGATCCAACAAAATTTTATGCTGGTTATCAGCTATTTAACAGGCTAACACTACCCTCCTCTTTTATCCTAACTTAGGACAGACAATAAATCAATTTTAATATAGTTTAAAGGGACGGACACTTAAATATCACTTTAAATTCGAAAATTGCATTTTTCTTCCTAAAATACTAGTAGGTTTTGTTTTCTACATTCGAACGATGATAAACCTTAATTCTTACAAAACAATTTCAACTAGGAAGTCGAGGGTCAATCATTGTCAAATATATGAATTAATATAAGATTTATCGTGGTATATCACAAAATATTAATAGATAATTAATTAGGAAAATTAATAATATGATTTGAGTCCAGTAACACTTTCAAGTTTCAACCATGTATAGTCTATTTGTCCCACATGATTGAAGAATTACAAAGATAAATCACTGAGGGTAATCTCAATAAAAAATCCAAACTAAATCTACAATTATATAAAGTGGATTTGTGACCAACTTATTTTTTCTTGGCTTTAGAAATAGAACTGTTCGATTCTTACCAAAATTATCTTTAAAACAATCTTTAATGAATTCCCACTGAAAAGTAAGTCCTGATTTAATTGGTATATGAGTTGAGATATCAATTTATGTACCCCGGTTTGTTCTTAATTCTACTTGGACTCACGAGTTTGAGCGACTAAATCGCTTCTATCTCGTTAAGGACAGGCCAAAAATTTCTCCGATCATCCAAAAATAAAAAAACTTCAATGTGAGCACCTCCACTCATATTGGGGGAATTCACAATCCTAAGTGATGGACAAAGTTTTTGTTGGGTGAGTGATGGTCAAAGTTCATTAATTATTTTGGTTCAAGTCCTAAGTAGTGGAAGGAGGTTTATTCTTTTAGCAATGCTATGTATCCCAAATTTTTAACCCAAATTTTCATTCCAAATCAAGGGAGACCATTGGATCAGTGGGTCCCATTTAAAAAAGTTGATAGGACCCACTCATTCAATAGTCTCCCTTCATTTGGGATGAAAATTTGAGTTAAAAATTTAGGATACATAGTATTTTCTTTATTTTTTTGGTTAAGAGATGGTCAAAGTTATTCCACTCATAAACCTCACAATATTCACTGAACGCTTCTTATTGTTGTTTTTCTTTCTTTTTTTGTTATCAAGTGTTTGGGCTTACAGCCTTACACCGACTATTCCTTCGAACTCAACGGTTGCCACTGAATATTCACCGACTATTATTGTTATTGTTATCTTGTGTTTTATGTACATTCTTGGTTTTTTAAGGTAAATTTACTAGTTTTATATACCATTGTCCTTGATTTATCATCAAGGAAGGAGACAGATTAATCTTTGACATTAACAATTAGAATTACACAAACCAAAGAAACGGACATAAACCATGAGCTGTTCCTGGTTTTTTCCTATAACATCCTTTAACTTCACAAACTAGGTTCTATCGACACCCCGTGATCCAAAAGTTTAACTCACAAAGAAATTGAGAAATACACGCCTCAATTATGAAATTTGTATCCATCAAATTTTTATTTATTCTAATATATAAATAAATTGTGAATACGACTCGAGTAATAAATGCTCAAGTTTCTTTTGGGTCCTAATTCTAATATGATCCCTGCACGGGAGATTTCCTGCAACAGTTTGAGATAGCGATTGTCCGTATGATGAACCTGAAACAGCCCACAGGGTCAGAAAAGGAGCCAGGTGAACACCCGGCTTATCCCCTCCGAAGCTCAAGTCAGTAAAAGATTGGAGGCTTAAGTTTGATATATTCTATATATCTGTTTGATTTTGCGTACCTTTGTTCCCCGAGGAGTATTTATACTTGAGAAGGTAATGAGTGCCAAGACTTTTAGTCTCATCTCAGCATTTAATGTCTGACACTCTTACCCATGTGCAATGAGTGTTCTCCACTCAAGTCTTCACGTCTTTAATGCTTTGGCGATAGGACAGGCGCTCAGCTCCATGCCGAAGACTTATGGCTATCCCCGAGGAACTAGGGTTCCTATGATCAATCTGACGCCTACTCCCGAGCGTTTAATGTTCGGGGGAACAGTACCTCGGGGTACGCCGAGGTTGTATACTCGGGATAATAGCCATTAATGTCAAGCAATCATGACTCGTAGGCTTAGGTGTTGAGGGTGCAGGCGCTCATTAATGGTTCTGTCTGAGTCACTCACATTGCCATAAATGCATTGTCATGTCGTCTTAAATGCGGGTGTCAATAGCCGTACTCGGCTCCTCTGAGCCATCCCTCCTCGGCGCCAGTCCTCGGTGACTCATGAGCTCCATAACGGCTGCAATTTTACACGTGTCAGTCGGGGAACTGCTGAGCCGTCTAAAATCCCTCCAATCCCCATACTTCATTAGCTCATACTACTCTCGAAAGAATCATGATAGTTAAAAAGATAAACCCTAGACTAATAACACGATAACTCTAATAACCCAATTTTAGAATCAACTAGGACCTGTATCTTGTCATGTATCAAATAAGATAGTATACATCTGATACTCTCTAGATCTTAGTGTGATATAAATAGAGTGACGAAATTGTTGTTTATAGTCATTTGAAAAAAAAAAGGGAAACTCTACAGTACCAGTACTGCGGGTTATTACTTTTTTATGGTAAAATTATAACTTTAAAAGGAAAAGTTACAATTGCTTAAGGGAAGGTCATGATCAATTACAAATATTATGATCGATTATGAACTCTAGGTATCGATCTCAACCTTCTATGATCGATCTTACCGTTTAAAGTAGTAACTTATACCTCAAAAAAATTGTAACTTAACTCTAAAAAATTGTAATTTAAGATACAATACTGTTGGAGGTATCGTACCCTTTCCCCAAAAAAATTTGAAACTTTGGATTTTAAGTTTTGCTAATTTTGGTCAAATTAAATTATCAATTTTAAAATTTATTAGATCTCATTGGTGTCGATGGACATTCTTTTAGGTCATTTGTGGGTGTTTTTATCACTGTTGTGATATCGAATACAAGTAATAAAAATAAGTACCACAACATTGATAAAAACATTAATAAATGTGGTAAATCACTCACAAAAACAATATTTTTTTTTGTACAATAAAATTATAAAAATAATTATAACAATAGTGACCAAAACACTCATAATAGTGGTAAAAACACCCACACAAACAATAAAAAATTATCCATAAAAGTATTAAATTTTTTAATTATAAAATATCTTATAAAAATTATAAAATTATTTATTAAAATAATAAATTTTAGAAGTACGATATTAAATTTTTTTTTTAGGTACAGTAGTCAATTCCATAACTGTAGGCCAACTTCACTAAATACTATACATTCACTTTAATACAGTTTTAGTCCACATCAACAAACGTGTCACTAAGGTCAAGGTGCGAAGGTGGGCACAAACTATGAGGCTGTACCGAGTATTCCGACACCGTAGGGCCAACGGTGGCACAAATGGAAAGGCATTGTTTAAGGGTTTCGTTTTATTGTTGTGGAGGAATCACATTTTACACCCCAAAAGTTTTAAAAATTCTTATTTTACATCTTTAAAGATTAATTTTTTTATATTACATTATCGTTGTATTAATAAATATTATTGTAATGTGATCACTTCGATAATTTTCGTTGCTTATTTCATACGTTGATAGAATGAGCAATAGACGCTAACGGAAATGACACATTATAATATTATTAATACATTGAGAGTATAATATAATAAAATAATTCTTTGAGAGTAAAAAGTAAAAATTCTTAATACTTTTGGGGTATAAAGTGAAATTTTTCCTATTGTTTTCTTACCTTTTTTTTTTTTTTTTGGCCGGCACTATTACAAGAAAGATGGCGACGAAATTCGAACTTGTAACTTTAAGATCCGATAGAAAAGACAGTAGCCATTAGGCCAACCATTAACCTCATTATTTTTCTTCCCATGATAGAAGGAGAATGAAATACATTGAAACTTAGGCACAATATTCTTATCCTAAGTAATTATTGTCCACAAAAACATGGTTGTAACATAAGTTTTTTGGGTAACGAGGAATCTTATTTAGATAGTTACATTAGAGTCGCTTTTGGAAAATAAACTTTAAATACTTATAATTGCTCGTGAATTATAAGTACCGATTAAATTTAAGAATGTAGTTGAACTCTATACATTAAAATTTATAGCTTGTTCAAAGCAAATTAAACAATCCCATGTAGTTTGTTATATTATAAACTTTGAATGAACCAAAATCCCAACGTATAGATTTATATCTTATTTCTTATTCGATTGCTGAATTGAATTTATACGGATTCACTCAATTATTATATTAGCAACATATTTTCTGCTTGAAGTTATGGGTCCATCTCCCATCTTATTATTCTGTAAGGAAAATTATAATAACAGCCCCAATATTTTATAGCAATTATGAAAGAGATCTTTATAATTATCAAATTCAGAAAGTTAAAGGATTTAGGTACAATGGGTTTCTTTGGAGATTGTTTAAATAGGTAAGTTTTAAGGGTTTTGAAGTAAAATAAGTTAGGTTCATTTGGATCTTGATTTTTTTACCAGCTTATGCAGCAGTTTTTTGGACCCAAAAAAATTTATTTAGACTGATTCAAACAGCTGAGACCAGCTTATGCAGCAATTTTTTGGACCCAAAAAGGTTTATTTAGACTGATTCAAACAGCTGATTTTATGAGCTTTTCTTTACGTTTTTTGGAGTTTTATCGCGGGTCTCACATAACTTTTTAGTTTATTGTATTAATAAAATATTATTGGTGATGTAAAAAAATTTGAAATTCATATTTTGAGAACTATTATACATAATCTATACATACATATAATTATTTTTTTATTTTGCCACAAAAAGTTAAAAAATTACTCCAAACGGACTTTTCCAACTTTTTCAGTTTTTTAAAGAATATTTTTAACAGTTTTAGAGGATTTTTCTAATTTTCATTTTTTTGCGAAACTTTTCAAATCATAATGTTTCACTTAAAAAAACCAGCTCCAAACAGGGCCAAGGCCAATACTTTGACATCGTTCTCTCTTTTTCTCTCTCTCTCTCTCTCTCAACCACCCCAAATTCTTTCACATATCTTTGCAACTTACGTTTATCAAATCGAAGCCTCCACACCATAGAGTTCAATATCAGCATATTTATCACTAACAAAGTTTACATAATGTCAAGGGAATAATAATATATCTTTAATTATAAACGTGAAATAAATGCAAATGCAAACTTGACCAGCCCACCCCACCCCACCTGCAAATAAAAATCTCCACTCCATTCTTTTCAAAACTAGAGGCATTGCAACCATCTTGAATGAAAGATGATGGCTGCGGCATAATAAGATTCTGTAGTACGAACCCATCCATTAAGCCTTTTTAAAGCTTCTTAACACACGTGTTCAAGCCTACCAAATATTCCAGACAGAGGTTAGTTAAAGAACAATGTTACATAGACTTAAACGTGATTATCCAATCTAACTTTTGCAAGAATAATTTGTTATATAATATTTTAAATAACAAATTAGGGAAATGCCGGCAATGCAAAAGGCCAGCCTGTGTAATAAATAAATATCTTATCATATTTGTGGGTCTCTTGTTAGGTAGCTGTCATCTCTCATTATGTATGCATGTTCTAGCTCACGCACGTGTGTGTGTGTGTGTGTGTGAGAGAGAGAGAGAGAGAGAGAGAGAGAGAGAATCAAATACCACGTCCCCACAAAACAGCACCCCCTCTTGCACTGTGAAAAATATCTTTGATTAAACATAAAAAAGAGAACACAAGATTAAAGTATCCAAAGGCAGCAGGCAGACAAGAAAAGGCATAGATACCACCATTGCCACAGCAGAATGCCAAAAAGTGAATGGCAAACCAAGGAAAAGAGTCCCCCCCCCCCCCCCCCCCCCCCCCCCAAAAAAAAAAAAAAAAAAAAAACAATAACCACCCACCCCAAAACCTTAAAAAAGCCACACACAAAAATAGAGATAAAAAAGTATAAAATCAAAGAAAGGAGAGCAGGAGATAGGCCAGTCCAGTTTTAGAGAGAGAGAGAGAACCCAGTCGAAGGGCATCCTTCTACCTGGACGAGCCCCATGGGTACCTTCCACCTCCATCGCTTTTCACTTCGCCACTATATAAGCATATTACGCGGGAAAATAATGGAGTCTGAATTATAGAAACAACAAATTGATTGATCATTGAATAGGAGCAACAAGGCACACCCACCAAACCTCCAATACCCAACAATTGGATGCCCACCCACCTGATATTGAAGACAAATAGACCATAAAATGTGCTACAAAGTAAAATCCCTTTCATGCAAGTTGGGATTTGTTTGTTATCCAAAAGATGCAGAACTTGAGGTCTAGAAATGATATTTATAAGGAAAACTAAGGTTTGTGTCTATTTATATTCTCTATAGAAAAATGAAAAAGTACTAACTCAAGTATGCCAACAACCATTGTAAACCAAACCAAACCAACCCTCAACACCACCACCCCACCCCCACCGAAAAAAAAAAAAAAACTCTTAACCAGCGTAACCAATAACTTGAAAAACTTCTAAGTTATACGTTCGTCGTTTTCACAAGGTAAAGAAATATTCTAACTTCATGGAAGGTCATCAACATCATGCTGCATTTATCAGACACTTCATTTCCTATAACTGACAGACATCATGAAAGAAGAAGAGCCAGTAACTAGTAGTTCACCATTGTTTTTTTTGTTGTTCGCCCACGGGGGGGTGGACAGAGAGACTTTTGCCTCAACTGCAATTTAATCAGAGGCAGAGCAATTCTATAACTTGTTTTTTTCATCAAAAAAGTAAAAAAAGGTAGCTCTCCAGTTTGATACGTTGCTGGAATGAACATCATCCCGTATTTTGCTTTGCTAATTTTGCTATAAAATCCTACCCTCACAAGTTGGGGTAAAAAAAGATCACCTTTGCCTACCAAAAATTTCATCCAGAATTCCTATACAACAGGAACACTTCCTTTAGGCTGCTGCAGGGTCCCTAGTGGCCTTCCTACAAAACCAAAGACCCTCAATGAAGTGAAAAACTCACTCTTCATTCTGAAGATTACGCCATTACATATGAATTGTTCCAAAAAACAGTGAATAAATTAAGTAACATTACAGTTGCTAGATTACCTGGGTTACCTGCAAAAGAGTATGGTTTTGAAAGATTATTGCTTTGCATCATTGCAACAGATGTATGAGGTCCTACGACATTATTCACATGAAACTGGTTTGAAAGCTTCATGGCTGGCGGGTATCCTCCAGATTTACCCAAGTATACTGCCAAACTTTGGGTAAGAAATTGATCAGCAGGAAACTGTTTTTGTCTCTGTTTTTTCCAAAACCAAAAAGAGCTTCAATTGTTGTTATATGATGTAGAAATATTATTGTAGTAGATACAAAAATGACTCTGAGTTTGTTTTGTCTCTCAAAACAGAATTTAAGCACGCACCTCCATCACAATGAAGAGGCATTTATATGATACGCTGTTTTAAAGAATGTCACAATATACAAGTACAAATGCATGATCATTTTATCATACCATTATATGGCATAAGATGTAAAAATAAGTATGATGCATAGACTAATTTTTCTTACTGAACTTATTTAAAGTTTGTACATCATCAATCTGGCATGATCGGGATGTGTTTGGAGTGAAGAATTGAATGCTATTATATCATCTATAAGGTAAAAAGAGAACAAGGATGTGTGTTGGAAACGGTGAATTGGTGGTGAGTCTCTTCTGCAGCCTCACGATATTGAATGAATTGTTGGTCCAAAACAAAGTACCTAGCCTCTAGTTTTCTTATGAATCTAAGAGCATACAAGACTTATCATCAGGGTGTAAACACCTAATTCCTATTTCACAAAAACTGAGTTCCACAAAAAGAACACAAGCAGAAACCAGAGAAGGGACAAACAAGCGAGACATGCTTTTGCAACTATCCTAGTGTACAATAAGTCATCAGTTGAAACTTCTCTAGTTCCTACCCTGTTCATCTTCGTTGATGGCTAGAATCCCAGCGAAGGTGTTGACGTTAGGACAAACATATGGTGATGAGATCATTATTGATGGGAAGGAACTCAAAACATCCTCTGAATCACAAAGAAGGAAGAACTTATTTACTAGGAATTGGAAACCATATTATAGCATCAGAGTAAAGAGCGACTAAATAATCATCATTAGGAGAGTGAAGAAGCAACTTCTTTTGTGCATGCATCACTGGACTTTTTCGTGAATTAAGATACCTAAAAGGAAACAATCTGCAAGGCGAATCCTAATTTCATGTTAACATCATGACTTGAAAGCATAATCAATTCTTGGAAGACTCTGGGATTTATCAGTTCACAAGCTCTGTCTCTGTAAGTGTATTGTAACTATGTGCCTTACAGAAACAGACATAACAGAATGTGTAAATTGTACAATTTATGGTAGCTTCAGAGATTTCAAAGATGTCACTTGCAACTTCCCCCTCCTTTCTTTCCCACCAAAACCCAAAAAAGAGGACAAAAAAAAATATATGAAGAAAAAGATCAAAATGTCGTATTTCCATGTTTGCTTATACCAAAAACATGACACTTGATAATCCACTGCAAGATCCAGAAGGGGATTCACCATTCTACTAAGCAGTGAACATAAGTGACAAACCTTTTCCTGCTGGTCATTTCTTTGTTCATGAGATAACTTGGTTGGAGTTGAACTCCATGATGGCATTGCATTTCCCTTTAGCAAGTCACCGCAATGTTCCTTAGTTGATGCCTGGTAATATAGATGAGTGAGTTCACATCGTAGCTGATGGTTTCTTTGAGAGTAGAACATTTTGGTCGCCAGGGGAACTGGAATATCTGATTTTGTGTCAACCAAACCATCAGACATATGGATAGAAAGAAGAAAAAAATAAAGAAATTTTCATGAAAGTCCAGAGTCACTTAAACTTTCTGATTTTCAGTTATTTGTTTTGAGAGACATGACCTTGCAATTTTTTGCAACGAAGGTAATCTTAAGGCATGAGCAGATCGGGTCACAGCAATAAATGATACCTTTGGCCAGTGAGCAATAATCATGGACTTGCCTAGGCATTTGAATTTGATCCCCAAAATCATGATCACGAGTCTTTTTGCTTCCACCACTTGATCTTTTGGGGTACTCTCTGCCTGAACAAATGAAAAACAAACCATATATGAGTACAAGCAGCAGCAGCAGAACATGGAGCAAATTGATGATCACCATATACAGTGCCATTATCTGAAGCAACTAAGAATTATACATTATAATTTGATAATCAAAAAAAAAACAAAAAACAAAATTTAGGTCATACATAAACATCTTCTTCCGACAAGAACAGATAATCCAGAAATATTACTGGTTTTCCCACCAAGGAGGGGTAGACAAGGTATATATGTTTTTATGGAGCAGCATCGGGTGGAGCAGATGAACCCAAAAAAATAAAGAAACTAACAGTAAAATGAATTCAATTGAAGGGAAGCAATAGATCGCACCAATTGAGATGAAAAGAGGCACGATATATACTGCGTTAGCATTGGCAAAAATAACACAGACTGCACCCATAGAACTGTCTGAAGTATACTCTGAAGTCTCAAATTTGATAGAGATCTGAGTTTAAGAAGCCTAGATCTGATGCAAGGGACATCGAATGCAGTCAAGCACACACCCCAAGGAGAAATGAGATATATTTGTTGGTATGAGTGAAAATAAGCCGAGCCGAGCTGAATACATAGCTGCTCAAGCTCTGCTCGCTCTAAATATCGAAACATGCTCAGATTCAGCTCAAGCATGGTTGCATTTTTTGGATTATTGCTCAAGAGCGGCTCGGCTCAGCTCAGTAACTCAAACCGAGCATCCGACATGTGACTGTAAGACCCATTCCGTCACTGCTGCTGTTGGATTGGCACCATAGGCGCACTCATTCCAGCCCTGTGTACGGTAGTGGCGCAGTACTTTGCTACCCACATGTATCCCCAGCTTCCTTTTTCCAGGTTTCTATGACATTAACCGACCCATCAAATAATGAAAAGCTGCAATCATCATAAGACCATGACTCTCATCTCTCTCCCTCCCTGATCTCTCTTTCCCCATAAAATTTAGGAGGCGACGAAGAATACTGTTCAGAATTACTTGGCACAATGTGTATATAAATAACACAATGTATCCAAGATACAACTCAACTTTACTCAACAAAGTCTTGTCCCAAAGGACAGCATACCCTCAAAACGCGAGATATATGAGGGTGACATAACCTCCCTGAAGGCAAAATAAAATTTTGTAAATTACACAAGGCAGTTAACAATCATAACATGGTAGGACTTGTAGCTAGTTAATTTATGAAACCAAAACTCCATGATTAAAAAAATCACCCAACAAACTACGATACAAATTTTTATAAACTCGTTACCTTTCATACAGCACAGTGTTGGCCTAAAACTTATGTGCCAGCATAACATCTCCACAAGTTATATAGTTTTTCCAACAAAAATGAATAATGGTATCAAAGACAAAGTTCACAACTTAAAATTTCTTCCAATAGATATATTAGCACAAATACCTTTATATCAGGGAATTTGAAAGTGCTGAAGTCAAAACTCTAGTCTTTAATATAAATCATCATGAGTCACTGGAGCATTACAAGCTAAACAACATTAACAGAGAGGGGAAAAAGAAAAGAAACAAAACAAAGAAGCATGTTTCATTATAGTAACTAGAGCCTTGGTCAGTTCCAACTAGAATGTCTATCATTCAAGCACAGGGAATGCACATAAGAAGCAACAGCTTAAAATAACAAAATATGATGTATTCATTAAACGCTTTAGCCTTGCCTAGTTAAATTATTTAACTTGCAGCTTGCACAAGGGGTATGCGCACTTCCTAGTACAAGTTGCCTAATATGGCAATTGGAGGATCAAATATAATAAATCTACAAATAGTAAAATAACTAATATTCCATCCAAAGTATAATAATTTCAATTTTCAAACACTACATCAACTTATTGAAGGGGAAAAAACTTGTGACTATCAAGTAACAGACTACCTGTGCCATGGCAAATCATGACCAGAAAGCAGAAATGCTCAGGAGCAAACACTATGAACAATAAAATTAGGCTTAAAGAACTGACGAGGATATTTCCAAAAAAATTAAATAAATTTGGGCAAAAAGACGATACGTTTTGATTCAAACGCAAAGGAAGATGTCGACTGAATTTGCTCAATATCATTGCCGTCAAAAGATACAGACCTTTCTTGTTCTCGTACTGATGTAGCTAGGTATGGGAAGTTAAGGTTAATACATCATCTTTCAGCAAATAGATTGATTGAAGTAAATACAAATCAAAGACATCCATCTCAGAAACCGTTACGATGATTTGTCAACTCAAATAACAAAGATGTTACCTAAAGACAGCATTAAATTTGGAATAATTAAACTTCTTCTAGTTAAAAAATGGACGTGTCAAATATTCTTCCAAAAAAATAAAAAGGATACCAGCATAAGCAGTTGATGACTTTTTCTTCTCCTTCCTAGGAGGCTTCTTGTTACCTGTACCACCATCAAGCTCCAATATACCTTCTTCCGCAAAATTTAATGACTTGCAAACCTCTGAAAAGAAGAGAATGAAAGTATCCATTTCAGCAAGGCACCACCACCATCGGCAATCAGTGTTGGAAATTGCAAACTACTTAGGATCGGAAACCTCTTAGCTGGCACCATATATAGAAGAAAATAAAACCATACAAAAGGACAGTATATAACAGTTGGGGTTCCCCCAGGGTATGCTACTTGCTGCAAAATTTTGCTTGTCAATAGAGGAAACAATGCTGCATCAAAATTAAAGGGATACTTGTGACAGAATCATGATAGCAATTCAAAGACAGAATCCACCAGAAAATGCAAATCAAATTGGAGTCATCATGTCACCTGAGATTATTCTGCATGCAACAAAAACTGCTTTGGCACTAACCCTTCCTATAAACAATGCCAGATTATATTTTGGTTTAAAATATCATTCTTTGTGCTTGATTCAAGTAACATTAGCCAGGTCTTGTATCCTCTGAATCCTGTTTACGCAGATTGCAGATTATATAGTCTAGCCAAGTGTCGCATGAAGTTTAATAAAATTATAGATCTTTGTTTGGAAGGTATAAAATTGAATTAAGTGTTAGTTTGTTTCCAAACAGCTGAATTATGTATATGCAAAGTAATGGACATGGAAGGATGATGGTGTGGATATCACAGCTAGGATTTCAGTTGGATCATAGATTCCCAAAAGACTTGAAACCTCATAAATAAATTCTAAACTGACCTCTAAATGGAAATAATTACATGGCCACTTAAACGCTTCGAAATAGTACTTACTCTAATAACAATTTGACCCCATATTTAGGCATCCGCTTTGATAGGAAAAACTTTTATAACCTAATGAGGAGTCGACACTAGGAATTGGATGTCCGAGAAATCTAAAATTTCAAAGCTAAACTTGACTCCAAAAATGAAAAAAACAGATATATTACTCACCAAGAGCCCACTAACCTAAGCTAATCATCACGCATGTCCTTTGTCACTTTTTCTTCTCCCTATGTACAACATTCCCAAAAGTATGGCAGCCACTTTGTTTCAACTTTTATAGAATTTATGCAGAAACTAGACAACTGTCCTGTTTCTCCTCCTCATACAGATGTTTGGTTAATGGAAATTGTGGGCACCACACCACCATTACTTAAAGCCCTAAAAGGGAAATAAAAGAAAGAAGCAGAAAAAATGAAACCTGCATGAGCAGCATATTGGCTGGCCTTGACTGGCTTCTTACAAGCATTGCAACACACCTTCAAACAATATTGAAAAATAAATAAACTTTGTCAAAGCTAAGTGTCAATTTATATGTCTGTAGAGAATAAGGGATTGATGCTTTGCAAAATTTATATGCAAAGTTTCCAATTAGTCAGAGGAGTTGATGCACTATGTAAGCTGACAAAGGCAAATTTTTCCTCATACCTAAAAGCAAAATACTTTAAACCAAATGATACCATTCCGATAAGATGTCAAAAAAGGGAGACAGTGAAGGATACTCAGCAATAAGGATAACATAAAGTCCTGTTATTTATCATCCATCATCAAACTTTCGCCAAATGAAAGCTTTTGCAAGATTACATGGTTTTCAAGCTCAAACTACATCCAGCGACAAATCTCAGACCAAACTGATAGAGGATGGGACTGGCGTATTAAAATAGGACACTCCACAATCTAAGTCAATTTTATAACCATACATGGAAGACAATCTTTAAATTTATTTATACATATATATAGCTCCAAGGGGTCACATCTGAAGGAAGTGCACCTATACAAGACATATTTTCTCATCACAACATCCCCAAGCCAAATGACGTTGCCATTCAAAAATTTACAGTGGAAAAAGAAGACTCTTCAAACCTTACCAAATGCAAAGGATCTGTCATAGGCCTCAAGTCAAATATATGCATATCTGCAACAGAAAATCATCAAAGAAGTTGAAAAGTCATAAAATCAAGCAATGTGGAAGTGCTGGCCAAGAATTATAGCCTGATACCTACTTTGGTGCAGTAACTGCAGAAATTACTGGCAGCTTGATTTTCTACACTAGTATCTTGGCCACCATTCTGTAAGCAAGGCCAATAACCAGACCCAATCATTGCCTTAGTGAACCGAAGGAGCCTGGCAGGATGCACTGCCACAAGTTCCCACATTGTAGGAAGCATAGATACTGCCCTAACACACTATGTTCCGTGTAAGTTTTAGGCTCCATGGGAATTTTGGGGGCTGCTCCTAATTATATTTTTCATGTTGGCTTCAAGAAAAATTATGGTATTCCAGTTTCTTTAATGCCTATGTTAAATGGATTGTACTCCACCCTCTCTTAGTCATATATTTTCTTTTCATCTCATCTAGATTCCTCGCCCATATATACCACATTTTACTTTTTTACCTTCTTTCTTGTACTTCATGCATTGTCTTTGCCTTGTATTTCTCTTTTCTTATCTAGAGAGGAACAAAACTCTGAATAAAGGTGGACATATTTACCTTCTTCGTCGAGAAGATTTGCTTCATCTGCTTCACGCAATTCTCTAAGAATGTATTGTGCTGCTAATTTCTGGTGACCAACTTCCTCTGCCAAAGGGGGGTACAGGTTGATGATGTTACTAAATACAGTAAGATAACAAAGATTTTCCAGGGTAAAAACAGCATAGCCATTTATGTTTGTTGCAAAGTCTAGTTTTCGTCTCTCCTGAGAGATCCTCAATCGAAATAACAGAACATATGGGATATTATCTGGGGTATTTTATATGAGCTGCCTGTCTTGGAAATCTTAGAATTTCCACTCTAAACCAAAGTGAAAAACAAAATTTATTTTATCTCAAATTTCCATTAATAAATCAGAAGTTTTTGACATTTTTCAAGCAGACACAACATACACAGCTGTGGATGTGAGAAAGGCATGAGTGCATGATTTTGTGTGTGCGAGTGTTTGTGTGGCTGAGAGAGAGAGAGAGAGAGTCAACGACGACTACTTACAAAAAATTGTTCTCTCAATTATGTATTCACTTCAAAAAAAAAATTGAAAGAAAAAAAAAACGAAAGAGAGGAAAGGAGAAAAAACAAAGAAACAGAGAGCTTTGACGTGCATGTGTGGGTGTGCTTTATGCTGAGGCTGGGCTGGTGTAGATGTATGACCCAATTTCCTGCAACATCATTTTAAGGACAAATACATCTCAAGAAGAACTTATTAGCACAAAAGAGACAGCATGATACCTATTCTTGTTCTGCATTAACTGAGGCATTGGTTAACTAATCCTGTTTCTCCTTTCTACTAGTGTACAGCCATATTTATCTGGAATGCTACCAAGTTTTCCCATCTTACCCACAATATTTCAGTCTTCCTCTCCTAATATATTCATATAATATTCACTACAAAACTGTATGCGTATTCTTCTGCCCTTTCCATAAACACCCAAGTATTGTGTTTGAATATTTTCCTAGATCCACAACAGTTTATGTATCTCCTTTTACCTGCAACATTTTGCGAGACACTTCCTGATGCCAGAAGCCTTGCCATGGCTGCCATTTTCCCACTCCCAAGTGAGCATACCATTGATACTCAGATAATCTGCACACATGTGAACTGTTTACAGTAGATAAAATGCTTGCATTCATTTAGCGTGCGGTGTAAGTGATACATCTACAAATTTTGCCTAGAGAAAGGATTAGAAAGTACAATGCAGAAAACCAACACGACAGCCTACCACTACCATATTTCCTTGGAGATTTATTAATATTTTTGAAAGAAAAGAACAAAGAAACAAACACAGAAATAACAAAGAGTCAAATAAAGAAGGCCAGGTCGCCGAAAGAGCACATCAAACCAAAGAATTGTGAACTTGGGGCAAAAGATAAATCCAACAGAGCCATACCATCAAGAGGGAGAACTTCCAACAGCAATCAATTGTCAAGCCCAAGAAAACCAGTGATTTGACAGAAATTAGCACAGTTGCAAAACATGAGCACAACTAAGTCATCTCAATTCTCAAATCATCCAAGCCCAACCCAGCTTCCTGGGATTGGGTTAATTGGATGGCTTTTGTGGTTATTTTAGAGTTGTTTGGATGAAAAGAAATAGAAAAATAGTTGAAGACAAAGTCGAGTACAAGGAGTATCCATCAGATGGAGTCAAGTTTTTTGGCTTCTTGATGGGCATCAATTACCAAAGAATTGAGGGATATCCTTTTGAAAAATACCAATATTACCCTTCTAGATCCCACATATACATGAACTTGTTGCCAATAAATCATATCTGTGATATACACAGATTATACTTATTTCCAAATAAACCAAATTATCTACAGTTACACCCTCTCTCAATACCCTCCAGGTTTTTCACCAGTCTCACTCTATCTCTCACCAACCTTCACCATCCTTCCCCATCAACACTCTCTCTCCGCAACCTTCCACCACCCTTTCTATAACTCTCTCCCTCTTTGCCGCCTCACCATTGAAACAGAAATATGCCACTGATAACACCTCCCTCGACGCTACTCTGCAAAGAGCCCCACCACCATAGCTGTCCCACCCCAAACTCCGACTAGTCCACCCTAAAACCAGGCACCCTTCGTCGAACACCCCCAAAAAGGCCATATCCCCACAAATTATTCTCCCTATCTGGAATGCATATCCACCATTCAACTCCACTGCCATCTGAAAACCAAAGCTATCCTCCAACTCAATCACCACTGAAAACCATAGCTCTGTTAAGCACCACCCCAAATATTATATCCACCATCAATTAACAAATACCAATTGCATTCATCAACTACCAAATAAATAAATCAAATTTGGAGGACTCATCATCAAACATAACAACCACCCCCACCCCCTACGACTAGTGCCTCAAACTCAAGTTTGATTAAATTGGCAGTTTTCTATATAAATTCGATTCTGATTGGAATGGTGTTTGTTGAAGTGGGTTGGTTAGACTAATTTACTAGGTGTGCGTATGTGATAGAACTCCAGACCTGATAAAGGCTAGACAGACGGTGGTTTTTTTCTCTCTCCATTTCACAACGTGTCCATGGCAAATAGTATAGGGTTAATTTTCAAGAGGACTTAATTATTTTGTGGGAGCTAGGGGTGGAGGGGAGAGAGAGTGACAGAGGGAGAGTAATTTGTTTTGGCAAAAGAGGTTGTGGTGGTGGAGTTGTGTGATGTGGACAGGACAAGGTTGTTTAGCTGCTAGTGCCTAAAATCTTTAAGACAATTATGTTGCATTGATGGATTGTTGACTCTGAAACCGATAAAATCCAATTTGTATACAATTTAAACTCATAATTCAAAGAAAGGTTTCATTGTCAATTCAGTGTCTATTGGGAAAAAAGGACAGGCGTCATGGACAAGGGAGTTCAATTTTCTCTAGGAGTCTAGTTGTTATTTGGGCAAGTCCTAGGGGAGGTATATATAACTTAACCCTTTCTTGTTTATTCATCGTGATTGGAGTGTGACGTGTGGTTAAAGTGGCTAAGTGGCTGGTGTTGGCTATTTGTTACTTTTATTATATTTTTCTTTTTTTCGTTTTATTGTACTAAAGGATGGTAGCAATAAAAAGTTTTGTTTATTCTCTATGAAAAACGGGACATAGTAACATAAGCACGAAACTATATAAACTCAGGTCACCAACAAGGTCATAATGACGTCGAGATAGTCCCTCTGTTAACTAAATACATAAGGTCCATGGTTAAAAATATCGTCCAATACCAATACAATTCGATTGAGTTATAATCGACTCGACACCTTCCATTCCAAAGTCGTTGCACATTCTATGAAACTATGAATCTCACGAAACTAGGTCGAACTATCCAAGACATCTCTAAATCGTTGGTTGGCTCTTGTTTCTTAGCACCCCCCTTTCTTTCTCTGTGTGCATCACGTCACTTGAAGTTTAGTTCTAAGACACTTATGTCTACGACCCTTTGATACTATACCTAATTATATAACATATGTCAAAGATCACTTAAAGAGTCCTCTCATGATGGGGATTTCTTTAGCATGGTTGGTACTAACTATTAGGGATACAATCAATATTAAATGATTATGGTTCGATATGTTTTCAAATGATTACATTAAACATTTATGATGGCAAATATTTTTCATAGTGCCCTTATCATTCATTTTTACAGTGATTAATATGTTAGATAATGGATTTTGGACTACAGTACATATGTAAGAATTTTTCATGATTATTTTGAAATTTTTTGGGGCATCTATCTAGAATTTTGGGTAACGGTCGATACCATACCACAACATCGCGACCGAGTCTAAGATCGATAGCGCGACCTTAAAGCACAACTGATAAGCATCAGTACCCTCTGAATTGATGGTCAATATAGTGACTTTAACCATGGTACGGTTAAATGGTTGCTTTTGTGGAACATGCATTCTATAGGTGAAACCCTTACAATCTAGAGGTATAGATCTAGCAATCTTAAAATTTCTATCAGTCTTATTAGCATTCCTTTTCAGGGAAAAACAAGATGAAAGAGCAGTAGCTGATTCCCATTGCACCCAGGTCCTATCTTTTAGCATTAGCCATGTCCTTGTCTTTCTTGTCTATGCCCCAAGATTTCTACAAATAATAGATCCAACTAGAGAACATTTCATATACTGTGCACGTTCTCTAGTAGGTTTAGATGAAGTTTGACCCCATCTGCCACCATCAAGGTAACATTTATTTTTTTTCTATTTTTCTAGTTAAAAAATACGTTTTGCAATTTCCACTCCTTTTTCTCTTTAGACTTCATTTTCTTGTATCGCCAACCCATTTTCGTGGTTGTAACAGTATTTATTCTGACAATTATTCTTTAACAGAACTTCGTATTGCTTGCAACAAAGGTGAAGATCAGTTCACGCAGAGGCACGCTTTATCAAGATTAAACGCCGAAATTGTTAGCTTGAGCACTCTGAAACGTTATATCGCATACCAACTACTGGGTCAACCAATTACAATCCCATAATTCAAATTTGGTCGAAAATCAAACTAAAATCACATGCAAGAAAGAAAGAAAAAAAGTAGTAAATAAGGGCTGATGAAACGACGTACGATGCATTTTACATCTACAACTAATTTCAGACATATGCAATTCAAATCAATGAAATCCAAGCTGTGTTGGACCACTAAACCAGAAAAGAGAACTCATAAATCGCTTCATACTGCAATGTCAACTGGACAAAAAATAAAGAAAACATATATTTATATATAGGTTTGCGATCTATTGGATATTGATAAAACATTACCTCGAAAAGCAAAAACGCTTCGAATTGATAATTGGGGAGAATCCGAGCGAACCTGCCCTCAATTGAATGTCGGAGAAATTAGGGGTAAATTGAGAGACGAAGAAGCGTGACAATGGCGAGAATGTGAATTCGGTTTCTCTCTCTGAAAGATAGGAACTCTCTTCTTCCGTTCTCCTCCGAAGTGAGAGGAGAAGAGAAGAGAATAGAGAAGAGGATGCAAGCAAGCAGTGAAGCAGAGGAAGAGAGATAGAGAGAGAGAGATTGGGCTAAATAAAGGGTAAATGACAGTTTGAACCACAGAAATTTTTATATTCTCAATTTATACCTGACAGATTAAAATTTACAGATTGTACCCTTGATCAAACAAGAAGGTATCAAAGTGCTCCATTTTAGAGTAACAAATTTGAATTAAAAATATTTTAAATTGAATATTATGCAAATAATTGTTCACAAAAATAAAATAATGTGGCAAATACAACAAAAAGACTTGTCGGAAAAGGCCACGAATATTTATTTTTGACTACATTGTTACCTTTTTATATGATTGAGAATATAATATAAGAATTTTATTATTTTAAGGTATAATTAAAAAATTTAGATTTGTTGTGGTATGAAGTGTCATTCATTCATAAAAAATAAAATAAAACCATGAGGGTCCACAATTTTATTCATCGACAATAATACGATACAAAACTTAAAAATAACACGATTAATTAATCGAATAATAAATAAATTAAATTAAAATTAGACACAATTAACATATTTTATAAGTAGGAAATATATATTTTAATTTATTTAATAATATTATATAAATTATTACAAAAATAAATATTTTTTTATTAACACAAATACAACACGTATCAAAACTAACGTAACCCAAAAATAACACGACACAAAAATGATATCAGACTCGACACCACCTAACTCTGCCTGTGCTTAAGTGCCGTGTGCCCACAATAAGTGTAGAACCGATTAAATAGAAAGGAGGGAAAGGAGGGGACTGTGCGCGGGCGGGTCGATTTGAATTTAGTCCGAGCTCAATTTGAGCTTTCAGCATATTGATCGGATCGGGTTTGGATAGAAAAAATCTTTAAAATTCAAGCAATCATTGGATTGAGATCTCCAATTCTCAGACAAAGTTTGAATCCAACTCAAACTAGTGAATTCGGGTTCAACTTGATTTAAACCCAAATTATACGATCCTATTATAAAATTGGTTAAACTTGAATTCTTTTTGAATTGTGTGACCAAAGTTTCAACCTCGAATTAAACCAAATCCAAACTTGTATTATTGGCTTGTTTAGAGCTTACTTAAATATCTAGTTTTTAAAGGCTTTAGAGTAAAACAAGTCAGGTCTATTTGGACTTTGGTTTTTTAATAACTTATATAGTAGTTTTGGAGGTCCAAAAAGATTTATTTAGGCTAATTTAAGAAGATGATTTTATGAGCTTTTCTTCCGATTTTTTTGAGTTTTATCTCGAGTCCCACATAAATTTTTAGTTTATTATATTTATAAAATATTATTAGTGATATAAAAAAAATTAAAATTTATATTTTGGGAACTATTATGCATAATTTATATATACATATAATTATTTTTTTATTTTGATTAAAAAAGTTAAAATGTCACTCTAAATAATTTTTTCAACTTTTTAAAGAATACTCCCTGATGAGTTCGAATTTGACTGGGCCAAGCCCAATTTAAACACACCGAGAAAGTCCAAAGGAAAACCCAATCGTAACTGGGTCAACCCATTAAAAGGAGTCCAAATCACCGGAGCCCAAAGGGAGTTGGACCTGCTCATAAATCAAGAAAGAATCAAATGGAGCGCGAGCCAAAGGAAGCACCCAAGAGGGCGTCGCCCAAGTCATCCCCAAGCCAGGCGTCGCCCAGGGCTGTCCCTCCTGGTTCCTCCTTCGCTCTCTTCTGCTGGCCACTCCAATTCAAGTTCAGCCACTCCAACTCAAAGCCTAGGCTCAGGATCAAGCTCAGTCCAGCTCAGGATCACCCTCCGACTGAATAGGAGCACGAGAAAAGAATATCGGGATACGGATATCTATTTCTACCTTAACTGTGCTTACAAAAGAGATATATTCCTACTAAAATTGTATTTACCAAAATAGTGGAAGACCTCTTCCTCACATCACCGCCTCACCCTAACTATATAATGTAAGCCCTCTCAAGAGTAAGGGCACGCCTCCAATACCTCACATACTTCACTACACACATTGTTCTCTCTCTTCTCCAAGTACTGTAATACTCCCAGAATTACTCTCTCGGCTACATTGTTCATCAATAAAACACATCCGGCCACCGCCGCCGTTCCTGAGAGTGGAGTGGATCAACCGGACCGAACCACTATAAATCTTTGCGTTCACTGTTATTTATTGTCTTGCCTTTAATTATCTGTTTTATTGGTCATCAATTGCACCCATTCATATTCTTGACTGTTGATCTTGCACGATACCGATTTATACATCATCACTCCCAAATGATTTTTAAAAAAAAATTTAACTCTGATTTTTTTGCGAACACCCCCAAATGATTTTAGAGAACAATCCCCAAGATAAGTATGTGTCGTTGGGATTTTTCTCATGGTTTATCCTAACCTTCATTAAATTTTTTAATATTTCTCAAAAAAAAAAAAAAAAAGAGAGAGTAAATATTCAATGTGCTAGTCCAAAACTATAAAGACCCTTACCATATTGGGACTAAAATATGTCCCAAAACACATTCTAGTGTTGCTTTTGCAGTGTTGGGTTGGGGTTTAGTTTTATGTAGAGTCCCACTCATTTGATATTATTTTCAAAACGATATCAACTCCCGGGGCGATGAAGACATTTTGAGGCCTAAAATAGAAATGATAAATGAGACATTTTATTTTTAATATTAATAGTAAATTTATTTTTTAAATATAAAAATATTAATTAAAATTTTATATTCAAGCTTTTATTACCATATTTGAACTTGATGGTAAGATAGAGAGAGAATAATTAAAAATTATAATAGTAAGTTTAAACTCAACTTTTTTGGAGGCTTAAGGCTAAATTTGTTAGTACCTTTAATTTTACTTTTACTTTTTTTTTTTTTGCCTTTTTTCTAAATTTTTGTTTTAAGGCCTTTTAATTTCACAGTTAAATTAATAGGCCTAATCTACTTATTGAAATTTTTTGTTTGGCATAAATTTAAATTTTTTGTTTGGACTATTACTATCTATATAATAAAGTAGCTTACAATTCAAATCTCAAAAGATAAACAAAATGACTTTTGTTTTTCGCGGTTGAGATCGCTTTAAATTTTACTTTAAAGTTAATCTAACGGTTAATATTAACACCCTAAATTTAATAGGAAAAATAGGGTCCTAATGGTGTGTTTGGAGTGATTTTTTAAAAGTACTTCTAGAAATTATTTCTCATAAATACTTTTAAAAAAATAATAGTATTTGAAACCGCATCACCACTACCTCTACCCCCACCGCTGTCGCCGCCTCCACCACCACCACCACTGCCGCCACCACCACCGTCGCCACCGCCGTCGTCGCCACCTCCGCCACCGTCGCCACCACCACCACCACCGCCACTACAGTCATTGTCACCCACCACAACCATCCACCGTTTCTTACCACCATCACTGTCGCCCCACCACCTTTCACCCCCACTACAAACCGATGCTTAAATTCATTTATCTATTTTCTATGTTTGTGATTTGATTTTGGATATGAATACAAATATGTTTATTGTTTACCATTTTTTATTACACTGTGCCTTCAGGCACAGACAATAACTAGTACACCTATAAATTAGAGGTCTTCCTTGAAATGGGGCCTTAAATATTTTTTGATTGAGTGTGGATTTTTATAAAGTTTTTTTGTAGGGTTTAAAGTATTTATAGATTTAAATTTTTTTTTATAAATTATTTATGATAAAAATTTGGGTCTTTCTTAAAAATGGGACCTACAGCCCAATTTTTTTTAACTATACTGTTGAGCCGCCCCTCTCAACACTTTTGTTGTACAATAGAGAAATTGTGTTCTTCCGTATTCTTATTTTTTAACTTATCTTCTTTTTATTGTATTAGTGTATACAATAAAAATACATATATATTTTTTTCCCGTACTAGTAGATATTGGGATATCTTGGATCGTCTGATTAATCCTCAGGGACAGGGACGAATATTGTAAATTCGTCCCATATGCATCGGGTTAGTAGGGAAACTATGTATAGAACTGGAAGGCCATGGCCCCCCTATTTTTGAAAATCGCATTTTGACCCCTCAAATTTTACTTTCATTTTAAATTATTATTGAGTTGAATTTCTAGAAAATTGATATATGGACTTTCACCTCTATATCTTGTAATGTATTTTCTCTTTATCTGACTTAAATTTTCTGACACCACCCTTTTTCAATTCTCGTTTGAATAGTCGGGATCTATACATAGAAACAAATTCAGTTAATTAAAAAATCATCATATATTTTGGAAATTCAAAATCCACTAAATGTACCGGTGTTTAAAAATCTCAACTACTCCAAAAAAATTAATGGATCCTTAAATTCTTGTTAAATTGGATAGCCCCCTCTTCCTATAGTGATTGTAGTGATAACTGCTCTTTTTTTTTTTTCAACAGTCAGGAGTGTTTGGATCAGTTTATGCGCACCTCAACTAATTCTCTCTTCGGTCTGATCAAAGACAAGCCGTCCATGCCGGCATTAGAGTATTCATGAGAGATAAATCCCTCATGGCCTGACCTCTAAAGAGTTGTCAATATTTAAATTCAGAACGCCTAAATTTATAATTTGTCTTTATTACCACTTGAATTATCCTTGAAATTGTAGCGATAGTTGCTCATCTTAATGATGATCTGTTTTTTTATTTTTTGTTGCCTTTCTTTGATTGTTGGAAATTAATTGGAATTGGGCATGTGTCGGGCAAACCATGGGATTGCTCTAGGCACTACATAATTTGATCACAAGGGTAGAATTAGATTAGGATAATTTTTTAAAAAAAATTACATGTGTCATGTTATATTAAATGAAAAGTAAAAGTATGATACCGAAAATTTTATTTTTTGGTATCGAAATAGGAACAAAACCTATACTGAGCTTCCTTATATGATGTGATTAAATAAGGGTATCAATCGTATCATGTTACTTTCGATCGTGTCATTTTGAGGTCGTATTACTTTTAGTATGTGTTGTGTTCGTGTTAATATTCGTATTAAGAAAAAAATATTTAATTTTACAACATCTCATACGTGTCGTAATCTGTATTAATTATCATATCATTTTCAAATTTTTCGTTCAATCTAATTTGTGACGGATTTGTGTCAATAAGTAAAATTGAAACTTCTAGATGTGATGGTAGGTTGGGTTGCAAATTCATTGAATAACTTATGGTTGGAGGTTAATGGAGAACTAGCGACGACTGCATTATTGATTGATGAAAGCAATTTTGCAACCATAACAAGTTGTTTTCTACTTTTCTTCTCTCACTTAAAGGTCGTACCTGGCTGGCCAAGTGCAGACTATTATATGATTATTTCTCGTATCGGTCCTACTGAATTTCTAAACCAATCCATACTAGGATTTTTGTTTTTAATTTATTTAAATTAGAATGACAAAAAATATTTTTTGACTTTGATGAACTAATATATTTGCTCGACATGCCTTATGAAACGAACTCAACTAACCTACTCGATCAAAAAGGTGTTAAGACTATGAGTGTGTTTGGGATGGCTTAAAAAAAAACACTTTTAGAGTTTTTGACTTATCATAAGTACTTTTAAAAAAAAAAGTAGTGTTTGGGATAACTTCTCAAAAACACTTTTAAATAAGTAAAAGTAATTTTAACACTTAAATAAGTTAATAAGTAAGAGTCAAAAAAATTAACTTTTTCTTTTGATTAAACACTTTTTGTTTTCACGATCAGCACACTTGCCTCCCCGACATCAACAGACGACACCAACCACCGACCGCCGCCGATGACCACCGACGTAAACCGACTTTGCGCCTCCCAAACTCCGATCGATCTTATATCTCAACCAAATCAAAGATCAAGGGTTTGATAGAGAAGATGTTCAAGAAGAAGAAAAGGGTGTAGAGGAGGAGAGAGAGTGCGGTTATGATGACCATGAGCTTCCCATTTTTAGGTAGGAGTTTGATGGATTCCCTCAGAATTCCTACAAAACTGAAAATTTCATAAAATTCCATGGCTGATCTTTCAAGGTTTAGAGCTTTTGAGAACCTCTCAATTGCTTTGCTCAAGGAAAACATCAAGTATATATATTAGTTCTACCAGGCATCTTAATTTGAATCAGTCAATTCCCACTTTCACACTAGGAAGCTAAGTTCTAAGAAACCAGAAAGTTTGAAATTGATGCACTTGTATATTTTGGCTGGCCTCAATGACTTTTTCTTCTCAATCGAATTAAAGAAAGCCAAATTTGTATTGCCCATTGTCCACTGCCCACCAACTGTTTGATTTATGACCAAGCAGAATGAGCTCAACAAAAGCATTAATAAGTGGAAGATACACACACCCTATGATAACTGAACCCTGCACCGAGCTTTGAGGTCCATGTCCAGTGACTGATGCCAAATGTAATTGGTCCTCGAACTGTAACTGAAGCCTGCAGCTGAACATTGAGGTATCATGTGACTTGGTGTACAAGGCTGTTTGGGTGTGTTGGGAGTTTCCCAATCCTGGTATTATAAATTTAAATGTCGATGGGGCTGCCAAAGGTAATCCTGGTCCAGCTGGTGGAGGGGTTATTTTGAGGAATGAAAGTGGTGGTGTTATCCTTGCAGCATCGTTTTATTATGGGGAGTGTTCGAACATAAAGGCTGAATTTTGTGTTTTGTTAGATGGCTTGCAGCTGGTTGTTAGCCATGGCATGATGGAGGAAGAGATTTGGGTGGAGTCTGATTCACTGGTATTGGTGAATACTGTGCTTGGTAATGTGGAATGTGCATGGCAGTATTTGAGTATGCTGTATCAGATTAAAGGTTTATTTGGCAAATTGAAATGCCAAATAAGTCATGTATATCGAGAGGCTAACTCGGTTGCGGATGGATTAGCTAATCGTCTTCTGTTTTTTAATAATTGTGACACAAATAAGTATTTTCACATCCAAACGTGCTTTTTATAAAATATATTAATTTAAGTATTTTAAAATTTTAATATCCAAACAATACTTATTTAATAAAAGTGTTTTTCTTATAAACACTTTTGATAAACATTTATTAAAAAAGTATTTTTTGGATTTCATAAGCCATCCCAAACACACTCTATATTCACCAAATTAAAGAGTTGTCTACGGTCTTAAGTAAACTTGTGTTATCAACAACAATTGATTTGTGTGATGTTAGTTTTCTAATTATCATTGATGTAGATAGTATTGGCTCTGATATCAAATTGATGTAAATAGTATTAACTCTAATACCAAATTGATGTAGATAGTGTTAGCTCTAATACCAAATTAATGTAGATCATATTAGCTCTAATACCAAATTGATGTAGACTAGGAAGGGAAGAATAAGGGATGAGAAGATAAGAAGAAAGTGATGAGAAAAGAGAAAGAATTTGATAAGGAAGTAATATCAATATTCAATAATAATCAAAGTTTAGTCTAAATAAAACCCTTACATGCATATTTTTATACAGGGAAACTAAAACCCTAAAACAAATAAATAATAACAAATAAACTCTCACAAGTTAAAAGAAATTACTTTAAAGGTAAATATTAAAAGTATTTAAATAACTATCATAATTAATCTATAATATCTATCAAATTCCTACACGATCCCCATCAATCATGAAATGAATCTGTTTAGTAATTAATGTGAGAATCCTGAATGGAATAGGAAACGTATTAGAAGAATCATAATAAAACATGGATATATTTATTAATGATCTGATAGTAAACATAAAGATTTAGCAGTATCCAAATTATATTAGGTTATATTATTTTATCCTTATAAATATGGTTGAATATTATGTAATCAGTTAATAGATGACCAATTTTGTAATTAATAATACATCGATGTAAGTTTTTGGTTTGTGGTTGTAGGTATATTGTACCAAGATAGGTATGCTATATTATATATTTGTGTTATGTTTTCAATTTTTTTTTTTTGTGTCATGTTTTCATTGTTTTTCTTATCTTAAATTCCTATCTTCCAACTTATGTTATTAATGTTAATTATCCGCAGTACAAAACTAATAGGGTGTGTTTGTGTAGTTTGATTTTTTTTAGGAAAAATTTCAGCCACACCATTTCTAGTATATCATATCTTTAAGGACATCCCCTCTATTTTCTGAATATTCATTGACACCATTTTTAGTTTATATTTAAACATCACTAACACCCATATCGTTAAACTACCGTTTCTAACAAAAAAAAAAAAAATCAACTAAATTACCAAAATTGACCCTACATAAACTCCAAACAATCTTTCTACATAAAATTTGAGCTGATTAAAATTTATTTTTTTACATCTTAAAATTTGAGCTGATTAAAATTTGAACCAATTAAAATTATATTCGAATTGATTAAAATTTATTTTTTACATATTAAAATTTGAGTTGATTAAAATTTGTATTTTTTTACATATTAAAATTCGAAGCAATTAAAATTCAATACGAACTGATTAAAATTCGATTGAATGGGCACACCATATTTTACGTTGGATTTAGAGCGGTCGCCTTTCATTTTGCTAGCATTGCATGAGTTCAATGCTATAGGCTTCACATGTGAGAATGCCGCACAAGAATAAAACACAAAAGTGAATAATTTTATATTATATGAATGCGTTTAATAGACTTAGGGACTGTTTGATAATATCACTTAAGGTTTAAAACTGAATACTTTAAACACTTAATAAATTAAACCCGTTTGATAACTTAAAACTCATACTACTTAATATTTTAAGCACTTCTTAAAAATAGACTAAAAATTTAAATAGTAAGTCACATATTTATCACTTAATGCTGAAAATGTTAGTCAGTAAAAATTTTATCAATTTCTCACTATGGACAAATATATTATCACCACCATTGTGTCATCACCACTACCACCAACACCACCACCATCATCATCACGATCATCACCACTATTGTGCCACCACCACCACCATTGTTACCACTGTCACCATTGTGCCATCACTATCACTGCCATTGTCACCACTACAACCACCACCATCACCGTCACTACCATTGTTTCGTCACTATCTCCACCATAGTGTTGCCGCCACCAATACCATTATGACACCGCCACCATTATCACTACCATTATCGTCACCACTACCACCAACATTGCCGCCACCACCATCGCCATCCACCATTGTGTCGCCGTCACCATCACTACCATTATATCATTGCCACCACCACCATTGTGCCACAACTACTACCACCACCATCGTCATTGTGCCACTGTCACCACCACTACCACCACCATTGTCACCACCATCACTACCATTGTGTCGTCGTCACCACTATCATAGTGTTGTTGTCACCACCACCATCGTTACCGCCATCACTATCATTGTATCACTGCTACCACTATCACCACTATTGTCGCCACCACCATTGTGTTGCCGCCACTACCACCACCGTTGCTGCTGCCACTATCACCACCATTGTGATGGTGGTGATAGGAATAAGACAATTGGAAAAGAGATGGTTAAAGAGAATGACAAAATTAGAATAATAATAATTTTTAGACTTCAGCTCCTTATATTTGTCAAACAGTTTGATTAAATTCATTACTTAAATTTCAATTGATACCAGACAGTCTGCGAATTAAAAAATGCAGCATTCAACACTTAAAATTCAACATTTAATTTTCAGTGTTCATCTTTCAGTTTTATCAAGCACCACCTTAATATTTAGCTGTTAGATTAATAAAAAAGACGAAGCATTATGTTATGAACAAGTAATAACTTGTGTGATGCATTGAGACTAGTTAAATGGGTTGAGTTCGAGTTGATTAGTGTTCGACACGAACTTATAAATAAACATATATATTTATGTATAATATATATTTGTTTTGTTTGTTAATTTTTGCATATTTAATGGGAAAAAAATTAACAAAAAATCAAAAATTTTAAATTATAAAATTTATTTGTCTGTTGGATATATTTAACGGCTGGAGATGCTTGTAAATCAACCTCAATCATAGGGGTATAAAGGTAAAATTCAATCGACACACACTAACAAGGGATGTCAGTGAAAATTCAAAAAATAAAGAAGATGTCTTTCAAGATATAGTAAATTAAAAGGGGTATGACTGTAATTTTTCTTTTTTTTTTTGGTTTGATCTTGGATCTAAAAAGACGTGTTTGGCTGAAGTGCAACTTCTTAATGTGTGCACAGCAGATGTATTTAAATAAGAAGACTCCAAAGGAGAGTGGCTATAATACCTATCAACAAGACAATAACCTCCTCGTCGGTAGAACGTGCATTGATTGGGGTACGTACACTTAGGTCTGTCAAAATTTGACGAGACATGATTAATTGACACGAATCAATACGAATTAAGCGGATTTGGATGAGATTTTAACGGGTTTGGATGATAAACGAGTTGACTCGTCAAACACGTTTAATAAACGGGTCGTGTTCAGGTGAGACCTGTTGGAGGGACTTTAGGCGGCTCAGTAGTCCCCAGATTGACACGTGTAAAGATGCAGCTGTTATGGAGGTCAGGAGTCGCCGAGGAGTGACGCCAAGGGGGGATGGCTCGGAGGAGCCGAGTGCGTCTACTGACACCCGTATTTACAACGATGTGACAGTGCATTTATGGCGATGTGAGTGACTCAGACAACCATTAATGAGCGTCTGTACCCTCAAGACCTAAGCCTACAAGTCATGATTGCTTGGCATTAATGACTATGATGCCGAGTACATTGCCTCGGCATACCCCGAAGTACTGTTCACCAGAACATTAAACGCTCGGGAGTAGGTGTCAGGCTGATCAGAGGAACTCTAGTCCCTCGGGGATAGCTATAAGTGCTCGGCATGGAGCCGAGTACTTGTCCTATCGCTCGAGCATTAAAGACGTGAAGACTTGAGTGGAGAACACTCATTGCACATGGGTAAGAGGGTCAGACATTAAATGCTTAGATGAGACTAAAAGTCATTGCACTCATTACCTTTCCAAGTATAAATACCCCTCAGAAGAGGGGACACAGGTACGAAAAATTGAACAGAGATATAGAATATATCGTGCTCAAGCCTCCGATCTTGTACTAACTTAAGCTTCGGAGGGGATAAGCCGGGTGTTCACCCGGTCCCTTTTCTGACCCTGTGGATTATTTCAGGTTCATCATACGGTCAATCACTATCTCAAACTATTGCAGGAAATCTCCCGTGCACCTGTCAAACCGTTTATCACACGTTTACCCGTTTAAATAAAATTAATATAATAATAAATTAATAATTATTTTAAAATATTAGCCAGAAAAAAAGTAAATAAATCAATACAAAAAAATAATAATAATAAGTAAAATAGTAGTTTAAAGACAAATGAGGGGAGATGAGAGAAGTTCATGACAAAGGTAAATCAACCCTTTTTGTTTTTGTCCCACATGGGCAAATGAGGGGAGATGCGGAGGGCTGCCTTGCCTATAAAAGGCAGTGACCACTTTTTTTTAGCCTTCAAATTTGATTTTTATGTAAAATTTGGCTAGAAATTCCTATTTTTTGAGGTAAATAAAATTGACAGTAAAAAAAGTTGTGTATTAAAATTTTTTGATATAATTTTTTTTAAAATTAAACTGGTTAAACGAGTCGTGTCGTGTTACCAGTTTATTAAACGGGTCGTGTTTTTGTTGAAATTTTTCACCGGTTTATTAAACGTGTCATGTACGAATTTACATATTTTTCATCCGTCACCCGTTTAATCCGACACGTTTGACACCCTACGTACCGTGCTTAGCCGCCTCATATCCCTGCTTTCCTAATTTATGCCTTTCTTTATCATTAATTTAGGCAAGGACAAAGGAGATCCTGCTAAGCCAAACATGACCCTATCTGATTATCATGTGAAAGGTGTTCTACTCCCACATGCAGTTGAATCAGAGAATGACATGCAGTCGTTTACAAAATACATATAAACATTCATGTATGCATGTATAATTTTCAGGTCGGTGGAGATGACTTGTTTTCTAAGAGAAATATAAATATAATACAAGGACATAGGGCTTGACTTGACATAATCACAATTATCTATGGTATAAAATAGTGAGATTGGTGATGAGACATAATTTAATAGAACTATTAAGGAAGGAGACGTGGATCAATGACAAAGCCAATAGTTTGAGTAAAGAGTATTTGGACCATATCAAATTAAGGAATCTTATGGTTGGATAGTTGTGCATACCATTATTATAATTTATCGATATCATTCTAATTAGACTGATTTGACAAAAGACAAAAAAATATCTACTACATCTCGTCTTTATGCAGGAACCAACACGAAACCCCATACCATACATATGCATAGAGAGAATCGTACATGCGGACCAATCGGGTGATACCTTGAGGGAGGTCAGTGTTTAATACTTGGACCCGAGCTGGATCATCATTCAACTTTTGACCCCAGACTACCTGCAAGTGATCCTTAAGTCTAGTAAATGTATGTAAAGCTCGAATCCTCTCTATGACAAGATGAGGGACTTTTTCTGATTAAGCAACCACTAATATGACTGCCTCGCTTTGCACATAGATTAAGTGGAGCCGTGGAGGGATTCACTTCTACAAGGTTTATCAAGTTGTCGACCTAGACATCATTGCAAGGAGTCCAAATTTCATTGATTGTCAAAAATTATAACACGATAAAAAATAATGCAACACGACACAATTGACACACTTAGTAACGAATAGACACAATTTTGTCTGCCTCCATCAGAGCGTGTTACTCACATGATTATATAACACAAAAGACAGAAGAGCTCAATTGACACAACTAGAGAGTTCAGGGCTCAATTGACAATTTTTTTAGAAACTTAATTGACATAAAAGCCATATTTTGAGGATTATATGTGTACTTATTTGTATCACATGAGTGTGACACTTCGCTACCTTCCGTAGAAAATGATGCAGCAAAACACAATAAAAAGTATTTACTAGTATCAATACTCAAAGAAATCTGACGCACCAGAGTTAAGAATATTCTCTCAAAGAGAACAAAATCAATAATATTGAATAAAAGATCTGAAAATTCTAAGTCTTAAAATCTTATTTATAGTACTAAAGTCATAATCCTTCTAGACCAAAGAATTTTAATTCTAATAGAATATGATTCCTAATAGAAAAACAATACTAATTTAAAAAATAAACTTAATCAAAAAGAAAATTAGCTCTAAAATTAAGACAAAATAATAATAATAATAATAAATAATAAAAATAGAATAATTTCTAATTTTTGTCCTACATAAAAAAATCTAATTGAGACGAACAAAATGGTTCCATTGACATAATTAAAAAGTTCAAGGGCTTAATTAACACAAAAAAAAATTTAAAAACTTAATTGACATAAGAGTTATAATTTGAGAATCCTCTATATAATTTACACATTATTGATGGCCCAAAATGCCCAAATAGTACATGGGAGACAAAATTGATAGTGGTGAATCTTTTTGCTTAATCCTTTGCCATCTTTCACTTTCTCCCTTACCGATAATATTTATCACAACGGTAATATCACATGACAAGGTAATGTGATATCATCAATCAATAATATTAAAACAAATACAAAAATAGACTTTATAAAAATTAATAACTAACCTATCATATAAGTAAATAACTCTCCACCCTTCTGTCATATAAGCCCAAATAGAATTCACCTTTTCCATTTAGAATTTTATTATTAATACTTTCCAGATTCCATTCGGAATTCGGAAATCTTAAGCGGAACGGCACTGGAATACCCCTAATATGTTCTCCAGGAAAAAAAAATCAACGCTCACAATTTCACCAGAGAATCAACGGTCAGGATCACTCCAGCTGTCTTCAAAACTTCAAACTATATAGAGTAAATTACATTCGGACCCCATAAAGTTTGTCACTTAAGCACATAAACCCACTCATGTTTGAAATATTACACTCAAACCCTTGCTGGTGACAATTAGACAACGAAGCCAACGAAACTGATTAAAAGACACTCTCACGTTTGAATTATTACACTCAGACTCTTGGTGGTGCGATGGTAGAGTCAATGGTTTAATTTGTCATGAAGCGGAGAAGGTATTGGCGGCAAGAATTGATATTTTTTTGGGGGTTGGTGTTTGGTGAAATAAAAAGAATATATATGGTGGTGGGTCCTATACGGGTATTTTAGGAGAAAATATTCATTAAAACAATGATATCACGTGATAAGATGATGTGGTATCACTAATTAATAATATTAAAATAATAAATAAATAAATTGACCTTACAAAAATTAAAGGAAATACTATGTATCCCAACTCTCTAACCCAAATTTTCATCCCAAATGAAGGGAGACCATTGGATGAGTGGGTCTCATCAATTTTTTTAAATGGGACCCACTGATCTAATGGTCTCCCTTGATTTGGGATACAAATTTGGGTTAAAAATTTGGGATATGTAACATTGCTCATTAATTAATAACCAACCTGACATGTAAGCAAATAACTCATTCTTTTGTTACGTAAGCAAATAACTCTCATTCTTTTGCCACGTAAGTCTAAGTAAGATTTATCTTACTCATTTGAAGTTTTATTATTAATTAGTAATACCATTGCACTAATAATGACGTGATACCACCGTTTCATTCAATATTTACTCGAACTTTCGGGTGACAAAACTGAAGGGTTACCGAATGTAATTTGCCCTACTATATATTCAGTCTCTCTTCAAAGCCACCACAGAACGAAACTTCATAATATTCCGTTTTCACGTCGCCTCCAAATTTGCTCAGTTCGTTTGTACTTAGAAAGCTGAAGTGTTTTTTGATTTTTTCAAAGCAGAAACACTCAAGAATCTGCGATTTATAGTTTGTATTGGAAACTTTTTATTCGAATTTTTTCGATAACAGGATTCGGATAGGTTTGAAAGTGTTTTCTGGAAGTAGAAAACGCTTTTAAATTTGTGTTTTACGTGGATTCTACTCGTCAACTTTTGAGATCTCGCTGGATCACAACACGGTTTTTGGAAGTAAAAACACTTTCTAATCGGTGTTTTTACTTTTAAATTTGAGATCTCACTGGATCACATCAACTAGTCATAGCGGAAATTCATTCAGTTCATGTTCAAATTCGAAGGTAGGGCACTGATCTGTGTTTTACTTCTATTCTACTCTGCAATTTCGAGATCTCACTGGATCACATCACGTATTCATAATCCAGTGTTCATTCAGTTGATGCTCAAATTCGATGATAAGGCACTAAGCTTCTTCTTCTTCTTCTTCTCTCTCTCTCTCTCTCTCTCTCTCTCACACACACACACACACACACACACAGAGGCACATATGTGTTCTATGCATAAATACACAAACACTAATACAAATAGAGTCGTGTTTGTGTTTGTGTTTGTGCAATTGAAGTTGTGAGAAAGCTTAAGCTTTATTTGATTGATATAGTTGAGATGTATTGCTTTTTGAATTTACTTTGGCAGAGTTTGAGCTTAGAAAGTCGCTGAAACGAAGTTGACAGATTGAGAGTCGTGATTTAGAAGGACGATTGAGCGTTTTGTGGTGTTGTGAACGGTGAATTTTTTTTGGGATAGTTTTCGGAGTTTGAATTGAGTTGGGAAATATGGGGGTTGACTTGAGATCTGTCCTGCCAAAGATGAACCTCTCGTCAGCCTCTGATTACACTTCGATTGTGGCAATTACCTTATTCGTTGCTCTCCTTTGCGCGTGTATTGTGATCGGTCATTTGTTGGAGGAGAATCGGTGGATGAATGAGTCAATTACAGCCCTTGCAATTGTGAGTTCTTCTATATAGTCATCTCCCAGTCTGTGTGTGTGTGTATTTTATGGCGAGTACTGGGGGTTAGATTTTAGTTTCGTGGTTTGATCACAGGGTTTGAGCACTGGAGTTGTGATTCTATTAGCAAGTGGATGGACAAGCTCGCATCTTTTGCTTTTCAGTGAAGATCTTTTCTTCATTTATCTTCTTCCGCCAATAATATTCAATGCTGGGTATGTTGCTCATTTTCTTAATTATCCTCCTTTTGTGAGTTCAATGTAATCTGCTTTTCGAGATAGTATATAGCTTCTTATTTGCAAGGTAATCGTACAATTCCTTAGGCTGCCACACACATAAACACTGTCAACATTCTGTTATTTCAACACATTGTTGTACTATATTGTAATGTGGTGCTTCAATTTTGCTAAAAGAGGTAGTGGTTTTAGCTGTAATATGAAAAATGAAAGCACACTAATGAATTGAAGTTGGTGTCTAGGGTTGAAACTTCAATGGCATTGTAAATTCTGATGGGTTCAATCTACCAATTTTCACTTTGTGGTACTAGAGTGTCTGTTTTCCAGCCCCTATCATTGCACCACCGAATGGAGAATAATTGGTTTTCTGAGACTAAAGCTTACTGTATGGAGGAATAGGCTGTTCCTTTGTTAGAGAAATTGAAGCCTGAATTCCTTAGGTGGTCATGAATGAGTGCTTAACTATTCATTTTGAGCTTCAATATATTGTATTCTGCGATTAGGGCATGGTAGCAGACTATATTAGCTCATGCTGGATTTCAAATTAAGATTTATGAACCGGAAAAATATGAAAAGTTTTGGGCTATTAATTAAAAGGTGGGACAGTTTGGTTGGTGCAATAATAAACTGCTTTCTATATTTAACATTTGCTTGTCCAAAGAGTATTTTGGGAAGGGAAGGGAAGTCTATTAGGAAGTTCCATAAAAATAAGTTGAGAAGCTTGTAAGCCGCAACGTCTAGGAGTTACGGCACAATATTGTTGTTTGGAAGATAGCAGTTGTCCATTGCATTTATGTGATGATGCAGATTATTCACTACTAACTAGCAAGAAACAATTGCATCATCAACTTATGTGATGGTTGGATTTCAACTTTTTTAGGTGCAATGTCTTATTTCGGAACATTCCTTTGTGTGCATGTTCACGAATGTGTATATCATGGCCAAATTAGGACACCGAGGGAAGCTTTTGCCAATTGTTTGGCATTTGAGTTTTAGTATTGTGCTATTGATTTCTAATATCTACGTGGAATGATAATAATTCATGCTTTTCTTTTTTCTTTTTTATGTGCCCTTCCAAGGCACTTTTCTTGGGTTGGACTTCTTGTCCAACTATGATTTATCTTTTGTAACTTTTAGCTTTTATCATTAATAAAAGTGTTGTTTCTTATCGAAAAATAATAATAATTCATGAATGGTAAAAGCGGCCAAATTCTAGTTGAAATTCAATATGGTTTTTCTTGGGTGGAATCATTTACAAGGTGATGATTACGAGTTTTCTTCTTTTTCCTTGATTCATCAGGTTCCAGGTAAAGAAGAAACAATTCTTTCGCAACTTCATGACTATCACACTCTTTGGTGCTGTTGGTACTCTGATATCGTTTGTCATCATATCATTAGGTATGCTCTAATGTCTTTAATTGTGTAACTATGTACTTTTTCATGTGCAAGAATATACCACAAAAAATAAGAGTAAGAGTATCTCTAATCATTACCCTTTTTTAAACCCAAATTTAAATTTGGGTAAAAAACTGCTAAAATTTTTCTCCAATGCTAGACTTATACTCATATCAAATAAAGGGAGACTTTTTTTTTACTCAAATAAAGGGAGACTCTTTTTTTACTCAAATAAAGGAAGACTCTTTTTTTACTCAAATTAAGGGAGACTCTTTTTTTACTCAAATCAGGGAGACTCAAATTCATAACTAAATCTTTAATGGTTAGATTTCACCTTCCTTTAAAGATCCAATGATCATATTTTACCCTCTTTTAAATTTTGATTTGTCCTCATTTAAATTTGAATTTTTCTCCCTTTAAATTTGAGTTTCTCCATTTGATAATTCTATACCAAATCAAGTTTTTTACCCTTTTTTAAACTTAAATTTGGGTAAGGATATGGGCCTCCATTAGAGATGGTCTAACTATTGCTTTTAATTTTTGACCAGGTGCTATTATCCTTTTCAAGAATATGAATATGGGCTCTCTCGAACTGGGAGATTATCTTGGTACCATTCGATTCTCTGTTTCCATATTATTTTTTCTTTTTATTTTCAAATAATACCAATAAGTATTAATTTTCCCTTCAAAAATAATTAGGTCCTATCAAATATTTAATTGGACAATTAAGTCCTAACGTAATAATTTGTTCCAAAAAAGTTCAAGATTCCACCAATAGCATATTTTATTCCACTTTTATCTTGCTTCATGAGAACACTGGTTACAATTTTACCCATAACTTTATGACTAATTTTGATTTATCTAGAAAGCATTATTGTTTTTGTATCTCTAGGTTGCTGTGAAATCTGAGACTTATTTTCTTTAAATTATTTACCGATTCAATACATGTTTGACATAAAATTTGCCATATTTCAACCATGGCCCACTTGATACAGATTGGGGCCCTCAACAAAAGTTTTAATTAGGGGCCCTTCAAAATTAAATATAAGTATTTAAATAATACAACGATAATTATGTGCAAAAATATGTTTCTCACTTTTGATGATGCAAAGTTACTAATTAAGCTTCTATATTCAAGTTTTGCTAATATATACTTTTTAATAGATTACAACTACTGCGTGTAATTGTTTTTGTGACAAAGTTAATCACAACTAGGATTCCCTTAACTTTATTTCTAAAAAAATTATTTTCGCTATATAGTTATTGTTAATAGTATTTTTGTATAGTGTTCTCATATACTCTGATAAGTTGTTATTATTATTATTTTTGGTCAGGTGATAAGTTATTATTGTATTGCTAGTTTCTATTCATAGAACTTCTTTTAAAAGTTCTTAGTTTTGAAGGCAAATCTAATCCATCAATGTTGAAAAATTGATTACGTTGAAAAAATTCGTAGAATTACAAGAATATTTTATAAACTCTTGTCATATGAGGACTTTAATATTTTGCAACTTAAATAAAAAATATCGTCATACAATTTAGATTGTTCCAATCTAGCTAACTTGATCTACTACTTAATGAATAATTAATTGTAAAAGATTCGTCGGGTAATATGTATAATCAAGAATAAGAGAAACCAAAAATGTGAAACTAGATAGAAAATGCAATTGAAATTTGGCTGGATTGAGGATGTTCGTTAAATGAAAGCATACACTAAATGAAAAAATTGTAGTCTATATCGTTTAAATAGGAATATCTCATATGATCAACGGAAAATAGACTAAATTAATTAGGACTTGTAATTAATTGATGAATATAGAGAAATGGTTACCCATAGGTCACAAATCGTGCATAATGGTGAGGTGGCGTGTAAAGCGGGATGCATTACTTACTAGTGTGACTTACAAAAAACATATTAATGCTTGTAGTGAGAGTTACCTCGTAACTTAAGAAAGGATACAACCTTCTATTAGATAGATAAGTTAAAAGAGAAGACTTGAAAAAAAGAAGAAGATTAACCCATCATGAGAGCAAACTCCTAATATACTTGGAATGTTAGTTGCATGGTCACGGATTGCAAGAAAAAGTTTTCATAAGCATAAACCCCAAAACACTGAGACACATGTGGGACAATTGGAGAAATGCTTATCGCTCTAGTCTGAGAGGAGAAATCGTATTTCTGATTACAAAATGAAAATAAAACAAAGCATGGCAATGTCATAATTAAAACTTGTAGGGCAAACAAGGATTATAATGAATTTAGGACTTTTTTGAACAAATCATTAAAAGTATGATGTAATTATCCCAATGGAATTTTTTTTTTTCAATAATGAAAAATAAATAGGACTCAATGGTTTTTTGAAGGGAAAAGTAATACTTATTTGAAATTTTCCCTTTTATTTTCCACTTCCATACATATATTCTTCTCTAATCTTACTCTATTATTTCCAGCAATTGGAGCAATCTTGTCTGCAACAGATTCTGTTTGCACTTTGCAGGTATATAAAGCATTTTTTAGCTGTGGTCTTGTAGAATTGGAAACAGTTCTTTACAACAGAATGTGTTCTATTTAATTATGCAGGTGCTTAATCAGGATGAGACGCCTCTATTATACAGTCTAGTTTTCGGTGAAGGCGTCGTAAATGATGCCACATCAGTGGTGCTTTTTAATGCAGTTCAGAGCTTTGACCTATCGCATATGAACCCAAGCATTGCATTGCAGTTAATTGGGAATTTTCTATATTTGTTTGTTTCAAGCACTTTGCTGGGAGTTGCCGTGAGTCTCACTCTCTCTCTCTCTCCCCCCCCCCCCCCCTTTTTCCCTCGCAGTGCGTAAGCATCTGATGCTTTTGGGTAGATAAGGTTATTTGACGCAACATATCCTAAAATTGCAGGCCGGACTACTTAGTGCATACATTATAAAAAAGCTCTATTTTGGAAGGTTTGTAAATCTTTGCTTCATAATGCCATCACATATTTGAAGGTCGAATGAAATGCCTTATAATATAAATTATGACAATTCATGTTCAGAAACATGTGTAATTGTCAAAGAGAGTCAAGAAAATGGTGCGGTTGCAGGTGATTAATTGTGGCCTTTTTATCCCTGCTTCTGCACCAGTTATGGTCGTATGAAATTACTAAAACAGAATTTGGTTTCTGGCTGGATGTGCTTTGCCCATTATATAGTATATGCGTAAGTTGATGTTGAAGAGTGATTGTCTGATAGCATGAAGCAAAAGAAATTGACTATTATTACAGCAGGGTTTATTAATCATACCTCAATTTCTAATGAACTCCAGGCATTCTACTGATCGTGAGGTTGCTATTATGATACTCATGGCTTACCTTTCATATATGCTGGCAGAAGTATGATACTACTCTACTTTCCAAAACCTTCAAATTCATTTTTGCTTTCTGTATGTCACAAGGGCAGCTTTGGACAATTGAATCTCAACATTTTGATGTTTCTATTGTTGATTTTATTTGTGTTGCAGTTATTCTTTTTAAGCGGCATCCTCACCGTATTCTTTTGTGGGATAGTGATGTCCCACTATACCTGGCATAATGTCACTGAAAGTTCGCGAGTCACGACCAAGTATGCTTAGCATCCAGTAACAGTTAGAACAAATCCATTTGTTGCTGTTTCTCTTTAGCTAGAATGCTTGCACCTATTAACATACAATTTATGTATTCTCTCCACCCCTTTTGCAGGCATGCTTTTGCGACATTGTCATTTATTGCTGAGATATTTATTTTTCTCTATGTTGGCATGGATGCTTTGGACATTGAAAAGTGGCGTGTTGTTAGTGACAGGTATGTTTTAGCTGCCCTATATGCATAATACACCATGCCACAAATTTGATGAATTGTGTAATATGTGGAACATGGCAAATTGTTTATATTTATATCTGTCGTAATATGTTTTTTTTTCCAGCCCTGGAACGTCAGTTGCGGTTAGCTCAATTCTGTTGGGACTGGTTTTGGTTGGAAGAGCAGCGTTTGTATTCCCCTTGTCATTTTTATCGAACTTGACTAGGAAGTCTGCACACCAGAAAATTAGCCTAAATCAGCAAGTATGATCCTAGTATTCTGGTTTTATGCTCGAATACCCTCAATTACTTGGCATTGTATATTGACTGCAGGAATTTTAATTTTGCAGGTTACAATATGGTGGGCTGGTCTTATGCGAGGTGCTGTTTCTATGGCTCTTGCTTATAATCAGGTAAGTTGATTATATCCTTTTCACATAGCAGGATCGTATTGTATTATGCACGAAACAAGTATGTGTACAACCTTTTCTTTTGTATATATGAGGGGGCTGTGTTTTTTTCTTACTTTTTCAATGAAGAGTAGAGGTGTTAATCGAGACGAGCTAACTCAGGCTCGACTCAGATAAAACTCGGCTCGTGTTCTAAACTAGCTGAGTTTGAACAATTTTTTAGGTTCGACTCAAGCTCACAAAACAGTGAAAGCACGACTCATTTAAATGTAAAATAGTCAAGTTACTCAGGCTCAGCTCGAGCTTACTAAACAATTTTTTAGACTTATTTAGAAAAATAAGCTCGTCAGGCTTGGGTTCAAGCTCGCAAAGTTCGGCTCGATTGACACCTCTAAGGAAGATCAGGGAAGGGAGGAGACAAAAAGGGGGGAAGGGGGAGAAGGTGTTTGAGTAAGCATTTTTATGGTGCGAGGGTATGGTTATGTACTGATTTCTTAAATTTCATTCATGCAGTTTACAAAGGAAGGCCATACCCAATTACGGGGGAATTCGATCATGATCACCAGTACCATCACAGTAGTTCTCTTCAGCACAGTGGTAAGACATCTTAGTCCTCTGCTGATTGGGTAGCAATCTGTAGTTGGGTCCCATCTGCCCGTTGTGAAGATCTAGACCTTAAAAGATAGGCCAAGCGAAAAAATCAAACCAAATTAAACCAAGTCTTATGTCTCAATTATTTGAGATCAGTTATATGAGTCCGTCTTCGTCATTTATTTCGATCATGTGTTACACGCTTATATATCATTATTTGGACTCATCATTAAAGATCCGACAAAATTTTACGCTTGCTGTCGGCTATTTAACACAACCGTCCTTCTTTATTCTGATTTAGGATAGATAATGTTGAGTACAACACTGGCGGAGTGAGGCATTTTGAAGATATAGACCTTAAAAGTAGAAATTTTGAAAACTTTTTTTTCACTTCTTGCCCATACGATTCACAAGAGCTTCGCAAATGGTTCATTTGATATTCTTTGCAACATAGTTTCATTGCCAAAATGGGTTTTCTGAGAAAAATATTCACACCTAGATTTAAGCTTAAGCCTCCTTGGGGACCAGTTGTTCAGCTTTAAACATCACAGTGATGTGGAGAACTGGAATTTTGGCATCATTTAGCCGTAAAATCACGGGCGCACAGTTTTCACCTGTGTCAGCTGAACTGTGCCATGTATTTGTTATGTCGCTCAAACTGACAACCCAAACTTGGCCACTCGCGGTTAGCTCAGCTTTAACGGGTGTCAGCTGAACTGTGCCATGTATATGTTATGTCACTCAAAACTGACAACCCAAACCTGGCTGCTCGCGGTTAGCTCAGCATTAACGGCTGTAATCTTTTGATAGTTCGACCCTATTAAGAGTTTGAAGTCTGGAAAAAAACCTGTTTTAAGAGCTACTTCAACAGCAAGATTGTCATCCCTAGCTGTAGTTTCTTTGCTTGATTCATAATTCCTGATTGTTACGTTTTCCATTCAATGTTTGTTTCTTTCATCGATCATGACAGGTTTATTTTCTCTCCCCCTTGTGTCCATGCAGGTGTTTGGGTTGATGACTAAACCTCTGGTGAGGCTCATGCTGCCCTCATCAAAACAATTAGTCAGAATGATTTCATCTGAACCAGTTACTCCCAAATCCTTCATAGTGCCACTTCTCGGCCATGGACAGGATTCAGAAGCTGACCTAGGTAGCCCCAATCTGCCTCGTCCAAGCAGCTTACGGATGATCCTATCAACTCCTTCTCGATCAGTCCACTATTATTGGAGAAAATTCGACAATGCCTTCATGCGTCCAGTTTTCGGTGGGCGGGGTTTCGTTCCCTTTGTTCCTGGCTCTCCAATGGAACGAAGCCTTCATGAGGAGCAAGGAGAATGAAACCACCAAGAGATAACATAACAGACGCGGCCTATTGTTGCTGGGGCTTTGTAATCAGCTCCGGGTTTGGGGTTTGTTGTTTGTTAATGTTATTTACTGTTTTTTTGGCGTGATTTGATAGGGGGTTTTGGTTTATATTATAGGTTGGGGATAAACTTATTCACTGAGGTTTTTTTTTTTTTTGGTGTGGGGGGGGGGGGGGTTGTTCATGATCGAGTCATTTAGTTCAATTTTCTGGTTGGTCAACTCACATTTTTTTTGGGTATTGGTTTCACGGTGTAAATATCATCAGTTTGAGGTTTTATTGATTGCAGGCTTCTCACTCTAATAATGTTCTGTTTGTTTTTTTTGGTTCTCTCTCTCTCATGAGAGCCTTTGGTGTAATTGTAAAACTATTTCATTGTGATTTTAGTTAGACAGATTCAACCAAATCAGTCTGATACTACGTGACAATATTGATCACCCTTGTAATGAATATTTTCCCCCTTTCTAGACTCTAAATTAGCAAAAACTAAGTGCACTGGATTGTCCTCTCTCTCTCTCTCATTTTTTTAACAAACAAAAGTGGAACCACATTTTTTTGCAGTAGTCGCCTGACCGTCCTTATACCCATGCAATCCCATCACATGGATCAAATAATTATTTTACACAAGAAAAAAAGGGAAAAATTGCAATCTTCCAGGAAGAGAGGATTTTCAACCTTTTAATAAAAGGGTCAGTTTTTTTTTTTTTTTTCCGTTCAATTTTCAAAAGATTTCAGTATATCAGCAATGGTAGTACAAAGTTTTTTTTTCATGAACAGACAATCATACCTGACCACTGAAGAAAACACACTACTACTTTTTATAGACTCCAGACGGTTGCAACCTTAGCCAAACCAGGAGCAGAATCCTCTCTGCTAAACATGTAAGAAGTATCCAATTGCCAGGCTAACAAGAGCCACCATGCAAACAAACAGCGCCGGGAAACCCACCTGAACTCTTCTTACGCCATTCTTTCTCCTCAACACCGCCTGCAAAGATCGAAAGTCAGATTTTACATGAATGATACAGCAGGGAAGTCAAGAGTTTGAATCCCCCGACATTAATACGCTAGTCTCACCCATGTTCAATAAAACCCAAAGAAAATATGACGATATCCCCTCAAAAAGGAACGAAACCAGCCTGTACCATGATCCCCAATTATGTGGGGGCCATTCCATTGCAAGGGAGAGCAGTTACAATTCAGACAGGCTAAACAGTTAGGTCTCCGAAGACCCCGAGTGGCTCAACTCAAGATAAAAATATGTCCTGCTATATTGCTTCCAAAAACAGCATAAAAAGATGAACATGTCACAAATGCTTTTTTCATTGCCAAAAGGTAGGGATGAGGAAAAAAAAATTCAGATTTTACAGCTCAGTAATTTTGTAGATGTGTATATAATTCTAGGGAAAAATGGAGAATAGTATTCAGATTGACTAACCAGTTCCTGCTTGAGCCTTTCCTTCTCTTGGATGGTCGTGTTCCTCTCTTCTTCTAGCTTTATAATGGTGGATTCAGCCTACAAGTATTATCGTCAATTCCTGATCAGTATTCTCCCTAAAACTTTAGATAGATGTATAACTTGGGCATAAACAACAATTATTCAAAACTATCTCCAATTTAAAAACTGATTCTTGTAAAACGTTGCTAGCGTTTAATCAAAATAATAGGTGTGTAGAATACAATAAAGTTTGTTCAACATATGAAAGACTTCGGATATATAAGATATAAAAAGAAAAGATAAGTAATAGCACTTGGATAATCAAGAAAAGAAAAAAGTACTAGTGCTATAATGAATCAAGAGACCCCCAAGGCCACAGCGTGTCCACCACAATGTTTTTTTATTTTCCGTCTCGAATATGGCATCCCCGGGGGGCAGCAGATATTAAACAAGAAGCAATAGCCCATTACAAAATTTAAACTGGTTAATAATGTATAGGAAAAGATTTGCCGCATTCTTCCCCCAAACTTGGAGGCATAGCTCCAAAAGGTGTAGCAGTGTAGGCAATTTTCCTATCAGTGCTTTCCAAAGGAGAATTTTTGCCTCCAAATTCCTTCCTCAAACAACAGGTCATGAAAACAAGAGATGACACATATCTAGCATGGAAAAGACTTACCTCAATTAGCTTTGAATCCAGTGTATTCATCTTTGATTTCAGCTCCTCAATATCTTTAGGTGATTTCAATTTTGTTCCCTCCAAATCCTTTACAAGTCTTGGTTCCACATACTTGGTGGGGCTATTAATAACATCGTTAGAAGGGCTCAACTCCATATCCTCCACAACTTTAGGCGGATCCTCAACATCCTTACTTAGCAGCTAAAAGAGAAGAATAATATCCATGAGATGTCCTTATTAGATTCAGCAAATGTCAACCAGGAAAGCCAATACCCATGCTTGAATCTCAACTATATCAGTAATGTAAAGGAGACTGCAACTTTCATTCCAATGCTACTACCTAGTTATATCATTTTACTTAAAAAAAATAAAGACATTATCAACCAGGTAAACTATACTGGAAAGGTACAGTGACACAAATCAATCATATTGCAGAGTCATAAGTACATCCCACGCATAATGTCCGACAAATTTTGACAAAGTTGAAAGAGGACAACTCAAGTCACTCATTTCTTGGGAGGTACCAAAAAAAGGGGGCAAATGGGGTAAGAAGGTGGGAGGTGGTAGTTGACCATAATAGAAAAACCAGTATACAGATTCCCTTCGCAAAGTCTACCCAAAAAAATTGCAGCAACATAAAGATCTCAAACCTTATGAGTTGGGGGAAGATTTTCTATTCCGCTTAGCATTTTCTCTTTTTGTGTTGAAGTGTCATAAGAACCTTCTTGCTTTGAAACTCCGTTAACTGGTAGCAATACAGGAGAATGTGGTGGGCTTATCAGAACAACCTTGAGCTTATTCTCTTCGATGTACACGCCACTATCTTTCGCAAACTGCCAAAATATTAAATCAGAAACTGTGAAGAACAAGAAATTGACTGCAGCTACAAACTCTTACCATGCCAGGAGTAATGTCCTCTTCAGTTGTCCCAACGGGGACAATTGTGCTCTGAATCAGAAATTTATCCTTGCATTGCATCTCAGATGGAGCTGACCGTTGAGCTTGCATAGTAACTGTATTGCACAAAATAATTCAAAGGGAAAATATCAGATGCGTGTTCATGACCTCAGTAGTTAACACCATTACCAGATGATGGCTTTCGGGCCAATACATGGAGCTACATGTAAGCAAGAAGAGTGGCATGCAATGGATTTGATGACAAGCTATATAAAGATGTGGGGAAGTTAGATAATTGACTGATGATATGGAAAATTCTGACAAAAGTACCACTCAGGCTTTTATCTTATTTGTGCAGTAACGAGAAACATTGGTACTATGTAAAGCAAGCCACTAGAGATTGATATGCTTGCCACCCATAGGAGGATGGTGGCTCGACCACATGAACAATGGATTCAGAAGATGGCATTCTGAACAATGAAAAAGAAAAGAACCAGCAAGGATTGTGGATCTACATTTTGAAAAGATTAGGATATCTCTTAACAAAAAACATTCCTATCACACATTGTAAATTTTTTTGAAAAAAGAAAGAAAATAAAATGTCTCTCAAGTTTTCTGTTTTACATAGTTCAATTAGCATGAGGATAAGAGCAGGTAAATGTGACCTTTAAAAGTATGTACAAGTAAATGATCAGCCCGTTGTCTGTAATAAGAGTAAATTTCACTGACATCCTCTTAGGGTTACAGAATTTACATAATTCCCTTGAAGTTTGAGGTCCAGTGATAGTCAACGCTAAACTATCAATTAACCAAACAGACTTTGCTGAAACTATAATAATGTTTCTTAAATTCCTCGTCTGCTCAAATTTAAAAAACAAAATAAAAATAAACCAAAAAAAAATAAAAAAAAATAAAACCAAAAAAAAACCAAAAAACAAAAGTAGTAACCAAAATTAAACCTCCCACCCCAAACCAGCCGGCAGCCCCTGCCTCCTCCCCCACACCTCTCCTCCATCCGAAACCCATTGTCCCTTCCCCCTCCCCACCCAACACTCCCGCAAGCCTGGTAGATCCCCCTTCCCCAAAACCACCATTGCAACCTAAAACCCACATCCCCACCTCGTTTTTGTTTAACGAAATGTGTCATAGTTATGTCGGCCAAAGAGGTTAGATAGAAAATGCAACAAACAAAATTACACATACCAAAGCAATAGGCCAAGTAGACAAATGAATGTGGCGGTGGCACTATGTTGTTCATAGCCTTAAGGTAATTGCAACAAAAAGTGCCACAAAACAGAGTGTGTGGGAAATACCTGTGAAATCACATGTTGACTTTGGCTTTATGATGCCTATGTTGGGCCGCACACAGTATTTCTTTGGTGATGTAGTCTTCACCTGCCATAATAATTGATTTCATAGAAAATTCATCAGTTTTCCTTGCAAACCAAAGAGCCTTCAGTTTGACATTTAATATATAAAATTTTACATCTTGTAAATATGTCAATGATTGAAAGGCAGGAAAGATAATAATACAAAACAAACAGTGCTTTTTAGAAAAAGAAGAAAAACTATGGTATGATGGTCACAAGGTCTGGGGCCAAAAATTTATTACACAAGCAAGAAGTTAATGTACCTTGAAAGCAACATATTGATCAGAGATGTTGGCAAGATGAACTGCACATGAACTTTGTTTCTTCACCTCAACTAGAGCGAAGGGAAGGGGGCAAGGGGATGAGATAGAATGTCAGACTGACAATTTTCGCTTTATGAGATAACTTAAATGGAAAACAAACCAGTCTTTACAAGCAGAATAGAAAAATTATTCAGATGAACAATAGCTGTTAAGAAATGATAGGACTCGGGCTAACAGCTGCAAGGTTGTGAGTTCAAAGATGAGAGCAACCACTTCGTAGTTCGTACACATAATGCAAAAGATTAGGTCTATACACAGTCCAACTCCCCCAACCCTTGTTAATTCCCATTCACTTGGTATTGATCTTTTTACTCAAAAATGAGTATTAGAAAGATATAGAAGCATTGGACACGATAAGACCAGGATCAAATACCACAAATAAGAGGCAAAAAGGAAGCAAAATCATTATGGAATTTAGACACATGTAGACTTCCATACAAACACTCAGGAGGAAATTTCACTATCCACATAATGATATCATTGTAACTAAACACTGCAAGAACTACACTATTAGGACACGACATGGTAACAACAGTACGATCAGAACTGCTAATCTCCACATATACTAGAAAGTATGCACACGGTAATGCCCCTGCTGCTTTATCATGACAACAGGGATGGGCAGAGGGGCATATAACATCTGAGCTATAACAGTTAGGGAACAAGTATTTTAATAAAAAAAACCATAAAAATTCATGAAGTAATGCACGTTTCGAAACACCACCAGACGATGTAATTGATCAGAGGCAATCAGAATTAACACACTTCTTTACTGTTGAATCCATGATTAAACAATTATAAGGCTAGATGCTCAAAACTGGCATAAGTTAGGAAAATGAAGCGATTTTAATGCATTTAAATATCCAAACGTGCCCTAAGAAATTTACAGATACTAGAAATCAGGTGACATGTAAATTCAAGTACTTACAAGTGAATTTAAGTTCTTGGGGTTCAATCTCCACTAGCTTTGCACTCATGATGCCTCCTCTACACCTGAAATCGGGACAAATTAGCTCCAACTCATAACTGGCACTTTTTAATAAGAAACAAGAACTTCCAGCTATAAAAATTATAATAACTGCTAAAAATTTTAAACTACGTAGAGCAACATCAAAGACAAAATATAAAACTACAAGCACATAATACTCTTAACAGATCCAAAGAAAAAGACTACCAAATATACAAAATTGAAGTGTGAATGCCAACATGTAAATCAATATATTCATCAAAAAATTGCTGGTTTGAAACCCTAACTTAAATGTCCTTTGCACTCAAAATCAACTAGCACGAGCACCATCAAAGAATCGCAGAAGAACAGTAACAAGTCAAAAAAAAACAAGATAACTAATCAAATTATAGCATAAACCTTGCAGAAATGTACATGATACAAGAAAGAATCTAACCGAGAAAGAGACGAAGCCTCGCCTGGGTTTGGAAAATTGAAAATGCAATCAGAGAACGAGAAAACCGACGGAGAAATCAGATCGGAATTAAGTTAAAAGGATAGGTAGATTTCGCTTGAATTTGAATCCGATAGGAGAAAATGTTGGTGGCATTGGTGAGACTCTATAGACAGTTGAAATGGAGGGAGAGAGAGAGGGAGAGAGTTGGTGATCAGAAACACTGTGAAGAAGCAGTAGTAGAAGTTAAGCGAAGGTGTAGGAGTGTTGTGGGAGTTTGGTGTGAGTGTGGGAGAGTTGTAAGTGGTGGGGGTCTATTGGGCGGTTGTACCTGCTGCTGCTGCCTTTTGCGTTACGGTTTCATTCTCGAACAGGCTCCGGTTTGTTCTCGGCTCGGCTTATTTTTTCTTTTGAGAGAATTACACTTAAACCCTTAAAGTTTGTCACTTAATCACTTAAATCCTTAATATTTAAAATATTATACATAGACCTTATAAAGTTTATACGTGCATAAATTTAGACCCCTGCCGTATAGTATATTTATTAATAAATTATACACAAACCCCTTGAAATTTGTATACATATTATATTTATACCCTTCAAGTTTAAAATATTATATTTAGATCAAATACTTTAATCAAAAATAGAATATCAAATATTTTAAATTTTATAACCAAAATTCATGTTTTATTATGTCATTTATTGAAATAAAATCAAAAATCAAAATTTATTTTTAAAAAAAATCATAATTAGTATACAATTATACTATTTATTAGAATAAAACTAAAAAATTAAGCAAAGGGTCACACTGCATTGGTCACAATATCTTCTATCTTTAATTGAGGTAATTTGATCGTTTAATAGATTTCGTTAATTCTATAACTAATAAGGAGTCTAAGTGTAATATTTTAAACTTGAGAGATCTAAGTATTATGCACTTACAAATTTTAGGGAGTTTGAGTATAATTTACTAACGGATATTAACAGCGTCTAAGTATTACGCACAACAAAGGTCTGAGTATAATATTTTAAATGTCAGGGGATCTAAATAATTAATTAACAAATCTCAAGAGATCTCGGTGTAATACTCCTTTTTTTGTCATTTTATCAAAATCAAAATTATATACTATCACACTATATCATGTGAAAAATTATTTTGTTAGAATCTATACAACTAAAAATTTGACTTTTATAAAGACCATTTGAAATTTGATTCTGTAGTGTCCAAATCAAATTATTAAATTTTATTAATATTACCAACTTCTGTGGTATTAACTTGCCTAGCAACCTTTCCACCTTGGGAGGACTCTCCACTTAATTAGCTTAACAACTTGCACCAAAACCATTAGCTTTTAAGCCTTGTTGTTAGCTTGGGCACTGTGGTAGGCGGCTTCATTCCAAACTCACAATCTCTTTCCTATCCAACTTTTCAAGCCAATAAGGGTTTCATTATGAGTAATTCCCCCCACCCCCAACAAAAAAAAAGCACTTTATATATATATATATATATATATATATATATCTATATAATAAAGTAGCTTACAATTCAAATTTCAAAAGATAAACAAAATGACTTTTGCTTTTCGCGGTTGAGATCGCTTTAAATTTTACTTTAAAGTCAATCTAACGGCTAATATTAACATCCTAAATTTAATAGGAAAAATAGGCCCCTAAGGGTGTGTTTGGAGTGACTTTTTAAAAGTACTTCTAGAAATTATTTCTCATAAGTACTTAAAAAAAAAAAATAATGTTTAAAACCGCTCCATTACTACCTCTACCACTACCACCCCCACCCCCACCACCACTACCTCTACCACCACCACCGCCCTCGCTACTGCCACCACCACCACTGTCGACGTCGTCGCCGCCACCACCACCACTGCCATCACCACCGCCGTCGCCACTCTCCCCACCACCACCATCACCGCCGCCACCACCACCACCACAACCATCACCGTCTCTTACCACCACCACCTCTCACCTCCACTATAACTAATGCTTAAATTCATTTATCTCTCCTCTATGTTTGTGATTTGATTTTGGATATAAATACAAATATGTTTGTTGTTTACCATTTTTTATTACTCTGTGCCTTCAGGCACAGGTAATAACTAGTATATATATATAAGTGCATTTTCAGACTTTGTGTTGCTAAATTGATATTGATTACACTTTAATTATAAATATGTATTATGGATTTTTAGGTGTGACTAACTTTTTACTTTGGTTTCATATTGTTGGGACATTTCTGTCAAGTGGGTCCACCAGCCTCACTCCCAACGAAGGAATTGACATATATCACAAGTGGGACCTGCTACAATAAACAAAGGCAGGTAATGAGTGTTTTTAGTAGGCTAGCCATGCCTATTCTCTCTGCATTGACGGCTGCCCAGTCTATGATGGTAAGTGTCTCTCTAATTTTCTCTATATATATGGGTGAAGACCCAAAAAAGAGGGGGCCTCAAGTATGAGCATCTCGGCTCTATACTTCACACACACACATATTATTTTTGACACCCGCCTGTTCAGGCATTGATCGCAATACTGACTTAGGCATCGAAGGGGCCTCCCCTGGCTCAACGCCGGGGGTCCTTCTGACCTTTTTCTTATCTTGCAGCTCATGGATTGGATGATATTCGAAGACTAGGGGCGCATCTCAACTCAGTTCAGTAATTGTGCGGATTTTTACCCCCACAATTTGGCGCCGTCTGTGGGAAACGAAGCAAGTGCGTCTTCAAAATCTTCGCATCATTCAGTTCATGAGACCTGCTCGACCTTTGGAACCGCCGAAGTACCACGTTCTATTGGATCTTGCTGAACTCTTCGTCTTTGTTCAATGAGAACGGCGACAAAGGCTCAGCACAAGAAGGTTGCTGCCAGACCCAACTCCACAAAATCTACACTTTATTGGATTGGCTATGACTTCACATAGTGGCCACTGGTCATCAGTGATTCACCTCATGAAGAAAGTCTACTTGCCTATTACACTAAGGCATTATTATAATACATGGGAGCAGCTCCTAGCAACCAACACCACCCTCCATTGCAAAATTATTCTGGAGCTGTGGAGTTCGGCGTATCACTGTTATTATCCCACACGTTTATGTTGACCGGGACATCTCCTTATCGCATATTTCCATACATGGAGTTCGGTAGTAAACACAAAGATAAGTGATTTGTTTTATCACACACCTCTCAACCAAGATTATAGTTGCACGTCGTTAGGCGGTGCAGATAGCTACTGACCGTTATTTATTTATAAAACAGGTCTATATACGCCATAAAGAACTCATTTGGAACACGATTCCACATGGTAGCTACCTCGTAGTTGAACTCATGAACACTATCACAAAATATGTGGGTCAACGAAGGCTCATGCTCTATGACTGCAATTGTTGTTATTATTATCGCTTTTGGCCCTAAAAATGAGCTAGTTAATCTCTCTCTCTCTCTCCCAGCCATTGATACTAGTAAAATGAGAATCCAGAAAATGGGCCTTGCTTGGTCTCTCTATTTTGTGTGATGTTTGCATACCTCGGCCTGTCTTAGTGTCAACTTACTGTGCACGGGAGAAATAACAGGACATTCTCCTTAAGTGCAAAAGTATAAGTTAAGCCGAAAGTGGAGTCCTGATCACTACTCTTTGTGAGAACCATGTATTAGCTTGAAGGAAAAAATTTTACAGTTAGCAAGGGCTAGTGAGGCCGACATATTTCTCTAGTCACTTGACAAAAACTACACTAGGAACTTAGACACAAGAGCATTTGCACAGCCCACCAGACAAGAATTCTTTTAAATCTTGATGTTTCCTGTTGATCGACGATAAGTACGGTGACTAGCAAGAAATGCTTTCTATGAGAAAATGTATAACTTTCTATTTTTGAATGTTATAGAATTTGCCTGAGGTTGGGGCAGATTTGGCTTACCACGGTTGGTGCCATTGTGAAGACAATCGACATCACGACCAGAAGATCACAGAAATCAAGTGGATGGTCGGCACACCATCTCTCTGGCTTTCCTTAGCCATAAACTAAAAGCACAAAAACGGATCGACGAAATTCGGCATCGACCGGCGGAGAAATCAGCATCGCTTATAAGACCAAGGAGTGGTTTATGTGGTCAAGGGCTGAGCAAAAAGTACACTCATTAGTCACGAGCTTGTGGATGTGGGTGGTTAAACCCCGACGTGATTGGATCAAAGAAATGGCTGTCACCGCCACCCTTACACAAATCCCACGAACAAGGCTCTCTTTATAGGCTACTATGACCTCTTGGGGCCGAGGAACCAAGGCGTTTATTCATGTTCAAGTAGATCAAGTTGCTCTTATTGCCGACTAATTATTTGGTCAATCCAAGTTTTGACGCACCTAGGTGCCCCTTTTTTTCAAGAAGATATATTCGGCATTTCGGAGGATGGTCAGGCCCTCATCAGCCTATCAACCCCGAAGATGATTGTCTATCTCCACCTGGGCTCTATCCTTGGGAGCCTTTTGAAACATTGCAGCTGCTCTGCATCGCCCGAGGGAACCAATGTGCTCGGCACCAGTTCGATGGTGGATGGAGCTTTTTGTAATTGAAACATCAGTTGGCATAATGGCATTGCAGATGGCCGGTGTATCCCTTTGGAGTTGATTAGAAACTAGCACAGCCCGAGTCTAAACTCGCCCGAGGACTCACTTTATAGCATCTAACCTCTCGGCGTCATCAAGGCATCTCGGCCGCAACAGTCCCCTTATTTTGACATGGCATCGGGGGATTACTCACAGCAGGGGGAATGTCGGGAAGCCATGTGTTCTCGGAGTAGGGCCTCTCGAGTAGTCGGCCTTGACTATAGTTCTCGGCATTACCTATACCCATAATATTTTGGGTGGTCAGCCCATCAAGTGTGGTCGGCATCGCCTCTGGACAAGGGACCTTGCTCGTTCTCCTCTTTTGAATGTCTCTTTGCACCTAACACCCCTTCGGCTTTGGCATCAGTTAAGAGGATTTCCCATAACCGCAGAGGAAGCAACATACACAAGCATGGGAAAAATCTTTACCCGGCAAAACGTTCTATGATTTATCTCGGTACCCATCAACACCTCACTTGGCTTTTTCCCTCTTAAAGAAAGCCCGAGCAGATGAAAATATTCCACGACACCTATGATCCGAGTTTGCCCAGTGCCATTTCGCTCCAAATATTCCCACTTGAACTACTCGGTGCTCAGCTACAAATCTCAAAGATCTCATACAACAGTCGAACTTACCTTTTGAAAAAATGTTGAACTCAGCTGGTTTTTGCCTCTTCGCCATCGGTGCAACCTAAAGGTGGTTGGCAAACATGAGCAGATTATGGGTTGGCGTTCGATCTCGTCGTCACCCAAAAGCTCACAATATCTTTGGGATCTCACCAAGAATCGCCTAGAGGATGGTCGTTGGATCATCCCCAAGGTGGTTGGTCGACCCACAGCTCGGCCTTTCTCAAGTGACTATTTATGTGGGTATCCTATTGAGCACCAACAGTGCCCAATTCAAAGGTCATTCTATTGAGACATTGAATTTCTCTTTGGACTCAAGTATATGCATATCGAGACTGATCACTTAGATCGCTCAGACTACATCCTTCAAGAGAGATTTTATAATGCGACATCTTCCCAACAATTATTGGGAATCAACACACTTCGACCCCAAGTTGCAGGCCTATCTCGGCATAACTCAGATATTGACCAGCATCAATACATCAGTGCCGAGCAGGACACCGAGGCCAATCTCTTTGATCGACCTATCTTCACTCAGGCTTCTACTTAGAATTCTTTTGAAATATGGCATCTGCTCCGCATCTCCCTAAGAACGGACATGCTCAGTCCATCGACAATTGGCATTCCTCCTCGCCAAATGGGTAGGAGACCTTGCTCGGCCTAACACCTATAGGTGTTTAGGCTAGATTCTCACTTCCCAGACACTACTATAAACCAACTCAAAGGCCGAAAGTGACGTACCTAATACAAGAGTTTTCAGTCGGCACCACTTACCAAAGAAGAGAATGAAGCTCTCAGCCTGTACAGATGATAGGGTGTCGAAAGAACACACCCACATCACAGAGGTGATCGGCAACTGCATAAAGATGATCGGCGGCCTTATTTGGGCATTCCACCAAATACCAAGAGTGCACTTGCTATGGTCGCCACTTGGTAATGTCGCCTCTTCTCATGACAAGTCGGCATTGAAACTGGGGAGCAACACCCTCAAAGTTTAACACGAGCGTTAGCCTCGGTCGTTAGGGGCACGGTCCCGAGGGGTATGAGACTCCACCCTTGGAGCAACGCCCTCAAAGTTTAACACGAGCGTTAGCCTCGGTCGTTAGGGGCATGGTCCCGAGGGGTATGAGACTCCACTCTTGGAGCAACGCCCTCAAAGTTTAACACAAGTATTAACCTCGGTCGTTAGGGGCATGGCCCCGAGGGGTATAAGGCTCCACCCTTGGAGTAACGCCCTCAAACACGGGTAAGCCTTTGCATGGCCAAAGCACCTAAAATCTTATTAGGAACACAAATCCTATCGGAGATGGGTTAAAGAATTTGGACTCGGGTGTACTCCTTGCTTAGGGAGGTGACATGAGATTTTGGGTGAGACCCTAGACAGTGCAATACAATTACACGGGAAAGCTAGACCCAGCGTCAACATTTCATGATGGGCATGAAGACACTCTCAAGAAGAATCTCACTGAATGAACCTTGAATTGCCTAACTACGGGTTTAATATATTCAAGACTCAATTCGACAAGGTACGCTTTTATTTATTTCAATTAAAATGTTAATTGAACATGATAAGAAAGGGCGGGAATCAAACGCCCAGTCGATCATCAAACTTGGGACTATCGAGGCAAGGAACAGATATGTTCGGGCCTTCTTTTGTGGGTATTCTAAAGGAGCCAAGATTCTTTGGTCCCTCTTCAGAGGACCTGGTGTATTCGGCCTTTCTTTACGAGGGCGAACTTATTTTGGTCTTTCTCAAGGACCATGGTTATTTGGTCCCTCTTCAGAGGACCGACCATTATTGCCCTCTTTAGGCTCGCTCATGCTTGACGTTCGTCGCATCTGATTACGGTAATCTTTCTCGGGATTCAAATATTATTATCTTATTTGGGTGAGGTTGAGTTCCGGTTATGATTGTCCTATTCAGGGCTAGACTCTCTCCAGTGGCTTGTTATGGTTATATTTGGTATTTCATTACTCAACCTCTGAACAAGGCACTTCATTGTTGCTCGGCCTCAAGAAACACATCTGAGACCTCTATATTCGACCTCTCTTCCAGAAATCTATGTGTTCGGTCCTTCAGGGGCCAGGTATATTCGATCCTTCTTCGGGCCTATTGGGTTACTCTTCGGAGGGTAAACGTACATGGTCTCTGTTTAGAGGAACAATGACATATGTTATTAACCTTTCTCGTCGGATCTATTTTTCTTGGAAGACGCCTCATGATTATTTCATTCACGGCTCAACTATTATTATCCTTCTCGGGATTCTATGATGAGAGTATCGAATTGTCTATACCATGGAAACGCCATTTATGGCACCAAGCAGATGCATTGTTCTGACTGATGAGTGGATCTCGGTATATCTCCCTCAAGTTGCACCCCGCCAAGAAAGGGTGTGGATATTATCTCCCGAGACATGAGTATTCTATATAGCTTTCATCTCCTTTTGGGTATTCAAAGGAAATAAAAGCTGGGGGGCAGTTGTTGGGACATTTCTGTCAAGTGGGTCCACCAGCCTCACTCCCAACGAAGGAATTGACATATATCACAAGTGGGACCTGCTACAATAAACAAAGGCAGGTAATGAGTGTTTTTAGTAGGCTAGCCATGCCTATTCTCTCTGCATTGACGGCTGCCCAGTCTATGATGGTAAGTGTCTCTCTAATTTTCTCTATATATATGGGTGAAGACCCAAAAAAGAGAGGGCCTCAAGTATGAGCATCTCGGCTCTATACTTCACACACACACATATTATTTTTGACACCCGCCTGTTCAGGCATTGATCGCAATACTGACTTAGGCATCGGAGGGGCCTCCCCTGGCTCAACGCCGGGGGTCCTTCTGACCTTTTTCTTATCTTGCAGCTCATGGATTGGATGATATTCGAAGACTAGGGGCGCATCTCAACTCAGTTCAGTAATTGTGCGGATTTTTACCCCCACACATATCTACACTACACATACTACATTGTTAAGGGAGATTCACAGTTTCGTCTCACCCTCTCCAAAATACCAAGTTTACAAGTTTTTCGAGTTAAAATGGAATTGTCTAAAATTGATATTAATTTCACCTATTTATTATTCTGTGCCACTTTTGGATTCATTTCAAATTGGGTTCATTTCATGTAAAAAAAAGTTATTCTTGCAACTATAATGACCCAATAAATAATATTTTTTTTCAACAGTCGGGGTGTTCAGATTAACTTACGTGCATTTTGATTATTTTTTTCTGTGAAAGACAAATCATTTATGTCGGAACTAGAATATTCATGAGTAATTTTATCTTTCATGATCTAACATTAAAAAATTATTAAAATTTAAACTCATGACATCTAAATTTATATCACCGTCCCCCTCCCCCCGCCCCCCTAATAAATGCCGACAGAATTGAGTGGCTAGTACAAGATCTTTGACTTCTACAGTATTGTAGCTACTCCATAGGCTTTTGCTCACCATGTGCCTATCATTGTTGTGACCTTCTTTTTGGCCCCATGCGGTGCTTTAGAGGATAATAAATACCCAATCAAGAGAAAAAAGGAACAATAGCCTGTTTTTTATATCAATGGGAAAGTTTACTTTATCTAAAGTTATTTTTCCACAAGTTCACAATATCAAAAGTTATTAAAAAATAATGATAAGTTATTACTCAATTTGATTATTTTAAAAAATGATAAAATTATTTGAAATAAATTTTAGTATTTCATGATCAATTAGAATTTCTTTTAGCACGAACTTATGGTTTGTTGATATAATAAAAAGGTGAAGGAATAGAAAGTAGAATGATAAAAAAGAAAATAAATACACAAAACAAGGGAAAAAAATCGGAGAAATAAGTTTTCTTTCCGATCCACAAAAATGTATTTTGTCAAAATAAGCAGAAAATGGAAGGAAATATAAATATGTGTTTTAAAATATAGGTCATTTATTTTTAAATCTATGGATATAGTTGTTTTATTTTAGTTAACATGGTGGAGAATTTTTTTAAATTACCCATGGTTATTTTTTTCTTCCTTTTACTTTTTTATCCACACAACATAAAAAAACATCATTTTTTTTTAATATAAAATAAATATGCATATAGGTCACTCCACATATCTTCTAAGGAGCAACGCCCTTTAACATCATAAAACTATCTATAGGAAACCCCACCGCACTTACGTTAAGGCCGAAACTAAGGTCCCCCGCTTACTTTGGGAGCTGAATAGTATGTTTAACTTCACCGAACTGTCATAACTATGGAGACTTGAACTTAAGTATTGAGCGAGAAAATTTAATTTCTTACCCACAAGACCAACCACTCGGTGGTCATCCCTCCTCCTTTTCATCTCTCATACTAAGCACAAAAGAGTGAAAGAATGTTTATTTATCTCGATAAAAAAAAATCCACTACTACTAATAAAATGATACAATTGACCTTCATTAATCAAATTCCTGATTTATATACTCTTGGAATTGAATTTTTTTCATCAAGAATAATTTTGATATCACTTGTTGAGAGATAAAAAACTGAAGATAGAATAGGGAAGATAAAAAAAACACAAACGTATACATGGTTTAATACATTGTATCTATATCCACGAATCAATATTTTTATGAGTCAATTGATTACATAGAATCAAATCATATTTATAACATAAGAAACGGATGTGATAATCAAACTTAAGATATTGATGCAGTAACATTTGCTATTTATAATTCGAGTTACCCAATGACAAAATTGGATCTCTCATAATAAAAATTATATCTATCATAAGGTTTACCAAATAGATGAAGTCTTTAAGTGTATCACACCTTTTCCAAAACTCTCAATTTTTGGCACATCCAATTCTTTGAATTCTTTTTGATAGCGTAAAATAAAGGTATGAGGACGAAGAGATTGTAGGGAGATCAGAAGGTAAGTGTGCGTGTGTGTGTGATAGTTTAACAGGTGTGGAGTTGAATTGTTCATTTCAGTCGCAAAAAAATAATAACTGATAAGAATAAAACAACTCACGGAATTTAGTAGCTCACCAAGCTGAAGAGTTTGGCTAGTCCACTCTAATGAAGTGTCTGTATTTCAGATTGTGTCATTCCCTCAAACAATTAGAATTATGAGGAGAATATTTTGTTGTTAGGAGATCTATGACACTATTCCACGTGTCCTTCTAGAAACAATAAGATGCCACCTTGGAGGCGATACTTTTGTCCCCAAGGTTGGACTGGCTTAAAGGACTAAGTTTTTGCTCAGAGATGCGCATCTCTGAGCTTAAGTGATCATCGGTCGAGCTGATAAGATAATCGTCTGGTAGTCTAAGAGATGCTCCCTTTCGAAAGAATTGTGAGGGTGAAAAGTTCGACCGTGAAAAGTTCGACCGAAATTAGCATGACAATTCCGAGCTGTACTAAGTTATGTTTAGCTGCACTAGATTATGCCAAGTTCTGATTATGTAAACAAATGACTTATGCCATTGATTGGTCACGGCAATTTAGGATTCCATGACCGGGCTATACAAGGTCGAGTTGTGACAAGTATAGGTTAATTTAGATTCTTGGTATCAAAACTTTTAAATATAAATAATTTTACGATTAAATTCTTCAACATAAAAAAAATTCATTTTGATTATAAGTGATGCTCTCTATTTATTGTAAATAATTATTGAAAAAGGTCTTAAAATTCGTATTCCTACAAACACGACAAGAAAAACTAGAAAAAAAAAAACATTTAGTCTAATAATAAACCAATCAATCTTATTTTAAATCTTTTTTTCCAAATTTCTTCACTGGTCCCTTTTTTCATATTCAAAATATTTTGTTTAATTTTGTTAAAAATTCAATTGAATATTTTTCCAGAGCTACTTTTTTTATTACAGATTATTCTGAAAATAAAACTGTTGACTTCCCAAACTGCCCCCTGTAATCAAACCCCTACCAGTACCTCCGTGTTCCGGAAACCAAACACTCCGATTTCGATACAAACCAAGCCAAACAACCAAACACCAAAACACGTCTATAAATCAAACGGGCTCAAGCCCTTTCTCTCTCGTACAGTCTGTCTCTCTGGACGTCACACTCTTCGTGCTCTCCGCCCCCCTCTGGCTAAAATATCTGAGCTCCCAGATCTGTTTCATTTGATCTTCCAATGGCTGCTGTTACAGGATCGTTAACTTCCATCGTCTCTTTCTCATGCTCTCTCAAGCAAAACCACGTAATATATACACTTACATCTTTATATGATTCTCACTCTGTATCTTCCGTTTGATTGGACCCTCTCTCTATCTATCTCTACCTCTCTTATGGTTCATTTTATATGTTTTCAAATGGCTTTTGGTTTTTGATTCTTTAATTAATAGGTTTATCCTATGTTGATAGCTAATTTGATGTAATAGTTTGATCTGATGATGATTTATGCCAGTGATCTTCGGAAATACCGTATCTATTTGTCGTGATCTTTGGTTTATTAAGCTCGTCAATAGAAATTAATCGAGACTGGGTAACAATTTCCCTTTTTCCCCCCAATTTAGAAGCTTCTACTATTGCTTTCCTAATCTCGTCAGTGAAAGATTTGACGATTCCTAAACCCATTGTGTATCAGCTGGAAAAGTGTTTTCATGACATCTTGAGAGAGAGAGAGAATCAGGGTCAGGGTTTTGAGTCTTATGGTGTGAAAGATAAAAGGGAAAAAGGGGAAACAAAGAAAGTAGTAGTAGGAAAAAGAAAGAATTTTTGGCCAATTTTGTTTTTGGATTTTTAAAACATAATATCAGTGAAGAGAGTAAATTTCACTTGTTTGAGGGATTTTTCTTTTGATAGGAAACTTAAATAATTTTAGTTTAAGGGATTTTTATTCTGCTTTGTTCTTCTTGATTGTACTCTGATGTCCTGTTTTACTCTTTTTTTTTTTTTTGTTGTTGAATTGAGCAGGCACTTAACCGGGTCTCAAATTTGAACTCGGTTTCGCTTTCTGGTAATGGGAAACGCTTTTCATCGCTGAAGTCGAGGCCAACGCCACTTCGCTTTCGGGTTTTTGCCTGCGCGGTATGTTTTTTTTTATCTTATTTTCTGCTTCTTTGGTTGACTCAATACTTAGACATGGTTATTTTCATTCTTGATTTCCGACTGATGTAAAACGTTTACTCGCTAATCTATTCTCTATCAAGACATCAAGATTTTATAATCTCAGTTGATGACACATTACTTTGTGATTGGCTTGTAACAATAAATTTTCTTAAGGTCTGATTATCATCCTGGCTTAATGCTTATTATTTGAATTTGTTCTTTTTCTTTTTCCCAGAGATTGCATCAATATATGGTGCATTGCATAAGAAAGTATGAAATTGTGTGTATATTCTCATGGATTGATTGTGAAGATGTGTAGTTACTTAGGAATGTCACTTTGTTGGTTTGTTTAATCTAACTCTTGTGGATTTCCGTGTTGGACATATAGTATGTGGTTCGATATATATATTAGAGTTGCATGGTTTGAAAATTACGATCAATATCTTGTCAAATGCTGGATTCAAAGGAGTTCGTACTAAAAAGTTGGAGATGAAAAGTAAAATTTGTCAACTTGTGTAAGATATGGTCAATATAACTAAGCCTTATCATAATGTCTTTTTGCCAGGCCAAGCCAGAGACTGTGGACAAAGTGTGTCAAATTGTGAAGAAACAGCTTGCACTCCCAGAAGACTCTGCCATCTCTGGGGAGTCAAAATTTGCAGCACTTGGGGCCGATTCTCTTGACACGGTACCGTATTTCTACACATGAACTATCAATATGGTCATTTGGTTATCTGCATGGAGCTTTATATTATCTCTTTCTATACGAAAAAATGATGTTTGGTTGTCATGTTCTCCATTGAAATTAAGCAAGACATGTTGCAGGTTTTCTCTTTCATTGCATATTAGTCTCATTTAGTTGTTTTCCTTTATCACAAGTTCTACAGAATCATCAGTAACTTAACAGCCTGTTTTCTACTGTTATCTCTGTATTCATGGAAGCGTTCAATATTTCTCGTTTACCATTACAGGTAGAGATTGTGATGGGACTTGAGGAGGAATTTGGGATCTGTGTGGAAGAAGAAAGTGCCCAGAGTATTGCCACAGTTCAAGATGCAGCAAATCTTATTCAGCAGCTCATGGAGAAGAAGTGAGCATAAACGTGGTCGAAGTGAAAAAAGAAAAAGACCATGAACTTTAATTTCCTAGGAAAGTTGTTTTAGTTTCATATTTACCAAAATCTTCTGGTCCTTCACTTTAGACGCTGTTCATGGTGCGTCCATAGTAGTAGTCACGAAATTATCTCTGCTTGTTTTTTTCATCCACTAGACCTTATATGGATCTTTTTGTTTTGGCTTCTTTTGTCAGACTTCTACTGGAATTTATCGTCTTAAACTTATGTAGTTGTTCTCCTTAGTTGCTCAAACTTTTTTTTTTTCAACAGTTGGGGTGGTGTTTGGGTCAGCTTACGTGTACATTGACTAATTCTCTTACTGGTCTGGTAAAAAATAAACCATTTATGTTGAGATTAGGGTATTCACGAGGAATAAATCTTTCATGGTCTGATCTAAGGGATTATTAAGATTCGAATTAAATTCGTCCCTATTATCATTTGAATTATTATTTGTGGTTGTTGCTCCAAGTTCTCGATTGGTCAAAAAACGTACTAGGAGAACAAAGGGCAGTCCATCGGGTCGCAACTAATGTCCTTCCCAGGCCCGACAATTTGGGCCTGATCACAACCTTTACCCTGTCAGGCACAACTCGGGTTCGAGTCGGATCACAGCCAGTTGCTATCTCAGGCTCACTTGTGCTCAATTGGGCCCAGCAGGCCTAAGGGTAGTTTTCTCTTAAATATATATATATTTTTTGGTTGGAACGCCCTAGTTTTGCTGGTTCCTTGTTTCATGTTCGTTCTACTGGTGTTGGCTTCTCACGAGCTTGGCAGCATGTAAAACAATGTCTTGTTGTAGAGAACGTTAAAGTTCGAGTATGCTCGCGTTTATGCTGTTGGGGCAGGCGCGTGTTCTGATGAGAAGAGCTAGAGTTACAATAGGGTTATATAAAATCAAAGGCATTAATCCTGATTTAATTAGGGTATGAATTAAAGAAACGGTTCATATACTTGGAGTTTGCCCTCGATTTTATTTGGACTCATGAGCTTGAGCGACATAGGCGCGTCTCTATTCGTCAGGAACAGACCAGAGTATGACCCTTCTGTAACTAAGAAACCTTCTCTCATTGACAATCTTGATACTATACATGTGTCATATATATGTGTGTAACATGTTCATATGTTCACAGAAGAAAGTGGTGTTGTGTGGTAAATCAAAGTAAATGAATTACTCGTGGTTTGTTTAATTGGTCATAACGGTCTGACTTCTTTTTTTTCTTTATTAGTTTTAATATTAAAAAACATGGGGCATTCAGACAGCTCTTTCAATTGCTACCTAATCTCTTGACAAATTACTTAGTAGGATTGAGTTATTTAGGATTTGGCTTGAAATTATTGGTTTTTCGTATAAAGATGTTTCAAAATAAAATTATAATCATTTATAACCAAGAATCTATTGGAGTCAGAACTGGTACCTCACACTCAAGAGTCACCGATTGGCGTCACATGCATTTATTTAACACGAACATTTTGTCACTGTGTAAGTGACAACCCACTACCATGTACTACTTGATATTCAGAGTCACAGCCAGCTACGAGTTGGAAAATAAATACTAAGATATGTGAATGTGTGTGTATGTATACACACTCCTTGAAAGAAATAACACAATAAATCAAGAACCATAAAATCGCCGGTCGTTTGAAGTCATGACTATGATACAATGCAATATTTCTCAATCAATTGATCATAAGTTTTAGCTATTTTTTTTTTTTTGTTTAATGGTCAAGAATGTTCGGATCAATTTATATACATCTTGACTAATTCTCTCTCCTGTCTGATCAAATGCAGACCATCCACGCCAAAATTAAAATATTCATGAGAGATTTATCCCTTGTGACTTGTCCCTAAGGAATTAACATCTGAGTTTATAACTCGTCTCTATTATCACTTGAATTGCCTCTTGGAGTTTTAGGTACTCTTTCAAGTGCAGGCAAATATTGATCATAAGTAGCACTCCTCCAAGTACACAAAGCAAGGATCACTACATTCACTGAACTGCAACCAGTGGCACTCTAAAGAATTGAAGCTATGAATCTAGTTGCAACAATGTCAATACTTTTCAAAGACACCATGATCAGAATGCATTATAGGTAAAGAATTGAGAGCTTTAACATTTAGTAAGATAAGAATATGCAACTATAATGACTTTTCTGACGAAGTACACTTAAAAATTGTCAGCACACACAAGACTCCCGCCACTAAGGTACTAACACCTCACATTGCGAAAACCAACACTGGCCAATACGTTACCAAGCCCATAAGCACTGCAAAGTTCAGACACCCAACTATTTTCAGAGACACAGCAGAAGAAACTGGCAAAGACCCAGATGGGGAAACTGCAGACTCTGGTCCAAAAGTGACCGTCTCATCCGGGTTCGGAGTGCTCGGATTTGAAGGAATGGTTGTGGGTATGGAAGATCCAGTTGAAGAGGGCACAGCATCTCCAGGAGAAGGAAAGAGAGGAGCAATGTCTGGTGACAGTTCTGTATCTGGAGATAGTGGAGAACTAGGTAACAGTGCAGGTGCTGCAGAAATAGTGGGTGTCTCAGATATAGATAGTGAAGGTGAGGCCATGAAAGCTATAATGAATACTACCAGAAAGCCAAAGGAGGCCATCCAAATGATAATGAAATCAAGCACTCTTTTTGAAGGCTCTTAATTAAGTGTGAATAGGACTCCCCTGAGGAGGAAGAGGGGTTTATGGGATATGTTAGCTTTGTTAGATGGAGGTTATGATTAAGGCAAATAAAAGGTATGACCAGAGATTCAAGGTGGGTTCTAATGTCACGTGGATGATGATTATTGGACAGTGATGAGAACATACAGGTTGGCATGGTTGGGAAGAGACAAAGATCTGTTGGTTGTTATTTTGAAATTTTTGCTGGCAGAGATACCTTTTAGCCTCTCATGTGGGTGTGTTCCCTAATTTGATCATTGGAGAATAAAGAGTGAGGTAATCCCCTATTTGCCCTTCTTTTTTTTTTTCAACGGTTAGGAGTGTTCGGGTCAACTTACGCACACTTCGACTAATCTCTTATCTGATCTGTTCAAAAGTAGATCATTCACGCCGAGACTAAGGTATTCATAAAGGATAAATCCCTCATGACCTAACCCCAAGAAGTTGATAAGATTCAAACTCATAACGTTTAAATTTACAACTCGTCTCTGTTATCACTTGAACTATCTCTTAGAATTTATTTATCCTTGGTTGCATTGCATGCAACAGTGACAACCCGGGGGCAATAGTGTCTTTTGTAATTAGATGGATGGTACTAACTCATAAGTTCAAACCAAAATAATTTCCACGCAAATTACGGGGCTCATCAAAGATCATCAAAAACAAAAGTAGTGGTAAATCAACAGCCCAAAACAAACAGGTCACATGAAAGCTCAAGAGAAAAGGCACCTTGGTAAACATAGGTCAATAACTCAATGATCTTCTCTCTCTGTTCACTAATGGAGAAGTGAGGAAGAGGAAAGATGCAACAATCAACGAGCAGAATCACATAACAGGCTCTCAAGACAAAAAGGCAGTAAGAACAGTTGACATCCTGTACCCCCGTGTTGACAAGACAAGACTACTAAGTCATCAACATTTGTAACAAACAAGGATGGTTTACTATGTGAGTAAAGGAAAGGCACAAAACCTTAATGTGGTTGCATCCATAAAACCATTGCCATTGGGAAGTAGTAGGCTATTACAAAGCTGAACATTAGGAAATATTTTAAGTACTCTAGTATGGGAGAAGAATATGAGAGACTGATAACAGTATGTTAACTTCTGTTGGAATGATGGGTGGGATACACATTGAATCTACAAACATTAGAATTATGTTTTCACTTCCCAGCCACATTAAATTCCTTTAGCTCTTATGGGTACCTATGAACATCGTGCATAGTACACGAATGCTCCAATCTATAGACAGGCAAAGGCATTACAACCCACACAGTGGAAAGGCCGATTCCTGTTTCGAACCTGTGGCAAATGACTTGGGTGGGTGAGTATTTGTCGTCACTGCAGGACCGGCCTCTAGCTGTTTTGGATATTTATACAGGTCGTATCCAGTACACAAAGGCTCCCATCTATAGATAGACAAAGGCAATTTTACCCCACTCTGGCTCTTATGGATTTTTCTATGATGACAATATATACCTTTTTTTTTTTTGAACAATGACAATATATACCTTGAAGCCGTAGGTATACAAGATAACAATGTCTAAGCGATTATGATTACTCATGGGACCCACCAAAGTCCAATGTTATCTAGATCCTAGATCTTTTTTTACGTGATACGAGTATAGATACACACTACGACACTTTTTAGGCACACAGTACGATGGAGGTATTTTATGTCACAATTCATTTTGGAACTTTTATCTAAATCGTTTTCACCACTATACATTATTATATATTATAGAACATCCACAAATACTATGTCAGATATACGTAATTAATTAATATGTATTTTATATTTATGTTACATGTATAATTTGAGATCGTACATTTTAGTGATCAGGATTTGAGATCGATGTACCCAGATCGTGGGTCGTCAGTGGTTTAATGAATTCTAGTAACTATGGGCCCAACTTTCAGCATCCAATCTAGAAGTAGCTTCGCCACAACATTCTTTTCATCATGGGATTGACAGATATACGGTTCAATGCACCATGCATAAGTTCATTATATATTAGATAAGTTTGGACTAAAACTAATTTGCTCTAAAGTTTTGAGACTGGCATTATTGTAAGCGGCCAGAATAAGAATTGGGATATTGCCAGGCTCAAAATCAAGATTCAGGTCGTGTACGCTGCTGTAATACTTACATAAATAAAGGCAGAAAAGCTAGCAGTATGATAACAAGAAACTTGAGCAAACTCTGGTGAGCAAATTTTGGAAAAAAAAATATTACTCAATTGAATACATTAGCAATGTGACCAGTGTACATACATTATAAAAAAACAGGACAGTCGAAGTTGACAACTTTTTTCCCCCAGCATGATAGAGCTGGGCTCTACAGAATTATGTATGCTGAAAAATAAACTGACCTCAATACAAGCATTGCTAACCCATCTTCTGCATAACAGAAACAGATTCATGACCACTGGGAAAAGTCAATTAACCTTCAAAAACCCTGCAAAGGTTAATCAGCAATTAAAGAGGAGTTGAAATTTTGCTTTTTAACATAACGCAGAAATTGGGATTTTTGTCAAAAAAAAGAAAAAATGAACTGGCAAATCACCTCTTAAACTTCAAATGCAACGAAGCAGCCTCTGAAGTTCCATGGCCACACGAAAAGCAGCATCAGCAACAGCTGGTATGCTAGAACTTTTGAGCTCAGAAACAATCATTTCAATTTTTGAAATATCTGGAATCGATATTGACAATATCATTGCCTGTGACAAATACAGCCGGCAGGAATAACCAAGGGCATGCAGCATCCGCTGGATGAGTAAGGGAGAGATGCCTCGGCACCATGACTCAAGGATCAAAGTGACCTTCGGAAGATTATTTAGAAAACCAGTAGTAGCCTCCCTTGGAGCTGCCTTGAGCAACAAAATTACAGATTCAGAAGCTAAATCTGCAACATTTGCCTCATGAGACTTGCTCAATTCCAGCAAGACACCAACATTAGCACCAAAGTCCATTATGTCCTTAATGCAGTCCTGTTGATCAACTGCACTGCTTCCTTCAGAAGAACTATCACATAATAGAGTAGGTTCTTTTGCATAAACAAACCCTTTCCTTCTGCACACTGAGCGAAAAAGGAAAGTCCTACACAGACCAAGAGTTGGTTCAATAAAATCTGCCATTTCCTTTGCATGCACAAACTCCAGAAGGTTTCCAATCCTCCTAACCACTTTCAGTTGAGAGAGTGTCTTGGTATCCAGCTCTGGGGCAGATGCAAGAGCCAGACAAAGCATGACACTGCTTACATTTGCAGTTGAGAAATCACCAAGAAGAAATTCAAAGCACTGTGAGACTGTCTTCAGATGTATGATGTCTGCAATTTTTATGTAATTAAACTCAATGAGCATCACGAGAAGTTTCTGTGCATACATGGGAATGGGATCCTCATCCTCGATCAAGGTGGGGTAAAGAGGAAGAAAATAAGTATTAGATATGGACTTCAAATCCTCTGTTCTCTGCTCATCTCCTGACGGTTCGTCTAGAAAAATGACCATCACATCAAACAAAATCTTCAGGCACAAAAATCTGGCATCTCCATCTTTGTTTCCTTTGTACAGAACAGCCAAACTGGGAAGAATTTCACGGATAAAAATGTTGGGGCTTTCAAGAATTACAGAAGGCTCCTCTGAAATGGACTCAAGAATTCGTAGAAGGGTTATTTGAAAGTCATCCCTGCCCTGAAATTCATTGAGAGGGTATGTGCATAAATGTAAACACATCAATAAGAAATATTCATCAATTTCAATTTTCTGTGGCGACTAAGTAAATTCAGCGTTAAATGAATTAGTCCCTGGAGATTGAGGACAAACTCTTTCAAGGACTGTCCAATATATCCACACATAAATACATATACACAAAATATACATAATCCCTTCAAATATACACCCCACTCATATTTGGAAGAGTGGTTGCAACTCCTATTCTACCATTGTAGGTGCCATGGTATATGCCCTAGCTTCTTGTTATGTCAGCAACTAAGCAGTCACATGAGGTTGTTTTGCAGTTCAAGCAGCATGTAAGGTGAAATTGATAATGCATAATCCATTTCTTTTTCTGTTTTTATTAAACCACAAATATATCAAAAGGAAAATGAATGTACAGGGCAAACAAAAGAGGAAATCCTCAACCTTTACAAAATCAACTCAAGCCACCTCAAGAAATGCAGCATGACCAACATAATTCCCAATTGGTAGCACCAAGTCAGCCAAGAATTAGCTTTTTCATTCGCTGATATCATTGTCCATGCAATTCAGACCCAAGTAGATCAATAAACAGCAAATCTCAAGCACCCCAAAGCATATCACCAAGATTCTAGCAGTATTATTATAATTATAGCGTGTGCATATAGGACACCAACTTCCGCATGAATTTTAGCTAAATTGCCTTGCTTTCACTAGGACCCAAATATAATGTATTAAAGAGTTAGGGCACACGGCTCATCAATTTAGGCTTTGATCATTGATATTAAGGCAGAAAGAGATTGAATAGTGCATGGATTAGAAAAGTACTGATTATTTCCTAAAACCTTCCGTGTTGCAGTAATATTTAGAAACATAATTCATGGTCTTAGTTGCAATATACTTGCCTGAAAAGGTGACTCTGCCAGTTTGATTAGATTTGCCAACTGCTGCAGAACCTGATGACTCGACACTTTGTGCTTAAAGGAAGAGCTCCCAAGAAGATGGAGAATGACAGGAAACAAATGAACATTGGTCTTTGTAGTAGCTCGGTTGGTGAGGGTAGTGATATGCCCAAGACGTCTCCCTCCCATCAATTGTTGGACATCTCCTGTTATGGTCTCCAGCAAACCTGGTAAAGTAGATACTACAACATGCACAAATGCATCTAAGCACTGCTTTAAATAGGTGTCTTTCTCCTTTACCAGCCTGTCAACAGCTGAGAGCAGTCTTGCATTGCAAAAGAAATGTAGCAGCCATCTTCTCCCACTCTTACATAGTAAAGCAGCAAATATAAGTGTCTTTCCCCTTAAGATTTCACTTCCCTGCTCAATAAGAGAGACAATATGTGGGACAAAATTCCTGTCTTCCACCAAGGGAAGGAGATACCGTCCAATGTTGGTAAACATATGGCTTCCAAGCATGGCCATGTTGAGAAGGTTCAAGCAGATTTGCTGCTCTCGTGGACCGCCCTTGACAAGGCTTGATGCAATCTCCTTGAATGAAAGCTTTTCTATGACCTGTTGTATGCTAGGAGGGCTAAAACGAGCAAGACGTACCAAACAAGATCCTGCTGTGAGCCTCATGCTCTCCTGTTTCCCTGGAGCCCTAAATATGTAGCAAAGGTTACTAATTATGTCCTGGCTCGTGAAACGGGCTGCCCACTGTCCTCCTTGACTCGAGATGTTTTCAATTGTCCTCAATGCATAGAGTTGAGTTATATCATCCTCACCCTTTCGTAAAAGAGATGAAACCAATGAAATTAATGGATTTGGCACCTGCACAAGAGAAATAACTTAATGTAAAAAGAAATTTAGCTTTAGAAGAACATGTTAAATGCAAAAGAGAAGTACTCAACAACTTTATTCAGAGATTTATTTAAAGCATAGAAAAAATCCCCACAGAGAAGATTGATGAAGCCACTCTAATATGCTTAAACTGATTTGTTATAGGAAACAAAAAAATTAATAAATAAAACAAACAAGCTGGACAAGCTCCAGCACACCAACAAGAAGGCTGTGCCAATAACAAAGGAAACTAACCTGCCAACAAGAAAAGGATCGGCTGTCCTTCGATGGAGATTCTGGTGGATTATTATCTCTGGCATGCTCGTTTTGTGTAGATATATAAAACAACAACTCACCCAAAGCAGCCATAGAAAACCTTCTCACTTTTTCTTGCCTGTCTCTTAGGCCATCGCACAGTGAACTTAAAATTCCAGAGTTTGCCAAATCATCTTCAATAAAAGTAGAATGCCGAATCAACAAACCTATAATTGAAGCAAGTTGAACACGTAGAGCCGAAGCCTTAGACTGTCGGAGCATCTTAATAAGAACCAGCATTACTGGTCCATTGGTCAATACGTTGGCAGCATCTGTATTGTTGCTTATCATCTCAAGGTACCTGATCACATTCTGCTTCTCACCAATAGCAGTGTTCCCATTAAAGATGGTTATGATCCTATTGTTGAGTGTGTCAAGCTTATCCTTAGACATTTTCACAAAATCAGATGCTGGAATTGCATCAAAGGGGAGAGAAGGAATCACATCTGATCCTTTGTCAGACTTTCTGCTGGGCATCACAGGTCTGACTGAGAGGTCACATGGATGCCAAATCACCTCCGAGAGACTAGTAGATGATTTTGAAGTATCAGAAGCAATGGTACCCCCTGAAACTTCTTTAATCCTTTGAGTCTTGAGTTGAGGACTGACACTGGGTGGAGTAGCAGCCACTTCAATATGGTCTGACGACGATTCCTGGTCAGTTATTCTCGAGTCATCTGATATATGTGTGTTGAGCGCAGGTGATGTATCTATGTTGTTTATATTACTGTCCGTCTCCTCTGTTCTACGCTCATGCTGATTTGGAATTGACAGATTTTCTTCAGGGGTACATGTTGGGCCATCAGACCCATCAGGTTCATCTTGTGTCTCATCTTCAACATTCTCATTAAAATCAAGTTCCATATCATTGTTTTCAATTTTCACTTCAGCATCATTCTCAGAACCATTAGGCAATGGCCTCCGATAGTTCTCCTTCTCATTTTCCCTCTGTAAGTTTGATTTTGCAATTCTTGAAAGCCTTAGAAGATTCACAGCCGCAGTATTATTTGACAGATCCTTTTGCTTCTCCTCAGCCACTCTGCCTGAAGCCTTTGTTTGAGTTTTTCGGCCACCGGATACACCCTTAATTGGTGTGCCATGACTTCTTGATCCTAAAATAGAATTCTCATCCTGTCTAGAAGCCCCTCTTGTATCTCTTTCCCTATTTTTACTTGGGGTCTTGTTCTGGAGAGGTTTGTCACCATTGCGTTCGGAGAGATAGGGTTTAGAAGAAAGCTCTATCATGGTAGTGAAAGCAGGCTGAGGAGGTAAGGGCAATGGAGTAAATTTTGTTCTCCAAAAAGCATGTCCACAAAGCTCAGGCCACTGTATTCGGTCAGCTGGATCTTTTACCAAGAGAGAACTGATCAGATTGACAAAAGGACGGCTTGGGGAGCCGGGAAGGACTGGAGTTGGATCTGAAAGGACTGATTTTACTAGCTGTGTGAATTCTTTCCCCACAAAGGGAGGCCTCCCTACATAGCACTCATATAGCACACAACCAAGGGCCCAGAAATCAGAAGCATAAGAATGCACTCCTCCATCCTGAAACAACTCAGGAGCCATGTAACAGGGAGTTCCACGTTTGGCTTGTGGCAACTGGACAAGTACATGAAGAGAGGGAAATAAAAGACTTGGTAGAAGGAAATGAGAATTGCAAATTGTGATTGTCATTAAACTGGTATAATGTAAGGAAACCCCATTTTTTTAAAAACTCACTAGGGAAGAAGCTGTTTTAGATATATCACTCAATTTTCTTGCTAACCCAAAATCGCAAAGCTGCAAAACAGGAATCAAAGGAAACTCTTTACAGGTATGGTGAAGAAAACTATTTGCCATGTCACAAGAAAAGAACCATAAAATGATGGTCAAATACCTTTGTGCGTCCATTTTCATCCAAGAGAATGTTTGATGGTTTCAAGTCACAATATATAATACCCTTTGAATGCAAAAACCTGATAATCGCCCAACGACCAGAGCATGACTTGAAAATTAAATGTTCCATATCCAAAGATTTGTCTAAAAGTAATAATATAAATAACAGACAAGGCTAATGAGTTTCTCTTACTGCAAAGCTCTGACAAGGTCACGAGCAAGATCATGTATTGAATCTTCTGGAAGCTTACCATCCTGCAACAGGCATCTTAAAATTCAAATCATCGATGTAACAGAGATTGTTAAGTGTATTGTAGCATGACAAAAAAGGATATGGAGACCTCCATTGGAATAACAATGTGTTATTTAACTGTGTATCCTGATAAAGGTTTATCATCTATGGATGCAAAATCCTACTTTATGTTACCTAGCAAACCAGTATGAGCAGCTTACTATATGGAAGAGTATGAGATTGCATCCATACAAATATACAAGAGCTACAGTTTCTGGCTCCTTCTATTTGGGCATAACAGCTAGATATGTATAAAATACCTGCTGCAATAAGTTCATGAGATTTCCTCCAACACAATATTCCAAAACCAACCACAAGTGAGCAGAAGTTTCATACCTAATATGTGGATTCAGTGAAAAAAGAAAGAAGAATTATCCAACTGAAATTCCAAAAATGACATTGAACTGATCATCTAGGATGATAATCATCTAACAAAATCATATAAGCACCCTATCAAATCAAAAAAAAAGTTCTTGTCTCCAAATAATAACAAGCCTCACCATGAACAAAACTTGAGTACATTTGGGTGATCTAGAGAGTGAAGAATCCTAACCTGCAGGTAAGTGAAAATTCATGATATTATGTGAGAGAAACAGACATATACTTTGGTTGGTCATTGTTATCAAGATTAACATACACATAGAGAGAGAGAGAGAGAGACAGACAGACAGACACCCCCTAATCCCTGCAAGAGTTATGATATGAAATTGTCACAACAGCAGTTCAGTCTAACTGAAACTATCATGTGATTTCACATTTCTTATTTACTTGGGTAAGTTACAAGGCTAAAGAAAACCATCCAAGATGTGCCACATTGTAGGATTTGCCCTGAGTATCATCCATCGAGGGAGGAAAGGCACCACAGTGAACCTTACTTTGCTTTAGAAAAAAATTATAACAGATATAAGATAACTAGAAGTGCAAGATCTAGAAGCATACAAAGGAAAGCCAAATTATATTTCAAATTTATAATGAAGAACTAAAAATTTCCTCTCATTAGTTACCAGACATTATCCATTAAAGGATTCACATTGTACATGAATTTAAGAACAATTCAGAGTTCATAGTATTTGGGCCTACACAGCTTCTTTTACACGTTAAAAATTGTACTTGCTGTCAAATTATCCAGTTAAGCTCGGTAGCAAAAAAGTGAGTAGCTAGAGTTACAGATTAGGCAAACTTCAAAATTTCTAAATCACAACGCAATTTCAAAGTGAAACCTAAGTTCCTTAAATCATTCAATTCTCCATAAATAAACAAAAATTAACGACAGTTAAACTTTAAACCACCACAAAAGAACACAACAAATCAAACATAGGTTCACAAATACACAAACAGAAGTAATAGTAAAAAGAATTCAAACGTACTTCGTGGAGAACATTGCTTTTCTGCGATTTATCAACGCTCTTTACCGCAAAATACTCAATCGTCTTCTTCTTCCTCCCTTTATACACAGTCTACACGGCAAATTCACACACATACAGGTACACAATTAGATTTTGAAAACAAACCCGATAAAATCAGTTCAAGATAGAAGAGCCTACCGAGTATTTGCCACGGCCAATGGCTTCATAGATGTGGTACTGATTCATAGTCTCTGGACAGAATTTCTAGGGTTTCAATTTTGAAAGAAATACCGTTTGTGCGATAGAGAGGTAGATCGCAGAAAATGAGAGGTGGATTAGGTTTAGCAAATAAGGATTTAGATAGCTTTGATTGGATGTGATGAGAAAAAAAGAGAGAGAAAGAGAGCTTGCTGCACTGATTGTGAAAGTGAAGACAGGGAGAGTGAGCGGGAACATAAGCGTGATTCAAAATCGAAAGTGAAAAATAATTAAACGCATCAGGGATAAGCAATATTCTGTAGCCAAACAATGCCAATGGCTCACAAACGAACAATATAAAACAAACACTAATGCTATTGGGACATAATTTGGAGACTTAATGCATTCTGACAATTGAATTGATAGTATTGTGATCCAGTGATAATTGAGCAATGCTATTGGGCCATAATTTGGGGACATAATGAGTTGTCACCAATGAAATGATAATGAATTCATTTAAGAGTAATGTTTTATATCCTAAATTTGTATCTCAAATGTGCATCCCAAACGAATGGGAACCATTGGATGAGCGGGTCTCATCAACTTTTTTAATTGGGACCCACTGATCCAACCATCCTTATTGATTTGAGATACAAATTTGGGATACAAATTTATTATATATAGCATTGCTCTTCATTTAATGCTACAATGGGACCCATCATTAAATATATTTTACTATCATTTCATTTGTGACAACTCATTATGTCCCAGTAGCATTAGTGGTGATAATTTAATATTAGGACCCACTGACAATCGAATGACCACAATCATTAAGTCTCAAATTATGTCCCAATAGTATTGTTCACAAAACAAAAAAATCGAAAGAAATATAAGTTTGGTGGATCTTGGTGGGTACAAAAATTGATATTTGTGGTGGATCATAACGGATTGAATTTTGATTGATCATAATAGGATAATAAAAATTCAATTCGAATATCTAACAAATTTTTTTTTTATGATTTCATATTCGAATTTGTTAACAATACAAATTCAATCCGAATTTTTTAATTTAACTTAAATTTAAAAAATTGTTTCTTAATTTATTAAATAATCAATTAATTTCTTTAATATTAATATAGAAATATATATATTTTATATTAAATTATTAATCAAATTAGATATAAATATATTCAAATTCGAATCTATGAAATATAAGAGGGTGAATTCTGATAATCAGTAAAAAAATATCAATTCGTATCCGATTAATCGGATTCGGATCGAAATTCGATCCATTAACAAGCTTAGTAACACGTTAAAATCCTATTTTTTAAATAAAATAACAAATAAGAACGCCTACGCTAAATACGTTTCATATTCCTTTTGTCTATGTTTTTTTATTCTACGACATGTAACGTAAGTTTCTATTAAGGGGACTTCCTCAAACCTTATTTCTTTTATATTCATCCATTTTTCAATATCTTAATATTATACATTATTTACAGCTGAATATCCCATTAAGATATAAAGTGATGCAAGTTAAAAATTCATGGCATATAATACAATTATTAGAAGAATTAAGTGAAATAAATACTGGAGTAAATCTGAATCTAGTATCTAATTGTGTAGGTGTTGGTCAAACAATTCTCATATATTTTTATTAAGGGAAGATAGTTAGACTCAAATTCAATAAGATGAAAGTATTGTGGAAATAATAGGGATTACCGTACTAAAAATTACAATTTTACAAGCGATGGGGGTTACTCCCTCTACGCCACGTGTAGTAACATTTAATGATCTCGCGTGAGGGTGACAAAACCAGTCACGTGAGAAATATATCACAAGTCAATCATCAGCTAGTAGCCGAGCTGTTCAAAGAGTTCGGAAAAAAAGAGAAGAGGTTGGTCCATGTCAATACCGAGCTGTTAAAACAGTAAATGTGATGCTAAAGAGATGCCTGTAACTCAGACATTCTGGTTGAACGAATGAGCATGATCATAGGCTCGGCATAAGGAATTGCTAGAGAGATCTCAACAACTTCCTGAATAGAATCGTCTAATTGAAGGAAGGTGTACCACCTTGAATCGAAAATCATGGAAACCCTAACTAAGCAAAGTTCCTTTAAAAGGCATAAGGAGTCAAAATGAAAGGTACGCTGAACTCTCATTGTCTTCTTGCAATTTTCTCATTTTCATTACTGACTTAAGCATCGGAGTGCCTTCGATCGAAGCATTTCGATCTTAGGCAATTTGTTCGTTTTGCAGGGAATGAAGACTTAGAGATCAAGTTCAGAGCTCATTTTATCAATCATTTATTATTGTAGGAGGTACATCTTTTTCGTCTCTTACAATAAGGTTAAGTTATAATTTTTTTGAGATGTAAATTACAACTTTAAAAGACACGATCAATCATAAATTTATGTGATTGATCATATTTTTCTATTAAACAATTGTAACTTCTTATTTCAAAGTTATAACTTTATTATAAAAAGTGATAACTAACGACGGTACCGATACCCAAAAAAAAAAAGTAAGATGGACCGATTATGGATAAGTAAGGTAAATAATTAATTAGTAAGGGAGCTCCAAATTACTTTAGTAACTCGACAAAAAAAAAAAAAAATGGCTATATCGAATTACTAATGGAATTTTGTTTTCAACATTACCAATGGAGTTGAATTGTAGTTTTTTAATGAGAGAAATGGAAATAAAAAAGAACAATGCTATTGAGATTTAATTTAATAACTTAATTTACTAATTTAATTTATTATGATTTTTGGATTGACTGTGGGACTTATCAAATATTGAAATTTTGTATTGATTCAATAATTTTACTGAAATCACATTATTATGTCAATAAATTAAATCAAATTTTTAGGTCTAAATAGTATAACTCAATCTATACTACTTTAAAATGTCAACAAAAGTGAAAAACTTTTGATTGACCATTATATCCCTATAAAAAAGATTAAAACCAATTATATCCTAATATATTTTACTATTCAACATTTATTAAATATTAAAATGACCTTTCCCATACTTCTCTCCCATTTACAATACATCAATTAATTATACTTATTGAAATGGAATAATATACTGTCATTATTATAAAAATGATTATGTATACAATAGTAAAACTATTATTATTATTATTATTATCATGATCATCTATATCTATATATCTATTTATTTAAAATGTCAACTACTTTTAAAATTTCTTTTTCATTTTAACCCCTCAACAATGAAATTATCAATTATGTCATTGTAATTTTTTTGGATGTAATTAATTAGGTCATTCTAATTATTTGATGACTGTTGCGTTTCTCAACCCTCCTCCATCTGTAGCTATCATCCACTCAGTACGTAGAACAGGTTGTCGACTGATGTGCTTGTCCTTTTAGTGAAACGGTCTTTGCTGCATAATCTCTCAGAATTAGACTTCTTGCGTCTCTCTGTTAAGGGAAATACTATACATCTTCTCTTTGTGACTCTACGAATTCTGAGCATTAATGGTTGAAGCTGCAACGATTCCATCAGTTACGAATCAAAACGTGAATAATTGCATTTCTCCAAAATTTTACTCTTCATATTCTGCCTTGTGATCCAGTTCATACATTTCTCCCTCCTCTTTGTCTCGCAGAGGCACATACAACGTGTGTCTTGGCATTGCAGAACGTGTAATTCTTTTACTGGTACTGAGTTTTTGTTTGCCATTTTCTTCAATTTTTGTGTGAAGCTTGTTTCCACCTACCATTTACTGGTACAGTTACTAGAAGTGCCAGATCAGTTCAGTCGACCAGATTTGTAGATAATGTGAGGAGCTCTGTTCTTAGCTTGTTCACTAGCAGTGCTGAAATACTAGCGTTGATAAAGGGAGGGTTTGCTGGTTTGCTGGCTTGCTGGCTATACAAGTATGGACCAAAGTTAATAATCGTTTAAATTTTGCACTCCATTACACGTTCAAGTTATGCTTACGTATAAAGAGTAGTTGTTGGAAGTATGAGTTATGTGATTTTTGAACATGGGCTTCCAGTGTATGATTAATTTTCATGAGTACAATGACAGAGAAGATATTAATTTAATCATTATTCTTGCACTTGCATTTTCATTCAACCATAATCAATACAATAATTATGCCAAGCACAGTTATATTGAGTGTGAATAAAAATAACTCTAATTTATTCAATTGAAGTTTTGTTTCTTTATTTTTTATATTTTTGGACAGTGGTAAAAAAATTCAAGGTAGGCATTTGCTTTGGCAAACTTTTCAATTGCTCTAAGTGCTTCAATCGGCCAAGGGTCTAAGGTCTGAGGGTTATTCTAGCTCAGCTATTGTATGTCTTTGTAAGTGACGCCTCGATTTATGCAAACTTTAAATCAATAAAATATGAAAATGCAATTTGGATCTAATTTGGGGACCTAATTCAATACAACAATTGGATCGGTAGTGAAACCACATCTTCAAGTCATCAAATTAGGTCCCTATAGCATTGGTCATAAAATATACAGGCATTATAAACTCATATTGCAGCATGCAAGTTCACTGGTATTAGTTGATTCATCTATTATTGTAGTTATAACTGATTAAACCATATTTGATGGTTATAGAATGTTTTTCAATGCACACTAACACAACATGACTTTATAATAAAAGCAAGAGTGATGGGAGAGGTAGACTGCATATACCTAATATTTGCCATAGTTTGCGTGGCTATCATGTTGAGATGTTGTTTGAATTATATAATTTCTCTGTTCTATATATATTTCATATTTTGATTTTGTCTCTTTTGATTGCTAATATTATGAAAATTTCTCTTTTTTGGGAATTATTTTTGACATTATATGCCCTTTTCTACTTTATTGTTAGTAAGATGTGAACCTATTGATCTCTACTCAGATTAACTATGAAAAAGAATAATGGTCTTTGTTCTTTTAGGTCATTCTTTGGAATTCATGAAAGTATTTGTAATTTTTTTTTGGACCATTGTACATCCAGAAATATTCACAGTTGTTCATCAATGAAATTATTTACACGATTAAAAAAATTTTGAAGAACCGTGTTTTTGTGCCGTGTGAGTAAACTTGCATTTAGCAGTTCGGAATGCTAATACTTATATGTTATGGAATTTTGAAAATTTAGAGTTCTTTTTCATTCTATCTGTGTCGGTTTGCAGTAGTTAAAGCTCAAGATAGCTTATGTCATAATGTCATAGTAGAGATTAATTAATGTATTGAATACGGTAGTGTTTCTTTTGTTATATAACAACATAGATTTACTGTTGATGCTCTTACAAGAATTAGAAAAGTGTAAATGAGTTGTAACATGAAATCTTCTTCTAATTTTGATAATATATTAGTCCCTAGCAAAGAATCAGTTGAGAGCTTGATATTAATGGAATTAAGTTTGCCTGGCATGATGAGAAAATTAGCTCTTGGTTGTATTTAGATTAGTAGTGACCTAGGAAAAAAAATTACCCTTTCCAACTTGTATGATTACTTTGGATTTTTTCTTCACCGAACTGGAATCTGATTCGAGGCTTTCCAATTCTCTCATTGACTTTGATAATTAGAAATTTTTGTCAATTGAATTGAAGCTGGGGAAACTAATTGGTTGGAAGGAAGACAACAATAGTGAAATTTCAAATGAGAGGTTGATGGTGTCTTCTGTAGATATTAGGTAATTGGAATATAAAAATATCAATGACATGGCTATTCTACAATCCTTTTATAGATTTAAAAGAAAATTGCTTTGGTCTCACGGAGGAAAAATGTGATGTTAATTATACCAACGCTTAAAATATAAGTTTAGTGCATTTTTCCCTATTGCATGAAAACAGTAATTTTTGAAATTTCACTATTAATAGTTAGGCTTTTCTTTTATTTTCTATTTTTTTTTTGAAATTTGGAGATATTAACTATTGGTACTTTCAACACACACACACACACACACACACATATATATATATATATAGGTTGGAGTTGAGGAGAGGAGGCCCTAATGGGATGGATGTTGAAGGCCATGATGCATGCAATTGCAAATGCTTTAGAGCAAATGGAAAGAGAATTTTTAAATTAGACTCATTGATATAGTACATTTACAGGATCCAAACCAATTGTTGTCTTAATCAATTTCCAAGATTAATCATGTGGTTTTTGTTTCTATGACAGAATACTATCAGGATGTTCTCTGTATACAAATGTATCTATCTTTTTTGACTGGTTTGAATTGAAATTTATGTTTATGTATCGTGTTTAACATGTTGTTTGATACGTTTACTATGCCAGGGACATTTTACCGTAATCTTCCTTAAATAATACCAATCATCAGGTATCAAAAACCACAATATCATGAGTCATAACTTTCAAATCTATCACATAAAATCAAAAATCAAAATGAAAATGAAAATTTTAACTCAAATTGATGTTGCACGTGTGTACCAACTAGTTAAAAAAAAGGTGATGAAGAGGATAAGAGGAAGAAAAAAACTAATAAAAGCCCATCAACCTAACCACGGGAGAGGCACAACCGAACCAACCCTAGTCACACGACTCCATCCAATAAAAAATAGACGCCTCGCGACTCACTGGCAATGGGCCAACGGCCAAGTGGAAGCATTATTGTTGTATTATTGAGAGAAGGACTCCCACAACTACGCGAATGAATGTATATTCATAAATAAAAGTATAAAACATTGGGATACGAAATTAAAATTATTTAAAATTAGATAATCAAATATTTTTCCATCTAATTGAAATAAAAAATATTATTTAAATTTAATTTAATGACTTAATCAATTATAACTTTTTTGATTGATAGTTAATTTCAACTAATATAAGGATCTATTATCAAATTAATTAAATATAATTATTACGATTCTATATTAGTTAAAAATAAGATTAGATGTGTGTATATGAATTATTAGACACTACTTCCTTGCAAACTAGTTTTTAGGGATAAGTTTTACCCATGAGTTCATAATAATTAGTATCAAAGTTAGCCACCATGTTGAGTATGACATTTGATGATGCACAAAATCGTCTTCGTGCGAGATCAACAGTCACTAGAGTGATTAATGAGCAATCAATGGCAATTAGTGGCAAAACAGTAAATATAGGTCAACACTGGAGATTTATAGTGGTTCGGTCTCAGACGACCTACGTCCACTCTTCGAACGGCAACGGTGGCCTTAGGTGTTTTATTGATCAACGGTGGTACTCCGGAGAGTTTACAATGAGTCTAGAGAGAGAGAGAGTGTAGAGAGCTTGCTGAGTGCAACTAGTGTAGCTTTGTGTCTCAAGAGTCATCGTGCCCTTTATACAGTGAGGACTTACATTATATAGGCTCACCAAGGCGGTGAGGCGGTGACGTGAGGGAGAAGTCTCCCGTCAATTGGTAAGTACAAACATGGTAGAAGTGAGCCTCTTTGGTAAGTAGAGTTATGGTAGGAGTGAGCCTCTTTGGTAAGTAGAGTTATGGTAGGACTTGATCTTCTCAATCTTCATCACGGTATTCTCTCTCGTGCTCCTATTCAGTCGGAGGAGGACTCCCAGCTAGATTGGGCTTGATCCTCGTTTTGAGCTCGGACTTGTCTTGAGTTGGTGTGACTTGGACTTGGACTTGGATTGAAGTATAAAGGTGAAGAGGAACAAAGAGGGGAGGAGAGGACCAAGGAGCGAGGCCATGGGCGGCGCCCACTTGGAACCTTGGTGTTGGCCTTGGCCAAATTCCTTTTATGCCCTCCGTAATTTAGACTTCCCTTTATGCCCTCCGCAATCTGGACTATTCAACTCCGCACGGGATTTCTTTGGGCTTTCTCGGTTTATTTTTATTGGGCTCGATCCAGTCAAATTTGGACTCGTCAACATTAAACGCAGTGTGAATTGTGGCTCTATGTGGTTGAATTATAAAAAGGGCAACCTATAGGTTAGATTAAAAATAGCTTAGTATTATGTATGAATATAGTGTTATCTCGTTGATTACTGATAGGTGGATGAAACCTAAAAAATGAAAGGGTTACTGTTGAGTCAGCGTTGATAGAGTGGCCTGTCGTGGATGTCAGTTACGAAATATGATAGAATATTACGATCTTACATCAATTAAAAAAAAGAATAAATGTGTGTATATGAACTATTTAACACTATTTTCTTGCAAAGCTAATTTTCAGGGAAAAATTCTATTAATGGGTTCATAACAGTAATTAATTGAGTCTACAAATTAAATTAATAAGTTAGGTCCAATAGCATTGCTCCTTCAAAATTATCGTGTCAAATTGCTGAAACATTCTCTATTATCCAAAGTAAGAATAGAGATCTAAATTCTCTCAAATATATTTATTTTTTAAATTTTAATGGAGCATTTATCATATATTTTAGTAAATTTATTATATACAAATCAATCTCTTACTCATTAATAATAAATGACTTCTGTTCGGTACAATGAAAAAATGGAATGATGGAAAGTTAGATGGATAGATAAAACATCATGTTGGGTAAGGAAGAAAAATAAGAAAGATGTAAAAGTTGATGGATGAGCTTTCCTTCTAACTCACCAAAATCAATCAATCCAAAATTGAAAGAAAAGTGGACAGAAAGTTAATTATATGTGTTGAAATGTATTTTATTTATTTACTAGTTATTTCCCGTGCCTGAAGACACGGAATAATAAAAAAAAGATCAACATATTTGTATTCACACCCAAAATTAAATCTCAAACATAAAGGAGAGATAAATAAATTTAAGTATCGATTATAGTGGGGGTGAGCGATGGTGGGCGACAATGGTGATGGTGGGAGACGATGATGGTTGTGGTGGGTAAGACGATGACCATGGTGGTGGTAGCAGTCGTGGGTGGGAATGGTGATGGTGGTGGTGGGTTTTGAGTGACGATGATGATAGTGACAGTGGCGGTGGTGGTGGAGGCAGTGGTGATGGTGGCGGCGGTGGCGGTGGTAGCGGTGGAGGTGGTGATGGGGGTGGCGGTAGAGGTGGGGGTGGCAGTGGCGGTGGCGACGGTGACGATGGTGGTGGTGGCGGCGATGGAGATGGTGGTGGTAGAGGTGGTGGTGGTGGGGGGCGACGGCGGTGGTGGTGGTAGAGGTAGTGGTGTGGCAGTTTCAAACATTATATATTTTTTTTAAATTACTTATGAAAAATAATTTCTATAAGTATTTTTAAAAAGTCACTCCAAACACACACTTAGAGACCTATTTTTCCTATTAAATATAAGGTGTTAATATTAGCCGTTAGATTAACTTTAAAGTAAAATTTAAAGCGATCTTAACCGCGAATAGCAAAAGTCATTTTTTTTATCTTTTGACATTTGAATTGTAAACTACTTTATTATATAGATATATACTTTGATATATATATACTTTTTTAAAAAAATTTAAAAAAAAAATATTTTTTTCATCTTACCAAGCAAAAAAAAAAATTTAATCACTTTTATTTTCTATTCATCCTACCAACCACAAATGAAGGAAAATGTATTATTTATACTTTCCTTATTTGGAGGATAAAAAGTATATTCATCATATTTTTCATCATTCCTACCAAACGGGCATCAGTAAGAAATAAATTAAACGAAATACAGCGCGTGAGCCCAGTTGCTCCAAGGGGTTGGTGAAACAGTGAACACTGATCACATATCGGTCACATACATTAGTTTTTCTCCAACACACTGATAAGTGATAAGTCTCTCTCTCTCTCTCTCTCTCTCTCTCTCTCCAACTCCAAGGGGTGTTCTGAGGTAAACAGGATTGATCAATTTCTCTCTATCCACATGCTGGTATCAAGTTGTATGATCTCAGTAGTGTTTCAAATTATTCTGTTTTTCTATTCTATTCCCAAAATAAATATTATGCTTTTGTTTCATCAGAGAATCTATATGTTTGTTTGACTTAAATCTATCCTTAATTTGTTATTTGATGTAGCTTAATTTTTACGCTGATCAACAACTTCCTTTTTATTCTTGTCGGTTTGGATGATCATAAGTTGTATGTTTCCTAATCAGCAACCTCTGAAGTTATAGATCTAGAGTTTATCAGTTAACATGCTGTGTGCTTGCTTGCGCGATTGTCTTTGTTTGGGGTTAGAGTAGCATCTCTGTAGCTTTTTTTTTCTTTTCAAACGACTGAAATACTCGAGATTCTTTTGAGTTTTGAGTGGGTTGTGAATGATTTCCTACTTAATTGAGTGCTATAGCAAGTGATAGTTTTGTTTATTGATTGAAATAGCTTGATTGTATTTTGGGTTTTATTACTCTGCGGAATTGTATGTTAGATAAGATCTAGTTAATAGTTATTAATTGGCTTAAGCAATTTTGTCTAATATGTTATTGGTATTCAAATCTTTTTGCACTCTATTGCTATTTCTGTACGTGCACTTGTGTACCCACAACCACACATGATAAAGCAGAAAAAATAGCAAAATGGAATTCGGCTTTACTAGGATGGAACATAAAAACCTGTTGGGGACTCCTTCAATGGCCCTTAACTTGTCACTCACCCATACAGAGAAATTCGCAAATACACCCTATAGTCCATTGAAGGTATTGCATCACTTAAACTCAAGTCTATCTTAACTTCAATCCATTTGGAGGGGGTTCGTGGTGATGGTAGTGGAAGTTTTATCTGTGTCGTACTGTTCTGGGTCTTTTGTTTTTATTTTACGGGGAATTTATTTAAACTCTGTCCTCGTGGGTTTCTATATGCATGTCTATAATCATCTTAATCCGTGAAACTGGTAGACCAGCTACTTCTTGATGGCTTTCACATGTGTATCTGGTTTATAAGACCTGGTTATTATAAATTATTGATATTGTAGCTAACTAATAACATATGGTTTTGTCACTTGCTTAGATCACATATAACAATGGTGAAAGCTGTCGCAGTTCTCAGCAGCAGTGAGGATGTTAGTGGCACCATCTTTTTTACCCAAGAAGGAGATGGTAATTCTAAATTTATCATATAATCAACTGGTATCAACACACGACTGTGAACATGGAATTAAAACTATTCTATTTGTTTTGTCTCAGGTCCAACTACAGTTACAGGAAATCTTTGTGGTCTGAAACCTGGGCTTCATGGTTTCCATGTCCATGCTCTTGGTGACACAACAAATGGCTGCATGTCAACAGGTTATCTTTATTCTCCATTGTCATCTTCATTTTATAGGTATCCATGGAGAACTGGGGGATGGGGATTGGGGAACAAACAATATGATACTTCAACGAGTATGGTTTTGATCGGGTGAATTTGCAGGACCACATTTCAATCCTGCTAACAAAGAGCATGGTGCTCCAAAGGATGAGAATCGTCATGCTGGTGATCTTGGCAATGTTACAGTTGGTGAAGATGGTACATGCTGTTTAATTATGACTAGAAAATCTTCTACCCCATCATCATCATAAATATATATCGATTTCTGCCTAAATTTTTTTTATCATAAATATTTGTCAATATAGCGGCTTTATCTTAAATATTGTACTTCGTTCCTTGTTTAATGAGAGAACTTCGTATAGCCATTATTGTGTAATTGCTATCACCACTGTTAGTAAAATCTTAGTTTACGTGGTTATTTTTATTGCACATACAGACTGGCATTGCACAATTAACTTTAATAGCCATGGTAGGATGGCAGTTGTTTTGCTCTGAAATTGCTAGGAAAAATGGGGAGACAGCAGGACCTAAATAGATAGATTGGAACTCAATTTGAGCCGAATCCTTGAACCAGCAAGTCAATTGTCCCAATGCACATTCTCCATCCAATGTGTGCCTCTTCTTTTCTCACTTGTTACCCCAAAGCATTTTTCTCGTCAAGTGTGAACCCTCACTAAACATTAAGACCCCCTTGAGTGTGAATCACTCCTCTTAGCAAGGCCCATGTCTAAACCACTCTTCATGAGTCACCGAGTCACTATTCCTCAGGAGTCTGCATTATGCACACACCCTGCTCCATCGACAGTCCAATATGCATTACCAGGACTCTAAGAACTGACATCATTCTTTCGCCAGAACCATGTGGCGACACTGCTTTTTTTATTTTATTAGGATCACCAGACCGTTGCCTCTTAGCCTAAATATACAAGTTGAATCCAATCTTGACCCAAAAGCTTAAGCCATCGAGTCTTGTGCTCATCTATGTATGGAATTTTAATACAGTGCTGGTAGAGACCACTACCATGATTTAGTTATGTAATAGAAAAGACACGCATTTGTTAAAGTTACATAATACCTCACAGAATATATGCAGCTCTGACATATTGCCGTGACTTTTTATGTTTTAGGTACTGCTTCCTTCACTATTGTTGACAAGCAGGTGACTTTTTTTGTCAGGCTCTTATTTGCGTAAAACATTCTATGTACTTCCTTTTTAACAGATCTCTCAAATATGGGCTATTGTTTTCAGATTCCGCTCTCTGGACCACATTCCATCATTGGAAGGGCTGTAGTTGTCCATGGTGACCCTGATGATCTGGGAAAGGGTGAGCACCAATTTTATAATCAATACGTTGCCTTTATAATAGCTTCAACTGTAAACCATTTACCTTCCAGCAAGGCCAACTAGACAAAAAAAACCCCATCATGTAACACGTAGTAAACGAGTTATTAGATATTTGCCTCAAATTATAGTTGAGTTGATTGCATGCACTGATTGTTACATTGTATTTCTTGAAGTTTTTGCTTTTTCGTAGTAATTATTTATCTTTCTCGCCCAATCTTACGGCAGCGCTTTACTTGCTACCTCTATTTGTTTAGGAGGCCATGAACTCAGCAAAAGCACTGGAAATGCTGGTGGAAGGGTTGCCTGTGGTAAGCAGCATGATTACTTAATGGCTAATTTCATTACTCATGCAGTTGGTTTATATATAATTTGAATACAAAAGCTTATTGCACGATATAGAGAGGTCAGCACATTGCTTGAACTCCTGAAATAACCTGTATGGAAATCATATATAGAGAGTACTCAGCAAAAATAACTAGATAAAAATAGAAAGATGAGCTTGCCAATCAAAATCCTAAATTGACCTTAAAAAAGCACATGTGCTTAGAGAAACTCTGTGAGCCTTAAAATTTATAATAAGCACTATAAATAACATTGGGTTTACATACCTAATTGGTTGTTAAACAACTTCTAATTAATGTATGTTATCGTAATTTCTGCAGGCATCATCGGCCTGCAGGGTTGATTAACTACTCGTGGTGCTATCTACTCCCTGTGCCCAGATACGCCTGTGAAAATCAAGCTACTAGTTATGGAGATTCTGAAATAAAGTGTTGTTTTGGATTGATGAACTTTAGTATTGTTGTTTGACCCTCTTATCCTTAGATGCTACCTTTTCCAGTAGCAAACTGAGAACATCAATCTGCAAACGTATTCTGGGTGTTATGCACTACTTCATGAGTTGTCCAAATAGTCAAAACTCTATGCTTGTAAGATCTGGGAGAATAGAACATTTTGCAACTATGCTTAAATACTATTATTCAGTATCACTTCAACCTTGTGTGAAATTGTGAGGGTTGCTATTGGTTTGAGTTGTTTATTTTAAAGTTTTCAAAATTCTCATGCCTTTCGACTTCATAACGGTATGGATCGCCTGAATATTCTTTTTAGAAAAAAGTGAAAAAACTCGAAAATGTAGCTGTAGTGTTCCTTTTATTGGTCATGATTGTGTCATGTTTGATGAGACAGAGGAACCCCCCTTCTTTGGCGGGACTTTAATCCAAATCCAGCACTTGTTGTTTAGTCATCTCCATTTTGTATTAGTTCATACATTTATCTGGTGGAAAATTTTCAACTATTCCCATAATTCCAGCCATGTCTTATATGTGAAAGTAGTGTAGTGGTATCTTTTTTTTTTTTTTTTGCTATAGGGTGTGCAGGCTTGTGTTAACTACTTCCTCAAGTTCTGAGTTGGCTACTGTAACTCGAGCTAGTTTAAAGACGTGTTCTTGAAGAACAAGGGTGGCTGACATTTAAAAGGTGTGGAAAATATTGAATTTAAGACTTCTTATTTGCAAGAAGGCAGATTTGAAGGCAGACTTGATCATTGGGCCACCCGTAAGAGTTTCTTGTAGTGGTATCCAAAGTCTGCATACAAAAAAAAAAGGGTTACGTGATATAGTTTATGATCCGTATAGCGTCGGAAAAACTCAGTATTACGAGACATACGGTCGATCTAAAGATCTCCTGACCTGAAATTTGGTGAGGGGTTGGGATATCACCTTCACCACATATGGCTGGGTGGTTACGATCGGTCGAAAAATATCAAAATATTTCATCAAATCAAATAGAAATGGAAAAGGCTGAAATCATATGAGCTAGATCCTGTCGTAGTATGGTGACAAATTCTGTCCGAGGTCCCCCCTTGTTTGCATGCGCGAGAGTGGTGTGTCCTACCTCTTTTGTGTTTTTACAAGATTTCATGATCCCACTACTTAATAAAAGTAACCCCATGACGTTCTGTTCATCAGTCATCGTATCTGCTGTGAGTGTGACATGAACGATCAACACAGATGTAAAAGATTAGTCTTATTAGCGTATTTTGTCGAGTATTTTGTCGAGAATAAATATTAGATAAAATGATGCTATCACCGACATAAAAAATAAAATTTGAATTTTAAATGAGTATCCATAGGACTAAAAATACTATCATATCTACTTCCTCATTTAAACTTATTTTTTGTCTAATTTTTATCAAGTATTTTCTTTTTTCCCATTAATTTGGAGAATATCATGCAAAATTGTTTTTTTTTATTATCATTATCATACAAGTGAATCTCACTCATTCAAATTGTTTTTTTATTATCATTATCATATTGACGTGGTATATCTGCTATTTACTATATAAGCAATGTTAGGGATTTTAAATTTGGGATCCCAAATTAATACAAAACATTTGGTCAGCAAGTCCTGATAACTTTCTCAGATGGAATTCACTCATTCAAGGGTAATTTAGACATTTAATTTTTTTTTTTATAGTAACTTTCCTTTCAAATAATAGAATGAAATTTTTTCAAAATTTTATTGCAAAATTTTTATACTAACCAAATACATACATGGAAATATTATATTCTTTCATTTTTTTTTTACTTAACTTTCCGTCATTCTTTTACTCCTAACTAAACGGATCCTTGGGATGCAAAGTATTACCCTTACTCTAGCTTATAGTTGATAATTGAGTCAAATTATTTGAGTTCGAGTTGGATAGGACTTGATTTGAGCCTCGTTCGTGTTTTAAACGAGTCAAATTTGAACAATTTTTTAGCCTCGTTTAAAAAATAGGCTTAAAAAATTCAGTTCGTTTATATATAAAATAATTGAGCAATTCAAGTTCGATTCGTTTTTTAAACGAGTTAAATTTAAAACAACTTTTTAAATTTATTTAAAAAAACAAGCTTAAGACTTAACTCGAGTTTACAAAACAACTTTTAAAATTTATTTAAAAAAACAAGCTTAAGACTTAACTCGAGTTTACAAAAGTCGACTTCATTATAGACCATAGTCTAGCATCATATGGGTTAGTAGGACATGGCGTTGGCAATTTTCCACGTCAGAAACGTGAGCGGTTATGATCGCATCTCACCAACCCTACCGAATTTCTCCCTCTCCTTCTCGCTCACTCTCATTCTCTCTCCTCCCTCTCTGAGTATATAATACCATCACGTACCTAATACTTAGCTGGCAGAGCACGCCTCCTTTAATCTCTCTGCTTTCTCAGCAACTAGGACAATGGAGCTGGTAAGTCTTCCCACTCTTCCTTCCTCCTTCCATTTTTTTTTCCGCGTTTGGCTGCTTAGAAATAGTAAGAAAATTGGAAGTCTTTCAAACAGCCATTTACTCCCAACAACCACCCTGCCTGTTCCAAAGTTCCGAACAATTTTCGTTTATTTTCCTCCATTTTATCGTGTACCAAACATACTTGTACACTTGCTAGAAATTTTCTGGTTTTCTGAGTGATTTTTCTATTCTTTGGTTTTTTTTCATCTTGAATTTCAGGTTGTATCTGCTGTGGAAATGGAAAAGGAGGAAATCAGGAGGAATCCTACCCTGATTTGTGCTCCGATAATGGCGGATTCAGTGGATCAGATGTTGATTCAAATGAAGACGGCGAAATTGAGTGGTGCTGACCTTGTGGAGGTCCGATTGGACAGCTTGATGAGTTTCAATCCGCTCCAGGACATCGATACCCTAATCAAACGCTGTCCATTGCCCACTCTATTCACTTACAGGTTCACTCATATAATCCTATTCAATCCAAATTGTGTAGTAGGTATATGCTGGTCTTGTTATCCAAATTACTGGCACATCTCCAGTTTGTGAAATGAATAATGAAACTTTTATTCAGAAATGTCTTCTTTTACTTAAGAAGATTTGTTCTTTTATTGCTTGGAGTGAACAAAGTCAACCCACTAGTTGTATCACCGGAAACTCTACAAAATTTATATGGTAAGATCTTGTAAACTGAATTAGAGATAAGGCGGTAATTGGGATTAGCTTCTTAATTTTAACTAAATTTGTTTTTTCCTGTTGATAAACGGTATTGACTCAGGCACGGGATAATTCCTGTAATCAATTAGAGATAGCGATTGTGCTGCTCATGAACCCTGAAACAACCACAAGGTTAGGAAAAGGGAGCCAGACGCCCGTCCGGCTTATCCCCTCCGAAGCTTAAGTCAGTAAGAGAGGGAGGATGAAGCTCAATTTAATGTATTCTGAGTCGAGTTTTGCGTACCTTCGTTCATTTTTCTGAGGGGTATTTATACCTTGACTTGAAATGATTGTTCTGACACAGAGGTCATCTCAGCATTTAATGCCCTTCACGATTACCCATGTGCAATGAGTGATTCCGACTTGGATTCCCTTGTCATTAATGCTTGGAGGATGGGACTAGCCCTCGAGGCCACAATGAGAACCTCCAGCTACCTCCGAGTACTCGAGTGCCTACGAACGGCGTCTGACATCTACTCCCGAGTAGTCGGCGTCTAGGGGGCAAGCACCCCTAATTCTGTTCTCGGCGTCTCAGCCATTAATGCACCTACTCATGATTGTCAGTTTGGGTATTCGAGGGTGCAGAAACTCATTAAATACTGTCTAAGTTACTCACGTCTCCATAAATGCTGGGTCACGCCGCATTAATTGCTGGTGTAAGAAGTTTGTACTCGGCTCCACGAAACCGTCTTTCTTGTTGTTTGTGCTCTCCTCCTTGTTGTCGGCGCTGGCCCCACTACTCGGAGTCGGCTCCATTTCTCGGCATCGGCTCCACGACTTCATAACAGCTACACCTGTACACCTGTCGCCTTGGGGTCTGCTGAGCCGCCTTGAGTCCCTCCAACTCAGTCATTAGAGCATTAAATGGAGTGTAAGCTCTATATTGAACTAGCGTTATTTTGCCGCAGTGATAGCATTGACCGTGCAAAGCGACTTATAAAATCATATTTCTAATAGTTTACATGGAATTGTTAATCGTTACTCATTACTAAGGGTGGATTGAGCAATGCTTGTAATGCACACTAAGCTGTATTATTCATATGTTGTGTATATCTATCTTTTGCTTGTTTTAGTACTTTTCTGTCTGATTATGATGGGTCATTTTTGTGGTATATCATCTTATTATATTACCTTTTCAAGAATATCCAGGCATGGCCCTTTCTGATTTGATGTATTTTTCTAGACCAACATGGGAAGGTGGCCAGTATGATGGTGATGAAAAGAGTCGATTGGATGCACTTCGATTAGCCATGGAGCTCGGAGCTGATTACATTGATGTTGAGCTGAAGGTTGCTTTCTTATTAGCGAAACTTAAACAGCTCACTAATTGCATTGATTGTATTAGATAGGTTTTTCCTCAAAATTGTCACTGGAACTACTTTATTTATTTGAAAGTCAATTATAAAAGAAATCCATAAACACCCGATTGGATGTATCATATCTTTGCATATATAAAGCTCAAGTGGTTTGCGAATTGAAAATGGCTCATAATTTTTCTAGGGATGATTGTGACTATATCATAGGACAATCCCTCATTGGGTTCAAATGAGCTCTGGGGAAATTGACTGCACTGTTCAATATTGATATCTTCTTCTAAAGTAACATTTCGTTCAATTTAGTTAATCTTTGAGGCCTTTACAGTATACTTTTGGACAGCATATGTCACTTCCTTTGGGAAGTTTCAATTTATTTTCTATCTTACTCCAGCTCAGCACTCTCTTACATGATCTTCGTGTGGGTGTTGCACCAATGCATTTATTTTAATATTCGAGAGATTAACAGGTTTGTCTCTCTTTGTCAGTTTGCTGTAATTGTTTTGTCTTTCTATCTCACAGCTTTTGTGGTAAATCAGACAGCTGAAAAATGAGTATCTTATTATAAATCACGAAGTATGTGCTAGATCCATGCCCGTGCCCACTCCTATACTCACCAGTTTTTACTTCCAAGATGTTAAACTGTTTTTCTTGTCCTCATTTTGAATATGCTATTGAAATTGCGAAATCTGAATTTTCTCATGCTACTGTCTATTCTCTGAAGGCTATCCACGAGTTCAACAATTCCATGCATGGAAGGAAGCCTGCACAGTCCAAAATTATTGTTTCCTCCCACAACTATGAAAACACTCCATCTGTTGAGGATCTTGGCAATCTTGTGGCAAGAATACAGGCAAGTGGAGCAGACATTGTGAAGATTGCAACAACCGCCTTGGATATCACCGACGTTGCACGCGTCTTTCAAATAACTGTTCATTCCCAAGTAAGAGGCGTAAGTAGTATGGCCAAATCTTTTGTGTAATTGAAGTTTCATACTTCTCTCCATTTCCTGGTGGAATAAAAATTATCAAGTCTTCCATAATATTAATTTAGATTTTAGGGGCCATGACTTGAGCCTGAAAAGATGATTAGAGGTTTATAATACAGTCTAAGGTGCATATATTGCTTGCGTGATTTTAAATTCTACCAAATAAATTCAATGGCTGATGGGTGTTTATTCTAATAAGTTTTGTCTACAATTACCAATTGGTTAATAAAGTGGAAGGCTGATATCAATGACTATTTGGTCTGATTTAATTCTTACCCAATCGATTTCTCAAATGAATTAGACACTAGGGAGAATAGAAATAGATACGAGATACGGGTACGATAAGGATACGATGTTATGACAAAACCCAAAAAAATTGGATATGGATACGGCCGGGATACGTCTATAAATATATATATATTTTATATTTTTATTATTATGTAATGACTTGATAGTTATAATTTTTAGAGATTCTTTAATAATAATAAACAATATTAACAATTTTTTATTTTTTATTTTTTAAAAGTTACTTATCGTCTTAGTTCTCACTATGGAACATCTATAAAGTGAAAGTGATTAATTAAATGAATAAGAATCAACATTTGACTATATTGTTTGCTTAGAAATATATTTTGATAAGATTATAGATTAATCAACTCATCTAATTCCTTGGACATGTGATAATGGATACTACTTAGAAAACACCCATGTCTTTCAAGTCATATGAATTTTTATTAATGTATGCATTGTACGCGAAGTCAAAAAGAAAGAGTAGAGATTAAAACTGAAAATTACACAAATTATATAGAAGTATCCGCAAAGTATCCATATATTTTATTTATTATTGGATATATTTGATGTGTATTTGATACGTATCTTCGAGTGTCCGATGAGTTTCATATCCAATATGGATACGTTGACTTTAACAAAGGATCCGTGCTTCATAGATTAGACATGCCCAGATGCGCGAAAAACATAGAGGATCATAATTAGGTAAAGTTAGTCTTCATACTTTGGTTCCTATTGTTGGTTTTGAGGTGAATTTGAGTTGTTACAAGACAAATAAACATTTCTATACATTGGAATAGATGGTATGACAATGTGGCAGAAATGCTAAGACATTGGCAACTTGGACCCAGATTCACTTTCAACCTGATAACATGGGCTTCCACCGATGAAAGTTAAAAAAAGTAGAAAGAATGAAAAGAACACCATTATAAACAACTCCGAATACAAAATAATGATTGATAAAATTCTTTCAACCCAATCTCCCCCACCCCTAAAAAATAAGAAATTAAAATAAAAAAGCAAAAAAGAGCTGGAAAAATTAAAGTTCGTTTTTTTTTTTTTTCTCATCAGTTCATGAATGAGGAGTCCAACTTAGTGCGTATTATTTTTTTTTTTTTTTTATGAAGAATCAACTTATTACAAGTTTAGGTTCCAAGACCTTTAGCATGTGGAAGAAAAAAATAATCCATTTAGTAGGCAGAAATGCATTTTGGGTTTGTTAGAGCTTGTCTAACATCAATAAAAGAGCAACTTTAAAACTAGTATTGAGCCTTGTGGGACTCTCACTCCAATATTCTTGAACTTTGGATCTTTAACACAGTATAAAAGTGGGGTTTAAGTGGTCAGTAATTTAGGCCTCTCACCCATTTGACTTCTTCGGTTTGTTTATTTGTCTATGTTTGTTTGGTTGAGGGAGATCATGAAGAGAGTTTGTAATCTATATAAAAAGATGAGGTTGGTTTATATGGTTGAGGGGAATCTTCACTCAGTTTTGATTCGTTTCGGGATGGATGCTTAGTTCAAGGAAATATATGATTTAATATTTTTTGACCTCCTAAAAACATTATGTAGAGAAATGGAAAAATTCTACATAAGACCAAAAGTAATGCTTTTGTGTTTGAATATGATTTTATTACTGTATGTATATGGAGAAAAGTATGATAAAAAGGACTCCTTACAATTTAGACCCAAACATTTTTGAAGTTCTTCATGCCATATTCTAAAGTTCCTGTATCCTATTAGTTTCATTTATGTAACACTCTTTTTGATTTTTCATTTATGCAAACACTCCTAGTTCATTCCAATGGTTATATCATTTTCTGATCTGTGTGGGACTGCAATGTGTTTCAGGTTCCAATAATAGCAATGGTTATGGGAGAGAGGGGTTTGATGTCACGGATACTTTGCGCCAAATTTGGTGGATATCTGACTTTTGGTACACTTGAGTCAGGAAGAGTATCAGCTCCTGGGCAACCAACAATTGATGATTTGTTGAATTTGTACAATTTCAGGCAGATAGGGCCTGATACAAAAGTATTTGGCGTCATTGGAAAGCCTGTTAGCCACAGCAAATCACCTATTTTGTACAATAAAGCATTCAAAGCGATTGACTTCAATGGAGTTTATGTGCATTTGTTGGTGGATGATGTTGCAAATTTTCTCCAGACTTATTCATCTACAGATTTTGCTGGGTTCAGGTTCAATCATATAGTGTAATTATTGTAGTAGTACTAGTACTATTACTTATCTGATATTTGAAGTGTTATCTGTTCATGCATTGGTTTTGCCAAGATGTCATTCCTTGAGTTTCTTTTGCTTCTGGGAGCTAAAATTTTCTCTAGACACTCTATTTATCTGGTAATATTCATCCATATATGCTGTCCCAAGAGTTACTTCCACGGGATATGCAACCATTGATTTCATCTCCCTGAATCAAGTCTATAATGCAGCTTTATTTTGAGTCTATAATTCCTCACAAAGCTGCGAAGGTTTGATCCAATTGCAAAAGTAGTTGGTGATACAATAATGTGTTGGGATTGTTGAAATGCCCGTTACCAACAGTAAATCACCTATCAAAGCCCTGTGCATTTGTTCATCTATAGATTGTGTTGGGTTCAGGTTCAGTCTTGTAAAGGAATAACGGCTGTAGCATCTATTTATTATTTGAAGTGCCATTTGTTCATGCATTGGTTGTAAAGATTCAATCCCCGAATGTCTTTGTTTCTGTAGCTGTTTTTTTTTGGGGGCTCCTTTTTTCTGTTAATGTTAATCAACATTTGTTTTCCCATGAGATATTTATATGGATGGGGTGTCAAGGAGTCCATGTAACTGAGAATGCAGTAATGCTGCTTTGTTTTGTGCAGTTGTACAATTCCTCACAAAGAGGCTGCACTTAAGTGCTGCGGCGAAGTTGATCCAGTTGCAAAGGTAATGGGCTATGTCTTTATTTTGTTATGCTTATGTTGTAATGGTGATCTGGTTACACTAATTCTAGTTTTTTATGTTTCCTTCCCCTATTCTGTATGTTACATGCAATTGTTTAATTTAATGATAGTATCTTGCAGTCAATAGGAGCTGTTAATTGCATTATCAGGAGATCAATTGATGGGAAGCTATTTGGTTGCAATACTGACTATATTGGTGCTATTTCGGCTATTGAAGATGGCCTACGAGGTTTCTTCTGTGCTTTACAAGCTGAGCAGAAATTCTATGTCAAAGTATTTTCTCATTTTCTGGACTACAATATTTGGTTTTACAGGTTCACACCCTATAAACAGTACAAGTGGGTCACCCTTGGCTGGTAAAGTGTTTGTAGTCATTGGTGCAGGTGGTGCGGGCAAGGCTCTTGCTTACGGTGCAAAAGAAAAGGGAGCAAGGGTTGTGATTGCCAATCGCACTTACGGTTAGTTTCAGCTTTGCCTTGCATCTAAATGTAGTCTATTTAATACAAAATATGATATTATATCATGTCAAAAAAATGATATTATATGGCCTCATCTCTTTCTGTTGTCTTGTTTCATATACCTAAGGTAAACCTATTAGTTTTCTCTAATCTTATAAGCTTATCTGTAGGATGGTAGTTTATGACTTTTTTTCTTCTTTTATCTGCAAAGATCGAGCTAGAGAACTTGCGGATACGGTTGGAGGAGATGCATTGTCTCTTGATGAATTGCTTAATTTCCATCCAGAAGATGGTATGGTTCTTGCAAACACAACCTCTATCGGAATGCACCCGAAAGTTGATGAAACACCCGTATCAAAGGTTTACCTACTTTTAGTGCTACTCTCTTGCATTAAACTTCTCATGGTTGTTGGTATTTGACTTTTTGCCTTACCATCGGGAATTAATTATGACATTCACTTGATGTGTGCTTGAAATGAGATTGTTGGAAGAGGTACGGACCTTGTCTCTAGCACTTATCTGGCATTGAGAGTCATTTCTCCTTCTTTCTACATTCTTTTTTTTGTTTTCGACAGAAATTGGCGATCATATAGTGTGTTAGAAATGACATATTTACTTCCACCCCATCTGTGTAATGACGTTTGTGAATAATGAATAAGGGAATATTGTCACTGGTTCTTTAGATCACCTTCAGATTTTCCTTACATATCATATGTTTTTCCACCATACATGAAACAGATTAGGCTTTCTGTAAGTATAGATAATTTCAATAAAAGCATCTCAAATTTAAATAACCTTGTAACATGCCTGGTCTTGCCAATGCACGTGCATCATTACCTTGTGTCAAAAAAATAATTGGTCTCATGTCAAAAGTTCTCACCTGTGAAGCAGTAAATTTCTTCTATTCTTTGGATGCTTTGGTATTCTGATGTTAGTCATTGAATGTTTATGAATTGTACCTAAGGTTCATCATCTTAAGTTGAATTTACATTCTTACGTAGAACTTGTTAAACAAACCAACCACTCCTAAATTCGTGATTTACCATGGTATCAAAGCCTAATCTCTAATCTTTTGCTATTTTTGGTTCTCTCTACTTTTTCTTTTCCTTTCAGCTGCTGTCATGGCTTAGTTTAACTCTTCCTCTTTCACTGTCACATCATCATCATCATGTTCCTCAAGGATCTCCTAACATATCATCCTTTCAAAATAGAACTCATCTGGTCTCTATTAAACCTGACCCCTCAAACTACCTTCTCTGTAAAAGTCTACTTTTCTGAATTCTGCACAGCCAAGACCTTTACAAATATGTTGATGGCTATAAAAGTTAAAGCTTTTCAGACAGTGTTTTAACGAAATTAAGTTGCTATTTGTTTTGCAGGAAGCTCTGAAATCATATGCACTGGTTTTTGATGCTGTTTACACCCCCAAAATCACCAGGTTGTTGCAGGAAGCACAAGAGTGTGGGGCCAAAATTGTTAGTGGGGTGGAGATGTTCATTGGGCAAGCATATGAACAATATGAGAGGTTTACAGGGTTTCCGGGTAAGTTAAGTTCTACACATTTGAAAAGTCATCTCTCACATATACTTGCTCATTGTGTCCATGGTGCTGACTATTTATGTTTTCCTGGCTTTATTTATTGCCTGATTGCAGCACCAAAAGAACTGTTTTGGAGTACTATTGCGTAATAACGATAATAAGGTTTGTTTGGCTAATCTTTTATTGCACCGTAGACTCTGTTTTCCACTTTGCTTGATCTGAATTTGATTTCTTGGGGTTGGCACTTGGTGTATCCTCTCCCTCTCATTCTCTATTGAATGGACTACCATTTCATCATCTCAGCAATTCCTGTTTTATGTATATTTAAGAGGATACTTTACTTTGGGTTTGTCTGCTCCTTCCTTCGACTCCGGAAATGGGAAAAATTTATGGTTCCAAGTTATGAATCAATGAGGCTTAAAAATTTGAAATTGATTCAGAAAAACTTGAGATTGATCCTAACAAACAGGATCGATCATAACTCGACCTCATTGAGTCAAAACGTGATCTGATTGAGTCATAACTCGTCTTAATTTGGTCGTAAACGGCCAGTACAGTACTGTAGAAAGTACACTGGAATAGTCTACCATTTTCGAAATTTCTTGAATGATTTTTCCCTTTACGTTTTGCAGGAACATCTCTGTTATTTTAGGTTCTAGTTGGCACATGTAGAAGTCGAGGTTTTAACCTTTCTTCAGACCATAAAGGGAAACCCCAACAAGTGTACTTCATTTGCTTACCTAGCAGAGAAGAATTGGTTATTTCCATCTTTTTATTATAATTTTGACTTTTTATTGTTCCATATTCTTTCTACCCTGTAGGACATTGTAATTTGATCCGTGTGATTGGAACGAGGATTTTGCAGAAGAAATTTTTCTTGGTCTACTCTACCCGATCAAGTGTAGTATTCATATCTAAATTCTGTCCAAATTAATCGGGTAAGAAGTCGGATAGGAAATTGAGTGAACATGTTTTGTAGTTATTATATAGTTAATTCAAATAAAACGTGATACTTGATATAATGGTAAGATAGAATTTTATTAAATTTAATGTTAATATAATTGATGAAAAAAAAAATTATAAATAATAAAACTTAAGCTAAATATTATAAACTCAAATGGTGTTTTATGTTGCCATTAATAACATAAATAAATTCTTAACAAAGTAAAATCAAATCTAAAAAAATTAAAAAAAAATTTAAAATTGAACTTAATTGAATATATATCTAAAAATATTATTTGAACATTAGACTTAATTAAACCTCCATAAAATGGGGTCCTAATAATTCGGAGGACTAAAGCGGGGACTTCAATAACTATGCCATTGGGCTGGTCCTGGGTCATTCAGTAATTTATCGTTAAATTTATCAAGTTCTATCAATGTCAGGGAGGCCTATTGTAATTTAGGGATTCACATACCTTCTAATACGTTTTTTTCTTTATTTTTTCACAAATCATTAACTATAAATGAGAGAGGAACTCACTTATATACAATGAATTTCACTTTCCAACATTTAATTTAATGTTTCATCGGTAAATCACTCGTTGTAAATTTAAAGTGAAGTCAATTATATATCAGTGAGTCCTTCATCATGCACGACTAGTAATTTATTGAGGAAATTTGAGAAAAAATGTATAAAAATTTGGATCCGCACAAATAATAGGAAAAATTACATTCAAACTCCTTGAGGTTCATTACTTAATCACTCAGACCCGTTGATGTTTGAAATATTACACACAGACCCACTGACGTTTGTACGTACAAAACACTTAAATTTCTGCTGTCAAATGTCAGTTACTATATCTGTTAGTAAATTACACCAAAATCCCTTGAAATTACATTTTAATTTTTTGATTACAGTAGATCTGCTTATTTAAATTTAAATTTTTAATTATAGTAAATTTTTTAAACGCGATAATTTTATTTTATTTTACACAGAATACCCTAGTAGACACGTATTCGATTCGTACCCTATCATAGCCTCACTCGAGTTAGGCCTGGACGAAGGTTGCATTATCAATTTTTTTTTTTTTTTTGTCAGATTATTGTTATCAATGTTGTGAGAAGAAAAATAAAAATGATTCTCAAAGAGACGTATGGACAAAATATCTCGAAATTTTGTTTAGGGTGGGTATTTTAATTACGTATTCTAATTTTTTTCTTCCTAATTAATCACACTATATAATATATTTATATTTATTATATCACATTTGATACATGAATTCCATTTAACATAAAAAATGTCAAAAAATAATGTATATTGTATATGTACAAAAAATGACTAATTATCACCATCGTAAAAAATGAAGCTAATTGTCAATTTTGTAATTAAAAAATATCAGTTATTCACTAACAATCCATTAAATTCATTCAATAAATGATGTTCCAAACACACTGAGATATTAACATAGTAAAATTATTAAACTAAAATTTAAGAGTTAAACATAGTAAAAAAATTTAAAATTAATTGACACACAACAAATACTATAATTAATACTTGAATAAAAATAGAGACGATTTCTCGTAAAAAAAAAAAAAAAGTTAAATGAAAGTCAATTGCAAGAACTTTCACTTGCAAAAATTCATAAATAATAAAATTAAGGTCATTTGAAGAAAGCCTTAATAAAATAAAAAACTTGTCTCATTGTTCTATTTGTCTTTACAATACTGATTAACATTATCTATATGACTACAAATATTGTAGAAAAATTTAAAACTTCATACCATACTCATAAAAAATTGAGAAGATATGATACACCATGATCAACTGACACTCAATCGGTTAAAAAATTGAATCGATATCAAATTTCAACAATTTGGAATCGTTCCCAAGTTTTTGGAATCAATTTTAACTCAATTTCATTGAATCGCAACTCGATTAATTTGAGTCGTAACTTAACGTAATTAAGTTTTAATTTTTTGTATGATACTCAGATTTCAACAATATGGGCCCAAATTTTTTTTTGTTTTATGTGGACTTGGTTTTTTTAATTTTTTTTTGGGTGGAGTTGGTGGGCCTAGCATTTTTATCTTTAGTTTTAGGTGGGCACAAGTGATATATTATACAAATATATAATATATATACCTAGATAATAAAAAATTGAGGGGGCACTTGACCATCCTGAACAATACATAGCTCCACCCATGATTCCTAGGGCGGTTAGTTGAACGAGTCCGAGCCGAGTTCAAGCCGAACATGAAAAACTTGTTTCTTAATCGAGCTTAAAAAATTGTTCAAGTTCAGCTCATTTCCTAAACGAGCCGAGCCTGAACGACCAAAAACAAGTCGAACCCGATTATTTGCACATAAATGAGTCGAACCTGTCGAGTTTGAGTCGAACTTGTAGGACTTGTTTTTTAAACAAACTTAAAAACTTGTTTAATTTCGGGCTCGTTTAGAAAACGAACTGAGTTTGAACAAGCCGAATCCGAGCTGAACTCAAGCCAAGCTCGAGTAGCTCAGTTTGATTACCAGATTCCTGCTATATTAACAACTGACACTCTTTTTCTCCAAGGTCACGGAAAGTGCATGCCTTATTTTCCCCTTCACTGTACGAGCATTGGTTCCTTTGGTTAGCGAGAAAAATGAAATAAAAAAACAAAAAAAGAAGAAGGTATAGGAAAATTTACCATGTTTGTTTAGGAAGAAAATAGTGGAAATTATAGGAAAGTGAATTCCAGCAGGGCCCACCATTGTTCCTTGTAAATTCGAAATTGTATTTGTCCTCCCCACCTATTATTTAGAACGGTGTGCACAAGAAATTTCACAAAATATGTTCTGAATATACGATGAAATTTCTCAAATTTGAACATTACTCAAATACCTTAAGGAAATCAAATAGTCGATTTTTGGTATTCTAACTCTATAGAAACTATAATAAGATTGAAAAAGAAAAAATAGATGTATGTGAATTTGGGACAATGGAAAAAATAATAGCGAGAGAGCAATTTTAATATGAAGTGTAATATTGTTCAATGCTAAGTTTTTTGAGTGTAAGACATCATTTATTTATAGACTCATTGGTGGTCTTTCGAAAAAATGTGCAATCATTTGAATTTGTGTCTTTTGGTCCAAAAATTATCATTAGTGACTTTATGAAAGAATATAGCCATTTGTAATTGTGTCTTTTTGTTCAAGAGTTAACAATAGTGACTTTATAAAAAAAGTATAACCATTTAAAATGATATCTATTTTTTTTTATAATTTAAAAATGGGTGGGACAAAGGGGAGCGCTCAGAGACCACCTCGATATAAAATAGTGTCTGTTAACTAAAATGTATTAATGATGACTTTATGAAAGTTTGTAATTATTTTGGAGAATTATATCCAGACTCCCTAAAGTTTGTCACTTAATTACTTAAATTCCCTAACATTTAAAATATTACATACAGACCTCTTGAGACTTGTACGCACATAATACTTAGACATCTGTCATCAATGTCCGTTTGTAAATTACACCCAGACCCCCTGAAGTTTATATGCATGTAATATTTAGAACCCTCAAGTTTAAAATGTTATATTTATATAAAAAATACTTCAATCAAATATAGGATATCAAATATTTTAAATTTTAAATTTTACAATAAAAATTCATGTTCTATTATGTCATTTACTGATATAAAATCAAAAATAAAAATTTAATTTTTTTAAAATTAAATTATAATTAGTATATAATTATACTATCTATTTGGTGTAACATTGATATCCGATTATGTCAAAATAACTATTAGTGTAATGTTGATATCCAATTATGTAAAATTTTTACATATTTGAAAAGAAAAAAATTATCAATCAATTATGATCTCTTCGGTGTATCTTTTTTAGAGTATGAATATAACGACGTTTACGAATATCGACTTCGGATTGAGAGAGAGTAATTATGTCTTAAATACACAGTATAGAGAGAAAATATGGGAGAGAATGTGAAAGAGATAACAGGTATAGAGAGAATAAGATAAAATTTCAAAATTCAAATTAATGATAAAATCTAATCAAATCTTTACATATTTTATTAGAAAATAAACTTGTGAGATCCTGAAATCCCACATCGGTTAGGGAGAGGAAAGTTGCTGGGCTTATAAGTAAGCCCCTCGCCTTACATGACATAAAGTATTTTCCCAGGGTTGTACTGGGAGGAACAAAACCGTGAGGGCCAGTGGGCCAAAAGCGGACAATATTATGTCATGTGGAGGGTGGGGTGTTACAAATTGGTATCAAAGCCGACTCTCGCCTAAATCGAGTGTGGGGCCCTGCAGTCACGTGTATGTGGGTGGGTAGGTAACTGGCGAGCTACTGCACGGGGACGTGCAGCCCTTAAAGGGGGTGAATTGTGAGATCCTGGAATCCTACATCGGTTAGGGAGAGGAAAGTTGCTGGGCTTATAAGTAAGCCCCTCGCCTTACATGGCATAAGGCATTTTCCCAGGGGTACTGGGATGAACAAAATCGTGAGGGCCAGTGGGCCCAAAGCGGACAATATTATGTCATGTGGAGGGTGGGGTGTTACAAGTATTGTGAGATCCTGAAATCCCACATCGGTTAGGGAGAGGAAAGTTGCTGGGCTTATAAGTAAGCCCTCGCCTTACATGGCATAATGCATTTTCCCCAGGGTACTGAGAGGAACAAAATCGTGAGGGCCAGTGGGCAAAAAACGGACAATATTATGCCATGTGGAGGGTGGGGTGTTACAAGTTGGTATCAGAGCCGACTCTCGCCTGGATCGAGTGTGGGGCCCTACAGTCACGTGTATGTGGGCGGGCAGATAGCTGGCGAGCTACTGCACGGGGACGTGCAGCCCTTAAGGGGGGTGGATTGTGAGATCCTGGAATCCCATATCGGTTAGGGAGAGGAAATTTGTTGGGCTTATAAGTAAGCCCCTCGCCTTACATGACATAAGGTCTTTTCCCAGGGTTGTACTGGGAGGAACAAAACCGTGAGGGCTAGTGGGCCCAAAGCGGACAATATTATGCCATGTGGAGGGTGGGGTGTTACAAAACTATCAATCAATTATGCATTATTTAAAGAAGAGTAAATAGGTAATATAAATAAAAAGTCATTTGAATTCTGTACCTAATAACAATATGTTATAGTAAAAGTGAACTTGATAGAGTAAAAAATTTATCAATACACTTCATCTCAAATAAGTCTAAAAAAAATATAATCACACTCCAAAAAATCATAAATTAAAGTGAAAATTGAGGGTGAGTCCCCTTAAATGGACTTATAATGACTTGAGTCCTAGACGAAATTTTATTTTTGGGTAAGTCAATGTTTAAACTTATATGTAGGTACTTAAGTCTACCTATTTTTCAAATTTCAAAATTACTCCTAACGGTGTTAGTTTTGTCCAGTTATGAAAAGTTACATAGGTTAGATCATTGAAGTATATATATAAACTCTTGATTGAGTTATATATGGAAACGGTTTCTTCAATATTATGATAATTAATGAAAGTTTTATATGAAAGTTATATATTTTGATAATTATATATGAAAAGTTTAATGTACGAATAAATTGTTGGTCTATTAAGTCAAAATCAGATAACAAAAATTCCTTAACAACAGTAATGCATAATATAGGGAGGCTGAACAATGCCAACGGAGTTCAGTAACACGAATGTTAATATATAGTAACATTCATGTTACTATATGATTGAAGTTACAATTAGAGTTGTGCTATCAGTATAATCGTGTTACTATAGTGAATTTTAACATACAATTACAAACTTTGAGACGTATATTACGTAATATACATTTTAATATTCACAGTAACATCAAAGATTTGTGCTCAGTAACACATATAATTTTTCAAAATACAAGATAATAGTTTTTTTACAGTAACATTAACTTTTGAATGATTTTAGTGAAAATACGATCCACAAATTGAAAATTTACAAAATGACGAGTAGTAATACACAATCGACAGTTGAATTACGACACTCAACACTAATTGTGAACATCAAAAATCGAAATTCTGAACTCAATTTTTTGGTTCACGTACAGTAATATGAACTTTTTCTACAGTAACATAACAAAAGAATACTCGATTGTTTTGCGCAACAAAAAAATCAATAAAATCGAAATCTATAACACTTTAATTTAGTATTAATGTATGAGTTCTCTTGAATCTTTGTTATAAGGTTAATACCCATTTTGACAAAATTAAATCCCTAATTGTTTTTACTTTTTTACTATGTTACTTTTTTTTTGTAAACATGTTACTATTTTTTTAGTGACCATGTTACTGTCTTTGTTGAATATATTACTATTGTTATTTGTTAAATATTAATATTCAATATTAATATTTTGTCCATGGAGTCCAAAGTAAACTGGAATAGTAAATTGAAATTGTATTTTATGGAATGTAATGAGTTTAAAATTTGCATATGAACAATTTTTTGTAAATGCCGGTTTCTTGTTTTTCGGATAAGGAAACATTGTAGCTTGGAAGCTTGTAGCCGGATTTGAAGGCAATTATGAAGGAGATGTATATGATTGGTTATTGTGTCCATAAATGTCGTTTATAGCATTCCTACAGAGAAGGGTTACAATAGTAAAATTGACAAAAAAGGAACTTAAAACCAAATAAGTTTTCTTGACGGACTTATCTCCAAATAAGTCTATATAGGAAAACCGACCTCCAAATTTCCCTAAATTAAATTCGAGTTGGGTTCAAATTAGCTCGCTCAAATTACACGGACCCTTGTAATTAAAGGGCCCAATCTAGTATTCTTCTTTCAAGGGTAAAAGTGGTAATGCATGGTTGACATTTACCCCTAAACTTTTACATATTTACATTAGGTTTGAGGCAAATACATGTTCTTACGAATTCAAGGAGATTATAAACCAAATTCAAGGCGTCCTTCTTCATTTGGTACCAGTCTCTTTCCCCCGGTATCTGCTTTGCTCGTTTTGTCAAAAAAGTCAGCTTGGGGTTCGTACGAACAAGTGAGCTCTCTTTACCTCTTGTTTATTGCCTTGAGTTTGCTTTCTCTTTGCTTTACTAGTGTTATTATTCCAAGTAATCGCTTTTTTCTATCTGTTTTTGTTAATTTTTTGGTCTCATCATTAGGGTTTTCCACATTGTCAAAGATCTCTTTGAGAAAATTATCACTTATTGGTAACTGGGTATATACTCACTTGTCTATTTTGAGGTGAAAAGTGTTGAACCTTTTTCTGGGTACTGTTTTTGATATGTTTAATTAAATTTTTCTTTGTGTTTGTACTTTGCATGTTTTTACCATTTCCAATGATTAAGTTTTGTCGTTGAAGAAGAAAGTTCAAGTTTGAGCCTGCTCCTGCCTTATTTTGGGTAGAGTTTAGGGTTTTTGTTGTCCGTGTTTTGCCATTGTTATTTGGTTGAATTATTGATGACAAGGTTCCAACGCTAGTAACAATGGTGGATCTTTTCGTAGTTGCGATGGATATTAACAATAAGTTAGAAGTTTAGAGAAAAGTTTTAGAATTCTAGATAAGTAGAAATGAAACTGAATTCATTGGATATAACTTTATTAATAGTAGAAATTCAAGTAGGGAGGTAATAAGAATCGAAAATCAATAGGTATAAAAGAGTGAACATTTTTTATATTTGGGGATATCTATGGGGAGGGAAAAATGGAGATGATGTTAATAAAAGTAGGATGAACTAAGTGGAGGAATGCATGTAGCGCACATTGTGTGATCAACTTATACCTCTTAGGTTGAAGGTAAGTTTTAGCAAACAACCATTTGACCAATAGTGCTTTATGGTAAATAATGTTGGGTAAATTAGAAACGTGAATACTTTGCTCAAAAACCAAGTGTTGCAAAAATGATAATGCTAAGATGAATGTGTTGTACAATTATGTACGAGTATGTTAGTGAAAGCGTATAGTTGCAATAAGAAATAAATTAAGAGCAAACTATTTAGGTGATTTGGACATGTTTATAGAAGATCTAGTATTGTACCAGTGAAGAAGGGTGATTTGATATATGTGTGTGTGTGTGTATATATATATATACCCTTTTTTACTATAATACTTTGCGGTTTGATAGGAAATATGACTTTTGATAGAGCAAAATGGTGAAACAGATTCACCTCCAAACAATTGGTATAAAGGCTGTTGAGTTGAGTTGCATCAATTAGTTTGCACAGCTCTCAAATTTGCAGACACAACTACACTATGCCAAAGACCTGATTAACAAGATCATTCTTGTTTATCTTTGAACCGTGTCCATGAAACCTAGCTTATGGCCTGTTACTTGATTTGTTTGTAGTTACTAAGATGTTTCAGCTAGGCAGCCCGAAGTAAAAGTAATGTTCTGGTAACTTCAATCAAGAGTTCGATACTGCTGGGTCAATTTAATTGTATTTACTAGTTAAGAAATGGGATTCTGTTTTTTAGTTTTGAGTTTTGACAGCAGTCAGCAGGGTTTGTTAAACAGACTTGGAAATTTGGAGAAAAACGAACAAGTAACATGTCAAGGCATTACAATCATCTCTCTCTGATATTAAGAGGATCAGAAAACGAGTTTGTAAAGTTTTTGCTTTTCTTTCTTTTTCAAATGTTACTATTTGTTTGAATGTGTGTCTTGAAAAACTTTGTAGACCAGAAGCACACATGTATTCCATCAATGCATATGCACACGCACTGGCACATGTATTTTCTCATATATCTTTACATCTAACTTGTTGATAGTTTGAAGTTGTTATCTTCGGTTCGTTATGATGGTGAAGCAAGGCACTATTTGTTACATTTGTTAACTCTTATTTGTATTTTGACGCTTGTCTGCTCTGTTTCATCACTTCCTTCTCCACTCAAGCCCTCTCGCACTTACTTGCAGAGGGAAGAAAAACCCTGCTTTTCTGTTGCCTTTTTTTTTTTTTTGTTGATTTAAGCTTCTGAATCAAATCATACTTGAATTTACTGGGCCTTACATGTGGAGTTGATTTTTTATTTTTTTTGGGTGCAAAATTCTGCAGGGCCTGTTCGAGCATTTCCTTTTTTGGATTTTTTTGATATTGTGTCTGACATGAGGTGTAAATGTGTCCTTTTTGTCCTATCCACCTAATGGAGGCAATTTGAGTTAGGTTCTTTGGTTTCTGGATCAGTGATGGAGTGCAACAAAGAAGAGGCCATCAGGGCCAAAGAGATCGCTGAGAAGAAGATGGAGAACAAGGATTTTGTTGGGGCTCAGAGGATTGCACATAAGGCCCAGCAGCTCTATTCTGATCTGGAGAACATTTCACAGATGATTTTGGTCTGTGATGTACATTGCTCTGCTGAGAACAAGGTCTTTGGAAAGGATAGGGATTGGTATGGCATCCTCAGGATTGAACCAACCTCGGATGATGCAGCAATTAAGAAGCAGTACCGTAAGTTAGCTCTTTTGCTTCATCCTGATAAGAACAAATATCCTGGTGCAGCAGATGCGTTTAAGCTGGTTGGTGAAGCTCAGAGAGTTCTTTTAGACCGTGAAAAACGGAGGATACATGACAGCTTATGTAAGGCTGCAGGAAGATTTCCAACAGCTAATTGGGCCCAGCAGCCAGCAAGCAAGCAGTCGAATGTTGGGAGACAGCCTTGGGTTCAGAATCACTTTACAGGCAATGCCACATCACAGTACATGAATCAGCAAAACCAGCAGCCACAACAGCAGACTCAGTCAGGGCTTAAGGATTGTGCAACTTTCTGGACTGTCTGTCCATTCTGTTTTGTAAGGTACCAGTATTATAAAGATGTTGTGAACAAACTTCTGAAATGTCAAAGTTGTAAAAGGTCCTTCACTGGTTATGAAATGAATGCCCAAGGTGTGACAACAGGAGCCAATGGGAGTCAGTCTGCCTTCTCCCAAGGTCCCTTTAAAATGCGCTCTCAAAGTACTACTAAGGATTTTACTTCCAATGTGGGATTTCAGGGAAGCAAGTACCCAACAAGGAATTCTTTACCGAAGGCGGGATGCACTTCTGAGGTTGGTGAGGGGTCAAAACCCAATGAAAAATTTGGGAATGTGGAAGCAAAAATTAATAAGGAGGGACAATCGAAGGAGCCTAAAAAGATGAATGCCAAGAGGAAGCAGGCAGTGGACTCCAGTGATAGTTGCGACACTGGAAGCAGCACAGACTCTGAGGAAGGTATAGTTGTGGAAGAAGACGGTGATCATTTGGCTGGACAGAATTTTGCATATGGTGGTGAGGTGCACCCTCGGAGATCTACTCGGTCTAAAAAGCAGGTTTCTTATAATCAAAATATAAGCGATGATGATGACATGGTAAACCCATCGAAAAGGGTAAAAAGCAGTGGATGTTCCCATGCCACTGAAAAAGAGGTTGAAGATATATCATTGAAAGAAGAGGCCAGCAGTATGAACAAACCTGCTGGTCTTGCTGCTGATATGGAGGAAGATGAGGAAGAATTAAAAGAGAAAGGAAGTTCCTTTAATGAGGAGAGCTTGCAAAGTGGAGATGAGGAGGTGGAGAAGGCAAATGAAAAGGCGAAAGTGACTGAGGATGATAATAAAAGTCCTGAAGATAATCGTGTTCCTTCATCTAAATCAAGCCCTAATACCGCGACAGAACCAGAAATTTATGAATATCATGAACCAGATTTCAGTGACTTCGAGAAGAATAGAAAAGAAGAGTGCTTTGCAGTTGGACAAATCTGGGCTGTTTATGATCTTCTTGATGCCATGCCCAGATTTTATTGTCGTATCAAGAAAGTTTTCTCTGCTGGGTTTAAGTTGCAGATAACCTGGCTGGAGCCGGCCCCAGATGTTGAGGATGAAATTAAATGGGTTGATGAGGGACTGCCAGCCTCTTGCGGTAAGTTCAGACATGGAAACACTCAGACTATTGTAGATCGTCCGATGTTCTCACATTTAATTTGTTGGGAAAAAGGCAGCATAAGAGGCTCTTACAAGATCTATCCAAAAAAGGGAGAAACTTGGGCCCTCTTTAAGAATTGGGATATGAAATGGTATTCTAATCCAGACGGCAAAAAGAAGTTTGAATATGAGTTTGTCGAAGTATTGTCAGACTATGCCGATGATATTGGCATATCTGTTTTGTACTTGAGCAAGTTGAAACACTTTGCCTGTTTATTTTCTCGAAAAATGGAGGGAAGGGACTTAATCCTTATCCCGCCAAAGGAAATATTTCGATTTTCGCACAGGATACCTTCTTTTCAGATGACCGGGGAGGAAAGAAAAGATGTTCCTAAAGGATCTTTTGAACTCGACCCTGCATCTTTGCCTGCAGACCTTGAAGAGATTTTTGTTACTGAAAATGTGAGAACAGAGGCCGAAGAGATACATCTTAGTGGATTGTGTTCTGAATCTCTGCCAGATATGGTGGAACCCAAGATAAAGGTGGAAGAAAATACGTTTATGGGCCAAGCAAATCAGAACACCCATCTTGATTCCAATTGCAACAGTTCTGGCAATTTTACAGAAGATTGTGATGCCACTCCAGCTTCTTTTCCAGAAGCTTTTGAGATTCCTGAACCAGAATTTTACAATTTTGATTCTGAGAAATCCCCTGACAAATTTCAGATAGACCAGATCTGGGCATTGTACAGTGATGAGGATGGATTGCCAAAGTACTATGGTCAGATAAAGAAAATCGATTCCCTTCCGGAGTTTAAATTGCATGTAAAATGGCTTGTTATGTGTTCACCGCCTAAAGACATGATTCGTTGGCTTGACAAAAAGATGCCTGTTTGTTGCGGAAAGTTTAAACTTCAAAATGGTAAATCTGAAAAATATAATTCAACCAATTCCTTTTCACATCAATTAAGAGCTGAACTTGTGGGCAAGAATGTATATTCCATCATTCCTAGGAAAGGTGAGGTTTGGGCATTATATAAGGACTGGAGTGCTAGAATGACATGTTCTGACTTGGAGAACTGTGAATATGATATGGTAGAAGTTGTTGAGGAAAATGACTTGTGGATATCAGTTTTGGTTTTAGAGCTAGTGGACGGTTTTAAGTCTGTTTTCAAGGCTCAAATGAAAGGACAATCGGCTGTAAGTATGAAGATATCTCGGCCTGAGTTGCTTAGATTCTCCCATCAAATTCCTGCTTTTCGGCTGACAGAAGAAAGAGGTGGGAGCCTGCGAGGGTTCTGGGAGCTTGATCCAGCAGCATTGCCAGTTCTTCTCCTTTGTTCTACTTGATGTGGCAGTTTGATGTTCTCTCTCATAGAAGTTGTACATTAACCTCATATGTGCAGTGCCTCACAAGCCTGATGACTCTGCTCCGATTTTTGTTTGAAGCACAGGGATAAACCAAAAATGTATTGAGGTCAGTAGGTTGTGTGTATATTGCCTCTTTGACAAGGATGGGAGTTTTTCAAATTGAAGGATTTTGGGTCTCCTTCGATTTGCATCGGATAGAACAGGTGGCTTTACTAGTTTAATGTAGCAGTCCTTTTTTCTAGATTGATCCTATATGCAACTGAAAGACAAAATTAGTGTTTGTTTATTGGTACTTTTGAGCCATCTCATGCAATGAGTGATGATTATTGATGGAGCATAGTCACATACTAAATCAAACACTAGTTATATATCTAGTTTCTTCTTTAATAGATTTTTCTATCTGCATTTTCAGTTTTTAATGTTTGCTTCTTGTATTAGCTAAAAAAAACCTTATGCTTTATTTGTGGTTTCACTTTTGGCAACTCCTACTGTTGTCACTGAGACCATCTTTACCTGTCTCAGTTGTGATGAATGGTTGGCTTACCTTACAGTCGTACAGAACTCAGAAGTGTGATTAGCTATCGCTTCTACAGATTAGCCATTGCTTTTGAGGGATGTAATCCTTGCCAGAGGGGGTGAGCGTTTGGACCCAATGATGATGGGCAGCCAGGCAGGTAGTGTCTTCCTGTACCATGGAAGGCCGTCAGGTACACTCTTTGAATCCTGGACTTTTTCGATTTTTTTTGCTGTGCAAGATGCCGGGGGTTTCTTGTTGGAAGTGGAAAATTTTGAGTTTTGTTTTCGTTCCTCGTCTCTCTTTGGTTAATGGGTTTATCAGAAGGCTCAGTTCTTTCTCTTAATCTGGTAAGCCATTGGACAAGGAAATTGAAAAACGATGGCGGAGAAGAAGAGATTGACGCTTTTTCCAGCATCTGAATGGTGAGATTTATTTGTTAATGATTTCTGAAATTTTCTGGCAGATTTACAGTTAACTCTGGAGTATGTTTAGTTCATATCAATCTATTTTCTGATGTTTGAAGGTGAAGCTTATGAGACCTAGGCCATGGATGGTCTCTGAAACTTCCTATTTTGGATATGCAAGTCATTAGTGAATGCCCCAAAAGAAGATAGATAAAATCAAGTAAAAAGATTCAACCCCTTGCGCCCCGATTGAATGACGGTAATATTGATTGGGAATAAAATTCTCATTACTAAATCTTATATTACCATATTTAGATAGTTAATTATTTAGTAATTTAATTAGGGAATTAGATTATTACTGTAAATCAATTCTCAATAAGGGTGGGTATCTTAAATTCATAGCCAATGGTGGTGATGAGACACTTCTGAGAAAGAAGTAAATCGCGACACGTGTCTTCGGCACCGAAGACATCATTCTCTCTGACAAGACCACGTATTCTCGGCACTGAGGACATTCTTCTCTCTGACAAGACCACGTGTCTTCGACACTGAGGCACGTTGTTCTCTGACGGCGACAAGGTCCCCTCGGCGCCTAGGAATCTCCCTTCTCTTGAACAAACCACGTACACTCGGCTCCGAGGGTACCTCCACTCCAAGACACCCGGGTGTCCTCGGCTTCAGGGATACTTACTGGGACTCTGGCACTGCCACATAACTCCGACTCTTAGAAAGGCTACTGATTGACAGATGATCAGTCTCAACTAGACTAGGAATCATGAGGGTACTCTGCACAAGGAAGTCAGAATGGCAGGACCAACACAACACTCCACCAAGGGGAGCATGACGCGTGACATAAAGTGAAGGATGAGGGGCAAATAGACAAATATACCCCTGCTGACATGCGGCTGTCTCAGACAAACATTTAATGAATCCTCAGTCGATGAGACATCAACAGTGACTTGGGAAGCCAGGAAGGAGGGGCATTAAGTGCTCCAGTATCAGGATATTTAATGCCTCAGCATTGAAGAAAGATCATTAAATGCTCCGGGATCCGAGCATTTAATGTCTTTGCGAAATAGGGGGCACATTGCCCCATATCTGGATACTATCTACTATCTAGGCCCCCAGTAATGATGAGCTTTTGGTGGGTATAAATAGCTTCTAAAAATACAATGAAAAGGTACGCAAAATCACTTTTCAAGAATACACAATAGTGCTTCTTTTTCCTTTCTCTCAAAGAACTGACTTGATCGTCGGAGGGGATATGCCGAAAAACACTCCGGCGCCCTTTCTAACCTGTCTTCTGTGTTCCAAGAACCACCAGCGACCCGCCGGAATCCATCGAACGACCTCAGCAACAATTCATCACCACTCCTTAGGTCCCATTTGGCCCTCTCAACCCCTTCCTTGCCACGAGATCTTCCACACTCGAGACAACTACGAGTTCACCAAGGGAGAGATCTGTCTTTTACAACTATTGTGTAAAAATCATCGCGCACAGGTGGTAATCTCATATTTTCATTGATCGGATATTCAATAAAAGGAATAAAAATTTCAAAATGAAGTTCCTTCCTAAAATTAACTTTATTTCAAAAATTAAGTTCTCCCCCTAAAATAAATATCCTTTCTAAAATTAAGTCCATTCCTAAAATAATTAGGCAATGATATTAATTTACATTCTAGATTACTTGCAATAACCAAACATTAAATATGACATTATTATGGTAATTAAAACATAGGTATCTCATTATTAGGATAGTAGAAGTGTTCTTTTTTTATGTTAACAAAATAGATATGCAGATAGACCACTATACATATTCATTAAGATTTTTTTTCCCCTCAACACCACACAGTTATTTGTAAAAAATCACATTGAACTTAAGAGTCGAAATAAAGGTTTCATCACGTGTTCAGAGCACTAAAGAGTATGGTTAGTTTCACCAAACTGGTATAGCTGTGGATATCGAACTAAAATATTAAACGAGAAAATCTTTTCCCCAGATCAACCATTCGTAGTTAAAAGTCCCTTCAAGTGTAAATGAGTGCAACTCTCCTTTACTTACCCAGGGGTAAAATATTATTGGCCGTTCTGGAGGCACCAAAAGTCTATTGAGTTAGCTCTGTAGTCTGGAACTGAAATTAAATTTTTATATGAGATATAGTTATATTTTTAGTCCTGTAATCAAGGAGGGCATTTGGTCTAGTGGTATGATTCTCGCTTTGGGTGCGAGAGGTCCCGAGTTCGATTCTCGGAATGCCCCCTTTACCATAATTTTGTTTTTTTTTTTCGTTTTTAACTCTTATATTTAAGAAATTAGAAGAAAATGGGAAATACAACTGAGGAAAGAAAGAAAAGTAAAGATCATAGGATAGCTAAGAGAGGGGGGAAAAGAAAGGCATTCTCATTCACTACTATTTCAAGAATGATTGCTGAAACTGAAAGTATTTGCAAAGATTGACCAAAGTGTATTGGCCGAATAATGGATTCAATCATACTAATAATTTTTTCTTTTGTCTCGCTAGATTACGGATTCTAGTTTCTTAGTTTTTGTCTTTAATTTTCTATACGATAGTTTTTGACTCGATAGGAATTTGAAGGATCGATATGAGCACGAAATCAAAAGCTTTGAAAACGGTACAATACGATTCAATTGTCAATTTTATGTAAAAATCAATTTTAGAAATAATACCCGATGGTTGCTGTAAGAAAAAATAAAAAATCTTTGCAATGGACATTATCAGAAGCTACTCTGATTCAAGACATCATGTTATCTTTGCTCATTAGTGTCAATTCTATGTAAATCTTTCTGAATGGGAATGAAGTTCTTGCGTTTTGAGAGAGTCAAAAAGACAGAAAGGGGCATTCCGAGAATTGAACTCGGGACCTCTCGCACCCTAAGCGAGAATCATACCACTAGACCAAATGCCCAGTTGTTGCTAAGGGTTCTTTGTTTTAATTAATATCTTAGATTGTAAGTATAGAACATCCCCCCCCCCTTCTTTCATATGGAAATGAAGACAAGGAGATAGATTTTATAACAAATAATTCATGTAACTGACCTCAAAAAATATTTGGATACCGCTTTGTTGATTATAGTAATCGTCACTGAGAAGAAATATGTTGTGTTAGGTAATTGAGCAATGCTATGTATCCCAAATCTTTAACCCAAATTTTCATCCCAAATCAATGGAGACCATTGGATCAGTGGGTCCTATTTAAAAAAGTTGATGGGACCCACTCATCCAATGGTCTCTCTTCATTTGGGATGAAATTTTGGGTTAAAAATTTGGGATACATAGTATTTCCCTAATTGAAATCCTCTGAGATTGGTTGGTTTTATTAAACATCCCCTCTTTCTCATAGAATTTAAGAAAATGTATTAAGTTGTGTACCTTATCATTTAGTTCGCAATACTATAATTTGCGTGATAAACTAAATGATTTCATAGGTTTTTGTATTTTTTTGGGCGTGTTTTGAGCTCTAGTAAGTTTTTTTAAATATATAAATTACAATTATATCCTTATGTATTTAAATCTTCAAATTACCCTCTGACATCTCTTTTAATTCTCTATTATCTTTGTATAAATATCAATATCTATAAAAAAATTTAATTGACTATGTTACCGTTAAAAAATATATATGAATCATTATCGTTTTCAATAAAATATTCAAAAACTCCATCAATATATATATACATCTATATTACTAATAAAGAATGAAACTTTTGCCTTAACATGAAAAACTTTTTATTAAGTATTTTATTCTTATAAAGAATTTTAAATACCACACAATCCTTCCGTAGTTGAATATCTAAATTACCATCATATATTTATGTGTTTAAACCTCTAAATTACCCCTAAAATATCTTTTAATTCTCTATTTACTATGTATAAATATCAATATCTGTGAAACTTTTTAATTAACTACATTACCCTTAAAAAATATATGCATCACTATAGTTTTCAATAAAATATTCAAAAAATCTTCAAAAATTTCATCAATCTAATATTTACTCATTTCAAATATAAAGATAACATTATGCTTACATATGTGTATTTTTTCCATCCAAAATTTCAACAATTTCATTTTTAAGATAAAAAATAATCATTTCGGTAGTTTTTTTTAAAATAATTTATGTTAAATTAACATAATTCATCAATCACGGTAAACTTTTCATGTTTTATTAAGAGTTTATATAAAAAAAATTGTAGTGTATTTTTAAGTAAAATTTGAATTTCAGAATTTTAATATTCTTTTAAAATATATATTATAGAGTAGTATATTATATTTTAGGGTTAATAACATTTTTAGTCACTGAAATTTGCATATTTTTTCAGTTTGGTCTTCATTGTATCAATTTTATCAATTTTGTCTCTAAAGTATTTAGTTAATATTTAAATGATCCATATACAGACAGTCTGTTAAGTTTTGGACAGAAGTGATCACGTGCTGGTCACATGATACTATCTGACGAAATGACACACTTCCGTTAAAAAACTTAATGGACCGTCTGGTTATGAACCATTTAAACAAGAATTGAATATTTTTGGAACTAAATTGAAAAAATTTATATATTGAGGACTAAATTGATAAAAAACGCATATTTTAGAGACCAAAAATGTTATTAATCCTATATTTTATCCCTATTGACCTAACTATTTCCTAATTATAGTAAACATTAATTAGAATATTGAGAATTATTTTTATTTTATTCAATGAATTATAAGATGAAACCTAATCAAATGAATTTTAAATGAATTGTTTTTATTTTTTTCTTATAGTTAGAACAACATATCACTGGGAATAGACAATATTTTTCGAATTCTATAATATAATATGAGCAATAAAAATATAATTTTGATAAACTTGATATGATATTTAATGTAGGTACACATATACCTAATATTTTTTATTAATATTTTATATACGAAAATTATTCACGTGCAACGCACGTAGTGCATTTCTAGTGAATACTAAATATGTTGATTTAATTAATAAAGTAAAAAAAATTGAACTATGGTCACTATCATTATTCTCACCACCATCGCTCTATCGTAACTATTATTGTTACTGTCACAACCACCAATTCCCATCACCCAACCACGACAAACATAACCATATTTCTACTTAACATGATCCCAACTACTGTGATGGTGGTAGTTAAGTGGTGCCGATAGTGTTGGGGGATGATGATGGTGGCAATGGTTAGTGACTATTTTGGGGAGGTGGTGGTGGTGGCGGTGGCGGTGGGGGCTGGGGTAGTAAGAGTGAAATGATAAATTAATAATTTTTAAATTAAAAATTGAAAATTACACTCCTTTTATCCTTTATTGATTATATATTATTAAGATATTGTCTTGATCCATAAAAAAAAAAAATTTCGTAATGAGATTTGAAATTTAAATTCGTGACCTTAAAATCTAACAGTAGTACCAATTCAATCTTACCATTTATTTAGCATCACAATAAAAAATATTTTAATTAATAAATTATCTCCAAATAACATTCGACAGCTTTTCTGTCTGATACCACCTTCGAGGCCACAGTAGCAGAGATTGGGGCCCAATTTTCCCTCCAGAAACCCAACCGTAATCTCCGTACATCTCCAAGTTTTTCCTCCACTTCGCAAACCCTAACACTCGCTTACGCTAATGACGCCCACACTCTCTTCGACTCCGCGGTACTGGCTGGTCTCTCCATTCGATTTTGATTCATCCAATGTCATTTCCTAAAATTTTTGTGATTTTATTTGTGTATGTACACATGATAGCAGTAGTGATCATTGTTTAATTATAAATCTCTGCTCTTTAGGGTTTGATTTTTATTTTTTATTTGGTTTTTGGGACTGCAGATGAGCTAAACATGGGTTCGCCAGGGGATGATGACGATAAGATGGAACCCATAGAGAGGAATTCAGCTGTGGACATAAGCGATGGCGAAACTCAGCCTTTTGACAGTCAATTTTCTCCCACTTGGTTGTCTGGTAATTGCTACTTTTGTAATCTATGTTGTTTATGTTGAGGATGCCCCTTCATGTTAATTTTTAAGAAATTTTCTATATTAGGTTTTCGAGAGCGAACAAAGACGTTTTGTCCAATTCGAGCAAAATTGTGGTATTTATAAGAATGAGTTTGTTGTTTCACTGAAAAATCCGAAGTATTGAGCTTTTTCTTTTTCCTTTTTCATTTCATGAAAAATAAGATCCATGAAACTGATGAAGATTGAATTTTGCTTGATTTTTAAGCAGATAATAGTAGTAATGGTTGTTTTATTAATACCTATAACCATTGATGGAGTGAAAAGTTATATTACGTGTACATTCAGGTTTGATTTTGGGGTTAATTACTTTTTATTCCCTGTGGTTTCGGCTAGAAACACCTTACCTACTGGATTGATGTTTAAAATTATATACATTATCCCTTTATAGTTATGTACCAAAGTGAAGTAAATTGACGCCGTTAACGGAATTAAAAAATTACTTTAATATCCACATTTTAAAATCAAGTTTTTTGTCTGATTTACTCTTGACCATAAAACTAATGGAACATTACAACAAAAAAACATATTTTAATCAAGCATATTGAGTCTCTTTTTCCCTCAAGTGAGGTTTTGATTCGGGCCCTAAAATTACTTATGTTTTTTTTACATGTTTTTTGATTTGGGACCGAGGCCCTACCTATTTGGGTATTATACTATATATTATAAAAGGTATTTTAGGCACTTAGACAATATTTTTTTTTGAGGGAAACAATAGAAACAAAACCTACAACATGTTTTGGGTGTGTGAAGTACATTCTCCGTTAACTTGGATGATAAAAATAACCATTTTATTTTGATACATAACTAAAAGGGGGTAATGTGCATAATTTTAAATGTCAAGTAGGTTAAATACTTCTAGTCGAAATCACATGGAGGTAAAAAACAATTAACCCTTAATTTTATATGATAATTGAGTGACCTCCATACATTTTGTGCTAATGTAATATACCAATATGGTTGTATGGGCTTATGGTCACGTTTAAACTTTTTACTGCCAGCAAACTAAGAAAGTTTGAATTTCTATGCTGGCCACTAAATTAATAGAGATAAATGCCGAGGAATGTTGTATTTGTGATGAAAAATATGAGAGTAGGTGATAAATCGTTATATTTTCTTATAGTGCAGTAAACAAAATAAACAAAATTGAAAAGTATGAGGCATATTAAAAGGAAACAATTGTACACGGGTTCAATCAAGTTGCACTGATAACAAAAAGAAGAAAAAGAAAAAATGCTGGTTTGATCAAGTTTTAATTTTCAAGCAAGTGCAATATATATTGCTGGACCATACTCTTTTTGGGTTACATTAAGTTTATGTTATAAGTTTATCCATTCTTGATATATAAATCAGATGGGGACAAAGGCGAGGATGAGCTACAATGTCTGCAAAGTACTGTGCCCTTTGATGATCATGTTCCACTTGAAGATGTGTTTGAGGCCCAGGTGTTGAACCTTGGTGGTGAGACCCAAGTGATGGATGATCCGGATTGTGAGGAAAATATTTGCACCCAGTTGGTAGATGTAAGTGATACTGAAGTTGTCGTTGACAGCGATGGCGAAGGAACTGAAATTTTAGGTGATACTGAGGAGTTGTCTGATGGCGATTCTCTGAAAAGAGGTGGCAATCATCCATTGGACCAGGAGAACATGCAGGCTCTTTGCAAGCGAGTTGATGACCAATCTAAAGAAGAATCAGATGATTTAAGTAATGAAAAGTGCAGTTCAGGTTAGTCAATCGCACATGACCTAATTGGAGTACAGTTTTGGTTAAATTAGATTAATATTGTTTGATGTGCTACTCTGGTTCATTTTTTACGATGCAAAATTATGTCTGGATTGTGGAAATTTATTAAAAATATGAAACTAAACATATGATTTGGCTAAATGAATTTTGTTTTTCCAGTTGGTTCATTTTAGTGAGGCATTTAAAAAACATCTTAGCTAGTGGGATCTCTTTTTCTCCACCAAGTGTTGCTTACTGTATGCACATTACAATCGTGATATTTCTTATGTGTATTTATAAATACTCTTATTTTTCGTACATGGAGCTGATTTTTATGTTTCATCTGGCTAACTTCACCAAGGAAAGTTTCAGGTGGATTTACTGTGATGCAAAACCTTGATGCGCACTTATCGTGTTATTTGATGTTTTGCACAGCTTACCTGAATTGTTCTCCAAATGCTTGAATCTAATTCCCTTTCCCTTTATTTTATCAGCGTGGTTGGTGGCATGTTGGTGTTTTTGATGCTTGGAATCACAATTTTTAACTTCTTGTGTCAGGATCATTTCACAGGGATTTTACTTCAGTTCGTGCAGCATCTATACGGACATCTGGTACGGCGGCTCGCAGCATGGCTGCCAGAAGAACCAACAGTGAGTCATGTTCCATTACGAGTGACAGTCAGTCTTTGAAGCAGCATAACAAGGTATCTATTAACGATTCACCTGCATTTGGGAAGGAAGTTCATTTGCTACATGCTTTGGAGGAGTACGGCGCACGAATGAAAGGATTTAGTAATGAAAACAGGTGCAATGTTGGTAGTTCAACAGTGAGGAAACTTTTTGCAGAGGATACACTTGCTGCCACCAAGGGGCCACATCAAGATGGCAGCATGAATGACACTGATGGAGGAGCAAACTTGCCTCAGTCAGACTCATTCCCTTTAGAAAATGGGTTGGCAGGGTTAAGCTATGTCAATTCTCAAGAACCCGGAGAGTTATCACAAGCCAATGCACTTGACTTTGTGGATAAGTTTCTTAAGGTCAATGTCACTGATTTTGATGAAGAACTTGACTTTGGAAAGTCCACTGGGAGGAAGTCAAGGTCTGCCTCAAGTGCAAAAGGGACTCAATGTTTGGCCAAGAGAGCTAATTTTACAAGCACAGATGGTGAAAGAGGGATTTACGAGTGGGATGATAGTCGTGAAGACGAAGGAGGGGGAGAGTTTTTTAGAAAGAAGAAGGATGCACTTTTCAATAATGGATGCCAAAGGCGAAGATCTCTTTCCCATCCCAGGAAACGTAGGTTTCTGGACTCCAAAGGAAGCCACGCGGTGGAAGAATCCGGGGACAAGATAGAACAACTAGACATCCATGAGAAAATGATGGACTCCCTTTACTCCGATTCAAGGTTGGTGTTGCATAATGTGAAAGGGAATGGAAAGTCAAGAAAGGTAATGGAAAGAGAATCTAAAAAGAATTTAATTAAGGAGCGGGATGAACATTTAAATGTAGGTTCTGCCGATGGAATGGTAGATACTGGAACTGCCAAGGATGTGCCACACATGTCAAGCATTGGTTTTGATACTCAAATGGCTGCTGAAGCTATGGAAGCGTTATGCGTTGGGTTGGTTGTGACTGATCATGATGGTTATGATGCTAATCAAGGTGCTGAAAACATGCAGAAGGGTTCTTGCAAAGGAGAAACAATTGATAGAACAAATTCAAAGCAAAGTACTGTTCAGAAAAGAGAATGTTCTTATTCCAGAGTTAGCACTAGACAGTCCAAGCAAACAAAGAGGAGTGCTACCAAATTGGGTAAAGAAACCTCTATTTCACTGCTGAAAAAGCCTAAGAATTTCAGGAAGCAATGTGATGCAAAGCTAGAAAATTCTGACCTGAAAAGAGTAAAGCCTGATGTTAAGAAGCGATTTGCCACCAAGAGGATTAACAGCTTAAGCAAAGTGGTCATTGAGCAAGAAAGTGCTCAGGGAAGAAGTGAGGTTGATGAGATTGATAGATTTGATGTCAATGCATCAAGAGGCCAAATGTCAGTCAAGAAACGGCCTTTGCAGGAGCAATTTGATACCTTTACATCAATAGCACGTCGAACTAGGCAGTGCATGGAGGGGAATCAATCAAAAAAGGCTGGGAATGCGTCAAATAATGTCAGAGAGGAGGTGAGCAATCCGACAGTTGCCGGAACCCTTAAAGACAAAAGAAAAAGGAGTAGAGTAGGTATGGATGCTTCCATTATGATGAGTGTGGAAGATAAGTCTTCTGAAGTGAAACTTGTCACATTTTCTGAGCATGAACAATCTGATCCAAAGTTAAAGTGCACGACCAGTGCTGTCAACCTTGATGAATTGTACTATCCCAGAGGAAGAAGAACTCGGCAAAGGTTGTCAGCAGTTGGGAAAAATGCTAATAAACAATCAAAGACAACGTTAAGAATGTCAGAAACTGATGCTGTAAGTGCTTCTGTTGATCTAGGCATAAAGAGGAAAACACGGTCATCTGTATGTACTGCTCCAGTTTTGCCATCCTTGGACAGACATACTGGGGAAAGATTGTTGGAGCAGAGTGTAGATAAAGGAAGATCAGGGGATGCTACAGTCAACTGTAATTTCGGTTATATAAATGAGAATGCTACTCCAAAAGATGTGGTTGAGCCACCAACGTCTAAGCATTCTAATGGGAGGAGTAATGCTGATACGCCATATGTAAAAGGTGCAGAAGCAAATGCCTCGTTGAAAGCATCGCCAAAAGAGAGACGTGAACTATCTGCTTCAGCATGTACTACTCCTGTTAACTGTAGGACTCCTATAAATGCAGGTTCACCTATTTGTATGGGAGGTGAATATCTTAAACAGTCATGCAGGAAGAACCTCTCAAGATCATCCCTTAGTAAAGAAATTAACAGCTTGGCTACCACTGGAATGGAACTTACTTCTGCGCTGAATTATTCAAGGAGAAGGAGAGATGTCACTAATGTTCGAGTCTTGTTCAGCCAGCACTTGGATGGGGATACGACCAGGCAGCAAAAAAAGGTAGTCATCTGTGGCATGTGCTGCTCATTTTGCTGATGCAAGCAAGTTCAAACTTTTAACTGTCCATTGTCTAACCTTACTCGTCTCAGATTTTGGCTCGGCTGAGGGCTTCAGTAGCGTCATCTATTTCCGATGCTACGCACTTCGTAACTGATAAATTCGTGCGTACAAGGAATATGTTGGAAGCTATTGCTTCTGGCAAGCCAGTGGTGACTCACTTATGGCTTGAGAGCTGTGGGCAAGCTAGCTGTTTCATTGATGAGAGAAATTACATTCTGAGAGATGCCAAGAAGGAAACGGATTGCGGTTTTAGTATGCCAGTTTCATTGGCACGTGCATGCGAGCATCCCCTTCTACAGGTAATTACTCGGTTTTGTTTGTCAAATCAGATGCAATGCATGTCTGACTACTTTACAAATAATATCATCTTGCAGGGGCAAAGAGTCTTGATCACGCCAAATACAAAACCTGGCAAAGAAATATTAGCAAGCTTGGTCAAGGCAGTTCAGGGTGTGGTGTGTAGTTCTCCCTGATCTTTTCCTTTAGAACTAAGCCATAGAAACTAGCATATATAGAATTTGGTTTGGTTCACTTGATAATTGAGTCATTGGTATGAATTTAGTTCTTTGGCTATCATTGCTGACATCCTTGGATGGTATGGATTACCATGAGAGAGTGGAATAGATACTGTCACTTTGTTTTTCTAGTTGATTAACTTCCTGCTATCACATTGGTATATGTATTACTTCTGGAATCTGACTTATGGAGCGAGGATGTCTAATAGAAGTTTATATGTTCAAAGTTTCCCATCAAGGCATGCTTTGACTTGCTGCTATCTCATTGGTAACTGTTAGATCTCTTTCCCTTGGGATGTCCCCCTTGAGGGTGGAGTTGGTTGCAGTTTTGGATTCAATTTTGTCATTTTTTTCCATTCTAAATTACACTTCCTATAGGTGATGTATTTACTTTCCCAACTCTGAAGTACATGTAGATTATTTAATCTTTCGAACTCAATCCTGTAATGCTAATCAGGCGGTACAGAGAATTGGCAGATCTGCATTGAAGGATGACAGAATTCCTGTTGATCTGTTGGTTTTATCTTGTGAAGAAGATTATACAAGCTGCCTACCTTTTCTTGAAAAAGGTTAAAATAAATATACTACATTATGTCCTTGAAGTATTAGTAGAAAATGTGGAATCTGAATATAATTTTGGAGTATCAATTTATATCTGCAGGAGCAGCAGTCTACGGTTCAGAGCTGCTACTTAGTGGAATAGTCACTCAGAAGCTGGAGTATGAAAGGTTGGTTCCTTTGTTGTGATGAGTGCATAGAGTTCCTGTGAAATTGAATGTTCACTTCAGAATGGAAAGATGTTTTGCCATTTAACTGTCAATATTGTGTGCTGGGGGTTGGAATTACAAATGAGTTGCTAAAATTCTCTCAATCAGTCACATTATTTTTATTTGTAAGTGGCCAAAATTGGAAATGAAATGGTCTAAATCTTGTCCCCAGGTTCATTCCTAGGTTCTTAGTGTGACAGTCCATTGGCTTCCAGATTAAACCATCCTGATCTACATTGATGGCAAAGATTGAACTGTGTAATCATGCCTTCAGAGGTGAATCATTTGTGCTTCCTTTTCTAACATAGTTGCGTATGTCTGATTGCAGACATCGTCTCTTTACGGATATTGTCAAGAGAACCCGTTCAACATTATGGCTGAAAAATGATGGTAATCAGTATCTTCCTGTGAATAGATCCAAATGAGAATTTTTTAGCCTTGTTCTCTCCCCCCTCTTTTTTCTTTTAGGTGTCTCTGCAGTGTGCTAAAAGGCAGGGATCTGTTTAAATTGTGAATGTCCTTGTCTTTTTCTCCATTTTTTCAAGAATAAAAATATGAAATTATGGGTCTTGTAAAGAACACTTCCATGTATATATTTTTCATTCCTTTCAAAGATATTGCTTCATGGCCAGTAGTGGCATCAATTAGAATATTGGTGTTCTGTACATATCTTGAGAGCTTCCCGTTACTCATCTATTGGGAGAATAATGTTGGCGCTACTTATCAATGTGCTATTTTTTCTGTTAATATCCTTGAGTGACAACAGCAAAGTACAACACTTTCTTCACACCTTTTTCGATGAATTATTTGACAATTCTCTTTGAAATTAGATCATGAAAAATTAATCCCTCATGAATTTCCTAGTCCCGATGTAGATAGTCTACTTTTGACTAGATTGAGAGGGGAGATTAGTCGAGGTGCGCATAAATTGACCCGAACACATCTCTAACTGCAACACTAAAAAAAAGATGGGAAGGAAAATAATGCCAAACATATAGCAAAAGCATCTATTACAATGATGAAAAACATGCAATATTGGAATACTACATTCTCATTTCCTTTTCTCCCTAACCATTGCTTCTCTGTACCTACAATTTACAACACATGTTTCCAGTGGATAGGCAGCACATATTGGTAGTAGTTCTGTCATACTGGGTTAGGATTTTGGGAAACTTGAACTCGCCAGATGCAATATCGAGTATACAGTGAGTTGAGACCTATAGCCACTCCAAATCCAAAAACTGCTGATAGAATTATTGCATAAATTGCATGCAATCGAAGCTGCCAGAAAGAATTAGACATTTCAAGACTTTAGTTACCAAAAAAAGTACCAAGGATCCAATAACAACAACGCGTAAGCTGGCCTGAACTCCTCTAACCATTGAAAAAAACAAAAAGAAGAAAAAAAGATCCACTAACAAGAATTGAAACACTTCCAACAAATGCAGAGTGGAACGCATACACGACCATCAGGCTACGCGAGTCAGTTTATTCATGGGTGTACCCACACATACACACACGCACACGCACTTCACAAGCACGTATATATATTATAAAAAGCAAGTGTTTGATTGATTGTTTTATATATGATCATAAAATTGTCAAAAAGAATCTTACTGTAGTATAGAATAAGTGGAGAGTCGTTGCCACAAGTGCAAATTCAAGAGCCGCGTATGTCCATAGGTACTCCTTGATTGCTGCATATGAAACAGGCTCAATTCAAATACAGCCATGCCTCATAAATATAAAGTAGTTCAAATTTTGGGGGCTCAGATGTACCTAGGATGACTGCAAAAATAGAAGACAACATGCCCAATGTAAAAGAGAATGGTGCAGCAATCCCAATCACTCCAGTTTTCATGCCATGGACCTACAAGCCATCGTACAAATGTGCAGATTAAAAGTTGGTACTTGATGGATATTGCTTTGTTATTCATAAAGTCCCCTGATAGCTGAAGTACTTGCTTAAACCATGAAAAAGGAAAAAATATGTACTTAAAGACATGCAAATGCTAAGAAAATCTCCATGTTTAGAAATTCTTGACTCAGTATTCTGTCAGTCTATGAGGAAGGGGCTTTAAGCCACCATACCATGTGTGTGAAAGGAACCATGCAGGAAGTATCAAGTGAAAAAAGAATTTTAAAGCAAAGCTTGATGGTAATTCAATAACAATTAAAGAAAAATCCAAGAGATATTTTGGAGCTTTCGACGGTATGCTAGGAGGTCACTGCTTTGGGGGTGGCAATGCAGGACTCTGCAGGGCGAGCCAGTGCAGAATGGCTCACGGGAGAGCAACTTTAGCATGCAAAATGTTTTTTTGCAGCCGTATATGTATGGAAAGATGTCTCAAATGTCTCCCAAGGACAGCATGTTGTAAAAAACCCTAGTCTTGAACAGGTAATCTTCTATCCCCCCCCCCCCCCCCCCCCCCCCAACAAAAAAAAAAGGGTCTGCAGCATTGTGGTGTGAAGCAGCTAAAACCAGGTATTTGAGTCATCATCTAAATCATAAAACCAATTTCATTTCTGTTTTCATAATCATAAATTCAGCTTTCTTTTTTGTTTCTTTGATAAAGATGGAACCAACATACAAGTTTTAGAGCCTGCAAAAATGACCAAATTACTATTTCCACATTCATAGCCAGATAGCTTACCAATAGCTGCTCCAGGAAGAAGAAGTAGCATAGTGTGCTAATCAAGACAAGCACCACAAAGTCTTGCCAGCCACTGCAAAAATCGTGTATAAAAATATTCATCAAATTAAAGAAAACTGCAAAAGAAGATCACACCCCCACTGCATAAAAATAGCAAATCCAATAGCATTATTGGTCAAATAATTCTATAAATTCAAAATCTTGGATTTGGTTTGTCGTCGATTTGCTAACAGCAAGGTTTAATTGTAAATTCTGAATTGCTAAAACATTTTACTCAGTTGAGGCTAATGTTATCCTGTTGAATCTGAGTAATATAGAAAGACAGATTCCGATGAATCAGCAGTTAGAAAGATCGATGATTACTCAATTTTCAGCTCAACGCACTAGCAAAGGGATGAAGTTTGGTAGAACTGGCTATATATGAGTGTGAATATTGGAAGTCCGTAATTACAAAGTTAACTACTCTAGATACGTCAAACCCAAATGCTTTGAATGGTATTTTAGATCTTGAATTCATTTACCTTATTGTTTGTGAATTCGAACTCTCTTGATTATGTTCTGGTATGTCATCTCCTTGGCTGGTACTTGGCATTCGAAGCAAAGTTACAGGTAAATTTTCAACTTCTTGCCCACAGACATCACAGTTTTTGTTTCCTTTCATGCTAAACCACTTAACTGCACATTCTTCATGTACGAGTCTGAGGGCACCCTTACAGCTGCATTCCATCTTGAGGGTATTTCTTTTTTCACATACATCATAACAGATCCTGCAAACTACTTCCTCTTCCGGAATCTCCTGATCATCATTTTCTACTGGAGCGGGAGGTATTTGATCTGACTTATCAAAAATAAGAATTTCGGAAAATATTGATAAACAGAAGACTATAAGACATAAGCAGATCAATATCCAATTTATTATGTATTATTCTATAAGCGTTTTGATACAGAAAACCTATGGCCTACAATTTGATCTTTTTGTTTATGGACCACAGAGGTAACAGAAAACATCTGAACTGCAAGTCTAAATCGGTCACATAGCCACATATCCTTGATTTGTTGGATCAAAAGTAGTAAAAACCTTCAATTTTTATATTCATGAAGCCTTATAACAAAATAAAGTGTGCACAGATTTTGATAATAGTAATAACTTCATTTAGTTTCATTTCTCTAAGCTATAAGAAGTAACAACATTGAGCACTCATGTGGGATTCATTTAAGTTGAGACATAGCACAAGGCTTCCATCTATAATGGAGTCTAGGAACCGTCAGTGCTAGGCAACCTTACCCCCCCATCTTGGAGAGGCTGAATCCCAGACTTGAACCTGTTCTGATCGTTTGGGCAGATGAGCACTTGCCATCGCAACAGGTCCGACCAAAGAAATTATATAGTATAGTTCAACTGCATATGATATAATGGTGAAGCAACATAGAAAAATAGAAAACTGCTATCGTAACCTAGAGAAGGAATTCAAATGGCACAATACGTGTGCAAGGTACATACCCTCAGCGACGTTTGTTTTGCGACGATGCTGGCTACCAGCACCAGCAGCAAAAGGTGTCGATCTTACAATAACAAAATTGCGACTAGGTGCGGAGAGGGACCTTGAAACAGTAGCTTCAGTTACCCTTTCCTGCAATTAATAAACCACAACTAAGTGTTACTCCATAACATTTATAGGCCATAGATACCAAACAACCACCCCCCCCCCCCCCCCCCCCACAAAAAAAAATAAAAAAAACCCAAAAAAAGAAAGCAGAGGAAACAAAATTGGGGCAGTTCAAACTTGAGACGTTTTAGCTAGTCTGATACTGCTTATTTGACATTCAAAGTCATAATCAGGAGGAGGCAGCAAGGCTGCTTATACAAAAAGTAATAGCACAACATAGCAATTACCATTTAATTTTCGTAGTTTCTTAACTTCCGAAGAATGCTATCAGATAAAATAGTCGATTCTTTAAGGTCCACTTGTTCTGATGGACATAATTTGAGAACAGCCTCTATAATATCTCATCATGATTGCAATGCTGGTAAGCTATATATACTTCGGGAGTGCCTAGAATCAGGTAGTGATGCATTTATGACATGCTAATACTTCAAGAATAACACAAAAGAGACAACAATATTTGTTATGGAAGTCTAGCATTTAGAGGGATGGCATTGTATATTGTGAATTTTCCAGTTAGCTTCTAGTCCAAATGTGAGAGAAGTACGAAAAAAATGTGGAGAGAAGTACTAATTCTTCAAAAAAAAAATTATTAAGATTGACTTCCAAGTGACACCCAGGGCAGTCAGAATGAGGAAAACTACTTTGATACCTCGTAAACCAGAACTTACAGTTGATTTTTTCTGTTCACCGTATGTCCTTGCTGAGGCAGGTGTAGAAACTGAAGGGGACGAGTTCAATGCAGGTCTCACAGGAAGAGAGGTACACCTTTTCCATGATAAGGTGGGCATGAAGTTGTCCAAAACAGGACTTTCAGGAGCCATCTTGGGGTCTGAATTAAGAAGAGAGCCTCTTTCAACATCAAATGTAGTAGTTTTCTTCTTGAAGCTTAAACCACGAAGTAAGCCTCTGGGTGATAAACTTCCATTGAAGACTCCTGGAGACTGGAGTAAACCCTTTCCACTGCAGCTACTTCCAATACGTACGGGTCTAGAAGGAATTTGGAGGGACAGATTGGAGCGCTGTACAGTTGGTCCTGAATTTATGACATCATTAGCGGACTCCCGGTTTTGGGGACCAGCCTGCATATGTAACATACAATGGTCATCAAGTAACTTAATCCTTTAACTTCTATTCCTGACTTAAGGAAGCCCTCAGGATCTTCTCTTATCTTGTGCGAACATTCCAACCCTTGGAACATACTACAGCCCCATGTGGCGAAGGGCAGACATTGATCAAAAGCACTTTCTTTCTAAAAAGTGTTTTTGGAATAAACATACTTGGTAAGTAAATGGTGAATACAGAAGCTTTTACAGAGTGGCAGTAGCACCATCCTTCTCACTTTATATATTCGAAAAAAGAAGAAGAAGGTGGTTGCTTGATAAACACTCAAATATGAATGAAATAAAAGCTTAGACCAAGCATCATTAACCCCAAATTAGCTCACAGTTCCAGATAATTTGATGAAAATGAATCAACAAGTCACCAATAATGACACAAATTCAAACTAGGAGAAGAAAAATATAACAAAACAGCACTCATATCTGCCTATGCTTCGGCATAAAATCATTAAACAGAGCATTTCAAGACAAAGAACACCCGAAGCTGTTAATTAATACCATTTTGAAGACACACACCAGAGAGAGAGAGAGAGAAAGAGACCTGAGGATGATCATCATCTGAAACTGCATTACCCACTGACTGTGATGTTTGGGATGCTTCCATCTTCTTCCTCAAAATATACAACAATCAATGACTGAACAGAGAGAGAGAGAGAGAACTCAGGGAGAACAGAGGCCGGTCGTCTGGGTCTGGGTCTGTTCAAGTTTTGCTTCGAAGATGACGAGAAAAGTTCTCGTGACTCGTGACTCGTGACTCGTGACTTTAGGTGGGAGTTTGAGTGGCCCCGAGTCTTATGGTATCGTCCCTTCTTCCCCAACCTGCCGTTTCTTAATTTGTCTCCTCCTCGCTTTGTGGAGTACATCAAAGCCACCAAACTAAACAGCTCCTTAGAGGCTTAGAGCATCTCCGACAACAATAATTAATTTAGGCACTCAAAAAACAATATTTTTTATTTTTAATTATTCACTTTTTTAATACACACTCTAATAGATTTTTTATATTTTTAATTACTCTTTTTAAATATTATTTCTCATTTATTTTGTATTATTTTTTTGAGAATAGTCAAAGGGAGAAAGAGAGAGAATGGAAGAAAGGAGAGGGAGAGGGAGAGGGAGAGAGATAAAATATTATATTTTTTTTTTACATAACGCTATAGTAATACTCTAAATATAGAGTATCACTATAACAAAATGTTATTTTAGATGTTTTGAAGATAATCTAAAATGTTATTTTAGATATTTGAAGATTTTGTGTGTTTTAAATCATCTGTTGGAGATGCTCTTACAAAGGCTCCTTTTAATTGGATCGACATCTCTAACTGTTCAACTAAAAAATAAAAAAATTATTCAATACAAATCAAAATTAATTCTAAATTTTTTGATTGGTAAATAAAAAATTTTGGTAGTATAATTTTTTTGTATAATTTTTAAAGATTATTTATAATTTTTCTAGAATTTTTGTGGTAGATCGTAAAAAATTTAGAATCTATTTCAAATAACTCACAAAGTTATAACTTGATCTTAAAAAAATGTAATTGAGTCACAAAAATTATAACATAAATTCAAAAAATTGTATTATTTTAGAATTGATCTAAATATTTTAAGATCGATTTTATCTTTTGGAAAATGTTATTAAGACCTTCTTGGAAGACCTAATCTTTGAAGTAATTTAATATAAACATTGAATTAGAAGTGAGCTCTATTTAACATTAAAATTCACAACTAATCCAACCGCTGGATTGAATTAAGTCTCTTATTTAGGTCCCTACGGAAAAGCTAACAAAAGAGTTGCATTATAATATTTTTAATATATTAAGGGTACAATATAAAACATTTAATTTTTGCAGGTATAAAGTAAAAAATTTAAAATCTTTTAGCGTACAAAGTATAATTTGCCCTATCTTTTTTAACACAAAAGTTGTAAATTATGATACCCTTTCTCCTTGGGTACTAAAATGAAATCATGAATTCTAACTCAATTTTAATCCTTATTTTAATTAAAAAAAAATATATAGTTCTCTACTATCTAAGCTTTGAATATTTTCAAATAAAATAATAAATTTTACATTATTGCCAAAAATGATTTGAGAGAACTATTGGTTAAGATTATGAAAATCAATGTTGAGATCTTTCAAAACAACTTAATGGCAGAGCTAATGTCAATATGTCATGATCTCCATTTGCCAAGAGTAGTGTCATTATTGTTGAGAGATGCCGGCAGAGAGGCTGCCTCTCTCCCTTGTCTTCTAGTTTGACAAAACCAACCTTATATGAAAGAAAAATTTAGGCAAATCTAACTTTTACATGACTTAGTTAGACAGTTAAATAAATAACAAAGGTGTTAACTCATACGTAACGAGTTTGGATTTTCAGGTTATATAAATTTGGATTTAATTGGTACACCTAATTTGTAAGTGGTTGTTTTCATCTAAGATTTATGTTGAATTCAAGAGTTCTTAAAATAAGTGATTGGGATAATTCTTTTTAGAAAAGAAAAAAAAAAGAACTTAGAGCAAAACCAACATGCTATCATGCATGAGTTGTCTCTTTCCTGTCACATATTGCAACATAATTGTGTCATTTAAGGAACCTAACAATGTAAATAAACCAAGCAAGACAAGACCTTTTTGCAGTTTGGTCCAATCCCTTATTATGGAGGCACAAGCTTGTCAAATTGCTTTCATTATACACATTAATTAGTGCATGTAAACGCATGGTCCTTCCATGTTGATGTAACGAGCTAACCACACATATATTAAAGGGGAAACTTGAATAATAATGGACATTTCTTTTCTTGTAAATATGATTCAAAGTATCGGTTGATATCAATACTAGTCGGTTGAGTCGTATCTGACTCAACACCTTTCGAAACGGTACTGTTACACGATGTGCATAAACCCCGAGTCTCGCACGATTCGGTCGAATCGTCCGAGTTGTATTGGAGTCAATCTCGAGTTGCCGAGATATCATCACCGAATTGACCAATATGGTTTTGCGACACCGTAGTATGACTTGAATCTCTCGTCATTTTCAACATTTTCTTTTAGCTCGTATCGCCCGATACCGGAACGCAACGCCGCAACTGATGTGTCTCAAAGCTCTATAAGTTTATGGTCGATACCGTGATCTTGAACCATGCTTGTAAAAGCTTTTTGTTCTTGTTGTATTCGGTTGATGAATGACATTTTGGGGTTGAAAGGATTAATAGGGTATGCTCTGTCTACACTATTGAATCAGAGTCACCCCTAGACATTCCTTACTGATGAATCAAAAAAAAAAAAAACAGGTGGCCACTAGCCAAGGCCAAGCAGTTGTTTTAAAAATGCAATCCAAGGTCGGGTTTGATAAATAAAAGTATTCCAACATTTACACTTCCTATGAAGTCAGAATGAATTAAATTTCGTTTCAAAATAGTCAAAACGTCAAAAACATTTTTATTTTAAAGGAAAACTAAATGAATAACTGATTGAATATCAATTCTTATGTTTCAAAATATTTTAGAAACAAAATTTCAATTTTTTTTTTTGTTTCTATCTTATTTTTGAAATATTTTCAAAATATTATCGAAACGGATCCACTTCAAAACTTACCAAAATCATGTAACGAAACAAAATTTTGATTCTTACATTCGTCATTCGTCATAGTAGAGGGACATGATATCCCTGAAAGACGATTCTGTTTCAAGAGCCATGGCCCAATTCTATTTCGATGCAGAATTCATCCATGGGTCACGGCCCCATACCTTCTATCCTCGGTTGAATTTTCAGTGCGGAATTTGGCCCAGTCCGGCCCATGACTAGTACTATCCAAACTAATATGGCCCAAATCCAAACCCCCACTCTTTCTCTATGCTCGATCGCCTCTCTCTCTCTCTCTCTCTCTCTCTCTCTGAGATGAGTTCAGGCTTTTGAGCTATAGGTGACATGTAAACTTCTCGCTGCACACTCCTCTCTTATTTTTTCAACCATTGAGACGAAGCGGAAAACTGATATGTTCTTTGTTTTGTCTGTCAGAAACTTGAAGCAGTGAAGAGAAATGAAGTTTCTGGATTGGTACTTGAAGATAGCAATTGGGTCAGCCATGATTGGAGGTTCCATGGAGTTTTTCATGATCAAAACCGGCTTCTGTGTGAGAACCCTCCTTTCTATTCTCCTTTATTTTGTTTCTTTCTATAATTTCTTCGTTCTTTCCATTTTGTTTTGGTTCATAAAGGATTGTTATTTAGTTTTTCTTTCAACTGGCCCGATTTGGGTCTCTGTCTAGACTACAAAACCCTCTATCAACTGTTTGAAATTTTGAGATATGCATACATAAGGTAGAGAATTGAAATATGAAACTGCATAGCCCCAAAGAAGAACTTTCGGATTTTTCTTACTTCCTAAGAGAAGATTGAATTGGAGATTTAGAAGTTTCAAACTTTGTATTACATACTCGTCCCTACTAGTATTGGGGTGTTTTTGCTTGAGCTGTACGAGATGAAAGTCTCAGTTCTTAGACGGGGAGTCCCGCCTATTTCAATAAAGTCTATGATTGGTTTGAAGAACGTCTTGAGATTCAGGTGATTGGGGATTATATAACTAGTAAATACGTGCCTCCTCATGTCAACATATTTTGTTGTCTAGGAGGAATTACGCTGACTTATAGATCACATGGATTTCTAGTGATGTGAATGTATGTAAACCGAAAAAGCTAGTCATTTCATCGAATTTTGCTTGGACAATTATCATTTTGCATTTTCATCATAGTATAATCTATATTATGGTTCAAGTAGGTTTCATTTTTGGAACTGTTATTCTTTGCCTTGATCTAAATATTTGTTGAAGGATTGAATAAAGGAAGTCCAGTGAGGTGTCTGACTTGTTTTGATGAACGATGTAGCCGTGGCAGAGATTGTATTTTTACAAAACAGACTGAAACTTCTTCCTGCATTTGGATGGATATTATATGTGATCTGATCAGATTAGATTCATGTCAAAAGTTGAACAAAGAAGAACTTGAATATAAATCAGCATCTTGACAAGTATTTAGGCTTTCTTTTTTACAATCACACATCAGTAATCGCCTAAGAAACTTATGCAAATCCTTGATGATCAACTATACAAAGTGTAAGAAAAGTGCTTCAAGAAAGTTATAAAGGTTAGGAAAAATTGAAGAAGACAGACTGTGTTGGCTGGAAACTTTTACCACCTGCAGTGCATCTTTCCTGCAAGTCATCATCAAGTAATGCAAGGACGCATTGGACTTGTGTATATGCTTGTGGATCAGAACTAAATTGTAAATTGAGCTAATAATGGAGAAAGGATTGGATTTTAATCCTGCAGGCCCAGAGCAATAAGCTTTTTTCATTACTAGTCACCTTCTTCTACTCCACTCATCGTTGTCAATGATGGATCACACTTTTTGTCTTTGAGACATATCATTTCTTCTTGCCTCATCCTATACCGAGTATTGGCTCGACCTTATGCCTACTGATGATGATGATATCCGATTCATATTCTTTCACTTTAGCAACTTCTATATTTTGTGGATGTTGGTGTTAAATTAGCACGGTGAACAGTATGTCTAGAGTAGTTAATTTACATTGGTATAAAACTGATTTTAGTTGTTCTAGATTTGAGTATTATCCTAAGAGACTGCAGTGATAAAGATAGGAGAGGTCTTTTGGTCAGAAAAGTGAGTGCATCCTGAGCCTTTCAATTTAGTTATAGGAAAGCATTAAAGATAGGCGGGAAAAAAAAGAAAATTAAGGGGAACAGTAAAGAGATAAGAATATCTAATTTAGTACAATTCTATCACTGCATTATGATTAGGTTTATCTTTTGAAATTTTGTCCTTTGGGAACCCATTTTATAATGAGAACTGATTTATAGGTATAAAGTTTTACATCATGTATAAACTCACCCGAAAACTCGGATTTGCTGTCAAAATACTGATTCTATAAAGGATTTTCAACTAAGTTCATAATGGTTCTTGTCTGACCAATTGTTGGTATGAAATAAGGCTGAAGTTCTTGAATGTATAAAGTATAGTGTGAGCATATATACATCTAGACATTCAAAACTAACTGCTAAAAAGGCCCCTAGATTTAGTTGGGTGGCAAACTTTGGGTTTTGACATGCATTTATAGAACTTGGCACAATTTCATTTGAGCTTGTATCAAAAACTCATTCATTAAAATCGTATCACTGCATTATGTTTAGATTTATCTTTCGAAATTTTGTTCTTTCGTAACTCGTGGTATAATGGGAACTCATTTATAAGAATAAAGTTTCACACTCTGAAAAATCATCAAAAAACTCGGAGTCACTTGCACTCATAGTCAAGATACTGATTCTATAAATGGTTTTCAACGAAGCTCATAATAGTTCTTGTCTAACCAATTGTTGGTATGAAACATGGCTGAAATTCTTGAATATAAATTATGGTGTTAGCATATACGTCTAGATATCCAAAAGGAATTGCTAAAATGGCCCCTAATCTTGATTGGGTGTTAGAATTTGAGTTTTGACAAGAAATTATACAACTTGGCACAATTTCATGTGAGTTTGTAATTGTAAGTATGGCCAGTGTTACGTGCTCAAACTCATTTGATTCATTCATATTGTCCTCTCTATTAACAGAAATAACTTGTAATTCAAACTCTAATGCCCCCTTGCATTTCTGAATTGTGCAGATGACAAGGTGACTGCTTTGGAGACGGAGAAGAGGGCTTGGGAGAGTTCACCTGAAGCTCAGGCAATGAGAGAAGCTCTCAATCCTTGGAAAAATAATGATGCAGAATCAAGAAAAAGTTCATAGCCAGAACACATTCTCTGTTGCTGTACCATTTTTTTTTATTGGAATGGCTTTGTTAGTTTACAGCCCTTCTTTGTCAGATCAATAAGCCCACATCTGGTTAGATCGTAACCGTGAGCCCCTGGTTTTTATCGATCTGGTTTCGATTAGATCCCTCCTTTGGTTCGATATCTATTTCCTTTTTGTATATCTTGTTTTTGGTAAAGCCCTTACCACTAGCTTCGATCGGATGTCAACCTGTGGACGCATCATTTGCGACTCTTTCATTATTAAGACGAATGAACAAAATTATTCTTTTCTCGACCTTCAAGCCTCTTGTAAGTTTTTAGATTTGTTTGTTATCTATGCTGTTAGGTCACAATGAGGGGGCTGGGTCAAGCATACAATGACCTACTGAGAAGGGCCCGACTAGTCTACTCAGAATTTTGCTTTAGTGACAATGCAAGCAGGGAGAATTGTCGTCAAGGGCGAGTTCCTTGGCCTTCATGGTTGTATGGCATCTGCTTCTCTTTCTGCTTCTGCATTTCAAACAACCATTCTGATTCTCTGCTATTACTACATCGACTGCCTGAGTCCTATATGACGTCTGCCCAGCAAAGATGTGTCCTGGCTGCAAGAAAATCAGAGTTTCTATACAATGTTGCAGAAATAATGGACCACTGGTTGCACTTTGATATGGGTTACTATCGTTTCAAGTGTTAGATCGTCAAATGTGAAGACATGGGATCGATGTTGTGCATACCCAATTTATGCCTCGAATGTGCGAACAAAACATTTAGGTCATCCTGTCAAATATTTGGAAGATAAAGCGGGGGGGGGGGGAACACACTTCGAGATTACCATGGTGCAAAAGTAGACAAATTCTGGTATGCCCACCAAAAATTTTGTTGCATTACCAAATAAAATACTAGAATTTTCCCTGCTGGAACAAATTTTCAGCATTTTAGGTTTACAACATGCTCGCCACAACATTCATGAGAGGATTGAGCTTGAAGAAGCAAAGGTTAAATGACTTCCCGACACCCTCAAGTATATGCTCTCAGTATCATATAAGCATCCTTAAAGAATTAACGACTAGCCTCGGGAGCTTGTTGCTGAGAATAGCTACCTGCAGTGCTGTTAGCAGGAGCAGCACCTCCACTGGGATTGGCCTGATACATGGCTTGCATAACGCCAGAGGAGGCATCATTTGAACTTGGGGCTGGTGGTGCGGCATTTAACATAGAAAGATTAGCCTGCATGGGCATGGAAGGCGCAAATAGGCCCTGCCCTGGATTCGGTGCCATCCCTGGAACTGTCCCATAACCTGTCAAAAGCCATAAAAAGGAGATGCAATTTATTGTTGCTGAAATGACAAAAGAGAGATACTGCATGGGTGTATCACATAAGACATGGCTTGGAACATAATTCATATGCATGAACTAGAATCAAGTACAACCACAAAGGTGAAGAAACACAAAAGAAAAAAGGCAATGAAGGGACATACATGATTAAATCACAGGATTTAGCCGAAAGTAGTAGTTACTAATAGTTTTACATATCAAACATTTTTAACCACAAAAAAAGTAAGAACTTCCAAGAGATATAAGACATGAAAAATCAGGATGTAGTATTCCTTAACATTTGTATCTGCCAATAAATAAATCAATGAGTAAAAATAAAATCTATATGAAAAATAAAATCTATATGAACCAACAAAACACATGACACAACAAGAAATTAAAAACATTCATAGTTAATTAGTGAGGAAGCAGTCAAGGCAAATATTAAATCAATTGCAGTTTCCAAAACATTGAGGAAGTGTGCATCTTATTTTTTGAGAAAGAAAATATTGCAGTAATCTAAAATCCAGAGAGTAGAACAATCGACGAATAACAGACAAATACTAAAATCAGAAAAATATGTCAAGCAAAGGACTGAAAGCACCAACAAGAATCACATAGGTGCACCAGAAATCCCAAACCAAATTTTTTTTTTTTGGGGGGGGGGGGTGTTCTGAGGGAAGAGGATGAACTTCTTGAATTTTCAGTCAGAAAGGTTGAGATCTGACCAGTTTTAGCGTCATGATCTATGATCCTGGATTCACAGATACCCTTAACGTCCTGTGTGAACTGGGGTTGCACGGCCCAAGACGGAGTGGGTTCGCGATTCAAATTGCAAAAAGTCCCGATTCCAAATTTTAAAACAAACCACAACCTGAAATTGTAATCCTAACTTGTTATTACTTTAAAAATATAAAATAAATAGTGTTAAGTAGGTTATATGGATGTATTATGCTATATAAAAGTTATAAAGAAAATCAAGACCTAAAATAGCGTACCACCTAAGTCTACCTTTATCGTACCGTGTATAAGAAAAAATATCATACCATGATCCAAGTAACATTGGTCATGATTTCATTTTCTAAAAAGGTTTGAAAGTCAGGTGCCCATGAGTTGGATACTCGCCCACAGGCAAGACCACATAATAGACATGCTATAAAGGGTTGGTGTAAGATTTCATCTCCTTTTTTTTTTTTCCGCCAAGGGTGTAAGGCTTCATCCCATGTATACAATCTATGAGAAAACAAATCTCACCTGGGCTTAAGGGTTCATTCATAACTCACAACAAAACAAAATCAATAGATATGGAAAACAAAGTTGTCAAAATGTGTATTGGAAGGAGTATCATTTTTCAAAAACAATGCATCGCGTATCCTATCGTGTATTGTAAGAAACATGCAATTTTATAAAAGATATTAAAAAATATATATATTTATGACAAAATGTCATAATAATATTTCATTGCACTACAAATTTCTCACATAGAACAATTTAAAGATACTACAATGACCAAGACAAAAAATTAATAATCTAAGTCTTGAAATTTCTAATATAATTCATCAATATCAAAATTTAGAGAGTTCTTCATCAGTATCAAAATTTAGAGAGTTTTAGTTTCTAACATCTAAAGTAGCTAGAGTAGGACACTTTTAACAATCAAGCTATTTGCTCCCGCAATGGAACGAATGAAAAAGAAGACTTTTATTTTTTAAAACTGTAGATGGTGAAACGACGTTGTTTTATTACCTAGTGTTTAAAAAAATTATTTTCAAGTGAAAAAAAAAAATCGTTTTCTCGTTAAAATTCAAAGAATTTTTTTTTTATCTATTTCGTCCTGTATCGGACAACTTGTACGCATCGTCTTGTATTGGGTGTATCGTATCGTGTATTGCACAATATGGTGCAAACCGATAAACTTGTGCGATACGTATCATTTCTTCATGTATGAAAACGAATCATATGTATTGTATCACATATCGTATGATACTAACTATGATGGAGAATCCAACTCCTCAAAAGTCAACATAACATTTTCCTCATCGTCTTGAAATTGGGTAGGCTAGCACATTTATATGTTTGAGCATGCAAGCACATATTTACAAAGCTGGACCATAATGGAAAGCATATATGTGTGCTTTCTATTTATATATTGTAGGGCAAAAGGCTTTTATAATTAATATAATTATAGAATCTTAGATTTCTAGATTGTGTGAGGAATTTGAAAGCCTAGGCCTCATAATTGTAAGCAAAATAACAAGTAGAAATCACTAAGCCATAAAAATACAAGAAACAGAATTTTACAGAAATGGTTGATAAGGATCCAACCATTTCGCAAAAGGAAAGAAACAAAAAACACAAGGGAAGGGAAAGCAACAGTAACTACAGTTAATCACATCCAAATATAAAAATATGGACACTACTTCTTCTAGATACTACAACATTCATTCTTGATTGTCTAAATGAAAGTTTATTCTTAGAAATCAATTCTGATAAACTGCTAAAATTATTACCAACCATTTTTCCTCTTTATTTTCATTTCCATCAAATAAAAGGGAGACAATAGACAGGCGTAGTAACCTTCTTTGACAATAGGTAGGATATGAAATTCGCATTTCGACCAACAGTTTGTAGCAACAAATTATTCTTAGTGAGCCACCTTGGAAGTGCATGGATGCAAGTTTTTCTAGTTTTAACCATGCTTTGCTCATAAATCATAGTAAACTATTTACTAACTTCTTTATAAAATAAAACATGACATCCAGGCAAAAGAAACTAGTACGACAACCTAGACCAGGTCCCGTACAATTCCTTATGAAATCTGTATATGCCCATGATTGATTGTCTCAACAGCTATACATGAAAATCAAGCAGATTTATAGAAAGCCACACCAATTGAAGGAAGATATAGAAGCAGAGTTTCATGCTGATTGCAGTTATATATCGCACTATGGAGTGCCAGCATTATAGCAATATGTAATTACCAGCATAACAAATTGAGAGAAGTAGAGGAACTTGACATAGTGCGAATACAACGCAGGGAACTATTCCATGAAGCTTGCAGAAAATCTCGGACATATTGATATTGGAAAAAATTCGTATTCAAAGAATAGAGTATTTGCTGTACCTGGAGCTCCAGAGAAGGGCCGTGGCAAAACAGGAGGCATGACACCTGGGGCCATTTGTGAGGATGAAGCTGTGGGAAGTGGCAACACAGGTGGTGATATCATAGGCAGGTAGGGTCGTTGTCCCGGGAAAGAAGCAAGATGTTTATTATAAGCTGCACCAACTTGCTGGAATGCTGGGTTCTGCCCAAGATGTTGCTTTATCCTCTGATCAATCAAAGTCTGGGTTTGTTCCTCTTCAAACTTTTGATAGTAAGCCCGGACATTTCCCTGAATGCCATGTAATCGGAATTAAAATAATTGAACGGAGAATGAAGCTTATGACGAATAGAAAATCCTTTGTTAATTAATCTTTTTCAAGGGGTACCTTGTGTTTGTAACCTGCATTGTGCTGCTTTCTGACAGAAGGCTAAGAAAATAGAAAAGTATTAAAGTTCTCAAACTTAATTGCCTCAAAGTGAAAAGATTGAAAAGTTCAGAAAAGTACAAGCATACAAGTTAAGTATAGTATAAGAATTGGTTGTGAGTTAAGTGTCCAGCATATACAGGCATCAAAGTTAAATCAAAGAATTCCTAACAATAATCAACTTTAGAATTCAATCTTAGAATCAATTAGAGGTTGACATTGTATTAACGTGAATAATACCGAAAGAAAAATGGAAGTATACATTAACAGGGAATGTAGAAGCATTTAAACTAGAAGACATTTGCCTGTCAGGCCAAAAGATTATGATTCATAAATGGTTCAGAAAACTGAAATAGGGCAACCAACTACAAAAGAGCGATGCGTAGGATTTTGAATAATTGCACACACATCAGAAAAGAAGACAACATATTGCATTTGCAAGGTAAAAATGTCGGAGACAATAAGTTATACTTCTACGGTCACATAAGCAACACCACAAACATTCCACTCAGCTTTTCTAGTTTAATCCATGGCATTTTAATTTCACAAAAATAAAATAAAAAGCTTAACTTGCATTTGTACAAAAGTTTTTTTTTTTTTTTCCCTTCTTATCAACAACAGATTTGGAGCAAGCCCAAAACAAATTTCAAGGCAGAGAAAAACATAAAATTGAAAAACTCACAGAATCATGTGTCAAGTAAGTGTCGCAGTAGTCGCAATAATACCTGCAATAAAATCGCAATTAATCACTACAAAAAATACAAAAAGTTTAACTAATACATCTGTGTACGAGTCAGAGGGTTGAAGATTAGTGTACCGAGGCATTATGGAAAATCCGAAAGAGAAAAATTCCAAGTTTCTGCACAAAAGAGGTGTTCATTAGGGTTTAACAACGAAGGAAAACAAGTTTATGAATAGCTCAAGAAAAAGTTACTCGAAGATGAACAGTTTATTTACCTAAATCAACAGCGAAAAAGAGTCGGTTAAGCAACGATTTGATGTGATCGCAGATTTCCTGTATTTCAATCCCTAACCCTAAACCCTCAGAGAGAGAGAGAGTTCAAAAGATTCGCGGGGGCTGAACTGTTCGAATCGAACCGTAGAGGAGGTTAGGTTCGGACGAGGATTGGAATGTGAAAGGCTGTTGAGGGCATTGCAAAGGCTTTTAAAGGATGGGCATTATTTTACCACCCAACCCAACACCTCCATGGGCTTTATTTTATCACCAAACCCAACACCGTCATTGGCTTCATTTTACCACAAAACCCAACACAGTCATGGGCTTTATTTTACCACCAAACCAAACATTAATGGGATCTCTTTCACAAGCCACATAATGGGCTCGTGACATATGCTGTAGCCCATTATGTATGAGACTTATGGGCTTCTGACGTTAACTAGAAACATGGTTTTTGAGAGCATTTGACAAGATGGTGTTCTTGTTCATCCGATGAAGAAAGGAAAAACAGAAAGTTGTGGTGCAAAACTAAGTGCCCGTTGCTTTTTTAAATACATAAGGAAATTCTCTAAATTATCGGTGCACATTAAAAATATGTGACCTAAATGATCGATCAATAAGAAAAGAAGTCTGGAAGGCTTCCAACACGAAATAAAAAAGATTTGGCTGAAAAATAGATGTTCCACATTGTATAAACAATGACAAAAACCATAGACGAAGGTACATACCACTCTAAATACCAGGTAGACTTAAGTCTAAGGTACGCACTTCTTTTCCTATAAATTGCTTGCTTACTCTCAGAGCCCTGACTTGAGCATTGAAATACATCCGACCAGTCAACCACAATCTCTGACAATTTATTTATTTTACGGGAGGAGAATCTTTTCATTCGTTTTTGTAAGAATCAATCTTCAAATCCCATACCATCGATTAAAGTACGAGATTTTTTTCTCGTACAATTATTATACGAATTTATTAAAATTAATCTCACATCATGATGATGCTAAAATGGAAGGACCAAGGAAAGAAGGAAGGAAGCAGCAGCCATGTGGGTGAGAAAATTTTCATTACGGTGATACCACCTGGTAATGTGACGTGGTATCACCAACTAATAATAAAATACCAAATAAACAAATAGACCTAACAAAAATTAATAACCAATCTGTCATGTAAGCAAATAACTCCTCACTCTTCTTCCATGTAAGTCCGAGTAGAGATTGCCTTATCTACTTACAGTTTTATTATTGATTGGTGATACCATGTCATCAATAGTGATATTATATCACCATTGCATTTAATATTTACTCCATGTGGGGGTGGGGGGTGGGGGGGGGGGGGGGGAGGGGAGAATCTTAGTGCAGAGCTTTTGATATTCGGATGCAAGAAAACACGGTTAAGGAATCAGCTAAAATAGTGCTGTTGACTTTGACATTTGTGTTTTCAACTTCACATTAGTGGCTAGGCTGGTTGTCTCAGTCACATGCTTCCTTTATATACATTAACATTTATAATATATATATGAGTGAGCTTAGTATCAAACACGGATAACTTGATTTGAACACGATTTGTTTCTTGAGTTTTGATTCATGGATTATGCGAATCAATCTGGGTGCAATAAGATAAAAATGGGTCGGGTTAAAATTGATTAGTATCCGTCACGAATCCAAATATATTATGTCCCGACCACAAAAGATACGACTCGGTTATCGCCTTTAAGAAGAACAACTAGATAGTATAGATGAGAGTCCGGCTCTTACAGAAAATAGTCCATCCTGTGGCCTATAAAGAAAGGGGAGTTGTTGTTTAATCTCAAATATCATGACGATGATAAAATCAAAGGGACCACACGAAGGAAGGAAGCAACAACGGCCATGCATGTGGGGGTAAGAATCTTAGTGCAGAGCTGTTGAAATGGGATACAAGAAAACATGGTTACGTAATCACAGCTAAAATAGTATAGTTGACTTTGACATCTGTGTTTCTAACTTCACATGGCTAGGTTGGTTTTTTGGTTTCATTTGGGTTAGTGTAATTTTAAAATGACCCGCTTAGTGGGTTTTTGATTCATAGGTCATGCGAATTAATTTGGGTGCAACAAGATAATAATGGGTCGGATTAAAGTCGATTAATGTCCATCGCAAATCCAAAATATTATGTCTCGATCGCAAACGATAAGACTTGATTGTCACTTTTAAGTAGATTAACTAGTATTGACGAGAAACCGTGTCTTCTATATTAAATTTTATTTGAACGGAGAAATTATTGATGGGTGTTCAGTGTTCTATAGTTGGGCAAACCTTTCATAGGTGGGACATAATAACCGGTTGAAATCTAGTTCTTGGGTCATAAAAGATTTATCGCTCATGAATACTCTAGTCCCGGTATGGATGACTTGCCTTTGACTGAACCGGAGAAAAGATTAATCGAGGTGCGCATAAACTAATACAGACACTCCTAACCGTTCAAAAAAAAAAAACAAAGAAATCTTATTCTCGCCGACCATCTTTCATGTTCTATTAACAACTCCTCTCCTTATTCAAATGCCAATCCTTATAAAAAATACCAACGTTAGCTGAATTTTCTTTCCTACTTTGTTTAATTAATGGCAGACCAAAAATTTTTAATCCTAAAATTCCGATCTAACGATTTTGTTTTATATTTTTTAAAGGGTTAATAACACTTTTGGTTATTAAAGTGTGTATTTTTTGTCAATTTAGTCCCTATTGTATCAATTTTGTCAATTTGGTCCCTCAAATATTTAATTCATGTTATTTTGATCTCTACATAAACGGACCGTTGAGTTTTTAACGGAATAATCACGTGTCGAGCACGTGATACCGTCTAAAAAATGACACGTTGTCACTTTCGTAAAAAAAAATTTGATGGATTATCTAATTAGGGACTAAAGTAACACGGATTGAAAATACTTTAAGGGTCAAATTAAAAAAATTGATACAATGAAGACAAAATTAATAAAAATTACATATTTTAACAACCAAAAATATTATTTTTTTAAATCCCCCAAAAGCTTCTCTCCATACCTATTCCCATCATCATGCATGACTTACAGGTTGTCACCGTCGTGGCCGACGCTACGAGCCAAAATGCCGGAAAGTCATGGCAGGTGTAATGTGTACGTAGCCTACATATAAAACTTGTCTCTGTGGTAATGAATTAATTGATTTTGATGACATACTAATAAGACAGAATATATAGTACTAGACACTATCTCCCAATCCTTTTTTGAAAGAGTAAATTACACATATAGACCTTAAATTATAATATTTATGTTAATTAAGTCCCTAATCTTTTTTTTTTGTGTCAATTGAACCCATTAACTTTCTAATTGTGTTAATTGAGTCATTCTGTCTACTTTCGTTAGATTTTTTAATGAAAAGTGACGAAGTGTGTCACTCACGTGACACAAATGGTTAGAATAAACTACACATATAACCCTCAAACTATGACTCTAATGTCAATTGAGTCGCTGAATTTTTTTTTTTTTTTGGTGTCAATTGAGTCTCTGAATTTTTTAATTGTGTCAATTGAGCCATTATGTCTTTTGTGCCATATAGTCACGTGAATGACACATTCTAATGGAGGTAGACATAATGATTCAATTAACACAATTAAAGAATTCAGGGGTTCAATTGACCAAAAAATTTTAAGGGCTTAATTGATATAAGAGTCAGATTAAGGACTATATGTATAATTTACTCTTTTTTTTTAATATTCTTTGAACTATATTGATATAGTTTACTCTTTTTTTTCAATATCCTTTGAACTATATACATTTGTTTGACCAGACTAAGTAGTTAAAACCTGTCTGTTCTTTATTTGTTCAAAGCAATAAATGAGAAAAATCCATCAAATCATCAGCCAAGCCGGGTGGATCCAACGAACTTTCTGGCAAATTTTATTAAAAATTCCACCTATTTGAAGTTGTTTTCAACCATTAATGGTCCTTACTCTGTTAGAGTAAGTGGTTAGGTCTGATAAAAAAAAAACTATTAATGGTAGGAAATATGGTTTAATCTACTCATAAGTCGTACCAACGAGAATTGTACTTAGTTTTTTTTTTTTAGAAGACACTTTGTAGTTTGAACTAAAGCAGGAGCTATCCCTGTTGTTATTGTGCTTTCATGGGGGGAGAGTGCACCGGAATCGTTCCAACCTCTTTCAATCGGTCGATATAAAAGGATCGAAGGAGGTCTGACTTCACAAGAAATTTCAAGAGTAAACCAAGATCACATGAGTTCAATGAGTACCAAAAATATGAACCTACATAATTCTTTGGTAATAAAAGATTTTTTTGTCATGCTTTAAGTAAATAAATAAACTCACATAACTTTTCTAGGTCATTCAAATTTGTAGACTCGAGCACATTTTTTTTGCTAATTAAGAGATATTCGAGCCTCTTAGAGCATCCACATATAATTTACGTTACACATACACCGCGTAATTATCAGAATAAATCACTGGGTATAGTCCCAAAGAAGTAACCAGGTTTGATCCTATGATTTCTTTGTGTGAGATGGATCATATGCTAATGTTAATGGGGTGCAAACCTGGCCCTAATTTGTGACATTCATGGCAATAATTACCAATGAATAAACCTGACCCAGCAACAATATTTTCTTATATATTTAATTAGTTTGCTTTAGCTAATTTCAAAGTGTACACAAAGAAGATATAGATATTAAAACACTTCAGCTAGAAAATCTCTCTCTCTCTCTCTCTCTCATTCATGTGTAAGCACCACCAACTGAGGTTTATAATATGCTGAAATCATAATGCTGGCTCACTATATAAGGAAGCATTGATCTGAGATTGGGGATGCACTTGAAAGTGAGAGAGAGAGGAGAGAGAGAGATGGAGTGTAACTTCAATTTCTTGATTGCTATATTGTTTTTTGGAGTGTTGGGAGTCTGCAATGGGGGTGAGCTGAGAAAGAATTTCTACAAAAGTAGTTGTCCCCAAGCCGAGCAGATTGTTCAAAACATTACATGGAAACATGTTGCTAGCAATTCAACACTGCCTGCTAAGTTTCTGAGGATGCATTTCCATGACTGTTTTGTTAGGGTAAAAGCATTTCTACTCTATGCATGAACCAATCATATATATATATATATATATGCATGTTTTCATACGTTCAAACAAATAGCCAATTTATGTAGCTTATAACACCCTATGCAAATAGACCGTTTTCAATAAATTTTTAATGGATCGTATCATATCAAGTTTGTCTTGTGTTAAAATTTGTTCAACTCACACCCAATCCATTCATAATTGTTTATAGTTGTGACGGATTCACATTGTGCATAAGTTGTGTTTAGCTGAGTTTGTGTCAATCCATTTATTTGATAGACCTCATCAATCCATTCGTTCCCCCGGATCCGCTAATGCTAAATTAAAACTTGTTATTTCATAATGGTTTCATGCTGCGTTCACGAGTCATGTCCGAAATTATTAGGTCTAATTTTAGCACTTGTGCAATCGTTTGAGATACAATTTTTTGTTTCTAAATGCTTATATGGTGGTTGGTTTTCCAGGGCTGTGATGCCTCGATATTGATTAACTCCACACCAAATAATACAGCTGAGAAGGATGCAACTCCAAATCTATCATTGGCAGGCTTCGATGTTATTGATGAAATAAAGACCCAACTGGAGAATACCTGCCCTGGGGTAGTATCTTGTGCAGATATTATCACTTTAGCTACTAGAGACTCGGTTTCTTTCCAAGTAAGCTTCATATATATAAATATTATGGAAAATAAAATTAGTTGCAATATTTGTGCTCTTTGTACTTGTAATTCCAACATAAATTTTGTATGCATGCAATTACTCACAAATAATATGCATAGGATAAATCCTTGTACTTGCCCAAGAAACTCAAACTTAGGACTTAGGAATTGCTAATTATACCTCGTCCTTTGTTCGAACCCTAAACCAACTCGTGTTGGTTGACACGTCTAATATTAACTTTGTTAGTATAATGACATACAAATAATTTAGTCAGGAAAGAAACACAAATTGAAGTGGATGAAACCAACAATCTTTATGTCTTATATATATCTATATAATAAAGTACCTTACAATTCAAATCTCAAAAGATAAACAAAATGATTTTTGCTTTTCGCGGTTCAGATCACTTTAAATTTTACTTTAAAGTAAATCTAACGGCTAATATTAACACCCTAAATTTAATAGGAAAAATAGGCCCCTAAGGGTGTGTTTGGAGTGATTTTTTAAAACTACTTCTATAAATTATTTATCATAAGTACTTTAAAAAAAATAATAGTGTTTGAAACCGCCTCACCATTACCTCTACCACCACCACTCCCACCACCACCACCGTCGCCATCACCGCCACTAAGGTCATTGCCACCCACCACAACCATCACCGTCTCCTACCACCACCACCTCTCACTCCACTATAATCGATACTTAAATTCATTTATCTCTCTTTTATGTTTGTGATTTGATTTTGGATATGAATACACATATGTTTATTGTTTATCATTTTTTATTACTCTGTGCCTTCAGGCACAGACAATAACTATCTATATAATAAAGTAGCTTACAATTCAAATCTCAAAAGATAAACAAAATGATTTTTGCTATTCGCGGTTGAGATCGCTTTAAATTTTATTTTAAAGTTAATCTAACGGCTAATATTAACACCTTATATTTAATAGGAAAAATAAGTCCCTAAGGGTGTGTTTGGAGTGATTTTTTAAAAGTACTTCTATAAATTATTTCTCATAAATATTTTAAAAAAAATAATAGTGTTTGAAACCGTCCCACCACTACCTCTACCCCCACCACCATCACCACCGCCGCCGCCGTCGCCACCACGTCCACCACAGCCACCACGGCCACCACCACCACCACCACCACCACCACCACCACCACCATCACCATCACCATCGCCGCCACCCTCGCCGCCATCACCGCCACCACAGTCATTGCCACCCACCACAACCATCACCGTCTCTTACCACCACTACTACCGCCCACCACCTTTCACCCCCACTACAAACCGATGCTTAAATTCTTTTATCTCTTCTCTATGTTTGTGATTTGATTTTGGATATGAATACAAATATGTTTATTGTTTACCATTTTTTATGACACTGTGCCTTCAGGCACAGACAATAACTAGTATGTATAATAAAGTAGCTTACAATTCAAATCTCAAAAGATAAACAAAATGACTTTTGCTTTTCGCGGTTCAGATCGTTTTAAATTTTACTTTAAAGTTAATCTAACGGCTAATATTAACACCCTAAATTTAATAGGAAAAATAGGCCCCTAAGGGTGTGTTTGGAGTAACTTTTTAAAATTACTTCTTAAAATTATTTTTCATGAGTACTTTAAAAAAAAAAAATAGTGTTTAAAACCGTCACACCACTATCTCTACCACCACCCCACCACCACCACCACTACCTCTGCCACCACCACTGCCGCCACCACCACCATCATCGTCGTCGCCATCACCGTCACCACGGTCATTGCCACCCACCACAACCATCACCGTCTTTTACCACCACCACTGCCGCCCACCACCTCTCACTCTCACTACAAACCGATGCTTAAATTCTTTTATCTCTTCTCTATGTTTGTAATTTGATTTTGAATATAAATACAAATATATTAATTGTTTACCATTTTCTATTAGATTGTGCCTTCAGACACAGGTAATAACTAGTATATGTATATACTAGCAATGATCATGTGCCTGAAAATACTATGCATTATTAATAAGAAATAGTAATTTATTTTTATTTCTCTTTTTCAATTATGTAATTTAAAAATAACGTGAACAAAGAGAAAATAAGAGATAAGTAAGAGAGAGATATGTGTGGATTAATGAGATTGATTGACATTGATAAGTGTATTGGGTGCTGCTTGACTTTGGGACCAGAATTTTATACCATTGGATCAAAATATATAAGAATTTGATCAATCTTGACCGTTGTTTTGATTTTATAAATTGAGAATTCAATTTTTTAATTGTAATAATAGATAGATATATCTTTCTGAAACGATAAATTTTGATGTAACATTCCAATTGTTATAACTGCAGTTCAATAAATCAATGTGGGAGGTGCTAACCGGTAGAAGAGATGGAAATATTTCACGTGCTTCAGAAGCTCTAGCCAACATACCATCTGTATTCTCTAATTTCACAACTCTCAGACAAGCTTTTGCCAACAAAACTCTCAATGTTCATGATCTCGTGGTTTTATCAGGTATTACAAAAAATAGAAAATTTATTTTGTGCTATTTATATCTGAAGTTGCTAATAGTTTATAAAAGTTACATCAAGAATAATGATACTTCATTCTATTGCAATTTATATAAGATTTCGGTTTGTTCGAGTGAAATTTGTTTCAATGTACTACTTTCTTCAAGTGTGATTAGAAAATATGGGACCGACAAATAACACGTGTCATTGAGTGAAACCAATTAGAAGAGAAAAAAATGAACTTAGCCTCATAAAAGGTGAAGGATAATGGAGATTCTCCAAAAACTATGTGGCCAATGGGTAAGAGTTGCCAAAGAGCTGGGCCAAGCTATTGATAGGGATTGGCAACGGGCCGTCCAGCTTGCCAATAAACAACCTAGAACAGGCCTCTGTCTCAGAAACAGGGCCGGGCCAGACTTGTCCACCAAAAAATCACGACCCACGGTTATGGGTGTTAATGGAGACAAGCATCTTGGGCTCGGTTCAGATAAAACTCGGCTTGAATTTGACTCGTACTCTAAACGAGTTGAATTTGAATAATTTTTTAGGTTCGGCTCAAGTTCGTGAAATTCGACTTGTTTATATGTAAAATGGTCGAGTTACTCGGGCTTGGCTCGGGTTCAAACTCGCAAAATTTGGCTCGATTAATACACCTACCCACGACCTGCTCGATTAATACTCATAGTCAAAATTTAATGGGCAATTGTTCAATTTTTTTTTAACCTAGCATTCATCTATTTTTGTCGACTTTTATTGGGCCATTGAACTGGCTACAGGCTTACCCAATAGGTCATCTTTGTAAACTTTATCCGATCCAGCCTGTTGTGTGTAGTGGTCCAAAAATCATAGCCTATGGCCCTATTGGACCCCGCCAAATCAGCCGAGTCTGCCAGGCGAACGGGCCAGCCATGGACCATGGGCTTTTTGTCGGTCTCTACCAATGCAGCAACCGTTTGCTAATGGACCTAATAATATGCAGATAGAAAGTTTAATCTAATCTTGAACTTGCCCTATGGAAAAATATGTTTTGTGTAGGTGCACACACTATTGGTGTCGGACATTGCAAGTTCTTTAGCAACAGACTATACAATTTCACCGGAAAAGGCGACGCCGATCCTTCCCTGAACTCCACTTACGCAGCCTTCTTGAGAACGAAATGCCGGAACCTCTCGGACAACACGACCACGATAGCTATGGACCCCGGGAGCGCTCTAACATTCGACAACCAGTACTTCTCTAACTTGAAGATACAACAAGGCCTTTTCCAAACTGATGCTGCACTGTTGACTAACAAAGGTGCCACAAATGTTGTCGATGAAATGTTGAGATCTGGGAAGTTCTTCACTGAGTTTAGGCAATCTATTAAGAGGATGGGTGCAATTGGAGTGCTCACAGGAACTGCAGGAGAGATAAGGAAGAAGTGTAGTGTGGTTTAATCTTCAAGGCTTTGGATGATGATTTTCAAATTTTTTTTGAGAATTTGTTCGAGTCAAAATTGAATAAAGTTAGTGGTGAATTATTTTGTTTGAATGAAATTTCTGTTCAAATAATTTTCATCTGCTTATGTTTTCTGTTTCTTTCGAATGTGAAGTGATGTCAATCGGATTGAGTTTGTAACATCTACTCCTTAATATTCTTACTTTTACTATTCGGTTAGCGCACCAGTTTACATATCCATTTTCAATTTTTCTAAATGAATATAAGTGAATATAACTTAAAGGAAAAATAGAATAAGTATTGCTATTTGACTGATGATACCCAATCAAAAGTTGTTAACTAATTGGACAACCCAAGCTTCCTCCGAACTGGGCCGGCCCAATAGAATAGAAAAAAAAGCATGGACTTTGGGCCCCAAAGGCCCTATAATTTTAGGTACATCACTAGCCCACAAAAAAAATTAAATCCATTAAATTTTAAGTCTTACAAAAAAATCCAAAAAAATTAAATCCAATCAAATTTTTATTGCAATAATTTGGCACTATAATCCAATCCATAACATTAAAAATTTAGAAATTAAAAAAATAAAAAAAAATACTCAAAAGTCAATTCATATTTACTACCACCCCACTTTCTCTCTCTCTCTCTCTCCGGTAAAAAAAAAACAAAAACAAAAATTAAAATTAAACACTCTCTCTCCCTCTATGTGGTAAAAACAAAAACAAAAGTTGAAATCTCTTTTTCGACAATATTAACACATCCTTTTTTTGTCTCCTTTTCACATAGAAAATTAGAAATAAATTAATTTTTTAAAAAAAACAATACTAAAAATAAAAGACCTCAATTTAATATTTCTGCTTTAGACCTCAAATTGATTTGAGCCGCCCCGGCCTCCGGAAGTCATAATTGGGAAGTTTAATTTCATTTATCTATTTACTATTAGATGACTTGCTTGTAGGGTCTAATGCCACTGTTATGTGTGGCCTGCCATGTACCACGTAACTCTGCTTCACATTACCAATCCAGAATAAAACATATGAGAAAAAAACTTACTTTTATACCACATAGAGTAACATAGCATTAAGGTCTTAATCGACTTGACACAAATTTGTGAGTACCTGAGTGGAAATCAAACCCAAGTTTTCACCAAAAAGTCGCAAGTATTAAACCTTGCAATGTATTAATCAATCATCAAATAACCATAGTCTCCCATAATCCACAAAATTAAGTCTTAGGATTATAGAGTTATCAAAAATTTGTAAAGGGTATGAGGAAGGGCAGAAGGGGGAGGTATATTCGATATGGAGATATGTTTTGATGACTAAAACAGTTTTTAAGGGCATTTGTACCAAATTAAGGGAAATTCATTTTTTTATTCAAATCAAGAGAGACTCAAATCTTTAATGGTGAGATTTCACTATCTTTTAAAAATTCAATTGTCATCTTTACTCCATTTTTAAATTTGGATTTTTGTCCTCATTTAAATTTGGGTCTTCTTCTTTAAATTTGAGTTTGTCCATTGAAGTCTTTTATATCAAACCAAGTTTTTTACTCAAATGTTAATTTAATTTTGAGTAAAAATTTGAGTAATGGTTGGAGATGCTCTAACAAATAAAAATTAATTTTTAATTGATTTTGAGCTTAAATTAAAGTGAGACTCACTCATCTTTTCGAGTAAACTTTCATGGGTTCATGTTCTACTCCCTAAGAAGAATAATGTAGTATATTTATTTACTCAAATTGAATAAGAGATGAATGAGAAAATAGGCTCCAAAGTGACCATCTTGAGTATGAAAATGAAGGTTGGGACAATATGAGACTTGACACCAATTCCACATTGATTTTTTTTTTTTAACTTGTTTTTTTTTTTTTTTTGGGAGGGGGAGAGGGAGACTTGAATCCTTGACCTCAAGAAGACAAAACTTTCACAAGGTAAGGAGTACCATTAGACCAAAGGCCCGTTGGTTCCACATTTATTGGGTAAGGAAAACTTAGTGAGTAAATATATTCTAAGTTTGTATTATGGGTTAGGCCCCAAGAGGTACTACAATTTTGTGAATGGAGCGAGCGTCTACATAAAATTGGTTACCACACACACGCCTACCACAACTAGGTTCGAGTGTGGTTTAGACCCAACATTATTTTTTTGGAAAAAATTCGTTTACGAATTGGGTCCAAAATTCTTAACCCGATTTTAATTTTTGCCCATTAGAATTCAAAATTTGCAATAGTTCGGATTTCAGTTTTCCCTCTAGTTTGAATTTTGAAATTCTTATAATATATTCATTAGGCAGACATCAATGGTGTCTTTTCGGCTGTATCCTGTCTTCTGGATTGTATCTGTTCACATGGTGGCTATCCGGAACAATCACCATTTTGTTTATAAATAACCCAGAACACGATTCTGATTTGCTGGGCAATAAAATTGGAGTGTTACTTTCAATTCCGTGAAGATCATTGTATCATGGGAGGCAGACGCTATTTTTTCCATAAACATCAAGTGTGAGGGCGAAATCTATCTTAAAAACATAATGTCAAACACTAACGTTATCTATATAAAGTTCAATCTCCGTTCTTTATTTGTAAACGAGTCAGTTTATTTATTATAGTTTTATATGTTACAATTTTGTTCATATATATTATTTTTTGTTTTAAATTGCATGATACAAATCAGAAATTTCAATAAGTAATCCTGTTATATTGTAGAAATACATCCAACATGTTTAAATAGGAGTTGTTTGATAATAAAAAGATTTTTTTTATGAATAGAAACATATTCAAGTAGAACCGAGCCTACACGAGTCAAGCTTAGAAATCTAATCAGATGACTTAGGAATAAAAAATCAAGTTGGTTGAGCTTGAGCTATTTAGAACATTTAACAGCTACATTCTTGTATTTTTTAAGCAAAAAGAATAAATATATATTATTGGTCAAGTGATTTAAAAAAGGCGTGAATGTAGGCTAGTTAACATAACCAGATGGAGATCGTTCAGTAAGAGAGAGAGAGAGAGAGAGAGAGAGAGAGAGAGAGAGAGAGATTTAAAAAATGAATTATTGAATTGTTCAATGATTGCAAAAACAAGGTTCACTAACAATTGTTGAAGACACAGTAGTAAACATTTTTGTCTTTTCAGGTGTAATTAATTTGAAAGCTATAGTGTTCGATGAAATTCCAAAGAAAAAAAAAATGAAAAGTGGAAAGGGAAAATGACATGTTGCCATGTTGTTCTAATGGAGACAACAAAGACAAAATGGACAAACCTTAGGGGACGTGCAAAGTCATGAAATTTAAAAATAATGAAACTGCCACCTTTTACCTTACCTTAACTAGAGTTCCTTGAATAAAGTATTAAGGTCACGACACATTCTTTCTCCTTCATTTATTTAAGAAAACAAAACACTCATAAAAAAAAAAAAGAAATGGAATCTAGAGCGATAACAAGTGTTCATCTATAGAAGTATAATGTCACGTGTTTAAAATCGAAAATCGGCCTATTCAAAATGACTGTAATATGATCTATTACTTTTCTCTCTCAAATCCCAATTTAGATGTAAATTTAGTGCACTCGGCAGATTTTTTTTTTATATATATGTTTTTAGCTAAGGAGAATATAAGTTGAATAGGCACCAAAATAGAGACTTAGGAGAGTACCCAATGACTGAACCTTTTAAAGCTTTGTCATTGTAATTATTATTGGAATTGTCTACGAAAGCTAAATTATTCAAACTTGTGGTGAACTTCATCATTTTATGTCTATATAGATATGTGGTTATAGCATTGGAGATATACGTGAATTAGTGGGGTTGTCTTGCATTGGAGAGTGTATTGGTTGTTGTCTAGAATTGGGACCGTGTAAAGAATATGTTTTTGATCAGGAAAAAAAAAATTAAGATAAATTTTGTGTCATTTGATTAAAATAGATAAATATTGAATCAATGTTGACCATTGTTGTACTTTTATAAGTTGAAAATTCCACTTCTTCACAATAATATCAGATAGATTTATCCTTTTGAAAAGATAAATTTTGATGTAACATTCCAAGTGTTATAACTGCTGCAGTTCAAGAAATCAATGTGGCAAGTGTTAACTGGTAGAAGAGATGGAAGTATTTCACTCGCTTCAGAAGCTTTGGCCAACATACCATCTCCATTTTTCAACTTCACCACTCTCGAACAAGCTTTCGCCAACAAAACACTCTCTGTGCAAGATCTCGTGGTTTTATCAGGTATTAGAAAAAACAATAGAAAGTTTACTACGTGCTATCTATATTTGAAGTTGCTAATAGTTTATAAAAGTTACATTAAGTATAATGATACTTCATCCCTTACAATTTTCATAGGATTTCGGCTTGGCCGTGTGAAGTTTATTTCAATTTATTACTTTATTAAAGTATGATTAGAATATGGTACCGAAAAATATCATGTGTCGTCAAATAGCACATCCAGATGTTATTTTCGTTGAGTGAAACTAATTAGAAGAAAAAAAAAAACAGTAATGTTACACTGACCAAATTTTAGAACCAAATTTAGAGTCCAAATGACATGGCAGCTGACTTGGGATTATTTATTTGGTGTCATGTTATTTGGGCCCCAATAAAGACTCCAAATGACATGCTGCCATATCATTTGGACTCTAAATTTGGTCAGTGTAGCATTACTCGATTCTCCAAAAAGCTATGTGGCCAATGGATGACCGCCACCTAACGGGTCGTGTCCGCCAAGCTAACTGGTCAGCCATGGGCCATGGGCATTTTTGTCAATCCCTGCCAATGCAACAGCCGTTAGGTAATGTGACCCAGTAGTATGCAAATAGAAAGCTTAGTATAATCTTAAACTTGCCCTATGGCAAAATATGCTTTGTGCAGGTGCACACACTATTGGCATTGGACATTGCAACTTATTCAGCAACAGGCTATACAATTTCACCGGAAAAGGAGACACCGATCCTTCCCTGAACTCTACCTATGCGGCCTTCTTGAGAACGAAATGCCAGAGCCTCTCGGACAACACGACCACGGTAGATATGGACCCCGGGAGCGCTCTAACATTCGACAACCATTACTTCTCTAACTTGAAGATTCAGCAAGGCCTTTTTCAATCTGATGCTGCACTGTTGACTAACAAAGGTGCCACAAATGTTGTTGATGAAATGTTAAGATCTGGGACGTTCTTCACTGAGTTTAGCCAATCTATTCAGAGGATGGGTGCAATTGAAGTGCTCACAGGAACTGCGGGAAAGATAAGGAAGATATGTAGTGTGGTTTAATCTTTTAGGCTTTGAATGATGATTTTCTAATTTTTTTTTTTTGAGAATTTGTTCGAGTCAAAATTAAATAAAGTTAGTGGTTAATTATTTTGTTTGAGTTTGTAACATCTACTCCTTAATATTCTGTTATCTGTTTGTTTCGAATGTGAAGTGATGTCAATGAGATTGAGTTTGTAACATCTACTCCTTAATATTCTTACCTTTACTATTAAGTTAGCACACCAGTTTACAAATCTATTTTAAATTTTTCTAAATGGATATAAGTGAATCTAACTTAAACTTAAAGGAAAAATAGAATAAGAATTGCTATTTGACTGATGAAATCCAATCAAAAATCGTTGACTAATTTCACCTTTTCTTGTGTAGCTTAATTCCTATCAATAAGATTTGTTTAATTACCAAAAAAAAAAATGTTTAAACCTATAAATTGTGTCTAAGACAACCTTGAGTTCATTCAATTATCTACAGAAAATATTTCGAAACTGATTTTTCGCCATGCATTGAAATTTTAATTCAACAATTTCTATATATCCAATGGTCTCTGGTCGGTCATGGCCTCGGCTAGTCAGGCCCACCAATTAATATGCCTTGTCTAAACTGAATTGTAACTAAATTTTAGTCCTATCATATATTTGAAAAATAATAATTTTTAAAATTTTGGCTAGCCATTTCATTTAAGTTGGGCAAAAAAGATAGCCCACCGGCATACCCTAGCATAATAAGGGATTTTCACGTTGCAGGACAAAGTAACCAAGTGTGGCTTAATAGTGTTGTCAAAAAGAGCTTGGGCTTTAAACCCAATTTTTAAAGAATGTCTCAAATTTTTAGATATCATAAATAGTCCATGTAAAAAAATTAAATTCATAAATATTTTAAGGGAAATTTGGAGACCAGTCCACCTAAATAGACTTATTTGGAGATAAGTCCGGTAAAGAAACTTATTTGGTTTTAAGTCCGTATTTTGACAAATTTCCTATTGTATCCCTATCCTTTGGAAAAACATCAACGGAGTCTGACTTACCGTCTCCTTCCCAAACAAACAACCCCCTTCATTTTCGCCACTATAGAACGACAAATTCCCCCTTCATTCTAGCCTACAAATCCAGCAATATTCTTTCAATCCACTGAGTTTCCTTCTCTGAAAATAATTAATCGTCATTACCCAAACCGTTCCTATTCAAATTTCAAACCGGTTACAGACCATAAAAATAAATTTTGATTTTACTTTTCAAGTTTACTGTGGACTCCATTGGCAAAGTTACAGTTGATTTCTCTGCATTCAAAACATCTTCACAAACTTTGGGATTCAAAAAAAGATTTAAGGTATGTGATTTTACATGAAAGTTGATGTTTATTTTAGGGTTTTAAAAAACCTTTTACATGATATATAGTTCAAATTGTCCATTGTTTTTTTTTTTTGCATCCATAACAACAAAATTGAGATTCCTTGTTACTAAATTAAAGTGTTATATATTTTGATTTTGTTGTTTTTTTGTTGTGTAAGACATTCGAAATTTCTTGGTTTTGTGTCTGTGAAATAGATCATGTTACAGTGTGAGACCTGAAAAATAGATTTCATAATGTGGATATCTTGATGTTCTTGTTTGGTGTTGAGTGTCCTAATTCAACTGCCGACGGTGTGATATTACTTGAAATTTTGTAAATTTTTAATTTCTGAATCGTATTTTCACTATAATATTTCGAAAATTGATGTTACTGTGAAAACCTTATTGTCTTGTAGTTTGTAAAAGTACATGTGTTACTGAGCACAAAACTTTGATGTTACTGTAAAAGTTAAAAGTGTATGTTACATAATATACGTCTAAAAGTTTGCAATTGGTAGTGTAAGTGAAAATTAGTGTTGGATTTGTGTTACTATTTGAAATGCTGTAATTCTTCATTTTGGGTATTATTGTTTTGAGGAAAACAATCCCATTTTGATTCGCTGTATTATTGTGGAAAGAACAGGAGTACAAGTTACAGTGGACCGATACACTTTGATGCACCATATTTGCTTTTCGAACTTTTGACGGGGTTGTTGTTTGCTTTAAAGTGTAAATTGAGAGTGAGTCTTTTTTATTCAACAACTGAAAATGATGTTACTGAACTAGTATTATCATAATATCACAAGTCTACTCAAGAGTTTAGGTTAATTTAGGACAATGTTATGTATAATGTAATCTTCATTCCATAAAATTGTAACATAGGCGAACTCAAAATTGTGTTTGACTGATGTTATTGAAGATGATGTTATTGAGATTCAGTTAAGAATTTAGTGTTATTGAGCCGATGTTACTATGTTTACATCTAATTTGGTGGCACTGTTCATGTTACTTTTGCACAAAAATTTTCATAATTGTTTTATATCCATTACGCTTGGTGATTTTGTATCATGTTGTAGGTTGATGGCAATTAAAGGTAAATTTGTTGCTCCAAAAGCGGATCCATTTCATCAATTTGGGTCAAACTTGCTTCCATAGGTAAAAGTTATTAGTGAGATAGAAATCAAAGATATTCAAAAAGGACAACTGAAGAGAATACCATTTTGGCAATTATTTCATACAATATCAACAAATAAAATGGATAAAGAATGGTTCAAGAAAAATGACAAGAGTATTGTGGACATAATTACCACTTTTGATGTTGAAACTGTGACGCCCCAAAATCCGGGGGTCCCGTTGATAACCCATCAACCCGCGGAAACACCCGTGGATATCGCTCAACCCGACACCACGTCAAGAATACCTTTAAGCCGGGATTATAATGCATAATGCAAAATCGGTTTAACATTCATTTGATTCAATTAAAGTCCCACACACCGTGGTTTGTACCCCATTAGGGTCCACTTTGATCATTTAAAGGAAGGAAATTCAAAGCCCAAAGATTTGGCAAAACATTTAAAAATTTCAGATTTTTGGACTAGCTACCGGTAGCTGTTTATCGGCTACCGGTAGCTGAAACCTTCTGGAGCTACGACTACCTGTTGTCTACCGGTAGCCGAAACCTTCTGGAGTTACAACTACCTGTTGGCTACCTGTAGCCGAAACCTTCTGGAGTTACGACTACCTGTTGGCTACCGGTAGCCGAAACCTTCTGGAGTTACGACTACTTGTTGGCTACCGGTAGCTGTTCCTTCGGGAAAACAACTACCTGTGAGCTACCGGTAGCTAAAGGCAGATTTTGCCCATTTCCTTAGTTTTTCATTTCCAACTCATTTCAAACCTTCCCAAGGTCACCCAACACATGTATAATGAAAATTCCCACATTATACATAGTCCATCCAGGTCATACTACATACAACCTCATACATTCATAATTCAAAATATAATGTGTTACAATATTTACATGTCATAAACCATTTTAAACAAAAGGTTTACAAAATCTTGATATAAGGCCACACATAGGCCCCCTTCACCCTTGATGCTCTCCATGGGAGCCAATCGCCGGTGTAAACCCGACACCTGAAAATTGTTTCCCGTATAGGGTGAGCACAACGCCCAGTAGAGATGAACCTATAGAGGTTACTCTTCCCCTAGATGCACATGCTCATGTAATCATCACATAAACATATCACTTAACATTTCACATACTTATGCATTCTATGATGGAATGCAACAATGCTATACCATGGAATGAAGTGACACTCACCCATGCGTTTCAACCCGAGTCCCTACCGACTCACGCAACACAATGCAACGCCAAAGTGTAATGCACCCCGTCTATTGACGGAAAAACCCTTCCAATGATCGTTATGAAATCCGATCATCATTGGAATCTACCCATTGAATGGGTGTTTTTATAACCAAAACCCTTGTGTTTTCTTTGGGCAACGGATTTTCGGAGTTACACCGCCGGCTCCATGAACCGTGCCACTTTTCTGGAATTTCACCGCCGGCCAAGTGACTGAACCAAGTGGTTTAGGGCTTTTCACCCAAGGAAGTCGCCATGCCCCTTCTTGCTATACCCAACACAAGTTTTTCCTTATGCAACATGCGACTCAAAAAGGATCGTCGATCCAATTTCTCCCGAGCCCACATATCAAGCACCAAACAAGGTGTTGATTATATCCATGCATCTCCCACACACCAACACTCATGCAATTGTCCCATGAATGTGATGCCATGAAAATGCTCAAAATGCAACATCTACCACATGAGCAATGTATCCACATGTTCAACATGTCATAACTTCATGGCAATTATATCAAGTGCATATAACTACCAAACCTCATATTCATATCAACATATCAAAGTCATATCTTGACAACATAGAGCATAAATTTCAATTATCTCTATACACACAAACATGTTATCACAATATAATTGAAATAACACCCATTTATCAACTAAGGCATTTAAACAAACACCTTGTAGGCACAAACCATAAATCACATATATACATTATTATTCATGCATATATTTATGTATATCCTTATTCTAGCTACACCTAGAGTAGAATGATCCAAGATAGGAATAACCCCTACCTCAATAGAGATGTAGGCAATCTCTATACACCAAAATCCCCCAAAATCCAAGACTTTCCCCAAACTCCACCTTTGGATCTTCGGTGAAACGCCTTGTTTTTGGTACGTAGACGTAGCCCTCAACGAGTAGATCACTTCTCTCTTCTAGCTCGACGGAATCCGAGCGACGGTTGTCGGAGAAATCGCCGGAGAAAGGCTTAAGAAAAACCCTTTTCTCTCTCCTCTCTTTCTCTCTCTCTTTGAACGGCTGAACAAGGCTCAAGTGGGTTTAGAAAATCTGATTTTTCAGATATTTTAGCCCTATTTATAGTTTTAAATGTGTGGTCTACATCGCACCGCTCGTTTATTACTTTCGGGTCCGTTTCTCGTCCCGAAACGACTCATTAAGTCCCGGATTAAGTCCAAATAAATTTTATTGGCACATTAATCTAATTATAAGGAAATTTAATATTTCTCGTTTTTGGGGACCTTTAAAAGATCAATCGCCACGCAGTCGCCTCGATCTACGTGCAAAATCCGACTATCTCGGAATTCAACGAAATTTCTGGTGGTCACTATATTTCGCGTTGCGAATCCAACGACGCACTCCGTTTCCTCATCCGAGGTCTAGAACATATGTATTTCAAATACGTGCAGTAATGGCAAATTACCATTTTGCCCTTTTTAGAAAAAGTTTAAATTTTCCCGGGTTTCACAGAAACTGAAAGGAATCATATAATAAACGCAGCGGAATTTAAAAAAAAATAATAATTTGATTCCTCATACCAAGATCTATTCATGTTTAATACAAACCGAGAAATCTTAGATCTATAGAGAAGATTAATTGTTACCTCTTGAAGCGTGCCTTTAGCAATCTTCAAGCATTCTCAAAAACTTTAAATCTTCAAATCTGAATTTGATCTTTACCTCAAGCCTCGCAAACGTTTGGCCTCTATCGGTATCCACACGAATTGACAAACTTGAAGGATCTACTTTAGTCATTGATAAAACTAATAGAGAGAGAGTGAGGGGTGATTCTTCTTGTGCTAGCAAGAGAGTTGTTATATCATATATCATATATATCCACCTCTTACATAAAAGTATTTATAGAGCTTTAAAGGCTCTAATCCTAATTTGGGTTAAGTTTCAATTATCTCATAATTACATATAACCCCTTTATTAACATTAATTGTAATAAAATCTCTAATTAACTCTTAATTAGGTTTTCACCCCAATTAACTCTTAATTGGTTGTCTCTCTTTTATCCTTTAGTTTCCAATCAATTCTATTGTGTGTGACCCTATAGGTTCAAGTATACTCGGTTGTAGGCATTCGATACTAACTACAAGTAGTATCTCAAATTAGAACTTTTTCTAATTTAGCTTGAATTAGAACTCTTCTAATCCTCCCTTTATGAAGAAAAATTAATATATTTATATTAATTTCATTCTTCGAGCTTCTACTAATCATAAGTGACACCTAGCAGCATATCATGATCAACCTCCGGATAGCACGAAGTAGGTAAAGAACCCGTTCAGTCTATAGTTGCCATGCAATTCAATTCTTCTATCACACAATGCCCCAATTGAATTACTAGGGTATGAAATTACTGTCAAACCCCTAATTCAATCTTATGTGTTCGATCTTAGGACTATAACTCTTAATGATAAATTAGAAACTCTTTTTTAATTGTCATTCTGCCTTGGCCAAGGACTATTTGAGTCATATCTCAGAAGATCACATAGGATATTCTCCCTTTAATTACTAAGGATGATAGATTCTATTTTGTACACTCATAAGTCTTCATGCATGCCTAACTATGTCCAACAATAGATATCCAAGTTACATGGTTAGTATATGAATATGTTGTATAGTTAAAGCATAGAAGTCCATGCACAAGACAACCATGGTGTCTCAAGTCTAAGGATCAGTTGCATAACTATAACTTTAGGATTTAACATTGACAGACATATAAAACTCCATATGAAAAATCCTACGTTAGTCAATGGTCACGTTCAGTGTACTTGTTCTCTAACAAGCACCCACACACCTGTTTTAGTGTCCCAACACTAGTGACTTGGACGAGTCACCTTATATCAAATATGAGTAAACATAGTGTGTGCTAGTCTATCCGGATTACGTAATGCCCAAATAATAATCCTATGACTAGGAACATTTAAGAGTTAAGTACTAAGAAGTATAGGTCTCCTCTTCTCAACACCTTGAGAAACTATCTTCTTAACTTATACTCTATGGACTATATCATGTATATTAAAATGAAATAAAGTAGAAACATGATAAATAAACTTGCCATTTTATTTAATTAAGTAATGAATATTGCTAGTACAACTCTAAAACATCATCTATATGATTGGTCTTAGAGCATACTACTAACAGAAACATCAAGATTTCGAATTGATGGAAAAGACTTAAAGTTACGGAAGAATGATACAACACTCATTTTCGGTATAGAAGGTGGTGTGGAACCAATTGTTTCCCCTCAAAGTGCAAAGAAAATGTCACCATTTGTGAGGAGGAGATTCAATAACACCAAAAGATTTAATGCACCAATAATAAAAAGCAGGTTGGAGGATGCAGTAGTGGGTGTTAAAACAAATTCGAACTCTAAAAACTACTTCTATCACCTTCAAACCCCCTGTCAAACACAAAAGTCTGTTATTCAAATGTATAACATACTAAAATTGATTAAGAATTCGAATTTGAATTTGAATTGTTAAGAAAATCTTCTGATTTGAATTAATTCATACATCAGGCTTCCATATAACTATCATAATATATACCTGGGAAATTTGGAGGTTAGTCCCACTTTGTGAACTTGTTTGGTGATAAGTTCATCAAGGAAACTTATTTAGTATTAAGTCCATTTTGATCTCCGTTGTCCAAAATACCCTCAGTAGTTCTACTTAATTAAAACAAATTTGAAAACTAACTACTTCTAAATTTTAGGAATTTGACTAACATTAAAATTCTCTCTCATATCTATCTATATTCATATATAGAATAAGACTATTTATTTTTCTCTCATATATAGTAACATTCAAATACAAGAAATAGTACCATTTAAATACAAAAATAAAATAGTAACATTCAAAAATAAAAAATAGTAACATTGAATATTAATATTTTAAAAAAATAACAGTAGTAACATGGTCAACAAAAAAAAAGTAACATTGAAAATTGATATTTCGAAAAAATAGTAACATTGAATATTTAACAGTAGCATGTTCATAAAAAAAAATAATAACATGTTCAATAAAAAATAGTAACTTAGAAAAAAAATAGTAACATGCACACCAACTCGATCCCCGAGGCCTCTCTCATCCTTTAAAACCTTCAAAATTAACTCTCTCTCTTTTTCCGATACACACCACCAGAAAACAGTCACCAGAAAACAGTATGGTTCGACGATCTCTCCAAGAACCTCTAAAGCACGAGCAAAGATGACGACGCCGTGAAACCTAGAAGAGGCCAAAAGTACGTGACAATCCCAAGAAAGCTTGGCACAACATAGATAAGTGGGGGAAGAGGCAACCCATTGATTCTCAATTAGATGCAAAAAAGGGCAGTTCCACAACGGCAACAAGAGGCATGAATATTGAGAAGTTGAAGGTTTCAATTATTGTGGCAAAAAAACCTCCTCGAAGGAGTATTTTTACTTTGGAGGAGTCACCTGTCATGAAGGAGAAGAACAACGATGATGATGATCATCATCATCATGTCGAGAAACGGCATCAACAACATGGGGCATTCTTAGAGGGTTGAAGTTTTCATGTATTGTTGATTCATACAGTTGGATGAATTTGAATTTTAAATTTTATGGTCAAATTTGATGAGCGTGATTTAAGGGTAAAATTAAGGGGTAAAGAATTTGAGCGTTACCAATTCGGAAATATAATCGACGTTTAATACTATTAAAACATTAGTTATTACCCGTGCCTAAATGCACTACGTAATAAAAAACATGTTGAAACCTAGCAATAATATCAACGAAAAACAATCAAGTTTTCCACCAAAAGACTATAACTCCGATCAATACACATCGATACAAAAAACCAACAAATCAGGTGATTAAAGTAAACAACAAATTCGAGAAAAATTCTGATCAACCAAGATAACAAATCAAAAAATCACAATACCTCAATTTTATCACATAGTCTTACATAAATAATCAAACCACCAACCATACACCAAAGGAGCACATAACTAATGTTGTCAACCAAACCATTAATAACGAACCAAATAAACACCAAAAAAAAAATTCAAAATTCACTTCTTGATTTTTTTTTTTTTTTAAGTTAATGCCCGTACTTGAAAGCACTGTGTAATAAAATAAAAATTAATAATTAAAAAAAATGACCATCAGCAAGAGAAAAGTAATGGATATAGTTCATTTAAGAGACCAAATAAGTTGCTAGACTTGATAAACAAAAACCTTTTGGGCAGAATTTTCTTCAAGAATAAGACCCAAAGAATCTAACAACAAATGTCTATACTAAATTAGAGACCAAAAATTTAAACAGTAAACGAATAACAAAACAAAATAATGCGACTCAATCTCTTTCAACTCCAATGGGTTAGACTCATTTCTTTCATGGAACAGTAGCGTTTAAACCTATAAATCCATACTGAATGCAAAACCTAGACATAAGATAATGAACAAAATCAAATTAGTTTTACTTAATCACCAATTAATTGAGACAAATTACACAAACTAACGAATTATAAACAAAAACTCAAATTAAAACACAACCAACAATCATAAATCATATTTAAGACAAACATATCATCCTAATTCAAATTCATTCAAAAGTACAAAATTTCTATAATGGTACAATACTACCACAATTATATAAGTTTTCCCACTATCATATGTAACTTGTAATTATCTTCGTATTTCAAGAATCACGTTGCAATAATAGGTCACTAAGCTTTCTCTGCTAGCTTTCCCAACTGAACTTTTACTAAAAGAGAACAACAGGACAATATCAAAAAAGGGAAAAAAAAATAGAGAAGAGAACATTGAGTCACAGGGTCGATCAAATAAAAACATCAACAGTAAGTATGAAAATAACAAAACAGAGAAATAAATATAAATTAAAGAATGTGTAAACTGAATTATCATTGGTTATAAACATATGTGCGCACAATATCTTTATGATGAATGGTAGTGCTTAAATTGCATAACCTCTCCATGATTAGGAAACCAAGAGAGCCCAATGACAACCAACATACACACATTTCATCTAATAGTAAAGAAACAAAAACCCAATAAACATTAAAGCTTTAACATAGCAAAGGCTAGGAACATGCGGAATATAAAGCAAATAAACTGGGAAAAAAAAATCAATACATGAAAAATGTACAAACACACCCAATAAAAAAAAAAGACAAAGAGAGGAACGATAAACCTTATTCTTTTGTTGTGGCTACATCCATGGGAAGAAAAAAAAAAGGTCAAGAAAGTGAAGACCCTGCAAGTTATCAAAAGATAAATGATATAGTACGTAAAACCAACAAACATAATTTAAAAAAACCAAGAACTATTAAAAAAAGTTAAAACTAATTTGAATTTTAAATTTTATGGTCAAATTTTATGAGCATGATTTAAGGGTAGAATTAAGGGGTAAAGAATCTGAGCGTTTCCAATTAGGAAATATAATCAACGTTTAATACTATTAAAACGTTATATAAAGGGCATTTTAGAGTTTTTAAAAAATTATGGACTTAATTAGTTATTAGTAAGATAAAAAACAGACTTATCGCCAAATAAATTTCTTTGACGGAATCAAGTCATTATAAGTTTTTTAACGAGGAATCAGTTCCAATTTTCAGTCTCAAGTCATTATAAGTCTTTTAAGAAGGACTCAGTTCCAATTTTCACTTCAACTGAAGTAGATTGAACCTATTAATTCAGCCGTGAAATTAAAAAACTCTAAAATTTATTTTTTAAAATAAATAAAAAAAACTAATTGTAAAATTAATGTTACTAAAAATCTAGTTTTAACCCCCAAAAAAGTCAAATTTAAACTTACCATCATAATTTTTCAATAATTATTTCTCTCTCTCTCTTGTTATTAAGTTCAAATATGATAACAAAGACTTGAATATAAAATTTTAATTAATGTTTTTGAATTTAAAAAAATTAAAAATTAAATTTATTAGTAATATTAAAAATAAAAAAACCTCATTTATTGTTTCCGTTTTAGGCCTCAAAATATCTCAGGCCACCCTTAAAAGTAATCCATGTATTACAATACATCGTGTCATGATCTTAAGTTGATATTGCATTTAAGTTGTATCGTAATAAATATTTGTTCAATACATGCTAATCTAGTTGCAATTATATATAATTCATGTGTAGTTTGACCAACCTGATTGGTTATGATATGAATTCATTAAGATTAATCTCACGTCATGCATGATGGTGACAAAATCCAAGGACCAATCCATGCACGAAGCAAGGAATGAAGCAGCAGCCATGCATGTGCTGGAAGAATCTTAGTGCACAGCTCTGAAATAGTATAGTTGACTTTGACATTTGTGTTATCGTTGTTTTCAATTCACATGCTAACAACTCCTCTCCTTATTCAATTGTTAATCCTTATAAAAAAATAACAACGTTAGCTGGATTTTAGTGACAACGTTAGCTAGATTTTAGTGCACAGCTCTTATAAAAAATAACAACGTTAGCTTCTCAATTCCTTTTCCATTACAATGTGTGACCTAAAGTCGTCACCGTCGTGGCAGACACTACTACCGACAAGTCATTAAGGTATACTACATGTCCCTAGTTACGTACTAAAATTTGTATGTATTTTAAGCTTATATGAATTAATTGACTTTGATGAATTATTAATTACAGGTGTCAAGTTGACTCATCAACCCAAACACGATATCAACCCGGCATGATACGATTTCAAAATTGACACGATTGATAAATATACATAATATGTTGGTTGGATTAATGTTTGACACTTTAATGTATTAAATAATTTTATTTTCTCGTGGGAATAGATACAAACACGACACAAATTATAATAATGATATGACTAAAAAATAACAACATGCGGATAACAGGACACGACACCAATGAGACCTGACAAAAGAGTACTCAACATTATCTCACCTCCCCCACTCCTTCATTTGATTAGCCTTCGAACTAACATTTCTTTGACCAGCCTAAGTATTTAAAAAACTCTCATTTTTATACTTATTTGGAGAAGTACATGCATATGAAGAAAAAAATCCATATTTAAGTAGTTTTTTTAGTTAATTTCAACGTGTACACAAAGAAGATATAGATATTAAAACAGCTCGGCTAGAAACTCTCTCTCTCTCTCTCTCTCTCTCTGAAGGTTGGTACTATATTAAAATTTCACGTATCTGTATTAATGTGTAAGTACCACCTCCTGAGGTTTACAATATGCTGAAAGCATATTGCTGGCTCAGTATATAAAGGAAGCATTGATGTGACCATGGAAATGCACAAGAGATCTGAGAGAGAGACACACACACACATTACCACACAGGTAGAGAGAGAGAGAGAGAGAAATGAAGGGTTTCAATTTCTTGATTGCTATACTAGTGGTTTTTGGAGTGTTAGGAGTCTGCAATGGCGCTGGGTTGAGGGAGAATTTCTACAAAAGTAGTTGTCCTCAAGCCGAGCAGATTGTTCAAAACATTACTTGGAAACAAGTTGCCAGCAATTCGGCATTGCCTGCTAAGTTGCTGAGGATGCATTTCCATGACTGTTTTGTTAGGGTAAAAGCATTTCTACTCTATGCATGAACCTATCATATATATATGCATGCTTTCATACCTTTAAACAAATAGCCAATTTACCTAGCTAACAACGCATGCAAAAAGCCGTTTCTTATAGACCGTCAATGACTATGTCATGCCAGGTTCATATTGTGTTAAAATTTGCTTAACACCTAATACGTATTGGTTTCATATTGGGTTCACGAGTCATGCCTAGTTTCCGCACTTTTGCAATCTCTTCATACAATTTTTTGTTTCTAAATGCTTCTATGGTGGTTGGTTTTTCAGGGCTGTGATGCCTCGGTATTGATTAACTCCACAGCAAATAACACAGCTGAGAAGGATGCAATTCCAAACCTAACACTGGCAGGCTTCAATGTTATTGATGAAATAAAGACCCAACTTGAGAATACTTGTCCTGGAGTAGTATCTTGTGCAGATATTATCGCTGTAGCTGCTAGAGACTCGGTGTCTTTTCAAGTAAACTTTATATAAATATTATGGAAAATAAATTAGTTTTAATGTTCGTAACCTTTATACTCGTGACTCTAACGCAAATTTTAAATGCACGTAATCACTCACAAACGATAGGAAACTCTGTGTTTGTCCACGAAACTCGTACTTAGGACTAAGGAGTTGCGGTTTACACCTCGTTATTTGTTCTTACTTTGAACCAACCCGTGCTGACTACCACCTCTGATATTAACTTCGTTGGTATAATGGCATACAAATAATCTAGCCAACAAAGAAACTAGTATATACTAATAATGACTCGTATCTAAAAACCCTCTGTAATACCAAAAATCAAATATTAATCATCCAACATTTATATTTAAAATAATCATTTATTTTATTTTATAAAATTATGAAATATAAAGTTAAAGTGAATAAAGAGAAAATAAAAGAGAGGTAGAGGAGAGAGAAGAGAGAGATATATGTGGATTAGTGGGGTTGTCTTGCATTGGAGAGTGTATTGGTTATTGTCTGGCATTGCACCGTGTAGAGAATATGTTTTTGAGCGGGAACAAAATTAAGATAAATTTTTGCCATTTGAACAAAACAGATGAATATTGAATCAATGTTGACCGGTATTGTGTTTTTATAAGTTGAAAATTCAACTTCTTCATAGTAATATTAGATAGATTTATCATTTTGAAAAGATAAATTTTGATGTAACATTCCAAGTGTTATGACTGCAGTTCAATAAATCAATGTGGCAAGTGTTAACTGGTAGAAGAGATGGAAATATTTCACTTGCTTCAGAAGCTCTGGCCAACATACCATCTCCATTTTTCAACTTCACCACTCTCAAACAAGCTTTCGCCAACAAAAACCTCAATGTTCAAGATCTGGTGGTTTTATCAGGTATTACAAAAAAATACAAGATTTACTATGTGCTATCTATATGGGAAGTTGCTAATAGTTTATAAAACTTACATCGAGTATAATGCTACTTCATCCCCTGCAATTTTCATAAGATTTCGGTTTGTCTGTGTGAAATTTGTTTCAATTTATTACTTTCTTCAAGTATGATTAGAATTAGTACTTAAAAATACCATGTGTCATCAAATAGCAGATCCAGATGTTATTTTTGTTGAGTAAAACTAATTAGAAGAAATAGAAAATGAACCTGTGACATGAAAGGTAAGGGGTAATGGAGATTCTCCAAAAACTACGTGGCCAATGGATGACCGCCACCTAACGGGTCGTGTCCGCCAAGCTAACTGGTCAGCCATAGGCCATGGGCTTTTTTGTCAATCCCTGCCAAGGCAACAGCCGTTAGCTAATGTGACCCAGTAGTATGCAAATAGAAAGATTAGTCAAATCTTAAACTTGCCCTATGGCAAAATATGCTTTGTGCAGGTGCACACACTATTGGTATTGGACATTGCAACTTATTCAGCAACAGGCTATACAATTTCACCGGAAAAGGAGACACCGATCCTTCCCTGAACTCTACCTACGCGGCCACCTTGATAATGAAATGCCAGAGCCTTTCGGACAACACGACCACGGTAGATATGGACCCCGGGAGTGCTCTAACATTCGACAACCATTATTTCTCTAACTTGAAGATTCACCAAGGCCTTTTCCAATCTGATGCTACACTGTTGACTAACAAAGGTGCCACAAATGTTGTTGATGAAATGTTAAGTTCTGGGCAGTTCTTCGCTGAGTTTAACCAATCTATTCAGAGGATGGGTGCAATTGGAGTGCTCACAGGAACTGCAGGAAAGATAAGGAAGATATGTAGTGTGGTTTAATCTTTAAGGCTTTGGATGATGATTTTCTAATTTTATTAAATAAAGTTAGTGGTTAATTATTTTGTTTGAATGTAATTTTTTTTCAAATAGTTTTCATCTGCCTATGTTCTCCGTTTGTTTCGAATGTAAAATGATGTCAATGGGATTGAGTTTGTAACATCTACTCCTTAATATTCTTACCTTTACCATTAGGTTAGCGCACCAATTTATAGATCTATTTTCAATTTTTCTAAATGGATATAAGTGAATCTAACTTAAAGGAAAAATAGAATAAGAATCGCTATTTGATTGATGATGGACTGCCATGTACCATGGAACTTTGCTTCGCATTGCCAATTTAGAATAAAACATACGAGAAAAAAACTTGCTTTTATACCACATAAAGTAAAATAGCATTATGGTCTTAATCGACTTGACACAATTTATGAGTATCTTAGTCAAACTCAAACCGAAGTTATCACTAGAAACCCCCAAGTATTAAAATCTACAATGTATTAATCAATCCTAAAATAGTTATTCTCTCTCCATTGTCTCCTATATTCCACAAAATTAAAGTTTAGGATTATAAAGCTATCAAATATTTATAAGTGAAGAGGGGAAGGGCCGAAGGGGGAAGTGTGTTTAAATAGGAGTTGGTTGATAATAAAACTAATTTTTTTATGAGTAGAATCCTTTTCAAATAGAACTGAGCCTACGTCAGCCAAGCTTAGTAATTTAATTAGATGACTCAGAAAAAAAAATCGTGTTAGTTGAGTTTAAGCTGTTTAGATCGTTTAACAACTACATTCTTGTATTTTGTTGGCAAAAAGAATACATATTTATTATTGGTCTAGTGATTTAAAAAAGGACCCAAGGGGGGATAGTTGGCATAACCAGATGGTGATCATTCAGTAAAGTAGAGAAATTTGAGAGAAAGAGAGAGAGAGAAAAATTTAAAAAAATACAGTGACTTGTTCAATGATCGCAAAAACAAGGCTCAGTAAGAATTGTTTAAGGCGGCAGTAAATATTTTCATCCTTGACCTTTCCTGGTGCAATTAATTTGACAGCTATAGTGTTCGACGAAATTCCCAAAAAAAAAAAAAATTGACATGTTGCCATGTTGTTCTAATGGAGACAACAAAGACAAAACGTAACGGACAAACCTTAGGGGACATGCAAAGTCATGAAATTTTAAAATAATGAAATTGCCACCTTTTACCTTACCTTAACTAGAGTTCGTTGAATAAAGTATTAAGGTGAGGAGGTCACAATTGTCAACGACACATTCTTCATCCATTTATTTAAGAAAACAAAACACTTGCCAACATGAAGAGAAGTCACATCCAGAGCGATGACATGTTTTTATCTATAGGAGTGATATGTCTCGTGTTTAAAATCGAAAACTGACCTATTCAAAATGACCGTAAGATAATCTATTACTTATTTCTCTTAAATCCCAATTTAGACCTAAATTTGATTCACTGGATAATTTTTTTTTTTTTATATATGTTGAATAAGTACCAAAATAGAGAATTGAGATTGTCTACAAAAACTAAATTATTCAAACTTGTGGTGAACTTCTTCATTCTATGTCTAGATAGATATGTGGTTATAGCTTTTGGTGGAAAATAAAAAAAACCATTCAATGAACCATATCTTCAATGATAGGAAGCACCTATGTTTAATATAATTGACTTTCACTAGTCATTATTTGTCCTCAAATCATGAAAGAAGTAGCCAGCATGGTTAAATTTAAAAGCATCAACTATTGAAAGTCTAAAGCTCCAGGAATACAGGTGGTTGATGGCATGTATAAACCTATAACTTTGAATATTTATTTTAAGGGGTTTTTACTATTTTCCCTTTTTCTTGTAACAACTTAATTCCTATTAATAAGATTTGTTTAATTACCAAAAAAATATATATATATATATATAAACCTATAAATTATGACAAACACAGCCTTGAGTTCATTCAATTAACCGCAAAAAACATTTCGAATCATTTCAGCTTTGAGGGTCAATTATATTTAAATCTTGTTTAGACACAGTTGCAGTGTGACTTATAATGCGACTGATTTTTCGCTTTATGTTTAAATTTTATTCAACAATTCTATATATCCAATGGTCTCTAATTGGTCATGGGCTTGGCTAGTCAGACCGACTAGTTAATATGCTATGTCTAAACGAGTTGTAACTAAATTTTTATCTTTTCATATATTCGGATAATAATAACTTTTAAAATTTTGGTGGGTCATTTCATTTAAGTTAGGCAAAAAAGATAACTCACAGACACACCCATTGTAATAACCCATGGATGACAATGGATCATGTCGTGATCTTAGGTTGATGTTGCATTTAAGTCGCGTCGTAGTAATAAATATGTGTTCAATTCATACTAATCTAGTTGCAATTATATATAACAAATGTATAGTTGACATAATCAAATTTCTATTGATTTATTTGTTAAGCAGGTTTGACCAACCAGATTGGTTATGATGGTGACAAAATCGAAGTACCAATACATGCACGAAGGAAGGAATGAAGCAGCAGCCATGTACTTGAAGAATCTTAGTGCACAGCTCTTGACATAGAAAACAAGGTTAAGGAATCAGCTAAAATAGTATAGTTGACTTTGAAATTTGTGGTTAGGTTTCGTTGTTTCATTCACTTGCTTCCAAATCAAAATGTGCAATATTCAACAAGTTAACTAATTCATAATAAATAAATTCAAAAATATACATTAGCATTAATAATAACGGGCTAGATTAGCTTTAAACACGAAAAATCCGATTTTAACATGGCTCTTTTCGTGGGATATTGGTTTTTTAGTTGTGCGAATTAATCTGGGTGCAACAAGATAGTAAACACTTACAATAAGATAATGAGTCGAATTAGAGTTGATTAGAGTCCATCACAAATCCAAAGTATTATGTGCCGATCAAAAACGATACGACTCAATTGTCACATTTAAATAGATCAACTCTAGAACCGCAAAACGGTTCGGGCTGACTAGGTCCAGTTGGGTCATTCCACTAGCACAACTAGTGTCCAGCTCCCCCCCCCCCCCCCCCTCCTTGCCATTGTCACTACTGGTACCTGACCCCGTCGGCTCGACATATATTGATGGGAGACAAACTCTTGGATATTAAGTTATATTTGGATGTGTAATGAGAGATTAATGAATTCCATATAAATAACAACACGCAGATGGCACGACACGAATTGACACCCGATAGAAGAGTATTAAACATTATCTCGTCTCCCCCACCCCTTGATGGACTTGACTACGGTACCGAAGAAAATTTTTTGATACCGTATCTCCAAATTTTATTACTTTAATAAATGTTTTTATAACTTTTGTGACTTATTTTATAACCAAAAAATGTATTACTTTTGTAGGTGATTTACCACATTTATGGGTATTTTTACCACTGTTATGATAACTATTTTTACCACTTTTGTAGGCGATTTATCACATTTGTGGGTGTTTTTACCATTATCGTGATAATTATTTTTATCACTTTTTTTGGTACCACAACAATGATAAAAACACCCATAAATATGATAAAAATATTCACAAATGAGATAAAAGTTAGTATGGTACAAAAAAAAATTGGTACCGTAGAAAACTCTCCCTTTCATGTTTTTTGGCTCAACAGTCAGGGATGTCCAGACCAATTTATGCGCACCTCAATGAATCTCATTTTCGGTCCGATCAAAGCCAGGCCAACGGCCTTTGAACTAACAATCTATGACCAGCCTAGATATTTAAAACTCTCATTTTTCTATTTATTTGAAGTAGATAAAAAAAATTCCATCAAATCACTGCCAAGTCTGGTGGGATTAATGGTAGGAGTTGTTTCAACATTTAATTAATGGTAGGAAAATTGGTTTACGCTACTCATACCAACTAGAATTTCACTTGGTTTTTTTATTTTATTTTTGGAAAATACAGTTTGAAGTTTGAACTATATTCCAAGTTGGAGGGGTGTCAACAACTAGAACTATATTCAAGTAATGCCACAACAGTGATTACTGAAATAATCATCATATGCTTGAGAAGATTTCCCTCCGCAAATCCTATTTTTTCCTAATTTTGAATTATTTAATTGACCTCCTCCAATTGAATTCCAACAAATGGCATATGTAACGACTTCCAGCTTTTAATAATTACTTCACATTTGAATTTTTATAAGTGGCAGCGGAGTGGAATTACGGCTAATGGTGACGATGAAACGATATTATAAATTCTGTATATGACACGGTGCGATAGCTAGTACATGATATAATGATGAGAATAGATCCTTTGGGAAAGTACCCAAAGGATTAACCAGGGGTGCAACCCTTGGCAAAGTAAATTGTGTGAGCATCCATGGAAATTACTAAGGAATAAACCTAAGGGGACAACGTGTACACAAAGCAGATACAAATATTAAAGCAGTTCGGCTAGAAAAGCTCTCTCTCTCTCTCTCTCTGAAGCTTGGTACTATATTAAAATTTCATCTAGCTGTATTCATGTGTAAGTACCACCTACTGAGGTTTACAATATGCTGAAAGCATATTGCTGGCTCAGTATATAAAGAAAGCATTGAAGTGACCATGGAAATGCACAAGAGATCTGAGAAATAGACACACACACACACATTACCACACACACAGAGACAGAGATGAAGAGTTTCAATTTCTTGATTGCTATACTAGTGGTTTTTGGAGTGTTAGGAGTCTGCAATGGCGGTGGGTTGAGTAAGAATTTCTACAAAAGTAGTTGTCCAAAAGCCGAGCAGATTGTTCAAAACATTACTTGGAAACAAGTTGCTAGCAATTCGGCATTGCCTGCTAAGTTGCTGAGGATGCATTTCCATGACTGTTTTGTTAGGGTAAAAGCACTTCTACTCTATGCATGAACCAATCATATATACATGCATGCTTTCATACCTTTAAACAAGTAGCCAATTTATCTAGTTTACAACGCATGGAAAAAGCTGTTTCTTATAGATTTATAGACTATCAATAAATCGTGTCATGCCGGGTTCATGTTGTGTTAAAATTTGCTTAACACCTAATACGCATTGGTTTCATGTTGGGTTCACGAGTCATGCCTAGTTTCCACACTTGGGCAATCTCTTCATACGATTTTTTGTTTCTAAATGCTTCAATGGTGGTCGGTTTTCCAGGGATGTGATGCCTCGGTATTGGTTAACTCCACAACAAATAACACAGCTGAGAAGGATGCAATTCCAAACCTATCACTGGCAGGCTTCGATGTTATTGATGAAATAAAGACCCAACTTGAGATTACTTGTCCTGGAGTAGTATCTTGTGCAGATATTATCACTTTAGCTACTAGAGACTCGGTTTCTTTTCAAGTAAGCTTTATATAAATATTATGAAAAATAAATTAGTTTTAATGTTTGTAACTTTTATACTCATGACTCCAACGCAAATTGTAAATGCACTTAATCACTCACAAAGGATAGGCATCGGTAAAATCCCAATGCTTAACCAAGAAACTCGTACTTAGGACTAAGGAGTTGCGGATTACACCTTATTATTTGTTCGAACTTTGAACCAACCCATGTTGATTACCACCTCTGATATTAACTTCGTTGGTATAATGACATACAAATAATCTAACCAACAGAGAAACTAGTATATACTAATATTGATTTGTATCTAAAAATACTATGCAATACCAAAAATCGAATATTAATCATCCAACATTTATATTTAAAATAGTCGTTTATTTTATTTTTTAAAATTATGAAATATAAAGTCAAAGTGAATAAAAAGAAAATAAGAGAGAGGTAGAGGACGAAGAAGAGACGGATATATGTGGATTAGTGGGATTTTCTGGCATTGAGGAGTGTATTCGATGTTGTCTGGCATTGGGACCATGTAGAGAATATGTTTTTGAGCGGGAAAAAAAAAAGAGTAATGCTACACTGACCAAATTTTGTGACCAAATTTAGAGTCCAAATGACATGGCAGCATGTCATTTGGAGTCTTTATTGGGGCCCAAATGACATGACATCAAATAAAGAAGCCTAAGTCAGCTGCCATGTCATTTGAACTCCAAATTTGGTCAGTGTAATATTACTGGAAAAAAAAAATTAAGGTAAATTTTGTACTATTTGATCAAAATATATGAAAATTAAATTAATTTTGACCGTTGTTATGCTTTTAAAAATTCAGAATTCAACTTCTTCGCAATAATATTAGATAGATTTATCCTTTTGAAAAGATATTTTGATGTAACATTCCAAATGTTATAACTGCAGTTCAATAAATCAATGTGGGAAGTGTTAACTGGTAGAAGAGATGGAAATATTTCACTTGCTTCAGAAGCTCTGGCCAACATACCATCTCCATTTTCCAACTTCACCACTCTGAAACAAGCATTCGCCAACAAAAAACTCACTGTTCAAGATCTCGTGATTTTATCAGGTATTAGAAAAAACAATAGAAAGTTTACTACGTGCTATCTATATTTGAAGTTGCTAATAGTTTATAAAAGTTACATTAAGTATAATGATACTTCATCCCTTACAATTTTCATAGGATTTCGGCTTGGCCGTGTGAAATTTATTTCAATTTATTACTTTATTATGATTAGAATATGGTACCGAAAAATATCATGTGTTGTCAAATAGCAAATCCAGATGTTATTTCGTTGAGTGAAAAAAAAATATGAATCTATGACATGAAAGGTAAAGGGTAATGTAGATTCTCCAAAAAACTACGTGGCCAATGGATGACCACCGCCTTACGGGTCGTGTCCGCCATGCTAACTGGTGAGCCATGGGCCACAGGCTTTTCTGTCAATCCCTGCCAATGCAACAGCCGTTAGCTAATGTGACCCAGTAGTATGCAAACAGAAAGTTTAGTATAATCTTAAACTTGCCCTATGGCAAAATATGCTTTATGCAGGTGCACACACTATTGGCATTGGACATTGCAACTTATTCAGCAACAGGCTATACAATTTCACTGGAAAAGGAGACACCGATCCTTCCCTGAACTCTACCTATGCAGCCACCTTGAGAACGAAATGCCAGAGCCTCTCGGACACCACGACCACGGTAGATATGGACCCCGGGAGCACTCTAACATTCGACAACAATTATTTCTCTAACTTGAAGATTCAGCAAGGCCTTTTCCAATCTGATGCTGCACTGTTGACTAACAAAGGTGCCACAAATGTTGTTGATGAAATGTTAAGTTCTGGAGAGTTCTTCACTGAGTTTAGCCAATCTATTCAGAGGATGGGTGCAATTGGAGTGCTCACAGGAACTGCAGGAAAGATAAGGAAGATATGTAGTGTTGTTTAATCTTTATGACTTTGGATGATGATTTTCTATTTTTTTTTTTTGAGAATTTGTTCGAGTCAAAATTGAATAAAAGTTGGTGGTTAATTATTTTGTTTGAATGGAATTTTTGTTCAAATAGTTTTCATCTGCCTATGTTCTCCGTTTGTTTCGAATGTGAAATGATGTCAATGGGATTGAGTTTGTAACATCTACTCCTTAATAGTCTTACCTTTACCATTAAGTTAGCGCACCAATTTATAGATCTATTTTCAATTTTTCTAAATGGGTATAAGTGAATCTAACTTAAAGGAAAAATAGAATAAGAATCGCTATTTGATCGATGATGGACTGCCATGTACCATGGAACTCTGCTTCGCATTGCCAATCTAGAATAAAACATACTAGAAAAAAACTTGCTTTTATACCACATAAAGTAAAATAGCATTATGGTCTTAATCAACTTGACACAATTTATGAGTATCTTAGTCAAAATCAAACCGAAGTTATCACTAGAAACCCCCAAGTATTAAACTCTACAATGTATTAATCAATCCTAAAATAGTTATTCTCTCTCCATTGTCTCCTATATTCCACAAAATTAAAGTTTAGGATTATAAAGCTATCAAATATTTATAAGTGAAGAGGGGAAGGGCCGAAGGGGGAGGTATGTTTAAATAGGAGTTGTTTGATAATAAAACTAATTTTTTTTATGACTAGAAACCTTTTTAAATAGAACTGATCCTGCGTCAGCCAAGCTTAGTAATTTAATCAGATGACTCAGAAAAAAAAATCGCTCTAGTTGAGTTTAAGCTGTTTAGATCGTTTAACAACTACATTCTCGTATTTTCTTGGCAAAAAGAATACATATTTATTATTGGTCTAGTGATTTAAAAAAGGACCCAAGGGGGGATAGTTAGCATTACCAGATGGTGATCATTCAATAAAGTAGAGAAATATGGAAGCAAAGAGAGAGAGAGAGAGAGAGAGAGAGAGAGAGAGAGAGAGAAATTTAAAGAATACAGTGACTTGTTTAATGATCGCAAAAACAAGGTTCGGTAAGAATTGTTTAAGGCGGCAGTAAATATTTTCATCCTTGAACGACACATTCTTCCTCCATTTATTTAAGAAAACAAAACACTTGCCAACATGAAGAGAAGTCACATCTATAGCGATCACAAGTTTTTATCTATAGAAGTGATATGCCAAGTGTTTAAAATCGAAAACCGACCTATTCAAAATGATCATAATATGATATATTACTTATCTCTCTCAAATTTTAATTTAGACGTAAATCGAGTGCACTAGGTAATTTTTTTTTTATATATGTTGAATAGGTACTGATGATGCACAAATTGGGTTTACACACCGCAGTCAAGTGTGAGTAGTAAATGCAGTAATTAAAGTAGATAGAAGACAAGAATTATAGTGGTTCGGTCAATGTGACCTACGTCCATTTCTGAATGGCTAGGATCGTCGGGTCTTTTATTAACTCAAGTATGCAAGGAGCAGAGAGTTACAAGCTGAAAGGGAGAGGAGAGAGGTATGCTCAACCAAGTGTGTTCTCATTTGCCCCCCAAGTGTTGGTGGGGCTTTATAGTCGTCCCCTAACATATTGGGACGACTTACTAGCAACTAGATTGCTATTGTGGTGGAGCTTACGACTTCTTCTCAACGGGGCGAGGTGGTTGAGGTGCTCTCCATGAAACTCGGTCAAATATGAAGAGAAGGTTCACTATTTCCAAGGCGGTGAAGGTGAGGCTCCCGGATGCTCCCCTAATGACGTAGTTAAGCTGATGTAGCTCCCTGATGAGCTTGACTGGACTTGGACCACATTGGGTTTAGTGGGTCTTTATAAGATTGAACTCTTAATTATGGTTGGGCTTTCAACATGGATTTGGTCATTTGGGCCTGACCCATCAGGTACCAAAATAGAGAATTGAGATTGTCTACGAAAGCTAAATTATTCAACAATATGGTATATTACTTATCTCTCTCAAATCTAAATTTAGAAGTAAATCTAGTGCACTGGATATATATGTTTTTTTATATATGTTGAATACATACCAAAATAGAGAATTAAGATTGTGTACGGAAGCTTAATTATTCAAACTTGTGGTCAACTTCTTCATGTTATGTCTAGATAGATATGTGGTTTGGTGGAAAATAAAAAAAAAAACCATTCAATGAACCGTATCTTCAATGACACGAAGCACCTATTTTTAAGAGAATTAACTTTCACTAATCATTATTTGTCCTCAAATCATGAAAGAAGTAGCCAGCATGATTAAATTTAAAAGCATCAACTATTGAAAGTCTAAAGCTCTAGGAGTAAAGGGGGTTGATGGCATGTATAAACCTATAACTTAGGTTGAATATTTCTTTTAAGGGGTTTCTTCTATTTTCACCTTTTCATGTGCAGCTTAATTCCTATCAATAAGATTTTATTTTATTTTTGGTCAAATCAATAAGATTTTTTTAATTACCAAAAAAAATGTTTAAACCTATAAATTGTGTCTAAGGCAGCCTTGAGTTCATTCAATTTTATGAAGCACAAATCAATTTTATGCACCATCTGTCGAGTGATTAGTATGGTTATTAAAATGCAGTAAATATGATGGAGAACTCAACACAAGTAACACACAAAGATAGAGTGGTTTGGTCAAGATGACCCACTCCGCTTTAAAGGACTTTGGTTGTCGGGGTGTTTTATTGTTGTAGGAGTGTGGAGAGCTCAGATGAGAGCAATGAGAGTTCAGGTTTGAAATAAGATGCAAGATGTCAAATGACAGATGACCCCCATGTGTAGGTGAGACTTACAATTTATAGGCTCCTCCTAACAGATTGAGACGCCACATCTGTAATAGATAGACTAATTTGGTGGAGGTGACACTATTCTCGCAACGGACGAGGTAGTTGCGTGGAGATCTCTTTATCAGTTGCAAACTAGGTTTCAAGATGACGTGATTGACTCTAGGATGACGTGATAGTGTGGTTGAGACTCTAAGATGACGTGACTCCCTCCTTGACTCTAGGATGGTGTGACTGACTCTTTGACTCTAGTATGACATGATTGACTCCTTAACTCTAAGATGGCGTGACTCCCTCCTTGGCTCCAGGATGGCGTGGCTGACTGTGCTCCCTTGACTCCGTGGTGAGCCAAGCTTGATCTCATCTAGGTCGAGCCCATTGGGCTTTGTTTGGGTCGGGTCCATTACTTGAGTCGGGCCTTGTTCGGGCCAGTCCCACTATCCGAGTTGGGCTTTGTCTAGGCAAGGCCCATTACTTGAGTTGGGCTTCGTCTGGGCCGAGCCCATCACAATTTTCTGCAAAAAATATTTCGAAACTAATTTTTCACCTCTAAGTTGAAATTTTAATTCAATAGTTTTATACATCCAATGGTCTCTAGTCAGTCATGGGCTTGGCTACTCAAATCCACTAGTTAATATGTTATGTCTAAACGAGTTGTAACTAAATTTTAATCTTTTCATATATTTGAATAATATTAATTTTTAAAATTTTGGTGGCCGTTTTATTTAGATTGGGCAAAAAAGATAACCCACAGAAACACCCATTATAATAATGGACTTTCACGTGGCGTGATAAAGTAACTAATGTATGACAATAAATTGTGTCGTGATCTTAAGTTGATATTACATTTAAGTCGTGTCGTAATAAATATTTGTTCAATTCATGCTAATCTAGTTGCAATTATATATAACTCGTGTAGTTGACATACTCAAATTTCTATCCATTTATTTGTTAAGCAGCCATGTGCTGGAAGAATCTTAGTGCACAGCTCTTGAAATAGTAAAGTTGACTTTGACATTTGTGTTTTCGTTGTTTTCAATTCACATCCTAACAACTTCTCTCCTTATTCAATTGTTAATCCTTATAAAAAAATAACAACGTTAGCTGGATTTTAATGATTTTGTTCAATCTTTTTTTAATCCCTCAAAAGCTTCTCAACTCCTTTTCCATTACAATGTGTGACCTAAAGTCGTCACCGTCCTGGCAGACGCTACTACCGATAAAGTCATAATTAGATGACTTGCGTGTGGCGTCAAATGCCATACTTATGTGTGGACTGCCATGTACGATAGCACTCTGCTTCACATTGCTAATCTAGAATAAAACATACGAGAAAAAAACTTGCTTTTATGCCACATAAAGTGAAATAACATTATGGTCTTAATCGACTTGACACAATTTATGAGTATATTTGTCAAAATCAAACCGAAGTTATCACTAAAAAGCCCCAAGTATTAAACTTTACAATGTATTAATCAATCCTAAATTGTCTCCTATAATCCACAAAATTAAATTTTAGGATTATAAAGCTATCAAATATTTATAAGTGAAGAGGGGAAGGGCCGAAGGGGGAGGTATGTTCAATACAAAGATATGTTTAAATAGGGGTTGTTTTATAATAAAACTAATTTTTTTTATGAGTAGAAACTTTTTCAAGTAGAACTGAGCCTACGCCAGTCAAGCTTAGTAATTTAATCAGATGAATCAGGAAAAAAAAAGAATCGTGTTGGTTCAGTTTAAGCTGTTTAGATCGTTTAACAACTACATTCTCTTATTTTCTTGACAAAAAGAACACATATTTATTATTGGTCTAGTGATTTAAAAAAGGCCCCAAGGGGGATAGTTAGCATAACCTGATGACTATCATTTATAAAAGTAGAGAAATATGGAAGCAAGGAGAGAGAGAGAGAGAGAGAGAGAGAAATTTAAAGAATACAGTGACTTGTTCAATGATCGCAAAAACAAGGTTCAGTAAGAATTGTTTAAGGCGGCAGTAAATATTTTCATCCTTGACCTTTCCTGGTGTAATTACTTTGACAGCTATAGTGTTCGACGAAATTCCCAAAAAAAAAAAAATTGACATGTTGCCATGTTGTTCTAATGGAGACAACAAAGACAAAACGTAACGGACAAACCTTAGGGGACATGCAAAGTCATGAAATTTTAAAATAATGAAATTGCCACCTTTTACCTTACCTTAACTAGAGTTCGTTGAATAAAGTATTAAGGTGAGGAGGTCACAATTGTCAACGACACATTCTTCCTCCATTTATTTAAGAAAACAAAACACTTGCCAACATGAAGAGAAGTCACATCCAGAGCGATGACATGTTTTTATCTATAGGAGTGATATGTCTCGTGTTTAAAATCGAAAACTGACCTATTCAAAATGACCGTAAGATAGTCTATTACTTATTTCTCTTAAATCCCAATTTAGACCTAAATTTGATTCACTGGATAATTTTTTTTTTTTTATATATGTTGAATAAGTACCAAAATAGAGAATTGAGATTGTCTACAAAAACTAAATTATTCAAACTTGTGGTGAACTTCTTCATTCTATGTCTAGATAGATATGTGGTTATAGCTTTTGGTGGAAAATAAAAAAAACCATTCAATGAACCATATCTTCAATATAGGAAGCACCTATGTTTAATATAATTGACTTTCACTAGTCATTATTTGTCCTCAAATCATGAAAGAAGTAGCCAGCATGGTTAAATTTAAAAGCATCAACTACTGAAAGTCTAATGCTCCGTTTGCTAGGAAAGATGGAAAGTAGAAGGGATACACTTTCTATCCTTCAAGGAAGGGAAGGTAGGAATGATACACTTTCCTTCCTTTGTGTTTGATTGAATTGATGGAAAATAAAAATGACTAAATTTTTTTTTTTTTTGTGCTGACTAAGATTATGGGTGACAATCGAGTCGTGTCGTGTCATGTTAGATTCATGTTGAGTCATTACGGATTTGTGTCGAACATTAGTAAAACCTAACTCAACTCATTTAACTAATTGTGTCATTTCGAGTTGCGAGTTGAACTGTTTATTTTCTTTTATATTTTATATTTTATATATATTATTTTTTATATTTTATATTTTATTTTAAATTTATTTTTAAATTTTTTTAATATATATACATATTTTATCATTGTATATTTGTATGAAATTAATGTATATATAATATATGTATATATTAAAAGATATATAGATAAATAAGATACATTTCAATACAAATAATTAACTTTCCTTCTACTTTTCTTCCGATTTTAGAGGGATTGATTTTGGTGAGTTTGAAGGAAAGTTAATCCATCCATTTTTTCATCATTCCCACTTTCTTTCTTTACCAAATATGATGTTTTATCTATCCATCCCACTTTCCATCCTTCTAACTTTTCATCTTTTCATTTTTTTCATCGTACCAAATGGAGCATAAAGCTCCAGGAATAAAGGTGGTTGATGGCATATATAAACCTATAACTTAGGTTGAATATTTCTTTTAAGTGGTTTTTACTATTTTCCCTTTTTCTTGTAACAGCTTAATTCCTATTAATAAGATTTGTTTAATTACCAAAAAATTATATATAAACCTATAAATTGTGACAAACACAGCCTTGAGTTCATTCAATTATCTGCAGAAAATATTTCGAATTGTTTCAGCTTTGAGGGTCAATTATATTAAAATCACGTCTACACACAGTTGCAGTTTGACCTATGATGTGACTGATTTTTTGCTTTATGTTGAAATTTTAATGGGAAAATTGGAAGTGAGTCCCCTAGATGCACTTGTTTGGAGATAAGTCCTGCAAGGAAACTTATAATGGGCTAAATTCATGTTTAAAATTATATGTAATGACTTAAGTCCACTTTTTTTTTTTATCTCAAAAATACCCTTCCTTGAAAGGAAATTAAATTAATTTCCTATTTTATAAATTGTTATCCCTTAATTCAAGGTCAATTAAAATATACCAATAAAATCTCCATCATAAATTTAAAATTCAAATTCAAAGTTCTATCTCTCTCTCTTTCTATATATATATACTAGTAATTACCCGTGCCTGAAGGCACTACGTTACTCATAAAAAATTGTAAATGTTTTTTCATAAATAAAGGCAATGTATAATACAATTTCAACAATATAACAATCAAATTGATATTGTTCAACCTGTATGCAGAATATATATAATCAAACTTTTATATAACGAAAGTCACGCTACAACTATTGCAACATATTAATTCAAAAATTTGAGAAAATATAATTATTATTGGTTAAACATCCAAAATTTTAAAATTTTTAATAAACTTTATCTCAAATTTCAAAAAAATATAACTATTTGATTATCTGCAGGTTTCTACTTAAAGTTCATAACATTATTTTTGCACCATTTTTTTTAATGTGAGTTCGTGTAACTTTTGTGAGGAAAACATCGAAAAGTTTCACGTGAATTCTCATAAATGTAAAAAATTTTGTTGAGTAATTAAAATCAGTTTCCATTTGAGTTCAATTTAAATATTCGTAAAATTCAATCGAATTTAATTTTGGGTGGGGCTATTTCTACCCCACAAATCTCTATTCCCAGCCCATTTAATTTCTCATTATCAAACTACTAAACCCACTCATTATATAGTCACTACATTAGTAATTAAGTCAACACCATGTTACATACACCCCGTTTAATAAATAAACTCACCTTATATTTTGTCATAATTATGGTTTCATTCTCTATTTCATCTGATGCACTCACAAAAATGCTTTTTTAATATGAATTTTTCCAGTGAGATACATGTTAGTATTACTTTTCAATTTAATTATATATTTGATTTCTTGTTTGTTGTATGAATTTTTATTATTTTCGGTATGTTTTGATATATTTGTCAAGTTTAATAATTTTTATTTAGAATGTATATGTGTGTACATATATGTATACTTTTCAGATTATTTGTTGTTTTTTTTTATCTTGTTTAGGTTTTGTATCTATGCTTCTTATTTTTTTTCTTGTTCGATTTTGTGTTTTTGCTTGATACTTTTTTTTTCATGTCCAGTTTTGCGTCTTGTGGTTTTGCATTTTGTAGTTTTATTTGTTCATTTAATCTTTGCTTGGTTTTTTTTTTTTCCTTCTTATTTCGGTTTGCTTCTTTTTTTTTCCTTATTTCGTTCTTTTCTTTTTAAAAGGGGTGTATGTAGCATGGGGTGGGTATAGAAATGGTAAACTTAATAGTTTAATAATGAGAAATTAAATGGGGTGAGAATGGAGATTTGTGGGTGGGAATAGCCCCACCCTTTAAGTTTAAGGAAGAATTTATATTTTATACATGACAGTCTTTTTTTTTTTTTTTTTCTCAAAACCACCCAATGTGGGTGGGGGGTTTGGCATGACCCCTACCAGTATATATAACTAAAAGGAAAAATGTACAAGGGAGGAGGTCATAAAGCCAAGCCTCCAGAAGTGAAAGAAAGTCAAAGCAAAAACAAGGTGACTCACCACCAAAAGCATGAAAATAAATAAATAGAAAAGCAAAGTGGGAAATCCTCACAGAACAAAATAATAGGAAACATCAATTAAAATAAAACTCAACGACGAACGTGAGGGGTCTGTCGAGCGTCCAAGGCGAGGATGCCTGCAATCCCAGAAGGAAGGGATGACGAATCAGGGAATCGCTGATTGAGCTGCTGAGAGCAAGCCCAATTAGCCATGAAGTCTGCAGCCTGATTCGCCTCTCGTAGGACGTGACAGACGCGAGCCGAGAGAGAAGCACACAGAACCCGAATCCGAGCAAGCAGGTAAGCATAAACCCAGCACCCAGTACACTGAGAAGAAACCCAAGAAACCACTGTAGCTGAATCTGACTCCACTACCAACTCTGAAGCTCCCAAATTTGCGGCCAACTCCAACCCAGCACAAACCGCCTGCAACTCCGCATACATAATAGGCTGATGCCCCAGAAACGAGCAAAAAGTCCTAAGTACCCGACCCTGGTGGTCCCGAATAATACCCCCTGCGGCAGACAGCCCCGGATTGCCTTTAGAACAGCCGTCAACGCTGATCTTCAGGCAACCCGCTACAGGACGAGTCCAAGCAACCAAGCGAAGAGGTCGAGGCCGAGGAACCAAGACCCTAAGAGAACCTACAAACTCAACTGACTCATCCCAACGCAACTGACTTGGAGCAAACCCAAAAGCAAGCCCAACCAACTGCATATCGGTCATAACCCTCTGAATTACAACGGTCACGTAAAAGGCCTGGCCATCGAACCTATAAGCATTACGCGCCTTCCATAAGTGCCACAGAATGAAGCACGGTAGCAATACTCGCACGTGACCTGCAGAAGGAGCACAACGCCGCCAATGAAGCATCAAAGCATAAGGAGACTGAAACGGCCAACATCTGATCCCAAACATCCGATAAAAGTGACCCCACACCTGAACTGCAAGCGGACAATCCAGAAAAAGATGTCTAAGAGTCTCAACAGCCCCACCACACACACACCGGGATACTACATGGAAACCCCGTCTCTCTAAGCCATCATCTGTGGCCAGGAAACCATGAAACAACCGCCACATAAAGAAGGAGATCTGAGTCGGAATATGCCTCTGCCAGACACAAGAAAACCCAGCACGAACTGGAGCCACACCCCGAATATCAGCCCAAGCAGTCCTCAATGAAAAATTCTCATCCCAAGACAACCTCCACCTCATCTGATCAATCCCCTGCTCTGGAATCGGAATCTGCACAATCTGCTCAACAACTGGAGGAGGCAAAATCCCCAACAATCGGCCTCTGTCCCACTGCCGACCCGTCCAGTAAGCAGAAACAGGAACCCCAGAAGCTGCCCCCGGATACACTAAAGCCAATGGGTAATCCCCCAACCAACAATCATACCAGAAGCTGACCTCACCAGACCGTACTAACCATCTGATCCTCGGCTCAGCCACGGATCGAATCCCACACAATCGCCTCCAAAGAGGTGAAGCTGGGTAACGAAACTCAATCAGCCCAGGATGGGTGGATCTACAGTACTTGGCCTTCATAAAAGTGGACCAAAGTGACTGTTGAGCCCGAAAACTCCACCAGAGCTTCACCTCACAAGCCTCGGCTACGTCAGAAAAAGAACGCACCCCTAAGCCGCCCTCCTCTACAGGGAAACATACCTCAGCCCAGTGACACCAGTGAATCCTCCGATGAGTAGCTGTATCACCCCCACAAGAAACGTGTGAACAACCTCTCTAACTGGTGAAAAACATCCGCAGGAAGCCTCAGCACATGAAACAAGTGAATTGGCATCGATCCGAGCACATACCGAATCAGAGTGAGCTTACCTCCAAAGGAGAGCAAGCGATTCGCCCATCCAGAAATTCGATCGCGCACCTTCCGAATCATCTCATCAAAGTACGAGATCCGGAGATGACCCAAGTAGATAGGGCACCCCAGATAAATAAACGAAAAGTCACGCCTCTGAAAACCAGTGGTCTGCCGTGCAATCACCTCTCTAGAATGCGAGGCACGCGAACTGATATAGAAACTGCTTTTAGCCTGACTAACTAACTGACCAGAGGCAGCCTCATAGTGATGAAGAAAATTCATAACTCGCTGCAAACTCGACCGGCACCCATTAGTAAAAATAATAATGTCATCAGCAAAAGCCAAATGGGAAACCGAAATCCCAACTCCAGTACTATATCCCACCCCCGAAAATCGAGCATACAAAGTGTCCAAGCCTCGAGACAGATACTCTGCAGCAATGATGAACAAACAAGGAGAGAGGGGGTCACCCTGCCGCAGCCCCCCCTGCGACTGGAAAAAGCCCTGACTGACCCCATTCACCATCACAGAAAACCACGGCCCCCAGATAGCCCGCCGAACCAAAGAAATCCAGCCCTCAGAGAACCCAAAAGCCCGCAACATTTGGAGAATGAATGTCCAAGACATCCTGTCATATGCTTTAGCCATATCTAGCTTCAGCACGACGTTCCCACCCCGGGAACCTCTCCCCAAATCATGCACCAACTCCTGAGCTAAAAGAACACTATCTTGCAACACTCGGCCCCGCACAAACCCACTCTGCGTCGGTGATATGATACGCGGCAACAAGGACGACAGACGAGAAACGAGGATCTTCGTCAGCACCTTGTTGCTCACGTTACATAGACTGATCGGCCGAAAATCTGCCCAAGTAGAAGGTGACTCCTTCTTGGGCAAAAGCACCACCAACGTACTCATGAATCCTCGAGGCATAGGAGAACCCCGGAAGTATTCCTGAACTGCAGCTAGAAAATCTGCTCCCACAATGTCCCAGCAAAACTGATAAAAACGACTGCAAAAACCATCCGGCCCCGGCGCACTATCTGAATCAATAGAGAATACGACATGTCTCACCTCCTCCAAAGTCGGCATAGCACAAAACCCAACATCATCTGCATCAGTCACAATAGCTGGAATAGCCGAAAAATCTGCAATCTCAACCTGACCAGCCCCTAGAGAGAACAATCCCTGAAAAAAGGAAACTGCCGAAGTACCAATAGCCCTAGGCTCAGTAATCCACTCTCCGTTATCACCCCGGATCCGATGGATTGAAAGAACATGCCGCTTCTTCCTCACTGAAGCATGAAAGAAGCGGGTGTTCGAATCCCCCTCACGAAGCCAGCGGACACGGGACTGCTGTCTCATAAAGGACTCCTCACTCTGTAAAACCTGCTGCAACTTAGCCCTGGCCTGATGAAGAGTAGCCCGATCTGAAGGAGACCCTAACTGATCATGTGCCACCTCTCTCCTACTAACCTCGGCCTCGGCCTCCTGAACTCGCTGAAACACATTGTCGAACACTTCCTTGTTCCAGACCTTCAGGGTTTGTTTCAACCGACTAAGCTTCGATTGAAACGCAGACATCCCTGAAGCGAACACAGGAATAGTCCAGCTCTGCCGTACAACCTCCAGAAAATCTCCGTGCCTGGTCCAAGTGTGAAGAAACTTGAACCGGCTCGGCCCTCTGCTCTGACGCTGATCTCCTGAAATCAACAATGGTGAATGATCTGAACAAGTCCGGTTCAGGTGAGCCACTCGAAACACAGAAAAATAAGAACTCCACTGAGCATTTATCACTACTCTATCCAATCTCCTCCAAGTACGTCCATTCGTCCATGTGAACGGAGTACCCTCAAACCCAGTATCCTCTAAACCACTAGACAACAAAGCTAGGGAAAAGGCATCAATAGCAGACTGAGATTATGTATGCCCCCCCCCGAATCTCAGAATGGGACTCAACAACGTTGAAATCCCCACCAACCATCCACGGACCATCATGAATGCTCCCAAACTGTGTCAAGGAATCCCACAAACCCTGCCGAACAGAAGCTACGCAACTAGCATACACAAAAGAAATAAAAACTGGATCCGGTAAGGAAGAATGACGCACCTGGCAATGAACCACCTGACCATCGTCCTGAATAACCTCCAACCAAAAAGGGGAAGACCAAAAGATCCAAATCTTCCCCGAAATCGAGCAAAAATTGTGCTCCATATGCAAACGAATCCTGAAATACTCCAACCGATCCCGGTCAACAAAAGGCTCCAAAATACAAAACATCGATAAGTGGTGTGAGCGGATCAGCTTCCTGAGCCTCCTAATCGAAGAGGCCTGGCTGATCCCTCTGATATTCCATATGAGTGTACTAATCATCAGAAAGGAGTGGAAGAACCACACTAAGCGTCCCACGTCCAGGCTTACCACCTCTACCTTTTCTGCCTGCTCTACCTCCCCTACTAATACGCTGAGATCTACGTAACGGAACCTGCCTACTGGACTGTGAAGCATCATAAGGAACTAAAGCTCTTCCAGGCTGAGAAAGACCCTCATGTGGGCCAGAAAAGGATCCAACATCACCACCCAATGACTCATCAGATGATATATCTCCAGTAGAATGACTCTCAACCCCAGCAGACACTCTAGGGATAAGAGGAATATCAGTCGAGGTGGTGCAATCTGTGGGCCGACTAGAAGTCACAACACCCTTATTTCTACGTCTCTCAGAAACTGTGACAACCGGGGTACTCTGAACCCCTCGAAGCTCACGAATAGACGGACGAACGGTCGGGGTAGTCACAGGTCCATCACGGACTAGCTCAAAAACTGTGTCAACTGAAGGATCGGGGTATAAACTCTGCTCCTGCACAACATTAGTATGAATAGTATCCGAACTAATCACAATCACAGGCTCACCCATATTACGCGGCTCAACAAGCTGGACAGGAGCAACTGAAACAGACTCCAAAGCAGTAACAACTACGGCCCTAGGGGAAGGAACAACGGTAACAACATATGTCACTCCCCCTGAGGTATTCCTATGGGGAACAATAGGGGTTGGGCCTGCACCCTCCTGTGGTCTAGTCTCCTGCTGGCCATCACCTCGACCCTGTTGTGCCCTGTCTCCATTGACCCCCTCCCGGGCCTGGGAGTGGGTGATGCAAGTCTCCACTAAATGGCCCAAATGTCGACACCCAGTACAATATTGTGGTACATCCTCGTAAAGCACATCCTGCCAAAATCCAGTCTCCTGTCTGGCGATCCTAATCCTAGGTACCCGCCGCCATGTGACATCGTACTCAACCAGCACCCTGGCAACTGAAGGCCGACTCAAACTCGCTGTGGCCTGATCAACCCGTAAAGGCGTACCAATCGCCGATGCTATCGAGAATAGTGCATCCTGTGAGGGCACAAAGTGGACTGGTAAATATGGGAATGAAATCCAGATAGGAACTATGGGTGATTCCTCAGTACAACGAAACTGTGGAGTCCACTTAAACATGCGCATCTCTCTGCCATAAACCGACCAAGCCTGCTTCACCCATAGACGGGTGTAATCCTCCTCAAGGTCACACATCAGGAGCACGTGTCGGCTATCTAACAAAGAGGCACTAACCTGCCCCTTCAATCCAATCAGTTGAATGAATCTTCTTATCATTTCCATCGGAGGGCGGCCTCGGATAAACTTGCCCACCAGGGCCAACCTGAGAGGTGCTGCGAGACTCTCAATCTCCTCGTCAGAAAAATCAACCGCCGGGGCACCCCTGTACTGTGTGACGGGCCGAGGAACTCGACGAGTGGGGGCGTCGGAGCCAGGGGATCCCCTCAAAACATCTATGAATGACTTAGGTGGTCGAGTCGGATCCGGGGCGGAACCGGGAGGTCGGGTCCAAGAAGTGGGCAAGGCTGATTTGGGAGCACCAGGTTGTGTTGGGTTTCGACCAGGTTGGTGTTTAGCTTGAGGAGGTTGGCGGATGGTATTAGTTGTGGGGAGTGGTCCGGGTTTGATGATGGGATGAGGGATGGGCCGAGTTTGCTTAGCGGGGTCAACGTGATGTAAGTCACCGGCTGTGGGGTGGTGGATAACTCCGCCAATAAAGGTGTGTGCGTCGGGAGGGGGAGGGTCTGGTGGTAGGTTTAGGCCAGCGGTTGGGTCAGTACCGGCATTCAAATTGGCCATGGGTGCGGGTGTTGCTGGGTTCAGTTTTTATGTCAGATTGTTGATAGTCAAATTCAGTTAAATTTAGTCAAATTCAGTTAAATTCGAGTCTTAATCATAATTACGTCAAACCGAGAATTAAATTTAAGTTTGACTCAATTAGCACTTCTATCTTAAACCTACAAACTAATTCTTATCTATTCTCGTTCACTGAGATGTCATAACTTCTTCTTTTTTTTTTTTTTATTTAGTTATTCTTTATTATTTTTATAATCAATTTCACTTTGACTTCAACTTGAATACTTATAAAATTCAAACAAAGTTAAGTTTAAATAAGAATATATATTTTATACTCGACAACTAAATTCAACTCAATTCGAATATTAATCATAATCATTTTGAACTGATAATCAAGTAAAATGAATTTGGAGGAGGAATTTCTATCGTTTGATCAATAATATTAAAATAATCTGAGCTACGAAAAATTCAAGATAAATTTATTACCCGTGTCTGAAGGCACTATACACTAAACAAAAAAATCTTAAATAATTGCCCAAATTCAAAAGGAATAACCTGAAAATATTCATACCAATTTTTTTTTTAAATGATTCGAAATATATCGTCAACCATATCCTCTATATTACTGGAAGTGTCATAAAAATATATAAAAATTTCTCAAAACAACACCATAGATATAAATGCAGAGTGGAAAAAAAAAATACTAACATAACTCATTGAAATTTACAATCTTTAAGCAATAAATAAAATCTTGCTCATTTATAAGACTCACAAATTTATCACCTCTACTACCACTCAATCTAATAATACAATATAATTATAAACTCAACTATCATATTTTCAATTCACTTTATCCTCATGTAATAAATTCCTCAAGTAAAAAAAAAATTATAACAGAATATAATTAAATTCACAACCCTTAAACGATAAATAAAATTAATCAAATTTTGCTTATTTATAAAATTCATGAATTTATCACCACTATCACTATTCAACCCCAAATAACACAATATAATTATAAATTTAATCACCAAATGTCTAATCCTCCACATATAAATATACACAGAAATATACCCACATACATTTCTTTTTTGATTACCAACAAACCCTTCTAACCAATAACTGTTTTGATTAGAAATATAATAATTCAAGTTTTTAAGATAAAATAATAACAAATTAATGTTTAATTAAAAAATAGGATAAAAATCGCGGACATCTTTTGAGTTTTGACAATATTATACGAACACCTCCTGACATTTTATAAATAACACGGAGACCCCCTGAGGCTTAAAATTCATTAACCCCTTATGTCTTACAAATTCATTAACCCAAATGAGGTGAATCACCATGAAAATTCATTAACCCCTTACAAATGAGGTTGGAAGGGAGGGATAGAGGTGTGAGAGACAAAGAGAGGTTCAATCACCTTATTTTCCCGAGCTACGAATAATTTGTAATGAATTTGTTCTATTTTTATTGGTCACTTGTTTTTTTTTTTTTTTTTTCAGGAGCTTGGGGGAATTGTTTTATTTTTATTTTTATTTTGAGAACTATATGTTTGCATGTAGTATATTATTTTTATTTATATTTATATTTAAGATTTTTTGTGGCTGTGTGTTCCTAGAAATAAACCAAATATTTTCTCATTTGGGTACTGATTGTGGTATTGTTAAACATGCAAATCTTGAGTAAATAAGCAATTAAAAATAGCAATACACATTTAACATATAACATCTTTGTATAATGATAAATTCATGTCAAAGCATGCACAACTAAACCAAGACAAAACTTAATTAAAAAGAACAAATATTTAATCATAATCACACAACAAATTTTTAATATGAATTAAAAAGAACAAATTCATTACAACTTACCTGGTGAAGAAGAAAATGCGTATTTTGGTAATGTGTAGCTCTGTGAGAAAATAATAAATAAATTGACAAAAATAATTAGTCAAAATATCACATACACCATAATTGAAATAGATTCAATTACAATAGAAAGTTATAGTTATAAAAAAATATTAGATTATAGTGGGTAGGTTTGTGAGGCAGATACAGGTTACAGTACAAAGATAAATTATGATTGTAAGTAAGAAGTAACTTTAAGGAGGGGAGAAGAGCTTAAACAAAAGCTATAAATAAATGACTCAAATACTTCAGTAATGTCAGTAAAGAGAATGGAATGCATCCACGAATACCCTAAACTCTATTTTTCCTTCAATTACATTATGCACTGAAACATTAAAACCAAATTCAGAAATACTTAATAAAAATAACAGAGCGCATAATTTAATTACTTGTATTGTAGCTTAAACTGAACACAAAGTTTTATTACTTAAACTGAACCCAAAGTTTCTCTCTGTGAATAGAGCGCATAAAGCAACTCTATGTGAACAGAACACAAAGTTTAAAGTAATCAAACTGCACACAAAGTTGCTCTATGTGAACAGAGCGCGTAAAGTAATCAACTTTGTGTTCAAATTAGAACCGCGTTGCTGTCAAATATAGGCAAGCTGCTACATGTTACACTTCTATCAATTATTTGGACAGAAGTTAATTGTGCCAATTGCGGAAACAACCTCTATGGGCTGCGTACATCTCACAAAACCAAAGACAATTAAAAGAATAGAGAGAGCAAAGAGAAACTGAACACAAAGTTTGATTACTTGTATTGTAGCTTAAACTTCCCTATTATTTATAGATAGTCAAGATTAAGTAGAAAAGAAAGCAATTACACACAGATTACGATCTCACAAAACCACAGTTCACAGGAGGCAGAAAATGAACACACAGGCACACACACACAAAAAACCCAGAACACAGAGAGAGAGAGAGAGAGAGAGAGAGAGAGAGAGCGTAAAGCCTTGATTCCATATGTATATGCACATGACTACACAGTATTGGTATCTTCGTTTCAGTCAGAGGACAATGTACAATAAAACAAGGGTTTATATGGATGGGAGCAAAACACAGCAGGAAAAGAAACAAAAAAAGAAAGTAGGAGTTTGTCATAGAATAATGACAGAAACTCACGGCACAATTGAGTCAAAACTTAAAGCGCAGTTCATGCAAAAAATTAAGGAGGATCTAATCAACAGTCCTTGTTGGGATACATTTTCTCAGCAACCAGACAAACACTACTAATCGCACAAAATAAATCAATATAGTATATTAAACAGCTGAAACTTCAAGCTCAATTCAATTTCAGTACTCATAATGTAATTTGACTTCGAATTCATAACATATTTAAACATTCAATAAAAGTCGATTTGATTTAAATATTACCAAGAGAATCAATGTATTCTTGGAGCTTTAGAGACCAAAGCCGCAGAGAATCCTGTGATGAAAGCTCGAACACGAAGGTCTTCCTCATCGGAGCTCCTCTGTTCCCGAAACAATAGATTCCAGCTCCGCTCTCGACAATAGCCTTGATTTTGATTTTGGAGCCTTCGACGTAGAAACCGAGGATTTCTTTCTCCACCGTCAAGGATCGGTCGGAGCACTGGAGTTGTCCGTCGGCGGTCAATGTTATATGGATTGTATGAACTCCTTCTACTATATATTAGGCTTCAACATCGGTAATCTGAGTTTGAAACATAAACACCCAGTGTGATACATATTTAAAAACAATTCAACAATAATACATTGCTACATTCATCAATTTGCAAATATAACATACGCAAAACCAAAGACAATTGAAAGAATAGAGAGAGCAAAGAGAAACTGAACACAAAGAAACCAATTACACACACAGATTACGAACTCACAGGCACACACACACACATGAACACACTGGCACACACACACACAAAAACCCAAAACATAGAGAAAGAGAGAGCGAGATATAGAGAGAGGGTGACAATTGAAGAAAAAAACCCAGAATACCTGGACTCCTAGCGTTGTGTTGCAGTGGGTGTTACTCCGGTGTGGTGTGTGTTGCAGGGGCAAGGTAGAGAAAGAGAGGAACGGGAGAGAGAAGGGTATCGTGAGATAGCAATTGAGATATGGGATAGGTATGTTATTTGTTTTTAAAAATGAGAGAGCTAGATGAGGAGTCTCTCGGTAGAGGCAGATAGAATATTTTGAAAAAGGGGTGAGGCAGGGAGTAACTCTCTAGAATTATAGGATGTGATAGGGAGATAAAGTTAGATGAGATATAGGAGTCTTTTGTATCAGTTAGAATGAGATAAGATGAGAGAGTTAGATGAGAAGTAGGAGTGTTAGGAAAATCTATGATGAGGACCGTCGGATCAATAATCCTCAAACGATCTGAGCCGCGAAAAGCTAAACACAAACAAAATTAGCTACTTTATTATATAGATATACATATATATATGTATATATATATATGTATATATCAAATTCAAAGCGTTCTCTCTCTCTCTCTCTCTCTCTCTCTCTCTCTCTCTCTATATATATATATATATATATATTATGTACGTTGGTTTATTATATATATATACTAGTAATTATCCGTGCCTGAAGGCACTACGTTACCCATAAAAAATTGTAAATATTTTTTTATAAATAAAGACGATGTATAATACAATTTCAACAATACAACGATCAAATTGATATTATTTAACCTGTATGCAGAACATATATAATCAAACATTTATATAACGAAAGTCACGCTACAACTTCAGTAACATATTAATTCAAAAATCTGAAAAAATATAATTATTATTGATCAAACATTCACAATTTTAACATTTTTAATAAATTTTATCTCAAATTTTAAAAAAATATAACTATTTGTTTTTCTATATGTTTCTACATAAAGTTCATAATATTATCTCTGTATTATTTTTCCAATGTGAGTTTGTGTAACTTTTGTGAGGAAAACATCCAAAAGTTTCTCGTGAATTCTCGTAAATGTAAAAAAATTTGTTGAGAAATTAAAATCAGTTTCTATTTGAGTTCAACTTAAATATTCATAAAATTCAATCCAATTTAAATTTAGGTGGGGTTATTCCCACTCCATTTAATTTCTTATTATCAAACTATTAAACCCACACATTCTATACTCACCCCATTAGTAACTAAATTCACCTCGTTTAATAAGTAAACTCACCTTATATTTTGTCATAATTAGGGTTTCATTCTTTATTTCATCTCATGCACTCATAAAAATATTTTTTTAATATGAATTTTTCTAGTGAGATACATGTTAGTATTATTTCTCAATTTAATTCTATGTTTGATTCCTTATTTGTTGTATGGATTTTCATTATTTTCGGTATGTTTTGATATCTCTGTCAAGTTTAATAATTTTTTATTTAGAATTTATGTGTGTGTGTGTGTGTATATATATATGCTTTCAGATTATTTATTTTTTTTTTTTTATCTTGTTTAGGTTTTACGTCTACATTTGTTATTTTTTTCTTGTTCGATTTTGTATTTGTGATTGATACTTTTTTTTTTCATTTCCAGTTTTGCATCTTGTGGTTTTGCGTTTTTTTAGTTTTCCTTGTTCATTTAATCTTTGCTTGGTTTTTTTTTTCCTTCTTGTTTCGGTTTGCATCTTTTTTTTTTTTTTATTTCGTTCTTTTCTTTTTAAAATAGGTGTATGTAGCATGAGGTGGGTATAAAAAGGGTAGACTTAGTAGTTTGATAATAAGAAATTAAATGTTGTGAGAATGGAGATTTGTGAGTGATTATAACCCCATTCTTTAAGTTTAAGTAAGAATTTATATTTTATATTCGACAGTCAAATTTAACTCAATTCAAGTCTTAATCATAATTACATCAAACCAAGAATTGAATTTAAATTCGACTCAATTAACACTTTTATCTTAACCCTACAAACTAATTTTTATCTATTCCCATTCACTGTAATGCCAAAACTTTTTTTTTTTAATTTGGTAAACTTCAAGCAAAGTTAAGTTTAAGTAAGAATATATACTTTATACTCGACAATTAAATTCAGCTCAATTCAAATTCTAATTATAATCACTTCGAACTGATAATCGAGTAAAATGAAATTTGGAGGAGGAATTTCGATCGTTTGATTAATTATCTTAAAACAATCTGAGCCGTGAAAAGTTTAAGACAAATAATGCTAGCTCTCTTAATATATAGGTATATCCCATTACATATATATTATTCGTCTATTATACCATTCGAATATTATAGTATTTTTATTTCAATACAAAATATGATCTATATTATAGTCATTCGACTCGTTTTGACGCAAAGAATCTGTATTTAAGGTTCATTTGTTTATTTAAATTTTTTAAAAATAATCTTTAATTAGAATCATAATTAACGACATAATTAATGTGTAGTATGTTATAAAGAATTATAAGAAAGATAGGAGTCTTAGAATTGTGGAAGGAATGAAAGTCTTGCTCAAAAAATTGGGGGGAGAGGAAATTTCGTATTAGGACCGTCGGATCAATATTTCTTCAAGCGATTTGAGCCGCGAAAAGCTAAAGACAAAGAAATCTAGCTACTTTATTATATAGATATTCAAATTCATGTTACTATTTTTTTTATTATGTTAATGTTCATGTTACTACTTTTGTTGAGTATATTACTGTTCATGTTTCTATTATGTTGAGCATGTTACTGTTTTTGTTGAGTATGTTACTACTATTATTTTACTAAATATTAATATTCAATGTTACAATTTTTTTTTTTTTTAATATTATTATTTTTTGTGTTTGAATGGTACTATTTTTTGCATTTGAATTTAAGAGAAATAATTATTGTCAAGTATGTTACAATTTTTGTTAAGCATGTTACTATTTTTGTTGAACATGCTAATATTTTTGTTGAACATTTTACTGTTATTATGTTTTAAAAATATTAATATTGAATGTTTCAATTTTTTTTTATGTTTAAATGTTACTATTTTTTTGTGTTTAAATGTATTATTTTTTGTGTCCAAATGATAACTTTTTTTTTGTATTTAAATGTTACTAATTTTTATTTTTAATGTTACTATATATATATATACATCTAACCTATATATGGATATAGATAGATAAGAGAGAGAGAAAAAAAAAATTAATGTTAGTCAAACTCTTAACTTATATATAGATATAGATAGATATGAGAGAGAAAATATTTTAATGTTAGTCAAATTCCTAAGATTTAGGAGTTTTTAATTTTTAGTTTTATTTCACCTCTAAAGGGAATGGATAGTATGATAAAATTGACAAAAAACGGACTTCATAACAAATAAGTTTCATTGACGGACTTAAATCCAAACAAGTCCATATAGGGGGACCGGCCTCCAAATTTCCCAATTTTAATTCAACAGTTCTATATATCCGATGGTCTCTAATTGGTCATGGGCTTGGCTAGTCAGACCCACTAGTTAATATGCTATGTCTAAACGAGTTGTAACTAAATTTTTATCTTTTCATATATTCGAATAATAATAACCTTTAAAATTTTGGTGGGCCATTTCATTTAGGTTGGGCAAAAAAGATAACTCACAGACACACCCATTGTAATAACCCATGGATGACAATGGATCATGTCGTGATCTTAGGTTGATGTTGCATTTAAATCGCATCGTAGTAATAAATATGTGTTCAATTCATACTAATCTAGTTGCAATTAGATATAACAAATGTATAGTTGACATAATCAAATTTCTATTGATTTATTTGTTAAGCAGGTTTGACCAACCTGATTGGTTATGATATGAATTCATTAAGATTAATCTCACGTCGTCCATGATGGTGACAAAATCGAAGTACCAATACATGCACGAAGGAAGGAATGAAGCAGCAGCCATGTGCTTGAAGAATCTTAGTGCAGAGCTCTTGAAATAGAAAACAAGGTTAAGGAATCAGCTAAAATAGTATAGTTGGCTTTGACATTTTTGGTTAGGTTTCGTTGTTTCATTCACTTGCTTCCAAATCAAAATGTGCAATATTCAACAAGTTAATTAATTCATAATAAATAAATTCAAAAATATACATTAACATTGATAATAACTGGCTAGATTAGTTTCAAACACGAAAAATCCGATTTTAACATGGCTCGTTTCGTGGGATATTGGTTCTTTGGTTGTGCGAATTAACCTAGGTGCAACAAGATAGTAAACACTTATAATAAAATAATGAGTCGAATTAGGGTTGATTAGAGTCCATCACAAATCCAAAATATTATGTGTCGATAAAAAATAATACGACTCAATTGTCACCTTTAAATAGATCAACTACCATATATTGATGGGAGAGGAACTCTTGGATGATAAGTTTTGTTTGGATGTGTAATGAGAGATTAATGGATTCTATATAAATAACAACAGCAGATGGCACGACACGAATTGACACCCGATAGAAGAGTATTAAACATTATCTCGTCTCCCCCACCCCTTCATGGACTTGACTAACGGTGCCGAAGAAATTTTTTTCATATCGTATCTCCAAATTTTACTACTTTAATAAATGTTTTTATAACTTTTGTGGCTTATTTTATAACCAAAAAATGTACTACTTTTGTGGGTATTTTTACCACTGTTATGATAACTATTTTTACCACTTTTTCAGTACAAAAAAAATTATCACTTTTGTAGGCGATTTACCACATTTGTGGGTGTTTTTATTATTATTGTGATAATTATTTTTATCACTTTTTTTGGTACTACAACAATGATAATAACACTCATAAATATGATAAAAATATTCATAAATGTGATAAAAATTGGTATGGTACAAAAAAAAAAATTGGTACCGTAGAAAAGTCTCACTTTCATGTTTTTTGGCTCAACAGTCAGGGGTGTTCAGATTTATTTACACGCACTTCGATGAATCTCATATCCGATCCAATCAAAGGCAGGCCAACGGCCTTTGAACTAACATTCTATGACCAGCCTAGATATTTAAAAACTCTCATTTTTCTATTTATTTGAAGTAGATAAAAAAAATTCCATCAAATCACTGCCAAGTCTGGTGGGATTAATGGTAGGAGTTGTTTCAACATTTAATTAATGGTAGGAAAATTGGTTTACGCTACTCATACCAACTAGAATTTTACTTGGTTTTTTTATTTTAGTTTTGGAAAATACAGTTTGAAGTTTGAACTATATTCCAAGTTGGAGGGGTGTCAACAACTAGAACTATATTCAAGTAATGCCACAACAGCGATTACTGAAATAATCATCATATGCTTGAGATTTCCCTCCGCAAATCCTATTTTTTCCTAATTTTGAATTATTTAATTGGCCTCCTCCAATTGAATTCCAACAAATGGCATATGTAACGACTTCCAACTTTTAATAACTACTTCACATTTGAATTTTTATCATCTTTATTTACTATTTTAAATTTATGTTTTTGTAACATATTAGTAAGTAATTTTATAATAATGTTATGGGTGGGGATATAAGTGGCGGTGGAGTGGGATTAAGGCTAAGGGTGACGATGAAACGATATTATAAATTCTATATATGGCATGGTGCGATAGGTAGTACATGATGTAATGATGAGAATAGATCCTTTGGGAAAGTACCCAAAGGATTAACCAGGGGTGCAACCCTTGGCAAAATAAATTGTGTGAGCATCCATGGAAATTACTAAGGAATAAACCTAACGGGACAACGTGTACACAAAGCAGATATAAATATTAAAGCAGTTCAGCTAGAAAAGCTCTCTCTCTCTCTCTCTCTCTCTCTCTCTGAAGCTTGGTACTATATTAAAATTTCATCTAGCTGTATTCATGTGTAAGTACCACCTATTGAGGTTTACAATATGCTGAAAGCATATTGCTGGCTCAGTATATAAAGGAAGCATTGAAGTGACCATGGAAATGCACAAGAGATCTGAGAGAGACACACACACAAACATTACCACACACACACACTCAGAGATGAAGTGTTTCAATTTCTTGATTGCTATTCTAGTGGGTTTTGGAGTGTTAGGAGTCTGCAATGGCGGTGGGTTGAGGAAGAATTTCTACAAAAGTAGTTGTCCAAAAGCCGAGCAGATTGTTCAAAACATTACTTGGAAACAAGTTGCTAACAATTCGGCATTGCCTGCTAAGTTGCTGAGGATGCATTTCCATGACTGTTTTGTTAGGGTAAAAGCATTTCTACTATATGCTTGAACCAACCATATATATATGCATGCTTTCATACCTTTAAACAAATAGCCAATTTATCTAGTTTACAACGCATGGAAAAAGCTGTTTCTTATAGATTTATAGACTGTCAATGAATCATGTCATGCCGGGTTCATGTTGTGTTAAAATTTGCTTAACACCTAATACGCATTGGTTTCATGTTGGGTTCACGAGTCATGCCTAGTTTCCACACTTGGGCAATCTCTTCATACGATTTTTTGTTTCTAAATGCTTCTATGGTGGTCGGTTTTCCAGGGATGTGATGCCTCGGTATTGGTTAACTCCACAACAAATAACACAGCTGAGAAGGATGCAATTCCAAACCTATCACTGGCAGGCTTCGATGTTATTGATGAAATAAAGACCCAACTTGAGATTACTTGTCCTGGAGTAGTATCTTGTGCAGATATTATCACTTTAGCTACTAGAGACTCGGTTTCTTTTCAAGTAAGCTTTATATAAATATTATGAAAAATAAATTAGTTTTAATGTTTGTAACTTTTATACTCATGACTCCAACGCAAATTGTAAATGCACTTAATCACTCACAAAGGATAGGCATCGGTAAAATCCCAATGCTTAACCAAGAAACTCGTACTTAGGACTAAGGAGTTGCGGATTACACCTTATTATTTGTTCGAACTTTGAACCAACCCATGTTGATTACCACCTCTGATATTAACTTCGTTGGTATAATGACATACAAATAATCTAACCAACAGAGAAACTAGTATATACTAATATTGATTTGTATCTAAAAATACTATGCAATACCAAAAATCGAATATTAATCATCCAACATTTATATTTAAAATAGTCGTTTATTTTATTTTTTAAAATTATGAAATATAAAGTCAAAGTGAATAAAAAGAAAATAAGAGAGAGGTAGAGGACAAAGAAGAGACGGATATATGTGGATTAGTGGGATTTTCTGGCATTGAGGAGTGTATTCGATGTTGTCTGGCATTGGGACCATGTAGAGAATATGTTTTTGAGCGGGAAAAAAAAAAGAGTAATGTTACACTGACCAAATTTAGAGCCCAAATGACATGGCAGCATGTCATTTGAAGTCTTTATTGGGGCCCAAATGACATAACATCAAATAAAGAAGCCTAAGTCAGTTGCCATGTCATTTGAACTCCAAATTTGGTCAGTGTAATATTACTGGAAAAAAAAAATTAAGGTAAATTTTGTACTATTTGATCAAAATATATGAAAATTAAATTAATTTTGACCGTTGTTATGCTTTTAAAAATTCAGAATTCAACTTCTTCGCAATAATATTAGATAGATTTATCCTTTTGAAAAGATATTTTGATGTAACATTCCAAATGTTATAACTGCAGTTCAATAAATCAATGTGGGAAGTGTTAACTGGTAGAAGAGATGGAAATATTTCACTTGCTTCAGAAGCTCTGGCCAACATACCATCTCCATTTTCCAACTTCACCACTCTGAAACAAGCATTCGCCAACAAAAATCTCAATGTTCAAGATCTCGTGGTTTTATCAGGTATTAGAAAAACCAATAGAAAGTTTACTACGTGCTATCAATATTTGAAGTTGCTAATAGTTTATAAAAGTTACATTAAGTATAATGATACTTCATCCCTTACAATTTTCATAGGATTTCGGCTTGGCCGTGTGAAATTTATTTCAATTTATTACTTTATTCAAGTATGATTAGAATATGGTACCGAAAAATATCATGTGTTGTCAAATAGCAAATCCAGATGTTATTTCGTTGAGTGAAAAAAAAATATGAATCTATGACATGAAAGGTAAAGGGTAATGGAGATTCTCCAAAAAACTACGTGGCCAATGGATGACCACCGCCTTACGGGTCGTGTCCGCCATGCTAACTGGTGAGCCATGGGCCACAGGCTTTTCTGTCAATCCCTGCCAATGCAACAGCCGTTAGCTAATGTGACCCAGTAGTATGCAAACAGAAAGTTTAGTATAATCTTAAACTTGCCCTATGGCAAAATATGCTTTATGCAGGTGCACACACTATTGGCATTGGACATTGCAACTTATTCAGCAACAGGCTATACAATTTCACTGGAAAAGGAGACACCGATCCTTCCCTGAACTCTACCTATGCAGCCACCTTGAGAACGAAATGCCAGAGCCTCTCGGACACCACGACCACGGTAGATATGGACCCCGGGAGCACTCTAACATTCGACAACAATTATTTCTCTAACTTGAAGATTCAGCAAGGCCTTTTCCAATCTGATGCTGCACTGTTGACTAACAAAGGTGCCACAAATGTTGTTGATGAAATGTTAAGTTCTGGAGAGTTCTTCACTGAGTTTAGCCAATCTATTCAGAGGATGGGTGCAATTGGAGTGCTCACAGGAACTGCAGGAAAGATAAGGAAGATATGTTCGAGTCAAAATTGAATAAAAGTTGGTGGTTAATTATTTTGTTTGAATGGAATTTTTGTTCAAATAGTTTTCATCGGCCTATGTTCTCCGTTTGTTTCGAATGTGAAATGATGTCAATGGGATTGAGTTTGTAACATCTACTCCTTAATATTCTTACCTTTACCATTAAGTTAGCGCACCAATTTATAGATCTATTTTCAATTTTTCTAAATGGGTATAAGTGAATCTAACTTAAAGGAAAAATAGAATAAGAATCGCTATTTGATCGATGATGGACTGCCATGTACCATGGAACTCTGCTTCGCATTGCCAATCTAGAATAAAACATACGAGAAAAAAACTTGCTTTTATACCACATAAAGTAAAATAGCATTATGGTCTTAATCAACTTGACACAATTTATGAGTATCTTAGTCAAAATCAAACCGAAGTTATCACTAGAAACCCCCAAGTATTAAACTCTACAATGTATTAATCAATCCTAAAATAGTTATTCTCTCTCCATTGTCTCCTATATTCCACAAAATTAAAGTTTAGGATTATAAAGCTATCAAATATTTATAAGTGAAGAGGGGAAGGGCCGAAGGAGGAGGTACGTTTAAATAGGAGTTGTTTGATAATAAAACTAATTTTTTTTATGAGTAGAAACCTTTTCAAATAGAACTGAGCCTACGTCAGCCAAGCTTAGTAATTTAATCAGATGACTCAGAAAAAAAAATCGCTCTAGTTGAGTTTAAGCTGTTTAGATCGTTTAACAACTACATTCTCGTATTTTCTTGGCAAAAAGAATACATATTTATTATTGGTCTAGTGATTTAAAAAAGGACCCAAGGGGGGATAGTTAGCATAACCAGATGGTGATCATTCAGTAAAGTAGAGAAATATGGAAGCAAGGAGAGAGAGAGAGAGAGAGAGAGAGAGAGAGAGAGAGAGAAATTTAAAGAATACAGTGACTTGTTTAATGATCGCAAAAACAAGGTTCGGTAAGAATTGTTTAAGGCGGCAGTAAATATTTTCATCCTTGAACGACACATTCTTCCTCCATTTATTTAAGAAAACAAAACACTTGCCAACATGAAGAGAAGTCACATCTATAGCGATCACAAGTTTTTATCTATAGAAGTGATATGCCAAGTGTTTAAAATCGAAAACCGACCTATTCAAAATGATCATAATATGATATATTACTTATCTCTCTCAAATTTTAATTTAGACGTAAATCGAGTGCACTAGGTAATTTTTTTTTTATATATGTTGAATAGGTACTGATGATTCACAAATTGGGTTTGCACACCGCAGTCAAGTGTGAGTAGTAAATGCAGTAATTAAAGTAGATAGAAGATAAGAATTATAGTGGTTCGGTCAATGTGACCTACGTCCATTTCTGAATGGCTAGGGTCGTCGGGTCTTTTATTAACTCAAGTATGCAAGGAGCAGAGAGTTACAAGCTGAAAGGGAGAGGAGAGAGGTATGCTCAACCAAGTGTGTTCTCATTTGCCCCCCAAGTGTTGGTGGGGCTTTATAGTCGTCCCCTAACAGATTGGGACGACTTACTAACAACTAGATTGCTATTGTGGTGGAGCTTACGACTTCTTCTCAACGGGGCGAGGTGGTTGAGGTGCTCTCCATGAAACTCGGTCAAATATGAAGAGAAGGTTCACTATTTCCAAGGCAGTGAAGGTGAGGCTCCCGGATGCTCCCCTAATGACGTAGTTAAGCTGATGTAGCTCCCTGATGAGCTTGGCTGGACTTGGACCACATTGGGTTTAGTGGGTCTTTATAAGATTGAACTCTTAATTATGGTTGGGCTTTCAACATGGATTTGGCCATTTGGGCCTGACCCATCAGGTACCAAAATAGAGAATTGAGATTGTCTACGAAAGCTAAATTATTCAACAATATGGTCTATTACTTATCTCTCTCAAATCTAAATTTAGAAGTAAATCTAGTGCAATGGATATATATGTTTTTTTATATATGTTGAATACATACCAAAATAGAGAATTAAGATTGTGTACGGAAGCTTAATTATTCAAACTTGTGGTCAACTTCTTCATGTTATGTCTAGATAGATATGTGGTTTGGTGGAAAATAAAAAAAAAAACCATTCAATGAACCGTATCTTCAATGACAGGAAGCACCTATTTTTAAGAGAATTGACTTTCACTAATCATTATTTGTCCTCAAATCATGAAAGAAGTAGCCAGCATGATTAAATTTAAAAGCATCAACTATTGAAAGTCTAAAGCTCTAGGAGTAAAGGGGGTTGATGGCATGTATAAACCTATAACTTAGGTTGAATATTTCTTTTAAGGGGTTTCTTCTATTTTCACCTTTTCATGTGCAGCTTAATTCCTATCAATAAGATTTTATTTTATTTTTGGTCAAATCAATAAGATTTTTTTAATAACCAAAAAAAATGTTTAAACCTATAAATTGTGTCTAAGGCAGCCTTGAGTTCATTCAATTTTATGAAGCACAAATCAATTTTATGCACCATCTGTCGAGTGATTAGTATGGTTAGTAAAATGCAGTAAATATGATGGAGAACTCAACACAAGTAACACACAAAGATAGAGTGGTTTGGTCAAGATGACCCACTCCGCTTTAAAGGACTTTGGTTGTCGGGGTGTTTTATTGTTGTAGGAGTGTGGAGAGCTCAGATGAGAGCAATGAGAGTTCAGGTTTGAAATAAGATGCAAGATGTCAAATGACAGATGACCTCCATGTGTAGGTGAGACTTACAATTTATAGGCTCCTCCTAACAGATTGAGACGCCACATCTGTAATAGATAGGCTAATTTGGTGGAGGTGACACTATTCTCGCAACGGACGAGGTAGTTGCGTGGAGATCTCTTTATCAGTTGCAAACTAGGTTTCAAGATGACGTGATTGACTCTAGGATGACGTGATAGTGTGGTTGAGACTCTAAGATGACGTGACTCCCTCCTTGACTCTAGGATGGTGTGACTGACTCTTTGACTCTAGTATGACATGATTGACTCCTTAACTCTAAGATGGCGTGACTCCCTCCTTGGCTCCAGGATGGCGTGGCTAACTGTGCTCCCTTGACTCCGTGGTGAGCCAAGCTTGGTCTCATCTAGGTCGGGCCCATTGGGCTTTGTTTGGGTCGGGTCCATTACTTGAGTCGGGCCTTGTTCGGGCCAGTCCCACTATCCGAGTTGGGCTTTGTCTAGGCAAGGCCCATTACTTGAGTTGGGCTTCGTCTGGGCCGAGCCCATCACAATTTTCTGCAAAAAATATTTCGAAACTAATTTTTCACCTCTAAGTTGAAATTTTAATTCAATAGTTTTATACATCCAATGGTCTCTAGTCAGTCATGGGCTTGGCTACTCAAATCCACTAGTTAATATGTTATGTCTAAACGAGTTGTAACTAAATTTTAATCTTTTCATATATTTGAATAATATTAATTTTTAAAATTTTGGTGGCCGTTTTATTTAGATTGGGCAAAAAAGATAACCCACAGAAACACCCATTATAATAATGGACTTTCACGTGGCGTGATAAAGTAACTAATGTATGACAATAAATTGTGTCGTGATCTTAAGTTGATATTACATTTAAGTCGTGTCGTAATAAATATTTGTTCAATTCATGCTAATCTAGTTGCAATTATATATAACTCGTGTAGTTGACATACTCAAATTTCTATCCATTTATTTGTTAAGCAGCCATGTGCTGGAAGAATCTTAGTGCACAGCTCTTGAAATAGTAAAGTTGACTTTGACATTTGTGTTTTCGTTGTTTTCAATTCACATCCTAACAACTTCTCTCCTTATTCAATTGTTAATCCTTATAAAAAAATAACAACGTTAGCTGGATTTTAATGATTTTGTTCAATCTTTTTTTAATCCCTCAAAAGCTTCTCAACTCCTTTTCCATTACAATGTGTGACCTAAAGTCGTCACCGTCCTGGCAGACGCTACTACCGATAAAGTCATAATTAGATGACTTGCGTGTGGCGTCAAATGCCATACTTATGTGTGGACTGCCATGTACGATAGCACTCTGCTTCACATTGCTAATCTAGAATAAAACATACGAGAAAAAAACTTGCTTTTATGCCACATAAAGTGAAATAACATTATGGTCTTAATCGACTTGACACAATTTATGAGTATATTTGTCAAAATCAAACCGAAGTTATCACTAAAAAGCCCCAAGTATTAAACTTTACAATGTATTAATCAATCCTAAATTGTCTCCTATAATCCACAAAATTAAATTTTAGGATTATAAAGCTATCAAATATTTATAAGTGAAGAGGGGAAGGGCCGAAGGGGGAGGTATGTTCAATACAAAGATATGTTTAAATAGGGGTTGTTTTATAATAAAACTAATTTTTTTTATGAGTAGAAACTTTTTCAAGTAGAACTGAGCCTACGCCAGTCAAGCTTAGTAATTTAATCAGATGAATCAGGAAAAAAAAAGAATCGTGTTGGTTCAGTTTAAGCTGTTTAGATCGTTTAACAACTACATTCTCTTATTTTCTTGACAAAAAGAACACATATTTATTATTGGTCTAGTGATTTAAAAAAGGCCCCAAGGGGGATAGTTAGCATAACCTGATGACTATCATTTATAAAAGTAGAGAAATATGGAAGCAAGGAGAGAGAGAGAGAGAGAGAGAGAGAAATTTAAAGAATACAGTGACTTGTTCAATGATCGCAAAAACAAGGTTCAGTAAGAATTGTTTAAGGCGGCAGTAAATATTTTCATCCTTGACCTTTCCTGGTGTAATTACTTTGACAGCTATAGTGTTCGACGAAATTCCCAAAAAAAAAAAAATTGACATGTTGCCATGTTGTTCTAATGGAGACAACAAAGACAAAACGTAACGGACAAACCTTAGGGGACATGCAAAGTCATGAAATTTTAAAATAATGAAATTGCCACCTTTTACCTTACCTTAACTAGAGTTCGTTGAATAAAGTATTAAGGTGAGGAGGTCACAATTGTCAACGACACATTCTTCCTCCATTTATTTAAGAAAACAAAACACTTGCCAACATGAAGAGAAGTCACATCCAGAGCGATGACATGTTTTTATCTATAGGAGTGATATGTCTCGTGTTTAAAATCGAAAACTGACCTATTCAAAATGACCGTAAGATAGTCTATTACTTATTTCTCTTAAATCCCAATTTAGACCTAAATTTGATTCACTGGATAATTTTTTTTTTTTTATATATGTTGAATAAGTACCAAAATAGAGAATTGAGATTGTCTACAAAAACTAAATTATTCAAACTTGTGGTGAACTTCTTCATTCTATGTCTAGATAGATATGTGGTTATAGCTTTTGGTGGAAAATAAAAAAAACCATTCAATGAACCATATCTTCAATATAGGAAGCACCTATGTTTAATATAATTGACTTTCACTAGTCATTATTTGTCCTCAAATCATGAAAGAAGTAGCCAGCATGGTTAAATTTAAAAGCATCAACTACTGAAAGTCTAATGCTCCGTTTGCTAGGAAAGATGGAAAGTAGAAGGGATACACTTTCTATCCTTCAAGGAAGGGAAGGTAGGAATGATACACTTTCCTTCCTTTGTGTTTGATTGAATTGATGGAAAATAAAAATGACTAAATTTTTTTTTTTTTTGTGCTGACTAAGATTATGGGTGACAATCGAGTCGTGTCGTGTCATGTTAGATTCATGTTGAGTCATTACGGATTTGTGTCGAACATTAGTAAAACCTAACTCAACTCATTTAACTAATTGTGTCATTTCGAGTTGCGAGTTGAACTGTTTATTTTCTTTTATATTTTATATTTTATATATATTATTTTTTATATTTTATATTTTATTTTAAATTTATTTTTAAATTTTTTTAATATATATACATATTTTATCATTGTATATTTGTATGAAATTAATGTATATATAATATATGTATATATTAAAAGATATATAGATAAATAAGATACATTTCAATACAAATAATTAACTTTCCTTCTACTTTTCTTCCGATTTTAGAGGGATTGATTTTGGTGAGTTTGAAGGAAAGTTAATCCATCCATTTTTTCATCATTCCCACTTTCTTTCTTTACCAAATATGATGTTTTATCTATCCATCCCACTTTCCATCCTTCTAACTTTTCATCTTTTCATTTTTTTCATCGTACCAAATGGAGCATAAAGCTCCAGGAATAAAGGTGGTTGATGGCATATATAAACCTATAACTTAGGTTGAATATTTCTTTTAAGTGGTTTTTACTATTTTCCCTTTTTCTTGTAACAGCTTAATTCCTATTAATAAGATTTGTTTAATTACCAAAAAATTATATATAAACCTATAAATTGTGACAAACACAGCCTTGAGTTCATTCAATTATCTGCAGAAAATATTTCGAATTGTTTCAGCTTTGAGGGTCAATTATATTAAAATCACGTCTACACACAGTTGCAGTTTGACCTATGATGTGACTGATTTTTTGCTTTATGTTGAAATTTTAATGGGAAAATTGGAAGTGAGTCCCCTAGATGCACTTGTTTGGAGATAAGTCCTGCAAGGAAACTTATAATGGGCTAAATTCATGTTTAAAATTATATGTAATGACTTAAGTCCACTTTTTTTTTTTATCTCAAAAATACCCTTCCTTGAAAGGAAATTAAATTAATTTCCTATTTTATAAATTGTTATCCCTTAATTCAAGGTCAATTAAAATATACCAATAAAATCTCCATCATAAATTTAAAATTCAAATTCAAAGTTCTATCTCTCTCTCTTTCTATATATATATACTAGTAATTACCCGTGCCTGAAGGCACTACGTTACTCATAAAAAATTGTAAATGTTTTTTCATAAATAAAGGCAATGTATAATACAATTTCAACAATATAACAATCAAATTGATATTGTTCAACCTGTATGCAGAATATATATAATCAAACTTTTATATAACGAAAGTCACGCTACAACTATTGCAACATATTAATTCAAAAATTTGAGAAAATATAATTATTATTGGTTAAACATCCAAAATTTTAAAATTTTTAATAAACTTTATCTCAAATTTCAAAAAAATATAACTATTTGATTATCTGCAGGTTTCTACTTAAAGTTCATAACATTATTTTTGCACCATTTTTTTTAATGTGAGTTCGTGTAACTTTTGTGAGGAAAACATCGAAAAGTTTCACGTGAATTCTCATAAATGTAAAAAATTTTGTTGAGTAATTAAAATCAGTTTCCATTTGAGTTCAATTTAAATATTCGTAAAATTCAATCGAATTTAATTTTGGGTGGGGCTATTTCTACCCCACAAATCTCTATTCCCAGCCCATTTAATTTCTCATTATCAAACTACTAAACCCACTCATTATATAGTCACTACATTAGTAATTAAGTCAACACCATGTTACATACACCCCGTTTAATAAATAAACTCACCTTATATTTTGTCATAATTATGGTTTCATTCTCTATTTCATCTGATGCACTCACAAAAATGCTTTTTTAATATGAATTTTTCCAGTGAGATACATGTTAGTATTACTTTTCAATTTAATTATATATTTGATTTCTTGTTTGTTGTATGAATTTTTATTATTTTCGGTATGTTTTGATATATTTGTCAAGTTTAATAATTTTTATTTAGAATGTATATGTGTGTACATATATGTATACTTTTCAGATTATTTGTTGTTTTTTTTTATCTTGTTTAGGTTTTGTATCTATGCTTCTTATTTTTTTTCTTGTTCGATTTTGTGTTTTTGCTTGATACTTTTTTTTTCATGTCCAGTTTTGCGTCTTGTGGTTTTGCATTTTGTAGTTTTATTTGTTCATTTAATCTTTGCTTGGTTTTTTTTTTTTCCTTCTTATTTCGGTTTGCTTCTTTTTTTTTCCTTATTTCGTTCTTTTCTTTTTAAAAGGGGTGTATGTAGCATGGGGTGGGTATAGAAATGGTAAACTTAATAGTTTAATAATGAGAAATTAAATGGGGTGAGAATGGAGATTTGTGGGTGGGAATAGCCCCACCCTTTAAGTTTAAGGAAGAATTTATATTTTATACATGACAGTCTTTTTTTTTTTCTCAAAACCACCCAATGTGGGTGGGGGGTTTGGCATGACCCCTACCAGTATATATAACTAAAAGGAAAAATGTACAAGGGAGGAGGTCATAAAGCCAAGCCTCCAGAAGTGAAAGAAAGTCAAAGCAAAAACAAGGTGACTCACCACCAAAAGCATGAAAATAAATAAATAGAAAAGCAAAGTGGGAAATCCTCACAGAACAAAATAATAGGAAACATCAATTAAAATAAAACTCAACGACGAACGTGAGGGGTCTGTCGAGCGTCCAAGGCGAGGATGCCTGCAATCCCAGAAGGAAGGGATGACGAATCAGGGAATCGCTGATTGAGCTGCTGAGAGCAAGCCCAATTAGCCATGAAGTCTGCAGCCTGATTCGCCTCTCGTAGGACGTGACAGACGCGAGCCGAGAGAGAAGCACACAGAACCCGAATCCGAGCAAGCAGGTAAGCATAAACCCAGCACCCAGTACACTGAGAAGAAACCCAAGAAACCACTGTAGCTGAATCTGACTCCACTACCAACTCTGAAGCTCCCAAATTTGCGGCCAACTCCAACCCAGCACAAACCGCCTGCAACTCCGCATACATAATAGGCTGATGCCCCAGAAACGAGCAAAAAGTCCTAAGTACCCGACCCTGGTGGTCCCGAATAATACCCCCTGCGGCAGACAGCCCCGGATTGCCTTTAGAACAGCCGTCAACGCTGATCTTCAGGCAACCCGCTACAGGACGAGTCCAAGCAACCAAGCGAAGAGGTCGAGGCCGAGGAACCAAGACCCTAAGAGAACCTACAAACTCAACTGACTCATCCCAACGCAACTGACTTGGAGCAAACCCAAAAGCAAGCCCAACCAACTGCATATCGGTCATAACCCTCTGAATTACAACGGTCACGTAAAAGGCCTGGCCATCGAACCTATAAGCATTACGCGCCTTCCATAAGTGCCACAGAATGAAGCACGGTAGCAATACTCGCACGTGACCTGCAGAAGGAGCACAACGCCGCCAATGAAGCATCAAAGCATAAGGAGACTGAAACGGCCAACATCTGATCCCAAACATCCGATAAAAGTGACCCCACACCTGAACTGCAAGCGGACAATCCAGAAAAAGATGTCTAAGAGTCTCAACAGCCCCACCACACACACACCGGGATACTACATGGAAACCCCGTCTCTCTAAGCCATCATCTGTGGCCAGGAAACCATGAAACAACCGCCACATAAAGAAGGAGATCTGAGTCGGAATATGCCTCTGCCAGACACAAGAAAACCCAGCACGAACTGGAGCCACACCCCGAATATCAGCCCAAGCAGTCCTCAATGAAAAATTCTCATCCCAAGACAACCTCCACCTCATCTGATCAATCCCCTGCTCTGGAATCGGAATCTGCACAATCTGCTCAACAACTGGAGGAGGCAAAATCCCCAACAATCGGCCTCTGTCCCACTGCCGACCCGTCCAGTAAGCAGAAACAGGAACCCCAGAAGCTGCCCCCGGATACACTAAAGCCAATGGGTAATCCCCCAACCAACAATCATACCAGAAGCTGACCTCACCAGACCGTACTAACCATCTGATCCTCGGCTCAGCCACGGATCGAATCCCACACAATCGCCTCCAAAGAGGTGAAGCTGGGTAACGAAACTCAATCAGCCCAGGATGGGTGGATCTACAGTACTTGGCCTTCATAAAAGTGGACCAAAGTGACTGTTGAGCCCGAAAACTCCACCAGAGCTTCACCTCACAAGCCTCGGCTACGTCAGAAAAAGAACGCACCCCTAAGCCGCCCTCCTCTACAGGGAAACATACCTCAGCCCAGTGACACCAGTGAATCCTCCGATGAGTAGCTGTATCACCCCCACAAGAAACGTGTGAACAACCTCTCTAACTGGTGAAAAACATCCGCAGGAAGCCTCAGCACATGAAACAAGTGAATTGGCATCGATCCGAGCACATACCGAATCAGAGTGAGCTTACCTCCAAAGGAGAGCAAGCGATTCGCCCATCCAGAAATTCGATCGCGCACCTTCCGAATCATCTCATCAAAGTACGAGATCCGGAGATGACCCAAGTAGATAGGGCACCCCAGATAAATAAACGAAAAGTCACGCCTCTGAAAACCAGTGGTCTGCCGTGCAATCACCTCTCTAGAATGCGAGGCACGCGAATTGATATAGAAACTGCTTTTAGCCTGACTAACTAACTGACCAGAGGCAGCCTCATAGTGATGAAGAAAATTCATAACTCGCTGCAAACTCGACCGGCACCCATTAGTAAAAATAATAATGTCATCAGCAAAAGCCAAATGGGAAACCGAAATCCCAACTCCAGTACTATATCCCACCCCCGAAAATCGAGCATACAAAGTGTCCAAGCCTCGAGACAGATACTCTGCAGCAATGATGAACAAACAAGGAGAGAGGGGGTCACCCTGCCGCAGCCCCCCCTGCGACTGGAAAAAGCCCTGACTGACCCCATTCACCATCACAGAAAACCACGGCCCCCAGATAGCCCGCCGAACCAAAGAAATCCAGCCCTCAGAGAACCCAAAAGCCCGCAACATTTGGAGAATGAATGTCCAAGACATCCTGTCATATGCTTTAGCCATATCTAGCTTCAGCACGACGTTCCCACCCCGGGAACCTCTCCCCAAATCATGCACCAACTCCTGAGCTAAAAGAACACTATCTTGCAACACTCGGCCCCGCACAAACCCACTCTGCGTCGGTGATATGATACGCGGCAACAAGGACGACAGACGAGAAACGAGGATCTTCGTCAGCACCTTGTTGCTCACGTTACATAGACTGATCGGCCGAAAATCTGCCCAAGTAGAAGGTGACTCCTTCTTGGGCAAAAGCACCACCAACGTACTCATGAATCCTCGAGGCATAGGAGAACCCCGGAAGTATTCCTGAACTGCAGCTAGAAAATCTGCTCCCACAATGTCCCAGCAAAACTGATAAAAACGACTGCAAAAACCATCCGGCCCCGGCGCACTATCTGAATCAATAGAGAATACGACATGTCTCACCTCCTCCAAAGTCGGCATAGCACAAAACCCAACATCATCTGCATCAGTCACAATAGCTGGAATAGCCGAAAAATCTGCAATCTCAACCTGACCAGCCCCTAGAGAGAACAATCCCTGAAAAAAGGAAACTGCCGAAGTACCAATAGCCCTAGGCTCAGTAATCCACTCTCCGTTATCACCCCGGATCCGATGGATTGAAAGAACATGCCGCTTCTTCCTCACTGAAGCATGAAAGAAGCGGGTGTTCGAATCCCCCTCACGAAGCCAGCGGACACGGGACTGCTGTCTCATAAAGGACTCCTCACTCTGTAAAACCTGCTGCAACTTAGCCCTGGCCTGATGAAGAGTAGCCCGATCTGAAGGAGACCCTAACTGATCATGTGCCACCTCTCTCCTACTAACCTCGGCCTCGGCCTCCTGAACTCGCTGAAACACATTGTCGAACACTTCCTTGTTCCAGACCTTCAGGGTTTGTTTCAACCGACTAAGCTTCGATTGAAACGCAGACATCCCTGAAGCGAACACAGGAATAGTCCAGCTCTGCCGTACAACCTCCAGAAAATCTCCGTGCCTGGTCCAAGTGTGAAGAAACTTGAACCGGCTCGGCCCTCTGCTCTGACGCTGATCTCCTGAAATCAACAATGGTGAATGATCTGAACAAGTCCGGTTCAGGTGAGCCACTCGAAACACAGAAAAATAAGAACTCCACTGAGCATTTATCACTACTCTATCCAATCTCCTCCAAGTACGTCCATTCGTCCATGTGAACGGAGTACCCTCAAACCCAGTATCCTCTAAACCACTAGACAACAAAGCTAGGGAAAAGGCATCAATAGCAGACTGAGATTATGTATGCCCCCCCCCGAATCTCAGAATGGGACTCAACAACGTTGAAATCCCCACCAACCATCCACGGACCATCATGAATGCTCCCAAACTGTGTCAAGGAATCCCACAAACCCTGCCGAACAGAAGCTACGCAACTAGCATACACAAAAGAAATAAAAACTGGATCCGGTAAGGAAGAATGACGCACCTGGCAATGAACCACCTGACCATCGTCCTGAATAACCTCCAACCAAAAAGGGGAAGACCAAAAGATCCAAATCTTCCCCGAAATCGAGCAAAAATTGTGCTCCATATGCAAACGAATCCTGAAATACTCCAACCGATCCCGGTCAACAAAAGGCTCCAAAATACAAAACATCGATAAGTGGTGTGAGCGGATCAGCTTCCTGAGCCTCCTAATCGAAGAGGCCTGGCTGATCCCTCTGATATTCCATATGAGTGTACTAATCATCAGAAAGGAGTGGAAGAACCACACTAAGCGTCCCACGTCCAGGCTTACCACCTCTACCTTTTCTGCCTGCTCTACCTCCCCTACTAATACGCTGAGATCTACGTAACGGAACCTGCCTACTGGACTGTGAAGCATCATAAGGAACTAAAGCTCTTCCAGGCTGAGAAAGACCCTCATGTGGGCCAGAAAAGGATCCAACATCACCACCCAATGACTCATCAGATGATATATCTCCAGTAGAATGACTCTCAACCCCAGCAGACACTCTAGGGATAAGAGGAATATCAGTCGAGGTGGTGCAATCTGTGGGCCGACTAGAAGTCACAACACCCTTATTTCTACGTCTCTCAGAAACTGTGACAACCGGGGTACTCTGAACCCCTCGAAGCTCACGAATAGACGGACGAACGGTCGGGGTAGTCACAGGTCCATCACGGACTAGCTCAAAAACTGTGTCAACTGAAGGATCGGGGTATAAACTCTGCTCCTGCACAACATTAGTATGAATAGTATCCGAACTAATCACAATCACAGGCTCACCCATATTACGCGGCTCAACAAGCTGGACAGGAGCAACTGAAACAGACTCCAAAGCAGTAACAACTACGGCCCTAGGGGAAGGAACAACGGTAACAACATATGTCACTCCCCCTGAGGTATTCCTATGGGGAACAATAGGGGTTGGGCCTGCACCCTCCTGTGGTCTAGTCTCCTGCTGGCCATCACCTCGACCCTGTTGTGCCCTGTCTCCATTGACCCCCTCCCGGGCCTGGGAGTGGGTGATGCAAGTCTCCACTAAATGGCCCAAATGTCGACACCCAGTACAATATTGTGGTACATCCTCGTAAAGCACATCCTGCCAAAATCCAGTCTCCTGTCTGGCGATCCTAATCCTAGGTACCCGCCGCCATGTGACATCGTACTCAACCAGCACCCTGGCAACTGAAGGCCGACTCAAACTCGCTGTGGCCTGATCAACCCGTAAAGGCGTACCAATCGCCGATGCTATCGAGAATAGTGCATCCTGTGAGGGCACAAAGTGGACTGGTAAATATGGGAATGAAATCCAGATAGGAACTATGGGTGATTCCTCAGTACAACGAAACTGTGGAGTCCACTTAAACATGCGCATCTCTCTGCCATAAACCGACCAAGCCTGCTTCACCCATAGACGGGTGTAATCCTCCTCAAGGTCACACATCAGGAGCACGTGTCGGCTATCTAACAAAGAGGCACTAACCTGCCCCTTCAATCCAATCAGTTGAATGAATCTTCTTATCATTTCCATCGGAGGGCGGCCTCGGATAAACTTGCCCACCAGGGCCAACCTGAGAGGTGCTGCGAGACTCTCAATCTCCTCGTCAGAAAAATCAACCGCCGGGGCACCCCTGTACTGTGTGACGGGCCGAGGAACTCGACGAGTGGGGGCGTCGGAGCCAGGGGATCCCCTCAAAACATCTATGAATGACTTAGGTGGTCGAGTCGGATCCGGGGCGGAACCGGGAGGTCGGGTCCAAGAAGTGGGCAAGGCTGATTTGGGAGCACCAGGTTGTGTTGGGTTTCGACCAGGTTGGTGTTTAGCTTGAGGAGGTTGGCGGATGGTATTAGTTGTGGGGAGTGGTCCGGGTTTGATGATGGGATGAGGGATGGGCCGAGTTTGCTTAGCGGGGTCAACGTGATGTAAGTCACCGGCTGTGGGGTGGTGGATAACTCCGCCAATAAAGGTGTGTGCGTCGGGAGGGGGAGGGTCTGGTGGTAGGTTTAGGCCAGCGGTTGGGTCAGTACCGGCATTCAAATTGGCCATGGGTGCGGGTGTTGCTGGGTTCAGTTTTTATGTCAGATTGTTGATAGTCAAATTCAGTTAAATTTAGTCAAATTCAGTTAAATTCGAGTCTTAATCATAATTACGTCAAACCGAGAATTAAATTTAAGTTTGACTCAATTAGCACTTCTATCTTAAACCTACAAACTAATTCTTATCTATTCTCGTTCACTGAGATGTCATAACTTCTTTTTTTTTTTTTTTTATTTAGTTATTCTTTATTATTTTTATAATCAATTTCACTTTGACTTCAACTTGAATACTTATAAAATTCAAACAAAGTTAAGTTTAAATAAGAATATATATTTTATACTCGACAACTAAATTCAACTCAATTCGAATATTAATCATAATCATTTTGAACTGATAATCAAGTAAAATGAATTTGGAGGAGGAATTTCTATCGTTTGATCAATAATATTAAAATAATCTGAGCTACGAAAAATTCAAGATAAATTTATTACCCGTGTCTGAAGGCACTATACACTAAACAAAAAAATCTTAAATAATTGCCCAAATTCAAAAGGAATAACCTGAAAATATTCATACCAATTTTTTTTTTAAATGATTCGAAATATATCGTCAACCATATCCTCTATATTACTGGAAGTGTCATAAAAATATATAAAAATTTCTCAAAACAACACCATAGATATAAATGCAGAGTGGAAAAAAAAAATACTAACATAACTCATTGAAATTTACAATCTTTAAGCAATAAATAAAATCTTGCTCATTTATAAGACTCACAAATTTATCACCTCTACTACCACTCAATCTAATAATACAATATAATTATAAACTCAACTATCATATTTTCAATTCACTTTATCCTCATGTAATAAATTCCTCAAGTAAAAAAAAAATTATAACAGAATATAATTAAATTCACAACCCTTAAACGATAAATAAAATTAATCAAATTTTGCTTATTTATAAAATTCATGAATTTATCACCACTATCACTATTCAACCCCAAATAACACAATATAATTATAAATTTAATCACCAAATGTCTAATCCTCCACATATAAATATACACAGAAATATACCCACATACATTTCTTTTTTGATTACCAACAAACCCTTCTAACCAATAACTGTTTTGATTAGAAATATAATAATTCAAGTTTTTAAGATAAAATAATAACAAATTAATGTTTAATTAAAAAATAGGATAAAAATCGCGGACATCTTTTGAGTTTTGACAATATTATACGAACACCTCCTGACATTTTATAAATAACACGGAGACCCCCTGAGGCTTAAAATTCATTAACCCCTTATGTCTTACAAATTCATTAACCCAAATGAGGTGAATCACCATGAAAATTCATTAACCCCTTACAAATGAGGTTGGAAGGGAGGGATAGAGGTGTGAGAGACAAAGAGAGGTTCAATCACCTTATTTTCCCGAGCTACGAATAATTTGTAATGAATTTGTTCTATTTTTATTGGTCACTTGTTTTTTTTTTTTTTTTTTCAGGAGCTTGGGGGAATTGTTTTATTTTTATTTTTATTTTGAGAACTATATGTTTGCATGTAGTATATTATTTTTATTTATATTTATATTTAAGATTTTTTGTGGCTGTGTGTTCCTAGAAATAAACCAAATATTTTCTCATTTGGGTACTGATTGTGGTATTGTTAAACATGCAAATCTTGAGTAAATAAGCAATTAAAAATAGCAATACACATTTAACATATAACATCTTTGTATAATGATAAATTCATGTCAAAGCATGCACAACTAAACCAAGACAAAACTTAATTAAAAAGAACAAATATTTAATCATAATCACACAACAAATTTTTAATATGAATTAAAAAGAACAAATTCATTACAACTTACCTGGTGAAGAAGAAAATGCGTATTTTGGTAATGTGTAGCTCTGTGAGAAAATAATAAATAAATTGACAAAAATAATTAGTCAAAATATCACATACACCATAATTGAAATAGATTCAATTACAATAGAAAGTTATAGTTATAAAAAAATATTAGATTATAGTGGGTAGGTTTGTGAGGCAGATACAGGTTACAGTACAAAGATAAATTATGATTGTAAGTAAGAAGTAACTTTAAGGAGGGGAGAAGAGCTTAAACAAAAGCTATAAATAAATGACTCAAATACTTCAGTAATGTCAGTAAAGAGAATGGAATGCATCCACGAATACCCTAAACTCTATTTTTCCTTCAATTACATTATGCACTGAAACATTAAAACCAAATTCAGAAATACTTAATAAAAATAACAGAGCGCATAATTTAATTACTTGTATTGTAGCTTAAACTGAACACAAAGTTTTATTACTTAAACTGAACCCAAAGTTTCTCTCTGTGAATAGAGCGCATAAAGCAACTCTATGTGAACAGAACACAAAGTTTAAAGTAATCAAACTGCACACAAAGTTGCTCTATGTGAACAGAGCGCGTAAAGTAATCAACTTTGTGTTCAAATTAGAACCGCGTTGCTGTCAAATATAGGCAAGCTGCTACATGTTACACTTCTATCAATTATTTGGACAGAAGTTAATTGTGCCAATTGCGGAAACAACCTCTATGGGCTGCGTACATCTCACAAAACCAAAGACAATTGAAAGAATAGAGAGAGCAAAGAGAAACTGAACACAAAGTTTGATTACTTGTATTGTAGCTTAAACTTCCCTATTATTTATAGATAGTCAAGATTAAGTAGAAAAGAAAGCAATTACACACAGATTACGATCTCACAAAACCACAGTTCACAGGAGGCAGAAAATGAACACACAGGCACACACACACAAAAAACCCAGAACACAGAGAGAGAGAGAGAGAGAGAGAGAGAGAGAGAGAGAGAGAGCGTAAAGCCTTGATTCCATATGTATATGCACATGACTACACAGTATTGGTATCTTCGTTTCAGTCAGAGGACAATGTACAATAAAACAAGGGTTTATATGGATGGGAGCAAAACACAGCAGGAAAAGAAACAAAAAAAGAAAGTAGGAGTTTGTCATAGAATAATGACAGAAACTCACGGCACAATTGAGTCAAAACTTAAAGCGCAGTTCATGCAAAAAATTAAGGAGGATCTAATCAACAGTCCTTGTTGGGATACATTTTCTCAGCAACCAGACAAACACTACTAATCGCACAAAATAAATCAATATAGTATATTAAACAGCTGAAACTTCAAGCTCAATTCAATTTCAGTACTCATAATGTAATTTGACTTCGAATTCATAACATATTTAAACATTCAATAAAAGTCGATTTGATTTAAATATTACCAAGAGAATCAATGTATTCTTGGAGCTTTAGAGACCAAAGCCGCAGAGAATCCTGTGATGAAAGCTCGAACACGAAGGTCTTCCTCATCGGAGCTCCTCTGTTCCCGAAACAATAGATTCCAGCTCCGCTCTCGACAATAGCCTTGATTTTGATTTTGGAGCCTTCGACGTAGAAACCGAGGATTTCTTTCTCCACCGTCAAGGATCGGTCGGAGCACTGGAGTTGTCCGTCGGCGGTCAATGTTATATGGATTGTATGAACTCCTTCTACTATATATTAGGCTTCAACATCGGTAATCTGAGTTTGAAACATAAACACCCAGTGTGATACATATTTAAAAACAATTCAACAATAATACATTGCTACATTCATCAATTTGCAAATATAACATACGCAAAACCAAAGACAATTGAAAGAATAGAGAGAGCAAAGAGAAACTGAACACAAAGAAACCAATTACACACACAGATTACGAACTCACAGGCACACACACACACATGAACACACTGGCACACACACACACAAAAACCCAAAACATAGAGAAAGAGAGAGCGAGATATAGAGAGAGGGTGACAATTGAAGAAAAAAACCCAGAATACCTGGACTCCTAGCGTTGTGTTGCAGTGGGTGTTACTCCGGTGTGGTGTGTGTTGCAGGGGCAAGGTAGAGAAAGAGAGGAACGGGAGAGAGAAGGGTATCGTGAGATAGCAATTGAGATATGGGATAGGTATGTTATTTGTTTTTAAAAATGAGAGAGCTAGATGAGGAGTCTCTCGGTAGAGGCAGATAGAATATTTTGAAAAAGGGGTGAGGCAGGGAGTAACTCTCTAGAATTATAGGATGTGATAGGGAGATAAAGTTAGATGAGATATAGGAGTCTTTTGTATCAGTTAGAATGAGATAAGATGAGAGAGTTAGATGAGAAGTAGGAGTGTTAGGAAAATCTATGATGAGGACCGTCGGATCAATAATCCTCAAACGATCTGAGCCGCGAAAAGCTAAACACAAACAAAATTAGCTACTTTATTATATAGATATACATATATATATGTATATATATATATATGTATATATCAAATTCAAAGCGTTCTCTCTCTCTCTCTCTCTCTCTCTCTCTCTCTCTCTCTCTCTCTCTCTCTCTCTCTCTCTCTATATATATATATATATATATTATGTACGTTGGTTTATTATATATATATACTAGTAATTATCCGTGCCTGAAGGCACTACGTTACCCATAAAAAATTGTAAATATTTTTTTATAAATAAAGACGATGTATAATACAATTTCAACAATACAACGATCAAATTGATATTATTTAACCTGTATGCAGAACATATATAATCAAACATTTATATAACGAAAGTCACGCTACAACTTCAGTAACATATTAATTCAAAAATCTGAAAAAATATAATTATTATTGATCAAACATTCACAATTTTAACATTTTTAATAAATTTTATCTCAAATTTTAAAAAAATATAACTATTTGTTTTTCTATATGTTTCTACATAAAGTTCATAATATTATCTCTGTATTATTTTTCCAATGTGAGTTTGTGTAACTTTTGTGAGGAAAACATCCAAAAGTTTCTCGTGAATTCTCGTAAATGTAAAAAAATTTGTTGAGAAATTAAAATCAGTTTCTATTTGAGTTCAACTTAAATATTCATAAAATTCAATCCAATTTAAATTTAGGTGGGGTTATTCCCACTCCATTTAATTTCTTATTATCAAACTATTAAACCCACACATTCTATACTCACCCCATTAGTAACTAAATTCACCTCGTTTAATAAGTAAACTCACCTTATATTTTGTCATAATTAGGGTTTCATTCTTTATTTCATCTCATGCACTCATAAAAATATTTTTTTAATATGAATTTTTCTAGTGAGATACATGTTAGTATTATTTCTCAATTTAATTCTATGTTTGATTCCTTATTTGTTGTATGGATTTTCATTATTTTCGGTATGTTTTGATATCTCTGTCAAGTTTAATAATTTTTTATTTAGAATTTATGTGTGTGTGTGTGTGTATATATATATGCTTTCAGATTATTTATTTTTTTTTTTTTATCTTGTTTAGGTTTTACGTCTACATTTGTTATTTTTTTCTTGTTCGATTTTGTATTTGTGATTGATACTTTTTTTTTTCATTTCCAGTTTTGCATCTTGTGGTTTTGCGTTTTTTTAGTTTTCCTTGTTCATTTAATCTTTGCTTGGTTTTTTTTTTCCTTCTTGTTTCGGTTTGCATCTTTTTTTTTTTTTTATTTCGTTCTTTTCTTTTTAAAATAGGTGTATGTAGCATGAGGTGGGTATAAAAAGGGTAGACTTAGTAGTTTGATAATAAGAAATTAAATGTTGTGAGAATGGAGATTTGTGAGTGATTATAACCCCATTCTTTAAGTTTAAGTAAGAATTTATATTTTATATTCGACAGTCAAATTTAACTCAATTCAAGTCTTAATCATAATTACATCAAACCAAGAATTGAATTTAAATTCGACTCAATTAACACTTTTATCTTAACCCTACAAACTAATTTTTATCTATTCCCATTCACTGTAATGCCAAAACTTTTTTTTTTTAATTTGGTAAACTTCAAGCAAAGTTAAGTTTAAGTAAGAATATATACTTTATACTCGACAATTAAATTCAGCTCAATTCAAATTCTAATTATAATCACTTCGAACTGATAATCGAGTAAAATGAAATTTGGAGGAGGAATTTCGATCGTTTGATTAATTATCTTAAAACAATCTGAGCCGTGAAAAGTTTAAGACAAATAATGCTAGCTCTCTTAATATATAGGTATATCCCATTACATATATATTATTCGTCTATTATACCATTCGAATATTATAGTATTTTTATTTCAATACAAAATATGATCTATATTATAGTCATTCGACTCGTTTTGACGCAAAGAATCTGTATTTAAGGTTCATTTGTTTATTTAAATTTTTTAAAAATAATCTTTAATTAGAATCATAATTAACGACATAATTAATGTGTAGTATGTTATAAAGAATTATAAGAAAGATAGGAGTCTTAGAATTGTGGAAGGAATGAAAGTCTTGCTCAAAAAATTGGGGGGAGAGGAAATTTCGTATTAGGACCGTCGGATCAATATTTCTTCAAGCGATTTGAGCCGCGAAAAGCTAAAGACAAAGAAATCTAGCTACTTTATTATATAGATATTCAAATTCATGTTACTATTTTTTTTATTATGTTAATGTTCATGTTACTACTTTTGTTGAGTATATTACTGTTCATGTTTCTATTATGTTGAGCATGTTACTGTTTTTGTTGAGTATGTTACTACTATTATTTTACTAAATATTAATATTCAATGTTACAATTTTTTTTTTTTTTAATATTATTATTTTTTGTGTTTGAATGGTACTATTTTTTGCATTTGAATTTAAGAGAAATAATTATTGTCAAGTATGTTACAATTTTTGTTAAGCATGTTACTATTTTTGTTGAACATGCTAATATTTTTGTTGAACATTTTACTGTTATTATGTTTTAAAAATATTAATATTGAATGTTTCAATTTTTTTTTATGTTTAAATGTTACTATTTTTTTGTGTTTAAATGTATTATTTTTTGTGTCCAAATGATAACTTTTTTTTTGTATTTAAATGTTACTAATTTTTATTTTTAATGTTACTATATATATATATACATCTAACCTATATATGGATATAGATAGATAAGAGAGAGAGAAAAAAAAAATTAATGTTAGTCAAACTCTTAACTTATATATAGATATAGATAGATATGAGAGAGAAAATATTTTAATGTTAGTCAAATTCCTAAGATTTAGGAGTTTTTAATTTTTAGTTTTATTTCACCTCTAAAGGGAATGGATAGTATGATAAAATTGACAAAAAACGGACTTCATAACAAATAAGTTTCATTGACGGACTTAAATCCAAACAAGTCCATATAGGGGGACCGGCCTCCAAATTTCCCAATTTTAATTCAACAGTTCTATATATCCGATGGTCTCTAATTGGTCATGGGCTTGGCTAGTCAGACCCACTAGTTAATATGCTATGTCTAAACGAGTTGTAACTAAATTTTTATCTTTTCATATATTCGAATAATAATAACCTTTAAAATTTTGGTGGGCCATTTCATTTAGGTTGGGCAAAAAAGATAACTCACAGACACACCCATTGTAATAACCCATGGATGACAATGGATCATGTCGTGATCTTAGGTTGATGTTGCATTTAAATCGCATCGTAGTAATAAATATGTGTTCAATTCATACTAATCTAGTTGCAATTAGATATAACAAATGTATAGTTGACATAATCAAATTTCTATTGATTTATTTGTTAAGCAGGTTTGACCAACCTGATTGGTTATGATATGAATTCATTAAGATTAATCTCACGTCGTCCATGATGGTGACAAAATCGAAGTACCAATACATGCACGAAGGAAGGAATGAAGCAGCAGCCATGTGCTTGAAGAATCTTAGTGCAGAGCTCTTGAAATAGAAAACAAGGTTAAGGAATCAGCTAAAATAGTATAGTTGGCTTTGACATTTTTGGTTAGGTTTCGTTGTTTCATTCACTTGCTTCCAAATCAAAATGTGCAATATTCAACAAGTTAATTAATTCATAATAAATAAATTCAAAAATATACATTAACATTGATAATAACTGGCTAGATTAGTTTCAAACACGAAAAATCCGATTTTAACATGGCTCGTTTCGTGGGATATTGGTTCTTTGGTTGTGCGAATTAACCTAGGTGCAACAAGATAGTAAACACTTATAATAAAATAATGAGTCGAATTAGGGTTGATTAGAGTCCATCACAAATCCAAAATATTATGTGTCGATAAAAAATAATACGACTCAATTGTCACCTTTAAATAGATCAACTACCATATATTGATGGGAGAGGAACTCTTGGATGATAAGTTTTGTTTGGATGTGTAATGAGAGATTAATGGATTCTATATAAATAACAACAGCAGATGGCACGACACGAATTGACACCCGATAGAAGAGTATTAAACATTATCTCGTCTCCCCCACCCCTTCATGGACTTGACTAACGGTGCCGAAGAAATTTTTTTCATATCGTATCTCCAAATTTTACTACTTTAATAAATGTTTTTATAACTTTTGTGGCTTATTTTATAACCAAAAAATGTACTACTTTTGTGGGTATTTTTACCACTGTTATGATAACTATTTTTACCACTTTTTCAGTACAAAAAAAATTATCACTTTTGTAGGCGATTTACCACATTTGTGGGTGTTTTTATTATTATTGTGATAATTATTTTTATCACTTTTTTTGGTACTACAACAATGATAATAACACTCATAAATATGATAAAAATATTCATAAATGTGATAAAAATTGGTATGGTACAAAAAAAAAAATTGGTACCGTAGAAAAGTCTCACTTTCATGTTTTTTGGCTCAACAGTCAGGGGTGTTCAGATTTATTTACACGCACTTCGATGAATCTCATATCCGATCCAATCAAAGGCAGGCCAACGGCCTTTGAACTAACATTCTATGACCAGCCTAGATATTTAAAAACTCTCATTTTTCTATTTATTTGAAGTAGATAAAAAAAATTCCATCAAATCACTGCCAAGTCTGGTGGGATTAATGGTAGGAGTTGTTTCAACATTTAATTAATGGTAGGAAAATTGGTTTACGCTACTCATACCAACTAGAATTTTACTTGGTTTTTTTATTTTAGTTTTGGAAAATACAGTTTGAAGTTTGAACTATATTCCAAGTTGGAGGGGTGTCAACAACTAGAACTATATTCAAGTAATGCCACAACAGCGATTACTGAAATAATCATCATATGCTTGAGATTTCCCTCCGCAAATCCTATTTTTTCCTAATTTTGAATTATTTAATTGGCCTCCTCCAATTGAATTCCAACAAATGGCATATGTAACGACTTCCAACTTTTAATAACTACTTCACATTTGAATTTTTATCATCTTTATTTACTATTTTAAATTTATGTTTTTGTAACATATTAGTAAGTAATTTTATAATAATGTTATGGGTGGGGATATAAGTGGCGGTGGAGTGGGATTAAGGCTAAGGGTGACGATGAAACGATATTATAAATTCTATATATGGCATGGTGCGATAGGTAGTACATGATGTAATGATGAGAATAGATCCTTTGGGAAAGTACCCAAAGGATTAACCAGGGGTGCAACCCTTGGCAAAATAAATTGTGTGAGCATCCATGGAAATTACTAAGGAATAAACCTAACGGGACAACGTGTACACAAAGCAGATATAAATATTAAAGCAGTTCAGCTAGAAAAGCTCTCTCTCTCTCTCTCTCTCTCTCTCTCTGAAGCTTGGTACTATATTAAAATTTCATCTAGCTGTATTCATGTGTAAGTACCACCTATTGAGGTTTACAATATGCTGAAAGCATATTGCTGGCTCAGTATATAAAGGAAGCATTGAAGTGACCATGGAAATGCACAAGAGATCTGAGAGAGACACACACACAAACATTACCACACACACACACTCAGAGATGAAGTGTTTCAATTTCTTGATTGCTATTCTAGTGGGTTTTGGAGTGTTAGGAGTCTGCAATGGCGGTGGGTTGAGGAAGAATTTCTACAAAAGTAGTTGTCCAAAAGCCGAGCAGATTGTTCAAAACATTACTTGGAAACAAGTTGCTAACAATTCGGCATTGCCTGCTAAGTTGCTGAGGATGCATTTCCATGACTGTTTTGTTAGGGTAAAAGCATTTCTACTATATGCTTGAACCAACCATATATATATGCATGCTTTCATACCTTTAAACAAATAGCCAATTTATCTAGTTTACAACGCATGGAAAAAGCTGTTTCTTATAGATTTATAGACTGTCAATGAATCATGTCATGCCGGGTTCATGTTGTGTTAAAATTTGCTTAACACCTAATACGCATTGGTTTCATGTTGGGTTCACGAGTCATGCCTAGTTTCCGCACTTGTGCAATCTCTTCATACGATTTTTTGTTTCTAAATGCTTCTATGGTGGTTGGTTTTCCAGGGATGTGATGCCTCGGTATTGGTTAACTCCACAACAAATAACACAGCTGAGAAGGATGCAATTCCAAACCTATCACTGGCAGGCTTCGATATTATTGACGAAATAAAGACCCAACTTGAGAATACTTGTCCTGGAGTAGTATCCTGTGCAGATATTATCACTTTAGCTACTAGAGACTCGGTTTCTTTTCAAGTAAGCTTTATATAAATATTATGAAAAATAAATTAGTTTTAATGTTTGTAACTTTTATACTCATGACTCCAACGCAAATTTTAAATGCACTTAATCACTCACAAAGGATAGGCATCGGTTAAATCCCAATGCTTAACCAAGAAACTCGTACTTAAGACTAAGGAGTTGCGGATTACACCTTATTATTTGTTCAAACTCTGAACCAACCCATGTTGATTACCACCTCTGTTATTAACTTCGTTGGTATAATGACATACAAATAATCTAGCCAACAGAGAAACTAGTATATACTAATAATGATTTGTATCTAAAAACACTATGCAATACCAAAAATCGAATATTAATCATCCAACATTTATATTTAAAATAGTCGTTTATTTTATTTTTTAAAATTATGAAATATAAAGTCAAAGTGAATAAAAAGAAAATAAGAGAGAGGTAGAGGACAAAGAAGAGACGGATATATGTGGATTAGTGGGGTTTTCTGGCATTGAGGAGTGTATTCGATGTTGTCTCGCATTGGGACCATGTAGAGAATATGTTTTTGAGCGGGAAAAAAAATTAAGGTAAATTTTGTACTATTTGATCAAAATAGATGAAAATTAAATTAATTTTGACCGTTGTTATGCTTTTAAAAATTCAGAATTCAACTTCTTCACAATAATATTAGATAGATTTATCCTTTTGAAAAGATATTTTGATGTAACATTCCAAATGTTATAACTGCAGTTCAATAAATCAATGTGGGAAGTGTTAACTGGTAGAAGAGATGGAAATATTTCACTTGCTTCAGAAGCTCTGGCCAACATACCATCTCCATTTTCCAACTTCACCACTCTGAAACAAGCATTCGCCAACAAAAAACTCACTGTTCAAGATCTCGTGATTTTATCAGGTATTACAAAAAAAATAGAAAATTTACTATCTGCTATCTGCTATCTATATCTGAAGTTGCTAACAGTTTAGAAAAGTTACATTAAGTATAATGATACTTCATCCCCTACAATTTTCGTAAGATTTTGGTTTGTCCATGTGAATTGTTTCAATTCATTACTTTCTTCAAGTATGATTAGAAGTTGATACCGAAAAATACCATGTGTCATCAAATAGCAAATCCAAATGTTATTTTCGTTGAGTGAAAAAAAAATATGAATCTATGACATGAAAGGTAAAGGGTAATGGAGATTCTCCAAAAAACTACGTGGTCAATGGATGACCACCGCCTAACGGGTCGTGTCCGCCATGCTAACTGGTGAGCCATGGGCCACCGGCTTTTCTGTCAATCCCTGCCAATGCAACAGCCGTTAGCTAATGTGACCCAGTAGTATGCAAACAGAAAGTTTAGTATAATCTTAAACTTGCCCTATGGCAAAATATGTTTTTTGCAGGTGCACACACTATTGGCATTGGACATTGCAACTTATTCAGCAACAGGCTATACAATTTCACTGGAAAAGGAGACACCGATCCTTCCCTGAACTCTACCTATGCAGCCACCTTGAGAACGAAATGCCAGAGCCTCTCGGACACCACGACCACGGTAGATATGGACCCCGGGAGCACTCTAACATTCGACAACAATTATTTCTCTAACTTGAAGATTCAGCAAGGCCTTTTCCAATCTGATGCTGCACTGTTGACTAACAAAGGTGCCACAAATGTTGTTGATGAAATGTTAAGATCTGGAAAGTTCTTCACTGAGTTTAGCCAATCTATTCAGAAGATGGGTGCAATTGGAGTGCTCACAGGAACTGCAGGAAAGATAAGGAAGATATGTAGTGTGGTTTAATCTGTAAGGCTTTGGATGATGATTTTCTAATTTTTTTTTTTTTGGGAATTTGTTCGAGTCAAAATTAAATAAAGTTAGTGGTTAATTATTTTGTTTGAATGGAATTTTTGTTCAAATAGTTTTCATCTGCCTATGTTCTCCGTTTGTTTCGAATGTTAAGTGACGTCAATGGGATTGAGTTTGTAACATCTACTCCTTAAAGTCTTAATCGACTTGACACAATTTATGAGTATCTTGGTCGAAATCAAACCGAAGTTATCACTAGAAAGCCCCAAGTATTAAACATTGCAATTAAAATAGTTATTCTCTCTCCATTCTCTACTATAATCCACAAAATTAAATTTTAGGATTATAAAGTTATCAAATATTTATAAGTGAAGAGAGGAAGGGCCGAAGGGGGTGGTATATTCAATAAAAAGATATGTTTAAATAGGAGTTGTTTGATAATAAAACTAATTTTTTTTTATGAGTAGAAACTTATTCTGGTAGAACTGAGCCTATGTCAACCAAGCTTAGTAATTTAATCAGATGACTCAAAAAAACAAATCTAGTTGGTTGAGTTTGAGCTGTTTAGATCGTTTAACAACTACATTCTCGTATTTTCTAAGCAAAAAGAACAATTATTGGTCAAGTGATTTAAAAAAAGTTTGAAATTGGGATAGTTAACATAACCAGATGGCGATCGTTCAGTAAAATAGCGAAATGTCTTCCACAACATAAGGAAGCATGGAGAGAGAGAGAGAGAGAGAGAGAGAGAGAGAGAGAGAGAGAGAGAGAGAGAGATTTAAAAAATGAATTATTGAATTGTTCAATGATCGCAAAAACAAGGTTCACTAACAATTGTTGAAGACACGGTAGTAAATATTTTTGTCCTGACCTTTTCAGGTGTAATTAATTTGACAGCTATTGTGTTCAATGAAATTCCAAAAAAAAAAAAAAAATGGAGAGTGGAAAGGGAATATGACATGTTGCCATGTTGTTCTAATGGAGACAACAAAGACAAAACGGGCAAACCTTAGGGGACATGCAAAGTCATGAAATTTCATCACCTTTTACCTTAATTAAGGTGAGGTCACTATTGTCAACAACACATTCTTCCTCTATTTATTTAAGAAAACAAAACACTTGTCAATAAGGAGAGAAGTCAGTTCTCTAGAGCGATGACATGTATTCATCTATAAAAGTGATATATCACGTGTATAAAATCAAAAATCGACCTATTCAAAATGACCGTAATAAATAGTCTATTACTTATTGATGATGCACAAATTGGTTTGCACACAACAGTCAAGTAAATAGTATAAAATGCAGTAAAATAAGTAGAGAAAGAGAAGACAAGGTTTATAGTGGTTCGGTCAACATGACATACATCCACTTTGAATGGCAAAGGTCGCCGGTATTTTATTAACTCCGGTGTGTTGGGAGTAGAAGGTTACAAGCTTTGAGAGAGGGAGATGAGAGATTTGCCTGAATGAATGTCTTCTGCCCCCCAAGTGTTGGTGGGGCTTATATTTTATAGTAGTCTCCTCATAATGGGTATTAACTTAGTAGCTGATCTAGTGGTCACAACGGATTCCAGGGTGACTTTAATAGTAGTTAAATGACTTGGCGACTTTTCCTCTCCTCAACGGGTAAGGGAGTTATGGTGCATTCCAAGTGACTTGGTCAAAGGATGAGGGAATGTTGATTCTCTCCAAACGACGAGGATGAGGCTCTTGAGATGGCCCTTACTCCAAGGTGGCGAGGAGGAGACTCTTTGATGACCCTTACTCCAAGGTGGCTAGGAGGAAGCTCTTGGATGACCCTTCCATGCTCTCATGCTATGTAGCTCCTTAAGCCTGATGACCTTGACCGGGTTGACCACATTGGGCTGGACTTGCTGGATCTCTTGGAGTTGAGCTATAAACTCGGACCGGGCTTTATAACATGAGTTAGGCCCTTGGGCTTGGCCCATCATTTGCCCCCCAATGCTCTGCGTCTAACGGAACTTGGAAAGGAGGGCATTCAGTTTGAGTTTGAATTTTTGGCTGCCCGGCATAATTGGAAAAACTTCGGGAGGCCAAAACATGTCCTTTTAAGCTTTTTTTGGGATTTTAATAGCATCAATCACAGCAAAAGTCTGTGAGTCATGTAGGGCTCGCCGAGAGCTTCAATTTGATATATTATAAGCCTCATTTCGAGTAACGTAGCAAAAGTTACGGTCAAAACTTCGAGCAGAGAGTTGGGCGAGCAGGAATTTCTTTTTTTTTTTTTTTTTTAAAAAAATTCGAGAGGCCAAAACACCTGTTTCTGGGCCTTTTTTGGGCTTTTTACAGTAGCAATCACAGCCATAGGCTGTGTATATTGTAGGGCTCGTCGAGAGCTTCGATTTGATATATTATGGGCCTCATTTCAAGTAACGGATCAAAATTTACGGTTAAAACTTCGAGCAGCCAGTTGGGCGCGAGTTCTGGGCGAGCAGACCAGCCCCTTAGGAACCTTGGGCGAGCAGGCCAGCTCCCTGGGGCGCCTTGGGCGAGCAGACCATTGCCTTGGGTGAGCAGACCAGCGCCTTGGGAACCTTGGGCGAGCAGGCCAGCTCCCTAGGGCACCTTGGGCGAGCAGACCAGTGTCTTAGGTGAACAGACCAGCGCCTTGGGCGAGCGGTCCAGGCGAGCAGACCAGGTGAGCCAATTCGCGCCCAAAGGCTGGGCACCCATGCAAGTGAGGCAGCCCAAAGTTTCTGGCAAGCCTGGTCAAAGTTTCTGGCGAGCCTGGTTCTGGAGTTAGAAGACAGAGTACGCCGGACACTTTTGATGGTGATGATCCGGCTCCTCCGTGTGCAACTTCTCAAAATCAAATTCTTGAAGGCCTCTCGGGTAATGACTCAGGTAATACTTCACGCCCTCGCAACAAAAAGCACCGAAGCAAAGTAGTTCTTGACAATGATAGGTCCAAAGTAAGTACCCTTTCTAGTATGCTCAATACTGATGCTGATATTTTGCAGATTGTCTCCGCTTACCACATTCTTTCAACTGTGCTGAGCTATCGGCTGACATGAGTGAGCCCGATTGTGATGACTCCTCTGGTAATATTTCCATTTATGAGGAGATGTTTGAGACTGGGTTCAGATCCCAATGCCTTCTTCAGTTTGTCACATCCTGCATCACTTTCATTGACACTGGCGATTGGTCGTCTAATGGTTGGAGGATTTTGATGGGCTTTCTGGTATTATGGAGGAGGATTTGACTCCTTCATGTGGAGCTTTTCAAAATATTTCTCAAGGCCTCCCTGGTAGTGGCTCTGGCGCTGACGCGAGGAAGGAGATAGTGGACCTGGGCGCCCCTTTGGGCACTGATCTGGGCGAGCTCAGCTGGCGCGAGGCCTTGGGCGAGCATAGCTGGCGCGAGGCGCTGGGTGCGCGTGAGGCGCTAGACGAGCTCCTCTTGGCACCAGGCAGTTTGGGCGAGCCTCCTTTGACGCTGGGCAGTTCGGGCGAGCCTCCCTTGGTGCTGGGCGGGGCACCCTTGCAGCTAGGTGTGCCTCCCTTGGAACTGAGCCCCTCGGTCGAGACTACTGTTTGCCATGGTAAGAACAAGTCGAGACTAGTTGGGCGAGCCTGGACTCTGGAGCTTGGGCACAGTCCTATAGAGCATGGGCGCAGAGCTATGGAGATATGAGGCCCGATTGTTGATATTCAATCTAATGTAGTCCCACAGGTTGTGGATGACTTGAGTTTCAAAAGTGTGCCTAGAGATGGCAAAAACAGTGTTATTCTAATATTAAAATATCTAACATGTTTACCTAGAGAGAGAGACAGACTGCCTGCGTGAGAGCAAAGACAGAGTTAGTCCAAGCTTTTTTGGCGACCCGCAAGGGAGCCGCTAAGCTGGAGATAGGTTGTCTGCTTGAGAGCAGAGCAAAGATAGACCAAGCTTTTTTGGCGACCCGTGAGAGATCTGCTAAGCTAGAGATAGGCTGCCTACTTGAGAACAGTGCAGAGGCTAAGCTTTTGGCGTCCGGCGAGAGAGCCTGCTAAGCTGGAGATATAGGCTGCCTGCTTGAGAGCAGTGCAGAGGCCAAGCTTTTGGCGACCCGCGAGAGAGCCGCTCAACTGGAGATAGGCTGCCTGTTTGAGAACAGTGCAGAGATAGGCCAAGCTTTTTTGGCAACCCGCGAGAGAGCCGCTAAGGTGGAGATAGGCTGCCTGTTTGAGAACAGTGCAGAGACAGGTCAAGTTTTTGGCGATCCGTGAGATAATTCACCCCGCCTAGACCTGTTGATTTCCTCAGCATTCATATATTTTTGAGCTTTTACCAATAGTTCTGGCATGCTCTTTGGTGGGTGTTTCATCATTGAGAAAATGAAGCTTGATGACCGGAGGCCTCCCAGGAAGGCGGTCATGTTGACCTTTTCATCGGGCTCCTCGACCTGAAGGACCTCCTCGTTAAAACGAGTGAGGTAACTCCTTAAGCTCTTATCTCGGTCCTGCTTTATGTTGAGCAGGTGGGTGGCAGGCTTCTGGTGGCGGCGTCCTCCAATAAAGTGTGATACGAAGGACCTGCTCAGCTCAGCAAATGAGCCAATGGAGGCTGGGGAGAGATTGGAGAACCATTGTCGAGCAGATCCCTTCAAGGTGGTTGGGAACGCTCTACACATGATTTCGTTGGGGACGTTGTGTAGTTGCATCAAGGTCTTAAAAGTTTCGAGGTGGTCCAGTGGATCATTCGTACCGTCAAAGATCTCGACGGATGGCATCTTGAATTTCTGAGGAAGTGGGTAATTCGCCACGTCAGATTTGAAAGGTGTGTCGGTTCGACCTACGAGGTCGTCCACTGTCTCGGGTCCTCGTGCCTTCATAGCGTTGAAGACGTCACCCAATTGATTTTGCACCTCCTTAATTTTTTCGTCCCAGTGATTGGGAGGAGGTCCTCTGGACTTATTACGAAAATGGCTCCCATGCCCCATGCTTTGGTTTTCACCCTCTTCCTCTTGGAAGTGAGGGTCTCCACCATGGGGAGCAGGGGCTACAGGAGGAGGTTCCCTACAGTGGGCCCCCTTGTGTGGAGCGCCCAAGGGAACTCCCAAAGGTTGGGCGCCCAGATGGGGAGCGCCTAGGTGGGGAGCTCCTTGATGACCAGGGAGTGGAGCTCCCCTGGCTTGAGGTCCAGGTTATGCTCCTCCTTGTTGCCCGAGCATTAATCGCAGAATCTGCTGGTTCTGGGCTATAAGTTGCTGCATTTTGTCCAGCATCTGCTGTGCATTTGGGACGGGATTGGCAGGTGGAGGAGCAACCTCCTCCTCTCGTACCGGATTGTCTTTAAGCTGATTCATGGATCTGGTGGTGATCACAATTGATTCAACAGAGAAAGTGTTTAAGTGAGAATTTTGTCGATTCCTACAGACGACGCCAAACTGATGATGCACAAATTGGTTTGCACACCACAGTCAAGTAAATAGTATAAAATGCAGTAAAATAAGTAGAGAAAGAGAAGACAAGGTTTATAGTGGTTCGGTCAACATGACCTACGTCCACTTTGAATGGCAAAGGTCGCCGGTATTTTATTAACTCCGATGTGTTGGGAGGAGAAGATTACAAGTTTTGAGAGAGGGAGATGAGAGATTTGCCTGAATGAGTGTCTTTTGCCCCCCAAGTATTGGTGGGGCTTATATTTTATAGTAGTCTCCTCATAATGGGTATTAACTTAGTAGCTGATCTAGCGGTCACAACGGATTCCAGGGCGACTTTAATAGTAGTTAAATGACTTGGCGACCTTTCCTCTCCTCAACGGGTAAGAGAGTTATGGTGCACTCCAAGGGACTTGGTCAAAGGATGAGGGAAAATTGATTCTCTCCAGACGACGAGGATGAGACTCTTGGGATGGCCCTTACTCCAAGGTGACGAGGAGGAGACTCTTTGATGACCCTTACTCCAATGTGGCTAGGAGGAAGCTCTTGGATGACCCTTCCATGCTCTCATGCTATGTAGCTCCTTAAGCCTGATGACCTTGACCGGGTTAACCACATTGGGCTGGACTTGCTGGATCTCTTGGAGTTGAGCTATAAACTTGGACCGGGCTTTATAACATGAGTTGGGCCATTGGGCTTGGCCCATCACTTATCTCTCAAATCCCACTTTAAACGTAAATCTAGTGTACTAGGTAGATTTTTTTATATATATGTTGAATGGGTACCAAAATAAAGAATTAGGAGGGTACCCAATGATTGAACCTTTTAATACTTTGTCATTGTAATGTCAAAAAATTGTCAATAAGTTATTATTGGGATTGTCTACGAAAGCTAAATTATTCAAACTTGTTGTCAACTTGTTCATTTTATGTCTAAATAGATATGTGGTTATAGCTTTTGGTGGAAAATAAAAAACACCATTCAATGAACCATATCTTCAATGATAGGAAGCCCCTATTTTTAATAGAATTGATTTTCACTAATCATTATTTGCCCTCAAATCATGAAAGAAGTAGCCAGCATGGTTAAATTTAAAAGCATCCACTACCGAAACTTATAGTTGGTCTGTTAACTTTGTCTTCCGTTTTAATTTGGTAATTAAATTTTCAATTGTCTCAATTTAATCCATCAACTATAAGTTTTATCCTAATTACATCATTCCATCCCTTTTCACTATTAGATGAACGTTGAAAATGGATCAGATTGGACAAATCTCCAGTTCATCTACCGATGAAAATTGGTGTAAAAACTTAATTAAGACGAAATTAATAATTGAGAGATTAAATTGAAAAAATTGAAATTCACAGGCAAAAAATTAAAACCGAAAAAAAAAAGTTCAGAGACCAATTATAATTTTTAACCAAAAAATACGGTTCACAAACAATTCTTGAAGCCACGTCTATCGTAAACATTTTTTTTTCCTTGACCTTTCGAGGTGCAATTCATTTGACAGCTATAGAGTTGGATGAAATGCCAAACTGGAAAAACAAAGGAGAGGATAAAGGATTATGTTCCCCGACTATGACATTCTGCCACTGTTGTTACTAAACAGATATATTGTAGGGGACGTGCAAAGTTGTGAGATTTGAAAATAATGAAACTGCCTCCTTTGACCTTACCTTAATTAGAGCTCTTTGAAAAGAGTACTAAGGAGGTGTTGTTGGCATTCTCCTTCATTTATTTAAGAAAACAAAACACTTGTCAATAAGGAGAGCAGAGGGAACTAGAGCGATGACAAGTGTTTATTCATAAAACTGATATATCACAAGAGTTTGAGTTTCAAAATTGGCCTATTCAAACTCACGGGAATGTTGTCTATTATTTATCTCTCTCAAATTCTAACTTAAATGTAAATATTGTGCACTTGGTACTTTTTTTATATATGTTTTTAGCTGAGGAGAATATCAATTGAATATGTACCAAAATAGAGAATTAGGAGGCTACCCAATGAACCATATTCTTCAATGATAGGAAGCACCTATTTTTTTAATACAATTGACTTTCACTAATCATGCTTTCTCCTCAAATCATGAAAACAAGTAGCCAGCTGGATTAAATTTTAAAACATTATTTATTGAAAAGCTAAAGCTCCAAGAATAAATTAAGGTGGTTGATGGCACATATAACCCTATAAATTGTTTCTAAGAGAAACTTGAGTTCATCCAATTAACCGCAGAAAATACTTCAAAATCGTTTCAGCTTTTAGAGAAAATGAGACCTAGCTTTTGTATTTTGCTTCTGTCTCTTATGGTACTTGGAGTTGCTAGTGATAGGAATGGAGGTGGTCATAGGAATGGAGGTGGTCATAGGCATGGAGGTGGTGATGGGAATGGAAGTGGTGATAGGAATGGAGGTGGTAATAGGAATGGAGGTGGAGTTGCTAGTGATGGGAATGGAGGTGGGCTGAGGATGATATACTATAGTAAGAGTTGCTCTTTAGCTGAGAGCATTGCTAGGGACATCACGTGGAGCCAAGTTGCACTGAACCGTAGCTTGCCAGCTAAGTTGCTAAGGCTTCATTACCATGATTGCTTTGTTAGGGTATGCTGCATTATTTCCATCCATTTATGCTAGCTGTTCATATACATTATGATTTAAATCGTCTTTACGCTGCATTTTTACATGTGTATTACAGAATTATGGATGACCTCCAAAACACATTCAGAATGACTTGAATTTAATCTTGACCAATTTAATTTCGTTATGTCAACAAATTTGAGCGTTTGGCAATGGGCCCGTAGGTCAAGGAGACGGACCATTAACAGTCAACAGGCTGGGCTAGCATGTCCGAATAGACTATGACCCACAGCTTACCCATCGAGCTGTCCATGGGCTGCCATGCAGCGGGTCAAGCCAGCCCATGGATTGGTGGCTCACGGGCTAATGGTCAGCCCATGGGCCACGAGCTTTTTGCCCAGCACAATCGAATTTCAAACTTTAAGAACCTTTTCTTTTCAATTCAGTATTAATTATGCATTTCATTCATTTGCAGGGCTGTGATGCATCAATACTATTAGACTCAACCCAGAACAACACAGCTGAGAAAGCAGCATTGCCAAACCTATCTCTTTCTGGATATGATGTCATTGATGCCATCAAGGAAAAACTTGAAGAAGCATGCCCAGGAATTGTGTCTTGTGCTGATATCGTTGCCTTGGCAGTTTGAGATGCAGTTTCATATCAGGTAATAAGATCACACATATGTTTGTTCGAGTTGTGTTATTATGGGTATGTGAAGAGAATTTCGTGTCATATTCATGACTTGTTGAAGTGCCGTGTCAAAGATTATTGCCCTATATCTTGACTTTCATGGCAATATATATGCAGTTCCAAAGACCGATGTGGCCGGTTTTTACTGGGAGAAAAGATGGAAGAGTTTCACTTGCCTCTGAAGTGACAAGCAACTTGCCATCACCCTTTTCTAACTTCCCCACTCTTTTGCAAAATTTTGCAAATAATGGACTAGATATTGTGGATCTTGTGACCTTATCAGGTACGTCGTGTATAACTCGTGTTTAGTCAAGTTCGTGATAAATCATCTGGTTTATGACCCGAACCTGCAAGCTATAGTTAACTTTGCATCGATTTATCAGCTAGTGAAAAAAAATTCTTGTTGATTCACTGATGATTAACTAACCTAACATGAAACAATCAAACTTGTGTAGGGGCACACACTATTGGAGTCTCACATTGTACTTTGGTGGCAAAAAGGCTCTACAATTTCACTGGAAAGGGTGATGCAGATCCTTCCCTCAATCCCGACTACGCCAACACTTTACGGACACTCTGCCCCATTCCTATCAACCGAACAACCACCATTGAAATGGACCCCCATAGCTCACTCTCCTTTGACAGCCATTACTTTGAAGCTGTGAACCAGCACATGGGTCTTTTTCAATCAGATGCAGCCTTGCTCACCGACCCGCATTCGGCTCAGATAGCTCGTTTGCTGCAGCAACCCCCTTTTTTCTTTGCTCGCTTTGCTCAATCAATGGTGAAAATGGGTGCCATTGAAATACTTACAGGAGGCAATGGCGAGGTTAGGAAAAATTGCAGGGTTGTTAATTCCTAAACGCGGTTGTCTGATCAACTCCATTGTTGTCAACTGACCTTCTTAAACTCTACAGCAACGAAAGTCTCATCTATTAAAGTGTCTTTTTTTTTTCTCTCATTGTATTATTGTTGTTGTAATGTCGAAAATTGGCCAAGTCTTTGCTTCCTATTATCCATTACGGTGATTGTTGTTTTCTTTATACACTTGATAATTCATGCATTCTTGTTGTAACATGAAATGAAAAATGGCCAAGCCATTGTAATATTTAGCAAGAAAAGGTTTAAGAAAGGGTTTGGCACATGCAGTATTTGCTATTATTTACATTCGATTGTTAGTGTCAATGATTACTGTAACTTAGAACTTAATTTATAGACGTAATTCATGATGTAATCAATTATTATCATTAGATTAGCAAAGTCAACATTAGGTTGACATTATATCATTCTTTGTCAATCATTAATGAACCCTCCTTTCAAAGTACTGCAAGTTGACGCTGAATTTGATGATGCAAAGGGATAAATCAGATCAACCACCTCATCATAATAATGTCTTGGATCTTGGATCTTGGATCAGACTCTTGCAAGGGGGCTCCGGATCCTCTGCTTTTACAAGTCTAACAGCATGGTGTGCTGTTAAGTGAGACGGCAGCGTTTTGTGTAAGTGGCCCCACCCTTTGTGTAAACAGGGTTGCAGCTGCGTTTTGTGTAATCAAAAAGCAGAGGATCAAAAAGCGTTTTGTGTAAACAGCACACAATTGGAACGGTGTCGTTTCAGAGCCCTCCCTCCATTAAACAAATCAGACATTTTCCCTCCTGACTTGCCACTTTTCCCTCCACTTTTTCCTCCACTTCATCTTCCACAGCAGCGAACCAGAGGTAACATTTTTTGTCTTGTATGAAAACCATAATTTGTCTTGTATGAAATCCATAATTTGTCCGGTATGAAATCCATAAAAAATATATATATATATATATATATCAGTAGTTTATAGAACTCTATAAATGAGTTTTCTTATATGCTTCACATGAATATTTTAAGCTATGTGAATGAGTCCATTGTGACAAATAGAGATTTAAATTTTCTAATTATCATCACAATTCGTACATTATAATTCCCTAAAAATTTGAATCTATATTTCGTGAGAGTTACTTTTAATGAATGTTTTCAATTGTATATTTGTATTATAATTTAAATCGATAAACGATGTTCATTAGTTTTTGATAAATTAATAAGATTGTTATTTTCATTAGTCTCATATGAATATTCATAAATTTAATTGTAGGTGTTTTAGGTTTAATTTCTGTAACTTTTTTGGCATTGTAGGTAGCCAAAACGGCGTTAATGGAGATGGAATGTGTTGAGACCGATATAACAAATAATATTCCACGAATTGGTATGCAATTTGATTCCGAGGAAGATGCCTATAGGTTCTATAACAATTATGGTGGATCTGTGGGTTTTAGTGTGAGAAAAGCTTATCATAACAAGAGTTTGAAAGATGGGGTATTAATTTACAGAAAATATGTTTGTTGTAAAGAGGGACAAAGGAGTCGAGATCAAAGGGATTGGAAAACTACGAAGCCTCGAGCAGAGACGCGAACGAATTGTCTAGCTCACATGTGCATATCTCTTAAGAGGGATATTGGAAAATTTGTTGTACTCAAATGGGAAGATAAACACAATCATCTTTTGCACGTTGCCGAATGTGTGCATATGATGCCATCCCAACGGAAGGTTAATGGAGCTCAAGGTATTAATGTTGATATGGCTGACGATTGTGGGATATCACTTAAGGCATCGTATGAGCTCATGAGTACCCAAGCAGGTGGAAGAGAAAGCTTAGGGTTCATCCGTCTAGACCAAAAAAATTACATTCGCGAAAGGAGGCAACATAACTTGAGATACGGTGAAGCGGTAGTTTGTTGCAATATTTCCAAGGAGAAGCAGCTAAGAATCCATCGTTCTACTATGGAGTCCAATTGGATGTTGATGAGCGCATCAAAAATATTTTTTGGGCTGATCCAAGAATGATTATCGATTATGGTCAATTTGGGGACGTTGTCACATTTGACACAACGTTCCGAACAAACAAGGAGTACCGACCCTTAGGCATTTTGGTTGGATTCAACCATTATAGGGAGACGGTGATATCTGGTGCTGCATTATTGTATGATGAGACGGCAGCATCATTTCAGTGGTTATTTGAGACATTCCTCCAAGCAATGTCCGGGAAGAAACCTATTACCATTTTCACCGACCAAGATCAAGCTATGGCAAAAGCTATATCCCAAGTGATCCCGGAGACATATCATGGATTATGTTGTTGGCACCTTTGCCAAAATGCTTTAAAGCATTTAGGGAACATATACAAGGATGGTTCAAAATTTGCTTCACAATTTAAAGAATGCATCTATGGATACGAGGAAGAATATGAGTTATTTGAGGCTTGGAAACTTTTGCTTGATGAGTACAATTTGCAAGATAACATTTGGATGAATTCAACTTGGGCATTGAGAGAAAAATGGGCACATGTATATATGAAGAGGACTTTCACAGCCATTGTCTTCACAAATATCAAATAGACAGAAAAATGCTCAGGTATGTAAGATTAATTATACTATATTTTAATACTTTATTATTGAACTTCTAACCTCATTGAATATTTTTTTATTCATGTAGGGATTTTCAGTTGATGCTGAATCTTGTTTCGTGAATGAAAACGTCTATGGTTTTTTCAATGATAACTGCTGATCCTAGACGGCTGCTGGACTGTTGCTGGACTGCTGATCCTATTTTTTGTGCAGATTTCTCTGTTTTTGTGATGTGCTGCTTGTGTGTTCTGATCGGCAACTGTTGGCTTGTTTTTGTTGTTGCTGTTTGTGCTGGGTTTTGGTGCTGCATTGTGTTGCTGGACTGCTGGATGGCTGTTGGACTGGTGCTGGATGGTGCTGGCTGTTGGACTGGTGCTACATGGTGTTGTGCTGCTTGTTTGCTCCTTTTTTGATATCTTTTTGTTCCTTTTGCAATGGGATGGGGGATCTTCTGTCCAACTGTCTAGAAGATCATCCATCCATTTGATTCACTTTGTATATGTTTCCCCTTTCGGTTTATAAAATTTCATCTTACTTACCGAAAAAAAACCCATCGTTCATGACATGCTCAACTATCATTCTGGAATGCTCAAACCACCAATATCAAAGTATCAAACCACCATCATTCATTCACATGATGTTCACACCAATAAATAGCAAAAAACATTCTGCAAGTTTTTTTTTTGAGAAAGCAAAAATTTTATTGATAAAAGCAATGATTACAAGAAGCAAAAAACAGCTCAACTAATTACATTTTGTGTCTGATAGCTTTAATCCTTCAAGAAGCCCTATTACAATCAAAATTACTAACAGGCTGCCTACAATTCCTCTCCAATACCACAATCTTCCCCAATTGATTCAGTAGTGTCATTGGTCACTTGAGTTCCGACCCAGTCTGTCCTCTTTTTCCAAGCTTCAGTGCAGCAACCATTAGGAGCCTGACTTTCAATCCACTTATAGAGGCTTGAAAGTTCAATACCAGCGCCATCAAGTTGTTCCTGCTCACAGAAACAAATAAAATAAAGCATAAGTAGTAAATTGTAGCTGCTATACTGATAAACAGGAAATCATCAGAACAAACAAAGTAAACTTGTAAAAGCAGCTTATAATCAAGTAATCTACATAAACAAAGAAAATCTTACATATACAACAGTGGGTCCTTACACATATTTATATGTACTCAATGTACTCCTATATAATTTAAGATGAAGGGCAAAGTAAGAATTTCGAGTCATAACATAACCAGGCATTCCCAAAAATGCATATGCAGGCATGGACGATAACCATGCTACCCAAGCAGCTCTCATTTATATCAACCAAAATTAAAAAAGTCAATATTTTATCAAAAATGTGTAACTGCACCAAAAACAAGTAACTTGCTGCAAACTCACAGCAGTACAATACCAAGAGGAAGACCAAAACATATGTGTGCAAAGGCCCAAAGATATGAACAGAGACATGATTGTCTATTGTTTAATGGAACAAATCACATTATATAAGAACGAAGGCAAAGAAGATTCCTGTAGCTGAAACCGAGAATTGTCTTGAGTTGATTGAAATTCGTTTCATTCAAAAAAAAACCAAGCTATTGGCTTCTATTATTGCCTGTAATAATAAAATTTTATGAACAAAGAAGAAAATAGAAGTTCAAACAGCGAAATCAGAAAGGTAGGTTCAATTTTTAAAGGACAGGATCCTTGTGTGGATCATATATGAAATAGACTGGCTTTTTAATTTTGAGGAATCTGAAGTGGTCCCACCTCAAGCTATAGTGCAAATAACATATATTTACCAAATATTCACGAGAGCAACACAACACATATTCACACAACACATATTCTAACAAATTAGAACACAATGACCGACTGAAGGAAAAAAGAAAACAATCAACATATCATATCAAACACCATAGATCCCAAAATAAACCTAGATCTGATCATATCTATAACCATAGATCACAAAAAAAAATACCATAGATCACAAAAAAAAAACATAGATCTGAGTGAGTGGAGAAAAAAAAAACAGTGAAGATTGATCAGGTTATTTACCTTGATCGAGAGCCCTTCAACGAGGAAGACGATGACTGGAGCAGTTGCTTGTATCGTCGTTGGGCCGATTGACTGACTGGAGCGTTGCGAAGGCAAGGCAACGCTGGAGGGAAACGAAGGCAAGGCAACACTGGTTTGTTTAATGGGAAAAAAGTCTGATTTGTTTTTAATGGAAAAAAGGTCTAATTTGTTTAATGGGAGGAGGGGTGTTTCAAACGGCACCGTTCCAGCTGTTCCAGTTGTGTGCTGTTTTGTGGGGCCATTTACACAGAACGGTGTCGTCTCAATTAACAGCATGTGTGCTGTTAGACTTGTAAAAGCAGAGGATCCGGAGCCCTTGCAAGGGACATGAAAACAAAATGAGATCAGATCTCTCCCTTCCCGATAATGTTGGACCATATCCTCCTTTGTGGATAAGAAGAGTTAGATCCCCTCCAATATATTTTATCTTCAATTTTCTTCTTAACACATCATCTACCATGCATTCAAGTGAGACCAATTGTATATAAATGGGTCTCTCACTTACTAATGGTGGATGATGTGTGAAGAAGAGTAAGTGTATTGAAGAGAATCTCGATCCATGAACAGGGTTATTGTGTAATTTCAATGGCCTCGAGTTGGTTATGGTGTAATTAAGTGGCCGGTGGGTCCCTCACTTATTAATAGTCGATAATGTGTGAAGAAGAGAATTGAAGAGTAAGTGTATTAGAAAGAATCTCGATTCATGGACAAGGTTATTGTGCAATTTCAATGGCCTCGAGTTGGTTATGGTGTAATTAAGTGGCCGGCCGCTTACAAAAAATTTTATTTGACGTCTTTCCGACCCCATATGAGCGGGATGCTTCCTGATTGGCCATTACAGTGCAGTAACTAACTTCGTGCAATAACTAGATTACCGTTGCCAACCGTTTGAAAAAATGTATTAGATTCTATTGATGAATCTTTGCGCTTTTCTTTACAGTTTCAATGGCCGATAAGAAGAAAATAAAAGAAGATAAAGTAAGAAATATGTGTGTTGTATATATTATTGTGATTCTCACCCAAAACACAGTATTTTCCGTTAATTACTTTTCATTATAGGATTATTATTTTTTTGGGGCCATGAACAGGTTGTAGTGGCAGAATTTAAAGTTTCGATGCATTGTAACGGATGTGAAAGAACTGTTGCCAAAGCCATCTCCAAAATGAAAGGTTCTCTCTCTCTCTCTCTCTCTCTCTCTCTCTCTCTCTCTCTCTCTCTCTCTCTCTCTCTCTCTCTCTGTGTTTGTTTTTGTGTGTGTGTGTGTGTGTGTGTTGGAGTGGAGAATTTATATATGCATTTGCCTAGAATATTTGAAAAGGAAAATGCTATTTGAGATGCATTCATATTTAATGCAAGAAGTACCCATAAGTTCTTTTGGTTTGCTCTTTAATTAAGGGGTTGAGAAGTTCATGACTGATATGACCAAACACAAAGTGGTAGTAACTGGCCGGATCAATCCAGAGAAAGTCTTGAAGAAACTTAAGAAGAAAACAGGAAAGAGAGCAGAGATTGTGATTAATAAAGAAGACCCAAAAAATGATGCAAAAGAAGAAGATTCTGCATTACAAGGAACTTCAAAGCAAGTCACAGATTGTTTGGTGCTTGATTATTTTGGGGACTGCCTAGTTTATACCATGTTCAGCGATGAGAATCCAAATGCTTGCTCAATGATGTAGACAAGTTTGCACACATGAATTCTTTTACGACTTCTCTCCCCGATATCAGATTTTTTTTGGGTATCGTAGGTGAAATTGTGTATGCTTCCGGATTATAATTGATATTGACATTTATCCATCAATGCAAAATCACCCGCCGTGTATTGATGAGGGGACTAATTGAATACGATGTGTGTCACTTTTTCGGTTTATAACAAATGATTTAACGTTGAGAGAACTTAGTTTTGAAGCAGATCTCAATCTTATGATTCATTTCACAGGTGTGGAATAGGGTTTGGAGAAGTTGTGAAAACAATGCCGAGTGACATGATTTTGATAGTTATAGGGTTGATAATTTTACCATTCCTTTTTTATGTGTTTGACTGCATTTAAATTTACTTACCAGATTAACATTTTCAAGACAAGGTGGAATATAAATAGTTGTTTGAAACAGAGAGAGATGTGTGACTAATTTGAAAACAATCCCTATACTTTCATAGCATTTGAACACATTTGAGATAATTGCTAGAATAGGGTTAGTTTTAATATTGGGTGTAACGGTTACCTTTACACTACATCATCACGCTGACATAGTGTAACCGTCTAATAATAAGACAACAAGTAGATTGTATGACATAGATGAGTAGTTATTTAATTACGTAGAATCCACTTTTTCACTTGTTGTCTTCTTAACGGGATGATGTGGATTGTATGTTCACTCAATATATGCAACGGTGACATCACGTCATCACTGTCACATGGTGTCATTATCCTATTAAAAGACTATAAATAGGTAAAGTGGATCCCACTACTTTCATAATTACTAGTAACTACCAAATCTAATCAGCAACACATAGGATAGTGGGATCTATTTTATCTATTTGTTGTCTTTTAATTGAATGGTGACTCCATGTGACGGTAATGGCATAGTGTCACCGTTGTAATGAATATTTTCTCCTAATCTAGTGACCTAATTTAATGAAACTATTGGATTAAAAGTGAACTTCATCTGATATTGAAATTCACAACTAATTCAAATCGTAAATCTTAAATCATAGGATTGTTTGATAGTGAGGCCCACGACCCATCACGGGCCATTGCCTAGCGGACCAGATTGGCTCGGCTTGTTGCCTATGCTTTGGATCGAAGTTCAAGAACATAGTGGATAGTGCTATGTTGGAGTACGAGTTTAAGAATCAACTTTGCAAATTTGGGATAAAGAGGGTCTATCAATTACTTCTTCTAAACTTTGTGATAGACGAGAACTTTGTACACAGGTACGATAGGCCTGGCAATCGTGTCGAATAGAACGGTTTCGTGTTGGGTGGAACAGATTTGTGTTAAAAAACTCTCAATCCATATCTCATTCGTTTATATAAACGAGTTCAACTATTACACTCATACACGAATCGTTTATTAGACGGGTTATCCGATATAATCCGTGTATCACCCGCTAAATAAGAGAATAGGTTATAATATTTTGAGTCCATACGAAAAATTATCAACCCGCCACACATTACATATGTTTAACCTGTTTACTATAACAATAAATCATGGTTAAGCAAAAAAATAAAGACAAAAAATAAACATTAAATGAATACTAAATTTGAATAAGTCTGAGAAATGGGAGGTGTGAGATGAAGCAGAAGTTGAGAGAGCTAATTTTTTTTTTAAAAATTATAGTACAACTGTTAAGGGTTAAACGGGTTGAAACGAGTATATGGGTTAAACATGAAATCGGTTCGTTTATTTCACGGGTCTGTCGAGTTAACCCGTTAACTACCTGAATCAGTTAAGACTACACCTAAACCCACTAAATTATTTCACGAGTCGTGTCTAGAATTGTCAAACCTACAAAGTGCCTCTTCTTGACACATACACGAATCCAATTACTATGAATTAGGACTCAATCAACATCTCCCAGTGACAAGCCAATGTTAGTGGATTTGAAAGTGTGCACTAACTAGGCATCTTTATGGTTGGCACAAAATCATAGGAACACGTATGATAGAAGAAAAACTATACCAATCTCCCAACCGTCCCCCCTCTTAATGCCTGCGAATCTATCAATCTGGAACAGAATTGAAAACGTCAATAAGACCCACTAAAAGGTGGTCGGCTATAGATGCCATTTTCTTTATCCCAGAAAAAGGAGTCAGATTTTTTATTCGGATTCAAATTCTCTTTAATACAAGTTCAATCACTTTTGTAAAGTAATACCCGTCAGATATTGATCTAAGACCGACTTATCTATAATGGGTCAACTTTAAATTTATGGTAGGTAACTTATTATTGAGATTAATCGAAAGAAAATATATTCGTGAGAATCCAGAACCAAATTGTCCCCCTAATGTCGAAGAAGGCGAGATGGGAGAAGGCGAGAAGGGAGTCAGCCTAGAATCCATTTCGTTAGCCATTTCTCTTGTATAGTTTTTATGACGCTGGAATCTTTCTTGTTGCGGTTGCAATATGAATTTAGCAATTTCAGTCTTTCAATAGTCATAAAAATGAGGCTTGACAAAAAAAGTTAAACCTTAACATACAACAAATCATACAAAGGTTCCAAGAGGAAAGATTTTATATCAATCTTTGCATATTTGTAAGCAACATGAGGTTCTGAGTCTTTTAAGCCTTGGTCTGTATTGATGCTACGACTACATTTTACACTAATGATATTAGGATATGAACAGTAGATTGTTGAGAGAAACACAAACTTCAAACAGATCTAAGACATGATCTCCAGAGCCTCTCTTGTTTGTCCGAGTATATTGAATACTGTCGCTGCTATATGAGATGGTGTGAGACCGGCTTGGGCAAGTTGGTCAGCTGGGGATCCATGGTCAATGTATCGATCAGGAAGAACCAGCGGTCTCCACTGCAGAAATTTCAAGGACACAAAATGAGTGCTCCAAAGCAGACTCCAATGCTAGCTTTGTCAAGACAAAAACAACATATATGCATAGCAAAAAAGTACAAGATCGTCAATTACTCGCTATCCACATGTATTGGATCACCTCGTGTTGTCTGTTGATAAAAGAACTACAATATCAATGGAATTTCAACAACATACTATGACATTTTCCAATTTCAAGCCATTTTTGTAATTGCAGAGCTCAAATTCAACCCTTTTTCACATTTTCTGCTAGATAAAAGCTCCAAACATTTCTCGAAGGAAATTGAAGCAATTTAGAGTTTGTAACAACCGAATCTACCACTAAAAGAGAACCAGTAGTTCAGATATGTACCTTCATTTTCCCATCAAGAAGCCCATCTAGGGCCATGAACTGAGCAACATGAGATCCAAAACCACCAATCGATCCTTCTTCCACCGTGATTAAGACCTCATGTGATTTTGCCAAGTTGCGAATAAGAGTATGATCCAATGGTTTGCAGAAACGTGCATCTGCAACTGTTAACCGTAATCCATGGGTTTCTACTAAAGCAGCTGCAGCCAAACAGCTCTGAATTGCTGTTCCATAGCCCAAAAGTGCTATTCTCTCCCCTTCAATCAGTATTCGGCCTTTTCCAACCTGTTGTGAAATTTAAAATCATGTATCAAATTTTAAACTGTTCAAACTTCCCTAAGTTTTCCTTCACCATGGGGACAGCAAGTGGAGAGAGTTAATTAAACCATACCTCAAGAGGAATGCCTTTGTTCCCTTGTGGCAGTTCTACACCCACCCCATTTCCTCTCGGATACCTGAAACAGCTAGGTCTGTCATCTATGGCAGCGGCAGTTGCAACCATGTTAAAAAGTTCAGCCTCATCAGAAGGAGCCATCACTACCATGTTTGGGAGGCACGCCATATAGGTGACATCAAAAGCACCACAATGCGTTGGGCCATCTGCTCCAACCAGTCCAGCTCTGTCCATTGCAAATCTCACAGGTAGCTTCTGCAAATCCACATCATGCACTACCTGTACCATGAACCAAGAACATTTGTGCTAAGATTAAAAAATAAGTGCCCCATAAAGCTCAAATTTTGCATGATATACCAATTGCCACAAAAAATTCCTAAAATTTTCAACTAATATTGACTGAGAAGAAAGGGTGGAGAGGGTGATGCCTTGCCTGGTCATAAGCCCTTTGCATGAAAGTAGAGTAGATTGCACAAAAAGGTTTAAGGCCTTCACAGGCCAATCCTGCAGCAAAAGTTACAGCGTGCTGTTCTGCTATCCCAACATCAAAGCACCGTGCTGGGAAGCGGCGAAGGAAAAGATTCAACCCTGTTCCACCTCCCATTGCTGCATGGATTGCAACAATGTCTTTGTCTGCTTCTGCTTCTGCTATCAAAGCTTCTGCAAAGTATGTTGTGTAAGACTGGGTTTTAGCACTGGCTTTGAATTGCTTTCCAGTTGCCGGATCAAACTTGACCACTCCTTCAAAAACATAGCCCAGGTACAGTTTAAATTTATCTGATATCTATAAATGAGATACAATGTGGAAAATAGATGAAATTGATCTCATCCTTGCCATTTGACATGAATTTACTTCTGATATCAACTTAAGTAGTTATGATTGTATTCCAAATCAACCTGAGAATTCCTGATGCTTTTTTAAATTGCAATAAATACATGTCAAACTGATGGTATGCTGAGCTTAAATAGCATTGCCTAAAAATTTTATACGCTTATTTGTGAATTACTCTCAATTAATCTCATCATACCACCAAAAACGCCAGCCTCTGTGGCTTTGGGAGACTTCTAAGTACTCACTCTCTCCTCCCCATCATGGGATCAAAAAAATCCCCCCAAGGGGAAAACAAAAAACCCACATCCTGACTCTACTTTCCAAATTTGCAACCCAATGTATTTACCGTGATACTTGTCTGCAGCTTTCTCAGCATACGGGTATCCTCTGCCTTTCTCAGTGACAACATGGATCAGCACTGGACCTGTTGTTTTAGTACTCTTAACTTCTCTGAGAATGGCAATAAGATCATCTATGCTGTGACCATCCACAGGACCAATATAATAAAGTCCAAGTTCTTCAAACAGTGTTGATCCAGAACCACTGATCAACCCACGAGCATATTCATCTACTTTTGCAGCAAGTTCATGCATAGGCCCACCAATCTGCTTGGTAACTCCCTGGAACAATTTCATCACAGCCAAAAGAGCTTCAGTTTCAAAAGTCTACAGGACAGATGGTGATTTGTCTATTTTTGCCCTTAGTAAAGTATTACAAACCTTGGCAACTTCTCTTAATTCTCTGAGAGGCCTGTTTGACTGCAACCTACTTAGAGCACTGCTCAAAGCTCCTACAGGTGGTATGGGACCATCCAGATTAGCAGTGGGCAAGGAGACCTGTTTGTTATCATTAAGAATAACAATCATATCAGAGTCCAAGTACCCAGCATTGTTCATGGCTTCATAAGCCTGACCTCCTGTCATGGCACCATCACCTATAACAGCAACTACTTTGTTCTTTCTTCCCTTTAAATCTCTTCCCACAGCCATCCCTGTCCACCGGAAAAATCCCAAAGATCAATAAAGAGGAATTGAACATAGGCCCTCAATTTGGATCAAAAACAGAAGATAAGTAAGATTGAGCATGGATATGATAGTGATGGCGACGTGCTTTGCTGTTGAAGGATGTGCATAGCACTAGATCATTGAGGTGTATATCCAACCGAGTTTCTGGTAAAATATGTATACAAAGAGCAGAACCGCTTTTCTTTCCCTTTGGGGAATCAAAAAAATCATTATGAACGAAGTATCAAATCTTTTGATCCACAAACCAATGGAAGCGGAAAAATTTAGAATATATACTTTCCACAGCAATATACAGTCCTACAATGGTAAATTGGCGCTGAATAGCTATTGATTAAAAGGATTACATACTCAGAAACAAGTCCAACTTAAAATGTTTGTTCTAGTTTGAATTGCAATACTCGGTGTAGAACAGAGAATTACCTAAGCCTGCTGAGATAGTGGTAGAACTGTGACCAGTACCAAAGCAATCATACTCGCTTTCTGAGCGCTTGGTGAAACCAGCCAATCCATTTGTCTGTCTCATTGTATGCATCTTGTCTCTTCTCCCAGTCAAAATTTTGTGTGGGTAAGACTGCACAATTCATTAAGGTAACAACTAAATTAAGGGCAATTCTGCAGAGACTATTCTCTGTTTTCGATGGTTAACTAGGTTAAGGAAACCATAAGGTAAAATTGTCACCTGATGACCAACATCCCAAAGTATTCTATCTTGAGGAGCATTGAAAACAGAGTGAAGAGCCACAGTAAGCTCAACAACGCCGAGGCTTGAACCAAGGTGACCCCCAGTCTTGGAAACATTAAATATGACATCGGAACGTAGCTCATCTGCAAGTTGTTTCAGTTCCTGCATGAAAGATTACTATTTGATCATAGTTTATAGAGATAAACGTATACTTCTTGTCGAATTTGTAACTACATACACAACGCATTCTATAAATAGTTATAACTAGTTATTCAACAGAAAATAGGTCTCTTGACAGTTAGATTCATGTAGCTGAGCCAAAAAACTTGAGAGAAGATTTTGTTGAGCTGAGCTGAGTTGAGTTAACTACCTTAATGGAGAGGTTTTTCATGTGAATTGGATAGTTGATAGTATCCAAAAGGGGTGTAGGTGGTCTCTGATATTCATACTCCCCTCTCTCTGACAATGATGCACAAACACCTAGTGTTCTTTTCCTGACCTGTCAATCAAATTATTAACAAAAACAATAAATTCTTTATTCCTATCCTAAACTGACAGCTTAAAGACAAATACTTAACCAAATCAAAACACAAGTAAAAACATAGATTCACAATAAATACATATAATCACATGGATTCCTCCTCAAAGATGATCCTACTTACAAGTTACAAAAAAAAAAAACATAAATAACAAGAGGAGGAGAAAACCCAGTTCTTAAAAATCCAGATAATTCAAACCTTATTGGGCTTGTGTTGAGATTGAGCCTTCACATCTGTTCCCCAGAACAAATTGTGGAGGTCTGAAGCCACTGCCCGGTTTAACTTCCCAGGTAAAGCAAATGTACAGAAAGCCATTGCTGGCACACATATAACTGAACTATAAAAGAGAATTTGAGAAACCCACAACAGTAGGTGACAGGTTCACAGAAAAAACAACCCAGGAAATGTAACCCAGTTCACTCTTTTCACGAGAGAGACAGAGAGACAGAGAATGCGTTTTATGGAGGGAAGACCTGTATTCCCACTTCCAAGTGCGGGTGCTAGTGCAACTGCTGGTGGTGGACTTCAATTAAATGTGTGTGTGTGTGTGTTAGAGAGAGAGAGAGAGAGAGAGAGAGAGAGAGTCTATAAGGAACGACTTGGTGGGGGCGTCTGTTGAGCATTTGCAGTAGTGTTGCTTCAATATTTATAGTCTGTCAATGGTATGCGTCCTCATATTGGACCACGTCATCAGAAATCACAAGTGGATAGAATAGAAAGGAGTTATGATAATGTAACTTTCATTAGGAAAAAATGGACCACTGACGGGTCTTCAAACGACCCGCCGACCATGACTTGGCCCATTAACCAGGAAATCAACAGATAATCTTACCATTAATGAATGAAGAATCTAATTAAACAACATGGGACTCACTTTTATCAGCATTTCGATGGAAGCTTAATGTGGGAAAAGATCAATGAACATCACCCCAAATGGACCAGGCATACCAAAAACAATGAAACACTACTAATCTTTTTTTTTTTTTTTTTATTCAAGGCATATTCGGGCTAACTTAAACATGTCTCGATTAATCTCCTCTCTGCTCCGATCAAAAACAAATCATCCACGCTAGAATTGGAATATTCTTGAAGGATAAATCTCTCATATTATGACCCCAAAGAATTACCAAAATTAGACTCAGAACATTGAAATTTACAACTCGCTTATGTTACAACTTGAGCTACCATTGAGGTAAATAGTAATACTACTATTCTTATCAAATTAAATTTGGTTACCCTATTGAGAGTTTCTTATCCTCAAGTTATACATACCTGGTTGCGTAGGTTTGTCACATCATTTGAATAATTTATTTGGTCTCAAAATTTGACCACTGTGACAATTAAAAAAAAAAAAAAGCAAGTGGAGATATAGGTGGTGTTTGGTTTGTGTTTTGAAAACAATTTTTTGAGATGTTGTTTGGACAGCAACTTTCAAAAACAATTTTTCAAAAAAAGTGAAAATTGAGAACGAAAATTAGAGAACATCATTTAGATGTTTTCTGAGTTTTCAAGTCAAAAATATAAAACAAGGGAAACAATCTCACTCTTTAATGAGGTCTCCCCTTCGAATCCCCTTAACAGCAAAATTAGCCATTATACGTGTGTGTATGTTTGTACTGTGTGAGAAGACAACGGAGAAAGAGATGTTGTGAGAAGATAATGGGAAGAGAGAGAGATGCTCTGTGAGAAGATTATGGAGAGAGGAGAGAGAGTTGATGTAAGAAGATAAGTTAAAAATTAGTTTTGTGGATCACTCTCCAAACAGGTTTTACTATTTTCTGTACTTTAAAACTATTTTTAAAATCATATAACCAAACAAGTTTTGTAATACAAAAATATTAAAAAACACTTTTTTAAAACTCTTCTCAAAAATTGTTTTCGAATACTGTTTTTAGAGATGCAAACTAAATAGACCCACAATTTCTCTTAATTTATTAAATAATTGATCATTTATCAAAATAAAAAATAAATAAAACATAGGAAAGATTCTAGTCTACGTCAATAACTTGTACGGGTAACCCAACATTATGAAATTGAGTTTGACGCAATTCAAATATTCTAAGCTCGACTTTTTCTTGTATTTTTTAATTTTAATCAATGTTTATAGTTATAGAATTATTAAACTTATTTAGAATTTATACTTTAGGGTGGATCCAGTACAATCCTTGATCGTCGGCATGTCCTTGTCTTGTTGAGTCCTTTTGGATAGGGAGGAGTACTATTAGAGGCCCCATGACGCTGTTTGTTCATTGAATCAATTATGAAATTTTCCAAGTTCTGTGTCTAGTTTTCCTTATGTTGTTTATACTTTGTCAATGGCCTGGCCAACGTGAATAACGACCCTGATGTAATGTTGCATGGAAAAATTTAGCTTGGGCATCACCTTCTTTCGTCCATTGAATTATGGGTCTCTGCTTTCATAGTGTACCTCCTCTCTCTTCAATTGTTCTTCAAGCTCTGTGGACAGAATTCTTTCCTCTAGTAGGTTGTCAGATGTTGAACGAGCCAAGCTAATCGAACACGATTCAGATTCGACACTAATAAAACCACAGAAAGGTTCAAATTTAAATGTTGAATACATCAAGAGCTGTTAGGAATAGAAAGCGACAAAAGAAAATTGAAGTCAATAAGCTTGAAGATGCTGAAACGAGGATGAATTTGATGAAGTCTCCATTTGGTGATGAGAAATTTTTTGTTGATTCCACAAGCTCGTTTTTAGTTCTTTTTTAAGCTTTTTCGTATTACAAAATGAACCAAATATGATCAATTTTTTAAATTCGTTCAGTAATTAAACCAAGCTCAAGCGACATGACTGTCACTTGGGTGGACAACTCATATAAGCAAATTGTCCTGTTCAAGCTAATCAGTGGTGATATATTTAATGTTATTACATGGCTAGAAATTACATCTCCTCATCCATTGATTTGCAATAAATGTAATATGAAACACACTGTCATCCAATAAGATATAACAGGAAGTGTTGAGCACAATTTCAGTTTGAAAATTGCTTATGGCAAATAACAGTACCACTTTAATCCAAGATAAGGGCGTAAGTAGATCTAACCATAGAACAATTATCTCACTCACTTCATCTTGGCCTCGGTGAACAGAACGTGTCGATTCACACGAGGGTCATATTTCCTGAACTCAAGCTTTGTAGGGATTCTTCGAGGATTCTTCCTCTTCACGTAGAAGAATCCAGTCCCAGCAGCTGAAACAAGCCTGATGAACATTGAAGCCTGCTTCTTCTTGTCACCCATTCCTTCAATTTAAAGAAGGTAACCCCAAGTCTCTGCTTCCGATGGAGCTCCCAAAACCCTGGCAATATTATCAAGTACCTTAGAATGGCTTTGCCATCGAAAGTAAGAAACTGTAAAACACTTAAACAACTCTGACCTTTAATGAAAAAATTGCAAAACTTAATCAATGAAAATTTAAAATTCAACCTCAACAGCCAATCTATTTTGTTAGGGTTCAACATGGCAAATTTTATATCCATAGTGGCATGTGATATTTAATTGGATGAAGGAATAAAGGGCACGGGGCGAATGGAAGTGGAATAGAGAAACCGATGAAGGATGATGAATGAGATGGGAAAACCCAGCTTAGCAATTGTAAGCAGGTTCAGGTAACATATCAATGGAATTTGCATATAAATGGGAAACAAAAAACAACATTACAAGTGTATCTGTATGAATGTTCTACTTCATGGTTTCGAAAATAAGCTAGTGTAACCCATAATTGAAAAAAACACAAAGAATGCTAGCCAATTTTGCGCGCAAATAAAACTATACAGCGCATTTTTGGAAGGAAATATGGAATTGAAATTCGGTTGCAAAGTAAAACAGCCCACAGAACTTGATCTAACAACATTTTCAGCAGCAATTGCCCAGATTTAACGACACTTGGGAGAAGAATTGAGAAATTAGCATGCCAATTCAAAATGAACATTGTACATATAAATCTACAAATCGCATCCCAACATGCAAAACACTAGAAAATCATCAATGGTGAAATGCAATTAACAAATTTAGCAGCCTAGAACAATGATTCGTTTCACTACCTAAGGCTAATTTCAGAGAGAAAATAAGAAATCCACAAAACAAAAAGAAACAGAAATCCTAAAGTAAGTGAGTATGCTTAATATGCAAATAAATGAAGTCATGGAATAGCATTGCAAGTGGAAAAGAATAACACAGAAACCCAAACCCTAATAAATCAATCAAAGGCAAAATTAGGTTAAAAAAAAAACCTTAAAACTAAAAGCACCATGGAGAAAATGTAAGGTTTGATAAAACTAAAAAATAAAAAAAACCTATCAATAGTCACAGACTAGCCCTAATCGCAAAAGATAACTGCTTTTCGTCAACCCAGAGACCTTAGTTAAACACCCCTCGAAACGAATCTCAGAGATCCCGCCAAATGCTTTGATCGATGTAAATTAGAGAGAGAGAAAGAGAGAGAGAGAGAGAGAAAAAAAAAAGTTACCAGTGGCGGAAAATTGAGCTTAGACCGGCTGTAGGGCGGAGAAATTAGAGTGGAAACGTTTTGAATGGTGGATGGGATCACGGATCACCGTTGTAATAAATATTTTTTGGGAAAAGAGAGATTGGGATAGTTCGTTGATATAATATTACTTGGGAAAATTATATTTAAACCCCTTAAATTATATCTCTCTTTCACATTGTTTTTTTAACTATCCATTTTTTTCACATTATACCTTAAAAAGATTAATTTTAGTTTTACATTGCCATAGGTGGTGTTGGTGGTGTTTGATAAAATTGAATGCTGAATTTTATGTGTTGAATACGGAATACTGAACGCTGAATTTTTTAATTTACAGACTGTTTTGTATCAACTAAAATTTAAATATTGAATTTAATCAAACTGTTTGACAAATATAAGGAGCTGAAGTCTGAAAATTATTATTATTCTAATTTTGTCTTTCTCTTTAACCATCTATTCACAGTGGTACTGGTGGCGACAATGATGATGGTGGTGGTGGCGGTGGCACAATGGTATTGGTGGCGATAGCGATGGCGATGATGATGGTGATGGTGATGGTGATGGTGATGGTGATGGTGATGGTGATGGTGGCGACAACACTGTGGTGGTGGTAGCAGCGACACAATAGTAGTGGTGGTGGTGGCAATGACAGTGGTAGTGATGGTGGCGGTGACGGCGACACAATATGGTAGAGGTGGTGGCGGCAATGGTAGTGGTGGTGGTGATGGTGTTGGCGGCAATGGTAGTGGTGGTGGTGATGGTGTTGGCGGCAATGGTGGTGGTGGTGGTGGTGGTGACGGTGGCACAATGGTGGTGGTGGTATTGGTGGCAGCGTTGGTGGTGATGGTGGTGGTAGTGATAGTGTTGGTGGTGGTAGCGATGACACAATGGTGGTGAGGGTATATTTGTCCATTATGAGAAATAGATAAAATTCTTACTAACTAATATTTTCAGCATTAAGTGATAAGTAGGTGATTTACTACTTAAAATTTTAGTCTATTTTTAAGAAGTGCTTAAAATATTAAGTAGTATGAGTTTTAAGTTATCAAGCAGATTTAATTTATTAAGTGCTTAAAGTATTCAGTTTTAAATCTTAAGTGGCGTTATCAAATAGCCCCTTACGGAAGGTGGTAGGTATTTTTTTACGGAAGGTTCCAAACAGCCCCTTAATCGTTAACTTTTATCAAATTTTTTAAGAAGAATTATACTCAAACTATTTTAAGTTTGTCACTTAATCACTTAGATCTTCTAACATTTAAAATATTATATACAAAACTCCCTAAAGTTTGTACTTGCATAACACTTAGACAACTGCCATCAATGTCCGTTAATAAATTACACTCAGACCCCCTAAAATTTTTATGCGTATAATATTTAGACCTCTCAAGTTTAATCGATTATGGTTCGATCCGAAATATTTATATATTTTTTTAATAAATATTAGAAAAAATAATTTATTCGGATTGGATTATTAACAAATTAAGATATGAATTAGACTATCGAATCGAACTTTCATAATCAAATTTAAATTCAAATTTGAATCAATCAGAATCCGATCAAAACAAGATCAGTTGACAGGCCTAAATGAAGGTCATTGTAATAAGAAAGGAAGAGCATAGGTACAAAATGAGCCAATGCAAGCAGGCAGCCCAAATGTTTGCCTCGTAAGTGAGCCATGTTCAAAAAAGGGTAATTTGTAAGTCAGTACAAAAATTTAGATTTATTTGAGCTAAACTACATTAAATAAACTTATTTGACCCTAAGTGTATTTTTTTGAAAAAAAATTAAAAGTGTATTTATTACTCCATTACTCTCTCACTCTCTCTTCCCTATTTTCTCTATATCTATTTCTCTCTCTCTCTTTTTCTCTCGTATTGATAATTTATTTTTTTTAAATATGTAAATATTTGATTTAATTTTTTCATCTTTCTCACTCCCTCTTCCCTTATTTTCTTATTCTCTCCCGTTTTCTCTCTCCTTATATCAATATTACAACAACACAATTACACTAATTAGTTACATCAATTAGTTACAATTACCCTATAATACACCAAACAGTTACTCATGTGTTCTAAGAAATCAAACAGTTACACTAAATAATTATACGAAATTACAACACCAACCCAATTTGTCATTCAGTTATTTACATAAATCAAAGAGTTACACCATTTAGTATCACATAATGGTTACACTAATTATATACATCAAATTGAGTTTATCATTACACAAAGGACTTTATCATTATACTAAATTTGATACATATAATTGGTGTAACGATATCGCGATACTAAATAGTGCAACTATTTAGTTTATGTAAAAAACTGAATGACAAATTGAGTTGGTGTTATAAATTTGTGTAATTATTTGATATAACTGTTTAGTTTATTAGAACGCATGAGTAACTGTTTGGTGTATTATAAGACAATTGTAAATGATTAGTGTAATTGTGTTGTTATAATGTTGATACAACTAGAGAGAGAAAAAAAAATATAAGAAGAGAGAGAGAGAGAGATATAAACGTTTAGAGGAAATAGGGGGAGAGAGAGAAAAAAAAATAGGGGAGAGAGATAAAAAAGTAAATAAATTTTTTACATATTTAAAAAGAAAATAAATTATCAATGATAGATATAGATAGAAAATAGGGAAGAGATGGGAAAAGTAATGGGGAGAGAGAGATGGAGAGAAAATAGGGGAGAGATAGTGAGAGAGTATAATGAAATCTTTACATATTTGATTAGATATATAACTGTCAATCAAGAATGCATAATTTAAGGGAGAGTATTTAGGTAAAACAGTTTTGATTTCATTTAAATTTTGTACCTAAACATAATATATTTTATTAAAATTGAATTTAATAAAGTAAACAACGTATACATACACTTTTCCTTAACTAAGTATAAAAAATTATAACCACAACCGAAAAACCATTCAAAAAACTGACCTTTTGCTCTTTATGGGCTATGGGTTTTGGCCCGGATTCCAGCCCATGACTCACTACATAAGCTCACTCTCTGTGGTGTTAAAAGACGTAAATGTCCCTGTGATTAATATACTTCCAAAAAAAAAGTATGGGGAATCGCACTTTTTACCCCAAAAAAATTAAGATTTCTCATTTTATATCCTCAAATATTAAATTTTTCACATTATAACTTCAATAAATAAAAAGAGTTGTAATATGACCCTTCTTTTTACTTCCGTTATTTATTCCATAAAAAAATCACTTCATTCACTTTGACAAAATGAGTAATAAAAATAACAAAAGTGTCATATTTTAATATTTTTTATATATTAAGGGTACAATATAAAAAATTTAATATTTGAAGGTATAAAATAAAAATTGTTAAACTTTTCAGGGTGTAAAGTGAAATTCACACAAAAGAGTACCTCTGTCACCCGTGCGCAAGTTAATTTTGCTCGGCCACTCATCTTCCCGAACCGTAGCCTGAGATACAAAGAAGCTTTAAACCTAGAATCGGAAATAAAGGTCGAATTTTCCGTCTAAATTTCTGTTTGGTTGATGAGAAATCGAGGGAAAAAGAAAAGCATTTGTATACTTTGATTTTGTATTGAAGTTTTTCTATTGTGGTTTTTTTTTTTTTTTTTTCTGATTTGGTCAGAAGGAAGCGATTGAGAGAGATGGCGAGCGCGGTGGATGCAGTTGGAGATCCGATCCCAACGTCGGCGGTGATGATGGCGGCGTCGAAGCACATAGCGACGAAATGCAGGAGCGAGAACGTGGCCTTCCTGAAATGCAAGAAGGACGATCCTAACCCTGAGAAATGCCTCGATAAAGGCAACCAAGTCACTCGATGTGTTCTTAGCCTGTAAGAAAATCTTCTTAGTGTGTGTGTGTGTGTTATTCATCGATTGGTTGTTGATTTGTTACTGTTAGACCTACATAGAACTTTTTCATGAGAATTTCGTTTTAAACTCTTCGAATTTACGATTTTCTACTGAATTTTAGATCAACTTAACTAGTGGAATATGGGAAAAATTGAAAAGAGAAAGATTGTAAGTGTATTAATAAAAGAAAAATGGTGAATTTCTTGTTCTAATAACCGAATGCTGCATTTTTTGCCAAGTAATAGGGGTTATGAATTGGAACAAAATTAGAATTGGTTCTTTTCAAAATCCCAATTCCTGCAAATGCAGCATTGATTTTTGAGTAGATGGGAAGTTTTTGTTTTTAAGCAATTAGATAGGAAGTTGATTCTCGATGATATCTTAACTCTTTTTATTTTGATCAGTAGTTTCCTTAACTCAAAACACTAGAATTGGGATGTCAAAATGCATCTGATTGCTTACATGTAGCTTCTAATGTGGTACTGGGTGTTATACATTTCTATTGCAATGTATAGATAGATCACATTGCTGTTTTTTTTTTCCTTTTTCTCTAGCATGGACTGATTGCTTATGCCGATTGATTACTCACAAGAATGACATGATAATTTCCTTTGGTTTTGTCTACTTGGCTCTTGGAGTCACCAAGTTCTTTTTGTTAGCAAACTGAGAAAATAATTCCTCTCAAAAGCTATGTATTTACTTTGAACTTCAATGGAGTAGCCTGCAAACAAGTTTGGTTGTTTCTGTATTAGTTGAGTTTAATAGGACTGGAATATTTTACGATACAAGAAATAGAAATAGCTGTAATGGTTGCAATGAATAGTGTCATAGAGGTTTCACCCTACATATCTCATGCTAGGATGATGAATTACTTCTTCCTTTTTTCCCTTTTTGTGGTTATATGTGCTTAAAATTTAAAAATGTTAACTGTAAGTTTTGAATCCCATTATCCTGACAAACATCATCTATCCACAAGATGATTAGAGGCAATACTTATCTTCCTCCTTGATAGTAACTTTTACTGTGATTGTTTCTCTTTTGTCTTTGTCTTTTCTTTTATGTTATTCTTTTATGAGTTCAATGCCACCTATGGAAGAAACTACTTTAGTAAAATGCAATATATCAGTATTTAATTGGAAGAAATAACAGGATGATAATTATGGTAAAGAAAACTTAGGACATCACTAATGGTTGAAGGTTTTGCAGGGGCAGCAATGATGATGAAAAATCCCCTTTATAACACTTTTTTTCTATTTTATATTTCTTCTGGTCCTTGTCTTCCATTCAAGAATAAATATTTTTCTTTTCCCCAATTTCGTTACCATCTGACATTAGAACAACATGACCAGTTTTACAGTGCAAGTGACCCTTATATTGACATTGTAATTGGCTGCTTTATAGTACTTTTCATGCCTAAGTGGTAAAAGACATTCTTGTCTGCTTGAAAGGCAGCTTTGGCACAATCATATTAGAACGTTTAACAAACCTAATTTTCCAATACATGATGTCTATAAATTGTCCAGCTAACACAGTTGCTTCAACCAATTTCTTTGGGTTAATCTTGTCGGGTTAAGTTACTTGGGTGATAGTTACATAACAGAACTAATCCAGCAAGTCAGAAGGATGTCCTATTGGAACGAGACACCAGACGGTAATATTGCTTAACAGAAATGATTTTCACTGTCTTTTTTTCCAGAAATATGTCTTCATCCTGAATATATACCATTAGTTTCACAGTGAAAACTAACAGTCTGCAGTTTGTGTCCTGAAAGATGGTTTTTCAGTCTCACTTCTAGTAATTCTTATTTAGAATTTCTGACATCCTGTGTTTAAATTCAGATTTAGGTTTTTTATGTACTAGTTCTTTGCTAACCATGGCTTGCAATTATTTGAAGTAGATCTCAGATGTCTTCTAACCAAACGGTCCAGATTGTAATCTTGTATCTGACTTCATTTTATTGGGATAAGTTAACCCTAGCTTTTATCCTAATAAATTTGTCAAAAGGTATTTAGTTCTGTGCATGTGGATGGCTAGTGAAGCCAAGTTGTTCTTGACACTATCCCGACACTGGATAGCCCAAAAGGGAATGTGCCAGGCTGCTAGATTTCTAAAAAACTCTAAATTTGATCTTCATTTGTCTCAATTGACGGCTTGTTCCTTTTATTATCTAAAGGGTGGTGTTGGAAAATGTCATCCAAATTGTTATGGAGTATTCCTGAACTGTGCTATACTCGGCCTTGCAGACTGAAAGATATTCACCAGAGGTGCACGAAAGAGATGGATGCTTATGCTGGTTGCATGTACTACAACACAAATGAATTTGAGCTATGTCGCAAAGAGCAAAAAGAGTTTGAGAAATCATGCCCGCTTGAATGAGTGGTGGAATTGCACCTGCGATCTCATGCTCCCAATAATTCAGGCCGATGTGCGTATTAGCAGAACCTGGTCCTGAGTGAACTTTCAATGGAACTGTTTATGGGTGTGAATGCGACCCATCTGTATGGTAGACATTGTCCTAAGACAACATTCCTCTCTTCAGTCATTATTTAATGCATCTGTTGTTGGAATCATTGATGAGATTTAATGGTACCCTGATTGTGTGTGTTTGATGAGGATGGTTTATCTAGACCCACGGAGTTAGAGAACACCAAGGACTTGCTTGGTAACACCTTCTGGAATAAACTGATTTGGCCAAGACCTCTTATTTATATGGTACCCTTTTCTTTTTAATAGAGCATTAAGGAAACAATTGTCCATGTAGAACCTATTTTCATTCCTTATTTTATTCCAAACACAACAGAATGTGACTGGAAATCCCTCCTCTCCAATTCCCTTCTCAAATTACTATGGCCAAAAAAGGAAAAATGCTGTGTTGGTAGCATTTAGCATGGTTTGTCCACAAGGTTGGATGTGGGAAAGACGCCAGAACTATAAGTAGTAGCAAGTTTTCATTTGTCCAAGTGATATTTCGTGTACGCAAATCGAGGAATCAACATTTCCAAACTAGAGATAAGTAAAACAACCCTCTGACCATGCAGTAAGAAAGAGTTTCATACATGGTGTTGTTCTGGAAAAAAATATTTATTGTGATGGTGATACCACGTCAACATTACGTGATATCACAAACCAATAACATGCAGACAAATAAGGAAGTAGACGTTTCACAAGTCAATAACTATTTGACCATGTAAAGCAAATAACTATCCACTTTTCTTCCATGTAAGTCAATAACTATCCAAGTGAAGTTCACTTTGCATCAGTAGAAAGAGAACATAAAGTAGACCAATCCTAATGAACTTCAAAAAAAAAAAAAAGAGGATTTGAAAACATAAAAATCATAAAACATGAAGCATTTTTCTGTCCACCAATTGTTGGCATACAAGTAAAATAGGAGAAATTACATCCAACAGAACCAAAATAAAAGTTAGTGCCAGACCATAGATAGTGGCAAGTCTCAGCTACCAAACATTACATTTGCCTATAACAAATACATAGCCATTGTCCACCTTACCTAACTGCAAAGTAGACTTTTGCAAAAGCAATGGGATGAACGGTGCCATATGACAGCAACAGCGACAGCAACGTACGTTTTCAGTGTTGAACATCCATCAGCGAGGGCTGCATGGCAACAACCAATGAGAATCAACCATCCATAAAAAGTGAAGGGCATGCCCAAAAAAAAATAAAAATTGAAGAGGATTTTGAGCTACTACCAAATGCCAAGGATTACAAATCCATAATACCAATCAGAAGCCTCTTTGAACTTTTCAGCCTCGAAATGCTAGGAAAACAAAAGAAGAATTTAGGAGAGAGAGAGAGGGTGGGGGGAGCTGTTAATGTGGATTCCCACCTTGAGTTTTTCCCTTCTTTTTTTTTTTTTTTTTTTTGAGGGGTAAAGAAATACAGCTTGAGATGGAAAAAAATAATTCTACTGAAATAAGTTTGAAAGTTTTAGTGTTGCAAATCAAACAAAAACATACAAATGACTTTTAAAACTTTGGGACTTGGGACTCAGTAATAACATACAAGACTTAAATAGGACATGAAGTGCAAATTTCAGGCCAAGCCACGGTATCACAATTGCATTGGAGCATGACCCTCCAGTTAATCTCCACTTTGTCAAAATGAACCCTCCTTAATCTTGAGCAATAGTAGGTCTCAAAGGCCATATAAATCATGTGAGCATTTCAAGACCTATATAATGAAGTAATTTTTACCAGATTCCAACATGCAGATCAAACCTGGGATGAATGCATACCTTTTGGGTAACAAAAAAGCTAATTCCGGCTAAGACAAATTACAAAAAATACAAAATTACAAAAATGAAAACAGTACATACCTGTAAGATTGAGAAGGAGATCTTGGGGGACTCCGAGCAGCCCCCCTAGGACTCTCTGACCTGCTGCGGGCGTAGTCCTCATCATGAGCAGTCTGAACATTTTCTCCTGGACTTAGGTATCTGTTTGACCGCTTGTTTCTATCACCATTTGGAGAAAGAGATTGGGACATCGATCTAGATCGCCTTGAAGACCTTTTGGTCGCCCCATGGTTTCTTTCACTGTGCGGAGAAACAGATCTGGAAATGGATCTAGATCGACGTGGGGAGAAATAAGCATCCCTTGTTCTACGGTCCCTGTCTCAATTAACAAGGAAAAAAACAAACATATGAATAAATTTAGCCACAGGAACTGCAAAATCAAATCATCCCAAGATACTGGACACATCTGAATCTCACAAGGGCCTTTCCCTACTCAATTTCATGAGACACTATAAACAGAATTGTTTGAACACACTTCACAAAAACTAACATCCAGTGATATGTTTTGGCATAAGTTTCACTCAGTTCCCTCACTCAAATTGGAAAAGATAAAACATAACCTTTACCTGCACCTTTTCAGAGTTTGTGAACAAACATAACAACACTTTGATCCAAACACATTTTAAGGCTTTATGACGCACTGGTTGATCGGCATCTGATAACTTCACAGCTGTCCTTGCCACAACTTTAACACTTCATACTATCTTTTCTTGGAAAATCTCATCATACCTCTACCAGTAAAAACTTTGAATGGCATCCTTTCTTTGAAGATGATATCTTTCTTTGGCCAACTATAAGCTCTATATTCTTTCTTTAACTGGATAGTATGCAACATTAAGATATCAAACCGAGAATTACAACCGTAATTTTGTGATAGTAATCATCTCAAAAGCGATGTTTTGATGGAAGCCTTACAAGCGAAAACTCAAAAAACAAAAAAGTAAATGGGCTCAGTACATTATAGTTGATGAAGGTGGATTTAGAAACTTCTGGTGAGTCTTTGATATAAAGGTAAGAAAAAAGTCTGACTTTATGATCCCTTTTCTCTTTTGTCTTTATTAATCCTGAGTTCTTTATAATCTCTCTTTTTCACTTTGGAATCTGCATGAACAAGGCCATCAGCAGATGTCATATTCAATCCAGAGGAACACATGCATATGCTGAGTAACAATATGTGCATTAAAAGATAGCAATGTGGGTATCAAGAAACCTACAATATTGAAGAGTATGAGCAAAAAGAAAAGACCAAAGGAAAAAAGTGAAGCTCTGTTTTTTAATTTAAATGTCGCTTAGCAAATCAACAGAGAGCTATCATGACCAAGGAAGTATTAATAGCGTGATCTAATGCAAGTCCAGTGTAGACAGACAGCTACAGCACCATGTTAGTACCTTCAGCCAAACAGAATGCTTTTTTTTACCTTAAGTAAGTTGGGTAGGGATGGGTCCACGTTAGAACTTATTTGAGTTTCAATATTTTGTGAAGTCTGACTCAACTACATAGGACTCAAGTACCCCCTAATGCAGTTGTCTTCCAGAAGGAAAAAATCTCATTCGTTTCTCGATGTCCACTGCCACTCATTGAGTAAATGCCCTGATACTTACTGGAAGACAGTTAAGCATTTTGCTAACATGCGTACAATCAAGTATCAAAATATCATTTCAGCACATTGTTTCGGTGACCTAAGAAACAGAAACATTTCAGAAACATAATGGAAAAAGATAAAAAATTTAGGAATTTATTTTTAAATATTTCAAAGTATTAGTCTAAATATATCTAAATATCTTGAAGCACCTCGAGTATTCCGAAACAGTGGTAAATACATGCTGAAACATCTCGAAATGTTCCAAAATCCCTCAAAACATCTCTAAGTATTGGAATTTCAATTCAATCATTGATTCGTTTTGGTCTCCTTAAAAATGGAAACGTTTCGTCAGTTTCAACCATTTCAAAACGATATTTTGATCCTTGCTTACAATATATAAGAGTGCAGTCCCAACATTATATGTAGGCATTTCATACTTTGACATTCCATGGAACTGCACAACAGCACAAGGACCATAACAAAATTCAAAATTTGTTGTGTAGAACATGAGAGAGAGAGAGAGAGAGAGAGAGAGAGAGAGAGAGAGAGAGAGAGAGAGAGAGAGAGAGAGAATAATAATAGTATGTTGGAGAGATTAGCACAAGTTATCATAAATGAGAGTGCAAGAACGCCAAAGCACACAGGATATAAGAACAGAACTAAAACTCCTCGTGCAAAAATATATTAGAAAACAGACCTTGAGTAATGTCTCGGTGGAGAAGGTGAGCGCGAGTAAGCTGCAATAAAAGAAACTACAAAAAATCAGCAGAATAACAAAAACAAACTATATATGACAATACTAGTGGACAGTATGAATGCCGTTATGGTCAACATTTAACTGCATATGCTAAAAAGCTCATAATATCTGGTTTAAAATGTCAAATGAGTAAAAAGATTGAAAATTCAAACTGACAGCTATATCGGCGTCTTGGGGACCTCGAAGGACTTCGTCTCCTGTAGCTTCCTCGACCACTACATAAAAGAAGGAAAAAAGAGTAAGCAACTGCTTGAAAGGATAACTCAAATTCTCTCTAGGAAAAAATTCATGCAACCATGTCAACAGAAAAGTACAACTGTATTACACCTTGGGCGTGTCGTCCTACGCATTTCCTGAGGAGTTTTCCTATTCTCTTCTGCGAAAACAATTCTTATCTCACGTCCTCCAATAACTGCACGATCGAGTCGTTGCTTTGCCTCAGCAGCATCTTCAGCATAACGAAACTTCACAAATCCAAAGCCTCTCGGCTCCCTAGAAATTCAAGTAAGAAGTATGCTAAGCCACAGAAATCTGTGTAACAACACTAAAAGGACAGCATTTATACAGTAGAGCCCACAAAATCCACCACTGATATCATCTTTTACCTGTGTGGTTTGTGTAAAAGGTACGTCTCTGTAAGAAACATGAAGCTAAACACATGGATGCTAAAATTAAAAATGAGCAGTAACACCAACACTAGCCCAGAACCTTTCCAAGTACCATGCATCAAACTCCCTTTTTTTTGGTGGTAATCGAACTCCTACTTTAAGAACATAACCTTGGTTTTCAAGTGCAAAAAACATGTCTCCAGGCTCAAAGGTGCCCCAGCTGTTGCAGTCAATGAGTATCCATGTATGAATAATTTTATTCCTAAAAGCAGGGTCCCAAATGAAGAATAGTATGTACAGGTAAATATATATTACTCCCTAGCTAAGCCCAAGGCAAAAAATAAATGTAATGACAAAGAAAACTCAGCTGTGATGTTTTAAAATGTGGAGCAAAGTTCCAGTGCCATGCATGTATGGTTGCTGCCTTTATTTTTATCTTTTTTGTAAGCTAACAATGGTGTCCTTCCTTTTTGTCATTTCTAAGACTTGTCATCAAAATTTTCAAACAATATTAAAAGATTTTTCAGCCCATTATCCAATCCCAACATCCAACAGTATTGGACATGATTTTCCATTCAAAAACAATATAAATAAATACAACAGATAACCACAAGACAATGAAAGCATTACTGCCTTTGGTCTTACTATTTCCAGAAACTATATTTTGCCAACTTAACATAGAAGTCTACTTAAAAAACAAGAGCTTGTTAAAGGCAGTCTCATGTTGACTGACAACCTATGAAGCAACAGCGGTGGCTCATAAACACAGGAGCTTTTTCAATATCTGTTTATATATTAAACCGTTTCTATTTTCTAGTAATGGAAGCTCTCGTGAACATGATAACTGAGAAAATATTTGTGGTTGCATTTTCATTGCCTAGTAGTTTTAAGATCCTTTTGTGTCAAACCCTGAATTTACTTTAAATATGCTTGCTCCCTATTTTCTCAAACGTTTCAATGAGAAAAGTGATTGTAAAATCTTCCATAGTAAACTATCTACTTACAAAAAAAAATGATAATGATAAAATGTAAATAGACACTGGCAACACCATGAATGTGCAAAAAAAATACTAGAAAATGAAACACAAAATGTCAAAAACAAAGCATACCCGCTGAAGTAATCCTTCGGTAGATACACATCCTTTACTGGACCAAATCGTTCAAATGGAATTCTAAGATCTTCAGGCCTGCACAACATCAAGTGGTACCATTAGGGATTTCTCCCATTTTCAGAAGCATCTATTACAAAATAATTAACTTTTCCAGTCTCCCTCTCTCCCACACCCACAAAGAGACTAATGAATAATCCTCAATTTGAACAGACTAAATTAACAATGTCAAGCGGTTAACATAGTTGAGTTCCCATGTGAAAAGAAAAGGTAAACAATTGCCTATTAGATTTGCCACCTAAATATCTGTACTATGTTTTCTCCTTTTTCCCCTTAATTCATTTTGCTGCCCAAACTACTAAAAATATACAACCAACATATAATAGAACAAATGAAAACTCCTAGAAATGAGGTACAACGATAAGGACTATAATTCAATAACGATGAAAAACACTTTCGCAAATTTTGTAAATAAGCGAAGAGAAATGTGGGAAACGCCCTACAATTGTCCGAATAATGAACATTTTTGAAAATTATTGACAACAAGCAACGAACGATAAACAAGGTAAAAAAAAACGCTATAAGAGTGCGCATATACAGATATAAATCGGAAAAACATAGTTAGAGACCTTGCATTAAGGGAGATGTTGCGAACAAGAAGACCAGAAGGGGCAGGGGATCGACGGTCTCTGCTGGACCTTTCGCGAGGATCGTCGTAGCGTTTGCGTCTCCTTGGGCTGTAACTCCTGCTCCGGCTTCTGTACCTCCCCATGGCTTCCAAACCTTCGTCCTCTCTCTCTCTCTCTCTCGTTCAAAGGAAGGAGGACTCTGAAAAAGCTAACCTGGTCGGGTAAAACCCTAACCCTAGAATCTAATTCAGACTATTTGTGTGGAATGGTATTTATTTGGAAATAATGCCACTGATCAAAATTATGGACCAAAAAGTGTGGAGCAATGCTATTGAGACCTAATTTATTGACTTAATTTGCTGACCTAATTTATTATGACCTTTAGATTGACTGTGGGCTCCATCAAATATTGGAACTTGGTGTTAATCCAATGATTCCAATGAAACCACGTCATTAGGTCAGCAAATTATGTCAAATTTTTAGATCTAAATAGCATTTTCCAAAAGTGTGATCAAATGACACAACGGCTGACGTGAACTGTGCAAATACTCTCCATGGCTGAATATCACACGAAAATATTTAGCCAAAATTCAAGCTTAAAATCAAGGAAAGAAGTGAATTAACGTCAAATTCCAAAATTGAGAGATATGGTGAAATTCCTCAATTTGCTAACAAGAAGAACCAAATTGAGATTTTGTTTCGGTCATCCAATATTTTTTGGTATTTTCGACTTCCACTAGTGGATGGAGTAGTTGATTGTTTCATGGACAATGAATGTGCATACCTGTTATAAAGCCTTTGTGATCCCCATGATTCCGGTCTTCACAATTCCGGAGTGTGTCGCATTGATACTTACCTTTGTTTTTCTTGCCTGCAATAGATTCTATCAACCATACAAATTACAGATCTAGTACAGTACTTTTTTCGGTATCGTATTAAAAATTATAACGTTTAAGTAACAATTTTTTGAAGATCTAACTTATAATTCGAAAAATTATTATAAATCATAAAATATTATAATTAATCACAAAAAATACAACTTTATATGTTCCATCGTGAACTTTTTCTTTTAGACTTTAGGTTTTCAAAATGTCCAAATGAATCGAAGCTAGGTCTAGTATCGTGCTGGGTGTCTATATCATGTAAAGTTGTGTTGTTTTAAAATTAGAGGTTCAACTTATATGCAATTGGGTGGAGTCTGACTCCATAATTCTCGTTAATACGGTGCTTGGAAAAATGGAGTGTGTTTGGCAGTATTTGCATATTCTGCATTAGATTAAAAAAATACTTGGCCTGATGAATTTTAGAATTTGCCATGTTTTTTCGTGAAGCAAATTATGTTGCTGATGGGTTAGCAAATCAGGTTATGGTTGATCGATTGTATGCTGACTTTACCCTGAGTAGACTGCATGGAGATGTGGCTGGATTGCTAGTGCAAGATCAACACTTACTGTGGGTGAGGGCATCAACGTGGTCTCCTTTTTGGTTTGATTACTGTGTTCTTTGCATTCATTTGTGTTTCTCAGCTTTCCTATGCTTACGTTTTTTTGCCGGAATCGTCTTGTTCAGCTTGTCTGTGCGTGTTAGGGAAGCGGATAAGACGTTTCAGATTTTATCCCATATGTCCTTGATTTGGGGCTTAAATTTTGGGAAGAAAATTTTTAGATTTAATCAAATATTAATCTTGCCTAAGTCTTCTAAGTAAACTGTCACCTCATTTAGGCTCTCTTTTTTGTCCATAATTTTGGTCAGTATAATATTATTGTTTATTTGGAGGGAGATACGAGATGACGTGTTGAAATACTTAATATAACCTTTCAGTACCCTTTTTTTTTTGGAATTACATCCAGAGCTCCTAAAGTTTGTTATTTAATCACTCAGACCACCTGACATTTAAAATATTACACACAAACCTCTTAAAGTTCGTACACATGTAACATTTAGACTCCTATCGTTAGTATATCCGTTAGTAAATTACACTCAAACTCCCTAAAATTTATAGGTGTATAATATTTAGACCCCTCAAGTTTAAAATGTTACACTTAGACCACAAAAACTCCAGTCAAATATAGAATATCAAATATTTTAAATTTTATAACCAAAATTCATGTACTATTGTATCATTTATTGAAATAAAATTAAAAAAAAATCTAATTTTATCTTAAAAAATTGTAATTAATATACAATTATATTATATATTGGAATAAAACTAAAAAATCAAACATGTTTAAAATTTTAAAGAGTATTCATAGCTGATGGGTTAGCAAATCAGGTTATGGTTGATCGATTGTATGCTGATTTTACCCTGAGTAGCCTGCCTAGAGATGTGGCTGGATTGCTAGTGCAAGATCAACACTTACTGTGGGTGAGGGCATAACGTGGTCTCCTTTTTGGTTTAATTACTGTGTTCTTTGCATTCATTTGTGTTTCTTAGCTTTCCTATGCTTACCTTTTTTTGCCAGAATCGTCTTGTTCCGCTTGTCTGTGCGTGTTAGGGAAACGGAGAAGACGTCTCAGATTTTGTCCCATATGTCCTTGATTTGGGGCTTGAATTTTGGAAAGAAATTTTTTGGATTTAATCAAATATTAATCTTGCCTAATAAGTCTTCTAAGTAAACTGTCACCTCATTTTGGCTCTCTTTTTTGTCCATAATTTTGGTCAGTATAATATTATTGTTTATTTGGAGGGAGATACGAGATGACGTGTTGAAATACTTAATATAACCCTCTAGTACCCTTTTTTTTTTTTTTTAGAATTACATCAAGCTTTGTCACTTAAATCACTCAGACCACCTGACATTTAAAATATTACACATAAACCACTTAAAGTTCGTTAATGCCTGTTAGTATATCCATTAGTAAATTACACTCAAACTCCCTAAAATTTATAGGTGTATAATATTTAGACCTCTCAAGTTTAAAATGTTATACTTCGATCACAAAAACTTCAGTCAAAGATAGAATATCAAATATTTTAAATTTTATAACCAAAATTCACGTACTATTGTATCATTTATTGAAATAAAATCAAAAAAAAAATCTATTTTTTTCTTAAAAAATCGTAATTAATATACAATTATATTATCTATTGGAATAAAACTAAAAAATCAAATAAGGGGTCTAAGTCAGTAATAATGGAAATTAAATTTTACAACCAAAATTCATGTTCTATTATATCATTTATTGAAATAAAAATAAAAATAAATCTAATTTTTCTTAAAAAATTATAATTAGTATACAATTATACTATCTACTGGAATAAAATTAAAAAATCAAACAATTGGTCAAACTGTAATAGATATAATATATTTTAGCTTTAATTAGGATAATTTTGTAGTTTAATTTAGTCGTTTACATGACCAAATTAAATTCCAATAGATAGTATAATTGTATACTAATTATATTTTTTTAAGAAAAAATTAAAATTTTATTTTTGATTTTATTTTAATTTATTTGACAATAGAACATGAATTTTGGTTGTAAAATTTAAAATATTTCATATTTTATATTTGATTGGAGTATTTTTAATTTAAGTATAGCATTTTAAATTTGAGGGGTTTAAATATTACAAGCTTACAAACTTGAAACGGTTTTAGTGTAATTTACTAACAGATATACTAACGGACATTAATGACAAGCTTCTAAATGTTACGCACATATAAATCTCAAGAGGTCTACATATAATATTTCAAAATGTCAAGAGATCTGAATGATTAAGTGACAAATTTCAGGGGGTTTGAGTGTAATTCTCCCTTCTTTTTTTTGGTACATAAAGTGATAAAACAATATGTAAATAAGTCATTTCATATATCCGTCAGGAGCATTGTCATTTAGCACCCACAAAACTATCTGTAAGGGACTCCACCGCACATACGTCGAGGCTAAAGTTAAGGTCTCACTGCGTGCTCTGAGTGTTGATGAATAGATTTAACCCCAATGAACTACCGTAATTATGAAGACTTGAATCCAAGCATTAAACAACACAATCAGAGTTCTAACCCTCCAATGCCACTACAAGGCACTTTTGTCCCTTGGGTCATATATGTTTGTCATATTAGGGAAGAAATTTTTAATTTTAGTTTAAGTATTTTTGTAAAATTAATATAAATAATTAAATATAAAAAAATTACCACTATTGTAATTTTATTTAATAAAAAATAACAATATAATAACAAAAATAATATTATATTACTATAATAAAATTCGTATTAAAACATGATCCCATTAATTTTATTTGACTTGTGTGGTAGTATCTTTCTTCACCTAATTGAGTGAAAATTCCCTTTGGGACCTACCATATATTCCCCGTCTTCTATATCCCTTGTTTTTTAAAGGGAAAATCTCAACCACACCCCCTCTAGTTTACTATATCTTTAAGGACACCCCCTTTAATTTCTAAATCTTCAATGACACCCCCTGTCAGATTAAAAATATTAATTATAATGCAATTTTACTAAATTGTCCATGATATATTTGAGGACAAACTTCATTCACACCCCCTCTAGATAAGTATATCTTCAATGAGACCCCCTCTAGATAAGCATATATTCAATGAGACCCCCTCTGTTTTCTAATTTTTTTTACGTATTAAAATTCGAGTGAATTAAAATTTGATTCAAGCTAATTAAAATTTATTTTTTTACATATTAAAATTTGAGCCCAAAAAAAATTATATTTTTTACGTATTAAAATTTGGGCTAATTAAAATTCTATTTGAACCAATTAAAAATTATTTTTAATAGACTCAAATCAAATTTTAATCAACTCGTATTGAATTTTAATCAGCCCAAATTTTAATACATAAAAAATATAAATTTTAATTGATTTCAATTTTAATAAATCGAATTTTAATTGACACGAATTTTAATAAGTAAAAAAATATAAATTTTGATCGACTTGAAAGTGAATTTTAATCGGCGCTAATAACTCGGGTAGAGTTCAAATTGACTCAAATTTTAATATGTAAATAATAAATTTTAATAGGCTCGAATTTTAATAAGTTAAAAAAAATAAAATTTATTCAACTTCAATTGAATTTTAATTAGTTCAAATTTTAATATGTAGAAAAATAAATTTTAATCGGCTCGAATTTTAATAAAATTTTATGTAGAAAAATTACTTGAAGTTTATGTAGGGGCATTTTTGGTATTTTAGATTTTTTTTTTTTTTGTTAGAAATGATAGTTTAATGGTAGGGGGTGTTAGTGATGTTTAAATATAAATTAGAAGGGGTGTCACTGAAGATTTAGAAACTAGAGGGGGTGTCCTTGAAGATATGGTAAACTAGAGGGGGTGTGGTTGAAATTTTCCTTTTTTTAAACTATCTTTGAATTCCTTAGCCCATCCATTTGATTTGTGCAATAATTTTTTGTGTTTCAAAATGGGAAACCGCTAGCATAATCTCGAGCAGAAGGGAACAATTGTTATATTCTTACATTTTGTTATCCAAAATACGTATATAATGAGAATTATTGTAACAAATTTACATCACTAAGTACATTGATATATACTAATCTATATAATAAAGTAGTTTACAATTCAAATTTCAAAAATAAACAAAATGACTTTTGCTTTTTGCGATTCAGATCGCTTTGGATTTTACTTTAAAGTTAATCTAACGGCTAATATTAACACCCTAAATTTAATAGGAAAAATAGATTCCTAAGGGTGTGTTTGGAGCGACTTTTTAAAAGTATTTCTACAAATTATTTATCATAAATATTTTTTTAAAAAAATAGTATTTGAAACCGCCCCACCATTACCTCTACCACCCCCACCGCCGCCGCCGCCGCCGCCACCGTCGTCGTCACCATCACTGCCACCGCCCCCGTCACCACCACCACTGCTGCTGTGGCCGCCACCACCACTGTCGCCGTTGCCGCCACCGCTACCACAGTCGCCGCAGCCCCTACCACTGCCGCCGCCCCTACCACTGCCATCGTCATCACCGCCACCATCGCCACCACCACCACCGCCGTCATCGCCATCGCCGCCACCACCACCACCACCGTTGTCGCTGCCACCACCACGGTCATTGCCACCCACCACAACCATCACCATCTCCTACTACCACCACCACCTCTCACTCCCACTATAACCGATATTTAAATTTATTTTTTTCTCCTCTATGTTTGTAATTTTATTTTAGATATGAATACAAATATGTTTATTATTTATCATTTTTTATTAATTTGTGCCTTCAGACACAAACAATAACTAGTTATTTAATAAAACATAATGTTAAAAACAGAAACTGAAATAATGCACTTACAGTAATGCAGAACAACAAAAATAGAAATTAGAATTCAAAAACCAAAAATCTAAAGATAATTCGAGCCTTATATAATCATAGTTTTTCTTAAGACATATTTCCTTCCTCTCGATACTTAATGTTGATAAGTAACTGTCTCCAAAGATATAATGAATTTTGTTATTGAAGATGCAGCATTTTAATCTTCAATATTCCAGCAAATACAACTTTGTGTTTATACTCGAACTGAATAAGAAATGATAATGCAGCAATATGCAGAGAGAAATAAGAAACGCTGAATACATAATTCAAAATTGAAATGGATTAAAAATGGCAGTGAAACAGTCTATTTATAAACCACTGATGCTTGTTCAGATTACTGAAGAAGCACGGGATACCACTGTTCGTATTGAAGAGAGACATTTTTTTAATCTGAACAGTAACAAAGAAAAAGACACATCTGGATATAAATAGACACTCTTCAATTCGACGCCAATTTCAATTTTAATGACATAAAAACTTATATATTCGGTTGGACATTTTAAATTCCAATTGGAAGGATAATTATGATCCAAGTTTGGATCCGTTTGGCCCCCACAACCCGCACCATACCAAATAAATTTTGTCCAAAAACATAAGATTTTATTGGCCCAAGCTCGACCAGGTCTTGGTGTGGTGGGCGGCGCGCGCTTGTGTGGTAATCAAAGTTGTGTAAGTGTTCGCTCCACTTACAAAAATGTGGTTCCCCTTTAAGGCCCAACTTATAAAGCCAACTACGAATATCTTAAATCACCAAAGTTTTGGTTTTCTTTCAACGTGGGACAAACCTTATTCCACTACACTAATCTTAGTTTATTCCATCAATTCAAACTGGTCACTTTGAGATATAATTTTTCATTCAATACTTAATGGTTTTGAACAAATAAATATACTACATTAAGTACCTTGCGGATGAAACCGCGTTTAAACTTGATCTCACCAATTTTAAGGTATATATCCCACTTTAATTTAAGCCTAAAATTACTCAAAACTTAATTGTTTAAAACCTTTTTTTTTTTTCCAACACATTTTTTATAACATTAATATTTGGGTAAGCCATAAATCAAGGGTTACTCCTTTCATCATTGTAGAATCTGTGTTTTGTTAGTCTCATCATCTTTAACTTACTGATCTAATTTTTTATACGAAGATTATATTCATGATTTGTTTAAGTCAACATGAGGTCGTGTACTATGGGTATGTTTGGATGACAAGATTGGATATCTAAAAAGATATTATTTCTTATCCAATTTAAACTCATCCAGCTGTCATCTAAATAGATAAGTTAAAGTTGACTTTTCAAACCGGGACGAGATAAAATTTGTGTGGGATTTTTGGTGTTTTTTTTACTAACCAAATATGAGATATATAGACCTCATCTATTTTTTTATTCTATCATACCAGAGTTATCCCCTTTTAACCCACGATCCAAACATACCCTTAATGTCTCTTCCTGATCGGTTGTTTTTAATCCAACGAATCAGTTTTGAGTAAAGTTGGATAGTCCAAACTGAGAATAGTGTGTCTATTAACCACACATCATATAGGAAGAAAAATGTTGTTGGACTGCAATCTTGGTGTCATTATATGTTTGGTATAAAATATGCATTTTTGCCAATTATGAAACACAAAAAAAGCAAACAAACATAAAATCCTTCTTTTTGTTTCAAATATAAATTACACAAACCAATAACCCATGTATTATTCATTTGGTTGATCCTCAAACGAGTCATTGATTTGTTTGATGAATAGTTATCCCAACGAGTTGGAACTCGAATTTTTTCGCTCAATACTTGAGTTTTAGTCTCTATAGTTACGACAGTTCGTTAGGGCTAAACCTACTCTTCAGTGTCTAGAGCACGCAGTGGGACCTTAGATTCGGCTCCGACGTAGGTGCGGTGGGGTCCCCTGCAGATAGTTGTGTGGTGCTAAAAGACAATGCCCCTTGGCGCATATGTGGAGTAGCCTATCTGCATATCCATTTATGTACAAAATAAATAAATAAATAGTTATGTTAACATTACTAGGTCCTAGTTTATTTTATAATGAATAATACTATTTGGACATAAAAATTTGACTTAATTTGCTGACATAATGATGTGACTTCATAAGAATCATTGGATCAATACCAAATTTCAATGTTTGATGGGGCCTACAGTCAATTCAAATGTCACCGTGAATTAAGTCAGTAAATTAGGTCACAATAGCATTGCTCTTTTATAATTATAGCAAATTTGTAATTTTTTTTTGGATAACATAGACAAATCAAATCTTTTAACAATAATCTAATCCTTAAGTATCTTACAATGAAAAATGAGCTAAATTTTATTCTAAAAATATAATAGTTACAGGCTTAGATCATCTCTAGTATTACAAACTATAAATTATATAATAAAATACAATACAATATAAATATCAAAAGATAAAAAAATAAATGATTTTAGTTTTTCACGATTGAGATCTCTTAAATTTTACTTTAAAATTAATTCGACGGCTCATATTAATACCCCAAATTTAATAGGAAAAATAAGTCTATAAAGGTGTGTTTGAAGTGACTTTTTAAAAGTGTTTCTAGAACTCGTAACTACTTATATGTACTTTAAAAACAAAAGTAGTGTTTGGAACTGCTCCACTACCACCATCCCTACCGCTCCATCACCATCACCAAGACCACCACCACAACTACCCCCACATTACCGTCGGCACCTCACCACCACCGCCACCTCTACTGCTACCGCCACCCTACCACCATCACCATCGCTCCCACCACCGCCCCCACCATTATCACCACTACCATTACCACCACGGTCGTCAACCACCACAACAGCCGCCACCCACCACCACTACTGCCACTGCCCCCACCACCACCATTGCCACCTACCACCGTCGTCCACCACTACCACCCACCACTATCGTCATCTCATTCTTATATTTATTACCACTACCACCGTCGTCCACACACTACCCCCACCGCTATCACCACTACCATTACCACCACGATCGTCACCCCACCACCATCTCTGCCACAATAATCACCATCATCCCCACTACCACCACCACCGCTATCCCACCACCACTACTATCGGCGCCGTTGCCACCACACAACCACCACAACAGCCGCCACCCCCACTGCCACCACCCAACTGCCACTGCCACCTCCCACCCCCACCATCGCCACCTACCACCGTCGTCCACCACTACCATCCACCACCATCCACCACCATCGTCATCTCATTCTTATATTTATTCTCACTACCACTACCACTACCACTACCACTACCACCATCACCATTATCTCACTACCATTGTCGCTCACAATCAGCACTCACCACCACCATTGTTGCCCCCACTGCCCCCCACTCTCACAACCCACCACCACCCGTCGTCGTCCACCATCACCGCCAGCCACTATCACCCACCCCCACCACATCTACCACCATTGTTGTCATCCATTGTCACCTACCTCCACTACACCTACTACCACCACCACCAATATTAGCCACCACCCATCACACTGTCACTTAAAAGGACCAGTCGTCGCTCACCACTACAACCCACCACCACCATCACCACCTTCGTCGCTCTATCACCGCTATCGCCGTCACCCATGGTTTCCACTATCACTATTGTTACCCAAAACCCACCATCACCGTTGCCACCCACGGCTACCACTACCACCACGGTCGTCGTCACCCACCACAACCATCACCGTTTCCTGCTCACCCTACTACAACAGGTGCTTAAATTCATTTCTCTTTCCTCTATGTTTGTGATTTTATTTTGGGTGTAAATACAAATATGTTTATTATTGACCATTTTTTTTATTACTACATGCCTTTAGACACGGACAATAACTATTATCTAATATTACACACTATAAAGATCCGTTTGTTTAGCGGGAGAATGACATAAAATGCAAGAAAGATAAATTTTTAAAAATTTTTATGTGTTTGGTTAGCATGAAATGAAAAATGATGGAAAAATTATTTTATTTCATACTTGGATTTTCTCACAACTAACTATTTTTTTTTTTGTAAAAAACACAAGGAAATACAATAAAATTGTGATCTATATTTATTCACTTATTATATTCTTATTAAATAATAATACCATATAACAATAATGACGTAGTTGTAAGAATATTTTATCTTGCGGGCAATAACATATTGGACTTGATTACGGTACCGAATAAAAAAATTTGATATCGTACATTTAAAATTTATTATTTTTATGGATAATTTATCACCTCTGTCTATATTTTTATAATAAAAAAACACTTTTACAGGTGTTTTTATCATTTTTATAATTTTTTTTACTGCCATTGTGATTATTATTTTTATCACTTTTTTTCGATATATAAAAAATTATTATTTTTATGAATATTTTTATCACTATTATAATAATTATTTTTACTAATTTTTTCAATACCACACCAGTATATTGGGTCTTAACTTTTTTTGGATAATTTTTTATATATCAAATTTATGTATTAAAATTTATATCAAATTAATTACAGCTGTTAAATCAGTGATTAGACCATTAATTCAACAGCTGCACATAATTGTTTCTTTTTTCCTCGGTAATGATTAGCGAAAGGATAGCATAGCGGATTTAGCATAACATGTGTCAGAATTTAATTCATTAATCCTATGACGTACAATAGAAAAATGGAAGGATGAAAAGTGAGAGAGATAGATAAAATATCATGTTTGATAAGGAAAGAAAGTAGGAATGATGAAAAAGTTGATGGATTAAGGCCATGTTTGGTTTGCGTCTGCAAAACAGTTTTTTGTTCTCAAAATTATAAAAACACCCAAATCCTGTTTGTTCAGTATTTTTGTTCTCAAAATTTTCGGAAAAAATGAGATTTGAGACACAAAAACAGAAAACAAGCCACGCTTGTTTTCTGAGAAGTGTCTACGAAATTTAGAAAACACGGAGTACTGGTCACTGTTTATTACTATTCATTAATGGTCTAAGTATAAATTGTGCCTTTTTTTTTTATTTCAGCCTCTCCCGTCATTTGCCCTGCTCAACCATCTTCTTCACTTAAGGTCTGGAGAAACACAGGCGACACATCCAGCGAATCACCGGCGTAACTCCAGCAAATCACAGGCCTGGCTTCTCCGGCGACAGGTAACCCATAAATATTTTTTTTTCTGTTTTTTTGCCTTCATTTTTTAATAGGGTATGTGTTTGTTAGATTTGTTTGCATTTTTCCTTGTTACATTCAGATCTATAACAGATCTGTTGTCTAACAACTCCGGCGAACCGATCATGATGTTCCGGTGACTCAGATCTCCTAGATCTGATTTTATTATTTTTTTTGCCTTGAAATTATTTCTGGTGACTCAGCTATTGTCGGTGACTCTGCTATGGTGCTTGGTTGGGTTTTTTTGCCTTGAATTTATTTCTGGTGACTGCTATTTTCGGTTACTGCTATGGTGCTTGGTCTGGTTTTTTTGCCTTGAAATTATTTCTGGTGACTGCTGTTTTCGGTGACTGCTATGGTGCTTGGTCTGGTTTTTTTGCCTTGAAATTATTTCTGGCCACTGCTGTGGTGCTTGGTCTGATCTTTTTCATGGGCATTCTGTTTTTGGTGACTGCTTGGTCTGGCTTGGGCATTCTTTTTTCTGTTTTTTATGGGCATTCATTGACGGTTACACCTTGTTTTCTGAACAGGTGGTAAAACAAATTAATATGGAGGCTTATTGAAAATTGAAAGGCTTCCTTTGCTTTAGGTTTAGTTTTACTGCTATGCCTGCAATCCATAACATATTATATTTGTTGTTTAGTTTACATATCCATATATTTTGCCTGTTTTTGGTGTTGACAATAATAGCTGATCTTTATTTTCCATCATGCTTGTTTAATTTTGTCTATTCATATTTATTAAATACCGCAGATCAACTGGTTGTTCAGCAGGAAGCTTCAACCATTATCAAATCCTCAGTCGGCGAGAACGACATCATCGATTTGTCAGACGTATCATCTGACCAGGTATACCGTATTCCTTAAAAATGAGAGCAATGTGGAATGTAACAGCATGTATGGTACTATTTTTACAAGCATGTGCAATGGTTGTATGTTTTTCATTTATTTAATGTATGAGTTATGTATGATTTATGCAACATAATCTGAGAAATTATTTTTATACATTATCGTGGTCGAAAAACAACAATTACCCAAAATGTGATGGCAGCTTGTTCTTTTGACATGAGGTTTGTATTTGTCATGCCTGGTTGGGAAGGTAGTGCACATGATTCACGTGTTTTTATGGATGCTATAACAAAAGATGAAGTCAACTTTCCTATGCCGCCAGAAGGTTGGTGTTTAGATTGATTTAATTCCTATAATCAAAGCTATGATGTTAAGTATTTAATGTTGACAATGTGTTTTTGGATTAGGGATGTACTACGTGGTAGATGCCGGCTACACAAACATGCCTGGATTTCTATCGCCATATCGTGGCGAGAGATATCACATTCCTGATCGTAGTGGTAACAGACGTGCACCACGTGGACCCAGAGAGCTATTCAACTATCGACATTCTTCCTTGAGAAATGTTATTGAGAGATGTTTTGGCGTGTTGAAAGCAAGATTTCCTATTTTAAATAAAATGCCAAAATACAAACCTGCACGCCAGCCAACCATTGTAACAGCATGTTGTGCAGTTCATAATTTTGTTCGTATGCATTCAGCAGGTGACATGTACTTTCAGCGGTTTCTAAATGAAGACGTCCCTTTAGATAATGAACAGAGTTCCAACCATCATCGATTGACTGAATTAGACATGTCATCATCACAACTCAATGCTATGTCTCACTTGAGAGATACAATGGCTGCGAGTATGTGGGCAACTGTTTCTGGTGGTTAATAAAACTTTTATGTTGTTTAAGTTTTATTACTAGTACACTGTCATTATGTAATATTAAAAATATTAAGTAAGGGTTGGCTCACTTGTTTATGTTATGGGTGTAATATCAAAGGGTATTTTGTCGTGTTGTTTTTATTGTTTTTAATTGTGATCAGTATGGTGGAGAAGTGATTAGCTCTCTCATTGTAATATAATGTGGAGTTTGTATGTACGAACAATGGTCTGTATTATGTTATAATTTGTAATATAATGTTCTGCCAGGGAAACATTCAATCCAAACATCATCTCTGTTTTCATTATTTTTTTTCTTACTGTCCAAACATGTTTTTTGTTTTTTGTTCTGCAAAACAGTTTTTAGAATTATATAACCAAACAAGTTCTGCGACACAAAAAACAATTTTCGAAAACTGTCTTAGAAAACTGTTTTCAAAAACTGTTTTTTGAGACGCAAACCAAACACGCCCTAACTTTCTTTCCAACTCACAAAAATCAATCCCTCCAAAATCGGAAGGAAAGTGAAAGAAAAATTAATTATTTGTGTTGAGATGTATCTTATTTGTCTATATATCTTTTCATATATACATATATTATATATCTTTTCATATCTATATAATAAAGTAGCTTACAATTCAAATCTCAAAAGATAAACAAAATGACTTTTGCTATTCGCGGTTGAGATTACTTTAAATTTTACTTTAAAGTTAATCTAACGGCTAATATTAACACTCTAAATTTAATAGGAAAAATAGGCCCTTAAGGGTGTGTTTGGATGGAATGACTTTTTAAAAGTATTTCTAGAAATTATATCTCATAAATACTTTTAAAAAAAAATAATATTTGAAACCGCCCCACCACCAACGCCACAACCACCACCACCACCACCGCCGCCACCACCGCCATCATCACCACCATCACCACCGTCGTCGCCGCCGCCGCCACCACCATCACCGTCGCAGCCACCGCCACCACCACCCCCGCCGCCGCTGCCGCCATCGTCATCGCAGCCACCGCCACCACCACCGCCGTCGCCACCACCAACGCCCCCGCCACCACCATTGCCGCCGTCGCCACCACCACCGCCCCTGCCTTCGCCGCCACCGCCACCACCGTCATCGCCGCCACCACCACCATCGCCACCACCACCGCCACCACCACGGTCATTGCCACCCACCACAACCATCACCGTCTCCTACCACCACCACCTCTCACCCCTACTACAACCGATGCTTAAATTCATTTATCTCTCCTCTATGTTTGTGATTTGATTTTTGATATGAATACAAATATGTTTATTGTTTAATATTTTTTATTACTATGTGCCTTCAGGCACAGGCAATAACTAGTATACATATATTATATATAAATTAATTTCATATAAAAATATAATGATAAAATATGTATATATATATATTAAAAAAATTTAAAAATAAATAAAAATAAACAGGTCAACTCGCAACTCGACACGACAAAATTAGTTAAATGAGTTGAGTTAGGTTTGACTAATGTTCGACATAAACCTGTAATGACTTAACACGAATCTGACACGACACGACTCAATTGTCACTCCTAATCTTAACCAACGAAAAAAAAAAAAAATTAGTCATTTTTATTTTCCATCTATCCAACCAAACACAAAGGAAAGAAATATATCATTCCTACTTTCTTTCTTTGAAGGATAGAAAATGTATCACTCGTACTTTCCATACTTCTTACTTTCCATCATTCCTACCAAACCGAGCATTAAGATACTCCAAAATTCGTGGTTTTCACGATCACACGCGTTCATCTGTGCGTGAAAACACGTTACCCTCTTCACTTTCTCGTCTGTGTAATGGGACCCTCCTTGACTTCACAGCACACAGGTTCATTTTCGCCGTCTATATATATATATATATATATATATCTTTTTTTTACTTTCCTCAATATCTCATACAAAAACCTGATGATGCTTCACTTTCCGAAAAAAGAAAATCTGACACTTCTCTAACCCAGTTTTTCTGGAGAAAACACTTTGTCTGATTTGCTTATATCGAAGGTAAGACAATGATATAACTCTTATAATGTCCAATTCATTCATTTCCCTTAAATTAATTCAGTTTTCTCTATTTTTCTTACGATTCAGCGGTGTATATGTCTCTATTCATGCTTTGATACGAGTGGGTGCGTCACTGATTACGTCAGTTTTGTTGGGTAAATTTAGTTCATTTGTTTCGGGAATTTGAAAGTTTTAACTCATCTTGGAGCTACCCATTTGCTCATGATCCTTATACGAGTTGTTAGATGATTTTGATTAATTAGTTACTTTGTCTTTTTTGCTTCAAGATTGCAATTGGGCTAAACTGAGATGTTATGTGCAGGATTAACTGTGTTCAACACTCGTTTTTTGGCGATACAGAGAAGACCCATTTGGATATTTAAGGTTTTTAGAGCTCAATTTATCATGAATGTATTAAATTGGTGTGGATAGTCAGTTAGGTTACAAATAAACTAGTAGGGTTCAAGATGAGTAGGTCTGGAAAGAATGTTGATACTTGTGATAGTGTAAATAGAGTTGGGGGTTCAGGTGCTAGTCAGGGGTCAAATGAGGTATGGAGTTATCTTGATCATGAAGTTGTGCAACTCACAAAGCTTAGATCGACACCCCATGAGCGTTTTTGCCGGGTCCTGGCTGGAAAGTCGAGGTTACCTGTTTCACCTGTTGAAATGTTGATCGGTCGAGAGGGGAACTATAGTGGGAGGGGGAGATTTTCATCTGCCGACAATTGTCATATTTTGAGCCAATATTTGCCTGTCTGTGGTCCTCGGATGATTGATAAGATGAAGAGTTGTGCTTATGTATCACAATTTGCGGCTGATGGTTCTCTTTTTATTGCGGGATTTCAGGTATTGGCTTATTCCCCATTGCTTGGTTTGTATAATTTCTCTAAACAACCCTATTAATGGATATTTGTTTAACACGGGATGATTGAATCCATGAAGTGTTGACGATTTTACAATTAATGGCCCCTAAACAGGAAAGTCATATTAGGATATATAATGTTGATCGCCAATGGAAAGTTCAGAAGGACATTCGGGCCAAAAGTTTGCAATGGACAATTACTGATACATCTCTTTCACCAGATCAACGTTTACTTGTAAGTTTTGGACAGTTTTAAAGCAAGAATGTACCTAGATAGGCTGTTGTATATGAATTGAATCATCCCATGTGTCATGACTTTTAATCCGCTACACTTAATATTAAAGGACATAATTCTTATGCACACTGTATCTAATCTAGTCTGTGTTGAAGATAATGTTTTATTGCACCCCTAGTCAACCAACGATCAGTTATGCTTCGCCACCAAACTAGTCTTGCTTTACTTTGACCCCTCAACTATTTATCTAAACACATTGCACCTTCACCTATTCATATGCGGGACACTTTACACAAGTGTTGGTTGCTGCTAATTTTTTGGAGAAACAAAATTCATGCGGGTGTACCCAAATATTAGGACGTGGGCTATTTTTGGCCAAAAAATAGTAATGGCTGACAGTCTACACAAAGTGTCACCGATTTGAGTAGGTGGAGGTGTTTAACTAACAAATACGCACTGCAATCCATTTACTCAACCAATTTTTCTTCCCCTTTTGGGGTATTTCACGTGAGTTTCAAATGATCAGTCCCATATATTTCTTTCTTTTTTTTTCTTGTTTTTTTCTCCTCCCTTTTCAGGTGGTATTAGCATGACAATTCGTTTGAGTTTTTTTTTCCGTTTTTTATTGATATGGACCCTATGGATATTATAGTACGTCTATGACTTCAAATTATTCTATCCACACCTTGTATAGATAATAGACAAATATTATAGACAGATCCCATTAAAGCCATTTTTTCATACTTTTAGAACAATTTGTTCTTTGATTCTTGTAATTCATTATTTTTGGAAATAAAATTTCTCTCTTTTCTTAAAAAAAAAAAATTGTTGCCCAGCAACTAGTTCTGAAATCTGGGTTATATGGCGTTTGTGCTAATGCTTCTTTAGACACAAACATTAGTGTCGGCCTCCTCCCCTTTCTTTGCCTTTTTTGCCCGTATTGTGTTTTTGGCCTTTGTATTTCAAATAGAGTGTCTACTCTTAGTTGATTGTGTGCTTATGTAGTATAGGTGTTATCCAACTTAACTTGTTATCATTCTGTTTTAGTTTTGATGTAATGGTTGCAGGTTTATTCCAGTATATCACCTATTGTCCATGTTGTTAACGTTGGATCTGCTGCAACAAAGTCTCATGCAAACATCACGGTATGTATTAGAAAGTTCAATGATACAAATTTTGAAGGATGTAAAGTGCCAAAGTGGTCGCTAATTTCCTGATCTGTTTAAACATTTAGTTTTGCAATTTCTTTGTGTGCTACATTTTACTTCATGGATCATGCTTTATCTTGGGAAATAGTTTGTGACGGTTGCTTTAAAAAAAGAGGATAGTTGGGCAGTGGTAGCCACAATTGAAGCAATCAAAAGAAATGGTAATTGTAAAGAACCTGGGTTGGGCAAAGTTCTCTGTGGGAAAGAAAAATTGTGCACGCTGAATTTGTGTTATAGTATGCTGCTATCTGATACATCTGAAATGGGTGATCTGTTCAAGGAGCAAACCGGTGGATTTGATCAATTTCACCATAAAGGTCTTCCATTTGCAGTAACTTCTATTCTTCTTTTTCAGTGTTTGCACCAGCTATATAATTGAGATGTTGCACAATCACAACAGAAGACTTGTCTTGTCTACGAGATATTATGATGCACATAATGATTATTGTATAATAAGTTTTTGGTTTACATTTGGAGAACTCGTCACTTATATGATGGAAAAGATCCTTCTGAGTTCACTGGACCCTCATACTGAAGTAGATTGGACAGGACAGGGCACTGAAAGGAGCTATGTTCAAATATACAGGGGTTAATGGTTACTGATCAGGTTTATTTGATGCATGATCTCCATGGATATGGCTTACTGGATGCTAGTGCCTTCTGATTTTGCATCTCGATGATGACTATGTGCTCATGCAGAATCGCCATTCAGATTGTCTCTATCCATTTTCCTTTTTGTGATAGAGATATCAATTATGAGCTGCTTCTATTTGTTAGAAGATAATTTTATAATGATTTTGTTTGGTTAACTTAAAATGCTTTACTTGTGTCACATTGAAGCTACCTTTGTGCAGGAAATCCATGAGGGCTTGGAATTTTCTGCTGATCCTAATGATTATGACGATTACTCTTTTGGGATCTTTTCCGTAAAGTTTTCTACTGATGGGCGGGAGCTGGTTGCTGGAAGTAGTGATGATTCAATATATGTTTATGATCTCGAAGCAAATAAGCTTACCCTCCGTATTCCTGCGCACAGGGTATTATTGTTGACTATTATCTTAATAATGTATAGCTGTTTAAGTTTTTAGGTCAATATGGGGCTTTTATGTTTGGAAAATATTATAGTTAGTGAGAGGAACTTCAATATATTCTTCTAGAATTAAGTTCGCAATGTGCGCAAATGGCGGCCTGTTCTGGTGGCTTCCACTTGGGCAGGCGTTTAGATTTTTGAAAGTATTCATTCTGGAATTACTTCTGTTGCAGTCTGATGTTAATTCTGTATGCTTTGCTGATGAAACTGGTCATCTCATATATTCCGGGAGTGATGATAACCTGTGTAAGGTAAATCTTATCCCTTTGCCCTTTTAGAAAATCTAAGTAATGCATTTGAATTGGTGGCACTCTTTCTACCTTCCTGTATCCTTGAGAGATTTTTCTTCCAACCACCTATCTGTAAGCTACTCTAACATAAATTCATATGAGTAACTTACGGAACCAGCAGGTGTTGAGAGGTCTTGATTGTGTTGCATGTAATCAGCTTGCATGCAACCTTTTCTTCTCTGTTTAGTTTTTTGTTTTTTTTGTGTGTTCCACGCATGAGCGTCGGGGTTTGGGGGTGTGGGGATTCTTGGGGTATTCCAAGCATAGTGCATGATAACATTTCATTGAACCAGTTTCCCTATATCTGTAGTTTTGGAAAGGGAAGAACACGAGGGTTGATATTTGGTTAATTCATGCCTCTCTGTAGTGCAAGCATGTCTCCAATTGCACCACTTATTCACCTGAATGTATACTAGTTATCGACTATTCGTTTATTATTATGCACCTTGCATTTTTGTTGGTCAAAAAATGCTTTTGAAATGCAATTAAAATATCTGTGTTGGCCAGTGGTATTTTGGAGAATACAGGTTCTGTTTATGCTTTTTTTTTTCGGCTATGAGTTTTTTTTTTTTTTTTGAGAAACTGGCTATGAGTTGACAATGCTTAAATGTATGGGGCAAAATTCTCTTCAAGGGTCAACACTTTTAGTTCAATCTGTTGAGGGAAATCATGAAATGCAAATGCTTGGTCTCACTGAGATCATCATTGCAGCGGATATTTGATCTGCTATTTTATTTAGGAAATGTCTGCAATACTAATTTATCATAATCCCCTTCAGGTGTGGGACAGGCGTTGCTTTGCTGCAAAAGGACAAGCAGCGGGGGTCTTGATGGGACATTTAGAAGGGATTACATCCATTGACAGTCGTGGTGATGGCCGCTATTTGATTTCAAATGGAAAAGATCAGGCCATCAAACTTTGGGATATACGGAAAATGTCCTCTAATGTTAAGTAGTATGTCTTCTTTGATCCTTTCTGTCTCTTCTTTACTTCTTTCCGCAACAGATATAGATCTACTGCTTGAACTTATTTCGTTCTTACCAGTGTGAAAATGGCACAGTGCACAGTACCGGCATGGTATAATCGTTGCTTATTTTCTCAGTATAACCCCAGAAATGGGTTTGAACATTTAATTGTTGCATAGATATTAGTCTTCTGATTAAGTCCGATAGTTACTTGCAGTTACGTGGTTTATTGCTTATTAAATTTCTTTGACACAGCAAATCACCGCCTAGGAAGTACGAGTGGGATTACAGACGGATGGAGTATCCAAATGATGCAAGAAATAGGACACATCCAGCGGATCTCTCATTGGCTACCTATAAAGGCCATTCAGTCTTGCGCACCCTCATACGTTGTTATTTCTCCCCAGCATATAGGTAAGTTCTCATGTAGTCAGCCCTGTGAACATGAGACATTCTTGTAAACCTGCATGTGAATCTTTCAGCTTTCACATTGACAGCGACTTAGTGTTGTATTAAATTCACCTAATCTGCTGGTGTCTTTAGTGCGATCTATCTCTTGCAAGTTGACTGTCTGCAAATTTGGAATTTATCGATCTGGAATATGCACCTTGCCTCCACACCAGCAATAAAGGATGCGTCTACTTGAAATCCTTTGGATTTTTAGACCTGAATTGGAATTGGAAATACCTTTATCGACTGAGAGGTCACTAAAACTAATTGAACTTATTCATATACAGCTATCAAAGTTATCAAACCAATTTGCGTCAAAACCTTTTTGTTTTTATCCCTTTGGCAATCGCTCTTCTGGAAAATTTGATAGGACAACCTCAGCTGTCTTGGTGAATGCTTGATCTAGATTTAGAATATTGTTTCACATGATATCTGTTTTATTTTGAGAGTATTTCCAAGCTACCAGTCTTATTTATATGTAAATTTTAAATCTCCTGCTACTTTTGCAGCACGGGCCAAAAGTACATATATACTGGATCTGCTGATGCTTCTGTTTATATTTATGATCTGGTATGTATTCAAATCATTATGATCTTTATCTGGTAACAAGGTTATGCTTTACTTTACTTTTTGTTTTTTGACGTAAGAGCTAATAGGCTAGGGTGAGTAGCTTGAGAAAGCCATTATTTGGCATAACCTGTTGTCATGGGATGCATGAAACTTTTGGCAAGTTTCGTGTAGGAGATGAATTGGAACAATATGCACTTATTTGGATGATCCTATCATTTGAAGATACATACCTTTAGTGGTTGGAGATGGGATTAAGAAGAAAATACCTAATGAATTAGCGATAGTTTAGCAAATTGGTGGTCTGTTATGAAATCCCCTCTTCTTAATCTCGCTTGATAAGGAAAAAAAAAGTGCTGCAAAGGCTAGGTTTTGGATGTCATGATTCTGTTGTATGGTTTCAAAAATGGCTACATGAATATAATAGTTGCTGTGGAACTCATTAGGACAAGAAGTGATGGAGTGCTTGGGTTTAGCATTTGACAAAGAAGGGTTCAAGCAATTAGGCTACACATTGTTGAAAAATTGCTTGGAAAATACAATAGGCATCAGCTCCTTGATTAGCAGGATGAACACGGGGCATTGGATTTTACTCGGGCTTAAGACGAAAGTTTTCTGTTAATTAACAGTATTAGGTAACCACTAAATGCAAATCTGCTGACAGAGGTGACAATGTTATGTAACCATCCCTTCATGCTACTTTTAGTTGATGATTGACTCAAAATTCTGTTCTAGGTGAGCGGAGCTCAAGTTGCGAGGCTTGATTTCCATGAGGCACCTGTAAGAGATTGCAGTTGGCACCCTGTCTACCCGATGATTGTCAGCTCTTCCTGGGATGGTGTCATTGCCAGTTGGGAATTTCCTGGTAATGGTGAAAAACCGGTAGTCGTGAAACGGACTAGAAGAAGGAGAAGACCCCTCTACTAATTACTGCAATGGGTTTTACATGTTTTTGGCACCTAAGAGTGGAATAATGTAGTCATATAATGTTCACTGTTTTTTTGCATTGGAAATATGTGTTGTCAATGTAGCTAAATCTGTTACCTTGTTTTTGGTACATAGAAATAAACTGCTGTAAGCTTTCTTGTTTTGGTATCTCTATGTGGTCCTATCCCGGGCCATCTATGATGTAGAATGGGCTATGGCTTTCGCAGGCAATCAAGTTGAGGCCTGTCTTTAAGGATTGGCGAGATTTAAATTTAAAACGTCTGTGTTTACAGCTTATCGTAGTTAGCACTTAAACTATCTGTTGGAGTTAATCACATTCTACGAAGTACATTAAATAATTACCCTAAACTCTCTTATAATTAACCACCACTTCATTATTTCTTTTAGAAAAATCAGTTTTTAACTTTTTATATACATATAGAACTCCTATAATTCTTTTTGTAACTTCCAAAATGGTGAATAGGAAAGAAAAAATGGTAATTCATGGGGTTGAAAAAAATGGTAATTCATGGGTATCACACTGTTTTTTTTTTTTGGCCAGATATTATTCCAGGAAAAAAAGGCAATAATGTTCAAATTTGCAACCTTAAGGTTAAGGGTAAAATGGTGACCATTAGACACGTATAAATAAGGGTATCAAAATATGACACGATTCATTAATACGACATGAAATTAGACTTAGTAAACAAATACCAAAGAACTCGAATTTTCTCGCTCAATATTTGTGTTTGAGTCTCTATAACTACGATAGCTCGTTGTAGTCCCTTGCAAATAACTCTGTGGTGCTGAGAGGCAATGTTTTCTGGCGGATATGTGGAGTGACCTATCTATATATTCATTTTCAGCACAAAAAAGAAAAAAGTAAACGAGTGGACACAACACAACACGACTAATAAAAATAATTGGGTATGAGTGAAATCAATTAGAAAAAATAGACGATACGACTCGTTCATATACCAGTTATACATAGTTTATACACGACACGAACCTGATATGACACGATTAGTTAGATACGAATTAATAAACGAATCGAATATGAGTAGAGTATTTTTTAACACGAACTCGTTAAAATTCGACACGAATCTGCGTCTTCCGACACGGTGGTATGTATAAGACACTACTAGAGAATTAAGAAAAACAATATTTTTTTTTTCGGAAAAAAAGCAAGATAGACGAAAAAAGGGGGAAAAAAAGGGTCTCGAGTCCCGATACAACACCACGACGTATAAGTAGTGGCTCTTAGATTTTTTTGATACCAATTATTGCGAATTCTCAGAGCAAAGCTCTCTCTCTCTCTCTCTATCTTAACAATGGCGTCACAAACATCGAGGGTTACATTCCGCATACTGCTGGCAATTCTGCTAATACTCGTACTCTTCTACGTCGGTCGCCCTCTCTACTGGAAAATATCTGCCACTGTTCACGACATTCGCCAAAACAAACAAACCGTCCGTGGAGGTCCCAAATCTCCCTCCCTCCCTCCTGCTCTCTCTCTCTCTCTCTCTCTCTCTCTCTCTCTCTCTCTGTTTTCATATATACGTATGTTTGTGTGTATATTCGATTTGTGTTGAATTTCTGTTGTCTTTGCTTGGAATTTCAGGAATTTCGCAGATAATTAACGAAGCACAGAAATCTGTGGGGTGGTTTCACGACGAGTCCGATTCGGGAGTCCATGACGATCGGAAAGCTACGGCAACTGCGAGGAGGATTCTTCGTCGTCAGGTTTTATGAAAAAAATTGAGAATCAATTTTTGAGTTAATTGATCACCATAGGCGGAATGATACAGCGCTCATGCCACTACTATGTATTATTTAGGATCTCTATGGTTTTATTGCCATGATGAGAGCTCTTTTGGTGCAATGTACTGATTGAATTGAATTTCAGAATACGATATGTTAGATAATAAGTAGTTCAAATGCCTTTGCGGTTGTCCTATGGGGTGGATTTAAAAATTCAGGGTATAGGTTTTTGTTTCTGTAGTCTAGGTAATGGAAAATTGCATTGTGCTTATTATCATCGCCATGTACGGCATCTAATTTCCTTTGTTTTTCGGGTCAGGTTGCATTGCCAGTTCTGATGTGAGATTCTTCTGTATTTACAGGAAAAAAAATTGGTAACTTGTTTTAGCATTACATATAATATTTGCTGGTTAGTGTGATAGTTTTGGACCAACCTGAAAACCTGCATAAACCCCACCATTTAAATTTTTTGTTAAACCTGGTGTATCTGCTTCATTTGGGTTGATTTTTCTCATTTAAAATTCCTCTCGAAGTCCCATATCCTTTAGTTTATTGATAGAAAAGAAAAAATTGAGTTCATGATGTTGGTGATGACTGTGGCAGGGAAATGAAAAGGACTCAGTTTCTTCTTATCTTCTAGAAAGATGCCTAGCCATATTGAGATTATAAGTTAGCCCTGGTAAACATTTTGGTGAACTAAGGCACTGTTAATAGCTTCCATGTGCACAATTTAGCATGCATAAGAAGTTCATAGTCTTTTAGATTTATCTTTAGCATCTAAGGTATGGTTTGTGATCCAGTTACACTTCCGTATAGGACTTAGGTTTTCTCTATGTTGCAAATTTGATGATATTGAAATAGGGTATCTTTCGGTTCTTCTCTGAGTTTGGAGCCCTCAACCATGTGTAAGCTTATCTTTCCATTGATTCTAAGCAAACTTGCAAATCGGTCTCTCTATTTACTTGTCACAAATACATGTTGTACTCTTATTTGTCCTTCCAAATCAAACCATAGGGGTCTTCATCGGCACCCTGGTAAAGTGAAAGCTTCTCCATGTGTTACTTTGAAGAAGATCATTTTGAGGATGTGTCCCAGAAAAGAAAAATATGAAGTCGTTACCCCAAGCCTGTCATGTATGTAGGTGGGGCAACAATGAATATGTAGGGCACTTAATTTTACTTTTTCCTTTGCTCTATGTGAATTAGGTTAATCTTTAGTGAGTCTCAGTACTATTAGGTTGTGTTGCCTTTGTTTGACATTATTGCCATGATCTTGGATCACGGTTTTTGGTGTCAGGCAGGAAGTGATAGTAATATTGCCTGGCTTGCTTCCATATGCATTGCATGAAAGCACAGAAACAAAGATGTTTGTACGCAAAGAACTGCTGCTTCTATGACGTCGCCAAGCACATTAATATGATCTCTCTCATGCGGGCACAAGTTATGAGATATCCACTCGTGTTTAGCTGTTACACGTTGTCGGGAACTGGTTACAGTTTTTTTTTCTCAAGCAGGCATGGAAGATGCCCTTTTTTTTGTGTGTGTTTGGGTGTTTTTTTTTTTGGGGGGGGGGGGGGGGGGGGGAGGAAGGGTGTCCGATAGTCTCAGGTAGTCTATTTGCCCCTCTCTGAACTACAAACTAAGTCAGTAGTTGGGACCGTAGTCTTGTTTCCTCTTCTTGAAAAATCTTATGTATTGAGGTTCTATTCGATTCTCAGCAATGCCAAGACATATGGCATATCTTGAGGTTTTTATTGATTAGAGACATAAGGTAGTATTTTTAAAGAGGTGGTTATTGCCTTGTGATCTTGCTGGAAGACACGATCAAAATATTTCATATTTTCCAGTTGGATCTTATATTGCCAATTGCAGTTGAAACCTGACCCAGTTGTCACTGGTCGCCTGAAACCCTTATCTTCCAGTTTTCATCTCCTTCCAAATGGGGTGGTTTGGGTGGGCTAGCTGCTTAAAGGGTCTCATTCCACATTTGTATGTGCCTTACACATTCTCATGTAGGAGAAGTGCGGTTGAAATGCAGTAAGGAATTGTCAAAGCAGGCCTACTAGATTGTCCTCCTCCTCTCAGGGTTTCGACTATTTGAATCCAATATAAACACACCGATCTGGTCTGATGTGGTCATCCCTTGTTTCTACTGCACAAGGAACCGAGTTTTACTCAGTTCGGTGAAATATTTGGGCGTAGGGGAAGACCTCAAATGTCAAATACATTTATACTAGAATCCTATATTGACCCAAAAGCTTAAGCCAGTGGGTCTTTTGGGCTCATCCATGTATACAGATCCTTTCAACAGACAATCTGACTCTCCATCCAACACGAAGCAACCATGATCCTTAACATGGAAAGATACGCATATAGCCGGTCCAGATTTTGCAGCTAACCATCTAGGGGGGACTATGACAATTGCCACTCTAAGGTCTGGAAAGTCCGTCCTAGCTATGAATACTCTTTATAAGCTCCTCCCCTTCGATTTTTTCAAAAGTTTAGAAGACCGTCCTCCTTAGATTAAATCCTTCGATTCATCCTTGCTCCTATGGATGAAATGTAATAAGTTAGCAATGAATTGCTCTTACTCTTATTATGTGGAAGGGGCCCACAGCCAGCGAAACTTGATACTTTCCTCTGATGTATCCCAACTTATTATTGAGATACCATCTTCTTCTACCCCTCAACAACCAAATTTGCTGCTTGTCATCTCAGTTGAAGCATAGGTGGCACATTGCAGGTATGTGTTGCTTTTGTGCCCCAGGGCCCCCACCTCCTCTCTCTCTCTCTCTCTATATATATATATATATTTTCGATCATGACATAATTTCTCTCTCTCTCTCTCCATATTTTCGATCATGACATAATTTCCCCTGTCCTCGCTAATTTCATTCTGTCTCTTCATTCAATTTTCATATGTTCAATTGGAGCCCACCAATTCCCATCTCTGCAAAATAATTGTCATTACCGGTCTAGGTTGGTCACGGCATGGGACAGGAGGACAAAAAAATGAAAAAAAAAAAAAAAAAAATTCTATGGTGCAGTGATGTCCTATGCTGGGGTAGTAGCCTACAAGCTTAATGTCATTTGGACTCTATAAAAACAACGTCTTGGGTTTGATCCAGCATTTTTTTTTTTTTTGGTTCAACGGTCATAGATTTTCGGATTAAATTACGCATACCTCGACTAATTTTTATTTTTTGGTTTGGTCAAAGGCAGGTATACAATTCACGTTGGGACAAAGGAGAGGTTGTAAAAAACAAGTATCAATTTTGTCATATCAATTGAAAAACTTATGTGGTTCCAAAGAAGTCAATGCAGGTTATGGGCAAACCTGGCGGCTTGCTCATTGTGTTGGAAAGTCTTGGTGAATGGTGACTGGCCAACACTGTCCACAAAGTCCTGGTCGATAGTTACTATGGGTGTTGGAATTGTCTCTCTCTTTGGCTGCATTGTTACCTATGAGTTGGGTTGATGATACCATGATTTAACGAATAAGGGTGGCATATCTTATGCAATCCATTGAATTCTATCAGGTCTATTCTTCGGTATTGCATAGGTTCCAGCTTCTTCCTCTAGTTGTAGAGACACTACTTGTGTGCGTGTAATTTATGGTAGTTTTTTATTATATTATGGAATTATTCTCTTTCTTGGATTTTCTTAAATTTTGGATTTTTTTATATTATAGTAGAAAGCGATAAATTAGTGATGCTCTAAAGAAGTGGTAGTTGTTCTGTATACAAACAAGTGGGTTGGGGTTGGATAAATTAAATTATTTTTTTGGTTTGGTCAAAGACAGGTATACAATTCACGCTGGGACTACGGAATTCATGAGAGATAAATCTCTGATGACCTGATCCTAAAAGATTGTCAAGATTTAAATTAAAAACGTTTGTATTTATAATTAGTCCTTGATTTTAAAATTGAAAAGTTCGTTTCCTGTCACCAAATTGTGTTTAGAAATTGCTAATGCACTGATTCAATGGCGTGTACCATCCTAATATCTATCCTTAGGTCTGCTTTGTAGTGGTGATGTGGGGACCTTCACCTATTCAAAAAGGTTCACTTGTGCTCGAAGTTGATTAGTTGAGCATTAGAAACTATTACAGTCCAACCAAGTAATTATTTTCGTCCTCTCTCTCTCTCTCTCACACTGGGCCCCGGGGGTGAAGTACGGACCAAGTGGCCTTGACTTATAATTAGCAGGATTTGGGTAGTTATTGGATTTTTTAACCTTTTCAATCACGATTGATTACACTGGAATTTGCTCATGGGAGAAGCAAAAGCACGTGGTTGACTTACGATTTTTTTTTCCCCACTTGGAACTAAGGTGGTTTATTTAGAAACGAGTCTTGAGGTTGGCCATTTGGTGCGTTTTTTGTAATTTTTTTTTTATTTATATTTTTTTATGAATTCGGTTGGTAGGTTGCATTTTGGGGCATCCAAATTTTATGAATTCGGTTCCCAAATTTTGGAAGATAAATTCTCATCTCAATCAATCACACGATAAGAAATCTTGTGTCACATATGTAGAAGTTCATATGACTTCGCTTCAAATTCATAGGATCTTAACTAGCCCTAATAAAGGGCACATTACCTCCCGTGGCGAGGTTGCTTCTACGTGTCGAAAAACTTTAAATAGAAACTTCAAGGGACAGCTCAATAGTAATAAAGACGAGTGATAATCTCAGACATTTTGAATTTGAATCTTGGATCTTGGTAACTCTTTGAGGTCAAGGCTATAAGAGATTTATTATCCTTCATGAATATCTTAGTCCCGACGTAAATGACCAATTTTGATTGGATTGAGAGGAGATTAGTCGAGGTGCGTATAAATTAACTCAGATATTCTTAATCATTAAAAAAAAAAAACCTTGAATGGAGAAAAAAATGCCCTTTGAGTAAATTAAATATTTGGAATTGGTGGTAGAAAGGAAAACACCTTTTTTGGTGTCCACAAAAAAAATTTCTTACTAAAATATTCAAATAATTTTAGGCCTGAATCTTAACATTCTGCTTATCAATCATTTCTCTTTTCCAATTCTCCACCGGTGGAAAATTTAATAAGTGGGACCAAATCCCCATTGACAAAGTGAATGCTCATTCAATGGTTGGGGAATTAGATCATAAGCATGCTATTCCACCATATACTAACTTATTACTAAAAGTCACTGTTCTTGATCTTTCGTTTCTTTCTAAAAGAGATGGAGAAGAACACTCATCCCCCCTTTCTTTTTCCTCCTTCCCTTTCTTGGGTTCCAAAAGAGCTTGTCTGTCTTTTTTCAGCAATGTACTATTACGGTACTCAAAAATAACTTTTCAATTCGTATCTTCACTTTTCATCTTGATGCATATAAAATTAAAATTTACGACTCTAATCAATTTCGATATGATACCATAGTTAATTTCTTTTCGATAGGCTTTGAAGTATGCCTCCAATACCACTCAAACTACAGAAAATCCATTGGTTCATCCAATGGCAAAGGGGCATGTCCGCCACAGTTAGGCACGGGATCGAGCTATAACCCTCATCCCGTGCTACAACCTCCCCCCTTCCTTAGTGTTAAGCATAATTAAAGTAGGGTTAAACTATCTTCTTTAAAGAACATTACGTAGTTGGTGTTTTTGGTGATGTGGAAATGAGTTCAACCCACTTCATTAATTCTTAAATAATAATCGAGGAAGTGACAATCCCGAGTTTAAATAACAAATGATTAAAACAGTTCTCACTCGGAATTTAAAAAAAAAAAGTAAAGAATAATACTAGTGCTGAAGGAGTTTTGTGCTCAGTGGAAAACAAAAGGAATTTATCTCTTTTATAGTCTCATAAAGTTTCTCCATGCTTCTTGAATTTAATGCTCCTTCATTCCCATAAGGTAAAGCTGATGCAGAAGTCTATGGCTTTTTATTCAGACAATTGGTGATGTATGCTATAATGCATTGAAGCAGATTGTAAGTGATGTCTGACAAAGTTATGATTCGGATGGATCTTATTCTTATCTGTGATATAGAAAAACTAGTTATTGTCTGTGCCTGAAGGCACAGAGTAATAAAAAATAATAAACAATAAATATATTTGTATTCATATCCAAAATCAAATCACAAACATAAAAGAGAGATAAATGAATTTAAGTATCGATTATAGTTGAGTGAGAGGTGGTGGTGGTAAGAGACGATGATGGTTGTGGTGGGTGGCAATGACCGTGGTGGTGGTGATGGCGGCGACGACGGCGGTGGTGGTGGCGGTGGTGGTGGTGGCGGTGATGGTGGTGGCGGCGGCGATGGTGGTAGAGGTAATGGTGAGGCGGTTTCAAACACTATTATTTTTTTTAAAGTACTTATGATAAATAATTTCTAGAAATACTTTTAAAAAATCACTCCAAACACATCCTTAGGAGCCTATTTTTTCTATTAAATTTAGGGTGTTAATATTAGCCGTTAGATTTACTTTAAAGTAAAATTTAAAACGATCTCAACCGCGAATAGCAAAAGTCATCTTGTTTATCTTTTGAGATTTGAATTGTAAGCTACTTTATTATATAGATATAGAAAAATAGTTTTTTATTGTGATACTTTTCTCTTATCACTTAATTAAATATTTTATGACCCTAGATTCGGACCCGAACTCATACCTCAGACCCGACCCGACAACAGACTTGTCAATAGATTGAAATTTGAACCGAATTTGAATTCCATTAGTCAGATAAAGATTGATATTTTTTTACCGATAATATAAACCCGAATTTGAATCCGATTGTTATTTCATGATTCGAATATGAGTATACTTATATTCGATCAAATTATAATTTAATACGATAGAGTTATGTGTGTGTGTGTGTATATATAAATTTAGATGTGATTTGTTAAAAATTAGTTAAATTAATTTTTTAAAATTAGATCGGGTTTTCAGATTGTTAATGAAGTCAGATATGGACCACATATAGAAATAAAATCCTTGGGATTCGGATTTAGATCAAAAGTTTAAAATCAGATTCAGATCACGTATAATCTGATCCGTTGATAAGTCTATTCGAACACGGATCCAAATAAGACCCCTGGATCTGGACTCGACCCCAAACTTAAACCCTACCTTGGACCTGAACCCAATCCCGACTCGACACTGGCCCCGGACTTGACCCCAAACTTGACACCGAACTCAAACCCAAGCTCAAACCCCGACTTAACCCCAGACCAGGACCCAAACCCTGAAAAAACAAGAGAGATAGAGAGAGAGAGAGAGAGAGAGAGAGAGAAAAAAAGAGTTGGCAAATCCGTTGCCAACTGGGTAGGAAACCCAACCGCCAAAACTGAACTAAGTTTGGACTAATAAGTTGTAGTTGAATAGTAGAGGTGAGTTGGAATTGCGTAATCAAAAGAAAGAGTTTCATGTGGGTCCCACAAGGTTAATTGTACAGGTGGATAGGGTGGCATCCAATGGAAATATAAGAAGTAAGTCAAAGACTTGTTTGGACTCGGGGACACCATAAAGGTCACTTTCCTCATATACTACTATTCCTAAACCGGCCAAGCTGTTAGGCCCCAATAGAATAGTCTTTTCGTATCTTCATTTTCACTTTTGGATGATCTTCCCCTTTTAGCCATGCAATACTCTCTCTCTCTCTCTCTCTCTCTCCCCTACCTAGTAGTTTGACCCTCTTGAGTTGGGTGACATTTAAGAAGATCTAGTTTAGTGTAATACTAATACAAGAGGAGTTTGAAAATTATTTGTATGATTAAGATTCGAATTTTGTAAAAACAGGTCGTATCATATTATGTCAGATTGAAGTTAGGGTGAAGTTAAATCTAAATTGGATAAAATTCAACATACGGTTGCATGGGATCAAAGCTATGAAGCACGGATACTTCGTTGAGGTTGACGTATCCGTATCGAATACTTTACGGATACGATACTCGTCGGATACTCGTCCGATACGTATCGGATACACCTTCTACGTATCCGATAATAATTAAATATTAGGATACTTCACGGATACTTTTGTAGTCGACCAACATATATAATTTTTTAGTTGAACTTTTAACATCTCTTTTCGAATTTACATACCATACAATACATTAACAACAAATTCATATTACTTCAAAGGTACATGAGTGTTTTTTAAGTATTATCTAAAATTACATGTCAAAAGAGTATAAAATAAAGTTATTACATTATAATTTTAGCAAAATTACTTCTAAATACTAGGTAAATATTAGCTTTGATTCCTTTAATTTGTCACTTCACTTTGTGAATATACCACAGCGATACGATATATATTTTCTTGAAACTAAAAAGAATTACTAATTTTTCTTATTATATGTTAAAGAACTACCAAAATATATAAGTATTAAGTTGGTTGAAAATAATAAAAATAATAAAAATATTTTATTATAGCCGTATCTTGGCCGTATCCGTATCCTATTTTTTTAAATTTTGCAGTATCGCCGTATCCGTATCGCCGTATCCCGTATCGCCGTATCCGTATCCGTATCCGTGCTTCATAGGATCAAAGTAAAGGGGTGATATTTAGCTCAACAAAATTTAATCCGACTTCCAACGATGTATTTACCTATTTTTCACATGGGTTTTCATCCGAACAATATTTTTTTTTCTTTTTTTGAGACAATTGTGTTTGGAGATTATAACCGAGTATGAGTGGATATTTAGATGGTTGTTATTACAACAATGCTATACACTACTACCTTTCTGCACCACCTTAATATGAAACATTAGATTAGTGGGTACTATTGAATTCATTGAAGATTTAAAGGTTGAGATCGTGTCGCATCAAGTGGTGTAGACAAGGCAGTGCACAAAAAATGGTTCACCTATAATTATTGTTGTTATTAACGTGCAAGTCTTTCGTCTATAATAGGATTTGGAGAAATAAAATCGTAGACAATTTTATTCCAACTAAAGTAAGAAAGATTTTTTAAGCTAGAATTGAGAATCCATAGCTTAAATGGATAAACATATGTCATTGCTTCATATCCAACTTTTTGTAAATACAAGAGATCTACTTAAACAGAAGCACCAACTCTACACTTGACTAGTCAAGTGCCATGGACATGGACATGGACTTGCCCTGCTGCAACTGCTTTGTGAATGCATTGCTCAGAACAATGTCTAGATTCATACAAGAAGACCTTGCTCCCTTAAGAGACTTTTCACTGGGATTTTTTCTACCTTTCACTATCATAGCCTTTGTGTGTCAGAGGTGTATCTTAGAAAAATATGGCATTTTGAGCATTCAAATTCAATCAGGAAATGTCAATATACCACATTATGTTCACACTCTTATCGTCCTCTTCAGTTGTCAAGTCATTCACAACTATGAATCCATCTGTGTGGGTACAAATTCTTAATTTTCATCAATGATAGATTATATAATAAGTCCTGAAAAATATGTTGTTGTCGGTCAATTTTTTAACACAAACATGTTGGAACGGTTCGAGTCTGAATAGACTGTAAACTGTTTCATTCGATTCAAAAAATTATTCAGGTGAACATTGGTGATACCATAATCAGCGGATCATTCTCTACTGATTCTCAGCGTCATCCAGTGCAGCTCGGCCATAAAGATCGCTCAAGATGACTTCCTCATTCTAGACAAGCTCTCCTAGAGAGGAGAATCTCATAGACCGATTGAGGGGATCACACGATCTGAGATAAGGACAAAAGTTAATCCTTGTATAAATAGGAGGATATACCCTAAAAATTTACGTGTAATAACCTTCTTCTCCGAGCAATAAAAATCAAAGAATAAAAAACTTTATTAAAGTGAACTAACCAAACTCTTCAGTTTGACGAACTGATGAATTATCAGTGTTATTTCATTTTCTTTTAGGTTATCATTTCCCCGCAACATCAAAGAGCTGTCCAGCTCCATACCCAAAATTAACAACTCTCACACAAACACATTCCGTCGAACGTCGTCAGATCAGATCCCTTTACAAACCTTTTTACTCTCGTACTTTTATTTTAGACCATCAATTATTGGTCTGAAATAGCCTCAAATCAATACAAAAAACTCTGGTCAAAAAGAATCACAGCACAGTCAGACAAAGGATACTGATGGTCTCTTTTTATGTTGATAGGTTCAGAGAGACACATTGGTAATCCTTGTCAGAAAGTAGAAAGCTTCAACTATGGTAGTATTTTTTGAGGACAAAAATCTAAGGGATGTTCAATCATTGGATTACAAGTTTGACACTCTAAATTTCTAAATCACCCAAATAATAAAGGGTGTTTTTTTCTTACCCAGTTCATCCAAACAGGGACCAAATATTACTTTATGATTTTGTGCAGTTTCTTGGTCTGAGATTTTTGGGTAAAAGAGATCTTCTAGTGGGTCCTATTGTGGCACTTGTACTTTGGAAATGTTTGTTTATAAAATGCAAAAAAAATAATAAATGGAAGTCAAACACCCACCATAGATTTCTTAAAATCTAATTAATTTGAGTGGATTTTTTTGTTTTATAAATTTTCATTGTTGATTGATTTAATGCTTAAAATTGGGGGTACATTTAGTTGAACTTCTCATTGGAAGTCTTTGCTATGACCATCTAAAGTCTAAGATATTATTTTCTCAATCGTTTCGAATGATACGAGTTCGTGTCGAGTTTTAATGGATTTGTGCCAAAAAGTCTTTATTCATACCCGATTCGTTTATTAATTCGTGTCTAATCATTCGTGTCATATCGTATTCGTCTTTTGTCTTTTTTTTGATTGATTTCACCCATATGTGATTTGTTTATTAATCGTATTGTGTCGAGTGTACTCGTTTACTAAAAAATTTGAGCACAAATAAAAAATAATAATTAAGAGGTTGGTGGTGGTTAGTTTGTATCACCAATAAATAATTGAAGTGTGTCTTCAACATTTATAATGATGTTAAATGGTCTAGGTGTTTCTTTCATGATTAGGAATTTGATCTATAATGATCAAAGGTTTGAAAATCTTTCACACCATGTCATTCAAACTTAACTCTTCTTGGATCTACCATTTTTGATCTATAATTAAGTTACATGCATACACAAACACCTCCAAATACTCGATTTTATAATTAACCTAAGTTTGAGTCTCGAAAATAGACAAATAATAACACTTTTATTGTGTCGGTAAAGGACAAATACATTTTCAATTTCTATGCCATAACCATAATATATGAGCCCTTCAATTTTATCCATAGTTTACCTAAATAAAGTAAAAGTGTGGTCCCCAAAAGTATAATAAAAAACTAACCCCTCCCCCCCCCCCCCCCCCCCTCCCTCCCCCCCCTCTCTATGATTTTTTTCTTCTAGCAGCATTAATTATAAGTTTTATTATTGTATACCCTTTTATAAATGTCATCCATCCATGCCACTTGAATAAATAAACAATAATTTTAATTTAGATCGACTGATAATAATGACGAATTCTAAACTCAGCTCAAGTCACGATGGTCAACGGTTGAGCTCGATAAAATAGTCGACACAAACCCTGTAGCAAAAAAAAAACTCAGATGTCTTAAGTTCAAATCTGGCAACCTTTGGGATCAGATCATGAAAAATTTATCTTTCATAAATATCCTAGTGCTAGTGTCAATGACCTTCTTTTAATCAAATAGGAGAGAAGATTAGTCGAAGTACACATAAGTGGACTCGAATAACCCTGACGATTGAACGAAAAAAAAAAAAAGAAAAAAAAAAAACCACCTCTCTCTTTATGATTTGAGCAATATGTAATGGACTTTAAAATTAGATTTAAAACATAAACTTGATAATTATAATAATTGATTTTATTGTACGGTCTCAATATTTATTAGAATCTACTATTTATTCAATTATTATGATTATCGAAACTAATTTTTAAGTTTAATTTTTAAATTCACGTAACATTATTCTTATAATTTTTCCATCTATCAGCATTAATTATAAATCCCATTATTGCATATTGACCCCTTTTAACCTCTCTTTCTAGCTAGCTCTCTGTCGCTCTCTCTCTGTCTCTATTTTCGTAGTCTCTCAGTCTACCATTGAAGACGCGATAGCTTTGCATCTTGCTTTTGCGCTCTCTGACTCCATTACCGCCGGCCCCGGCGATCCTCACGGCTCCGTCAAGTTCTCACATAGTCATATGTACTTCCTCTCTTTCTCTCTCTCTCCCACACACACACAAAGGCTTTTGTCCCCCCTGTTCTCTCATCCTTTCTTCAAACTCTGTCTGAAACAACCTCAGTCACATTTCCATTATACTGTACGTACTGATATACATATATTATGGTTAGTTTTTTACGAATTTTCTGTTGTTGATCAATGATCATTACTTTTGCAGGATTGATGTAACAGTTTAGAGTTGATCTAAAAAAAGCCATTACTTTCAAGTTCTTGCTGGGCTCTGAAGCAAAAAAGAGTGGTGGTTTTGCGATCGAAGACGGGTGAAAAATGTTGTTCTGGAGATGGATATTTGTAGCTATAGTTATAGTTGGAATACGTCAATCTAACCCCTCCTCTGGGGAGGTTGAAGCTCATCCCCATCGGATTCTTTTGGATACAGATGTTGATACTGATGACTTCTTCGCTCTCTTGTACCTCTTGAAGCTTAACAGATCAGAATTCGATTTGCAGGTAATTTTCTTAACTGCTTGTTCTCTCTCTCTCTCTCTCTCTCTCTCTCTCTATATATATATATATATATATATTTATGTATATAATCTTCCCCTCCCCTCTCCCCTCTCCTCTCTCCCCTCTCTCTCTGGAAGGCTCCTATCATATTGAAAATTATAACTTTTTGGGGTGTAATTATAACTATAAAGGGTATCATCAATCATTGAAGTTAATTTTTAAAAATCAACCATTACTTTTAATAGTCAAGTTATCCTTTTTTTTTATTCAGCGATTAGAGGTATCTGGCCAGTTTATGCAAAGGTTGACTAATTGTCTTCTAGGTCTGGTTAAAGGCGCAAACCATCTATGTTAGAACTAAGATATTCATAAAGAATAATTTAAGGGATTGTCGAGATTCAAACTCAGAACGTCTATATTTATAACTCGATTAGATTAGAGTTAATAGTCACGATGTTTTATGAATGATTCAATCAGGTGTAAAGTATAACTTGACCATTAAAGTAGTAATTTTTAGTACGATACTGAAATTTCTATTTCGATACTGTAAGCTACCCTCTCTGTGTATATGTATGTATGAATGTATGTATTCAATCGACTTGTCTCTCTTACTAAAGGTTGATGTTGGTGAATGAATCCTATCTAGAACTTGTCTATCTTCATCTTATGCTATGATTTTTCAGACATTTATAGCTATGATTTGCTTTTATTGAATGAATTTGGATGGTGGTGAGAATTTTTTATTGATCCAACTTGGTATTTGAGTGGTTAAGATCTGGGAAATCTTATTAGTTTTTGAGTGGTTTAGTGAGAAAGCTTTGGTAAGATTCCTTCTAGTCCTTGTCAACCAAGCCTTTAATTAAAAAGATAAGATGTGACTAATCATTGAGTTGACTCATAATCTTTCTTTTTTCTTAATTCAATTGATAATGTTTTCAAAGCCTTATTAAAAAATTGTTAAACTGCAAGTCTTTAGTACTTGAGAAATTTGCAAGTATGGCCATCCCTCATTCCTTGAGAATTTTGAATTACTTATTCATTTTGACTTTTTATATAATTTTACTTCAATATATATATATATATATATACGTTGATTTGCTACCTCTTGCTTGTATGCACTAATTTCTATGCATGCATACCAAATTTCCATGTGTATAGTGAAAGAAAATGAATGTTATTTTACTTCAAGTAATCATACAATTACAATACCCTAATAAAGAAATGAGAAGGTAAATATGGAGGGGCCATCTTCTTAAAGAGTTTGATCAGTTGGTTTAGAAATTTGACTTACTATGCAGTTCACCTTCACTGATAATGGAGTGTGTGTGTGTGTTTTGGAGAATAGTATAATCGAGAGATTCACTCTTGCTTGTATCCACCAATTCGTAACCAGATCTTGTGAAGACAGGAGCCTCGTACATTGGATACGCTTTTTTGTTTTCTTCTGATATTGCCTTGCTGCAGGCAGTGACTATCAACACCAATGCATGGACCGACGCGGGGCATGCTGTGAATCAAATATATGACATTCTTTACATGATGGGTCGTGATGACATTGCTGTTGGGGTGGGAGGTGAGGGTGGAATACTTGAAGATGGTAACATACTGCCAAATGTTGGTGGATATCTCCCAATAATTGAACAGGTGCAGAGGACTTCTACCTTTTCTTGTGCATTCGGGGATATATAGAAACTTGAAATGCAAATGTATAAAAAACTCTCGATTGATTGGTTGTAAATGTTCACGAGGTTGTATATAATCAAATGTTCAATAAGATAACTTTCCTACTGACTAAATCACTTGAATTAGTTGAAGGAAACTTACTTTGTTTTCTTGAGTCCCAATTATACATACACTTCTTACATTTTAGTTATATTTTCATCAGGGGATTGGTACAGCCGGCTATTGTAGATATAGGCAAGCTATTCCCGTAGGTCTTGGAGGACGATTAGATATTGACACGAACTTTGGCTTCCGAAAAAGCTTCCTCCCACAGGTAAGAATCTACATTTTGACAGTGAACTTTGGCATATCGGGAAGGCTTGTTTGTTTTGGTTGTTTTCTCTTCGTAATAATAAGTTTTATGGAGGTGTGGATCCTGCTAATGATAAAGTCCAGTGTCTCTCTTTTGCTGTTTTGTGTTGTATGTTGTATTCCTTGATGCATTGTTTTGACGAATCATTTTACCACAATACAGGGGATTTTCTTTTTGAAAAGAACATTGAAATTTATTCTACGTGTACGTAGTGAAGAGAAATTAAGCCACGCATATATAATAATAATCTGAACTGCAGTGAAACCCAATGTCCTATTTCTTCTAACATAATACAACAACCTTCTAAGATGTTCTCTGTTTGTTCAAGTGCCCAATCGTTTTTTTTCTTTAGAACTCGTGGAATTCGTCCTTTGTTGCTAGAGTTTTTGTTTATTTTTCACCCTATGCAAAACAAATGCTTATGAGCATTAGCTAGTATTACATAAAAACGCGATGTAGAAGCTATAGATTATATTTTTGTCATCAATGTAAGTTTTATACTTTCTGCTTAACAATTTGGAGTGGTGTTTTGTATGAGACTGGATTAATCCTGTTTCCTTTGTGTCTGAAACTCAAAGACACTTGACATCTTCATGTTCAACATTGATTCACATTCTCCTTCTTGGTAATACCTTCTTATTTCAATCTCTTCTTCATGAAATCAGGGAAATAGGAGATATTCTCCTTTTCGACAGCCCACTGCTCAGCAAGTAATGATCGACAAAATATCTGCTGGTCCCATAACTGTATTTCTCATTGGAGCTCATACAAATTTTGCCATATTTCTTCTAAATAATCCACGGTTGAAGAAGAACATTAAGCATATTTACATCATGGGTGGTGGTGTGAGGTCAAAGAACCCAACTGGTTGCTGCCCGAAAAATGCCACCACCTCATCTTGCCATCCACGACAGTGTGGCGATCGTGGTAATTTGTTCACAGACTACACTAGTAATCCTTATGCAGAGTTCAATATCTTTGGAGATCCTTTTGCTTCATACCAGGTAATATTCTTGTTTTTTGTACATGAGTAATGATTGTTTCGAACCATACCTAATGTTAACTAATGATTGTAGGTTATCCATTCTGGGATTCCAGTTACCCTTGTTCCCTTGGATGCAACAAACACCATCCCCATTTCTCAAAACTTTTTCGAGGTATTTGAACAGAATCAGCATACTTACGAAGCTCAATACTGTTTCAAGTCCTTGAAAATGGCTCGTGATACTTGGTTTGATGATCAGTTCTATACGGTAATCTATCAGATGGGCATTGAGTTTGATTATCCTTAGGCATTAAGTTTGATTATCCTTACATTCTTAAATTCAACTACATGAACATTTTTGCACCACTCTAGTAATGATTTGTAATCTCATTTAATGCAGAGTTATTTTATGTGGGACTCATTCACATCAGGTGTAGCTGCTTCAATCATGAGGAAGCCACACAACCATGCTGGGGAAAATGAATTTGCTGAAATGGAGCACATGAATATAACCATAGTTACTTCAAACGAACCTTATGGGATATCCGATGGCTCAAATCCATTATTCAATGGCCTCAAAACGCCCAAGTTCAAATTGAAGAAAGATGGAGTACATAGTGGTCATGTTCAAACTGGACTTCAAGATCCATTTTGCATTGTCAAGAATGGAAAAGGGAAATGTAAGGTAATGACTGACTATTAAAGAGTTTATATCCATTTTTCGTATCCATATGGGCTTTTCTGAATAATCTAATAAAGTACATTAAGAGTTAAATTTTTTTTCTTACATCATTTTCTACTGAATGCCTGCTAACCAGGATGGTTATACGATGGAAGTCACTGGTCCAGAAGCAGTGAGGGTGCTTGTTGCTACAAGAGCAAAACCTAGTCAGGACAATAGAAGCTCACTAAGCAGAGAATTTTTCAAAAGCTTCTTGGATGTAAGTCTTTTTCTTTACCTTCCAGAAACAACAGTTCATTTCTTCACTGTATATGAATTCTATTTGTACTATGTTTACAGATTATGTATGCAAAGGATAAGGTTTGTTCATGTCCTTGCAATTTATTTTGATTAGACGAATGAAATAGTTCCTGGAATATTATTAAGCTAGCGTGATGTTGGTGCATTACATTTTTATCATGATACATTTTCTGATAGATCATAATTCTGTATCCATTATCGAATACAGGTCCTAAACCGCCCTCAACATAGTGGGAGATTCAATTTTACGACACAATTTCCTTATTACAGACAAGTTTTCTACAAACCAGATTTTGGAGGAAAGAGTCTTGGGAAAAATGTTGTGTTTGACATGGATATGAGCGCGGGAGATTTTCTAGCTCTTTTCTACCTCCTCAAATTACCTGTGGAAGTGATCAATCTCAAGGTAAATTTGTCTTCCCTTTAGCCAGTTTCATCCCTCGTGACACTGTTTGCTTCGATTTATCCCGAGGAGTAGCTTCAGCTCAAATGAAAAACTAGCTCCAGAGGATATCTTTGATTAATTGGCTTTGAATGTATTGATACCTAAAGTTCAGCAAACATGTACCCTGATAATCATACTGGGAAAAAACCCGGAAATTATGTCTGATTGAAAGTAAAAACTAGTTTTAGGCAATTCTTCTGAGGAAACTGCAATTGTAATGTGCACTATTCATACAGGCAATTCTAGTAAGTCCAACTGGCTGGGCAAATGCAGCAACCCTTGATGTCATCTATGACTTGCTGCATATGATGGGGCGCGATGATATTCCTGTTGGCCTAGGGGATGTATTTGCAATGAACCAGACTGATCCGCTTATTTTTGGTGTTGGAGACTGCAAGTATAGCAAGGCTATACCCCATGGTGGTGGTGGACTTTTGGACTCTGATACTCTTTACGGGCTAGCGCGTGATTTGCCACGAAGCCCTCGGAGGTACCCACCATCACCATTAAGATTATTTCTCCAAACGCAAGATGCTAGTCTTTCAGTCTGCTAAATTTATGGATTTTGGTGTTTAATCACTGATTCGTTTTGAATTCTATGAAATTTCGATGTTCAATCACCTCGAAACATCTTGGACTGATGTCTGAGTTTTGTTCCAGGTACACAGCAGAGAATTCTGCAAAGTCTGGAGCTCCCCGGGATACAGATCACCCTGAACTTAGACAACCACTAGCACTTGAAATCTGGGAGTCTGTTATAAAATCACTCGAGCCAAGATCTAAGATTACCATACTGACAAATGGGCCCTTGACCACCTTAGCAAAGATAATTCTTTCAGGCAAAAACATCAGCTCTGTCATTCAGGTCAGTGGCTTTCTGTACTCTGGTCTTGAAGATTATGATGGTTCAGGCAATTTCCTAAGTCCCGAGAGAGCGCTCTTGCTATCCACTGGTTTACTCGAAAAGCCAAAACTCTAAAATAACTCTCTAAGTACCAAAAGGTGTACATAGAAAACCTCCATGCAATGGCATATTTCAAAAACCGTTTTCAAAAACTAAAACCCGAAAGTTTCAGAAACATTTTAACACAAAATTACACAACTCATGAATGGATTAAATTTGTTTGAAATCTGATGCAGGAGGTAGTTATTGTTGGAGGACACATCAACTACAATAATAAAGAAAAAGGAAATGTCCCCAATGTTCCTTCAAATGAGTATGCAGAGCTCAACATGTTTCTTGATCCTGTGGCTGCAAAGACAGTATTGGAGTCAGAACTCAAAGTTACACTTATTCCACTGGGAATCCAACGTAAAGTCTGCGATACTCCTATGATTCTAGCTAGATTATTTCAGAAGAGGAGGACACCTGAAGCTCTGTTCGCTATGCGTTTGCTAGGAACAATGCAGCGTTTACAACGAACACATTACAGATATAAACATATGGTATGGCAATGATAATTTTTTTGAAATTGGTCGATCATTACTTTGGATCGAGCTAAGTGCTCCCCTTATTCCCGGGATTAGAATTGGCAAGCATCGCTAAAACATTTGAATATTAAAGAGTGCATCACTAAAACCTGGACCCACTTTATGATGTATTAGTTGAACCCCTTGGATACAACACCATGCACTTTGAGTATCATGGGATTGAATGTCCTGATCCAAGGATCAAAATTTTATTTCAAAAGAAATATATTTCAGCCTGCCGGGCAGTTAATGGCTGAAATGCGAACTTTGTTTTTTTTTTTAACTAGTTTCTGTTCATAGTCATAATCACTTACGATCTGCTGCAGGATACATTTGTTGGGGAAATTCTTGGTGCAGTAATCTTGGCTGATGATCTGAAATCGACATTTGAAATCAAACACATTATAGTCTCTTCCACAGGTGATGAATCCGAAGATGGACAAGTGATTATCGACGATATTCGTGGAAAACCAGTAAAAATTTTGGAACATATTGACCCTATGGCATACTATGATCTGTTTGCAAATCGACTTGGCGATGAAAAGCAGTCAGCTGTAGTTGGAAGCTTTGATGAGCAAAGAAGAATTTGGAGTACACCAAATAACATATAAGAAAGACCAGGCATGACATTTCTTCAAAGATAGGGGTAGAATTCTGTTTTTTTCCTTCCTTTTGTTAGGCACTATTATAGGGAAGGGGACGACGAAGTTCAAACCCGCGACCTTAATGTCCAATATCGGGTTTGGTGGCCATTAAACCAACTGTTAACCACTCCTTCCTTTTGTTGACATACAGCATGTGTCATCTATATTTCTGTTGTTCTTTGCATACATATTGCTACTAACACTTATAGAAGCAGCCACCAAAAACTGTATGTATTTAGCTCAAAGGAGACAAAACAAAGAAAATTTAAGACAGAAGGATTTGATCTATCAATGTGAAATTGTTCCTTTCATTGTGAAAGTAATTTGCCCCCTTGTTTGCAATTCTGTAAATAGGATTATCTTCTTTCACAGCTTCACCCTCTGTGCCACCCTTTTTCATCCTTATCCCCCTCAAATTCATTGTATAACTAACGGGCAAAAGTGGTTAGAGTCGTATGAGGGAATTCATAAGTCTACATCGATACACATCCGTGTATCTCTGCTAGCAGTATTTCAATTTTTCCATTTTTGATGGTTTCTCCAGGCCTATTGCTAATGTGATGAACAAAACCCACAGAAACCACCAAGCTGTTGATCCAAAACTTAAAGCAAACACAAATCCCAACAGTGGGATCTTCTTGGAATCAAATATAAGGATTCATAAACAAGAAAGGGCCATTACTTGGTGCTAGTCCAACTTATGCATCGTGCGGGGAGGATTGCTCGGATATAGACCATGCCTTTTCACACAAATTGCTCAGAAAATTGTACACACTGTCATGTTAGAGCCCGGGCAAATTACTTGCCATTCACCAAGCAATGGCCTCAAAACATTTCTCATGTGATAAAAAAAAACTGGAGGAATGGTTAAAACTGAGGAAGGTGAAAAAACCAAAATTCATTTATAAGTTCCACAGGCTCCATCAGGAGGAGGACTAAATACAAGGGAATGTTTGCTCTCACTTTCACTATTATTCATATAGGTGCAAGTTCAGCAGCTACATAGGTGAAGAAAAATAGTTCACAAAAAAAAAACTTCACAACAGCTCCCAAACAAATGTTAAAAAAACTCCCAAACATACTTGCTTTAGGGTTACCTTAGGACCACTCATTCCACCATAGGAATTGCTCCACCAGCGGCCACAATCTGTTGCTCCAACTGCAGCAGGCAACCAAAAGAAAAATAGGAGTTGGCATTGGATGACATATAGTAAGAAGGGATAATTGCACTTTGTTCCCTTAAACTAGAGGTTTGATTACACTTTGCCTCCAACAACAGATTTTAAAACATTGTATCTTCGACTATTCACATTCTTGACACATTGCCTCTTCATCTATTCACATTCTTCATACTTTCCCTTAAACTAGAGGCTTGATTACACTTTTTCTCTTCAACAATAGATTTATATACCTTGTATGTTTGACTATTCTTGATACTTTGCACAAAATCGTTAATTTTTGGACAATGCGAACTTTTTTTCAAATCCAAAATATTATTCTTACTTTATACACAGGTCGGCAATCCAACATTCCCATCATTGAAGTCAGAGTGTGGGACTGAGCCTTCCTGATCATGATATTTCACTCATGATCTGGCCTGATCGACCCAATCATGATACTGAAGGATGGGACCTTTAATGAATGTTTATAGTTGAAAATGCAATGTGTTTAAACCAATAATTGAGAGGGTAAACTGAAAGGAGGAACATAGTTTAATTAACCCCACTAAGAAGCTCTGGTAAAAAAAAAATTACAAATGCTTACTGTTCTCACCCTGAATAAAGTTTCAAGCTTGTTCTTGACAAGGGAGTACTCTTGTTTTACTTGGTGCAGACATCTCAAACACCTACAAGCACCCAAAAATTTCTTTATCAGAATGCAAAGCTACTTAATTGTTTGGATCTTTAAGGATTTGTGATTCCCATTTTCTAATTGATTCAACATGGCTGATTCAAAATCCAGAGTAAAACTACTCACCCTTCAATGTTCTGTTCCTCACAGAAGTTGCGAAATCCAACGCAGGCATTTTTAACTCTTTGAGCACCAATGCTGTTGTTATATCACAAGAAGAACCCATGTTTTTATATAAGAAATCAGCGAACTAATCAATAATCATCCATATGAACATCTACTTTTGTTTAAGATTGAAACTCTTATGGTAATAGGAGTTAAAAGAAAAATAAAACAATGAGAGAAGTCAGGTGGATATCAATAACTTTGAAGATTCATATAGTAATTCTAAAATTTAGACAACAAATGCCAAACATTAGATTAAACTCATATAGTCAAAGAGGGAATCCAGTGGGCGTCTGTGTGTAAAACAGAAAAGCCCTGAACATACCTGGAACTGCTACCTTTCAACTGGTGAACTTGGGCATCAACCCTTTTATAATCTACAAACTGCTGATCTCTGGACAAAAAGATAAAAGATAAACCGAAGAACATAGCAGAAAGATTATGGAGAGAGAAAGATCATGGGGGAGAGAGAAAGAGAAAGATCCTAACAGAGTTTTGGTAAGATCATTAAGAAGCTTTTCAGAATCTTCGAAAAACAGAGACACCACTTCAACCACAAAATCTGGGTTGCTCTCATCTTGAAGTTGCTGAAGCTGAAGAAACTGATCATCCAAGAACCCCTTAAAATCAAAACACACAAAAACAAATCAGAAACCAACCCAAAACATAACACCAAACCACAAACAAAGACAGCAGATCAAACCAACAAAATCAACAACGCAAACCCATTTATATGAGACATACTTGCATATTCTGTGATTACCTCACAAAACAATGATTTTGTGTAGTCAACAAATCTTGCCTGCAACTGACCCACCTCCATGCTCTCTGCTCTGCTCTGTCTCGTTTTCACAGGGTGCAAACACTTCTGGGAGTTGGCTTGCTAGCTGTTACACTAAATAAAAGCCTGTTGCTTGATATTGCAGATCTTGGGGAATAATAATAAAACCTTGAAGGGAATTTGGTGAATTCAATGTGAGGAGAGAGAGAGATAGAGAGAGAGACAGATAGACAGAGAGAGAGAGAGAGAAATCGACGTTTTGGCCTGCTTTTGGGAATCGTATCGTACAAAATGGAGGTTAGCCTTTGTCTTTTGTTTTCTGTTCTCTGGATTTGTGCCGTACTTTGTCTTTTTTGTTTCCTTAAAATTTCTATTTTCTGGCTGAGATGTGCTGCTGTTTTCTGGTTCATAATTACTTGGTCCCTCCCGAAATATAATACGATTCGATTATTTAATATAAATTAATGAAAAATTAATAAATTTAAATTTAATTTAACGAATTTTAGTGATTAACGGGTGAATTAATCGAACCCTCTTAATAAATGAGTCATATTAGGATAAAATACTTTAATTCATTCATCACTTGATTACTCACTTAGTTAGTTGATATATCATTTAATTATCTGTTTACACTCAATTGTCGGTTTATTATCCTATTATTAGTTTAATAGTGACCCAATTTATTGCAAAATTAAGATTTTTAATTAGAAATTTTTTTTTGTGTTGTAAAATTAACAGTTAATAAGGGTTATGTTGTATAATCTGTTTAATAAATAAATCGTGTTTGATTTTATAATTTTCACATGTTTAATAAATGACTCACGTATAGGTTGGACGATTTTTGACAATAACTTGCTAAAATGTAACACGAATAGACACGACACGAGACATACGACAATCCCATTTGAAAAATACTATGAATCCCAAATTGTATTCCAAATGAACTGGGATCATTAAATGAGTGGGTTCATTAAATTTTTTTAATAGACCCACCGATCTAATAATCCCTATTGATTTAGGATCGCTAACATTGCTCATCACATTTTGCCATGGGTTAGCAATATGCCTTGGACCAGATGATCCACCCAATAACCCATAGAACTAATTGGCGGATTGACCCGTCAAGTGGTAGTCTGTGAGTAGTCCATTAGTACAACATGCAAGGAACTGAGGAAGGTCATGGGATGTGTTTTCGATCCATTAGGTTTGTCAAAAAGCCTATCATCTCGTGGTCATAAAACTCTCAAACTCTCTCTTAACTGTGTTTTAACTCTCATCCAAAGTCCAACTACAGATGTCTTGCTTATGAAGAGTTAAAGGGAGTAGTCGGTGCAAAATTGTACACCATATAACAAAAAAAAAATAATCTAGTTCTTACGAAAAATGGGAAAGAGTTGAAAAACCCATATGAATTCTTGACCAAAATTATGATGGGTTGTTGATATAAACAGTTATTATATCAATTTTTGTACATAACAAACTGTTTTTAAATTAAAAATTTAATATTCAACACTTAAAATTCAGTATTCAATATTTAATTTTTAGTTTTGTCAGACATCACGTTAATTTTTTTTTACCTTAGCTGGTCTAGCCGAAAAAAGTGTTCATCGTCAACTACCCAACAACCCAACAGGTCGACCCATGACCCATCATGGATAGTCAACTGGGCGAGTTGACAGTCTGGCCTAGTCCATTGCGGACTTTTACATGTTATAAAAATAAGTAGCAGAGGCGGTGACCATTAGACCAACTGTTAACCTCAACTTTTTTATCTTTCTTATTTCTAATGAAAATGCATGTAATATTTGGTTTGACTAACTTTTATTTTTTATTTTTTGAGAGACCACTGCCAATAAGGTAATCATTCTTATTCTTCTTTTATTTATAGCATCTAATCTCCTGGTGTACAATGAGCTGTAAGATTCCAATATGAGTTGAACCTTATCATATTGGAATCTTAGCTTGAAGGAATAATCCTCCTCTTTTTGAGCCTCAAATCTGGTCAAATTTATGATGAATGTTTTTGTGTAGAATCATCTTCATTCTGAATCTCTCTCTCTCTCTCTCTCTCATGTTCCAAAAAAAATACAAAAGAATTCTCCTTTTAATAATAGCTTGTGTTGGTGCTTAAAGATGGCAATTTTAAGTAAAAGCGTAGGCTCGTTATTTCACTCGATAGAAATGAGGAGAAAAGACACTCCGAGAACCCTATAGTCTGCATCGGGCTTGAAGAAACAGACTAAGGCAATAAGGCATTGAAAGTGCACGACTTCAGCTCCCTACTCAGGAATTAGCTTTTATAAAATCGCTATGTCATCACTAAACAATAAAGAAAAAAAATCTACATTAAAACTGAGAATAGTAATATATCAGAGGTGACTGTGGTACTGGCTAAATAGTTTATCTAACCCATTGTGTTGGGTGTAAGAGAATGTGTTGGGCCTAGCCCATCTGAAAAATCTAAATGGGCCTACTCTCTTTTTTTGAAATTTAATCTATTATTTCACTTTTTTTTTAGTCGGTTATTTGGGCCAAGGCAGCCCAACTGGTTAAGCTGAAAACAAGCTCCAAGACCCAATTTGCCGGGCTAATCAGCCAGTTCATAAGTTGGGCTGCTGGAATTTGGCCTGGACTGTTACCCTTTGATTTAATGAGATTCACCTTGTAAGTTATAAATCTCTTACTTTACGAGTTTGGTGGATTCACCCCATTGTCAATACGGAGTTAGCAACTTTGGATTTAAACTTTGCGAATTTGAATGATAAACGAGTGAACTCCCCAGACTCGTCAAATAATTAGATGACACTAGCCTTGTTAAACTTGATTTACAAATGAAACGAACTCGAATATAATATTACTCAATGAGTTCAATACAAGTTGAGCAAATTTTGATAGGATACCGATTTAGCCACAACACTAACCCGATTCAGCACGACTCATTATCACGTCTAATTATACCATTAAATGTTGGGTGTGTGATCCATCCCATGACCCTTTAATATTAGGGTCTTTTGGAGGCCGGTACACCAAATTAGACTTATTACTGTATAAATCCTTAATGAAAAATATTTTGAGAAAAAATCCTTTGGAGATAACGAAAGACCTCAATACCCATTTATTATACATATATTGCTTAAAACGGTTTTGGAAACCCATAAAGAAAAAAAAATTATTTCTTTTTTTTTAGGGATATGTTTCAAAGTTTTTGAGAACATTTTGAAATTTAAAACTAAAATTAATGAATTTAAGTTATTTTACAAAATAATGAAATTAAAGAATTTTGATTTGCATTAGGTTTAATTTGGTCAGGTTTATATATATATATACAAACAACATCATAGTCATAATACTGAAACAAAAAAAACCATACAAACAATTACATGTACCGAAAATATAGAGCCACAACAAACATGAAGAGATGAAGAAATCAAAAACATAATTTACATATTGTATGTCATATTATAAAAATTATGAGGTTATAATGATATGAATGAAAATTATAGTATAACAATGCAATACCGAGAACATGGAGAAAACTAACTTGGTCTAACAACAATTTGATTGAAAAAAAGAAACGAAAAATGTGACCACTCAAACAATTAGTTGAACCAAAAAAATAGAACCAAACAAAAAAATGGAAGTATAATTTCGAACTTGATAATAACTAAATGTTGTAGAAGAGTAAAAAAAACAAAAACTGGTTGGAGAAGAATTAAGAACGATCACTTAATGTTAACTAGTTAGAGAAGAAGAAAGAAAAACGAAAACTGGTTGGAGAAGGAGAAGAACAATAATAGCTAATGGTTGGAGAAGAAGAAAGAAGATACGTACAATGATACTGAAAATATAATTCATCTATTAAATTAGAAAATATTTAATATAATAAAATAACTGTCAAATCTAATATGCATGATTTAAGAGGAGAACAAATATATCAAAAAAAAAAATTAAAAAAAAGTCAAAAAGTATACTTGGACACAAAAAGAATTAGAAAGATAAAGATTAAAGGATTTAATATTAAGAGTTGTATGCTTTAAGACCAATTAATATAATTTAGTGTATCCCTTTATAATTCTTCGATAATAGTAAGCCATATGTGTGATTACTTCCCAACATATTTGAGTGATCAACAGAAAGCTATGAGAGAGAAATGGGGTTTGGTTTGGAAAAAGAACAAATGAATGAATTACAAAACACGTCCCAATCTCATGGGCCTAGCCTGTTGGGGTTGAAAACTTGTCTTTATCCTATGCTGACTCATTTACAGCAAGAAATTGGTCACAACAATGATGAGACATAGAAGAAGGAACTCAAACTCTCTTACAAGATAATCCAATCGCGAGAAAATATTCAATATAATAATAATATCATGTAAATACTAAGAGAATTCAGAATAGGATGAACACTTTAAATAATTTTTAATTAATTTTTTCATTAACAAAAATTAAATAATACATTTATACTTATTTATGTAGAGACCAATTATAAAAAATAAAGAACAATCGTAAGTTAATTGTTTCAAATTTAATTCCTAAATTAGACATACAAGACTAATAGAAATTGTAAATATGTAAAGTAATGTCTAACTATGGAAAAATTTTAAGAAAATAAAATAAAAAAAATTTAACATACAATTACATATCAATATTACAATTTGATTATTGAAAATAATTTTATAATTTTTATTAAAAAAATATCATAAAATAACTTCTAATGTGTGTAAATTATATTTAAACGTGTTCAAAACTTGTTCAAGATCATGTCGATGTGGGGCCTACATGAAATTGAGAGGGTGGATACAATAATATTTATCCTAGAAAACGTCAATTTGAAAAATATTCAACATATTTATATAAGACTTGGAAAAAAGCTTATGGCCCATGAAATGGACTGAAAAACCACTAGCGGGTCACGGGGGTAGCTCGGGTTGTAATGTGGAGTCCATGATCCACCCGTTATCCCGATGGATAGCGTTGTGGGTCATGTTTTTTGATCGACCCAATCCCTCAAAGGAGCAAGTTTACGGTTCACAAAAACAATTAGCTGGATAGACTTGGCCCATCGACTTGTTAATATTCAAAACCAATATGTTTCGGGTACTCTTAATTGTACAATAAAATATGGGTAATTTAGAAGCCGGTACAAAAATTTAAACTTATTTGAGCTAAACTACATTAAAAAAACTTATTTGCCCCTAAGTGCATTTTTTTGAAAAAAGACTAAAAGGGTATTTATTACTCAATTACTCTCTCTCCTCTCTCTTCATTGTTCTTTCACTCTCTCTTTCCTATTTTCTCTCTATCTATTTCTCTCTCTCTCTCTCTCTCTCTCTCTCTCTCTCTCTCTCTTATATTGATAATTTTTTTTAAATATGTAAAGATTTGATTTAATTTTTTCATCTCTCTCTCCCCTTATTTTTTTTTCTATCTCTCTCTCACTCCTTCTTCCCTTATTTCCTTATTCTCTCTCCTTATATCAATATTACACAACACAATTATACTAATCAGTTACATCAATTAGTTACAATTACCATATAATATACTAAACAGTTACTCATGTGTTCTAATAAACTAAACAGTTATACTAAACAATTATATGAAATTACAATACCAACTCAATTTGTCATTTTGTTATTTACATAAATCAAATAATTACATCATTTAGTATCACGACATGGTTACATCAATTATATACACCAAATTGGGTTTATCATTACACAAAAAACTTTATCATTATACTAAATTTGATATATATGATTGGTGTAACGATGTCGCGATACTAAATAGTGCAACTATTAAGTTTATGTAAACAACTGAATGACAAATTGAGTTGATATTATAAATTTGTGTAATTGTTTAGTGTAACTGTTTGGTTTATTAGAATGCATAAATAATTGTTTGGTGTATTATAAGACAATTGTAACTGATTGGTGTAACTGATTATTGTAATTATGTTGTTGTAATGTTGATATAAATAAAGAGAGAAAATAGGGAGAGAGAGAAATGGTTATAGAAAATAAGGAGAGAGAGATAAAATAAATTATCAATGATAGATATAGAGAGAAAATAGGGGAGAGATAGGGAAAGTAAAGGGGAAAGAGAGAGAGAGATTGAGAGAAAATAGGGGAGAGATAGTGAAGAATCTAATGAAATCTTTACATATTTGATTAGATATATAACTGCCAATTAAGAATGCATAATTTAAGGGAGGGTGTTTAGGTAAAAAAGATTTTAATTCATTTGAATTTTGTACCTAAACACAAAATTTTTTATAAAAATTGTACTTAATGGAATAAACAACTTATCCATACACTTTTGCTTAAATAAGTCTAAAAAATTGTACTCACACCTAAAAAACCCATAAAATATCACCCGAATTGGCAGTCTAGTGGTAAGTCGTAGTCATTTAGGATCGTCATTGACTCTTATATAGTTATCAAGTAGGGTTCAATTCACATGAATAACGTGATTTACTGTTAGATTTTAGTGATGCTGTGGTGACAGACTGTCCTTCCGAATTAGTAGTTATGGTTCAAACTAGATGTTCCATAGTGAGAGAACACCTTTATGGTTACTGATGATGTACAAATTGGTTTTATGCACCACCTATCAAGTGACTGATAATTAATACAACAATTAAGTAGAGAGAAAAAGTAACACAAGCAAGACAAATATGTAGAGTGGTTCGATTAACGTGACCTACTCCACTATGAAGGGCTAGGATGACTTGATGTCTTATTACTCCAAGGAGTGAAGGTAGGCGAGGGAGAGTAATGAAGATACAAGTTATGAGAGAAAGATGAGAGTAATAGCAAATGTACTCGATGCCCCCCAAGTTTTGGCGGAGCTTACAATTTATAGTGCCTCTTAACAGACTGAGACGCTTTTTCAGTAATTAAGTGACTAATCTGGTGGAGCTGGCTTTATCTTCTCAACGGATGAGGCAGTTACGAAACTTTCCTTAACACCAGGTTAAAGATGACATGGTGGTTGACTTTTTTCAAGGCGGTATGGATGAGGCTCTTGGGATAACCCTGCCTACTCCCTTGATGATGTAGCTTTTCGAACTTTGATGAGCTTGACTTGACGTAAATCTCTTTTGGACTGAACCCATTAAATTTTCTTTATTCAGACTAGACTTATAACATGAGTTGAGCCTTTTGACCTAGCCCATCAATCACGACCATTTAGGATCAATATTGTGGTAGCCCTTAAAAGTTCACTGAAGATCAATCCGATGGGCACAATATGTGAAAGCCTTTATTTGGTTGACCCAACCCGTGGGCAAGCACCGACAATAAAATTGACCCGGTTTAATATTGACCCGTTTTTGGGAGACAACGCATCTGCAAAAGGGATTGACCCGGTTTAATTTTGTAATGCAAAGTTATATCTTCATAGAACTGAGGACAAAGTACATTGACATTGATGTGGTGTGGTAAATGGTAATACTTGTAAAGTTTGTAAGAACATGCTTTATTCAAAAACAACTGCTTTTTTTCTTTATTGGGTAAATTATATAAGTAATGTTATTGTTGCACCAAATTTTTTATTTATCAAATAAAGTGACACATTCACTATGGAATTAGTCCTTTTTTTTGTAAAATCAAATATTGAAGATCTAGCTACATGTCTGAAGGTAAGATGCAACATAAAATTTAATTGTCCAAAAAATCGATACCACTATATTAAATAATAATTTTGTTTTCATCCCTTTATTTAATTACATGATTTGAAATTTGATTTGTACTCATTATTTTTATAAAAAAAATGATAAAATTTTCTCAAAATACATTACGCAAGTTTGGACACCCTGTAACAAAAAATAAAAATAAAAATAAAAATTATGGTACATGAATAATGCCACAATTAATTAAAAATTAAATGATTGATGTGATAGAAATTAGCAGAAAAATATGTAAGAGATAAAAATTTAAAATGCTAGATGTTTTATTAGATAAATATGTCACATAATTTACTTTGAAAAATTTGGCATAAACTTAATTAGAATAACACTATTCAAACTATATATATGTTCATGAACATTGATTAGAGTAACACTACTCAATTGCACTTTATGTCTATAACTAGGGGTAATCCATGTCAGAAGGTACGGTGTAATGTGAATGGTTTTGAGAGGGATGTTGATGGCCGTTGGATGAGTTTATTTAAGACTGTCGGATGAACTTATCGAAATTTGTCATATTTTATATTATAGAAATGAACACTTTAGTCTACAAACGGAGGAAGCCAAAAGACCCTCACCTGAGTCTCCTCTCGTGTTCGAACGTTTTGCAACACATTGGATAGCTTTTCGATCCTGCCCTAAAAAGTCTATTCTCTTTAGAGTTCCGATGTGATCCTCACTCTCATCGCGGCTAGATAAGTGATGCATAATTGTTTCTAATTTTATGAAGATTGGTTTTTATTTTTGTTATTTTTTATATTGTAATAAATAAATTAATTTTATTAAAAACTATTTATTAAAAATATAGATCAAAAAAATATTGGCATAATTTCTCTGATATTAGGGAATCTTTGTTCAATTTCATCCACTAACCTTTTTAAAATTCTGATACTTTGTTTCTTTTTAGGAGGATGTTTCCACTAACTCTTCCCAAGGTACCATTTTTTTTATAAAGGTAGAAAGAAGACAAGAGAAGCATTATTACTTCCTTGTAATTCACTTCTTATAAAGATGTTCATTTGACCCCACATTTTTAAAAAGCTTCTCAGATTTGTTCCTTCTTTCCTCATATTTGTGCTACCTTTATGTAGTGAAAATTATTAGGAATTTGGGTGGGCCCAACCAAATATTATTATCACAAAAGTGCCCCTCCTTGAAATAATAATCAGCATTCATAAGCTTTTTACCTTTATTTCTTTTTTATTAATAGCAAGTAGTTATTATTATTAGAGGAGCTTTAATAGTATTATTTATTTTAAAGACCACCTTCTTTTAAATAAAAACTATCTTTGATAAAAAAAAATGTTATATACAGTAAAACTTTGTAAACAACTCCAATAAGATTGTCCATTCTAATTAAAGTATATTTTTGCAATAAATCATATTTAATGAAAATTTAGATGTGTTGTTTTTCATTCAATAATAATAGAATATAAAGTGGGTTTGGCTGGCCAAACAAATGGAGAGTTTATTAGTGTTTGATTTTTGGAAGTTTACTTTCTAAAAAAGAGAATTTAGTAAAAATAAAGAACCAATTATAGATGGTATTAACTTGCTACGTATGATTTGTAGGTGTCATTTAGCTTTTTTATCACAAAGGAAGGATTATTTAAGAATAGACAACTCAAAAACTTCTCATCGATACTTTTCTTTTTTTTTTTCGGTCATTTTTCCTAAAAGGGTGTAACACGAGGACTTTTTAGGGGTCACTCATCTTAATTCTATTTTCTCTTAAACATACTTAACTGCAGAGTTCTGATGAGATCTGATACATTTGTTTTCATCTATTCATCGGATTTCATAGTGTATAATCTAGAATTGACAAAATTTTAATGAAAATTTGTTAGAGGGTAGCCAAATCCCTAGTCATAATCTTTGGTAAGAGGTGGAATTAAAATAGTAAACATACAAAAAAGAAATGTATTTGTGTCTCAATTTGAGAAGCATGATTTAGATGAAAGAATCCTTGACTAAATCAATGCATACTAACATATTCAAAGATAATTAAGAGATAGAAAGTCCTTTTTTTAAACAATCATTTTTGTTATATAGTATTGTAATCTTCAATGATTTGTTGCTTTTATAAGTGGGTTACCCTTTAATTAAACAAATATAATGTTTTTCTAATGGGGTTTTACTAGTTTTAATAAGTAAATGGAAAGTGAGTGGGAAGGTCGTGATGTTGGTTGTGATGGAAATCTGTAAATATAATTAGATTGATGCTCATTGATGTAATCGCCTAATAAATAATTTGCTAGTTGGTCCATCTTAATAGTTTTACTTGGTCTATGTTTTGGGGAAATGACACATGAATTTACTTGGCACATTTTTGACCACTTCTTCTCACAAATCTCTTGCAATAATTTCTTATTTTTCTTTGTTTTTACCCCCTTATTTTTCTTTCTTGTTCTCTCTGATATTAATAAAAGAGAGGTTGAGAGTAGCTTTGTCAATGGATTGAATTCTGATACAAATTTAATTAGTCGGATATGGAGTAATTTTTTATCTATAATCTGAATCTAAATTCGATATCTTATATTTAATAGATTCAAATACACCTATATCTGATCCAAATTATTTATATATTTCTATATAAATATTAAAGAAATTAAGTGATTATTAAAAAAATAGTTGAAATTTAGGTATAAATAGGGGTAACTCGTGCATGAAGGTACGGTGTAACGTAAACCAACCGGTTAATTTGGAAAAGTGAGGAGTGAAGATCCCAGAGAGAAAAAATGAAGAGTGAGAAGAGAAAGATAAAATTCAATGTGAATGGTGTTGAGAGGGATATTGGTAACTGTTAGATGAGTCTATTTGAGAACGTCAGATGAACTTATTAAAACCTGCCATATTTTATATTATAAATTATAAATTTGTTAACATTTAGTTAATTAAGTTATTCGGACCAGATCATATCAATCAAATTTCAAATTGTTAAATAGATTCGAATATGGATCGCGAAAATAAAATTCGTCGAATTATCGGATTTGCCTTTTGAAATCGAATTCAAATTCCAATCAGTCAAAATCTAATCCATTAATAAACCTAATTGAGAGTAAGCCTATAAAGTCTAAACATGATCTATGAAACTTGGGACGAAATTGAAATTAATGAGTTTGAATTTGACATCAACGACTTCGGATTGTAAACGGGCGAACCTGTTAGATTTTGTTAAATAAATATATAGAAATGAAACTAACTAAATACTGCACGAAATTGTTACATATGTCTTACATATGACACAAATTCGACACTATAAAAATCTGATCATTCACAATTATGAATAGATTAAATATGAATTGAACAATTTGGAGAAATGAGAGTAGGATCCCCTCTAATATTTTCTCTTTTTAATTCAATTTTTGATAAATTATCTATCATACATTTAATTAAAACTCATTGTTTATAAATCTCGTGTACCATATAGGTGGGACTAGTTCCCATTTAAATGGGAATTAGTGAAATTAAAATTGTTAAATGCAACTTAGGGTGAGATTATCCCCACTCCAAAGATTTTTTCAATTGAAACATTGGCCCCCATCAATAATTTCCAGCGGAAAGATAGAATACGACAAAACTCACGGTTAACCATAACGCCGTCACAAAAACCAACCCATAACAGCGACGTAAAACGAAACCTACCAATCAGACGACTGACGGGAACCAGTCACCGTTAAATTAAAGCCGTGGACCCCACCCTAATATGACCCAGTGTAGGGTCAGCCACTCACTCAAACTAGGCGGCCAATTCTCTTTCCTAACTTTTTCTCTCTCCTCACTTTCTTCACGCGTTGCTAACACCGAAAGTCGGTGAGAACCCTCCCCCCCATTTCCTCATCTCTCTCTCTCTCTCCTCTCTATATATTCCCCCTTCCCTGATACCTCCATTTCCAAGTTCAAGTCCGCCATAGCCACAACAATAGAGCAGATATTTCTTTTTTGTTTTACTTTTTTTCTGTTCTTTGAAGAGGGAAAATAGACTCCCTCTTTCTCTTAAGAGGGGGGAGAGAGAGAAAAATATAGACACCATTTTCGTTTTTCCTCGATGCTCTAACGTTGGCTTGTTGTAATTTAGACCACCCAATTGTCTTTTATTTTGGTTAGAAATGGGTACGGAGGTATTGCGTCCACAAGATTGTCTGATTGAAAGAATCAGAATAGCTCCGGCGGTGTTTCATAATCGCCGGAAAAATGAAAAACACAAAACAAACAACCAAAGCGGTTACCGCAAACCGGTGGTCCGGCAGGAGAAGATGACGGACCAGAAAAAGCGGTGTAACTATTCACCGGAGCCGATGATTTCAAAGAGATCGTCAAGCGCTGATGATTTCAACCACAACAACAATAACAACCTTGTGATGGGGAAGGTAACGATTTTGAGAAGAGGACAGTCGTTGGATTCGTTCGACTCGAAGATAAAGAGCGCGAAAACGACGCCGTTGAAGAAGAGTGGAGACGATTTGGCCGTGTATGGTACCGGGAGGTTGGGTCCGGATCCGGGAATGGTTCCGAAACAAATCAGGCTATCTCTGGCGGCCGGAAATGGCTTGTCCGGCGGCGTGTACGCCGGATCGGCGTTCTCGATGTCTCCATCGCCTAGGTCTTTGCCTTTGCCTTCATTTTTCCACAAGAAACAAGCTGTTGAAGATTCTGCTACAAGAGATCTCAGGCGTTTGCTTCGTCTTGAATGATTTCAAGTATTTTATCGGTGGATCTTCTGGTACCAATCTCTACTTCGATTCGACTCAATTTTTCTGGGTCTGAAATTTTCCATGATTTTTTTTCAGAAATGGAGATTTCATAGATCTGAAAATTGGGAAGAAGAAAAAAAAAAAAGAAAGAATCGAAACTGGAATTAGAGATGGTATTATCTAGTATTTGATGGGGGTTAATTTGGGGTTATGATGTAAATTATGGGGTAGAAGAAGAAAATTGGAATTGAAGTGGGGTGGTTTATAAATTAGGGTATGAAATACCTCTAGAAGATTGTAGTATGAGAAGGGAGGTCTCATATAAATTGTTATGCTGTGTTTTAGGTGGTGTTGATGGTGATGAAGGGTCTGCAAGTCTTATTAGTATGTTTATAAGCAAACTTAAGATTAATATTTATGGGAAAATTTGGGCAGGTTTGGTTTTTATTTCATTTCCCTTTTGATTTTTTCTTGGTCTAGTTTTTTTTTTTTTTTTTTGGTGTAAGCTTTTGTTCTTGTGTACAAATATGTGGGTGAATCTCATGTTTATAATAAGAGGCAAGTGCTAGAGATTTGTGTAATTGTGTCTTATGTTTTTTCATTACTATATGTTGTTTGTGGTTATTTATTGGAGTATTGTTATACTTATGAAATTGTTTATCAAATTTTATGTACTAAATTATTGTTGGATTAGTGGGTTTCATTCACTTTTACTAAACTAAATATTCAATGGATAAGATTGTGTCATATTATTTGGGAAATAATATTTGATAAACTCAGTTGAATGCATAACTTTATTGTATTCATTGAAGGATGATATTATGTTTTTTGTTTTTGGTTCAACGGTCGGCGTGTGCGGACTAGTTTACGTTTAATTTGATTAATTTTTTTTTTAGTCTGAATCAAAGGTAGATCATTTACACTGAAATTAAGAAATTTACGATAAATTCATAGTCAGTCGTCGAGAAGTTGTCAAAGATTAAAAGATTAAAAAAGAAGTTAATGGGCACCACATATTAATAGGTTTCCTTACCCTTCTTATGTGGGTGATTATTTGGGCATATTCAAAGAACACCTAGCTGCCCTGTGTGGCTTCTTATGCGGGTACGGTGTGTGGCTTCTTATGCGGGTACGGTGTGTGGCTTCTTATGCGGGTACGGGGAAGCGGGGACGGGGATTAAAAATTTATTCGCGGAGGGAAATGAGAATAAAAATTATACCTATTAACAGGGTGGACCGAAAATGGACAATAATTTTTTAAGCGGGTACGGAAATAGAGACTATATTCTCTGCCCCTGCTTCGGTCCACTGACTAGCTGTGTGTTTCTGTTTCCATGGTGTGAAAAAAAAATCATTAGGTGTGGTAGAGGCTGGTTGGTATGAGCACGAATTGTCTATGTTCTCGTTTCGGGCTCCACCTCCACGAACACTGATATGTCTTTGCCAGAAATGACCTAATCATCTTGACCCACTTCGTTGCATTCTGTTTGTTTTTATGACAAGAAGCGTGGTAGATTCGTACCCACATGTTTGCCCTTCCAGCATATGCGTGTTGAACTGTCAATGTTTGTTGAAAAGACTTGACTACCGTACCCAAAAAATAAAATGTTAATTACATTATAAGTCCTTAAAATATAGAATTTATCTCATTTTAATTTTTAATATTTTAATTACAACATTTTAATTTTTGAAATATTAAATATGTTTCTATGTAATCCATCAAGCAGATAACATCTAAATTGCTAACGATTGTAAATCATAAATTTATCACGTGATATTAAAAATATGGGTAAAAAATAATTTGGGTAGCTCTTAATCAAAATTTGGATAGTTCTTGATCAAAATTTGGATAATTTTTGACAAAAGATGTGTAATATGGACAGTTCTTAACTAAAATTTGGATAGCTCATAATAAAAAATGTGTAATTTAGATAAAAATTTGACAAAAAGTTAGTTAAGAATTGTGTAAATTATTTTTTTGTCCATATTTAGGTATTATGTGACAAGTTTATAATAAAAAATCTCTAATAGTCTGACCGTTATCTACTTCAGAGACCACATAGAAATATATTCAATACTTCAAGGACTAAAATGATACAATTGAAATATTGGGGATCAAAATAAGATAAATTTCATATTTTGAGGGACCTCAAGTGCAATTAACTTAAAAATAAAATTTGGTGTCACAAATTTACTATTTTAATGAGTGTTTTTATAATTTTTATGTGTCATTTTATAACAAAACAAATTTATTATTTTTATTTATGATTTATCACTATTATGTGTGTTTTTATTACTGTTGTGGTAATTATTTTTATCACTATTCTTCGATATAAAAAAAATCATTACTTTTGTGGGTAATTTATTATTTTTATGGATATTTTTACCATTTTTATGATAATTATTTTTATCATTTTTTTTCGATACCACAATAATAATAAAAATACTCCTAACAATAATAATAAAAAAAAACTTACAAAAGTAATAAATATCGGTACGGTACCACTTTTTGTCTATACCGGAGACAAGTCCTTCTTGAAAAATCAATGGTTGTTTTAATGAATTAACTTGCTTCTGGTTGGGGACTACGAACAAATTCTTTCCACCACTTCACTGTACAAGAATGGGTGCACAACATCCTTAATCCCACAATCCTCGTTGGCATCTCTACCAGCAACAAAGAATCCATGGACTTATTTGCTGCAATCCTTGTCACTATCATTTGGAAATGGAGGAATAAATTCCAATTCAATTAGACACAAATTTGTCTACCTAAGATGCAGCAAAAAATCATGAAAATGTACATGAAATTCAAGGAAACCAAGCCCCAACCTCAGCAATCCAGTCAAGCACTAAAGCAACATCAGCTCAACTGGATTCCTTTTGCTGATGGCGAGATCAAAATCAATGTTGATGCAACAGTTGGTTCAAATGGCTCATGCCAAGCAGCAATTGTAAGGAAACCAGATGGAACAGTACTAGGAGTTGTAGTTGGAAATGACTCAAATACAGACCCCTTAATTGCTGAAGCACTTGCAGTAAGAATGGCAGCACAATGGGCTCATGCGAAAAACTGGAGTTATGTGACCATTGAAAGGGACTCCCAAGCTGTCATCCATTCTGCACTACTTACCAATGTCAAGCCTAACTGGACTATTATTTCTATCATTCAAGATTTCAAACACATGCTGATAGAATACCAAGAATGGGGAATGAACCATAGAGATCGATTGACAAACTATGCAGCTCATGAACTTGCCAAATGGGGATTCAAAATGAAATACAATGGGAAGCTGGATAGAAATGATATCCCATAGGGCAGGATGAACTCTTTTAATTGCTTTGTTTCCTTTACTCATTTGTATCTCCTTTTTTGAAAAAAAAAAAAAAAATCTTGCTTCCAGTAATATACCGGAAACCAGAGGGGTGATTGAACAGTACTGCAGTATGATCAGAAAATCACTGTCCTTCAGGCTCCAATTTGGGGAAATAGTATTCAGTGCTTGGCAAGCATCACTTGGTCGTGTAGTGTATACATCACTTTTAAATCCTAGTGGTCCCACTATTATAAATACATGGTATTTATAACTCATTATTTTTTTTTGTTATTTTTTCTTAATCATTTTTTTCTCATTATTATACTTGGAAGGTTAGATAAAAATTAGTAAGTAGTAAATTTTTTTTTAAAATAAGTTTAAATAGATGTGAGTAGTTAGTGGGGAAAGAGATCGGTAGCTATAAAGGAATACATATCAAAATATGATTTGAATTTTTTTTTTTGAAATCTAATTAAATAATTTAAAATTTTATATAATTATAAATTAACGAAAAAAGACTTGTCAAAGTCTCTTTATAAAAAATTGTTTGTTTTAGATATGTAAATAAATTGTATATTTTTAATAACATTACCAATCACCCGCTCCCGACTGTCTCCGGTCTGGTGGGTCGGCCACCCTGTAACTAATTTCTAGTTCCGCTATGGAGCTAGGTGTATAACGTCATATCGAAACTCTCTTTCGAAAGTAAGATCACTATCGATTTTAAGAAGAGGAAAAGATCACTCTTAAATGCAGCTGTAATCTTATATACGATATAACTAGACGCACATTGTTATTTCGATTAGCCAATCAAGGCTAGTGGAGAGAAGAGAGCCAAAAAAAAATGAGTACCCCTGTGCAACCCTAATTTAAAAGACCCTTTACTATACCATAGATAAAATGTTGGCTCTTTAGTTTGATTGTGGGGGCGCTAGCCTCCACCTCAACCTTGGTGGTTATCCTTCTAGTGAGCAATATGCTTGGTTCTCAAGGGTGACTCATCTATTTCTCTCCAAATCAAATATCCTACTCTTTTAGGAATAACTTCCCACCCGAATTGTTGGAGCCTTCCATAATGGAGTGGTATGTTCCTACTCTTCCACACACTCACCTTCTCTCCTAACTTATCTCCTACTAGAAACTATGAGAACCAATAGCAAATTCACCTCAAGATAGACCCTAGTCCACCATTACTATCCTCACAAGTTTTCACTCTCATTGGCGCCGACACAAATAACGCCACCTTTTTTCACCCTTGATTCCACATATAGACTTCCATGTTTTTGTACCCTTCTTTCTCTCTCTCCTCCCCCCTTTTACTATCCTTCTTTCTCCCCTTTTCTACTTACGTTACCTACAGCACTATATGCACACCACCTGTTTGATTATTTGTTAATGCCTACTGGTGAACTAGCTAAGCCACCAGACCAATCCACCAAACAATACTCACACCCAAAACTCAACCCTTGATTTGCTGCCTTAATCAATATGGGTCCCAATATTTATTGTGGAATCCACTACCTATTCAATGGTAATGATTGATCAAATCAACAAATTATGTCCACATTTTAAGTCCAAATGATATTTCTAAGAAAAGATAACACAAGGCAACATCACAACAAGATGCACAATTAATAGGGATCAAACCTTCGTATTCAAACTGATCAAGATAGTTCGGATGAGATCCAAATGAGAAGGTATCACTCGTTACTATTTTTTGATACCCTACTTTGTAAAGAGAATATTAGTTTATGGAATGTGTATGATTTACGAATGATTGTGGATGCTCAGAGTTGTGTCCGATTAAGAATCTTGAGATAGGAATCCAAAAGTACGTGATTCGAATGGTTTTTTTTTTCATCTCAAAAAAGGGATGAAAAAAAGAGAGTTTACACTCGTGCCAATTACTACTGCACCATAGGATTGGATTAGTAATTAAGCTGCGTCAACATCTGGGGTAGATAACGAATAAGTCCTCAGGTGCAATGTCACAGCATTAATTGTCACCTTCCTCAAGCCTTGAAGCTTACAAGTTATTCCACCTTCCGAAGAGTAAAAGCTAAACATTTCGACTTATAATCCAATCTCACTCCAAGTTCCGTAGAAGCAATCTCTCTCTCTCTCTCTCTCTCTCTCTCTCTCTCTCTCTCTCTCTCTCTCTCTCTCTCTCTCTCTCTCTCTCTCTCTCTCTATAAATACAATGAATTTGTTGCAGTACCCTCATCACAAAACAAAACCACCAGAGAATTATCAATAAAAAGCCTAAACACACCAACAATGGCCAAGTCTAGCAACTCTTCAAGTTCTGGCTCAAGCATGAAGGACAGAACATTCACTGGTGTAGGTAATCTCATAAGGCTTCTTCCCACAGGAACTGTCTTCTTGTTTCAGTTCCTCAGCCCATTGTTAACCAACAATGGCCAATGCCACACCGTCAACAAGTACTTATCCGGCGTACTCATCGGAGTTTCGGGTCTCTCCTGTTTCCTCTCTTCTTTCACAGACAGTTACACAGACAGTGATGGGAACACTCGCTATGCCATTGCCACCATGAAGGGTCTTTGGCCATCCTCTGGATCAGAGGATTTATCGTCGTATAAGCTTGGATTTGGGGACTTTGTTCATGCTATCTTTTCTCTGATGGTGTTTGGAGTGGTGGCTCTTTTGGATAGCAACACTGTGGGGTGCTTTTATCCTGGTTTTCAGTCCTCTCAGAAGGTTTTGTTAATGGCATTGCCTCCTGCTGTCGGTGCAATTTCCAGCACAGTCTTTGTCATGTTCCCTAACAAGCGCAATGGTATAGGCTATCCTTCAAGCCAGAGTTCAGGTTCACAGGAGCCTTAGTTTGCAGGTTCATACCCATATGAACACACCAAGCTAAGCACATAAACAAATACGTATACGTATTTATATTTATGTCTTAACCGACCCCAAATAGTTGAGACAACGCCGTCTTGAGTAATATATATACGATTTCTATACGTAACGGTTGAATGAGAGACTCAGTTCTCTTATTCTCCGAGTTTGTACAGTGTATGTAAAGAAGAAGAGGGAAGCATGATGCTTTGGCCTCTTGAATTATGTAATGAGTTTGCTATTGTGGAATAAGTAAATTGTTTGAAGTTCATGAAGTCTCCCTTTCCAATGGGTAAAATGTTAGAATTCAGAAAATTATGGTTATCTATGGTTCCAACATAGTTGAACTCTTAGCGGCGGTTTAGTTGCTGAATTTGGCCTCTGGTAATTCAGAAATCTCAGATTCAACACTTTTCATATTCGTTAAAGGTTAGACACACATGTTTTAAACCTACTCGGATTACGATGATCAATAGTCAAGCTTAAGGGAGTAGTCGGCGTAAGATTCCAGCATAACATATTCTTCTATGGAATCTAATTAGACATAATTAGAAAATTTGGGCAGGAAAACGGACCCTTAAAAAGTCCATTTTCTCATAGAACTTTGTAATTATATTAAGAATATTGAAATGGTAATAGCAACACAACAAATTTCTTAGTTATCTTTAGGGTCAGGTCATGAGCTATTTATCCCTCATAAATATCTTAATTTCGGCGTGAATGATCTGTCTTTGACCGGACCGAGAAGATGATTAATCAAAGTGTGCGTAAGCTAATCCGAATACCCCTGACTGTTAAATAAAAAAAGAGAATGAAACTATAGTTGTGAAGTAAATACACATTTTATTTTGTCATTTATATTCTAGATGAAGCTAAAAGAGTTTTGGGGAAGTCAATTCTAAATCAGTAATTGAGTGTTAATCCACTGGTGAGGGCAATGAGTGTAAGCAATTTATTTTACTTTTGTTTTTTCATTTGTATTATGGGAAAATTACACCAACACTCCATTATGGTTTAATGAAATTATAGATGATAGCCTCATAGTTTCTAAAATTATATTGCCCCCTTTTTAGTTTGGGTTTATGTTTCACTGAGTACCCTTTAGAATGCAATGGTTGTTGACTAATGAAATCTGTTGATATTAGCCTGCTCATTTTTCACAAACACAATGACAACGTATAATACCTTAGTTCTATCGTGGATGACCTGTCTTTGACTAAACTGGAAAAGAGAATAATAGAAGTGCGCGTAAGCTGACTCGAACACCCTTCACCGTTGAACCAAAAAAAAAAAAAACTTTCAGAACACTACGCTACGAATAATTCAAAAGTTTTCTTAGAAGACTCGAATTTAAAACCTCAAAATAACTAATTCATTCACTTTTTAGAAGTTAGAATACATACAAAGTATATTAATTTCTTGAACTCTTACCGACAAATTGGATAAAAAAAAAAAAAACTCTTACCGACAAACAAAATTGGGATTGGCATAACTAACAGACCTAACCATCTCAAAAGTCAAAATTAGGGATCCAGATCATCCTAGCTATGTACTTTATACTACTATTTAACATTTCAAGGTGGTCAAAATCAGTGAAAAGGGGTAGTTAGAAAAAGAAGTAAAGAGACACCTACTAGGATCTATCAGCTAGCTTTAAGTTAGGCAATCAACCAGAGGCTGGGCAAAATGCTTGCAAGTGACCCTTGTGGTCTGTGATCATAAGATAGAAGCCTAACAACAAAACATAAAATCAGATATTTCTATCTACTTAACCAAAAAAAAAATCATTCTTCTATGTAAAAAAGATAGTATTTTCACATATATTTTGTTTATATAGAGCACTGTTACATCTTATACATCTCAATTATGAAACAAAAGAAGAGTTTCATTTCTGGAACCCAAAAAAAAATATTCAGGTGGGAATCTGCCATATCCCTCTTGAAGAAAGAGAGTTAGTTATCCTTATAACCTTCTGTTTCATTTTCTTCTGTCTGCTGACATTCCGTCGCCTGCTGACCGGAATTTTCACTATATCAGCCTTAACAATGTGGTGGTCAGAAGTGCCTTTGGATGAAATTACTGAGTATGATCCAGGAATGAACTCGTATGGAGAATCTGATGAAGCCAGAATGTAATCTACTCTTGTACCATACTTGCATGTCCCCTGCACATCTGTTTTCGAAAACAATAATTAGTACATGTAGCTCTGTTTTTAGAATATTTCCCAAACGTTTCTGTTTCCAATCTAACTAAAACTATGCAGTAAAACGCAATTTAGATCCTTGATAATGATAAAGTATTGTACTTTGGCCTTTGGCAATGATCACCACTGGCTCGAATTCGCCGGCAAAGTTTTTTGCATCTGTGTACTCTTTTCCCTTCAAGAAGTTCATGAGTTCAACTTTTGGTGTAGGCTTTCCTATCTCCTCAAAATACTGCAGTGATAGTGTTGTCATATCAGAACAATGGTAAATTTTTATACTGGATTAATTCACACTATGACTGTTGGGAGAAATAATCACAAACTTTACCCTCACTATCTCTGTCCATCTCTCTGATGAGTAATCTGATCCATCAAGAGAATTGAGCCCTCCTGCCAAGATGTGGGGATGATCAGTTGATTGGATTATTGCATTAATCTGCTTCATCCTCCAATTCTCATCTAGATGGTCTAGTTGGGTGCAGTAGAAGTTGATTTCCCCTGCCCATGGCACATCAATAGTAGCCTTCAACACATTTCTGCATTCACCATCAGACAAAGTGGTAAGATATTTAGCTTGTTGCTTCGGATTCATAGTTCAAGTTCGTAGTGTAGCCCATCAACTCAGATGAGCACTAATACATATTGGTCAGAGCGTTGGAATTGTATCGAGCAATATACATGAAATGTTAGATAGAAGTAGTTGAACATGACGAGAGATTTAGGACACATGCATTAGGACTTTTTTTCCCAAGTAAACAAGACAATATCAATGGCTGATTGAGCTTTCTAAGTGATTATTTTGAGTCAATCAGAGGGGAAGAAGACGCACCTGAAATCCTTGTCATCAAATATTTTCTGAGCTTTCCACCTCTTAATTGGCCATTTGGACAAAATGGCATTCCCATACTCAGGAGCCCAGCTCTCTGCAAACACATAATTCATCCCTAAAGCATCAGCCAAATCAGATAAAGCCTTCATGTTCTTCTCTTCCTCAGCTTTCACATCTTGTAAAGCCAAAATATCAGCATCCACCTCTCTAAGCACATCAAGAATGGTTCGACTTCCCACGAAACTCCCATCGTTCATCCAATTATTCATGCCAGCAGGGAAGCATAATGGGGACCTCACTGGAGCTAGGCTTCTATTTGCTCTGATAATCTTGCTTGAGTCGTCTTCCACAATTTTAAGAACCTTATTGTGTGCTAATGAGATTTCATTATCAGGAAGATTTATCGATACTTTCAGCTTTGGTTTTGTGAGCTCAGTCTGTGGGAGAATGTGATCAAGACCATTGATTGTAGGATGTAATGGAGATTGCTTAAGTATGCTCTTGGGATAATGATTTGGAGACTTCACCGGACCATGGAATTTCAAATAATCTCCATCTTCTTCAATGAAAACAGCTGATTGATCAGGATTTGGGACTGCTGGTGCAAGGGAGAACAAGGCTGCATTGAATGTGGCAACACGAATAGGCCTTTGTGCAGAAGCACCATCCACTAGGCCATTTCGACGAGTTCTTGGAGGTTTAGTGCCTGATTTTTCTCTAGGCTGCTGGCCTTTAGGATTCAGCTTCCCAAACCTCCTGATGATGACTTTCGGCCTCGGGCGCCTCCATATCCACCACCGGATTCTCGAGCAGAGCCGCCAAAATTTCCTGCTGAGGTTACTCAACATGGAAGAAACCTGTTTTTCTGCAGAGATTTTCTGGAACCCTTTCTATACTGCATTAAGTTTCAAGACTGCCTCACTACTTGATATTCAGAAAAGATGTGATTTAACATGTGTTTTAAGCTGTTCAGCTTTGCTAAAGAATGCAAATAGACAAGCCAGGGAAGGTAGGATTCTTAGGGGAAATATAGACACAGAAAAAGTAGTTATAGAGACAAAAACATATTCAACTGCTCCAATTACTGAGGTGGAGGTTGACAATGGAGCAATATTGTTGATCTTCTTTTTATGATTACAAAACTATACCAACTCCCACCTGTAAAGCTTGAAAATTTGTGCCCATCCAATAGGAACACAAAAATATGTAAGAAGAAAACAAATTGGTCTTCTATGAGTCTCCAACTCTATTATTTTGTGGGTGATCTAAAGGTGCCTTTGAACATAAGCACAGCTGTTAGTTTTCTCAAGTAGGTAAATTGAAGCCTCAAAATTCAATCAAGTATGTGTTGACTATATAACAGTGATATAAGTATTATTTTTGGTTAATGCTTGATTCACATGGGATTTTAAGATGCACAAGATTGTACCAAGTGCAAAAAACTCTCGTCTATAACAAAATTGAAGTTTGGAAGAAATAAATTGTAGACAGTTTTACCTTATTGTTGTAGTGAGGCCGATTCTCAAACTTGAACCCGACTTTATTTGACAAGTTTGGAAGAGATAAATGTTGGACAAATTTGTCTTAGAATCTGATTCCCGAAATTGAATCCGACTTTAATTGACAGCATTTATTTGGAGGACAGATTGATTCATTGACTTAAGGGGGTAGATGCTAGATAGGGATTGATTCTTGGGCCCTTGAGATTTGGCGCAGAGACTAACTTTCTCTCTCTTTAAAGTCCATTGGATGTTGTGGGTGCTGGGTTCCTCAAGGTTAATATTTTATAACCTGAGTGTCAAAAGATGTGGGGGAGGGGGATAGGGAAAGGAAGAAGAGAGCAGTTATGAATAATTAGAAAGTATATGTAAGGTGATGCTCTGATGAGGCAATGATGAAACAATAAAATGTAGGAAATAAGACAGCTTTTGCCATATAGGAAAAATCCTTCTCACATCCTAACCATGCCAAATGTTCAAACTAAGCAACACACACACACACACACACACACACTCCAAAACCGGCAATGTCAGAAAGGATGAAATAAGCTGAAACATCGATTGATCTTCCAATACAACTTTGAATTTGTCTAAAAGACAGGATCTAGAAAGATGTTTTAAGCCGTTAGTGAGATCGAAGTATAAGAGCAAACCCACATTTACCCATCCAACGACTTCGGAATAAAAATCCCTAAAAGTCTTTCCACACACATACACACACACAGAGGGATGTTTCAGACTGACCCGTATAACATTCTCCAAGTAATTTGCCAAAAGAAAAGCATAAAATCACCAATTACACCCCTATAATTTGTCAGACTGGAGAAAACTGAAAACACTGATCCCTGTAAATTATTCCCATAGAGACTGCTGATTCATACAAAACTCGCACAAATCTCTTCAATGCCATCGGCCAGTCATTGCAATTGCATAAGACTCCATGGGTTAACTTGCCATAAGGATGACTGTAATCTCCTGCAACTCCTCAGTATGCTTCTGATATACAGCAGCAAGGACTGTAGAATAGAAAGGCAAGGCCAGCTCTTTCTCATGTTTACTATGCCAAACTTGAATCAGGAGCAAATATCATGTCATAAGTTATTATCAATCACTTATCCCCAAACATTGCATCCAGAAGATTAGAAGATGAATCGCCTTCTTCGCTTTCATCAAAAAATCCATTTGCAGCATTTTCCCTCCTGGATTTTCGCTCCTGAGCAATAGAATCTGCTGATTCTGCGCAGAAATTTCGTTTCACGGGTCTTTCAGCCACAACAAACTTGTTTCCATCACGGGTTCTCTCAGAGAATCCTGCCCACACTACAGAGAACCATGTGTTCAGAGATTCACTATGCATGAGAATAGATGTCTCACAAAACAACATAAAACGAAATGATATCCTTGCTGTATACTAGAACATAATTCTCTCGTCTGGAATCCAAACAAGATTCAAAATCTCTTAAATGCATACAGACACTGTTTAGAACCTAAGAAAATTTTATGCCTTCGGCATTCAGAAACCAGATAATTTTTTATTCTCTTTAATTAGATGTGAGATAAAAACAACTTAAGAATTCTGGCTGTCTTTACTTTTAGTAGGTGGATGCATAGGTGGAGCGCAAAAAAATAAAATAAAATAGAATTAGAGGAACTCCTCCTCTTGGATGAAATCATGAAATGACCAAGGAATACTTAAGAGACCCATCTACAAAAACTTTGTGGTAACAGAACCATGGTCCCCACTAGATAATGCCATAGATTAAGCACCCTAACATTTGACAAGACCCTACAATATGTTGGTAGCAGGGCTTATGCAATCCCTATTGATTGGAAACCTTCACAATGCTTGGCTTGGCAGTCAGAGTTTGGGACAAACCCAGAGAATCGCTAGTACTTAGCCACATGGAAGGGAAGATGGGCGTCTTGGTCAGTCTAAAGGGAAAGAGAACCAATGGCATCTCCAACACAGGATGTGTGCAAGCACCTCGTGTCATAACAGCGGCTTGTGACTTAATGACTCACTATTGGTCCATTCCTCCAAGCGAAATTTAAGCCCCGCAAACCAGAAAGCCTTGCCATGTATTCACTTAATTTTTCTACAATAATTTATACACTTTCATTGTGAAGAAAAAGATGTAAGCGGGTAATGCCCAGTCTATCAGCCTCAAATTAATCATAGAGTTCTCTCATTATTGTCAAGACAAATTACCTCCAAAGTGATGTAGAACAATGGAAGCTGCAACAGTTACATTTAAAGAAGCAGTACCACACCCATATTGTGGAATATAAACAAAGAAGTCACAAATCTCACATTCTTTAGCAGAAAGCCCAGTTCCCTACAAAATAACGCAAAACATAGCTCAACCATACATACCTTTAATTACTGCAACCCTATTCAAAACATTCTCTCGAGCAAAATTAAGCAATTTAGTGAAAACAGCAACAATTATTGGTGATGAACCCAAATAGTTGGAAAGTCAGTCACTCAGCAATACTTGATCAAGCAATATTTCACAAACATATATATTCGTACAGTAAAAGTTCAATATTTTGTAGCAGCTCCTAATGCTGCTTTCACTGAAATTTAAGAAAACTTTAGATTAATCAAGGAATGGTAGATATAGATATGTGCAAATATACCCAAAAGAATCCACCTTTAAGCAAGAATTTTGAAACATCTTTCTTTGTTGGCTACACTTTGCACAGAAGTTTAAGATTACTTGAGGAATATAAACACATACATACACTGTCCATGAAAATTCCAAAATGGAGCAAAAACTGTGAAGCAACTATTAGTTGATTGTTGCACCAAAGTTTGAAGAGTAATTGGGCAAGTATAGAGTCTTAAAACCCCATGAAATTCAGATATTAGCATCTTAAAAATTACCAAGTCTTGAAAAAATTACCTCATTGCCGAGAAGAAAAGCAGTGCTCTTCTTGAAAGGATGCTGATTCACAGCCGCCGCATTGTCCGTAATCTCCACTCCACATATATCACAATCCCTTTCCTGAAAAACAAAAAATTACAAAGTACCCATATAACATTCGCCCAATTCTAAAACCCTAAAGGGAGAAGAGATAAGAGAGATGGGGACCTTGAGGAAGAGGTGGGCGTCGGAGAGGGAGTGAAAGTGGCGGAAGCGGAGGTGGGAGGTGGAGCCATGGCTGCCGAAGGCGTTAAAATCTCGACGGCCCACCAATATGAGCTCGGAGACGCCGAAGGCAGTGGCGCTTCGAGCCAGTGTGCCCACGTTGTGCCTCTTCGCTATGTTGTGTACCACCACATAGCTCTCGAATCCCCTTTCATCATCCATTATATATAGAGCGCACACACACACACACACACACACACACAAGAGAGGCAGTGGCCGCCGATTACCGCCGTAACTACGAACAGCTCCACCGTCGCAGAGGTTTTAATTGAGGACTTGGACAAGACCTTGTGAGAGAGCAGCAAAACGTTGTCGTTCTGTGTAGAATAAGGTACGACTGTTATTCCATTCTACGTCGTCGTTTCATGGATAATAAATATTAGCTTCATTTTTGTCCTTTTTTTTTTCTTCCAACGTGGGCCTTTTCATTTTCCTTTTACTTCTGTTTAAAACAGAAAAATTTCATTGAGAATGATTTCTCCAGCAATGAATGAATTTGGACGGAGTTTTTTTTTAATCCTCAAATTATCATTCTTTTTTATATTTATTTGTTAATAAATCGACAGGTGAGATGGTCAAAGACGACCCGTTTTGTTTGTTAAGAAAATTGCCCCTCCTATTATTAGGGTTGTTAAACAAGTCAATCTTGAACATTTTTTTAGGCTCGTTTATGTGTAAATAGTCAAATGAGTCAGCTCGTTTATGTGTAAATTAGGTTTGAATTAGGCTCGAATTCAGCTTGATTATCACCCCTACCTATTATATTCATGAATCTAACACCCGAAATATTTATTAATGTTCCAAGATACAAATAACATTGGGCGAGACCTTAAAATTTTGAAATCTCAACTAATAAAGAATTGTGGGTTTTTTGAAAAGTAAATGGACCCAATTAAGTAAAGTTGCTTGTACATAATTTATTGATAATCATGTATATAATCAATATAATGTTATAATTTGTGCACAAAATACACATAGCTTGAATTTATGTTGTAATCATAAGTTTGAAAACATATATAGCCACCATAATATTATTTTATAAAAATTAGATTAAATTGAATTTATACCCCTTAAACTATATCTCTCGTTTTATGTTGTTTTTTTTTACAATAAATCAAGATAAAAAAGGGAGCTTAAGGGTGACAAGATAGGCTCTAAGAGACTTGTCTCAAATTGCAACCCCCCAAAAGAAGCTAGATGGAGATCCGTTAATCATAACTACAAATGATACTATGGAGATACATTCTCTAATCCATCTTACCTAAATTTCTAGAAACTTCAAGGATTTACGGGTATTGAGGACAACATCCTAAGGAACGAAGTCGTACGCCTTGCGAATATCTAACTTGGTGCAAAACTTAGGAGTTTCTTTGTCTCTATGAAAGTGACAGAGTAGTTTGTGAGCCAGAATAATATTTTCACCGATGTTCCTGCCTTTAATGAAAGTTGACTGATGGGGACTCACCAACTTATCAAACACTTTCCTTAAGATGATTTGCCAAAATTTTTGAGATTTCTTTAAGAGTACGTTACACAATAAAATATGACTGAACTCCTCAAAGACCCCCGAGTTATCCACCTTAGGGATCAACTTAAGAAAAAATGAGTTGACCTGTTGAACAGCTGAATAACAAAACATCACATCTCCTGCAGCTGTTGCTGAAATGTTTTGTATTCGAATCGTGGCAACCCCTTGAAATAAGACCATGAGAGATTTATCACTCATGAATACTCTAGTCCCGACATGGATAACATGCATTTGATCGTATAGGAGAGGAGATTAATTGAAGTGCACATAAAGTGGTCCGGACACCTCTAATTGTTAAATAATAATTAATAAAAAAAGTTGTTGGTGAAAAAGGGAATAAAATTCAATGATTGGGTAATGTTAAACTTAAGCTGATAGTTTAAGGTCTAATATGAGAAAGTTGGTAGAATAGAGGACAATATGAAATAAAAGGTATAGTTTAAGGGATTTAAGTATAATTTACTTTTAAGAGAGTTCAATGAAAAAGCCGTGGAGTCCAAATTGTAATAACCTTCACCGACCGCTTACCCAGGTAACATGGACCCACCGCCACCGTCGCAGCCGCAAACACCACCTCAACTTCACCAGAGCGACGCTGACGAAGATGATGAAACCGTGAAGCAGCTCAAAGAGTGCTCCTCCGTCTACTTGTCGTTACAGGTGTATCTATTTGCACATATATGTAGTAAATGAACATGTGTACACTCAAAAGATCTGATTTTCTTGATTGATTGCTTCTAAAACCCTAAACCCAGATATCATTTTTCTTTATGTATTTCAGGATTGTCTTGTCAAAACCGACCGGAGTTGGAAGTCTTGCCAAAAGGGTATGCTTTTATTCTACCTTTTTTTTTTTTGCTCAAGTATTTGCTCATTTGCTTTTTAGATCGAAAAATTTCTTGAAATCTCTCTCTCTCTCTCTCTGCTGCATTCTAATGATAGGTTTTTGTGCTATTTCTATTGAGTAAAAATAATGATATGAGTTATGTATTTATTGGTGTTTTAAACATCTAACAGAAGTTCAAGCTTTGAAGGCATGCAATGAAAGAAGAAGCAATTACAAGAGGAATTGAGAATTATGTGGGGGATAAGCTGAGGCAGCAAATTAGGCATAAATTATTACATTACCTTTTTAACCATCTACTTTTCAGTTTTGGTTTTGGTGTATTTACTGAGATTTCTTCAATAATTTCATGCAATGATGAGTTATTGTACACATTTTTTGCTTTTTTCCAGTCTGAAATACGGAAAAAATAAAGAATTGGAAGGTTGAGATATGTTATCATATAAGCCTACTTGTTTACATGATTAAAATTTTCATTTTTCATTTTTTTTTCAGCTGATAATTGTTTAGTTTTTTGTCAATCTTTTCACATAAGAAGTGGTGAGAATTTGGGGTATGCATTCATGTTTATCAGGTCATTGTGATATTTATCTGTGATGAATTCTCTATCCTTGATGGATAAGGATTGGTGATTGTATGAAATGGGAGATTTTGGAGATATATATATCTGTTTTTCGATTGATATTTCAACCGAGGGATATCTTGGAGATATTTCTGTTTTTTGCTTAATAATTTCAATACTCTGGTTTTAGTGCGGATACTGCATAGACAGGAAAATAATTTGGGGGAGTAGTTGATGGAACTATGAAGAAAGCTTATAATATGATGTCTCTCAAGAGTAGAAGTGCATAGTTATATTGAGCTAGACAAACACCAGGGTAGTTCCAATGACATAATTTATTGGTTAACACCTCAGGATACTAAGTTGAAGTTTTGCAAAGAGACGTTTTGATTGACTTGTGCAGGTATTTGGGATAACGCGTAGTAATTCAAAAAATTAAAATGGAATTCACTATCTGATAGAGTTGAGTCTTTTGCTATAATATGAACTTCTTTCCTTTACACTAACAATGCAGTGGTAGTGCTAGATATCTCCATGTTTGAGGTTCAGTTTTGGCATGAACAGGCAGAATTGTGTTTTCAATGGACATTCTTTTTGTATGTATTTTTTCACTGAAATCACAGTGGTACAGGTTAGTTGGCCGGAGTATGGAACATATCATATCAGACTCTTCAATATATGAATTAAGTCTCCTCGGAAATTCAGGTGGGATGTTTTATATTCAACAGAGCCTCTCATCCTGTGATTGGTAGGTGGTTCGATTGGAAAGAGTTGGCGAGAATTGATACTTGGAGAACAGCCAAACCCGGATTAGAGAAAAGATCGTGTCTTCCCTTAATTTGATCACCTCAACTCAAGGAGGAGGAATATCAAGTACGTATTTTTATCATCATGTATCAATCCTTTGGTTCTATTAAGCTTTATGTGAAGTTCTTTCTTTTAGTTGGTAATGTGAATGAATTGACTTGGTCCGAAACTGGACCCAGTTGAGGATTGCCAAAAGGCTGGAATGGCACGATGTACATCTCGGTTGTAGGGGATATGAGCCATATCCCACCATCAACAATCGAGAGAGTTAATTTGCATGGGTTGGTTTAATGATCAAACAAGGGATAAGGGATAAGTATTTTTTCCATTATTCTGTGTTTTACCCGCCTATACCACACTAGATTGGATTAGACCATCCAATTCCTTTATTTTCTTCCAATTCACTCGGATGAACAGAGTGGGCTTGAGCCTATGAAGCTGCTGGTTATCATTACTCAGGAGACTGGCTAAGGACACAATTCAGATCTATTGGGGTCCACATGAAAAAACAATATCCAAACCACCGGATGAAAGGGACTAAAAAGCCATTCTTCATATACCTCTAATTTAGGAGGAATTAATGAAAGGACATCAATTCAAATCCGAGATTTTTGAATTGAGAGAGATATTTAGAGTCCTTTAGTCCATTAAATAAAATGAAAAAGCCAATTAGGTTCCCACTTGAGAGCTTGAACACCTTATCTTTCGCCCTTGAGGCATACATGCTGAATAAGAGATGTTCCCTCGGCCATTGAACAAGTAGATGGGTGTTAAATTGCGAACTTGTCTATAAACTTAAATTGTTAGGTAATGCATAATAAAAATATTAAGCAAAGTTTTAAGTTATTGGGATGACGGTTAGATTCGAACGCAAGACTTCCTTGGTAAATTTTTTCTCTCTTCAAAACTAAAAGTGAACATAGACAAAGAGGGAGAGTTAGAAAATGAAGTTAGAAGAGGACAAAGACAAAATGAAAACTACAAAAGAAAGAGAAAAGTGAAGGTAAAAAGGTTCAATTATAACTTGAAAGTGAGCACTTCTTTTTAACTCCCCCACTACTACTTCACAACCTCAAATCTTAGGCGTGACAAACCTAAGTGGGGTGCATTATCATGATCAACCCACACACCATCCCTCATCTCTAACTCTTCACCCCACATATCTACCACCACTGTTAACCACCACTTCCACCCTATTTCCGGCGACTCGTAAACGTTTGAAACGCCACGCTCCCGGCGGCTGGAAAATCATCCATTGTGCAACTCCGGCATTTCATTCCTTGTGGCTGGATCATTTTTGTGATACGATTCAACACTTCACTGCTAATGCACGTTGTAGACACAGACATTGTCGCCGGCCGGAAAACTTTAACCACCTTCTTCAAAACCTCGACTATATCATCATGGTCATCGTAAACAGACCCAACACATTCAAAGCTGGCGTAGCTGAACCCATCCTCTGGCGTTACATGAATTGTGGAGTACCGATCACCGTCAATACCATTCATTGAATATCCACATGGATCAAATGCGAAGTCACAGATAGTAGCGTTTGAATTGATATTATCAATACCCGTTATCTCCGTCATCTCTTTTCCGGCAGTGTCGCCATTTTTTCCGTCGTCCAGACGCCGGAAAAACTTCCTAGCAAGCACACGATCAAGCTCCGTCATGCAGACTTCTATGGTGAATAACATATCATCAGGACTGTGTTGAACCGCCATGTGAGACTCATTAGAAGCTGAAAACACATGCCATGAATGATGGGACGAGCTTGAAGGCATAACAGAGGCCTTTCTGTAACAAACATGGCTTGGAAGGTTCTCTTCTAAGAAGATGACCTCTTCTCTAAAGCTTGTATGTGGATAGGGTTGAGCTTTAGGGAAGATAAAGCTCCCTCTGGTGTATCTACACCCGCATAGAGAGAGACCCAGATGATCACATGCAAGGAGTATCAATGGACGGATAGATTTCAACAGTTGGGTGGTCCCACATGTCTTGATGATGATCTTGGTGGGGTACACAAAGAGACTTGATTCTGATAGTACGTAAGAGTCGAAGTATTGGTTACCCACAGCTGACACAACGGTGCATTGCACTGCATGGAGTACTTCCTCCAGTGACTCGAAGTCCAGCTGCCGGAGACCTATTCCGATCGCCGGATCATCGCCGGAGAAGTTCAGCTCAAGCCTCTTCTCAAAACCTTCAAACCCAGAAATAGCCATTGATTTTCAACTGATACAAACAAACAGAAGTGATATGTGAATGTTTGAAAGAGAAGGAGAGAGAAAACAAGATATGGAGCTAGGTTGTGGGTTGTAATAGTACAGGGTTAGAGAGAGAAGTGAGTGGTGGCATGAAGTATACAGGGGTTGAGTATATATAGAGGGAGAATATGAGAGGAGAGGAGTGTAGGAGAGACTAGAGAGAGATAGAGAGTGGGGGAGGAGGAGGGGCATGCGGGTGAGGCAACCAAGAATAATGATTGTAGGCATAATGAATACAAGATGATGTTCATCTTTGTGTGTGTTGGAGATCTTTCTCCAGACAACAACATGAATCAGAATTTATGCCCACGCGCATTCTTCTTCTTCTCCCACTAAGTTTCTCTTCTTACAAGTTACTGTTTTTTTTTCTTATTTGTGTTCATGAGCTGTGACGACAGAATAGGTGATGGGAAAATTTAGCTGTCGTGACTTTGTATTTTGTCGCGTTGAATTTTGATAATTTTTTGAGATCAGGTCATGAGAAATCTTGGTGTAGATGGTTTGTCTTTGACTGAATTGAGGAGAGGATTAGTCGAAGTGTACGTAAAGTTGTAAACTGACCCAATGACCCTGATCGTTAAACAAAAAAAAAATGAATTGTGATGATAATTGGTGACAATTTTATGATCTTCTAACTATAAATGACTTTGCTAGATGACAATTACATTTTAAAGTTAATTCTTATAAATAATGAGCAATGTTATAAAGACTTAATTTGAGCATCTAAGTAGGGATCGAATTCAATGTAATTATTGGATTAATTGTGAGTTTTAGTATCATTAATTAGATCCTTAAATTGGTTGGGGATTCTTGCCATTTTGTTCAACATGACGTTGTTTTTACCATCGGAATTACCTTTTTAGTAAATTAGGTCGGCAGATTAGGCGGATAATCCACTAATAGTGAAAAATAAAAGAATTTGAAAGTAGGAGACCAAATGTATCTTCATCATTCCCATGGTAGCTTAGAAAAACAGACATAATTATAAACTAGATGCTTCTATGTATGACAACAATTATTAGAGCTCCTACGCGGAGGCAAGCTTATTTTGCCATATATAGGTGTTGTCAAGTGAACTCATAATCAAAATACTACTGCACAACATCAACTAAACCAGTTGGTTTTGGGGGTGATGGGTGGGTGGTGGAGAGAGAGGGGGGGGGGGGGGGAGGGGGGGTGTTTTCCAAAATTTGAAAAGTTTCAGAGTGCCACAAAATTTTCTTCCACTTTCATAAGTGCCTCTCTTGAAAACTTATACCAAGCCTTTACCTCTAGTCTTGACTTGGATCACATAGAACGAGGACGGGAGTGAGAACGAGAGCACAAAAACATTAACATTAAAAAAAATTGAGAGTGAGAATGTCTTAAGAGCGTCATATTATATGCATATAGACGCATTTACCCATAAATGTTTAATATAAATAAAATATAAAAAATTAAAATTTTATGCACAACTATGAGACACACTATTTCATTTTTAAATATATGTTGATTATAAAGTTCTAAAATGACAATTATAGTTTACAAATATTATTATAGTTTGATGTGTATTTTTAGGTCGGGGTCAGTACTTCCCAAATAAAAATTTGAGTAATAATAAATAAGTATATAAGTAATTAAGAGCAGAATTAGTCGAATTCACAAGTTTGTAAAACAAGAGCGCAAATTCGCATGCGGAGTACGAGGGCGTTAGGAGTTTAGAAGGATTATGTGACTAAGATCTTGACCTAATGCTTGGATCTATAGTTAAACACATGATATTAACTAGGGAAAAAAAAATAGGTGGATGGGTCATATATTCAATAGTTGGACGAATCATAGAATAACAAAATAAGATTATTATGAATGCAAGATGACACTATGAATCATAAAAAAATAAAAGTAATATAGTTTATGTCGGGTGGATCAAATAAAAAAAAATGAATTTGAAAAATATTAAGCATGTACGTAATGCATCCAAGATAATTTACAAAGGTTTAATATATTTGTCGGGTCAATGGGTCATTCTATTGGGTGGAAGGGTGGCTGATTTAACGGTCGGGTCGGGTCTCAACGGATTTGTTGCCAATACTGGCTGAATGCTGGGTTAACCCACGTGGTCGGGTGTTTTTGGGTTTTTTTTTTTTTGGGGGGGGGGGGGGGGAGGGGTGGGTGTTGATAACTTGTTTTTTCTTTTAAAACAAATAAGGATATTTGAGATAGTTTATGCGCACTTCGATTAATTTTTTCTCTGGTCTGGTTAAAAACATGTCATCCACACCGAGATTAAGAAATTCATGAGGGATAATCTCTCATGACCTTGTACAAAGGAATTGTCAAGATTCGAATTTAAAATAGTTAAGTTTACAGCTCCTCTCGGTTACCATTTAAACTACCCCTTAGAGTTAATAACTTGTGTAGATGTCTTTTAAGAGAAGAATAATGCAATGCTATATGGATAGTTGAAACAGTGAGTCGTATTAACTTTTGGGGTAAATATCATTTACATCTCCTGACATTTAATTTTATTATACGGACACCCCTTTATATTTTAAAAATAACATTGACCTCCCTTAACATTTATAACTTGTAACAGCCACACCTCTTTCAACTAACATACGTTAGAATTGTTAACAGTCAAAACTGATGTCATTAATAATAATTGTTAGAATACCAAAAATACCCTCCAAAATTAAGTTTAAGAATTTAAATATATATTTTTCTTACCCTACAAATTTACCCCTCATTTATTTCATATATAAATTAAAATTTTAATCCTTAAATGTTTAATTTTCAAATCTACCAAATTAATAAGTTAAAATTTTAGTAACTACCTATTAAATTATCCCATATTAATTTTATTTTTATTTATTATTTATCTAATTACATAAATTCTTCCTCCCGCCACCCATCACCATCGGTTCCACCACCGTCTAACCCAATCACAACAAGGGATAACATAGAGAGAGAGAGAGAGAGAGAGAGAGACAGAGACAGAGACAACAACCCACTGAAAACCACCTCCGCCTCCACCACCACTAAAACCACCACCTGGAACCAACTCATCTTCAAACAACACCAAACCACCTAGATCAAACCCATCATCAACCACCACCAATAACCACCTCTGCTCACCATTGCCACCACACAAACACATCCAAACCACCACCACCAACAACCTCTGCACAGTGCACGACATTTCTCCCTCCCTCCCCCCTTTCTCTCTCTCATACATAAACACATACAGATGCGATCTGCAATTTGTTTGAGCAAGCTTCGTCAGCGATCTACGATTTGTGCTTCGATTTGATCAAATTTCTTTATATTTGTACTTTGATATCACATATGTGCTTCAGATCTGATGAGCCCAGATTCAACTAGACCAAATCCAATAAATTAAATGAATCTAGATCAGCAAAAATGATCCTTCAAGCCCAGCTCGTGGATTCAACCCAGCCTAAGGCTCAAGGAATCTAAGAAGATTAGAGTACGTGGGGAGTAATTATCAAGATGCCCACTTTCAAAGATCTAGACAATCTTTAATTATACTTACCTTTTGTAGCTATCCTCCCCAAAAGACTAGTGTCTTTACCCTCACGTCACCGCCTCAATTAAGGCTCTGTGCCTATAAATTGTAAGCCCTCTCCACATGAGAGAGGCATCTCTCTACACACCCCTACACAAGCTATGTTTCTCATAGCTACCAAAAGCATACCCTTGCCCTCTCACTCTCTCTCTCACCTACTACTTCATCAATAAAGACCACCAGCCACTGTTGCCATCTACAAAGTGGAGTAGGTCACCCTTACTGAACCACTCTATATGTGTGTTGCTTATGTGGATCTCACATTTATATTTACTGCATTCATTACCTATATTAATTACTTGACAGGTGATGCATAAATCAACTTTTGTACTTCATCAAGATCTATGCTTCAGATCTGTTATTCGAGTGTTGGGAGAATTTTGTCGTAAGTCATAGAGGGTCAGTGGTGATGCCTCCTCCTAAAACGACTGTGTGTGGGAGGCAGAGCGAGATTGAGAGGAGGTTGGAGGGGTGGGAGGCTATGTACAGAGAGAGAGAGAGAGATGGTATATGGTGGTGACTGTGAACGGTGAAAGTTGGGGATGGTGCAGGGAAATAGGGAAAATGGGTGGTGCTTAATCGTTAGAGCTTCGGGCATAGAGGATTTTAGGTCATGGGTCATGGGTCACAGATCATGGAGTGTTGTCTTGGGCATGGGGCAATGGGTTTAGATCTGGGCACGGGTTTGATCAATTAATTAAGGGCAAAACAGTCTTTTTAATAATATTATTAATGTTGTTCACCTATTGGGGTCTTAGTGTCATTTTTAAAATGTGAGGGGGTGTCAATGTAATAAAACTAAATGTCAAGGGGTGTGAGCGATATTTACCTTAAATTTTTTTAATGGGACCTATTGATCCAACCCCCTACATTCATTTAATAATTTTTTTGGTAATTTTTTTTTTGTTGATAAACATAACATTAAAGATGCAAAAATAAAAGGGAATCCTTAGTGTGCAAAGTGAGATGGAAACAACTGCTTCATAAGGAACAGGAGTTTATTTTCAGAAGTGGGCAGGTGTGGGTAGCAAAAGGTAGACATGCCCCAATATCATCAATTATTTTTTCAGAAACACAAAAAACAAAAGCAATCAGGCGTGGCAGCTAAATTATGAGGAATATATATCCATGAAATTATTTTTTTTTTATTTTTTTTGGGGGGAGGGGGTCAGTACGTGAAAACATAGGCATTGACATAATTTTTTATGTTCCATGCAATGCATTATCATCGACAAAAGAAGTGATCATTTTTGTCGGGTTAACGGGACGTATTAAGAATTTTTTATTTCAATTCTGAAAAATTTATTAAGTTAATGATACTCTAAAAAGATTAAAAGTACGTACTACGTACCCATCACAAAATCTTCCCTTGGCAGCTTAGCTTTTAAGACTAGAAACATAAAAGCTCCTTTGGTTTGTCCACCTTATACGTCTTACCATAATTATGGTATGGTATATGTCATACTATGGATATATTCCCAGATAAAAGTTGTAGGTTGAAGTGACATACCACGAGAATAGATAGAGAGTTAAGAGTCGTATCGATGATAATAGTGTTATTAACTCGAGGTTTTAAGTTTAACTCTCGTAAGAGACGATCTAATTGTCTCGATACTTGGGTTTAGAATAAAAAATATACAATTTTTAGGACAAGAACGGATAGAGAGTCACGAAAAGGATGTAATAGGTAATTCGTTAGAGTACTATTGATGACAATATTTTTAAGTGTTATTATCTCGAGATTTTAAGTTCAACTCTCGTAAGAGATGTTCTAATCGTCTTGGGTTTAGAATAAAAAATATGTAGTTTTCATGGGGAGGAAATGATTCAACAGGTAGGTGTCATGAATGATCTTATGGTTGCTGGCACACTCACATTATGACTACAGCCCATCTCTTATGCTGCACGCCCACCACCACCTAACTCTCAAATACTCTCACACTATCACATACATATGTACACACCCCTATCACCAAGAAAGGGTCAACCACTTCCAAATTCAAGGATAAAAAAAGTCACCAAATCTTTCTTCAAAAGTATCAAAACAAAACTCTTTTAACAAAGTATCCCAACTTTTACATCAAAAGGTGTGTGACCCAAATCTTCCTCTTCACTTGAGAAAAAGATATCTTTCTCCCAAGGTTAAAGGGTTTAAATCACTTCAATATATATTTTTATTAAGGCTTTTCAATAATAAATTAATTCATAATGTATAAGTGGATCTCCGAATAATCCGCATACAAGAGATAAATTCAAACAGGACTTTTTATGCGTAAGTTGATCTTCTTTTTTTATTTTTTTGGTTCAACGATTAGGGATGTCTGAACCAGTTTACGCACATTTTGACTAATTCTTTCTCTGATCTGGTAAAAAACAACTCATCCATATAAGGATCAGGATATTCATATCCCTAATGACTTGGTCCCTAATGGATTGTCAAGATTCGTGAAGTTTAAATTTAGAGCTTGTCATTGTTACCACTTAAACTATCTCTTCAAATTGTAAATTAATCTTCTATGTATACACATTGATATTTATTGGAAGAGATTTGAATCTCAAATTCGAATAAGTAGAGGAACTAAAAAGGAACTTAGACCCCTCTAACCTTCATTTTGGTCCCACTAATTCACCTTTTAATATCATTTTGTATATCCATGATCCATCCCACCAAAATCATGTATCTAAAACCCATGATTGGTCCCACTAATGGGTTCAATGTGTCCCCAAGACAACCAACATGGATGGTCCCACATGGGTGACACATCATCCTCTATGTGCCCTACTTTAAAAACACAAAGGACCCATAACTACCCTATTCCCAAATTGATTTAGAGACATATAGTCCCCACATCAAGTCATTGAGAGTGGGACATTTGAATTAAGTTTGGGAGGGTTAGAAATGGCTTTAGCCGCCATACATGCTTGCATGCGCCCATTAGCACACATGTGGTATAGTATAGTATAGTATAGTATATATATACATAGAGAGGGAGGGAGAGAGAGAGAGGGGTTCAATTTGAGCACTAGGAAGCATATGTGAGTGGTACTGTATCATGCGCACAAAATTTGGGATTGGGGTGGTGCCCACCACTCATAGTTTGGAGGAACCACAACCAGGGTTCGTGATATGTCAATGTTTAAAAGTCTTAGTGAATGTAATTTTCAATGTTATTAAATGTGCAAAGCTACCACTTAATTAAGAGAGTGAAGATGGCACGTCGAGTTCACGAGATTACATGTTCAATTTGTAATTTACAAGTGATAGTGTGCATTTGTAGTTGGGATGATTCTTCATTTAAATATATATATATATATATATATATATAAAGAACACGATTAGTAGCTCGAGTTCATCTTATCTTTTAGGTGTGGGAATTTTGTTTTCAATAGTTGCATATGCTTTGAAATTTGGTCATGTTCAAAGTATGTTTGCGTTAGTTTACGTATTTTATCGTAATAACCTTCACTTATTTCTTTTCGAAAACTTTTGTACGGGGATTATGCGTATGACTAGTCTCATTTCATATACTCATGTATTAATCGCGTCAAATTAATGATTTTCTTTTCTATCATCGGTTATTTCAATTGATTTAGGATGTAGAATTTAGAAATATTATAGAAAAGTGTTGAATTATGAAGTATATTCTATTGGGTTAATCTCTAAATGTACCCAATCCCCTGCATCAGGTAGAATCCAATGGACAAACTCTAAGGATAATTCAAGTAATAACATGAATGAATTGAAAGTTCAGACGTCTTGAGTTTGAATCTTAATAATTCTTTAGGGACAGGTCATGAGTGATTTATTCCTTATGAATACCCTAATCTTGACGTAGATGATATGTTTTTACATGAATTGGAGAGGGAATTAGTCGAAGTGCGCGTAAACTGATTCGAACACACCTTAAACTACCATTAAAAAAAAAAAAAAAAAAGAAGCCAATGAACTTAGATTTAGGAGGGCCCACATCAATGATTGCTCCTAGGTGGCCAAAGCTCCTTCTTGAAAGATATTGAAGCAAACAATACATGTTACAAGTTCTATAAGTGTTGCTTATGATCTCCATCCACCTGCTCACTTGCCCCCACAGAGAAAAACATCATATATATTCTCTCTCTCTCTCTCTCTCTCTTTCTTTCTTCTCCTCGAGCCCTTCCCACAGGAAATCTCTCGATGTGGGTGAAACCTTACACGCCACATCATGTTCTCGTGCTTATTTCTTTTTCACCCTCAAAGCTCTCTCTTCTTCTAATCCGAATCTCTTGATTGCTCCACGCAGAGGCTATCATTTCTCTTCTCTTCTGTGTGTTTGTGGGCTTTGTCACTCTGACTTGTGACCTCATCACTTCTCATGTCTTATTCACTTGCTTTCTCTCCATTCTTTCTCAAATGCTCTTTTGCCTTAAACTCATTTTCCTTTTGTAACTCAGTCCCAAATGAGTTAACCCAACATTGCATCCCCGTGAACTCATGAGTTAATTCATGTGGGTCATTGAATTAGTGGGTGTCACTAACATCTAATAGTTGTATTTGCTGATAAATAATCAATGGCATTTACTCTTTTTTCTAGATTCACATTTCAATGCCATGCACCATTGGTAAGAAAATTAGAGATCAAAGCAAAAAATTTATGAATTCGAGGGTGAAATATATAATTAACCCCAACTCTTATCAAAACTTTTAGGCAATACTTTAAAATTAAATTGAAACTTTGCAAAATTACGCTTTCTTCTCGTATTTTTCAGCAAAATAATAATTTGTGGCTTATATAAAATTTAGGATAGGTTTAGGGTTATTATGCTTAAAGAAAAGGCTTATCTCTAAATTTTAGGAGCTGAAAGGCTCTTGGCCACATACCCAATGTCTTATGACCCATTTTTTTTGGGTCAAAATATAAACGTCTTATGAATTATGACCCATTTCACTTGTATATCTATAGATCATGTCTTGACCGAGTTAGTGAATCAAAACAGCCGAGTCAGGGCAGAAGACGAGTTTTGAATTATGATACAGTGTTGCTGACATAGTAATGTTGTCATTCCTGGTGTTTGGGTGCTAAACTACATTGGCCAAGAGAAAGGAGGAGAGAGAGAGAGAGATTGGAATTGGAACAGGGAGAGTTCCAAGAGATTGAATGGCATTGTGGGCATGAAGTTAGGTCTTTTTGAAGGCTTAATAATGGCAGTGGTCAGGCATGGATATTTGATATATGTAAACATGGAGGCCATCATGTTCCCTCTGCTCCAAACTCTCTGTCCTCTCTAAAAGTTTCCTTTGTTTATTCTCCAACTTTCCACACCCCTGACTCATACCCCATTCAATCCTCCCCACCCTTTATATTGCTTTGAAACACCATCCACCATCTCTCTCTCTCTCTCTCTCTCTATATATATATATATATAAAACTCTTACCATTTATTTTTCTCTTCAATGAGTTAAGAGGGAGATGGTGATTAAGGTTTTTTTATTTTACTTTATTATTTTCATAATTAATTGATACAAATAAACTCGAAACAAGATATACAGTAGAGAATATTATTTGATACATTTTTGTATAATAAGAAGAATTTATATTTAGTATGTACAAATTTACGACTCATTCCTTATTCTACCACTAAGCCAATTGTGTTGGGGGGGGGGTGGGTGGGTGGGTTGATTAGACTTTTGAAGGACCAAAAGAGAGCCAACATTATTGCCGGCATCTTGGAACTCCTATATTGCTTTTCTTAAATAGTGATTAATGAAACAGGATTAGATTCTAATTGTAGGCCCCACAAGATTAGTCTTCTCAGTTAACTAAGATTAGTGGGGTAGTGTTCATGCATGTTTCTTCTTTATAAAAAAAAAACTTGATATTCTTCTTTTCCATTGCTAATAGAAAAATGATATTTGAATCTAATTTATTGATTTTATTTATTGATTTAATACATCACGATTAATCAATTATTGAATCAATAGCTAGTCTCAATTAATGGGAAAGTCCACAATACCAGAAAAAAATATTTTAGTATCATACCATCGGTTATAATTTCTTATGGTAAAGTTATACATTTGGAATGAAAAGTTACAACTATTCAAAGGAATGTCATGATCGATTACATACACCCATAATCGATTATGTTCTTTTAAAAATTGTAACTTATTACACCTCAAAAAAGTTATAACTTAGTCTTAAAAAGTTATAATTTTTTGTACCGCCAACGGTAAGGTAACTGATATTGGGACCTATTACCAATTTAATAGAAGTCATTCGTTATGTCAGTAAATTATGTACAAATAGCATTGATCTTGCTAATAACTTCAAACAATAATGCTATTTAGTTCTAATTTGCTGACCTTATTCATCACAATTATTAGATTGGTTGCGGGTCTAAATAAATATTGGAGCTCATTGTCAATTCAATAGTTATGAATTATTAGTTCAACAAATTAAGTTAATAAATTAAATCCAAACAACATTGTTGTCACTTAAAATATTAAGGGTGCGTTTGGTAACATTTTCGTTTTTACGTTTTCAAAAAAAATAAAAATAGAATCAATTTTTATTTTTTTTCTGTGATAAAAAGTTGAAATAGAAAATGTGTTTGGTTGCAATTTTTGTTTTATAAAATCTGAAAATTAAAACAAAAAATATGTTTGATAATCACTTTAATTTCTATCATATATTTTAGTTTTATATTAAATTAAAACAGAATATGTATTCTCAATTTCTTCTTTGATCAAATTAACATTTCTGTGTGCATTCAACTGTTGTTTTCCGAGCACGTTTTGCTGCAAGGGCTTCCTCATCAAGAACTTGAATGGGAGACCACTGGGAATCTCAACCCACCACCATTCTTATGTGAACTTACACTGTTTCCTAGGACAGATTTTTGGAAGCTCTTCAATGTGTTGTGACATTTTAATTGCCTTATCACCAATCCAAGTGGAATTGGCTCTTGTGAATTTTTGCAAGTGTCGGGGCTATTTGGTAAGGAGGTATGAGGGGGCTTGGTAAGATGGGTTTGAGAAAAATAGTCTAAAACTCTCCCAAATTTCATGTTTGTATGGAAAATTCAGTCACGAATTTTCAAACCCGGCCCGTAGTTGGTCCGAAGATTAAACCCATGATCATGAATTTTGTCAAACCTAGGGGAGGGGTGGGTTTGAGAAGATGGGTAAAGGGTTAATGATCCAAAATACAATTGTACCTCTTAACATAGGTATGAATTGAATTGATCAAGGGTAAAATAGTTATTTATAGGACAAATAGTTGTTAATAATTATGATATATCCGTGAGTCTTACATGTGTATGTATTGCATACAAGACATGGGTATGAATCGGATTGAATGTTAAATTCCATCTTTGCAAAGAGGGATTTGAGTTTGGAAGGATTTGGAGAAGTCAATCCAAACTCCTCCCCAAAATTCATCCAAACAAGGGTGCTGATAGTGGCCTCCACCACTGTAGTTTGTATGGTGTAAAATGACCAATGTTGTGTGAAGTTAATGAAATTTAAAGAGATTCCTAGATTTCATCTAACATTGAATCCAGTACTATGTTGTCAAGCTCTTTTTTGTTTCTAAGGGATGTGGAAGACAATTTGTCTTTGTCAAGCTCTACGTTAATTTTCCTTGGTGGATCACAGACCCTCTGTATCTCAAAATGGATCACAGACTGGCACACATAACACAAAATTCTGGCACACATTTACATATACACACAAACAACACAAACATAGACTCACACACACACACACAAAATCATCACATAGACTCACACACAACACAAAAATCTGACACACGCTTCACTGTCAAATCAATAATTATGAATTATTAATAATAAATTAAGTCAATAAATAAAGTCCAAATAACATTGTTCTACCTAAAAAATATTAAAATCATCTCACAGACTGATATTATACTACCGCAAACCTATCTAACGGGCTTTTTTGTGGGCCACAATCAGGCCAAAACCACAAACTAAGAACAACTCTAACGATGCTGGCTATTCCTCCATTTTAGCTATTTTGGCGAGCAACACTCAAAAATTTAGCTCCAACTCACTAGCTATCCACCTCGCCAAAATTTAGGAAGCAAAATTTGCTCGTCAAATCTGGAGATAAGAAATTGCTCGTCACGTGCTGCTACTCCTTGCTGCTCCTTACTGTTGCGTACAGATGTTCTTCAACTGTGAACTAGGTATTCATCTCCCCCTCCTCTTGCTGCTCCTCGTTGCTGGCTGCTAGTAGTGATCTCGTCTCTGTCTTCATCGTCTTCTCCAAGGGTTGGTTCAGGTAATCTTCTTCATCTCCCACACCCAAGCTCCAAATCCCCCCCCCCCCCCCCCCCCCCAATTTTGAAACTCACCTCCCCCTGCCTCCCCCAAATCCATTCTGAAAACTCCCTTCCCCCAATTTTGAAAACCCCCTCCCTCAAATATAGAAAACCCTTTTGTATAATGAAATATTTAATTTTAGACCCTATAAAATATTAATGTAAATATTTGTGAAAATTTTAAATTATATTATTAGGCTATGGGGTATTTTTGAATTATATAATTGAAAATTAGTTAAAGTTAGTTGAAATAGTTAGCTAAAATAGAGAGTGTGGTTGGAGTGAATTTAAAAAAGTGGTTAGCTAAAATAGAGAATACAATATTTAAATATATTTTGACTAGCTATTTTACTGAGTAGGGTTGAAGTTGATCTAAGGATCCACTCTGTAGGTTGTTGGGTTGTCCATGGCCCATAAAACTTGAAAGAAGTTTGCAATTGAAGAGAAACATCGTGGAGTTTTTTTTTTTTTTTGCACTATTACGAGGAGGATGATCGAGTTCAAACAACCTTAAGGTCCAACAAGAAGTGGTGAAACTCTAAGATGTAACTCAAGTGGTAAAAAGAAGTAGGGAGAATTACACCTAGACCCCTTGAAGTTTGTCACTTAATCACTCAGACCCCTGACATTTGAAATATTATACACAGACCCCTCAAGATTTGTACGCGCGTAATACTTAGACCCCTGTTGTAAATATATCCGTTAATAAATTACACCTAGACCCCCTTGAAGTTTGTAAACATATATTACTTAGACTCCTTAAGTTTAAAATGTTATACTTAGACCAAAAAATACTCAAATCAAAAATATAATATCAAATATTTTAAATTTTACAACTAAAATTCATGCTCTATTGTATCATTTATTGAAATAAAATCAAAAATAAAAATTCAATTTTTTCTTAAAAAATTATAATTAGTATACAATTATACTATCTATTTGAATAAAACTAAAAAATCAAACAAGGGGTCTAAGTCATTCTTAATAGAACATGAATTTTACAACCAAAATTCATGTTATATTATGTCATTTATTGAAATAAAATCAAAAATAAAAATCTAATTTAAAAAAAAAAAATAGTTAGTATACAATTATACTATCTATTAGAATAAAACTAAAAAATTAAACAAGGGATCAAATTGTAATGAACACAATATCTTTTAGTTTCAATTGAGATAGTTTGGTATTTTAATTTGGTCGTTTAAACGACCAAATTAAATTCCAATAGACAATATAATTGTATACTAATTACAATTTTTTAAGAAAAATTTGAATTTTTATTTTTTATTTTATTTCAATAAATGATACAATAAAACATGAATTTTAATTGTAAAATTTAAAATATTTGATATTCTAACTTTGATTGAAGTATTTTTGGTCTAAGTATAACATTTTAAACTTAAGGGGTCTAAGTAATATATGTTTACAAACTTTAGGGGGTCTGAATATAATTTATTAATAAATATATTTACAGCAGGGGTTTAAGTGTTACGCGCGTTCAAACTTTAGGGGGTCTGAATGTAATACTTCAAATGTCAGGGGGTCTGAGTGATTAAGTGACAAACCTCAAAGGATGTGAGTGTAATTCTTCCAAAAAAGTATTAATGTATTTTTTTTGGGGGGAAAAGTAAGTATCGGTGTAATTTAGGTAAGGATCAAAATTGTCGAAATGATTAAAATATTTTTATTTTTAAGAAAATTGAAACGAATTAGTGGTGGAATCAAAATTTTAAATATTTCGAACTATTTTGAGACGTTTCAACACGATGTTTACTAATTTTTCAAAAAATTTTGACGTGTTTTTAAAATATTTTATTTTATTTCCACTAATATTTTGGAATATAATTAAGAATAAACTTCTACGTACAAGTTGAAATATACTGTCTACACTGAAACAAAGGGTTTGTAGCCAAATTCATTCCCCTCTCGTTGGGCCTTCGTTCGCCCTCGGAGGATCCTCTGCTGAACTTCACCATCGTCGTCATTTAGAGAGAGAAAGAGAGTTGATTGATCGATCATTTATCATCATCGACCATGTCGTTCTCCTTTTTCAAGCCCTCGAGGCCCAAAACTCCGCAAGAGCTCGTGAAGGCGATCAAAGATAGCCTCATGGCTCTCGACACCAAGACCGTTGCCGAAGTTAAAGCCCTCGAAAAGGTCTCTCTCTCTCTCTGGCCCTCACGCATGCTCACTTAGGTGAATTGTGATGTTTAATTTGGACAGTGTAGTTGGTTTTCACTGTATTTCTCTCAAATTGGAGGTAAGATGATGATAATTCTTGTAAATTACTTTAATAAGAATGTGATTTGGCTGTTAATCGGATTTGTCAGAGACGGAGAATTCGAGTGTTGGAGGTATCCAACCCAGAGTACTTTGGCAATGAGTGAAGAACCTTTCACCCTTCATTCATATAAATCAAACCTAGCATGCCCTAACTTTCAACGTGGGATCACACCTCCTTCAAACCTTTGGTGGCCGAGATATTTTATGTGATTGAGAATCCTATAAACCCAGTGCCAATTGATTTGGGGTTGCATACCCTTGGTTAGTAATTGGGCCAAGTCCCTCACCCATTCTGGATCTGTGGGCGGACTCTTTCGGTCATGTACAAGTCCAATTTGCACACAAGGGAAGGTATGAAAAGAGCTTAAACCCGCATCAAAGTTTAGGGCCACCTTTAGGTTTGTGTATATAGTTGAGGGGCCTCTTCACCTGTTCCCAATTGATTTTGCTTTAGATGTGATCGTTATGAATTATCTGCATTATCCATTTTTCTTTAGCATTTTATTTTGTTTTGATGTGATAAGTGTGGTCCAAATGTAACGAGTTTTTGAATTGAGCTCGGATCAAACTTAACAATTTTTGGAACTTTTTATGGTTTTATGTGATGATTGTTATCTATCATGTCCATAAAAAGTTTGACGACTACCTCATTTGCTCGATTGCATGAAAATTACATGATTGATTTAGTTTTTACACCAAAATGCACCACGATATGCAGGTTAGTGTTATGTATTCATATTCTTTTTATTTTTTCTTTTTTGGCGCAGGCGTTGGAAGAAGTTGAGAAGAATCTTGTGACCATGAAACTCATGCTTTCAGGAGATGGCGAGGCTGAACCAAATGTGGATCAGGTTTCACAGCTGACACTTGAAATCTGTAAAGAGGATGTGATTGCTCTTTTCATTCACAAGTTGCCTATACTGGGTTGGGAGGTGAGTTATCATAATTCATTTTACAATGTCATGCATTTACCTTGCGTGCTTAACACATGGATTCGATATCTTTACGCAGGCTAGAAAAAATTTAGTCCACTGCTGGTCTATATTGTTGAGACAAATGGTTGGCTCTTCATGTTGCTGTGTGCAATACATGGAGAACCATTTGGAGTTGCTAGACTTTCTTGTAGTGTGGTAAGATCCTTTATGTCTTTTCTCTTTGCCATGCAAGCTGAGGGTGCAATGTGTTTTGTATTGTAACCCCCCGGCGCTCTTGCAGGGGCGGAGCCAGGATGGTTATGCAATGGGGGCAATTTAAAACTTGTTAAGTGCTCTAGTTAGACTTGAATTCAATACTTTATCCTTGACTTTTTAACAAGTAACTTATATAGAGCTTAAATAACCAAAATAGACCAAACAAATTTAACAGAAATAATTTAGAACCGAATTGAGATTAAGGAACAATTTAATCAATCACTAGCAAATTATTCAACCCAGTCAATGGAACATTTTAATCCAAGGACTAACTCATAATAGACAAATTTTCAATTGCTTAGTTCAAAATGTAACCCAAATTGAAATTTCAAGTAACCAATAAAACCGAAAAATTATATGGTTGGAAAAAGAGCGACTAGTAAGCCAAGTTTAAGAGATAACTAATTCTGAATGACAACTATAACCTCATAGATTTTATAACAAATAAAATAATTATGGCACTATCTTATTAAACCAATTTCTTAGCATCAAACTCCATATTGTCCTCCTCACCCTTAAAGAAATTTTCATTGATGTGAGTTGCAACATTGCAATGATTCTACTAGATAGACTCAAGTTAATAGGGTATCATGAAGTTAGCTTAAAAAGGAGCACTGGTACTTACAAAAAAAAAAAATAGCACATCGACCAACCATTTCTCTTTAATTTGCAATAGTTCTAATAAAATATTTAAAAATTACAACCTTTTTGATCTTGGGTAATCCATAATTTCCTTAGGGCTCACGCACAATCATTGTTTTTATAATAGTTTTTGCCTGAACAAACACATAACAGACAACAATGGTTTGATAGAAAAATCACTATATTTTGTCATGGATCTTAGAAAATAAAAAGTTCCAACATATGAAAAATCTCTGAAAATCTTTAGAACCCTTTAATGGGTTATTGGTTTGCCTGTAAACAGCTCCCACAGAATCTTCTAGGGTTCTCATCACGGATTTGTAACTAGTGAAATTTTTTTTTATGGTGAGTGGATTATCTCTCCATTGCTTCAACATTTTCTTCTAGAGTTTTTTCATAGGCTGATTTGCATAACTTTGAACCAGAATAATCGATCACATAATCAGTAATGGAGTAGATTTGTAACCGGTGGGATTATTTTAGGAAGATTGGGATGGTGGGTGCCTGATTGAAGAGTACTTTATGACCAGCGTTTTTGCGATGTGAAGAGAGGGATGGGAACCTGACGGGAGCCAACAACTAAATAGGTCGATTTGTTGATTAATATAGCAAATGAAGGAAAAAAGAGAGGCTTGTGAAGAAAAGGCAAGAACTGAGAGTCGAAGTTCAACGAAGAATCGAAGACGAAGGGTTTTAAAGTTATGTTTTGATGTTTGAAAATTACACTCACTAACCCTATACTTTATGAAAAATTCAGTGGGGGCAAAATTCTGAAATTTTTGAAATTTTCAAAATTTTATCTAGGTCCCAATTTTTTTTAAATTCCAGTGGGGGCAGCTGCCCCCACTGTAGATCCATCCCTGCCAGCGCGTGCATTTTTTCCTCCTAGAAAAAGCAAAAAATGTGGCCTAAGTGGAGAGAATTGTAAGTGCTTCCTTGAGGAAGCAAGAAATAGCTGTTGTCATTTTATGAGTCTCGGGGAATCAGGTTGAATTATATTACTAAGAAATGAACCGGACCACTTCAGCTGTCTCGCATTGCTATAAGGGAGGATGACATTTGAAGCCGATGATTCCAGAACTTCAGTGAGATCTATTAGTAAAGGCCACTATACTGGTGAACTTATAAGTCCAATATTTTTGATTATTTTTGAGAAAATCATAGCCATAGTCATTTTGAAGCCACCATACTCTAGTTAATGTCAAATACGCCATATTCGTAGCAGTTGGTACGCTTCTTGTATGTTAGTTATTGATATGACTATTACCACGGTGTTACTGCTTGTGCTATATTCATTACATATTTCTTTTATCTGATCATCTTGGTTAATCTTTTCCATAGTTGAACGATTTACATAGGAATATGCGTATAAAGTTAGGCACATCGTAATATTCCTGGACTTCTCTTTTTATGTTAGGAGATCTTGTGATTTTCTAGATTTAATCTCCTATTTTGTTTTAATTGAATGGATTCATTATGCATGGTATTTGTTGTTATGTTTTCAAGCAGTTATGATAACAAGGACATTGCCTTAAATTGTGGAAATATGCTGAGGGAATGCTTCAAATTACCAAGTCTTGCGAAGTAAGAGAATCAAGCTATTCATCTATTTCTTTAGGACTTCTTGGAGGTCCTCATTTTATTGCTTTAATTGATGATACTATTTTTGATACGATACAATTTTATTGGTGAGTCTAAAGAAATCCATCCAAGAAAAATGCAACAAACTGGCAGCAACGAAGTCCTACCACCATAATGTCTACTTATTATAATCATACCATAGATTTTACATGGTTCGAAAATTACACGCAGGAAGCCCACCAAAGCTTGCTGACTAGCCACTTTTAAGAAGCATTTTGTGCCAATGTCATTTTTATACATGCAATATTTCCACCCAAAGGAATTAAAATGGCTGGCACTTGAGGCATCACTTGGGCATTTGTACAATGACAACCATTCTCCAACTGCTTGAGCATATGAAAAACCTAATGTACAGCAAATTTTTTATTCTCTTAATGAGTGGAAAATTCTGCATGGATTACCATGAAGAAATTTGGCCTCATGGATAATTACTAGTGGACTCAATTAGCTTGATAATTTCGGGTTGGCTAATTGGTGAATTATTAAAGCTCCAATCATTGATGGAAACTATGGATGCCAAAAGGAAACCACACACAGAGCTCAGGGTATTTAGAACAATGTTTGCAATCCTAGTGTTGGGTTTTTGCCCCATTCTTCCTACCAATGTCAATCCATTTTCTTCTATTTATCCCTAGTCCAAGGCAAGGATTCAAGAATCCCTTTATCAAAATCAAGGAGCTGTTCTTACCTTATTCATTAGAAATAAGGACTGCCAATCTTTGATAATTGTGTCGTCATCAATTTGCATTGATTTGTAATCTCTATGTAGAATTCAAAGGGACAAATTGCAATTGCTTCTTTGAAACTTATGCTCATCAAGTGGTGTAATTATGTAACAAGAAAGTTTCGTTTTAAGCACTTCTAATTTTGCTTGTGTGTTTTCCAGATATATATTGGAGTCTCCGAGCTTTCTGTTGTTCTTCAAATTTGTGGAGCTGCCTAATTTTGATGTTGCTTCTGATGCGTTTTCTACCTTTAAGGTCAGATTTATGAGTTTGTAATTCCTGTTATTTTTGTTTCTGGTTTTAAAATTTGAAGTTTCTATGCATGCTGCTCGCTAACATATCTTAGGAATGTTGCTCAGGATCTTCTCACCAAACACGCATCTGCGGTGTCTGATTTCTTGACTGCCCATTACAATGAGGTTTGATGCCGCTTTTTATTGAAGCAGTATAATTTCTTCCAACAATCCTTTATTCATTGGGCCATTTCTCAGAAGCTGATTCTTACGTTCATCTTTGGTATACCAAGTTATCAACTGTCCGTTTATTCTTCCGGCTTGACTAAATAGTGATTTTGTTCCAGTTCTTTGAGCAATATGAAAAACTCTTGACGTCTACTAACTATGTCACTAGAAGACAATCTTTGAAGGTTAGTTGTTCATGTGATTTGTTTGATTCGCTTTCTCTGATTGTTCTGGTGTTAATGGCAAAACGTGGATGAATTTTAGCTTCTTTCGGAATTTCTTTTGGAGCCTCCAAATTCGCATATAATGAAGCGGTACATTGTTGAAGTTCGGCACCTGAGAATCATGATGACATTGCTAAAGGTATATTGAATGCTGTTTCCTTTACCTCTGATATTTCCAAAATAATAAAAAACGTCACCTTTACTTTACTCTCTTAATCCTTATTTTCTGTTCTTGCTTTCACAATTTTTTGAGCAGGATTCAAGCAAAAACATCCAAATATCTGCTTTCCACATTTTCAAGGTGCTGCTCTTTCTTGCTTTTATTACATGCCAGGTTGCTAAATTCTCTTGTTATGAATAGTACTTTCCCCCCTTGATGAGGTAAAGGAGGAGAAGATGAAGGGAGTGCTTCTATATTAGTAACATGTGAAGGACATCCCCATTCCCTTTATCCTAAGATCTATGCCAGATTCTGAGGTTCAAGTATTTTGAGATAAATTTTTCCTAAGCCAAGATCTTGGAACTGACTGGGATCTCAAAATAGAGGAAAATGGGGTGGCCCATAAGAATTGAAAGTAATTGTATTTTCTCTAGCATTTAAATTTGCAAGTTCCTAAAAGCCTTTGGGGTGCTCTTAAGTTTTGTCATAAGTTTCCTTTTAATCGTATATAGATTCATTCATCAGTTTCACAAATTGTCTATTTAATCAAGAAACTACATTTTACAACATACATAGTTTATCCATGGATCACATTGTAATTTGGAAGAAGAGGGCCATGAATAGTCAAGTTTTACTTCAAATTTACTTATGGTGTTTACCTTCAGGTTTTCGTGGCCAACCCTAACAAGCCCCGGGAAATAAAAGTCATCTTGGCAAAAAACCATGAAAGATTGCTGGCATTGCTTCACAATCTATCAGTTGGCAAAGGTACATACATTAAACAGTGTCCAGGACACTAAAATTTCTGTTGCAATTATTTTTAATTTTTTCGTTTAACAACACAGCGTTCCCTTTGCCCCCACTCCATTGCCCATCTCTTCTAACTTGCAATGTGTGGCAGGGGCTGAAGATGATCAATTTGAAGAGGAGAAGGAACTAATTATCAAGGAAATAGAAAGAGTATCTCGGTTGCCGAACCTTGAAAGTTAGGTGCAGTCCCTTTGTTGTTGCTTTTCCTTTTGTGCTGCTTTAGGCCTGAATGCCACTTATATTTATTGCATAGATAAATGCACCCCTTCCCTCCTTCCAAAGGACCGCCATCATCGAAACCAAACGTAATAGTGAAATTATTCGTTGGAGGGCTCGCAATCGTCTTGCTGCAGAGGATTTCAGGGAAGTTATGCCCCTGTAATTTTGGGGTGATAAATTCTTGGCAGGGACTGAAAGGCATATCGGATGTTGCTGGGTGCTTGAAGCCATTTGTGTATAGTCAGCAATTGTAAATTAGACTACCAATTTTATGTTTTTGTTGGGTTAGTTATAAGTTGTGTGTATCCCCTGTTCTAACCTAGCCCATAACATTGATGTCCCCTCTCTGCCCTGGCCATCCGCAGGCAACTGCTTGAGAGAAAGGTAAGAACCTGAGACAAATCAGTTGCACCCCAATTGCTATTAGGATAAATTGTACCAATGGTTTCTGATGTTTATCATTAATTATACTTTGGTCCTCAAAGTTTTATTTTCATCAATTTAATCTTCAAAGTTTACACATTCGACCAATGTGGTGCTTGGCATTAACTGTCCTCTAAAAAAGAGACAGGAAATGTTACGTGTGATGGGCATTTTTGTCATTGTGCTTTCAAAACACAGGGCATTTTTGTCCTGTAACTCCCCATACGGTTGCCACCACCTCTGTCAAGCCCTTCACAACCCAAAACCTATTCATCTCCTCATAAGCGAACCCAGGCATCTTGATCAACTCACCCTAGCCCGTAACACACCATCTACCCCCTCATTCTGCACTGTGACCCGTGAATTCAAAACCATCAATTCTCATTTACCCAAACAAATTTCAGAAGAACAAATTAGGTAAATTCAAGAGGGAGACAGACAGAGATCTACAGAGAATTTCGTCAACTATGGAATCAAAATCTTGACCTAATTCTTCATTGATTCAATTTTGGAATCGCAACATTGAATCTAACTAGTAAACAATTTTGGGCTAGTATATGAACTGGAGCTTGATTGTCCATGGAAGCTGTAGCAAATTAGGTATTTTTTGTATTGTTTGTGTGTTTTTATGTTCGAGTGAGTGAGATAGAGAGATTATGTGTATTTTCATGTCGTGTTTGAGTCAATAAAAAATACTTTTGTGTCGAGTTAATTGCATTGTGTCTTATATTTCATATTTACAATAATTCATATAATATTTTTTTAATATTTTTTAAAAATTAAAAATACTAATTTTTGTCTATAATACTTATTAAATAACTATTTTTTGTCTACAGTTGTGCTATTCGTATCTAATTTTAATTTAATTGGACAATCAAAAGATTTGTGTCTAACTGTAGACATAAAATAGTTATTTAACGAGTATTGTAGACAAAAAATAAGTATTTTATAATTTTTTTAAAATTTTAAAAAATATTTTTTACTGACTCGAACACGATACAAAGATGTTATGATATAATACAATTGAGAGCTATTTAACGAGCATTAATGGATGAAATTCTTTTTAAATTATAAATATGAAATATTTAAACTTGGAGGGTATAATTTATAATTAATCCAAAATTTTTTAACAGAAAAATGGACAGAGTTAGTCTCATGTGCATATTGATACGAATTTATATCTTTTATGATGTAAATTGATATTTTTAAACTTTGAGAGTACAAATTAAAATTTGAGTGATTTTTCAGGATTCAAATTAAGATTAGTCCTAAAAGATATACTTATGTTATCGAGAGTTTTAGAGGTTGTTCAACGGAGCATGACAACAAGGGTAGTATTATGTGTTACATGTGTATAAATTTAAAGGCTTTTGGTGTAATTTATTAAACATGAAGAGTGTGTTTGGCTAATGGGGTAGGATAGGATAGGATTTTTTTTTTTATATCCTAACTCATCCAAGCTAAACCCACTCATCCACTTTAAAACTTTAACCCAAGGTTATATCCAATCCTAATCTTTGTTTGAAAAACAAATGTATAATTTAGTGAGCCTCATAGATTACACAAATAATTTTGTAGTAGTTTACCATTCTACCCATGACTCTATCCATTTCAATCCAAACCAATCATATCCTATGTTTGGTTAACCCATCCAAGCCTAATAAAATTATACATTTTCCACATATACATAAAAACATATAAAAATAAAGAAAGTTATATATATATATATATATATATATATATATATATATATATATATATATATATATATATATTTTGTATTTTTTTTCCAAACAAATAACACTTTATTTCATTTCTTAAAAACCAATGCAGCAACAAATTTTTTTTTTAACAAAAAAGGGGAGAAATTTTATTTCCAATGAATCAAAGATTTACAAGAATCAAAAGGAAAGAAATACATTTCAATCCTATTTTCATGACTATAATCCATCAATAATGACAAAACTACAATAAAACTCCTCCCAGACTCTTCAATCGGAATCAGGCTACGATTCATTCCATCCATACCAGAAATAAATCCATCAAAGGCATTATCAACATGCCTAAGCAACTCTGTCAGTCTTCTACACCTTAAACAACCACACATTACCTTAACCTTGATCATCAAAAACCAAAACTTGCTTGGTTCTTTGAACAGGTAAACACCTCTGGTCTTGCACCAGACTTTGCAGCACAGCAGCAGGCAGCTAGTTGTTTCCAGAAAAATCAGAAGAAAAACCATCAATTACAGCCTGATTAGCTAAGGCATCAGCTAGTTGTATCGTGACTGTGCTTGTGATTTTGAATGCACACGATGCTGCTGTTGAATATGGTCAAACTGTTGCAGCCTAGAAGCGAAGTTTATTCCATTATGAACACTTCGTGAATCCTCGTTCATGTCACCATCATGAGAGATTTGGGATCCACTCTGCATGAAATTAATCTGCGAGTAAGGATTCCCCGATGATGTTCGCTTTAGTTGCTCGCCACTGAAAGAGTATGAAGGTACAGTTTTCAATCGAGTTTGTAGAATCTTAAAAGCTGCACTTTGCTGCATTAAGGGGTAAAATACCAAATAAAATGAGAAACTTAAAAATAACATATAGGTAGCACCAGCAATAGCTTAAGTTTTTGCGCATTATAAAACAGAAATCAAATTGTGCAAAATTAACAAGCCTGGGAAATCAATATCAAAGAAGTCAAAAGGAAAAAAAAAATTAGGCCTTCAATGAAATAATCAGAAAGATATTATAGCTTATGGTTTAATATAAGATATAGCCCTTGATAGAGCACAATTGATAAATAGGAACATGTAACTGACCCCAAATAATAGAGATAAGGCTTTGATGAGTTGATGGCCTTGAACTTGGGCTATAAATTTTGAGTAGTCAATGATCTAGATTTTTTTTGGCTCCACTGAATTTGGGTATTTCACAACAAAAAGATGGGCACAAGACAGAGAGAGGGAGAGGGAGAGGGAGAGAGAGAGCTGAACTATCAATTAAATGTAGCCCATTAATCTTGATTTAATTTCACAAATTCTAAACAAATAATCCACATAGAACAAACTAAAATTTAAAGGGTTGCCACTTTAATTTGACCATAGCCATCAACAGAACATTATGATTAATACAAGTTCCCTTAATGGATTAGAAAGAGAGCTTTATATTGTTTGTGAATTAGTATGGACACTCTCAAATCCTAAACACAGAATTTTGTGTTAGGCATCCTGGTTTTACATATGGCACACGAAGTCCTTGCAGTGGAAAAACTAGCAGAGATTGGTAATTTTTGTCAGGCATCAATTGCTTAATATACAACATAATGTGAGAGATACCGTAACAACATAAAATCATGAGCCAAATAAAAACTAAAATGCTGAAGTAGCAATTTTACCCAGTATCAGTCATGATGGACAAGTTACTCAAAGGACCAATTGAAGCCCCTCTCCAAAATGCAGTAACAATCAAGATCACCATCTTTTTCCGCTGCTCATAAAGACGTATAATAAATTCAAGGTAGTCAAATTTAAATAGTTTATCAAAACAAAACTGTCACGGAAAAGGTAATAAGCAAAGATGGGTTATGGACCTGTTCCCATGGTTCTGTTAAGGTGAAACACGCTGAGGTCACAATAAATGCAAGTCCTGTTAATAAGCCGCCAATGTTGCAAAGGAGATGGAAGTAGGCTCCAGAAGCCAAAGAGATGAGAATACAGAACAATGACAGATACGCCTATGGCAAAACCCCCGCAAAAGAAGGATTATTTATCTTGCAAAAGCAAACAATGATCTAACAGAGAAGCCAGACTTGAAAAGGAACCAATATAATGGAACCAATCATTCAACGTATCACGATCTGATACAGAATTTCATCTACAAATGGTCCCAAGATGCAATCATTTCAATTATAACAAGCGAATCACACATTAAGTCTATTAAATAAACCAGCCAAAAATATAACTGACATCAAGATAAATAAAAGAATCCTTACAAAAACATCACCAAAATACCATTACACTACATCACAGAGTCAAATCAAGATGCATATTCAAGAACACAAAATTGAAAATCGCATCACAGAATAAAAATTCATGCCAAAACAACAATCTGATTAAGCCCCAAAAATAATGAAAAGAACAAGAAAAGCAAGAATCAACCACAACTGTCATATGCATAGTAATCGTACAGAAAAACAATTTCAAAGAACCATAGAAAATACAAAAAGGTAGAAAACTGAAACTCCTTTTGTGCTGCACAAACAAATCATGGTGGTTTGGGAAAATAACACTATTATCCCTGAAAACAATCCTGACAAAGCATCAAAAATAAAGGATTTAATCAAATAACTATCCAAATCTCATGAATATGTAAAACCTAACAAATATCTGCTCAGAAATCGAAAGGTTAAACTGACCTAGAACTTCAGAACTTAGAAGTTTAATAAACATTATTCTACTTTCTTTATCAGTTTCCTACATTTTCAGGGCAGCCAAACCGAAAATCTCAAGGAAAGCAAAAAAGAAAAAAGAAGCATCAGTTTCAGACATTTTTTGTTTCCACAAATTCCACAAAGTGAAAATTGAAAATTCATAAGCTTAATACTGCAATATGCCCAACAAGAATAGAACACAGCTGATGTTGTTAACATTCATCACACACACACGCGCATATATACACTGATGTTGTTAACATTCATCACAGGAAACAAAATCAAGCAGAGGAGAGTGAAGATACTGAAAAAAACCCAACATTTTGATAAATTAATGAAATTTATTAAAACCCAGTAACATTCACAAACAGAGGAGAGTCCAGATCAACATCTAAATATCTCCTACACTCCAAAGCATATCCCGGAGTCCATTTTTATAGCTTCGGAACTCGCCAAAGACGAACGAAGGCAGAAGTTCTACAAAGATGGGATGGGACGATGCAGATCTGGGTGTACCTCATCAACCAGATCTGCTCGTCGTTCGCTCCACAGAGAGAGAGAGAGAGAGAGAAGCTTACCTCGAGTCAGTCGATCGTCGCCTGTGAACGTCTTCACCAACCAGCAATTCGTCTGCTTCGATGAGTTGTTCGACGAAAGTGACGATCGGGTTTCTTGGGTTAGGTGTGTAGGAACGTCATCTACAAAAAAGAGGGGTAAACATGTCTTTTTGCCTAATTAACCTGTTGGGAAGGATTATAACCCATGGGAAGGTGGGTTACATTTAACCCGTGTATCTTGTGTAAAAAATACTGTAGCATTCGGGTCAAGATTTGACCCGAAATTATATCCTCACTCAATTTTCATTTGCCAAACACCAGATTTATAGGACCCACAGCATTAGTAATCTATCCTAATGAGTGTTAACCCATTTTAACCCATTACCCAAACACACCCGAACGCCTATTTGATTAAGCGATAGAGTTAGATGTAATTTATCCAGAAATAATAAGGGAGAGGACCCTAACAACGCATAATCAAAAAACCCTAAGCGATAGAGTTAGGTGTAAAAGTTTCCCAAAAGAAATAGAGTTGGATGTTGGAATGACTTCTTTCTAGTTGTTTACAATTACTTCACGACAAAAGAAAAACCTTAACAACGCAACAGAAACCTTAATCCCATAAATAATCAAAAAACCCTCTCTCTCTCTCTCTCTCCCTCTCCTTCTCCTTCTCAAAACCCACACAAAAACCTTCAATTCTCAAGTTCTTCCATGGACTTCTTCAAAACTGTCTTCTCAGACGACCTTCAACAATCCGATTCCCCTGCTTCGCCTTCAAATTCTTACTCCGAGGACTCAGAACCCTCATCACCATCCTCAAACCCTAACCCTAGCCCCAGAGTTTCAAGCATCACTGATGCCTGGACTTTTGGATCCACCTTGTTCAAATCTCTGGCTTCAAAGTCCGAGTCCGTAATCGAAGCCTGCCGTCGAGATCTGGGAGAATTCAGCTCCGGACTTAAAAACGAGACCCAAACAGTTCGCGTAGCCGCCAGCCGAGCCGTCAAGGACCTTCCGGCTCGGCTAGAGATTGGTGCTGCCGTGGCTCAGGAGTCGCTTGAGTCCGTCGGCCAAGCTGTTGACAATATAGGTTCCACCGTCTCACGAATTATTGTTCTAGGTAAAAGTTCAATTCTTAAAAACGATTCCGATAATGAATCAGATAGTTCTGATAAAAATAATAGCCGGGGAAAAAGTACAAATTCAAGGCCATATAGTAGATTATATGCTTTGATTCATTCGATTCAATGTGATGTGAGAACGTATTGCGAGGAAGTGGAAGATTTGGAGGACTATAATGAGTGGAAATTGGGTTTTAGATTGGAAGAAAAAAGTGGGGAAATTGATAATTTGGTGGAAGAAAATGCCATGATTGCAGATATTTATAATGGGGTTGTGCCAAGTCAGGTTGATAGGGAAACCTTTTGGGGAAGGTATTTTTATAGGATTTACAGGGTAAAGAAAGTGGAGGAGGCAAGAGCTAAGCTTGTGAAGAGAGCGCTATCTGGGGAAGAAGAGGAAGAGTTGAGTTGGGATGTTGATGATGATGAGGATGATGAAGAGAGTGGTGGATTTAAGTTAAACAGTGTTTCACAAAGAGGGATTGAAGAGAAGAGTTTGTTGGAAAAGAATGTTGGGAAGTCCATGGGTGACAATGAAGGGAAGGGTTTGGAAAGAGAAATTGATGATAAAGGGGGTGTTTTTGAATCGACAAGTATTAGTACTGTTGATGAGAAAGAGATGCCAGAAGGGAAATCGAACAAACTTGATTTGAGTGGTGATAAGTTGGGGGTGAACTCTGATGAGAAAGTGAGTCATGAAGGGAAGAATTATAATAGTGATTTTTCAGTTATTTCAAGCCAACCATCATCGCACGATGAAGGAGATCTATGGTGGGATGAAATTGATGATATTGGGAGTGGTGATGAGGTCAAGGTGGTTGAGGCTGCACTTGGGAGCCCAAATAGAGCTGATTTGAGGCAGCGGTTGAGTGCTGCCAATGAAGAGGAAGATCTGACTTGGGATATTGAGGATTATGATGAGCCTGTTAAGCCATGATCATGACTTCATTCTCTCAAGATGATACATTATCATTTAATTTATCAGCAACTCTCTCTGAGGGTGCATATATTATATAGTAAGAATTTCTAGCGTGATGATGATGATGATGTTCATTTATCATGTTTATAGTGTAGATATTGTCTCTGATTTTTTTAGAGAAGTACAACACATCATATAAACGCTTGGATTTCAATTCTATTTTTTTCTTTATAGTAGAAATTTTGTGTTGAATATTTGCCTCCCTCTACAAACTCATTTGTGTCTCTCATGTGTGCAAAATGTTGATGATATTTCTAGACAGACTTTAGAGCAATATAGTTTTCTCCAAGGAGAAATGGAGTGTTTTTTGTGTTGATTCTGTTGAATATTGCCTCTCTCTACAAACTCATTTGTCTCTCTCTCCTGTCTGCAAACAATGTTATGGCTCATGGGTCTGTTTTAAACAATGTCAGTACAAGATTATGTTGCTTCTCCACCCATCAGTTAGAATTAGGTTGCCTTGTATATAGGTCTTTCAACGGATTGGGTTTAGATCATATTTTACCTGATTTGAATTCGAATTCAATTTTTAAAGTCCGATTTTGAATCTAATCTGATAATCCGATAGATTTAATTTCTGTGGTCTATATTCGAACTTGTTAACAATCTGAAATTCGATCCGAATAACATAATCTAATTAAATTTTAACTAAATTATTCAAATAATCACTTAAGTTCTTAATATTTATACAATTTTTTTTTTAACTATTTTGAATTTGATTATAATTAGATCGGATATAGATATATCTCAATTTAAATTTGTGAAATATAAGCTATCGGATTTAGATTATCAATTCATATTCGGCTAATCGAATTCGAGTTCGGATCACATTTGAATCAAAATCATTGACAAGATTATTTGTATGGTATCCGATAGTGATTTTAATAGCATAAATATTGAAGAGAGAGAAAGAAAGAAGCCCTCCAGAATTTGTGGGGCTATGTTATCTAGTTAAAAATGTTAACCAAAGTTCAATTGGGAATTTACAATGCCAAACGTGCACTCCAAACCATAATCTCCCTTAAGCTAAAGCGAACCAAAACTCAACCCAATTTTTCAAAGCTCAATTTGTACATGGCTTGATGACTTAATGGTCAACCCACCCGTCTTCTTTGTCAAAATTTTAAATCGCATGTTCAAATCTCGTCTTTTTTGTTTTTCTCTTTTATAATAGTGACGATTCAAGAAAAAAAAAGAAGGTATTGGGTCTCATAAACTAAAAAATTTCTTATTCCAATTTGTAATAAAAATATATTAAGAGTATTTAATTCTACAGTAACTTATCTACCATGGAAAAAATGAAAAAAGAAAATAATTATTTTCTTCTTTTGGGCTAAAGATTATTAAAACAACCAAAAAAAATAAAAAAATTGGAGGATTATTATAGATCACATCACATGATTAATGTAATCACGATCAGGATATGGAGTGGGGACCATGCTTGTCCATATGGGGGTCCCATGAGTCCATGGCCCCACCACCTACATAAATTGATAGGTCTACACCGTCAAAACGCACCGGACTTACTGAATCCACCAGCTCTCCTTTCGGACACGACGGCAACTCACTCACTGCACAGAAGAGAGAGAGGGAGGGGGGAGAGAGAGAGCTGAGCTACACAAAATCTGATATCAATTCATTCAATTCCGATCTTTCAATTGTTTTTGGGCAATCAAAATCGGACAATTGCAAAGGAATTGGGCAGAGATAGTCGGATTTGGGACCACAATGCATGCGATTTATGGCTGCAGAACTGGATGAAATAATTCGATTGTAGCATACCGGAGCGTCATTCGGTCTCTAGTACCTGCAATTTTTGGGGGTTCACAAAACCCTAACTGAGTTTCTTATCGATATGCGAAGGTAAAACCCTAAAGCTTCAAATTTGTTTCTTTATGGTTTCGATTGTTTCATAGTTCTTGTTTTTTGATTGATTGAATCTCTGTTTGTGGATTTATATAAATTTTTGTTCTTGTTTTTCCAAATATTTTTTGGTGAGTTGTTTTTGTTAATTAGATGTGTTTTCATATCGTGGTTTGGTTTTAATATTATTATCAGTTGGTGGATATTGAAAATTTTTCCCTTTGAGCCTACATTTTTTGGTCTAATTCGTACGTTTTATTTTTCAAAATCGTGCATTTTGATCAATTGTTTATTTGACCTCTCTCTCTCTCTCTCTCTCTCTCTCTCTCTCTCTCTCTCTCTCACACACACACACACACACACAGAGTGTAAATACACAGCTTTATCAATTATGATTGGGGAATTCTTGTAACTTTGATTTAAATGAGATATCTCATGTGCAAATCTTGGTTGGAAAGTTTGATTGGTTGCTAGCAAAACTGGTGGGTTAGAATTCCTGGTTAATAGGAAAGTTTGATTGGTTGCTTAGCTTGAACTAAGTATGTGGAAAGGAATTAGTTGATTCTGCTGTCAGTCTTCAAAGATGTATTTTTGAATTTTGAAAATAATTCAAATCAAGTCTCCACATTTGTTCTATCCTAGTAGTTTTAATTTTGAATAATTGGGAGGGCACCGAGGTATTATTTTGATTTGTTGTTCTTGCAAGTTTCCTTTTGCGTTTTATGATTGGTTAGTTAATCCAATGTTCATCATTGATTGATGAGAAAGTTAGCATCTAAGGATTGTATTTGATCACTTACGCAGATTCAGTGCATGTCTATAATATGTTTCAATATGTCATTAAAAATCGGAATTGTGTGCTACTGTTGCAGGATCTAAGTTGGGAAAATTTTGATATCATGAATCATAAAGAATCAACACTTCTGGATGTTTCTAAATTTTGGACAGCTATAGGAAGTCTGAAACTGCCGAAAAATATTTTTAAATCAGGACAGAACATCATCTTAGAAATTTATTTCCATTTGTCGCGCATAATTTAATTATGAACCAGGGTTAATAAGAAAAGAAAAACAAAACATTTAAGATTCAATCATGCTAAGTTGAAAGTGCAAATAAATTATAGGATCGTTTCTGAACTTGTTTGTATGTTGAACTATTTCACTCAAACTTTTTCTCATTTGTGTGCACGCGCATGTAGGTGTGCACAATCACCACATACAACCAACTTTATGCGTTAGATATCTCATTTTATATTTGTATATTATGGCTGATTTTATTTCTCTTTCCTCCCTGATGGAAGGTATATATCGTACAGATAATGCTATGAATAAACGAGCTTATAAATCATTAATATGGTTATCTGTTTTAGAAGTATTTTCTAATTTTTGCTTTTATTACATTGCTCAGACACTGATATGAATAGAGAAGAGTTGGGGAACACCATGACTGTTAGAGCAAAACCAGCAGGTCTAGCGGTTTTAAAAAACAATGGCCATCGGGAGGATGAAGGGGAGTCCAAACTTGAACCCTATGTGGGCTTGGAGTTTGATTCGGCAGAGGATGCACAGGAGTTTTACAACTTGTATGCATCCCAGACGGGGTTTAGGATTAGAATTGGTCAGCTGTACCGGTCAAGAGTTGACGGGGAAGTTATTTCTAGACGATTCGTATGCTCAAAGGAGGGTTTTCAGACTAATTCAAGAACAGGTTGTCCTGCTTTCATAAAGGTGCAAAAAGCTGAGTCTGGGAAGTGGGTTCTAGGCAATATCAAGAAGGAGCATAATCATGTGCTTGAACTCCCGGGTGAAGTTCGTCCACCCCATATACAGAGGAAAGTCCTTCCTGCCCCAAGACTACCAGCTGTCGTGTCCTCTAGGAAAGGAATTAGATCACTTGAGGAGGATGGTCCATCTGGTGTCATTGATGTTAAACGTCTTAAAATAGAAGAAGTGGATGGAGGACCCAAAGGTGAACCACTTAAAGGCCTTGAATTCAGTTCTGCTACTGAAGCATACAGATTTTACAATGCATATGCGGCTAGTACTGGGTTCAAAGTTCGAATTGGTCAGTTGTTTCGGTCAAAACATGATGGGTCAATTACATCCCGAAGATTTGTGTGCTCAAAGGAAGGGCATCAGCACCCTTCAAGAGTTGGTTGTGGAGCATATATGAGGATACAAAGACAAGAATCTGGAAGATGGGTTGTTGATCGTCTGCAAAAAGAACATAATCATGAACTTGACTCTCCGACTGATGCATGTAGGAGATCGGCTGCTGCTCCCAAGGGGTTTAGAGAGGAAGTAAGCAGTGGATTGGAAAATGTGGATTTAGTTGAAACAAATGGCGGCCTCAGCCTCGACAAAGGAGGCCGGGAAAGTAACATTGGAAGTAATTGGTATAATGTGCTTCTTGAGTATTTTCAGTCTCGACAAGCAGAAGATACAGGATTCTTTTATGCAGTGGAAGTGGATGATGGCAAATGCATGAGTGTTTTCTGGGCTGATAGCCGGTCTAGATTTTCTTGCACTCAGTTTGGTGACGCCATTGTTTTTGATACAGCATACAGGAGAGGGAGTTTCTTGGTGCCGTTGGCTTCATTCATTGGGGTTAACCACCACAAGCAGCCAGTGCTTCTTGGGTGTGCTTTAATTGCAGATGAATCTGAGGAGTCCTTCACTTGGGTGTTTCAAGCATGGCTTAGAGCAATGTCAGGACAACGTCCCCTGTCAATAATAGCTGATCAAGACAAGGCCATCCAACATTCAATTGCACAAGTTTTTCCTGGGACACATCATCGGTTTTCTGCATTTCAAATTATGGCAAAGGAGCAGGAAAATCTGGGTCTGCTGCTGTCCATGAATGCCGAGTTCAAATATGAATATGAAACTTGCATTTCTCAGAGTCAGACAGCTAATGAATTTGATTCTGCATGGAATGTGCTTGTCAACAAATATAACTTGAAGGAGAACTCTTGGTTGAAGGAAATGTACAGAATGCGTAAAAGTTGGGTGCCGTTGCATATAAGGGGCACATTTTTTGCAGGGATTTCTATAGATGGAAGCATGAAATCATATTTTGGTACGCTTTTGACTGCTCAAACACCCCTAAATGAATTTATTGTGCGATATGAGAAAGCTCTTGAGCAGCGGTTCGAGGAGGAAAGAAAAGAGGATTTTAACTCTTTCAACATACAACCAGTTTTGCACACAAAAGATCCCATAGAAGACCAATGTAGAAGGCTTTACACAATCACAATGTTCAAAGTGTTTCAGAAAGAGCTTTTGGATTGCTATAGTTATGTTGGAATAAAAATAAACGTTGAAGGTGCTATTAGTAGATATTTGGTGCAGAAGTGCGGCAATGGTGATGAGAGGAATACTGTTGCCTTTAATGCATCAAATCTTAACGTTAGTTGCAGTTGTAAAATGTTTGAGTTTGAAGGGGTGCTCTGTAGACATGCATTGAAGGTGTTCCAGATAATGAACATCAGGGAACTTCCATCTCGCTACGTCTTACATCGTTGGACAAAAAATGCAAAGTATGGTATTCTACGGGATGTTGACTCAGGAGGTGGCTGTCAAGATTTTAGGCCTTTGATGCTGTGGAGTTTAAGGGAAGAAGCACGCAACTATATTGAGGCAGGGGCAGCATCTCTTGAGAGATACAAACTTGCATTTGAGATCATGCAAGAGGGTAGACGAAATCTTTGTTGGCAGAGCTAAAGGAAATATCTTGAATAGAGGTAAGAAACCTTTTCACCCTCTACTTTTCATTTTGGTTTTTTGACTCAGAGATCAGACATCTCTGTAGATATGAATTTGAAAGACGGAAGTGGAGTTTTTGGCTAGTTTTTTTCTGGTGGGTTTCGGCCATGTATCTAGAGAAAATACTTCTATGATGCAAATCAGAACCATTTTATGAATTTGTGATTTGGTTTGCTGTGTTTCACATCTTTAAGCTGTACTTGGATGGTAGGTAAATTTTTATTTTCCTGCAAATTCTCTGCTGACCCACTGTCATGCCTAATTATGCCCATGAAAAAGAATGAGAACTGCCTTCTAGATCCAGAATACAGTACCTTTTTGGCATCTTAAGCGCACCATTGGTTCCACTCCTCCTCCTCTAGGGTCAATTCTGGTTGCTAGGGTGGCATTCTAGTAGAGTAGGTGGTGGTGGTGCATTGGGTTTGCAAGGTAGTGTTGAGAAGAGTGCTGAAGAGGAATGGGATTGTTGGGCCTCTTCCATTCTATGTATTCTGATAAGTACTATTTTGGAGTATATTACTTCTTTGGTCTCTAAATCATACCCCAAATTTTAATTCAATCCTTAATATAAATTGTCTTGATTGAGCCCTCTTAACTTTTCAATTTGAGTCAGTGGACTTTCTGTCTAATTCTGTGAGATTTTATGACAGAAAGGATGTAGGATGTCTCTCGTGAATGAGAATGCCATAAAAGACCTCAACTCTCCAAACCTTAACCCAACACCTGATCCGCCTGCCCGACCAGCAGGGCATAAGAGATGTATCAAAGAAATAACTTACCTTCACCCTACTTGTAGATGGAACACCGGAAAGTAGATGAAGAGAGAATCTGCATGGATGCTCCGGAGAAAGAACAGCGCAAGAGAGTTATGAGAAAACACATTGTCTGTGGCAAGGCTTCACCACTGTGCTGGTTGTGTGGCTGGCTTCAACATTGAAAACCCTACTCTCTCCATTGTAAATTCACAAACTAGAACATCATAGTTTCCACAATACATTTTAATTTCAATCTGCTTTTACAAGTCTCTTCAAATGTATAACACACACACACACACACACAAAACAGGAGTAAAATCACAAATGCAGTTCTCTGGGTGTGATGGATATAAGATTTGCTTGTTATATTGGTGGTATACATCAGATGATGGAGATTATGAATGGAGCTCATCAAACTCTTCCTCCTGTGATCCTTTGCCGCGAAATGACATCTTCAACGCCAACATGGATAGATCCCATGCAAAATAACTGTGTCCCGCTCAGAATTATCATCAAGGTCTCTAGACTCCTCTGTAATGCCATAGGAAAAATAAAAGAGACTTATGTCATTAACAACCATGCTTTCATGGTGGTTATGAGTCTTCCTCCAGTGATCCTTTTCTCTTATAGCAAATAAGTAAATGATTTCTTAGGAAGAGAGAGAGAGAGAGAGAGAGGAAGGTTAATTTTCATTCCTCGAGTTCATTAGCTTTAAATTATAAACAGTTGCTTACCAAGTTTGAATCTGTCCAGCCTATCTCAATCTCCTTGCATGCCAATCTGTCAGGGAAATAATAGGGAAAACGGCATGAGCCCCGTGGTGTCGAACCCGAACCCCCCCCCCCCCCCCCCCCTTTCCTCTCCAACACACACGCACAATGTCTTGTGAATTAATCTTATTATGGTAAAGACTCTTAAATTTACTAATTAAGAAAATTATTTACCCCATGGCAAGTAGTGTGAGTGACCAAGTAATGAGGGAAGAGGCAGCAGCTGCATGTAAGTTGGAGAGATTCCACTGGATTATATTGGTGATTCCAGTAACTGAGGTGATGAAGCCCACAACACCAGCTATGAGTGAGAAGATGATGAAAAAACCAGTGGCCATGTTACCAAATGGAAAATATATGGGAAATATCCGAGCCGGGATCAACAAAGTTGATGCTGCACAACCAAGTGGATAACATTCAGCTGAATCAAAGACCAAAAAAAAAAAACATCGAATAAATAACTTCATCACGATTATTCTGATTTTTATTTACTGCTTGATTTGATAAAATCGGGATTAGACAATGTAACTATTTACCTGTTTTGCGCGCTCTTTCAATCCCATGGTTTATAGCCCATGCAGCTATTATTGTGACGATGAAATACAGCATGAGATTGAGAGTTAGGAGGATAAATGCTGCTGATTTGCCTGCTCCAGCAGCCATGGCCTCGGAAAACTTAGAAACAAGAAATGTTGAATGGGTTTACCTTCTTGGGATTCAAGACAGAAATATGTATGTGTGTGTGTATATATATATATATATACAGAGAGAGAGAGAGAGGATACAAAAGGGTCCTATCCTTGAACCCTAAAATGTTTTTGTTTTTGTTCTCTTTATGTTCTTTTGCTTTTATTATAAAACTGGAGTATCTTCCATGCAAAGAAATGGCTGGAATTCCTTACTCTTGTAGGTGGATTTGCCTCATGGAGGGGAAAAGAATCTCTTTTGCCCCTTCCAAGTTGTGAATCTAGTTAAAAAACTCGAGAACTGAAAAGAATCTCTTTTGTATTAATGTTGGGTGAGTAGTTATATTTGTGTGATGAATTTTAATTATCGGCCCATGGGTTACATTACAAATTGATTGATGGGTGTGACTAATTTGCATCATTACAAATTAATTACATCCCAACTAAGTTGGCACCTATGCAATTGTCAATTATTTGTAAGTTTCAACCTTATAAAAGTTATAAATCAAATATCAAATAAGCAATACAATTATAAAATATAATATAATTTTCATTTCCAACGGGTATATTCTATTAGGCTAACGGACTTCTTAATAAACCGGCCCGTTGAGCTCCCAATCCTAACAACACGACTCAGGCCTTACTCGTCGGGTTAATGGCCTACCCAAGTCTTTCTACGTGTACGGGCCAAGCGTCCCGTTAATCCGTTAGGCTTCCGAACCGTAGACGATCCATTAAACTTTGTGCTTTTTGGTGAGGTCTAATCTTACTAAGCAGCAAGAGCTCCAATCTCACACGTTGTAAATCACCAGTCTCGTTGGATTTGTGCTCGACTCAAAAGTGTGTCGGGTGAAAAGGATTAGAAGCTCACAAATCGTACACATCGATGAGAGTCAACAGAGGGGTGGAGTGGTCATTTGAGTTGAGAATATTTAGAATTAAAGTGGTTTTGTCATTTATCATCAGACAACATGACTGATCTTGTGTGTTGCTGACAGGACATAAGTAGACCGATAAGGCTACGATACGACTGAGGTTTCACGTTAAAATTGAGGTTTGGGAGGAGTTGACTAAGTATAACCTAATCTTTATAATCATTTTCAGCGCTATACGAAAATCGTATCTCTTGGATTAGGCTGGTTACGTTTATTTTTCCTGTCAAATAAAACAAGCGGATTATAGTGAAAGTGTCGGTTTCAGATTCAAACTTACAACCTCAAAGTTATTGGGGCGAATTTTAATTATTGAAATAATGTGTGCGTGTGTATTTTTCACTTCTTTTTTTTTCTTTTCCTCTTGGGGACCGACCGGTTTAAGACTTGGGTAATTTGGAAGTCGGTACAAAAATTTAGACTTATTTGAGATAAACTACATTAAGAAAACTTATTTGACCCTAGTGCATTTTTTTGAAAAAAAAACTAAAAAGCTATTTATTACTCCATTACTCTCTCTCATTCTCTCTCTCCATTACTCTCTCATTCTCTTTTCCCTATTATCTCTCTATATATTTCTCTCACATTAATAATTTATTTTTTTTAAATATGTAAAAATTTGATTTAATTTTTTCATCTTTCTCTCCCCTATTTTTTCTCTCTCTCACTCACTCCCTCTCCCCTTATTTCTTTATTCTCTCCCTTTCTCTCTCTCCTTATATCAACGTTACAATAACAAAATTACATTAATCAGTTACACCAATTAGTTACAATTACCCTATAATACACCAAATAGTTACTTATGTGTTCTAATAAACCAAACAATTACACTAAAAAATTATACGAAATTACAACAACAACCTAATTTGTCATTCAGTTATTTACATAAATCAAAGAGTTATACCATTTAGTATCACGGAATGATTACACCAATTATATACACCAAATTGGGTTTACACAAAAGATTTTACCATTATACTAAATTTAAAACATATAATTGGTGTAACGATGTCGCGATATTAAATAGTGCAACTATTTAGTTTATGTAAACAACTGAATGACAAATTGAGTTGGTGTCATAATTTTGTGTAATTGTTTGATGTAACTGTTTGGTGTATTATAAAACAATTGTAACTGATTAGTGTAATTGTGTGGTTGTAAATTGATATAAATAGAGAGAGATATAAAATAGGGGAGAGAGATGAAAAAATAAATCAAATATTTACATATTTGAAAAGAAAATAAATTATGAAAGATAGATAAAGAGATAAAATAGGGGAGAGATGAGGAAAGTAACCGGGGGGGGAGAGAGAGAGACAGAGATAAACTATGGGAGAGATAATGAGAGAGTTTAATGAAGTCTTTATATATTTGATTAAATATATAACTGTCAATTAAGAATGCATAATTTAAAGGAGGGTATTTAGGTAAAAAAATTTGATTTTATTTGAATTTTGTACCTAAACACAATATGTTTTATTAAAATTGAACTTAATAGAGTAAATAACTTATTCATATACTTTTTTAGTTTTCCTCAAATAAGTTTAAAAAATTGTACCGATAACCAAAAAATTCTTAAGATTTCTTTACTTATATCAAACTTACACCTTAATAGCATGCTATTTAGAAATTTGGGGACGTAATTCATTATAATTATTAGATCAGTTGTAGATCCTACCAAAAAATTACATTTCGACAGTTAAGACTCCTCTGCAAAAATATATGTTTCATATTGTTTTAACACAAAGGAGTACTATGGAACCGATTTAAATATCATACCGAAAATTATAACTTTCTAAAATCAAGTTATATTTTTTTGAGGTATCTAAAAAATAATAAAAGTGACAACTTGTAAAGGTAAAGTTATTATTTTTTGAGGTCAAATTACATTTTTTAAAGATAAAATTATAACTAATCAGGGGCATTCATAAATCGATTATAAAATTATCTCAAATAATTATAATTTTACTTTTATAAAATTTAACTTAATCTAAAAAAAATAATTCAATACCATAGAATTACTCATGATCCAATGCACTTGTGGTAGTTATAGTTGGATACAACCGGCTTGAGAGAGAGAGAGAAAGAGAGTTTGGGGGGGGGGGGGGGGGGGGGGGGTGGGTCCGGCTTGATTAAAATAGTATTTTTTGTACCAAAATGTTGTCATTCTATTTAACAAAATACCGTTGTTTTGATACAAAACGATTAGGTCGTGTCATTTAATGTTCGTGTCGAATATTAGTCAATTCTAATTCAATTCGTTTAATTAATAGTGTCGAATTGAATCGATTTATTTATTTTCGTATTGTGTTCGTATTAACCCATATAACCCATGAATATCAAATTTAACGCTCGTATTTAAATCTAAAATTTAATTATCACTTAATCGAACTATACTCATACTTTTTCTATAAAACTAAAAATTATCTTAATAACTATAATAATAAAAATGAATAAAAATATCTTTTTTTTGTATAATAATTATATCACTACTTGATAAATATATAATAAAAATTAATATTTTATTCTTATAATACTAGTTAAATGTATTAATTGTCAATTTTGTATTGATCATGTTTAACACTAATTCAATTTATTTATTATTTATACTAATAAATCGTATTATTTAAAGGTTTGTATGTCGATTTCAAATCGTAATATTCTGTCGTATTAACAGAGGATTCTCACCCGAGAGAGAGGGTTGGCAACTGTTTATTGTAATTGTTTTTGTTGGAAGGGACAAAAAAGGGCAATGGAGAACACCACAACCAACGTTAACAGTACAAGACCACAACGAACGACGAAGGCCGGTTTATTTCTTCCCTTTCTTCTTTTCAGAAAGTAAAAGCCTCTCCAAAGAAGTTGTTCTCTCTCTCTCTCTCTCTCTCTCTTCAAGTTCTTTATTGAAACAGATATACCGTTTGATCATTACTTATCGGTGAAACCCTGAACTGGTTTAACAGGCAGAGAGGAAAGAAGATCTTTTAACATTGGAGTTTCTATGGAACAGCTTGTTAACATAATCATACGACCGCCCAGGTACCATTCACCACTTTCAATTCCCTGGATGTATGTATTCACTATACACTTTGTATAATACACACATATGCTCATGTATTTCTGTATCTTTTTGTTAAAGGTTTGGGTTTTTTCAGAAAGTTTGAGATGGGTATGTTGTATTCTGCTCTGGGGTTTAATCTTTTTTGTCTTGAAGTTTTGATTTTTTATCAACTTTTCTTGGTGGGTAATTTGAAATTGACTCACGTGGTGGTTAATCCTTCTTGGTTCGTTGTGTTATGTATCGGTTGGCCTTTAATTATATTGGTTTTTGTTGTTGTTTAGGGTTTTCCGAATTAAATGATTTACTGGGGTTTGAAATTCTGGATCTAACTTTTAATGTCCAACGAGTATTCTATAAGGGTTCTCCATAAACTTCTCAAATTTGCTTCTCTTTTTTATTTTTTGTTTGATGCTGAAGATTGAAAAGTTTTAATGAGATTGGCATTTGTTGGCTTATTGCTTTGTATGGTTTCATAATATATCGAATTTATTAGAAAGGGTTTGCTTGGGTTCTCCTGGAATTTTTCCGGTGAAATAGTGATGTCCAAATTTTAGGATTCAGACGGTAAGAGTATAAACTGGGTCTTCTTTTTGTTTAATGGGCATTGGATCCTTATATTCGACACCGTTCTTGCACAATTAGTAAATATGTAGGTGATATAGGAAAGTAATTTTGAGCAACATGATGAAACTGTTTAATTCAACTGTCAAGAATTTCTAGAGGAATGCTTATTGCAGTGTTTTTACGGCAACTAGGAATTGATGTATGCAAGTGGTCTTTATGTACTTGTCAAGCCATATAGCTTTAGGATGTTCTTTGTCGAGTTGACTGGTTTTAGTTCAGATAGCTGAAATGGGATCGCAAACCACTACCCTTCTGCGGGGATGGGGTAGACTGATGAGGGACATAAGAATTGCCCTTAACTGCCCAGCAGCTGAAATAGCTTTTTCGGGAGCCTCCATTGATTGATAGTTGAAATACATCGCAGAAAAGATACTCATTGCTAATTACTCTGCATATCTGCTGTCGAGAAATGCATTGATGTTAGTTACTGTCAACATGGTCCCAGTGTTCACAAATAGACATGCATTTATAGATGTGGATTCCTCTCAAGGAAGATAGTTTCTAGCACTTAAATTTGATGTTGGTTACAAATGTAGATCACAATTTAACCTATTAACTTTTGTCTACCTACGATTGAAGTTAATATAAGATATAATGGCAATATCTTTTGTTGGGTTGCAGAGCTGAATACAACCCGAAAAATGATTTATTAGATCAACAAGTCAAGCTTAAAGGGAAATGGTTTCAAAGGAAGGATTTGGAGGTAATTCATAAATCTTACATTTAAGAGAACTTACTTTTCTCTGTTATTTGACTTCCTAAGCTTTAAATTACTTTAAATATGCTTTGTTTGACTCCTAGTCAGTTGGTACTCACTACTCAGGATATGGATGATAAGCAGCTGATAATTCATCATGCCAATGATACATCAAAAAATTATGGTAAAAGAGGGAAAACAAACAAGAATTCCATCTAAATCAAAATCAAAGAGTTTGCACCAGTTAATATATGTGGAGATGAGCATAGATCTTGGTGAAGCAAGTGTAAATGGAATTCAAATCCTGTAAAATAATTATGAATATATGTTCTCTGGCCTAATAGTTAGACCCAAAAATTGTGAAAATATAATTGAATCTAACTACTCTAAGATTTCAATCCTTGTCACAATATATGATTATTTTGGTGAAAAATGACTAATGGATACTTATCTTTAGGGATGCTCAACTTTTTTAGCTATAGAAGTATGTACAGAATACATTAAGAAAGCACTTAAGTTCTTAATTAATTGTAGTAGATTGTGTTTGTAGCTGTCTTTTGCAATATAGAAGTCTATATACGTTTACTTAAATGCCATTATCCATTTTTTGTCTCATTGCTGGTCTCTGCTTATCAAGGTGGTGGACCTGTCGTACTCAATTAACAACATCTTAAAAGTTTATGTATTCAGCAGAAAAGATTGATGTGAACAAAGACATACAAAAAAATAGCAAGATGCAATTGTCTGATCTTCATTGTTTTTCCTTCAAGTGAACTCATTAGAATCCGTAGAAAGGATAGCAAGTAATCAATGGTTCATACTGTTGCATCATATTGCATATCGTTGAACCTGCAAATATCCAATTCCAGCATTAAAATAAGATGTCTTCACGCATTGAGCAGGTTGTAAATATTCGGGGAGATGTTCTTCAGTGTAGCCATTACCTGCCCATTGTCCGACCTGAAGGAAAACCTTTACCCTGTGTAATATACTGCCATGGAAACAGGTTAGTGAACATATATTTACTTATAAAAACATGTTGTCTGCTTGGATGCAGACTATACAGATCTTTTAGCGGACATTTCAATCTTTGTACTGTTAATTATTGAAATTCTGAGTGACATTAGAGAGTAGAACTCTGTTGTTCCCCTGTGTATAGCACATTCAAACTTGTATCTTACCTTTAAACAAAACACATATAACCATGTAGGCAGTTTTGAAAATGACGTTATTTATTTGGGTACCAGTGGGGCCCCAGGATGCTAGTAACTAATATGTTTGCTATAAGTTTTTCAGCCAGGGGTTCTCCTTGTCATTACTGACCATTTAATGTCATGTCATGTCATGATAGAGATATTCATGACTGACTAGTAATGATCCTTTTTAACCATACTGGGATATCCTGATTCATATTTGTGATCTATATGCTGCACATATTTCCTAAACTGTGTGTGTATGTAGCATTCTCCAACCCCTTCAGTTTCTTGGTCATTCTTCCATGGATTAGAAAATTAAAAGTATTTTCCCCATCTTACATGGAACCTGTGATACCTATGCTTATCATGACAGTGGGTGCAGGGCAGATGCCAGTGAAGCTGCTATAATATTATTGCCTTCTAACATTACTGTTTTCACCCTTGATTTCTCTGGATCTGGACTCTCTGGAGGGGAGCATGTCACTCTGGGTTGGAATGAAGTAAGTGACTGAGTAATTTTTTTATGTCTTGATTAGAGGAAACTAATACTTACATGATTTATTCAAAGTACTTGTTTTGCTGCAATATAATCTTCAACAAATCGGTAAATTTTGTTTAAGACAAATACAATTGTAGAAGAACAGAACTGCTATTTTAAGGGTAACCCTTATCATCCTCATCATATAAATATGCCATATTTCATCAGTATCTTTTTTCATACATGACCGATACATGTGATGACTGACAATTGTGGTTGTTTTTACAGAAGGATGATCTGAGAGCTGTGGTTGATTACTTGCGGGCAGATGGAAATGTTTCTACCATTGGGTTGTGGGGTCGTTCAATGGGCGCTGTGACTAGGTTTTCTTCATGGGCTTGCTGTCTTTTGTTATCTTTTCCTGTTCGAAAATCAGAATTTTTGGACCTAACAACAACAAAACAAATCAGTTAAGGTGTCTGCTTGGGGGTGTTGATGGTTAGCTTTCATGTAGCTTTTCGTCTCCTTAATAGCTGGAGCCTGAAAGTTTTCCAAAAGTAGGAAAAGCAGGATGGGTTATACTGTGTATATGATATGGTCGGAGTGACTATCCACTATTGATTTATATGCGATGAAACGTTTGATTCTAATCATTGTGGAGTGCAATCTGGCATTCCTGAAAATCTAAGTCCAATAACCATAGAGGTCTTTAATTCTCGGCATGAATGGATGCCTAGAATTTATATGTCTAATATAACTGCAGAAATCTAACCGAATTGCTGCGACTCTTTTGGCAAGAGCAGTGGCATGTTTGTCTGGCTTGAGCAATATCAAACAGTACTCCTTGTCTTGACATGAATTCAGAGTATTTCTGATTTAAGTCTCACTGTTCATTGATGCAAGGTGTTTATTAGCTAGAGAGGTTGGCAGTGGAAACCAAAAGAGAAGCGCAGCATTCAACTTAGAGAAGAAAATTTGGCTGGGAGAAGAAAATCTAGTTGTGTTGTTTTAGAGAAAGCATCAGATAAACTTTTAGGGCAAAAGGGCAGGGAGGCCAAGAGAGCCACATTCAGGCCTTAAAAGCTACTCAGATTGGAGGATGGGATAAAGCACCTAAAATACAGAGCGAGCAACTTTAGTGAATTCCTTTTTTTTTTTGGAGGTCTTAACATGGTTATAGATTGGTTACCTTTTTTTTTTTTTAACAGCATAGATTGGTTACCTGAAAGTTGTCCATGTGTCATAAAGTTCCATTTGTTAGACGGTTATGTTGAAAGATGATAGCCTGTGCACATTGAAGCTATATTCTAGAAGGTTTTTCAATTATACATTTCTCCTATTATTGAGCATGTTTTCAAATAATGGTAACGACGGTTGTATTAGTGATGGCCAGCAATGTTGCAGAAATGTAATTGACGATGTGTAACAGATGCATGATTTTTTTCGTGAAATTAATTACCTCCCTTAATCGTACTGATATTGCTTGTTTTAACTCCTGCATGACATGAAAATACGTTTTTTTATTGGATTTTTCTTACTGCTGTGGACTCAGGTTTTTTTTTTTTTGTTTGGAGGGTGTATATATGTGTGGACATGCCTATATCTCTACTTTGCAGTGCTTTCCCATGCATTGATCATGCAACATCAATGCATTTCAGCTTTTCTGCTTTAGCTTTCCAAACATTATGATACCCTAAGTTCATATTCATTGACTATATGCCGTTCATTCCAGTTTAATGTATGGAGCTGAGGATCCTTCAATCGCAGGAATGGTTCTCGACAGCCCTTTCTCTGATTTACTAGATTTGATGATGGAACTTGTGGATACCTACAAAATACGTCTTCCCAAGTTCACTGTAAGTATATCAATTCATGCAATATTTTTGATTCTTATGCATATAATGTGAGTACAAATGTTGTACTCTTATGGTAAATGTCTTTTATCTTTTTAGCTTAATGTAGAAGTTATAGTCTCTCTCACTTAGAAGTTCTCAATTTTGTAGTAATGTTCCGGTGGTGAAGGTTGTGATAGATTTGGTGCTGGGGCTGCCTCCATAATGCTCTGAAATTGTTTTTCCCTTATTTAGGTGAAGGTTGCTATCCAATTCATGCGAAGATCTATTCAGAAGAAGGCAAAATTTGATATAATGGATTTGAACACCGTCAAGGTTTGATTCTGCCATGCTGCATAAATTGTCTCTACCATGGTTACCACAATTCGCTAAACCGTTAATGACCCACGATCTGGATACATCGATCCCAAACGTGGTGGGTTCGCGATCCAGATCACAAAAATGGACGACTCCAAATTATAATACTAACACTAAATCAATTCGTTTTGGAACATGTAGCATAAATATAAAATACATATTAATTGATTACATGTATATAGATTTATAATTATATATTATTTTAGATAATAGAAAATCAAGCACAACTATAAGATAAATAGTAACTAACTTAGTGTTTATGAATGTTCTATAATATATAATGTTGTATAGTAGTGAAAACAATCTACATAAGAATTCCAAAACGAATTGCAACCTAAAATACCGTCCCAGCTAAACCTACCCCCATCGTACCGTGTACCTAAGAAATTGGAATACCATGTACCCGTTCCCGTACTACGTACCAAAGCGACCCACGATCCTAGTAGCAGTGGTCTCTACCTCAATCGTTATTTCATCTTTAAGGGTTTCTGAATTTAAGCCTCAATTGTGATGATTTCTGTTGAAAAACTACTTTTTCACTCTATTCTAAAGCCTTTTTCATAGTTTTTGCCACGCAGAAACTGAAAAACACCCTCTGGGCCACCACAATAAAAAGAAAAAGGAAAACCAATCCAAAGAAAAGAAAGAATAGGAAAATATGGTTTCTTGTAGTAGATAGATTACATATATAACCAATGAAAATTCTCCCAATTCATGTAGGATATGAATCTAAATGCCAATAATGTAATTACATCTAGAGTCTCTGTACTAATTTACAAGACATATGCTGTTATCTGATACTTACATCTTCGAATATTTTTTCTGCCAAGTTTATTTCTTCCTTATAGACTGTGGGTATCTCTGCCTGATATTCCTTCTTTAAGCAGTTTGTCACCTGCTTGAAACCTGTCAGATTAAAAGCTCATTAGTGCTTCCTTGGGGCAGAATATTATTATTTTGCTTGCCCATGTTAATTCGTGGTTGGTATTTTACACCTTTCAGTTTGTGAAACTTGCCATTAACTGTAAGATGGTTTTACATGTTCCAATGATGTTGGATGCGATGACATGTGAGATTAGTTTAATGGATAAATGAGAAATATTGTTGGATGTTTCCAGGGTGCTTCTGACACTAATTAACTACAACATATGGTTGTGATATATTAAGAATGTGATTAATCCACACTTGATAAATCATACAAATGCACTAGGATATGTTATTGTCTTTGTCTTGTTTTCATGGAGGATTTGACCTTTCTAAGGTATGGGCGTAGGGTGGATACAAGAAATTAGATGGGATGCACCATTAAAGAAGTACCAGATTTTTCTGGTTGAATGCTAGGAGTGTCTTTGCTGTTTATTGCTACTTAGTGATCCTATCACCTCTTTCATTCTAGGTGGCCAAATCCTGCTTCGTTCCTGTTTTGTTTGGGCATGCCGTTGATGACGACTTCATACGACCTCATCATTCTGATCGTATATTTGACGCTTATGAGGTAACTTTCTCTGCTAATGCTTGTTAAAAAGTAGACATTGTACCTCTACTTGTAAAATGTTTCTGCATGTTATTTATTGCAAATATTCCATCCTTTTATACTCGACCCTTCTGTCGGAATCCAGAATAAGGAAAAAAGAAAACTGTATCATGCTGACTGTGCCTCTTCTTTCAATTTTATTGTTATTTTTGGTGAAGAAATAATTGGGTTTTATGAAGAAACAGTAACAGTTGGACACTGGTTCTTTCATCGTGGGGAAGGTGGATCATTGACCTTAGTTGCTACGTTTTTTGTCTATGTCATCACTTCTTTCTCGATACCAGTGTTCATCTGTTGAGATGCATATTAGAAACTCTCCTCCATGAGCTGCATTTTTGGAAAATTTTACCATTCTACCGTGGTTTTTGATTTTTATTCCCTCTATCATGTGATTTCTATCTTATTTCCCAATCTACTGTTGTTTATACAAAAGTGTGGGTTTAAGCCCATGCTTTTTAGTGTACTAGAATAGTATGAGTTGGGTTCTATGTCCACCTTCGATAATGGATCATGCTTTGTTTGCTTTCGCCATGGTTGGGTGCTGAAGGTGAAGAACAGACATTAAATTGAGAATTGCAGCATGGTATGCATTTTATCATATTGATCTCAAAACTGACTTGCTACTGATATGTTTATCTATTGCCTAATCATTCCCAATTATGTCTTGGTATCTGCTTTGACACCATTAGGTTTTGAATTGATGTAATCTCATCTTTCCCATCTTCTAACTGTGGATAGTGCCATAGTCACTAAAATAGGTGATAAGAAATGGTTGTTAATAAATTTAAACAGAGTAGGAATTTGCAATGAATAATCTGGTTATTCGCATTGGTCTCTAGCTTTTTCTGATAACATATTGAACTGTGCTCGTATAGTAACACCTGATTTTTGCAGGGGGACAAGAATATCATAAAATTTGAGGGCGATCACAATTCTCTGCGGCCCCAATTCTATTTTGATTCTATTAGCATCTTTTTTAACAATGTTTTACAACCTCCAGAGGATGAAATTGGGGAACCTTTATTTGATCCATCCCATAATCATTTTGGCAAGGTAAATTGAACTAAAATGCACTTCCATTATCAACATTAAGTCTTGCTTCCCTGCCCGATTTCAACCTGCAATCAATGATCTATTGTTGACGATTTTACCTTCAGGGTGGTTGGAGTACTATCCATGAATTGAGATATGCAGACGAGATTTTGGCTGCATCCAGAGGCATGTACTTTTTATATGGAATTTTCAAGTGAGAAGTCACATCGTGCTCTTCATTTGGAAAGCTTTTCTACTCAACTTAATTGTGCCACTAATTGCAGGTCCAGCAGCAAGTAGCACCGAAGATGCCCTTAAGCAACTTCGCTCTAAAAGACCTATGAGTAGAATGGAGGTCAGTTGTTTGCTATCTGGGAGCCTTTTTCATGTGCTTCGCAAATATTTGAAACTCCCAAGACCTATGCCATCTTTATTTTTTAAAAGAATTGTTGAACATAGTATATTGGTGTTGCTGTTGCAAGTGTCTTCAATGGGAATGAAACATAACTAGATGGGAGAATTTATGTGATACGAACCTATGGAACACTGCTCCTACTATTGTGGATGAGTGAAGGTCCTGGTATTTGTCGGTGTCATCTAAGAATAGCAACAACCCCACTTTCCCTCCTTTTCGAGATGGATAATTTCTCGAGTAAGGGGTTTTTTATGCATTGTATAAACTTCATATTTATATGGTATTTTGATGGCTGTTGTCTGTTGGCTCGTTGGAATTGTTCAGGTCCCTTCTAATGTTACATCTAAAGATGAGCAAACTGAGGCCCGGGTATCTCCTTACTTGCATACTCAATTGCGTTCACTCTGGCTAGCCATAGAGGAGCCTTAAATGGAATTTTACTGACACAATGTCCTGCTATCTCACAGGAAGAGGAAACTGGGGCTGAGCCTATCCCATCATCTTCCAAAATGATTAGCTTTGAACTCTCAAATGGTCACCCTCACAGCCCTCATGTTCCTACATCATTAGATGACGATGATTATGTGGAGTACACACTTGATAACTTGGCAGATGTCCCATGCAATGAGGAGGAAGAGGAAAGGGTGAGTCATATTGGTTGTTTATGTGCATCATGGGATGTATACCCCGTATTCAAATTATCTCAAACATATGATGTAACAATTCTTCGTCTTGACCTCTGATTTTTCGAAATAATTCAGATGCTCTTGGAAGCAGTGATGGAATCACTAAAAGACTTGGAGATGAGGCACCCTCATATTGATGAATCACAATCCACTATTGGCACTGATCCCCCGGAGCCTTCACATAAAGATGACACAAAGGATTCTTCCCCTACCAAGGAACATTTGCCCTTGAAGACAGAATCCACCTCCACCCCAACCTTGGCAATCAACGGCCATGATTTGGCGTCCCAACACCTGCCTCGACCCGCCTCTTGAGTTGAGCCTATCATCGAGGGAACCTTCCTCAAACACTGCTCCATCCACTAAAGAATCTGGAAAGTGCAGGGGCTCCAATTCATAGTGATTACTTCAGTTGGCAACCAAAGCTCATCTGATTTTGACATTGACAATCGCACAAAAGCCACTGTAACAGTTGTAAAGAACCCTACGAGCAGTATCGTGGATGGCTTGTTTCGTCGTTGGGATCTTAACTACTTTCGGAATAGTAGATGATTTTGCTTCAAAGTTTAGGCAATTTGGGAGGGGTATTGTTTTGTATTGAAAAAATTGGCAGAAAGGTTAGTGTTGTAGAAATAGCTAACCCATAAAGGAAAGAAAAAAAAAAAAACACAATAGCAAAGGCTGTCAATGTGTATATTTTTGTGGAGGTGGTTCTGTTACCTATTCTTTATATTGCAATGACTTTATACTTCCAACTGAAACAAAAAATGGAGAATATGGAAGCCAACTTACTGATTTGAGTTGGTAGTACCGAATGGTCAGAGGTGGCTTGTAGATGATGTCACGTGGCGTTCAGAATCTAGTCTTGAAGCGAATGAATGAGAAAGAACGAATAAGGAATTGAAACGCTCTTTGTTCAACAGCACGATCTTTACCCGTCACAAAAATCATGAAGAATTTTCTCCACTCTTCTCGTATATCATTGTAATGCACCTTTTCAACACAAAGTGGCTTGTTATGGAAAGACGTTCAAATTGGTTAAACTAAGTGATATGAAACTATGGCCATTGTGATTTGTATATCACTGCTAAAACCCTTTCGCGGGAGCGATTAAACCCTCTTCATTTTGTGAGAGACGTATATTTGTCAATCGTGAATCGTGTTGAGTGAGATGAATTTGTGTTAAGTTTTGACAAGTTCGTATCAAAAAATATTTTATTCATACTTGATTTATTTATTAATTTACGTTTAATAAATTAAATCATACCAAATTTGTATCATATATGAATTATGTATATTTAATAATTTTATTTATAATTAATTTGTTTATTAATTTGTGTTTAATGAGACGCATCATATCAGCTAAATTTTTAGATGAAAGTGACGGATATTACCTTTTTTAGATGGTATGAGGCTCGAAAATAGAGTCATTATCAGTTTACGGAAAGTTTGTGTCACGGAGCTCGTAGTTCAAAGCATTTGTCATCGATCGTATCTCCGACCAACTACTTCTGTCGAGAACTACACAGTTCGAATCAGTGCCTGATTTTCGACTCACATTACAGAAATGCGAAACTGCAGACTTCGCTCTCTGGTGGCGATCCATGTCCACTTTCACTCCAACGTAAGTTTCCGATCAAACACATCATCAACTGTTCAGATTTGAATTTCCAGGATTATGGTTTCGATTTATGATTTTGTAAATTCTGTATTTTTTGTTCGGTAGTTTTTTTTTTTGGTTAATTTATCCCATGCTGTAATGCATTATGAGTAATTTGGGGCTTGTATGAACTTATCGCGTGGAATGGATGTTTATTCTCAGTTTTGGGTCTGTTTGGTTGCTGAGAAATGAAGGGAAAGGAAAGAAATAAAATTTTAGATTGGTTTTGATTATGGGTTTATTAGAAGAAAGAATGAACAACTGCACACAAAATGAGCTTAATCTAACTATTCTAAAGAGTTCTTTTGTGTTAGATATCATGTCTAAGCTGGTGTTAAGTATCTTTGTTTGTTTGTATAGGTCTTGATTCAGTTGAGTTTTCTTTATATGATTGGAATCATCGTGTAGTCCATTTTATGTGTTCTCTAGCCTCTGTGCTTGCGGTTATTATTACTGGATATCATATTTTTCGAAGGTTCTTTTATTTCATTTACCTAACTGATATGATTAACTCCACGTGCGTACTCTTGTGCACAGTCGGTCCAAAGTCCAAATAAAGGAGGAGGGTTGTGTTAGGTAGCTGACAGCCAACGTAAAACTCGTCAGACAAAATATGAACATGAATCTGAAGCATATTCACATAGAACACAATGGCCAAAGAGTATTCATGTAGCCAACCCCAAAAATGTTGGGACATTGACAAGGCTTAGTCAAGTCAAGTTGAGTTGAGTACCTAACTGATATGATTAAACTGCAGAACATGGTATCTGGAGACAAATGGATGGCGGCATCCTGGTGGTATCTGCTCCAGATAGACCATACCACAGACATGAACATATCCTGCTTTCTCCATGAAGTTGATGCTGTTGATGACGCAGAGCTACTTGATTTGTTGAGATGGAATTCCGTGGCATAGTTGCCTAAACATATAAGTCTTATAGATGCTGTTGGTGCTTGCTGTCTATCAGATTTTAATACTGTTGCTGGTTTCCTAAGGGAAAAGGTAAATTTGCTTAATTTGGATATGCAGAAGAACAATTGTTGCAGAGTTGGTTACCTCTTCAAATTTTCTGGGGATGAAAACCAAAGGATTTGGGGTTCATTTATTTTTTTTGCTTTACATGGAACAATGAAAAACTTGGCAAAAAAGGCTCTCTTATGCTAATGGAAGCAATGGAATGCATAACTGACCCTGTCTGTCCGCTCCACAAGCCTCTCTCAATGCCAATTGAAGATGTATTTTCAATTCAGGTATTTGGTCATGCATTTTCAATAACAAATTGCTTTACTGCATGACTTCCAGGATGAATCCATGATTACTTGTCTTTTGATGTGTCTAGACAGTTGCTCATTTATGCCCATATGGCCCATCGGGCATATCAAGCGTTCTTCAAATTAAGGACAATGGATTGCTTTCTTTTCGTATTGATAAAGGGATGTGGCTTGGGATCAGTCAGTTGTGTATGTGGTGGGTGAGCAACCAATCGGTTTGGGCATGGCTTCCAATGGGAACAAAGTTACGCTACACCCTCCAGAGGAGAAAGAAGAGGCTGCAGCTGCTTGATTCTAGGCTGGCCTATACACTAGTTCAAATCCTGGTTGCTTTGATGTGGCATCGGATCTTTTGAGAGCACTGATGTTCATGCTTAAGCAGATCCAAGATTGGTGAGACATCCAGAGCTTGGTTCAAGCTTATTTTTCTCATTGGTTGATTGGCTATGTATCAGTCAACCATTAGGTCAGTGTCTGTCCTCTTTTGCCTAGTTTAACTCACGTTCTCAAATTTGATTGTGTTAAAATGCTACTTTAAAAAACAACAATCTACCTTGTGAAATAACAATCATGTACTGGCATAAAATTCTGAGCTTTACCATAGATACGAGAGTTTGCGTGGTGCGTGCTTGCAAAAAGAATATCCAAATTTTGTTTATTTACAAGGTCTCTGCATGTGCAAAACTTGTGAATCAACAATGGAATACTGGTTCTGTGAAGTCTATACAGCAAGTAACTTCATTGCAGTTTCAACTAGAGAATGGATTGTTGTGCTGTGCCGACTCAGACCGACAGTGCCAGAGAAAATATTGAAGCTTTCAAGCTCTGATGTGGTTTCTGTGACGTACTCCAGTTCCTTCTCCATTCCCAGATCTTTGAAAAATTGGACATTTGTTTCCTTATCTCTCATCATCCAAATTGCCAACTCTATTGCAAACCTCCTTATTCTTGGAATCTTGATTTGTGGGTACTGATGTTTCTTCAGAATCTGGACTATGGCCCTAGCTAATTCTGCCTCTTGAATTCCAGCTCCCTTGAACATGATCCCTGATTCCTGAGATGTCATAAATTTAAAAGCATGTGCTGCTAGTCCAATCATCACTTCCTGCAATTTGCCTTCTGCTGTAATGATTTCTTTAAGCACCTGCTAGAGAGGAAATCAAGATCAATTTTCTACTATATGTAAGAAAATGCAAAGTTTTAATTGCAAATCACAACTTACAGTTGGTACTGCGGTGGTGAAGCCCTGGAACAGTTCAAAACAATCTCCTCCACTGTAGGCGCACAAATTTCTCATAATCTTTGCTGCTTTTATGCGAAGCAATGGAATTCCCAATGCTTCAACCAGCTTCTCAGTCACTTTCAGTTTCAAAATGCGATAACAATTACTCTTGCTTTCTGATGCCAGCATCGCTATTGCTTCTCCAGATGCAAGTCTTACATGATTCTGATTTTCAGGCATGCCCTCTTTAAAGAAAATGTTGAACAATTCTTTCAGAACACCACCTGTGCGACCAATCCTCTCTGTTGCGTCCTCTTCCAAAGCCAGACTTGTTAAAATTTCTATGCCCAATTTTTGTAGCATTGGATGCTTCTCTCCATACTGTAATATGTCTCTGATGTTGCTAATGGTAAAAACTATCTCTGAAATCTCCTTGCGAAGCTGTTTACCAATGGCTCCTGTTGCACTTGCCAGCATCTTCACCAGTTGCAGAGACCTCTTGACTGTCAAAATTTGAGATGATGTAACAGTTTCATCCCTCAATAACCTCTCTCCTGCTTGTGTGAAATCTATAATTTTTGGTAATAGGTCTCTTGTGTTTCCAATCTTTCCACAGTTGTCAGGGTCACGGGCAAGTTTCTTTAAGATGAGAAGGCCCAGCTGATTGAATGTCCAGAAATCATAATGTTCATTGTCAAAGATGATTTTCTTTTCAGATATTTCATCAGCTGCTCCATCGGAGCTCCTGTGGACATGGAGCAACGAAGATATCGATTCCGTTGCACCTGTTATACCAGCAACCCGAAGGGAGTTTTGCTTTTTTCCAGCTAATTTTGACAAGATCTCTGCCGCAGAGTGCCTGATCTCTTCTTCCTGTGGATCTTTCCAATTCAGCATTTCTACCAACCTTTCTATCACCGATAAGGTTATCCCAATCTTTTGCAGCGTGTCACCAGAAAACCGGTGGCTCATCGTGAACTGTCGGAGAATTCGAACTCCAATGAGCTGTTCGTCAGGAGAATTCGAGTTCAAGAGGTCCATGGCAAATGAAACCATGTCCATTTTTAGGCCATCAAAAATGCTTTCATTGATACATCTCGAATAGGCATCATAGAAAAACCTTTTGATTGAGATCACCCCTGTAGGTCCCAACTCACACTCCTTGTTCACCTCATCCAGCAATTTACAATAGATGACCTTCCACTCCCAGTAAGCTTTCTCCAAGAGAAACACCAGAGCTTCCGACAAGGCCAAGGCGTAGAAAATATTCAAAGCATTATTCCTATTCTTCTTGTCTTTCTCGTCTTTTGCAATTTCACCATAGTTTCTTCTAATAAGCTTCATCAGAGAAAGAACCACACAGGCTGTTGCAGAGGCAAGTTGGAGCCAGTACAGAAGCCTGCTAACATTTTTCGAGAGGAAAACCCATTGAGCATATGGCAGAAGAGGAACATCTGAAATCGCCCATCTTCTACTTGGCATCTTCTTCTCTCTCCGGCTTGCCTGGTGCCTACTTTCTGTAATTTCCCTGCTGTCTCCAGTCGGCTTCCTGACTACAGTAATAGGCCTGAATATACCCTTCACAGCTTTGATGATGAAGTGGGAGCTGGACATTATTGCCCTGAAACTGTTGATTCCAACATCAGTGATTGACCATGTGGTTTGGTGTTGCCATTCAAGCTCATGGCTACGGCTGAAAATTCGTGCCCCTTCGATCAACAGAATTATGGTTATGAACCAAAAGTCTGTTTTATCAAGAGTAATGGCAAATCCACCAAGAAGAACAACTGTTGCCCAGATGAACCCGAGAGTTCCTAGCCCAGTGGCTGCTTTCTCCAGCACTGCAAGCCGGAGAGCGAAGACGGTCAGTTTCTGTTCCGGTGCTCGCTCTGCCGGTGATCTAGGAGGAGAAACAGAACTGGTGTCGCTACTGTTTTTGGTAATGCTACTTTGGGGTTCAAAACTGGTCGGACTTGGACCATCACTGCTGGTGTCTCCGATCTTCGCGTCGAGCTCGATCTGCAAACGAATGTTTCCTTCAGTTTCTGCAGATGTCTTTCCATCCATGTCTCTGGGTGGAAGTAGCTCGTAGACCTAAAGCTTCTTTGAGTCTTTCTTTAAGGTCTGTTGGTGTTGAAACTTGGGGTTTACATTGATTGGACAGGGCTGAGTTATGGCTTCAAAGTCTTGCTGGTTAAGTTTGAGCTGTCAAGGTTTGATATATATATATACTAGTAGCACAGAATTATAATTCGTGTTTTTATTTTATTTTATTACTTGAGAAATTAAATAAATAATTATATTTAAGTTTTTTGGGTGATAAAAAGTAATTTTTTTGAAATTTTTTAAAAAATAATGGTTAATTATTGAAGAGTTAGTTGATCAATTACCAATGAGACACGTCAACGTCTGATTGGAGGAAGTCTTAAATTTTGAATTAAAAAATTCTAAATTATAAGAAAAAAGAAAACTGGGAGGAAAGGTACATATAATTTGTCCGTGATTGTGTGCATTTTAAGTTTAAGTAGGAGCTAAAAGTCCGAATATTTCACGGTTGAGAATATTTTAAATTAAAAAGGACAAAGGCATCAACCCAAAAGAGATGTGACCAACTTGTCCTCCTTGATCTCTCAAGATGGTCAATTTATGAAGGGCACAATGGTCAATTCAACTCAAGTGCGTCGATTGTCGGCTGGAAGTGTGGTCCTTTACCTAGACGCATAATGGTGGGGTTAATTATAATTCAAAGGCAAAGTCACCCAATTGGGTTAGCTTATGACAAGAGGATTTGGTAAATTATTTACGTATACAAGACTATATTTTCTATTTAATTAACAAGTTGCTTACTAGTAATTACATTTTCTAAGGACTAAATCCATTAGCATGACCCATGCAGAGTACACCAATCCAATCCGTATGTAGGAAATAAGAAAACGATTCCTTGACCAATCTCTGGTATCATGGTTTTTCACACTGTCATTTTGATTGATAATAAAAATTGTTTTAACCCATCAAAAAGCTTGGACAGAACGTGTCCACGGGTCAGTATTTAAAAAATTCAAGTTCAGTTTCTTTAAAGTCTTAGTTGAGTCAATGTACATAGTTTATGATGTGACACAAATGGGTGTTCTTATCATCAAATGACATATGGATGGAAAACAAAAAACACAGAGAGTATACGGTACCCGAGGAGATTAGATCGAGCTCATTTAGATTTCTTTGGTGCTCGTGAAACTCTTAGAGGAATGTTTGGCCCCGAGTTCGAACAATAATGACAATTAAATGTGAGTTCACTGATATGACAGATAACAGAAAATGATTAGTAGAGTTATCACATCCACGTTGAAACATTTACTAGATCCAAAAAAAAACCGACTAAAGGCATTATTCTTGTTGACATGAACTGGTCCGGTTCCAAAAATCAAGTCTAAAATGCCATTGTTAACATGCCATCAAACAATGGCAACACCACACCAAATATAAAAAGTTCAAGAAAAACATTGTTCCTTGTTGCAGAAATCTCACCCTATTCATCCAAATGACGTTATCTCAACTATTGTGCAAAATTCACCGTACAATTTATTAATCAATGTGTATAATTTATGGGTGTCGCATGCATTCGGAATTTGTGTTTGGTCAAGATGTCCCTCTGTTATTATGAAAAAGAAAAGAAAAAAAAAGTTGTTGTTTAATGTGCACTGGAGGCAATTTTGCTGGTTGTGGCTTGAAGGATGGGATTACAGTAAGAGTCTTTTTGTGTCAAGGCAAAGGTTGGTGGCGTCCCAAGCCCCCTATTCCCTCTCCCTTTTGAGCGCACAAATATTCTTCCTATGTGACAACAATTGTCGAAATTTTAATTTGGAGTGCATTTTTTAGAAACATTTTTCAAATTCGAATCAAATTATAGATGTGATAATGAAGGTATACGTCAGCTCAACATAGTAACACGGTGAGAATCTTAGGATCAAATCTTGTTATATTGCCCTGTACTACCCGTGCCTTGCAACAAGACCACAAATTCACATGAGTAATATGATCAAATCTTTGTCATACGATTCTTACAGTGTGATTGTGTTCGGCTTAAGTTCGACCCCATTTCAGAGGATTGTGTATCCAATCCTTAGCCCCAAAAGCTGTTGCCTTTTGTTTTTTGGTTGCTCTTGTTGATTGTTTAATAAAGAAAGCTTCGTTTTTAGTTCTATGTAGTTGTGAAGCTTCATTGTGTTTGTCATGGTTCTAACATAATGTCATAAGGCTAAGATTTGCATATTTAAGCAAAGAATTGATGTTCTGGACATCACCATTTAATGGGTCCCCGATGATTTGTCAATGGCTGCTCCACTGTACTGGATCATTTCTTGGCTATTTCTTTCAACTCTGATTGAAACCTTAAAGAAAGGGAGATCAAGGTTGACAAACATTAAGCGGGATTTAGATTCTCTCGATCCTGAGTTTGTTCAATTTTGATTAAATTCAATCATTCACTCTTGAATCTATTAGCTTCTACTGGGCATCAATGGAATCGGTGCGAATTTACATAGAGAACTAATAAATTTATCTAAGAATAATTAAATTTAAACCAAATCGACAAATATTAAAATTGGAAGGATCAAATCCCATAAAAAGTCTCCAAGGAAACTGTAATAAGCCCAACACCTCATCATGTACTCTTCAGTTTCTGAACCACCACTGAAAAGGAAAGGGAAAGAAACTTATAAGCATGTGAACATCCCTCTGAACCAGATATTGTTGGAGAAATTGAATGTTTAGCTTACTTTCGGTGGTGTTGTAGTGATGGACTCAATCATCTCAGGTCAATAACTATAATTCAAACCGAACATTTTATAACGGATGGGAACCTCAAGGTAATATAAGTGGGTTGCTACGCCTGGTCGCTCCTAACTACCTTTTTTTACTTGGAAAAAAAAAACTCTTCAGATCCATGTTATGGAGATTCTTATGCGTTGCCTCGTCTAGGGTTATATTCTTCCAAAGGTTCCACTCCTGAGGTTCAGTGGCCATCCTTCGTTTATTTCTACCCTTGAAGTTTCTCGCTGGATAGAAATTAGGGAGAACTTCAATAGGTTTTCCGTTGAACATCATATTAAAATGCTTTTGATGGGAGAAACCTAGTCTCATGTTGGATACCATTGGTAGTAGTCTTTGATTTTTTATAGCAAATATCATAGGATTGGCATTTCCTTCGTCCCGTTTGATTTCTAATAACGGTAGTATATTTCTGATTAATCTATCCTGACATTGTTGTCTCAACACTCATTAATTCATACATAGTATTAACTAAGTCTTGTCTTATGCTAAAATTGGGATTGTATAGTGCTTATTTCAAGTTTTGCACAAAATCTTGCATCGGCGCACTATCCTGACCACTAGACTGACCATTCCCTGGATTCATAGGTTCTGCTTGGTTCGAACTTGAAATTGTTTTTGTATGATTACCATTGTTTGGCGTCATTTCCACCAGTTCATTACATTCCATGCCAAACACTATCTCATCTTCTTTCTTTGTTTGAACTATCTTAATCCAAGTTAGTAACGTTGTCCCACTAGGCGTGCCAAAAATTGTTGGTCCAAATCTTCTAAGATCGAGAGGGTTCTCCCAACTAGTAGACAGTTATAAAGCAATCGTTTGAAAGTGGTTCACTGCCTTATTTCAGGACTTTCTGGGATGAAAACAATGAAATATTCTTAAGCAAAGACGAAGTAAAAACAGAGAACTAATAAAAGACAAATTCTTTTATTAATTCCACAAAGAAACTTCGGTTACAAAAGGTAGTGAATGATCATACTTGATTACAATCTAAAACTTATAATCTACACTAATACTACTACTAATTATGCCCAAATTTACAGGCCTTTTGGGGGGTTTGAAAACGTGTCATCCTTTTTTTTTATTGTCTATTTTATAGTCATTTTCTTCGATAATAGTAATTTCACGGATGGTTACACAATAGTACTCGAATGCAACTTTCTTTTATTTAAATAAGGTTGTAACTAACCATCTTTCCGTCTTACTTGGACTTCTACCGCGTAACACCTTCTTAGCAAGTTTAAGTATATTACATATCAATTCATTGAATATTTCTGAATTTTGTATTTTGAGTTAAAAAATATCATACCACGTTCTAATTAATATATAAATGAGTTATATTATATATTTTTTTATTAATCTCGATCGTATCTCCGACCAACTACTTCTGTCGAGAACTAAACAGTTCGACTCAGTGCCTCATTTTCGACTCACATTACAGAAATGCCAAAGCCACGGACTTCGCTCGCTGGTGGCCATCCATCTCCACTTTCACTCTGTTCAGTCCAGGATTCTGGTATCGATTTATGATTTTGTAAATTCTGTATTTTTTGTTCGGTAGGTTTTTTTTTTTTGGTCCCTTGCTGTAATGCATTATGAGTAATTTGGGGCTTGTATGAACTTATCGCTTGGAATGGATGTTTATTCTCAGTTTTCGGTCTGTTTGGTTGCTGAGAAATGAAGTGAAAGGAAAAAAATAAAATTTTGGATTAAATACAGGTATTTGGTGAATTGAAGATGTATTTTCATTTCAGGTATTTGGTAATGCATTTTCACTAACAAAGTGCTTTACTGCATGACTGCCAGGATAAATCCAATTCCCCTCAACAATTGTCTCAGCAAAGATAATTCTTTGTTTACTCATCTTTTGATGTGTCTACACAGTAATTAAATTATGCCCATATGGTCCATAGGGCATATCAAGCCTTCTTCAAATTAAGGGCGAAGGATTGCTTTCTTTTCATATTGATAAAAAGGATGTGGCTTGGGATCAGTCAATTGTGTATGTGGTGGGTGACCAACTGATCGTTTTGGACATGGCTTCCAATAGGAACAAAAGTACCACACCCTCCAGAGGAGAAAGAAGAGGCAGCAGCTGCTTGATTCTAGGTTGATCAATACACTGGTTCAAATCCTGGTTGCTTTGATGTGGCATCGGACCTTTTGAGAGCAGTGATCTTTGGAGACATGCAGAGCTTGGTTCAAGCTTATTTTTCTCATTGGTTGATCGGCTATGCATCGGTCAACCATTAGGTCAGTGTCTGTCCTCCTTTGCCTAGTTTAACTTACATTCTCAAATCTGATTCTGTGTTAACATGCTACTTTAAAAATCAACTATCTACCTTGTGAAATAACAATCATGTATTGGCATAAAATTCTGAGATTTACCATAGATATGAGACTTGTGTAGTGGGTGTTTGCAAAAAGAATATCCAAATTTTGTTTATTTACAAGGTCACTGCATGTACACAACTTGTGAATCAACATGGAATACTGGTTCTCTAAAGTGATGTAGAGAGGGAAGGGAAGAAAAGGGGTACCGTCCTTGCAAGGATTAGATCAAGAAAAACAAATCAATCAAACTAATATTCAACTCTAATTAAAATAATATGGAATATATTCTTATTTATATAATAAATAATAAAAATAGAGCAAGTAAAATCCTAACAAATCTACCAAGTGCATTTCCCTTTGCACCAAAAACTCTTAGCTTCGGCTTAGGCTTCCAAGTTCGGTCACACTAGTCCAACCAACCAATGGCTACGCCATCATGAAGTCTATACTGCAAGTAACTTCATTGCTGTTTCAACTAGATAATGGATCGTTGTACTGTGCCGACTCAGACCGACAGTGCCAGAAAAAATCTTGAAGCTTTCAAGCTCTGAGGTGGTTTCTGTGACATACTCCAGTTCCTTCTCCATTCCCAGATCTTTGAAAAATAGAACATTTGTTTCCTTATCTCTCATCATCCAGATTGCCAACTCTATTGCAAACATCCTTATTCTTGGAATCTTGATATGTGGGTACTGATGTTTCTTCAGAATCTGGACTATGGCCCTGGCTAATTCTACCTCTTGAATTCCAGCTCGCTTGAACATGATGCCTGATTCCTGAGATGTCATAAATTTAAAAGTATGTGCCGCTAGTCCGATCATCACTTCCTGTAATTTGCCTTCTGCTGTCATGATTTCTTTAAGCACCTGCTAGAGAGGAAATCAAGATCACTTTTCTATTATATATAATAAATATGAGACACTTGTAGATCCATTTTTCTGTTTGGTTATGTACACTATTGTTGGAGAAAATGCAAAGCCGTAATTGCAAATCACAACTTACAGTTGGTACTGCGGTGGTGAAGCCCTGGAATAGTTCAAAACAATCTTCTCCACTGTAGGCGCACAAATTTCTCATAATCTTTGCTGCTTTTATGCGAAGCAATGGAATTCCCAATGCTTCAACCAGCTTCTCAGTCACTTTCAGTTTCAAAATGCGATAACAATTACTCTTGTTTTCTGATGCCAGCATCGCTATTGCTTCTCCAGATGCAATTCTTACATGATTCTGATCTTCAGGCAGCCCCTCGTTAAAGAAAATGTTGAACAATTCTTTCAGAACACCACCTGTTTGCCCAATCCTCTCTGTTGCATCCTCTTCCAAAGACAGACTTGTTAAAACTTCTATGCCCAATTTTTGTAGCATTGGATGTTTCTCTCCATACCGTAATATGTCTCTTATGTTGCTAATTGTGAAAACTATCTCTGAAATCTCCTTGCGAAGCTGTTTACCGGTGGCTCCTGTTGTGCTTGCCAGCATCTTCACCAGTTGCAGAGACCGCTTGACCGTCAAAATTTGAGATGGTGTAACAGTTTCATCTTTCAATAGCCTCTCTCCTGCTTGTGTGAAATCTATAATTTTTGGTAAGAGGTCTCTTGTGTTTCCAATCTTTTCGCAGTTGTCATGGTTACGGGCAAGTTTCTTCAAGATGAGAAGCCCCAGCTGATTGAATGTCCAGAAACCATAATGTTCATTGTCAAAGATGATTTTCTTTTCAGTGATTTCATCAGCTTCTCCACCGGAGCTCCTGTGGACGTGGAGCAACGAAGATATTGATTCCATTGCACCTGTTATACCAACAACCCGAAGGGAGTTTTGCTTTTTTCCAGCTAATTTTGACAAGATCTCTGCCGCAGAGTGCCTGATCACTTCTTCCCGTGGATCTTTCCAATTCAGCATTTCTACTAACCTTTCTATCACCGATAAGGTTATCCCAATCTTTTGCAGCATGTCACTGGAAAACCGGTGGCTCATCGCAAACTGTCGGAGAATTCGAACTCCAATGAGCTGCTCTTCAGGAGAATTCGAGTTCAAGAGGTCCATGGCAAATGAAACCATGTCCATTTTTAGGCCATCAAAAATGCTTCCATTGATACATCTCGAATAGGCATCATAGAAAAACCTTCTGATTGAGATCACCCCTGTAGGTCCCAACTCACACTCCTTGTTCACCTCATCCAGCAATTTACAATAGGTGATTTTCCACTCCCAGTAAGCTTTCTCCAAGAGAAACACCAGAGCTTCCGCCAAGGCCAAGGCGTAGAAAATATTCAAAGCAGCATTCCTATTCTTCTTGTCTTTCTCTCCTTTTGCAATTTCACCATAGTTTCTTCTAATAAGCTTCATCAGAGAAAGAACCACACAGGCTGTTGCAGAGGCAAGTTGGAGCCAGTACAGAAGCCTGCTAATATTTTTCGAGAGGAAAACCCATCGAGCATATTGCAGAAGAGGAACATCTGAACTCGCCCATGTTCTGCTTGGCATCTTCTTCTCTCTCCGGCTTGCCTGGTGCCTACTTTCTGTAATTTCCCTGCTGCTTCGGCTCGGCTTCCTGACTACAGATATAGGCCTGAATATACCCTTCACAGCTTTGATGATGAAGTGGGAGCTGGACATTATTGCCCTGAAACTGCTGATTCCAACATCAGTGATCGACCATGTGGCTTGGTGTTGCCATTCAAGCTCACGGCTACGGCTGAAAATTCGTGCCCCTTCGATCAACAGAATTGTAGTTATGAACCAAAAGTCTGTTTTATCAAGAGTAATGGCAAATCCACCAAGAAGAACTACTGTTGCCCAGATGAACCCTAGAGCTCCTAGCCCAGTGGCTGCTTTCTCCAGCACTGCAAGCCTGAGAGCACAGAGGGTCAGCTTCTGTTCCGGTGCACGCTCCGCCGTTGATCTAGGAGAAGAAACAGAACTCATGTTGCTTCTGTTTTTGGTAATGCTGCTTTGGGGTTCAAAACTGGTCGGACTTGGACCTGGACTGCTGGTGTCTCCGAGCTTCACGTCGAGCTCTATAATCTGCAAACGAATGTCTCCTTCAGTTTCTGTAAATGTCCTTTGTTCCATGTTTCCGGGTGGACGCAGCTTGTAGGCCTAAAGCTTCTTTCTATAAGGTCTGTTGGTGTTGAAACTTGGGTTTGAATTGGTAGGACAGGGCTGAGTTTTGGCTTAAAAGTCTTGCTGGTTTGAGCTCTCAAGGTTTGATATATATGTGCAGGATGTAGAGGAGTATAAGCTCAGGGAGCACGTTTAGTTTAATTTTTATTTTTTATTTTTGACGAACATGTCAAGATAAAACACGCGATTGTTTACTATTTTATCCAACATCATATTGCAGTCGCAAGAATTCAAGAAGGCCGAAAAATCTAATTTCAAGCACCACCTCCAAAAAGGTTTAATCTTTAAAGGAGTGAATAGTTTAAAGGTTGCAAAAAAACCATAGGTTGACATGGTACATATGATTTGCTCGTGATTGTGTACATCGTAAGTTTAAGTAGCAGTCACAAGTCCAAACATCTCATGGACATGGTACATATGATTTGTTCGTGACGGTGTACATTATAAGTCTAATTAGAATTCAATGACGAAGTCACCCAAATGGACCAAATTTGCTTAGCTTATGAAATATTCAAAAGTCTTATTCCTACGAGAACAAGTTACATCATTCAGACAAGAGGATTTGGTAAATTATGTACGTATACAAGGCACTATAATCTATTTTATTAACAAGTTACTTACCTAAGACTACATAATAGCAAGACTTGCCTTGGCCAACTCAATTTTGTATGTAGAACGATTTCTTGACCAAATCTCTGTATGGGTGATTACTGATTACATGCATTCGGAATCCGTGTCTGGTCAAGACGTCTCTCTGTTATTCTGAAAAAGAAAAAAAAAAGTTGTTTAATGTGCACTGGAGGCAATTTTTCTGGTTTGTGGCTTGCAGGATTGGGATTACAGCAAGAGTCTTTTTGTGTTAAGACAAAGGTTGGTGGGCGGTCTCAAGCCCCCTATTCCCTGTCCCTTTGAGTGCACGAATATTCTTCATATGCAAAACACTTTCTACATTCGAATCAGATTGTAGATGCGACAGTGAATGTGTATATCAGCTCGACATAGTAATACGGTGAGTATTTTAAGATCAGATCATGTTGTATTGTCCCATAATAACCGTGCGTGCAACAAGACGACAATTCACATGATCGAATCTTTGCCATACGATTCTTTCTTATCGTGTGATTGTATTGAGCTTAAGTTCAACCCAATTTCAGAGGATTGCGCAGCCAGTACTTGCCCCTAAAAGCTGTTACCTTTTGTTTTTTTGTTTTTTTTTTTTGTTGCTATTGTTGATTGTTTTAATAAAGAAAACTTCTGGTTTTTAGTTTTCTGTAGTTGTGAAGCTTCGTTGTGTTTGTCATGGTTCTAACATAATGCCACGAGACTAAGATTTGCATATATAAGCAAGGAATTTGATGATCTGGACATCACCATTTAAGGGGGGTCCCAGATGATTTGTCAATGGCTGCTCCACTGTACTGGATCATTTGTTAGCTATTTCATTGAACCCTGATTGAAAACCTTGAAGAAATGGACTACATAGTCTTGTACAGAGAATTGAAATATCATAAAATTTCAATGATAGCTGTAAATCTAATGTCCTCATTTCTAATCTTGGTAACTCTTTGAGGACAATTCGTGAAAAATTTATCCCTCGTGAATATGTTAGTTTTGGCGTGAAGGGGCTACCTTTGACCTGATCGACAAAGGGATTAATTGAAGTGCGCGTAACATGACTTGAACACCTCTAACCATTAAACTAAAAAAAACGGAAGTCTTGAAATTGAGAGGATCTAAATCGCAATCTTCTTTCGAGCTTATGGCATACTAGTGCTCCATCATCATAGCTGGCAAACGTTAAGCGGGATTTAGATAGATCCCCTCGATTCTTAGTTTGTTCAATTTTGATTAAATTCAATCATCCACCCTTGAATCTATTAGCTCTGAATGTGCATCGATGGGATCGATGTGAATCTACGTACATAACCAATAAATTTATGTAAGGATAATTAAACCCAGACCAAAATTGACAAATACTGAAATTGGAAGGATCAAATCCCATAAAATGTCTCCAAAGAACTACTTCCCTCTTATATTGAAACTATAATAAGCTCAGCACCTCTTGTTATAGTTGCAGTTTCTGAACCACCACAGAAAAGGAAAGGAGAAAAAAATACCTCTTCAGATACATGTTAATTGGAGATTTCCTATCACCCCAGCTAGTCGTTTAGTGGTAAATCGTACCCGTTTAGAATCGTCCCTGATTCCCATGTAGTTATTAAGCATGATTCGATCCACAATAGTTACGTAGTTTGCTGCTTAACTTTGGTGGTGCTGTACTAACGGGCTGTTTTTCCAGATTAGCAGTTATGGTTTAAACTAGACATTCCACAGTGAGGACCCTCATGGTCACGTTCAGGAGTTACTAACTACTGGTCCCCAACACAAAAATAGAAAGTGTAGATTCTCTATCCCTTTCTTAATGAGAATAAAAACACTGTATTTTGAAATTGTACATAGAATATGCTAGCCATGTCTGCCTTAACCGATCGACACCTTTGAATGGTCCTTAGAATCCAAAGGTTGAAGGTGAAGATGTACCTGAACTCTTTCCTACATCCTCCCTCTAGGCAAGGTATTCATATGAAAAAAGTGAACCAAAAAGGGTTTCGATTCATCGTTCTTCACCACTCCAAGAACCAAGAACATGATCCAAAGGGTCAAGCACAATGCCTGACAAAGACAACGGTGACAAAGTATGAGAATCAAAAGAATCAACATTGGCCTCAGTTTGAGCAATAAGCCCAAGAGCATCAATTCAACTTACAACAATATATCAGTTGTTAGAGGTTAAAGCATGCATTGTGTTGAACAAAACTTCATCAACACAGCCTAAGCCAGATGGAAAAATAACAAAGCTTATGCTAGCTGCGTAAGGTAGCAATTAAATTGGTCTTCGACATCATCAAGATATTGTTAGGCCGGCAATACTACACACGACTCGTGAAAACGACACGGATTTAGCAAGTTTAGGTATAGTCTTAACGGGTTCAAGTAGTTAACGGATTAACTCGACAGATCCGTGAAATAAACAAATCGATTTTGTGTTTAACCTATAAATTTGTTCAACTCATTTAAGAATTTAACCCATTAACAGTGGCACTATAAATTCCAAAAAAAAAATATTAATTTTTTTAGCTTCTACCTCACCTCAAGAATGGTGATTTCTTTCACATTCGTTGTTGTACACACACTTTTTTGCTCAGCCATGATTTATTGTTGTAATAAACAGGTCACACATATGTAATATGTGACAAGTTGATGATTTTTTGTGTACCGATTCTCTTATTTAGTGGATAACGCACATGTCGTACTGGATAACTCATTTAATAAATGAGTCGTGTATAGATGTAATAATTAGACCCGTTTATATAAACAAATAGGATATGAATTAAGAGTTTTTTGATACGAAACCGTTTCACGACTCAATTGCTAGACTAGTATATTGGTAATTTAAATATAATTAAAACGTATCCGGTGAATCAACCTGAAAATCTAGCCAACCGCTTATGACAAAATATTAAACGTAAAATGAAAGCAGCTCCCAATGTATGATATCACTAACCCAACAAAGCACCCTAACTCAAGTTTAATCAATATAATCAACCCCCCCCCACAAAAAAAAAGTGTAAAAAATAGGTTGCTTAAGATACTAAAACTAAATTGGAAAAAGGCAAGTGCAAAGTTTCAAAAATTTGGTTCTTTACCAAATTAAATTTTGCTTAAGAAGACAAAAACTACAGTTCTCTCTTTGACTGCTTCACCCTGTCAAACCATCAGTCACAGAGGCTTTTCTTTAACCATCCATGTGAGACAAGCTTCGTAGGATTGTAAAGGGTCAGGCCAATTCCGAAAGTAAAGACGATAAAAAACAGGTCAAACTCAAAGAAGAAGACAATAGGCAGATGGGGTCGGCCCAATTAGGCGCATGCATTGGATCACTATTGCGGAGACAGAAATCATGACTCCAGCAGAAAACCCTAAACATCAATCCCTCAATCAAAAACTTCTCCCATTCTTCAAAAAGTTTGGAACTTCATGTTTTCAGCAGTTTGAATGTAAAGCAGCATATAAGGTAAACATCTGCTTGCTGATTAGAAAGGGGAAAAAAAAAATCAACATAACAATACTGTGTCTAAGACTCTAAATGAGAACTAAAGATAGTAGTAAAGTACATGACATGGAGAAAAACATCGCAGCACACAACCTCTGTATGGTACAATACTAAACATTCTATCAATTCTAAATAATAATGCCTCGGCTTTCACTATACACAAGGTCAAGCACACATTCAAAAAAATTGTTTTGAAGTTTCTGCACTAACAAGGATTGTGATACAGCTGAAAGTAGAAAAGGATTTGATAGAACCAACAAGTATTGAGATAATGCTATTGAGTGTTAAGTTCCATTGTTGTAAGACACAAAGTATATTCATGTATCTTCAGATCATCCAAAATACACATTTCACAATGATGCCTTGTGCTCTTAACCATTTGTTGGTAAAACCAAATATGACTGACAATCATATATGACAAAACTAAATTTGGTAACTGAAATGAATTCAACAAGCCATACATTTACCCAATCAACTAAATGAACACCACAACCGCCTACATCACCGCACTCCTCTGCTGCACTTTGGCCTTCTCTGCATCAATAATCGACTACACCAAATTCACCACCGCACTCTCCAATTCACCTTCCTGGTTCACAACCACATAATCAAAATCCTTCACAATGCTTCACCTCCTACCTAGCTGTGACAATCCTCACAAGCAAAGTTTCCTTCATCTCCGTTTTCCTATCAATCAATCAATCTCTTCACAAACACCGCCTCACCACGCCCCCCCCCCCCCCCCCCCCTAAAGAGATATAAACACTGCAGAATTTCCCAGAATCCTCCTTAATGACGCCACCCCATGAATATCCACTCTCAACAAAATGTCATACCCTTTTGCCATATAATGTCGGATCTGCTGTTTTGGGATACCCTTATAGTCCCCATACACCAATGCATATTCCAAAAGCCATCTTTCTCAACCATTGATAAAAACTCTTCCTTACAAAAAAGTAATCTTTTACGGCAATTTTGCCGGGCCTCATTACCCGGCTAGTAGTCACAGTAACGACAAAATGTATACATTCTCTCTCTTCCCCCAAATCTTTTGATCACAACATCTTTGCCTACACCACTCGGACCACTTATCACCATGATCAAAGGGTTAGGGTTTGGAACCAAAGGATCAGAATTGAATTGTCTGGATACAATTCGACCTTATCGGCTGTTTCTATCGATGGTATATGTACTAAATGTGGTCTTCTGCAATCACCCATTTTTGTAATTCGATGAAATAAATCTATTCGATGTGAAATTTGGCTTTTGGACAAACAATTTGAAGTTGTTTGGGCAAAAACAATTCCGGGTTTGAGTTTGAAAATAGCAGAAGGGTATGCGAATTTCTTCAAAAGAAAATATGGGTTGTGGTTAGAATATGCTAAGGAAATGCAGAGTCTTCGAAAGAACATCGAATTGACGGTCTATACACAGAGGATTGTGTGTGTGTGTGTGTGTGTGTGTGTGTGTGTTAAAGGGACCAAAAGGGCTTTGGATCCTAAATCGAACAAGAATTTTCGCTTTGGTGGGCCAATCGTCGTTGGATACTTGGACTAGATTAAGGGCTCACCGAGAGGTATATAATCTCTTGGGCTAGCACACCCTAAGACACACAAAAAAGAGTCGTAGGACCATTCCAAAGTAGATAAGGTCTTGGGCTTAGACTCTGACCAAATTAGGTGGTCTTTTTCGTACTTGCATATGACTCACTAACATCAATCAATCAATAGATTAGATAGTTGGCAACAATCACCACCTTAATCATCCAAACCATGCAACTCCCAAAAAAAAGCCGACACAATGTCAAATTCATTATGTACATAGACTAATCCGAACATATCGCTATTTGATATTGACCATACAGGGCCCACAGACAGACATATCATCTCTCAAGCTAACTCCCCCTAAGACATGACAAAAAAGGGTCCTAGGACCATTCCAAGGTAGGTAAGGTCTTGGGCTTAGACTCAGGCCAAATGACATCGCCTTGTCCTTGTTTATGTATGACTCACTAATATTTGTCAATCAATAGATTGGATAGTTGCCAAAAATCACTACCTTAGTCGCCCAAGCCATGCAAGTGTGCAATTCCCTAGAAAAGTTAAGAGAAGGTCAAATTCACTACGTACATGAACAAATTAGAACATATCATTATTCGATATTGACCTCGACCGGGATCATCGGCTTCACCGTGTCGTCGGATTTGCTCAGGAAAGATAAATTTGACCCAAGCTTCTCTTAAGCCAATTAAAAGCACGAAAGATGGTCATCTTATGTTAGGGATGGAACATTCTCTCTTATGACGGGACCATTAATGCTCCGTTTGGTAGGTAGGATGAAAAGTAAGAAGGATAGAATGTAGGAGAGATACATTTTCTATCTTTCAATGAAAAAAAGTAGGAATGATACACTTTTCTTCTTTTGTGTTTGGTTGGATGGATGAAAAATAAAAATGACTAAGGGTGCGTTTGGTAACGTTTTTGTTTTTATGTTTTTTTTATAAAAAAAAATAAAACAAATTTTTGTTTTTTTGGTGATAAAAATTGAAAATATAAAACATGTTTGGTAGTCATTTATATTTATAAAATTATAAAAACAAAAATAAAAAATATGTTTGGTATTATACAAAAAATTCATCACCCAAAACCACCGCCAACCACCCAACAGCCACCACCAAACACCCACCACCACCGAAAACCACCACCACCACCAACCACCAAACACCCACCACCACCGAAAACCACCCCCACAACCCCATTCCAATACCCAGCAACCCAGAAATTCACCAACCCCTCACCCCGAATCTCACCACCACCGAAACCCACCCCCACCAGCACCACCCAGCCCCAATACCACCCCGTGAAAACCAGCCCCAGCACCACTCCAATCAGCAAAAACCCAGCAACACCCAACCCACCCCCATCCCCGAAACCCACAACCACCCAACCCACCCCCAACCCCGAAATCGACAGCCACCCAACCCACCCCCAACCCCGAAATCGACAGCCACCCAACCCACCTCCATCCCCGAAACCCACCACCACCCAAGGCCACCCCCATCCTCGAAAATCCATCACCACCCAAACCCACCATCGCCCAACCCTACCACCACTAGCAAAACTCACCACCACTTCCCAAAATCCATCACCACCACAAAATCGAGAAGGTTGAGAGA